>CM035840.1:18635277-21288729 GCA_020510985.1 Pholidichthys leucotaenia | reverse complement strand
CCCCCTGCCCCGCATCGATGACGCACTGGACCACATTGCCGGCTCCAGCTGGTTCAGCTCGCTGGATCTACGCAGCGGCTATTGGCAGGTAGAGCTGTCACCTGAGGCCCGCCAGAAAACAGCCTTCTCCATCGGGCAGGGACTGTACCAGTTTAAAGTGATGCCGTTTGGACTCTGCAACGCTCCGGCCACCTTTGAGCGCTTGATGGAGCGAGTGCTGGCTCACGTGCCCCGGAGTCGCGGCGTTGTTTACCTGGATGACCTGCTGGTGCATGCAGCTGATTTTGACAGCGCCCTGTCAAATCTCCGAGAGGTGCTGGGAGCCATCCAACAGGCGGGGCTACGGTTACACCCTAAGAAATGCCACCTGTTCCGGCGGGAGACCACCTTTTTGGGCCACATCGTCAGCGCAGCGGGGGTCGCCACCGACCCGGAAAAAGTGGCAACAGTGAGAGACTGGCCAGTGCCGCGGAACGTTGGAGAACTGAGGAGTTTTCTTGGATTGGCCTCCTATTATAGGAGGTTTGTGAAAGACTTCGCCACCATCGCCAGCCCGCTGCATCAGCTGACGCAGAAAGGACGCACGTTCCAGTGGAGTGACAGCTGTGCTGCTGCTTTCTCCCAGCTTCGCGCAGCGCTCATCAGAGCCCCCATCCTGCAGTATCCCGACCCGAACCGCCCTTTCATCGTGGACACGGACGCCAGCAACCAGGGCATCGGGGCGGTGCTATCCCAGGAGGGAGAGCATGGAGAGCAGGCAGTCGCTTACTTCAGCCGCACTCTCAGCAGAGCCGAGAGAAATTACTGTGTGACTCGCAGAGAGCTGCTGGCTGTCATTCAAGGACTGCGACACTTCCGCCCGTATGTGTACGGTGGGAGGTTCCAGCTCAGGACGGACCACGCTTCCCTGACCTGGTTGTTAAATTTCAAAGAACCGGATGGACAGTTGGCGAGGTGGCTGGAGGCACTGCAGGATTATAATTTCCAGATTGTGCATCGGGCAGGCCGCCTCCATGCCAACGCTGACGCGCTGTCTCGGCGCCCCTGCGCGACAGAGGAGTGTCGTCACTGCCAACGGGCTGAAGATCGGGACCAAACCGCCCCACGGGCTGCCGCTCTCCGAGCCGCTGCGAGCAGGAATAACGCAGCGACGCACAGCCCCTCCTCAGATGATCAGACAGTTCTCCCCAGCGATGACGTCACAGAAGTTCTTGGCACGCAGCAGCTGCAGAGCGAGCAGGACAGAGACCCGGTCATTTCGCGGGTTCGGCAGTGGCTGGACGCAGGACAGCGGCCCGCCTGGGAGGTTGTGTCACCGCTGGACCCAGAGACTAAGGCCCTGCACTCCCAGTGGGCCAACCTCCGCTGCTACGAGGGCGTGGTGTATCGACAGTGGCACACTCCAGCTGGGCAGCGGCACGTCTGGCAGCTGCTGGTTCCTCATCGACTCCGGCCCAAAGTACTCCAGCTGGTTCATGGGGCGGTAGGAGCGGGCCACTTCGGAGTGACAAAGACGCTGCAGCGCCTTCGGGCCCGGTTCTACTGGCCCGGTTGTCATCAGGACGTGGAGCTCCACGTTCATCGCTGCGACACATGCACAGCTCAGAAGGGACCAACTCAGCGATCCCACGCTCCCCTGCAGCAGTACCGGGTGGGAGCACCGATGGAGCGAGTGGGAGTGGACATCCTGGGCCCTTTCCCGACCACGGACCGGGGGAACCGCTACGTGCTGGTCGCGATGGATTATTTCACTAAGTGGCCAGAGGCGTACGCGGTCCCGGATCAGAGCGCCGCTACGACGGCATCAAAGCTGGTGGATGAAATGTTCTGTCGGTTTGGCGCACCGGAGGAGCTGCACAGCGATCAGGGTCGGAACTTCGAGGCGGAGGTCTTCGGAGAGGTCTGCAAACGGCTGGGCATCCGGAAGACCCGGACCACCCCACTGCATCCACAGAGCGACGGCCTGGTCGAACGATTCAACCAGACCCTCACCACCCAGCTCGCTATCCTAGTGGACCAGCGACAGCGAGACTGGGACCTGCATCTGCCTTTTGTTTTGTGGGCGTACCGGACGGCAGCTCAGGAATCTACCCGGTGCACCCCTGCGGCGCTCATGTTTGGACGCGAGCTGCGCACACCGGTGGATTTGGTATTCGGTTGCCCCCCTGAGCCGGAGGTGGAGGGAAGACCCGGATTGGATTATTTTTTTTGTTTGAAAGAACGTCTCCACACGGTGCACGAGCTGGCTCGAGAGGCCCTGGCAGCGGCAGGGGGTCGGCAGAAGCGAGCGTACGACTCCCGCTGTCAGGGGAGGGACTTTGCACCGGGAGATCGAGTCTGGGTTTTCTGCCCTGAGAGGAAGAGAGGACGATCACCGAAGCTGGCGAGCCAGTGGTCGGGGCCATGCGTGGTCCTGGAGAGACTGTCAGATGTGGTGTACAGGGTGAGGCTTAGAAAAAGGGACCGGGTTGTGGTCCTTCATCGTGACCGTCTCGCCCCGTATCGGCCATCTGCTCCGCTGGTGGACGAACCGGAGCTTCCATCCCGGCCCGATACCCCGACCGAGACCCAGATGGACACTAGGGGGCCTGTACATGTTGGCCGCCGGCGTCGAAGACCGCCCCGACATCTGGATGAGTTTGTATTGGACTTTTAAATTGGACTTTAATTTTTCTGGGGACAGAAACCAGTCCAGGGGGGGGGGGGGGGCAGTGTAACGTTGGGGCCATGTTAAGTGAATTTCCCAGCATGCTTTGCCAGATGAAAACGTTATGTGTGTGTTAAATGTGTTATTTCTGAGTTATACTGCTGTGTCATTATAACTGCATTATGATGACCCAGCAGTGTTTAGCAGGATTAGGGCAAGATGTATCTGTGTGTGTAACCATGATTGAAACAGGGGTCTGTGAGAATGACCTCCCCTCCACTCTGTAGCACAGAGGCAGGTTGGGGGTTGGGGTGTGTGAAAAATAAATCAGGTTGATCACAGCCATCTGCTCCATTGTCTTTGTGTGAACCCTGCAAACGTCACAATACTAAAAGGAAAAGGTTCATCAGCAGTTTGTACAGAGTTTTCGCAGTGTAAAACAATAGCAGAGTGTTCTTCTGCAGACAGGCAGTCTCTCCAATCTTTCAACAAGTTTATTATAACTCTGACTGAAGAGACGCCAAGAGCCGAGCACAGGGCAACAGCATTGTCCAAGTTAGGACCACCTACATTTACCAAGTGTCCCAGCGTTGTGACCTTTGCAAAAATAAACTTTTTTAAAACAGAAGGTCCTAAAACATTGCCCACATCAAAACGGGTCCCGAACACAAGTGGTTCCTTTAAAAGCCAGAAAGGCGGCAAGGAAGCCTGGGGAGAGTTCTTTTTAAAAAGTCCCCAGATTTTAAAAGCACTTTGGTAAAACTGGGGAAGTTCTGGGAGTTTTTGGCCCCTTAAATCCATTAAAAGCAGCGACTCCTCTAGTCCAAGCCCTCCACAGCGAGCCAGGACAGCCCTGGCAATAGGTCTCCACACAAGGTCAAGGGGGCCACTCAGCAGTCGCTGAATGAACTGCAGGCGAAAGACAGCCCCCCTGCTGGCCAGATGGATGAGCCCTTGACCACCTTCTTCCCTCGGTAAAAACAGGATACTCTGTGGAACCCAGTGAAGACGGTCCCAGAAAAAGTCCACGACTATAGATTGCACTCTGGCCAGCAAATTGGGTGGAGGGTCCAGACAAGACAGTCGATGCCACAGCATTGAAGCAATCAAGTTGTTGATAATTAAAACACGACCTCTGAAGGACAAGTTTGGCAGAATCCATTTCCATT
The DNA here is from genome assembly GCA_020510985.1 of Pholidichthys leucotaenia. NCBI lineage: Eukaryota > Metazoa > Chordata > Actinopteri > Cichliformes > Pholidichthyidae > Pholidichthys > Pholidichthys leucotaenia. Next base: position 21,284,913 of record CM035840.1, on the reverse strand, counting down.
TTTTTAGTCTTCCTTCAGTTTTTTCTAAAAAACACTCCCAATTTTTCTCAGTAAAAGTCTGATTTCCTAAAAACACACCAAGATATTTAAAACCACCTTGTGTCCACGAGAGGCCACCAGGTAGGGCAATTTTTTGTGGTCTCCCCCCCACCACAACAGCTTCACTCTTACCCCAATTCACTCTCGCTGAGGAGCACTCACCAAAAAGATTGACAGTTCTTAAAAGGTAGTCTACATCATTTTGATTTCTTGTAAAAACAACAACGTCATCAGCATATGCAGACACTTTAAAAACAGAGTCAGAGTTGGGGACTTTAAAACCAGTGAGGCCTTGCCTTAGTTTACAAAGGAGGGGCTCAATGGCAAGAGAGTACAGCATACCTGAGAGGGGGCAGCCCTGTCGGACACCCCTCTCAACTTTGAAAGGAGCACTCAAACCACCATTAATCTTAAGAATACTCTCAATGTCTCTATACAAAGCCTGGATCATGGCGATGAACCCTGAGCTGAAACCAAAGGCCTCTAATGTCTGCCAAAGGTATGGATGTTCAACTCGGTCAAACGCCTTTTCTTGGTCTATTGAAATAAGACCAAGTTCTTTGACCAATGAGCTGGAGAGGTCCAAAACATCACGAATTAAAAAAATGTTGTCTGTAACCAACCTACCAGGTACACAGTAGGTCTGGTCTACATGTATGACCTGCTCCATCGCCTTCCTCAGTCTGGTAGCCAACACTTTGGAGAGAATTTTGTAGTCAGTACAGAGGAGGGCCACCGGACGCCAGTTCTTAATGTCTTTCAAGTCGCCTTTTTTTGGAAGGAGGGTGAGGACTGCTCTCCTACAACTTAGGGGCAGGTGACCCTTCCGCAGACTGTCAGACAGTACTTCCAGCAAGTCCTCACAGATCTCAGACCAGAACGCCTTGTAGAACTCCGCTGGTAGGCCATCTATCCCTGGGGCTTTTCCACACTGAAGAGACTGGACAGCCACTGCCAGTTCTTGCAGAGTGATCCCGCTCTCCAGCTCCGCATTCACGCTAGCCATCACCTTTGGCAAGTCCGTCAAAAAATGACTCGGTGCATGTGGATTCTCAACAAATTCTTTCTTAAAGAGATCCTTGTAGAAAGCGACTGCAAAGCGACGGATCTCCGCAGACTCATGGATCGGCCGCCCGTCCTCGGAGCTGAGAGAGTGGATCATCCTCCTCTGACCATTCTTCCTCTCCAGACCAAAGAAAAAATGAGATGGAGCGTCCATTAGTGCGATGTTCTGGAACCTACTGCGTACCACAGCGCCCCTGGCAGCCACTCCCAGTAGGTCAGTTAAAACAGACTTTTTGCCATTGAGGGCCTCAAAATGTCCTCTTTCTCCTGTGGAGCCTGCCAAAGACTGCAGCTCCACTACTTCTCTCTCCAGGTCCCTGACAGACCTGGCCAAGTCTCCAGAGACATTGCGAGTATACTGTAGGCACAGATTCTTTATTTGGCTCTTCCCTACATCCCACCACTGCTGCAAAGAACTAAAATTTGATTTTGTTAATTTAAAATTACTCCAAAAAAACATAAAAGCAGTTTTAAAACTGTTATCCGATAAAAGTGACGTGCTAAAATGCCAGTATGCACTACTGCACTTTATATTCTTGATAAAAACACAACACTGAACCAGGGAATGATCTGTGAAGCCAACAGGGACTATAAACGCACTTTTAAAAATGCTAAAATGGTGCTTAAAACTGTAAACCCTATCCAGTCTAGCTAAGGACAAAATATTGTCCTTTCTATGGCTCCACGTGTACTGTCTAGCCTTGCCATGAAAATTCCTCCACACATCACACAGATCATGAGCTTCTATGAGACCTTTTAAAACTCTGTTGGATGCAGCATGTGGCTCTGGGTGATTCCTATCCATAAGAGGATTTTCTGTACAATTAAAATCACCTCCCACAAATAAAAAGTCATCATTACTGCAATTTTTGATCGTGTCATCTAAAATATTTAAAAAGGCCAATCTTTCTGTGCCTACGGTTGGAGCATACACATTTATAAAAACAACTTTCACATTCTCAAAAACAGCTCGAACTTTTAAAATGTGGCCTGCAATTATCTCATCAATGTCATAAGAAAGTGGAATAAAATCTCGAGAAAATAAAATACCCACTCCACCACATTTGCTGCTTCTATGACTAAGAATAATTTCACCCCGAAATTCCCTCCTCCAGTCAGCAGCATTGTCCTCAGAACTATGAGTCTCCTGAACAAACAGAACATTAATTTTCTTGCATTCTGCAAGAGTAAAAACACTCACTCGCTTGGACATTTCTCTTGCCCCATTGATGATGAGTGTGCCAAAATTAAAACTACACATGTATATAAGAGGGCAAAGCCAATATAAAAGAATGAGCGATAAAAGACTAATCATCCTGGGCAATTTGGTTCTTAACTTTTAGCACAAGCTTTTTTAGTCTGTAGATCTCCTGATCAGTGAAACTTTCCTGCTCAAGCTCTCCCCTATTTTTCATGTAGACCCGAGCAGAGTCAACAAAACGTTTTAGATCAGGGAAGAAGCTTTCAACTTTAACCATTCTGACCCCCTTAGTGTCCTGCAAAAACTTCTGTATTTTTGTGAAGGGGTAACCGCCTCCACTGGCCACATCATCACTGCTTTCACCATCACTCTCTATCTCAGACCCAGCATAAGAATCTGGTTGAGATAGAGAAACCTCAGAACTGTCTTTAACAACCCTTTTTACTTTGCTCCTCTGCTGTTTGGTTTCCAAATTCTTCCGCTTGATGGAGGTTTTACATAACTCTTCATCTAATTCGATGTCATCCTCATCCTCCAACACTGACTCAGCCACCCTGGTAGCTGTCTCTTCCTGTCTTTCGCTCACCCTGTGCTGTGCTTTTATATTCATCTTTCTGGTCCCACCATCTACCTGGGCCTCATTTGGCTCCTCTGTCTGACCCTCAGCGTGATCCCTCTCGGTAATCTCACCCTTGTCTGCAATGTTGGTCTGTGCAGCAGCCCCGCGATGTGCTTTAACTGTTGTTGCTGTTTCAGTTATGATCGACAGGCCGGCTGCAGAGGGCGGCAAAGCCGCCCCGCCGCCAGACAGCCTCGCGGCCTCGGCCGAAGCGCCGCCGCGAGACGGCCCTGCGGCTCCGGCCGAAACGCCCGACGGCGCAGTAGCGCCGTCAGCCTCGGAGGGCGGCAAAGCCGCTCCGCCGCCAGACGGCCCCGAGGCCGCACTAGCGGCCCCCCCCGAGTGATCACCCCCCACTCCCTGAGGGCATGATCGAATCAAGTGTCCCTCCATTCCGCAGCCGAAACACTTCATATTATCGGAGGTGACGTGGATGGTATAATCAAAGCCGTCAATCCGGTATTTAAACACGAGGTTGAGGCTTTCCTCGCTATTCTTTAAAATCATGAGCACCTGTCGCCTAAAAGACATGACATGCTTTAAACGCGGGGACTTACAACCGAGAGGGATGTGCTTAATCGGGGACAAAAGCTGCCCGTGTCTCGACAGCTCCTTCTCCAACAGCTCGTTCTTTAAAAATGGTGGGACATTTGAGATGGTAATTCTCTTCGCGGGATTCACCAGAGACAGAACAGGAACCAGTGTGTCTTTAATCACAACCCCGCTCTCCACTACCCGGTTAACTTTTTCCACACTATCGAGGAAAATCACCACGGCACTATTCATTCTCGAAGCTGATCTAACACTTTCATAACCAACCAGCTCCCCCACAGCCAGACTACGCTCCTCCACCGAGCAGCTGACAGCCGGTGTCAGTTTGACAGCATGGCGGCGTGTCAGCTGCTCAAAACCGGAGCCTCGCTCCAAAACCATGCTGACCAGCAGAGCTGGCAGCAGAAACCCCCCTCCCAAAACGCCTACCCCACCCCAGCTACAGAAGACGACAAAAATTAAGATTATTTAACAAAAAAACACCTTAAACACCAAAAGATAGAGAAAAGTTTGAAATAATTCACTCACGCTGTCAGCTCGCACTCACGACCACACCCACTCAGAGAGAGAGAGAGAGAGATAGATATAGTCAGCCGGGGGACCTCCAGCCGAGGGACCTCCATATATGTACAGTGGGGTAAAAAAGTATTTAGTCAGCCACCAATTGTGCAAGTTCTCCCCCTTAAAAGATGAGAGAGGTCTCCAGTTTTCATCATAGGCATACCTCAACTATGAGAGACAAAATAAGAAAAAAAAAATCCAGAAAATCACATTGAAGTATTTTTAAAGAATTAATTGGTAAATTCCTCGGTAAAATAAGTATTTGGTCAATAACAAAAGTTCATCTCAATACTTTGTTATATACCCTTTGTTGGCAATGACAGAGGTCAAACGTTTTCTGTAAGTCTTCACAAGGTTTTCACACACTGTTGCTGGTATTTTGGCCCATTCCTCCATGCAGATCTCCTCTAGAGCAGTGATGTTTTGGGGCTGTTACTGGGCAACACGGACTTTCAACTCCCTCCAAAGATTTTCTATGGGGTTGAGATCTGGAGACTGGCTAGGCCACTCCAGGACCTTGAAATGCTTCTTACGAAGCCACTCCTTCATTGCCCGGGCGGTGTGTTTGGGATCATTGTCATGCTGAAAGACCCAGCCACGTTTCATCTTCATTGCCCTTGCTGGTGGAAGGAGGTTTTCACTCAAAATCTCACGATACGTGGCCCCATTCATTCTTTCCTTTACACGAATCAGTCATCCTGGTCCCTTTGCAGAAAAACAGCCCCAAAGTATGATGTTTCCACTCCCATGCTTCACAGTAGGTATGGTGTTCTTTCTCCTCCAAACACGACAAGTTGAGTTTTTACCAAAAAGTTCTATTTTGGTTTCATCTGACCACATGACATTCTCCCAATCCTCTTCTGGATCATCCAAATGCTCTCTAGGAAACTTCAGACGGGCCTGGACATGTACTGGCTTAAGCAGGGGGACACATCTGGCACTGCAGGATTTGAGTCCCTGGCGGCGTAGTGTGTTTCTGATGTAGCCTTTGTTACTTTGGTCCCAGCTCTCTGCAGGTCATTCACTAGGTCCCCCCCATGTGGTTCTGGGATTTTTGCTCACCGTTCTCGTGATAATTTTGATCCCATGGGGTGAGATCTTGCGTGGAGCCCCAGATCGAGGGAGATTATCAGTGGTCTTGTATGTCTTCCATTTTCTAATAATTGCTCCCACAGTTGATTTCTTCACACCAAGCTGCTTATCTATTGCAGATTCAGTCTTCCCAGCCTGGTGCAGGTCTACAATTTTGTTTCTGGTGTCCTTTGACAGCTTTTTGGTCTTGGCCACAGTGGAGTTTGGAGTCTGACTGTTTGAGGTTGTGGACGGGTGTCTTTTATACTGATAACGAGTTCAAACAGGTGCCATTAATACAGGTAACGAGTGGAGGACAGAGGAGCCTCTTAAAGAAGAAGTTACAGGTCTGTGAGAGCCAGAAATCTTGCTTGTTTGTAGGTGACCAAATACTTATTTTACTGAGGAATTTACCAATTAATTCATTAAAAATCCTTCAATGAGATTTTCTGGATTTTTTTTTTCTCATTTTGTCTCTCATAGTTGAGGTATACCTATGATGAAAATTGGAGACCTCTCTCATCTTTTAAGTGGGAGAACTTGCACAATTGGTGGCTGACTAAATACTTTTTTGCCCCACTGTATATATAGATATACGTATATATATATATATTGTGGGGACACACATTCGTGACCTGCTTTTGGACTCACATTTTAGACCAGAGCAAGGGCAGAGCTTCTGTGGTTATTACAGGAAGCTGCAGGAGAGTTAGCTTTGGTATGGAAAGCTTGAGACTGTGGGATATAATGAGGGGATGCATTGTAGATAGTGGTGTGATATCATGCAGAGAGGATGCATTGTTGCTGTCTTTATAATGCAATGGTTTTGTGAGACAGGATTAATGAGGGGATGCATTGTAGATAGTGGTGTGATATCATGCAGAGAAGATGCATTGTTGCTGTCTTTATAATGCAATGGTTTTGTGAGACATGTGACCTGTTAACTGTAAGAGTCCTGGTATTTAAGGACGAGAGTTCCCTTTGTCGTTCTCTTTTTATTCTGCTTCGTGATGTTGGAAGATGTGAATAAAACTGACTCGAGAGATAAACTCTGCCTCATCATTTTCACATCTCCACACTGGTGACCCTAAGACGTATCATGAAAGAGGAGAATTCCCCCGGGCCAGCCTCATCAGGAGCCCCCAGCCAAGAGAATGCCGCTACAGTCCAGCTACCGGACTTCTGGCAGAACAATCCACGCTCCTGGTTCAACACGGTTGAGGTGCAGTTCAACCTCCGGGGGATATCGGTAGATGCCACAAGATTCTACCACGTAGTTGCAAAGCTGGACAACAACACGGTCCAACATGTGGAGAGCCTGATCGACCAGCCGCCGGACAATGACAAATACGGCACGTTGAAGGCTGCACTCATCCAGCAATTCACCCCCTCGGCGGAGGAGCGAGCAGAGAGGCTCCTGGGGCTGACGGAGTCAGAAAATGACATGCCCGCGAACCTGATGGAGAAGTTGTTGAGGTTGAAAGACTCTGATGATGATCACTTCATTTTCACCCACCTCTTCCTCAGGACTATACCGTCAGCAGCGAGAGCGACCCTCGCCTGTTCGCCACTGTTGGCCCAACGGGACTACTGCGCGCTGGGCCGAGAAGCGCAGCGGATTGTCAACGCCACCAAGCGGCGCGCAGCCGTGGCCGCTGCAGCAGAACTCAGCGCGGCGACCGGAGACGACAGGAGGCCAGAGGCAGCGGTACCAGACTCATCGACGGCGGCGGCAGGGGCCAGGGAACGCGGTTCGGACGTCCTCTGTTTCTACCATCGCCGCTCCGCAGAGAGGGCACGCAAATGTGTACCACCGTGCCAGTTCGGGCGTTCGGGAAAACGCCAAGACCGGGGGTCGGTAGCAGCCGCGGCCCTCGGGGAGGAGAACAAGCTGCTATACTTGTCGGACGCACGCTCAGGGAGGCAGTTCCTCGTCGACACAGGCTCCCAGTTGAGTTTCATCACGCCTTCCTACGCGGACAGACTAGCTGGTTCCGGAGGTCCCTGGGTGTCAGCAGCGAACGGCTCGGAGATTAAGACCTTCGGTGAGAAGACTCTGCTTCTGTCTCTACACGGCCGTACATTTGAGTGGACTTTTGTTGTAGCAACAGTAAATTTCAATATGTTGGGGGCTGATTTTCTGTGCTCGCATGGTTTGTTGGTTGATCTCGCTAACAGGCGCCTGGTTAATGCACTTTCTTTTGATTCTATCCCCTGCACAGCGCAAGTGGCCCCGTCTACAGCACAAGCCAATGTCACAGCTGCGAGCGGTAAGTTCCACACACTGCTCACTCTGTTCCCAGCACTCACGGTCCCCACTTTTTCGGCAACAGTCGCTAAGCACGGGGTGGAGCATTTTATTACCACTACCGGACCGCCCGTTTTTGCAAAAGCTCGGTGCTTGGACGCAGCTAAACTAGCCATAGCGCGCGAGGAATTCGCCAACCTGGAGAGGTTGGGCATTATCAGACGTTCAAACAGTCCGTGGGCTTCCCCGCTGCACATGGTCCCGAAAGCCGACGGATCATGGCGACCTTGCGGGGATTTCCGCAGGTTAAACAACGCTACAGCTCATGACCCCTACCCAATCCTGCATATCCAAGATTTTTCCGTTCATTTGGCAGGGGCGCGCGTTTTTTCTAAAATAGACTTGGTCTGCGGTTACCACCAAGTCCCAGTGCACGCTGAGGACATACCCAAAACAGCGGTAATAACTCCGTTTGGGCTCTTCGAGTTTTTACGCATGCCATTCGGACTTAAAGGGGTGGCTCAGACGTTCCAACACATGATGGACGCGGTGCTTCGCGATCTCCCTTTCGTGTTCGTCTACTTGGACGATATTTTAGTAGCCAGCGCGTCCGAAGACGAACAAGAAAAACACCTGGCCACAGTTTTCCGAAGGTTGGGAGATCACGGGTTAATAATCAACCCAGCGGAGTGTCAGTTCGGGGTGGCGCAGATCGATTTTTTAGGACACCACGTCTCCCCCGAAGGAGCAGTTCCGCTTCCTGATAAAGTGCGCGCGATGGCCAAGGTTTCCGAACCGTGGTCAGGCTGGCAGCAGAGACAGCTGGCCGCAATATCAGAGTTTACCACTGATATCCAGCATGTGGCGGACAAACTCAATGTAGTTGCAGACTGCCTCTCGCGCGCCGTAGCGGCCCCAGTCAGCGTGGGAATAGATTACGCAGCCATGGCCGCGGAGCAGGGTAGTGACGCGGACATGCGCGCACTCCAGTCTGGACCAACAGGGTTAAGGCTGGAGAACAGGGTGCTGCAGGACGGTATGCCCCCCCTAATCTGCGATGTCTCCACGGGTCGGCCGCGACCAGTAGTATCAGCTGCGTGGCGCCACCGCGTTTTTGACTCAATTCATTCTTTGGCGCACCCGGGAGTGTGCGCGTCAGTCAAAATGGTAGGAGAAAAATTTGTGTGGCCGAGCCTCCGCAAACAAGTTAAAGAGTAGGCTGCAGCCTGCACAGCGTGTCAACGAGCCAAAGTACACAGGCACACGAGAGCTCCTTTGGAGCCGTTTCACATTCCGGCCAAGAGGTTCGACCACGTTCATGTGGACCTCGTGGGCCCCCTCCCGCTGTCACAAGGGTGCACACACCTTCTCACAATGGTAAACCGCACCACGCACTGGCCTGAAGTGGTCCCGCTGGCATCAACCACGGCCGAGGAGGTTGCGTGCGCGTTTTTAACAGCTTGGGCGGCGCGCTTCGGCATTCCATCGGATGTTACGTCCAACAGAGGCCCTCAATTTGTTTCCGAGCTTTGGTCGACAATGGCCCGCAGCCTGGGTGTCACAATTCACCGCACAACCGCATACAAGCCGCAGGCTAACGGGTTATGCGATCGTTTTCATAGGTCATTGAAAGCAGCTCTCAGGGCGTCACTGATGGGTGCAAATTGGGTAGACAAGTTACCGTGGGTGTTGTTGGGGTTGCGTTCTGCGCCTAAAGAGGACTTAGAAGCCTCCCCAGCAGAGCTCGTGTTTGCGCAGCCACTCCGGCTCCCTGGGGAGTTTCTCCCAGATAACCCTGCGCCAGACGCCTCCCCATCTCAGCTGTTGCGGAGTGACATAGAATCAAGCACGCTGCCCGGCCCCACGCACCACAGTTTTCTGCGCGTTTTTGTGCCTAAAACTTTGAAGAACGCAGAGTTTGTTTTTGTCAGACACGATGCACACCGAACCCCGCTGCGACCGCCTTATGACAGACCCTTCAGAGTGCTGGAAACAGGGGACAAGCAGTTTTTGCTAGATTTGGGGGGTAGGGAAGAGAAAGTTGGCATAAACAGACTCAAACCCACTTTTGTGGTGGCAGATGAGCAAGTGCTGTTGGCGAGGGCCCCGCGGCGAGGCAGACCTCCGCGGAGGGCTTCACAGAGTAATGTTTCCCCAGAACCCCCACAGGTGCTGACAAAAGGTTTCCACCCCCAGACAGCAAACCCCCAGCGTGACAGCGCCGCGGAGACGTCCAACCCCAGCTACAGCAGATAAGGCAGGAGACGGAAGCCCAGACAGCTGGTGGACTAATGTGTATTGATACTATCACGGCATGCATGTTGTTTTTCCCTTGTTTGTTCTAAAATGCTGGGGGGACTTTGTGTGGGGACATACATTCGTGACCTGCTTTTGGACTCACATTTTAGACCAGAGCAAGGGCAGAGCTTCTGTGGTTATAACAGGAAGCTGCAGGAGAGTTAGCTTTGGTATGCAAAGTTTGAGACTGTGGGATATAATGAGGGGATGCATTGTAGATAGTGGTGTGATATCATGCAGAGAGGATGCATTGTTGCTGTCTTTATAATGCAATGGTTTTGTGAGACAGGATTAATGAGGGGATGCATTGTAGATAGTGGTGTGATATCATGCAGAGAAGATGCATTGTTGCTGTCTTTATAATGCAATGGTTTTGTGAGACATGTGACCTGTTAACTGTAAGAGTCCTGGTATTTAAGGACGAGAGTTCCCTTTGTCGTTCTCTTTTTATTCTGCTTCGTGATGTTGGAAGATGTGAATAAAACTGACTCGAGAGATAAACTCTGCCTCGTCATTGTCACATCTCCACTATATATATATATATATATATATATATATATATATATATATACGTATATATATATATATTGTGGGGGACCCATACTGTAGAGTTCAGTAGTTTTCCTCTCAGACTGAGAGAGCATGGAGATCAAAGGGCTGGGGGGTAAGGGCCATTGTCTGGGGAGAGGGAATGGTGAATGCAGTAACTCAGGTAGCAGGGAGGTGTGAGTTTTGGGATATAAAAGAGAGAGTCCCTGCTACACATGTTTAATGTTCTGATTCTGGAAGATGTGAGAGTGAAATAAAGTTCATCTGCTCTGAAAGTTCTGTCTGGTTATTTCATCTCCACAATATATATCCATCCATCCATCTTCTACCACTTTTCCAGAGGTCCGGGTTGCGGAGGCAGCAGTTCAAGCAGAGAAGCCCAGACTTCCCTCTCCCCAGCCATCCGCTCCAGCTCTTCAGAGAGGATACCAAGGCGTTCCCAGACCAGCTGGGAGACATAGTCTCTCCACCGAGTCCTGGGTCTGCCCCGGGGTCTCCTCCCAGTGGGACGTGCCCGAAACACCTCAAGTGGGAGGCGTCCAGGAGGCATCCTAATCAGATGCCCATACCACCTCAGCTGACTCCTTTCAATGTGGAGAAGCAGCGGGTCTACTCTGAGCCTCTCCCGGATGACTGAGCTCCTCACCCTGTCTCTGAGGGTGAGTCCAGCAATCCTACGGAGAAAGCTCATTTCAGCCGCTTGTATCCTCGATCTCATTCTTTCGGTCATTACCCAAAGCTCGTGACCATAGGTGAGAGTAGGACCGTAGATTGACTGGTAAATCGACAGCTTTGCCTTAGAACTCAGCTCCCTCTTCACCACAATGGACCGGTACAACGTCTGCATCACTGCAGATGCTGCTCCAATCCGTCTGTCAATCTCTTGCTCCATTCTCCTCTCACTCGTGAATAAGACCCCAAGATACTTAAACTCCTCCACTTGGGGCAGGAGCCTGTCCCCAACCCGGAGAGGACAATCCACCTTTTTCCAGCTGAGGACCATGGACTCGGACTTGGAGGTGCTGATTCTCATCTCAGCCGCTTCACACTCAGCGGCAAACTGTCCCAGCAAGAACTGTAGGTCATTGCTGGATGAGGTCAACAGGACAACATCATCTGCAAACAACAGAGATGAGATCCTGTGATCACCAAGCATGACACCCTCCATTCCCTGGCTGCGCCTAGAAATCCTGTCCATAAAAATTATGAATAGGATCGGTGACAAAGGGCAGCCCTGGCGGAGTCCAACTCTCATTGGGAGTGAGTTCGATCGAGTGTTGGCAATACGAACCAAACTCTCACAACGGTCGTACAGAGACCGAATAGCTCGTAACAACAAGCCCGATGCCCCATATTCCTGAAGCACCCCCCACAAAAATCCATGAGGGATGCGATTGAATGCCTTCTCCAAGTCCACAAAACACATGTAAACTGGTTGAGCAAACTCCCACGAACCCTCGAGAATTCTCGAGAGGGTAAAGAGCTGGACCGATGTGCCACGGCCAGGACAAAAACCACATTGCTCCTCCTGAATCCGAGGTTCGACCAACGGCTGGACTCTCCTCTCCAGTACCTTGGCATAGACCTTCCCAGGGAGGCTGAGGAGTGTTATCCCTCTAAAGTTGGAGCACACCCTCCGGTCCCCTTTTTTGAAAAGAGGAACCACCACCCTGGTTTGCCATGCCAAAGACACTGCCCCCAACCTCCACGCAATGTTGCAGAGGCATGTCAACCATGACAGCCCGACAACATCCAGGGCCTTGAGGTACTCAGGGCGAATCTCGTCCACCCCCAGGGCCTGGCCACCAAGGAGATTTTTAACCACCTTGGCGACCTCGGCCCCTGTGATATCAGAATCAGAATCAGAATCAGGTTTATTGCCATTGTTCATGTAGTACACAAACTAGGAATTTGTCTCAGTGCAATGCTGCAACATTAAACATGATAAAATAAAAGAAATAAACTATACATGCAATAAAGTGTAGAATAAGAGTAAGTGATACTGGTCAGCAGTTAAAATATATTAGCGAGCAGCAGATACTGTGGAGAACTATATAGTGCAGTCGGTAATGCAGGAAGAAAACAGTGATGATTGACATGAGTCTGGTTGAGCTGCTGTACATAGTGCACGAGAGATAGGCGAGTCATCTCCCTCATCCATAAGCCCTGCTTCCTTTGTGGAAGGCGTATCAGTGGGATTGAGGAAATCCTCGAAGTATTCCTTCCACCACCCGACGATATCCCCAGTCGAAGTCAACAGTGCCCCATCCGCACCATACACAGTGTGGACAGGGAGCTACTTCCTCCTCCTGAGCCGCTGGACAGTTTGCCAGAATCTCTTCGAGGCCGACCAAAAGTCTTGTTCCATGGCCTCACCGAACTCCTCCCATACCCGGGTTTTTTCTTCAGCAACCACCCGAGCTGCACTCCGCTTGGCCTGCCGGTACACATCAGCTGCTTCGGGAGTCCCACAAGCCAACCAAGCCTGATAGGATTCCTTCTTCAGATTAATGGCCCCCCTCACCACTGGTGTCCACCACTTGGTTCAGGGGTTGCCACCACGAGATGCACCGACCACTTTGTGGCCGCAGCTCTGGGCCGCCGCTTCAACAACAGAGGTGGAGAACATGGCCCATTCAGACTCCATGTCTCCAGACTCCCTCGGAATGTGGTTGAAGTTCTTCCGGAGGTGGGAGTTGAAGACCTCCCGGACAGGGGCCTCAGCCAGATGTTCCCAGCACATTCTCACTATACGTTTGGGTCTACCAGGTCTGAATGGCATCCTCCCCTGCCATCGGATCCAACTCACCACCAGGTGGTGATCAGCTGACAGCTCTGCACCTCTCTTTACCCGAGTGTCCAAGACATACAGTCGCAGGTCTGATGACATGATAACAAACTCTATCATCAACCTGCGACCTAGGGTGTCCTGGTGCCAGGTGCACATATCAACACCCTTATGCTTGAACATGGTGTTCGTTATGGACAAACTGTGGTTAGCACAGAAGTCCAATAACTGAACACCACTCGGGTTCAGATCGGGCAGGCCGTTCCTCCCAATCACCCCCTCCAGGTTTCACTGTTGTTGCCCACGTGTGCATTGAAGTCCCCCAGTAGGACAATAGAGTCTCCAAGAGCAGCACCCTCCAGCACCCAGTCAGAGACTCCAAAAAGGGTGGGTACTCTGAAACATCATTTGGTGCACAGGCACAAATGATGGTCAGGATCCGTTTCCCAACCCGAAGGCGCAGGGAAGCAACCCTTTCGTCCACCGGGGAAAACTCCAATATAGAGGCAGCAAGGTGGGGGGTTACAAGAATACCCACCCCTGCTCATCGCCTCTTGCCCGGGGCAACTCCAGAAAAGGCCAAGCTCCAGCCCCTCTCCAGGAGACTGGTTCCGGAACCGGAGCTGTGTGTTGAGGTGAGGCCGACTATATCTAGCCGGTATTTCTCAACCTCATACACCAGCTCAGGCTCCTTCCCCACCAGAGAGGTGACATTCCACGTACCAAAAGCCAGTTTAGAAAGCCTGGGATCAGTCCGCCAAGGTCTCCGCCTTTGACCGCCACCTAATCCACATAGCACTGGACCCCCATGATCCCCCCTGCAGGTGGTGAGTCCACTGGAGGGCGGATCCATGTAACTCCTTCGGGCTGAGCCCGGCCAGGTCCCATGGGTGAAAATCCGGCCACCAGACGCTAGCCATCGAGCCCCTCCCCCAGGCCTGGCTCCAAGGTGGGGCCCTGGTAACCCCATAACGGGCGATGTACACTGAATCCTTGATCTAGAATTTATCATAAGAGTCTGTTGGATCGTTCTTTGTCTGGCCCTTCACCGAGGACCAGTTTGTCTTGGGTGGTCTTACCAGAGGAAAATTGCCCCGGACAACATAGCTCCTGGGATCACTGGGGCACGCAAACCCCCCACCACGATAAGGTGACGATTCATGAGGGGTACTATATATATATATACAGTATATATATATATATATATATATATATACTGTATATATATGTGTGTGTGTGTGTGTGTGTGTGTGTGTCTGTGTGTCTGTGTGTCTGTGTGTGTGTCTGTCTGTCTGTCTGTCTGTCTGTCTGTCTGTCTGTCTGTGTCTGTGTGTGTCTGTGTGTATATTGTAATGTCGGGGCCGTGTTAAGGGGGGCAGGGATTTCCCCAGCATGCTTTGCCAGCAGAGAACGTTACTTTGTGTGTGTATTTAATGTGATTACTGAGTTATTATACTGCTGTGTCATTATAACCACGTTATAATGACCCAGCAGTGTTTATAGGCAGGATTAGGGCAAGATGTATCATGTGTGTGTAGCCATGATTGAAACGGAGGTCTGGGAGGATGACCTCCCCTCCTGTCTGTGCTCAGTGGTGTGTTTTAATAAAGCCTGTTGTGTCGCAACCATCTGCTCCTCTTTCTTTGTGTGAACTTCGTCTACATCACACTAGTGTCAGAAGTGGGATTTGGGAGCAGATGGAAGCCAGGATCCGGGCGGAGGTCCAGCAGCCGGAGCGGTTCATCGCTCAGCTGAGAACAGATGGCATTGCTGAGACACCAACCCCCAGAGTGGCTCGCCGAGATGGACGGAGCAGCGGACCCGACGGGACCAGCGTACCCTGCCTTCTGCCTTTTTCAAGGCAGAGCGGGCCAAGCAGAGCAAACCTGCCACGCTTCCAGCTCTTTTCAGGGCAGGACGGGCTGGCGATTCCACGGCGATCAGGAGCGGCGATCGACCGGGAGGCGACCGTCCCATCCATCCGGCAGCGGGCCAAGATTCCCCGCTACAACGGCGAAACCCTGTTGGATGACCACCTGGCCCAGGTTGAGCTGGCTGCCGTGCTGAACGACTGGTCACCGGAGGAAACCGCCGTGCTGAGAGCGAGGGGGAGGAGGAGGCTTTACGGCAGACCAAGGCAGTGCGTCCACGGAGAAAACGGCCGTGGCGATGCGAGGAAGGGGGGGCTTCCGCTGCGGAGAGCCAGGGTACATTGCACGGTACTGCCCCGCACCCACCCCATGACAAACTGGCCCCTCACCGACGTTAAACTAGAGCGAGGTGGCATGGATGGGGACAGGCCGCCTCCCACAGATGCTTCCCCCGGCAGTGACGTCACAGAGGCCCTCGGTGCGCAGCAGCGGAGTGAGCAGGACAGAGATCCGGTCATTTCCCAGGTTCAGCAGGGGCTGGACGCCTGGACACGGGCCAGCGGCCGCCTGGGAGACCCTGGCAGCGGTGGGAGTCAGCCAGAGCGGGAATATGACTCCTGTTGCCAGGGGGGGGGGAACTGTGCGTAGTCCTACTGAGGCTGTTGGATGTGCTGGTCGTCGGCATCAAAGGCTGCCCTGACACCTGGACTGATTCGCGTTGGACTTCTGGGTTGGACTTTGATTTTTCTGGGGACAGAAACCAGTCCGAGGGGGGCAGTGTAACGTCGGGGCCGTATTAAGGGGGGCCGGGATTTCCCCAGCATGCTTTGCCAGCACAGAACATTACTTTGTGTGTGTATTTAATGTGATTACTGAGTTATTATACTGCTGTGTCGTTATAACTGCGTTATAATGACCCAGCAGTGTTTATAGGCAGGATTAGGGCAAGATGTATCATGTGTGTGTAACCATGATTGAAACGGCGGTCTGGGAGGATGACCTCCCCTCCTGTCTGTGCTCAGTGGTGTGTTGTAATAAAGCCTGTTGTGTCGCAACCATCTGCTCCTCTTTCTTTGTGTGAACTTTGCCGACGTCACAATACATATACAGTATATTGTAATGTCGGGGTTGTGTTAAGGGGGTGGGGATTTTCCCGGCATGCTTTGGCAGCGGAGGATTCAAAGGGTGTTATCATTCGTGTGTTCTAAAGTGTTATTACTGTGTAATTATAACTGTGTTATAATGACACAGCAGTGTTATAAGAAGAGTCAGAGCAGTGACTGATCATGCGCTGTGTCACCCTTAGTGAGACGGAGGTCTGTGTGAATGACCTCCCCTCCTGTCTGTGTTGAGGGAGTGTGTTTTAAATAAAGCCTGTTTCGTCACAGTCATGTCTCTTTTCTTGTGTGAACCCCCACTACGTCACACTGGTGTCAGAAGTTGGGATATGGAGCAGATGGAAGCCAGGATCAGAGCGGAGATCCAGCAGCTGGAGCGATTCATCGCTCAGCTGGGAATGGACGACAGAGCTGATACACCGACCCCCAGAGTTACTCGCCAGGATGAACGGAGCAGCGGACCCGACGGGACCAGCCTACCCCGCCTTCTGTCTTTCTCAAGGCAGGGCGGGCTGAGCAGAGCAGATCAGCCCCACTCCCCGCCTTTTTCAGGGCAGGACGGGCCGGCGATTCTTCTGCGACCAGGGGCAGCAATCGACCGAGAGGCGACCGTCCCACCCATCCAGCAGCAGGCCAAGATTCCCCGCTTTAACGGTGAAACCCTGCTGGACGACTACCTGGTCTAGGTCGAGCTGGCTGCTGCGCTGAATGGCTGGCCACCCGAAGAGACCGCCGTGCAGGTCGCGCTGGCCCTGGAGGGGAGGGCTCTCCGCACACTGTCCGATCTCGTGCCCGAGGAACACCGGAGCTGGCCAGCACTACAAGGAGCGCTCCGGAGGCAGTTTGGGAGAGCAGCCAACGCTGAGCACGCAGAGGAACAGCTGGCCAACCGCCGGCGAGGCAGCCGGGAGAGCCTGGGAGCCTATGCAGTGGACATACGGCTGCTGACATGGCGCAGCTACCCAGATTTCGAGCCAGAAGTAGTGGAGAAGCTCGCCCTCCGGAACTTCATCCGGGGTCTCCGCCCGGCCCATCTCCAGAGCCACATCTGGATTAACGCCGCGAGCAGCTGGGAGACTGCTGTGGCAGAAGCAGAGCGGGTGGAACCGCTAAAGAATTGTACAGCTGATGCATCGGCACCGAGACAGAGAGCCTTCCAGGCCACAGCTGAGAGCGAGGAGGAGGAGGAGGAGCTGCAGCAGACCACAGCGGCGCGCCCACGGAGAAGACAGCCGCGACGGCGCAAGGAAGGGTGCTTCCGCTGCAGGGAGCTAGGACACATCGCACGGTACTGCCCTGCACCCACCCCACGACAAACCAGGGACAGGCCACCTCCCACAGATGTTTTCCCCGATGAGCTGTCACCGCGTGTGGGCCAAATTGGACACTCACCAGGGATGTACCTACAGTGCAGCCTGGACAAAACGCCGATCCGGGCCCTGATCGACACCGGTTCTACCATCTCCCTGGTCTGAACAGGTGTGCTGCCAGGCACGGACGAGACAGAACCACAGGGGTGGGAACCCACCGGGCGCTGCGTCACCACAGTTATCGGTGAGCGCCCCAGACTGGGAGGGCGAAGAGTTCTTGTGGTGGGGGTGGCCGGCCAGAACACAAACCACCCATTCTGGCTGGCTGACATCCAAGACCCCTGCATTAATGGACTCGATCTGCTCGCAGCGTGGAGCACAAAAATTGACACCGCCAGATCGTCCCTCCTGCTTGGAACTCAGACCATCATGCTCTGCAGCGGGACCCAGAGGAGGAACCCGGGGGCCTGCGTGATCGAGGGACCGCCAGGACGGACCGAACCGGGTGGGTCACCTCAAGAACTGAACACAACGGTGCCACCAGTACGAGCAGAGGAAGCACGATCACAGATAGAGACAGCAGGGGGGAGGATCACAGCAGAGCGGGTCAACGTGTCAGCAGAAACGCAGCAGGCGGTCGAGGAATTGTTCCAGCAGAGCTGCAGCGGGCTGGAATTGGGACAGAGACGCCAGCTGCGGGAGCTGTTGGACTTTCGTCACTGCCAATGGGCAGAGGATTGAGACCAGGCCGTCACACGGGCTGCTGCTCTCCGGACCGCTGTGAGCAGGAATAACACAGCGGCACACAGTTCCCCTCGGATAATCAGGCAGCTCCCCCCAGCGATGATGTCACAGAGGCTCTCGGCGCGCAGCAGCTGCAGAGTGAGCAGGACAGAGATCCAGTCATTTCCTGGGTTTGGCAGTGGCTGGACACCTGGGAGGCCCTGGCCGCAGCGGGGAGCCGGCAGAAGCAGGCATATGACTCCCGCTGCTAGGGGAGGGACTTTGCACCAGGAGATCGAGTCTGGGTTTTCTGCCCGGAGCGAAAAAGGGGACTGTCACCAAAACTGGCGAGTCATTGGTCGGGACCGTGTGTGGTCCTACAGAGACTGTTGGATGTGGTGTACAGGGTGAGGCTGAAAAAAAAGGGACCGGGTCGTGGTACTCCACCGTGACCGTCTTGCCCTGTACCAGCCATCCGCCCTGCAGGTGGTCGAGCCGGAGCCTTCACCCCGACCAGCTACTCCAACCAAGGCACAGATGAACACTAGCGGGCCTGTGCGTGCTGGTCGTTGACAATGGAGGCTGCCCCGACACCTGGACGGATTCGTGTTGGACTTTTGAGCTGGACTTTTATTATTCTGGGGACAGAAACCAGTCCAGGGGGGGACAGTGTAACGTCGGGGCTGTGTTAAGGGGGTGGGGATTTTCCCGGCATGCTTTGGCAGCGGAGGATTCAAAGGGCGTTATCATTCGTGTGTTCTAAAGTGTTATTACTGTGTCATTAATGACACAGCAGTGTTATAAGAAGAATCAGAGCAGTGACTGATGATGCGTTTGTGTCACCCTTAGTGAGACGGAGGTCTGTGTGAATGACCTCCCCTCCTGTCTGTGTTGAGGGAGTGTGTTTTAATAAAGCCTGTTTTGTCACAGTCATGTCTCCTTTCTTGTGTGAACCCCCACTACGTCACAATATATATACAGTATATACAGTATATACAGTGTGTATATGTGTGTGTGTGTGTATTATATGTGTGTGTGTGTGTGTGTGTGTGTGTGTGTGTGTGTATACAGTACCGTTCAAAAGTTTGGGGTCACTTAGAAATTTCCTTATTTTTGAAAGAAAAGCACTTTTTTTCAATGAAGATAACTTTAAACTAATCAGAAATACACTCTATACATTGCTAATGTGGTAAATGACTATTCTAGCTGCAAATGTCTGGTTTTTGGTGCAATATCTACATAGGTGTATAGAGGCTCATTTCCAGCAACTATCACTCCAGTGTTCTAATGGTACAATGTGTTTGTTCATTGCGTCAGAAGGCTAATGGATGATTAGAAAACCCTTGTGCAATCATGTTAGGTCTGCAATGCTGTAACTGCTGCAAATGGAGGATTCTTTGACGAAAGCAAAGTTTGAAGGAAAAAATTATTATTTCAAATACAAATCATTATTTCTAACCTTGTCAATGTCTTGACTATATTTTCTATTCATTTTACAACTCATGGTGGTAAATAAGTGTGACTTTTCATGGAAAACACAAAATAATTGTCTGGGTGACCCCAAACTTTTGAACGGTAGTGTATATTACACAATGGTCCTCTCTGGCATACAACTAGGAACATACCGGTCGCTATGGAGGGTGAGAATATGTATGGGCACATAATCATACCATGTAGGATAACTAAATAGACGGTTATGCTGTTTCATCCCACCTAGCAACAATGCTCTGCACTGTGTGTGTTTATATATTTACATATTTATTCCATCTAGCTACAATGCTCAGCACTGAGTGTGTTTATATTTATATATCTATATATTTATTCCATCTAGCTACAATGCTCCGCACTGTGTTTTTATATATCTACATATTATTCCATCTAGCTACATTGCTCCGCACTGTGTGTGTTTATATACTTGCATATTTATTCCACCTAGCTGCAATGCTCCGTACTGTGGGTGTTTATATATTTACATATTTATTCCATCTAGCTACAATGCTCTGCACTGTGTGTCTGTGTGTGTGTGTGTGTATATATATATTTTATAGTAATACGTACATATGTATATTAGCTGCTCTTGCTTGCTTGTTTTTTTTCTTGCCTTCTGATTGTTGCTCTGAGTGTTGCTATACCTGTGCTGTTGCAATCCTGGAATTTCCCCGTTGTGGGACTAATAAAGGCTTATCTTATCTTATCTTATCTTATCTTATATTGTGGGACAAATATGTGGGTTTCATAGGCTTCATATGTATATTACTGTTGCTTCACGTCTCAGATGAACAAAAGAACTGAGTCTCCTAGAGATAACAGGAGGATGTGAAATGTGATCTTTGTTATGCAAAGAGATGACCTTGAGGGATTTCCTGACCACCAGTGACTTTAGGTGGAGGGGAGAAGACCTGGAAGAAGACGTATTGTGTCTTGGGATTAAAAGACAATGTGACTGTGTGCTTTGATGTCCTGCTGTATAAAAGGGACAGATGTTGGGGGATTCTTTCTTTTTTTCTGTTTGATGATGTTGGAGAATGGAATAAACCTGACTTTTGAGATAAACTCAGCCTCTTCATTTCCACATTCTCCACACTGGTGACCCTAAGACGTATCATGAGTGGAAGAAATTCTCCCGAGCCAGACTCGTCAGGAGCCAGCCAGACAAATGCAGCCACAGTTCAGCTACCGAACTTCTGGCAGAACAACCCGCGCTCCTGGTTTAACGCGGTCGAGGCGCAGTTCAACCTCCGGAGGATTTCGGGAGACGACACAAAGTTCTACCATGTGGTTGCAAAGCTGGACAACCGCACAGCCCAGCAGGTGGAGAGCCTGATCAACCAGCCGCCGGACAGCGACAAGTACAGCGCGTTGAAGGCTACACTCATCCGTTACTTCACCCCCTCGGTGGAGGAGCGAGCAGAGGGGCTCCTGGCGCTGACTGAATTTGAGAGCGACAGGCCTGCGGACCTGATGGAGAAGCTGTTGAGGTTGAAAGACTCTGACGATGATCACTTCATCTTCACCCACCTTTTCCTCAGGACCCTACCGTCAGCGGTGAGAGTGACCCTGGCCAGTTCACCACTGTTGGCCTGACAAGACTACCGCGAGCTGGGCCAGGAGGCACAGTGACTTGTCAACGCCAATAAACGGCACGCAGCCAGAGCCGCAGCAGCAGAGCTCGGCGCAACATCCGGAGATGGCAGTGGGCCAGAGACGGCGGTAGCAGACCCACCGACGACGGCGGCGGCAGGGGCCAGGAAACACGGAGCAGACGACGTCCTTTGTTTCTACCATCGCCGCTTTGCAGAGAGGGCACGCAAATGTATACCACCGTGCCATTTCAAGTGCTCGGGAAACGCCAAGACCGGGGGTCGGTAGCAGCTGCGGCCCTCGGAGAGGAGAAAGCTGCTCTACTTGAGGGATGCACGCTCGGGGAGGCATTTCCTCGTGGACACAGGCTCCCAGCTGAGTTTCATCACACCTTCCTACGCTGACCGGCTGGCGCTTTCCAGTGGTCCCGGGGTGTCAGCAGCGAATGGCTCGGCGATTAAGACCTTCAGTGAGAGGACTCTGCTTCTGTCCCTACACAGCCGTACATTTGAATGGACTTTTGTTATAGCTGCAGTCAATTTCAATATGTTAGGGGCCGATTTTTTGTGCTCACATGGTTTGTTGGTTGATCTTGCTAACAGACGCCTGGTTAATGCACTCTCTTTTTATTCTATTCCCTGTACAGCTCGAGTGGCCCCGCCAACAGCACAAGCCAACGTCACAGCTGCAGGTGGTAAGTTCCACACACTGCTCACTCAGTTCCCAGCACTCACGGTTCCAACATTTTCGGCGACTGTGGCTAAACACGGGGTGGAACATTTTATTACTACCACTGGACCGCCCGTTTTTGCAAAAGCTCAGCGCTTGGATTCAGCTAAACTGACCATAGCGCGAGAGGAGTTCGCCAACCTGGAAAAGTTGGGCATCATCAGGCGTTCGAAAAGCCCATGGGCTTCACCGCTTCACATGGTCCCGAAAGCTGATGGCTCATGGCGTCCTTGCGGTGATTTCCGCAGGTTGAACAATGCTACAGCACACGGCCGCTACCCGATCCCGCACATCCAAGATTTTTCAGTTTATTTGGCGGGGGCGTGCGTTTTTTCTAAGATAGACTTGGTACGCGGTTACCACCAGGTCCCAGTGCGCGCTGAGGACATACCTAAAACAGCGGTAATAACCCCGTTCGGGCTATTCGAGTTTTTGCGCATGCCGTTTGGGCTTAAAGGTGCGGCGCAGACGTTCCAATGCATGATGGACGCGGTGTTGCGCGATCTCCCTTTCGTGTTCGTCTACCTGGACGACATATTGGTAGCCAGCGCGTCCGAAGACGAACACGAAAACCACCTCACGGCAGTTTTCCGGAGGTTGGCAGAGCACGGGTTAATAATCAACCCAGCGAAGTGTCAGTTCAGGGTGGCGCAGATTGATTTTTTGGGGCATCGCGTCTCTCCAGAAGGAGCGGTTCCTCTGCCTGACAAAGTGCGCGCAGTGACAAATTTTCCCCAGCCACAAACGGTCAAAGCGTTACAGGAGTTTTTGGGAATGGTGAATTTTTATAACCGTTTCCTCCCCCGCGCAGCGCAGCGCAGCTCATGCAACCATTGTATGCTGCGCTAAAAAAACAAAAACCCACAAATAAAATCGAATGGTCTCCGGAGCGAGAGCGAGCATTCTGTGAAGTCAAAACAGCCCTGGCAAACGCTGCGTTGTTAGCACATCCGGTCCCAACGGCTCGCATAGCGCTCACTACTGACGCGTCAGATGTGGCCATAGGGGCGGTCGTAGAGCAGCATGTAGCCGGTGCTTGGCAACCGCTCGCCTTTTTCAGCAGGACCTTGCGCGATAGTGAGTGAAAATACAGCGCATTCGACAGGGAATTGTTAGCTCTCCACTTGGCCATTCGCCACTTCCAGTTCTGGCTGGAGGGACGCCGTTTCACCACGTTCGCTGACCACAAGCCACTGACTTTTGCGATGGCCAAGATTTCAGAACCGTGGTCGGGCCGGCAGCAGAGACAGCTGGCCGCGATCTCAGAGTTTACTACCGATATCCAGCATGTGGTGGGTAAACTTAATGTAGTGGCAGACTGCCTCTCGCGCGCCGTGGCGGCGCCAGTCCGCATAGGGATAGATTATGCAGCCATGGCCGCGGATCAGGCTAGCAACGCGGACGTGCGCGCCTTCCAGTCTGGACCAACAGGGTTAAGGCTGGAGAACAGGTTGCTGCAAGACGGTATGTCCCCCCAATCTGCGATGTCTCCACTGGGCGACCGCGTCCTGTGGTACCGGCCGCGTGGCGCCGTTGCGTTTTTGACTCGATTCATTCTCTGGCGCACCCGGGAGTGCGCGCACCGGTCAAAATGGTGGGGGAGGAATTTGTATGGCCGAGCCTGCGCAAACAAGTTAAAGAGTGGGCTGCAGCCTGCATGGCTTGTCAACGAGCCAAGGTACACAGACACACGAGAGCTCCCTTGGAGCCGTTTCACATCCCAGCTAAGAGGTTTGATCATGTTCACGTGGACCTCATAGGCCCCCTCCCGCCCTCGCAGGGGTAAACACATCTTTTGACAATGGTTGACCGCACCACGCACTGGCCGGAAGTGGTCCCACTGTCATCAACCACAGCCGAGGAGGTGGCGCGCGCGTTTTTAGCAGCATGGGTAGCACGTTTTGGAGTCCCGTCGGACATTACGTCCGACAGAGGTCCTCAATTTGTTTCCAAACTTTGGTCAGCGATGGCCCGCAGCCTGGGGGCAACGATCCACCGCACGACCGCGTACAACCCGCAGGCTAACGGGTTATGCGAACGTTTTCACAGGTCATTGAAGGCGGCCCTCAGAGCGTTGCTTACGGATGCAAATTGGGTGGACAGGCTACCATGGGTTTTATTGGGGTTGCGTTCTGCACCTAAAGAGGATTTAGAAGCCTCCCCGGCTGAGCTAGTTTTCGCACAGCCACTCCGGCTGCCCGGGAAATTTCTCCCAGATAATCCTGCACCAGAGTGCTCCCCAGCTCAGCGGTTGCAGAGTGACACAGGATCGAGTACGCTTCCTGGCCCCGTTCATTACAGTTTTCCGCGCGTTTTTGTGCCTAAGGCTTTAAAAAATGCGGAGTTTGTTTTTGTCAGACATGATGCCCATTGCCCAACCTTGCGACCACCTTATGATGGACCATTTAGAGTGCTGGAAATAGGAGATAAGCACTTTTTGCTAGATTTGGGGTGCAGAAGGGAAATGATTGGCATAAACAGGCTCAAACCTGCTTTTGTGATGGCTGACGAAGCTGTGCAGTTGGCTAGGGCTCCTCGGCGCGATAGACCCCCTAGGGAGCTTTCCCCAGAGCTCCCACAGGGATTGACTAACAGTTCTCATCTCCAGACAGCAGCCCCCCAGCAGGATGGCGCCGCGGGAGTGGTAAAGCCCGCTTACAGCAGATACGAGAGAAGATTGAAGCCCAAGCAGCATGTCGACTGATATTTGTGATTTTATCATAACATGCAGACTGTGTTATATTGTTCCATCTTAGACGTTTGGGGGGGTGGTCATGTGGGACACATATGTGGGTTTCATAGGCTTCATATGTATATTACTGTTGCTTCCCGTCTCAGATGAACAAAAGGACTGAGTCTCCTACAGATAACAGGAGGATGTGAAATGTGATCTTTGTTAGGCAAAGAGATGACCTTGAGGGATTTCCTGACCACCAGTGACTTTAGGTGGAGGGGAGAAGACCTAGAAGAAGACGTATTGTGTCTTGGGATTAAAAGACAATGTGACTGTGTGCTTTGATGTCCTGGGGTATAAAAGGGACAGATGTTGGGGGATTCTTTCTTTTTTTCTGTTTGATGATGTTGGAGAATGGAATAAACCTGACTTTTGAGATAAACTCAGCCTCTTCATTTCCACATTCTCCACAATATATATATATATATATATATATATATATATATATATATATATATATATATATATATATATATATATATATATATATAATGGCCCAGGAGAAGAGAGGCTGATGGGGGTCCAGACAGAGCAGCAGAGGTGGGATACCCCCGGGGGAGAAGTGGAGATGCTGGCTGCCAGGAGAAGGAAGTGGTGCGGCACCAGCATACTGTTATGTTAATGCACCGTACGGGCTTTGTCTTATAACATGTATGATGTCTGAGCCCCAGGCCATTATGCAAATAATTAAAGGTATAAAAGGAAAGGTATAAAAGGGAGATGCTGTGGACACATATGTTGGTTACATATGCTCCACAAATATATTGCTGTGTGTTTATTGTGTGCTGCACGTCTCAGGGGAACAAAGGGACTGAGCCTCCTAGAGGTAACGGGAGAGTGTGAGATTTGGCCTTTTGTTTCAAGGAGATGATCTGGAGAGATTTCCTGACCACCGGAGACTAAGGGGTGGATGGTGTTAAGATCGGGGGAAGTTACATTGTGACTGGGATTAAGTACCATGTGACTGTATGTTTGATTAAACACCATGTTGTAGAAGAGCTTAGAAATGAAGAGGCGATTTGGTTTATAAGCAAAGTTTAATATTCAGCTCTTCTAACAAGTCTCATCTGGTGCAGAGTGGCAGAAGGGAAAAGAGGCAGAATGTCTCCAGCTCACTGACTTTATACTTGCACACAACAAAAGACATGCATAACAAAGGCTGACATCCCTCATTATCTTAATCCCCCCATTGTCTTGGTATTTCCTCTCCTTGCCTTGGGGGGTGAGGGTGGCTCCTCCGGTGTCCTCCACCGTCCTCCACCGTGTCTGGGAACGTCTTTGTTCTTCACTCGGCTTTTGAGAGCCTTTGTCCTTTCAGAGGTGTGAAGTCCTTTACATATGTAATTACTAAACATTTCCACATGCTTCAACATATGTAGGTTATGGAATATATGATTAATATAGACCACAGGCCCCCCAAACAACTAAGAAAGGACAACAGAAAGGTTCACAGTCTAAGATAGTTATTATGACATACTAAGTGTTACATCTCTTGCCATGGAAGAAACTTTCCAGCAGCCATGCTCCTAAGAGAGTTCAGTGGTAATCATAACAGCATAGTAAAATCATAAGTCAGTCCTAAACTGTTGCAGCACAATTAGTGAACAATTGTGGAGTGGTTTGTATCAGTCCCTGTGCTGTCTGGGTTTTAATCTTCTCCCAAAACTGCTGTAGGTTGGTTTAGGCGCCCTGCTGGGACCTTCTTGTGAGGAATCTGCAGTGTGGGAAGGAGAGAGGTTAACTGTTCCCTGCCTGGGGGCTGAGTCTTTTCTCTTGGGGGGTCTACCCCGCCGAGGTGCTCTCGCCAACTGTGCAGGCTCGTCTTTCAACAAGAAGGCAGGTTTAAGTCTGTCAATGCTGACTGTTTCTTTTCTATCCCCAAAATCAAGCACAAAGTGTTTATCACCATGTTCCAGCACTCTGAATGGCCCATCGTATGCTGGTCGGAAAGTTGGTTTTAAAGCTTCATGCTTAACAAAAACGAACTCAGCGTTTTTTAAAGCTTGAGGGACAAAAACCCATGGGAAGGAGTGATGAGCTGGACCGGGGAGAGAGTCCAGTCCGTTGCTGCCTAAAAACCTTGGGACTGGAAGGTGCCCTGGCTCTGGGTTCTCTGGTAAAAATTCACCTGAAGTCTGAGAGGTTGTGCAAAGACTAATTCTGCGGGGGAGGCGTCTAGATCCTCTTTAGGTGCAGCACGCAACCCCAATAAAACCCAGGGAAGTTTATTTACCCAATTTGTGTCCGTTAGTGAGGCTCTGAGGGCGGTCTTTAAAGACCTGTGAAAACGCTCGCATAACCCATTAGCCTGAGGGTGATAAGCGGTGGTGCGATGAATTGTTGCCCCTAAGCTGTTGGACATGGCTGACCAGAGCTCTGAGACAAATTGAGGCCCCCTATCGGACGTGATGTCCGATGGGATGCTGAAACGTGCCACCCAGTTTGTTAAAAAAATGCGAGCGACTTCCTCTGCTGTGGTTGCCGCTAGAGGGACTGCCTCTGGCCAGCGCGTGGTGCGGTCTATCATTGTTAACAGGTGTGTGAAACCTTGGGAGGAAGGTAGTGGCCCCACGAGGTCGACATGAACGTGGTCGAACCTTCTAGCAGGGATTGGAAAAGGCTCCAGAGGGGCTTTTGTGTGTCTGTGTATTTTGGCGCGTTGACAAGAAATGCAAGTTTTCGCCCATTCTTTTACGTTTTTGCGCAGGCCTGGCCACACAAACTTTTCGGCGACCATTTTAACCGAGGCACGCACACCTGGGTGCGCGAGGGAGTGAATTACGTCGAAAATACGGCGGCGCCATGTAGCTGGTACTAACGGGCGAGGTTGGCCGGTTGAAACATCACATATTAGGGGGGGCACACCGTCGCGTAAACCCTTTTTCTCCAGCCTTAACCCTGTTGGTCCAGACAGGAGTGCGCGCACGTCCGCGTCACCGCTTTGTTCCTCCGCCATGGCTGCATAATCTATCCCTGCATGGATAGGTGCTGCGTATGTGTCTGCGTTAGTGAAGAGTTCTGCTGCTGAGGCAGTATAATCTGTCTCCCCGTGCTCTGGTGGTGTCACAGCGTGAGAGAGACAGTCTGCTACTACGTTAAGTTTGCCTGCCACGTGTCGAATGTCTGTGGTGAACTCTGAAATCGCAGCTAGCTGTCTTTGCTGCCTGCCTGACCATGGTTCTGAAATTTTAGCCATAGCAAAGGTGAGCGGTTTATGGTCTACAAAAGCCGTGAAACTCCGCCCTTCTAACCAGAACTGGAAGTGGCGGATGGATAAATGAAGCGCCAGCAGCTCTCTGTCAAAAGTGCTGTATTTACGTTCAGTTTGGTTTAGCGATTTGCTAAAGAATGCTAAAGGTTGCCAGACCCCGCTGACAAGTTGTTCTACAACTGCCCCTATAGCTAGGTCTGAAGCATCTGTGGTTAGCGCGATGCGGGCCAAGGGATCTGGGTGAACTAACAATGTGGCGTTAGCTAGGGCGCTTTTTACTTCCGCGAAAGCGCGTTCGCGCTCCGGGGTCCATTCGACCGCGTTGGAAGCTTTCTTTTTTTTGAGCACGTCATATAGGGGCTGCATGAGCTGAGCTGCGTGGGGGAGGAAGCGGTTGTAAAAATTAACCATCCCTAAAAATTCCTGTAGCGATTTGACCGTTTGTGGCCGTGGGAAACTTTCTATCGCGTGAACTTTGTCTGGAAGTGGAACTGCCCCCTTCGGAGAGACTTTGTGTCCTAAAAAATCAATTTGTGACATGCCGAATTTGCATTTGGCTGGATTGATTATTAGCCCGTGCTCTTCTAGCCTCTGAAAAACCGTAGTGAGGTGCTGCTCGTGTTCCTCCTCAGACAAGCTGGCTACCAGCATGTCGTCGAGGTAGACGAAGACAAAAGGAAGGTCGCGTAGGACCGCGTCCATCATTCGTTGAAAAGTTTGAGCAGCGCCTTTGAGGCCGAAAGGCATTCGCAGAAATTCAAAAAGGCCGAAAGGGGTTATTACCGCTGTTTTAGGAATGTCTTCTGCTCGGACTGGGACTTGGTTATTATTTATTTAGCGAATGCAAAGTCCTTAAGCCAAGCAGTTGCCTCCTGGTTTGCTGTATGGAGGGTGTGTAATCCTCCTTCCAGTCTTTGGAGCGGGCAAGCCTCTATGATGTGTTCCATAGTTTGCTCCTCTCCAAATGCGCACAGTGGGCTAGGGCTACTGCCCCATCTGTGAAGGCTGGCCAAGCAGGGGCCATGTCCAGTCCTGAAGCGATTGAGTGGGACTTGGTGATAACCGCGGACTAAGTCTATTTTTGAAAAAATGCGCGCACCCGCCAGATGTAGTGAAAAATCTTGAATGTGAGGAATTGGGTAACGGTCATGCGCTGTAGCGTTGTTTAATCTGCGGTAATCTCCGCACGGTCTCCAAGAACCGTCGGATTTCGGAACCATGTGAAGTGGTGAGGCCCAGGGGCTCTTCGAGCGTCTAACAGTGCCCAATTTTTCAAGAGTTGTAAACTCGTCCCGTGCTATGTTGAGCTTGGCCGCGTCTAAGCGGCGCACTTTGGCAAAAACGGGAGGTCCCGTTGTGGGAATGAAGTGTTCAACCCCATGTTTAGCCACAGTGGCTGAGAATTTGGGAATTGTGAGTGCTGGAAATTGGGTGAGGAGTTGCTCAAACTTACCTCCTGCCGTGGTGACGTTGGCCTGCACAGGTGGTGGAGAAACTCAGGCTGAGCATGGAATAGAAGCAAAGGACAGTGCATTAACCAGGCGCCTATTTGCTAGATCCACTAATAACCCATGTGCACACAAAAAATCTGCGCCTAATAAGTTAAAACTCACCGCCGCTACAATAAATGTCCATCTGTAGTTGCGGCCGTGGATGAGGAGGTGCAGGCTCTTTTCACCGAACGTGTCGATGCTAGAGCCGTTGGCTGCCACGGCTCCGTTGCCCCGGGTGCCCGTGGCTCGATCTGCGTGGGAGGGCATGACGAAACTCAGCTGGGCTCCTGTGTCGATGAGGAACTGCTTGCCTGTGTGTCCATCCGTCACGTACAACAGCTTATTCTTCTCGCCGAGAACCGCTGCCGTTAACGGCTCTCGGCTTTGGCGTTTTCCCGAAATCGCAAATTTGCAGGGGGGAACGCATTTGTGGGCCTTCTCGGCGAAGCGGTGGTGATAATAACAGGAGTCGCTCTGTCTGCTAAGTTTTGGCCGTGTCGCTGTCACCGTGGGCTGGGTCTGCTCAGTGGGTTGTGGCTCCTCGTGGCTCGGGGCGTCAGCTTTGAGGTCTGCGGATGCTGCTGTGGGTGTCAGCTCCTTGCAGGCGTTGACGAGCCGATGAGCTTCGTTGGCCAGTGCGCGGAAGTCTTGGTGGTTGTTGCATTTCATGCTGGCGAGTGTCCCTCTCATGTGTGGCGGCAGCATGCTGAGGAATATAAACTGGAAGAGGAAGTTGTCATTGTCCTCTTCTTTGAGCTGTAGCAAATCCTCCATGAGGGCCTTCGGTTTGCACCCTCTGTGGCCGTAGACCGCCAGGATCTTCTCAGCTCTCTCTTCCGCTGATGGGACGTAGTTCGCCACGATGGTTGCTTTGAGCGTCTCATATTTGTCCCGGGCTGGTGGTCGCCGGATCATGCTCCGCACACACTTCGAAGTGGCAGCGTCAAGTTTGGAGACAATATGGTAAAATTTGGTATCGTCAGCCGTGATGCCCGCCAGTGTAAACTGGGCTTCAGCCTGCTGAAACCAAGAGGCGGGGTCTTCTTGCCAGAAGTCTGGCAGCTTGACAGCGACGGCATTCGTGCATACCATCACTGCTGTGCCCGCCGGGTGAGAGTGCCTTGCCTCGGCTCTCACGGCGGTGCTGGTGCTCGGTTGAGCCCTCTCAATCTCTTCTGCCGGGGGGAACAGTTGTCCATCTGTTCCCTCGTCTGCGTGGTCGCTGGCGTCTGCCTGGGTCGCCACGGATGAGTCGATTGCGGGGGAACGCCTCAGGTCCATACTCGCGTCAAGGTCACCAGTGTAGAAGAGCTTAGAAATGAAGAGGCGATTTGGTTTATAAGCAAAGTTTAATATTCAGCTCTTCTAACAAGTCTCATCTGGTGCAGAGTGGCAGAAGGGAAAAGAGGCAGAATGTCTCCAGCTCACTGACTTTATACTTGCACACAACAAAAGACATGCAGAACAAAGGCTGACATCCCTCATTATCTTAATCCCCCCATTGTCTTGGTATTTCCTCTCCTCGCCTTGGGGGGTGAGGGTGGCTCCTCCGGTCTCCTCCGCCGTGTCTGGGAACGTCTTTGTTCTTCACTCGGCGGTTGAGAGCCTTTGTCCTTTCAGAGGTGTGAAGTCCTTTACATATGTAATTACCAAACATTTCCACATGCTTCAACATATGTAGGTTATGGAATATATGATTAATATAGACCACAATGTGGTAGTTTTGATGTCCGGGGTATAAAAGGACAGATGTGAGAAGATTCATCCTCTTTTTCTTGCTTTGAAATTGTTGGAGTATGTGATTGTGAATAAAGCTGAACCTGAGGAATAAACTCAGTCTCATCCTTTCAACACATTCTCCACAATGCACTGTGGCCTGGGAGCTCTTCTTGTGAATTCAACTTGTTAGGGAGAATAAAGTCTGTGCTGATTCAACTCGTTGACTCGTCTGGTTCATTCTCCCTATATACATGTATGATAAAATAGCTCATAAATTCCATACCGCCACACTTGTAAGCATTATAGACATTTTTTGTATGTATGCGGATCTATGGGTTCGCCCCGCAGTATCATCAGCCTCAAACACTAAAAAACTACATTACCCACAGCAAAGCGTCTTCCTGTAAAGTGGGCATGCGCAGTTGGTCGTTCGTCTGGACAGCTGTAGGAGAAAATGGCAGCCTTCATGCTAGGACAGCAGGTACGACATTCAATTATTTGTTTTTAGTTTTGACTTTTTAAGCTTGATGTGACTGATACTTTTTGTTGCTGTAATGCAGAAATAAGTTATCTATCTGCAAAGTAACCACAGAAGTTAACGTTAAACGTCCTAGATGTTCAGACGAGGCATTGCACTTGAATGACTGCTAACGGGTTAGCCCGCCAGCTAACCGTCTTTAGCGGCGTGAACCGTCAGCAGTTCAAATGTGCTTTTAATTAAAATCCAACATTTACTTTCTTTTTAAGGTCCGCCAGATCACCACGTCTGTGGTCAGACCCGCAGCAAAACTGATTAAGGTACTTTCATACAGTCGTTGTTCGGGTGTGTTGTAATGTAGGTGTTTTGAGGCTGTCATTCAGTTTGGCAGTTTTTTTCTTGCCTGTAGCCCCCCATCCAGGTGTATGGAGTGGAGGGCCGATATGCCACTGCCCTGTTCTCAGCTGCCAGCAAGCAGAACAAACTGGACCAAGTGGAGCAGGAGCTGGGGAAAGTGACTGTAAGTTTAAGTGTAGTGGAAAACTGACAGATTTCAGTCCAGGATTATACAGAGTCATATTTCTATGTGTTATCAATGAAGAAATATTTATGCACACACAATCTGAAGAATAATGAGTTATAGCGGTCACCTGTTTTTCCATGTACACACTTTGAGCCAATCCTACGTTCCCCTGATCCATAAATTGAGATTCTTTTGCTTTGTGTGTTATCTTGTTTTTTCAGGCCCTTATCAAAGACCCAAAGATTTCCAGTGTAGTGATGAATCCTCATGTAAAGCGCAGCATCAAGCATAAAGTCTTCAGTGATGCCCTTGTAAAAGCTAAAGTTTCACCCATCACCGTCAACCTCATCAGTGAGTGGCCACAGACCAGTTATAATGGCACCATAACTAAGACGATGCTGTAAAATAACGCGTCATTTGGTTTGTCATCCTACTGTAAGGTACTGAGAAAGAGCTTTAGCATAACTGTAGGACAAACCTTTTAGTTTGATCAACATTAATAGATAGATGGATGTCAAAGCACCACTGTGAAATTTTACTGTTCCCAGTATGGCCTGATTCTCAGTAGCCAATCACAGGGTGTTTTGTTAGTTTCTGGCTAAAGTATTATTGCCTTGTGAACAACTGATGGGACTTAGGCCATAAAAATGTGTCAGTTGTAGTCTTTTAGGTGCTACTCCCAGGAACAGGAGAGTTACATACTGTAGTGGTGTCACAGGTAAATGCAGGCCCTCTCAGGCTATGGTGAAAGTGACAAACACCTGTTCAACGGTTGATGTACCATCAAAAGGATTTTGGAAACGTTAGTTTACGGTTAAAACTAGGGATGGCAGTTATCGATTAATTTATTAATAAATAACTTTATCCATCCATCCATTTTTCTACCGCTTTTCCGGAGGACCAGGTCGCAGAGGCAGCAGCTCAAGCAGAGAAGCCCAGACTTTCCTTTCCCTGGCCATCTGCTCCAGCTCTTCAGAGAGGATACCAAGACGTATCCAGGCCAGCTGGAAGACGTGGTCTCTCCAGCGTGTCCTGAGTCTGCCCCGGGGTCTCCTCCCAGTGGGACGTGCCCAAAACACCTCAAGTGGGAGGCATACAGGAGGCATCCTGATGAGATGCCCAAACCACCTCAACTGGCTCCTTTCAATGTGGAGGAGCAGCGGTTCTACTCTGAGCCTCTCCCGGATCACTGAGCTCCTCACCCTATCTCTAAGGGTGAGTCCAGCAATCCTACAGAGAAAGCTCATTTCATCCGCTTGTATCCGCGATCTCATCCTTTCGGTCATTACCCAAAGCTCGTGACCATAGGTGAGGGTAGGAACGTAGATTGACTGGTAAAGTGACAGCTTTGCTTTAGAGCTCAGCTCCCTCTTCACAACAACAGACCAGTACAACGTCTGCATCACTGCAGATGCTGCTCCGATCAGTCTGTCAGTCTCTCGTGCCATTCTCCCTTCACTTGTGAATAAGACCCCAAGATACATAAACTCCTCCACTTGGGGAAGGAGCTTGTCCCCAACCCGGAGAGGACAATCCACCCTTTTCCGGCTGAGGACCATGGACTCGGACTTGGAGGTGCTGATTCTCATTCCAGCCGCTTCGCATTTGGTAATAAACCATCCCAGGAAGGCCTGTAGGTCATTGCTTGATGAAGCCAACGGGACAGTGTCTTCTGCAAACAGCAGAGATGAGATCGTGTGGTCACTGAGCATGACACCCTCTGCTCCTTGGATTTGTTCCATAAAAATTATGAACAGGATCGGTGACAAAGGGCAGCCCTGGCGGAGTCCAACTGTCACTGGAAACGAGTTTGCCTGGGTGTTGACAGTACGTCGGGGTATTGGGCTTGTTACAAGCTTTCTGGTCCCTATATGACCGTTGTAAAAGTTCATGGAAAACTTGCATTATTAAATTAATGCACTTTAATATCTTGCACTTGAATGACTTGTGATCTGCCTTAGCATCTTGAATTTTAATATTTTCACATCCTGGTCACTGTGGCACTTTTTACCTGGTCTGAGATCAATATTTCTTTTTCTTTTTTTCTTATTATTATGAACTTTAATCTCTGCTGCTGCTGTTGTTATTGTTGTATTGGGTTGTTTTTACGTGGCTAGCATTGGCCTGCCAAGGGACTGGACATGAAAATTGGCTCTGGCTATAATCTTGGCTATTTACATGTACATGTTCATTAATATGCATTGTCCCTTTTATAAATAACTTAAACTTAAGTAGTCGATCGATTAAAGATTAATTGAAAAGCAGCATTTTTCCTGAGATTCTCAATTTCTCTTGGTATCAGTGTGGTGACCATACTGATACCAAGACCATGCTATTGTCTGTATATAAAAACCTAACTATTGTTTACTATATACTGAACAAAGCAAGCCACATTGCTTTCCTCAATTATGGATTGATTTTACTGTAACACTGATTTTACTGTTGCATGTTAAACATTAACAACATAAAAGAAACTCAGAAAACTAAAAAGATTTAGGCTATTTTAACATGAAAATTTGTGCACCGGCTGACATTAAACTTCAGCATCATAAAATAAATTCTGAATAAAAAATATGTAGACTAAAGACGTTGCCAATGTATGTCAGCGATGCTATTATCAGCATTTTTTTTTTTTTTTTTTTTTGTCTGCTGGTGTGAACACGTTGGTGTGCCGCCAAAAGTGGTTTCTGCCGCTGCACTGAGGGATTTGTGTTTGTGCGTTTTTGTTTATTAAATAGCGACGGACGAGCAGATTGTGACGGAGTTGGAGCTAATAAATGTTAAAAAAGCAAAAAAGCAACTTTTCATACGATCGCTGCTCAGAGAAAAGAGAAGACACTAGAGAAAACGGTATGTATGACCGCTATGTAATTAATATCCCCCACCGGGTTAGGAGGAGTCATAGAAATGTTCTGAGTCTGTTAACTTCCTCACTATTCTTTTGTTTATCCGACTTGCTTTGGAAGTGGTGCCGCGGTGAACGAGAAGCGATTTGTGGCGGGTCGGTGTCTTTTTCTGCTCTTTCTTGTTTTGTTGTGGTTGGAAGGTGGCTGTGGGTGACCGCGTGCACCCCCACCTCGACTGGCAGCACCACTACATTTCATAGAGTAAACGGCAGTTAAGGACTGCCACGCTATCAATTACTTGACATCTGATTTAATTTAGTCGACTAAATTCTTATTGACAATTAATCGAGTCGACTAATTAACATCTCTAGTGAAAACCTTACATAGTGTTGCTTTCAGAGGTGTTTATTATATTGCAAGATAAATACACTAAATGATTATTTAATTTTTCAATTGTCTTAAAAAATAGAAATACTGTTAATGATCTAATATTTTTTTAGGTTATTTTGGCAAAGGTAAAATGAGTTATAAAAAATAATTAAAATGGCACTGTTCATCCAGTTATATGTGGTCGCCCACATTTCACAGGAATGACTACTCCGAGGCATTTACCACAGTGTTGACCAAAGTCACGCACTAATCCTCAGATGGGTCTGCATCCAGGTTGTGGTCAAGGTGTAGATAAAAGGTCAGAAACTATGAATAGGGCTCATTTCAACTTTAAATAGGTGGAGTCTTTATACAGGTGTAGGTAGCAAGAACTGAAGGCTTCAGTCATCATACCAAAATAAGCTACTCCATCCTTGACCATTTCTGTATTCTTAAAAACAAAACATATGAATCTCTGTCAAACTCTTGATGCTTTCTCCCCCTCACCCTCCCTTCATCAGATGTTTTGGCTGACAACGGCCGCCTGACTCTAACCGGTGATGTTATCGGTGCTTTTGGGAAGATGATGAGTGCACACCGTGGGGAGGTTATCTGCTCCGTCACTACTGCTCAGGTAAACATTGGGTAAACCAGACAGTTTCTCACAATTTTTTTTTAGGATTTACTGTTTCTAAAACCTGTCATCTCTGAATATAGTGTCTTCTTATTGTATTATCAATCAAAATAGTTTCAAAAATTTATATCTGCAGTCCTTTTTTGTTTATGTGGTGAAATGATAATTTTATATATTTTCAGCCTTTGGATGAAGCCAATCTTGCTGAGCTGAAAGTAGCTCTGAAGGGTTTTCTTCAGAAGGGTGAGAGCATCAAGCTGGAAACAAAGGTAGGCTTAGGCCTGTAACAGTAACAGATTTTGGTGGAATAAATTGTCCCAGAAATTATCATGACAAATGATATTATTGTTGTCATGAAGGCCATTTTTTATCACTGATATGGTGATCATCCATGCACATCCTTTCAAAGAGCATTAGACTTTTATTAATCAACAACAGTTAACATTGGAATTGAAATGTGGAACTTTTTTTGTCAGGTTCTTTTAACAAAAATGACACTTAAAAAACACAAACATTTGGCAAAGCAGTATAGAGAGTCATCCAATTTCTAATGGTGCAAAGTAAAGACATACTAATTTGGATATAAATAATAATGATAAATTGAGACCAGAAAAATTGAGCCCATTTTTATTATATATTGTATGATAAGTCGGCGTTGTAATTATTGTGACAGGCCTGGGTGCAGTTAATTTAGAGGCTTGATTCAGAATTTAGAACCAAGTATCACTGTGGGCAAAAACTTCTCAGGAAGTGATAATTTTAGAGTTTTAAGGTATTTTACATCCATAACGTGTCAGTTTTCCAAACTTGTAAAATAGAAAATATCAAAATTCACGTTCAGGTGGATATTAAAGGGGTCGTATAAGGACAGTTTTCATTTTTCCATGCTTTTGTTCACTCTGAGAAAATATAAGACTGTCACTTTGTTAAGGTCAGCCCTTGTCTCAGTAATAACAATAATTGATTGCATTTATATAGCACTTTTCATGACATCCAGAGTGTTTACAATGAGTCCATTATTCAGTCACTCCACAGACAGAGGTAGTGATAAGCTACCTCTGTAGCCACAGCAGCCCCGGGGCAGACTGACAGAAATATGGCTACCAGTCAGTGCCAGCGGCCTCTCTGACCACCACGATCATTTATTCACATTCATACATCGGTGTCATGAACACGAGGCAAGGATACAGCGGCAGGGTGTGGGGAGCAAGATTCAAACCAGCAACCCTCCGGTTGTCGGACATCCTGAGCCACTACCACTCCTTTTCTCTAAGCAAGCAGTTTTGATTTGGCTCATCTCTGCCCATTATAATGATGGTGGGAATGTCCTCATGAGCATGTAAACCCACAACCCGACAGTGCTACTATGGAGTTAGCTTAGCTACTTTGTATTTTGTTACTATTTTCTTTAAATTCCAGTCACCCTTCTCTATTCCCATCTGGTTCACTAATCCACAGTCAATAATATATCTTTCTATTTTGCTTATTTTATTATATTTTTGCTGAGACAGCCCACAGATTGGACTGTTAGCGTTAGCTTGGCTAGGAGGTCAGACTGTTTGTCTGCCACATTAACCTCTTGCACTCCGTTGTACCGCGGGCGGGCAAGTCTCTGCGTCCCAGAGCGCACGATGGAGCAGCGGAAGCTGCATTTCCGTTCTTCCACTGCAGACACAGCCGCGAACAGATTAGATCATCTGATTGACCTCTCATTCGACTAATAAGAGCCTTGAATTGGGTTTCTGAAACCTTGAAGAACCAATGACTGAAAACCTAACAAGAAGGACCCGCCTACCAAGGCTGTGAATGCAGTGAGCCAATTGAAGCAGAGAAGTTTGCGAGCTGTTTTTTTTAAGGCTGGGTGAAGACGGACTGCTGCAGCAGATAAAAAAAGGACCCGCAGGAAGAACCGTCACAGACCCAGCAGCACAGAGACCACCCACAAGTGCAATCTGTGTGACAGCGACTGCCATTCGTGCATCAGCATGTTCGGCCACAGGCGGTGCTTATTTTGTTTTTGTTCCAGCAGAGTAGACGTTATGATTTACTTACATGGTCATAGACCGACGGAGGCCGACGACGAAGGCTGAGTGACACACACGCGTTTGCCAGTCTTTTAATTACTACTGTTATTTGTTTTGAAAAATCGTTCGCCAAAAACCGCAATCATGGAAGCGCAAAACCGCAATAATGGAATTATGTTTTGATCGGGTCGCGAGACCAGAACCACAAGTGGACCAGCGTCACGTCCGTCTGACAATGAGGAAGAGAAGTTCGCCAGGACACTGCTGTGAAGAGGTAAGGTGTTATAAGCTAAATTATTCTTTATCCCTGAAAGTTGTAATCAAAAATGACTTTTGACCGATCGGTAAATTACAACTGTGCGGCGCACGAAGTCTGAAGTTCGTGCACCGCGGTACACGGGTCATTCGCCGCGTCCAGACCGTGAATGCCGTCCCCGCCCCCGCTATTCTTCTGTAGCGGGGTGGGGGGAGCCGCGGTGACTGCGCCGCGGTCGCCACATCGCCACAAGTCTATTCCGTCATGTAGCGATGGCCGATGTCCGTCATCTGTAGCGAGGGAGGGGGCACCCCCCCCCCACACACACAGACACAGACACAGCCCTGAGTGTGACCTTTCATTAGAGCCCAAAATGAAGCTTCTACATTGAATCATTCAAAAGTTACAGACGTTTTTCCAAACTGTGCCATTTGGCACAGTTCCAAAACGCCTGGGAACTTCCTGAGGAAAAAGCTGTGTAATATATTCATTTTTTGTGGTATTGTTACAAAATTTGGACCTCAGCTGGATAACACTTGGTTCTAATCAAATCAGATCAAATCAAACTTTATTGTCATATTGCTGTACATACAACTGTAGTGCAGGCAAGATGAAATTGCGTTTCTCTCGGCATCCATATAAGAAGCAGCATGATTAAGACACACTCCCACATAGCTCCACCCCCCACCCCCACCCCCTCCCCATCCATTCACACATCCCTGAGACATACTTGGGGAAAAAGAATAACTAACTATAATATACAAAATGTCCGTAGGTGCAGTAGTGTGTATGAGAGATTCCGGGTCAGCTGTTCAGCATCCTAACAGCTTGTGGAAGGAAGCTGTTGATCAGTCTGGTGGTTCTGCCTCTGATGCTCCGGAATCGTTTACCAGATGGAAGAAGTTCAAAGTGTTTATGCAGAGGGTGAGAACGGTCCTTGACAATGTTCAGTGCCCTGCTCCTACAACGGTTCTGAAAAAGTTCTTGGACAGAGGGGAGGGAGACTCCAATTACCCTCTCTGCCCCCTTGACTATCCTCTGCAGGGCTTTTTTGTCTGACATACTGCAGCTGGAGTACCATGTAGCAATGCAGTACATTAGAACACTCTCCACCACACCTCTGTAGAAGGTCCTGAGGATGCAGTTGGGGAGAGAGGCCTGTTTGAGTTTCCTCAAGAAGTGCAGTCTCTGCTGGGCCCGCTTCCTGATCTCCAAGGAATTCTTGCTCCAGGTCAGGTCCTGCGAGATCTGCACTCCGAGGAACGTGATGTTCTCTACTCTCTCCACTAAACGGCCGCCGATGCTGAGGGGGACGTGCTCAGGCTGTGACCGCCGGAAGTCGATAATCATCTCCTTCGTTTTGTCCACATTGAGCACCAGATTGTTCTCCCTGCACCAGCCCTCCAGGTCTCTCACTTCTTCCCTGTACGTTGATTCCTCATCCCTCTGAATAAGTCCCACCACCATTATTCTACATTTCTGTTGCATTTTCCAGCCCGGATCTGAAGCTGTGTGTTATTTGCAAGCATTTGTATCCAAAAAAACACCCAGGCCAAATTTATTTTCTTCAAGTTCAGTATGTTTAGATGACTGTAACTCAGTGGCCGGAGCACTTAGAGAGATTATGACTGTTTTGCCAAAAAATTCAAAGTGTTTTCTTTTAAATGAGACCAACCCCATGAAGATGCTGAAAAGGGTTGAAGAACAGCTTTGGATTTAATTTGGGCATGTTATTTTTTGGCGTTTTTAGGGAAATTGACTGGAGTGCAAGGGGTTAAAGCTCCTCTCAGCACAAGACAATAGGTCGGGCTAATGCTAGCTTAGCTGTCGAATCGTGGGCGTGTCTCAGCGTCGTTTTCTAGGAGTTTGCATGTTCTCCCTGTGCTGCGTGGGTTTACTCCGGGGGCTCCGGTTTCCTCCCACAATCCAAAGACATGCATGTTAGGTTAATTGGTTGTTCTAAATTGTCCCTAGATATCTGTCTCCTATAGGCCCTTAGAATAGAGGATTAGTACTAGTGAAGCACTTTGAGTGGTCTTTGAGACTAAAAAAGCGCTATATAAGTACAGGTCCTTAATTAAATTAAATTAAATTAAATCACCCTTATTGTCATTCAACCGTACAACCAATCATGTACAGCAGAACGAGATTGTGCTTTACCTATCTACAGTGTAAATCACACACCCCCCAAGTGCAGAATCAGAGGGCCGCTGCCATGCAAGACGCCGCCAGAGTTCCCTCCTCCATTCCATTTATTGCTGAGCACCAAGCTGGATGGCAGGAAGTTCCACTTTTATATGGTCTTCGGCATGACCCGGCCGGGATTTGAACCCCTGCCTCCCGGGTGTGGGGCGGATGCTCTACCAACTGAGCCACGACTCCGGTCCTTATCCCTCCTGAAGTATTCTGTCTACCCTGAATAGACGTCCTTGTTCATCTACCAACACTCGACTATAGTTGTCATTCTTGGATGTTATTTTAGCTTATTTTACTATAGTTTATTGTCCTCTGACCAGTTAGCTGCCATTACCAGTTTCCCACTCATTCTGTCACATCGTATTTACCACAGAAGCCACACACCCCTGTCTGGCAGTAATGCTTTACTTCATTCATTCTGTTAGTCAGTCAGTTTTATGCTAGATCAGGCTGTGTTCATTACCAGAGTGAGTCAGCAAGTATCAGCAACAGACCTCAGCTGTGAAGTGGGGGGGGGGGGGTGACCTTGGGCTCATTAACATTAGAGGCCTGCGCTGAAATGAGGTATTCTGAGGGAGGCTGCATCAGATGGGTGAAAATGGTGTTGCAGTACTTAAAGCCTGAGGCATTTTGGCCAAAATGCATCGCACACAATTCATGTGTTCATGTGGGAACTGTTAACATGTGAAAGAGTGCATAATACTGTATATCCCATTCAAGGTAATAAAAATGTGCCATGCATTCTCTCTTGTCTGTATAAAAGAGCTGACTTTACATGCCTCACTAGCTCACACACAGCACACAGTGCTGCAGTGTGTCTCATGATGATGGAGGAATAAAACTCTTAAACCTTCAGCTTGCCGTGTCTCGCATGAACTTATTTTGTTCCTAACAAAATGCATGTTGTTCGTGGCTCAGTTGGTAGAGCATCCACCCCACATCCGGGAGGCAGGGGTTCAAATCCCGGCCGGGTCATGCTGAAGACCATATAAAAGTGGAACTTCCTGCCGTCCAGCTTGGTGCTCAGCAATAGTGGAATGGAGGAGGGAAATCTGTGGTGGCGCCTTGCATGGCAGCGGCCCTTCTGATTCTGCACATGGGGTGTGTGTGATTAACACTGTAGATAGGAAAAGCACAATTTCGTTCTACTGTACATGATTGGTTGTATGCTTGAATGACAAAGGGTGATTTAATTTTATTGATTTAATAAGCTGTCAATTTATAAAGAAAATAATGTAATTAATGCAAGTTTCATTGTGTTGTCTATTCATGAAAACAGTTACCTTTTTGTATCCCCCTTTTAATTTCTACTGATCTTTCAACAGTCCGATCCTACAGTTCTGGGTGGCATGATCGTCAGCATCGGTGACAAGTACGTGGACATGTCCACCAAAACGAAGATCCAGAAGCTGACCAAAATCATCAGGGAAACTTAAGTCCTGTGGACTTCACAAAGACGACCATCAGGGGAAACGCTGATTAATGTGTATCGCTACCTGCTCCTTAAACCTAGTGTTTGTTCTTAACTTCTTACAGATGTTAATAAAAGTACAAAAAAATGATTGTCTGTGGTGTCAGTGTCTCTGTTCTTTAGATAACTTAGCAATGCTGCAACATTGTGTATCACAGCGTAAGTGCACACTTCTTAATAGATAATATAGTTTGATCAGTAGGGAAATGTTTTTGCAGTAATTGTCAGTTTGGATTTGTTTGCATAATTGCCAGAAGTTCAGGTGTGACCGCAAGGATGTGACCTTATTTTATTTTGAACCAAATCTCCATCAAAATTTATGAACATTAAAACCAAGAACAGAATGCAAAAGGAAAAGCTCATTAGAAAAATAAATGACACTTCTGCTTATTCTGACAACTCATGATATAATAAACTGATGGCAGAAATTCCCTTCTGACCGTCAGAAAATCACACCAGCTTTGATAAGACACTACGTCACTCAGCTTCCTGGAAGCTTTTTCAGCGCATGCGTAGTCGACGCTTTTTTTTTTTTTTTTTGCAGGCGAAAATGGCTGCCATCCTCTTGCAAATCTGCGTCTGAAGGATTATGTGAGCGTGGCGCGGACAGCAGAAATCGGTGGACACCGCGCGTGGACGCCGGGGTGTAGTTTGCGCCGCGCGCCCCCACGAACATGCTGCGGCTGTCGCACGAGGGACGTGCACCCGAGTCCACATTAACCCTCTCCGCTCCAGCATTCGTCGGCGCATAAGGTATGAATCGTGCGTTTCACCACCCAGCCGTGTCCAGCAGGAGCAGTTTGCATTGCTTTTGTTTATCACCGTGCACTTTTTGCAAGCTAGAGCAGCATTCCAACCACTTTGGCTTTGCAATGTTTGACGTTGCAACGCTAAATGGCCTGTATGCGCCACTAAAAAGTAAGCTACTGACACTGGTTCATGTTTTAGTTGTGCTGCACAAGTGTCTCTTCTCCCTAATATCTATTTTCCTTTGCAGCCTCCCAAGAAAATGATGCGCCAAGCGGCCACCAGCAGCAGCAGCAGCACCACTGACTTCTGCACGAGCTCACTGACAGATGGCTGCCACCCAGCCTCCCACTTTGATCTATGTAGCACACAGTCCACCAAGTTCTACACCTCACCCACAAACCCCAGTCTGCCACTGTCCCTTGTGGGCCTGGCCCCCATACCGCATGGCGTGCATAAAGCCATGGCGTGCCAGCTGCAGGACACCCAGAACGACTTCCTGCCACAGACGGTCAGGATCAGGGCCAGCGACGCTCCTGACGGGCCGAAGAAGAAAAAGGGCATGGGCAAATCTGGGAAGAGAGGAAGGCCGGCAGGGACCACGAAGTTAGCAGGGTACCGCACAAGCACTGGACGCCCGCACGGGACGACTAGAGCGGCCGGGTTCAAAACCAGCCCCGGCAGGCCGCTGGGAACCACTAGGGCAGCGGGGTACAAGGTCAGCCCCGGGAGACCGCCTGGCAGCATCAAGAGCCTCGCTAGACTCAAGAAACTTGAGTTTGGCTGCGATGGCGGCAAGAAACTTGACTTTAGCAGCTGCAGTGTTCCCAAGAGGCTGGACTTTACTGGCTGTGATGTTCCGCCGTTTCCATTCACCGTGATGGAGAAGAGAGGCCTCTGTGAGCCCGGCGGGAAAGCGGATGAAGCCAATGAATGAATAGTGTATATACAGCAACAGGGCTTGACATTAACACCGGCCAGCGGCTGCTGGGTTTCAGCAGTGGTCGGGGAGACGGCCACGCCCACTAGCCGCTTTGGCCGGTGTAGTTTTCTC
Source organism: Pholidichthys leucotaenia (assembly GCA_020510985.1). Taxonomy (NCBI): domain Eukaryota; kingdom Metazoa; phylum Chordata; class Actinopteri; order Cichliformes; family Pholidichthyidae; genus Pholidichthys; species Pholidichthys leucotaenia. The sequence continues at coordinate 21,241,335 of CM035840.1, read as the reverse complement.
AGATGGCATCTAAAATACAGGGATGGCAATTTTCCACCGATCCGCGGATTTCCGACGATTTATTTTCAAATTGATCATTTCTGTGAATAGTCTAAATCCGTTGAGAAAATTTTAGGGGGGGTAAGGTACCTTATTGTTACAGATTTTAGCGAAAATCAACACGATTACATAAGCGCTCGGCGCTTCCCCGGAAGTCGTCTCCCACGATAACCCGGATGTGTTGTGTTCAGGCTACTGCTGTATTGCAGTATCTTGACAGCCCTGCGATTGGATAGTTGCAAACGATTGGACCAATCAAATGACTCGTATGCTTTTTCAAAGATTCATGGTGGCGTGTTCTCAGGGATGTGATTTTCTGCTAATTCGCCGAATTCCACTTTATTTTATCTTGCAGGAAGATAAAGTACGTTAAGTACATTAGCGGCTTGTGGTCCACGAACGCAGTGAAGCTGCGCCCTTTCAGGCGGGACTGGAAGTGGCGTATGGCCACTTCCGGTAATCGGTATGGCCAGGTGGAGAGTCATTAACTCTCTATTACTGGCGGCGTACAACGGCTGTATATGAGTTGGGCTGGCGCGAGGGAGGAAACGGTAATAAAAGTTAACCATCCCCTTTTATGATTCCAAACAGTTTGAAATTGACAGTGCACAGTGGACATTGACTCATAACTTTTGAATATTTCTAAGACTTGGCTACATCAGTGATTGTGCAAAATGAACTGCTCAAGACTCAATGGCGATTGAAACTGGTGATCTGAAATGAATGCTGAAATTATAAAAAGTAATGGTATGTTGGAATTTTATTTCTATTATGAAACAGATAAAATTAACTGATTTTGATTTGATCAAGTGCTAAAGCATGTGATGGATAATACTTGTTGGAATATTTTAGGAATGCTATCTTGGAACATAAGTCAATATTATACAGTAATAAGTGGCATTCAGCCGTTTGTTTTATGTCATTTAAGCACAGTTCTGGTACTTAAAAATCATAAAAACCCAGGAGCTTCGGGGGGCTTTGCCCCCCTTGCCCCCCCCCCCCAACGGGGCTCTGCCCCGGACCACGCTGGGGGACTGTGTCCCCCAGACCCCCTGCTGAATTTGCAGATAATTTCCCCAACCCCAAATCACATCCCTGGTTCGTGTTGGAATTCTGAGCTTTCGGTATTGTTTTCAGCGGAATTATGAGATTTTTATCGAAGGATCAGGAGTCATCAGTGCTAGAAATAGACAAAAGTGTCAAAAATAAGTTCCGATGGAATTGGCTTGAGAGAAAAGTGACGGTAAAGGTGAAAATTGGCTCAAAGTTCGACGAGGTAACAAACACTCGGACAATTTCTGAAGAAACCAGAAAAGGAGATGAAGTTCAAAGTTCAGAGACTGACACAGCTTGCTGCCAAAAGGAAGAAAGTTTCACATTAGAAGTGACTTGGTGACCAGTGTAAATAGTGTAATAAACTCTTATAGAACTGTTAAATATGTTGGACTAAAGACAGTGAGACAACATTGAAGAAAAAGTAAGTTAACTTTTCATTAAATTTAATGATTTATCTAAGTCTAGTATTTCATTTTTTTTTTTTAATCATTTTTTTCAGTCTAAATTACTTCTGTTTTACTGAAAACCTCCCAGCTTCAGGGGGGCTGTGCCCCCCCATAAGTCAATCGACCAAATTAGATTTCAGCTGAAATCAGAATTTCCTGTTGCCATCCCTGAAAATAACAGGCCTATTGCAGTGTGGGCCTATGGAACTACAACTCCCATCACTACTGGGTTTTTTTTCTAATCAGTTTTCTTTTTTTCTGGTGAAAACAGGTAGTGTCCGTTAAGGTTAAATCCATCAGCACTAATGACGGCGTGCAGCCATGAAGGTGTGCCCCACTTCATAGGGGTACAAATGAGAATTGGGACGGAGCCAAATCTACCTGCACGTCACTCTCATATTATGAATATTTTTCTGTTTTACAGGATTTACTGCTCTTCATAAAAAATTAAAGTGTTTCTCTTGCTATTTTTTACGTATAAGAGTCATTTACATTGAAAAAAGGTTGTAAGTTCAAGTAAATTTTAGCGTGCCATAGTCCAGTGTGATCATATTAAACATAATTTTCCAACCACAAAATTGTGGCTAGTAACTCTGGAAGATCACTAGCCACAGCGGCCGCCGATGAGCAAGAAAGTTGATGCCAAGCCCTGTACAGTACATCTTAAAAAATGGTTGCATGTGCACAGCAAACGATTTTTTTTAAAGGACAATTTAGAATGAGTGTCTGACTTTTCACTGTAAAGCCATCATTAATTAATTGTCTTAATTCCCAGTGTATTGGTCTGGTTTGACAGATGCATGCATACTGAAATAATGAGTATAGATGGCAAAAGTGTATCCACGTTTCTGTCCTTCAAAGCATTTGCTCTCTTACTCTTCCACATATGCTCTTGTGATAGTCCACACATTTTAAAACCAACACTTTATATCTAAATGTATAGTTGTCCTCTGTGTTGTCCTGTGTGTTTTAATTTGTGCTACAACCCAATAACACTGAAAAAGAAGAGAATAAACCGCCAGTATGTTTTATATTAGCTGAGATGACCTCAGTGCTCGCCACCCTTTTGGACACTTTATTTTCATTGTTGCACTTTGTAAATACTTTCTGTCGTTTTGTCATGTATCAGTTTGCTTTCATATCTAAAGTCACTGCATATTTGCTTGTATGGTGATATGCTGCTGATGAAATAAACCATCTTTGTGGATCATGTAATAAATGCTAACGTCCTGTACGTCACACAAAATAAGATTGTTTTCCTGTCCAAAAAAAAACCTGTAATTCTCTCTACGGACACAAGAGGGCCCGTGTCCCATAATGATGGCGATCACATTGTTATTATTATTATTCCTTTATTAGACCGGGATCAGCTCTTTTGCCTCACGTTGGCTTATGTTCCACCCAACAGTGTTTATTTGAGCATGTGTAACAGAAATGAGTTTAAAACTGGGGTGATTGGGTGACTTAATGTAAATGTGCACTAGAATAAGCCGAGTTCCCGCTTTACTGTCTCAATATAAACGTTGGGGGAGGCAGCCATATGTGAAAGAGCCGCTCCAACGGCAGTATAGTGTGTTTAGTTGAGCTAAAGACGTGGAGGTAAGTTCATCTGCCGTGAAGTGAAGTGGACACGGCACAGGGAGGGTCTTTGTTCCTTCTCTGTGAGGACTGGAGCCTTTTGTGCGCCATTGCGCCTCACATCTGCGCGTTTCTGCTTCCTTCCCAAGACGCGCGCTTCGGCACCGCTGTGGCAGGGCTGCTCGGTGGGCCGCAGGACGGTGCTGCCCGACCGCGGCGAGACGCGTCCCACTCGGGATTTCTTCCGCGTCACATTTTCCCCAGCGCCCGGCGGCCTGTTTCCTCCCGTCGGACTGTGTGAAAAAGCTCTCCAACATGGCGCACGGAGTCTGGTTTTGAGGCCGTGCTGCTTTCCCGAACGTCGATCCGCCACCCTCACACACGCACAGCCACGGGCCCCTGAGTGCGTGGAAGTCGCACAGTGGGGGGTGGGGGGGTAGACGCGCACTCCCTTTATAAGCAAGTCCCTTATTATAAACTTCACCTGGGTGTGCTTGGCGCGCGTGTGTGTGTAGACACGCGCGTGCGTGGGGTGAGTGTCACGGCCCTGCACACAGACTGGGGGTTGGGTAGCCGTGCCGATTGGCTGCTGCCTGCTCACCAACACAGTCCGTCCAGGCTTGTTTTAACACAACCGGGGGCACTTCGACGGCGGGCAAAAACTGTGGTAAATGAGGCCGAGCGGCCGCTCTGGGGACCGGCTGTGGCTCTCCGAGTTTCAGCGCTGCCAGGCGAACATCTGGCGGTTGTTTTTTGTGTCTGAGGTGTCAGTTTTAAAGAGGGCCGCCGCCGCCGAAGTGTGGAGAATGAGCGCTGTGCCTCGGCCTGCTGCAGCTGCGATTGTGCAGGTCGACTCTGGCAGAGGGACAACGGACACCCGCTCGGTGCCACACTATCCCAGATCCGCTGCTGCGTTCACGGCGAGCCACCTGCAGATGGTGAGTTTGCAGCCTTTCCCCCCCACGTGTTGATAGTTGGTGCCGAGCCGAGCCTTTTTTTTTTTTTTTTTTGTGACCTAATAGCTGCTTCCTATGTCGGCTGGTCTGCGTGTGTGATGCCTGTCCCGGTGTCACCTCCTCTGTCGTCCTCCGTTGCCTTTGCTGGCCACCGATCGCGGTGTTGACCCCCGCTGAGCAGACAAAGCGGCGCAGTTTCCTCCTGGTTTGTGAACCGAGCGTGGCCATAGTGCTGTTCTGTCTTGTTTTGTCTTGTACCGTCCGACTGGCCTCCAGAATGGAGGCCGAGCAATGTCGGCTTATCTGTGTGAGCGCGCGCGCGCGCGCGTGTGTGTGTACGCGCACTGTCCGTGGCTGCCGTGCTCCTTTTTGTCCGAATGAACACGTTTACTAATGTGGAAAAACTTAATTGACTGCATTTATTTTGGACTTTAGTTACACGCGTCTTATCTGCTCTGACTGCTTTGTTTTTATTTTTCTTTGACAGGAAGAAGGGATGAGAGCATGAATCAGTCATACGGACCGGGTCCAAGGCTCGGCTCAGTCCTTGGCTCAGGCCAGCCTGAGCTGAGGCCCCACCATGGCCCCATGAACACTTCCTATAGAAACCAACGTGGCATTATGAAGCAAGGATCCCACCAATCATCAGCTGTGCAGCCGCAGTCCCCCAGCCTTAAGCGGGCTCATCAGCCTAACCGATCTAACTGCTGCAGCTCTCTGAGGAGACTGCAGAACCAGAACACACCTGCAGCCGCCAAGCCTGAGCGCCACACCAATCTGCACTGCATAAGCCCCATCAGTGAAGGTGATGATGAGTTTGAGGCCCCATCGGTCCAGCTGCCTCCTTCTCCAGGCACTGATGACGTGGAGCCTCTGGCATCTCTGCGGGACGTGAGCAGGAATGGCTTCTCTCCTCATAGCCCTGACAGCCTGGAGCGCTGTTCCCCCATACCAAACGGTTACCTACACTTTGAGTCCACGCTGTTTGACAGCACTGACGTTAAAGAGGAGGACGAGCAGGAGAACAACAGCGACGAGGAACTAGCGTCACTTCACCGCTCTCCAAAGTTGACTGCGGACCGAACTGCTACTGAGTGCAACTCTGGGGCGGATAAAAGAACATGTAAACCCACTGTATTTAATCTGATGTCTAAAACCATATCTGAACTAAACCCCACACTAAGCCCGAGTGCACTGCCAGAAATCACCATGAGAGATGGGTGGTGTTTGGGTGAGGAGTCCGACAGTGATGCTGAACGTCTTTCCCCTGTCGAGCTCACACTCGTATCACCATCTGGCACCAACTCAAATGTGAGTTTAATCAACTCAGATACTTGCATGTCACTTGTGTCCTTGCATTGTTTAATGCAGGGGTGTCAAACTCATTCCATGGAGGGCCAAGACCCTGCAGGTTTTACCTCCACCCAGTGTCTTCAACAGGTGATTTCACTGAATTTCTTCCCACTGATTGCTGATCAATGAAAACACCTGCTGAAGACACTGGGTGGAGGTAAAACCTGCAGGGTCTTGGCCCTCCGTGGAATGAGTTTGACACCCCTGATTTAATGTAATGGGTTGGGCGATCATCAAGGATCGTTTTGTTGACCCTGAGTACGATTTCAGTCGCCTTTGAGAAATTAGCTAAACTCATTCATTCATCTTCAGATGCGTAATCCTTTTTTGGGTTGTGGGGGGTGCTGGAGCCTATCCCAGCGTCTTTGGGCGAGAGGCGGGATAAATTAACCAAACTGTTGCACTGCTTTTGGATAACAACCTGTACTTATATAGCAGTTTTTCTAGTTTCAAAGACCACTCGAAGCACTTCAGTAGTACCTACACTAGCCCTCTATTCTAACCCAGGATTTCCACTGACTCCAGATCCGGTCTCCACAGCATATCGGTCCCATTCTCATCAACGTTGTAATCCCTGCCTGGCCCGGACCATTGTGGAACAAATCTGGCTCGTTGGATTCTGATCGCTAATATAATGCAACTGTGGAGAAAGGAATAGGCAAGGCTACGAGCTGAATGACACAATGTTTTATTCTTTCTCCAACATAACAGCAAACAGTGAAGCAGCGCTACTGCCTGTCAGGTCTCTGTGCACTCCCCTTTTATATCTTTATTCCCATGCATGGAGACCTGGAGCTTCCGACCATTATACATTGTTGTTTAATAAAGGAATGTGTGGCACATTAACATAACATACACCTGCGCCGCTTTCACACCTTTCTTCTCTGAGCAGCCACAGCGGCTCTTACTCCCCCCGGGGGTGCATAGAACTAACTGTCCCGTCTGATACCCCCCGGTGGCACCTCCTCATTCGGTCCATTGTCCTCCTGTTTCCTCCTGCCTTTCTTGGTGGAGAAAACCCACACACTGTGCCCCCACACAACAAGTCTATTTTTGATGGATGCCGGATCCAGTCCACACTGGAGTGGTGGCCTAGTTGATAGAGCATCCGCCCTGCAACTTGGAGGTCGTGGGTTCAAATCTTGGCCGGGTCATATCAAAGACCATATAAGAATGGTACTTTCCACCTTCTAGCTTGGTGCTCAGCATAATGGAATGGGGAGAGGAAAGTTAAAGCACAGAGCTGCCAGAGGACTGACACCCCCCCACCCCCACTGTAGCTTTCACTGCTTACAGTAGCTGTGGCCTAGGGTCAGAGAAACGGAGATAGGCGACGTCCCATACACCACATGGTGTCCCACATGCTGTGGAGGGGGGGATCCAGTCCACAAGGAAAAGCCCCAGTATCTACTGCATTTAATAGCTGTTTGTTCATTAAAAACTATTTAAGGATCATCTGTTATTTTCTGAGGTCTACTCCTCCACCACTGTCAAAGAAAATAAAAACTTTATAGTATACGAACACTTCATATAATTAAAATTAACAGGCTACTTACATGTTATTAGAGCACAAAACCAGGTAGATCTGGTCCATCACACTTCCTTGTTGTTATCACATGACCGCAATCGGTCCTCCTTGGTCTCGCTCAGGTCTTTCTCAAGAGCTCCTGTTATTTTATGTAATTCTCACACAATCTTGTATTTCAAACCCTGTTATTATCCATGCCTGAAAGAATAATTCCATATTAATGCTCCAGTTGTGGGATTGCATATATTTTGATCATTATATTGTACATCAGTGTTTAATCTCATTGGCCTGGGGTCTCAGAGCTTCTAGTGACTGCGTTTGTCACTCAGAGTGTAAATACAGCTGCATCTGTTAGCGCCTACCTATGTTTATTCCGTGAGTTTCTTGCTTGACATGTCTTATACAGCAGCATTGTTTTGTGCCTGAAATCCTGCTATGAAGACTCCGGCATGGCAAGTCCTCCCCCCCCCTCCCATGGGAGATAGGAAGAGAGACAGGACGGCACCCTGGGGACGTGCCATGCCCCGCTGTGACCAAAGACACTGAGCAAACGGCCAGGGACATTTGCTACTGGTCCTCTTTGTTAACACCTCACTTAAAAGAACTGTTCATGCAAGAGGCTAGATTTGGTGTTTGAATGGCGAAGCGCTGAGGCTGCTGCTATATACCGATCTCCGTTGGCCAACGTAATTAAATTACTCATATCTGAACATCTGTCTGGCTTATTGACTACCCTCATCAAGGATATTTTAATATTTTTTTTCTAACAATGCCGCTTCGAAACACAAATGGAGCTGGTAGGGATGTACGCAAGGCTCCGCCTTCTCTGCATCTGCAATGGACTGCATCTGGAGTCAGTGGAAATCCAGCTTAAGGGCCTATCAGAGACACCTAGGGACAACGGAGAGTCACCAATTACCCTAACATGCATGTCTTTGGACTGTGGGAGGAAACCCACACATCACAGGGAGAACACGCAGACTCCACACAGAAAGGTTCCCATGCCTGTCAGCCTGGGGATTCAAACCTGGAACCATCTAACTGTGAGGCAACAGTGCTAACCACTGTAGCACCGTGCTGCCTGGTGCAGGTGTAGGAGGTATCTGAGCGTTATTACTGGGCTTGCACATTTGCACAAATACACCACACGATACCACATTGATGCCCAGCATTAAGGATAATACGATGCTCATACAGTAGTTCAGTAATCACTGTTTTACCCCCACTTAACTGGTCAGTAGAGCAGTGCAGGGGAATGCTTCAAAGCACGGAAGCACTTTACAGTAGAAGATGATGACAAGAAAAATTCTGTGCATCCCTGTTTAAAACGTCCTGCCTTGTGGTACTACTGTGTTGGTTTAAACTTGGTTGAAGTCTAGGTTTGATACATACAGCTGTCAGTGTTTCCTAAGACTTTAAAAAGTATTTTCATTTTGTTGATTAGTCCAACAGCCCAAAGAAAAAACCTCTTCCCACTGTGAAGTACTTGGAAGGGGACCTGGTGTGGGCAAAATTCAACCGACGGCCTTGGTGGCCCTGCCAAGTCACGTGTGACACAGACCAGGGCGCTCACACCAAAATGAAAGGTGAGCTTTAACGTGAATTCAATCCTTGACTCACCTTGACCGTTTCTGTGCACGTTTGGTTGTTACTTTTCATTGTTTTTGTTCAAGTTCCCAGCCCCCGTCCTTGTCGGATGTATTTCCTGGAGACCATAGGGGAGATCATAGAACGAGCCTGGGTCCCAGGGAATGCCATTCTCCCTTTTGAAGGAGGTCATCAGTTTGACAACCTTCCTGTGCTTAGACGGAGGGGGAAGCAGAAGGAGAAAGACTACAAGTATACGGTAAATGCATGAACATAGTCTTAGAAAACCCTATTCATTCACTGTGGACGCAGGTTTAATCTTAACTCTGTTGTTTGCAGATACCCAAAAGTTTGCTGACTGCATGGAAAGTCAGTGTGAGTGAAGCCGAGTATCTCCTCCCCGGCCGACAGAGGAACATTGAAGGAGAACGTTCAACATCCAGCAAAGGAGAGGAACGTATGCACACCCCGCCACCTGCTCAGAAGGGGCACGAGGCTTCTCGTATTTCTGCGGACTCCAGGGGCCCCCTATCACCCTGTAAAACGCTCAATGGGGGTGAGCACCGTCTCACCAAAAACTCGACACTTCAAACAAATTGCAGAAAAGGTTTCAAGAAGAAAAAGAAACGTTTGTCAGAGATATTTGGTCACATAGTCGGCGGATCAAAGGAGTTGTCTGCTGCCGCAAACAAGGCAGGCCAGCTTCTGAAAGAGGAGCCAAAGGACTCGCCGTATGCCGACCTGGATTCAGTTCCAATGCTGCATCGCCCAAAACGCACCGCTGTCTCTCCACTACAGGATATAGACGGATTTTTTGGAAAGGAACAGGGTTCTGCAAAAGCTAAAAAGTGCACTGAAAAGTTGACTCAATGTAGCGATTCCTCCAACATTTTAATAAATAAATGGCATTATAAAGACGAACATTTGGACCAGAGTGTGGGCAGCTCAAGTGAAGAGCAGTCAGTGGGTCTTTCTGCCAGCAGTCGCCTGATGACGGCTTTGAAAGCAGGAGAGGAAACTGATTTAAAAGACTCTCTGACAAGCCAGTCATCGACAGAGGCTCCTGTTGATGATTTCAGTTCTAACACATCCACTACTACCCCCGTCAAAACTGAAAAGTCTTCTGACTGGGAGTCCCCAAGCACTGTATCCCCCTCTATAGATCGCAGCTCTCCAAAAAAGCGTGTGAGGAAACTGGATAAGAAGCTCATTCGTAACGGCTCATTGACTAAGTCTAAGTGTGTGGCCTTAAGTGAGCCCACTTTGCAGCCTGTCGAGATTAAGGCAGAGAACAGGATCCCTGATTCATCAACTACCTCCCCATCCCTGTCTCCAAATGATGTCGAGATGATAACGTTTAAATCTCTAGTGAAGGAGGACGGCAGCGACTCTGATTTGGCCATCTTTCGACCGGATTCCAGTTATAAATTCAGTACTTTCCTGATGCTCCTGAAAGACATGCATGACACCAGAGAGAAAGAGGGAAAACCCTTGATGATCCCTCCACCCCCTGCCCTAATCAAGGAGGAGCCACTGGTGATCCCCACTTCTGCAGATGGGGACATGCTGACAGGGGCATGCGTAGGGGTCAAACTAGAAACCAGTCAACCAGGGAAACTTACAACACCCCGGAATACAGACGTAAACACAGACATTCGGACTAAAGGTTTGAAATCTGACACCTACTGCGGTGAAGACTGTCCTGTTTGGATTGGGAGCCCGGACAAGCAGCGCCGGAAACAGAAAGTGCCTGCCAAACTGAAGCCCGGCACACCGGGGCTGCCCTGCAACCCAGCCGAAAACGCAGACAGCAGGGACTTTGCTACTGACGCCTCTGACTTGGCTGATCCTGGATCTGATTCTCCAGTTGCAGCTGAATTGTCCACCAGCTACCTCAATAAGAACTCTGAATTCACAGTGGCTCCAAAGAAACGCTGGCAGGTGGTTGAGCAGGCTGTGGCGAGCAAAGCCGACGTTGTGGCCAGGGTGTCTGCTGCTGAGACGTCGGGGTCTGACACCGTGAGAGCATCGCCAGACCTGACTGAGAAATACACGGGGAGTGACTCAAACATCTCAGACTCAAGCAGCATAGCTGGTAAGACAGAAAGAAGCAATGTTGTAGCGTTTCTGGTGAGATGGTTCAGTCAGTGTGAAGACGATGTGTCTTTTGTTTCTGCATAGGACATTTGGAGAGCAAACGCCTCCGGAAACCAACTAAACGGCTGCTGGAGTCGACTGAGGAGTATGAACAAATTTTTGCCCCCAAAAAGCGATCAAAGAAACGCATGTCAGAGTTGTTCAGAATGGTAAGGCATCTCTTTTCAAAGTATTTTCTTTCAAAAAAAATCCATCCATCCGTCTGCTGCTGCTCATTCAGGGGTCTGGGCCACAGGGACATTAGTCTTAAGCAAAGACGCCCAGACTGCAGCACAAGTCACATAGCACCACAATCCCTCCTGCAGGTGGTAAGCCCGCTGGAGGTTGGGCCGCTGTGGCTCACAGAGTATAATAGCTAGAAATCCACCAATACATCAGCTTAACGCCAGTGTCGGACCATCAGCAGGTGAGACGGGACTCACCATGGCAGTGATGACATCTGTCTGCTGTGTCGCGGGTGTGTGGCGTTGATTTTGTTCTGAAACGGGCAGCAGCAGCCGACAACTGCTCATTCAGAACCCGGCAGGGACCGAACCATTATGACGCATTACACCTCAGTTATCTTTTGCAAGGCACATTTGTTTCATTTATATGGAACAGATGACAACAAAAACGAGAGAAATAATGGGTATCAATCACTGGCCAACTTATTGTTTTAACCATCTGTTCCTGCCCAAAGTTTCACAGTTAGTGCATCCATAATAAACCCTTTTTTACTTTTCAGTATTTTTCAGCCTTGCTTCTTTTTTTTTTAATAATTTTATTTTTTATTGGTTTATACAGTTGACAGGGGTGGATTACGTCAAATAAAAGCACAGATTTTTTCCTTTTTTTTTTTTAAAGTAAATGAGTATGAATAAAATAAAAAATATATTAAAAATAAAAATAAAGCTTAATAAGAATATAATAGGCTTTATTGTCATTCTATCATAATAAAAACAGTAAGTATAAAAGTACCCAAACTCATCAAGACGTCCCTTCTCTTCAGTCACGTCTGCCTCCCATTACCCCGTTTTGGGCCCATTTATTTCCCACCTGAATCAACAAAAGAACAATTTACACCAGACAAGTGTTGTTTATTTTGCTCCAGTCACCCGCTCGTCCTGTGGTGCTGTCCTCAGCCTTCATTCGTCAGTTCTGCCAGGTCCACCCCAGATTCCTCACCTCAGCCTCCTAACGTTAAGGTAGCACTTAAGTCAGCTCTGATAGGTTGAATATACTGTATTTTGTCCATTTAGATTGGAAGTGCAAATTTTTTTATTTTTTTTTATTATTTCAAGGACGTAGTTTTCCTTTCATAGACTGTATTGAACCACTCTTGAGTTCCTGGCACATTTGGATTAAGCAGTTTTGCTGGTGAGAGTTTTTTTTTTTTTTTACTTTGAGCAGAATTCTCAACAAATATTTGTCTGCTGTTGTGGACAGAGTGGGAACTCCAAGGCCTAAATACATGAATGACACATCAAAACGAATAATAATTTTGAAACTAGTTTCCATGCATTTGTGTATCTCTTGCCAGTATGATAATATTTTGGGGCATTCCCGGATTATACGGTAATGATTTGCCTCATTATTACCACATTGTCTCTGACATCCTGTTCCTGTACCTTGATATCTTTTCTGTACTGGAGTTATGAAGAACCTCATGATGGTCTATAAACTGTGGAGGCTGGACAGATGGTTCACGTAAAGGAAGCCCACTCAGCAGTCTGTGATCAGTAACTGTGGGGCTTGTGGTTAGGCCTGCAGCTAACGACTGTTTTGGTCATCAAATAATCTGATGACTATTTTTTCAATTAGTTGACTAATCATGGTTATTTCTGACATGTCCACTAACTCTGCTTCCTGTTGTCAGGGCTCCAGTGCATGTTTTACCTCACCTGTTTAAGTCTGCACACCTGAGAAAATCAGCTTGTTCTCAATCTTTAACATTTTATAAAAAGGTCCCTATAGCGAAATAAAATAAGCACCCGACTATCAAATTAGTTGTCGATTAATTTTCTGACGACTGACTAGTCGATTAGTTGACTAATCGTTGCAGCACTACTTGTGGTACCATTTGGTGTTTACAGAGTAACTCACTGAAACATTGATATTTTAATTTTTTTCATTTATGTACATCTTTATTTTTCCAGTCTGAACATTTTCTTATTTACAATGTTAGTCTGGCAACTACCAGAAGACACTTGTAGGGGTAAGGGAAGAAGGAGAAAACACATTGAACATTAACAAACAAGTGAAATTAAGTCATTAAAACCGTAAAACGGCGTAAAACTGTGGCAAAACAGTGACAGATGTTGTTAAAAACTGCCTTTAGTCGACCTTTTTTTTATAATAAGTTCCAGTCCTTTAATGCAGCAGAAGAAAAGGACAGCGGGACTTGGTTCTGGGGGTCTTTAGTGTGATGACGGTGTGTTGTTCTTGATTGCAGATACTGGCCATAGTAGCTGGCTTGGCTATAGATGTGGTTGTCCTAGCAGAGTTCTGTAGTTCTATGAATACTGCGACGAGTGTGTATAGAAGTCAGTTTGACCTGAGAGTAAAGCAGACAGTGGTGAGTTGTGAGTGGAGCATTTGTCACCAGTCGAACTGCAGAGTTGATGGATTGTGTCCGGTTTATGGAGCGCTCCTGTGCATGCATGTCTATAGATTATAATCGAGTAAGGGGAGGATGGACTTTCTGACACACGTTCGTTTAGCAGCAGACGTAAGTGAGGAACGGTTTCTGTGTAGGAACGTCTGGCTTTGACCTTTGACCGTAACATAACCCACATTATCTTTGGGCCAGTGTAAACTTTGATTAACTTATTGAGCCTGGAGAAATATTTAAGATGGCTTGCATTTTTTGCATTTTAGCCCCCAAGTCTGGCTTTTATATGTAATTATATAGAGCTAGCAGTTGTCTGTGAGATTTAACAGGATCTAGGGTGGTGCAGTAGGTGCTGGGTGCCCGCGAATCTTTAAAAAGCCTCCTTTGTCATTAAAAATGACAATCAATCCTTAAGTCTGCCTTTTATCGGTCTTAAAATACCACAGACAAGACACAGTAAATGTAATCACCGTTTTCTTGTGTTATAAAGTGAAATCTTTGTTTTTAGCTTTGTGAGTTTGTAGTTAGTTTTTGTGCATAACAGAAAGCAAAACAACTCAGTTTCAGCTTCCTGAAACTGAGCAATAGCAATCACTTGTGAATTCAGGCCTTTTTCTCCCTGTCCAGCTGTTTTTAATCGATGAACCTTTGGATCAAGTAGCACTCAGATCTGTAGAAACAGACAGCCAAAGGGAAGTCTTCTCAGTGTTCAGTGTGGCACTTCCTGTTTGATGTTCTTCACTGCTTCTTTGTCATTCCGTACATTTAGCAGACTTCCGTGATGGAAGCGTCCCGTGACCGAAGCGCCACACCAGAGACGGTTACCTCAACGTCGTCGCCAGCAGAACGCTCTGAGGCTCCGGCAGAGGTGGAGCAGGCTTCATCTCAGGACGAGCTTTCTCCTGCAGCACCCAGAGTATCTCCTGTCACAACACAGCCATCGTGTGACAGAGAGACTACAGAAGAGGCCGATCTACCTCCTGAAAACCGTAAGTAAATTTCCTTCTGCGCTGTGTATGAACACACTATCGGCTATCGTGCTTGTTTGGCAGATATTTTTATACACTTGGCTAGAAAGTTCTTTTTTTTTTCCCTTACACAGGATTGTTCAGTCAAGAAAAGAGGAGGCCTAGAAAGCTCTCACACCAGGTCCTGGAGTGTTCCATAGAAGAAGTCACTACTGCTACTGCAAAGAAAAAGGTGTGGGATTGAGACAAGTTAAATTCATAGATTCAGAAATTTCTTTCCCTCTCACATGGTATTATTTTTTTGTGCTCTAGGAGCAAAAACAGCACAGTGCAGTTACATCAGAAGTAAAAATTTTGGTAACAAAAACTCAGGTAATGAACAAACTCAAAAAAAACGCTTTCTAGTAAAGCATGAGCGCACAAAAGACGACTGTGTTTCCACGCACACCAAAGCTCCAATCTTAACCTGAATAAGATCATGCTCCAAATAAGGCATCACCATTTTAACAGGAGTTCTGCACTTCTTAACTGAAATAAGGTCAGATTTGGGGTGAAGGTGCCCAGTGTTTTTTGTTTATTAAATGTATCATTAAATACATGGATCGTCACCTTATCGTGGTGGGGGGTTTGCATGCCCTAGTGATCCCAGGAGCTATGTTGTCCGGGGCAATTTGCCTCTGGTAGGGTCACCCAAGACAAACTGGTCCTGGGTGAAGGGCCAGACTAAGAATGATCCAACAGACTCTAATGATAAATACTAGAACGAGGATTCAGTGTACCCCGCCCAGTATGGGGTTACCGGGGCCCCACCCTGGAGCCAGGCCTGGGGTAGGGGCTCAGTGGCTAGTGCCTGGTGGCCAGGTTTCCACCCATGGGACCTGGCTGGGCTCAGCCCGAAGGAGTTACATGGGTCCGCCCTCCAGCGGGCTCACCACCTGCAGGAGGGATCATGGGGGTCCGGTGCTATGTGGATCAGGTGGCAGTCAAAGGCGGAGACCTTGGCAGTCTGATCCCAAGCTTCCTAAACTGGCTTTTGGGACGTGGAATGTCACCTCTCTGGTGGGTAAGGAGCCTGAGCTGGTGCATGAGGTTGAGAGATACCGGCTAGACATAGTCGGCCTCACGTCAACACACAGCTCAGGTTCCAGAACTAGTCTCCTGGAGAGGGGCTGGAGCTTGGCTTACTCTGGAGCCGCCTCGGGCAAGAGGCGACGAGCAGGGGTGGGTATTCTTGTAACCCCCCACCTTGCTGCCTCAATGTTGGAGTTTTTCCCAGTGGACGAAAGGGTTGTTTCCCTGCGCCTTCGGGTTGGGAAACAGGTCCTGACCTTCATTTATGCCTATGCACCAAATGATGGTTCAGAGTCCTCACCCTTTTTGGAGTCTGTGACTGGGGTGCTGGAGAGTGCTGCTCTTGGAGACCCATTGTCCTACTGGGGAACTTCAATGTGCACATGGGCAACGACAGTGAAACCTGGAAGGGGGTGATTGGGAGGAACGGCCTGCCCGATCTGAACCCAAGTGGTGTTCAGTTATTGGACTTGTGTGCTAACCACAATTTGTCCATAACGAACACCATGTTCAAGCATAAGTGTGTCCATATGTGCACCTGGCACCAGGACACCCTAGGTCGTAGGTCGATGATCGATTTTGTTATCGTGTCATCAGACCTGCGACTGTATGTCTTGGACACTTGGGTAAAGAGAGGTGCAGAACTGTCAACTGATCACCACCTGGTGGTGAGTTGAATCCGATGGCAGGGGAGGAAGCCATTCAGACCTGGTAGACCCAAACTTATAGTGAGGGTGTGCTGGGAACATCTGACTGAGGCCCCTGTCCGGGAGGTCTTCAACTCCCACCTCTGGAAGAACTTCAACCACATTTCGAGGGAGTCTGGAGACATGGAGTCTGAATGGGCCATGTTCTCCACCTCCATTGTTGAAACAGCGGCCCAGAGCTGCAGCCGCAAGGTCGTCAGGACACCTCGTGGTGGCAACCCCCGAACCAAGTGGTGGACACCAGTGGTGAGGGGGGCCATTAAGCTGAAGGAGTCCAATCAAGCTTGGTTGCCTTGTGGGACTCCCGAAGCAGCTGAGGTGTACCGGCAGGCCAAACGTAGTGCAGCTCGGGTGTTTGCTGAGGCAAAAACTCGGGTATGGGAGGAGTTCAGTGAGGCCATGGAACAAGACTTTCGGTCAGCCTCGAAGAGATTCTGGCAAACTGTCTGGCGGCTCAGGAGGGGGAAGCAGCTCCCTGTCCACACTATGTATGGTGCAGATGGGGCACTGCTGACTTCGACTGGGGATGTCGTTGGGCGGTGGAAAGAATACTTCGAGGATCTCCTTAATCCCACTGATCCGCCTTCCACAGAGGAAGCAGGGCTTGTGGACGAGTGGGACTACTCGCCTATCACAGGGGCTAAGGTCACCAAGGTGGTTAAAAATCTCTTTGGTGGCCGGGCCCTGGGGGTGGACGAGATTCGCCCTGAGTACCTCAAGGCCCTGGATGTTGTAGGGCTGTCATGGTTGACACACTTCTGCAACATTGCGTGGAGGCCGGGGGCAGTGCCTTTGGCATGGCAAACCGGGGTGGTGGTTCCTCTCTTCAAAAAAGGGGACCAGAGGGTGTGCTCCAACTTTAGAGGGATTACTCTCCTCAGCCTCCCTGGGAAGGGTCTATGCCAAGGTACTGGAGAGGAGAGTCCGGCCGTTGGTCGAACCTCGGATTCAGGAGGAGCAATGTGGTTTTCCTCCTAGCCGTGGCACATCGGACCAGCTCTTTGCCCTCTTGAGAATTCTCGAGGGTTTGTGGGAGTTTGCCCAACCAGTTTACATGTGTTTTGTGGACTTGGAGAAGGCATTCATCTGCGTCCCTCATGGTTTTTTGTGGGGGGTGCATCGGGAGTATGGAGTATCAGTCTTGTTGTTACGAGCTATTCGGTCTCTGTACGACCATTGTGAGAGTTTGGTTCGTATTGCCAACACTCGATCGGACTCATTCCCAGTGAGAGTTGGACTCCGCCAGGGCTACCCTTTGTCACCGATCCTGTTCATAATTTTTATGGACAGGATTTCTAGGCACAGCCAGGGAACGGCGGGTGTCATGCTTGGTGACCACAGGATCTCATCTCTGTTGTTTGCAGATGATGTTGTCCTGCTGGCTTCATCCAGCAATGACCTACAGTTCTTACTGGGACAGTTTGCCGCCGAGTGTGAAGCGGCAGGGATGAGAATCAGTACCTCCAAGTCCAAGTCCATGGTCCTCAGCCAGAAAAAGGTGGATTGTCCTCTCCGGGTTGGGGACAGGCTCCTGCCCTAAGTGGAGGAGTTTAAGTATCTTGGGGTCTTATTCATGAGTGAGGGGAGAATGGAGCGAGAGATTGACAGACAGATCAGAGCAGCATCTGCAGTGATGCGGACGTTGTACCGGTCTGTTGTGGTGAAGAGGGATCTAAGCTCTAAGGCAAAGCTGTCGATTTACCGGTCAATCTACGTTCCTACCCTCATCTATGGTCACAAGCTTTGGGTAATGACCGAAAGCACGAGATCGCGGATACAAGCGGCTGAAATGAGCTTTCTTCATAGGATTGCTGGACTCACCCTCAGAGATAGGGTGAGGAGCTCAGTCATCCGGGAGAGGCTCAGAGTAGAACCGCTGCTCCTCCACATTGAAAGGAGACAGTTGAGGTGGTATGGGCATCTGATCAGGATGCCTCCTGGACGCCTCCCACTTGAGGTGTTTCGGGCATGTCCCTCTAGGAGGAGACCCCAGGGCAGACCCATGACTCGCTGGAGAGACTATCTCCCAGCTGGTCTGAGAACGCTCTCTGAAGAGCTGGAGCAGGTGGCTGGGGAGAAGGAAGTCTGGGCTTCTCTGCTTGAACTGCTGCCTCCGTGACCCGGACCTCCAGAAAAGTGGTAGAAGATGGATGGATGGATGGAAATGTATCATTAATTAAATGTGTCTTTGGTTAATTTAAATGCCAATTAAGTTACCTAAAGTAGTATACAATGTGGGAAAATAAGCATTCAATGTGTCAACATTTTTTTTCACTACATATATTTCCAATTAGGCTACTCATGAATTTTTCACCAGATGTTGCTATTAATTCAAGAAATCCACACATATAAGGAAATCCAAGTATTAAGTCTATGAATAAAATAATCTGGAATGAAACAGGAAATGATATTGAACACAGTAACTCAGATTTATTAAAGACTTGGTGGAGAATTCTTTGTTTGTAATGACGGCTTCATGACCCTTCTTGAATGAAGAAACTACTCTCCCTCAGGGCACAGTGGAGCTCGGTCCACTCTTCTCAACAGACTGCCTTTAAATCCTGAAGATTCATGAGGGCTCTTCTAAATCTCAGTTTTCTAAGTCTTTTCATAAATATTCAGTTGGCTTTAAGTCAGGTGTTTGACTGGGCCATATCTAATGACTTGATTTTCTTTGTTACAAAACAACTTCTGTGCGTGTTTGGCATCATTGTCCTGCTGGAAGGTCCACCCCTGTCTCATCTTCATCATCCCGGTGGATGACAGCGAGTTATTTTCATGAATACCCCTGTACATGTCTCCAGTCATTGTTCCTTTAATGATATGAAGTCTGCCAGTGTTAT
This sequence comes from Pholidichthys leucotaenia, assembly GCA_020510985.1. Classification (NCBI taxonomy): domain Eukaryota; kingdom Metazoa; phylum Chordata; class Actinopteri; order Cichliformes; family Pholidichthyidae; genus Pholidichthys; species Pholidichthys leucotaenia. Next base: position 21,222,456 of record CM035840.1, on the reverse strand, counting down.
GAGTTAAAAAAAGCACAACATGATGCTTCCATCTCCAACTTTCACTGTAGCATTAGTGTTTTTTGGGTGATGTGCAGTGTCATTTCTCCTCCAAACATGGTGTGACATGATGGCGACAGAGTTCTATTTTTGTCCACCTGACCACACTACATTCTCTCAGTATTTCGGAAGCTTGTTAAAATGAGGCTTGGCAAAATTTAAATGAGCTTCTGCCTGCCTTTTTTTTTAATAATGGAGTCTTGCACGGTGAACGTGCATAGAGCCCATTATGGTGAAATGGATTACCGCTTGTTTTCTTTGTCATAGTTGCACCTGCTGCTGCAAGTCTTTCTGCAGCTCTTTCTGAGTTGTCCTTGGCTTTTGAGTTAGGCTGCGTGTTCACTGAGTGCATTTTTTTCTGCTCTGAGCATCTATTTTCTGTTCAATTTTGATGTACTCCAGCATTTAATGCACTCAGAACCCTCAGCACAAAAGCAGTCTAAGCTGTGTGTTTTTTTGTCAATGCACTTAGCGCGCTTAAAGTTGGGAAAAAGTTCAACTTTAGGAGCACCACAGTTCTTGTCAGCAGCTTACTTACTTACTTACTTACTACTCCTGTGGGGTGAGGGCTGGTGGACATCACCATGCGCAGAGCCAATCAGGTTAACCAGTGCATGCCAACATTGCCGGTTTTGGGCCAGCTCCTCTGCGTCGTCAACAGCAACTCCGAGCTGTCGGAGGTCTCTCTCCACCACATTGAGCCATCTGGTGCATGGCTTGCCCCGGGGTCTTTTCCATCCTGAGGCCCTGGGGTCGAACGTGAGGATGATTTTTGTCAGGTGTTCTGGTGGGAGGCGGAGGACATGGTCAAACCAGCGGATACGTCACTGTGTAATAAGGTGGGATGCTGTAGGCTGATGTGTGCGGGCTCGGAGCACATCATTTGAAATGCGCTGGGGCCACCTGATGTTCTCGATGGTTCTGAGGGCCCGACTATCAAACCCATCCACTCTCGAGGTCAGAGTCTTATTCAGTGACCATGTCTCTGACCCATAGAGTAGAATGGAGTGGATTGACGCATTGTATAGGCGGAGCTTTGTCTTTCGGGAGCTTGAGCGATTGTGCCATAAAGGTTTCCATAGTGCCTGCAGGGCTGATGCAGCGAGGCCACGTCTGCGGTTGATCTCTGGTTTCATGTCCCCGTTGTTGGTCACTGTGGAGCCCAGATACACAAAGGAATTGACAAACTCAACAGCATCATTCCCGAGCTGTAACAGGGGTGGGTCCGGTCCGTCACCGTGTGGTCCAATGATCTGAAGAGCATTACTGTCTGGAGCTTGCTCCTGGTAGGGTCACCCTTGGCGGGCTGGTTTCTCGGGAAGGTTCCAGACAAACGTGACCCACGGCATGTCGGCACGGCATTAGATGGCAGCCCCATCATCCCACTATCCTGGGGAGGACTAACAACCCACCCAGGAGAAACCTACTTGTTATGAAACCAATTGTCAGCAGCACACTTCTGTAATCAGTCAACCAGAATAAGGCTAAAAATGTACCATGAATAATTAACAGTAAAAGCTGGGAAGGATGCATGTTTTCTTACCAGTTTGGTGCAGTTTAGTGCAGTTAGTAGAGAGCTTCACTCCAAAACCCATGAAACCGCAATGGCAAGTTTTGAGTGACAGGTTAAGCAGTTGCTAGGATACAGCACAGAGACTTTTTTAAGTGTGCTTATGACTCGCACAGAAAAACAGGTCTAGAGTGTTTTTATGCACTCTGTGGACATATACAGCCTTAAGGCCTATACATACTCCGCAAGAACAGAGAAATCTGTTCTCTCTCCCTGGGCTGCAAGAACAAAATGACATCATTTTGTTCTTGCAGCCCTAGTTTGGGAGTTCTTGCAGCTTGTTCTTGACACAGAACTTTTTTTTTTTTTTTTGCGTGGTGTCCAAGAACTATCGTGTGATTGGTCAGAAATATGAATTTCCCAAGAGTTCTGCATGTGAGTTTCTTGTGAAGTATGAAATGTCCTGGTCAGAAAGAACTTTGTTCTTGCCACCTCAAGAAAAAGGACAAATTTCTCTGTTCTTGCGGAGTATGTACAGGCCTTTATTCTTTGGCCTCCCTGGTCAGATATCTTCTGAAGAGCTCCTGTGCGTGACTGGTTGATGGTAGAGTGATGCAACATGCAGATAATGGCCCAATGGTGCTTACTGGGAAATTCAGCAGTTTTGATTTACAGTTGTAACCAAATTTTTGGATGCGTTTTGCAACAATCAATTGCAAAGGTCTTGGGAGAGCTCTTGGCTTTTGCCCATCATGAGCGGTTTCTTGTGTGATATCTGTTATATAGTTATTTACATGGTTCATATTTGATACTCTTATTTGTGTGGCACGGGGTGGTGGCTCCGCCTTCCGGTCATGCCACCACCCATGACTATACAGCCGTGGACAAAATTATTGGTACCCCTCTGTTAATGAAAGAAAAACCCACAATGGTCACAGAAATAACTTGAATCTGACAAAAGTGGTAATAAATAAAAATTCTATGAAAATTAACTAATGAAAATCAGACAGTGCTTTTGAATTGTGGTTCAACAGAATTACTTTAAAAAACAAACTCATGAAACAGGCCTGGACAAAAATGATGGTACCCCTTGAAAAGATTGAAAATAATGTGACCATAGGGACATTTTCAACCAAGATGTGTCCTCTAATTAACATCACAGGTGTCTACAAACTTGTAATCAGTCAGTCGGCCTATTTAAAGGGTGACAAGTAGTCACTGTGCTGTTTGGTGACATGGTGTGTACCACACTAAACATGGACCAGAGGAAGCAAAGGAGAGAGTTGTCTCAGGAGATTAGAAAGAAAATTATAGGCAAGCATGTTAAAGGTAAAGGCTATAAGACCATCTCCAAGCAGCTTGATGTTCCTGTGACTACAGTTGCACATATTATTCAGAAATTTAAGATCCACGGGACTGTAGCCAACCTCCCTGGACGTGGCCGCAGGAGGAGACAGATAATACGAATGGTAACAAAAGAGCCCAGAACAACCTCTAAACACATTCATGGTGAACTCCAAGGTCAAGGTACATCAGTGTCAGATCGCACTGTCCGTCGTTGTTTGAGCCAAAGTGGACTTCGTGGGAGACGGCCAAGGAGGACACCACTGTTGAAAACAAATCATAAAAAAGCCAGACTGGAATTTGCCAAACTGCATGTTGACAAGCCACAAAGCTTCTGGGAGAATGTCCTATGGACAGGCGAGACAAAATTGGAACTTTTTGGCAAGGAACATCAGCTCTATGTTCACAGACGCAAAAATGAAGCATAGCAAGAAAAGAACACTGTCCCTACTGTGAAACATGGAGGAGGTTCTGTTATGTTGTGGGGCTGCTTTGCTGCATCTGGCACAGGGTGTCTTGAATCTGTGCAGGGTACAATGAAATCGCAAGATTATCAAGGTATCCTAGACAGAAATGTGCTGCCCAGTGTCAGACAGCTTGGTCTCACTCGCAGGTCATGGGTCTTGCAACAGGATAATGACCCAAAACACACAGCTAAAAACACCCAAGAATGGCTAAGAGCGAAACATTGGACTATTCTAAAGTGGCCTTCTATGAGCCCTGATCTAAATCCTATTGAACATCTGTGGAAGGAGCTGAAACATGCCCTCTGGAGAAGGCACCCTTCAAACCTGAGACAACTGGAGCAGTTTGCTCATGAGGAGTGGGCCAAAATACCTGCTGAGGGGTGCAGAAGTCTCATTGACAGAGAAATCGTTTGATTGCAGTGATTGCCTCAAAAGGCTGTGCAACAAAATATTAAGTTAAGGGTATGATCATTTTTGTCCAGGCCTGTTTCATGAGTTTGTTTTTAAAGTAATTCTTTTGAACCACAATTCAAAAGCATTGTCTGATTTTCATTGGTTAACTTTCATAGAATTTTTATTTATTAACACTTTTGTCAGATTCAAGTTATTTCTGTGACCATTGTGGGTTTTTCTTTCATTAACAGAGGTACCAACAATTTTGTCCACGTGTCTAAAAGGGCTGCAGGCAGGAAGGACGGCCTCTTGACCATCTCCTCTGCCTGGCAGCTGTGTGTGTGTTGCACCTGTGCCTCTCTAATAAGCGTGTGTTTGGATCAACACCTGGCCTCGTCCTTGGCACCATATTCAGACATAACAATAATCTTGATAATGCAACAAGCCTTTTTATAGCTGCTCGTGAAGTGCTTACTTGGCTGATATTAATTTCCACAGACAAGAGGTAGAACTACTCTCTAAAGGCTTATAGATTTCTGCTGATTCCTTGCCTAATCGTGACTTGGAGCATTAATTTTTCTGATGTGTTCGATGCTTTTTTCCCGTTTCATTCCATTTTATTACACATACCTATTTATGAACTTAAATTATTTGATTTCTGTTCTGTGTGTGGATTAAAATTTCATGTGAGTAGCCTCATTGGAAATATATGTACTGAAAATTCACTACTTATTATTACGCTGTTTATTTTCTTGGTCCCTGGAGCTGCTGTTAATTTGTTGTTGGACATAGTTGTTCTGTTAGTGTAATGTTTTAATTTAAGAAAAAAGAAAACTGGCAGTAAAACTGTACAGTTATCCAGACTATTTTATAGGTAAAGTGGCCTAATAATGTATTCTTTTCTTCTGTATTTTTACTGTTTTGTTCCTTTTAGAGAATATGCTGCTGGGTTGAAATTGGAACCAAATTAGATCATGTAGTATTTAGTCATGCATGTTTATTCATTGTCACTGTTTTTTCAATATAAAGATACAGATTTTTTTTTAAGCTGCTTGTTTCAGGTTTGTTTTCATGGTAGAGTTGCTTATTTGTCTGGAAAAATATGGCAACCCCATTACTAATGGCTTATTTGGAATATGCTGGGTACAATGTAAAAATGAATATTACTATAGCTGCTGCTCATGCAACACATTATTTGGAATATTGCCTTAACCAGAATATGGTGTGCATTTATTCATAGTAACTATTGCTTAAAGTGCTGATGACACTTTTGCAACTTCCTTTAAGCGGTAGAAGATGAATGAATGAATAATACAATATGACGAAATAGGTTGGTCTGTGCAGTTCTAAGTCAAAAAGGGTTTTTTTTTCACATGAATATCCTATGTTTTCATGAGCGCCACGTCACCCATTGCGTCAGTGGCTGGAAACCCCCCCGGCCATGTTGTAACGTCATCGACAGAACACAGCGCTTGGCTGCCCATTGTACACACAGGATGGAAGCAGTTGAAAACATTGACGATGGTTCCAGCACATGTTGTCTGGAATTAGTTTGTGTTGTCCAATCTTCAGACGATTATAGTTCCAAAGAATGGGATGATAATGAAGAATCTGGGGGCATCAAACCGTATAGGTTTGAGCCGTGCCAAGCGGGCATTGTGCCTAGCGAGTCAGACTCAGTGACAGTCAGCTGTTCATGTTTTGTGTGCATCATCTGCCGTGTCGTCAGCCAGCCAATATTGCCAACACTATCACAACGTGTTAGCCACTCCACACAGCCGTGGTTCTGTTGCGCCCCTTGTAGCGATGTCGGCTCTGGGCCGCAACCGTGGTTAACACGTCTCCTCTCCATGTTCACTGGGCGATGTCGGCCCCGAACGCCAACTGTTTGTGTTTCTGTGTATTTTTGTAAGTCTTCACCTTTTGGGATCAGTTTTTATGTTCAATACATGTGCTGTGGTGAATCCTGCACGTAAATCCTTGTTATTTACGCGTAAATCCTCCCTCTCTGTGCGCTCTTACGCAGGGCATGGAGAGGGAGCATGAAATAATGAGGATTTACGTGCAGGGTTCCCCACAGCATATTTAATATAGAATGACAGACAATTCCCAAAAGGGTGAAGACGTACAAAAAACACAAACACACTTACTGATGGCGTTCGGGGGCCGGCATCACCCAGAGAACGAATGAGAGGAGACGTGTTAGCCACAGGTGTGCCCCAGAGCCGACATCGCTTCAAGGATGCACAAGAACCACGGTGAACATGGAGTGACTAACACGTCGTGAGAGTGCTGAAAATACTGGCAGACAAACAGCACAGATGACTGGCAAACGGCCGCTAATATGTACACGCACTGCTGGTGATAGTGTGATGAGAAGCACCTGGGCAAGGACCGGGAAACATGATCAGCGGGAGTTTGAATCAGCTGGTGATAATGAGAGAGGGGACATGGCTGGACCGGTGAGATGTCAGCATGGGATCAGAGGAAGTAGGTCAAAGCTGCACGTAAATCCATTAATCCTTCCCCTCCTCATGTGCTTCTCCTACCTAAAAGCGCACGAGGAGGCTTATGACAGTTGGAGCTGAAGCGTGTGATGTGGTCTTTCATGGCCTGCTGTTTATCTGAGCCTGCGACACAACGCGAAGGCATAGCTATAAAATTAAAACAAGAAACCAGAGAAACTGTGAGCTACAAAGCTGCTGTCATTCTAGTTAACAACGCTGGAGTCCGTTCTGTCGATTACGTCATGGGGGTTCCGTCCTTAATTCAGTGGGCGGCACCACAGGCCAGTCAGCGGCTGCGGTTTTTTGATGATAACAAGTTTATGCAGGCACTGTTGTAAATATTATATTGATCATAGACTATGACTTTTGGGTTTACACAACATGCTAAAAAATGTCAAAAATGTGTCATCAGACCTTTAAGCCTCCTTAAAAACAATAATGTCTCATGTTTAATAGTTTGAAACTGTGACAAAAGAGAAGCCTGCCCTCTGCACATCCTCTCCCGTTGCTGCCGTTGTTTCCAAGTCTTCAGAGAGCAGGTCCCCCAGCCCCCAAAGACCCACAACCCCGAAGCAGGAGGAAGAGAAGGAGTCCTGCAACACTGAGGAGAACCAAAACACTGGAACGCTCACCCCCAAACTTGAGGTGTGTGAACTGTTAATGGGAATAAATCGGAGAGAAACTAGTCTGAACATAGAGACCCAGGAGTATCGTGGTAACAGCAGTGGCGTCTGTTCCTGTAGGTGTTGCCTGTTGGTTGGAATGACAGCCCTCCATCCCAGATCGACGTAAAAGGGAAAATCAGTGCTGCATCCTTAAAGGAGAATGTCTGTCAGGTGAGCCAGTCTCCACAGAGTAAACGTATTTGCCTGCATCACAACTGGTGAGTTATCAGTGCGTCTCTTGCTCTGCGTTTTTGTGTAGATGTGTGAAAAGACAGGAGACCTGCTTGTGTGTGATGGCCACTGTTACGGAGCCTTCCACCTGCAGTGTATCGGCCTGGCCGAGGCCCCCAAGGGAAAGTTCCTCTGCCCCGAGTGCAGCTCTGGTGGGTGGATAAGACGACTGATAAGCAGCCGTGATCAAAGGCCTCTTCTTCTTCTGATCAAATTTTGCTCTTATTTGTTCCTCGCAGGCGTCCACATGTGCTTTGTGTGTAAGAAGTCTGGTAAAGGGGTGAAACGCTGCATAATACCACTGTGTGGGAAGTTTTACCATACAGACTGTATAATGGCCTTTTCAGCCACCCAGCCACATGTCAAAGGCTTCCGCTGCCCCTTGCACGTGTGCCTGTCCTGCCACATCTCACAGCCGCTCAACGTCTGCAGCACTAAAGGTAACCACTGATGTTGACTGTCAGTGTCACTGCTGGTAATATCATGGCTTTGGAATATTTGAAATTCTCCACTTTTGTGACTTTCTGCACAAGTATTTGGACAGTGACACAATTTATTACAAATCACAAGAGCAAAACAGAAATGACAAGACATTAACTTAAACTGGAAAAGATGGGGACTTGCTGTTGATGAGGATTGTCCGTGATTGGACGGACACAGTCTGTCTTTTAACATGTCGTCACCTATTTAGCAGAAGCAAGTTGCAAATGTCAGTTAAGTTCAAATTTGCAAGAATATAAGTATAAAAATATGATGTGATGATTAATTACAATTTAAAAAGTCCCAAATTTACCATGTTAGTTTCAAATTCACAAGAAAAAAGAGTTATAAATTCTTGAGCGAAAGAACGAATGGAGGGGAAAAAACCATTTCCATGAAAAAAGTAATAAATTTACAAGAATAGTTACAAATGTACATGGAAAAAGTTGGAAATTTATAAGAAAAAAAGCTGCATGTTTACAAGAAAACCAATACTAATAAAAAAAAAACCCACCTTATTAATGATGGTTAGTTTATTAGTATTTCTCAGTTTTGACAATGCCCTGCTCTAAGAATCACATGACCTGCAAAACCAATCAGTCAATTAAATTTTATTTGTATAGCAGCTTTCGTACAAGTTAATGCAATTCAAAATGCTTCTCAGATGACTGACAGTGACAGAAAAGACTTAAACTGTGGAGAGAGGAATGACCAGGCCAAGCATTCAGAGCAGATGAACTTTATTCCCTCTCTCACATCTCTCAGAATCAGAAAACATTAACATTCTGTAGCAGGGGCTCTCTTTTATATTACCACACTCACACGCCCCTGCTGCCTGAGGTCCTGCATCACGATTCATTCTCGCATCACAATCCCTTTTGTCCCCCAGCCCCTTAATCCCCATGCTCTTCCGTCAGAGGAAATTACTGCATCTTCCTTCTTTCCAGTCTGAGATGAATACCACAGCATGGGTCCCCCATACCGCCCCCCCCCCAGAGTCTCAGACTGAGTTTTAACCCTCACGTCCTCTCGGCTTCAGCCTCCGCCCATAGCTGCTGTAACGGGGGGTCTTCAGCTCCGAGGCGCTGCTGTGCCAGTGGGGGGTTCCTGGGGTTGCGTCCAACTGGGGGTGGACAATGGAGGGGGGGGGGCATTCAGCATGCTTGTGTGACTGCTCTGATGAGTCATTTACCTGGAGAGTTCTCAGGGGGGGTCTTCCGCGCCGAGGAGCTCGAGCCAACTCCACCTGCTCGTCTGCCACCACAAAGGCGGGCTTAAGCCTGTCTATACAGATTTTCTCCCTTCGACCCCCCCAAGTCTAACACAAAATGTTTGTCCCTGGGTTCCAGCACTCTAAACGGGCCATCGTATGGTGGGCGCAATGGGGGTTGGTGGGCATCGTGCCTGACAAACACGAACGCCGCATCCTTCAGGGTTTTCGATACAAAAGCGCGGGGAAAACAGTGGTGGGCCGGGCCAGGTAGCATCCCTGCTTCTGCGCTATGCCGTGAGCGTGGGGACGGATGAGTGTTCGGCGCGGGGTTATCTGGTAAAAATTCCCCAGGGAGCCGCAGTAGCTGAGAAAAAACAAGCTCTGCTGGGGAAGCCTCCAAATCCTCTTTTGGTATGGAACGCAACCCTAATAGAACCCATGGCAACTGGTCCACCCAATTTGCATCCGTAAGCGAAGCCCTGAGCGCTTCTTTCAGTGACCTATGGAAATGCTTGCATAACCCATTGACCTGTGGGTTGTATGTGGTCGTGCGATGAATTGCGATGCCCAGGCTCCGGGCCATGGTGGACCAGAGGTCGGAAACAAACTGAGGGCCCCGATCGGACGTTATGTCCGAAGGGGTGCCAAAACGTGCCACCCATGTTGTCAAAAAAGCACATGCCACATCTGCGTACGCGGTGGAAGCTAGCGGGACTGCTTCTGGCCATCGTGTGGTGCGGTCCACCACTGTCAGGAGGTGCGTGGAGGGGGCCCACAAGGTCCACGTGAATGTGGTCGAACCTCTTAGCCGGGATATGCAACTGCTCCAAAGGGGCCTTTGTGTGCCTGTACACTTTGGTTTGTTGGCACGCTACACAGGCTGCAGCCCACTCTTTCACCTGTTTGCACAGGCTCGGCCAGACGAACTTCGCTCCCACCATTTTGACTGATGCGTGCACTCCTGGGTGCACCAGGGAGTGAACGGACTCAAAAACGCGGCGGCGGCAAACGCGTGGGACCACTGGGCCCGGGCGTCCTGTGGAGACGTCACAGATTGGGGGGGCCCCCCGTCTTGCAGTACCCTGCTGTCCAGCCTTAACCCTGTTGGTCCAGACTGGAGTGCGCACACGTCCGCGTCGCCAATCTGCTCCGCGGCCATGGCCGTGTAATCTATCCCTACGTAGACTGGGGCCACTAAGGCGCGCGAGAGGCAGTCCGCCACCACGTTAAGTTTACCAGCCACATGCTGAATGTCGGTCGTAAACTCCGAGATTGTGGCCAGCTGTCTCTGCCGCCGGCCCAACCATGGTTCCAAAACCTTGGCCATCGCGTACGTTAGTGGCTTGTGGTCCACAAACGCAGTGAAGGTGCGCTCTTCCAGCCAGAACTGGAAGTGGCATATGGCCAGGTGGACAGCCAGTACCTCTCTGTCGAACGCGCTGTATTTACGCACACTGTTGCACAAAGCCCTGCTAAAAAAGGTGAGCGACTGCCAAGAACCGGTGACGCATTGCTCCATGACAGCCCCTATGGCCATGTCCGAGGTGTCGGTAGTAAGTGCTATCCATGCCGCCGGGTCCGGGTGCGCCAGTAGTGCGGCGTTTCCCAGAGCTGTTTTAACCTCAGAGAACGCCTGCTCCCGCTCAGGAGTCCAGTCGACTCTGTCCACCGGTTTCCGTTTCTTGAGTCCGGCATACAACGGCTGCATGAGCTGGGCAGCGCGGGGGAGGAAACGGTTATAAAAGTTAACCATCCCCAAAAACTCCTGCAGCGCCCTGGCCGTCTGAGGCCGGGGAAAATTCGCCACTGTGTGCACCTTGTCCGGCAAGGGTATCGCCCCCTCCAGTGAGATGCGGTGTCCCAAAAAATTGATCCCTGTCACGCCGAACTGGCATTTCGCCGGGTTGATTATTAACCTGTGCTCCTCTAACCTACGGAAAACTGTCCTGATGTGGGTTACGTGTTCGTCCTCGGACGCGCTGGCCACCAGGATGTCATCCAGGTAGACGAACACAAACGGCAGATCGCGCAGCACCGCATCCATCATGCGTTGGAATGACTGTGCCGTGCCTTTTAACCCGAAAGGCATGCATAAAAACTCAAACAGACCAAACGGGGTTATTACTGCCGTTTTAGGTATGTCCTCCGTGTGCACTGGGACCTGGTGGTAACCATGGACCAGGTCTATCTTAGAAAAAATACATGCCCCGGCAAGGTGAATGGAAAAATCCTGAATATGGGGGATCGGGTAGCGGTCGTGCGCTGTGGCGTTGTTTAATCCGCGGAAATCTCCGCAAGGTCGCTACGATCCCTCGGCCTTAGGGACCCTATGTAGTGGGGATGCCCATGGGTTGTTTGATCATCTGATGATGCCCAACCTTTCCAAGTTGGCAAACTCCTCGCGTGCTATGGCCAGTTTAGCTGTGTCCAGGAGCCGAGGTCGTGCGAAAACGGGCAGCCCGGTGGTGGTAAGGATGATCCGATCTGCCTCCTGGGCTAGTGCACGGTAGTCACGTGCGGCCAGCAACGGCAATTTGTCAAGGACTGCTCTGGCCAGCGTTGGGAGGTTCCGGAGGAAAAGGTGGGCAAATAGAAAATGCCCGTCGTCCATGCCCATCAACGCCAACATCTTCTCCATCAGTTCGATCGCCAACCCGTCTTCTAACTCGGAGCGCGTCAGGATCCTCTCCACTCTCTCGCAGTCTGAGAGCATGTAGCGTCGGGTCAGCGTGGCTTTGAGAGCCCTGTATTTGTCGCGGGCTGGGGGCTGTTGGAGCAGGCTCGCTACTTGCTGAGTCGTGCGAGCGTCTAGCGCTGCGACCACGTAGTAATATCTGGTGTCATCTGCCGTTATGCACCGGAGCGCGAACTGGGCCTCGGTGTGGAGGAACCAAGACTTCGGATTGTGCAGCCAAAAGTCTGGTAGTTTGACCGAAACGGCGCACACATTGCTGGGGCTTCCTGTCCGGGTCATCTCCAGGATGTTTGCCTCGTGTTCCATTATTCGTCAAGGGTCACCACTGTGGAGAGAGGAATGACCAGGCCAAGCATTCAGAGCAGATGAACTTTATTCCCTCTCTCACATCTCTCAGAATCAGAAAACATTAACATTCTGTAGCAAGGACTCTCTTTTATATTACCACACTCACACGCCCCTGCTGCTTGAGGTCCTGCATCACAGTTCATTCTCGCATCACAATCCCTTTTGTCCCCCAGCCCCTTAATCCCCATGCTCTTCTGTCAGAGGAAATTACTGCATCTCGCTTCCTTCCAGTCTGAGATGAATACCACAGCTTGGGTCCCCCATAAAACTTTCTTTAATATATTTATGAATAATACAGAAATGACTTCAACACATGATAGAATGGAAGACAGGTGAGTGTTCTGGGAATTTAAAAAATGGAAGTCTGGTTAACCAAAAAAACCCACATAGTTTAACCTCTTAAAACTCTGGTGTGCCGCCTGCAGGGCCTCTCAGATTTTCTCCTGCCACCTGGTGAAGAAAGAATTTGATTTACTTTGTGCATGCTGTTTTTAAGCATTTTGAGGAAAATTGGCTTGAATGCTAGAGGGTTAACTTCCAGCATTGCCATGGTAACGAACATAGACAAATTTTTAGTGTCTACTACAGAACGGGGCCGAGAGAAGAACACGTCTGTCTGCTTCTTCAGCAGCAGATAAATGATTAGTGAGTCAGGAAGACGACACATTCAGGTGTACTGCGTTTACTATCCCTGCACTAATTATGGGGATGGAGTGGTGACCTAGAGGTAAAGCGTCTGCCCCACAACCGGGAGGCCGGAGTTCAAATCCCAGTCGGGTCATACCAAAGACCATATTAAAAAAATGGTACTTTCTGCCTTCTAGCTTGGTGCTCAGCATAATACAATGGGGAAAGGAGCAGTTTGTTTTTTTTTAATTCAGCGCACACCAACTTTTACAAACTTTTGCTAGCATTTCAGCATTGTCAAACTTGCCAACTTAGGCTAGCGTATGTGTAGCAGTTGCCAACTTGGGTTAACTTAAGCAAGTGAATACTCAGCGCAGTTCAGCTGACATCAGCGTCAGGTGACGCTCATATAAAGATCAGTGTTTGTGGAGGCTTCCTGCCATCCTGGACCTGCTTTTTTGGGTGGATTCACACTGCAACGTTTGGATCAACTTTTACTGACGTTTTAGCAAACGTCTGGCTCTGCTGGCAAAAGTTGCTAAAAGTTAATGATAGTTGATGTTTGTTGGCAAATGCTGGCAGAAGTTGTATTCGTTGAAAATTTTCAGCATGCTGAAAATTTGGCGATGTTTTGAAATAAATGTTGGTGAAAGTTGTGCTCAGTTTGTAAAAGTTCCTGAGAACTGGGCTAAGTTATGCAGAGTTCGTCTTAAGTCATCCTAAGTTAAGCTCCATTGGCAAACGACTGAAATGCTGGTGAAAACAGATGTTTTTAGATCAAAACTCAGATCAGATATTATTCATTCTACTGTACATGATTGACTGTATGGATTGAATGACAATAAAGGGGGATTTAATTTAATTTAATATGCACAGACGAAAGAGAAATAGAGAGAAGGGGGAATTTAAAAAAAAAGAATATATACTGTATATGTAAGACAGTATTTGGTGATAACATGGTGTGTATGACATGTTTTTTTTATTTTTTTTAATATACAGGATAATGTACATATATGTAGTATATATAATCTCACAAAAATGTGACAGCCCAGAAGAAAAAAAAATCCTCATTGAGAAATTTACTGTCCTTAATTTTCTGCTCCATGTGTAATCATTCTCCAGGATTTATTGGTTCGGCTTCCATTGTGGGGAATCAAACAGCGCTGATGTGGTGTCAAAAAGTAAATGACATTTGACAGCATTTTATGTTATTTTAATGGAGAGAGGTGTAATGATCAAAAGATAATCACCCGTCATTTTATTTATATGACGATTCACAAAATAATTTTTTTTTATTCCATCCACATTCACATTTTAATTGCGGACCTAGTGTTGGATTCTATGCATTATTTTGTTATTTTTTTAAATGAATGAATGAATGAACAGGGGAAAATGGTATGCAGAAGTAACTACATAGGAATATAAAATGAAAATAAATACTGAAACGTATGTCCAAGGGAGATGTGTTCACTCCAGAAGCAGGTCCAGAATGGCAGGAAGCCTCCACAAACGCATATGAGCCTCGACTAACGCTGATGTCAGCTGACTTGTGCTGACTATTTCTCTGATTTTTCAAAACATCTGTAAAAGTCAGTCCAAATGCTATAGTGTGAACCCAGCTTTAACTTAGGCCGACTTCGCCCCGCACTCAAGAACTTTACAAACTGAGCACAACTTTCACCAACGTGTATTTCCAAATGTCGGTAAATTTTCAGCAGGCTGAAAATTTTCAAAGAACACAGTGTTTGCCAGCAAACACCAACTATCATTAACTTTTGCTAGCAGAGCCAAACGTTTGCCAAAATGTCATTAAAACTTGGTTCAAACGTTGTAGTGTGAATCCACCTTAACAAAGGGGGAGAGCATCCCCTCAAATCGCCTCCTGCTTATAACCCTTTAAGGGCTTTTTTTTTACGTGCACATTTTGGCATTTATTAAGTGCATGAATTCACATTTATGTCTATTTTAATAAAAATAATAAAGGATGTTAAGCTGGAACATTGATATATCAACAACATATTATTAACATCAGAAATATCATTGAGTTAATTTTAATCCCACTAAACATCAGCATTAATGTAACTGATTAAAATTTAGATTGATCATTAAAATATATGCACTAGGGACTTCCGGTTATGGCGGCCACGTAGAAGGACACGTATCACTCTGCTCTGCTCCTAGAGATAAAAATTTGGCAAATAACTCTCTCATTTGGAACAGAACTTTTCCCAGCGTTTGGGCGAGGATATGCCGGTGAAGCCTAAGGCTGGGAAATCAGGTGGGGGGAAAAATTGAACCGCCAAAGCAGTCCAAATTAACGGACTTTCACGTCTGTGGCGCAGCAGGAAAAGCTGCGGATATGGCGGATTTAACTAGCGGTGGTGCGGTGACTGCTGATGATGGCGGCACAGGTGCAGTGCTGGCTGCCATTAGCTCAATGAGAGCAGACTTTTCCGCTAAACTTGATGGGATTATGGCAGCGTTGGATGCAATGAGAAAGGAATTGGGTGACTGCGTGCAGCGAGTGACGCAGGTGGAGCTTCGTGTTTCCAGTGCGGAGGATGACGTCGGCGGACTTCAATTAAAGGTGCGCACTTTGGAAAAAAAAAATAAATGTCTGGAAGATAATGTCCTGGACTTGGAGTCCCGGTCGAGACGGAACAACCTGAGGCTGGTGGGTCTACCAGAGGGAGCCGAAGGTTGTGATCCATGCTCCTTTTTGGAGGGGTGGATCCCGGAGGCGCTGAACAACGCGGAGCTAAATTCATCAGTCGTCTTGGAAAGCGCCCACCGAATTGGCCCACCGAGAGATAACAAGGCAGCACCGAGGACGCTAATTATGAAGTTCCTCAGCTACAGAGACAGGATGACGATCTCCAACGTGGCGCGAGCCAAAGGAGAAATTAAATACCAAGATCAACAGGTGCGGTTCTACCCAGATTTGGCCTCAGGAATCCAACAATTAAGGAAGCAGTTTGACCCCATCCGTAAAGAACTGCGCAACCTTGGGATTCGTCATGGAGTGATTCACCCTGCAAGACTTCTGGTCACATATAAGGGCAGAACACACATCTTCAAGACCCCTGAGGAGGCGCAGGAGCTCATCAAGAAGATACAGGAAGAGACTGGTGGGAGCTAAGCATGAACAGAATATAGGGTAGAATATTTAAGCATTTACATAGGCATTTAACTGATTTGAAGCATATAGCAAGTTTACAAAATATAGATTGTATTACATATTAAAAAAAAATAAAAAAAAATATGATGTACAAAATTGCTATAAAATTTTGGAGTTAAATTGGAAAATTACAGAAGAGAGTTAATGTTACGTTATTAAAAGCAGTAGAGTTAGGGTGATTGGGAGGATGAAGAAGGAGTGGCTTTGGCTGATCCTCGTGGGTGTGGAGCGGTCGATGGCTATAGCGGGAGACAGAATTTTTTTTTTGATTTTGGGGGGTTTACCACGCAGGTGGGAAGGGGGAATTTGTTTGTGTGTAGTTTGTAGGATGAATGTTCAACCACTCATGTTTTTGCTTCTCTGTATGAGCATGTTCATATTGCAAGGTAATCTCAAACTCCTTATTGATCATAGACCAAAGCGTTAATCTTAATTTAACTTCATGGAATTGCAGAGGTCTACAAAATTTAAAAAAAACTTAAACAAGTTCTGAATAAAATAAAAGACATAGGTTCAAAAATTGTGTTTTTACAAGAAACTCATCTAATAGAGGAGGATGTAAAAAGAATTAGGAGAAGATGGCAAGGAAGTGTGTTCACCTCATCATTTTCATCCCGAGCCAGGGGAGTTATGATTCTCATACATAAATCAGTCCCATTTCAAGTGAAAAATGTAATTGGAGACAAATTTGGAAGATATCTAATCATTCAAGGATCTTTGCTATTAGAAAATATAAATCTGGTGAACTTATACGGTCCCAACATAGATGATCAAAAGTTCTTTGCTAATTTATTTCTTATCTTATCATCACTTACAGGGCAACATATAATAGCAGGGGATTTTAATTGTACATTGAATCCCAGTATAGACAGATCAACAGGACTGGACTGTACGCACAATGGATGCAGGATGATCATTAAGCATTCTATGAAAGAATTGAGATTGCTGGATATATGGAGAGAAATGAAACCACAAGTTAAAGCCTACTCTTGTTATTCTAATACCTACAAGTCATTCTCACGTATTGACTATTTTTTGATCTCCACAGAATTAAGGTCCAAGATTCAAAACTGCTTTTATGATAATATTGTGATCTCTGATCATGCACCCTGTTGTCTCATATATGTAGATAAGAAATTGACAAAGGAGCCAGGTAGGTGGCAATTTCAGCATAAATGGCTTCAGGATGAGGAATTTGTTAAGTACATAGAAAAACAGATGAGTTCTTCGATATTAATACTACACAAACATCAGCATGTGTAAAGTGGGAGGCTTTCAAAGCTTTTATTAGGGGACATATTATTAGTTATACAGGTTCAAAATCTAAAAAGACTCGAGAGGAGAGAGTCCAATTGGAACACAAATTAAAAATTCTTCAAGAAAAAGTGTATGCAGGAAGTGACCCAAAGTTAGAGAACGAATTAATAATTCTGAGAGCTGAATATGACAAAAAATCAGCGAATAGAGCTGCCTCGAGTCTTCTAAGATTGAAGCAATCTTTTTATGAACAAGGTGAAAAATCAGGAAAATTATTGGCATGGCAGATTAAACAATTAGAATCTAAAACACCAATTACCAGTATTATAAGTAAGGGACAGGCAGTTGTAGATCCTTTAGAAATTAATAGAGCCTTTAGAGATTACTATGAAAAATTATATGATACAAAAAATGAAACTGACTTAACAAAACTAAATGGGTTTTTGGACGGACTATCTATACCGTGTATTCCAAATGAAAACAGGGAGATACTGGAGTCTAAAATTAGTCAAGAAGAAGTTGGGCTAGCCATTGATGATATGAAATCAGGAAAAAGTGCAGGACCAGATGGTCTTCCAGTTGACCTCTATAAAAGATTTAAGAATAAATTAATAAAACCTTTTTTGGAAATGGTTTTAGAAGCATTTCAAAATAGTAATTTACCATCATACATGAATAATGCCTTAATTATACTGTTGCCAAAACCAGGTAAACCCTCTAATAAATGTGAAAATATGAGACCAATAAGCCTATTAAATGCTGACCTTAAGATAATCTGTAAAATTTTAGCCAGACGAATACAAGAAATATTACCAAATATTATTAACCGAGATCAGAATGGCTTTATAAAGGGAAGACAAGGCTTCCATAATGTAAGAAGATTATTCAATATTATTTACTCTAATAAAGAAGCACCGGATACAGCTCTCCTATCATTGGACGGCAAAAAGGCCTTTGATAGGGTCGAATGGCCCTTTCTTTTTGAAGTCTTACAAAGGTTTGGATTTGGAAATAATTTCATAAAATGGGTTCAGATAATATATAATAATGCTACAGCAGAAATCCTAACAAACAGTAATATCTCAAAATCAATAAAAATCAATAGAGGATGTCGACAAGGCTGTCCACTTTCACCTTTACTGTTTACTATGGCAATTGAACCTTTAGCGATGGCAGTACGTTTACATTCACAAATATATGGAATTAAAGTTGGACCAACAGAACATAAAATCTCCCTGTATGCTGATGACATAATTTTGTTTATGTCGAATCTAAAAAAATCAATTCCGACCTTGTTGAATTTAATAAAGAATTTTGGGGAAATATCAGGATATAAAATAAATAAAACTAAATCTTCAATATTAATGCTAAATGAGTCCCAGAGAAAGCACCCAGCTTCTGAGGTAAATCAATTCAATGTTGTAAATCAGTTTAAATATTTAGGAATTCAAATTGTGCCCAAGCTGGAATCAGTCGCCAGTGCCAACTATGAAGCCTTAATGACAGACATTAATGAGTTAATTCAGAGATGGATGTCACTACCAATGTTGATGATTGGGAGAATTAATATACTTAAAAGTAATATCTTACCCAAAATACTTTATTTATTTCAATACATTCCTTTACCACCACCTTCAGATCTATTCTCAAGAATTAAAAAAAAGTTAGTGGAGTTTATATGGAACAATAGGAAGGCTAGATTACGTCTGTCCTTACTATATTTACCATTTGATCGTGGAGGTCTGAAATGTCCAAACTTTATGTTGTATTACTGGTCAGCACAACTGAGGTCTATGACATATTATTTTTCATCAAATGATCTCCCTCACTGGACTGAAATGGAATCATACAATTTACCTTTACCTCTTCCCATATTCATATACTCAGACTCGGCAAAAAAATTACAGAAACAAGTTAAAAATCCATTTGTAAAGCATATGATCAAAATATGGTGTGAAACTAAAAAATATTTAAAAGAACCACACTTACTGTCACAATTTAGTCCAATATGGGGTAATCAATATTTTAAACCAGGGAGAGCGGATGCTGTATTTAAAGTATGGAATTTAAAAGGGATCCAAAAAATTCAAGATTTATATTTGTCATGTTCAGATAACATAATGTCTTTTGAAGAGCTGAGGATCAAATTTAATCTTAATAGAACACATTTTTTTTAAATATCTTCAGATTAGGAACTTTATTCGATCAAATCAAAACAATGCTCTCACTCGACCTATTTATTCATCCTTGGAAAAAATCTTGACGAAAGATAGTAAGAGAAAGGGTATTATTTCAGAGTTTTATAACTCATTGACATTATCTTCAAGTAAAAACTCACAGAAAAGACTGAATTATTGGAAAGAAGATCTGCAAACTGAAATCTCAGAGGAACAATGGGAATTGGCTTGTACAGAAGCTCAAACCAAATCAATAAATGTACGTCTAAAATTGATACATTTTAAATGGTTAATGCGGATGTATGTTACACCGGTGGAATTAAATAGATATAACAAAAACATACCAGATACATGCACAAAATGTATGGAAAGTAAAGGAACCTTATTTCATTGTTTATGGGAATGTAGAAAAATTAGAATGTTTTGGGAAGAGGTGAGGGGAACAATTGAAAAAATAATTTCAAAACAAATCATATTGAATCCTAAATTGTTTTTGTTGGGTCTGAGTCCAGAAAAGCACAACTTTAATAAAAGTGAAAGAGCATTCATAGACCTCAGTTTGCTTAACACCAAAAAATGTATTGCACTATTGTGGAAAAAGACTCATAGACCAGATGTGACTCAGTGGTTAAGACAGATGTTAACAAACCTTCCACTAGAAAGAATAACATACATACTGAAATCAAAGGAAACTGTGTTTGAGAATATATGGAGACCTTTTATTGATTATGTAAAGAATTTAAACATAACTTTTGAAGAAGAAGGTGAATGATGTGTGTGGACCTTATAAATTCCAAACTGGTGAATGTATAATATGTATACTTAAGTAATGGATTGCCTAGACTAAACAGAGGAGCATTGTTGAAGACCTGTTCCTGTTAGTGGTTGTAGTTGTGTTTTAGTACATTTTTTTTTTTTATTACTTTAGTGCTAGTGTTTGATTGTTTGTGTTATGTTTGTAAAAAAGGTTCAATAAAAATATTGTGGAAAAAAAAAATATATGCACTATGGACATTAAACAAATAACCCCTAATGTAGCATTTTTAAAATGCCATATAAACTATATATGAGGGGTACCACTGGCAGCCACCAGTATTTTTTTAGTAGGTGTTAATGCAAGTGAAGTCAGATACAGCGATGTAAAAATGGCCAAATCACCAATTTAGTAAAGACAAGAGCAAAGCAGGACCCCCCCCACCCAAAAAAAAAAAAAAAAAAAAGTCTGAAAACAAGTGGATGGTGACCGAAACTGTTGTGCTGGGAAGAAAAACCTCTCTACAACAATGAATGAGGTTAGGAAGACTTCTTTTTGTTTTGACTTTTGATACTGGATTACTCCAAAGGGGAATTCCAGTCAGTCCAGTCAGCTGGATGAGGCAGCACCAATCACTTGACCTTTCACAAAAACTCACACTTAATTAGAATCTCCACATAATTTTGACTGTCAGAAGGAACCAGAGTCCCTGGAGTAAACCCATGCATGACTTCTTTCTGTGACAGTGGTAACAACTACACTGCTGTGTTCCTGCAGATTTAACCTGAATTCCCCATGAGACCCAGGGTGCTGGCTGTGCTTTTACTTTGCATGCTGTGCATACTTTGCATGTGCCGTACCTGAGCACATGCAAAGTTCGAGACATTTATTCACGTTGAGGTCTAAATGTCAAAGGCAAATGTCACAGGGTGACTAAATGCAAAGAATGCATTTCGTTTCATTGGTCGAACCTCGGATCCAGGAAGAGCAATGTGGTTTTTATTCTGGCCGTGGCACATCGAACCAAACTCTTCACCCCTCTCGAGGATCCTCATGGGTTTGTGGGTTTGCCCAACCAGTCTACAGGTGTTTTGTGCACTTGGAGAAGGAATTTGACCACGTTCCTTGTGGTCTCTTGTGGGGGGTGCTGCAGGAGTGTGGGGTATCGGGCTTGTTGCTACAAGCTATCCGGTCTCTGTACAACCGTTGAGAGTTTGGTTCGTATTGCCAACAATCAGGTGAACTTGTTTCCAGTGAGAGTTGGGCTTCACCAGGGCTGCCCTTTGTCACCGATCCTGTTTGTAATTTTTATGGACAGGATTTCTAGGCGCAGCCAGGGAATGGAGGGCGTCATGTTTGGTGACCACAGGATCTCATCTCTGCTGTTTACAGATGATGTTGTCCTGTTGGCTTCATCAAGCAATGACCTACAGGTCTTACTGGGACGGTTTGCTGCTGAGTGTGAAGTTGCTGGGATGAGAATCAGCACCTCCATGTTTGGGTCCATGGTCCGCAGTCAGAAAAAGGTGGATTGTCCTCTCCGGGTCGGGGACAAGCTGCTGCCCCAAGTGGAGGAGTTTAAGTATCTCGGGATCTCATTCACAAGTGAAGGGAGAATGGAGCAGGAGATTGATGGATCGGAGCAGCATCTTCAGTGATATGGACGTACTGGTCTGTTGGAGTGAAGAGGGAACTGTAAATTTACCTCTCAGTCTACGTTCCTACTCTCACCTATGGTCATGAGCTTTGGGTAATGACCCAAAAAATGAGATCACGGAAACAAGCAGCTAAAATGAGCTTTCTCCGTAGGGTTGGTGGAAAGAGAGGGTGAGGGGTTCAGTTATGCGGGAGAGGCTCATAGTAGAACCGCTGCTCCTCCACATTGAAAGGAGTCAGTTGAGGTGGTTTGGGCATCTAATCAGGATGTCTCCTGAATGCCTTCCTCTTGAGGTGTTTTGGGCATGTCCCACTGGGAGGAGATCCTGGGGCACACCCAGGACACACTGGAGAGACTATGTCTCCCAGCTGGCCTGGGAACGTTTTGGTATCCTGTCAGAAAAGCTGGAGCAGGTGGTTGGGGAGAGGGAAGTCTGGGCTACTGTGCTTAGACTGCTGCCTCTGTGACCCAGATCCCCGGAAAACTGGTGGAGGATGGATGTATGGAAGCATTTCATTGTTTGTAGCTTCTTTTTTTTTTTTTTTTTTTTACAGCCGAATTTCAAATATGAATACTTGGGATTATTGCACATGAAATGACCTTACTTATACAGTGGTGTGAAAAAGTGTTTGCCTTCTCCCTGATTTCTCTTTTTTTTTTTTTGTTTGTCGCACTTAAATATTTCAGATGATCAAACAAATTTAAATATTAGACAAAGATAACACAAGTAAACACAAAACACAGTTTTTAAATGAAGGTGTTTATTATTAAGGGAAAAAAAAATCCAAACCTACATGGTCTTGTGTGAAAAAGTGATTGCCTCCTAAACCTAATAACTGGTTGGGCCACCCTTAGCAGCAACAACTGCAATCAAGTGTTTCCGATAACTGGCAATGAGTCTTTTACTGCACTGTGGAGGAATTTTGGCCCACTCATCTTTGCAGAATTGTTGTAATTCAGCCACATTGGAGGGTTTTTGAGCATGAACTGCCTTTTTAAGGTCATGCCACAGCATCTCAACCAGATTTGAGTCAGGACTTTGACTAGACCACTCTAAAGTCTTCATTTTGTTTTTCTTAAGCCATTCAGAGGTGGACTTGCTGGTGTGTTTTGGATCATTGTCCTGCTGCAGAACCCAAGTGTGCTTCAGCTTGAGGTCACGAACAGATGGCCGGACATTCTCCTTCAGAATGTTTTGGTAGACAGCAGAATTCATGGTTCCATTTACCACAGCAAGTCTTCCAGGTTCTGAGGCAGCAAAACAGCCCCAGACAATCACACTACCACCACCATATTTTACTGCTGGTATGATGCTCCTTTTCTGAAATGCTGTGTTACGTTTACGCCGGATGTAATGGGACAGACACTTTCCTAAAAGTTCAACTTTTGTCTCGTTAGTCCATAGAGTATTTTCCCAAAAGTCTTGGGGATCATCAAGGTGTTTTCTGGCAAAGCTGAGATGAGCCTTTATGTTCTTTTTGCTCTGCAGTGGTTTTCGTCTTGGAACTCTGCCATGCAGGCCATTTTTACCCAGTCTCTTTCTTATGGTGGAGTCATGAACACTGACCTTAACTGAGGCAAGTGAGGCCTGCAGTTCTTTGGATGTTGTTGTGGGGTCTTTTATGACCTCTTGGATAAGTCGTCGCTGTGCTCTTGGAGTAATTTTGGTCGGCCAGCCACTCCTGGGAAGGTTCACCACTGTTCCATGTTTTCGCCATTTGCGGAGAATGGCTCTCACTGTGGTTCGCTGGAGGCCCAAAGCTTTAGAAATGGCTTTATAATCTTTTCCAGACTGATAGATCTCAATTACTTTGTTTCTCATTTGTTCATGAATTTCTTTGGATGACAGCATGATGTCTAGCTTTTGAGGATCTTTTGGTCTACTTCACTTTGTCAGGCAGGTCCTATTTAAGAGATTTCTTGACTGAGAACAGGTGTGGCCGAAATCAGGCCCGGGTGTGGTTAGAGAAATTGAACTCAGCTTTCCAAAGATGTGATAAACCACAGTTAATTTATGTTTTAATGGGGGGGGGGGGCAAACACTTTGTAATAAACCACAGGTAATTTGTTTTAACAGGTGGGGGGGGCAATCACTTTTTCACACAGGGCCATGTAGGTTTGGATTTTTTTACCCTTAATAATAAACACCTTCATTTAAAAACTGCATTTTGTGTTTATTTGTGTAATATTTAAATTTGTTTGATGATCTGAAACGTTTAAGTGTGACAAACATACAAAAAAATAAGAAATCAGGAAGGGGGCAAACACTTTTTCACACCACTCTATACTGTATATTTTCCCAACATCACTCCTTTGCCAATAACAGAAATACCACATTATTGGTTTCTAGAAAATATCAGAAAAAAGTTTGCAAAGATCTGAAACATGATTATTATGACTCATAAAACATGGATGAACTTGGAAATGTGTGTGGCAAAGGAAAATGCTCCTGATCTAAAGTGCACCACAAACCGTGAGTATTTTCTGCTGCCATTCAACTTGTCATTGCTCTTTATTTCTGACGGTGAACACTGGTGGAAGTAGCAGGATGGTTTCAGTCTATAACTTTTCACTTTTGGAGTGGTCTGCTGGGGCAGTGGCATTACTGCAGCCGATAGGAAGAGACTGAACAAACTGATTAAGAAAGCTAGCTCTGTCCTGGGGCAGCGCCTTGATCCGATGGAGGAGATAGGAGAGAGAAGGACGGTGGCTAAACTGTCATCTCTGCTGGAGTCCGAGTTCCACCCTATGCAGGACATACTGAATGCACTGAGGAGCTCATTTAGCAGCAGACTACATCATCCCAGGTGCACAACCGAGAGGTTTCGTAGGTCCTTCCTACCAACGGCTGTCAGACTGTACAACCTAAGCAGGGCTGCTCGCAGAGATAGCAAAAAGACGTAACAAACTAATAGTTTTTTGAATGCAAAAGATGCAATAGACTTACACAATGGTCCCCTCCGGCATACAACTAGGAACATACCGGTCGCTATGGAGGGTGAGAATATGTATGGGCACATAATCATACCATGTAGGATAACTAAGTAGACGGTTATGCTGTTTCATTCCATCTAGCAACAATGCTCTGCACTGTGTGCGTTTATATATTTGCATATTTATTCCATCTAGCTACAATGCTCAGCACTGGGTGTGTTTATATATTTATATATCTACATATTATTCCATCTAGCTACATTGCTCCGCACTGTGTGTGTTTATATACTTGCATATTTATTCCACCTAGCTGCAATGCTCCGTACTGTGGGTGTTTATATATTTACATATTTATTCCATCTAGCTACAATGCTCTGCACTGTGTGTTCATATATTCATATATTTATTCCATCCAGCTACAATGCTCTGCACTGTGTGTCTGTGTGTGTGTGTATATATATATATTTTATAGTAATACGTACATATGTTTATTAGCTGCTCTTGCTTGCTTGTTTTTTTTCTTGCCTTCTGATTGTTGCTCTGAGTGTTGCTATCCCTGTGCTGTTGCAATCCTGGAATTTCCCCGTTGTGGGACTAATAAAGGCTTATCTTATCTTATCTTATCTTATCTTATAAACAGATATACTTCATTTGCAACTTACTGGACTGTGCGCCACAGTACAGATGGATATGACCTACAACAGAAAGGGAAAGTAACACAGAAGCTTCTTTAGGCAAAGTATGTTGTTAGTGTTGTGCAGTCACATGACTCCAGCCGTGACACTCCTGAAGAATCAGCAGACACATTCCTGGTGAAGGAGCTGTCAATACAGCATTCATTCACAGCTATTTTTAGTGCGATTGGTGAGTCCCAAACTTGTGGCTCTCACTCATGTCAAGAGTTCCATCCTAGTACTAAAAACTAGAAAAATACTCAGAGAGTGCATACCTCCGCCAAGGCTCCTTCCGTCCCTCATGGATCACCTCCAAAATGTATTGGGTTTGTGTGTAGGTTTAGAGCCATTTCTGGTGAAAATTGCATCAGTCTGTCCATTAGTTTTGGAGTATTGTTGCTAACACTCTGAGAAGATAAGAGCCTTGGCGGAGGTATGCATTCTCAGATCATCACCAAAATATAATGGCTTCATCTCTAGCCCAAGAACCACCTCTGGTGAAAATTTCATCCAAATCCATCCAGTAGTTTTTGTGTAATCCTGCTGCACAAATAAAAACAAAGCCCTTGGGCAAGGTATGCACTCTCAGATCACCACCAGCATCTAATAATCTGTTCCCTGTGCCACTACACACATTTGCTGAAAATTTCATCAAAATCCATTCATAACTTTTTGAGTAATGTTGCTAACAGACAAACCAACGCCGGTGAAAACATTAGCTCCTCCTCTTGGCGGAGGCAAGAACTACGCTAGAGTGCTGATGTGTTTTGTAAAACTTGCAATAATATGTGAACTCTGGCTTGTGCGTTCCTTAAAGCTGAAAATCTAAACCATAATCACATCTGGATTTTTTGATTTGACATCCATTCTACTGTTTATATTTGTAAGTCTCCAATGATTTTGTTGTCCAGATACTCATGTCTGTCTGTGTATTTTCTTACGTGAGTAAGTTCAGAGGATGCTGTTGCAGCACTGTAAGCGTACTTGAAGTGAAGCTACTATCGTATTTCCTTGAACACAGAGGAAATGCTTATTTAAACAGTTGTGTATGCATTAAGGAGTACGCTGCAACATTAACCACATTCTGCTAAGACACCATGTGTACTGTTCATTTTACTTTTAATACTTAAACCGGAGTGGTGGCTCAGTTGGTAGAGCATCCGCCCCACACCCGGGAGGCAGGGGTTCAAATCCCGGCCGGGTCATGCCGAAGACCATATAAAAGTGGAACTTCCTGCCGTCCAGCTTGGTGCTCAGCAATAAATGGAATGGAGGAGGGACCTCTGTGGCGGCGCCTTGCATGGCAGCGGCCCTTCTGATTCTGCACTTGGGGTGTGTGTGATTTACACTGTAGATAGGTAAAACGCAGTCTCGTTCTGCTGTACATGATTGGTTGTACGGTTGAATGACAATAAGGGTGATTCAATTAATAAAACATTAAAATTCCCTCCCAGTGTCCTGTAGGAATCATGTCCCAACAAGATTTATATTTTTGTTTTGACTCCACTAGAAATGTTAGTTTGCCGGTTCTGTAAAGCATCTTTGCTTCTTTGCATATTGTTTTGGATAACTGAAAGTTGACTTTCACAGTGTATATTTAAGGGCTTTTCCATTTTAATCCCCGGGGAGTTCAGGATTTGTTTTGGTGATCAGGCTTTTTCAGATGAGACATGATCGAGTGAGTGTAAGCAATAACTGACTCCTTTCTTCATGGTCATTAAACACCAGAGGTGAGAAGAATAATCAGAACTTATGCTCAATTAAAGGTACAGTATATAATATTCAGCTCCATCTGACAGAGTTCTAAATGCAGTCAATTTATATTTTATTGTTCATCAACCCTCTTCCAAAGCATATACTTGGACTTGCAGAATCCTTTTTGTGTAATTAAAGATTGACATTAAAAATCTGGAGAGAATTATGGTGATCCAAGATGGCCGCCTACACGGAGACGGACCCTCTTCTGGCCCTTTTCCACTAGTGCCTACTCAGCCCTACTCGCCTCGACTCTACTCGGTTTGTAAGGTTTTCCATTAGTACCTGGTACCGGATACTTTTTTAGGACCTGCTTCAGTGAAGTTCCATCCGTGCTGAGTCAAGCGGAAAATGTGACATCAAGTGATTGCAGGCCATTGATTGGCAAGGGTGTAACGTCAGTGGATGAGAGTGACGTCTTCACAAGATTCAAAACCGCCATTTGTAAATTTGGCCGTGAGTTTGTATTATTTCTGTGATAATCAACAAAATAAATGGCTTCACACAAATCAGCACCGCCACATATCACTCACCATCTTCCCCTTGAGCAGCCATCAGCTCCGAGACCTCCCTGGTATTTCATTTCAGAAAGCTCCGCTGGCGCCGGGGCGGAGGTATGCATTCTTAGATCATCACCAAAATGTGATGAGTTCCTCTCTCGGCCAAGGACCACCTCTGGGGAAAATTTCATTTCAATCCATCAAAGTAGTTTTTGTGTAATCCTCCTGCACAAATACAAACAAGGCCCTTGGTGGAGGCATGCAGTCTCAGATCATCACCAAAATCTAACCATCCTTAAGCCAAGGGCCACCTTTGGTGAAAATTTCATCCAAATTTGTCCTGTAGTTTTTGTGTAATCCTACTGACAGACAGACAAACACGGATGCAGACATTACCTCCTTGGCGGCGGTAACAACACAGAGGGTATTATTACGATCTAGTCAAAGGTGCAAAACTCATTTATTGGTCTGTCCATGTCCAACATTTTGTCAGAATTGCATTGCCAGAAAATGCAATAAGATAAGCCTTTATTAGTCCCACAATGGGGAAATTACAGGATTGCAGCAGCAAAGGGATAGCAGCACTCAGAGCAATGGTAAATAACATAATAAGATAAGAATTGGTTGGTAAATAAAAAGTAGTAAATAAATATACATACCTGTATATACACAGTGCAGGAGCATTGCAGTTAGATGGTATTAAAGGTGCATTCCGGTGGCTCTAAAACCACCTCAAAAACAGTCGTGAAAAAAATTAGGACACCCCATTAAATATTAAGTTCTTTATTAAGAAATGTTCACATATTTATGTCTAACCTTGTTTTTGTTTTTATTTGCATTTTTAACCTTTAGTTTAGCCATTTTAAGTGGAAATGAATGTGGGGGTGGCCTAAAAAAGATGGGGGGTGTCCTAATTTGTTCCTCACTATTTTAGAATTACATTTTACAGAAAATTTGAAAAAAAAGTGTTTAATTCCTTTTTGTTTAATTTTATTACATGAATCTCCCAATATTTTTAATATTGATATTAAATATCCATATGTCCAAATATGTAAAAAAAACAACAACACATGCTTATAAAAGGGTGTCCTAATTTTTTCACATGACTGTATGCATTGCTTGAAATAGTATATTGTGGGCTTTTACCCACAAAAAACTTTCATTGCCTTAGAATTGCTTGGAAAGAGATTTTAAATCTTGCACCTACTTAAGTATGCGCGGATCTATGAATATTCTAAGTAGCGGGGCTTGCACGTGATTGGTCACCGCGACTCCTGGTGGGTGGGCTGCTAGTCTGTTCAACACGCTTCCGGACGTTAAAGTTTCGCCTATATCTTCAAAAGTAAAAAACAAAACATTTTTCTGAAAACGGTTGAGGTGAGAGATAAATGTGTAGTTGCCAAATATGCATTTACTTTTTACTAACAACCAATCCCCCTTCCACCGGTGACTGAACAGGGAGTGGAGGGGAGGGGCCCCTGATTTGAATGTGGTTGCTCTCAGCTCAGCTCACAGTGCCCCACCCCCACCCCCGCTGCCAAAGTGAGCCAAGAGCAGCTCGATTCGAAAGTGACTGTGCGAGGCCGTGGTTTCACACAGCCACATTCAAGTTAGATAGATAGATAGATAGATAGTTTATTTCGAACACAAAAAATATAACAAAAAACAAGCAAATAGCAAATGCAATAAAGTTACAGTATACACTGTTTGAAAGGGAGAAGGAAGAAGTGAACACTTATTAATTCCAACTCCTCTTTGCCCTCGACCTCTCTGCCTCAGCTCTCTCTCTCTGCTGCTACCCCAACCCGCTCTGCTTCAGTCCTGCTGCTCCTCACCTCCTCCCTCTTCCCCCGAGATAGCCAAGAGTATCCATCTGATTGGTTAATGTTATAACCAACCAGGCTTAGCAGGAATAGTTACGTAGCTACTAACAGTCTGTCCAAATGTGCCTTTTGGGGGGTGGGGGTGGGT
Organism: Pholidichthys leucotaenia; assembly: GCA_020510985.1. Taxonomy (NCBI): domain Eukaryota; kingdom Metazoa; phylum Chordata; class Actinopteri; order Cichliformes; family Pholidichthyidae; genus Pholidichthys; species Pholidichthys leucotaenia. The sequence continues at coordinate 21,193,080 of CM035840.1, read as the reverse complement.
GGAGCTTAAGCAGACATTCACAGCAGAAAAACACATCCTTGGGAGTTTGGAATGATTTTGCTCTTGATATGTCTCGTAAATCACAAGAAACATATTACAGACATGTTAACAACAGAAAAAACTTGATTTTTGCCAAAGTGTTACTTTAACAGCATTACAGTTAGTTACATTACCGGCAATATATAAACATAGACCAGACAGTATATTTCACAACTGAATGAACAGTGTTGTTGCCACCCTCGATAATAATTGTAATTGTATAAGTTGTGTATTGGAGGGGACAATCTCTGTTGTGCAAAGTTCTATGAGGAGCACCGGTTAGATTAATAACTTTAACTTTGCATATAGCAGCAGCCCTTTTAAATGAGTCCCCTCCTCTGAGTGCAGAGCACGTGCACAGTGGGTCATTATTTGAACAGTGAGGGTGCAAAGACTGAGAAATAGACGATGCCCTGACAGAAACTAACTAAACCAGTGGTGCAAGAGGAAAAGCATGGTGCAAATGTGTGCATAACAGGGCCCACAGTTAACCTTTCTTTCGTCAAGCTGCTTCCTTTAGTGTCACCATAGCAGATTGTCTTCCCCATCTCACCCTATCCCTCCTTTGCTGTCACACCAAACCTCTCCATGTTTTCCTTCACTACATCCATAAAGAAACAGTAGAGTAACAGATGAGATCTTTTCATGAACAGCCATGTTGGCGATAAAAGGTTTATTTCTGTTAGACAAAGTCAGCTTTCCAGTTAATTTAAAAAATATTAGCGTGTCAATGTAACTTAGAATAGAACTTGGTGCCAGCCACCTCTGCTAACCACAAAGCTTGTGGGTTGGGATTGTTTGGGCGCTGAAATCGTGACGTACAACACAAGCCGTAGGGACAGGAGTCTCTAGCCACCTCACAGTTCAGTTATGAGTCAGAGGGCTGTGATGTGATGAAAAAACATTATCAGGGTATCGTTATGTCGCTTTTTTTGTTCAGGATTTATTTTCCACCCCGTCTGACTACTTAATTTTAAAGTAATTTCACAGCAATGCCTGTAATGAATTTACTCCCAGTACAATGACGCAAAGGAAGAGAGCTGTGACGGGTCAACAGGAATGTCACATTTAACCAGCATATGTCCACCACAGGTACTACAGCACCTGGTTGCTAGTTCTTCAGCTCTGGAGTAGAAAGACATGGGCGGCTACTGGAGTCTGTACATTTAAAAATGGATTATTTGACATCTGTGCATTGATTCAGAATTTTCCACGCCTGACTGTTTTTTATTATTTTGATTTGTCATTAAAATATGGCTCAATTAGGGCTGTGCGATATAACCATATGACAGTCTAACTAATCTAATATCCCGATAACGATATATATCTTTATATACATTTTGCGTAAATTTTAGTTTATATATAATAATGACATATTAGAATGACATTAAGAAGAAGAATGACATAAAAAAGACCATCTCTTTTTTTAAGTTTTAGTTTAGTTTATTGGTTTATTTGTCATGGACCATGTACAGAAAAAACCTTAAACAGAGTAAAGATGCTCTGTACCAGATTATAGCGTTCTCACTAATTTCCATCTGTAGTCCCTCAGGCAGGCAAGAAGATATTAAAAGAAAAACGACGCGTATAGAAGGTAATTCAGGTCAGGTTTCAGAATCTGTTGTCCCTGAAACAAGCAGGGAGTTTTTAATTACATACTGAAAAAAAATCCATTGTACAGCTCATCTATCATTAATTTTATGCAACTTTTTCCCGAATAATTTTGCTGTTTTTATAAAATTGTACTTTAACTTAACTTTGTGCATTTGAGACTTATAATATTTCAGTTTGGCCATGATCTGAAAATCAAAGGCACAAAAAAATTTAACAAAATACAAGTGATGATTTCAGCTTTATTTATTATTGCTACTTGACTAATTAAAATATTTAGAAAAGTAAGTTACAAGAGCCAGTTTGTTCCTCTGACACGTTTTGACTTCTTATACTGTATATTTTGAATGCATGTGCCACTGTCATGCACTTTTGCAGCTTTAATATAATTTTTTCAGACAAAACTAAGAAATTCAGCAGTAATTTAAAGCAAAGAAATGATGGTCTGATATTTCCTCTAAGCGGCAACTGAGCATCATCATTTAGCATTTGCTGTTTTACGGTGATAAGAGTGAGATGGTGCTAATGTTGCTTACCTCCAGTTAAAACAGGGTGAGAGGACTATCCTCTCAGACTCAGCACCGTGGGAGACAGTCCCACATCCCTGGCTAACAGAAGCAGCGGCTATTTGACCAAAACATTAGTTTGGTGTTAGCTGCTGTGCTAACCACTGGACTGATCCATTTACACCTGTTCCGCTGCACGCACTACTGGGGTGAGGCGGGCTGCTGACAAGTAGTTCTTCAGGAACTTTGCTGAAGAAATGGGGAATGTGTGTTTTAAATCCTGATGTATGAAAACAATTTAAATGAAACAATAGACGTTTTTAGTTTGTCATACAATATACAGGTGCATCTCAATAAATTAGAATGTCATCAAAAAGTTAATTCAATTCAGAAAATGAAACTCCTATATTATATAGCTTCATTACACACAGAGTGATATGGTTCAAGTGTTTATTACCTCCTCCAAGGAGGTAATGTTTTTACCGGGGTTTGTCTGTCTGTTACCAACATAACTCAAAAACTTATGAACAGATTTTGACGACATTTTCAGGAAAGGTGTGTAATGGCACGGGGAACAGATGATTAGATTTTGGTGATGATCTGAGAGTGCATACCTCCACCAAGGGCTTTGTTTGTGTTTGTGCAGCAGGATTACACAAAAACTACTGGATGGATTTGGATGAAATTTTCACCAGAGGTGGTTCTTGGCCTAGAGAGGAACCCATTATATTTTGGTGATGATCTGAGAATGCATACCTCAGCCAAGGCTCTTATCTTCTCACACTGTGTTAGCAACAATACCCCAAAGCTGATGGACAGACTTTGATGCAATTTTCACCACAAGTGGCTATAGGCCTACACACAAACCCATTACATTTTGGAGATGATCCATGAGAAACGGAAGGAGCCTTGGCAGAGGTATGCGCTCTATGAGTGCTTTTCTAGTTTCTTTTAATTTTGATGATTATGGCTTACAGCTCATGTAAACCCCAAATTCAGTTTCTCAAAAAATTAGAATATTTCATAAAATTAATTTTAAATGTTTTTTTCATAGAAATGTTGGCCGACTGAAAAGTATGTCCATGTACACACTTAATACTTGGTCGGGGCTCCTTTTGCGTGAATTACTGCATCAATGCAGCGTAGCATGGAGGTGATCAGCCTGTGGTACTGCGGAGATGTTATGGACGCCCACGTTGCTTTGATAGTGACCTTCAGCTCGTCTGCATTGTTGGGTCTGGTGTCTCTCATCTTCTTCTTGACAATACTCCATAAATTCTCTATGGAGTTGAAGTCAGGCTAGTTTTCTGGTCAATCAAGCACAGTGATACCATGGTCATTTAACCAGGTTTTGGTACTTTTGGCAGTGTGGACAGGCACCAAGTCCTGCTGGAAAATGAAACCAGCATCTCCATAAAGCTTGTCAGCAAAGGGAAGCATAAAGTGCTCTAAAATTTTCTGGTAGACGGCTGCACTGACTTTGGACTTGATAAAACACAGTGGACCAACACCAGCAGATAACATGGCTCCTCAAATCATCACTGACTGTGGAAAGTTCACATTAAACCTCAAGTAGCTTAAATTCTGTGCCTCTCTACTCTTCCTCCAGACTCTGGGACCTTGGTTTCCAAATGAAATGCAAAATTTACTTTCATCTGAACAGAGGTCATCTGCTGGTGTTTGTCCACTGTGTTTTATCAAGTCCAAAGTCAGCACAGCCGTCTACCAGCAAATTTTAGAGCACTTCATGCTTCCCTCTGCTGACAAGCTTTATGGAGATGCTGATTTCATTTTCCAGCAGGACTTGGCACCTGCCAAAAGTGCCAAAACCTGGTTTAATGACCATGGTATCACTGTGCTTTATTGGCCATAAAACTAGCCTGACTTCAACTATATAGAGAATCTATGGAGTATTGTCAAGAGGAAGATGAGAGACACCAGACCCAACAGTGAAGATGAGCTGAAGGTCACTATCAAAGCAACCTGGGCCTTCATAACACCTCAGCAGTGCCACAGACTGATCACCTCCATGCCACGCCACATTGATGCAGTAATTCATGGAAAAGGAGCCCCGACCAAGTATTGAGTGTGTACATGGACATACTTTTCAGTCGGCCAACATTTCTATTAAAAAACATTTTTTTAAATTAATTTTATGAAATATTCTAATTTTTTGAGAAACTGAATTTGGGTTTTCTTGAGCTGTAAGCCATAACTATCAAAATTAAAAGAAATAAACACTTGAAATATATCGCTCTGTGTGTAATGAATCTATATAATATAGGAGTTGCATTTTCTGAATTGAATTACTGAATTTAATTAACTTTTCGATGACATAATTTGAGATGCACCTGTATGTTGTCATATCAAACAGCCCTAGGCTCCATAAAACGCTGACGGTAACGGTCAAAGAGAAAGATGCACATCAATATTTTTGGTGGAATAACTAAATGTGATGTATTTTCTCTAGATGTGCATCAGTTGAGCTCTCTATTTATTTATCTGCTATTTTTGTGTTCCTTAGGTCGCCTAGCTCGATGTGTGCGCTGTCCTGTGGCCTACCACGCCAATGACAACTGTATAGCTGCAGGCAGCTTGGTGCTGGCCAACAACAGTTTCCTGTGTCCAAACCACTTTACTCCCCGTAAAGGCTGCAAGAACCACGAACATATCAATGTGAGCTGGTGCTTCGTCTGCTCTGAAGGTGAGTCTTGGGTGATTTTTTTTTTTTTCCATCTTTGTGTTCTTTGTTTAGGTGGTTAAGGTCTCATATTGTGTTTTTGTGTGTTTTTTACCCTATAAAATAAGGCTATGGGTCACAAGTATGCTGTGAAAGTGACACTCCGCCGAAAATCTTTTTTTGTTTCTTGTTAGCATGTCTGTAACATGTTTTTTATGACTTACAAGACATATCAAAGGCAAAATCATTCAAATGTCTCATATCAGGTTTTTTGCTGAAAAGTTTCACTTAAGCCCCGCCCCCTGCAAAAACACAGTTGAGACCGAAGCTACGTTCCGATCCACAGCATACTTCAACTGTATTCCCTACTCCCTGCTCCGTTCTCAGGGAATATCAGTTAAGTTAACTGCCTTTCACAAAATTTCTCCATTTGAAACACCCTGTAACCATCGGCTTCCTTCTCCGTGCGTTACCATGGTAACCATAGACACGTATTGATACAATGGTGGCTAATTTATATTTCTTAAATAAAATATTAATACAAATGTTTTTATTATTATCAGTTGATATAAACAATAACCGACATCAATTTAGCTTGTTAATAGCGTCAGCAACAATAGTTTGTTTTACTCTCATTTGAGGTGCAGTGGCTTATGGGTAATTTTCTTGTCAACTTCCAGTGAAGTGAAGTCCTGTTGTTCATTTCTCCCCCGCTCAGTTCTCAGTTCCCTTTGAGCTGAAGACCGTTTGCTCCCTTCAGTTTGGAATCTCACTTAATTTAAGTGAGATTTATGGAAAAAAGTAAAACGTTCCCACTACAGTGATATATCATGAAAGTAAGGCATTTAAGTAGAAGCGTGCAAAGGGGATTTCCTCATCTCAAACAATTTATTGAAAGAAAAGCCAATAACAGTGGTGGGTATACCACAGCAAAAAACTTCATTGTCTCAGTAACTTGTCATGTGCCCTTGAGCATCAATTACAGCTTGACAACAACATCTCATGCTGTTCACCAGTCGACTTATTGTCTGCTGAGGCATGGCATTCCACTCTTCTTGAAGGACAGCCCTCAGGTCATTGAGGTTGTGGGGTGCAGGGTCACAAGCCTCTACATGGTAATTCAGCTGAGCCCATAGGTTTTCTATGGGATTCAGGTCTGGAGAAAGTGCAGGCCACTCCATTTGAAGTACCCCAGCCTCCAGTAGCCGTTCCCTAATGACACGACCTCGATGAGCTGGAGTATTGCCGGCCATGAAGATGAAATTACGCCTGTGTTGTTCATGCCGGGGCACAATGTCTGGATTAATGGTGTTATTGGTGGGCAGCACGGTGGTGCAGTGGTTAGCACTGTTGCCTGACAGCTAGAAGGTTCCAGGTTTGAATTCCCAGGCTGGCAGGGGTAGGAACCTTTCTGTGTGGAGTTTGCATGTTCTCCCTGTGTTGCGTGGGTTTACTCCGGGGGCTCCGGTTTCCTCCCACAATCCAAAGACATGCATGTTAGGTTAATTGGTTGTTCTAAATTGTCCCTAGATAACTTTCTCTTATAGGCCCTTAGAACAGAGGGTTTGTACTTGTGAAGCGCTTGGAGTGGTCTTTGAGACTAGAAAAAGCGCTATATAAGTACAGGTCCTTATCCCTTATCCCTTATTCAGGTAGTATCGGCTTGTCACTGTATCATTCACAAGGTGTAGGGCACTTCTATATTGACTAGACACACCTGCCCAGACTGTAACATGGTGACAACAGTGGCTGATGTATAGCGCTCTCCTTGACGTCTCCAACATCGTTGGCGACCATCGTTTCTGCTCAGTGTGAATCAACTTTCATCAGAGAGCAGCACTGAGGCCCACTGGTCCCTTGCCCAGCATAAATGCTGCCTGGCTCATGCAAACAATGACACCTGTCATTGTTTGCATGGTTGTTAGTGTTGTTAGTGTGGTAGTTGTTAGTGTGGTTACGTCGTCTAGCACACAGACCACGTTGATGTAAATGGTTTCAAATGGTCTGACGTGACACTTGGGTGCCTCTCACCTCCCTTAAATGTGCCTGAGTTGAGTGGCATTCATCATCTGGTTCCGCAGGGCACTGTTCACAATGAAGCGGTCATCAATGTGGGATGTGGCGAAAGGACGTCCACTTGTATGCCTTTCTGTGACTCTTCCAATCTCTCTGTATCTCTGTTGCAACCTGCTGATGACACTCTAAGCTCAGTGGCCACTTCCCTCTGAGAACTTCCTGTTTGAAGCCTCGCAATGGTGAGGTACTGTTGATCAGTAGTTAGGTGTCGTCTTGGTCTCATGATGTCAAAATGTGAACAGCATGATGAAGAGGACTGTTTAAATACCAATTCTAATTAAACCAGAAAATTTATTGGTCGATCCGTGAATCAAACACCTGTTGTGAATTTTGTCATTAAACACCTTGTTAGAGAACAGCAAGTTATGCAAAAAGTGCTGAAACATTGAATAGTTGTACATGTGCATTGAAAGGGTTACAGAAGGTCAAATTAAGTTCACCTGTAAAGGTTATAGTGCATTTTAGGTGCATCCTGAAATTTCACCCAAAAGCCAAATATCCCTAACTTTTTGTGAGTAATATAAATGTCCTTGAGGATGTCGAAACTTATGTTGATCAGTGAAAATACACAATACTTGACCTTTAATGCTTTATTGTTCAAGACAGCTTAATGAGTTCAAAAGTAATCAGCAGAGATGGCTAAAGGTAAAACAGATACAGTACTTTCAGTTAAACCTATTTTTTAAACCATTTGTCCTGTATAGCACTTTCTCTCATCATTGGATGGCCAGAGCGCTTTACAGAGCCAGCTAGCTACTCATTCACACACGGCTGGGAAACGGCTGTCCCCAGTGGCTGGAGTAGAGCCGGACGACTGCCCGGGATTCTACAATCTACTGGAACATAAAAGCGCACAATGCCACCATCCATTTTTATATAATTTATGACTGTTTTTTCCCCTCCTCATTCACTGTCATTCTTTTAACAGAATAATTCAAACCTACACCACCATGGATCACCGCCTTATCTCGGTGGATGGGTTTGCATGCCCTCATGATCCCAGAAGTCATGTTTTTTTCCACAATATCTTTATTGAACCTTTTTTTTTTTTTTTTTAACAAACATGATACAAACAATCAAACACTAACACTAAAGTACTACAAAAAAAAAAAAATGCACTAAAAACACCAACAACTACCAACAAAATCAAGTCTTCAACAATGCTCCTCTGTTTAGTCTAGACAATCCAATACAAAAGTATACATATTATGTTCACCAGTTTGGAATTTACAAGGTCCACACACATCATTCACCTTCTTCTTCAAGAGTTATGTTTAAATTTTTTACATAATCAATAAAAGGTCTCCATATATTCTCAAACACAATTTCCTTTGATTTTAGTATATATGTTATTCTTTCTAATGGAAGGTTTGTTAACATCTGTCTTAACCACTGAGTCACATCTGGTCTATGAGTCTTTTTCCATAATAGTGCAATACATTTTTTGGCATTAAGCAAACTGAGGTCTATGAATGTTCTTTCACTTTTATTAAAATTATGCTTTTCTGGGTACAGACCCAACAAAAACAGTTTAGGATTCAATATGATTTGTTTTGAGATTATTTTTTCAATTGTTACCCTCACCTCTTCCCAAAACATTCTTATTAATCTACATTCCCATAAACAATGAAATAGGGTTCCTTTACTTTCCATGCATTTTGTGCATGTATCTGGTATATTTTTGTTATATCTATTTAACTCCTCCGGTGTAACATACATCCGCATTAACCATTTGAAATGTATCAATTTAAGGCGTGCATTTATTGATTTGGTTTGAGCTTCTGTACAAGCCAATTCCCATTGTTCCTCTGAAATTTCAATTTGCAGATCTTCTTTCCAGTAGTTTAATCTTTTCAGTGAATTTTCACTTGAAGATAGTGTCAGTGAGTTATAAAACTCTGAAATAATACCCTTTCTTTTACTATCTTTCATCATCATTTTTTCCAAGGATGAATAAATAGGTCGAGTGAGAGCTTTATTTTGATTTGATCGAATAAAGTTTCTAAGTTGAAGATATTTAAAAAAATGTGTTCTATTGAGATTAAATTTGATCCTCAGCTCTTCAAAAGACATTATGTTGTCTGCACATGGCAAATATAAATCCTGAATCTTTTGTATCCCTTTTAAATTCCATACTTTAAATACAGCGTCCGCTCTCCCTGGTTTAAAATATTGATTACCCCATATTGGACTAAATTGTGACAATAACTGTGGTTCTTTTAAATAGTTTTTAGCTTCACACCATATTTTGATCATATGCTTTACAAATGGATTTTTAACTTGTTTTTGTAATTTTTTTGCCGAATCTGAGTATATGAATATGGGAAGAGGTAAAGGTAAATTGTATGATTCCATTTCAGTCCAGTGAGGGAGATCATTTGATGAAAAATAATATGTCATAGACCTCAGTTGTGCCGACCAATAATACAACATAAAATTTGGACATTTCAGACCTCCACGATCAAATGGTAAATATAATAAAGACAAACGTAATCTAGCCCTCCTGTTGTTCCATATAAATTCCACTAACTTTTTTTTTATTCTTGAGAATAGATCTAAAGGTGGTGATAAGGGAATGTATTGAAATAAATAAAGTATTTTAGGTAAAATATTACTTTTAAGTATATTGATTCTCCCGATCATCGACATTGGTAGTGACATCCATCTCTGAGTTAACTCATTGATATCTGACATTAAGGCTTCATAGTTGACACTGGCGACTGATTCTAGCTTAGGCATAATTTGGATTCCTAAATATTTAAACTGATTTACAACATTGAATTGATTTACCTCAGGGGCTGGGTAATTTCTCTGGGTCTCATTTAGCATTAATATTGAAGATTTAGTTTTATTTATTTTATATCCTGATATTTCCCCAAAATTCTTTATTAAATTCAACAAGGTTGGAATTGATTTTTTTAGATTCGACATAAACAAAATTATGTCATCGGCGTACAGGGAGATTTTATGTTCTGTTGGTCCAACTTTAATTCCATATATTTGTGAATGTAAACGTATCGCTATCGCTAAAGGTTCAATTGCCATAGTAAACAGTAAAGGTGAAAGTGGACAGCCTTGTCGACATCCTCTATTGATTTTTATTGGTTTTGAAATATTGTTATTTGTTAGGATTTCTGCTGTAGCATTATTGTATATTATTTGAACCCATTTTATGAAATTATTTCCAAGTCCAAACCTTTGTAGGACTTCAAAAAGAAAGGGCCATTCAACTCTATCAAAGGCCTTTTCGGCGTCCAATGATAGGAGAGCTGTATCCGGTGCTTCTTTATTAAAATAAATAATATTAAATAGTCTTCTTACATTATGGAAGCCTTGTCTACCCTTTATAAAGCCATTCTGATCTCGATTAATAATATTTGGTAAAATTTCTTGTATTCGTCTTGCTAAAATTTTACAGATTATCTTAAGGTCGGCGTTTAATAGGCTTATTGGTCTCATATTTTCACATTTATTAGAGGGCTTACCTGGTTTTGGCAGCAGTATAATTAAGGCATTATTTATGTATGATGGTAAATTATTATTTTGAAATGCTTCTAAAACCATTTCCAAAAAAGGTTTTATTAATTTATTCTTAAATTTTTTATAAAGGTCAACTGGAAGACCATCTGGTCCTGCACTTTTTCCTGATTTCATATTATCAATGGCTAGCCCAACTTCTTCTTGACTAATTTTAGAATCCAATATCTCCCTGTTTTCATTTGGAATACACGGTATAGATAGTTCGTTCAAAAACCCATTTAGTTTTGTTAAATCAGGTTCATTTTTGGTATCATATAATTTTTCATAGTAATCTCTAAAGGCTCTATTAATTTCTAAAGGATCTATAACTACCTGTCCATTACTTATAATACTGGTAATTGGTGTTTTAATTTCCAATTGTTTAATCTGCCATGCTAATAATTTTCCCGATTTTTCACCTTGTTCATAAAAAGATTGTTTCAATCTTAGAAGACTCGAGGCAGCTCTATTCGCTGATTTTTTGTCGTATTCAGCTCTCAAAATCAGTAATTCATTCTCCAACCTTGGGTCACTTCCTGCATACACTTTTTCCTGAAGATTTTTTATTTTATGTTCCAATTTAGCTCTCTCCTCTCGAGTCTTCTTAGATTTTGATCCTGTATAACTAATAATATGTCCCCTAATAAAAGCTTTGAAAGCCTCCCACTTTACACATGCTGATGTTTGTGTAGTATTGATGTCAAAGAACTCGTCTATCTGTTTTTCTATATACTTGACAAATTCCTCATCCTGAAGCCATTTATGCTGAAATTGCCATCTACCTGATTCCTTTGTCAATTTTTTATCTACATATATTAGACAACAGGGTGCATGATCAGAGATCACGATGTTATCATAAAAGCAGTTTTGAATCTTGGACCTTAATTCTGTGGAAATCAAAAAATAATCAATACGTGAGAATGTCTTGTAGGTACTGGAATAACAAGAATAGGCTTTAACTTGTGGTTTCATTTCTCTCCATATATCTAACAATCTCAATTCTTTCATAAAATGATTAATAGTCATCCTACATCCAATGTGCGTACAATCCAGTCCTGTTGATCTATCCACTCCTGGATTCAATGTACAATTAAAATCCCCTGCTATTATATGTTGCCCTGTAAGTGATGATAAGATGAGAAATAAATTAGCAAAGAACTTCTGATCATCTATATTGGGACCATATAAGTTCACAAGATTTATATTTTCTAATAGCAAAGAACCTTGAATGATTACATATCTTCCAAATTTGTCTCCAATTACATTTTTCACTTGAAAAGGAACTGATTTATGTATGAGAGTCATAACTCCCCTGGCTCGGGATGAAAATGAAGAGGTGAATACACTTCCCTGCCATCTACTCCTAATTCTTTTAACATCCTCCTCTATCAGATGAGTTTCTTGTAAAAACACAATTCTTGAACCCATGTCCTTTATTTTATTCATAACTTGTTTAAGTTTTTTTAAATTTTGTAGACCTCTGCAATTCCATGAAGTTAAATTAAGGTTAACACTTTGGTCCATGATCAATAGAGAGTTTGGGATTACCTTGCAGTGTAAACATGCTCATACAGAGAAGCAAAAACATGAGTGGTTGAACATTCATCCTACAAACTACACACAAACAAATTTCCCCTTCCCACACTTGTGGCAAACCCCCCAAAATCAAAAGAAAAATTCTGTCTCCCGATATAGCCATCGACCGTTCCACACCCACGGGGAACAGCCTAAGCCACTCCTTCTTCATCCTCCCAATCACCCTAACTCTACTGCTTTTAATGACGTAACATTAACTCTCCTCTGTAGTTTTCCAACTTAACTCCAAAATTTTTAACAACTTTGTACATCATAGTTTTTTTTTTTTTTGTTTGTTTTGTTTTGTTTTTTTTAATATATAATACAATCTATATTTTGTAAACTTACTATTTACTTCAAGTCAGTCAGATGCCTGTGCAAATGCTTAATTATTCTACCTTATATTTTGTTCATGCTTAGCTCCCACCAGTCTCTTCTTCTTCTTTGATCTTCTTGATGAACTCCTGCGCCTCCTCTGGGGTCTTGAAGATGTGGGTTCTGCCCTCATACGTGGTCAGCAGTCTCGCAGGATAGATTACACCATGACGAATCCCAAGGTTGCGCAGCTCCTTACGTATGGGATCAAACTGCTTCCTCAATTGCTGGATTCCTGTGGCCAAATCTGGGTAGAACCGCACCTGCTGGTCCTGGTGTTTAATCTCTCCTTTAGCACGTGCAGCGTTGAAGATCTTCATCCTGTCTCTGTTGCTAAGAAACTTCATAATTAAGGTCCTCGGCGGTCCCTTATCTCTCCGTGGGCCAATACGATGTGCTTTTTCCAGAACCACTGCTGATTGCAACTCCTCGCTGCCCAGCACCTCCGGAATCCACTTTTCCAGAAAGGAACATACGTCCCGACCTTCTGATTCCTCTGGAAGACCCACCAGCCTCAAATTATTCTGTCTCGACCGAGATTCCAAATCCAAAATATTATCTTCCAGAGATTTATTTTTTTTTTCCAAAGTGCGCACCTTTAATTGAAGACGGGTGACGTCATCTTCAGCACTAGCGAGACGGAGCTCCATCTGCGCCGTTCGTTCTACACAGTCACCCAATTCCTTTCTTATTCCTTCCAACGCTGTCATAATCCCATCAAATCTAGAGGAAAAGTCCGCTCTCATTGAACTCATGGCAGCCATCAGCGCATCTGCGCCATTCCCCGCAGAAATCGCACCGCCGCCAGCCTCCTCCGCCATATATGGAGCCTTGTTTGCTGCGTCACAGACCTGAAAGTCCGTTAATTTGGACTGTTTCGGCGGCTCGCTTTTTCCTTTTCCTGGTTTTCCAGCCTTAGGCTTCGCCGACATATCCTCGCCCAAATGCTGGGATACGTTCTGTCCCAAATGAGAGAGTTATTTGCCGATTTTTTTTCTCCAGGAGCAGAGCAGAGCGAGACACGTCCGTCCTACGTGGCAGCCATAACCGGAAGTCATCCCAGAAGTCATGTTGCTGGGGGAAACTTGCCCCTGGTAGGGTCTCCCATGGGAAATGGGTCCTGGGTGATGGGCCAGACCAAAAGCAGTCCAGTGGGATCCCCGTGAACAAGTTACAATAAGGACCCAGTGTGCACAACGAGCCACATGGGTCTGCCTTCCAGTGGGCCCACCACCTGCAGGAGGAGTTATGGAGAGCATGGTGCGTTGTGAACAGGCAGCAGTTTGTCTTCTCTGCTTGGTCTGCCACCCCTGTGACCCGGAGCCCTGGATACGTGGCAGAAGATATCCCAGCAGTTTTTTTTTTCTTTGAGGTAGAATACAAATATTTGTGCCCCTGTTTATTGAAGGGGATTATATTAAAGACAGCAGTTGGTTTATTGCACGTTACTCCCAAAATACATGGCTGAATAATTTAAGAGCATTAGGACAGGCTTTCCACCAGGTAAACAATTTGTCTTTGGACTGCTGTAATAATGAAATGGATTTGTATATGCCCATAAATGCACTCTGTGCCTTAGACAATAGACGGTTGACTAGATCGTCGTAATATGGCTCAAAGTAACAGAGTTGCAAGGCTGAGAGGGTTTGGACATGTGCAGAGGAAAGAGAGTGGATGCCAGGCAGGAGGAAAAAAGGAAGGCCATAGAAAAAATTGATGGATGTAGTGAAGGGAGTACATGGAGAGGGTTGGTGTGACGGAAGAGGGGGAAAGGGAATGGAGGAGGAGGAGGATTGAGATGTTGGCAGCAGTGGACCTGGTGTTGCCTTTAAGTACTGTAATTATCTGATTGTTATACCTCATAAATGTATACACATGCTAATGTTACCTGGTTCACGTGGGTGTAAATAGGTTTTGTAGATTTTGAAGCTACAAGTATAAAGCTTAAAGGAAGAAAAGGTTAGGAATTGGTGCCTTTGTAAATGTTTCTACGATGAGCTTGTGGACTCAGTGCTGCGTGGGATTTAAGGTACTCTGGTCGTAGTTGCACGCCCTGGTCAATGAAGGAACTTCCGTTCACTCCTCGCATTTATAAGGACTCCAACCTGTAGGCTTTCTCTGAAATGGAGTGAATGGGGCTGCATTTACGCCTCTGCGTCAATGACACAGTGGAACCAACACGATGGCTGTGTCGACGTACACCTCTCCAGAAATGTTGTGACGACGCAGAGCTGTGATTGGTCCATTTTGTCTCCTCCTACACATTTCCCGGTTCTTGTCTCTGCTCTGCGGCACCACTTCCAAAGGTAGTTGGTTAAACAGCGGTCTGAATTCAAAAGAAACTGCATAGATTGACAAATGGGGGTGGTGGTCAGATATGCCCATTTCTGTAACTCTCTGTTCTCTGTTGCAGCGATCATGTGAAAGGTTGCTTTTTTTTAAAAAACATTTATTGGCTCCAGCTTCACCACAGTCCCCTCTTGTCCACAGCTGTTCAGTAGACAAAAACGCACAACGACCAAAAATCCCTGCCATATCAAAAGAAACCCATTTTGGCAACGCAACAACACGTTTAAACCAGCACACAAGTAAAAGTTGCTGAAAATGACACAGGACTTGAGTGTAGGCTTGGACATAGGGTTGACTCGGAAACATAAATTGGGCTTTAGAGTCCTGGAAGTGTCACCAAAAACGGTTTCCAAAAGTTGGGTAAAAAACATGGTGATTTTTTATGGTGTGGCCTGCACCTCGGATGCCTGGCTCCAAATTTTCAGCTCCAGATTTCAAAACTGTAGTCCACAGTGGCTTTGTCCATTATTATAATAAAGAAACCAGTCAAAAATAATGTACATTTTGTGTTTTTATTATAGGGGGCAGTCTGCTCTGCTGTGAATCCTGCCCTGCTGCCTTCCACCGGGAATGTTTGAATATTGAGATGCCTCAGGGTAGCTGGTTTTGCAACGATTGTAAAGCTGGAAAGAAGCCCCGCGTTAAGGACATCCTGTGGGTGAAGTGGGGGCGTTACAGGTAAGAGCCCAGCAGTGCCGTCCCCATTCACCAGACAGCTCTGTGCACCCGCCGATGGACCCATATTTTTACTTCTGAAACTGTTCAGGTGGTGGCCCGCTGAGGTGTGTCAGGTCAAAGATGTCCCAAATAACATCTTACGGATGAAACACGAGGTCGGTGAGTTTCCGGTCCACTTCTTCGGCTCCAAGGATTTCGTATGGACATACCAGGCTAGAGTCTTCCCCTACATGGAGGGTGATACTCACAACATTGAAAAAATGGGAAAGGGTGCAGATGTCGTGTACAAAAAGGGTACGTGCCCAAGTTCGTTGCCTGTGTTCATAGTTTTGGTAGAAGTTGCACACAGTCTCAATAAATATTATGCCCGTCTTTGCAGCCCTGACTGAAGCAGCAGAGCGGTTCAAAGAGTTACAAGCAGAGAAGGAACTGAAGCAGCTTCAGGTGGACAGAAAGAATGACAAGAAACCTCCTCCATATCGACACATTAAGGTACGGTGTGTTGTCACGTATACATCCATATATCCGTCATGTTCCAGCTCACCGGGTTCCGCTGTAGTAAAAAATCCCCCCCCCCCCCCCCACTCTGAATCTTAGGTAAACCGGCCTATTGGGAAGGTGCAGATTTTCACTGCAGACTTGTCAGAGGTCCCACGTTGCAACTGCAAGGCAACTGACGAGAACGCGTGTGGCGTTGATTCAGAGTGCATCAATCGCATGCTGCTGTACGAGTGCCACCCTCAGGTGTGTGCGGCCGGCGAGCGCTGTCAGAACCAGGCGTTCACAAAGCGCCAGTACGCACCTGTGGAGATTTACAGGACACCGTCCTGTGGCTGGGGTCTACGAGGCATCACAGCTCTCAAGAAGGTAAGCTGGGGAGGAAAAAAATCACAAGCATTAACTACAGCTGTCCGGGTTACCCCCTTCTGTGGACCGCCACCTTATCATGGTGGAGGGGTTTGCGTGCCCTAAGGTTCCCAGGAGGTGAGTTGTCAGGGGCAACTTGTTCATGGTAGGGTCTTCCGTGACAAACTAGCTCTGGGTGAAGGACCAGACCAAGAGTGGTCCAGTAGGTCCCTTGAAAAAAAGTTACATCAAGGAACCAGAGTACCCAAAAGAGCCACATGGGTCCACCCATCGGTGGGCTCACCACCTGCAGGAAGGATCATGGGGGTCATGGTGCTGCCTGAACTGAGCCGCAGTCTGGGCTACTCTGCTTGGAGTGGTGACCCGGACCCCCAGATAAGCAGAAGAAGATGGATGGATGGATGTCCTGATTGCCAGTTTTAGGGCTCCAAATATTTGGTAGTAATCAGAGCAAATATCCAAATATGCGTCAGCATCAAAGTCACAGAAAACTTTTTTTTTCTTTCAGATTTGTCAGGTTGGAATTTTTCAGTGTATTTTTATTAAAATTGGACAGTAAGGTAAAAAATAAAAAGTTGAATATCTGAATATCAGATACTAATGAAGTGAACAAATATTCAGACAGTTGAATATTTTTTGTTTTCATTGAATCTCATTTTTTCTGCCTTTTCAGGGAGCATTTGTGAGCGAATACGTTGGGGAGATGATAGATGAAGAGGAATGCCGAGCCCGGATCCGACACGCTCAGGAGAATGACATCTGCAACTTCTACATGCTTACACTGGATAAGGTGAGTCTGTGCACAGCAGCAGCTTTGACGCACACCTGATCACATCGTTTGTGCTGAGTCATTTTTTTTCAAATCTAGGACCGGATCATTGATGCTGGGCCCAAAGGGAACCAGGCTCGCTTCATGAACCACAGCTGCCAACCAAACTGTGAGACTCAGAAGTGGACCGTGAATGGGGACACCAGGGTGGGCCTGTTTGCTCTACAAGACATCCCGAAAGGTTTGAGCAGCTCTCTGTGTTTCATTTTAGTGCTTTTTATTGTGCATTATGAAGAAGGAAGACATGAAGATATAGATTACTTTAATGTTTCATTGGCTGAAAAATGGTGTGTTTGTAGGTTTTGCCGTCTGAAATGCTTCTGTTGGTCAGGTGATTGTCGAAAAAATATCAAAGCACTCACTTCTCTTAAAAAACACACATGAGCCTTTATATCGTTTTTCGTTTCAAGAAGCTGTTTTGACTCTTCTGGGGTTTTTCCCTCTATGTCAAGAAATAGTGAACCCAGCCCAGCGCCGCCCTTGATACCTGCCTGCTGCTGTTATTGGATAGCAGAGCTGTCCGTCATGTAGATGGACGGGCAGCTAAAGGTTTTAGCCTCTGAGCTAATAAGTAGTACTAGGAAGCTCACACCAAGCGTGGTTTATATTATTATTCTCTTCAGATTTCGGTCACCCTAACAGCCATCCCTGTTTGTAATCCGTAGTCGATAATGTCTCATGTCATTCTGGCTTGTTCTGTTATATTTTTTGCTGTGATTCTACAATCCACTGTTAGCACTAGCATGCTAGATCACCATAATTGTGACACAGCTCACCTGGATCCGGCTGGCTTTGATCACTATTTTCTTTAAATTCTATTCAACCCCACAGAAATCTCTGTTCATCTAACAACGCTTGACCATATTTTGTTCTTAGACACTATTTTAGCTTAGTTAAAGTTTCATTTTCTCAAACCAGGATCCAAGGAGGCTAGCTGAAGCTAACAGTTTAGCCAGTCATTCACGGACGTTTCTGTGCTTATTGTGCTCCAGAGACTGGTCATGACCTGTCGACCACTGAAACCACACGCTGCTGTCAACCAGTGATGTATTATTTCATTCATGCTGTTTCATTCACGGCTCAGGGGTAACGGGTTGGGTCGTCCACTGGCCCGGTCAGCCCCCGAGGTCAAGCAGAGGATTTCTTACAATATTCCTTAAATTTGTTGGTGACGGAGAAAAGTCTTTTTTACAGAAATTCTCCACTCGCACCATCAAAGATCCCAGGGCTAACTCCAGGGACCGAATCTGCCAGGGGGTGACTTGACTTGTATTTGGCTCAGGATGCAGCTGAAGGAGCCATGCTAAAGCCTAGGGGCTGGCTTGCTAATGTTAGCTGTAGTGATGTAAGAGGGAGGGCGGAGTTGAATGCTATAAGGGATTTCTTAAAGTGACAGGACTGAAATGACGCATTTTCAGAAAGGCTGGAAAAACAAACCAATTTGCTGCAATAATTAAAGAAAATATGAACTAAATGTGTAACAAACATTTTATTAAGATGTGTTTGAGCTGTTAAAATATGGAAAAAAGTGACCCCTTTAATTGGTTTAAAACTTGCACGTGTAGGTGTGGAGCTGACGTTCAACTACAACCTGGAGTGTCGCGGCAATGGAAAGACTGCGTGTAAATGTGGAGCGCCCAACTGTAGTGGCTTCCTAGGTGTTCGACCAAAGGTGAGGGTCCGTGTCACCTGGTACACTTGGCTAAATCTGCGGTTGAAAAAGCAGCGCTAACTTGTGAACCTTCTTGTTCCTTCTCCTTGTTCAGAACCAGACCTCGGCTGAGAAGCTGAAGGAAGGGAAGAGGGTGTACAACAAGAAGAAGAACAAGCAGGAGGTGACCAAGCAAAGGGAAGATGAGTGTTTCAGCTGTGGTGATGGAGGTCAGATAGTTTCCTGTAAGAAGCCGGGCTGTCCAAAGGTCTACCACGCTGACTGCCTCAACCTAGCCAAGCGACCTGCAGGCAAGTAGAGCTGCTGCATTCTAAGTAGAGCAATTTAGTAGAAATACTACGGTAATAATGTACAATTAGACACAAGTGTGATTCAAGCAACTAGATGTTATTAATAATCTCAAGCACATGTGAACAGGGCAAAAGCGAGCAGTTTATAAACAAGAGATAATGAGAAAAAAATGTTTCTGTGTGAAAAGAACTTAACCCAATGACTGCCACAGATGCTGTGCTGCGTCATAAGCCCCTAGTGGTCAAGATTTTTTTCAAGAAAATATTCAGTTCAGATGTCAGAGATTTCCAAGGCTATAACTTGAAAGTGGTAAGAGATAATGGCTTACTGTCATTTCGAAAGATGTAGAATATGATCCAAAGTTTGAGATGGGAGTAAATTTATGCATCTAATTTGCATAATGCCACGGCAGCCATATCGAATTGCATAACTTTCAGTCAAAAGTGGACTTTGGACATATTTACACAAAGAATGGTTTTGTCTTTTGTCACCATTTTTTGTTTTGGGCGTTTTGTTATCTTATCTTCTAAGTATATGAACCAGAAAACCAGTTACAATGTAAACAAACAAATTCGTCACTTACCGCTGGCCAGGTGGCTCGCTCGCTTCGTCCTTTTGCAGCATCCTGGTCATTATTTTGTCCTCTCCCGGTCAATTTCGCTTTCTCTCCTACATCCAGAAACTGTTATGATTATTCCACCTCAATTTCGCTTTTATTCCGCCGCTATTTATCTTATATGACGACATGGGACCAGCACAGTTGTTCTACCCAGTCACATGGCGATGGCGTCGATTGCAGGCGAACATCAACCAGCTTCACCCACCCTCTGTTATAACAAAGTGTAGATATTTACCTTCATAAGCTAAATAATCTCTTTTTAGAATCATAGTTGGCAAATTCGGGAGCAAATGCTTCCTCAGTCTTGCAATCAAGTAAGATCTAGATTTGTTTACAAACTCTTCTTCTCTGGTGAGGATTCAGGATGGTTCTATGTCCACCATAAGTCCTCCAAGGCAAGAGCAGTAAGTTATATGTGTCTGCCACCTTGTGAGGTGGAATCCTTTATATAACTTAAATCAACTGGGGAGTTTCTGGCCACGTCATATAACATCACATGACAGGCGCAGCGCTGCGCCTGTGCCAGTTTGGGCACTATCTGTCCTTGAAATCTTGCCACAAGAAAGGTTAACCATAATTTCCATCATGGAAAGTGGGTCACTCTTTTTGACTTGAGTGCAATTTAAAGGTCCCATATTGTGCATTTTCCATTAATTATTAATTTAAAGTTTAGATTTTCTGAAAGACCTATGCAGGTATCATTTGATTGTAGGGGGTGGGAATTGCGAGGAACCTCACGATTTGATTTGGATTGCGACACTTTGGTCACGATACGATCCAGTCATGGTCCAACAATAATCACGATATCAAGTACCGTGAGCCCATATATTTCAAATTTTTTTCCACCTTATTCAACCTCAAATCATGTCCCAAAGTGAAACTGCTGACATCTCTTTCATATAATAAAGTATTCTCGGGGCTTCATTTTCCACGGAGAGGTGTCTTTGCACACAGGGAGGGCGGTGGACGGTGTTTGGAAGAGACTCCCACTCCAGATATGTTTGTCTGACTCTGTTAAAAAGCAGCTGAAAACTTTTTTGTTTAAGGAGGCTTTTCGTAGAGTTTCAGTTCAACTGCTTTGTTTTTGTATTTTTAAAATTATTTTTACCAAATTCCTTTTATTCTATTTTATTGTCCAGCACTTTGTGACTATATGTCTCTGAAAAGCGCTTCATAAATAAACACTTAACTTTTTCTGGCGGGATGTTTTTAGCTTAACTGTTGCTAACGCTGCTCTAAGACGTGTGCTGGCCTGCGTGATTTTTTTTTTTTTCCCTGCAGCACTTCTTGTGGTTTGTGTGTCATGTCAAGGTCTTTCCTTCCATCTTTATTATAAAATCCAAAAAAGGCCCGACGTTTGAGCTAACGTTGAGCTAACCGCTTCCTAACTTTCAAAGTTGGCTGCAAATCTGGTGAGACAAGATATGACTTCACTTGACTTGGTACTTGCTTTGCGCCATCTAGTGGGCTGAAAACGCTATTGGTTGAATACCCCAGAGAGTATGCCACATTTACATGAATATATGTAGTTAATAAAATATCGATCCATGCGTTTAGGGATTGGTGGATCATTGTTGTCAAGAATCGCCATCCATCACTGAACCAATCTTTTGTCCCACCCCTGTTTGATTGGGTAAAGGTTTTTGAGTGGACCAATCGCATTGAAGGAGGTAGATGAGGTGCATTTTGCTAGCTTGGAGAACTGAAGGCAGGGCTTGTTAATTTGTGATGTCACAAAACCCAAGAAGTGCAATCGTCTGTTCCTTTAAAAGTTTACCTCAATTAAAGACTGTGTATATTTCTTTGTAAAATGAGAGTTTTAGTATTTCAGCTCTATTCAAGTGACCCATGGACATATTTTATAACATCAAAAACACCACTTTGGACAACTACCCTAGATGACTTGTTACCAGGGCCACAGTGTTGCAGCATTTCTAAACAATATAGTGTACACAGCAAAAATACAAGTTTAAACAGTATTTGTAGCACTGTGGAGATTGTGTGGAAAGGATGAGGCAGAGTTATTTCTCAGATTCCATTTTATTCACAACACACTCGCCAACATTCAAAAGCAGAACAAGGAAAAACCCCCAACATCTGCCAGTCTTATACCCCTGACATCAAAGCACAAAATCCCATTGTCTTTAAATCCCAAACACAATGCATCCCCCCTGCAGTTCCTCATTCATGTCCATCACTAAGGCTGCAGCGCGTCGTGCGCACTGCTGAGAAGGTGATCGGCTGCAAGCTCCCATCTCTCCAGGATCTGTACATCTCCAGGACCCGGAGGCGTGCTGGCCGGATCATAGCCGATCCCTCACACCCTGGTCACGTACTGTTTGCCCCCCTCCCCTCTGGTAGAAGACTTCGGTCCATCCAGACTAAAACCTCCCGTCACATGAACAGCTTCTTCCCCTCTGCCATCAGACTGCTGAACACTAAGTGACTTATTGACTCTCGTGCACTACGTACAGCAGCTCAACCAGACTCATGTCAATCATCACTGTTTTCTTCCTGCATTACCGACTGCACTATATAGTTCTCCACAGTATCTGCTGCTCGCTAATATATTTTAACTGCTGACCAGTATCACTTACTCTTATTCTACACTTTATTGCATGTATAGTTTATTTCTTTTATCTTATCATGTTTAATGTTGCAGCATTGCACCGAGACAAATTCCTAGTTTGTGTACTACATGAACAATGGCAATAAACCTGATTCTGATTCTGATTCTGATTCTCTTTGCATATCAAAAGGCCAACTCTCTCGTCCTCCTCTTATCCCCAGGAGGTCCAGACCTTTTGTTCCTCTTCAGACGTGAAGCCAAAATAAGCACACAGGAATATACATGAGAGAATATGAACAGTCATATACAAGTGAGCCCGTAAAACTACATATGTGCACTACATATAACCCCCCCAAACGTCTAAGATGGAACAAACAAACACAGATTGCATGTCATAATAAAATCGCCACACATCAGTCCACATGCTGTCTTGGTCTCAACCGTCTGCCGAATCTGCTGCAGGCGGGCCTAACCTCTTCCGTGGCGTCCTCCTGCTGTGGAGCTGCTGTCTGGGGATTAAAACTGTTAGTCAATCTCTGTGAGTGTACTGGGGAATGCTCCCTAGGGGGTCTACCTCGTCGCGGGGCCCTCGCCAACTGCACAGTTTCGTCAGCCATCACAAAAGCAGGTTTGAGTCTGTCTATGCCAATCATCTCCTTTCTGCCCCCCAAATCTAGCAAAAAATGCTTATCACCTGTTTCTAGCACTCTAAATGGTCCATCGTAAGGCGGTCGCAGAGCTGTGCGGTGGGCATCATGTCTGACAAAAACAAACTCTGCATTTTTTAAAGCTTTAGGCACAAAAACACACGGAAAACTGTGGTGAACGGGGCCTGGTAGGACACTCAGGCCATTGCTATTCTGCAACCGCTGAGCTGAGAAGAACTCTGGCGCTGGGTTGTCAGGGAGAAATTCTCCAGGCAGCCGAAGTGGCTGTGCAAACACTAGCTCCGCTGGGGAGGCGTCTAAATCCTCTTTAGGTGCAGAACGCAACCCCAATAGAACTCATGGTAGTTTGTCAACCCAATTTGCATCCGTAAGCGACGCTCTGAGAGCCGCCTTCAGCGACCTGTGAAAACGTTTGCATAACCCGTTAGCCTGCGGGTGATACGTGGTCATGCGGTAGATCGTTGCCCCCAGGCTGCGGGCCATCGCTGACCAAAGTTCGGAAACAAATTGTGGGCCTCTGTCAGACGTAATATCCGACGGAACTCCAAAACGCGCTACCCATGCAGTTAAACAAGCGCGCGCCACCTCCTCGGCTGTGGTTGATGACAGGGAAACCACTTCTGGCCAGCGCGTGGTGCGGTCAACCATTGTCAGAAGATGTGTGCACCCTTGCGAGGGAGGTAGGGGGCCTACGAGGTCCACATGGACATGATCAAACCTTTTAGCTGGAATATGAAATGGCTCCAAAGGAGCTCTCGTGTGTCTATGCACTTTGGCCCGCTGACAGGCCATGCAGGCTGCCGCTCACTCTCTAACTTGCTTGCGCAGGCCCGGCCATACAAATTTCTCCCCTACCATTTTGACCGAAGCGTGCACCCCTGGGTGCGCCAGCGAATGGATCAACTCAAAAACGCGGCGGCGCCACGAGGCCGGAACCACCGGACGGGGTCGCCCGGTGGAAACATCGCAGATTAGGGGGGGCATACCGTCTTGCAGCACCCTGTCCTCCAGCCTTAACCCTGTTGGTCCAGACTGGAGCGCGCGCACTTCTGCACCGCTACCCTGGTCTGCGGCAACAGCTGCAAAATCTACCTCTACGCGGGCTGGAGCAGCCATGGCACGCGAGAGGCAGTCTGCCACTACGTTAAGTTTACCCGCTACATGCTGGATATCGGTAGTGAACTCCGAAATTGCGGCCAGCTGTCTCTGCTGTCGGCCCGACCAAGGTTCCGAAATCTTGGCCATCGCAAAAGTCAGCGGCTTGTGGTCAACGAACGCGGTGAAACGGCGTCCCTCCAGGCAAAACTGGAAGTGACGAATAGCCAAATGGAGAGCTAACAACTCCCTGTCGAATGCGCTGTATTTTCGCTCACTATCGCGCAAAGTCTTGCTGAAAAACGCGAGCGGCTGCCAGGCTCCAGCCACATACTGTTCCACAACCGCTCCTATGGCCACATCTGACGCGTCAGTAGTGAGCGCCATGCGGGCCGTTGGGACTGGATGCGCTAACAACGCAGCGTTTGCCAAGGCTGTTTTGACTTTAGAGAATGCGCGCTCCCGCTCGGGAGACCATTCGATTTTATTTGCGGGTTTTTGTTTTTTAAACGCAGCGTACAATGGTTGCATGAGCTGCGCCGCGCGGGGGAGGAAACGGTTATAAAAATTCACCATTCCCAAAAACTCCTGTAACGCTTTGACCGTTTGTGGCTGGGGAAAATTTGCCACCGCGCGCACCTTGTCAGGCAGAGGAACTGCTCCTTTGGGAGAGACGCTATGCCCCAAAAAATCAATTTGCGCCACCCCAAACTGACACTTCGCTGGGTTGATTATTAGCCCGTGCTCCGCCAACCTCCGGAAAACTGCCGTGAGGTGATTTTCGTGTTCGTCTTCGGACGCACTGGCTACCAAAATGTCGTCCAGGTAGACGAACACGAAAGGGAGATCGCGCAACACCGCGTCCATCATGCGTTGGAAAGTCTGCGCCGCACCTTTAAGCCCAAACGGTATGCGCAAAAACTCAAAAAGCCAGAAAGGAGTTATTACCGCTGTTTTGGGTATGTCCTCAGCACGGACTGGGACCTGATGATAACCGCGTACCAGGTCTATCTTAGAAAAAATGCGCATCCCCGCCAAATGAACTGAAAAATTCTGGATATGTGGGATTGGGTAGCGGTCGTGTGCTGTGGCATTGTTCAGCCTGCGAAAATCACCGCACGGCCGCCACAAGCCATCAGTTTTAGGGACCATGTGAAGCGGTGAAGCCCAAGGGCTCTTTGAACGTCGGATGATGCCCAATTTTTCCAGGTTGGCGAACTCCTCGCGCGCTATGGCCAGTTTAGCTGAATCCAAGCGCCGAGCTTTTGCAAAAACGGGCGGTCTGGTGGTAGTAATAAAATGCTCCACCCCGTGTTTAGCCACGGACGCCGAAAACGTTGGCACCGTGAGTGCTGGAAACTGAGTGAGGAGTGTGTGGAACTTACCACCTGCAGCTGTGACGTTGGCTTGTGCTGTTGGCGGGGCCACTCGCGCTGTGCAGGGAATGGAAGAAAAAGAAAGTGCATTAACCAGGCGTCTGTTAGCAAGATCGACCAACAAACCATGTGAGCACAAAAAATCAGCACCTAACATATTGAAATTGACTGCTGCTATGACGAAAGTCCACTCGAATGTGCGGCCGTGTAACGACAGAGACAGAGTCTTCTCTCCGAAGGTCTTAATCGCCGAGCCATTCGCTGCTGACACCACAGGGCCACTGGAAGACGCCAGCCGGTCAGCGTAGGAAGGTGTGATGAAACTCAGCTGGGAGCCTGTGTCCATGAGGAAGTGCCTCCCCGATCGCACGTCCCTCAAGTAGAGCAGCTTGTTCTCCTCACTGAGAGCCGCAGCTGCTACTGACTCCCGGTCTTGGCGTTTCCCGAGCGCTTGAATTGGCACGGTGGAATGCACTTGCGTGCCCTCTCGGCGAAACGGCGATGGTAAAAGCAAAGGACGTTGTCCGCTCCGCGCCTCCTGGCCCCCGTCGCTGCCGTCGTCGGTGAGTCTGGTGCTGCAGCCTCTGGCCCCCTGCCATCTCCGGATGTTGCGCCCAGCTCCGCTGCTGCGGTCGTGGCCGTGTGTCGTCTATGGGCGTCGACGAGTCGTTGCGCCTCCTGGCCCAGCTCGTGGTAGTCTCGGTGGGCCAGCAGCTGTGAACTGGCCAGGTTAATTCTCACTGCTGGCGGTAGTGTCCTGAGGAAAAGGTGGGCGAAAATAAAGCCATCATCTTCGGCGTCTCTCAAACTCAGCATCTTCGCCATCAGGTCTGCAGGTCTGTCGACCTCACACTCAGTCAACGCCAGGAGCTTCTCTGCTCACTCTCCCAGCGAGGGGGTGAAAAAACGGATGAGAGCAGCCTTCAAAGTGCCGTACTTGTCATCGTCTGGCGGGTGGTTGATCAGGCTCTCTACACGCTGGGCTGTGTGGTTGTCCAGCTTTGCAACTACATGGTAGAACTTCGTGGCGTCTACCGAAACCTTCCGAAGATGGAACTGTGCCTCAACTGCGTTAAACCAGGAGCACGGACTGTTCTGCCAGAAGTCCGGAAGCTGGACTGTGGTAGCTGCATTAGCTTGGCTGGCTCCTGATGAGTCCGGTGCAGGAGAATCGTCTCCGGCCATAATACGTCTTAAGGTCACCAGTGTGGAGATTGTGTGGAAAGGATGAGGCAGAGTTATTTCTCAGGTTCCATTTTATTCACAACACACTCTCCAACATTCAAAAGCAGAACAAGGAAAAACCCCCAACATCTGCCAGTCTTATACCCCTGACATCAAAGCACAAAATCCCATTGTCTTTAAATCTCAAACACAATGCATCCCCCCTGCAGTTCCTCTCTCTTCCACCCAAACCTGGGTGGTCAGGAAATCATTCATGTCCATCTCTTTGCATATCAAAAGGCCAACTCTCTCGTCCTCCTCTTATCCCCAGGAGGTCCAGACCTTTTGTTCCTCTTCAGACGTGAAGCCAAAATAAGCACACAGGAATATACATGAGAGAATATGAACAGTCATATACAAGTGAGCCCGTGAAACTACATATGTGCACCACAGCACAGTGTTTATTAGCAATATAGGATTCTACACTATTGGACAACTCTAACTTTCAACCAAATATCTCCTTTCATCAGTTATGCTCATGTCTATGGCATGCATGTCAAACGCAAGGACGTTGGTGAATGTGATGGTATCTGCAGCTCTAGAAAAAATTGGAGACCACTGCAAAATCTTTCCTAAGTTAGCATCTCTACATGTATGGCAACTATTCAGTTTGAGTATCTGTTGAATTCCAACACAAGGACACCTCAGTCTGCTTAAGGAGGGACTGATTAGGTGATCATCTAAGTATGGTAAGATGCATGAAAGCTGTGAGTTAAAATCAGAGTTATTACACAAATACAGATTTGAGTTCTTCCCACTTTAAAACTTATTGGAGTGTTTAAGAATGAACTTGTTTTCTTGGCATTATTTGATCTAAAAGCAACATCTTCTCTGTTTGGCCAGCTGCCATTCTCTGTAAATAATTGCTCTAAATGACAATATTTTGACTTGGAATTTGGGTGAGTTGTTTTCAGTAGGTTAGAGAATAAAATAAATTGTTCATTTTACTCAAACACATACAGTTGAAACCAGAAGTTTACATCGGCTGTATAAAAAGACACAACAAAAGGCCAGATTACAGTTTGTAAATGCACACAGGGTTTGGTCTAAATTCTGTTAGATGTCTTCTACAAATCCTTGTTATCATACGAACAACTTGTTACAATTCCAGTGTCTACACCATGGTCATTTTTTATATAAATCTGAAATTGGAGCATTGGTTGAAGGCTATTTTATGTACTGTATAACATTCATGTTTTGTGGGGACACAAAGCACGATGTCTGGATGTTGATGTCAAAACGGGAAGCTTCTGTCACTGAGGGTTGCTGCAAAATCATTTATTTTTGGGACCCGGGTTTCCTTTGATCGTCATACATTCCATTCTGTGTGGAAAGCCATTAAGGCCTGTACATACTCTGCAAGAACAGAAATATGTTCCCTGTCCCAGGGCTCCAGGAACAAAATGATTAATTTGTTCCTGCAGCCCTGGTTTGGGAGTTCTTGCAGCTTGTTCTTGACACACCATTGTGGCAGAACTTTTTTCTTGTGTAGTGTCCAAGAACTGTTGTGTGACTGGTCAGAAATTTGAATTTCCCAGGAGTTCTGCACTTGAGTTTCTTGTGAAGTATGAAGTGCCCTGGCCAGAAAAAAACTTTGTTCTTACCACCTCAAGAAAAAGAAAAAAAATTCTCTGTTCTTGTGGAGTATATATAGGCCTTTAGTCAAAAAACATGCAAATTTAATGCACAAACAGTGGTTAAAAAAGTACAAGCATGGCCCAGACATAAACAGAGTGTAAAAAATAAATGTGAAGACAAAGAACAAGCATGTTAACAAAAAGCAGCTGCACTTCCTCTGAACAACCTGGACCAGAAGCTGCTGCTGGCCTTCTACGGCTGTTCAGTGGAGAGCGTGCTGACCTACGCTCTGGGTGTGTGGTACTTCCTGTTCTCGGCTCCACAGCCGAGAACAGGAAGGCTGCGCAGAGGGTCATCAGCACCGCCCCCCCAAAAAATCATCGTCAGCCCTCTGCCCTCCCTGGAGGGCGTCTCCAGATCCTCCTGTCTCAGAAGGACCAAGGCCATCACAGGAGACCGCTCACATCCCACCCATCACCCGTTTCAATCAATCAATCAGACTTTATTCATAAAGCACTTTTCATACAGTGTAGCAGCTCAAAGTGCTGTACAAAATAATAAACAATGTACAGTCGTGAAAAAATTAGGACACCCTGTATAAGCCTGTGTGTGTTTAACATATTTGGACATATGGATATTTGATATCAATGTTAAAAATACTGGGAGATTCATGTAATACAACAAAACAATTAAAAATGAATGACTTTTTTCAAATTTTTTGTAATATAATAAACAAATGGTGAGGAATAAATTAGGACACCCATACATCTTTTTTAGGACACCCCCACATTCATTCCCACTTAGAATGGCTAAAATAAATTTAAAAAAATGCAAATAAAAACAAGGTTAGACATAGATATGTGAACATTTCTTTATAAAGAACTGAATATTTAAAGGGGTGTCCAAATTTTTCCACATGACTGTACACCAAAAGCCAAAACATAATCTCTCACACACATACACTCACAACACACCGACTAATCAACCTACCATATAAAACCATGTTAAAAAAACATATAAAACATTAAAACTGAACTGAGAAGCGCTGTCAGTGAGGAAAAAACAGAGGTAATAAGATTCAAGATTCAAAGCTTCAAAGGCTGCTGCTATCATGTGCACAGTTAAGAAATGCTGCATTTCCTGAGCAATGAAATTCTTACTCTGCTGTCCGAACGAATGCCAAGGTAATAGATACACAACGATACTAATAAGGTAATAACACAATAACTCAATCCTAATACTAATGGATGCTAATAGCACACACACCAACACACAGTTAGACAATTAGGACTCCTAAGCACGCCTTCAGTTTACTTTATTTGTACCCGTAGGTAGATTTGTTTTGCAGTCAGGTGACATCCATATTTACAAACCACAGTTACATTCAACATGAACACAAACACAGGCACACATGAAGCTGACTATAAACATGATAAAAGCGCTCAAGGCTCCACCAATCAGGACATAAGACAAAGAGATAAGAGAAAAAACAAAGAGATAAGAGAGAAGGGTCATATTAAAAAGTTAAAGACTAATCAAAGAGGTTAAAAACTCAAAGGTCTAAAACCCAATAAAAGATTTAGAACCCAAATAGAAAACCTACAAAAATAAGTAAATATAAAATAAAATTAATAAATAGGTAACTAAATTATGTGCAATATATTGTTACATCTTGTTCAACTCTTTAACGGCAGCAGGAACAAAGCTGCTTTTGTAGCGCTGGGTTTTACTTTTTGGGACAGCAAACCTCCGTCTGGAGGGAAGAAGCTGAAAGTGGAAGTGCAAAGGGTGGGAGTCATCATTTAAGATGGAGGTAGCAATCCTCTGTACCTGTCTGGTGTACAGGGATGTCAGGCTCAGCTGTGACTCACCAAGAAATGACTGGACCATCTAACTACCTGATCCAAGGATTTCCTCTGTTTCAGTTTTATCTGACCAAACCATGACATTAAAGAAAAGGATAAAACGGATTCAATAAAAGCCCGATAAAACATTGTCATTATGGTTCGGTCAATTTGGAAGCGTGCAAGTTTCCTTAAACAATGCAAATGTTGCTGACCCTTTTTGCACACCCTTTCACAGTTCTCTTCAAAGTTTAAATTACCATCAATAATCTTCCCAAGATATTTGTAGGATTGTACACATTCAGTGGTTGGCCTTTTAGTACAGTGACTTCGTGCCTGGGAGTTTTCCTTCTAAAGTCAGTAATCATATCTTTAGTTTTTGTCGTATTCAGCTGCAGGTAGGAATCCTCACACCAGTGAACAAAATCATCAACTACTGGGCCGTGGCCACTCTCACCATCCTGGAGGAGACTGACAACAACTGAATCATCAGCATACTTTATAATGTGTCTGTTGTCATGTCTGCTCCGACACATGTTTGTGTACAGGATGAAGAGTAGTGGTGACAACACACACCCCTGAGGAGAGCCAGTAGAAGAACACTTTTGGTCAGACAATGTACCATTGACCCTTACTCTCTGTGTCCTGTTGGTTAAAAAATCCAGAATTCAACCCACCAGATTATTACTTAAATCAAATTGTTGCAGGAGCCTTTCAACTAAAATATGAGGTTGGATTGTATAAAAGGCGGAAGAAAAGTCCACAAATAAGCCTGGCGTGTGTCCCATTAAAATCCAGATGTTTAAAACGCATGTTAAACAGAGTGACAGTGGCATCCTCTACTCCTCTATGAGGCCTATAGGCAAACTGCAAAGGATCCAATACATGCTCAGTCTGCTTTACAACCTCAAATCTGACCAGTTTTTCAAAAATTTTCATTAAAATTGAAGTCAAAGCAACTGGTCTAAAATCATTTACCGTTTTAGGACAGCTGGATTTTGGAACGGGGACAACCACGGCATCTTTCCAGAGCTTAGGCACATGTTGTGTCTGTAAGGACTTACTGAAAATGTAGTGAAATACAGGACTCAGCTCATGTGCACAGGACTTTACCAATCGCCCACATACACTACCGTTCAAAAGTTTGGGGTCACTTAGAAATTTCCTTATTTTTGAAAGAAAAACACTTTTTTTCCATGAAGATAACTTTAAACTAATCAGAAATACACTCTATACATTGCTAATGTGGTAAATGACTATTCTAGCTGCAAATGTCTGGTTTTTGGTGCAATATCTAGATAGGTGTATAGAGGCCCATTTCCAGCAACTATCACTCCAGTGTTCTAATGGTACAGTGTGTTTGCTCATTGCGTCAGAAGGCTAATGGATGATTAGAAAACCCTTGCGCAATCATGTTAGGTCTGCAATGCTGTAATTGCTGCAAATGGAGGATTCTTTGACGAAAGCAAAGTTTGAAGGAAAAAATTATTATTTCAAATACAAATCATTATCTCCAGTAGGTTCACCACCTGCAGGAGGGATCATGGAAGTCCGGTGCTATGTGGATTAGGTGGCAGTCAAAGGCGGAGACCTTGGCGGACTGATCCCAAGCTTTCTAAACTGGCTTTTGGTACGTGGAATGTCACCTCTCTGGTGGGGAAGGAGCCTGAGCTGGTGTACGAGATTGAGCGATACCGGCTAGATATAGTCGGCCTCACCTCAACACACAGCTCCGGTTCCGGAACCAGTCTCCTGGAGAGGGGCTGGAGCTTGGCCTTTTCTGGAGTTGCCCCGGGCGAGAGGCGACGAGCAGGGGTAGGTATTCTTGTATCGCCCCACCTTGCTGCCTCTATATTGGAGTTTTCCCCGGTGGACGAAAGGGTTGCTTCCCTGCGCCTTCGGGTTGGGAAACGGGTCCTGACCATCATTTGTGCCTATGCACCAAATGATGTTTCAGAGTACCCACCCTTTTTGGAGTCTGTGACTGGGGTGCTGGAGGGTGCTCCTCCTGGAGACTCCATTGTCCTACTGGGGGACTTCAATGCGCACGTGGGCAACGACAGTGAAACCTGGAGGGGGGTGATTGGGAGGAACGGCCTGCCCGATCTGAACCCGAGTGGTGTTCAGTTATTGGACTTCTGTGCTAACCACAGTCTGTCTATAACGAACACCATGTTCAAGCATAAGGGTGTCCATATGTGCACCTGGCACCAGGACACCCTAGGCCGCAGGTCGATGATCGATTTTGTTATCGTATCATCAGACCTGCGACCGTATGTCTTGGACACCCGAGTAAAGAGAGGTGCAGAGCTGTCAACTGATCACCACCTGGTGGTGAGTTGGATCCGATGGCAGGAGAGGAAGCCATTCAGACCTGGTAGACCCAAACGTATAGTGAGGGTGTGCTGGGAGCGTCTGGCTGAGGCCCCTGTCCGGGAGGTCTTCAACTCCCACCTCCGGAAGAACTTCAACCACATTCCGAGGGAGTCTGGAGACATGGAGTCTGAATGGGCCATGTTCTCCACCTCTGTTGTTGAAGCGGCAGCCCAGAGCTGCGGCCGCAAGGTGGTCGGTGCATCTCGTGGTGGCAACCCCCGAACCAAGTGGTGGACACCAGTGGTGAGGGGGGCCATTAAGCTGAAGAAGGAGTCCTATCAAGCTTGGTTGGCTTGTGGGACTCCCGAAGCAGCTGAGGTGTACCGGCAGGCCAAGCGGAGTGCAGCTCGGGTGGTTGCTGAAGCAAAAACCCGGGTATGGGAGGAGTTCGGTGAGGCCATGGAACAAGACTTTCGGTCGGCTTCAAAGAGATTCTGGCAAACTGTTCGGCGGCTCAGGAGGGGAAAGCAGCTCCCCGTCCACACTGTGTATGGTGCGGATGGGACACTGTTGACTTCAACTGGGGATATCGTCGGGCGGTGGAAGGAATACTTCGAGGATCTCCTCAATCCCACTGATACGCCTTCCACAGAGGAAGCAGGGTTTGGGGACGAGGGGGATGACTCGCCTATCACAGGGGCTGAGGTCGCCAAGGTGGTTAAAAATCTCCTTGGTGGCCGGGCCCCGGGGGTGGACGAGATTCGCCCCGAGTACCTCAAGGCCCTGGATGTTGTTGGGTTGTCATGGTTGACACGCCTCTGCAACATTGCGTGGAGGTCGGGGGCAGTGCCTTTGGCATGGCAAACCGGGGTGGTGGTTCCTCTCTTCAAAAAAGGGGACCGGAGGGTGTGCTCCAACTTTAGAGGGATCACACTCCTCAGCCTCCCTGGGAAGGTCTATGCCAAGGTACTGGAGAGGACAGTCCGGCCGTTGGTCGAACCTCGGATTCAGGAGGAGCAATGTGGTTTTCGTCCTGGCCGTGGCACATCGGACCAGCTCTTTACCCTCTCGAGAATTCTTGAGGGTTCGTGGGAGTTTGCCCAACCAGTTTACATGTGTTTTGTGGACTTGGAGAAGGCATTTGACCGCGTCCCTCGTGGATTTTTGTGGGGGGTGCTTCGGGAGTATGGGGTATCGGGCTTGTTGTTACGAGCTATTCGGTCTCTGTACGACCGTTGTGAGAGTTTAGTTCGCATTGCCAACACTCGGTCGGAGTCATTCCCAGTGAGAGTTGGACTCCGCCAGGGCTGCCCTTTGTCACCGGTCCTGTTCATAATTTTTATGGACAGGATTTCTAGGCGCAGCCAGGGAATGGAGGGTGTCATGCTTGGTGACCACAGGATCTCATCTCTGTTGTTTGCAGATGATGTTGTCCTGTTGGCTTCATCCAGCAATGACCTACAGCTCTTGCTGGGACGGTTTGCCGCTGAGTGTGAAGCGGCTGGGATGAGAATCAGCACCTCCAAGTCCGAGTCCATGGTCCTCAGCCGGAAAAAGGTGGATTGTCCTCTCCGGGTTGGGGACAGGCTCCTGCCCCAAGTGGAGGAGTTTAAGTATCTTGGGGTCTTGTTCACGAGTGAGGGGAAAATGGAGCGAGAGATCGACAGACGGATTGGAGCAGCATCTGCAGTGATGCGGACGTTGTACCGGTCTGTTGTGGTGAAGAGGGAGCTTAGTTCTAAGGCAAAGCTGTCGATTTACCAGTCAATCTACGTTCCTACTCTCACCTATGGTCACGAGCTTTGGGTAATGACCGAAAGAATGAGATCGCGGATACAAGCGGCTGAAATGAGCTTTCTCCGTAGGATTGCTGGACTCACCCTCAGAGATAGGGTGAGGAGCTCAGTCATCCGGGAGAGGCTCAGAGTAGAACCGCTGCTCCTCCACATTGAAAGGAGTCAGTTGAGGTGGTATGGACATCTGATTAGGATGCCTCCTGGACGCCTCCCACTTGAGGTGTTTCAGGCACGTCCCACTGGGAGGAGACCCCGGGGCAGACCCAGGACTCGGTGGAGAGACTATGTCTCCCAGCTAGTCTGGGAACGCCTTGGTATCCCCTCTGAAGAGCTGGAGCAGGTGGCTGGGGAGAGGGAAGTCTGGGCTTCTCTGCTTGAACTGCTGCCTCCGCGACCCGGACCTCCGGAAAAGCGGTAGAAGATGGATGGATGGATGGACAAATCATTATTTCTAACCTTGTCAATGTCTTGACTATATTTTCTATTCATTTTACAACTCATGGTGGTAAATAAGTGTGACTTTTCATGGAAAACACAAAATAATTGTCTGGGTGACCCCAAACTTTTGAACGGTAGTGTATATTATCAGGGCGCCCTGACTTTTGTTCACTTTTACAGCACAGAACACCCTTTTAATATCCTGCACCTCAATATTAAAGTGCTGCTTGTCTTTGAGTGTCTTTGAGCCTTGATACTAACTACTAATACTAATGAGTACTAATAACACACACTAGGCAATTTGGACACCTAAAGCAGTTGATGCAGTCAAACAAGAGGAATGAAATTGAAAATTCACTGGATGACTATAGTGGTAGTGGTATATTGATATCAGAGATGATGTGAGCCTGAGATGGCATAAACCTGTGTACAGTGTGCAAATGAGCATTGTGCAGCGAGCAGTATGTAATTATAAATTACAAATTAGCACCCGGTGCTAATTTCTCTGTAACAATAGTACCAGTAGACTATACAAGATAAATAGCAGTAGAGATGATATGGACATCAGACGGGTGAGACTATATCTACTGTACAGGTGAGCAGTGTGCAAATTTAGCAGCTGGTGTATGAGTTCCTATATGCAAAGCTGTGTTGCGGAGTTTTGGGAGTTATTTGTTCAGGAATCTGATGGCAGTGGGAAAGAAGGAGTTTTTCAGTCTGATTGTTCTGCATTTCACACTTCTGTACCTCCGACCTGAGGGTAGAAGTGTGAACAATCTGTGCTGGGGGTGGATGGGGTCCTGGAGGATGACGTCAGCTCTCCTTTGGACTCTGCGGTGGTAGATGCTCTGCAGAGAGGGGAGTGGAGTCCTGATGATCTTCTCTGCTGTCTTCACCACTTTCTGCAGGCGTTTGTGGTCCAGGGCAGTGGTACTGCCGTACCACGCAGTGATGCTATTGGTCAGGATGCTTTCGATGATGCAGCTGTAGAAATTGTTGAGGATCCTGGAGGACATGCCAAACTTCTTCAGCCTCCTCAGGAAGTACAGCTGCTGTTGAGCTCTGTTAACCAGTTCTGTGGTGTTGAGTGCCCACGTAAGGTCCTCGCTAATGTGGATGCCCAGGTATTTAAAGCTGCTCACCCAGCCCCACCTCAAGCTTCTGGATGAACAGTGGCTGATGGGGTCTCCTCCTCCCTTTCCTCATGTCCACTATCATTTCCTTTGTCTTCTCTGTGTTGAGGGTGAGGTTGTTGTCCTCACACCATGACACCAGGTTGGCCACCTCCCTCCTGTAGGATGCTTCATCACCACCAGTGATGCGTCCTATCACTGCTGTGTCATCTGTGAACTTTAGGATGATATTGTCATTGTGGGAGGCAACACAGTCATGGGTGAAGAGGCTGTAGAGGATGGGGCTGAGAACACAACCCTGTGGGACACCTGTGTTTGTGATGATGCTGGCTGAGGTCCTGTTACCCATCCTGACAGAGTGGGGCCTGCCAGTTAGAAAGTCCAGTAGCCAGTCGCAGAGGGTGGGGTGCAAGCCAAGTGAAGACAGTTTGTCGGTGAGTTTGTGGGGGATGACTGTGTTGAAGGTGGAGCGGTAGTTGACAAAGAACATGGAGTCTTTATCTTCCAGGTGGGAGAGAGAATAATGGAATGCTTCAGCAATGGCATCTGAGATGGACCTGTTGGGCCAGTAGGCGTACTGCAGGGGGTCCAGTGTGCCCAGTATGCTGTCCTGAATGAGGGGCAGCACCACTCGAAGCACTTCATGATGATTGGAGTGAGTGCTACCTGTCTGTAGTCATTCAGACAGGTCAGCGGGCTCCTTTTGGGGAGGGGGATGATGGTTGTCGTTTTGAAGCAGGAGGGGACTATGTTTTGGTTGAGGGAGAGGTTGAAGATTGATGTGAGGACGTCAGTCAGCTCGGCAGCACATGCTCTGAGGGCCCGCCCAGGTATGTTGTCTGGTCCTGCTGCCTTCCGGGGGTTGATATTCCTCAGTGCTTTGGTTACCTGGCCTGGTGAGACTTTTAGTGGGGGGATGGGGGGTGCGTGAGTGTGTGTCTCTTATCTGCCCTGTAGCTGGTGGTCTCAAAGCGGCTGTAAAAGATGTTGAGACCGTCCGGCAGGCTATCTGTGGGGCTAGTGGTGTTGCTGTTGGTCCTCTTGTAGTCTGTGATGTGTTGCAGGCCTTGCCACATGTGGCCCGGGTCAGGAGTGGAGTAGAGGCTGTCCAGCTTTTCTCTGTGCTGCCTCTTGGCTGTTGCTATAGCCTCTCTCAGTCCATACTTTGCAGCTTTGTACTCAACCTCACTGCCTGATTTAAATGCAAGAGAGCGAGCACGCAGCATCTGACGTACCTGAGTGTTGATCCGGGGCTTCTGGTTGGGGAACTTCTTGACCTGTGTGGTGGGTACAATGGTATCAGCGCACGTGCTGATGTACCCAGTCACATATTCAGCATATTCCTGTATGTTTACAGAAGAGTCCTCTCGGGTGGCTGCAGCTTTAAACACATCCCAGTCTGTTCAGGCAAAACAGTCTTGCAGGGTGCTGTCAGCCTCTGGAGTCCAGTGCTTAATTTGCTTAATAACAGGGTTGGTTTGTTTCAGCTTTTGTCTGTAGGCTGGGTACATAAACAGGGAGATGTGATCTGACTGTCCGAAGTGGGGGCGGGGTGTCGCTCTGTAAGCGCCATGCATATTGGAGTAAACATGATCCAGTGTGCTTTTATCACGGGTGGGAATGTCCACATGCTGGTAATATTTGGGGAGTACAGTCCGTAAATTGCACTAGTTAAAGTCGCCAGCAAAAATTAAAAACAGCATCAGGAGGCTTTGTCTCTACTGCATTGATGACTTCATGGAGTTTGTTTTGCGCTACTGTGTAGTTGCTTTGCAGACGGATGTAAACAGCAACTAAAAACACAGCGGTAAATTCTCGGTAGATAATAGGGACGGCATTTCAACAGTAAAAACTCCACGTCGGGTGAACAGTGCTTGTAAACAGTCTGTACATCTCCACACCACAAGTTGTTTACAAAAACACACACACTCCCCCTCCCTTCGTCTTACTAGAGGCTCCGGTTCTGTCTGCTCTATGTGTTGAAAGAGTCTGTAGTTGAATGGCAGCCTCCGGGGTTCTATCTGATAGCCAGGTCTCACAGAAAGTTAGGGCGCAGCATTCTCTCGAACTGGTCATCAATCCTCACTCTTAGTCCGTCTAGCTTGTTTTCCAAAGACCGAACATTCACCAGTAAGAGACTGGGAATTGGTGGTTGACTGACACTGGCCTTTAGCCTAGCATGTAGCCCACCTCTCTTGCCTCTTCTCTGCCGCCATCTTTGACACGCTCTCTTGGGGTCAGCAAGCTCACGCGGGCTCGGTGCTTCGGGGCCTTCCTGGGGGTGGTGTTGATCGCTGCGTGGACGTACAATGTATTGCAGGTCGGGTGGAATGAAGCCAGTAAACTCCGTGTGACTGCTCATCTCGGTGATGTTCAGTCATGTCCATCGGTCACATGTTAGCAGTGCATGACTTTTATGCACTGTAAAAAGAACAGCAACCATGCAAAAAAGGAGAAAAGTCGGCATTTGAGAGCAGAACGAGCAAAGACATTGGCCATTGGTAAAACAGGATAAAAGGTGTAAGAAAAGGCAAAAGTGGGCAAAGCAATAATAGATTTAGATAGAAGCCAGGTCAAAAGGTGGATCTTTAGTTTGGTTTTTAAAGTCTCACCATTCTCTGCTGCCCTCAGGTCTTCAGGAAGGCTGTTCCACAGACGTGGACCATAATGACAGAAAGCCATCTCACCGTGAGTTTTAGTTCTGACTTTAGGAATGATAAAAAAAATCTTGACCTGAAGACCTGAGGATTTTTGAAGGCTCATAATGTAAAAGCAGTTCTGATAAATAATCAGGGCTAAGACCATTAAGAGCTTTAAAAAAACAATAAAAAAAACCCAACTTAAAATCTATTCTGAAGCTGACAGGAAGCCAATGCAGAGACTTTAAAATGGGTGTTTTGTGTGGTCTCTTTCTGGTCTTCGTCAGAACCAGGGCAGCTGAATTCGGAGTAGTTGTAGGGGGGATGTAGTCTTTTTAGGAAGACCAGAAAGAATGAGCATTGCAGTAATCTATTCTAGAAGAAATAAAAGCATGTAAAAGTGTCTCTGCATTGGCTTGAGGGAGAAACTGCCGCACTCTGGAGATATTCTTTAAATGATGCAAACCAGCCTTAGTTACATTTCTAATATGTTGTTTAAAACTAAGATCCTGGTCAAAGATCACTCCCAAATTTTTCACAGTTTTAGAGGACTTTGTTGCCAGTATCTGTAAATGTGCTGACAGTTTCTCTCTCTGAGCTTCCGTCCCAATAACTAAAACTTGTGTGTGACCTGCTTCCCTCTGGACGACTGTTCAGATCGATCAGGTCCCACACCTCCAGACTGACAAGTTTCTTCCCCTGGGCCATTCGGACTGCAAACAGTCAGAGCCCCCCCCCCCCCCCCCCCTCCGAACGCTCACATGCACAGAACTGAAGACCTTTTTAATTATCACAATAACTCACCTGTCTTTGTACTCCGCACTTTCATATATATTGACCCATTCATGAAACCACTATTATGCATATTTTTCCACAATCCTTGGGCCATTTTACTCAATTGTGTGTTCTGCACTCCACACTCTTATGTACATAGTTCCATCCGTGAAACCACTTCCATACCTGTGTATATTTCCAGAATCCTGGGCTGTTTTTGTTTCAGTCGTGTGTTTAATTGTGTGTTCTGCAACCATGTTTTATCTAATCCTTCTCTCATACTTTATTGCACAGTAGCCTGGTGGAGGACCCACAGTTTCATTGTACTGTACAACTGTACAATGACAATAAAGCCTATTCTATTCTATTCCATATGGAAAACTAGAAAAGCACTCAGAGAGCGCATACCTCTGCCAAGGCTGCTTTCGTCCCTCATGGATCACCTCCAGAATGTAATGGGTTTGCTTTGGAGGATTCTTGCTAACACAGTGTGAGAAGATAAGAGCCTTGGTGGAGGTATGCATTCTCAGATCATCACCAAAATGTTATGGGTTCCTCTCTAGCCCAAGGACCACCTCTGGTGAAAATTTCATCCAAATCCATCCAGTAGTTTTGGTGTAATCCTGCTGCACAAATACAAACAAGGTCCTTGGTGGCGGTATGCACTCTCAAATCATCACCAAAATTTAGTGAGTTCATCCTTGGCCCAAGGGCTAGAATTTCATCAAAATCCATCCAGTAGTTTTTGCGTAATCCTGCTAACAGGCAGACGGACAGACAGACAAACAAACCACCCTGATTACATAACCTCCTCGGCGGAGCTAATAAAGAAACGGGATTCAAATGGTGTGAACAATGTACAAACAATGCGTAAACAGTTACCAAAAAACTTGAAAACAACAAGAAAGAAAAATGCAGCCAACCTGTTGTCTCCATGTTGATTTTTAAACAGGTCGGCATGTCATCACAGTGTCGTCTGCAGCTGCTTGCATGCACACAGTATGTTAGCGCATGATGTTCGGGGTCAGGCTGACAAGATCACGAACCATTTGGCCAAAATCAGAATGAAATGGGTGGGTTGTCT
Source organism: Pholidichthys leucotaenia (assembly GCA_020510985.1). Taxonomy (NCBI): domain Eukaryota; kingdom Metazoa; phylum Chordata; class Actinopteri; order Cichliformes; family Pholidichthyidae; genus Pholidichthys; species Pholidichthys leucotaenia. Next base: position 21,152,860 of record CM035840.1, on the reverse strand, counting down.
TGGCAAAGGAAACATGCTGTCTGTCAAATGTCTTTTGGAGTGTCTTGTATTGTTTCTATGGTGTATAGTAAGAGGAACACTTAAAACACCATGCTAGTTCCCAGGTAACTGCTAGTTATTTTGAACCAATTGAAGATGAAAAATATTCCATATTGCCCACGGTAATGACACAATCTTGTCTGCAGGGCGTTGGGAGTGTCCTTGGCACCAGTGTGATATCTGTGGCAAAGAAGCTGCTTCCTTCTGTGAGATGTGCCCCAGCTCATACTGCAAAGGCCACAGAGAAGGCATGCTCTTCATCTCCAAGCTGGATGGCAAGCTGTCCTGCAGCGAGCATGACCCCTGTGGGCCCGACCCTCTGGAGCCAGGGGAGATACGTGAATACGCGCCATGCGTGACTTCCCCGAGACCCGGGGCTGCAGCCGGGTCCTCCGCTCCCTCACTGGTCGCAGCCTCCCAAAGAGCAACTACCATTTCCTCGGCTTCGCCCTCGTCCTCTGCCGGCCAGGTTGCGCCGTCCAAGCAAGAGCCTCCTCCTCGCCTCTACATCAACACAAAGACCGCTACCTCAAGGTTGATCCCCTCCAGCAGGTCGTACCTCACAAACAGCACTGCAGCCAAAGCTCTCTCCACTCCGGCCTCTTCCACTGAGGAGAAAGAAGATGGGGAGTTGGAGGACGGGGAGGTGTGCGAGATGGAGGAGGATGAGGATGAGGATGAGGATGATGACGACGACGACGACGATGATGATGACGACGACGACGATGATGATGATGACGACGACGATGATGATGATGGTGATGATGAAGGCAAGGAAATAGAGGAGCTGGAGATAGTGGAAGATGAGCAAGGATATGGAGGAGACCTGCTGGAAGGTGAAAACAGTGATAAGGAGGACGAGGAGGAAGGGGATGTGTGTGACACTTGGGGAGATTATGTGAATGATGATGATGATGATGATGAAGAGGTAGCGGGGGAGGACCTGGAGGATTGGGGGAGAGTGGAGGATGATGGCAAATGACTGAGTCCCTTCAGTCCTTTCCTGCATTGAAAACCTCTGGGACATTAAATGACTGAAAGAGCTCACTATTTTGGTTACCTACTTGAATGCATCACTGCCTCCACTTTGGTATAACATGGCCTTCTCATCTCCTTACTGCTGATGGTGCCAAATCAACGGCTCCTTCACTCCGTCTGTCTGGACTTCTGTTGATCTCTCTGTGTTTGGTGCTGTCATTTTTCTGTTGTTTATCATAACATTGTTTACATTTTTTATTTTTTTGGAATAAAGCAAAAGGGTGAGAAGCTTCCCCTGACCAAACTGTCTTCATAAGGGCATCTAACGTTGTTGTTACTGTCTTAACTATCTCTAATCATGAGTCGTCAGGATGATGTTCTCACTGGTCTGTGTTACAGACAGACTCAGCAGTACATTCTTGGTGCTTGTGAGAATGCAGGAAATAAAAATAAACCCACAGGAGTCATCAGTCATTTGCCCTCTTCCTAATTTCTTATATTTTTGTGTATTTGACGCACTTAAATGTTTCAGATCATCAAATTTTAATATCAGACAAAGATAACTTGAGTAAATGCAAAGGACAGTTTTTAAATGATGATTTCATTTATTAAGGGAAAAAGCTATCCAAACCTACCTGGCCCTATGTGGAAAAAGCAATTGACCCCTAAATCTAATAACTGGTTGTGCCACCCTTGTCGGCAACAACTGCAATAAAGTATTTGCGATAACTGACAGTGAGTCTTTTATGTCACTGTTGAGGAATTTTGACCCACTCTTCTTTGCAGAATTGTTCTAATTGAGCCACATTGGAGGACTTGAGCTGGAGGTCACAAACTGATGGACAGACATTCTCCTTCAGGATTTTCTGGTAGAGAGCAGAATTCAGGGTTCCATCAATTACGGCAAGTCATCCAGGTCCTGAAGCAGCAAAGCAGTGCCAGATCATCACACTACCACCACCATGTTTGACTGTTGGTGTGATCTACAGTATGTTTTTTTTTATTCCCTACCAGTGAAAGGCCAAAGGGGGGTTATGTTATGGGTTAGTCCTTTCATCTGTCCCTCTTTTGTGAAATCAACTCCTACAGTTTTGGTCCAATTGTTTTGAAACTTGGTATCATGATTTGATATACACTGATGATGCACATATTGCAGTTTGGTTCTGATCGGATGATGTTTGCAGGAATTGTAGTCCCTGACCTATGACCTCCGGTTTCACCTCACTTCATAGACAGTAACTGTCTTGTGAAATCAACTCCTACAGTTTTATTCCGATTGTTTTGAAACTTGGTACCATGGTTTGATATACTCTGATGATGTGCATATTGCAATTTCACTCTCATCAGATGACCTTGAGGTCAAAGGTCAAATTTTTCCTGAAATCTTCTAAACACAGTAACTACAAAAAGAAATGATTTAGGCTTTTCAAATCGATACTGTAGTTGTATCTAATAAACATCTTGGACGACTCACACCCTCACCTAACTATGGGTTTGGGGTTAAAGGTTCAAAGTTAACATTGCAGTTGCACTATGGTAAATACTACATTTACAATTGCTATAAAACCAGTAAAGCTAGGGCCGCCAAACCTGGTATACAGGTTCATCTTGGAATCCTGACCTCTGATTGTGGGTTTGGGGTCAAAAGGACAAAGGTCAACATCAAAATGGCTTATAAACTATATCTTAACAACAAAGAAAGTGAGGGTCACCAAACTTGCTACACAGGTTCACCTTAGGATCCTGACCTCTGACTACGGGTTTGGGGTCCAAAGGTCAAGGTTAAAATTCCTTATGCCTTATTACTGTACAGCAAGTAAAGTCAGGGTCACCAGACTTGCTACGCAGGTTCACCTTAGGATCCTGACCTCTGACTATGGGTTTGGGGTCCAAAGGTCAAGGTTAAAATTCCTTATGCCTTATTACTGTACAACAAGTAAAGTCAGGGCCACCAAACTTGGCACAAAGGCTAACCCTGTGAACCTGAAGTGTGACCATGGTGTTGGGATCACAAGGTCAAAGGTCAACATCAAAATGGCTTATGAACTATAGCTCAACAACAAAGAAAGCTAGGGTCACCAAACTTGCTACACAGGTTCACCTTGGGATCCTGAAATATGACTGGTTTTGGGATCACAACATCAAAGGTCAACATCAAAATGCCTTATAAAGTACAGTGGATATAAAAGGTCTCCTCACCCCTGTTCAAATGCCAGGTTTTTGTGATGTAAAAAAAAAAACCCAGGATAAATCATTTCAGAGCTTTTTCCACCATTAATGTGACCTATAACCTGTACAATCCAATTGAGAAACAAACTGAAATCTTTTAAGAGGAAAAATAATAAACTTACAATAACCTGGTTGCATAAATATGCACACCCTTAAACTAATACTTTGTTGAAGCACCTTTGGCTTTTATTACAGCACTCAGTCTTTTTGGGTAGGAGTCTATCAGCGTGGCACATCTTGATGTGGCAATATTTGCCCACTCTTTGCAAAAATGCTCCAAATCTGTCAGATTGTGAGGGCATCTCCTGTGCACAGCCCTCTTCAGATCACCCCACAGATGTTTGATCAGATTCAGCTCAGCTCTGGCTGAGCCATTCCAAAACCTTAATCTTCTGGTGAAGCCATTCTTTTGTTGATCTGGATGTGTGCTTTGGGTCATTGTCATGCTGAAAGATGAAGTTCCTCTTCATCTTCAGCTTTCTAGCAGAAGCCTGAAGGTTTTGTGCCAACACTGACTGGTATTTGGAACTGTTCATAATTCCCTCCACTTTGACTAAGGCCCCAGTTCCAGCTGAAGAAAAACAGCCCAAAGCATGATGCTGCCACCACCATGCTTCACTGTAGGTATGGTGTTCTTTTGGTGATGAGCAGTGTTGTGTTTGTGCGAAATATACCTTTTGGAATGATGGCCAAAAAGTTCAACCTTGCTTTCAGTGAACCATAACACATTTTCCCACATGCGTTTGGGTGATTTCAAATGTGTTTTTGCAAAATGTAGCCGGGCTTGGATGTTTTTCTTTGTAAGATGAGGCTTCCGACTTGCCACCCTACCCCATAGCCCAGACATATTGTGACGTAATTGTGACGCGCCAGTAAGGCGCGATGTGTCCTGGCTCCCCGCAGCGGAAGCATCCTTCCTTGCGCTGCTGTTGTTGTACTCTCATTGACCACGCAGCTGTGGTCCGGCGTAATTCCTCCTCCTTGCTCTCAGCTGTGGCCTGGAAAGCTCTCTGCCTCAGTGAGGACACATCAGCTGCATGATCCTTCATCAGCTCCACTCGCTCCGCTTCTGCCACGGCCATCTCCCCATCTGCTTGCTGCGTGAATCCAGATGTGTTCCTGGAGCTGGGCCAGGCGGACCCCATGGATGAAGTGCTGGAGGTCGAGCTTCTCCACCGCCCCGGCTCGAAATCTGGGTAGCCCCGCTGTGTCAGTAGCCGTATGTCCACTGCGTAGGCTCTCAGGTTCTCTTGGCTGCTTCACCGGCAGTTGGCCAGCTGTTCCCAGGCATGCGCAGCGTTGGTCGCTCTCCCAAACTGCCTCTGGAGCGCTCCTTGTAGCACTGCCCAGCTGCGACGTTCCTCAGGCCGGAGGTCAAACAGCGTGCAGAGAGCCCCGCCCTCCAGGGCCAGCGCAGCCTGCACGGCGGTTTCTTTGGGCGTCCTGCCATTCAGTGCAGCAGCCAGTTTGACCTGGATCAGGTTGCCATCCAGCAGAGTTTCGCCACCAAAGCGGGGGAGTTTGGCCCATTGGCAGGTTGGTGGGATGGTCGCCTCTTGGTCGATCGCCGCCCCCAGTCACAGTGGAATCGCCGGCCCGTCCTGCCCTGAAAACGGTGGGAAGCGGGCCAGGTATGCTCTGTTCAGCCCACCCTGCCTTGAGAAAGGCAGAAGGCGGGGTATGCTGGCCCCGTCGGGTCCACTGCTCCATTCGTCCATCTCCGTCTCTATCTGGCAGATGAGCCGCTGGAGTTGCCGAATCGCTACATCGATCCTCGCTTCCATCTCTCCAAGATCCCACTCTTGACACCAGTGTGACGTTTCATGGGTTTCACACAAATAAGGAGAGATGATTGTGACGCAACAGGCTTCACTCACTCACAACACAGAACGGCGGGGAGGTCATTTACACAGACCCTTATCTCACTCATGGTGACACAGACACATGATCTATCACATACAGGGAAACAACGCTAACTGGTTTTATAACACAGTTATAATGACACACCAATAACACTTAGAACACACGGATAATAGTCTTTGAATCCTCCGCGGAGAAAGCATGCCGGGAGAATCTCCACCCCCTTATCACAGCCCTGACGTTACAATATGAAGAAGACAGGAGATTGTTGTCACATGTACTAAACAGCTAGTACTTGCCAGAAATTCCTGCAGCTCCTTCAATGTTGCTGTCAGCCTCTTGCCAGCCTCCCTGTCCAGTTTTCTTCTTGTCTTTTCATCAATTTTGGAGGGACGTCTAGTTTTTGTTGATGTCACTGTTGTGCCATATTTTCTCCACTTGATGATGACTGTCTTCACTGTGTTCCATGGTATATTTAATGCCTTGGAAATTCTTTTGTACCCTTCTCCTGACTGATACCTTTGAACAATGAGATCCCTCTGATGGTTTGGAAGCTCTCTGTGGACCAGGGCTTGTGCTGTAAGATGCGACTAAAAAATGTCAGGAAAAGCCTGCTAGAACAGCTGAACTTTATTTGGGGTTAATCAGAGGCACTTTAAATGATGGCAGGCAGGGCTGGACTAGCCATCTGGCATACCGGGCATTTGCCCGGTGGGCCAACACCCAATGTGGGCAGGTGTGAGGTCATCAATGTAATTATGTAACCACGCCTTCAAGGATCGCTGCGCACAGGCTTTTGAAATACTGATGGCAGCCCATTTGTTTATTTTCATTGCTGACACTGGACTGCTCAATCAAATTTCTTCAGCAGCCCTAACACCTCCACCTCTTCCTTTGCAGTGCACACTGACCCCTTTCAGAGCTGAGTTGACGGTGTAAGAAATTGTGTGGCAGCAGAAGTGTCGGGTGAAAATGGACAAATAAAAGCGTAAAAGTGAAGTTGAAAAGATTCGGGGGAAAACTAAAAAATGGAAATGGATACCACTGAATTTATTAAAATGAAGAAGAAGCCATCTCTGTTGTCATTTAGTCCATACAGCCAATCATGTACAGTAAAACAAAATTGGGTTTCTCCTATCTACAATGCTAATCACATGTAGAATCAGAGGGGTCGCTGCCATGCAAGGCACTGCCACAAACAACTTCTCCTTCCCCCATTCTGTTATGCTGAGTCCCAAGCTAGAAGGCGGGAAGTACCATTTTTAAATGGTCTTTGGTATGACCCGGCCAGGATTTGAATCCACGACCTCCCAGTTGTGGGGCAGATGCTCTACCAACTAGGCCACCAGGACATATTAGTTGGTTAAAAAAGCAACAGAAGGACTTCCAGTCTGGACACCATGGTGATAGCAGCTTAACGCTGAAGCTCCCAGACCCGATCCAAGATAATACCTTGAAAATCAGATTTAACGGATTTTTGGAAGAGTGAAAATCAAAAGACAAAGTCATCATGCCTAAAGGAAAACGGAAGAAATCGACATTTACCAGGCCAGGACACGCATCGGCAGGAGAATCTGATCCGGAGGATTTCCATTCAGAAGACGAGGAGCTGAATGAAGCTAGCAAAAAGGTTAGCTTAAAAATGGTACTTAAAGAATTAAGACGATTTCGCCGAGAGTGTTGGGCCGAATTTCGTGAAATCAAAGAAGAAATAAAAAGGGCAAACAGCAGAGTGGACCAGGCCGAGGACCGAATCTTGGAAGCAGAGGAAAGAATAAAAGGGCTGGAAGATACCGTGCTGGATCTACACAAAAGACAGTCAAGACTGGAGGCTAAGCTAACCGACCAAGAAGGCAGACTAAGAAGAGACAACATAAGAATTCATGGTCTGAAAGAAGGAGTCGAGGATGGTTTCACCACAATGGCGGCATGCGTGGAATCCTTACTGAGAGAGAAGATGGATATTCCCCAATCCACCGACTTGAAGATAGAAAGGGCGCACCGTACATTAGCCCCTAGGCTGGCGGCGGAAGCGCCTCCACGATCGGTGGTCGTGAAGTTTTCCAACTCCAAAATAAAAGAAGAGGTTGTAAGACTGGCTTGGCAGAAAAAAGGATTTATGCACCAAGAGAGAAAAGTTTTTGTGGAGCACGACTACGCCCCGGAGGTCCTTAAAAAGCGTCGGGAATACAACGACGCTAAAAAGGTATTACGAAAGAAAAAACTGCACTTCCAGACACCATTTCCGGCGAAGCTGAGGGTTTTCTACGGGGCAGAGACATGTCTCTATAACTCGGCGGAAGAAGCAACCACGGATATGGCGAGGAGAGGGCTCCCGGTAACGGTGTATAAACCCGCAGCAGACCCGATCGAAAGAATCAAGGCTCAAACGTGGTCCACACAGAGACCCTCAAAATCCATGGGCCAGCAGCGGGAAACCCAGCGCCAGAGCTACTAGGAAAAACTGGCCGTTTACAGGCGGGAATAACAATATTTTTAGTCAATCTGCACGTCCACCCCCCCCCTCCTACAAGGTAACAAACATTAAAGGAGATGCAGAATCTGCAAGTGGTAAAATATTTCATGGAACAGTCATAATATTAGAAACAAATAAGTCTTTAAAAAAAAAAACTTGTTAAAATAGAAATGTGACAATGAACCACATGATATCTCCACACTAACAAATACTGTATTAACGTGAATGTTTGCTGTGATGGTGGTGGGAGGGTGCACACAATTTCATAGGGTATAGGCATAAAAAAAAAAAATCATTACAAGTTCGGATTGGGATCTGAAATTCACGTTAAAAACATGGGACAACTTACAGGGGTAAGAGAGGGCCCTCAGCACGTAACGGAATCTGAGGAATCTCCCTCAGAGCCAACACACCATCATGGCTTTTCTAAGGTCACTAAAAAGACCTCAGCTCAGGAAGTTCTTTTGTCAGTTTTTTGTTTTAAAGTTTTATATACTATGTTCTTAATGTTTTTTATGTTCTTAATGTTCTTTCAGTTTCTGAGTAGTATAAAAGAGGGCCACCACACTGTTATACTAAATAAGACAACACGGACTTCCGGTTATGGCGGCCGCCTAGAAGGACACGTATCACTCTGCTCTACCCTTGGAAATAAAAATTCGGCAAATAACTCTCTCATTTGGAACAGAACTTTTCCCAGCGTTTGGGTGAGGATATGCCGGTGAAGACTAAGGCTGGGAAATCAGGAGGGGGAAAAATTGAATCGCCGAAGCAGTCCAAATTAACGGACTTTAAAGTTTGTGGCGCAGTAGAAAAAGCTGCGGATATGGCGGATGAAACTAGCGGTGGTGCGGTAACTGCTGCTACTGACGATGGCGGCACAGGTGCAGTGCTGGCTGCCATTAGCTCAATGAGAGCAGACTTTTCCGCTAAACTTGATGGGATTATGGCAGCGTTGGATGCAATGAGAAAGGAGTTGGGTGACTGCGTGGAGCGAGTGACGCAGGCGGAGCTTCGTGTTTCAAGTGCGGAGGATGAAATTAGCGGACTTCAAATAAAGGTGCGCACTTTGGAAAAAAAAAATAAAGATCTGGAAAATAGCGTTCTGGACTTGGAATCTCGGTCCAGAAGGAACAACCTGAGGCTGGTGGGTCTACCGGAGGGAGCCGAAGGTCGTGATTCATGCTCCTTTTTGGAGGGGTGGATCCCGGAGGCGCTGAACAACGCGGAGCTAAAATCATCAGTCGTCTTGGAAAGCTCCCACCGAATTGGCCCACCGAGAGGTAACAAGGCAGCACCGAGGACGCTAATTATGAAGTTTCTCAGCTACAGAGACAGGATGACGATCTCCAACGCGGTGCGGGCCAAAGGAGAAATTAAATACCAAGATCAGCAGGTGCGGTTCTACCCAGATCTGGCCTCAGGAATCCAACAATTAAGGAAGCAGTTTGACCCCATCCGCAAAGAACTGCGCAACCTTGAGATTCGTCATGGAGTGATTCACCCTGCAAGACTTCTGGTCACATATGAGGGCAGAACACGCATCTTCAAGACCCCCGAGGAGGCGCAGGAGCTCATCAAGAAGATCCAGGAAGAGACTGGTGGGAGCTAAGCATGAACAGAATATAGGGTAGAATATTTGAGCATTTAACTGATTAGAAGCATATAACAAGATTACAAAATATAGAATGTATTACATATTAAAAAAAAAAAAAAAGCACAAAATTGCTAAAGAAAAATTTGGAGTTAAATTGGAAAATTACAGAAGAGAGTTAATGTTACGTTATTAAAAGCAGTAGAGTTAGGGTGATTGAGAGGATGAAGAAGGAGTGGCTTTGGCTGTTCCTCGTGGGTGTGGAACGGTCGATGGCTATATCGGGAGACGGAATTTTTCTTTTGCTTTTGGGGGGATTGCCACAAATGTGGGAAGGGGGAATTTGTTTGTGTGTAGTTTGTAGGATGAATGTTCAACCACTCATTTTTTTGCTTTTCTGTTTGAGCATGTTTACACTGCAAGGTAATCCCAAACTCCCTATTGATTATAAATCAAAGCGTTAATCTTAATTTAACTTCATGGAATTGCAGAGGTCTACAAAATTTAAAAAAAACTTAAACAAGTTATGAATAAAATAAAAGACATGGGTTCAAAAATTGTGTTTTTACAAGAAACTCATCTAATAGAGGAGGATGTAAAAAGAATTAGGAGTAGATGGCAAGGAAATGTTTTCACCTCATCATTTTCATCCCGAGCCAGGGGAGTTATGACTCTCATACATAAATCAGTCCCATTTCAAGTGAAAAATGTAATTGGAGACAAATTTGGAAGATATGTAATCATTCAAGGATCTTTGCTATTAGAAAACATAAATTTGGTGAACTTATATGGTCCCAATATAGATGATCAAAAGTTCTTTGCCAATTTATTTCTTATCTTATCATCACTTACAGGGCAACATATAATAGCAGGGGATTTTAATTGTACATTGAATCCCAGTATAGATAGATCAACAGGACTGGACTGTACGCACAATGGATGTAGGATGACCATTAATCATTTTATGAAAGAATTGAAATTGATAGATATATGGAGAGAAATGAAACTACAAGTTAAAGCATACTCTTGTTATTCCAATACCTACAAGACATTCTCACGTATAGATTATTTTTTGATCTCCACAGAATTAAGGTCCAAGATTCAAAACTGTTTTTATGATAACATCGTGATCTCTGATCATGCACCCTGCTGTCTAATGTATGTAGATAAGAAATTGACAAAGGAACCAGGTAGATGGCAATTTCAGCATAAATGGCTTCAGGATGAGGAATTTGTTAAGTATATAGAAAAACAGATAGATGAGTTCTTTGATATCAATACTACACAAACATCAGCATGTGTAAAGTGGGAGGCTTTCAAAGCTTTTATTAGGGGACATATTATTAGTTATACAGGTTCAAAATCTAAGAAGACTCGAGAGGAGAGAGTCCAATTGGAACATAAAATAAAAATTCTTCAAGAAAGAGTATATGCAGGAAGAGATCCAAGGTTGGAGAACGAATTACTGATTTTGAGAGCTGAATATGACAAAAAATCAGCGAATAGAGCTGCCTCGAGTCTTCTAAGATTGAAACAATCTTTTTATGAACAAGGTGAAAAATCAGGAAAGTTATTGGCATGGCAGATTAAACAATTAGAATCTAAAACACCAATTACCAGTATTATAAGTAAAGGACAGGTAGTTATAGATCCTTCAGAAATTAATAGAGCCTTTAGAGATTACTATGAAAAATTATATGATACCAAAAATGAATCTGACTTAACAAAACTACATGGGTTTTTGAATGAACTATTTATACCGTGTATTCCAAATGAAAATAGGGAGATACTGGAGTCTAAAATTAGTCAAGAAGAAGTTGGACTAGCCATTGATAATATGAAATCAGGAAAAAGTGCAGGACCAGATGGTCTTCCAGTTGACCTTTATAAAAAATTTAAGAATAAATTAACAAAACCTTTTTTGGAAATGGTTTTAGAAGCATTTCAAAATAGTAATTTACCATCATATATGAATAATGCCTTAATTATACTGTTGCCAAAACCAGGTAAGCCCTCTAATAAATGTGAAAATATGAGACCAATAAGCCTATTAAATGCCGACCTTAAGATAATTTGTAAAATTTTAGCAAGACGAATACAAGAAATTTTACCAAATATTATTAATCGAGATCAGAATGGCTTTATAAAGGGAAGACAAGGCTTCCATAATGTAAGAAGACTATTTAATATTATTTATTCTAATAAAGAAGCACCGGATACAGCTCTCTTATCACTGGATGCCGAAAAAGCCTTTGATAGAGTTGAATGGCCCTTTCTTTTTGAAGTCTTACAAAGGTTTGGACTTGGAAATAATTTTATAAAATGGGTTCAGATAATATATAATAATGCTACTGCAGAAATTCTAACAAATAACAATATTTCAAAATCAATAAAAATCAATAGAGGATGTCGACAAGGCTGTCCACTTTCACCTTTACTGTTTACTATGGCAATTGAACCTTTAGCGATGGCGATACGTCTACAGTCACAAATATATGGAATTAAAGTTGGACCAACAGAACATAAAATCTCCCTGTATGCCGATGACATAATTTTGTTTATGTCGAATCTTAAAAAATCAATTCCGACCTTGTTGAATTTAATAAAGAATTTCGGGGAAATATCAGGATACAAAATAAATAAAACTAAATCTTCAATATTAATGCTAAATGAGACCCAGAGAAATTACCCAGCCCCTGAGGTAAATCAATTCAATGTTGTAAATCAGTTCAAATATTTAGGAATCCAAATTGTGCCTAAGCTAGAATCAGTCGCCAGTGTCAATTATGAAGCCTTAATGACAGATATTGATGAGTTACTTCAGAGATGGATGTCACTACCAATGTCGATGATCGGGAGAATTAATATACTTAAAAGTAATATCTTACCTAAAATACTTTATTTATTTCAATACATTCCCTTACCACCACCTTTAGATTTATTCTCAAGAATTAAAAAAAAGTTAGTGGAATTTATATGGAACAACAGGAGGGCTAGATTACGTCTGTCTTTATTATATTTACCATTTGATCGTGGAGGTCTGAAATGTCCAAATTTTATGTTGTATTATTGGTCGGCACAACTGAGGTCTATGACATATTATTTTTCATCAAATGATCTCCCTCACTGGACTGAAATGGAATCATACAATTTACCTTTACCTCTTCCCATATTCATATACTCAGATTCGGCAAAAAAATTACAAAAACAAGTTAAAAATCCATTTGTAAAGCATATGATCAAAATATGGTGTGAAGCTAAAAACTATTTAAAAGAACCACAGTTATTGTCACAATTTAGTCCAATATGGGGTAATCAATATTTTAAACCAGGGAGAGCGGACGCTGTATTTAAAGTATGGAATTTAAAAGGGATACAAAAGATTCAGGATTTATATTTGCCATGTGCAGAAAACATAATGTCTTTTGAAGAGTTGAGGATCAAATTTAATCTCAATAGAACACATTTTTTTAAATATCTTCAACTTAGAAACTTTATTCGATCAAATCAAAATAAAGCTCTCACTCGACCTATCTATTCATCCTTGGAAAAAATGTTGATGAAAGATAGTAAAAGAAAGGGTATTATTTCAGAGTTTTATAACTTATTGACACTATTTTCAAGTGAAATTTCACTGAAAAGATTAAACTACTGGAAAGAAGATCTGCAAACTGAAATTCCAGAGGAACAATGGGAATTGGCTTGTACAGAAGCTCAAACCAAATCAATAAATGTACGCCTTAAATTGATACATTTCAAATGGTTAATGCGGATGTATGTTACACCGGAGGAGTTAAATAGATATAACAAAAATATACCAGATACGTGCACAAAATGTATGGAAAGTAAAGGAACTCTATTTCATTGTGTATGGGAATGTAGATTAATAAGAATGTTTTGGGAAGAGGTGAGGGTAACAATTGAAAAAATAATCTCAAAACAAATCATATTGAATCCTAAACTGTTTTTGTTGGGTCTGTACCCAGAAAAGCATAATTTTAATAAAAGTGAAAGAACATTCATAGACCTCAGTTTGCTTAATGCCAAAAAATGTATTGCACTATTATGGAAAAAGACTTATAGACCAGATGTGACTCAGTGGTTAAGACAGATGTTAACAAACCTTCCATTAGAAAGAATAACATATATACTGAAATCAAAGGAAATTGCGTTTGAGAATATATGGAGACCTTTTATTGATTATGTAAAAAATTTAAACATAACTCTTGAAGAAGAAGGTGAATGATATGTGCGGACCTTGTAAATTCCAAACTGGTGAACATAATATGTATACTTATGTGTTGGATTGTCTAGACTAAACAGAGGAGCATTGTTGAAGATTTGATTTTGTTGGTGGTTGTTGGTGTTTTTTAGTGCATTTTTTTTTTTTTTTGTAGTACTTTAGTGTTAGTGTTTGATTGTTTGTATCATGTTTGTTTAAAAAAAAAAAGGTTCAATAAAGATATTGTGGAAAAAAAAATAAGACAACACAATGGAGAAACAGGGTGTAACCAAAATAATCTCATATAATGTAAAAGGGATCCTGAATCCAGTTAAAAGATCCAAGATTCTAGGCAAAATGAAAAAAGACAAAGCAGGAATAATATTTTTACAAGAAACCCACCTAACAGACGTGGAGCACACTAAACTCAATAGACAAGGGTTTAAAATGATCTCTTCATCTTCATATAAGTCGGGGAGGAGGAGGGGAGTAGCAACATTGATCTCAACCAAAATTACATTTGAAAAAAAATCAGAACACAAAGATAAAGAAGGGAGATACAGTTTGGTAATTGGGCGGCTAGAGGGAGAAGATATCACCCTGCTGAATGTATATGTACCTCCAGGGGCTAACTGGAAATTTTATAAAAATGTATTTGACCTAATGATAACTAAAGCCCAAGGTTTAGTGATATGTGGGGGGAGACTTCAATCTAAGACTGAATCCATACTGGGATGCATCAGGTAATTCTCCACATCAAAATAACACTCAAAGTAGGAAAACTTGGATGCTACTAAAAGAAATGGGAATCTGTGATGTGTGGAGGGAATTCAACCCCAGTGTAAAAGATTATACATTTTACTCAGCACCACATTCATCATACTCAAGGATTGACTATTTTTTATGTTTAATAGAGACATTGGAAGAGTAAAAACATGTAAAATAGGACTGATGGATCTCTCTGACCACAGTCCGATCTATATGGACTTAAATATCCAAAAATACACAAATAATACATTTTCTTGGAGGTTAAATTCAAATGTCCTGAAAGGACCACTGAAAGATGAATTGGAATCAGATATTCTCAGATATTTGGAAGAAAATGATAATGGAGAAGTATCCCCTTTAATACTGTGGGACGCATGCAAAGCTGTAATAAGGGGAAAGATTATTGCAAAACTGGCAATCCAAAAGAAACTGAGACAAGAAAAACTAACCACATTAGAGTCAGAACTTAAAAACCGAGAAAAAGAGCACAAAGACAACACTCATTCTAATGACTTGCTCAAAATTAAGGAAATTAAAAAACAAATAAATGAGATCTACACAATAGAAATCCAGAAGAAACTTACATTTCTGAAAGAAAAATACTATGAAGCAGGCAGCAAATCGGCAAAATTACTAGCCTATAAACTGAGGAAACAACAAACGGAGAGAGCAATCTACAAAATCAGAGACCCAGTATCAAAGGAAATAAAATTTAGAATTCAGGATATTCTTAAAAGCTTCGAGAACTACTACAAGAACTTGTACTCCCTCAAAAAACATAAAAACGCATCCAAAGCATTCCTAAACACATTAAATCTTCCCCAACTTACTGAGTCACAAAATAAAACACTACTGTCAGAAATACAACCTAAAGAATTAGAAAAAGCAATTATGAAACTTAAAGCTAACAAATCCCCAGGAGCAGATGGCTATACAGCAGAGTGGTACAAAACCTTTAAACAGCAACTATCTCCTCTCCTCCTGAAAACATTTAACTATGTCCTCCACACAGGGGAAATCCCCCCTCCTGGAGAGAAGGGGTCATTGCAGTCATACCTAAACCTGAAAAGGATAAACTAGAATGCTCCAACTACAGACCAATCAATGTGTTAAATCAGGACTATAAGCTTTTTACCACTATCCTTGCCAAAAGGTTAGAAAATATACTGACAGACTTAATTCATTTAGACCAAACAGGTTTTATAAGACAAAGACAGACACAAGACAACATTAGATGCACTTTACACATAATTCATCATATTAAAGAAATATAACTTAAATGCAGCCATATTGGGATTAGATGCTGAAAAAGCATTTGATTCGGTTGACTGGTCTTTCCTATGTAGAATCCTATCCAGTTTCAATTTTCATAACAACTTCATTAGAACTATCCAGGCATTATATAAAAAACCAACAGCTAAAATAAGGATTGACGGTAAATTATCATCATCTTTTGAGCTGGAAAGAGGATGTCGTCAGGGCTGCCCCTTGTCTCCACTGCTCTTTGCAGTCTTCATAGAACCTCTGAGCCAATGGATAAGACAGAATCAAAAAATTCAAGGTATTACACTTGGTCAGAAGGAACATAAAATAGCACTCTTTGCTGATGACATTTTAATATACCTGGGGCAGCCGGACACCTCTTTTCCAGAACTAATCTCAGTTTTTTCAGAGTATGGAGATTTATCGGGGTACGAATTAAACATGTATAAAACCCAAGTTTTAACATTCAACTATGACCCAAATCAATATTTACTAAGCAAACTCAAAACTAACTGGGAGATGGAATCTATGAAATATCTGGGGGTGTAGAAGAGCTTGGAATAACGAGGCGATGTGATTTATAAACCAAAGTTTATTATCAGCTTCGCTCCTCTAACAAGTCTCATCTCAGTGCAGAAGCAGAATAAGAGGTCGAACACATTCAGACCTACATACTTATACCTACACATCACAAAAGACATTGCACATCAAAGCTGACATCCCGCATTAGCTTAATCCCCCCTCCTTTGTCTTCCTACTTCTCCACCTGACCCTGGGTGGTCAGGGCGATCGATCTCCTCCACTGTCCTCTGTCTCTTCCACCTGGCCCTGGGAAGTCAGGGCGATCGATCTGGTCTCCACCGCTGCGCCTCGGATGCTCTTTGATCTTCGCTGGCGGTTGAGACCTCTTGTCCTGTTCTGAGGCGTGAGGTTGTTGTACATATGTAATCACTAAACATTCTAACATGCTTATACATATGTAGGTTATGGGATATATAATTAATATAAACCACAGCCCCCCCCCCCCCCAAACGACTAAGAAAAGGACAATAAAAGAAAGTCCACAGTTTAAGATAATTTCTATGACATACCAACTGTTAAACCTCTTGACAAGGAAAAAAAAAACAAAACTTTCCAGCAGCTATGGTCCTGTAGAGAATTCAGTGGTAATCATAACAGCGTAGTAATATCACAAATCAGTCTTAAAACTGTCACAGCACAATCTGATAAAATAGTTAACAACTTTAGGTTAATTTGTGTCAGTCCCTGTGCCGTCTGGGTTTTAGTCTTCTCCCGAATCTGCTGTGGGTCTGCTTGGGCGTCCCGGCGGGACCTTCCTGTAAGGAATCTGCAGCTTGGGGAGGAGAGTGGTTATTTGTTCCCTGCAGGGGGGCTGAGTCGAAAATACGGCGGCGCCATGCAGCTGGGACTACCAGGCGAGGTCGGCCGGTTGAAACGTCGCAGATTAGGGGGGGTACACCGTCGCGTAAACCCCTTTCCTCCAGCCTTAACCCTGTTGGTCCAGACAGGAGTGCGCGCACGTCCGTGTCACTGCTTTGCTCCTCTGCCATGGCTGCGTAATCTATCCCTACGTGAATTGGGGCCGCGTACATGTCCGCGTTGGCGAAGAGTTCTGCGGCTGAGGTAGTATAATCTGTCTCCTCGCGCTCTGGCGATGTCACAGCGCGAGAGAGGCAGTCTGCTACCACGTTAAGTTTGCCTGCCACATGTCGAATGTCTGTGGGGAACTCTGAAATTGCAGCTAGCTGTCTTTGTTGCCTGCCTGACCATGGTTCTGAAATTTTAGCCATCGCAAAGGTGAGCGGTTTGTGGTCTACAAAAGCCGTGAAACGCCGCCCTTCTAACCAGAACTGGAAGTGGCGGATGGATAAATGAAGCGCTAGCAGCTCCCTGTCAAAAGTGCTGTATTTACGCTCCGTTTGGTTTAACGATTTGCTAAAAAATGCTAAAGGTTGCCAGGTTCCGCCAACGTGTTGTTCCACAACCGCCCCTATGGCCAGGTCTGAAGCATCTGTGGTTAGCGCGATGCGGGCCGAGGGGTCAGGGTGAACCAACAATGTGGCGTTCGCTAGAGCACTTTTTACTTCCGCGAAGGCGCGTTCGCGCTCCGGGATCCATTCGACCGCGTTGGAAGGTTTTTGTTTTCTGAGCGCGGTATACAGGGGCTGCATGAGTTGAGCTGCGCGGGGGAGGAAACGGTTGTAAAAATTAACCATTCCCAAAAATTCTTGCAGCGATTTGACCGTTTGTGGTCGTGGAAAATTTTTTACTGCGCGAACTTTGTCTGGCAATGGGACTGCCCCCTCTGGTGAAACTCTGTGTCCCAAAAAATCAATTTGTGACACGCCGAATTTGCATTTGGCTGGACTGATTATTAACCCGTGCTCTTCTAGTCTCTGAAAAACCGTAGTGAGGTGTTGTTCGTGTTCTTCCTCTGACGGGCTGGCTACCAGCATATCGTCGAGGTAGACAAACACGAAGGGGAGATCGCATAATACCGCGTCCATCATCCGCTGAAAGGTTTGAGCAGCGCCTTTGAGGCCAAACGGCAGCCGCAAAAATTCAAAAAGACCGAAAGGGGTTATTACAGCCGTTTTAGGAATGTCTTCCGCTCGAACGGGGACTTGGTGATAGCCGCGGACCAGGTCTATTTTAGAAAAAATGCGCGCACCCGCCAGATGTAGTGAGAAATCTTGGATGTGAGGAATTGGGTAGCGGTCATGCGCTGTCGCATTGTTTAATCTGCGGTAATCGTCGCACGGTCTCCAAGAACCGTCGGTTTTCGGGACCATGTGGAGTGGCGATGCCCAGGGGCTTTTCGAGCGTCTAATAATGCCTAATTTTTCCAGGGTGGCAAACTCGTCCCGTGCTATGGCGAGCTTGGTCGTGTCTAAGCGCCGAGCTTTGGCGAACACGGGTGGGTCTGTTGTGGGAATGAAGTGTTCAACCCCGTGTTTCGCTACTGTTGCTGAAAATTTTGGAACTGTGAGTGCTGGAAATTGGGTGAGGAGTTGGTCAAACTTACCTCCTGCTGTTGTGACACTGGCCTGCACGGGTGGTGGAGAAACTCGAGCTGAGCAGGGGATAGAATAAAATGACAGTGCATTAACCAAGCGTCTATTTGCTAGATCTACTAACAACCCATGTGCACACAAAAAATCAGCCCCCAACATGTTAAAGCTCACCGCCGCTACAATAAATGTCCATCTATAGTTGCGGCCGTGAATGCAAAGAGGCAGGCTCCTTTCACCGTAAGTGTCGATGATGGAGCCGTTGGCTGCCATCGCCCCATTTCCCCGGGGACCCATGGCCCGATCTGCGTGGGAAGGGGTGATAAAGCTCAGTTGAGCTCCGGTGTCGATCAGGAACTGTCTCCCGGTGTGTCCGTCAGTCACATAAAGAAGTTTATTTTTTTCGCCGAGAACCGCAGCCGTTAACGGTTCTCGGTTTTGGCGTTTTCCCGAACTTTTGAACTTGCAGGGGGGAACGAATTTGTACGCCCCCTCGGCGAAACGGTGGTGGTAATAGCAGATGTCGTTCCGCCTGCTGCGTCTTGGTCGTGTTGCCGCCATGGTGGGCGGGCTCTGCTCGGTTGTCTGTGGTTCTCCGCTGCTCTGGGCATCTACGGATGCTGCTGTGGCCACCTGTTCCCCGCAGGCGTTGGTGAGTCGCTGCGCTTCTCGGGCCAGCGCGCGGAAGCCCTGCTGGGTGCTGCACCACATGTTGATCAGCGTCCCTCTCATGTGTGGCGGCAGAGTGCTGAGGAAGATGTGTTGGAAGAGGAAGTTGTCGTTGTCCTCCTCCTTGAGCTGCAGCATGTCCTCCATGAGGGCCTTGGGCCTGCATCCTCTGTGGCCGTAGATCGCCAGGATCCTCTCTGCTCTCTCCTCGGCTGAGGGGACGAAGTTCTCGACGATGGTCGCCTTCAGCTCTCTGTATTTGTCATGGGCGGACGGCTGTCGGATTATGCTCCGCGCGCATCTTGACGTGGCAACGTCGAGTTTGGCGACGATGTGATAAAATTTCATCTCGTCCGCCGTTATGCCCGCCAGTGCAAACTGAGCCTCAGCTTGCTGGAACCGCGAGCTCGGGTCTTCTTGCCAGAATTCTGGCAGCTTGACGGTGACGCCGCTTGTGTGGGCCGTCCTTGATGTGTCCGCCGGGTGAGAGCGCCTTTCTTCTGCTCTCACGGCGGGGCTGGGGATGGTGCTCGGTTGAGCCCTCTCTTCTGCCGTGGGGGAACGTCTTCCATCCGTTCCCCTGTCTGCATGGGCGCCGGCGCTTGCCTGGGTCGCCTCCGATGAGTCAATCGCGGGAGAACGTCTCTGTTCCATCCTCACGTCTGGTCACCAGTGTAGAAGAGCTTGGAATAACTTGGCGATGTGATTTATAAACCAAAGTTTATTATCAGTTTCGCTCCTCTAACAAGTCTCATCTCAGTGCAGAAGCAGAATAAGAGGTCGAACACATTCAGACCTACATACTTATACCTACACATCACAAAAGACATGCATATCAAAGCTGACATCCCGCATTAGCTTAATCCCCCCTCCTTTGTCTTCCTACTCTTCCACCTGGCCCTGGGAAGTCAGGGCGATCGATCTGGTCTCCACCGCTGCGCCTCGGATGCTCTTTGATCTTCGCTGGCGGTTGAGACCTCTTGTCCTGTTCTGAGGCGTGAGGTCGTTGTACATATGTAATCACTAAACATTCTAACATGCTTATACATATGTAGGTTATGGGATATATAATTAATATAAACCACAGGGGTCAATATCCCGAAACAACTCAACAAAATTATAACACTAAACTATGATCCACTGGTGGCAAAAATAAAATCTGATCTAGCAAGATGGAATATGATACCATTCTTGGGTACTGCACAAAGAACTGAAGCAGTCAAAATGAACATACTTCCACGTCTTCTATACCTTTTCCAAACAATACCGGTAGAACCTCCCAAAAAAACATGGCAAGAACTGGACAGAAGGATCTCAAGATTCATATGGCAGGGCAAGAGACCTAGAATCAGATATAGAACCCTACAGCTAAACAAAGACAAAGGTGGACTCGCGCTGCCAAATATCAGGGATTATTTTAAAGCCGCACAAATTAAAACTTTAGTAGAGATATGTAACCCAGACTACACTGCACAATGGAAGGAGATGGAATGCCAAATAACAAGTGACATCCCTCTACAGGCGATAATAGGGAACAATATCTTACCAAAACTTTTGAATAACTAACCCATGGATAGAGACCCCGCTAAAAATTTGGTTTAAGATAGTCAGAGAGAATCAAACTAAAGAACCCTATCGATTTCTGCAATGGATTGCCTATGATCAAGACTTTACTCCTAATAAAACAGACACTAGATTTAAAAAGTGGAAAGAGAACGGACTGATAAAATATTACGATTTTTTTAAAGGGCAAATTTTAAGAAGTTTTGAAGATTTGAAAAAACAAGGTCTAATAAATCAAGACCTTTACAGGTTCTTTCAGCTTAGACACCACATAAACAATATACTTAAAGAGGAGGATTTGGAAAGGGCCCAGTCAGGTGTTCTGAAGGTCTTCTTAATGGCATATAAAGGGATCCCAGGGATCAGATACATTTCTAAAATATACCAAGGTCTTCAAGACTTAAAAGGAGACAACACATCATATATAAAAGAGAGATGGGAAAAAGAGGGGAATTTCACTTTACAACTGGAAATATGGGAAAAGCTAAATAAACAACAATGGAAAAGTACCTCATCCCTGCAGTGGAGAGAATTTGGATGGAAAAATTTGGTAAGATTTTTCAGAACACCTGCACAAAACAAATTTACTCGTAAGGGGTTGAATTGTTGGCGCTTGTGTGGTGAAGAGACTGCAAATCATTTTCATGTGTTTTGGTCATGCCCAGTTATCCACCAATATTGGACCAAGGTACAGACAATATTGGGGAAAATATTCAAAATAACAGTCCCCTTTTCTTTTGTAACTTTGTATTTGGGTTTACTACCGGATTCACTGGAAAGACGAGGAGAAAAATACTTATTCACTGTTTTAATATTGGCAAGTAAAAAAGCCCTAACTAAAAAATGGATGCTGAAGGACTGTCCTACACCTGAAGATTGGATTAACGTGATCCAAGACATCTACTCGATGGAAAAGTTGACATTTGCACTGAGACAGGACATGGATGGGTTCTTGAACTTTTGGCAACCCTGGATCACATATGTGTCTGTTTATTTATTTATTTGTTATTTTTTTTGTTGGTTTTTTTTCTTGTTTTGTTTTTTCTTTAATTTCTCTTTTTCTTTCACGTAAAAAAGGGGTGTAATAATTATTCTTCCAATGTTGTCATAAAACAAAAAAAAGGGAACATGTGATGAAAATGTAAACAAAGCAATGCTGTAATGATGTGTATACCCTTTACAAAAACTTAAATTAAAAAAAAAAAAGCAACAGAAAAAGCCTTGTGTGTCAAACTTTGTTTTATCCTACTAATTCCGACATAAAGTCAAACTTCTGAGTGTATTTAAATGCAACATCAGGGCCCTCCCTATCGCAACAGCGGGAAAGGTGAGCAGACAGGAGGCTCCTTCAGCTCTTCTACAGGCAGTTCAGTTTATTTGTTCTTTATTAAAATAACTGTATAAATATACCAAATCATTAACCAACAGTGATCTGTGTGGAGTTTGCATGTTCTCCCCGTGTCTGCATGGGTTTACTCCGGGATTTGTCTGGTTTCCTCCCACATGCCAAAAACATGCAAGTTAGGTTAATTGGCATCAAAACTGGGGATTCTAAATTGTCCTTAGGTATGACTGTGAGAGTGAATGGTTGTCTGTCTCTCTGTGTTGGCCCTGCAATGGACTGGCGATCTGTCCAGCGTGTACCCTGCCTCTCACCCAAAGATGCTGGGATAGGCTCCAGTCCCCCTGCGACCCAAAAAGGATTAAGCGGAAGAAGAATGAATTAAAACAAATGGATAACACAAAAAAGTGCAAGCTTTGCTGACACAAAACATGCCAGCAATTTTTCCACAATTTGAGCCACGCCTACTCACTCATCTCTACCAAGTGTTTTCGCCATATCTCATAATGATGTATGACGCCAGCCTCATCTTGAATATTCTGCAGAATTATGCATAGTTTTTGGGTCTGTCTGAATTTATTCAGTAAGAGTATAATGCATACCTGCAAACATTTAGGTTTCAAAGTACGAAAATCAACTATTTGTTCTCAGTGATTCCTACCCAACCATCAATGGCCTGGTTTAAGTCTCTAGACTCAAATATAAGTAAATTTTTATGGAAGGATAAGCCATCACGGATTTGTTTAAAAACACTCCAAAAAGTGAAAGAGTGCAAAGGCTTAGATCTACCAGTTTTTTTTAAATTACTTTTTAGCCAGTAGACTGCAGTTTGTTTCAAAATGGACAAAATCAGCCCCACTAGGAAACCCATGGTTAGATGCTGAACAAGCTCTCTGTGGGTCGCTAAATATCTCTGACTTACCTTTTATAAGTCCCTGTATTAAATGCCATGACTGTTTTAAAAGTATTAATATCAGCTCCTCTCTGACGGCTTGGTGGAAATTTTTAAAAATAATGGGGTTGTAGCGGGTTGAATTCAACCCCCCCACAACACACAGAGACAGTCAGCTCGCACTCCTGGGTTTTTTCCGCTGCATGCTGCGTTTACAGCTGTGAGGTTAAAGTGTCATCCATGCATTGTGTTCATGCATCCTGTCTGTACCTCTGATATGCAAATGCCCAGATTGACTGCTGTGAATGCCTTTGATGTATTGTCTGAGTTGAGTATATAAGCTGTCTGATTTTCATGTTCATTCTCTCATTCTGATTCTGCAACTGCTGCTGCTGGACACACACATTTTGTGTCCCTCTGGAGAGCCGTGGGCTCGCTCCCGGCGCACATGCACGGCGCCGGGAGCGGAGCTCGTGACGGCGGTATGATTTAATAAACCAACTTAAAACTCCATCGCTGCCTTTATTTTATCATCCGCTTCACTGGTGACCCTGAACATGCACACGTTTTGTGCAAACGCAACCTTCTGGTCTGGACAGCCATGCTGGCGACCCAACGCTGAAGAAAACGAGCTGCCGGCGAACGCAGCAGCCTGACTGATCTGCCCTCCCTGCGGCTTCAGGAAGGCCTCAACACAGAGCCCACGGCAGGCGAGCTACTCTCCGGACATCGCCCAAGACCGGGTAAACGGCAGTAAATGTCATGGCGTGACCCTCGCCGAGATCGGGGCGTCCATGTGGGACAGCCTGAGGGACAAAGACCGTCTATCTCCCCTCATCGCTCCAACGCACCATGACTATTCTGCAGCCACAGCTCATCATAGATGTTTTTCGGCGCCGACTGCGCCGATCTCCACCAAGTTTCCGACCCTGGTTCCTCTCCAGCGGGCCCAACCACGCAAGGAGCCCCGGCACACGCACCGGGGGTGACGAGGACGGCGCAACACGCACGGAACGAGAATAGCCCCAGAGACTGCCATCGTCCTGCGCAGCTGCACGCAGAACCTTCAAGGCTGTGCGCTCACCGGAAGCAAGCACGCGCGCAGCGCGCCCACAGGATTCACGGATGGTTTCAGCCACGGCGCACAAAGGATTCAGCCGTCTGCTTTTCCCGAGGGCTTTAGGGCTGCGCACGCGCCTAAAGCCAACACGCCAAGTTCCTCTGCTTTTGTTTACGCAACCTCGCCGCTCCTGTTTTTCTTCATGGCCACGAGAGGAGTCAGAGACTAGTTTTTCTTCTGGTGATCTCCACAAGTTCAATGGGACAGCCCCTCGACATCGCGGAGCAGCAAACAATTTTTGGCGCGCCCGGTCAGCTCTTACTACCCCCTTCCCCCACCCCCTCCACCTGCACAGAGCTTTTCCCTGCTCGCTGCCCAAACTGCAACATCGAGGTCTCGGCCCCCTGCCGTGCCCTCTGGGGGGGAGCGGTGTAGCGGGTTTAATTCAACCCCCCCACAACACACAGAGACAGTCAGCCGCACTCCTGGGTTTTTTCCGCTGCATGCTGCGTTTACAGCTGTGAGGTTAAAGTGTCATCCATGCATTGTGTTCATGCATCCTGTCTGTACCTCTGATATGCAAATGCCCAGACTGACTGCTGTGAATGTCTTTGATGTATTGTCTGAGTTGAGTATATAAGCTGTCTGATTTTCATGATCATTCTCTCATTCTGATTCTGCAACTGCTGCTGCTGGACACACACATTTTGTGTCCCTCTGGAGAGCCGTGGGCTCGCTCCCGGCACACATGCATGGCGCTGGGAGCGGAGCTCGTGACGGCGGTATGATTTAATAAACCAACTTAAAACTCCATCGCTGTGCGGCGGCATGAAATAAAGCCGCGTTGTTGAAGGTTTTAAGCAGGTTTTATTAATCATACCGCCGTCACGAGCTCCGCTCTCGGCGCCGTGCATGCGCGCCGGGAGTGAGCTCAGCGGCTCTCAGAGAAGGAGGACACAAAGTCTGTGTCCAGCAGCAGCAGTTGAGGAAGTGTAATTGAGAGAGGGAGTTACAGAACCTGTGCAGTATTTATACCCAACTCAGACAATACATCAAAGCGGATTCACAGCGGTTGGTACGATCAAAGGGACTGCAGAACAGGCATGAGACATTTGCATTTGAAAGACCTACATAACAATAGGCAGATTTGCTAGCCTCTGCTCCAGGTGTAGGACAAAGAGGTTACAAGGCACATCTACATATTGATCTGTCTCCAGGTCACAGTAAGGACAGGACGCATGAACACTATACATAAATGGCACATTACATCACAATACATGAATGGCACATTACATCACAACACATGCATGGCACATTACATCACAATACATGAATGGCACATTACATCTCAGTAGTGCAGCGGGAAAAACCAAGAGAAGAGAGCTGACTGTCCTGTGTGTTGTGGGGGGGGGTGAATCAACCCGCCACACGCTCCCCCCCAGAGTGCACGGCAGGGGGCCGAGACCTCGATAATCCATCTATGGGAGCGAGCTGGGGGAGAAGCTCGCTGCAGGCGGAGGGGGAGGGAGGAGGGGGGCCGGCAGAGGACGGTGAAATCGTCCGAGCCGCGCAAAAATTGCTTGCTGCTCCGCAACGTCGAGGGGCTGTCCCGTTGCGCATGCGGAGGTCCGCAAGAAGAAAAATTAGTCTCTGACTCCTCTCGTGGCCATGAAGAAAAGCAGGAGGGGCTGTAAGAAAAAAAAAAGAAGCAGAGGGACTTGGTTTGTTGGCTTTAGGTGCGGGCGCAGCCCTAAAGTCCTCGGGAAAAGCTGACGGCTGAATTCCCTTATGTGCCGTGGCTGAGACCATTAGAAAATCCAGTGGCGAGCTGCGTGCTTGCTTCAGGTGAACGAGCAGCCCTGAAGGTTCCGAGGGTGGCGATCGGCCGTTTTTCTCGGGCATGTGCAGCGGCGGAGGACGATGGCGGTCTCTGTAGCCTTTATTGCCCCGTGTGTGGTGCGCCGTCCTCGTAACTCCCCGGTGCGTGTGCCGGGGTTCCGTGCGTGGGTGGGCCAGCTGGAGAGGAGAACCAGGGTGCAGAATCTTGGTGGAGGTCGGCGCAGACGGCGCCGATAATCATCTATGATGAGCTGTGGCTGCAGATTAGTCATGGTGCGTTGGAGCGTTGAGGGGAGATAGACGATCTTTGTTCCTCAGGCTCGGGTAGATGAGTAGGATCGCTGAGAGGGAGGAGGAGCGGTGAGAGGGAGAAAACGTTCTGTGTCCCTCGGCCAGTCCAGCGTGGATGTCCCGATCTCAGGCGAGGGTCGCGCCATGACGTTTTCTGCAGTTTTCCCGGTCGTGGGTGATGCCGGGAGAGTAGCTCGCCTGTGTTGGCTCCGCGTCGAGGTCTCCCTGAAGCAGAAGGGAGGGCGGATCGTTTGCATCAGGCTGCTGTGTTCGCTGGCAGCGTGTTTTTTTCGGCGTCGAGTCGCCAGCGTAGTCGTCCAGACCAGAAGGTTGCGTTGCACAAAGCGTGTGCGTCTGCGGGGTCACCAGTGCGGCGGCATGAAATAAAGCAGCGTTGTTGAAGGTTTTAAGCAGGTTTTATTAAATCACACCGCCGTCACGAGCTCCGCTCCCGGCGCCGTGCATGCGCGCCGGGAGCGAGCTCAGCGGCTCTCAGAGAAGGAGGACACAAAGTCTGTGTCCAGCAGCAGCAGTTGAGGAAGTGTAATTGAGAGAGGGAGTTACAGAACCTGTGCAGTATTTATACCCAACTCAGACAATACATCAAAGCGGATTCACAGCGGTTGGTACGATCAAAGGGACTGCAGAACAGGCATGAGACATTTGCATTTGAAAGACCTACATAACAATAGGCAGATTTGCTAGCCTCTGCTCCAGGTGTAGGACAAAGAGGTTACAAGGCACATCTACATATTGATCTGTCTCCAGGTCACAGTAAGGACAGGACGCATGAACACTATACATGAATGGCACATTACATCACAATACATGAATGGCACATTACATCACAACACACGCATGGCACATT
Source organism: Pholidichthys leucotaenia (assembly GCA_020510985.1). Taxonomy (NCBI): domain Eukaryota; kingdom Metazoa; phylum Chordata; class Actinopteri; order Cichliformes; family Pholidichthyidae; genus Pholidichthys; species Pholidichthys leucotaenia. Next base: position 21,125,875 of record CM035840.1, on the reverse strand, counting down.
ACATCACAATACATGAATGGCACATTACATCTCAGTAGCGCAGCGGGAAAAACCAAGAGAAGAGAGCTGACTGTCCTGTGTGTTGTGGGGGGGGGGGTGAATCAACCCGCCACAGCTGCCTTTATTTTATCATCTGCTTCAGGGTCTTCATTTGTCCCTTGTAAACTCACGCCCATTTGGAATAATCCTGATATCTTGCAACAAAAGAGGACATTAAAATTTCCACTATGGCAAGAGAAGGGAATAAATAACTTAGAACATCTATTCAAGGTGGAAATTTTATCCAATTTCAGGAACTAGTGTCACAGTACAACATCAGTGATAAAAAGTATTTTGAATATCAACAGCTTAAATCCATAATAAAAGCAAGATTTAATCTTAATCAGACAGATTTAGAGGTACCAGTTAAGGTGGCAGAGTTTCTAAATCTTCATTCCCCTAAATTGATATCGAAAATGCATGGACTATTATCAAAGCTGGATGAGTCCGTATCTCTTCCCATATCAAAATGGGAGACAGACTTATCGATTAATAAGAAGGAAAGTTTCTGGACACAAATATGTTTAAAACACTTTTAAGATGACTAAAAACTCTAACTTACAACTTATACAGTATAAAGTTCTACATAAAATTCATTACACAGGACAAAGGATGTTCAAAATGGGCCTGAGTCACACAAATATCTGCTCTCACTGCACCAGCAAGATCTCAGATAGCTATATGCATGCTATGTGGTCCTGTGCACCGGTTCAAAAGTTCTGGCAGAAGACATGTGAGAACTTGTCGGCATGGTTTGGGTATAGTGTCCCACCCTCATCCACGCTTTGCATATTAGGTGATTTAAGTGAAATAAATATAGATGCAAAGATGTCACACATGGTTCTCACTGTCTTATGCATCGCAAAGAAAACTATCCTCATGAATTGGAAATCAAGAAATAACTTATGCATGACTTATTATGACAATAGTAAGTTATTATAATAACTTACTATTGGATTATATTAGCCTGGAGAGATTGTCAGCCTCCTCAAATAACAAATTGGCAGAATTCAATTCTCTCTGGTCCCCACTTATTAATACTATAATCTGAGGGGTAGCGGGTGGTGGCTCGCTCTCCTTGGCACCTCTGGCAGCTGGCTGCGTCCTGACCGCAGGTGTCCAGGGGGCCTGTTCCGGGGTGGCCGTTTGGCTGGCCCTGGGGGGGAGTTGGTTGGGGGGGCTGCGGAGTGGGCCGGGGGGGTTGGGCTTTGGCCCCCGGCCGGCTGGCCTCGCCTCTCGGAGGGGGGGGATCTGGGTCTGGCCCTGGGCCCCTGGTGCTGGGGGGGCGTTCCCCCTCCCTGGGCTGGAGTCGGATGTGCGCCGGTGGTGCGGGTTGGCCCCGGTGCATCCTTGCGTGGCGGGGTCATATTTTCCCTGGGGCCTGGTGGCATCCTGGGGTAGGTGCCTGCATCCTGGGTCACCCTCCCTGTCCACTGGGTTCTGCGGGTGTGTGTGTATGTGTGTGAGAGTGGGTGTGAGTGGGGGCTTGTGTATGAGTGGATGCGGAAGTGGGTGTGTGTGTTGAGTGGGCAGGTGGGGCAGTGTGTGGGTGTAGGTGAGCATGTGTGATGGTGGATGGGGGTACGTGTGTGTATGCGTGCGGTTACCTGTGAGTGGATGTCTGGGGGGTGGAGGATGTGTGTATGGGTAGGAGAACTTTGTTGGGTGGCAGGGGTTGGGCAGTCCATCTAGTGGCATGGGGGTTGGCGTTTCGGGGCCTGCTTGTCCCGGCCGCCCTGCTGTTGTGTTGCGGGATGAGGCATTTTGTCGCATCGCCCCTGGTGTCATTGGCGGCGGGTGTGTGTTGGTGCTTGGGGGTGGTTGAGGGGGCCATTGGCGCGGGTTGATGGCCATGTTTCCGTTGGGTTGCTCCGGGGTGGCTGTGGTTGCAGGGCGGCCTGCGGCTGTCGGTGGGGGGGGTCTTCCCCCACCCCGTTACCCTACTCCTGCTGGGGGCATGGGGGCCTGGTGGGGAGCCTGGGACCTATCATGTTGTCAAAATCTCTGGGTGCTACTGAATGTATAGATACAACCAAGGGAGTGAGAGGGGGGCTGAATATGAGCGTAAGTGAGAGTGAGGGGGTGATGAATGGAGGTGGTGATGGTGGGTTGGTTTTGTGCAGCGCTTTGCATTGTCAGGTCGCATCTCGGGGCGCCTGCGGTGGTCTGCTGATTGGTCGCTCAGGTGGACGCCGGGGGTGGGGGTCTACTTCTGTGGCCTGCGCCGATGGTCTCCCTGGCCACTGCCGGGCACTAGTGCGTGTTCAGGCTTGCTGCATCTGCTTCGCAGCTGCCTCATGAAACAAGGATGAATGAGGAGTGAGTTTGAATGGGTACTGGAGTGAGAGAGAATGGGTCAGTCTGAGTGAGTGAAAGGGAGTTAGTGCATATGGGTGCGCATGGGAGCATGTGGGTGTGAAGGTGTGGGGAGGGGTGTGTCTGCGAGTTGGGAGGTGCTGGATTAAGGGGGGTAGTGCCTCTCAGCAACGTGGGCTCCCCTGGTCGGGGGTACTTCTTTGGGCATGGGGGTCCCCGGGGTGTCCGACAGAGGCACTGGGGCGGGCCCACTGTGGGGGTGCCTGGGAGGGGCTCGCGCCGGGGGGCGTGGGCCAGTCTCCGCCCCAGGGGGTGGGGTCACTGGCCTCCTGGGGCCTGGGGCCTGGGGATGGGCATTGGCCCCGCTGGGGGGGGGGCGTCAGGCGTGTCCGGGGGTGTGGACTCGCCGCACCGGCCACCGAGCAGCCTGGCCTCCCTTGATCGTCCCTCCAGGGGCGGATGCCTGGCTTTCCTGGGGCTTGCTGACCTTGGACGTTTGTGCCCTGTGGGGGTTGGTGGCGCTGCCTCGCCTGCTCTGGGTTCCTGGGGGGGAGAGCTGCTGTGACCAGCCTTCCGCTTCATATGTTTCCTGACAAACCACTCACATGCACACACTTACTTTGCGCGCGTTCTCATATATATGCACGCAGACATACATGCACAAGTGTCTCTCCTTTAACAGGTGCGGAAACCAGACTCGTGTTGAGACATCTTCGGTGGAAGAAGCAGTTTGTCTTTTGTTTTAGTTGTTGGTTTGTTTGTTTTTTGTCTGTTCCCCTCCCTTTTCTTTCCCCCCTCCACACACTTCCTTTCCCTCTTCCCCATCCTGTTGTTGGATCTTCCATGGGTAAAATAATTAAAATAAAGTATTAAACGTTATTACAGGAGGAGTTTACAACAATATACAATTCACAGTTAGGGACTGTATAAGCTCCTCTTTGCAAAGTAAATCTGTTTTGGCACAATAAGGGTAACAGATCCCTGTTCTGTTTGCCTAGCTGCCTGACAGGACAAGGGGGAAAAAAAAGGTTTCAAAGTAGGTGAGGTTTTCACCTGGGATGGGGGTTAGAAAATGAGCTATTAATAGGCTATAAATAGCACCTACGATCACACTGCAGGTCTTAATGCTCAATTCCGATTTTTTGCCGAGATCTGATTTTTTTTTTGTGTGGGCGTTCACATTATAGTGCAGGTTAGTTAGTAGTAATTATAATTTAAATGCAATCCCCATCAGACTCCAGTGTGAACGGTCTACAGCTATGAAGTGACCCGCATGCGCAGAAGAAAACGTAACATCAGACACAGTGTTGTGTTTACAGAAGTAAATATGAGCCCCGGACGATTGAGGGGGGACAGAACTTCTTCACCTTGATGCAGCGCAGCAAAATGAAATGTTAAAATCATTCAGAAATGATCATGCACAAAATACATGAGACCAGCTTCATTTCTCTACACGCCAGATGACTGCTGTGATGAGCTCTGCTTTAACAGAACTGATCGATTAAATAGCTCTATTGAAAATGAGTCTCCGTGTCTCAGTGGGATTACCTGTATGAATAAGGTTAATAATAAATAATCCTAGTGATTAAAATAGGTTGCTCGCCCTCGCCTGACGTTGTCAGTGGCTCGGGCCCTAATAAACAGCGTGGTTCATACCAGCGGTGTAACACTGGTCCCGCACAGGAAGGAGAAGCAGCCACAGACTCCCCTCTCCTGGACTGTGTGTTTTCGTATGTCCCTGTCTGGCCATTTCGCTCCACATTCATGTTGGCATTAACTTTACATTTTAGATGTTACAGTGGCCAGGACTCACGGTGTACTGTTTACAGGGGAAAAGGAATTTGCAGCGTCCAGTAAATGTGCCATTATTTTTTTAATGTTCCATTACTCTGCACCTGCTTGTCTGACGGTTTCAGCCCCCCCCCCCAGCAATTTTGAAGCTATTGTGCAGTCAGAGCCGACAAAATTACAATCCAGTGATAAAGGGAAGAAGATTGATTAAAAAGAGAGCACAAATCAGCTGTGTCTGCCATGTTTGCTGCATCCTGTACTGCAGAATCGTAGTGTCTCTCTCACTTTTAATGAGGAAAAAGTCAGATGAAATGTGACATGACTGTTCAGACTGAGGTCACTTTGGAAAATATCAGATACGTATCCGAATTAGGACCACATATGAAAGTGGCCTGGGTCTGGTGTGAAAAAATCAGATGTGTGCTCTTCAGACTGTCATTAAAATATCAGATATGTGTCACATTTGTGCAAAAAAAAATTGGAATTGAGCATTAAAACCCGCAGTGTAACAGAAAATGCTGCATCTTTGCTCATTTTATTTTTGATTTTTAATTTATGAGGGAAAACCTCACAAATTTATGAGCATAAAGTCTCAAATGTACAAGAAAAAAGCCCTCAATTAGTGCTAAACACAAATTACAAGAAAAGTTGATTTAAGTGGGGGAAAAAATCTTTCAAATTTACAAAGAAAAAGTAGCAAATTTAGAATAAAACTCATAAATTTAAGAGAAAAACCTCAGATTGTCCAGACTAAACATTTTTTTCACTAGTAATCACTCAAAATCACCTCATCAATCAAAGCCCTTAACCCCAGCTGCTCCAGTGGAGCTGCTCAGTGGCCACAGGTCTGTCTGTGGTTGTGCTGGGCAGCTTCCTGGTGTGAATGTGTAACTGTGTGAATGTGAACAAGGCGTCCTTGAAAAAGATTCAAACTAGACTCAAATATAAGTAAATTTTTATGGAAGGATAAACCTGTTGTGTCCATAATTATAGGAATAACGAGAAAAAAGTAACTTGGTGAACAGGGCTTTATTACAGGATAAACTATATACAAGAAAGGCTTACGGCACTCGCCTGCATGCCAGGTGGCTCCCATGATGAAAGAGACAGAGCCTCTTCCGCCCACTTCCTTTATACCCCGAGTAGCGTCACTACCGGAAACAGGCAGTTAGCCACCCCGGTCCAACCAACGTCCAACCTGGCCGCCATCTTACTATTACCAGCCTTTTCGATATGTAACAAAATCATCACGGATCAGTCTAAAAACTCTTCAAAAAGCAAGAGTGCGGAGGTTTAGAGCTACCTTTTTTTTTTAAATTACTTCTTAGCCAATAGACTGCAGTTTGTTTCCAAATGGACAAAAGCAACCCCACTAGGAAACCCATGGTTAGATGCTGACCAGGCTCTCCGTGGATCGTTAAATATCTCTGACTTCCCTTTTGTGAGTCCCTGCATTAAACGCTATGACTGTTTTAAAAGCATTAATATCAGCTCCTCTCTGGCAGCCTGGTGGAAATTTTTTAAAATAACGGGGTCTTTACTTGTCCCTTGTAAACTCACACCCATTTGGAATAATCCTGATATCATGAAACAAAAGAAGACATTAAAATTTCCACTATGGCAAGATAAGGGAATAAAAAACTGAGAACATCTTATTCAAGGTGGAAATTTTATCCAATTTCAGGAATTAGTGTCACAGTAATTCACTTCCGCCCTCCCAAGAGAGTAGACGCTTTTTCTTTCTCTCCTGCTCTGACTTTTTTCCTCCCCTCCCAACTACTGGATCCCAGCTTGCTGTTGTCTGTCTGCGTCTATCTGCGACCGTCGAAAAGAAATTATGGAGTTAATAAGCTGGGCTTTGAACACAATTGACACTATTTTTTCAACAAGGAAAAGTGCTCCGGGGGAAGCTGTCTGCCCCGCAGGAACGGCTCCAGCGGGCTATTTACGTGACACAGGTAATTGGAGAATGCTGTGTCTCACTAATCTCTCTATCGAAGATATTGAAGATTTGTTTATCTTCGTAATAATGGTGATCGGGATCTTTCTGATTGGGACTGGAATTGTCCTGGTTTACTGCAAATTGCTGAAGATGGATTCAACCTATCAAAATGCTGGCCAGGCGAGGTGCATCTATCAAATTGAAAAACTGGAGAAGACCCTGATAGCGACTACTGGAGAACTGTCTCGTAAGGTGGATTACATCATGGTCTCGCTTAGGTCTCTCCACGACGGATTTAAAGCCCCGCAATGAAGGATTAAGTACTGAATCTACAGAAGAAATATAAGCCTTCTCTGTGATCAGTCCTATTTGGCTCAATTCCCCATGAAAATTCCTCCTGGCTGTCTGCAGACTGTGTTTTCAAAATCATCGAGCACAAGGCCTTGGACAGCCATCTGGAGAGTGCCAGATAAGGACTCGGCGCCAGCCAGACAAAACACCTCCTGCCAAGAGTCCTTGGTGTCTCTCTTATTATCATCAACACTGCTCAACACCGCACACACATTGATCCATGAACTGAATAAAGATATACACTGCTCTCTTGTGTCTCGTGAATCCTGTGTAGCGAATGTGCATCGAGCTTTTTTTTTTCCTTGAAATCTTAATATTGATTAATTATGTAACCAGTATTTTGAATCAATGATTTTTTTGCTCCTTCCTATTGTTCCTCGTATTATTCTTATTCATGCTACTGTACCCACTATCCTGTTGGCAGGCGCGTCTCTGATGCTGCCGCGTCACTGGAAATGCAGGTTCATTTTCTGTGTCAAGTCAAATTCTCTCGTATGTTATCAGTGATCTGTTAATGTACTTGGCAATAAATCTATTCTGATTCTGATTCTGATTCACAGTATGATATCAGCGATAAAAAGTTTCTGGAGTATCAACTGCTTAAATCCATAATAAAACTAAGATTCAATCGTAATCAAACAGATTTAGAAGTACCAGTTAAGGTGGCAGAGTTTCTAAATCTTCATTCCCCTAAATTGATATTGAAAATATACGGACTATTATCAATACTGGATGAGTCAGTATCTCTTCCAATATCAAAAAGGGAGACAGACTTATCGATCAATAAGGATGAAAGCTTCTGGACACAAATATGTTTAAACACTTTTAACATGACTAAAAACTCTAATTTACAACTCATACAGTATAAAGTTCTACATAGAATTCATTACACAGGACAAAGGATGTTCAAAATGGGTCTGAGTCACACAAATACAGACGTGGACAAAATTGTTGGGACCCCTCTGTTAATGAAAGAAAAACCCACGATGGTCACAGAAATAACTTGAATCTGACAGAAGCGGTAATAAATAAAAATTCTATGAAAATTAACCAATGAAAATCAGACAATGTTTTTGAATTGTGGTTCAACAGAATTATTTTAAAAAAGAAACTCATGAAACAGGCCTGGACAAAAATGATGGTACCCTTAACTTAATGTTTTGTTGCACAACCTTCTGAGGCAATCACTGCAATCAAACAATTTCTGTAACTGTCAATGAGACTTCTGCACCTCTCAGCAGGTATTTTGGCCCACTCCTCATGAGCAAACTGCTCCAGTTGTCTCAGGTTTGAAGGGTGCCTTCTCCAGACGGCATGTTTCAGCTCCTTCCACAGATGTTCAATAGGATTTAGATCAGGGCTCCTAGAAGGCCACTTTAGAATAGTCCAATGTTTCGCTCTTAGCCATTACTTGGGTGTTTTTAGCTGTGTGTTTTGGGTCATTATCCTGTTGCAAGACCCATGACCTGCGAGTGAGACCAAACTCTCTGACTCTGGGCAGCACATTTCTCTCTAGAATACCTTGATAGTATTGAGATTTCATTGTACCCTGCACAGATTCAAGACACCCTATGCCAGATGCAGCAAAGCAGCCCCAGAACATAACAGAACTTCCTCCATGTTTCACAGTAGGGACAGTGTTCTTTTCTTGCTATGCTTCATTTTTGCGTCTGTGAACGTAGAGCTGATGTGCCTTGCCAAAAAGTTGCAGTTTTGTCTCGTCTGTCCATAGGACATTCTCCCAGAAGCTTTGTGGCTTGTCAACATGCAGTTTGGCAAATTCCAGTCTGGCTTTTTTATGATTTGTTTTCAACAGTGGTGTCCTCCTTGATTGTCTCCCATGAAGTCCACTTTGGCTCAAACAACAACGGATGGTGCGATCTGACAGTGATGTACCTTGACCATGGAGTTCACCATGAATCTGTTTAGAGGTTGTTCTGGGCTCTTTTGTTACCATTTGTATTATCTGTATCCTCCTGCGGCCACGTCCAGGGAGGGTTGGCTACAGTCCCGTGGATCTTAAATTTCTGAATAATATGTGCAACTGTAGTCACAGGAACATCAAGCTGCTTGGAGATGGTCTTATAGCCTTTACCTTTAACATGCTTGCCTATAATTTTCTTTCTCATCTCCTGGGACAACTCTCTCCTTTGCTTCCTCTGGTCCATGTTTAGTGTGGTACACACCATGTCAGCAACCAGCACAGTGACTACTTGTCACCCTTTAAATAGGCCGACTGACTGATTACAAGTTTGTAGACACCTGTGATGTTAATTAGAGGACACATCTTGGTTGAAAATGTCCCTATGGTCACATTATTTTCAATCTTTTCAAGGGGTACCATCATTTTTGTCCAGGCGTGTTTCATGAGTTTGTTTTTTAAAATAATTCTGTTGAACCACAATTCAAAAGCATTGTCTGATTTTCATTGGTTAATTTTCATAGAATTTTTATTTATTACCACTTTTGTCAGATTCAAGTTATTTCTGTGACAATTGTGTGTGTGGGGGGGTTTCATTAACAGAGGGGTACCAACAATTTTGTCCACGGCTGTATCTGCTTCTACTGCACCAGCAACATCCCGGATAGCTACAGTATATGCATGCTATGTGGTCCTATGCACCGGTTCAAAAGTTCTGGCGAGAGACATGTGAGGACCTGTCGGCATGGAATGGGTGTGGCTGCTCCATCATGTTTGTGGTGCTGGGAGCACCATGGTGCTACGCTGGTGGGTCCTGGGCTGCTCTGCCTGGCGACCCTCGGCCTGGGTTGGGATTTGGGGGCATTGGGTGGCCTCATGAACCAGTTTGTGAGCTGGCTTCTGGAGGGGGACAGCCTCATTTTTGGACCGCCTCCCTCCCTGTCTTATCCCCCTCCCCCATTCTGAGTGGAATATACATCTTCTTGGATACATTTAGGGCTTTGGAGCGGAGGGGTGCTGCATTGTGTCGGCAAAGAGGATGCCTCTGCTGCGTGGTGGGGCTGCCATCCATCCATCCATCCATCCATCCATCCATCTTCTACCGCTTTTCCGGAGGTCCAGGTCATGGAGGCAGCAGTTCAAGCAGAGAAGCCCAGACTTCCCTCTCCCCAGCCACCTGCTCCAGCTCTTCAGAGAGGATACCAAGGTGTTCCCAGACCAGTTGGGAGACATAGTCTCTCCACCGAGTCCTGGGTCTGCCCCGGGGTCTCCTCCCAGTGGGACGTGCCCAAAACACCTCAAGTGGGAGGCGTCCAGGAGGCATCCTAATCAGATGCCCATATCACCTCAACTGACTCCTTTCAATGTGGAGGAGCAGCGGTTCTACTCTGAGCCTCTCCCGGATGACTGAGCTCCTCACCCTATCTCTGAGGGTGAGTCCAGCAATCCTACGGAGAAAACTCATTTCAGCCGCTTGTATCCGCGATCTTGTTCTTTCGGTCATTATCCAAAGCCCGTGACCATAGGTGAGGGTAGGAACGTAGATTGACTGGTAAATCGACAGCTTTGCCTTAGAACTAAGCTCCCTCTTCACCACAACAGACCGGTACAGCGTCTGCATCACTGCAGATGCTGCTCCGATCTGTCTGTCAATCTCTTGCTCCATTTTCCCCTCACTTGTGAATAAGACCCCAAGATACTTAAACTCCTCCACTTGGGGCAGGAGCCTGTCCCCAACCCAGAGAGGACAATCCATCTTTTTCCGGCTGAGGACCATGGACTCGGACTTGGAGGTGCTGATTCTCATCCCAGCCACTTCACACTCAGCGGCAAACCGTCCCAGCAAGAGCTGTAGGCCATTGCTGGATGAAGCCAGCAGGACAACATCATATGCAAACAACAGAGATGAGATCCTGTGGTCACCAAGCATGACACCCTCCATTGCCTGGCTGCGCCTAGAAATCCTGTCCATAAAAATTATGAACAGGATCGGTGACAAAGAGCAGCCCTGGCGGAGTCCAGCTCTTACTGGGAATGAGTCCGACCGAGTGTTGGCAATACGAACCAAACTCTCACAACGGTCATACAGAGACGAAATAGCTCGTAACATCAAACCCGATACCCCAGACTCCAGAAGCACCCCCCACAAAAAACCAAGAGGGACACGGTCAAATGCCTTCTCCAAGTCCACAAAACACATGTAAACTGGTTGGGCAAACTCCCATGAACCCTCGAGAATTCTCGAGAGGGTAAAGAGCTGGTCCGATGTGCCACAGCCAGGACGAAAACCACATTGCTCCTCCTGAATCCGAGGTTCAACCAACGGCCGGACTCTCCTCTCCAGTACCTTGGCATAGACCTTCCCAGGGAGGCTGAGGAGTGTGATCCCTCTAAAGTTGGAGCACACCCTCCGGTCCCCTTTTTTGAAGAGAGGAACCACCACCCCGGTTTGCCATGCCAAAGGCACTGCCCCCGACCTCCAGGCAATGTTGCAGAGGCATGTCAACCATGACAGCCCTACAACATCCAGGGCCTTGAGGTACTCAGGGCGAATCTCATCCACCCCCGGGGCCCAGCCACCAAGGAGATTTTTAACCACCTTGGCGACCTCAACCCCTGTGATAGGCGAGTCATCCCTCTCATCCACAAACCCTGCTTCTTCTGTGGAAGGCGTATCAGTGGGATTGAGGAGATCCTCAAAGTATTCCTTCCACCGCCTGACGATATCCCCAGTCGAAGTCAACAGCGCCCCATCTGCACCATACACAGTGTGGACAGGGAGCTGGATCCCCCTCCTGAGCTGCCAAACAGTTTGCCAGAATCTCTTCGAGGCCGACCAAAAGTTCCATGGCTTCACCGAACTCCTCCCATACCCGGGTTTTTGCTTCAGCAACCACCCGAGCTGCACTCTGCTTGGCCTGCCGGTACACCTCAGCTGCTTTGGGAGTCCCACAAGCCAACTAAGCCTGATAGGACTCCTTCTTCAGCTTAATGACCCCCCTCACCACTGGTGTCCACCACTTGGTTTGGGGGTTGCCACCACGAGATGCACTGACCACCTTGCGGCCACAGCTCTGGGCCACTGCTTCAACAACAGAGGTGGAGAACATGGCCCATTCAGACTCCATGTCTCCAGACTCCCTCAGAATGTGGTTGAAGTTCTTCCGGAGGTGGGAGTTGAAGACCTCCCGGACAGGGACCTCAGCCAGATGTTCCCAGCACACCCTTACTATACGTTTGGGTCTACCAGGTCTGAATGGCATCCTCTCCTGCCATCAGATCCAACTCACCACCAGGTGGTGATCAGTTGACAGCTCTGCACCTCTCTTTACCCAAGTGTCCAAGACATACGGTCGCAGGTCTGATGACACTATAACAAAATCGATCATTGACCTGCAACCTACGGTGTCCTGGTGCCAGGTGCACATATGGACACGGTTATGCTTGAACATGGTGTTTGTTATGGACAAACTGTGGTTAGCACAGAAGTCCAATAAGTGAACACCACTCGGGTTCAGATTGGGCAGGCCGTTCCTCCCAATCACCACCCTCCATGTTTCACTGTCATTGCCCACATGCGTATTGCAGTCCCCCAGTAGGACAATGGAGTCTCCAAGAGGAGCACCTTCCAGCACCCCAGTCACAGACTCCAAAAAGGGTGGGTACTCTCAAACATCATTTGTGCATAGGCACAAATGATGGTCAGGACCCGTTTCCCAACCCGAAGGCGCAGGGAAACAACCCTTTCGTCCACCCAGAACAACTCCAATATAGAGGCAGCAAGGTGGGGGGATACAAGAATACCCACCCCTGCTCGTCGCCTCTCGCCCGGAGCAACTCCAGAGAAGGCCAAGCTCCAGCCCCTCTCCAGGATACTGGTTCCAGAACCAGAGCTGTGTGTTGAGGTGAGGCCGACTATATCTAGCCGGTATCTCTCAACCTCGTACACCAGCTCAGGCTCCTTCCCCACCAGAGAGGTGACATTCCATGTACCAAAAGCCAGTTTAGAAAGCCTGGGATCAGTCCGCCAAGGTCTCTGCCTTTGACCGCCACCTAATCCCCATAGCACTGGATCCCCATGATCCCTCCTGCAGGTGGTGAGCCCACTGGAGGGCGGACCCATGTAACTCCTTCAGGCTGAGCCCGACCGGGTCCCATGGGTGGAAACCCGGCCACCAGACGCTAGCCATCGAGCCCCTCCCCCAGGCCTGGCTCCAGGGTGGGGCCCTGGTAACCCCATACTGGGCAGGGTACACTGAATCCTTGATCTAGAATTTATCATGAGGGTCTGTTGGATCATTCTTTTTTTTTCCACAATATCTTTATTGAACCTTTTTTTTTTTTTTAACAAACATGATACAAACAATCAAACACTAACGCTAAAGTACTACAAAAAAAAAAAAAAAATGCACTAAAAACACCAACAACCACCAACAAAATCAAATCTTCAACAATGCTCCTCTGTTTAGTCTAGACAATCCAATACATAAGTATACATATTATGTTCACCAGTTTGGAATTTACAAGGTCCACACACATCATTCACCTTCTTCTTCAAGAGTTATGTTTAAATTTTTTACATAATCAATAAAAGGTCTCCATATATTCTCAAACACAATTTCCTTTGATTTCAGTATATATGTTATTCTTTCTAATGGAAGGTTTGTTAACATCTGTCTTAACCACTGAGTCACATCTGGTCTATGAGTCTTTTTCCATAATAGTGCAATACATTTTTTGGTATTAAGCAAACTGAGGTCTATGAATGTTCTTTCACTTTTATTAAAATTATGCTTTTCTGGGTACAGACCCAACAAAAACAGTTTAGGATTCAGTATGATTTGTTTTGAGATTATTTTTTCAATTGTTACCCTCACCTCTTCCCAAAACATTCTTATTAATCTACATTCCCATAAACAATGAAATAGGGTTCCTTTACTTTCCATGCATTTTGTGCATGTATCTGGTATATTTTTGTTATATCTATTTAACTCCTCCGGTGTAACATACATCCGCATTAACCATTTGAAATGTATCAATTTAAGGCGTGCATTTATTGATTTGGTTTGAGCTTCTGTACAAGCCAATTCCCATTGTTCCTCCGAAATTTCAATTTGCAGATCTTCTTTCCAGTAGTTTAATCTTTTCAGTGAATTTTCACTTGAAGATAGTGTCAATGAGTTATAAAACTCTGAAATAATACCCTTTCTTTTACTATCTTTCATCATCATTTTTTCCAAGGATGAATAAATAGGTCGAGTGAGAGCTTTATTTTGATTTGATCGAATAAAGTTTCTAAGTTGAAGATATTTAAAAAAATGTGTTCTATTGAGATTAAATTTGATCCTCAGCTCTTCAAAAGACATTATGTTGTCTGCACATGGCAAATATAAATCCTGAATCTTTTGTATCCCTTTTAAATTCCATACTTTAAATACAGCGTCCGCTCTCCCTGGTTTAAAATATTGATTACCCCATATTGGACTAAATTGTGACAATAACTGTGGTTCTTTTAAATAGTTTTTAGCTTCACACCATATTTTGATCATATGCTTTACAAATGGATTTTTAACTTGTTTTTGTAATTTTTTTGCCGAATCTGAGTATATGAATATGGGAAGAGGTAAAGGTAAATTGTATGATTCCATTTCAGTCCAGTGAGGGAGATCATTTGATGAAAAATAATATGTCATAGACCTCAGTTGTGCCGACCAATAATACAACATAAAATTTGGACATTTCAGACCTCCACGATCAAATGGTAAATATAATAAAGACAGACGTAATCTAGCCCTCCTGTTGTTCCATATAAATTCCACTAACTTTTTTTTTATTCTTGAGAATAGATCTAAAGGTGGTGATAAGGGAATGTATTGAAATAAATAAAGTATTTTAGGTAAAATATTACTTTTAAGTATATTGATTCTCCCGATCATCGACATTGGTAGTGACATCCATCTCTGAGTTAACTCATTGATATCTGACATTAAGGCTTCATAGTTGACGCTGGCGACTGATTCTAGCTTAGGCATAATTTGGATTCCTAAATATTTAAACTGATTTACAACATTGAATTGATTTGCCTCAGGGGCTGGGTAATTTCTCTGGGTCTCATTTAGCATTAATATTGAAGATTTAGTTTTATTTATTTTATATCCTGATATTTCCCCAAAATTCTTTATTAAATTCAACAAGGTTGGAATTGATTTTTTTAGATTCGACATAAACAAAATTATATCATCGGCGTACAGGGAGATTTTATGTTCTGTTGGCCCAACTTTAATTCCATATATTTGTGAATGTAAACGTATCGCTATCGCTAAAGGTTCAATTGCCATAGTAAACAGTAAAGGTGAAAGTGGACAGCCTTGTCGACATCCTCTATTGATTTTTATTGGTTTTGAAATATTGTTATTTGTTAGGATTTCTGCTGTAGCATTATTGTATATTATTTGAACCCATTTTATGAAATTATTTCCAAGTCCAAACCTTTGTAGGACTTCAAAAAGAAAGGGCCATTCAACTCTATCAAAGGCCTTTTCGGCGTCCAATGATAGGAGAGCTGTATCCGGTGCTTCTTTATTAAAATAAATAATATTAAATAGTCTTCCCACATTATGGAAGCCTTGTCTACCCTTTATAAAGCCATTCTGATCTCGATTAATAATATTTGGTAAAATTTCTTGTATTCGTCTTGCTAAAATTTTACAGATTATCTTAAGGTCGGCGTTTAATAGGCTTATTGGTCTCATATTTTCACATTTATTAGAGGGCTTACCTGGTTTTGGCAGCAGTATAATTAAGGCATTATTTATGTATGATGGTAAATTATTATTTTGAAATGCTTCTAAAACCATTTCCAAAAAAGGTTTTATTAATTTATTCTTACATTTTTTATAAAGGTCAACTGGAAGACCATCTGGTCCTGCACTTTTTCCTGATTTCATATTATCAATGGCTAGCCCAACTTCTTCTTGACTAATTTTAGACTCCAATATCTCCCTGTTTTCATTTGGTATACACGGTATAGATAGTTCATTCAAAAACCCATTTAGTTTTGTTAAATCAGGTTCATTTTTGGTATCATATAATTTTTCATAGTAATCTCTAAAGGCTCTATTAATTTCTAAAGGATCTATAACTACCTGTCCGTTACTTATAATACTGGTAATTGGTGTTTTAATTTCCAATTGTTTAATCTGCCATGCTAATAATTTTCCTGATTTTTCACCTTGTTCATAAAAAGATTGTTTCAATCTTAGAAGACTCGAGGCAGCTCTATTCGCTGATTTTTTGTCGTATTCAGCTCTCAAAATCAGTAATTCATTCTCCAACCTTGGGTCACTTCCTGCATACACTTTTTCCTGAAGACTTTTTATTTTATGTTCCAATTTAGCTCTCTCCTCTCGAGTCTTCTTAGATTTTGATCCTGTATAACTAATAATATGTCCCCTAATAAAAGCTTTGAAAGCCTCCCACTTTACACATGCTGATGTTTGTGTAGTATTGATGTCAAAGAACTCGTCTATCTGTTTTTCTATATACTTGACAAATTCCTCATCCTGAAGCCATTTATGCTGAAATTGCCATCTACCTGATTCCTTTGTCAATTTTTTATCTACATATATTAGACAACAGGGTGCATGATCAGAGATCACGATGTTATCATAAAAGCAGTTTTGAATCTTGGACCTTAATTCTGTGGAAATCAAAAAATAATCAATACGTGAGAATGTCTTGTAGGTACTGGAATAACAAGAATAGGCTTTAACTTGTGGTTTCATTTCTCTCCATATATCTAACAATCTCAATTCTTTCATAAAATGATTAATAGTCATCCTACATCCAATGTGCGTACAATCCAGTCCTGTTGATCTATCCACACCTGGGTTCAATGTACAATTAAAATCCCCTGCTATTATATGTTGCCCTGTAAGTGATGATAAGATGAGAAATAAATTAGCAAAGAACTTCTGATCATCTATATTGGGACCATATAAGTTCACAAGATTTATATTTTCTAATAGCAAAGAACCTTGAATGATTACATATCTTCCAAATTTGTCTCCAAATACATTTTTCACTTGAAAAGGAACTGATTTATGTATGAGAGTCATAACTCCCCTGGCTCGGGATGAAAATGAAGAGGTGAATACACTTCCCTGCCATCTACTCCTAATTCTTTTAACATCCTCCTCTATCAGATGAGTTTCTTGTAAAAACACAATTCTTGAACCCATGTCCTTTATTTTATTCATAACTTGTTTAAGTTTTTTTAAATTTTGTAGACCTCTGCAATTCCATGAAGTTAAATTAAGATTAACACTTTGGTCCATGATCAATAGAGAGTTTGGGATTACCTTGCAGTGTAAACATGCTCATACAGAGAAGCAAAAACATGAGTGGTTGAACATTCATCCTACAAACTACACACAAACAAATTTCCCCTTCCCACACTTGTGGCAAACCCCCCAAAATCAAAAGAAAAATTCTGTCTCCCGATATAGCCATCGACCGTTCCACACCCACGGGGAACAGCCTAAGCCACTCCTTCTTCATCCTCCCAATCACCCTAACTCTACTGCTTTTAATGACGTAACATTAACTCTCCTCTGTAGTTTTCCAACTTAACTCCAAAATTTTTAACAACTTTGTACATCATAGTTTTTTTTTTTTTATTTGTTTTGTTTTTGTTTTGTTTTTTAATATATAATACAATCTATATTTTGTAAACTTACTATTTACTTCAAGTCAGTCAGATGCCTGTGCAAATGCTTAATTATTCTACCTTATATTTTGTTCATGCTTAGCTCCCACCAGTCTCTTCTTCTTCTTTGATCTTCTTGATGAACTCCTGCGCCTCCTCTGGGGTCTTGAAGATGTGGGTTCTGCCCTCATACGTGGTCAGCAGTCTCGCAGGATAGATCACACCATGACGAATCCCAAGGTTGTGCAGCTCCTTACGTATGGGATCAAACTGCTTCCTCAATTGCTGGATTCCTGTGGCCAAATCTGGGTAGAACCGCACCTGCTGGTCCTGGTGTTTAATCTCTCCTTTTTTAGCTCGTGCAGCGTTGAAGATCTTCATCCTGTCTCTGTTGCTAAGAAACTTCATAATTAAGGTCCTCGGCGGTCCCTTATCTCTCCGTGGGCCAATACGATGTGCTTTTTCCAGAACCACTGCTGATTGCAACTCCTCGCTGCCCAGCACCTCCGGAATCCACTTTTCCAGAAAGGAACATACGTCCCGACCTTCTGATTCCTCTGGAAGACCCACCAGCCTCAAATTATTCTGTCTCGACCGAGATTCCAAATCCAAAATATTATCTTCCAGAGATTTATTTTTTTTTTCCAAAGTGCGCACCTTTAATTGAAGACGGGTGACGTCATCTTCAGCACTAGCGAGACGGAGCTCCATCTGCGCCGTTCGTTCTACACAGTCACCCAATTCCTTTCTTATTCCTTCCAACGCTGTCATAATCCCATCAAATCTAGAGGAAAAGTCCGCTCTCATTGAACTCATGGCAGCCATCAGCGCATCTGCGCCTCCCCGCGCAGACATCGCACCGTTGCCAGCCTCCTCCGCCATATATGGAGTTTTGTTTACTGCGTCACAGACCTGAAAGTCCGTTAATTTGGACTGTTTCGGCGGCTCGCTTTTTCCTTTTCCTGGTTTTCCAGCCTTAGGCTTCGCCGACATATCCTCGCCCAAATGCTGGGATACGTTCTGTCCCAAATGAGAGAGTTATTTGCCGATTTTTTTTTTTCCAGGAGCAGAGCAGAGCGAGACACGTCCGTCCTACGTGGCAGCCATAACCGGAAGTCTGTTGGATCATTCTTAGTCTGGCCCTTCACCCAGGACCAGTTTGTCTTGGGTGACCCTATCAGAGGCAAATTGCCCCGGACAACATACATAGCTCCTGGGATCACTGGGGCATGCAAACCCCCCACCACGATAAGGTGACGATCCATGAGGGGGTGCCTGCACCTCAATTTTAATTGCATTTTAGACACTGAGGGCTTGGGAGGATGGGGGTCCTGCTGCCTATCGCAGTGGCTAGTGGTGCTCCAACCACCATCCCCCCAATTTTAACTGCACTATGGTAGCCCACACATTTACACACAATCACATCATACAACCAACATACACCTGCCATATTTTGTACAAAGGGGAGGGGGTGGGGATCTTCCCCCACACCTGTTGCCCTCCTCCTGCTGGGGGCTTGGGGGCCCGACAGGGGGCCTGGGACCCATCATGTTGTCAAAATCCCTGGGTGCTGCTGAATGTGTAGATACAACCAAGGGAGTGAGAGAGGGACTGAATAAGAGAGTAAGCGAAAGTGAGGGAGTGATGAATAGAGATGGTGATGGTGGGTCGGTTTTGTGTGGGTGCTTTGTGTGTTAGGTGGCATCTCGGGGTGCCTGCGGTGATCTGCTGAGCCGTCGCTTGGGTGGGCGCTGGGGGTGAGGGTTTGCTTCTGTGGCCGTGGCCGCCCTGGGGGGGGGGGGGGGGGGGGGGTTGGTGGGGGGGGGGGTGGCCGCTGCCAGGTGCCGGTGCACATTCAGGTTCACTGCATCTGCATTGCGGTCGCCCTAAGAAATAAGGGTGAATGAGGGTGGGTGAGTGTGAGGGGGAGAGCACGAATGGATGTGAGTAGATTGGCGTGTGAGTGAGAGTGCATGTGTGGGTGAACGTGAGTGGGTGTGGGTAACCCTGAGGGAAAGTGGGAGTGAGATTGAACGGGTACAGGAGTGAGAGAGAGAATGGGTGGGTCCGGGAGTGTGAGAGTGGATGAGTGAGAGTGAAGGAGTGCATGTGGGTGCATATGAGAGCATGAGGGTGTGAAGGTGTGGGGATGGGTGTGTCTGCGAGTCGGGAGGTGTTGGATTGAGGGGGGTAGTGCCTCTCGTCTATGTGGGCTCCCCTGAGTGGGTGGAGGACTTCTTTGGTCATGGGGGTCCCTGGGGTGTGTGGCAGTGGCACGGGGGGGGGGGGGGGACCTGCTGTAGGGGTGTCTGGGGGGGCGATGGCTGGTCTCTGGCCTGGGGGGTGGGGTCGCTGGCCTTCTGGTGCCTGGGGCCCAGGGACTGACATTGGCCTCCCTGGGGGTGGGGTGGGGGTGGGGTTGGTGGGCCCAGGGGTGTGAGCCTGCCGTGCCAGCCACCTGGTGGCCTGGCCTCCCTTGATCGTCCCTCCGGGGACAGATGCCTGGCTTTCCTGGGGCTTGCTGACCTCGGACATTTGTGCCCTGTGGGGGTTGGCGGCGCTGCCTTGCCTGCGCGGGGTTACCAGGGGGAGAGCTGCTGCGACTGGCCCCCCTCATCATATGTTTCCTGACAAACCACTCACATGCACATACTTATTTTGTGCACGCTGTCATTTATGCGCACATGCACAAATGTCTCTCCTTTAACAGGTGCAGATACCAGACTCTTGTTGAGACATCTTCGGTGGAAGAAACAGTTTGTCTTCTGTTTGTTTTAGTTGTTGGTTTGTTTGTTTGTTTGTTGGTTTGTTGTCTTTTTGTCTGTTCCCCTCCCTTTTCTGCCCCCCTCCACACACTTCCTTTCCCTATTCCCCATCCTGTGGGGTCCTCCATGGATAAAATAATTTAAATAAAGTATTAAAATTTATTACAGAAGGAGTTTACAACAATATACAGCACATAGTTAGGTACTGTATAAAGTTCCTTTTGGCAAAGTAAATCTGTTTTGACACAATAAGGGTAACAGATCTCTGACTTGATCACATGACCTGAGAGCTATTGAAAAAAAATGCAATTTTTTTCATTAAAATAATATTGTAAAACATTAGCAGTAATGAAACCAAATAAAAAAATGTGTACCCTGTTCAGCAGAAGTAGCATTACTTTTCTGGACTGATTTTGAGTGACTTGGTCACAAGATCTGAAAACTACTGAAAAAAAACCAAACAATTTTTTTCATTAAAATTGTCATGTGTGCCCCTCGGGGCAGGAGAGGCAAACCCACACGCTGAATGGTGTTTGTGCAATTTATTAAAGAAAACAACATAAAGTCCAAAAGTGCCAACAGTACAAAAAATGCAAAACAAGAAACACTTACAGACTGTAGCACTCCTGAGCTGGCTTGGCTCAGGAGGAAACGCAGAGGTGATCAGAGTAATGATCAGGTAGAGAAAAACTAGTCTTGACATCCAATGTAGCAGCAACAACACAGTGAAAAGGCAGAACTTAAATACATGGAGGTAATGGGGAATGATAAGCAGCAGGTGTGGCAAGGAGCGGGCAGTGACCTAATTCTTAATTCACTCACAGCTAAGGTGACTGAGGGAAACAGGCTGTGAGAGGAAGGTGGGTGTGTCTGGGAACAAAGGAAGGAGGCTCGTGTCAAAAAACCAAAATAACAGAATAATCATAATAGACATAAAATAAACAGAAAAGGAGAGTCTGAGCTCCAGAGAAAAGCTGAGCTCAAACTCATGACAAAAATAATATTATAAAATATTAGCAGTAATGAAACCAAATACAAAAAGGTGTATGCTGTTCAGCAGAAGAAACTTTAATTTTCTGGACTGATTTTGAGCCACTTGGTCACAAGATCTTAGAGCTATTGAAAAAAAATGCAATTTTTTTCATTAAAATAATATAAAATATAAGCAGTAATGAAACCATTTAAAAAAGGTGTATCTGTTGTGTATGTAAATAGGCTGTATTACAAAGATGGCGGCTGGGTTGGTCATGGGCTAGACCGGGGTGGCTACTGCCGGTTTCCGGTGACGCCGCCCGTGGTATAAAGGAAATGGGCGGAAGAGGCTCTACCCCTTTCGTCGCAGGAGCCACCTGGCAAGCAAGCGAGTGCTGTAAACCTCTTTAGACATATAACGCACTCTGTATAATAAAGCTCCCTAAACGACAGTCACCGTGTGTGTTTGCTTTACCCAGCTATGGACACAACATTTGGCAACAAGGTAAAAGCGGGAATGGATAAGTTTATTGCTGAGTTTTGGCCGTTTCTGGAGGCCCTGGGCAGGCCGCCCATGCTGTGGCCTCGTTGGTTCACTGGTTTTACCAACAACCTCGTGGTTTTGAACCTCGGCTTCTCGTGAGGGCTGTGTTAGTCCATAAATTGGGTGCTGAGGGGCAGAGAGTGTTGGAGAGTCTGGGAGGGGCTGATAGTTTCGATGGTGTGGTGGAGTTGATGGCGTGCCATTTTCGCGCTCGGGAGAGTGTCACGGTCCGGCGCATCCAGTTTCAACAGCGCCACCAGCATTTGGGAAAGCCGGTGACGTTTGTTGACGAGCTCTGAAGGCTGGCGAGGGGGTGTGATTTCGGACGCCTGGAAGAGGAGATGATTCGGGACTAACTAGTGGAGCATGTTTGCAGCGAAGCGGTCCGGTCCAGATTGTTGGAGTTTCCAGGAGAGTTGACGTTGGCCACGAGTATCGAGCTCGCCCAGTGGTTCAAGGCAGCAGAGTTCATTGTGAGAGGCCTTCCTGAAGGGGCTTTTCTGAGTGAGAATGAGTCTCGCGCTAAGGCACTGAGTTGGGACCCTGATGATGGTGATGCTGGAGAAGACACGTATGTCTCCATGGTGAAGATAAGGTCCGCCCCAGGTACGCCATGTTGTTACGGTTGTGGGTCCCCTGTTCACCGCTATAAGGTCAGTGTGTGCCCAGCAAAAGGAAAGCGTTGTGGCAAGTGTGGTTTGCGGGACCACTTTACCAGGGCGTGCGCTAACTTCGAACGCAGGAGCCGTAGGAAGGAACCAGATGCTGCGCAGAAGACTCTGACTGTTGTACACACGGTCTCCCCGGAGACAACAGGGAGGATCGGTTGTGATGTCATGCTCGACGGTGTCGTGGTTCCACTGTTGGTGGACACAAGAGCTGTTATCTCAGTGTTGAACCTGGCGACTGTGAACAATTTTTTTCCCGACCGGCAGATTAAACAGCAGGAGAGAGACTATTATTCAATTCAATTCCAATTCAATTCAACTTTATTTATATAGCGCCATTTCACAACAACAGTCATCTCATAGCACTATCAACTGTAGGGAGGACCCCCACAGTTGCAGAAAGACCCCAGCAATCAGGCGATCCCCTGTGAGCAAGCACTTGGCGACGGTGGAGAGGAAAAACTCCCTTTTAACAGGAAGAAACCTCCAGCAGAACCAGGCTCAGGGAGGGGCAGTCATCTGCTGCGACTGGCTGGGGGGTGAGGGGATAGAGAAGAAGAAAAGAACAGACATGTAGAGAGCAAACAGCACGATGGGGACTCAATCTATGGGAGAGAACAAACAAATGTTAATGACCAGCAAAAAAAAAATATTTCATAGAGAGTGAGGAAAGGAGTGAGGCCCAGTGCATTACTGGAGGTCCCCCGGCTGACTAAACCTATTAGCAGCATAACTAAGGGAGGGTTCAGAAAACACATGATCCCTCCCTAATTGTAGGCTATATCAAAAAGGTAGGTTTTAGCCCTATTCTTAAAAACAGAGATCGAGTCTGACTCCCGAATCCAGATTGGCAGCTGATTCCACAGGAGAGGAGCTTGATAACTGAAGGCTCTGCCTCCCATTGTACTTTTGGAGATTCTAGGTATTACAAGTAAACCTGCATTTTGGGAGCATAGTGCTCTGTTAGGATGATACGGTAGTATCAGATCTTTTAAATAAAAAGGAGCCTGATTGTTTAGAGCTTTGTAAGTAAGAAGAAGGATTTTAAACTTAATTCTAAACTCTATGGGAAGCCAATGAAGGGAGGCCAGAACCGGAGAGATATGATCTCTCTTTCTAGTACCTGTTAAAACTCTTGCTGCAGCATTTTGGATCAGCTGAAGACTTTTTAAAGATGTTTTAGGACAGCCTGATAATAAAGAATTACAATAATCTAATCTCGAGCTAACAAAAGCGTGGATCAGCTTCTCAGCATCACTCTGAGACAAGATGCTCCTAATCTTGGCAATATTACGCAAATGATAGAAGGCAGTCTTAGAAACAAATTTAATATGTGAATTGAAGGACAAATCCTGATCAAAAATAACTCCAAGGTTCCTCACAGAGCTATTAAGAGAAAGAGTAACTGCATCCAAACTGAAAGTTTGATTTGGAAAGGAATTTCTAAGGTTTTTTGGACCAACAAGAATGACTTCAGTCTTATCTGAATTTAATAGCAGGAAATTACAAGTCATCCAAACTTTGATTTCCTTAAGACAGGCTTCTAACTTGGCTAATTGATTAGTATCATCTGGCTTCATTGACAGGTATAATTGTGTGTCATCTGCATAACAGTGAAAATGTATACAGTGCTTTCTAATAATGTTGCCTAACGGAAGCATATATAAACTAAAAAGAGTAGGGCCAAGCACAGATCCCTGTGGAACTCCATGACTAAGCTTTGAGCTGAGAGAAAACTCATCATTTACATGAACAAACTGGAACCTATCAGATAAATAAGATCTAAACCACTGCAACGAAGTTCCATTAAGTCCAACATAGTGTTCTAATCTATCAAGTAGAATATTATGATCAATAGTATCAAAAGCTGCACTAAGATCTAAAAGGACAAGTACAGAAACTAGTCCATTATCAGATGCAATGAGGAGGTCGTTAGTGACCTTCGCTAAGGCTGTTTCAGTGCTATGATGGATTCTAAACCCAGATTGAAACTCCTCAAATAAACCATTTCCCTGCAGGTGGTCAAATAATTGCGTAGCAACAACTCTTTCTAAGATTTTTGAAATGAAAGGGAGATTAGAGATTGGTCTATAGTTAGCTAAAGCTCCTGGATCTAGCGTTGGCTTTTTGAGTAAGGGTTTAATTACAGCCGTTTTAAAAGCCTGCGGTACATGGCCTAAAGTTAATGAAGAATTGATTATATGAAGAATAAAGCTACCAATAAGTGGGAAGACTTCTTTAAATAACCTGGTAGGAATAGGGTCTAAAAGACAAGTTGAAGGTTTGGATGAGGAAACTATTTTGTCTAACTCACAAAGGTCGATTGGAGTAAACTCATCAAGACAGACATCAATAGAAGGAGTTGTAGTAGTTACAGTATTTAAGTTAACTGTGGGAAGAATCTGATTGATTTTATCTCTGATGGATGAAATTTTATTATTGAAAAAGTTCATAAAGTCCTGACTAGTAAGCTCTAAGGGGATGCTAGGATTGACAGAGTCCTGACTCTTTGTCAACCTGGCTACAGTACTGAAAAGAAACCTGGGATTATTCTTGTTCTCTTCTATTAATGCAGAGTAATAACTCGTTCTAGCTTTTCTAAGAGATTTTTTATAAATTAAAAGATGATTTCTCCAAGCTAAATAGATTTCATCTAAATTAGTAGAGCGCCATTTTCTTTCTAATTGACGAGTCTTCTGTTTTAAGCTACGAGTTTCTGTGTTGAACCAAGGAGTTAAAAATCTCTGATTAGACTTTTTCTTTTTTAAGGGGGCCACCAAGTCTAGAGCCTGATGCAGAGAAGCTGAAACACTATCCACCATGTTATCAATTACAGAAGGAGCAAGCTGTCTATAGCTTATTTCCGTTGTGTTGACACATGGCATAGAGGAAACAATCTGCATAAATTTGGAAACAGCATCATCTGAGAGGCATCTACTGTGATAATATTTTTCTTTAGGAGCCAAATAGTCAGAAATAGTAAAATCAAAGGTTAACAGACAATGGTCTGACAGTACAGGGTTATGAGGAGACACTACAAGATTTTCTATTTCTATGCCATATGTCAGAACAAGGTCCAATGTATGGTGGAGGTAATGAGTAGAATTTCCTACTTTCTGAGAAAACCCAATCGAGTCTAATATTGAATTAAAAGCCACATTAAGGCAGTCACTATCTACATCCACATGTATATTAAAGTCCCCTACTATAATTATTCTATCAGATTTCAGCACTAAATCAGCTAAGAAATCAGCAAATTCGGATAAAAATTCTGAATAGGTTGATGGGGGACGATAAACTATGGCAAATAAAATTGGGTTTAACCTGGAATTGCTAAAGTGCCCAACACTGAGGACCAGGCCCTCAAAGGAATTATAACATCTTTTTTGCTTTACATTAACTAGTAATTTGGAATGGTAAATTGATGCTACTCCTCCTCCACGACCAGAACTTCTGGGATTTTGACAGTTTAAATAACCAGAGGGAGTTGATTCATTTAAACCAACATAATCCTCTTGTCCTAACCAAGTCTCTGTAAGGGAAATTAAATCAATCTGATGATCAATTAACAGATCATGGACTAACAGAGACTTGGGAGTTAGAGACCTAATATTTAATAAACCACATTTAATTTTTAAATTATGAGGAGGAACAGAGGCCAAATCATTCAATTTAGAGGCTTTATGTTTAATTTGAGTTTTCCAATATTTTGCTTTATCACTTTGGGATGCTTATACATTATATTTTTATTTACTTTGGAGGGAGCAGACAACGATTCTCTGCTGGGGAAGACAGGGGCTAAGCTGAGGGGTGGCGGATGAAGAGGAGCTGCAGAGAGGCGTGTAAGACTGCGACTCTGCTTCCTGGTCCCAACTCTGAGTAGTCAGGGTTTTGGAAATTTGGATAAAAAAGATGCCAGATTGTTAGATAAATGAGAAGCACCATCCAAAGTGGGATGAATGCTGTCTCGTCTCATAAGACCAGGTTTTCCCCAAAAAGAGCTCCAATTGTCAATGTAGCCCACGTCATTTTTAGGACACCACACAGACAGCCAGCGGTTCAAGGATGACGAGCGACTAAACATGTCATCACTGGTCAGATTGGGGAGGGGCCCAGAGAATACTACAGTGGCAGACATCGTTTTGGCAAACTCACACACCGATTCTACATTAAGTTTCGTGACTTCCGACTGCCGGAGACGGATGTCATTAATGCCGGCGTGAATAACAATTGTGGAATATTTACAGTTACTTTTAGCCAGCATTTTCAAATTTGACTCGATGTCGCCTGCTCTGGCCCCAGGAATGCATGTGACTATGGCCGCTGGAGTCTCTAGGTTCACGTTTCTGACTACAGAGTCGCCAATGATCAGAGTTTTTTCCTCAGCGGGTGTGTCGCTGAGCGGGGATAAACGATTAGAAACGTGAACAGGTTGGTGGTGAACCGGGGCTTTGCGACTAGGCTTCCTTCTCACCGTCACCCACCCAGTCTCCTCGCTGCAGAGGAGAGCCGGGGAACCGGTGACAGGGGGACCTAAGCTAGCTAGCTCCGCTGCAGCTAAGGGGCGTCCGTCGAGATTAACTGGCGCAGACGGTGTTTCAATGCAGCGGAGCCGGGATTCCAAATCAGACAACCTCGCCTCGAGCGCCTCAAAAAGACAACATTTATTACATTTACCGTTATCACTAAAAGAGGCAGAGGTGTAGCTAAACATCTGACAGAGAGAGCACACCAGAGGAGGAGAGGAAAGAGAGCTAGTAGCCATAGCTAGTGGCTCGAGAGCTGGAGAGCAAACCACACAGGCAGACAGCAAAACAGGAAGTGACGATACGTTACCACAAGGAAGGGACGATCTCAGCCAAGGGGGGCTTCTTGGATGGATATTATGGCTATGGACTGAACAGACTGGCAGCTGTGGGCTTTGTGGAAGTGGAGTCCCGTTACAAGTCTGTTGTGGTGCCCCGAGCCCGCATTCATGTCACCGCTGCGGCGGTTAACATCATGGGGTGTAATCTATTTTATAGCCTGGGTTTTTTGATCACGTGTCGGGTGAGGAGTGGTAATGTGTCGGGTGAGGAGTGGTTGGGCTGCGGATTGTGGAGCCGGCTGAATCCGCTGATGGATGGCGTGGAGGTGAGGGAATCGGACTGGTTGGACATGTGTAATGAGGGAGAGAATGTTCGGCGCCGCGCGAGGCTGCTGCGGGTTGGATCCGATGCCAGTCTGCCTAATGCACAACTTGAAGGTGAGGGACGGCACGACGGGACCCCGGAGGCAGCCTGTAAGGATGAGGCACCCATGCTGGATCCAGGAGGGGCGGGACCAGAGAGTGGGTTGTTACATCGCTCGGGAAGACGGTCTGCCATGGGTATCACGGACCTGGCCTACGAGTTGACCGGACCATTGAGGGAGACCAGTCAAACCCAGCATCACCGGAGGAGGAAGACGCGGGCTTCCCTGCAGGTTGGCGACATGGTGCGGCCCAGGGTTGAGGCTTAGATGAGAGGTGATCACAGCTCGTGCGAATGGCGCGATGAGAGGGGACGGTTCCAGGTGGAGGCTGCTCGGAGTGATGGGTATCTGCGCTTGTCTGACCAGGCCTGGAGGCATCAGAACGAGTTGCGCCGAGTGGAGGAGATGAAGCGGCGCGGTGGGAGCCCTGAGGTCAAGAGACAAAGGCGACTAGAGAAGGACCCGTCTAAGGACTGAGAGCATTGTATCTTTATTTTCTGTTTGTGTGTTCTTTCTCCAGTCCTGATATGTTTATTTAGTGCTGGTTTGGTACCCCGATTTGACTTTAAAAAAAAAAAAGAGATAAATGGGAATTAAATTTTAGTCTAAGGGGCCTGTATGATAATTGTGGGATTTTTTGTTGGCTCAAAGATAGTAGTTTGATGGGGTAAAATTTTATTAATGTGTTGTTTGTATGCCCAGGTCTGGGGTGGTGGGGTGTGCTTAGCTCGTGTGAAGTGTTTATTCATTTGTATTTACATACAAAAACATTTGATATCTTGTGATGTACCCGTTGTGGGGGGGGGGGGGCAGTAGCTGTTATGTGTCTTGTTTGTATGTTTTATGTGGAGCTGTTCCGGGATTATTTTACTTTTAGGTACACGGCTTTGTTTGTATAATTGGCGGCAGAATAATCCGCCCAGCCGTGTGGTGGTGCTGGTAGTTTATCTGGCCCCCCAGTTTAGTTGTGTGCATGGATAGGCTGTTTATTTGTTTCTGTAATTGTTTAGCTTTAGTGTGTGAGTCGGGAAGCAAATTGGGGAGGGCTATCTGTGCGCTTGGGGTTTTTTTGAAGGGGGGGGGAGAATGTTGTGTATGTAAATAGGCTGTATTACAAAGATGGCTGCCGGGTTGGTCATGGGGTAGACCGAGGTGGCTACTGCTGGTTTCCGGTGGTGACGCCGCCCGTGGTATAAAGGAAGTGGGCGGAAGAGGCTCTGCCTCTTTTGTCGCGGGAGCTACCTGGCAAGCAGACGAGTGCCGTAAGTCTCTCTCTTTAGATATATAACGCACTGTATAATAGAGCTCCGTAAACTACAGTCACTGTGTGTGTTTGCGTTACCCAACTTTGGACACAGCAGTATCCTGTTCACCAGACTTAATATTTTTCTAAACTGATTTTGAGTGAATGGGTCACATGCTGTTTAAGCTATTGAAGAAACAATCTTTTTTTTCCATAATGATACTGTTAATTTGTTGATAGTCCCTAAGTGAAACCTGTTGTGTAGTGAGTGTGGTATGAGTGTGTGGTCCATGGGGCTTGCTGTACCCGCCCCTGGCGTAACGTCAGGCGGGCACGGCCCACTGTATATAGTTCTGTGTGTGTGTTAATAAAAGTGCAGTTGGTTGAGTCTGCTGCACGGGATAACCCTGACTCCGACTCCCTTATTCAGACATAACATTTTGGCGATGAGAGAGAAATTATGGAAGCGTATGGGCTCCCTCCATCCCTGATATCGTTTCTGGAGTACCCAGGAGAGCCAGTGATCCTGTGGCCGAAGTGACTGGCCATGTTCGAGTGTTATATCACGGCGCTGGGCATAAGTAGACTTGACGGGAGATGAAGACGAGCACTTCTGGCCCACCATCTTGGCACGGAAGACCGAAGAATTCTCAGTACGTTGGGAGAAAGAGTGGGCTATGTGGATGCTGTCGAGTGGCTGGCCGAGTATTTCACCGAGCAGACGCTGTGGGTAGCAAGAGTGTTGGCACCAAATGGAGCTAGGCTAGCTGGGAGAAGCTAACGGCCCAGCCGGTTTCAATGAGAGAGCCATGAAACTAGCTTGGCACCAAAAACAAGCTACTAGCTACCAACAAGACTTCGAGGTGAGACAGGGGCCACGAGTGGAGGAGTCCCTGGTCAAGGTGGACTGCGGGCCAGTCGAGGAGCTCAGCACTGTATGGGACCGTAGTGCTGGTGAGGGTGACGGCGTGGTGAGCGATGACCGCGGAGAGAGAGAGCAGCAACAGGAGTCATCCCTGCAGCTGGAGGCTGGGCAGTGGGAGAGCGGGAACGTGCAGGATGAGGACCCCGGGAAGCAGCAACGACAGCCGCGCATAGAGACGACGCAGTGGAGCGCCTTTGACGGGGGTGCTGGGAGCAGCGACGAAGCGCCTGGGTCAGAGAGCGACACCGACGAGACCGAAGCTGAGAGCCCCGGGAGAGAACAGTGACAGCCGGGCATGGATACAGTGCAGCGGAGCGCCTGGGAGGAGGGTGCTGGGAGCAGCGGCAAGATGCCTGAGTCAGAGAGTGACGCTGACAAGAGTGACGCTGTGAATCCAGGGAGTGAGCAACGACGGCCGGACACGGAGGCAACACAGCGGAGTGCCTTGGACGACAGAGAAGAGGAGCCGGGCACAATGGAGGTTAGGCAGGATCTCAGTATGGGAACTCAGGGTGCCCTGGATGAGGGTGCGGGGCGTTACAGCGAGACGCATGAGTTGGCGAGCGGCACCGACGAGCAAGCTTCGGTTTTCCCCAGAGTTTGGCCATAGGGGGCTGGAGTGTTTCAAGCCATGATGGTGACAGCTATGGCAGTGTTGAAGGCGGTCGGGAGCGGACCGACGGGCATGGAGGGATGGCCTGCCGGATGGCAGCACTGTGGGACCAGAGGAAAGTGTTACGTGTGGCTCTCGCGAGCCACACAGTGAGAGCCGAGGGCAAGCCAGTGAGTTTGCTATGTTTTATTGTGATAAGGGAAAGGGAAAAAGGAACACGGCCTCATGGGGCCAAAAAGCAGAAACAATCATACAGGTGTAACACTCACATCTAATGCAGAACGAAGAGTAGGTGGCTGGCGCCAGGCGAAGGGGTTCCAGCCTATGATGTGCGAAGTCACAGCCCCGAATGATCGGAGCTGCTCCCTTTAATACTCTCCAGCAGCGCCTCAGCTGATGAGGGTTAATTGGGCTCCAGCCGTCTCGTATAACTTGACAGCTGGGAGCCCGCTGAGACGCTGTCACAGAAAGAGCCGGGCCGAGGGGGAATATGGTATGAAGCGCCGGATGACACGCTGTCTCATCCCATATGACACAGCCCCCTCTTCACGGTCAGACTACGAACGGCCCATAACACCCAAGACCACCCCCCACCCCCCCACCTAGGGTGGGCGGATGGGGCGCAGGTCAGGAGGGAGAGAATCAGAGAAAGGAAAAAAAACCCCAAAACAATCGACCATAAACCAATACAGAGTACGAGGGAAGAACCCAAACACAATACTCCATAAAACACAACATGAGAGAGAGAAAAAAAAAACCAGAGAAAGGAAAAAAACAATCGACCATAAACCAATACAGAGTACGAGGGAAAAACCCAAACACAATACTCCATAAAACACCACATGAGAGAGAGAAAACCCATTTAGGCAGAGGATAATTGTGGAAATAACAGCCCGACACACAGGGAAGAAAAACCCCCACAATACTCCATAAACCACCACACGGGTAAGAAGAAGGAAAAAAAAAAACAACATTTAGGCAGAGGGCAACTGTGGTAATAACAGGGAAACACCCCCCCCCCCCCCCCACAATATTCCATAAACCATGTACAGGCAAATACAAAGAAAATCAACCCCGGAGACCCCAAAATGAGGAAAAAACTCCCAAGGGTGAAAATTAACCATTACAGCCATCCCTCAAACAGGAGGGGAAACCCTAAAAAAAAAAAAATCACGCTAAACGCAGAACAATAATAAAGAACTTAGCTGTACCCACCCAAACACAAGTACAGCAAAGGAAATTCAGTTCGGGGGGGTCTCCCCGCACCCAGCGTCCATACCGCCAACAGGGGTGAAGGGAACAGTTCCGGCGGCCTACCCGAACCCCAGGCCAGAAAACACAGTTCCTCTGGAGGCCGAACCAGATCGCCGAACAAGAAGTCTAGAGGGTCGGGTGGCCGCACAAACGAGCCGAATGGGCATGGCAGACCTTCCGGCGGCCAGCCCGCATCGCTCAACCACCAGGCCCGTAGGGAAGAGAGAGAGGTCCAAATGGGCCCTAGTGGAAGAAGCTTGGGGGAGAGCTGATTACGAGGTGGTCCAACGTCAGATGGCAGGGGATCAGCAGCTCCCTCACCGGACCCGGACACCGCTGGTGCCGAACCCACGTCGGACCCCGATTGGGTCTCTGTCGAGCCCACGTCAGACCCCGAATGGGTCTCCGTCGAACCCACGTCGGACCCCGATTGGGCCGGCGCCGCACCAGAACCAACCTCTGATCTCGAACCTGGACCCTCTGGCACCACGGGTGATGGCAGCTCCTCGCCGGCAACCCTGGGAGAAGGCTCAGGAGAGAGAACAGAACCGGGATCAGGATCACCGGCAGTGCCAGAACCCGGCGAGATAAGCTCGGACGCAGCGGACGGCTGCACCCTGCTCATCTCCTCTGGAGACAGGCTAAAGTGCTCTAAAGTGAGGAGAAGAAAGATAAGGTAGAGCACTTGCCTGATCTTGGGCTCTGACGCCGTCCAGGACTGCGAAGATCCAGGTTCAAGCATCAGGAGGTCGTCGTCAGGCTTCCACTCAGCTGCGTCGGGCTCCGCAGCTGGCATGATGGAAAACGCAGCTTGTGAGTCCTTCGGCACCGGTGCCCACGCCGACGGCCCACACGGCATGGTGGCAGGAGAACCTCGTCCCGCTGGACCGGACCGCTCCTCCGTGGAGACCCGGGGATGATTAGTCGTCGGCGTAGGCTCCACGCAGCAATCCGCTTTCCTCCTCCGTCCACAGCGTAGCTGCAGAACCGGAACCAGGCTGTCCAGAACCGCAGGTCCCCTCCTCATCCCACGACGTTGGTCTGGCGCCGGGGACCGCTCAGCGGAGGGAGACACAGAGGATGCAGGATTAATGATTACACCTACAGCAGGTGGTGGGAGTTCGGGGAGCTGCGAACCCCGAACTCCACCTCCAGGAGTTTGACAGAGCAAATCACAAGGTGAGTGTGAAAGAACCGAGACTTGCCTGTCTCCTGGAGGCTGGATGGTGCCTGCTGTCGTTGACGTTGCTCCTCCCTTTCCCTGCCGGGCGGTAACAGAGGACCCCCTGGGAGGACGTCGGGGAGCCGCTCGTGTTGATTCCGGGATGGAGCTCGCCAGGTCTGGATTCTGGAAGCACACAGCAGCCGGGGAGTGCGTCGAGGAGGAGGGGGCGACAGCCGAGATGAGCTGGGTCCGGAGCGCTGGCGTAGCAGCGGAGGGAGGTGGCTCGGGAAACGAGGCTGCGGGATCTCCTCTCAGAAGAGACGCAGGAGTGACAGCTGCGTGGGAGAATGAGACCTTGCGGCGACCCGGAACTGGATCCGGACGGGGATCATGCTGAGAAGAATTGGCAGTGTGACGACGGCTACTCACAGGGGGCGAAGCGAAGGTGAGACCCGGAAATCGCCGCTCCTGAGCAGAGACAGAGGCGAGGAGGGCATCGAACTCAGAGAAGTCACGCAGCCCTGGACTCCTCTCCACCAGTCGAACTGCCGCCGCCACATGCTTAATAACTGAGGACGGGTGCACAGCGGAGCGAGCAGCAGCCACTCGGTCCCGGCTCTTAATAGCAGTCATCTGCAGATCCTCCGGGGGAATCCCAAGTGACGTCGTGCTGGATGGGGAAAGCCCTCTGGATGGCGCGAACTCCCGGGCCGGAGTGGAGGCAGGAGCGGGATCCCGAAGCGAAGGGTGACGTCTCCTCCTCTTCGGCTTCCTGCCGGGATTTCCTTCCAACCCACGGAGCACTTCTCGCTGTGCAGCTATGGCGTCCCTCCTGGCACAGACCTCAGGGTGGTTGGAGTGGCAAGGGAGACTGTCCAGGAGATTCTCAGCATAATCTAGGTACCAGCATCTTTCGTTGGGGTCGTCGTACAGGGAGGCGGTGAAGAGCGTCCCGTCGACATCCTCCAAGATGGCCATCAGCTCATCGCCCTGGTGCCGAACGTAACTCCTGGGAGACGGCATGCTCTAAAAGCAGACACCCAGACAGGGAAGACACAAGTCCAACGGCAAACTCGCGGCCGCCGGCAACTCGTCTGGCTGTGACTTACTGTTACGTGTGGCTCTCGCGAGCCACACAATGAGAGCTGAGGGCGAGCCAGTGAGTTTGTGATGTTTTATTGTGATAAGGGAAAGGGAAAAAGGAACACGGCCTTGTGGGGCCAAAAAGCACAAACAATCATACAGGTGTAACACTCACATCTAATGCAGAACAAAGAGCAGGTGGCTGGCGCCAGGCGAAGGGGTTCCAGCCTACGATGTGCGAAGTCACAGCCCCGAATGATCGGAGCTGCTCCCTTTAATACTCTCCAGCACTGCCTCAGCCGATGAGGGTTAATTGGGCTCCAGCCGTCTCGTATAACTTGACAACTGGGAGCCCGCTGAGACGCTGTCACAGAAAGAGCCGGGCCGAGGGGGAATACGGCATGAAGCGCCGGATGACATGGCGTCTCATCCCATATGACAGAAAGAAGCAGGCGATGGTGAAGAGGGACACTTTTGCTGGGGAGGTTGGTTTTGATCCTGGAGGCAGACGGTGGCCAGGGGCGTACATGTCGTGGGGCTGCCCTGGGCCTCTGAGCTGGGTTTTCCTCTGGCTACCTGCAGACTGTGGTATAACCTAAATGTCAATATATGTGACATGATTTAGGACCCAGGAGACAGACACTGACACGGGCAGATTGTGACAATAATCCTTTTATTTGATAGTGAGAGTGTGTAGTGCGTGAGTGAGTGCAAGGATTGGGTTCTGGTCACTGGAACTGAACAGTCTGGACGGAGACCCGGCAACCCTGGAACATACAAGCAGATATGATTACTTATGCTCAAAACTTCTGAGGAGCTGCAGGTGGTGAGGCTTACTTGGGTGAAGCACAGGTTACGCCCTGCTGGATTCCAGCGGCCGTGCAGCGTGATGGTGAAGGTGTCCGTGTTCGTGCTGGAGATTCCACCCGTGGCTGAGACGAGGGAAGTCCTGGTGATAACACCGGCCGTGACTCCACAGACCGGGATGATGATAGTTCTGATGATGACGAGGTTAGTGACTCCTCAGAACGTGGCGATGACAATACAGATGATAATGATGACAACGACTCCACTGATGGCGGTGGCAAATGTTCCTGCAACTGAGATAATAACAGTTCTCGTAGCTGAGGAGCAAAACGTACCGGTAGTCGTGGTGGTAGCGATGAGCTACGTGGGCGAGGTAGCGTTGCCCCGTCAGCTGGGGACGCAGGTCCGCCGCCTAGGAGGTCCACCTGTGCACAGGGGTTAAGACAAGGGGTTGAGTAGCAAATTGTTCTCTTACTTGGTTGAACTTGATGAGAGGTTCTTGACGAGGCACAAGAAGTTCTTGACGAGGCACAAGAGGTTCTTGACGAGGTACGAGAGCGGAGTTCAGGTTCATACTCCGACGAGGAGGACAGACGACTCTGTGACGGGCTGTCAGCGACAACAGGTGCAAATCAACAGTCGTTGATTTGCACCTGTTGGTCTGTGCGCAGCTGGAGCTGATGACGCCAATGACGGCCCAGAGGCCGCCATGACAATATGTATATAGTGCTGGTGTGCATGTGAGTATGACTGTATATTATTTGGGGATTATTTTGTGTATTCAGTAAAAAAAAGAAGCTGATTTTAGTTATTTTTGTGTGAATGTGATAGGTTATTTTCCTACAGTTCATGG
Source organism: Pholidichthys leucotaenia (assembly GCA_020510985.1). Taxonomy (NCBI): domain Eukaryota; kingdom Metazoa; phylum Chordata; class Actinopteri; order Cichliformes; family Pholidichthyidae; genus Pholidichthys; species Pholidichthys leucotaenia. The sequence continues at coordinate 21,090,684 of CM035840.1, read as the reverse complement.
TTCCCTGTTCTCTCTTAGTGCATGATTCTGGTCCTAAATTGGGGAGGGTCTCGACTGTGTGTGTGGTTTTGCATTTTTGTAAGGGGGAGGGAAATTGTTGTGTAGTGAGTGTGGTATGAGTGTGTGGCCCATGGGGGTTGCCGTACCCGCCCCTGGCGCGATGTCAGGCGGGCACGGCCCACTGTATATAGCTCTGTGTGTGTGTTAATAAAAGTGCAGGAGGAGTGTGTGGCGGTATAGAGTGGAGTGATATTGGTGGCAGTTGCCACGGCCAAGATATATAGAGTTGTGGAAATGTGAAAATGACGAGGCAGAGTTTATCTCACGAGTCAGGTTTATTCACATCTTCCAACATCAGCAAAACAGAAAAAGAGGAAAAACACAGACATTCGTCCTTTATATATCCAGGACCTTCAAAGCTCACAGTCACATTGCATTTAATCCAAGTAACAATGCATCTTTCCTTAAATCCTATAACATCCTCCTCATAGTCTCTGGCAGACCAGGAAATCCCCCAAGGCTGTCTCTTGCATACCAAAGACTAAATTTTCACATCCTCCTGTTATCTCACAGGAGGCCCAGTCCTTTGTTCTACTCTGAGATGTGAAGCTTAAAGTGATATATTGTGGTGCACATATGTGGGTTTCATATGCTTCGCATGTGTATTACTGTATGCTTATTGTATGCTTCACGTCTCAGAGGAACAAAAGGACTGAACCTCCTAGGGGTAACAGGAGGATGTGAAGTCTGGCCTTTTGTATGCGAAGAGATGGCCTTGAGGGATTTCCTGACCACCAGGACTTTAGGTGGAGACGAGAAGACCTGGAGGGGGGTGCATTGTGATTTGCGATTAAAAGACAATGTGACTGTGTGCTTTGATGTCCTGGGGTATTAAAGGGACAGATGATGAGGGATTCCTCTCTCTTTCTGTTTTTGGATGTTGGAGAATGTGAATGTGAATAAAACTGGACTTGAGAAATAAACTCAGCCTCGTCCTTCCTACACTTCTCCACAACATATGTGTCCCACAGAGTGATGATATACTGTAGCTTCTGACCAGATAGAGTGATGATATAGAGTGAAGCACGTGGCGGTAATGCACCTGTAGGTTGGTAGCTTACAGGTGAAGTCAGTTACTTCACCGCGGTTATTAATGTGGAAAAAAATGGCAAATTTATGAGTTAAATTTCAAAAGAAAAAAATGTGAATTTATAAGCAACGTTTATGAAGAAAAGGAATACCCAGTTTGGAAGAAAAGTTGCAAATTTGCAAAAAAAAATAATTAAAAATTAAAAATCAAGAGAAAATTTATTTTAGGGTAATAAGGAAAGACGCCTGGCAGCTGCAGAGCCCAACAGCGCACACACGCCGCGTGACTCTCCCCGCTGTAAACGTAATCGCAACGTAACACCTGGACGTGGAGACGCATCCAAGTCCCGCTGGAGGTTGCCCTGAGGGATTTTAGTGCTGCTCGGCTGCTTAGCTGACAGCTAACTAGGCATGGAAGACAAATCATTCACCAAGGAGCTGGATGGGTGGATTGAGCAGCTGAACGAGTGCAAGCAGCTGACAGAGAACCAGGTCAAAGTGCTCTGTGAGAAGGTAAGGCAGGAAAACGGCAGCGCTGCATTCTGATGTCCACTGTAGCGTCGTACCGGGCTAATGCCCGTTAGCCTGATGAACGGCGAGGCTAAAGCATCACCCGGACCGTAGTGGTACACGTTGTTCGCGGACTGATGGTGAGCTCCATTTGGCCGCAGCGGCTCGGTGCGTTTCTGCTGCGCTGGCCAAGAAGATGGAGGAGGATGCCCGCTGCTGCTGCTGTTTCCTTCTAGCTACGCCCACTGTCGGTGCCTCTCCTGCACTGGCAGACACAGCTTTAGTCAGCTGCTGCAACGCACGCAGGAGTGACATTTGTTCGCTCTGTGCGCTGATAACACCGGCCATCTTATTAGGTACACCTTTTTAGTGTAAGGTAGGGCTCCTTTTGTCAGTACTGTTTTGGGTTTTCACGGTATAGATTCAGCCAGAGCTGTTTCTGGCTATAAAGCAGAGTACACAAATGCAACAGGCCTCCTCAGCCACTAGAGGGCCCAGAGGCTACAAGTTCAGCCCTCACCCTTGACATTATAGAGAGCCTAAGTCACGCCCCCTCTACTTCCACATTTGGGACCTTAAAGGGGTCATTGATTGAAAAACGGTGTGTTTGCAGGTTTTGACTGTCCCAAATGTGTCAACTGGTCGTGTAATTGTACTGGTTGTGTAATTGTAAAGCTAAAGATTTTCCAAAAAGTCAACTATCTGAAAAAAAGCACACTGCCTTTATCGCCTTTTTCTCTCAGAGAAACTCCTCAAAACGTTTTTTGACTTTTCCAGGTAAATTGTATACGTCAACATTCAAAAAAGCCAACCCACAGCTGTCCTTGAGACCCGCCCACTGCTGTATTATTGGCCCGCCTAGCTGTCCGTCATGTAGCTCGAAATGGTGGTTAAAGGTAGCCCCCAAGCTAATACCAGGAAGCTCGAACCAAGCACGGCTTATATTGTTATTTTCTTCAGATCTTAGTTACCCTAATAACCATCCCTGTTATCAGCTGGTTCACTCCAGCCCATCTCCGAGTGGTTTCATCGTGATTCCGCTGTGGATCACCCGCCATGGCACACCGGTTGCTTTTATGGCTCGGGACCAGGGCTACTGGCTGGTGTTATGCCGATAACTTCCCTGTCAATCCAGGGGACACGCGATCCACCGCGGAATCACGATGAAACCACAGAGATGGGCCGCAGTGACACAAGGCACACCGCCGAACCAGGTGATAACAGGGATGGCTATTAGAATTACTAAGATCTGAAGAAAATAACAATATAAGCCACGCTTACAAGTGTCCTGGTAACAGTGTTAGCTTGTGGGTTAATAGCTCAGGGGCTAATAAACAACCTTTAGCTGGCCATGCGAGCCACAAGCCCAAGATACAGGCGATCGGCCAAGGAATGACGATGTAGCCTCTGGCTCCCTACAATCAAAATGTCCCAGGACCAGATGCTGCTGGCTCTCACGCCCAGCAGCCCCACCATCCTCCGTAGATACACTCTGCTCTTATGGGCAGCGTAGTCGCTCCAGCTTTCAGCTGGCTGTGAAAGTAGAGCGGAGTCACACAGAACCACACTGTCCTTTGAGAGCCCTTGGCTCGGTAGCTCGCCTTGGGTTGTGGCGATTGTCCAACACGCGGTGCTAGCGATTTGTTGTGAAATCACGGCAAAATTTATTGGGAGATGGACCGAACTGACGCGACATACACCATCGACTGTGGATCCGTGAACCAGAGCGCTGCTCAACCGAGCTGGGAGGCTAAAAGTTAGTCAGCTGTAATGGCTAACTGACGTAAGAGGGTGGGTGGAGTTGAAAAGGCAAAGGATGGTTCTTAAAGTGACAGGCCTTAAATTAGAGCATAAATTAGAAAGCCAGGAAAAATAAAAAACAAATTTGCTTCAATAATTAAAAAGATTACAGAAAATGTGAACAAAATATGTCACAAACATTTCATTAATGTGTTTCATTAATGTGTGAGCTATTAAAATGTGGAAAAAGTGCAGTCAGTGACGCCTTTAAATAAAAAAAAATTCTCCATAGAAATGAATGGCAAGAGTGAAATTATCTTTTGATCCTGATCAAATTTTGTCACGAGTTACACATGTGATGTATGTCAGTTTAAAAGATAATTTTCCATGTAAATAACAGTGTAGGTTGTTGTCTAACTGTTACGGTGTAAGGTTATGAAAATACGTAAATTAAAAAATTACAAACACAGATGGACGGAGCTTCCGTCATCTTTTCACAGCGCGCCCAGGGTGAAGTGACTAACAGTCCTCTGGATCAGCTGCAGCTCTCACAATACAAAACAAAACCTTTGTGTTGTTTTTCTCCTCTTTGGACCCTCTTTCATCAGTCAGGAAACGGGAGGTGAGGTTTTAGTAATCTTCCGCCATGTTCGTGTTTAGTGATGGGGGATGATGGGAGTTGTTGTCCACTAATCGTTGAAACAAAAACTAAATATTACTCTGTTATTATACGACAGCCGACAACTTTAATTACGTGGAAAATTATCTTTTAATTTGACAAACATCATGTGTGTAACTCGTGGCAAAATTTGATTGGGATCAAAAGATAATTTCACTCTTGCCATTCTTTTCAATGGAGAATTTTTTCGATTTAAGGTCCCATGTGTGGCAGTAGAGGGGGCGGGACTTAGGGTGTTTTCACACCTAAATTCGTTTAACTTGGTCCGAATCAGTTGACAAGTTTGTTACTTTGTATCATTTTCTCCTTGGTTCGGTCCCCTTTCACACAGGCAAAAATTCAAGCAGACCAAACTGCGTCACATTAAATCCCGCGAGACTTGGGTCAGAACGTTCTCTGTTCTTATTGGTCAGATTTTTTTGCTGCGAGAACAGGAAAGGTAAATACAGGAAGTAGGATGACTACTGTGTATTTATGCATTTCTGGGGAGAAAATAATACAAATCATAGTGTATTCTACGGGGGTTTCATCACCTTGGTTATTGTTTATTACGTTACGTGCATATGCCACTTTCGGCAAATCGTACAGTTTGAAAATGAAGCGCTGCTACGGATGGAAAATGACATGTTAGCGTTCATTAATCCTCCAGAACCGTGACGTGCTCAGCCACAGATATTTTCAAAGATCTATCAGGTATGTGCATTGACATAAAATATTTTACCATTTGCCACTGGTCCTGTTTTAGTGTGGACCCTTTACCACCTGCAGCACTGCACCAGAGTTCGCCATTTGATTCGAATTGAGACCACCTCCTTCAGGTGGTCTCGGTACGGTTGGTTTGGTGCGGACTTGAGTGCGATTACCGTGTTCTCACCAGACAAAACGAACCACACTAATGGAGAAAACGAACTCAAATTCGACTGAAACGAACTAAAGCCTGCAGGTGTGAAAGCACCCTTAGGTTTTGTATTTCTGGCAAATTTGCAACTTTTTTACTACTGAACTTGTGACTTTTTTCTCATAAATGTTCATTTTTTTCCTCAAAAATTTGTGATTTTTTGTTGTAAATTTACTATTTTTTCTTGTAAAGTTTTCCCTTTTTGCACGTAAATTTGTTACCATTTTTGTAAATTTGCAGCATTTCTAATTTTTAAACTTTTTTATACATTTTTTTTTTTTGTAAATTTCAAATATTCTTATAAATTTGTCACTTTTATTGTAAATTTGCAACTTTTTTCTTGTTAATTTTCAATAGTTGTTAATTTGTGACTTTTTACTTGTTAATTTTCACCTTCTTTCTTATTGGTGTGTGACTGTTTTCTCAGAAATTTGTGACTCTTTGGAAATTTACAACTTTTTTCTCATAAATTCACTCCCCCCCCCTCCCATCATACATTTTTCAGCGTTTTTCTCTTAAATTTAAACTTCTAATAAATTTGAGACTGTTTTTCTTCAAAATTTGCAGCTTTTTTCTAAACTTGGAACTTTCATATGTATACTAGTTCATTCATTCATCCATCTTGTACTACTTAATCCTTTTTGGGTCGTGAGGAGGCTGGAGCCTATCCCAGCATCTTTGGGCAAGAGGCAAGGTACACCCTGGACAGATCGCCGGTTCATCGCAGGGCCAACACAGAGAGACAGACAAGCACCTACTTTCAGATTGATACCAAAACACAATTTGCATGTCTTTGGCCTGTGGGAGGAAACCGGAGTACCCGGAGCAAACCCATGCGGACATGGGGAGAACATGCAGACTGCACACTAAAGGGTCACCGATGGCTAGAGGGTGGGCTCATCTAGAGAATGACAACAAATTTACTTTCTAATGTTTTTTGTGGGGAGAGGAGATTTTTGCCCCCAGAAAGCTAGAAATGGCTCTTTAGTCATGAAGCTGCAGGACAGAGATGTTGGTCCATATTAAGTTGATGGCATCACACAGTGGTGTAGATTTGTCTGCTACACATCCAGCCCAATGCCAGTCAAATTTAGCATTTTCCTGGAGTAGTCACCCCTTACTAACCACTTTGGCAGGTGGGGACGGTTTGTTTAGAAGTTGTCTCAAAAGACAACTGATCTTAGACCAGAGTCAGCAGATGTCTTGAGCAATTTTGGCCAATAGAATCAGCACAAAGCCGTAAATCATCATAGAGTGCTGAAATATCATAAATTTGTAAATATTTTGTTTTGAATTGGTGTATTTTTTTCTCATAAATCTGTAACATTTTCTCTTAAATTTGCAACATTTTTTTTGTAAATTGGCAATTGTTTTGCTAAATTTGAGACTGCATTCATCCAACATTTCATAAAAAAACTTGTACATTTGAGATGAGATGGATATACTAGAGAAAGATGCAAATGTACAAGTATCCTTTAGCTGGTGAAAACACAAAATCTGAAAAGTATGTGTGCAAAGAAATGTCTAAAACTGTTTTCACACCAGGTTCTCTGCTTCTTCTCTTTATACATCAAATCAATATGAAAACAAACACACAAGCTCTATTCTCCACCTTGTAGAGGGTGGGACTCACCACAGGCTGCACAATACGATTCTTCACAATGCAATACTATTGCAATCTTGAGTATTGTACTGAGATATCATATATTGTGATTTCCCCTCCTGAGCTTTGTCCCAAGCATTTTAAACCTTTATTTATACAGGGGCGTTCCATTGAGAGGTAACCTCTTTTTCAAGGTCACACAGTTCCACATTCACACCTGGAAGCTGCCCAGTACAACCACAGACTGACCTGTGGCCACTGAGCAGCTCCACTGGAGCTATTGGGGTTAAGAGCCTTGCTCAAGGGCACTACAGTGGGGTGCACTGCCCCACCCAGATCTGATCCTGCCGTCCCAGGCATTGAACCGGCAACTATCCAGTCACCAGTCCACATCTCTAACCATTATGCCACAACTGCCCCATATGCTTCACATTTAGCACCATCTATTGGACTGAAAAATCAACTGTTTTTTATTACTCTGTTACCTAAATAGGTAAGTTTGTGTTTGCAACATTTATTAATAACCCGGCCACAGGGGGAGCACAAGCCAGTGTACTCCCTGTGCCGGTCCCAAGCCCAGATAAATGGGTAGGGTTGCGTCAGGCAGGGTATCCGGCGTAAAAATCCTTGCTAAATCACCATGCAGGTCATTGTGATATAAGGTGATGATACGCTGTGGTGACCACGGAAGGGAGCAGCCGAAAGACAAAAAATAAATAAAGTATCATAATACTAGGGCTACCAAAAGCCAGTTAGAAAGTAGATTCCAGAAATCTCCGTAGGATTGCTGGACTCACCCTCAGAGATAGGGTGAGGAGCTCAGTCATCCGGGAGAGGCTCAGAGTAGAACCGCTGCTCCTCCACATTGAAAGGAGCCAGTTGAGGTGGTTTGGGCATCTGATTAGGATGCCTCCCACTTGAGGTGTTTCGGGCACGTCCCACTGGGAGGAGACCCCAGGGCCGACCCAGGACTCGGTGGAGAGACTGTCTCTTCACTTCCGCCTCCCAAAGAGAGCAGACGCTTTTTTCTTCTCTCCTGCTCTGACTTATCTCCTTCCTCCTCTAACTAACTGGATCCCAGCTTGCTATCGTCTGTCTGCGTGTCTCTACTGCTGATTATCGAACGAAATTATGGATTTAATAAGCTGGGCTTTGAACGCAATTGACACTATTTTTTCAACGAGGAAAAGTGCCCCGGGGGAGGTTGTTTGCCCCGCAGGAACGGCTGCTGCGGGCTATTTGAGGGACACAAGTAATTGGAAACTCTTGTGCCTGTCTGATCTTTCCATCGAAGATGTCGAAGATTTGTACGTCTTCGTAGTAATGGTCATCGGGTTCGTTCTGATTGGATCTGGGATTGTCCTGGTGTACCGTAAATTGATGAAGATGGACATAGCCTATCAAAATGCTGGCCAGGCGAGGCTTAACCATCAAATTGAAAAAATGGAGAGGACTCTGACAGCGGCAAATGGAGAACTGTCTAGGAAAATGGATTACATCATGATCACGCTGAGAGCCGTCCATGAAGGATTCAACGTCCAGCACTGAAGGATTAAGTACTGAATCTGTAAGAGGATATAAAGTTTCTTTCTCTGGGATCAGTACTATTCGACTAATCTGACCCCCCTCACACAAGTCCTCCAGATTATCTGCAGTTTTTTGTTTTCAAAACATTTGAGCTGCATTGACTCCACGGACAGTCAGCTGCATGGCCCAAGGACAAATGCCAGCAGCTAAGACAAAACATCTCCTGCCAAAGAGACTTTGTTGTTCTTAACTGATACAAACACCTACACTCAACACTACACCCACACTGACTCAAAAACTGATGAAAAAGATCACTCACTCACTGCTCTCTTTGTGTCCTTGTGTACATTCTTGTCTGCTAACTGTGCATTGAGGGCTTTTTTTCTTGTAATCATAATATTGATCATATATGACCGGTATTCTGACAATCAATGGTTTTTTGCTCTTTCCTATTGTGTTATCCTTTTCCTCCCTATGCATCCTGTACCCATCTGATGACAGGCGCGTTCTCAGATGCTGCCGCGTCACCGGAAATGCAGGTCGTTTTCTGTGTCAAGTCAAATCCCTCGTATGTTATCAGTCCCTGTTAATGTACTTGGCAATAAATCTTTTCTGAGTTCTGAGTTCTCCCAGCTGGTCTGGGAACGCCTTGGTATCATTGCTGAAGAGCTGGAGCAGGTGGCTGGGAAGAGGGAAGTCTGGGCTTCTCTGCTTGAACTGCTGCCTCCGTGACCCGGACCTCCGGAAAAGAGGTAGAAGATGGATGGATGGAATACTAGTGCTTCTGAATCAATACAGTATCACCACCACAACGTATCGCGATACTGTGATGCATCAATTTTTTTCTTCCCCCACCGCTGCGGCCTTGGTTCCTCCTACTAATGACTATGCAGATGACGCTAATACACCCTTCTGTAACTCTTCAGTCTAACGGTGATCACCAAGAGCAGCTCGGTGGCACAGTGGTTAGCACTGTGGCAGCACATTAAGAAGGTTGTGGGTTTGATCCCACCCCCGGACCATCAGTGACCCTTCTGTGTGGAGTTTGCATGTTCTCCCTGTGTCTGTGTGTGTTTACCCCGAGTACTCTGGTTTCCTCCCACAGGCCAAAAACATGCAAGTTAGGTTAATGATGAATGAATCTTTATTTCGGATAGATTAAAAGTAAAGATTAAAAGAAAGGAACAGAATAATATAACATAGGGGAAAAAAATCTGACAAGGTCAAATTAAACAATAACTCCTCTGATTATACAGTTCAACATAAGTTATCTGAAATGGGTGATGGCTGAAGCCGCAGCTTATATTGCCCACCCACATTCCATCCAAGAATTCAAAAGAAAAACAAAACAGGAGCGATTACAATTCAGAACAAAGCTAAGACAAAACGGGACAAAAAAAAAACTAAGCAACAGCACAACACAGACTGGATATGATAATTCTTATGTGATTTTACATGTCATCTTGTATATATGTTTGGAGTATTTCTTCCTTTAGGTTTTGTTTAAATTGTCCAAGCGTTGTACATGATTTTAATTCGGGTCCAAAAGCGTTCCACAGTCTGACTCCTTGCACTGAGACACAGTGTTGCTTGGTGGTAGTTCTCACTGAAGGTTTTTGAAATATACATGTTCCTCTGAAATGATATTGTTTCTCCCTTATTTGGAACAACTTTTAGATATTTGCGGGCAGTGATAGATTCTTCACTTTAAACATTATTACTGCAGTTTTAAAGTCAACCAGATCTTTCAACTTGAGAGCTTTTAATTTAAGAAAAAGTGGGTTTGTTGGTTCCCTGTAAGCAGCTTTGTTTATTATTCTAATAGCGCTCTTCTGAAGCATAAAGACTGGAAATATGTTTGTTTTATATGTATTTCCCCATACTTCAGTACAATATGTCATGTATGGGAGTATTAATGAATGATACAAAGTATATAGTGTGGGTTGATTCAGCAAATATTTCACTCTGTGTAGTATTGTGATTGATTTGGATATACCTTTAATATAATTGTGACTTCCAACACAGTTTATTATCAATTATTACTCCAAGAAATTTAATTTTGGATACCCTTTCAATCTCTACACCATTTACACTGAGTTTAGATACTGAGTTGTTGTGATGGTTGTTAAAAATTATAAATTTTGTCTTACTTAAATTGAGCGTTAATTTGTTTGAATCAAACCACAGTTTAAGCTTTCCTAATTCCTTTCTAAGTGTATCCAAAAGTTGTTCCAAATTGCTTCCACTGCATAATAAATTAGTGTCATCTGCAAACAATATTAAATCCATTTTTTCCCGAAACTTTACATATATCATTTATATACATGTTGAATAACAGTGGACCCAAAACTGAACCCTGTGGGATTCCGCAAGTAACCTTCAGTAACTGTGAGTTTTTGCTACCTACACATACAGTTGTGTTCAAAATAATAGCAGTCCCATATCACTAGCAAGGTAAATCACTGTTTTTGTTAGAATTTCAACTTCTACACTGCAAGTAAGTTTCTAGAAGGTTTAGTAAAGGTATAGAGAACCAACAGACCCAACAGGCATGGCGTGCATGCTGCTGATTCTGTGAAACTGAAAGGGGCGTGTTCAAAAAAATAGCAGTGCTGAGTTCACTTAGTGAGGTCACTGATTCTGTGAAAAAAAAATAGGTGTTAAACAGGTGGCCCTTATTTAAGGATCAAGGCAACTGACGCTGCATATGCTGGCTGTGCATTTGTCCTTGAAAAACAGTAAAATGGGTCATTCAAGACACTGTTCAGAGGAAGAGCGTTCTTTGATTAAGAAATTAATAAAAGAGGGGAAAACCTATAAAGAAGTGCAGAAAATGATAGGCTGTTCAACTAAAATGATATCAAATGCTTTAAAATGGCAGCCAAAACCAAAAAGGCGAGGAAGAAAAAGAAAAACGACTATTCAAATGGATCGGAGAATAACCAAACTGGCAAAGGCTCAGCCAGTGATCAGCTCCAGGAGGATCAAAGAAGATCTAAGGTTGCCTGTGAGTACTGTAACAATCAGACGACGTCTATGTGAAGCCAAGCTACCAGCAAGAAGCCCCCGCAAAGTCCCATTGTTAATAAAAAGACATGTGCTGAAGCGGTTACAATTTGCCAAAGAACACATTGACTGGCCTAAAAAGAAATGGCGTAATATTTTGTGGACTGATGAGAGTAAGATTGTTCTTTTTGGGTCTAAGGGCCACAGACAGTTTGTCAGACGTCCTGCAAACACTGAATTCAAGCCACAGTACACAGTGAAGACGGTGAAGCATGGTGGTGCAAGCGTCATGATATGGGGATGTTTCTCGTACTATGGTGTTGGTCCTATTTATCGCATACCAGGGATCATGGATCAGTTTGAGTACATCAGAATACTGGAAGAAGTCATGTTGCCGTATGCTGAAGAGGAAATGCCTTTGAAATGGGTGTTTCAACAAGACAGTGACCCCAAACACGCTAAAGACAGATGTCAACACTATTTTTTTGAACATTATATTTCTTGACTTTCTGTAAAATATTATCAAATTCAATTACTTTTTCCAATTTTCTTGCTTTGAAATAGAATGTGCAGTGTCCCCAATGCATTTGTGTTCATTAAAATACAATTTATTTGAAGAATTTTGACATTTACTCACATTTTTCAACACACTGCTGTTATTTTGAACACAACTGTACATACTGATATCTGTTCTTTAAGTAACTACATAACCAGGACAATGCTACCGCCCAATACCATAATTTTGTAGTTTCTTTAATAATAATTTATGATCCACTGTATCAAATGCTTTTTTAAGATCCAGGAATACCCCAACTGAATACTCTTTATTTTCAACGGCAGTTGATATTTTTTCTATAAATTCCATTAGAGCAAATGCAGTTGTCCTCTTGTGTCTGAATCCATATTGCTGCTCACACAATAAATTATTCTTCATTGTGAAGTTGTCAGTTCTCTCACAGAATATTTTTTCAAGTATCTTGGAAAATTGCGGCAATAGTGAAATAGGTCTATAGTTTGAAAGTTCCCCTCTGTCACCCGTCTTGTATATCAGAATTACTTTAGCTATTTTCATTGCACTGGGAAATATACCTGTTTGGAGAGACAGGTTACAAATATACGTCAGTGGCTTCACTAAGCATTCAATGATAGTTTTGACTAAAAGCATGTCAATACCATTACAATCCATAGATGTTTTACTTTTAAACGATTTAACAATTTCAATGACCTCACTCTCGTCTGTGTTCTTTATAAAAATGGAGTCCTTTATAGCAATGTTTTTGCTTATTGTGTCACCTGTAGATGCCGTAATGGGTATTTCTTTAGCCAAATTAGGACCAATGTTAACAAAAAATTTATTAATCTGCAGGTGAGACTGCATTCACACTCTTTTTTTTTAAAGATTCGTTGGGTAGCTTGTATTTCTGTTTTTATTTCCAAGAATATTGTTAAGTATTGTCCATGTATTTTTAATGTTATCTCTGTTTTTCTCCAGTTCTTTACTGTAATAGTCTCTTTTACTACATCTCATATACATATAATAACTTATTTTTGTATGTTTTATACCGCTGCTCTGCTTCTTTTGTCCTTTTCTTTAGAAAAGCTTAATATAATGAATTTTTCTTTTTACACACTTTTTGTAATCCTTTGGTTAACCATGGCTTGTCGACAAATTTCTGTTTAAGCATTTTTTTTTTTTTTTTTACTAATGGACAATTTTTTTCATAAAGAGTGGTTACAATGTTCATGAATGTGTCATAGGCTTCGTTTACATCTGATACAGACTTTTGTCCAGTCTTGCTTCAGCAGGTCTTCTTTAAAAGAACTGATTGCATTTTGTGATTTGTATCTGAAAGATTTTAAAGTTTTTTTTCTGTATTGGTCCCCGTGTGGCCATGGATAAGTGCAAAGACTGGCAAATGGTCACTTATGTCATTTATCAATAATCCACTTTCTATTTTCTTATCAATAATATTAACAAACAGGTTGTCAATAAGTGTAGCAGTGTGAACTGTGATTCTACTGGGATGTGTTATTGTGGGATATAGACTCATATTGTACATAGAATTCATGAACTCTGTAATTATATTTTGTTGAAATGGATTTAGTAAATCAATATTGAAGTCTCCACAGATTACAACCATTTTTTTACTAGTTATATTATTGTACAGCTCGACTAACTTAAATCCAAATATCTCAACGCAAGTTCCCAGCATTCTATATATACAACTTACTAGATTTTTTGTTTTATCTTGGTCAATCTCAAGAGTAACACATTCCAGAATCCCTGGTAGTGCAAAGGACATTCCATTTACAAGTTTACACCTATACAGCTCATCAGTATACAGTGCAACACCACCACCCTTTTTTTGAGATCTATTAATATAAAACATCAGCTATCCCTCTATAGCCATCAGAGAAGCCTGCTCTTCATTGAGCCAAGTTTCAGAGACTGCGATAGCTGTAAATTTTCTATCTAGCTGTTTTAAATAGTCCTGAATCTGTGGAAAGTTTTTAAGACTTCTGCTGTTGGTGTATTATTGATAGTTTACCATCTAATTGCACTTGACTTTTGAATTGCTTTTCAGTATAATATTCACAGTGATTATGAATATTGTTGAAGAAGTGGTTATCAGGATCAATATCATTCTCCATCTCTTGTAGTTTATGTTCAGCATAATGGCATATTTTCAGAGTCTGAATTTCCTCACTCTGTGTCAAATGACTTCCTTCAACTGGGGATGATTGGTGTCTACTAAAGTCAGTCATAAGTTGTTTTTTTTTGTTTGTTTTTTTAAAGTACATTGACATGGTATGTCACAAAAGAACTGTTCTTGCCGTGTGTGGATATGGATTATTGTAGTCTCTTAATTTTCTTCATCAGTGTTCATCTATATTTATTTAAGTCAGTGAGATCTCTTATTATTATGGTCTTTGCTTCCTCAGGTGTTCCATTTAGTTTGATCCAAACTCTACGGTTTCTTGACCATGTTGCTTGTATCTTGTTTTGTCTTTTCCGCATCCGTGCTTGCCGTGCTATTTCAGCATTAGTCTTTGTTAAATGTTCATTTAGGTAAACTTGTGTTCCCCGTAGCTTTCTGGCCTGCCTCAGTATGTCATTCTTTACCCTTCTGTTCACAAAGCGCATCACAATTGATTTATTTGTTTTATTATCCTTTCTGGGTAAAGTATGACAGGCTGAAATTGCATTTACTTCTACCTTTATGTTTCTGCTTTCAAGGAACTGAAGCACCTGGTTTTCCAGGGAGGCTGATTCACTTAGGGGAGCCTCCTCACCTCTCATTCCTGCTGTAGCATTGGCATGTGATTGGTATTTAATGTCTAGTCCACTAATAATTAAATCATCCATACGAGAATATTGTTCAAGATCCTCGATGCATCGCTCCAAGTCTGCATTTTTTTTGTCTCTTTCCTTAATTGTTAATTTCAATTCTCAGACTTCCTCCATTAGCCCTAATAGACTGTTGATTAGCCACTTTGGTCAGTTCTTCTGACATGAAGTTCAGAGATTTTTTTAATCTCTTCCATTTCCTCCTTCTTTGGTGGCATTTTTTACTGACCTGATGGTAATAAAACAATCTCTGTTGGTGTCACCGGTATCCGATCCAGCCAACCTTGAATCCAGCTGGGACCTCAGCTAGCCCCCTCTGCTGCTAGTCCCGCTGCTTACCACCACTGTAATTGAGCTCCGATCCGGCTCCTGTCCAACCGGGGCGCCGGCAGCTCCTCCGCCAAGCCCCGCCGCCCACTGCCACTGTAGTTGAGCTCCGATCCGGCTCCTGTCCAGCTGGGGTCCTGGTAGCTCCTCCGCTGAGCCCCGCCGCTGTAATTGAGCTCCGATCCGGCTCCTATTCAGCTGTGGCCCCGGCAGCTCCTCCACTGATCCCCGCCTCCTACCGCCGCGGTAGTTGGGCTCCGATCCGGCTCCTGTCCAGCTGTGGCCTCAGTTAGTTCCTCCGTCAAGCCCCAATCACAAGATTCTAAGAATCTGTGCAGGAGGCTCAGCCGTCATCTACCGAGCCGATGCCAGGTCAGTGAGACGAACCGGGAACAGAGTCTGTCCTTTGTATCGGTGTTAGCTACGACTAGCTGTGGCGTTAGCTATAGCGATAGCGTTAGCTTAGCACATTAGCTTAGCACATCCCACGGCTCCTTCCGTTTGTCCTTCTCTCCAGCAGACCGACAAAGCTCCAGTGAGTTTGGAGGCTCAACCATCATCTACCGGGCCGATGCTGGGTCTCAAACAGGCCCTAGATTTCTGGAATTCTTCAAGTTCTTCATTCAGGGGTTGTCAGAATATCGTCAGTCGTCATGAAGTGGTCATACAATAGGTCCCATGCTGTCCAGGAGCACGATCTGAAGTGGCCCTAATTAGAGACTCTGAAGTGGCCCTAGGTGTGAATGTGTGTGAATGGTGAAGGGATTGGCACCGCACCGTGGCTGCCTCATCGATCCACGTGGATGCCCTGAATTTCCCTCTGGGATTAATACAAGTATACAAAAAAAAAAAAAAAACTGTGGAAAGTGCAGCATAAAACAAAGAACTTCACACAGTGTGAGACTGAGGTGCTGATAACTGAGGCGGAGGTCAGAAAAAAATATTTTATTTGGTTGTGACCATCTGAAATCAGCAATAAACGTAAGTTCACGGCGTGGACTGGTGTTACAATGGCAGTCAATGCAGCTGGCTTGCACGGTGATTAAAATAAACTAAATTAAAATAGCCTGGCATTAAAGCTAAAGTCCAAAGACTGATCACTGCTACAGATGTGGGGACTGATGAGCTGGTGCTGACACCCAGGAAAAAAGTTTCAGCAGTTGTGGGAGAAACCCTTTTATTGACCATCAACACACAAAGGAGACTCAGACGACATTGATGTTATCCGAACATGAAACGCCACTGCACTCTACTCCAATTTTACAGCTGACTTTAAACTAGTGACAAACCAAATTTGTCCACAGTCAAAATCACGATAACCAGGTGGAGTGCGCTGAGTTACACAGCATAAATGCCTTTTATTTTCAGAGTCTGCTCTCAAAACTGAAATATCTGGCACCAGGGGGCGTGCTTTTGGGGACAGCTCTGCTGCAGCTGCCCGGGATCACCCGCATGGACCCGCTGTCACAGCAGTATGTCTTCACAAATGCTGTGCTGGAACCACAGAAGGAAGTCATCAGTACAATAAAAGCCATCTGTGACAAATTATCAGAAATGATTAAGTAGTACAACATTAAAATAAGTGGTTAAAGA
This sequence comes from Pholidichthys leucotaenia, assembly GCA_020510985.1. Classification (NCBI taxonomy): domain Eukaryota; kingdom Metazoa; phylum Chordata; class Actinopteri; order Cichliformes; family Pholidichthyidae; genus Pholidichthys; species Pholidichthys leucotaenia. The sequence continues at coordinate 21,074,363 of CM035840.1, read as the reverse complement.
CATGAAAAGTCACAGTTTGACACTTTGTAATCCACAGTCTGTATCACATCCTGTATACTAGTGCACCTAAAAAAAAGTAAAATACGATTCATAATTTAATTCAGAGAGCTGTCAATTATAAATATAAAAAAATAGGTTTAAATGGCTCACTTTAGGCACCTCGGTGGAGCAGTGGTTAGCACTGTCGCAGCACAGCAAGGAAGTCACGGGTTCGATCCCACCCCCTGACCATCGGTGACCCTTCTGTGTGGAGTTTGCATGTTCTCCCCGTGTCTGCGTGGGCTTACTCTGGGTACTCCGGTTTCCTGCCGCAGGCCAAAGACATACAGGTTAGGTTAATTGGCATCAACTGGGGATTCTAAATTGTCCTTGGGTATGAATGTGAGAGTGAATGGTTGTCTGTCTTTCCGTGTTGGCCCTGCGATGGACTGGTGATCTGTCCAGGGTGTACTCTGCCTCTTGTCCAAAGATGCTGGGATAGTCTCCAGCCCCTTCGCGACCTGAAAAGGATTAAGCAGTAGAAGATGGATGGATGGATGGCTCATTTTGTCTACTAGTGCATGCCCGTAGAAAGCAAGTATTCTTGTCTGAAAACAGGTAGCCCAATTAGGCTTTACAGGTCCAAATGTAGGCTGTGTTTGAAAGTGGAATAAAGAGGTGGAGCCTATATGTAGGCACTCGCATGTTAGACTTTGACAAATACAGTGGTGTTAAAAAGTGTTTGCCCTCTTCCTGATTTCTCATTTTTTTGTATGTTTGTCACATTTAAATGTTTCAGATCATCAAACAAATTTAAATATTAGACAAAGATAACACAAGTAAACACAAAATGCAGTTTTTAAATGAAGGTGTTTATTATTAAGGGTAAAAAAAAATCCAAACCTACATGTCCCTGTGTGAAAATGTGATTCCCCCTCCCCACTGTTAAAACATAAATTAACTGTGGCTTATCACATCTTTGGAAAGCTGAGTTCAATTTCTCTAGCCACACCCAGGCCTGATTACTGCCACACTTGTTCTCAATCAAGAAATTACTTAAATAGGACCTGCCTGACAGAGTGAAGTAGACCAAAAGATCCTCAAAAGCTAGACATCATGCTGCGGTCCAGAGAAATTCAGGAACAAATGAGAAACAAAGTAATTGAGATCTATCGGTCTGGAAAAGATTATAAAGCCATTTCTAAAGCTTTGAAACTCCAGCGAACCACAGTGAGAGCCATTATCCACAAATGGCGAAAACATGGAATAGTGATGAACCTTTCCAGGAGTGGCCGTCCGACCACAATTACTCCAACAAGAACTGAAGACCTCACTTGCCTCAGTTAAGGTCAGTGTTCATAACTCAACAATAAGAAAGAGACTGGGCAAAAACGGCCTGCATGGCAGAGTTCCAAGACGAAAACCACTGCTGAGCAAAAAGAACATAAAGGCTTGTCTCAGTTTTGCCAGAAAACATCTTGATGATCCTCAAGGCTTTTGGGAAAATACTCTGTGGACTGACGAGACAAAAGTTGAACTTTTTGGAAGGTGTGTGTTCCATTACATCCGGCGTAAAAGTAACACAGAAACTCAGTAACAGTAACTCAGAAAAGGAGCATCATACCAACAGTAAAATATGGTGGTGGTAGTATGATGGTCTCGGGCTGTTTTCCTGCCTCAGAACCTGGAAGACTTGCTGTGGTAAATGGAACCATGAATTCTGCTGTCTACCAAAAAATCCTGAAGGAGAATATCTGGTTATCTGTTCGTGACCTCAGGCTGAAGTGCACTTGGGTTCTGCAGCAGGGCAGTGGTCCAAAACACACCAGCAAGTCCACCTCTGAATGGCTTAAGAAAAACAAAATGAAGACTTTGGAGTGGCCTAGTCAAAGGCCTGACCTGAATCCGATTGAGATGCTGTGGCATGACCTTAAAAAGGCAGTTGATGCTCGAAAACCCACCAATGTGTCTGAATTACAACAATTCTGCAAAGATGAGTGGGCCAAAATTCCTCCACAGTGCTGTAAAAGATTCATTGTCAGTTATTGGAAACACTTGATTGCAATTGTTGCTGCTAAGGGTGGCTCAACCAGTTATTAGGTTTAGGGGGCAATCACTTTTTCACACAGGGCCATGTAGGTTTGGATTTTTTCTTCTTCTTCTTTTAGATTTGATTGACGGTTGGCAACCAGCCTACAGGTGCATTATCGACACTGACTTGATTATCATCACTCTATATCTTTGTAAAAGGAGTTCTGAACAACTCCCTATGTGTGAAAAAATTATCTGCGGCCGAGTGTGATCCTCACATCACTCTCTCAGATCAGAGGAGCCCCTTAACAATTAACACCTTCATTTAAAAACTGCATTTTGTGTTTACTTTTTCTTCTTCTTCTTTTAGATTTGATTGGCGGTTAGCAACCAGCTTACAGGTGCATTACCGCCACGTACTTCACTCTAAATCATCACTCTATATCTCTCTTTGTGTTTACTTGTATTATCTTTGTCTAATATTTAAATTTGTTTGATGATCCGAAACATTTAAGTGTGACAAACATACAAAAAAATGAGAAATCAGGAAGGTTGTACAGTAAAAGAGCTCCCAGGTCTCTGTGCATTCCTCTTTTATACCTTTAATTCCATGCATTGAGACCCAGAACTTCCGACCATAGTACACTGTTTGGAACAAAGACCCGTGTGGCATATTACCATAACATAACGCCGGCCCCACTGCTCACACCCTTCTCTTTTCTAGTGGCTCTGGTGGTTCCTCTTCACCCCCGGGGGGGGGGGGTGCATAGTCCATACTGTCCCCTTTGAGACCCCCCAGTGGCACTTCGTCCTCCGGTCCATTGTTCCCCCTTATCCCAGCCTGCCTTCTCTGGGTGGAGAATCCCCCACCCATGCCACCACACAGCCCCCCCAACACCCAGAAAGGGCACTCCCCCCCCCCCCCCCCCCCCCCCCGTCCTTTGGGCTTGAGCTGGCGCCCATAGGGGCTGTTGCGGGGGGTCGCTGATCCACTTGGAGCACCCTGCTGGCGAGGTGTACAGGAGGGCACGTCAGTCTGTGGAGGGAAAAAGGGAGGGGGGAAAACACATCAGCTTTATGTGCGCAGGTCCCTACTGAGGGAACACCAACTTGCAGAGCCACCAACGGTGGATCTCCGTGACGGGGAGCTTGGGCCAACACCACCTGCTCGTCTGCCAACACAAAAGCGGGCTTCAGCCTGTCGATGCAGACGGTCTCCCTACACCCCCCAAGTCTAACACAAAATGTTTCACCCCAGGTTCCAACACCCTGAACGGTTCGTCGTACGGTGGGCGCAGCGGGGTCTGGTGCGCATCATGCCTGATGAAAACAAAGCTGGCGTTCTGTAAATTCTTTGGGACGAAAATGCAGGGAAAACAATGGTGAGCTGGGCCCGGTACGTTTAAAGCCTCCATACTGTGCAAAAATTGCTTGGGCGGATCAGCCTCGGGCGCAGGGTTTTCTGGTAAAAACTCTCCAGGGATCTGCAGTAGCTGAGAAAAAACAAGTCCTGCTGGGGAGGCTGCCAAATCCTCCTTAGGTGTGGAGTGCAACCCTAAAAGAATCCAGGGCAGGCGGTCGACCCAATTTGTGTCCATGAGTGAAGCTCTGAGCGCTGCTTTAAGGGACCTATGAAAACGCTTGCATAAACCGTTAGCTTGGGGGTTGTACGTGGTAGTGCAGTGAATTTTGACCCCTAGGCTCTGGGCCATTGCGGACCAGAGTTCTGAAACGAATTGTGGACCCCTGTCGGAAGTGATGTCTGATGGGGATCTGAACTGTGCAACCCAAGCCGACAAAAAAGCACGAGCCACTTCTGTGGACGTGGTAGAAACCAGCGGGACCACTTCAGGCCAGCGTGTGGTGTGGTCCACGATTGCTAAAAGGTGCGTGAAACCTTGTGACGGCAGGAGGGGTCCCACCAAATCCACGTGGACATGGTCGAACCTCCTGGCTGGGATTTGGAATGGCTCGAGGGGGGCTTGTGCACTTTGGCCCACTGGCACGTGACACAAGTTGCAGCCCACTCCTTCATGTCCTTGCACAACGCGGCCAGACGAATTTCGCCCCCACTAGCTTCACCGAAGCACGCACTTCCGGATGCAAAAGGGATTGGACTGACTCAAAAACACAATGGTGCCAAGAGCTTGGAACTCGATGGAGATGTTGCAGAGCAAGGGAGGGCACCCTTCTTGCACCACCCTACTCTCCAGCCTTAACTCAGTAGGTGCAGACTGGAGCGTGCAAATGTCCGCATCCCCAGCTTGCTCCGCGGCCATCGCAGGGAAATCTATTCCCATGTAGACCGGGGAGACTGACATGCGTGACAGGCAATCGACCATGACGTTGAGCTTACCAGCAACGTGTTGAATGTTGGTCGTAAACTCCGAGATTGCAGCCAAATGCCGTTGCTGTCGGGCCAACCACGGTTCTGAGACTTTGGACATTGCGTACGTCAGTGGCTTATAGTCCACGAACGCGGTGAACTCACACCCTTCTAGCCAAAACTGGAAATGGTGCGTCGCCAGGTGTAGAGCCAACAACTCTCTGTCGAACGTGTTGTATTTGCATTCGCTGTCAAGCAAATTCCGACTGAAAAAATGCGAGCGGCTGCCATGAACCGGAGACGCACTGTTCTACCACTGCTCCCATGGCAACATTAGATGCTTCCGTAGTGAGCGCTATCCGTACCAACGGATCCGGATGAGCTAGCAACGCGGCATCCTGAAGCGCTGTTTTGGTGTTCGTGAAAGTTTGGACTCGCTCGGGAGTCCAGTCGACATTTTCCGCGGGCTTCTTTTTTTTCAGTGCGGCATACAACGGCTGCATCAGCTGGGCTGCCCGGGGAAGGAAATGGTTATAAAAATAGTTTATTTAGTTTAGTTTATATGTGTAGTTCATAGTCTATCACCAATAAACTCATGCAGTACTATAACAGGACACATTTACAAATATTTGAGTCCCATTCTAGTGCATCCTGTTATATTTTAGGAATATTCTAAGTACAAATCACTGATATTATACACAGCACAATGACCTGTTTGGCTGCAACTGTTGCATCAATGTTGCCCATTTGTCAGTAAATATGTAAATAAAAATGATTTATTTCGTTATTTGAGCACTTTTGTGTCCAGTTTGGTGACGGTCGTCATTTAGTCAAACCGTGCATGTGGCCGCATATGATATGCAGTTGATCTGGGCATTCTGCTCCACATTCATGGTGGTATTATTATTAATTTTTAATTTTTAGATAGCTGTGCGAGCACACCGAGAGGAGCACCATCGGCAACGGCGAGTTGTGGTCCTGCAAAGGGACTCCCATCTACCGCTGACCGGGCGGGCTGGGCTTGCTTCCCTGCAAAGGACCGCATTCTGCCTGCTGCTTCTCCAACACCGGTGTTCTTTAGGCAGACCCCGGGTCCCCGCTGGCATTCCCCGAATTATCCTTTAGATGTACGTACTCACTGCAACATTATAGTATAATTTTTTAAGCGTTACATCTTCACTGTTCTCTCTTTCTTGTCAAATTTGTCGCTTTTCACTTCCTTTTTTTGTTTGCGAAGCACTGACTCTGTCCCCTAAATGGGATTTGAAATTGTACTCTTAAATTGTTTTTATGTGTGCCATCTCTCTTTTTACCTTTTAAACTTACTCCCTGCTTGTTTCAGGGTCAGCAGTTTCTGAAACCCAACCTGAATTGCTTTCTGTATGTGCTGTTTTTCTTTTAATATCTTCCTGCCTGCCTCAGGGACTATAGATGGAAATTAGTGAGAATGTTATAATCTGGTACAGACCATCTTTACCCTGTGTTTAATGTTTTTTTTCTGTACATGGTCCCTGATAAATAAACCAATAAACTAAACTAAGCACTGTGGTGACTGACTGGTCATGATGCCGTATATTATCCAGTCAGTATGGCCATGATGCCACATATTATCCAACCAATTCAATTCAATTCACCTTTATTTATATAGCGCCATTTCACAACAACAGTCATCTCATAGCACTTTCAACTGTAGGGGAAACCCCCACAATTGCAGAAAGACCCCAGCAATCAGGTGATCCCCTGTGAGCAAGTGCTTGGCAACAGTGGAGAGGAAAAACTCCCTTTTAACAGGAAGAAAACCTCCAGCAGAACCAGGCTCATGGAGGGGCAGTCATCTGCTGCGACTGGCTGGGGGGTGAGGGAATAGAGAAGATGAAAAGAACAGACATGTAGAGAGCAAACAGCACAATGGGGACTCGATCTATGGGAGAGAACAAACAGATGTTAATGACCAGCAAAAAAAAATATTTCATTGAGAGTGAAGAAAGGAGTGAAGCCCAGTGCAATTATTGGAGGTCCCCCGGCTGTCTAAACCTATTAGCAACATAACTAATGGAGGGTTCAGAGACACATGATCCCTCCCTAATTGTAGGCTATATCAAAAGGAAGGTTTTAACTCTATTCTTAAAAGCAGAGATCGAGTCTGACTCCCGAGTCAAGATTGGCAGCTGGTTCCATAAGAGAGGAGCTTGATAACTGAAGGCTCTGCCCCCATTGTACTTTTGGAGATTCTAGGTATTACAAGTAATCCTGCGTTTTGGGAGCGTAGTGCTCTGTTAGGATAATAGGGTAATATCAGATCTTTTAAATAAAAAGGGCCTGATTATTTAGAGCTTTGAAAGTGAGAAGAAGGATTTTAAACTTAATTCTAAACTCTATAGGAAGCCAATGAAGGGAGGCCAGAACCGGAGAGATATCTCTCTTTCTAGTACCTGTTAAAACTCTTGCTGCAGCATTTTGGATCAACTGAAGACTTTTTAGAGATGTTTTAGGACAACCTGATAATAAAGAATTACAATAATCTAATCTAGAGCTAACAAAAGCATGGATCAGTTTCTCAGCATCACTCTGAGACAAGATGCTCCTAATCTTGGCAATATTACGCAAATGATAGAAGGCAGTCTTAGAAACGAATTTAATATGTGAATTGAAAAACAGATCTTGATCAAAAATAACTCCAAGGTTCCTCACAGAGCTATTAAGAGAAAGAGTAACTGCATCCAAATTAAAAGTTTGATTTGGAAAGGCATTTCTTTTTTTTTTCCCCCACAATATTTTTTATTGAACCTTTTTTTTTTTACAAACATAGCATAAACAATCAGACACTAACACTAAAGTAATTTAAAAATTAAAAAAACACTAACAACAACAACAACAAAAAAAATGTACTAAAAACAACAACCATTAACAAAAGTAAGTCAACAACAATGCTCCTCTGTTTAGTCTAGGTAATCTATTACATAAGAATAAGTAATATACATTCACCAGTTTGGAATTTGCAAGGTCCACACATATCATTCACCTTCTTCTTCAGAAGTTATGTTTAATTTCTTTACATAATCAATGAAAGGTCTCCATATATTCTCAAACACATTTTCCTTTAATTTCAGTATATATGTTATTCTTTCTAGTGGAAGGTTTGTTAACATCTGTCTTAACCACTGAGTCACATCTGGTCTATGAGTCTTTTTCCACAGTAGTGCAATACATTTTTTGGCATTAAGCAAACCGAGGTCTATGAATGCTCTTTCACTCTTATTAAAGTTATGTTTTTCTGGATACAGACCTAACAAAAACAGTTTAGGGTTCAATGTGAATTGTTTTGAAATTATTTTTTCAATTGTTACCCTCACCTCTTCCCAAAACATTGTGATTTTTCTACATTCCCATAAACTGAAATAGGGTTCCTTTACTTTCCATACATTTTGTGCATGTATCTGGTATGTTTTTGTTATATCTATTTAATTCCACTGGTGTAACATACATCCGCATTAACCATTTAAAATGTATCAGTTTAAGACGTACATTTATTGATTTGGTTTGAGCTCCTGCACAAGCCATTTCCCATTGCTCCTCTGAAATTTCAATTTGCAGGTCTTCTTTCCAATAATTCAGTCTTTTCTGTGAGTTTTCACTTGAGAATAGTGTCAGTGAGTTATAAAACTCTGAAATAATACCCTTTCTCTTACTATCTTTCGTCAAAATTTTTTCCAAGGGTGAATAAGTAGGTCGGGTGAGAGCATTATTTTGATTTGATCGAATAAAATTTCTAAGCTGAAGATATTTAAAAAAATGTGTTCTATTAAGATTGAATTTAATCCTCAGTTCTTCAAAAGACATTATCTGAGCGTGACAAATATAAGTCTTGAATCTTTTGAATCCCTTTTAAATTCCATACTTTAAATACAGCATCCGCTCTCCCTGGTGTGAAATATTGATTACCCCATATTGGGCTAAATTGTGACAGTAAGTGTGGTTCTTTTAAATATTTTTTGGTTCCACCCCATATTTTGATCATGTGCTTTACAATTGGATTTTTAACTTGTTTCTGTAATTTTTTAGCCGAGTCTGAGTATATGAATAAGGGAAGAGGTAAAGGTAAATTGTATGATTCCATTTCAGTCCAGTGAGGGAGATCATTTGATGAAAAATAATATGTCATAGACCTCAGTTGTGCTGACCAGTAATACAACATAAAGTTTGGACATTTCAGACCTCCACGATCAAATGGTAAATATAGTAAGGACAAACGTAATCTAGCCTTCCTATTGTTCCATATAAATTCCACTAACTTTTTTTTAATTCTTGAGAATAGATCTGAAGGTGGTGGTAAAGGAATGTTTTGAAATAAATAAAGTATTTTTGGTAAGATATTACTTTTAAGTATATTAATTCTCTCGATCATCGACATTGGTAGTGACATCCATCTCTGAAGTAACTCATTAATATCTATCATTAAGGCTTCATAGTTGGCACTGGCGACTGATTCGAGCTTAGGCAAAATTTGAATTCCTAAATATTTAAACTGATTTACAACATTAAATTGATTTACCTTAGGAGCTGGGTGATTTCTCTGGGTCTCATTTAGCATTAATATTGAAGATTTTGTTTTATTTATTTTATATCCTGATATTTCCCCAAAGTTCTTTATTAAATTTATTGTCAGCCTCCGTCGGTCTATGATGACCATGGAAGAGAATCCTAAACGTCTACTCTGCTGGAACAGCACCGCCTGTGGCTGAACAGGCCGATGTGCACCGGTGTTCTACCTTCCAGCATTGGTAGGATTCAAGCCTGGGCAGGAAGATATGGAGGACAAGATGTTGCCCATGCAGCATGTCCCCCCTCTCCACGTCACTGATGAATCCAAAGGAACAGCAGGGCTGCTATAGTTTAGCACCAGCGCCGTCGCAGGAGCTGCTAGAACGATGTTGAGCACAACAGAGAACTGCTTTAGGGGCTCCGACTCTGGATTTTTCCTCAGGGTTGACTCCCGAAGCCTTTCCCGTGACCGGGTGTGCCGCAAGGCAGCGGAGGTTTGAAATCAGGGTTTACCTTCCCCTAGATGGGCTACCTTCCCAGGTTGACGAGCCACCATCTACCCGAAGCATCTGGTTTTAAGGCGCCAGAGATCCGCCCTCGCCCCTTCTCCTATTAGTAAAAGCAGTTCCGCCGGGCTTAGAGACTAAACCACACGGGCAGGCTAGGAGTTGGACTTAATTGTCAGAGTCTTTTCGAGACGCACGCCGTAAGGAGCATTTTATGAGCACTGGAAGCTTAACCCCAGTACCGCTCCTGGCTATGACAACCTTGGAACCATTATTAAATTTAACAAGGTCGGAATTGATTTTTTTAAAAATTCGACATCAACAAAATTATGTCATCAGCATACAGGGAGATTTTATGTTCTGTTGGTCCTACTTTAATTCCATATATTTGTGGATGTAAACGTACTGCCATCGCTAAAGGTTCAATTGCCATAGTAAACAGTAAAGGTGAAAGTGGACAGCCTTGTCGACATCCTTTATTGATTTTGAGATATTGCTGTTTGTTAGGATTTCTGCTGTAGCATTATTGTATATTATCTGGACCCATTTTATGAAATTATTTCCAAGTCCAAACCTTTATAGGACTTCAAAAAGATAGGGCCATTCGACCCTATCAAAGGCCTTTTCGGCGTCCAATGATAGGAGAGCTGTGTCCGGTGCTTCTTTATTGGAATAAATAATATTAAATAGTCTTCTTACATTATGGAAGCCTTGTCTTCCCATTATAAATCCATTCTGATCTCAGTTAATAATATTTGGTAATATTTCTTGTAGTCATTTTGCTAAAATTTGACAGATTATTTTAAGATCAGCATTTAATAGGCTTATTGGTGTCATGTTTTCACATTTATTAGGGGGTTTACCTGGTTTTGGCAACAGTATAATTAAGGCATTATTCATGTATGGTGGTAAATTACCATTTTGAAATGCTTCTAAAACCATTTCCAAAAGTGGATTTATTCTTAAATTTTTTATAGAGGTCAACTGGAAGACCATCTGGTCCTGCTCTTTTTCCTGATTTCATATGATCAATGGCTAGCCCAACTTCTTCTTGACTAATTTTAGACTCCAGTATCTCCCTGTTTTCATTTGGAATACATGGTATAGATAATCCACCCAAAAACCCATTTAGTTTTGTTAAGTCAGTTTCATTTTTTGTATCATATAGTTTTTCATAATAATCTCTAAAGGCACTATTAATTTCTAAAGGATCTATAACTACCTGTCCGTTACTTATAATACTGGTAATTGGTGTTTTAAATTCTAATTGTTTAATCTGCCATGCCAATAATTTTCCTGATTTTTCACCTTGTTCATAAAAAGTTTGCTTCAATCTTAGAAGACTCGAGGCAGCTCTATTCGCTGATTTTTTTTGTCATATTCTGCTCTCAGAATCAGTAATTCGTTCTCTAACTGTGGGTTACTTCCTGCATACACTTTTTCTTGAAGAATTTTTTTTACATTCCAATTGGACTCTCTCCTCTCGGATCTTCTTAGATTTTGAACCTGTATAACTAATAATATGCCCCCTAATAAAAGCTTTGAAAGCCTCCCACTTTATACATGCTGTTGTTTGTGTAGTATTAATATCAAAGAACTCATCTGTTTTTCTATGTACTTAACAAATTCCTCATCCTGAAGCCATTTATGCTGAAAATTCCATCTACCTGGATCCTTTGTCAATTTCTTATCTACATATATTAGACAGCAGGGTGCATGATCAGAGATCACAATGTTATCATAGAAACAGTTTTGAATCTTGGACCTTAATTCTGTAGAGATCAAAAAGTAGTCTATACGTTAGAATGTCTTATAGGTATTAGAATAACAAGAATAGGGTTTGACTTGTGGTTTCATTTCTCTTCATATATCTAGCAATCTTAATTCTTTCATAAAATGATTAATGGTCATCCTACATCCATTGTGCGTACAATCCAGTCCTGTTGATCTATCTATACTGGGATTCAATGTACAATTAAAATCCCCTGCTATTATATGTTGCCCTGTAAGTGATGATAAAGTAAGGAATAAATTAACAAAGAAGTTTTGATCATCAATATAACTATATTATAACTCCTCTGATTATACAGTTCAACATAAGTTATCCGAAATGGGTGATGGCTGAAGCCGCAGCTTATATTGCCCACCCATATTCCATCCAAGAATTCAAAAGAAAAACAAAACAAGAGCGATTACAATTCAGAACAAAGCTAAGACAAAATGTGACAAAAAACTAAGCTACAACACAATGCAGGCTGGATATGACAATCCTTATGTGATTTTACATGTCATCTTGTATATATGTTTGGAGTATTTCTTCCTTTAGTTTTTGTTTAAATTGTCCAAGCGTTGTACATGATTTTAATTCAGGTCCAAAATCGTTCCATAATCTGACTCCTTGCACTGAAACACAGTGTTGCTTGGTGGTAGTTCTCACTGAAGGTTTTTGAAATATACATCTCCCTTATTTGGAACAACTTTTGGATATTTGCAGGCAGTGATAGATTCTTCACTTTAAACATTATTACTGCAGTCTTAAAGTCAACCAGATCTTTCAACTTGAGAGCTTTTAATTTAAGAAAAAGTGGGTTTGTTGGTTCCCTGTAAGCAGCTTTGTTTATTATTCTAATAGCTCTCTTCTGAAGCATAAAGACTGGATATATGTTTGTTTTATATGTATTTCCCCATACTTCAGTACAATATGTCATGTATGGGAGTATTAATGAATGATACAAGGTATATAGTGTGGGTTGATTGAGCAAATATTTCACTCTGTGTAGTACTGCAATTGATTTGAATATTTTACCTTTAATATAATTAATATGTGACTTCCAGGTTCCAAGGTTGTCATAGCCAGGAGCGGTACTGGGGTTAAGCTCCCAGTGCTCATAAAATGCTCCTTATGGCGTGCGTCTCGAAAAGCCTCTGACAACTAAGCCAACTCCTAGTCTGCCCGTGTGGTTTAGTCTCTAAGCCCGGCGGAACTGCTTTTACTAATAGGAGAAGGGGCGAGGGCGGATCTCTGGCGCCTTAAAACCAGATGCTTCGGGTAGATGGTGGCTCGTCAACCTGGGAAGGTAGCCCATCTAGGGGAAGGTAAACCCTGATTTCAAACCTCCGCTGCCTTGCGGCACACCCGGTCACGGGAAAGGCTTCGGGAGTCAACCCTGAGGAAAAATCCGGAGTCGGAGCCCCTGGGGCAGTTCTCTGTTGTGCTCAACATCGTTCTGGCAGCTCCTGCGACGGCGCTGGTGCCAAACTTTAGCAACCCTGCTGTTCCTTTGGATTCATCAGTGACGTGGAGAGGGGGAACATGCTGCATGGGTAACATCTTGTCCTCCATATCTTCCTGCCCAGGCTTGAATCCTACCAACGCCCAACGCTGGAAGGTAGAACACCGGTGCGCATCAGCCTGTTCAGCCACAGGCGGTGCTGTTCCAGCAGAGTAGACGTTTAGGATTCTCTTCCATGGTCATCATAGACCGACGGAGGCCAACGACGATGTGACTTCCAACACAGTTTATTATCAATTATTACTCCAAGAAATTTAGTTTCGGATACCCTTTCAATCTCTACACCATTTACACTGAGTTTAGATACTAAGTTGTTGCGATGGTTGTTAAAGACTATAAATTTTGTCTTACTTAAATTGAACGTTAATTTGTTTGAATCAAACCACAGTTTAAGCTTTCCTAATTCCTTTCCGAGTGTATCCAAAAGTTGTTCCAAATTGCTTCCACTGCATAATAGATTAGTGTCATCGGCAAACAATATTAAGTCCATTTTTTCTGAAACTTTACATATATCATTTATATACATATTGAATAACAAGGGCCCCAAAACTGAACCCTGTGGGACTCCACAAGTTACCTTCAGTAACTGTGAGTTTTTGTTACCAACACATACATACTGATATCTATTCTTTAAGTAACTACTTAACCAGGACAGTGCTACCCCTCTAATACCACAATTTTGTAGTTTCTTTAATAATAAATTATGATCCACTGTATCAAATGCTTTTTTAAGATCCAGGAATACCCCAACTGAATACTCTTTATTTTCAATGGCAGTTGATATTTTTTCTATAAATTCCAAGAGCAAATGCAGTTGTCCTCTTGTGTCTGAACCCATATTGCTGCTCACACAATAAATTATTCTTCAGTATGAAGTTGTCAATTCTCTCATAGAATATTTTTTCAAGTATCTTGGAAAATTGCGGCAGTAGTGAAATTGGTCTATAGTTTGAGAATTCCCCTCTGTCACCCGTCTTGTATATCGGAATTACTTTAGCTATTTTCATTGCATTGGGAAATATACCTGTTTAAAGAGACAGGTTACAGATATACGTCAGTGGTTTCACTAAGCATTCAATAATAGTTTTGACTAAGAGCATGTCAATACCATCACAGTCCGTAGATGTTTTACTTTTAAACAATTTAACAATTTCAATGACCTCTCTCTCGTCTGTGTTCTTTATGAAAATGGAGTCTTTTATAGCAGTGTTTTTGCTTATTGTATCACCTGTAGGCGCCGTAATGGGTATTTCTCGAGCCAAATTAGGACCAATGTTAACAAAAAAGTTATTAAATTCATCTGCAGGTGAAGCTGCATTCACACTCTGAGTCGTTTTATTATTTTTTGAAAAATCGGTTGGGTAGCTTGTATTTCTGCTTTTATTTCTAAAAATACTGTTTAGTATTGTCCATGTATTTTTAATATTGTCTCTGTTTTTCTCCAGTTCTTTACTGTAATAGTCTCTCTTACTACATCTTATTATATATGTTAACTTATTTTTGTATGTTTTATACCGCTGCTCTGCTTCTTTTGTCCTTTTCTTTAGGAAAGCTTTATATAATAAATTTTTCTTTTTACACGCCTTTTGTAATCCTTTGGTTAACCATGGCTTATCGGCAAATTTATGTTTAAGCTTTTTCTTTACTAATGGACAATTTTTTTCATAATGAGTGGTTACAATGTTTATAAATGTGTCATAGGCTTCATTTACATCTGATACATAGACTTCTGTCCAGTCTTGCTTCAGCAAGTCCTCTTTAAAAGAACTGATTGCATTTTGTGATTTGTATCTGAACGATTTTAAAAATTTTTCTGTATTGGCCCCCGTGTGGCCATGGATAAGTGCAAAGGTTGGCAAGTGGTCACTTATATCATTTATCAATAATCCACTTTCTATTTTCTTATCAATAATATTAACAAACGGGTTGTCAATAAGTGTAGCAGTGTGAACTGTGATTCTACTGGGATGTGTTATTGTGGGATATAGACTCATACTGTACATAGAGTTTATGAACTCTGTAATTACATTTTGTTGATATGGATTTAGTAGATCAATATTGAAATCTCCACAAATTACTACCATTTTCTTACTAGTAATATTATTGTACAGCTCGACTAATTTATCTCTGAATGTCTCAATGTAAGTTCCCAGCGTTCTATATATACAACTTATAATTAGATTTTTTGTTTTATCTTGGTCAATCTCAACAGTAACACATTCCAAAATCCCTGGTAGTGCAAAGGACATTTCATTTACAAGCTTACACCTATACAGGTCATCAATATACAGTGCAACACCACCACCCTTTTTTTGAGATCTGTAAATATGAAACATCTGATATCCCTCTATTGCCATCAGGGGAGCCTGCTCTTCATTAAGCCAAGTTTCAGAGACTGCGATAGCTCTAAATTTTCTGTCTAGGTGTTTTAAATAGTCCTGAATCTGTGGAAAGTTTTTGTTAAGACTTCTGCTGTTGAAGTGTATTATTGATAGTTTACCATCTAGTTGCACTTGACTTTTGAATTGCTTTTCAGTGTAATATTCACAATGGTTATGAATATTATTGAAAAAGTGGTTATCAGGATCAATATCATTCTCCATCTCTTGTAGTTTATGTTCAGCATAATGGCATATTTTCATAGTTTGAGTTTCCTCACTCTGTGTCAAATGACTTCTTCCGACTGGGGATAATTGATGTCTACTCAAGTCAGTCATAAGTTTTTTGTTTGTTTTGCTTATTTTTTTTTAAAGTACATTGACATGGTATGTCAAAAGAACTATTCTTGCTGTGTGTGTGGAATTGGATTATCATTGTCTCTTAATTTTCTTAATCAGTGTTCATCTGTATTTATTTAAGTCAGTAACATCTCTGATCATTATGCTCTTTGCTTGCTCAGGTGTTCCATTTAGTTTGATCCAAACTCTACAATTTCTTGTCCATGTTGCCTGTATCTAATTTTGTCTTTTCAGCATCCGTGCTTGCCGTGCTATTTCAGCATTTGTTTTTTGTTAGGTGTTCATTTAGGTAAACTTGTGTTCCCCGTAGCTTTCTGGCCTGCCTCAGTATGTCATTCTTTACCCTTCTGTTCACAAAGCGCATCACAATTGATTTCTTTGTTTTATTATCTTTTCTGGGTAAAGCATATATCTTTATATCTTAATATCTTTATATCTTAATATCTTCCAAATTTGTCTCCAATTACATTTTTCACTTGAAATGGGACTGTTTTATGTATGAGAATCATAACTCCCCTAGCTCGGGATGAAAATGATGAGGTGAACACGTTACCTTGCCATCTTCTCCTAGTTCTTTTTACATCCTCCTCTATTAGATGAGTTTCTTGTAAAAATACAATTTTTTAATCTATGTCTTTTATTTTATTCATAACTTGTTTAAGTTTTTTAAGATTTTGTAGACCTCTGCAATTCCATGAAGTTAAATTAAGCTTAACGCTTTGATCGCCTTTATTAGTCCCACAATGGGGAAATTCCAGGATTGCAACAGCACAGGGATAGCAACACTCAGAGCAACAATCAGAAGGCAAGAGAAAAAAAAGAAACAAGAGCAGCAAGTATACATTTGTACATATATATACAGTATATACATATATATATACTGTATATATATACATATATATATATATATAGACAGTGCAGAGCATTGTAGCTGAATGGAATAAATATATGAGTATATAAACACACAGTGCGGAGCATTGTAGCTACATGGAATAAATATGTAGATATATAAACACAGTGCGGAGCATTGTAGCTAGATGGAATAAATATGTAAATATATAAACACACACAGTGCAGAGCATTGTTGCTAGATGGGATGAAACAGCACAACTGTCTACTTAGTTATCCTACATGGTATGATTATGTACCCATACATATTCTCACCCTCCATAGCGACTGGTATTTTCCTAGTTGTATGCCGGAGGGGACCATTGTATAAGTCTATTGCGTCTTTTGCATTCAAAACTATTAGGTTGTCACGTCTTTTTGCTATCTCTGCGAGCAGCCTTGCTTAGGTTGTACAGTCTGACAGCCGTTGGTAGGAAGGACCTGCGAAACCTCTCGGTTATGCACCTAGGATGATGTAGTCTGCTGCTAAATGAGCTCCTCAGTGCATTCAGTATGTCCTGCATAGGGTGGAACTTGGACTCCAGCAGAGATAACAGTTTAGCCACCGTCCTTCTCTCTCCTATCTCCTCCACTGGGTCAAGGCGCTGCCCCAGGACAGAGCTAGCTTTCTTGATCAGTTTGTTCAGTCTCTTCCTATCGGCTGCGGTAGTGCCACTGCTCCAGCGGACCACTCCAAAAGTGATGGCTGATGCCACCACCGTGTCATAGAATGTCTTCAGCAGCGCCCCTTGTACACCAAAAGACCTGAGTCTCCTCAGTAGGAACAGCCTGCGCTGTCCCTTCTTGTAGAGTGCATCAGTATTGTGTGACCAGTCTAGTTTATTGTTCAGATGAACACCCAGGTACTTGTAGGATGTCACCATCTCGATGTCTGTTCCCTGTATATTTACTGGTGCTGTGAGGGGTTGTCCTTGCCTGCGGCAGTCCACCACCAGCTCCTTAGTTTTCTTCGCGTTGATCTGGAGGCAGTTCCGATGGCACCAGTCCACGAAGTCCTGGATAAGCCCTCTGTACTTAGTTTCATCTCCTTTGGAGATGAGGCCAACAATCACAGAGTCGTCAGAGAACTTCTGTAGATGGCAGTGTGTTGTGTTGTGTGAGAAGTCCGCAGTATAAAGGGTGAACAGGAAGGGAGCCAAAACCGTTCCCTGGGGGGCCCCCGTGCTACCGATGATCGTGTCGGACACGCAGTCCCAGGTTCTCACAAACTGAGGCCGGTTAGTGAGGTAGTCCAGGATCCATGATGACAGGTGCTGGTCCACCCCTGCGCACAGCAGCTTGTCCTTCAGGATCATCGGTTGGATGGTGTTGAAAGCACTGGAGAAGTCAAAGAACATGATCCTCACCGCATTCCCGGGCTTCTCCAGGTGGGATAGAGAACGGTGAAGGAGGAAGATCACCGCATCCTCCACCCCAATGCCATGCTGGTAGGCGAACTGGAGTGGATCCATCGCTGGTCCCACCAGGGGGCGGAGGTGAGCAAGGAGCAGTCTCTCCAGGGTCTTCATCATGTGGGACGTCAAGGCCACTGGTCTGTAGCTGTTCAGGTCTTTGGGGTGGGAAGTTTTTGGTACAGGTACCACACAAGATGTTTTCCACAGCTGTGGTACCCTCCCCAGCTTCAGGCTCAGGTTGAAGATGTACGCCACAATCCCACACAGCTGGTCTGCATAGGACTTGAGGATCTTTGCGCTGATGCTGTCCGGTCCCGACGCCTTCCTCGCCTTGATCTTCCTCAGCTCCGTCCTCACCTGGGCCTTAGTCAGGGTCAGGTTGGGGGGCTGTGTGTTGGGAGTGGGGGGGTGTTGGTGGTGTGGGGAGTGGGCAGCAGGACTTGATGTCTTTGAGGCAGCAGTGGTTGTTGTGCAGTCAGGGGGGAGGGCAGTTGGTCAAACCTATTGAAAAACAGATTCAGATTGTTCGCCCACTCCCTGCCCCCCGTGGCCTGGGGGGAGGTATTCTGGAGCCCAGAGATGGTTTTAAGGTTTCTCCAGACCCCACTGATGTTGCTCTGTTGCAGCTTGTCCTCCATCTTCATTCTGAAGCTGTCCTTTTTTTTTTTTGTTTTTTTTTTTTTTGTTACTTATTTGTACCCGTAGGTAGATTTGGTTTGCAGTCTGGTGACAAGCCACCGGCTGCCGGTCGCTGCGTGCGCGAGCGCCCTAAACCTACATGTTTTTGGTATGCGGGAGGAAACCGGAGAAATCCCGGAGTAAACCCACGCAACACGGGGAGAACATGCAAACTCCACACAGCTCACTGTTGGTCGGGGGCTGGGATCGAACCCACGATCTCATGATCCCCGCGATCCCCCGGCCGAGGGTAAAACTGTGCTGCCACAGTGCTAAACCACTGCGCCACCGTGCAGTCCTTGCCTTCTCTGATCTTTCTCCTCAGCTCCCTCTGTACGGACTTCAGCGTCTCCCTGTTTCCCGACCTGAAGATCCTCTTCTTCTCTCTCAGAAGTGTTTTTATCTCAGGGTTGATCCAGGGTTTGTTGTTTGAGCAACACCGTATGGTCTTGGTGGGAACGGTGTTGTCCACACAGAAGCTGAGGTAGTCCGTGATGGTGTGAGTGAGGCCATCGATGTCCTCACCATGTGGATCGCAGAGCTGCTCCCAGGCGGTGGTTTCAAAACAGCCCTTTAGAGTGTCCATTGCCTCCTCAGACCATAACTTCACTGTGCGCATGGCCGGAGGTTGTCTGTGCACTAGGGGTTTGTACACCGGCCGGAGATGAACCAAGTTGTGATCCAATCTCCCGAGTGGGGGGAGTTGTAATGAGGTGAGGTGTACGCCTCCTTAGTGTTTGCGTAGAATAAGTCCAGTGTTTTATTGTCTCTAGTGTGGCATGTGACATACTGGGTAAACGTTGGTAGAATGGGAGACAGTGAAACATGGTTGAAATCGCCTGAGATGAGGAGAAGAGCATCTGGGTGTTCTGTCTGCAGCCTGTCGGTTACTGAATGGATGACGTCACGCGCTGTCCCAGCGTTCGCCGTCGGATTTGCATAAACAGCAATGCAGATCACATGTGAGTATTCCCTCGGGAGATATGTAGGCCGCATGCTAACAGCTAGCAACTCAGTGTCTTTGCTGCAGTGTCGTTGTTTAACAGTGATATGTCCCGGTCTGCACCAGTTGTTGTTAACATACATTATCACTCCACCGCCCCTTGCTTTGCCACTGTCTGGTGTTCGATCTGCCCGTATCGCGTGGAAACCCTCCAGCTCAATGTTAGCATCTGCTGCTAGTTCAGATAGCCACGTCTCGGTAAACAAAAGGAGAGAGCATTCCCGGTATATGCTATCGTAGCGGGAGATAGCCGCTAGCTCATCTACCTTTCCCTGTAACGACCGTACATTCCCCATGACAATGGATGGAAGGGAGGGTCTGTACCTTATATTTTTTTGTCTTCCGCCTTACTCCAGCCCGGCAACCACGGCGTTTTCGCCTCAGTTCTCCCGGTATGTCGAGTTTTTTCGTTAGCACCGGGTGGCGGTTGAGTGCTAGCAGCTCTTCCCTGCTGTACCGTCTCCTGCTATAAACAGTGGCTCCGTCCACCGGCTCAGGAGACATTTGGGACGATCTGTGTCCCCATGATATAAATGGAGTGAAAACCGGATCAAAAAGAGAGAGGAAGGGGGAAAAAAAAAGACTCAGAATTGAGCATCTGTTGCAAAAGGCAGCCGACTCGTGTGGCACCGGAAGTAAAGATAAGGAGATAATAAGGAGTTTGAGATTACCTTGCAATATGAACATACTCACCTTATCGTGGTGGGGGGGTTTGCGTGCCCCAGTGATCCCAGGAGCTATGTTGTCCGGGGCAATTTGCCTCTGATAGGGTCTCCCAAGACAAACTGGTCCTGGGTGAAGGGCCAGACTAAGAATGATCCAACAGACTCTCATGATAAATTGTATATCAAGGATTCAGTGTACCCCGCCCGGTATGGGGTTACCGGGGCCCCACCCTGGAGCCAGGCCTGGGGGAGGGGCTCGAAGGCTAGCGTCTGGTGGCCGGGTTTCCACCCATGGGACCCGACCGGGCTCAGCCCGAAGGAGTTACATGGGTCCGCCCTCCAGTGGGTTCACCACCTGCAGGAGGGATCATGGGGGTCCGGTGCTATGTGGATTAGGTGGCGGTCAAAGGCGGAGACCTTGGCGGACTGATCCCAAGCTTTCTAAACTGGCTTTTGGTACGTGGAATGTCACCTCTCTGGTGGGGAAGGAGCCTGAGCTGGTGCACGAGGTTGAGCGATACCGGCTAGATATAGTCGGCCTCACCTCAACACACAGCTCCGGTTCCGGAACCAGTCTCCTGGAGAGGGGCTGGAGCTTGGCCTTTTCTGGAGTTGCCCCGGGCGAGAGGCGACGAGCAGGGGTGGGTATTCTTGTATCGCCCCACCTTGCTGCCTCTATATTGGAGTTTTCCCCGGTGGACGAAAGGGTTGCTTCCCTGCGCCTTCGGGTTGGGAAACGGGTCCTGACCATCATTTGTGCCTTTGCACCAAATGATGTTTCAGAGTACCCACCCTTTTTGGTGTCTGTGACTGGGGTGCTGGAGGGTGCTCCTCCTGGAGACTCCATTGTCCTACTGGGGGACTTCAATGCGCACGTGGGCAACGACAGTGAAACCTGGAGGGGGGTGATTGGGAGGAACGGCCTGCCCGATCTGAACCCGAGTGGTGTTCAGTTATTGGACTTCTGTGCTAACCACAGTCTGTCCATAACGAACACCATGTTCAAGCATAAGGGTGTCCATATGTGCACCTGGCACCAGGACACCGTAGGTCGCAGGTCGATGATCGATTTTGTTATCGTATCATCAGACCTGCGACCGTATGTCTTGGACACCCGAGTAAAGAGAGGTGCAGAGCTGTCAACTGATCACCACCTGGTGGTGAGTTGGATCCAATGGCAGGGGAGGAAGCCATTCAGACCTGGTAGACCCAAACGTATAGTGAGGGTGTGCTGGGAGCGTCTGGCTGAGGCCCCTGTCCGGGAGGTCTTCAACTCCTACCTCCGGAAGAACTTCAACCACATCCCGAGGGAGTCTGGAGACATGGAGTCTGAATGGGCCATGTTCTCCACCTCTGTTGTTGAAGCGGCGGCCCAGAGCTGCGGCCGCAAGGTGGTCGGTGCATCTCGTGGTGGCAACCCCCGAACCAAGTGGTGGACACCAGTGGTGAGGGGGGCCATTAAGCTGAAGAAGGAGTCCTATCAAGCTTGGTTGGCTTGTGGGACTCCCGAAGCAGCTGAGGTGTACCGGCAGGCCAAGCGGAGTGCAGCTCGGGTGGTTGCTGAAGCAAAAACCCGGGTATGGGAGGAGTTCGGTGAGGCCATGGAACAAGACTTTCGGTCGGCTTCAAAGAGATTCTGGCAAACTGTTCGGCGGCTCAGGAGGGGAAAGCAGCTCCCCGTCCACACTGTGTATGGTGCGGATGGGACACTGTTGACTTCAACTGGGGATATCGTCGGGCGGTGGAAGGAATACTTTGAGGATCTCCTCAATCCCACTGATACGCCTTCCACAGAGGAAGCAGGGTTTGGGGACGAGGGGGATGACTCGCCTATCACAGGGGCTGAGGTCGCCAAGGTGGTTAAAAATCTCCTTGGTGGCCGGGCCCCGGGGGTGGACGAGATTCGCCCTGAGTACCTCAAGGCCCTGGATGTTGTTGGGTTGTCATGGTTGACACGCCTCTGCAACATTGCGTGGAGGTCGGGGGCAGTGCCTTTGGCATGGCAAACCGGGGTTGTGGTTCCTCTCTTCAAAAAAGGGGACCGGAGGGTGTGCTCCAACTTTAGAGGGATCACACTCCTCAGCCTCCCTGGGAAGGTCTATGCCAAGGTACTGGAGAGGAGAGTCCGGCCGTTGGTCGAACCTCGGATTCAGGAGGAGCAATGTGGTTTTCGTCCTGGCCGTGGCACATCGGACCAGCTCTTTACCCTCTCGAGAATTCTTGAGGGTTCGTGGGAGTTTGCCCAACCAGTTTACATGTGTTTTGTGGACTTGGAGAAGGCATTTGACCGCGTCCCTCGTGGATTTTTGTGGGGGGGTGCTTCGGGAGTATGGGGTATCGGGTTTGTTGTTACGAGCTATTCGGTCTCTGTACGACCGTTGTGAGAGTTTGGTTCGTATTGCCAACACTCGGTCGGAGTCATTCCCAATGAGAGTTGGACTCCGCCAGGGCTGCCCTTTGTCACCGATCCTGTTCATAATTTTTATGGACAGGATTTCTAGGCGCAGCCAGGGAATGGAGGGTGTCATGCTTGGTGACCACAGGATCTCATCTCTGTTGTTTGCAGATGATGTTGTCCTGTTGGCTTCATCCAGCAATGACCTACAGCTCTTGCTGGGACGGTTTGCCACTGAGTGTGAAGCGGCTGGGATGAGAATCAGCACCTCCAAGTCCGAGTCCATGGTCCTCAGCCGGAAAAAGGTGGATTGTCCTCTCCGGGTTGGGGACAGGCTCCTGCCCCAAGTGGAGGAGTTTAAGTATCTTGGGGTTTTGTTCACGAGTGAGGGGAAAATGGAGCGAGAGATCGACAGACGGATTGGAGCAGCATCTGCAGTGATGCGGACGTTGTACCGGTCTGTTGTGGTGAAGAGGGAGCTGAGTTCTAAGGCAAAGCTGTCGATTTACCAGTCAATCTACGTTCCTACTCTCACCTATGGTCACGAGCTTTGGGTAATGACCGAAAGAACGAGATCGCGGATACAAGCGGCTGAAATGAGCTTTCTCCGTAGGATTGCTGGACTCACCCTCAGAGATAGGGTGAGGAGCTCAGTCATCCGGGAGAGGCTCAGAGTAGAACCGCTGCTCCTCCACATTGAAAGGAGTCAGTTGAGGTGGTATGGGCATCTGATTAGGATGCCTCCTGGACGCCTTCCACTTGAGGTGTTTCAGGCACGTCCCACTGGGAGGAGACCCCGGGGCAGACCCAGGACTCGGTGGAGAGACTATGTCTCCCAGCTGGTCTGGGAACGCCTTGGTATCCCCTCTGAAGAGCTGGAGCAGGTGGCTGGGGAGAGGGAAGTCTGGGCTTCTCTGCTTGAACTGCTGCCTCCGCGACCCGGACCTCCGGAAAAGCGGTAGAAGATGGATGGATGGATGGATGGATGAACATACTCTTACAGAGAAGCAAAAACATGGATGATGGAACATTCATCCTACAAACTAAACAAATTCCCTTTCCCCACATTCGTGGTAATCCCCCCAAAATCAAAAGAATTCCATCTCCCGTTATAGCTAGTGACTGTTCCACACCTGCGAGGATCAGTCAAACCACTCTCTCTTTCTCCTCTCAATCACCCTGACTCTACTACTATTCTTATAACATTAACTCTCTTCTGTAGTTTTTTCAGCATAACTTCAAAGTTTTATAGCAACGTTGTACATCATAGCTTTTTTTTTTTTTTTTTAAATACAGTCTGTATTTTGTAGACTTGTTATATGTTTCAGATCAATCAGATGTCTGTACATACGCTTAAACGTTCTACCTTTGTCATGTTCATGCTTAGCTCCCACCAGTCTCCTTTTGGATTTGCTTGATGAGCTCCTGCGCCTCTTGAGGGGTCTTGAAGGTGTGGGTTCCCCCTTTATATGTGACCAGCTGTCTTGCCGGATGAATCACTCCGTGACGAATCCCGAGGTTGCACAGCTCTTTGCGGGCGGGGTCGAACTGCCTCCATAATTGTTGTATTCCTGTGGCGAAGTCTGGGTAGAACCGCACCTGTTGGTCCTGGTATTTAATTTCCCCTTTAGCTCGCGCAGCATTGGTGACCGTCATCTTGTCTCTGTAGTTGAGGAACTTCATAATCAGCGTCCTCGGTGGTGTCTTATTATCTCTCGGTGGGCCGATTTGATGAGCGCTCTCTAAAACAACCGATGACTGCAGGTCCGCGTTGTTCAGCGCTTCTGGAATCCACTTTTCCAAAAAGAAACATGGGTCCCGTCCCTCTGCTCCCTCCGGGAGGCCCACCAGCTTCAGATTATTCCGTGACGAGCGGGATTCCAAGTCTAGGATGTTATCTTCCAGACGTTTCCATTTTAATTCCAGTGTTTGCAGCTTAATTTACAGGCTGGTGACGTCATCCTCAGCGCTTGATATTCGGAGCTCCGCCTGCGACATTCGCTCCATGCAGTCGTTTATTTCTTTCCTCATTCCTTCTATTGCTGCTATAATCCCATCAAATTTAGACGAAAACTCTGTTCTCATGGAGGTGATGGCAGCGAGCACTACGCTTGTCCCCTCCCCAGCAGTTCCCGCTCCGCCGCTGGCGCCATCCTCCGCCATTGTCTCTGGCGTTTTCCCTGCCTCGCCTTGAGCGTGGAAGTCCGTTAGCTTGGATTGTTTTGTCAAGTTGCCTTTTTCTCCACCTAATTTTCCAACCTTGGTCTTTACCATATCCACGCCAAAACGCTGGGATGGGTTTTTGTTCCAATTGAGAGAGTTTTTTTTTTTTCCACAATATCTTTATTGAACCTTTTTTTTTTTTAACAAACATGATACAAACAATCAAACACTAACACTAAAGTACTACAAAAAAAAAAAAAATGCACTAAAAACACCAACAACCACCAACAAAATCAAGTCTTCAACAATGCTCCTCTGTTTAGTCTAGACAATCCAATACATAAGTATACATATTATGTTCACCAGTTTGGAATTTACAAGGTCCACACACATCATTCACCTTCTTCTTCAAGAGTTATGTTTAAATTTTTTACATAATCAATAAAAGGTCTCCATATATTCTCAAACACAATTTCCTTTGATTTCAGTATATATGTTATTCTTTCTAATGGAAGGTTTGTTAACATCTGTCTTAACCACTGAGTCACATCTGGTCTATGAGTCTTTTTCCATAATAGTGCAATACATTTTTTGGCATTAAGCAAACTGAGGTCTATGAATGTTCTTTCACTTTTATTGAAATTATGCTTTTCTGGGTACAGACCCAACAAAAACAGTTTAGGATTCAATATGATTTGTTTTGAGATTATTTTTTCAATTGTTACCCTCACCTCTTCCCAAAACATTCTTATTAATCTACATTCCCATAAACAATGAAATAGGGTTCCTTTACTTTCCATGCATTTTGTGCATGTATCTGGTATATTTTTGTTGTATCTATTTAACTCCTCCGGTGTAACATACATCCGCATTAACCATTTGAAATGTATCAATTTAAGGCGTGCATTTATTGATTTGGTTTGAGCTTCTGTACAAGCCAATTCCCATTGTTCCTCTGAAATTTCAATTTGCAGATCTTCTTTCCAGTAGTTTAATCTTTTCAGTGAATTTTCACTTGAAGATAGTGTCAATGAGTTATAAAACTCTGAAATAATACCCTTTCTTTTACTATCTTTCATCATCATTTTTTCCAAGGATGAATAAATAGGTCGAGTGAGAGCTTTATTTTGATTTGATCGAATAAAGTTTCTAAGTTGAAGATATTTAAAAAAATGTGTTCTATTGAGATTAAATTTGATCCTCAGCTCTTCAAAAGACATTATGTTGTCTGCACATGGCAAATATAAATCCTGAATCTTTTGTATCCCTTTTAAATTCCATACTTTAAATACAGCGTCCGCTCTCCCTGGTTTAAAATATTGATTACCCCATATTGGACTAAATTGTGACAATAACTGTGGTTCTTTTAAATAGTTTTTAGCTTCACACCATATTTTGATCATATGCTTTACAAATGGATTTTTAACTTGTTTTTGTAATTTTTTTGCCGAATCTGAGTATATGAATATGGGAAGAGGTAAAGGTAAATTGTATGATTCCATTTCAGTCCAGTGAGGGAGATCATTTGATGAAAAATAATATGCCATAGACCTCAGTTGTGCCGACCAATAATACAACATAAAATTTGGACATTTCAGACCTCCACGATCAAATGGTAAATATAATAAAGACAAACGTAATCTAGCCCTCCTGTTGTTCCATATAAATTCCACTAACTTTTTTTTTATTCTTGAGAATAGATCTAAAGGTGGTGATAAGGGAATGTATTGAAATAAATAAAGTATTTTAGGTAAAATATTACTTTTAAGTATATTGATTCTCCCGATCATCGACATTGGTAGTGACATCCATCTCTGAGTTAACTCATTGATATCTGACATTAAGGCTTCATAGTTGACACTGGCGACTGATTCTAGCTTAGGCATAATTTGGATTCCTAAATATTTAAACTGATTTACAACATTGAATTGATTTACCTCAGGGGCTGGGTAATTTCTCTGGGTCTCATTTAGCATTAATATTGAAGATTTAGTTTTATTTATTTTATATCCTGATATTTCCCCAAAATTCTTTATTAAATTCAACAAGGTTGGAATTGATTTTTTTAAATTCGACATAAACAAAATTATATCATCGGCGTACAGGGAGATTTTATGTTCTGTTGGTCCAACTTTAATTCCATATATTTGTGAATGTAAACGTATCGCTATCGCTAAAGGTTCAATTGCCATAGTAAACAGTAAAGGTGAAAGTGGACAGCCTTGTCGACATCCTCTATTGATTTTTATTGGTTTTGAAATATTGTTATTTGTTAGGATTTCTGCTGTAGCATTATTGTATATTATTTGAACCCATTTTATGAAATTATTTCCAAGTCCAAACCTTTGTAGGACTTCAAAAAGAAAGGGCCATTCAACTCTATCAAAGGCCTTTTCGGCGTCCAATGATAGGAGAGCTGTATCCGGTGCTTCTTTATTAAAATAAATAATATTAAATAGTCTTCTTACATTATGGAAGCCTTGTCTACCCTTTATAAAGCCATTCTGATCTCGATTAATAATATTTGGTAAAATTTCTTGTATTCGTCTTGCTAAAATTTTACAGATTATCTTAAGGTCGGCGTTTAATAGGCTTATTGGTCTCATATTTTCACATTTATTAGAGGGCTTACCTGGTTTTGGCAGCAGTATAATTAAGGCATTATTTATGTATGATGGTAAATTATTATTTTGAAATGCTTCTAAAACCATTTCCAAAAAAGGTTTTATTAATTTATTCTTAAATTTTTTATAAAGGTCAACTGGAAGACCATCTGGTCCTGCACTTTTTCCTGATTTCATATTATCAATGGCTAGCCCAACTTCTTCTTGACTAATTTTAGACTCCAATATCTCCCTGTTTTCATTTGGAATACACGGTATAGATAGTTCGTTCAAAAACCCATTTAGTTTTGTTAAATCAGGTTCATTTTTTGTATCATATAATTTTTCATAGTAATCTCTAAAGGCTCTATTAATTTCTAAAGGATCTATAACTACCTGTCCGTTACTTATAATACTGGTAATTGGTGTTTTAATTTCCAATTGTTTAATCTGCCATGCTAATAATTTTCCTGATTTTTCACCTTGTTCATAAAAAGATTGTTTCAATCTTAGAAGACTCGAGGCAGCTCTATTCGCTGATTTTTTGTCGTATTCAGCTCTCAAAATCAGTAATTCATTCTCCAACCTTGGGTCACTTCCTGCATACACTTTTTCCTGAAGACTTTTTATTTTATGTTCCAATTTAGCTCTCTCCTCTCGAGTCTTCTTAGATTTTGATCCTGTATAACTAATAATATGTCCCCTAATAAAAGCTTTGAAAGCCTCCCACTTTACACATGCTGATGTTTGTGTAGTATTGATGTCAAAGAACTCGTCTATCTGTTTTTCTATATACTTGACAAATTCCTCATCCTGAAGCCATTTATGCTGAAATTGCCATCTACCTGATTCCTTTGTCAATTTTTTATCTACATATATTAGACAACAGGGTGCATGATCAGAGATCACGATGTTATCATAAAAGCAGTTTTGAATCTTGGACCTTAATTCTGTGGAAATCAAAAAATAATCAATACGTGAGAATGTCTTGTAGGTACTGGAATAACAAGAATAGGCTTTAACTTGTGGTTTCATTTCTCTCCATATATCTAACAATCTCAATTCTTTCATAAAATGATTAATAGTCATCCTACATCCAATGTGCGTACAATCCAGTCCTGTTGATCTATCCACACCTGGATTCAATGTACAATTAAAATCCCCTGCTATTATATGTTGCCCTGTAAGTGATGATAAGATGAGAAATAAATTAGCAAAGAACTTCTGATCATCTATATTGGGACCATATAAGTTCACAAGATTTATATTTTCTAATAGCAAAGAACCTTGAATGATTACATATCTTCCAAATTTGTCTCCAATTACATTTTTCACTTGAAAAGGAACTGATTTATGTATGAGAGTCATAACTCCCCTGGCTCGGGATGAAAATGAAGAGGTGAATACACTTCCCTGCCATCTACTCCTAATTCTTTTAACATCCTCCTCTATCAGATGAGTTTCTTGTAAAAACACAATTCTTGAACCCATGTCCTTTATTTTATTCATAACTTGTTTAAGTTTTTTTAAATTTTGTAGACCTCTGCAATTCCATGAAGTTAAATTAAGATTAACACTTTGGTCCATGATCAATAGAGAGTTTGGGATTACCTTGCAGTGTAAACATGCTCATACAGAGAAGCAAAAACATGAGTGGTTGAACATTCATCCTACAAACTACACACAAACAAATTTCCCCTTCCCACACTTGTGGCAAACCCCCCAAAATCAAAAGAAAAATTCTGTCTCCCGATATAGCCATCGACCGTTCCACACCCACGGGGAACAGCCTAAGCCACTCCTTCTTCATCCTCCCAATCACCCTAACTCTACTGCTTTTAATGACGTAACATTAACTCTCCTCTGTAGTTTTCCAACTTAACTCCAAAATTTTTAACAACTTTGTACATCATAGTTTTTTTTTTTTTTGTTTTGTTTTTGTTTTGTTTTTTTAATATATAATACAATCTATATTTTGTAAACTTACTATTTACTTCAAGTCAGTCAGATGCCTGTGCAAATGCTTAATTATTCTACCCTATATTCCGTTCATGCTTAGCTCCCACCAGTCTCCTCTTCTTCTTTGATCTTCTTGATGAACTCCTGCGCCTCCTCTGGGGTCTTGAAGATGTGGGTTCTGCCCTCATACGTGGTCAGCAGTCTCGCAGGATAGATTACACCATGACGAATCCCAAGGTTGCGCAGCTCCTTACGTACGGGATCAAACTGCTTCCTCAATTGCTGGATTCCTGTGGCCAAATCTGGGTAGAACCGCACCTGCTGGTCCTGGTGTTTAATCTCTCCTTTAGCTCGTGCAGCGTTGAAGATCTTCATCCTGTCTCTGTTGCTAAGAAACTTCATAATTAAGGTCCTCGGCGGTCCCTTATCTCTCCGTGGGCCAATACGATGTGCTTTTTCCAGAACCACTGCTGATTGCAACTCCTCGCTGCCCAGCACCTCCGGAATCCACTTTTCCAGAAAGGAACATACGTCCCGACCTTCTGATTCCTCTGGAAGACCCACCAGCCTCAAATTATTCTGTCTCGACCGAGATTCCAAATCCAAAATATTATCTTCCAGAGATTTATTTTTTTTTTCCAAAGTGCGCACCTTTAATTGAAGACGGGTGACGTCATCTTCAGCACTAGCGAGACGGAGCTCCATCTGCGCCGTTCGTTCTACACAGTCACCCAATTCCTTTCTTATTCCTTCCAACGCTGTCATAATCCCATCAAATCTAGAGGAAAAGTCCGCTCTCATTGAACTCATGGCAGCCATCAGCGCATCTGCGCCTCCCCGCGCAGACATCGCACCGTTGCCAGCCTCCTCCGCCATATATGGAGTTTTGTTTGCTGCGTCACAGACCTGAAAGTCCGTTAATTTGGACTGTTTCGGCGGCTCGCTTTTTCCTTTTCCTGGTTTTCCAGCCTTAGGCTTCGCCGACATATCCTCGCCCAAATGCTGAGATACGTTCTGTCCCAAATGAGAGAGTTATTTGCCGATTTTTTTTTCTCCAGGAGCAGAGCAGAGCGAGACACGTCCGTCCTACGTGGCAGCCATAACCGGAAGTCCAATTGAGAGAGTTTTAATAAAATTTTTAGTTTTACAAGCTGAGCAGTGTGAAACATGTCTTCCTACGTGGCCGCCATAACCGGAAGTCTGGAAAGGTATTTCTAATTTATTTTTGGACCAACAAGAATGACTTCAGTCTTATCTGAATTTAATAGCAGGAAATTATAAGTCATCCAAGCTTTGATTTCCTTAAGACAGGCTTCTATCTTGGCTAATTGATTACTATCATCTGGCTTCATTGACAGGTATAATTGTGTGTCATCTGCATAACAATGAAAATGTATACAGTGCTTTCTAATAATGTTGCCTAACGGAAGCATATATAAACTAAAAAGAGTAGGGCCTAGCACAGATCCCTGTGGAACTCCATGACTGAGCTTTGAGTTGAAAGAAAACTCATTACTGGCATGAACAAACTGGAACCTGTCAGATAAATAAGATCCAGTCAGTACGGAGTCAATCCAAAACCCTGCACACACTGAAGGGCATGAAGAGACAGAGCGGTGGCTAAACTTTCATTAATAAAAATTGCATATTTTGACTGACCGACTCCATTCTTGGGGATGCACACCCTCGTAACCTCAGCAAAGCACTTATAAAATATGAGGCCAGTCTGACAAACGCTTCAAGAGATACGCGTGGAACAGACAGACACACTATTTATAGATAGATGAATATAGAATATACTGCATGAAAGTTTAACTTAAAAAAAAAAAAATAATTATGAAATAGGTTTTTCGCTTGTTTAGATGCAATATAGATTCAGATTTTGCTCCACTGAGATTCCACAGCTCCTGTGGCAGAGATAATCCACATTTGTGGGAAATGAATATGCAGCGCATGCATGCACAATGCAACACACCTTCTGTGTGGTGCAAAATGCCACTGCTGATTTTGTCTTAATTACATATCATCTAGGAGGATTGATTATTTAAAGAGGATTTTGCCAACCCAAATTCCTGCCAGAAGAGATGAATCTGTACATGTTGTTTCGTGCGCTCAGCAACTGTAGAGTCTTGACAGATTTAAATATCTCCACTCCAGGTAACATTTATAATGGTATTAGTTTTGATACAGTGAGTGAGGCAGGTTATCTGAGGGTTTTCAGTGTGCTCAATAAGCTGAGTTTTGGAGATGAATCGTAACACAGTCGTGTTTTTCACTGACTATTTCATAGACGAAGCATTTTAACCAGAGTGGAAATGTAATTATTTTTCTGTACATCCCACCTTTTGCGTGAAAACCAGCGTACACCGTGTTTTTGTGCATGTGCACCATTTACACAGTACACAAGGCCCCTAGTGACTGTGGAGGCCATCTGAGTACAATGAACTCATTGTCATGTTCAATAAACAAGGGTGAGATGATTTAAGCTTTGTGACGAGGAGTTTTCTCCTATTGGAAATTTGAAGATGGGTACACTGGTCATGAACTATTTGTCTAGCCCCTGTTATGAATTTAACAGGTACTAGAATGAGAGATCATATCTCTCCAGTTCTGGCCTCCCTTCATTGGCTTCCCATAGAGTTTATAATTAAGTTTAAAATCCTTCTTCTTACTTACAAAGCTCTAAACAATCAGGCTCCTTTTTATTTAAAAGATCTGATACTACCGTATTATCCTAACAGAGCATTACGCTCCCAAAATGCAGGATTACTTGTAATACCTAGAATCTCCAAAAGTACAATGAGAGGCAGAGCGTTCAGTTATCAAGCTCCTCTCCTGTGGAACCAGCTGCCAATCTGGATTTGGGAGTCAGACGATCTCTGTTTTTAAGAATAGGGTTAAAACCTTCCTTTTTGATATAGCCTACAATTAGGGAGGGATCATGTGTTTCTGAACCCTCCCTTAGTTATGCTGCTAATAGGTTTAGACAGCCGGGGGACCTCCAATAATGCACTGGGCCTCACTCCTTTCTTCACTCTCAATGAAATATTTTTTCTTTTGCTGGTCATTAACATCGGTTTGTTCTCTCCCATAGATTGAGTCCCCATCGTGCTGTTTGCTCTCTACATGTCTGTTCTTTTCATCTTCTCTATCCCCTCACCCCCAGCCAGTCGCAGCAGATGACCGCCCCTCCATGAGCCTGATTCTGCTGGAGGTTTTCTTCCTGTTAAAAGGGAGTTTTTCCTCTCCACCGTCACCAAGTGCTTGCTCACAGGGGATCGCCTGATTGCTGGGGTCTTTCTGCAACTGTGGGGGTTCCCCTTACAGTTGAAAGTACTATGAGATGACTGTTATTGTGAAATGGCGCTATATAAATAAAGTTGAATTGAATTGTGGCATTTAAACCACAGTCAACTGGTACTATGGGCCTAAAGTGGGTGTTGTTCTTATTTCCAGGCCAAGGAGATCCTAACAAAGGAGTCCAATGTCCAGGAGGTGAGATGTCCAGTGACAGTCTGTGGAGATGTCCATGGACAGTTCCATGACCTAATGGAGCTGTTTAAGATCGGAGGGAAGTCTCCAGACACCAACTACTTGTTCATGGGAGACTATGTAGACAGAGGCTACTACTCTGTGGAGACTGTTACACTCCTGGTTTCTCTTAAGGTAAATTAGAATTCAGATGTTGGTATTAAGAAGTTTACTTTAAGTAAGTTTAAATTTACTAGAGTATAAAAAAGTATGAAAGTACCAGAATTCCTTTTTTTTTTTTAAATAAAATTGTACTGATTAGTTTTATTATTGGTTACTTCTTTCTATTACTTTTGTTCATTTATGATGATATAACTCTAATTTTGCTCAAGTTCACTTAAGAAATAAGTAGTAATTTAGTGGGAGAGAGTCACACATTAACAGTTGAAACCAGAAGTTTACATACACTGTATAAAAAGATGCATAACCCTTTATCCTCACTGTCTGACATTAAATCAGACTAAACTTTTCCTGTTTCAGGTCATTTAGGATTACCAAAATTATTTCTATTTGCTAAATAATTTTTATATTTGCTAAATTTTTTTTAGAGAATTTTTTACTACTTTTATCAAACTCCTCCACAAGTCTGGTTCATCACTGGGTATAGTTTCCAGATGCCTGAAGGTGCCACGTTCAAAAAATTATACACTAGTATAAACACCATGGGAATGTCCAGCCATCATACTGCTCAGTAAGTAAATGGGTTCTGTGTCCCAGAGATGAATGTGTTTTGGTGTGAAATGTGCGTATCAACCCCAGAACAAAAGCAAAAGATCTTGTGAAGATGCTGGTTGAAGCTGGTAAAAGTGTCATTATCCACAGTGAAACAAGTCCTGTACCAACATAGGCTGAAATGCCACTCAGCGAGGAAGAAGCCATTACTCCAAAAACAACACAAAAAATCCAGATTACAATTTCCAAATGCACACAGGGGCAAAGACCTTAATTTTTGGAGACATGTCCTGTGGTCTGATGAAACTAAAATTGAACTGTTTGGCCATAATGACCATCGTTACATTTGGAGAGAAAAAAGGGGGAAGGTTGCAAGTCTGAGAACACCATCCCAACTGTGAAGTATGGGGGTGGCAGCATCATATTGTGGGGGTGTTCTGCTGCAGGAGGGACTGGTGCACTTCACAAAATAGATGGCATCATGAGGAAAGAAGATTGTGTGGAAATATTGAAGCAACATCTCAAGATATCAGCCAGGAAGTTAAAGCTTGGACGGAGGGAATTCACCAACGTGGTTGTAGCTGCTATTTACATAGTGCCGAGCACTAATGCTAAAGCTAATGCTAAAGAAGCACTCGGAGAGCTGCACGATGCTATTCGTGAAATTTAAACTTCACACCCGGACAGCTTTGTGGTGGTTGCGGGGGATTTTAACCACACCAGTTTAAAGACTGTGCTCCCCAAGTTTAAACAATGTGTAGACTTTAAGACCAGAGGAGAGAATATGTTGGACTTGGTGTACACAAACACAGATGCTTATAAGGCAATACCTTGCCCCCACCTCGGCCTTTCTGACCACCTATCCGTGATGCTGGTGCC
The DNA here is from genome assembly GCA_020510985.1 of Pholidichthys leucotaenia. Lineage (NCBI taxonomy): Eukaryota > Metazoa > Chordata > Actinopteri > Cichliformes > Pholidichthyidae > Pholidichthys > Pholidichthys leucotaenia. The sequence continues at coordinate 21,040,097 of CM035840.1, read as the reverse complement.
TGCCTACAAACCTTTACTGAAGTGCAGCAGGCCAGCAGTGAAACAAATCAGGATTTGGCCAGTTAGTGCAACCTCAGCACTGAAAGACTGTTTTCTGCACACAGACTGGGAGGTTTTCAAAATAGCAGCCTCCCAGGAAGACAAGACAGATGTGGAGGAGTATGCTGAAACGGTCACCAGCTACATCGCGAAGTGCATAGAGGATGTTACTAAAGTGAAGACTATCACTGCACGGGGCAACCATAAGCCCTGGATGACTGCAGAGGTGCGCTCGCTGCTCACAGAGATGCAGCCTTCAGAGCAAAGGACAGGATCACCCTCCGCTCAGCCAGGTCTGCGCTCTCAAAGGGAATTAAGACGGCGAAGCACGCCTATGCGGAGAAAATCCAGGGACACCTTTGTGACACTAGGAACACCAAGCGGATGTGGCAGAGAGTTCGGGCACTGACGGACTATAAGTCTAGGCAGGGGGTCGATGATGACGACGCTTCGCTTCCAGACAGGCTCAACTACTTCTTTGCACGTTTTGAAGCATCAAACCCGACAATCAGAGGGAGGGCTGGCCCATCTCCACCATCGGTTGGGCCAGCTATCACCATCAGCACAGCGGACACACGGAGAACCCTAACCAAGGTCAACCCACGTAAAGCTGCAGGTCCGGAAAACATCCTGGGACGTGTGCTCTGAGACTGCGCGAGCGAGTTGGCGGATGTCCTGACTGACATTTATAACATCTCCCTGAGTCAGGCCATCGTTCCCAGATGCTTTAACACCTCTACCATAGTACCGGTGGCAAAGAAACCAGTTGTGTCCTGTCTGAATGACTATCGTCCTGTTGCACTGACACCAATTGTGATGAAGTGTTTTGAACAGCTTGTCAAACCACACATCACAGCCTGCCTCCCTGCATCACATGACCCGCTCCAGTTTGCATATCGTTCAAACCGCTCCACGGAGGATGCTATAGTCACCACCCTACACTCTGTCATCACCCACCTGGATCAGAAAGACACCTACGCCAGACTCCTGTACATTGATTTCAGTTCAGCATTCAACACCATTATTCCCCAGAGACTGATGGAGAAATTACTCCTTCTTGGTCTGAACACTGCCACATGTCCCTGGATCCTGGATTTCCTGACTGGGAGACCTCAGTCTGTCCGGGTTGGAAATAACATCTCCAACTCTATCACGCTGAGCACCGGATCCCCTCAAGGCTGTGTACTCAGTCCACTGTTGTTTACACTTCTAACACATGACTGTGTATCCAGACACGAGGGGAACCAGATTATTAAGTTTGCAGACGACACCACAGTGGTGGGACTTATTCAGAGGGATGAGGAATCAATGTACAGGGAAGAAGTGAGAGACCTGGAGGGCTGGTGCAGGGAGAATAATCTGGTGCTCAACATGGACAAAACGAAAGAGATGATTATCGACTTCCGGCGGTCACAGCCTTAACACGTTCCTCTCAGTATCGGCGGCCGTTCGGTGGAGAGAGTGGAGAACATCAAGTTCCTCGGAGTGCAGATCTTGCAGGACCTGACCTGGAGCAAGAATTCCATGGGGATCAGGAAGCGGGCCCAGCAGAGACTGCACTTCTTGAGGAAACTCAAACAGGCCTCTCTCCCCATCTGCATCCTCAGGACCTTCTACAGAGGTGTGGTGGAGAGTGTTCTGACGTACTGCATTGCAACATGGTACTCCAGCTGCAGTATATCAGACAAAAAAGCCCTGCAGAGGATAGTTAAGGGAGCTGGGAGGGTAATTGGAGTTTCCCTCCCCTCTGTCCAAGAACTTTTTCAGAACCGTTGTAGGAGCAGGGCACTGAACATTGTCAAGGACCATTCTCACCCTCTGCATAAACACTTTGAACTTCTGCCAGCTGGCAAACGATTCCGGAGCATCAGAGGCAGAACCACCAGACTGATTAACAGCTTCCTTCCACAAGCTGTTAGGATGCTGAACAGTTGATCCAGAATCTCTCATACATACTACTGCACCTACGGACATTATGTATATTATTTGTATATTATAGTTCTGGTTAGTTTTCAAGTATGTCTCAGGGAAGTGTGAATGGCTATGTTGGGGTGGGGGGTGAGGGTGTGTGTGAGTGTGTCTTAAATTATATTCTTTTTACTTATATGGATGCCAAGGGAAACGCAATTTCATCTTGCCTCTACTACAGTTGTATGTACAGCAACATGACAATAAAGGTTGATTTGATTTGATTTGATTTGAAATGGGTCTTCCAAATGGACAATGAGCCTAAGCATACCACCAAATTTCTCTAATGACAAACCCTGGTTCACAGCTAAGCTCAGACAGATCAGGAAGGAGAAGGAAGCAGCGCTGAAAAGTGGAGACAGGGACTGCTACAGGGAGGTTAAATACCGGTTTAACAGAGAGCTGAAGAGGGCTAAATCTCTATACTCAGAGAGACTCCAGCAGCAGTTCACTGCTAATGATTCGGCTTCCGTGTGGAGAGGACCGAGGCAAATCACCAACTATCGACCTAAGGCTCCTAAAGGTCAGGATGACAAAGCCCTTTGTCAAAGACTGTCCCAACACTATGCCCGTTTTGACACCTCGTCATCTGTGTCCAACTCCCCCCCTCCCTCCAGCTCCACAGCCTCCACATTCCCTACTTCATTTAAGGCACCCCCCCCTCCTCCCCCCCTCCCCTTATCATCAGTGAGCAGGATGTGCTCAAACAGTTCTCCAGACTGAACCCGCGCAAGGCCCCCGGCCCAGACGGCGTGTCTCCCTCCACCCTGAGACTCTGTGCGAAACAGCTGGCTCCTGTATTCACAGACATTTTTAACACCTCCCTTAAGTTATGCCACGTGCCGTCCTGCCTCAAATCCTCCACCATCATCCCTGTCCCCAAGAAGCCACGGATCACTGGACTTAATGACTACAGACCTGTAGCGCTCACCTCTGTAGTCATGAAGTCCTTTGAGCGCCTGGTCCTGTCCCACCTCAAGTCCATCACCACCCCTCTCCTGGACCCGCTGCAGTTTGCCTACCGAGCCAACAGGTCTGTAGACGATGCAGTCAACCTGGCCCTCCACTCCATCCTGCAGCACCTGGACTCCCCGGGAACCTACGCCAGGATCCTGTTTGTGGACTTCAGCTCCGCATTCAACACCATCCGCCCCGCTCTGCTCCGGGACAAGCTGTCCCTGCTCAACGTGCCTGACTCCCTCTGCAGGTGGATCATCGACTTCCTGACGGACCGGAGGCAGCATGTGCGGCTGGGAAAGACTGTCTCAGACTATACTAGCATCAGCACCGGATCACCCCAGGGCTGTGTACTTTCCCCCCTACTCTTCTCCCTTTACACCAACTCCTGCATCTCCAGCCACCAGTCTGTCAAGTTGATCAAGTTTGCGGACGACACCACCCTCATCGGGCTCATCTCCAACGGCGACGAGTCCGCCTACAGGAGAGAGGTGGCCCAGCTGGCGTCCTGGTGCAGCCACAACAACCTGCAGCTGAACGCTCTGAAGACAGTGAAGATGATTGTAGACTTCAGGAAAGTCACTACTCCTCTGCCCCCCCTCACCCTCTCAGGCTCTCCCATCACCACTGCTGATTCCTTCCGCTTCCTAGGCACTACCATCACCAGGGACCTCAAATGGGAGCTGACCATCAGCTCACTCATCAAAAAAGCCCAGCAGAGGATGTTCTTCCTGCGGCAGCTGAGGAAGCTCAAGCTACCCACCAAGATGTTAGTGCAGTTCTACACAGCCATCATCGAGTCCATCCTCACCACCTCCATAACCGTGTGGTACGCAGGAGCCACTGCCAGGGACAGACTAAGGCTGCAGCGCGTCGTGCGCACTGCTGTGAAGGTGATCGGCTGCAAGCTCCCATCTCTCCAGGATCTGTACATCTCCAGGACCCGGAGGCGTGCTGGCCGGATCATAGCCGATTCCTCACACCCTGGTCACGTACTGTTTGCCCCCCTCCCCTCTGGTAGAAGACTTCGGTCCATCCAGACTAAAACCTCCCGTCACATGAACAGCTTCTTCCCCTCTGCCATCAGACTGCTGAACACTAAGTGACTTATTGACTCTCGTGCACCATGTACAGCAGCTCAACCAGACTCATGTCAATCATCACTGTTTTCTTCCTGCATTACCGACTGCACTATATAGTTCTCCACAGTATCTGCTGCTGGCTAATATATATTTTAACTGTTGACCAGTATCACTTAATCTTATCCTACACTTTATTACATGTATAGTTTATTTCTCTTATCTTATCATGTTTAATGTTGCAGCATTGTACCGAGACAAATTCCTAGTTTGTGTACTACATGAACAATGGCAATAAACCTGATTCTGATTCTGATTCTGATTCTGAAATTAGTTACAAAGTGGCTTAAGGACAACAAAGTCAGTGTTTTGAAGTGGCCATCACAAAGCCCTGATCGCAGTCCCATAGAAAATCTGTGGACAAAGGTGAGAAGACATGTGAGAGCAAGGTGACCTTCAAACCTGACTCAGTTCCACCAGTTCTGTCAGGAGGAATGGGCCAAAATTCAAGATTCAAAGATTTTATTTGTCAATACAACTATACGTACAGGACATACAGGAGAATTGAAATGGCATTTCTCTCTCTCTTCAGTGGTGTGCACAATATAAAAAGAAATGAGATAAGGCTGTTAAAACAACAGCAGTCAATGTACAATAATACTACCCATAGTGTAAATGGTGACAAAAGATGGACCCAGACCTCCCATAGTGCAAATAAAGATAAATGATAAACGATGAGACCCAGCAATCTTATATACAGAAAAGAAGAGCAGTAATATTCGTAGTACCAGTTTTGATGTGGTAGTGTAGGTGCAGACAGTGACAGATAGGACTGCACATGATCAGTATTGCAATGACAGACAGCAGCAGATATGGCATTTGTGCAAGTGGTTGCAGTAAAGTGCAGAGACATAAGCAGCAAATGCATTACTGTTGGTGTGCCAGTCTTTCTGTGCCAACAGCTGAGGCAGTTATTGTGCAGGTGAGTGCATTATGGTCTGGGGTGGAGGTGGGGGTGGGGGAGTAGACAGAGTTCAGGGTCCTGATGGCCTGATGAACAAAGCTGTTTAGCAGTCTTGTGGAGCGGGCCTGGAGGATTCCAGTAAACTATTGTGAGAAGACTGGAAGAATACCCAAAACGTTTGGCCCAAGTCATATATAAAGACAATGCTACCTAATACTAAGGAAATGGATATAAACTTTTGACTTTAAAGAAAGTAATAAAAATTATTTTAAAAATTATTTAGCAAATAGAAATAATTTTAGTAATCTAACTGATCTAAAACAGGAAAAGTTTAGTCTGATTTAATGTCAGACGGTGAGGAAAAAAGGTTATGTTGTGGTGACCCAGCACACTGCGGCTCTACATTATCTCACACCAGAAGCAGACAGAGGGGCTGAACAATGGACTGAGGGAGGTAGCACCCCACAGGAGTAATTACACCAGACTTTAAGGTGCCTTCGCCTCCTGCTGCTCTAAACTACAGCACAGGGAGGCGAATGTATTGTAGGAAGGTAACATGTGTTATATTAATCATGCCACACAGTGCTTTTGTAATGTAACGTGTTATTATAATCTTGCCACTCATGGCCTTTGTCAGACTTTATTTAATATGCGCCAGCCTCAGTTTCTACACGCAGGTCAATAAAGCTTCATAAGAGAGCGCAGAGAAACTGAGGTAGGCCTTTCCAGATTAGGCTCTTCACGGCCCCAGCAACCACGCTGGGGTCACAGGCTGTACATATGATAGAGGGTTCAATAAAGAATCTGTGTCAACCTACGCTTGTGCCTCGCCTCCACATCCTTTCCTTTTCACCCTCTACACTGGTGACCTGATGTGAGATGGACTGTCTCTCCCCTCCTCCGTGCTGTGGACTCCTTTTTCTCCACATTGGTGACCTGACACTAGACTGACCGTCTACTCCCTTTCACCACGCTGTGGACTCCCAGAGTACCAGGGATCGCCCACATCCTTCTCATCCACACTGGAGCGCGCACACCTGTTCCTCTCTCCACAATGGCGACCTCAAGGGCCAAGGAGAAAGCGTGGGGACCAAGACACACGAGGATCAGCGAGACGAGCACTGCACAGAAACGGCCTGAATGGGGAAGATCGGCCCCGCCTGCAATGATTCCTGCCAAGCCCCGACCCTGATTTCACTTCCAGACAGTGGCATTTCAGCACACAGAAGCTCCGTGCACTCACTGCAGGATTACAAGGACAACGCAACTTCCAGCTATGTGGTCACTACTCCAGAGCGTGCGCCACGCACCAGGGACAAACCGGCTCCATAGACTTACAAATCAGCCTCCGCTGCTGCACATGCCCAGGGAACACGGCCGATCACCATCCTTGGAACCTTTAGGGCTGCCTTCGCACCTAAAGCAGACGTGCAGCCTCGCACGCAGGACATGTGTTGGTTTCTCAGTCGCTGCGCACAATGGGGAATTTAGCCGATTGCTTTCACCGATGCCTTTAGGGCTGCTCCTGCACCTAAAGCAAGATTACCACATTCCCTGACACAGCTACAGTTTTTTTCACAGCCGCTACGCATCCTCGGGGAATTGGGCCGATCGCCTTCCCCAGATCATTGCTGGACCGGACCCGCTCAAGGAGGAGTCAGAGATTTAATTTTTTTCACAGCCGCTGCAGATCACCGTAAGGTTTACCGGGAAAGTCCCTCACCCATGGCTGATCTGCATGCAATTTTTGTGCAGCCCAGACACTTTTGATGTCCCGGGCCAGTGCTCCATTGCTTCCCACCCACCTCCCCCTCATCCTCCACACCGTGTTTCCCGCACCTCTGTCCTAGAGACCTGCCGATCGCCAGCTTTGTTCCTTCAGCGCGATGCGCACCGCCCCGTGCGCTCACGATCCACGGCCATTCAACATGTTGCAATTCGGAGCGGAGCAGACTGTGTTTTTCACCCCTCCCTTGTTCCCCCTACGGACTGACATGCCCTCCGACACTCCTCTACAGCAGGACAGTTCTACTGGAGTGGCAACCCCTGCTGCAGCCTCCACGGGCGCCAACTTCAGCCCAAACGACCGGGGGGTCACAGCCCCTTCTGGGTGTTCGGGGGGAGGGGGGGCTGTGTGGTGACCCAGCACATGGCAGATCGACATTATCTCACACCCAGAAGCAGACAGAGGGGCTGAACAATGGACTGAGGGAGGTAGCACCCCACGGGAGTAATTACACCAAACTTTAAGGCGCCTTCGCCTCCTGCTGCTCTAAACTACAGCACAGGGAGGCGAATGTATTGTAGGAAGGTAACATGCGTTATGTTAATTGTGCCACACAGTGCTTTTGTAATGTGACGTGTTATTATAATCTTGCCACTCATGGCCTTTGTCAGATTTTATTTAATATGCGCCAGACTCAGTTTCTACACGCAGGTCAATAAAGCTTTATAAGAGAGCGCAGAGAAACTGAGGCAGACCTTTCCAGACTAGGCTCTTCACGGCCCCAGCAGCCACGCTGGGGTCACAGGCTGTACATATGATAGAGGGTTCAATAAAGAATCTGTGTTGACCTACCCTCGTGCCTCGCCTCCACATCCTTTCCCTTTCACCTTCTACAATGTGTCTTTTTATACAGTATATGTAAACTTTTGGTTTCAACTGTATGAGAAGAAACAAGACACTTTCTTACTCACCCATGTACATTTCTGCTGACTCTTAGTTATACTTGAGTAATTATTATCATGAAATAATGTTACTTTTACTTGAGCACAGTATCTGGCTACTCTATCCACCTCTACAAAAAAAAGTATGTGCTCTATCTAGTGGTTTCCCTTATTTTCTACAGTATATACTGGTTTACCATAACATGACCAGGCTCATATTAGATAAGTAAGTAAGTAAGTAAAACTTTATTTATATAGCACTTTTTAAAACACACGGTTACAAAGTGCTGCACAAGCATAAAATAAAGTATTTCAAGATAAAACCAGACAACATTCCCAACACAACAAAACTGAGTACATCAAAAGAGACAAACACACAGACAAAAACACAAACTCACAGACTCATAACTGGACTCATTACAAACACACACACTGCATAATGTGGGGTTATAGAAATGCTTGTTAGTAGAGGTGGGTTTTCAAAAGACGTTTAAAACAATTCAGATTTTCAGTGCATCTGGTGGATTGGGGTAGCCGATTCCAGAGGGTAGATACAACAGTGGAGAAGGCACAATCACGTCTTGTATTGTGGGTAGAACATGGTATAGATAAGAGACCAGTATTTGAGGAGCAAAGTGGATGAGATATGGAGTACTGAACCAGGAGGTCAGAAATATAATCGAGGGCAAGATTATGCCGTGCTTTAAACGCAATTATGAGAATTTTGAATTGAATCCTAAATTTTACTGGGAGCCAAGTATGGGGATAATGTGAGATTGACGGCTGATTCTAGTTAGAAAACAGGACTGGATGAGCTTGTTTATGTGGGAATCAAAGGACATGTAATGGTCAAAGATGATACCAAGGTTTTTAGCAGTGGGTGTGATGAGTGGTGGCAACCAATAAACTGTTCAACACAGGCGACAAAGTTATTTGGACCAGTTATAAGGATTTCGGTTTTACTGGAATTTAAGTGAAAAAAATTACTAGACACCCAATCTTTGATAGCAGCTAAAGAATTATGGAGGGAGGATAGTTGATTCAGGTTATTGGTTTTGGCAGAGAAGTAGATTTGAATATTGTTGGCATAACAGTGATATGACACATCCAAAAACTGGCTGAAAAGGTGACCTAGAGGGAGCATGTATAGTGAAAACAAAATGGGTCCAAGGACCGAACCCTGGGGGACTCCACAGAGAAGGGGAGCAGAGGAGGAAACATAATTGCCACTATGCATGTTAAAGTGTCTGTTAGTTAAATATCAGTTAAACTAGTCTAATGCTGCACCAGAAATGCCAACCCATTTATGAAGTCTGTCTAGCAGGATGGCGTAATCAGTGGTATCAAAGGTTGCTGTCAAGTCAAGTAGAATGAGAATGGTGAATTCACCTTTATCTGCACACATGAGAATGTCATTGGTTACCTTAAGTAGTGCAGTTTCTGTACTGTGCTTATGCTGGAATCCAGATTGAAATTTATCAGAAATTTTGTTGTCTTCAACAACCTGCAGGAGTTGATCAGCGACTAATTTTTTCAAGAACTTTGGACAAGAATGGTAACTTGGAAATCGGATGATAATTTGCTAACTGAGTTGGATCTAGAGTATATTTTTTGAAAAGTGGTTGGACATTAACCACTTTAAAATAATCAGGAACAGAGCCAGATGAGAGAGAGTTGTTGATGATATTAAGTAAGCTAGGACCAACAGCTGTAAAAACAGATTTCAGGAATTTAGGAGGAACTGTATCACCTGGGCTGCAAGAGGGACGCATATGGGTTATGATGTTGGAAAGAGTCTGCAATGAAATAGGTGTGAAGTCAGACAGTAGGGTGGGATGAGAAGGCTGGTTGGACATTGTTGAGACAGTCGAGGTGAAATTGGACCTTCGATCTTGCCAAGAAAGAAAGATGAGAAGCTTTCACGGTCATGAAGATGAGGTGGTAATTGGATTAATAGGTGGGTTTAAAAGCTGATTAATAGTCCTAAACAGAAATCTCAGGTTGTGTTTGTTACTATTAATCAGGCTAGAGAAATATGCAGCTCTTGCATCTTTAATAGTGTGGTTTAGTATAGCCAAAAATTATAAAAATAATTAAGAATGTGTTATGTCTGGTTCTAAGACCGCAACATATGGAACCACAGCAAAAGGGATAAATGCAAAAATCAAACCATTTATTAAAGCTAGACTGTGGAAAAATGGATCAGTCAGCCTGGAGTGTGGGGTAGAGAATGAGCAGAGAATGCAGTCTTCTTTATAAACCCAGCCCACAGTCACACAGATGCACCAGATTATCATGAGGCACTGCACCTGCAACTGAAAAAGAGAGTTGGAACAAGAGTCACTCTTAACAAATGCAACAGGTATGTTTTTTTTTTTTCCCTCCAGATGGTCCTGCTGATTATTTACAACAGAATGAGTAAATGGTGCATTTCTGAATCTGGTTAGTAGTGGAACTGAATAGACATCTGGAAGAAGGGACTTTGTAAACATGGATAAGAAAAGGATTTAGGTTATTTAAGTGGTGTTTGAACTTACAACACATTTGTTTTACAATTAATGCAAAAGGAAGATGGTAAAGAAGCCCAACTAAATAAGATAAATGTAAAATAATCTGTTTTCCCTGAAAAAAACAAACAAAACAAAACGTGAATTATATCTCATGCTACTGGAGTCACCAAGTACTGTACACTGGATAAAAACTTATTTACAGTTCACAAACAATCTGACAAGACTTCTCCAGCGCCATGCTAGACTCTCATTTAAAAAAAAAAATTGTGTTTTAAAAAACCCTTTGCAGATTTATGAGAACAAAGGCACAAATTCATAGATTTATAGGAATTAATTTGCACATTAACATGAATAAAGCTAGAAATTTGTGATTAAAACATAATCCAATTTACAAGCAAAAAGTTACAAGTTCCAAAATTATGAGAGAAAACTATATTTAAAGTAGAACTGAACTGAACGGCATTGAACGGCACTGGGTGATAGTACATACAATTATAAAGATAATTTATCATTGGCACCCCCTCCACAAATCCCGGAATCTTGGAGAAAATCGCGATTTTGAATTTCCTGCCCTGAAAAATCAGACAAATCCGCCGAAGTGCAGCCGGAGTTCCGCGTGACGTCACGAGTGTGACCCAGTCCTCATGTTTACCATTGCGAGCACGTCGACACAGGTTGTTTTTGGTGCATTTTGTCGTGATAGTCGACTACAAAACACTTCCAACACCTGGGAAGATCTGTTCAGTGGCCAAGGAAAGCTGTCATGGTGACGAAAGAAAAGAAAGGGGGAGGAAAAGCGACCGGGAAGCGATGCGTTTCTAGATATACAGTGATCCCTCACTTATCGTGTTTAATGGGGACCAGAACCGACCGCGAAAAGTGAAAAACCGCGAAGTAGCGTCACCCCCCCCCCCCCAAGGGCGTCACAAGCACTATTTTGCACAAAAAGGCACAAGAGAACAGCGAAAAGTGCCACTAAGCAACACGAGCCATAAAGAACAATGAATGCGGTCTTCCTTCGCTGGGTAAAACGTCTCGGCCAATCAGCTTGCGAGGTAAAACGTCTCGGCCAATCAGCTTGCGAGATTCCCGAGCGGTGAAGAGGTGGGCGGAGAGGAGTGGAGCGGTGGTCAGAGAGGTAGATTTTGAGTTGTGCGGGCTCTCCGTGTTGATACCTGATGTTCTAATGAGAAGGCAGGGAGACTACATTAGAACATCAGGTATCAACACGGAGAGCCCACTCTCCCCGGCTCCCCAGCCCGCTCGGGAATCTCGCAAGCTGATTGGCCGAGACGTTTTACCTCGCAAGCTGATTGGCCGAGACGTTTTACCCAGCTTCGCTCCCTGCCGAGCGCCTATACCCAGCGAAGGAAGACCGCATTCATTGTTCTTTATCGCTCGTGTTGCTTAGTGGCACTTTTCGCTGTTCTCTTGTGCCTTTTTGTGCAAAATAGTGCTTGTGACGCCCTTGGGGGGGGGGGTGACGCTACTTCGCGGTTTTTCACTTTTCGCGGTCGGTTCTGGTCCCCATTAAACGCGATAAGTGAGGGATCACTGTAATAAGTTGGAAAAATGCTGATGGTTTTTTTTTCCCTTTCTTTTTTATTGTTAATTTTCCTTATCCTGACACCCCAAACATGCCAAAGTAAAGACTCACCATTCTGTATTCAATAAGCGACTCTCCTCCCCATCACTGCAGCGGTCTGAGTCGGTGCCGGAATCCCCCAAAAATTCTGGCTCTAATCTGTACGGTTCGATGCCTCCCTCGCTCTCTTCCTGTTCACTTGACACTCCTGCATCCTCCTCTGTCGTGTCACCGATCCTGAATGCCTCTTCACTCTGAAAACTCTGGTGTTCTTGACTGCTGGAACTGCTATCATCTGCCATTGTTGTTTTGATAAGGGTCACACTCGTGACGTCACGCAGCGTCGTCTGCACTACTTCCGGTTTGTTTGGCACTGCCAGCCAGAGGCAAAAGTTTATCGGCTTATAGCTTGGCCATCGCACGGCCTAAAAATTTCTTTTATGTGTTGAAAAATACAATAGGTAATAAGGAATTAATCTGCTATTCTACTTTTTTGGCAAAAAGGTGAGTTCAGTTCTACTTTAAGGAAAAAAAGCTCATCTATTACTAATATTGATATTAGGTTATAATTATAACCTGGCTATTTTTCCCTTGACTGTTAAGAGCTGTCCACAACAAGCACTGTAAAGATAATGATAGCTACAAAATTATAGTTTTAAAAATTGTTCTAAGTCAAGTCGATGTCAGAGTCCACACTACAACCTTAACCATAAAGCTGGATTTATGCATCCGCATCACGTCGCTGTCATTACCAACGTCCGTCGCCGACGCAGTGATCGGCAATTTTTTCTTGTGTGTTTGGTGAAATGTGTTGTTCCGTTGACAAAACGAATTTCAGCCGATGTGTAGAGAGATTTGTGGTCTCATGTGTTTTTGTTGATGAAATACTGACGGAAAGAGCATATTGTGATGAGTTGGAGCTAATGAATGTTAAGGAAAAGCAACTTTTAATATGATCGTTGCACAGAGAAAAAGAGAAGAAGTCGGAGAAAATGGTGTGTGCGGCCACTGCCGCTGCTGTTATTTGTCAGTTTGTGTAATTACTGGGGTTATGACGAGCCACAAAATGTTCTGTATATGCTTACTTCCTCAGTATTCTTTTGAACTGGACCGTTGTTAACCGACTTGGCTTCTAAGTCGTGTCACTGTGAACGGGCAGAGCGAAGCAGCAACAAGAACCAGGAATTGTGATGGGGGAGACAAAGCAGACCAATCAAAGCTCTTACTATTATGAACCTTCTCGTGCGCTTTTACGCAGCGCATGGAGGAGGAGAAGGAAAGGATGGATTTACGCGCTGGGTACACCACAACACATTTATTAACGTAAAGACAAGACTGTTCCAAAAAGGTGAAGATTTACAAACACACACTTACAGTTGGCGTTCGGGGGCCGGCATCGCCCAGTGAACGCAGGTGGAGAAATGGATTAACCACAATGACGTCCCAGAGCCGACATCGCTCAGAGGACGCAGAGAATCCACGGCTAGACAAGGAAGTGGCTAATCCGTAACTTAGATGAAGATAACGAGGCACATACAGCGATTAACATCCGTAAGTACAGCTCAGTGGTCCAGCAATGCTTGACTGGCAAGGGGCGCCTAAGTACAAGCACTGCTGGACAACATATTGGGTGCACCTGGGTGAGGCATGGGAAAATCAATGACAGGAGTGAAATCAGCTGGCTGTCAGGAGAGAGAGGGCGTGGTTGGACTGGCGAATGTTAGACAACGCCCACACGAAAGTGGGTCAAAGAGGCTGCCTAACAGCCGCCGGCCAGAGCGGTGACTACAGGCACGGAAAAGAAACAGAACACAGACATAAACACAACAAGAACTCAAAAGATAATAATACATAAATCACCCGATGCCCGAGCCACAGAGAGCAGTCAGAACCGAGCCTACAGGAAACACTGGCTCAGTTCATGACACTTACAGCCTGTGTTGCTGACTTGCACCTCTCCAGAGAAGGAGAGGTGCACGTCGGGCGACGCAATAGGAATGCATGTTGCTGCTGCATCATCGCCGTTGCAGCTGCATCATGTCGACGCCAATGTATGACTTGCACTGTAGTGTGGATTCTGCCATCAAGTTGAGATAAAATAATTTTACAGTTATGGTCATCTTTATAGTACTTGGTGTGAACGGGTAACGTCTTGGGGAGCCGCGAATGCTGAGAACGTTGTGCTTTTTTTTGTCAGGGTTCATAAAAGATTGCAAGACAGTTCACCAAGAGTTTTTAAGGTTGCAAACAGCTTTGTCGAGAAGGTTCTTAAACAGTTGCTAATGTTCACTACTTGGCGAACCAAAAAGAATTTTAGCAATATGTGTTACAACTGTTTGAAATTGTGTTAAAACTGTTTGCAAATGCTTACAACTATTTTGCAACGTTTGCAGCTGTATGCAGAAAACTACATTTGCAAAAAATTTGAACATGTTTAAAATTTTTTGGCAACAAGAACAACTGTTGGCAAGCTGTTTGGCAACCTTTTATGAACCCTGACAAAACCCCAAAAGTGCAATGTTCACTACCATTTACCAGATGCAGGAGTTGAGGCTTAAATGTGTTTTGTGGCTCCACGCATACACTGGTGTGAAAAAGTGTTTGCCTGCTTCCTGATTTCTCATTTTTTTTGTATGTTTGTCACACTTAAATGTTTCAGATCATCAAACAAATTTAAATATTAGACAAAGGTAACACAAGTAAACACAAAATGCAGTTTTTAAATGAAGGTGTTTATTATTAGGGGGGGGGGAATCCAAACCTACATGGCCCTGTGTGAAAAAGTGATTGCCCCCTAAACCTAATAACTGGTTGGGCCACCCTTAGCATCAACAACTGCAATCAAACGTTTGCGTTAGCTGGCAATGTGTCTTTTACAGCGCTGTGGAGGACTTTTAGAATCAGAATCAGGTTTATTGCCATTGTTCATGTAGTACACAAACTAGGAATTTGTCTCGGTGCAATGCTGCAACATTAAACATGATAAGATAAAAGAATAAACTATACATGCAATAAGTGTAGAATAAGAGTAAGTGATACTGGTCAGCAGTTAAAATATATTAGCGAGCAGCAGATACTGTGGAGAACTATATAGTGCAGTCGGTAATGCAGGAAGAAAACAGTGATGATTGACATGAGTCTGGTTGAGCTGCTGTACATAGTGCACGAGAGTCAATAAGTCACTTAGTGTTCAGCAGTCTGATGGCAGAGGGGAAGAAGCTGTTCATGTGACGGGAGGTTTTAGTCTGGATGGACCGAAGTCTTCTACCAGAGGGGAGGGGGGCAAACAGTACGTGACCAGGGTGTGAGGGATCGGCTATGATCCGGCCAGCACGCCTCCGGGTCCTGGAGATGTACAGATCCTGGAGAGATGGGAGCTTGCAGCCGATCACCTTCTCAGCAGTGCGCACGACGCGCTGCAGCCTTAGTCTGTCCCTGGCAGTGGCTCCTGCGTACCACACGGTTATGGAGGTGGTGAGGATGGACTCGATGATGGCTGTGTAGAACTGCACTAACATCTTGGTGGGTAGCTTGAGCTTCCTCAGCTGCCGCAGGAAGAACATCCTCTGCTGGGCTTTTTTGATGAGTGAGCTGATGGTCGGCTCCCATTTGAGGTCCCTGGTGATGGTAGTGCCTAGGAAGCGGAAGGAATCAGCAGTGGTGATGGGAGAGCCTGAGAGGGTGAGGGGGGGCAGAGGGGTAGTGACTTTCCTGAAGTCTACAATCATCTCCACTGTCTTCAGAGCGTTCAGCTGCAGGTTGTTATTGTTGCACCAGGACGCCAGCTGGGCCACCTCTCTCCTGTAGGCGGACTCGTCGCCGTTGGAGATGAGCCCGATGAGGGTGGTGTCGTCCGCAAACTTGATCAACTTGACAGACTGGTGGCTGGAGGTGCAGGAGTTGGTGTAAAGGGAGAAGAGTAGGGGGGAAAGTACACAGCCCTGGGGTGATCCGGTGCGGATGCTAGTAGAGTCTGAGACGGTCTTTCCCAGCCGCACTACCTAGCCCACTCATCTTTGCAGAATTGTTGTAATTCAGCCACATTGGAGGGTTTTCAAGCATGAACCGCCTTTTTAAGGTCATGCCACAGCATCTCAATTGGATTCAGGTCAGGACTTTGACTAGGCCACTCCAAAGTCTTCATTTTGTTTTTCTTAAGCCATTCAGAGGTAGACTTGCTGGTGTGTTTTGGATCGTTGTCCTGCTGCAGAACCCAAGTGCGCTTCAGCTTGAGGTCACGAACAGATGGCCGGACATTCTCCTTAAGGATTTTTTGTTAGAGAGCAGAATTCATGGTTCCATTTACCACAGTAAGTCTTCCAGGTCCTGAAGCAGTAAAACAGCCCCAGACCATCATACTACCACCACCATATTTTACTGTTGGTGTGATGCTCCTTTTCTGAAATGCTGTATTACTTTTACGCCGGATGTAATGGAACACACACCATCCAAAACGTTCAACGTTTGTCTCATCAGTCCACAGAGTATTTTCCCAAAAGTCTTGGGGATCATCAAGATGTTTTCTGGTAAAACAGACGAGCCTTTATGTTCTTTTTGCTCAGCAGTGGTTTTCGTCTTGAAACTCTGCCATGCAGGCCATTTTTGCGTAGTCTCTCTCTTATTGTGGAGTCATGAACACTGACCTTATCTGAGGCAAGTGAGACCTGTAGTTCTTTGGATGTTGTTGTGGGGTCTTTTGTGACCTCTTGGATGAGTCGTTGCTGCGATCTTGGGGTAATTTTGGTCAGCCAGCCACTCCTGGGAAGGTTCACCACTGTTCCATGTTTTCGCCATTTGTGGATAATGGCTTTCACTGTGGTTCACTGGAGTCCCAAAGCTTTAGAAATGGCTTTATAACCTTTTCCAGACTGATAGATCTCAGTTACTTTGTTTCTCATTTGTTCCTGAATTTCTCTGGATCACAGCATGATGTCTAGCTTTTGAGGATCTTTTGGTCTACTTCACTTTGTCAGGCAGGTCCTATTTAAGTGATTTCTTGATTGAGTACAGGTGTGGCAGTAATCAGGCCTAGGTGTGGCTAGAGAACCTGAACTCAGCTTTCCAAAGATGTGATAAACCACAGTTAATTTATGTTTTAATTGGGGGTGGGGGGATCACTTTTTCACATAGGGCCATGTAGGTTTGGATTTTTTTTCACCCTTAATAATAAACACCTTCATTTAAAAACTGTATTTTGTGTTTACTTGCATTATCTTTGTCTAATATTGAATTTTTTTTGATGATCTGAAATATTTAAGTGTGACAAACATACAGTAAAATGCGAAATCAGGAAGGGGGCAAACACTTTTTCACACCCCTGTATTTTTTTGGCCAAAAATTTTTCCCCCATATTAGGGGTTGCTGACTCTGGTCCATGACTACAAAAAGCCAGGTTGTTGTATTTTCTTAAACATTTTTTTATTTTCAGGTACGGTTCCCCGAACGAATCACAGTTCTCAGAGGGAACCACGAGAGCCGGCAGATCACACAAGTGTATGGCTTTTATGATGAGTGTTTAAGGAAATATGGAAATGCTAATGTTTGGAAGTACTTCACAGATCTGTTTGATTATCTGCCGCTCACTGCACTGGTCGACAACCAGGTAAGGCTACTAATTTAGATGTGACATGAAGCACATGTGCAGGAGCTCATTATTTAACCTTTCTTCTTGAAGATATTCTGCCTCCATGGAGGTCTTTCACCTTCAATAGACACACTGGAACACATCCGCGCGCTGGATCGCTTGCAGGAGGTTCCTCATGAGGTAAAATCCACATATTCTAAAGTCATTGTGCAGTTTATAGACTGTTACAGGCTCCAAATTCAGTGTTGCAGCCTATTAGTTTAAACCACAAGCATGCAGCCTGCAAGTCCTGAGTCACATGTGACTCTTCTCCCCACAACCAGTGGTTCAATGTGGCTGTGACAAAAAGTTACAATTTTTGAGCAATAAATTTCAGAGAAAAAAATCCATCCATCTTCTTCCGTGTTATCCTTTTCGGGTCGCAGAGAAAAAATCCTCAAATTTAAAAAAAAAAAAAAAAGCAAATTTAAGAGAAAATGTTTAGTGGTGTTGGACGATTACAGTTTCTAATTGCGATTAATCTTTTGGAACGTTGAGTTAATCGCGATTAATAATGCGGTAATCACGTGTTCTTCCATTCAGATACAGTGTACCTTAAGTTGGTAATTTTTCAAATTTCTCATACGATTATAAACATGGGAGTGGACAAATATGCTTTCTTTCTTCACCTGCAGGTTTATTAAAGCTCTCAACATATGCAAAATGATAAAACTATCCAGAACATTCTCCAGAAAATCCTCAAAAGTACTACCACATGTGCAAAAACAGCAGAATGCCAGGGCTCAGTAACGTCACTGCTACACAACTACACTCCCATAGCAAGCATCCACCAGCCGAACACAAATTAATGGACCTTGTACGTGTGTCACAACAGACACAGTTTCCCTTTTAATAGAAAAATTGGAAATGTAAACAAACAACTGTGTCGCCCATGATATCACCAACCACGCAGCAAAAACAGGGCGTGGGAGTGAGTGGACATTACGAACACAGCTTGAGAATTTTAGATTGCTACTCACTTACCGACAGTTGGACCCAAAGCTATGAAGATGAAACATGTGGAGTGTCAGTCCTCAGCTGCCGGCAGCTGCTACATCCGTAATACGTAGCTGTTTACTGCTAGCTGACTAGCCAGCTTCCAACAAAAAACACCTGACCTCCAGGCGAAGTTTTGGAGGAGCTGTGACAGTTATCCAGGTGAGAGCTCCGACAGATAATCTTGTAAACTTAAACATGACAGCATTTTGGGGATTTCCATGGCAGTGATCCAGCTTGTTTGACTTTGCAATTTCTGCGTGGCACGCACAGTGTCTGTCACTACCCAGAGCGGCTTCCCTAGTTCAGGCCAAAAAAGTATTGTTCCCACTTTCTGCTGTTAACCGTGATCACAAAATTTGTCGCCGTTGATGGGGGCAAAGCGTTAAAGGGCGATAAACGCGATAACGCCTCGAAAAAATTTTTATTTCTTTTTATAAGAAAAGAGTCAATTATGAAAAAAGTCACATTTATAAGAAAAGCCTGACATTTATAAGGACACAGTGACAGATTTACAGGAACTTGCCTGTTATAATTTAGCTGTTTTACCTTAGTTCTAAAAATTTAAAATGGCTCTTTCCTCAGATAGGCTGCCAACCAATGCTGTAAAATATGACATTTCAGCATCACTTGACCAAGTATACAGTATGCCAGAAAACAAAATCCTGTATTAGGATTGTCATGCTATCACAGTTTCACAAGTATTGTAAGCAGAAATATTGTGATACAGATATTATCATGACACCGGTTGAAAATGTGAAAACAAACAAAAGAATTCTGTCAGTCAAAATGGCCTTTAACTTGTTTGCTATCAAGTTTTTAAACATTACGGGCAGGGTCAGTATCTCAATATTGTGACAACACTATTCTGTAGACAAATTTTCACTATGCAAAAACTCTTCCTGTTGGGATTCCGTGTCTGGACACCATGGTGGTAGCAGCTTAACGCTGAAGCTCCCAGATCCCATCTGTGAAAATACCATGAAAATCAGATTTAATGGATTTATGGAAGAGTGAAAATCAAAAGACAGTCATTATTCCTAAAGGAAAACAGAAGAGATCGACATTTACCAGACCAAGACACGCATCAGCCGGAGAAACTGACCTCGAAGACAATAACCACTCGGAAATAGAGGAGCAAAATGAGGCTAGCAACACGGCTAGCGTAAAAACAATACTTCAAGAATTAAGAGAATTTTGCCAAGAGTGTTGGGCCGAATTTCGTGAACTTAAAGACGAAATAAAAAGGACAAACAACAGAGTGGACCAGGCTGAGGACCGAATCATGGAAGCAGAGGAAAGAATAAAAGGGCTGGAAGAAACCACGCTGGAATTACTCAAACGACAGACAAGACTGGAGGCTAAGCTAACTGACCTGGAAGGAAGACTAAGAAGGGACAACATAAGAATCCATGGTCTGAAAGAAGGAGTCAAGGATGGTTTCGCCACAATGGCTGCATGCGTGGAAACCATACTGAGAGAAAAGTTGGAAATTCCCCAATCCACCGACTTGAAGACAGAAAGGGCGCACCGTTCATTAGCCCCAAGGCCGCTGGCGGAAGCTCCCCCGCGATCGGTGGTGGTGAAGTTTTCCAACTTCAGAACAAAAGAAGAGGTTTTGAGACTGGCTTGGCAGAAAAAAGGATTTATGCACCAAGAAAGAAAAGTTTTTGTGGAGCATGACTACGCCCCGGAGGTCCTTAAAAAGCGTCGGGAATACAATGACGCTAAAAAGGTACTAAGAGAGAACAAACTGCGCTTTCAAATTCCATTTCCGGCGAAGCTGAGGGTTTTTTACAGGGAAGAGACGTGTCTCTACAACTTGGCGGAAGAAGCAACCAGGGATATGGTGAGAAGAGGGCTCCCGGTAACGGTGTATAAACCCGCAGCAGACCCGATCAAAAGAATCAAGGCTCAAACGTGGTGCACACAGAGACCCTCGAAATCCACGGGCCAGCAGCAGGAAACCCAGCACCAGAGCTATAAGAAAAAACTAAACGCTTTCAGGAGGGAATAACGATATTTTTAGTTAATCTGCGCATCCAACTCTCCTCCTACAAGGTAACAAACATTAAAGGAGATGCCGAATCAGCAAATATGAAGTGGTAAAACATTTCATGGAACAGTCATAATATTAGAAACAAATAAGTCTTTAAAAAAAAAAAAAACTTGTTAAAATAGAAATGTGACAATGAACCACATGAACTCTCCACACTAACAAATACTGTATTAACGTGATTGTTTGCTGTGATGGTGGTGGGAGGTTGCGCACAATTTCATAGGGTATAGGCATTAAAAAAAAAAAAAAAAAATCATTACAAGTTCGGATTGGGATCTGAAAATCACGTTAAAAACATGGGACAACTTACAGGGGTAAGAGAGGGCCCTCAACACGTAACAAAGTTTGAGGAATTTCCCCTCAGAGCCAACGCACCATCAAGGCTCTTGTAAGGTCGCTAAAAAGACCTCAGCTCAGGAAGATCTTTTGACAGTTTTTTTGTTTTAAAGTTTTATATACTATGTTCTTAATGTTTTTTATGTTCTTAATGTTCATTCAGTTTCTGAGTAGCATAAAAGAGGGCCACTACACTGTTATACTAAATAAGACAATACAATGGAGAAACAGGGTGCAACCAAAATAATCTCATATAATGTATCCTGAATCCAGTTAAAAGATCAAGATTCTAGGCAAAATGAAAAAAGACAAAGCAGGAATAATATTTTTACAGGAGATCCACTTAACAGACTTGGAGCACACTAAACTTAATAGACAAGAGTTTAAACTGATCTCTTCATCTTCATATAAGTCAGGGAGGAGGAGGGGGGTAGCGACATTGAGCTCAACCAAAATTATATTTGAAAAAATTCAGAACACAAAGATAAAGAAGGGAGATTTAGCATGGTACTTGGTCGACTAGAGGGAGAAAATACAGCGGGGTAAAAAAGTATTTAGTCAGCCACCAATTGTGCAAGTTCTCCCACTTAAAAGATGAGAGAGGTCTCCAATTTTCATCATAGGTATACCTCAGCTATGAGAGACAAAATAAGAAAAAAAAATCCAGAAAATCACATTGAAGGATTTTTAATGAATTAATTGGTAAATTCCTCGGTAAAATAAGTATTTGGTCAATAACAAAAGTTCATCTCAATACTTTGTTATATACCCTTTGTTGGCAATGACAGAGGTCAAACATTTTCTGTAAGTTTTCACAAGGTTTTCACACACTGTTGCTGGTATTTTGGCCCATTCCTCCATGCAGATCTCCTCTAGAGCAGTGATGTTTTGGGGCTGTCGCTGGGCAACACAGACTTTCAACTCCCTCCAAAGATTTTCTATGGGGTTGAGATCTGGAGACTGGCTCGGCCACTCCAGGACCTTGAAATGCTTCTTACAAAGCCACTCCTTCGTTGCCCGGGCGGTGTGTTTGGGATCATTGTCATGCTGAAAGACCCAGCCACATTTCATCTTCAATGCCCTTGCTGATGGAAGGAGGTTTTCACTCAAAATTTCACGATACATGGCCCCATTCATTCTTTCCTTTACACGGATCAGTCGTCCTGGTCCCTTTGCAGAAAAACAGCCCCAAAGTATGAGGTTTCCACCCTCATGCTTCACAGTAGGTATGGTGTTCTTTCTCCTCCAAACACGACAAGTTGAGTTTTTACCAAAAAGTTCTATTTTGGTTTCATCTGACCATATGACATTCTCCCAATCCTCTTCTGGATCATCCAGATGCTCTCTAGCAAACTTCAGACGGTCCTGGACATGTACTGGCTTAAGCAGGGGGACACGTCTGGCACTGCAGGATTTGAGTCCCTGGCGGCGTAGTGTGTTTCTGATGTAGCCTTTGTTACTTTGGTCCCAGCTCTCTGCAGGTCATTCACTAGGTCCCCCCATGTGGTTCTGGGATTTTTGCTCACTGTTCTCGTGATAATTTTGACCCCACGGGGTGAGATCTTGCATGGAGCCCCAGATCGAGGGAGATTATCAGTGGCCTTGTTTGTCTTCCATTTTCTAATAATTGCTCCCACAGTTGATTTCTTCACACCAAGCTGCTTACCGATTGCAGATTCAGTCTTCCCAGCCTGGTGCAGGTCTACAATTTTGTTTCTGGTGTCCTTTGACAGCTCTTTGGTCTTGGCCATAGTGGAGTTTGGAGTCCGACTGTTTGAGGTGGTGGACAGGTGTCTTTTATACTGATAACGAGTTCAAACAGGTGCCATTAATACAGGTAACGAGTGGAGGACAGAGGAGCCTCTTAAAGAAGAAGTTACAGGTCTGTGAGAGCCAGAAATCTTGCTTGTTTGTAGGTGACCAAATACTTATTTTACTGAGGAATTTACCAATTAATTCATTAAAAATCCTTCAATGTGATTTTCTGGATTTATTTTTTCTCATTTTGTCTCTCATAGTTGGGGTATACCTATGATGAAAATTGGAGACCTCTCTCATCTTTTAAGTGGAAGAACTTGCACAACTGGTGGCTGACTAAATACTTTTTTGCCCCACTGTATCACCCTGCTGAATGTATATGCACCTCCAGGGGCTAACTGGAAATTTTATAAAAATGTATTTGACCTAATGATAACTAAAGCCCAAGGTTTAGTGATATGTGGTGGAGACTTCAGTCTAAGACTGAATCCATACTGGGATGCATCAGGTAATTCTCCACATCAAAATAACACTCAAAGTAGAAAAACTAGGATGCTACTAAATGAAATGGGAATCTATGATGTGTGGAGGGAATTCAACCCCAGTGTAAAAGATTATACATTTTACTCAGCACCACATTCATCATACTCAAGGATTGACTATTTTTTTATGTTTAATAGAGACATTGGAAGAGTAAAAACATATAAAATAGGACTGATGGATGTCTCTGACCACAGTCCGATCTATATGGACTTAAATATCCAAAAATACACAAATAATACATTGTAGCCACACATGTGACTTACTTAATGCCTTGCATAATGCCTCACATCTTAGATAAGAACAAAGTGCAGAGTTTCCTTGGAGATAACAGGAAGCTGTGAAAGTGTAATCTTTTATATGCAAGAGACTACTTGGAGGATCCTTTGTGGGGCAAAGACTGTGAGGGGGATGCTAAGGGATTTAAGAGGAAATGCAAAGTTACCTTTGATGTGAATGCAATGTGACTTGTGAGCTGTGGGGAGACCTGGGTATATAAGGGACAAGTTTTTTCTGAGGTGTCCTCTTTCTACAATGCTCATGTTGGAGACGTGTAATAAACTGCCTTGAGACAAACATGCCTCGTCAATTACACACTCCGCAACATTTTCTTGGAGGTTAAATTCTAACGTGCGGAAAGGACCACTGAAAGATGAATTGGAATCAGATATTCTCAGATATTTGGAAGAAAATGATAATGGAGAAGTATCCCCTTTAATACTGTGGGACGCATGCAAAGCTGTAATAAGGGGAAAGATTATCGCAAAACTGGCAACCCAAAAGAAACTGAGACAAGAAAAACTAATCACATTAGAGTCAGAACTTAAGAAACTAGAAAAAGAGCACAAAGACAACACTCATTCTAATGACTCGCTCAAAATTAAGGAAATAAAAAAAACAAATAAACAAGATCTACACAATAGAAATCCAGAAGAAACTTACATTTCTGAAACAAAAATATTATGAAACAGGTAGCAAATCGGCAAAATTACGAGCCTATAAATTGAGGAAACAACAAACGGAGGGAGCAATCTACAAAATCAGAGACCCAGTATGAAAGGAAATAAAATTTAGAATTCAGGAAATTCTTAAAAGCTTCGAGAATTACTGCAAGAACTTGTACTCCCTCAAAAAACACAAAGACACATCCGAAGCCTTCCTAAATACATTAAATCTTCCCCAACTTACTGAGTCACAAAATAAAAAACTACTGGCAGAAATACAACCTAAAGAATTAGAAAAAGCAATTATGAAACTTAAAGCTAACAAATCCCCAGGAGCAGATGGTTATACAGCAGAGTGGTACAAAACCTTTAAACAGCAACTATCTCCCCTCCTCCTGAAAACATTTAACTATGTCCTCCACACAGGGGAAATCCCCCCCCCTCCTGGAGAGAAGAGGTCATTGCAGTCATACCTAAACCTGAAAAGGATAAATTAGATTGCTCCAACTACAGCCCAATCAGTGTGTTAAACCAGGACTATAAACTTTTTACCGCTATCCTTGCCAAAAGGTTAGAAAATATACTGACAGACTTAATTCATTTAGACCAAACAGGTTTTATAAGACAAAGACAGATACAAGATAACATTAGATGCACTTTACACATAATTCATCATATAAAAAAATATAATTTAAATGCAGCCATACTGGGATTAGACGCTGAAAAAGCATTTGATTCGGTCGACTGGTCTTTCCTATATAGAATCTTGTCCAGTTTCAATTTTCATAACAACTTCATTAGAACTATCCAGACATTATATAAAAAACCAACAGCTAAAATAAGGATTAACGGTAATTTATCATCATCTTTTGAGCTGGAAAGAGGATGTCGGCAGGGCTGCCCCTTGTCTCCACTGCTCTTTGCAATCTTCATAGAACCTCTGAGCCAATGGATAAGACAGAATCAAAAAATTCAAGGTATTACACTTGGTCAGAAGGAACATAAAATAGCACTCTTTGCTGATGACATTTTAATATACCTGGGGCAGCCGGACACCTCTTTTCCAGAATTAATCTCAGTTTTTTCAGAGTACGGAGATTTATCGGGGTACGAACTAAACATGCATAAAACCCAAGTTTTAACATTCAACTATGACCCAAATCAATATTTACTAAGCAAACTCAAAACTAACTGGGAGATAGAATCTATGAAATATCTGGGGGTCAATATCCCGAAACAACTCAACAAAATTATAACACTAAACTATGATCCACTGGTGGCAAAAATAACATCTGATCTAGCAAGATGGAATATGATACCATTCTTGGGTACTGCACAAAGAATTGAAGCAGTCAAAAGGAACATACTTCCACGTCTTCTATACCTTTTCCAAACAATGCCGGTAGAACCTCCCAAAAAAACATGGCAGGAACTGGACAGAAGGATCTCAAGATTCATATGGCAGGGCAAGAGACCTAGAATCAGATATAGAACCCTACAGCTAAACAAAGACAAAGGTGGGCTTGCGCTGCCAAATATCAGGGACTATTTTAAAGCCGCACAAATTAAAACTTTAGTAGAGATATATAACCCAGTCTACACTGCACAATGGAAGGAGATGGAATGCCAAATAACAAGTGACATCCCCCTACAGGCGATAATAGGGAACAATGCCTTACCTAAACTTTTGAATAACACTAACCCGTGGATAGAGACCCCGCTAAAAATTTGGTTTAAGATAGTCAGAGAGAATCAAACTAAAGAACCCTATCGATTTCTGCAATGGATTGCCTATGATCAAGACTTTACTCCTAATAAAACAGACACTAGATTTAAAAAGTGGAAAGAGAACGGACTGATAAAATATTACGATTTTTTTAAAGGGCAAATTTTAAGAAGTTTTGAAGATTTGAAAAAACAAGGTCTAATAAATCAAGACCTTTACAGGTTCTTTCAGCTTAGACACCACATAAACAATATACTTAAAAAGGAGGATTTGGAAAGGGCCCAGTCAGGTGTTCTGAAGGTCTTCTTAATGGCATATAAAGGGATCCCAGGGATCAGATACATCTCTAAAATATACCAAGGTCTTCAAGACTTAAAAGGAGACAACACATCATGTATAAAAGAGAGATGGGGAAAAAGAGGGGAATTTCACTTTACAACTGGAAATATGGGAAAAGCTAAATAAACAACAATGGAAAAGTACCTCATCCCTGCAGTGGAGAGAATTTGGATGGAAAAATTTGGTAAGATTTTTCAGAACACCTGCACAAAACAAATTTACTCGTAAGGGGTTGAATTGTTGGCGCTTGTGTGGTGAAGAGACTGCAAATCATTTTCATGTGTTTTGGTCATGCCCAGTTATCCATCAATATTGGACCAATGTACAGACAATATTGGGGGAAAATATTCAAAATAACAGTTCCCTTTTCTTTTGTAACTTTGTATTTTGGTTTACTACCGGAATCACTGGAAAGACGAGGAGAAAAATACTTATTCAATGTTTTAATATTGGCAAGTAAAAAAGCCCTAACTAAAAAATGGATGTTGAAGGACTGTCCTACACCTGAAGATTGGATTAACATGATTCAAGACATTTACTCGATGGAAAAGTTGACATTCGCACTGAGACAGGACATGGACGGGTTCTTGAACTTTTGGCAACCCTGGATCACATATGTGTCTTCCATTAGATCTAATCTTTGACAAATACCATTTCAATAATGGCATCGCTCTTTGTTCCAATGCTACTCAGATGCTCTTTTATTTTTATTTATTTATTATTATTTTTTGTTTGTTTGCTCATTTTTTGCTCTTTTGTTTGTTTTTGTTTTTTTTCTGTTCTCTTTAATTTCACTTTTTCTTTCACTTAAAAAAAGGGGGTTTTGTTATAATTATTCTTCCAATGTTGTCAAATAACAAAAAATAAGGGAACATGTGATGAAAATGTAAACAATGCAATGCTGTAATGACATGTATACCCTTTACAAAAACTTAAATAAAAAAAAAACCCTCTTCCTGTTAATATACTGTATTTAACAATACAGTGACTGTTGGTTCCATGTTTTAGGGTCCTATGTGTGACTTGCTATGGTCAGACCCAGATGACCGTGGTGGGTGGGGCATCTCACCCCGTGGAGCTGGTTACACATTTGGGCAAGACATCTCTGAGACGTTTAACCACGCAAATGGCCTGACTTTGGTTTCAAGAGCTCACCAGCTGGTGATGGAGGTACACCAACTGTGTTTATTTGCTGAAAGCCATTCTGTATCTTTTTTCCCTTGGTAGATCTCACTTTTGCATGTTGTGACTTTAAACTAATAACCGTTCATCTCCGGATCTAGGGTTATAACTGGTGCCACGACCGTAACGTGGTGACAATCTTCAGTGCACCAAACTATTGCTATCGTTGTGGAAACCAAGCAGCAATCATGGAACTGGATGACACACTGAAATATTCCTTGTAAGTAAAGTTTCTAATGTACAGTCGTGAAAAAATTAGGACACCCCACTGAATATTTGTTATATCAACATGTCAATATTTGATCAGTCTAAATGATAGAGCACACTGAGGTGGTCTAAAGCTTCAGACATTCAGGCTGAGATGTCTGCAATAATGTTCTAGATTGTCTCATCACCATAATAAGATCCAAAGATGCTCTTGGAAAGATGATTGATTGGAACATTGATGAGGAACATCAAGGCGAGACTGAAGTTTGCCTGAAAACATCTAGGACTGTATTTCAGCAGTCTAGTCAACAGACTATTGTCAATGGCACACAGCACATTTATGGGTGTGTCCACGTCCATTTCGTTATTACACCAGTGCAAAAACAAATTTTGCACCAGGTGCAAAGACGCTGTCCTAATGCTCTTATTTATTCAAAGGTGTGTCTTGGACATATTGTGAAATAAACTAATCACAGTCTTTGCTCTCATTCCCTTTAATTAACAGGGGCATCCAAGGTGTAATACTAATATGACAGCCTTTAAATGCCAGGACAAATCTGTTACACTGGGGACAATGCAAGGAGCATATGTGGAGCTTAAAAGGAGCTTTTTAACCTTGTTGTCCACAGCCCTGCTCACACCAGGGAGATATGATCATAACTACACATGGATGAGAGCTGCCTCCCTCTCATTCACACACATGTATTTTGTCTTGCTTCTACTGACTTTCATTCTTCTTTTCTCCAGAGCATACCTCCACCTCTCTAGGTTCTCTTCCACCCGCTCCCTACTCTCACTATAGATCTAAATGTCATCTACAAACATCATGGTCCATGGAGACTCCTGCCTGACCTCATCTGTCAGCCTGTCTGTCACCATGGCAAACAAGAATGGGCTCAGAGCTGATCCCAGATGTAATCCCACCCCCACCTTGAATCCATCTGTCACTCCTACAGCACACCTTACCACCGTCTCGCTGTTCTCACACATGTCCTGCACCACCCTCACATACTTCTCTGCCACTCCTGACTTCCTCATACAGTACCACACTTCCTCTCTTGGCATCCTATCATATGCTGTCTCTAGATCCACAAAGACACAGTGCAACTCCTTCTGACCTTCTCTATACTTCTCCAGCAGCACTCTTAGAGCAAGCATTGCATCTGTAGTACTCTTTCTTGGCATGAAACCGTACTGCTCCTCACTGATTGTCACCTCTCCTCTTAACCTGGCTTCAACAACTCTTTCCCATACTTTCATAATGTGGCTGATCAACTTTATGCCTCTGTAGTTACTACAGCTCTGAGCATCACCTTTGTTCTTGAAAATTGGTACCAAAACACTTCTTCTCCACTCCTCAGGCATCCTCTCACTCCAACATTGCGTTAAACAATCTGGTTAAAAAGTCCACTGCCATCTCTTCTAAACATCTCCATACCTTCACAGGTATGTCATCTGGACCAACTGCCTGTCCTCTTCTCTCTCTCATTTTCTTCATTCACCAGCTCCTCAGAGTACTCCTTCCACTTTCTCAACACACTCATCACTATCATTAAATCTTAAACATCCTGCAGCTGAAATAGTTCTGTATGGAGGAGTGGAGAAACCTTTTGAAAGTCTGTACTGTTTTAGGAAATGTCTTACTGAGTTTATTTCAGTCAAAGTGGTATAAACTAGGTATGAGGCCAAAAGATGTCAAAACATTTTCTCATAAGGAGTTTGGCATATTTAATTTATTGGATAAAATAATTGAAATTGTTTTTGTTTGTTTTCATATAGGTGATTATTTACTTTATCTGTAGACATGTGAAAGAATTACTGGAGTGGTGGCTCAGTTAGTAGAGCATCTGCCCCACACCCGGGAGGCAGGGGTTCAAATCTCGGCCGGGTCATGCCGAAGACCATATAAAAGCGGAACTTCCTGCCGTCCAGCTTGGTGCTCAGCAATAATGGATGGAGGAGGGAAATCTGTGGTGGCGCCTTGCATGGCAGCGACCCCTCTGATTCTGTATATGGGTGTGTGTGTGTGTGATTAACACTGTAGATAGGAGAAACACAATTTCATTCTACTGTACATGATTGGCTGTATAGATAGAATGACAATAAAGGGTGATTATGATTATTATAAGAAGACCAAAAACCCAGCCACAGGGGGTGCACAAGCCAGTGTACTCCTAGTGCTGGTCCCAAGCCCGGGTAAATGGGGAGGGTTGTGTCAGGAAGGGCATCTGACGTAACACCTTTGCCAAATCAAACATGTGGATCATGACAAATGAGACTTTCATACCAGATCAGTCGAGGCCCAGGTCAACAACGACTGCCACCGGTGCGGTTAACTGACAAGGTACTGGTCGAAAATGGGCTATTGTTGGTTGAAGATCGAGGAGGAGAGGGGGAAGTTGTGTTAGGAGGGAGAGAGAGAAAAGGAAAGGTAGAAGTGTGGAGGTGAGAGTAGGGACATTAAATATAGGGTCTATGACTGGTAAAGGGAGAGAGTTGGCTGATATGATGGAGAGAAGAAAGGTAGATATACTGTGTGTTCAAGAAACCAGATGGAATGGAAGCAAGACTAGGAGCATTGGAGGTGGATTTAAACTGTTCTAAAATGGTGTAGATAGGAAGAGAAATGTAGTAGGAGTAATCTTGAAGGAAGAGTATTCAGGAGATGAAGAGGGAGTCACAGGAGTTTGAAGCTAGAAGTCAAAGGTGTGATGTTGAATGTTGTCAGTGCGTATGCCTGACAAGTTGGATGTCAGGTAGTTGAGAAAGAAGAATTCTGGAGTAAGTTGGATGAAGTGGTATAGAGTGTTTCCAGGGGGAGAGAGTGGTGATTGGAGCAGACTTTAATGGACATGTAGGTGAAGGGAACAGAGGTGATGAGGAGGTTCTGGGTAGGTATGGTTTTAAGGAGAGAAATGTGGAAGGACAGATGGTTGTGGATTTTGCTAAAAGGATGAAAATGACTGGTGAACGCATACTTCAAGAAGAAAGAGGAACATAGGGTGACTTACCAAGAGTGGAGGAAGGTGCACACAAGTGGACTTCATCTTATACAGAAGGAGAAATCTGAAAGAGATACACACGTGGACAAAATCCATCTGTTAATGAAAGAAAAACCCACAATGGTCACAGAAATAGCTTGAATCTGACAAAAGTGGTAATAAATAAAAAGTCTATGAAAATTAACCAATGAAAATCAGACAATGCTTTTGAATTGTGATTCAACAGAATTATTAAAAAAAAAACCAAACAAACTCATGAAACAGGCCTGGACAAAAATGATGGTTGTGGGGAGACTTGAATAACGAAACCGAATTGCCTTTAATTTCAGTTTATTTCAAGTAACCATTCCACTGTCTGCTCTCATTCCTGAGCAGCGAACAAAGAGAGTGAACACACCAAAGTTCTCTCATTTAAACATTCTCACATCAAACCATTTCCCTCGCGGGGGAAATCACACATCTATCTCAAAATCTCTTTATTCACATTCATTAGCCTTTTATTTACATAACTCCCCCTTCTCTCCTCTCGAGCCTCAGTGGTCAGGAAGTCTTCTGTCCCCTGTCCTCCACAGGGGGTCCAGGCTCTGTGGCTCCGCACCGCAGGGGGCTGGCTCTCCTTCATCGTGGTTAAATCACATATGCAGTGTCCAACATATACATGTCTCACAACACAGCGATATAACCCCCCCCAAACGATGAAGAACAGACTAATTCCTAAAATTTAATAGCACCTTACTCACTACTGAATAATCAACACCAACATTCAGTCTGTGCGCCGCTTGGGCTTCAGCCGTCTGCCGAATCTGCTGTGAGTTGGCCCCGCCTTGCCTGCGGTGCGTTTCTGCTTCGGTTCTGTTGACTGAGGAAGAGAGTGATTAATTGCCCCCTGCGGGGGCCTGCCTCGTCGAGGCGCCACTGCGACCGGTACAGACACGTCCTTCATGACAAAAGCAGGTTTTAGTCTGTCAATACTGACTGTCTCTTTTCTGTCTCCAAAATCTAGCACAAATTGCTTATCACCTGCCTCCAGCACTCGAAATGGCCCTTCATAAGGTGGTTTGAGCATTGCTTTAAGGGCTTTGCGCCTGACAAAAACGAAATCGGCATTTTTCAAAGCCTTGGGGACGAAAACTCGTGGAAAAGCGTGATGAACCGGACCCGGGAGCGTGTCTGCCCCCGTGCCGACTAACGGTCCCAGAGCCGAGAGAGGTGGGGGCTCTGGGTGCTCTGGTAAAAACTCGCCCGGCAGCCTCAGAGTTTGTGCGAATACCAGCTCCGCTGGGGAGGCGTCTAAGTCCTCTTTAGGCGCAGAACGCAACCCTAATAAAACCCATGGAAGTTTATTTACCCAATCTGCATCCGTGAGCGACGCTCTGAGTGCTGCCTTCAAAGACCTATGAAAACGCTCGCATAAACCATTGGCCTGAGGGTGATAAGCCGTAGTGCGGTGAATTTTGGCTCCTAAGCCGTTGGCCATCGCTGACCACAGCTCAGAGATGAATTGCGGTCCTCTATCGGACGTAATGTCCGACGGAACCCCGAAGCGCGCCACCCAAGCCGTTAAAAAAACGCGAGCCACCTCCGCGGCCGTGGTCGTCGCAAGTGGGACCACTTCCGGCCAACGTGTGGTGCGGTCCACCATTGTCAAAAGATACGTGAACCCCTGTGATGCCGGTAGGGGGCCCACAAGGTCGACGTGCACATGGTCGAACCTTCTGGCCGGAATGCGGAACGGTTCTAACGGGGCTCTTGTGTGCCTGTGAATTTTGGCCCGTTGACAGGAAATGCAGGTTTTTGCCCATTCCTTCACGTGCTTGCGCAGGCACGGCCAAACAAACTTTTCCGCCACTAGTTTCACCGACGCGCGCACCCCCGGGTGCGCCAGTGAGTAGACCGAGTCAAAAACACGGCGGCGCCACGTGGCCGGAACCACCGGACGCGGGCGCCCCGTCGACATGTCGCAGATCAGGGGGGGCATACCGGTTTGTAAACACTTGCTCTCCAGCCTCAACCCTGTTGGTCCAGACTGGAGCGCGCGCACGTCTGCGTCCGCCCCCTGGTCCGCTGCCATGGCTGCGTAATCTATACCCACGTGCACCGGGGCTGCGCGCGCCACCGTGCCGCTCTCCTGCGGCGCGGTCACGGTGGCCCGTTCTGCCTCTGCGCGTGTTGGGGTCGTGAACGCGCGTGAGAGACAATCCGCTACTACATTGAATTTGCCCGCGATGTGCCTAATGTCAGTGGTAAATTCCGAGATTGCGGCCAGCTGCCTCTGCTGCCTGCCGGACCACGGATCTGAAATTTTGGCCATGGCGTATGTGAGCGGCTTGTGGTCCACATAAGCGGTGAAGCACCGTCCTTCCAGCCAGAACTGGAAATGACGAATAGCCAAATGCAGCGCCAACAGTTCTCTGTCAAACGCGCTGTATTTTCGTTCAGCCGCGCTTAAAGATTTGCTAAAGAAAGCCAAAGGCTGCCAAACTCCGGCTACCTGTTGCTCAATAACGGCCCCTATGGCTAAATCTGAAGCGTCTGTCGTCAGCGCGATACGTGCTGCAGGGTCTGGGTGGGCCAGGAGCGCAGCGTCAGCCAAGGCTTTTTTAACCTCTGTGAACGCGCGCTCCCGCTCCGGGGACCATTCGACCGCCTGGATCGGTTTTTGTTTTTTGAGCGCGGCATATAACGGTTGCATGATTTGAGCTGCGTGGGGCAGGAATCGGTTATAAAAATTCACCATCCCCAAGAATTCCTGTAGTGATTTGACCGTTTGTGGACGGGGAAAATCCGCTACCGCGCGTACTTTCTCTGGTAACGGAACCGCTCCCTCCGGGGAGACGCGGTGACCCAAAAAATCGATCTGCTCGACGCCGAACTGGCACTTGGCTGGGTTAACTATTAAGCCGTGCTCTCCCAGCCTCCTAAAAACTGCTGTGAGGTGCGTTTCGTGTTCGTCCTCTGAAGTACTCGCGACCAAAATGTCGTCGAGGTACACAAACACGAAAGGGAGATCGCGTAACACGGCATCCATCATCCGCTGAAATGTTTGCGCCGCCCCTTTGAGACCAAACGGCATGCGTAAAAATTCGAAAAGTCCGAACGGGGTTATTACCGCTGTTTTAGGAATGTCCTCCGGTTGGACCGGGACTTGGTGATAGCCGCGAACTAGATCAATCTTTGAAAAAATGCGCGCGCCCCCGCCAGGTGCACCGAAAAATCCTGAATGTGCGGGATGGGATAACGATCGTGCGCCGTAGCGTTGTTTAGCCTGCGGTAATCCCCGCACGGTCTCCAGGAGCCATCGGCTTTCGGTACCATGTGCAGCGGCGAAGCCCACGGGCTCTTTGACCTACGAACGATGCCCAGCCTCTCCAGGCTGGCGAACTCCTCGCGCGCAATGGCGAGCTTAACTGCATCCAAGCGCCGAGCTTTTGCAAACACGGGAGGACCAGACGTGGGGATAAAGTGTTTCACCCCGTGCTTCGCGACCGTCGCTGAAAAAGTGGGCACAGTGAGCGCTGGAAATTGGGTGAGGAGTGTGTGAAACTTACCACCTGCTGTAGCGACGTGGGTCTGTACTGGTGGCGGGGACACTCGAGCTGAACAGGGGAGAGAGTAAAAAGAGAGTGCATTTACCAGCCGTCTATTAGCAAGATCAACTAACAGATTGTGTGAACACAAAAAATCCGCGCCCAACATGTTGAAACTCACCGCCGCTATCACAAAAGTCCATTCATATGTGCGGCCATGTAAGCACAAAGGCAAGGTCCTTCTCCCGTAGGTGTTGATGTTCGAGCCATTTGCCGCTGTAGCTCCGCTACCGTGGGGTCCAGCCACCCGGTCCGCGTATGTTGGGGTGATGAAGCTCACTTGTGCTCCGGTGTCGATGAGGAACTCTCGTCCGGAGCGCGCATCCGTGATGTAGAGCAGCTTGTTGCGTTCTCCGAGGGTCGAAGCTGCTAGCGACCCCCGGTCTTGCCGTTTCCCGAACTCCTGAAGATGCAGGGCGGCACACACCTGCGTGCCTTCTCTGCGAACCTCCGATGGTAAAAGCAGAGATCTTCTCCTCCGCTGTGTCGTGCCCGCGCCTCTGCCGCCGGGCTATTGGCTCCACCTCGTCGCGGCCGTGTTGCCGCCGTCGTCGGCCAGTCTGGTTCTGCCGCCTCTGGCTCCCCGCTGTCTCGGGTCGCTGCTGTGGGTGCTTGCCCGCCGCAGGCG
This sequence comes from Pholidichthys leucotaenia, assembly GCA_020510985.1. Lineage (NCBI taxonomy): Eukaryota > Metazoa > Chordata > Actinopteri > Cichliformes > Pholidichthyidae > Pholidichthys > Pholidichthys leucotaenia. Next base: position 21,005,401 of record CM035840.1, on the reverse strand, counting down.
TCCAGGATCCCATCTGCCTCCTGGGCCTCCGCAGGGGGTCCAGGCTCTGTGGCTCCGCACCGCAGGGGGCTGGCTCTCCTTCATCGTGGTTAAATCACATATGCAGTGTCCAACATATACATGTCTCACAACACAGCCATAATGGTACCCTTAACTTAATATTTTGTTGCACAACCTTTTGAGGCAATCACTGCAATCAAACGATTTCTGTAACTGTCAGTGAGACTTCTGCACCTCTCAGCAGGTATTTTGGCCCACTCCTCATGAGCAAACTGCTCCAGTTGTCTCAGGTTTGAAGGGTGCCTTCTCCAGACGGCGTGTTTCAGCTCCTTCCACAGATGTTCAATAGGATTTAGATCAGGGCTCATAGAAGGCCACTTTAGAATAGTCCAATGTTTCGCTCTTAGCCATTCTTGGGTGTTTTTAGCTGTGTATTTTGGGTCATTATCCTGTTGCAAGACCCATGACCTGCGACTGAGACCAAGCTGTCTTGACACTGGGCAGCAAATCTCTCTCTAGAATACCTTAATAGTCTTGAGATTTCATTGTACCCTGCACAGATTCAAGACACCCTGTGCCAGATGCAGCAAAGCAGCCCCAGAACATAACAGAACCTTCTCCATGTTTCACAGTAGGGACAGTGTTCTTTTCTTGGTATGCTTCATTTTTGCGTCTGTGAACATAGAGCTGATGTGCCTTGCCAGAAAGTTCCAGTTTTGTCTCGTCTGTCCATAGGACATTCTCCCAGAAGTTTTGTGGCTTGTCAACATGCAGTTTGGCAAATTCCAGTCTGGCTTTTTTATGATTTGTTTTCAACAGTGGTGTCCTCCTTGGTCGTCTCCCATGAAGTCCACTTTGGCTCAAACAACGACAGATGGTGCGATCCAACACTGATGTACCTTGACCTTGGAGTTCACCATGAATGTGTTTAGAGGTTGTTCTGGGCTCTTTTGTTACCATTTGTATTATCCGTCTCTTCCATTTTTCATCAAGTTTCCTCCTGCGGCCACGTCCAGGGAGGTTGGCTACAGTCCCGTGGATCTTAAATTTCTGAATAATATGTGCAACTGTAGTCACAGGAACATCAAGCTGCTTGGAGATGGTCTTATAGCCTTTACCTTTAACATGCTTGTCTATAATTTTCTTTCTAATCTCCTGAGACAACTCTCTCCTTTGCTTCCTCTGGTCCATGTTTAATGTGGTACACACCATGTCACCAAACAGCACAGTGACTACTTGTCACCCTTTAAATAGGCCGACTGACTGATTAAAAGTTTGTAGACACCTGTGATGTTAATTAGAGGACCCATCTTGGTTGAACATGTCCCTATGGTCACATTATTTTCAGTCTTTTCTAGGGGTACCATCATTTTTGTCCAGGCCTGTTTCATGAGTTTGTTTTTTAAAATAATTCTGTTGAACCACAACTCAAAAGCATTGTCTGATTTTCATTGGTTAATTTTCATAAAATTTTTATTTATTACCACTTTTGTCAGATTCAAGTTATTTCTGTGATCATTGTGGGTTTTTCTTTCATTAACAGAGGGGTACCAACAATTTTGTCCATGTGTGTAGGAGACTGTGTCGGAGAGAATGTAACTAGACAGCATCAGAACGGTAGTCTGTAGGATGACTTTGGAAAGCAAGAAGAGGAAGAGAGTGAAGGCAGAGCCAAAGATTAAGTGGGGGAAGTTACAGAAGAAAGAAAGTCACACAGAGTTCAGGAAGGAGTTGATATTCTACAAGAAGGGACAGCGCAGGCTGTTCCTGCTGAGGAGACTCAGGTCTTTTGGTGTACAAGGGGCGCTGCTGAAGTCATTCTATGACACGGTGGTGGCATCAGCCATCACTTTTGGAGTGGTCTGCTGGGGCAGTGGCATTACTGCAGCCGATAGGAAGAGACTGAACAAACTGATTAAGAAAGCTAGCTCTGTCCTGGGGCAGCGCCTTGATCCGATGGAGGAGATAGGAGAGAGAAGGACGGTGGCTAAACTGTCATCTCTGCTGGAGTCCGAGTTCCACCCTATGCAGGACATACTGAATGCACTGAGGAGCTCATTTAGCAGCAGACTACATCATCCCAGGTGCACAACCGAGAGGTTTCGTAGGTCCTTCCTACCAACGGCTGTCAGACTGTACAACCTAAGCAGGGCTGCTCGCAGAGATAGCAAAAAGACGTAACAAACTAATAGTTTTTTGAATGCAAAAGATGCAATAGACTTACACAATGGTCCCCTCCGGCATACAACTAGGAACATACCGGTCGCTATGGAGGGTGAGAATATGTATGGGCACATAATCATACCATGTAGGATAACTAAGTAGACGGTTATGCTGTTTCATTCCATCTAGCAACAATGCTCTGCACTGTGTGTGTTTATATATTTGCATATTTATTCCATCTAGCTACAATGCTCAGCACTGGGTGTGTTTATATATTTATATATCTACATATTATTCCATCTAGCTACATTGCTCCGCACTGTGTGTGTTTATATACTTGCATATTTATTCCACCTAGCTGCAATGCTCCGTACTGTGGGTGTTTATATATTTACATATTTATTCCATCTAGCTACAATGCTCTGCACTGTGTTCATATATTCATATATTTATTCCATCCAGCTACAATGCTCTGCACTGTGTGTCTGTGTGTGTGTGTATATATATATATTTTATAGTAATACGTACATATGTTTATTAGCTGCTCTTGCTTGCTTGTTTTTTTTCTTGCCTTCTGATTGTTGCTCTGAGTGTTGCTATCCCTGTGCTGTTGCAATCCTGGAATTTCCCCGTTGTGGGACTAATAAAGGCTTATCTTATCTTATCTTATCTTATCTTATATAGGCTCTGGGTGGTCGGGAAGAATTACCAGAGGACTGTGAAAGTACAGTAAAAGCAGAAGAGAACCTGGAGAGGGGGAGGTATGCTCTGGAGAGAAGAGGAATGAAAGTCAGTAGAAGCACAAGGAGTAGAGGTAGTGAAAGTAGATGTGTTTAAATACCTGGGGTCAGCCATGCAAAGCAATGGAAAATGCACAAGAGAGGCAAAGAAGAGAGTGCAGGCAGGGTGAAGTGGGTGGAGGCGAGTGTGAGGGGTGATTTGTGACAGAAGGGTAGTAGTTGGAGCGAAAGGGAAGATTTACAAGACGGTTGTGAGACCTGTTATGATGTATGGTTTGGAGGCAGTAGCGCTGACAAAAAGATGAGGCAGAGCTGGAGGTGGCAGAGTGGAAGATTCTAAAATTCTCATTGGGAGTGACTAGGAGGGACAGGATTAGAAATGAGTATATTAGAGGTACAGCTAAGGTTGAGCAGTTTGGAGACAAAGTAAGAGGTAAGGCTGGTAAGGCTTTTGACATGTGCAGAGGAGGGATAATGGATATATTGGACAAAAGATGTTGAAGATGGCACTGCCAGGCAGGAGGGGAAAAAGGGAGACCACAGGGAAGATTCATGGATGTAATGAAGGAGGACATGGAGAGAGTTGGCATTACAGAGGAAGATGAAGGGATAGGGTGAGGTGGATGCAGATGGTCCACTGTGGAGACCTCTAAAGGGAGCAGCCAAAAGAAGATATGAAAGAAGATTAAATATTGACATGTTAATATTTCTTAATAACTAAATATTTGATGGGCTCTCAGAATTTTTCACATGACTTTATGTATAAAAGACAAGAGAATATAAATTAAAAATGTGGTTTGATGAGAATTCCTGGCCTTTGTTTCCTTCAGCCTACAGTTCGACCCTGCACCACGTAGAGGAGAGCCTCATGTGACCCGACGCACGCCCGACTATTTTCTGTAACAATCTGGTGAGACTGTTAGTAGGCTGTACAGGATCTTGAGAAAAGAAGTATTAACCCCCCACAACTGTGTGCCATAATTACAGTGAAATGGAAACTGTCACGTCTAGCTAAACACCACAATCCGTTCAACTTTTTCCTCTGTGCATGTTTAACTCCTAGAAATGATTGCTATTACAAACAACACTGTCATTATACCTGCTAGATTTCAAGGGGAATGACTGAACAAATTTTAAATGATGTTAATAACCAGTGTGCTGCCATACATGGTATACAAGTTGCATTTTAACTTGGCATGGCCTCATATCAGAGATTTGCAGTACATATCATGTGCACATTTTTCTTTTTGTATCTGAAGCACAAGTGTTTATTGTGTGAAGATGATAGAAAGGAGTATCGTCTCTTTGGACTTTTGTATTTGATTTTTATCACTCAACAATGAGAGAGTATGTTCTTTTTATATCCTGTAATACATGTAATTACCTCTCTTTCTGCTGTCTCTCAAACAAGTTAATGTAATACATCTGAGTAGGCAATATTGGTACAAATGACATCAGATGTGAAATAATAGCTCAATGTTTTGCTACTGCAGCTGTACAAAACAATAAAGACCTGCTTCATAATTTATTCCTCATCAGCCCTGTTTATAGCTTTACCTCACAGCTTTCACCAGTAGATGTGGGTAGAGTGGCTAGAAACTGTATTTAAAATTTGGAACACTAAAAATCTAAAAGCAGAATGCAGTGATTTTCAGGAAGTGGTCCTGGGTGAAGGGCCACACTAAGAACGATCCAACAGACCCCCATGATGAATGTAAGAACAAGGATCCAGTGTACCCTGTCCGGTATGGGGTTACCGGGGCCCCACCCTGGAGCCAGGCCTGGGGGAAGGGCTCGATGGCTAGCGACTGGTGGCCAGGTTTCTGCTCATGGGACCCGGCCGGGCTCAGCCCGAAGAAGTTACATGGGTCCGTCCTCCAGTGGACTTGCCACCTGCTTGAGGGACCATGGGGTTCTGGTGCTATGTGGATCAGGTGCCGGTCAAAGGCAGAGACCTTGGCAGTCTGATTCCAAGCTTCCTAAACTGGCTTTTGGGATGTGGAATGTCACCTCTCTGGTGGGGAAGGACCCTGAGCTGGTGCACGAGGTTGAGAGATACCTGCTAGATATAGTTGGCCTCATCCCAACACACAGCTCCGGTTCCGGAACCAGTCTCCTGGAGAGGGGCTAGAGCTTGGCCTACTCTGAAGTTGCCCCAGGCGAGAGGCGGCGAACAGTGGTGAGTATTCTTGTTTCCCCCCACCTTGCTGCCTCTATATTGGAGTTTAAGAACACAAAAACTGTACTGAATGTTGAAAGTGACACATTTTACTATTTCATGAAAAATATTGGCTCAGCTTGAATTTGAAGTCAGCAATGTGTGCCAAAAGAGTTGGGAAAGGGCCATGTTTACTATTACGTAGCATCCCCTCTTCTTTTAACAGCCCTTTAACATGGAAACTAACTAACTAACTAACCTGCACTTATATAGCGCTTTTCTAGTCACAAAGACCACTCAAAGCGCTTTCACTAATACTAACCCCTCTATTCTAAGGGCCTATGATATCTAGGGACAATTTAGAACAGCCAATTAACCTAACATGCATGTCTTTGGATTGTGGGAGGAAACCGGAGCCCCCGGAGTAAACCCACGCAGCACAGGGAGAACATGCAAACTCCACACAGAAAGGTTCCAACCCCTGCCAACCTGGGGATTTGAACCAGGAACCTTCTAACTGTAAGGCAACAGTGCTAACCACTGCACCACCGTGCTGCCCTGAGGAGACCAGCTGCTGGATTTTTGTCAGAGGAATGTTGTCCCATTCTTGTCTGATGTAGAATTCTAGCTGATGGCATATGTTGCTCTCAAACTTGTATATACATTCAAGAGCATAACTTTGTTTCAAACTGGCGGGGGTGGGTGGGTGAGGGGAGTTGAGATCTCTGCCAGTATAAGGATTTTTTTTTTAAATCTTTTTATTATGGGATTGTCAGGCTATCAGTACAGGCAGTTGTCTCCAATTTCCTCTTTTTCATTTTTCAAGGAAAAGGATTTTTTTTAAGCAAAAAATTACAGTATATGTATCCTAGTGTTGAGGAAGAGCGCAAAATTGTTAACTTTGCTGAAAGGACAAGGCTAATTTATCTTTTTATTTTGGCATTCCCATATTAGTAACAGTTGTAAAAATGATTTCCCTCATTTACCAAATCTATATTCAGTCTTGTAACAGTTTATGCCACTATGAAGCAGCAGGCCTACTTAATACCTATTATGTGTTAAGTATTTCAGCACTGGCAGAAATCAAGTTTTGACTATTGTTACCTGGTCATGTGTGCCTGCTGTGCCTCCCCTCTCTTTCTAGTCATCAGTACTGTCTCTCTGTCCCTATGGACACCTGTGCTGATTCTCTGGTTACCTTTACAACCTCTCTCCTCTCCTTCTTGGTTCACCCTGCTGCTGCCACATTCTTGCTCCTGATATAAAAAAGCTCAGTTAATGTTCAAGTTGTTGAAAAGAGATACTTTATGGATAATTGGGCAGCACGGTGACGCAGTGGTTGGCACAGTGGCAGCACAGTAAGAAGGTCAAGGTGTTGATCCCACCCCCTGACCATCAGTGACCCCTCTGTGTGGAGTTTGCATGTTCTCCCCATGTCTGCGTGGGTTTACCCCGGGTACTCCAGTTTCCTCCCACAGGCCAAGAACATGCAAGTTAGGTTAATTGGAGACTCTAAAGTGGCCCTAGGTGTGAATGTGTGTGTGCGAATGGTGAAGGGATGGCGTCGTACCGTGGCTGCTTCATCCATCTAGGTGGATGCCCTGAAGATTCAAGATTCAAAGACTTTATTATCATGTGCACAGTTAAGAAATGCTACATTTCCTGAGCAATGAAATTCTTGCTTTGCTCTCCAAACGAATGCCAAGGTAATAGGTACAGAAACAACAATTCTAATAAGGTAGTGACACACTAACACAGTAACTCACTCCTAATACTAATGGATGCTAATAACTCGCATGCCAACACACAGTTAGGCAATTTGAACTCCTTAAGCACACCTTGATGCTAAACACTAAAACTAATGAGTACTAATAACACACACTAGGTAGTTTGGACAGTTCATTTAAAGCAGTCAGACAAGAGGAATGAAATTGAAAACTGACAGAGATTTCTTGAATTATATATAGAGTGATATTCTAGTTTATCTGGACGACATCGTCTCAGGATGAGGGCTCGACATATATAGAGTGATATAGAGTTGGTGGACCAGAGAGAGCCTGCCTTTGATCTTTGATGGTGTCATAGAGAGTCCTATGATTTTGATGATGTCATAGTGAGTTTTATGGTCATGAGTGATGCCTGCCTTTGATCTTTGATGATGTCATAGCGAGTCCTATGATCATTGATAGGCGGTCCTATGATCTTTTAGCAAGTCCTATGATTGTGACACACTGACAGAGATTTCTTGAATTTATAGAGGGATAGAAGGATATGTGAGGAACAGACAGGACACACACACACACAGATTTCTTGCATTTATAGATAGACTAGTGCATACCTGTGCATGCCCATAGAAAGCAAGTGTAAGCAAGCATTTCTGCATGTCCGTAGAAAGTTACTGTTACCATGGCAGCAGTAACCATGGTGAATCCTGCCTTTGATGTCACCACTCGTTCAGTGATGCCTGCCTTTGATCTTTGATGGTGTCATAGCGAGTCCTATGATCTTTGATGATGTCATGGCGAATCCTATGATCGTGAGTGATGCCTGCCTTTGATCTTTGATGATGTCATAGCGAGTCCTATGATCGTGAGTGATGCCTGCCTTTGATCTTTGATGATGTCATCTCGAGTCCTATGATCTTTTAGAGAGTCCTGTGATCGTGACAGAGATTTCTTGATTTCTTCAATAGCGAGTCCTATGATCTTTGATGTCATAGTGAGTCCTATGATCGTGAGTGATGACTGCCTTTGATCTTTGATGGCATAGCGAGTCCTATGATGCCTGCATTTGATCTTTGATGATGTCAAGTCCTATGATCTTTGATGATGTCATAGCGAGTCCTATGATCGTGAGTGATGCCTATATAGACATCATGTAGAGATCATAGGAACATCATAGGCGATCATATAGAGATCATAGGAACATCATAGGTGGTCCTATGATCTTGTAGCGATTCCTATGATCGTGACACACAGACAGACAGACACGCAGAGATTGCTCCAGCCTCCCCGCGACCCAAAAAGGATTAAGCGGAAGAAGATGGATGGATGAAAAGCTAATTATTTCTCAAATCAGCTAAATCCTGCCAGGCAGCACATTTATTCTGTGGTGTACTCCCATAGCTTTAACTCACATTAGCAAACTAGCAATCAGCTAACTTCAGACAACAATTCACCAGCTAAATCAGTAATATGATATTTACCTCCTTTTGGACAGCAGGCTTTGTCCTTTTCTTCTTCTTCTTCTTCTTTTAGATTTGATTGGTGGTTGGCAACCAGCTTACAGGTGCATTACTGGCACTGACTTGATTATCATCACTCTATATCTTTGTATAAGGAGTTCTTATAAGAAGTTCTGAACAACTCCTTTTGTATGAAAAAATTATTTATTTGACAACCAACAATTTAAAATGGTTTGTTGCCTTTGTGGCACTCTTTTCATTCTGTCTCACTTGTGAGCTGAATGCATTCTAGATGTAGACGAGCATCCTCACCTGCCACCCCAACAAATGACTCCGAGTATTGACCAGAGAAGGCGCTTGGACTGGTTGGGCAATACCAAGTCTACAGAAAAGGGGGGAGGGGTACATTGTCTGATTATTAGAACTATTACTTTTCGTTGCTTGCAAATGAAAAAATGACAACTACCTTTAGATTTGATTGGCAGTTGGCAACCAGCTTACAGGTGCATTACAGCCACATACTTCACTTTATATCTTTGTTTTTATACTGAGTTCTTATAAGGAGCTCTATCACTCAATATATAATTCAAGAAATCTCTGTGTGTCTGTCTGTCACGACCATAAGACTTGCTAAAAGATCATAGATCACCTATGATGTCTACATGATGTCTATATGACGTCATATAGACACCATAGTATAGTGATTCAAGAAAATCTGTGTGTGTGGGATCAAAGGTAGGCATCACTCACGATCATAGGACATCAGAGATCAAAGGCAGGCATCACTCACGATCATAGGACATCAGAGATCAAAGGCAGGCATCACTCACGCTCACTCATGATCATAGGACATCAAAGATCAAAGGCAGGCATCACTCAATCATAGGACTTGCTATGACATCAAAGATCATAGGACTCACTGTGACATCATCAAAGGTCAAATGCAGGCATCATAGGCCTTGCTATGCTATCATCAAATATCATAGGACTCACTATGACATCATCAATGATCAAAGGCAGTCATCACTCACGATCATAGGACTCGCTATGACATCGTCAAAGATCATAGGACTCGCTATGACACCATCAAAGATCAAAGGCAGGCATCACTGAACAAGTGTTAACGTGCTTGCGTACACCCTTGCTTACACCTGCTTTGACCTTTGATGTCCTATGATCGTGAGTGAGTGTGAGTGATGCCTGCCTTTGATCTTTGATGTCATAGCGAGTCCTATGATCGTGAGTGATGCCTGTCTTTGATCTTTGATGTCCTATGATCATGAGTGATGCCTGCTTTTGATCACACACAGACACACAAATTTTCTTGAATCACTCTATACTATGGTGTCTATATGACATCATATAAACATCATGTAGAGATCATCGGAACATCGTAGGCGATTCTATGATCTTTTAGCGAGTCTTATGGTTGTGACAGACAGATTTCTTGGATTGAGTGATGATGATGATAGGACTCGCTATGACATCATCAAAATCATAGATCAAAGATCAAATGCAGGCATCATAGGACTCGCTGTCCCATCATCAAAGATCATAGGACTCAATATGACATCATCAAAGATCAAAGCAGTCATCACTCTTCCTCTTCTTCTTTTAGATTTAATTGGCAGTTGGCAACCAGCCCACAGGTGCATTACCGCCACTGACATGATTATCATCACTCTATATCTTTGCATAAGGAGTTCTTTCTTTCTTCTTTTTTTTTAGATTTGATTGGTGGCTGGCAACCAGCCCACAGGTGCATTACCGCCACTGACTTGATTATCATCACTCTATATCTTTGTATAAGGAGTTCTTATAAGGAGTTCTGAACAATCATTTTCTTCTTCTTCTTCTTCTTTTAGACCCAACTGGCAGCTGGCAACCAGCCCACAGCACCACCGCCACGCACTTCACTCTACATCATCACTCCATCTGGTCAGGAGCTGTAGTCTGTATCTTCTTCTTCTTTTAGATTTGATTGGCGATTGGCAACAAGCTTACAGGTGCATTACCGCCACTGACTTGATTATCATCACTCTATATCTTTGTATAAGGAGTTCTTATAAGGAGTTCTGAACAACCGTCTTCTTCTTCTAGACCCGACCGGCGGCCAACAACCAGCCTACAGGTGCCATAGTCCATGTCTGCATCTCATCTCATTCTTCTTATTATTATTTTAGATTTGATTGGCGGTTGATCCACCAGCCCATGATGTCTGTGAACTTAAAGATCCCCCACTTAACAAGTCCTCAACTGCTTCCCAATGTTGCCCTTAATGCTAAGATATATTTCTGCTGCTTTCATAATGATTTAGATTTTTTCTGTTTTCTTGGAAGTCTGCGCAGTGCAGTTTATCACATAAGACAAAATTATTTTCCTTCAAAACCAGAGTTTCTTCCTTAATTCTACTGCATGCACTGCAAGTCTGCACACTTTCCCTGTTAGAGTCCACTCCCACTTTTTTTAGCTGGCACCTTTTTCGCAGCTTCTGCATATGTTAATCCCTGGAAGACTTTTATCTGCTGAATTTCTGCTGCTCTTTTGCTGGCTTCACAACCTTGATATACAGAGCTGTGTTCACCACCGCAGTTACAGCACTTTAATTTGGCTCCTCTTTCACACTTGCCATATTCATGTTCACCGGAGCATCTGGCACATTATTGTCTACCTTTGCATATCACTGCTACATGACCAAACTTTTGACATTTGAAACATCTGAGTGGAGGAGGAACATAAAGTCTGACTTCATAGCTCATGTAGCCAATATACACCTTACTTGGCAGTCTTGTTTCATCAAATTTTAACATTACGACAATCACATTTTTTGCCATTTCTATTAGTTTTCAATCTTTGTACCTCTGTCACTTTTGCTCCAGTTAAGTTTTTCATTATTTCATCAGTTGAGACAGCCGTTGAAATGCCCGATATCACTCCTCTCATTGCCTTATTTCCTTCCAATACTGAACACTGCACATTTTTTCCCCTCCATCTTATTGACTCTGATTGCTTTTCCTTGTTGAGCACTATCTTTACATGTAACTAGTAACGAGCCACTACGAAGAATTCTTGCATTTAAAACTTCTCCAAGTAACGTATTAATTGCATTTGTGAGCTTAATTGGGTTCCACTCACAAAATGATGCTCCTTCCTGAGTAAGTTCTTCTTCTTTTAGATTTGATTGGCAGTTGGCAACCAGCTTACGGGTGCATTACAGCCACGTACTCTATGTAGCCTAATGATTACACTCCTTCTGTTTATTCTGGGATTGTTCATCTTCTGATACAAGGATATAGAGTGATGATAATGAAGTCGGTGGTGGTAATGAACCTGCAAGCTGGTTGCCAACCGCCAATCAAATCTTAAAAGAAGAAGAAGAAGATTCATCAGCACTTGATAACGCTCATAGGACACAAGATGACATCAAAAGATCAAAGGCAGGTGTTGCTATGGTAACCATGTCAAAGCGAGTGGTGATGTCAAAGATCAAAGGCACATTTCACCATGGTTACTGTTGCGCCATGGTAACAATGTCAAATATCAGAGGCAGGCATGCTGCAGAAATACTTGCTTATACTTGGTTTCTACAGGCTTGCACGGGTATGGATGAGTGACCATAAAAGGAGTTGTTCACATGTAGCCATGTCAAAGATCAAAGGCAGGCATCACCGTTATTGTTCAGAATTTGACAGAATTTCTGCATGACCATAGAAAGCAGGTATAAGCAAGGATTTCTGCATGCCTGCAGAAGGTTACTGCTACCATGGCAACAGTAACCATGGTGATGCCTGCCTTTGATCTTTGACATAGTTAAGCAAGTATTTCTGCATGCCCATAGAAAGCAAGTGTAAGCAAGCATTTCTGCATGCCCGTAGAAAGACGGTTGTGACCTCACAATGTGCCTATGATGTCTATATGACATCATAGGAGGAGTTGTTCAAAGGGGTTGTTCAGAACTCTTTATACAGGGATGAGAATCCTCCGTGGATCCGAGGAATTCCTCGGATTTGATCATGTCTAGGGTCATTCTCGTGAATCGTCTAAATTCGAGGAGAAAATTTTAGGGGGGGGGGGGGTGAGGTCTGTTATGAGCGGCGAGTCGTATTTTCGATCGGCTGCTCAAATCCACCACACAGAACGCGCTACTCAGTGAGATCAGTAATGTAATGTAACAAGGCCACTGATTGGCTGATACTTATTGAAGCAACCAATCAACGATTTTGTTATTCCTTTGTCATATCCCACACGCGGAGCGAAATGCAAATGGCGGACAATTCAATCAACCGAGTTTTCCCGATTTCGTGAAAATGGTGAACCTAAAACTCACGAAAGACAACAAAGCAAGAATTTTAGAAATCGACAAAGGGATAAGGAACAAGTTTCATTGGGAATGGCTGAAAAAAACTGTGTCAATGACTGTAAAGATCGGTAAAAATACCGAAGTTGTGGTTGAAAAAATGGCCGACTTCATAGCGAAATGCGAAGTACCAGGGAAAGCCCAGTGTGTTTATTGTAACGATTTCTTGAGTTATGGATCCCGTGGTTGTGTTGCCTTAGTTGAACACTGTTCAAAACAGAAACATCTCAAAATTGTGGCTACAAGGAGATTGAATTACTCGCTCGTGCTGCGTTCAAAAAGATCAATGGACACAGTCAAACTCAGATGCCAGTCAAAGTTCATCACAATCGGCCCCGATTACAGCAATTAGTGATCGGAAGACACATTCCGAGGTAAGATTTTTTTCTCGTTATAAGTAATGTACTTGAGAATTTTCGCGTAATGAATTTGTTATGAAATAGCATGTGTAAGTTGTGACGTCATGCCTGTTTTGAAACACTTAATTGATAATTTGAAACACTAATTAAACATCTTTTAGGTTTTACTTACTTTCTTAGATTATCTTTCAAATATTAAAATATACTAATATGCAACTTTTTTTATAGTCCTAGTAACACTAACAAATGCACACATTAATAAATCAAAATGCTTGCAGAATGTCAGTATATTTTAATAAATGGGTGATGGACTTGGTGATGGAATTTTGTTAATATAATTTATTTTACTTGGTTAAATTATTTTGTCTGTTCTAGAACTATGTAAATGTAATTCTGTGTCAGTTCTAGGGGCAGCAGTTTAGGGGGCGGCTGTGGCGCAGGTGTAGTGTGACCAACTACTGATCGGAGGATCATGGGTTCGATTCCCACTCTGTCTGAAGTCTGCATGTCAAAGTGTCCTTGAGCAAGACACCGAACCCCCAGTTGCTCCTGGTGGCCAGGCTAGCGCCTGTGTGTGTATGGCAGCTCTGCCGCCATCAGTGTGTGAATGTGTGCGTGAATGGGTGGATAGCAGGATCTGTAAAGCGCTTTGGTCATCCAGAGATGAGAAAAAGCGCTATCTATATAAGTGAACTCCATTTATCATTCTAAACATATTAAATAGTAGTAAAATATAATTTAGTATTATTACATCAACATACCATTCAGATATCATAAATTTACACGTGATGCAGCAGCAGATTAAAAAGATAAACTATAAATGCATTTGTACTTACTTCTAACTTTAAATATAAGACCACATTTGAGCATTCTAAAACACCAGATTTTGTTAGCTTCGGCTCCGCCTTGGATCCAGCTTGGGAGACGCAGGCCTAACTAAGACCCGGCTTAGTTTCCTCTTTTTTCCCCAAACCCCATTCTCATCCCTGTTTATATGGTCATGTGACATCATAAGAACACAGTGTGCGCCTGTGACACAGAAACACAGACAGACACAGATTTCTTTAGCAACTCACCCTTGGCCGGGGGATCCTGGGTTCCATCCCAGCCCCTGACCAACAGTGGTCTGTGTGGAGTTTGCATGTTCTCCCAGTGACTGTGTGGGTTTACTCCGGGATTTCTCCGGTTTCCTCCCACATGCCAAAAACATGCGTTAGGTTAATTAGCATCAAACTGGGGATTCTGAATTGTCCTTAGGTATGACTGTGAGAGTGAATGGTTGTCTGTCTCTGTGTTGGCCCTGCGATGGACTGGCGATCTGTCCAGGGTGTACCCTGCCTCTCGCCCAAAGATGCTGGGATAGGCTCCAGCCCCTCCGCAACCCGAAAAGTATTAAGCGGAAGAAGATGGATGAATGAATGAATGAATGAATATAGAGTGATAATATACTATGTGCTGTGCTTTGGAATAGTAAGCATTCCATTTCTTCTATTAGATTTGATTGGCGGATGGCAATCAGCTTACAGGTCCATTACCACCACTGACATGATTATCATCACTCTGTATCTTCACTCTGTCACTCTATATCAACATTCCATTTCAGTTCTTAGAATGCCTTTGTGACATCATCAGTGACAGCATCACAAAGAGGTTCCTCTGATTTGACACATTTAGTTTTAGAATAGTTGGTGGCAGTAGGACACTTTTAAGCAGACTTGTTGAATACCACACCTCATCTTACAACCAATTACAAGGTAAAAAATATATATATTTTTCTCATTTGTTGTATATGAGACTTGTCTTGAGAACTCAGTCCACACTGTCTCTATACAGCCGTGGACAAAATTGTAGGTACCCCTCTGTTAATGAAAGAAAAACCACAGTGGTCACAGAAATAACTTGAATCTGACAAAAGTGGTAATAAATAAAAAGTCTAAGAAAATTAACCAATGAAAATCAGACAATGCTTTTGAATTGTGGTTCAACAAAATTATTTTAAAAAACAAACTCATGAAACAGGCCTGGACAAAAATGATGATACCCTTAACTTAATATTTTGTTGCACAACCTTTTGAGGCAATCACTGCAATCAAACGATTTCTGTAACTGTCAATGAGACTTCTACACCTCTCAGCAGGTATTTTGGCCCACTCCTCATGAGCAAACTGCTCCAGTTGTCTCAGGTTTGAAGGGTGCCTTCTCCAGATGGCATGTTTCAGCTCCTTCCACAGATGTTCAATAGGATTTAGATCAGGGCTCATAGAAGGCCACTTTAGAATAGTTCAATGTTTTGCTCTTAGCCACTCTTGGATGTTTTTAGCTGTGATTTGGGTCATTATCCTGTTGCAAGACCCATGGACCTGCGACTGAGACCAAGCTGTCTTGACACTGGGCAGCACATTTCTCTCTAGAATACCTTGATAGTCTTGAGATTTCACTGTACCCTGCACAGATTCAAGACACCCTGTGCCAGATGCAGCAAAGCAGCCCCAGAACATAACAGAACCTCCTCCATGTTTCACAGTAGGGACAGTGTTCTTTTCTTGGTATGCTTCATTTTTGCGTCTGTGAACATAGCGCTGATGTGCCTTTCCTAAAAGTTCCAGTTTTCTCTCGTCCTGTCCATAGGACATTCTCCCAGAGGCTTTGTGGCTTGTCAACATGCAGTTTGGCAAATTCCAGTCTGGCTTTTTTATGATTTGTTTTCAACAGTGGTGTCCTCCTTGGCCGCCTCCCGTGAAGTCCACTTTGGCACAAACAACGACGGATGATGCGATCTGACACTGATGTACTTTGACCTTGGAGTTCACCATGATTGTATTTAGAGGTTGTTCTGGGCTCTTTTGTTACCATTCATATTATCCGTCTCTTCCATTTTTCATCAAGTTTCCTCCTGCGGCCATGTCCAGGGAGGTTAGCTACAGTCCCATGGATCTTAAATTTCTGAATAATATGTGCAACTGTAGTCACAGGAACATCAAGCTGCTTGGAGACGGTCTTATAGCCTTTACCTTTAACATGCTTGCCTATAATTTTCTTTCTAATCTCCTAAGACAACTCTCTCCTTTTCTTCCTCTGGTCCATGTTTAATGTGGTACACACCATGTCACTCAACAGCACAGTGACTACTTGTCACCCTTTAAATAGGCCGACTGACTGATTACAAGTTTGTAGACACCTGTGATGTTAACCCCTTGCACTCCGGTCAATTTTCCTAAAAACGCCAAAAAATAATGTGCCCAAAGTAAATCAAAAGCTGTTATTCAACCCTTTGCAGCATCTTCATGGGGTTGGTCTCATTTAAAAGAAAACACTTCGAATTTTTTGGCAAAAAAAAACATGATCTCTCTAAGTGCTCCGGCCACTGAGTTACAGTCATCTAAACATAGTGAACTTGAAGAAAATAAATTTGGCCTGGTGTGGGGAGCGTGAAATAACGAAGCTGAATTGGCTTTTAATTCAGGTTTTATTCAAGCACTTCATCCCCAGCCTTCTCTCAAGAACCAAAGAGGATGAGCTGCATCAGACCTTCACATTTATACATCTCACACAAAGGAAGAATCACATATCCCTGTCAAAACCCCTATTGACATTAACTCCCCCTCCGGTCTCTCAGTCCTCCACCTGTCCCCCAGGAGGTCGGGAAGTCCTTCCAGTCTCTTATCCCCGTACCTCCGTCCTCTTGTTGTTAACTGCAGGTGGTCCAGACATATTCTTCCATTCAGGACGTGAGGTCAATCCACACATGCAATCTCCTTTATGCTTAAGCATATGTAGGCAAAAATACATGGGCTACATAACCCCCCCAAACGTCGAAGAATGGACAATATATTAAAATTAAGAGAACATGTTAATATCAACAGCACAGTCTATACCACATGACCACATCAAAAATCAGTGATAACATCAATAGCATAGTCTATACCATATGATCACATCAAACATCGAACATCAAACACCAAACAGTCAGTCCGTACGCCGTCTGGGTTTCAACCGTCTTCCAAATCTGCTGTAAGCAGGTCTCGGCGTCCCTGCAGCGCCGTCCTGCAAAGTATCTGCTGACTGAGGAGGAGAGTGGTTATTTGATCCCTGCGGGGGCTCCGGGACGCGTTCCCTGGGGGGTCTGCCGCGTCGAGGTGCCCTCGCTACCCGTACAGACTCATCGTTCATCCCAAAAGCAGGCTTTAGTCTGTCAATACTGACTGCTCCTTTCTGTCTCCCAAATCTAGCACAAAATGCTTATCACCTGTCTCCAGCACCCTATATGGCCCACCATATGGCGGTCGGAGGGTTGGTCTTAGAGCCTCGTGCCTGACAAAAACAAACTCAGCATTTTTTAAAGCTTTGGGAACAAAAACGCGCGGAAAAGTGTGATGAATGGGGCCCGGGAGCATGTCCGCTCCCGTGCCGATCGGTGGTCCAAGAGCTGGGAGGTGTCCCGGTTCCGGATGCTCTGGTAGAAACTCACCGGGCAGCCTGAGAGGTTGAGCAAAAACTAACTCAGCTGGGGAGGCATTTAAATCCTCCTTAGGCGCAGAACGCAACCCTAATAAAACCCATGGTAGTTTGTTTGCCCAATCTGCATCCGTAAGCGACGTTCTGAGGGCTGCTTTCAAAGACCTATGAAAACGCTCGCATAAACCATTAGCCTGGGGGTGATAAGCGGTAGTGCGGTGAATTTTCGCTCCTAAGCTGCTGGCCATCGCTGACCACAGCTCAGAGATGAATTGAGGCCCTCTGTCGGACGTAATATCCGACGGGACCCCGAAACGCGCTACCCAGGCCGTCAAAAAAACGCGAGCCACTTCTGCGGCCATGGTCGATGTCAGTGGGACCACTTCCGGCCAGCGTGTGGTTCGGTCCACCATTGTCAAAAGATGTGTGAACCCCTGCGACGACGGTACGGGGCCCACAAGGTTGACGTGCACGTGATCGAATCTTTTGGTCGGAATGTGGAACGGTTCTAAAGGGGCTCTTGTGTGCTTATGAATTTTGGCCCGCTGACAAGCCATGCAGGTCCTCGCCCACTCTTTCACGTGCTTGCGCAGGCTCGGCCAAACAAACTTCTCCACTACCATTTTCACAGAAGCGCGCACCCCTGGGTGTGCCAGGGAGTGAACCGAGTCAAAAACGCGGCGGCGCCACACGGCCGGGACTACCGGCCGTGGCCGCCCGGTTGACACATCGCAGATTAGGGGGGGGGGGCATACCGGTTTGCAAACACCTGCTCTCCAGCCTTAACCCTGTCCCCCAGGAGGTCGGGAAGTCCTTCCAGTCTCTTATCCCCGTACCTCCGTCCTCTTGTTGTTAACCGCAGGTGGTCCAGACATATTGTTCCATTCAGGACGTGAGGTCAATCCACACATGCAATCTCCTTTATGCTTAAAGTAGAACTGAACTCACCTTTTTGCCAAAAAAGTAGAATAGCAGATTAATTCCTTATTACCTATTGTATTTTTCAACACATAAAAGAAATTTTTAGGCCGTGCGATGGCCAAGCTATAAGCCAATAAACTTTTGCCTCTGGCTGGCAGTGGCAAACAAACCGGAAATAGTGCAAACGACGCTGCGTGACGTCACGAATGTGACCCTTATCAAAACAACAATGGCAGATGATAGCAGTTCCAGCAGTCAAGAACACCAGAGTTTTCAGAGTGAAGAGGCATTCAGGATCGGTGACAAGACAGAGGAGGATGCAGGAGTGTCAAGTGAACAGGAAGAGAGTGAGGGAGGCATCGAACCGTACAGATTAGAGCCAGAATTTTCGGGGGATTCTGGCACTGACTCAGACCGCAGCAGTGATGGGGAGGAGAGTCGCTTATTGAATACAGAATGGTGAGTCTTTACTTTGGCATGTTTGGGGTGTCAGGATAAGGAAAATTAACAATAAAAAAGAAAGGGGAAAAAAAACCATCAGCATTTTTCCAACTTATTACAGTGATCCCTCACTTATCGCGTTTAATGGGGACCAGAACCGACCGCGAAAAGTGAAAAACCGCGAAGTAGCGTCACCCCCCCCCCCAAGGGCGTCACAGGCACTATTTTGCACAAAAGGCCAATCAGCTTGCGAGGTAAAACGTCTCGGCCAATCAGCTTGCGAGATTCCCGAGCGGTGAAGAGGTGGGCGGAGAGGAGTGGAGCGGTGGTCAGTGAGGTAGATTTTGAGTTGTGCAGGCTCTCCGTGTTGATACCTGATGTTCTAATGTAGAAGGCAGGGAGACTACATTAGAACATCAGGTATCAACATGGAGAGCCCGCACAACTCAAAATCCACCTCTCTGACCACCGCTCCACTCCTCTCCGCCCACCTCTTCACCGCTCGGGAATCTCGCAAGTTGATTGGCCGAGACGTTTTACCCAGCGAAGGAAGACCGCATTCATTGTTCTTTATCGCTCGTGTTGCTTAGTGGCACTTTTTGCTGTTCTCTTGTGCCTTTTTGTGCAAAATAGTGCTTGTGACGCCCTTGGGGGGGGGGTGATGCAACTTTGCGGTTTTTCACTTTTCGCGGTCGGTTCTGGTCCCCATTAAACGCGATAAGTGAGGGATCACTGTATATCTAGAAACCCATCGCTTCCCGGTCGCTTTTCCTCCCCCTTTCTTTTCTTTCGTCGCCATGACAGCTTTCCTTGGCCACTGAACAGATCTTCCCAGGTGTTGGAAGTGTTTTGTAGTCGACTATCACGACAAAATGCACCAAAAACAACCAGTGTCGACGTGCTCGTAATGGTAAACATGGAGGACTGTGTCACACTCGTGACGTCACGCGGAACTCCGGCTGCACTTCGGCAGATTTGTCTGATTTTTCAGGGCGGGAAATTCAAAATCGCGATTTTCTCCAAGATTCCGGGATTTGTGGAGGGGGTGCCAATGATAAATTATCTTTATAATTGTATGTACTATCACCCAGTGCCGTTCAATGCCGTTCAGTTCAGTTCTACTTTAAGCATATGTAGGCAAAAATACATGGGCTACACTGGGTGTTTTTTTGGATACAAATGCTTGCAAATAGCACACAGCTTCAGATCCGGCCTGGAAAATGCAACAGAAATGTAGAACAAAGTGTTATCCAGCTGAGGTCCAAATTTTGTAACAATACCACAAAAAATGAATATATTACACAGCTTTGTTCTCAGGTTGTTCCCAGGCATTTTGGAATTGTGCCAAATTGTGCCAAATGGCACAGTTTGGAAAAACGTCTATAACTTTTGAATGATTCAACGTAGAAGCTTCATCTTGGGCTCAAATGAAAGGTCACATTCAGGGCTGTGTCTGTGTGTGTGTGTGTGTGTGTGTGGGGGGGTTGTTCCCCCACCCCCCCCGCTACAGAGGACGGAGATCGGCCCTCGCTACATGACGGATTACACTTGGATGTGGCATGTTTCCACAGCAACGCTGTCACCGCGGCTCCCCCCACCCCCCCGCTACAGAATCGTAGCGGCGGGGGGGGGGGGGCGTTCACGGTTCGGAGGCGGCGAAGAACTGTGTAACGCGGCGCACGCACTTCGTACTTCGTGCGCCGTACAGTTGTAATTTACCGATCGGTCAAAAGTCATTTTTTGATTACAATTTTCAGGGATAAATAATAATTTAGCTTATAACACGTTACCTCTTCACAGCCACATTGTCCTGGCGAACTTCTCTTCGCCATTGTCAGACGAACGCGACGCTGGTCCGCTCGTGGATCCCGGTCAAAACGTAATTCCATTATTGCGGTTTTGGCGAATGATTTACGACCTTTGTCGTCGGCCTCCATCGGTCTATGATGACGGAAGAGAATCCTAAACGTCTATTCTGCTGGAATGAGTGCAGGTCACACTTGTGGGTGGTCTCTGCTGGGTCTGTAGCAGGTTCTTCCAGCGTCCTTATTTTCATCTGTTGCAGCAGTAAGTCTCTCTTCACCCAGTCCGAACTTCTGTGCTTCAATTGGCTCCTGCATTCACAGTAGGCGGGTCCTCCTTCCTAGGTTTTCATTCATTGGTTCTTCAAGGTTTCAGAAACCCAATTCAAGGCTCTTATTAGTCGAATGAGAGGTCAATCAGATGAACTAATCTGTTCGCGGCTGTGTCTGCAGCTTTTATTTTCAGTGCGCGCTTGGACGCCACTACATCACCATCACCACCTACATCACCATCTACACCATGCGTCCTAGAGCGCACGAGAGCGCCCTCGTGCGCTCTCGTGCGCTCTAGGACGCAGAGACTTGCCCGTCCGCGGTACAACGGAGCGCAAGAGGTTAATTAGAGGACACATCTTGGTTGAACATGTCCATCTTTTCTAGGGGTACCATCATTTTTGTCCAGGCGTGTTTCATGAGTTTGTTTTTTAAAATAATTCTGTTGAACCACAATTCAAAAGAATTGTCTGATTTTCATTGGTTAATTTTCATAGAATTTTTATTTATTACCACTTTTGTCAGATTCAAGTTACAGTGGGGCAAAAAAGTATTTAGTCAGCCACCAATTGTGCAAGTTCTCCCACTTAAAAGATGAGAGAGGTTTCCAATTTTCATCATAGGTATACCTCAACTATGAGAGACAAAATGAGAAAAAAAATCCAGAAAATCACATTGAAGGATTTTTAATGAATTAATTGGTAAATTCCTCGGTAAAATAAGTATTTGGTCACCTACAAACAAGCAAGATTTCTGGCTCTCACAGACCTATAACTTCTTCTTTAAGAGGCTCCTCTGCCCTCCACTCGTTACCTGTATTAATGGCACCTGTTTGAACTCGTTATCAGTATAAAAGACACCTGTCCACAACCTCAAACAGTCAGACTCCAAACTCCACTATGGTCAAGACCAAAGAGCTGTCAAAGGACACCAGAAACAAAATTGTAGACCTGCACCAGGCTGGGAAGACTGAATCTGCAATAGGTAAGCAGCTTGATGTGAAGAAATCAACTGTGGGAGCAATTATTAGATAATGGAAGACATACAAGACCACTGATAATCTCCCTCGATCTGGGGCTCCACGCAAGATCTCACCCTGTAGGGTCAAAATGATCACGAGAACGGTGAGCAAAAATCCCAGAACCACACAGGGGGACCTAGTGAATGACCTGCAGAGAGCTGGGACCAAAGTAACAAAGGCTACCATCAGTAACACACTACGCCGCCAGGGACTCAAATCCTGCAGTGCCAGACGTGTCCCCCTGCTTAAGCCAGTACACGTCCAGGCCCGTCTGAAGTTTGCTAGAGAGCATTTGGATGATCCAGAAGAGGATTGGGAGAATGTCATATGGTCAGATGAAACCAAAATAGAACTTTTTGGTAAAAACTCAACTTGTCGTATTTGGAGGAGAAAGAACACCATACCTACTGTGAAGCATGGGGGTGGAAACCTCATGCTTTGGGGCTGTTTTTCTGCAAAGGGACCAGGACAACTGATCTGTGTAAAGGAAAGAATGAATGGGGCCATGTATCGTGAGATTTTGAGTGAAAACCTCCTTCCATCAGCAAGGGCATTGAAGATGAAACATGGCTGGGTCTTTCAGCATGACAATGATCCCAAACACACTGCCCAGGCAACAAAGGAGTGGCTTCGTAAGAAGCATTTCAAGATCCTGGAGTGGCCTAGCCAGTCTCCAGATCTCAACCCCATAGAAAATCTTTGGAGGGAGTTGAAAGTCCGTGTTGCCCAGCGACAGCCCCAAAACATCACTGCTCTAGAGGAGATCTGCATGGAGGAATGGGCCAAAATACCAGCAACAGTGTGTGAAAACCTTGTGAAGACTTACAGAAAACGTTTGACCTCTGTCATTGCCAATGAAGGGTATATAACAAAGTATTGAGATGAACTTTTGTTATTGACCAAATACTTATTTTCCACCATAATTTGCAAATAAATTCTTTAAAAATCAGACAATGTGATTTTCTGGATTTTTTTTTCTCATTCTGTCTCTCATAGTTGAGGTATACCTATGATGAAAATTGGAGACCTCTCTCATCTTTTAAGTGGGAGAACTTGCACAATTGGTGGTTGACTAAATACTTTTTTGCCCCACTGTATTTCTGTGACCATTGTGGGTTTTTCTTTCATTAACAGAGGGGTACCAACAATTTTGTCCATGTGTGTACATTTCAGCACAAGTCAAGGTTCATTTTTGAGTAACTTACTGTTTGTTTAAAACAGAAGTGATGTAAAGGAATCATACACAAGCAGAAACAACTGCAATGAAACTGTACAAAGTGCAGAGTTAAGGTGTTACAGAACAAAATATTCAAATGTCACACGTGTGAAGTGTTGTGTATGCGTACACACACATGCACCCAAGCACCTCACAGCAACAAGAGATGGCAACAAACAAGAGGCAGGACATATGTGTGTGAGACGTACAGAATTGTAGCTATTTTTATACAAACGGTCCTCATTTCAGGGGCTCAGAAGTAATTGGACAAATAAACATAACCCTAAGTAAAATGTTACTTTTCAATATTTTGTTGAGAATCCTTTGCAGGCAATGACTGTCTGAAGTCTGGAACCCATGGACATCACCAAACGCTGGGTTTCCTCCTTTGTGATTGTAACCCTTGCCTTATGTTAATTAGGTAAGGGAAATAAGTAAGTGTAGACCAGTAAGGGTTACAATAGGGAATTAAAGTGAGTGTGGAATGAAATAGCTGGAGGCAAGAAATGAGCAATAGTGGTTGTTATTTATAGGGATAAAGTGAGCAATATATACAGACAATTTACAACTATACAAATATAACAACGGCCGGTATGAAATAAAACCCCAAAGATGTCCTACTGAGCTCAGTGTTTGTTTGTCCTTTCGGTTTAGTCGTTTGACCAGTCAAGATATCTTGTATCTCCAGACTCAGGTTTCTTTTCCTCTTTTAAAGCGGCTATTTGGGTTGTTACCACTTCAACGTTGGGCACTGGAGAGAGGAAGGAATCAGAATCAGAATGAGATTTATTGCCATTGTTCATGTAGTACATAAACTAGGAATTTGTCTCGGTGCAATGCTGCAACAGGCTCTTCAATCGAGATCTTGGTCAGATTTCGGTTCAATCTCGGTTCAGCCTCGGGTCAGGCTCGCCATCTCCATTCGGAGAGAATCCAGGATCCAGAAGGTTCTTGGTCGGCAAAAGTAAAACAGAAGTAATTTAGACTGAAAAAAATGATTAAAAAAAAAATGAAATACTAGACTTAGATAAATCATTAAATTTAATGAAAAGTTAACTTACTTTTTCTTCAATGTTGTCTCACTGTCTTTAGTCCAACATATTTAACAGTTCTATAAGAGTTTATTACACTATTTACAGTATTTACACTGGTCACCAAGCCACTTCTAATGTGAAACTTTCTTCCTTTTGGCAGCAAGCTGTGTCAGTCTCTGAACTTTGAACTTCATCTCCTTTTCTGGTTTCTTCAGAAACTGTCCGAGTGTTTCTGTTACCTCATCGAACTTTGAGCCAATTTTCACCTTTACCGTCACTTTTCTCTCAAGCCAGTTCCATCGGAACTTATTTTTGACACTTTTGTCTATTTCTAGCACTGATGACTCCTGATCCTTCGATAAAAATCTCATAATTCCGCTGAAAACAATACCGAAAGCTCAGAATTCCAACATGAACCAGGGATGTGATTTGGGGTTGGGGAAATTATCAGAAAATTTAGCAGGGGGTCTGGGGGACACAGTCCCCCAGCGGGGTCTGGGGCAGAGCCCCGGTGGGGGGGCAAAGCCCCCTGAAGCTCCTGGGTTTTTATGATTTTTAAGTATCAGAACTGTGCTTAAATGACATAAAACAAACAGCTGAATGCCACTTATTACTGTATAATATTGACTTATGTTCCAAGAAGATAGCATTCCTAAAATATTCCAACAAGCATTATCCATCACATGCTTTAGCACTTGATCAAATCAAAATCAGTTAATTTTATCTATTCCATAATAGAAATAAAATTCCAACATACCATTACTTTTTATAATTTCAGCATTCATTAGTACATACCTCCGAGTGTACCTGTCTATCGGCAAGAGGTGTTAATGGAGCAGACTCGTTGTTTGGTTCAGCCAAAGTCCCCCAGTGTGTAACATCTTTGACTGCTTTATCCACTGTCGAAGATTGTTTCAAAAACGCCGATCCCAAAGAATAGTTGCTCCGCCGAATGGCAAGGTAGTGGGCATGTTTCTTCACTTTTGATGCATGGTCTGACAGTGCCACACATCCACGCAATCCATAGTTAATCAACTCTTTACAATACACACAAAAAGCTTTTCCTGCCACGTCTGGTTTCTTCAGAAATTGTCTGTTTCTGTTACCTCGTCAAACTTTGAGCCATTTCTAGCACTGATGACTCCTGATCCTTCGATAAAAATCTCATAATTCCGCTGAAAACAATACCGAAAGCTCAGAATTCCAACACGAACACACCGCCATGAATTTTTGACAAAGCATACAACGAGCCATTTGATTGGTCCAAATTTGCAATTATCCAATCGCAGGGCCGTTTACACATAACATCTGGGTTATCGCGGGAGACTGACCCGGGGAAGCGCCGAGCGCTGATGTAATTGTGTTGATTTTCGCTAAAATCGGTGACAATAAGGTACCTTACCCCCGCCAAAATTCTCAACGGATTTAGATGATTCACAGGAATGATCAATTTGAAAATAAATTGGCGGAATTCCAACACGAACACACCGCCATGAATTTTTGACAAAGCAACAACGAGCCATTTGACTGGTCCAATCATTTGCAACTATCCAATCGCAGGGCTGTTTACAGCAGTAGCATGAGTACATAACATCCGGGTTATTGCAGGAGATTGTCACTCCGGGAAGCGCCAAGCGCTTATGTAATCGTGTTGATTTTCGCTAAAATCATAAATTGGCGGAAATCCGCGGATCGGCGGAAAATTGCCATCCCTGCAGTCAAGATATCTTGTATCTCCAGACTCAGGTTTCTTTTCCTCTTTTAAAGCGGCTACTTGGGTTGTTACCACTTCAACGTTGGGCACTGGAGAGAGGAAGGATGCTCTTCAATCGAGATCTTGGTCAGATCTCGGTTCAATCTCGGTTCAGTCTCGGGTCAGGCTCGCCATCTCCATTCGGAGAGAATCCAGGATCCAGAAGGTTCTTGGTCGGCAACCAAAAAAACCTAGCCTGCACCACAATAATGGTATTATTGTTTACAGCTAGAGTAATTCATCTTCCAATCCCTTCTTATATAACACCATAGCTTAGTGCTTAAATTCTTCTCTCATATTACTATTATCACAATCCAGCAATATAGTAATATCTTACATTTCACATCTTACATCTTACATGCATGTGTTCTTTTTTCTCACAATCTCTCTGGTAGCACATGAAATACCCTTTTTTTCATGTAACCAATTAAATGAATTCCTCTGTTCATCTCTACATCATTTAACCATGAAATTATGATTAATCCTCTCTAACCTTGTCTCTGTAAATCATGAAATGAAATACAATTAATTTATCACATAACCAGGGAATATACTGTCCCATCACTTCCAATATTCCCTTTTAAAAATCAGTAAAACCCAGTCTGAGCTACTGGGTTTAGCATAACCTATGCTTTTACATAGGGGACCAACACCATGTGCTTTTAGCATCAACCTACACATTTCATTTGACAGAAATAGTGCATAAGAACTAAAAGTACTTCAGCATACTGTTGGGAACTGAAATCACATTTAGGAAAACCATACAGACACAAAGACAGCCTTTTCCATTGCTTTTAAACAGGAAAAAATCCACTTGCGATTAGCATTAGCATAACGCTAATGTTAGCATGTATCTGACTCACCAAGATGAGGTCTCAGTGTGAACACAGCAAAGGACACAGCCACAATGCCCCTCACGCTCGTGCTCCCGTCAACTTAGGATAATAAAGGTTGCAAATTAGCGTTTGGAGAGTGTTTAGATCCATTTATAGCATTTTTCTGAATTAACTCACCAAGAAGAGGTGTCAGTGTGAACCAGACCGCCCACAACCTCTCTCGTCCGCTCTCATATCGTGAAAGACCAATTTCCAGCAGAGCGCCTCAGCACTTTGCTCGGAAGGCAGGGCTAATATCGCTCTTAACGAATGGAAAGACCCAGATCACCCAATGTGACCATGAAACGGAAATTTAAAAGTTGGATGACGAGGATCGCACTTCGTCTTCCCCAAGATAGTCAGTTTTCAAAATAAAATCACACAATTGTATTAATACAATTGACATCTGAGAAAAAAAAGGGTCATTTTCTCAGCTGGGTTACATGATGCTTTGCCAGGCCTTTACTGCAGCTGTTTTCAGTTGTTGCTTGTTTGTGGGTCTTTCTGCCTTAAGTTTTGTCTTGAGCAAGTGAAATGCATGCTCAATTGGGTTGAGATCTGGTGATTGACTCAGCCATTGCAGAATATTCCACTTCTTTGCTTTAAAAAACTTCTGGGTTGCTTTTGCAGTATGTTTTGGATCATTGTCCATCTGTACTGTGAAGCGCCGTCCAATCAACTTTGCTGCATTTGGCTGAATCTGAGCAGAAAGTATATCCTTATACACTTCAGAATTCATCCAGCTGCTTCTGTCTTTTGTCACATCATCAATAAACACAAGTGACCCAGTGCCATTGGAAGCCATGCATGCCCATGCCATCACGCTGCCTCCCCCATGTTTTACAGAAGGTGTGGTGTGCTTTGGATCATGAGCTGTTCCAATTCTTCTCCAAACTTTCTTCTTCCCATCATTCTGGTACAGGTTGATCTTATGCCACATTTCCACTATATAGTTCTGCTCTACTCTTTTCTTTTTTACTTGTTTCTCCCGCGGCTGCGCCTCCATCACAACCGCGGAAAGCCGAGTATTGCTGGGGGTGGGCGGGATTGAGGTGGCGCTACACTCTGCTGACGTAGTAAAGGACGCAACCGACTCCTCCACAACAAAGAAAAAAATAGCGGATTACGAGTGGAGGATTTCCATGGTGGTCACTATTCTTCTGTGGGTTTTTAACACAATGAATGTCTTTAACGAGACAAGAGAATTTTACAGGAGAAGACGACATGGATTGAGACAACACACGTTGGAGCAGGAGAGGAGAATAGCGGTTGCCCAGGAGGAATCTGAAGCAGCTGCATATGAAGCAGAGATCATTCAGAGATCATTTCATTTGTTCAGTGTTCATGTGCATACATATGTCAAACGTGTTTTTTAAATAAAATGTTGTGCACTTTTCAACTACGTCGCCTCTGTTGTTCAAAACGGTTAAATGTTAACAGACGGTTAATTAAATGCTGAAACACCGGAGTAATTTAAAATAATGCAGAAGCTTAATCCTAAACCCCTTTAACTTACCAAATAATTTATAATATTATAAAAAAGCCAATCCAAATCTAGACCCATTTTGTGTATTGTGTAATAATGATACACTGATGATAAACTGACTTCCCAAAAAAAGCAGCAGCTAGACAACACACTTTTGGTTTGATGGAATTGCCAATTGACCTTGGAATTATATGTGGAAACTTGTTATACTTCCAGTTAACTTTAACTTACAAAATAATTAAAAATATTATAAAAAAGCCAATCCAAATCTAGGCCCATTTTTTGTATTGTGTATCATTTGAGTATCATTTTACAATCTATTGTTCTTTATAAGGGTTATCTGTTCAGTGGTGGCTAATTACACACTAAAACAACGTAGAAAATGACTGCAAAGAAAATGCTGCAGCTAGACAACTCACTTTTGGTTTGATGGAATTGCCAATTGACCTTGGAATTATATGTGAAAACTTGTTATACTTCCAGTTAACTTTAACTTACCAAATAATTTATAATATTATAAAAAAGCCAATCCAAATCTAGGCCTATTGTGTATCATTTGAGTATCATTTTTCCCATCTATTGTTATTTATAACGGTTATCTGTTCAGTGGTGGCTAATTACACACTAAAACAATGTAGAAATGACTAAAAAAAATGCTGCAGCTAGACAACTCACTTTTGGTTTGATGGAATTGCCAATGAACCTAGAAATTTTATGATGAAACTTTTTTTTAATCCTACTAAATACTGTGACATTGTCACACTGCCCAACACCAAATTATAATTTTCTTTTTCAAACCAAAGATCACTATGGATCTATTGAATCACAATAGCATAGGTTTATCATATTCACGTCAACGTTTACAACATCGAAAATGTTATATTTGGGTTTACATGTATGGGTATTTTCGCTTTATTTTATACTAGACTGCTTATAATTTATTGGAATTCTCAGAATTTGGAATGCCGATAGAACATTCAATTCACATGTACTTAACTTTTACCTAATTCGACTTTTACCTTTATCAGTGTCTACTGCTGAATGTAAATTACACCTGTGCAACTGCTTACAATTTTACTTAAAAACTGTACCCAATGTAGAGCAATGGATACAGCAGTGGTAATATTTATTAAATTTAACAATAACAATTACATTACCATTAAAAATCTTGACACCTTTATGGCTGAACAGCAGGATTAGGGTCATATGAGGCAATGGAATGTGTATGTAATTATTCGCCTTTATCATCCAGTGTTATAATATACAAACCACACTTTTATCCAAAAGACTAACATTTTATTACATTACAAATATTCCCAAAACATGTTTACAAATGGGGAGCTTTCAGTACTTCGACCAGACTGCCAAAATGGTTTAGGAAGGCTCCGTGGAAGGAAGCCGTCTCTGTCAGCTCATCCCTTCTTAATGCGGCTTCCTGCTCCTGGGCTAACTGCAGGTGTCTTTCGCGCTGTTCATGCTGCCGTTGATGCTGTTCGAGCATCCTTTCGTGGATCCGCATCTCCTCAGCATGATTCTGGGCCATCAGTGATGCAAGGTCTGCAATGTTGTTGCTTTTCAGCTTGCCTATATGAAAGACAGAAGTCATTGTATTTAGATAACACTGGATCAAAACATGTCAGAAAAAATATTATGGAATTAAACTGTTGAAAGCCTGTGGTGGGATGCTTCGTTGCTGTATTTAAGCTCAACTGTCATGTTGCTGCCCCTCAGTAGAGTGGACTATGCATCTTCTGTGGTGCTGTGGTTAGGCCCCCCCTTCATTTCAAAAAGGATTAATTGTAAAAAGTATTTTGATTTAATGGGTTATTTTTAAAAGAATTTCTTTGTACTGTGGCCTCATAAATCAGAATGGGTTAATAGTGTTAGCTGACTTGAAGAATTTCAATCAAGCATGTTGATTTGAAGTCGGTACATGTGCTCCTTTTTTTTTTTTTTTTTTTGTGAAAATACAACAGTATTTCCACCACCAACACACCTATAACACTGGGCCACTGTGGCTATGAACACCCCTGAATCTAGTATTTTTATAAACGTAGAAAGACATTTTAAATTCCTTATTATGCATCTATAGAAAATAACAATCACATATAAAAACAACCGGGTGGTAATTTTCAGTTTGTTGTGCCTTACCAGCACTTGACCGGGAGATGCCGGATAGTGATGGAGCTGGCGGTCCAGTGAGGCGGACCCCTGGGATTTGAAAACTGTGTATAGAAGGAAAAAACACACAATAAAGCTCACAAACAAAGTGCAACATGTACCGCAAACACAAAACTTTTTAACCAGGATACAATAAGCTTACGTCAGCGTTTTGTTCACGTGAATACTGAAATAAAAGCGCGATTCAGCAGCTTGATGCGAGGTAGCAGCAAGGTACAGAGGTAGCTAGCTATTAGCGGGCTAGCCATCACCACAATTGCCCACAATCAAACAACTTTCTTTATTGCTTAAATAAAGTGCGCTTTTGACCAAAAGGCAAGAAGACGGACAATAACAAAACAACACTCACCGTCACCGTTTTCCAATTGCGTGGCCGTGTCGAGTCCAAATTCTCTGCCATTGCTAGCAGGCCGGACACTTCCTGGTATATTTTTTCATTGCGAGTTGCCCCATCCAACTCGCTCTGGATGTAGTCATCGGCTACGAGGGACAGAAAAGTCCGCACCTCCTCGTTTGTTCATGGAATAAACTTGCGCGTGGACATTGTTATATGAGAACACAATTGTGAATCCAGTCACCGCGGTTACTCGCTGAAATTACAAATGGCGGTCGTGTAGCTTCAACAGAAAACAGAAAACGGACGCGTTTTGTGACGTTACCCCCTGACCAATCAGCGTTTAGCAGTCGATTGACGTCAAATCACACCTCGCTTTTCGCTCGGCTATACCCTGCCTCTGAACAGGCACGAAAATCGTACCAGTTAAACCGTGAGGACTTGGGTGGAAATGGCGAAAAACAGAACCAAGTAAAAAAAAGTAAAGCCCAGGTGATACTGGTGGAAATGGGGCTTAAAGCCCCATTTAGTCTCATCTGTCCAAAGAATGCTGTTCCAGAACTAGGCTGGCTTCTTCAGGTGTTTTTTGGCAAAGTCAATTCTGGCCTTTCTATTTTTGAGGCTGATTAATGGTTTGCACCTTGTGGTGAATCCTTTGTATTTACTCTCATGAAGGCTTGTCTTTATGGTAGACTTAGATACTAATACACCTACTTCCTGCAGAGTGTTCTTCACTTGAGTGGATGTTGTGAAGGGGTTGTTCTTCACCATGGAAAGGATTCTGCGATCATCCACCACTGTTGTCTTCTGTGGACGTCCAGGCCTTTTTGAGTTCCCAAGCTCACCAGTGCACTCTTTTTTTCTCAGAATGTACCAAACTGTTGATTTGGCCACTCCTAACATTTCTGCTATCTCTCTGATGGATTTCATCTTTTTTTCAGCCTCAGGATGGTCTGTTTCACCTCCATTGAGAGCTCCTTTGACCGCATGTTGTGTGTTCACAGCAACAGCTTCCAAATGCAAACGCCACACCTGGAATCAACTCCAGACCTTTTAACTGCTTAATTGATGACAGGTTAACGGGGGAAGAGCCCATGCAGCCTTGTTTTTTTTTTTTTTTTTTGCAACCCTCTGAGTCAATTGTCCAATTACTTTTGGTCCCTTGAAAAAGAGGCGGCTACGTATTAAAGAGCTGTAATTCCTAAACCCTTGCTCCAATTTGGATGTGAATACTGTCAAATTACAGCTGAGAGTCTGCACTTTAAGCCCATACTGATTATATAATTGTATCCTGAATATGTTTTCGTAAACGGCTAAAATAACAAAACTTGTCACTGTCCAAATATTTTTGGGCCTAATTGTACATATGTGTGTGTGTGTGTGTGTGTGTGTGTGTGTGTGTGTGTGTGTGTGGCACAGAGTAACCACTAGTTATGGATACAGTTTTGGTTGTTTAAAAGCCAATTTTTACAAGGTGTGGTGCGTTCTCTGATTGCAGGTGGTATTCCAGATCTTGGTGCCCCTCACTGATATCACAGATTGAGCAAATGTGGTGCGTCTGTGGGGGACCTCACAGTGTCCTCTAGTGATTACTCTGGCAGTTGTTCCGGTGTCAGTTCTCAGTTTAACATACGTATTCTCCCGGGAGGGGAGGGTAGCCATTTAATATTTTATGAATTGAACAGGCAAATTTGAGAGTTTTATAATTTTCAAAAGACAGAAGATTGTATTTTTTGTAAATATGACAATGTGGAGAAAAAAGGAATAGGCGAAGGCAACGAGCTGGACAACACAAGGCTTTATTATTTCTCCAACATAACAGCAAACATGCTTCTGAGCTCTGCTGAGCTACTGGCTATCTGAGTCTCTGTACATTCCTCTTTTATACTTTTATTTCCATATGTAGAGACCCAGAGCTTCCGACCCTCCTACATTGTTGTGTGAACAAAGAGAAATGCAGCACATTAACATAATATTCGCGGGCTCTGCTCAAACACACTTGTTTTTTCCGGCATTTCTTCCTCTCCCGGGGGGGGGGGGCATAGTGTTTTCGCTGTCCCACTTGATAGATACCCCCCCCCCCCCCCCGTGACACCTCTTCATTCATTGTCCTGTCTTCCCCTTGTCTCTCTGGCTGTGAGGAAACCCCAAAACTGTGCCCCCACAACAGCAATGATATGTGGGATCTTTCTTGTCAAGGATTTTTATGGCTTTTTTGTACAGAGATTCAGTAGGTTTGATTATGGTTATAAAGCTGTGGACAAAATTGTTGGTACCCCTCTGTTAATGAAAGAAAAACCCACAATGGTCACAGAAATAACTTGAATCTGACAAAAGTGGTAATAAATAAAAATTCTATGAAAATTAGCCAATGAAAATCAGACAATGCTTCTGAATTGTGGTTCAACAGAATTACTTTAAAAAACAAACTCATGAAACAGGCCTGGACAAAAATGATGGTACCCTTAACTTAATATTTTGTTGCACAACCTTTTGAGGCAATCACTGCAATCAAACAATTTCTGTAACTGTCAATGAGACTTCTGCACCTCTCAGCAGGTATTTTGGCCCACTCCTCATGAGCAAACTGCTCCAGTTGTCTCAGGTTTGAAGGGTGCCTTCTCCAGACGGCATGTTTCAGCTCCTTCCACAGATGTTCAATAGGATTTAGATCAGGGCTCATAGAAGGCCACTTTAGAATAGTCCAGTGTTTCGCTCTTAGCCATTCTTGGGTGTTTAGCTGTGTGTTTTGGGTCATTGTCCTGTTGCAAGACCCATGACCTGCGACTGAGACCAAGCTGTCTTGACACTGGGCAGCACATTTCTCTCTAGAATACCTTGATAGTCTTGAGATTTCATTGTACCCTGCACAGATTCAAGACACCCTGTGCCAGATGCAGCAAAGCAGCCCCAGAACATAACAGAACCTTCTCCATGTTTCACAGTAGGGACAGTGTTCTTTTCTTGGTATGCTTCATTTTTGCGTCTGTGAACATAGAGCTGATGTGCCTTGCCAGAAAGTTCCAGTTTTGTCTCGTCTGTCCATAGGACATTCTCCCAGAAGTTTTGTGGCTTGTCAACATGCAGTTTGGCAAATTCCAGTCTGGCTTTTTTATGATTTATTTTCAACAGTGGTGTCCTCCTTGGTCGTCTCCCATGAAGTCCACTTTGGCTCAAACAACAACAGATGGTGCGATCCGACACTGATGTACCTTGACCTTGGAGTTCACCATGAATGTGTTTAGAGGTTGTTCTGGGCTCTTTTGTTACCATTTGTATTATCCGTCTCTTCCATTTTTCAGCAAGTTTCCTCCTGCGGCCACGTCCAGGTAGGTTGGCTACAGTCCCGTGGATCTTAAATTTCTGAATAATATATGCAACTGTAGTCACAGGAACATCAAGCTGCTTGGAGATGGTCTTATAGCCTTTACCTTTAACATGCTTGTCTATAATTTTCTTTCTAATCTCCTGAGACAACTCTCTCCTTTGCTTCCTCTGGTCCATGTTTAGTGTTGTACACACCATGTCACCAAACAGCACAGTGACTACTTGTCACCCTTTAAATAGGCCGACTGACTGATTAAAAGTTTGTAGACACCTGTGATGTTAATTAGAGGACACATCTTGGTTGAACATGTCCCTATGGTCACATTATTTTCAATCTTTTCTAGGGGTACCATCATTTTTGTCCAGGCGTGTTTCATGAGTTTGTTTTTTAAAATAATTCTGTTGAACCACAATTCAAAAGCATGTCTGATTTTCATTGGTTAATTTTCATAGAATTTTTATTTATTACCACTTTTGTCAGATTCAAGTTATTTCTGTGACCATTGTGGGTTTTTCTTTCATTAACAGAGGGGTACTAACAATTTTGTCCACGTGTGTACCAGTGAGTGACCGGTTGGTAAAACAGTTATTGATGTGTGAGAAGATCATTGCATGCAGAAACATTTTGGCCGCATTAACTGTCAGTGATGGTCTAATTTGTTTAAAATTTCTTAGCTTGAATTTGATTATGTTTGAGATTTTATTGATGTGTTTTTCAAAGGTTAATGAGGAGTCTAAAGTCACGCCGAGGTACTTATGTTCCTCGACTAGTTGCAGGTCCCCCTTTTAAGAAAATGTTTGTTTGTAATATTTGATTATTGTTTTGTAAACATCATGCAAACAGGTTTTCTTTTTTTTTTAGTGTTTAGTAGGAGACATGAATTATTCAGCCAGTCATGGATTTGGGTCATCACTATTGTAAGAATACAGGTGGCTTCTAGTGTGTTTTTTGCAGGTGTGAATTTTACCATGCCATCTGCATACATTTGTATATGAATGTTTCTGCATACATTTGGTAGATCATTTATGTATAGGGAGAACAATATTGGTCCAATTATGGAGCCTTGTGGGACACCCATTTGACATTTCAAATATGGCAGTTTGACACCTTTGACCATTACACATTGCTTTGTCTAATATTAAAATTTGTTCTGGCACATTCAAGTGTGACAAATACGCAAAAAAAAAAAAAAAATCATGAAGGGGCAAATACTTTTTCTTAGCATTGTATGTCAGTAATGCTGAACTAATGCATTACTTATGTTGGTGTACTGTATGATAGAACTTATAATGTTGTGAACAACACCCAAGTATATGGCGGTAATGCACCTATTATCTGGTTGCCAGCTGCCAATCAAATCTAAAAGAAGAAGAATGCATCACTTTATGAATTCATGTTGCTCACCATGATGGTGAACAAATAATGGAAATCACTGAGGCGTCCTGTGAGTGTGATGTAATCCGAAAAAAAAAAAGCCATAATGATTCAGTTGCTTCATCATTAATTCATGATAAGCAACGTGAAGTCATAACTGATGTTGTGGAGTGTGTAAAATAAAAGACAGATTCACGACAGACAGTTTATTACACACTTCACATCTTTCAAGCACAGAACAGACTGACACATTTAAGCAGGCACTCTTCTTTTTCCCAAATCACTCTTCACAAGTTTCATGGCATTTCTCCACACACAGCATGACATTTGCATTACACTGCATTCAACCCCCTACATCCTTGACTCCTTCCTGCTGTCTCGCCAGGAATCTGCTGGGCATTGTTCTCCCATGCTTATCCACTGTCTCTTGTCTGAGATGCTAAATAATCTGACTCCCCCAAGGTGCTACACCTCCCCCCCCCAGCATCTTAGATAGAACAATAGAACATCAGTCCACACACCGTTTGGGCTTCCGTCTCCTCCCGTATCTGCTGTAACTGGGGTTTACTGCCTCTGTGGCGCTGCTGGGAGTGTGTCTGACTGCGGGTGGGCCGTGGCGAGGGGGGGGTTCAACTTCGCTCTGTCTGTGTGGCTGCTCTGGTGAATCGTTTCCCTGAGGAGCTCTCCGTGGGGGTCTTCCACGTCGAGTGGCCCTAGCCAACAGCACTTGCTCGTCCGCCACAACGAAAGCGGGTTTGAGTCTGTCTATGCCAATTTTCTCCCGCCTACCCCCCCAAGTCTAGCACAAAATGCTTATCCCCTGTTTCCAACACTCTGAACGGTCCATCATAGGGTGGGCGCAATGGAGGGCAGTGGGCATCATGTCTGACGAACACGAACTCAGCGCTCTTTAAAGTTTTAGGCACGAAAACACGCGGAAAACAGTGGTGGGCAGGGCCTGGCAGCGTGCCTGTGTTTGCGCTACGCTGCAAAAGCTGAGACGGGCAGCTGTCTGGCTCGGGATTATCTGGCAGAAATTCCCCGGGCAGCCGTAGGGGCTGCGCAAAAACCAGCTCTGCGGGGGAAGCTTCCAGATCCTCTTTTGGTGCGGAACGCAACCCCAATAAAACCCACGGCAGCCTGTCTACCCAATTTGCATCCGTCAGTGAAGCCCTGAGTGCTGCTTTCAGTGATCTATGAAAACGCTCGCATAACCCGTTGGCCTGTGGGTTGTACGCGGTTGTGCGGTGAATTGAAACACCCAGGCTGCGGGCCATCGTGGACCAGAGGTCAGAAACAAATTGAGGGCCCCTGTTGGATGTAATGTCCGACGGGACTCCAAAACGCGCCCCCCATGCTGTTAAAAAAGCGCGTGCTACGTCCGCGGACGTGGTTGCCGCCAGCGGGACTGCTTCTGGCCAGCGCGTGGTGCGGTCCACCACTGTCAGGAGGTGCGTGCACCCTTGTGATGGCGGGAGGGGGCCCACGAGGTCCACGTGAACATGGTCGAACCTCTTAGCCGGTACCCGAAACGGCTCCAAGGGAGCCTTCGTGTGTCTGTGTACCTTGGCTCGTTGGCACGCCACACAGGCTGCAGCCCACTCTTTTACTTGTTTGCGCAGGCTCGGCCACACAAACTTCTCTCCTACCATTTTGACCGACGTGCGCACTCCTGGGTGCACCAGAGTGTGAACCGACTCAAACACGCGGCGGCGCCACGCGACCGGGACCACCGGACGCGGGCGTCCCGTGGAGACATCGCAGATTAGGGGAGGCATGCCGTCTTGCAGCACCCTGCTCTCCAGCCTTAACCCTGTTGGTCCAGACTGGAGCGCGCGCACGTCTGCATCGCTAATCTGCTCTGCAGCCATGGCTGCGTAATCTATCCCCACGTAGACCGGGGCCACCACGGCGCGCGAGAGGCAGTCCGCCACCACATTCAGTTTACCCGACACATGCTGAATATCGGTAGTAAACTCTGAGATCATGGCCAGCTGTCTCTGCTGCCGGCCTGACCACGGTTCTGAAACCCTGGCCATCGCGAATGTTAGCGGTTTGTGATCCATGAACGCGGTGAAGCTGTGCCCTTCCAGACAGAACTGGAAGTGGCGTATGGCCAGATGGAGAGCCAGCAACTCCCTGTCGAACGCGCTGTATTTACGTTCGCTGTCGCGCAAAGTTCTGCTGAAAAAAGCAAGCGGCTGCCAAGCCCCGGCGACGCGCTGCTCTACGACAGCCCCTATGGCCACGTCTGAAGGGTCGGTGGTGAGTGCGGCGTTTGCCAGGGCTGCTTTAACCTCCGAGAACGCCCGCTCTCGCTCCGGGGTCCATTCGACCCCATCCGCGGGTTTCTGTCTCTTGAGCGCGGCGTACAATGGTTGCATGAGCTGCGCCGCGCGGGGAAGGAAACGGTTATAAAAGTTCACCATCCCCAAAAATTCCTGCAGTGCCCTGACCGTCTGAGGCCAGGGAAAATCCGCCACGGCGCGCACTTTGTCGAGCAGTGGGATCACTCCTTCCAGAGAGACGCGGTGCCCCAAAAAATCAATCTCCATCACGCCGAACTGGCATTTCGCCGGGTTGATTATTAACCCGTGCTCCTCCAACCTCCGGAAAACCGTCGTGAGGTGGGTTTCGTGTTCGGCTTCGGACTCACTGGCTACCAGGATATCGTCCAGGTAGACGAACACAAACGGGAGATCGCGCAGCACTGCATCCATCATGCGCTGGAATGTCTGTGCCGCTCCTTTTAACCCAAATGGCATGCACAGGAACTCGAATAGACCAAACGGAGTTATTACCGCTGTTTTGGGTACGTCCTCCGCGCGCACTGGGACTTGGTGGTAACCGTGGACCAGGTGTATTTTGGAAAAAATGTGTGCTCCGGCGAGGTGAATGGAAAAATCCTGTATGTGGGGAATTGGGTAGCGGTCATGCGCTGTGGCGTTGTTCAACCTGCGGAAATCACCGCATGGTCGCCACGATCCCTCAGCCTTAGGGACCATGTGTAGCGGGGAAGCCCATGGGCTGTTTGAACGCCTGATGATGCCCAACCTTTCCAGGTTGGCGAACTCCTCGCACGCTATGGCCAGTTTAGCTGCGTCCAAGCGCCGAGGTCTTGCAAAAACGGGCGGCCCGGTGGTGGTGATAAAGTGCTCCACCCCGTGTTTAGCAATAGCCGCCGAAAACGTCAGGACCGTGAGTGCTGGGAACTGAGTGAGCAGTGTGTGGAACTTACCGCCTGTAGCTGTGACGTTGGCTTGTGCTGTTGGCCGGGTCACTCGAGCTATACAGGGGAGAGATTCAAAGGACAGTGCATTAACCAGGCGCCTGTTGGCAACATCAACCAGTAAACCATGTGCACACAGAAAATCAGCCCCCAGGATATGGTAATTCAGTGCTTCTACGACAAAAGTCCACTCGTATGTACAGCTGTGTAGAGATAAGATCAGTGTCCTCTCACCAAAGGTCTTATTTTCCGAGCCGTTTGCTGCCAACATCACGGGGCCGCTAGGTCCTGCCAGTCGGTCGGCGTAGGTCGGCAGGATGAAGCTCATCTGGGCTCCGGTGTCCACAAGGAAACGCCTCCCCGAGCATGCGTCCGTCATGTAGAGCAGCTTGTTCTCTTTACCGAGGGTCGCAGTTGCTACCGACCGCCGGCCTCGGCGTTTTCCCGAGCGCTTGAATTGGCACGGTGGCGCACATCTGCGTGCGTTCTCTCTGAAGCGGCGGTGGTAGAAACAGGGCGTGCCTCTCTGGCGCTCCTTGGCCCCCGCTGCTGCTACCGTCGGTGGCTCCTCGCCTCCTCTGGTTGTCTCGCTGGGCTCCGCCGCTGCCGCGTTGACTGTGATCGCCCTGGTGGTGAGGATGATCCGGTCTGCCTCCTGCAGTAGCGCACGGTAGTCACGCGCGGCCAGCAACGGCGAATTGGCCAGAACCGCTCTCACCACCGTTGGAAGGTTCCGGAGGAAAAGTTGGGCAAACAGAAAGTGCCCGTCATCCGTGCCCATTAATGCCAGCATCTTCTCCATCAGGTCGACGGCTGAACCATCTCCTATCTCGGTCCGTCTCAGGAGCCTCTTCGCTCTCTCACATTCCGAGAGCGTGTAGCACTGGATGAGCGCAGCCTTGAGTGCCTCATATTTGTTGTGGGCTGGCGGCTGATCGAGCAGGCTCGTTACCTGCTAAGCTGTGCGGGTGTCCAGCGCTGTGACCGCATGGTAGAATCTGGTGCCGTCTGCTGTTACTCCCCGGAGGGCGAACTGGGCCTCGGTGTGGTGGAACCAAGAGTGCAGGTTGTGCTGCCAGAAATCCAGTAGCTTGACTGAAACCGCACACGCGTGGCTGGGGGCTCCAGTCCGGGCTGTCTGTGGGATAGCTGCTGCATCGCTGGGGCTTCCCGACCGGGCCGGCTCCGGGGTTCTTGCCTCGTGTTCCAAAATACGTCTTGGGTCACCAGTGTGGAGTGTAAATTAAGAGACAGATTCACGACAGACAGTTTATTACACACTTCACATCTTTCAAGCACAGAACAGACTGACACATTTAAGCAGGCACTCTTCTTTTTTCCAAATCACTCTTCACAAGTTTCATGGCATTTCTCCACACACAGCATGACTTTTGCATTACACTGCATTCAACCCCCTACGTCCTTGACTCCTTCCTGCTATCTCGCGAGGAATCTGCTGGGCATTGTTCTCCCATGCTTATCCACTGTCTCTTGTCTGAGATGCTAAATAATCTGACTCCCCCAAGGTGCTACAATGTATTAATTCATACAGTAGTTCAGGATATGAATTCTACTCTTTTTGTAAAGTGCCACCAAATAACTCGAGGTATGACCAAATGCAACTGAATTAAAAAAAAAAAAAAAGCACTAGTCTGTAATGTACTTGTGTGTGTGTGTGTGGGGGGGGGGGGGGGTGTACGTACGTGTACTAATTATTGTGAGTGGTACTCACCAGTCACCACTAGATGGAGACAAACACCCGAAATCTGTGCTAGTGATCGATTCTGA
Organism: Pholidichthys leucotaenia; assembly: GCA_020510985.1. Taxonomy (NCBI): domain Eukaryota; kingdom Metazoa; phylum Chordata; class Actinopteri; order Cichliformes; family Pholidichthyidae; genus Pholidichthys; species Pholidichthys leucotaenia. Next base: position 20,964,929 of record CM035840.1, on the reverse strand, counting down.
TGGAGAAGAAAATAAAGCTTTTCTGTATAAACTCAATGTTCTGATACAGGTAAGAATAATGTGGACAATTTGATAAAAGGTTCCTGGAAACTGAATCTATTTTAATATGAAAAGTGATAAAATCTATTAATAACTGTGCTGTGTTTCATTTCGAGCAGATTTTTTTTCTTATGTATGAATATGAACCAAATAATGGTTTTTAGGTGGCGATCGTTGCCTGTCAGTGTGAGTTTGACAGTTACCGACGTGTGTGGGAAATCCTGCAAAGTTTCTTCAGAGATTAATAATTTACGTCCACAAATCAATTGACCAGCAGTGACGGATGTGGGGCTCAACTCGGGCCTAAAAATAAAAGCATGGCATAAGAGAGCTCAGCGGATTTAAAGGCTTCTGCCTCCTCGGGTGTTTCCACGTTATTCCCGCAGCTTTGCAGATGAACGGGGCAACACTGGAATTTCAAGACCGGCTGCGTGCGCCCGGTTTGAAGTGAGGCGGGACTTTTACTTTCTCGGCCAACTTCCTGGCTCCGTGGGACGTGCCTGTGTGCGCCATCTCCCTGCTGTGTTGAAATAGGCAGGCTGCAGCCGAGCGGGGGGACAGGGCCACCTCTCACGGACCGTCGGAGACCACGGTGCAGTAAGTAACGCATACGTGTGCATGTATTCACGTGGATCCCGGACTGGGGTCCGGCCGGTCGGTCGGTGTGTGTGAGAGGGCGTGTGTGGATGTGGCAGGCGGGTACTAGTTGAATCTGGAGCGCGCAGCTGCACAATTACAGGGCTGGACAGATGTGGAGCTTTTAATTAGCCCTTTTTTTAAAATTACAGCTACTCTGATTTTCCTGGTTTGATACATATGTGTATATATATGCATATAAAAGGCTCCCCCCATACAGATGTGAGAAACACCCCCACTTCCATTCCAGATTTGACTGGTCTCCGTCGGGTCGGATGGACGGTACCGGCGATCCGTCCACAGCCGCACCGGGAGCGCAGCCGCAAAGCCGTGTTTACTTTGCACAGTGAGTGATGATTTCAGGTGTAGGTGTTTGTGAATGTCAGGGGACTTCTTGTGGGGTCAGGTTAATGTGTAGCCACGCAGACCGCCGCTGATTGGCTGAGAGAGAGAGAGACAGAAGCAGCGCGCGGGGGGGGGGGGCAGCTCAAAGGCCGTGTCAGTGCAAAGTTCAGCCTGTGATGTCATAGTGTTATTAATAGTGATTTAGGGTTTAATTAATGCAGTAAACTGACAGTGTGGCGGCAGGAATCAGCCTCCAGCTCAGCAGCTCTGGTGGGTTTTGGTTATGCTGGGATGTAATGAGGGGGTGTTGCCATGTGCTGAAGACCCCACTGAGATTCAGTTTAAAGGAGCAGCATCCATTTCTGCTGTGCTGTCAGTCCAGCTGCAGCCATCTTTGGTGCAGCTTCAGGTGTTCTGCCGCTGCTGCTCTCTGGGGTCTGGCTGGAGGTGGGAGCGACAGGGTTAAAGGGCCAGATCAGGCTGGGAGTCTCACGCTGATCACATCCACAGAGCTGCTGTTTTCCTTAGTGCGTTTTCTGGGTTTTGGTTTCAGCCAGTGTAATAATAAATGTAGAAAGCTTTACTCCCCTGACACAAATGCTGGGCTCTCTGATATTAAACACACAAAAAGGTTGTGCTAATTCTATTTAAAAAATATTGCCTTTTAATTAAGAAGTATTACACGAGAGTGAGTACGGTATCAATGGATATAGTGTGGGCCTCAGGTTATTTCACACCTTAGACAGAGAGGATGAATACACATGGGAGAACAATGCCCAAGTGGGTGAGAGGGGGTTGAATGAAGTGTAGTGTAGATGTCATGCTGTGATGAGGAAGTGCCTTGAACCTTGTGAAGTGTGACTTGATATAGAGAGAGGAATGCTTGATGTCACCAGTCAGTCTGTTCCTTGCTTGTGAGATGTGAGTGTGTAATAAATCGTCTGAAATGAATATGCCTCTTCATTTACACACTCCACACTGGTGACCCAAGACGTATTATGGAACACAAGGCAAGAACCCCGGAGCCGGCCCGGTCGGGAATCCCCAGAGACGCAGAAGCCAATCCGCAGACAGCCAGGACTGGAACCCCCAGCAACGCGTGTGCAGTTTCAGTCAAGCTACCGGATTTCTGGCAGCACAACCCGCACTCTTGGTTCCACCACACCAAGGCCCAGTTCACCCTCCGGGGGGTAACAGCAGACGACACCAAGTTCTACCATGTGGTAGCAGCGCTGGACTCCCGCACAGCCCAGCAGGTAGCGAGCCTGCTCGATCAGCCACCAGCCAGCAGCAAATATGAGGCGCTCAAGGCTGCGCTCATCCTGCGATACACGCTCTCGGAATGTGAGAGAGCGGATAGGCTCCTGGCGCGGACCGAGTTAGGAGATGGGTCGGCCGTAGACCTGATGGAGAAGATGCTGACGTTGATGGGCACGGGTGACGGGCACCTTCTGTTTGCCCACCTTTTCCTCCGGAACCTGCCAACAGAAGCAAGAGCGGTTCTGGCCAATTCGCCGTTGCTGGCCGCGCGAGAGTACCGTGCGCTAGCCTAGGAGGCAGACCGGATCATCCTCACCACCAGGGTGATCACAGTCAACGCGGCGGCAGCAGAGCCCAGCGAGACGACCAGGGGAGGCGAGGAGCCACCGACGGTAGCGGCAACGGGGGCCAAGGAGCGCCAGAAAGACACGCTCTGCTTCTAACACCGCCACTTCAGAGGGAACGCGCGCAGATGCGCGCCACCGTGCCACTTCAAGTGCTCGAGAAACGCCAAGGCCGGCAGTCGGTAGTATCTGCGACCGCCGGTGAAGGGAACAAGCTGCTCTACGTGACGGACTCGCGCTCGGGGAGACGCTTCCTCGTCAACACCGGAGCCCAGAACAGCGTCATCCTGCCGTCCTACACTGACCGGCTGGCAGGACCTAGCGGCCCCGGAATGGTGGCAGTAAACGGCTCGGAGATTAAGACGTTCGGTGAGAGAACACTGACCTTATCTCTACATGGCTGCTCGTATGAGTGGACTTTTATCATAGCAGCACTGTGTTGCCCGCTCCTGGGCGCTGATTTTCTGTGTGCACATGGTTTACTTGTGGATGTTGCTAACATGCGCCTGGTTAATCCACTGTCCTTTGAATCTCTCCCCTGTATAGCTCGAGGGACCCGGCCAACAGCACAAGCCAGTGTCACAACTCCAGGCGGTAAGTTCCACGCACTGCTCACTCAGTTCCCAGCACTCACGGTCCCGACGTTTTCGGCGGCCATTGCTAAACACGGGGTGGAGCACTTTATCACCACCACCGGGCCGCCCGTTTTTGCAAGACCCTGGGCACTTGGACGCAGCTAAACTGGCCATAGCGCGCGAGGAGTTTGCCAACCTGGAAAGGCTGGGCATCATCAGGCGATCAAACAGCTCATGGGACTTTCACTTCCGGTTATGGCTGCCACGTAGGACGGACGTGTCTCGCTCTGCTCTGCTCCTGGAGAAAAAAAATCGGCAAATAACTCTCTCATTTGGGACAGAACGTATCCCAGCATTTGGGCGAGGATATGTCGGCGAAGCCTAAGGCTGGAAAACCAGGAAAAGGAAAAAGCGAGCCGCCGAAACAGTCCAAATTAACGGACTTTCAGGTCTGTGACGCAGCAAACAAAACTCCATATATGGCGGAGGAGGCTGGCAACGGTGCGATATCTGCGGGGAATGGCGCAGATGCGCTGATGGCTGCCATGAGTTCAATGAGAGCGGACTTTTCCTCTAGATTTGATGGGATTATGACAGCGTTGGAAGGAATAAGAAAGGAATTGGGTGACTGTGTAGAACGAACGGCGCAGATGGAGCTCCGTCTCGCTAGTGCTGAAGATGACGTCACCCGTCTTCAATTAAAGGTGCGCACTTTGGAAAAAAAAAATAAATCTCTGGAAGATAATATTTTGGATTTGGAATCTCGGTCGAGACAGAATAATTTGAGGCTGGTGGGTCTTCCAGAGGAATCAGAAGGTCGGGACGTATGTTCCTTTCTGGAAAAGTGGATTCCGGAGGTGCTGGGCAGCGAGGAGTTGCAATCAGCAGTGGTTCTGGAAAAAGCACATCGTATTGGCCCACGGAGAGATGAGGGACCGCCGAGGACCTTAATTATGAAGTTTCTTAGCAACAGAGACAGGATGAAGATCTTCAACGCTGCACGAGCTAAAGGAGAGATTAAACACCAGGACCAGCAGGTGCGGTTCTACCCAGATTTGGCCACAGGAATCCAGCAATTGAGGAAGCAGTTTGATCCCGTACGTAAGGAGCTGCGCAACCTTGGGATTCGTCATGGTGTAATCTATCCTGCGAGACTGCTGACCACGTATGAGGGCAGAACCCACATCTTCAAGACCCCAGAGGAGGCGCAGGAGTTCATCAAGAAGATCAAAGAAGAAGAGGAGACTGGTGGGAGCTAAGCATGAACGGAATATAGGGTAGAATAATTAAGCATTTGCACAGGCATCTGACTGACTTGAAGTAAATAGTAAGTTTACAAAATATAGATTGTATTATATATTAAAAAAACAAAACAAAAACAAAACAAAAAAAAAAAAAACTATGATGTACAAAGTTGTTAAAAATTTTGGAGTTAAGTTGGAAAACTACAGAGGAGAGTTAATGTTACGTCATTAAAAGCAGTAGAGTTAGGGTGATTGGGAGGATGAAGAAGGAGTGGCTTAGGCTGTTCCCCGTGGGTGTGGAACGGTCGATGGCTATATCGGGAGACAGAATTTTTCTTTTGATTTTGGGGGGTTTGCCACAAGTGTGGGAAGGGGAAATTTGTTTGTGTGTAGTTTGTAGGATGAATGTTCAACCACTCATGTTTTTGCTTCTCTGTATGAGCATGTTTACACTGCAAGGTAATCCCAAACTCTCTATTGATCATGGACCAAAGTGTTAATCTTAATTTAACTTCATGGAATTGCAGAGGTCTACAAAATTTAAAAAAACTTAAACAAGTTATGAATAAAATAAAGGACATGGGTTCAAGAATTGTGTTTTTACAAGAAACTCATCTGATAGAGGAGGATGTTAAAAGAATTAGGAGTAGATGGCAGGGAAGTGTATTCACCTCTTCATTTTCATCCCGAGCCAGGGGAGTTATGACTCTCATACATAAATCAGTTCCTTTTCAAGTGAAAAATGTAATTGGAGACAAATTTGAAAGATATGTAATCATTCAAGGTTCTTTGCTATTAGAAAATATAAATCTTGTGAACTTATATGGTCCCAATATAGATGATCAGAAGTTCTTTGCTAATTTATTTCTCATCTTATCATCACTTACAGGGCAACATATAATAGCAGAGGATTTTAATTGTACATTGAATCCAGGTGTGGATAGATCAACAGGACTGGATTGTACGCACATTGGATGTAGGATGACTATTAATCATTTTATGAAAGAATTGAGATTGTTAGATATATGGAGAGAAATGAAACCACAAGTTAAAGCCTATTCTTGTTATTCCAGTACCTACAAGACATTCTCACGTATTGATTATTTTTTGATTTCCACAGAATTAAGGTCCAAGATTCAAAACTGCTTTTATGATAACATCGTGATCTCTGATCATGCACCCTGTTGTCTAATATATGTAGATAAAAAATTGACAAAGGAATCAGGTAGATGGCAATTTCAGCATAAATGGCTTCAGGATGAGGAATTTGTCAAGTATATAGAAAAACAGATAGACGAGTTCTTTGACATCAATACTACACAAACATCAGCATGTGTAAAGTGGGAGGCTTTCAAAGCTTTTATTAGGGGACATATTATTAGTTATACAGGATCAAAATCTAAGAAGACTCGAGAGGAGAGAGCTAAATTGGAACATAAAATAAAAAGTCTTCAGGAAAAAGTGTATGCAGGAAGTGACCCAAGGTTGGAGAATGAATTACTGATTTTGAGAGCTGAATACGACAAAAAATCAGCGAATAGAGCTGCCTCGAGTCTTCTAAGATTGAAACAATCTTTTTATGAACAAGGTGAAAAATCAGGAAAATTATTAGCATGGCAGATTAAACAATTGGAAATTAAAACACCAATTACCAGTATTATAAGTAATGGACAGGTAGTTATAGATCCTTTAGAAATTAATAGAGCCTTTAGAGATTACTATGAAAAATTATATGATACCAAAAATGAACCTGATTTAACAAAACTAAATGGGTTTTTGAACGAACTATCTATACCGTGTATTCCAAATGAAAACAGGGAGATATTGGAGTCTAAAATTAGTCAAGAAGAAGTTGGGCTAGCCATTGATAATATGAAATCAGGAAAAAGTGCAGGACCAGATGGTCTTCCAGTTGACCTTTATAAAAAATTTAAGAATAAATTAATAAAACCTTTTTTGGAAATGGTTTTAGAAGCATTTCAAAATAATAATTTACCATCATACATAAATAATGCCTTAATTATACTGCTGCCAAAACCAGGTAAGCCCTCTAATAAATGTGAAAATATGAGACCAATAAGCCTATTAAACGCCGACCTTAAGATAATCTGTAAAATTTTAGCAAGACGAATACAAGAAATTTTACCAAATATTATTAATCGAGATCAGAATGGCTTTATAAAGGGTAGACAAGGCTTCCATAATGTAAGAAGACTATTTAATATTATTTATTTTAATAAAGAAGCACCGGATACAGCTCTCCTATCATTGGACGCCGAAAAGGCCTTTGATAGAGTTGAATGGCCCTTTCTTTTTGAAGTCCTACAAAGGTTTGGACTTGGAAATAATTTCATAAAATGGGTTCAAATAATATACAATAATGCTACAGCAGAAATCCTAACAAATAACAATATTTCAAAACCAATAAAAATCAATAGAGGATGTCGACAAGGCTGTCCACTTTCACCTTTACTGTTTACTATGGCAATTGAACCTTTAGCGATAGCGATACGTTTACATTCACAAATATATGGAATTAAAGTTGGACCAACAGAACATAAAATCTCCCTGTACGCCGATGATATAATTTTGTTTATGTCGAATCTAAAAAAATCAATTCCAACCTTGTTGAATTTAATAAAGAATTTTGGGGAAATATCAGGATATAAAATAAATAAAACTAAATCTTCAATATTAATGCTAAATGAGACCCAGAGAAATTACCCAGCCCCTGAGGTAAATCAATTCAATGTTGTAAATCGGTTTAAATATTTAGGAATCCAAATTATGCCTAAGCTAGAATCAGTCGCCAGTGTCAACTATGAAGCCTTAATGTCAGATATCAATGAGTTAACTCAGAGATGGATGTCACTACCAATGTCGATGATCGGGAGAATCAATATACTTAAAAGTAATATTTTACCTAAAATACTTTATTTATTTCAATACATTCCCTTATCACCACCTTTAGATCTATTCTCAAGAATAAAAAAAAAGTTAGTGGAATTTATATGGAACAACAGGAGGGCTAGATTACGTTTGTCTTTATTATATTTACCATTTGATCGTGGAGGTCTGAAATGTCCAAATTTTATGTTGTATTATTGGTCGGCACAACTGAGGTCTATGACATATTATTTTTCATCAAATGATCTCCCTCACTGGACTGAAATGGAATCATACAATTTACCTTTACCTCTTCCCATATTCATATACTCAGATTCGGCAAAAAAATTACAAAAACAAGTTAAAAATCCATTTGTAAAGCATATGATCAAAATATGGTGTGAAGCTAAAAACTATTTAAAAGAACCACAGTTATTGTCACAATTTAGTCCAATATGGGGTAATCAATATTTTAAACCAGGGAGAGCGGACGCTGTATTTAAAGTATGGAATTTAAAAGGTGTTTAAACGAGCTTTGGGTAATGACCGAAAGAACGAGATCGCGGATACAAGCGGCTGAAATGAGCTTTCTCCGTAGGATTGCTGGACTCACCCTCAGAGATAGGGTGAGGAGCTCAGTCATTCGGGAGAGGCTCAGAGTAGAACCGCTGCTCCTCCACATTGAAAGGAGTCAGTTGAGGTGGTATGGGCATCTGATTAGGATGCCTCCTGGACGCCTCCCACTTGAGGTGTTTCAGGCACGTCCCACTGGGAGGAGACCCCGGGGCAGACCCAGGACTCGGTGGAGAGACTATGTCTCCCAGCTGGTCTGGGAACGCCTTGGTATCCCCTCTGAAGAGCTGGAGCAGGTGGCTGGGGAGAGGGAAGTCTGGGCTTCTCTGCTTGAACTGCTGCCTCCGCGACCCGGACCTCCGGAAAAGCGGTAGAAGATGGATGGATGGATGGATGGATGGATGGAATTTAAAAGGGATACAAAAGATTCAGGATTTATATTTGCCATGTGCAGACAACATAATGTCTTTTGAAGAGCTGAGGATCAAATTTAATCTCAATAGAACACATTTTTTTAAATATCTTCAACTTAGAAACTTTATTCGATCAAATCAAAATAAAGCTCTCACTCGACCTATTTATTCATCCTTGGAAAAAATGATGATGAAAGATAGTAAAAGAAAGGGTATTATTTCAGAGTTTTATAACTCATTGACACTATCTTCAAGTGAAAATTCACTGAAAAGATTAAACTACTGGAAAGAAGATCTGCAAATTGAAATTTCAGAGGAACAATGGGAATTGGCTTGTACAGAAGCTCAAACCAAATCAATAAATGCACGCCTTAAATTGATACATTTCAAATGGTTAATGCGGATGTATGTTACACCGGAGGAGTTAAATAGATCTAACAAAAATATACCAGATACATGCACAAAATGCATGGAAAGTAAAGGAACCCTATTTCATTGTTTATGGGAATGTAGATTAATAAGAATGTTTTGGGAAGAGGTGAGGGTAACAATTGAAAAAATAATCTCAAAACAAATCATATTGAATCCTAAACTGTTTTTGTTGGGTCTGTACCCAGAAAGGCATAATTTTAATAAAAGTGAAAGAACATTCATAGACCTCAGTTTGCTTAATGCCAAAAAATGTATTGCACTATTATGGAAAAAGACTCATAGACCAGATGTGACTCAGTGGTTAAGACAGATGTTAACAAACCTTCCATTAGAAAGAATAACATATATACTGAAATCAAAGGAAATTGTGTTTGAGAATATATGGAGACCTTTTATTGATTATGTAAAAAATTTAAACATAACTCTTGAAGAAGAAGGTGAATGATGTGTGTGGACCTTGTAAATTCCAAACTGGTGAACATAATATGTACACTTATGTATTGGATTGTCTAGACTAAACAGAGGAGCATTGTTGAAGACTTGATTTTGTTGGTGGTTGTTGGTGTTTTTAGTGCATTTTTTTTTTTTGTAGTACTTTAGTGTTAGTGTTTGATTGTTTGTATCATGTTTGTTAAAAAAAAAAAAAAAAGGTTCAATAAAGATATTGTGGAAAAAAAAAAAAAAACCCAGCTCATGGGCATCCCCGCTACACATGGTCCCTAAGGCTGAGGGTGTGTGGCGACCGTGCGGCGATTTCCGCAGGTTGAACAACGCCACAGCACACGACCGCTACCCAATTCCCCACATACAGGATTTTTCCATTCACCTCGCCGGAGCGCGCGTTTTTTCTAAAATAGACCTGGTCCGCGGTTACCACCAGGTCCCAGTGCGCGTGGAGGACGTACCCAAAACAGCGGTAATAACTCCGTTCGGTCTATTCGAGTTCCTGCGCATGCCATTCGGGTTAAAAGGCGCAGCACAGACGTTCCAGTGCATGATGGATGCAGTGCTGCATGATCTCCCGTTCGTGTTCGTCTACCTGGACGATATCCTGGTAGCCAGTACGTCCGAAGATGAACACGAAACCCACCTCAGGACAGTTTTCCGGAGGTTGGAGGAGCACGGACTGATAATCAACCCGGCGAAATGCCAGTTTGGCGTGACGGAGATTGATTTTTTGGGGCACTGCGTCTCTCCGGAAGGAGCAATCCCGTTGCCTGACAAAGTGCGCGCCGTGGCAGATTTTCCCAGGCCTCAGACAGTCAGGGCGCTGCAGGGATTTTTGGGGATGGTGAATTTTTATAACCGTTTCCTTCCCCGCGCAGCGTGGCTCATGCAACCATTGTACGCCGCGCTCAAGAGACAGAAACCCGTGGATGGGGTCGAATGGACCCTGGAGCGAGAGCGGGCATTCTCGGAAGTTAAAGCAGAAGTTAAAGCAGAAGCAGAAGTTAAAGCTGGCACATCCGGACCCGACGGCCCGGATAGCGCTCACCACCGACACTTCAGATGTGGCCATGGGGCGGTCGTGGAGCAGCGTGTCGCCAGGGCTTGGCAGCCGCTCGCATTTTTCAGCAGAACTTTGCGCGACAGCGAACGTAAATACAGCGTGTTTGACAGAGAGTTGCTGGCTCTCCATCTGGCCATACGCCACTTCCAGTTCTGGCTGGAAGGTCACAGCTTCACCGCGTTCGTAGACCACAAGCCACTAACGTTCGCGATGGCCAAGGTTTCAGAACCGTGATCGGGCCGGCAGCAGAGACAGCTGGCCGCAATCTCAGAGTTTACTACCGATATTCAGCATGTGTCGGGTAAACTGAATGTGGTGGCGGACTGCCTCTCGCGCGCCGTGGTGGCCCCAGTCTACGTGGGGATAGATTACGCAGCCATGGCCGCGGAGCAGATTAGCGATGCAGACGTGCACGCGCTCCAGTCTGGACCAACAGGGTTAAGACTGGAGAGCAGGGCACTGCAAGATGGCGGCCCACCCCAATCTGCGACGTCTCCAAGGGACGCCCGCGTCTGGTAGTCCCGGTCGCGTGGTGCCGCCGCGTGTTTGAGTCGGTTCACACTCTGGCGCACCCAGGAGTGCACGCGTCTGTCAAAATGGTGGGAGAGAAGTTCGTGTGGCCAAGCCTACGCAAACAAGTAAAAGAGTGGGCTGCAGCCTGCGTGGCGTGCCAACGAGCCAAGGTACACAGGCACACGAAGGCTCCCTTGGAGCCATTTCCGGTACCGGCTAAGATGTTCGACCATGTTCACGTGGACCTCGTGGGCTCCCTCCCGCCATCACAGGGGTGCATGCACCTTCTGACAGTGGTGGACCGCACCACGCGCTGGCCAGGAGCAGTTTCGCTGGCAGCAACCACGTCTGCGGACGTAGCACGCGCTTTTTTAACAACATGGGTGGCGCGTTTTGGAGTCCCCTTGGACATTACGTCCAACAGGGGCCCGCAATTTGTTTCCGACCTCTGGTCCGCGATGGCCCGCAGCCTGGGTGCTGCAATTCATCACACAATCGCGTACAACCCACAAGCCAATGGTTTATGCGAGCGTTTTCATAGATCACTGAAAGCAGCACTCAGGGCTTCACTGACGGATGCAAATTGGGTAGACAGGCTGCCGTGGGTTTTTTTTTTTCCACAATATCTTTATTGAACCTTTTTTTTTTTTTTAACAAACATGATACAAACAATCAAACACTAACACTAAAGTACTACAAAAAAAAAAAAATACATTAAAAACACCAACAACCACCAACAAAATCAAATCTTCAACAATGCTCCTCTGTTTAGTCTAGACAATCCAATACATAAGTATACATATTATGTTCACCAGTTTGGAATTTACAAGGTCCACACACATCATTCACCTTCTTCTTCAAGAGTTATGTTTAAATTTTTTACATAATCAATAAAAGGTCTCCATATATTCTCAAACACAATTTCCTTTGATTTTAGTATATATGTTATTCTTTCTAATGGAAGGTTTGTTAACATCTGTCTTAACCACTGAGTCACATCTGGTCTATGAGTCTTTTTCCATAATAGTGCAATACATTTTTTGGCATTAAGCAAACTGAGGTCTATGAATGTTCTTTCACTTTTATTAAAATTATGCTTTTCTGGGTACAGACCCAACAAAAACAGTTTAGGATTCAATATGATTTGTTTTGAGATTATTTTTTCAATTGTTACCCTCACCTCTTCCCAAAACATTCTTATTAATCTACATTCCCATACACAATGAAATAGGGTTCCTTTACTTTCCATGCATTTTGTGCATGTATCTGGTATATTTTTGTTATATCTATTTAACTCCTCCGGTGTAACATACATCCGCATTAACCATTTGAAATGTATCAATTTAAGGCGTGCATTTATTGATTTGGTTTGAGCTTCTGTACAAGCCAATTCCCATTGTTCCTCTGAAATTTCAATTTGCAGATCTTCTTTCCAGTAGTTTAATCTTTTCAGTGAATTTTCACTTGAAGATAGTGTCAATGAGTTATAAAACTCTGAAATAATACCCTTTCTTTTACTATCTTTCATCATCATTTTTTCCAAGGATGAATAAATAGGTCGAGTGAGAGCTTTATTTTGATTTGATCGAATAAAGTTTCTAAGTTGAAGATATTTAAAAAAATGTGTTCTATTGAGATTAAATTTGATCCTCAGCTCTTCAAAAGACATTATGTTGTCTGCACATGGCAAATATAAATCCTGAATCTTTTGTATCCCTTTTAAATTCCATACTTTAAATACAGCGTCCGCTCTCCCTGGTTTAAAATATTGATTACCCCATATTGGACTAAATTGTGACAATAACTGTGGTTCTTTTAAATAGTTTTTAGCTTCACACCATATTTTGATCATATGCTTTACAAATGGATTTTTAACTTGTTTTTGTAATTTTTTTGCCGAATCTGAGTATATGAATATGGGAAGAGGTAAAGGTAAATTGTATGATTCCATTTCAGTCCAGTGAGGGAGATCATTTGATGAAAAATAATATGTCATAGACCTCAGTTGTGCCGACCAATAATACAACATAAAATTTGGACATTTCAGACCTCCACGATCAAATGGTAAATATAATAAAGACAAACGTAATCTAGCCCTCCTGTTGTTCCATATAAATTCCACTAACTTTTTTTTTATTCTTGAGAATAGATCTAAAGGTGGTGATAAGGGAATGTATTGAAATAAATAAAGTATTTTAGGTAAAATATTACTTTTAAGTATATTGATTCTCCCGATCATCGACATTGGTAGTGACATCCATCTCTGAGTTAACTCACTGATATCTGACATTAAGGCTTCATAGTTGACACTGGCGACTGATTCTAGCTTAGGCATAATTTGGATTCCTAAATATTTAAACCGATTTACAACATTGAATTGATTTACCTCAGGGGCTGGGTAATTTCTCTGGGTCTCATTTAGCATTAATATTGAAGATTTAGTTTTATTTATTTTATATCCTGATATTTCCCCAAAATTCTTTATTAAATTCAACAAGGTTGGAATTGATTTTTTTAGATTCGACATAAACAAAATTATATCATCGGCGTACAGGGAGATTTTATGTTCTGTTGGTCCAACTTTAATTCCATATATTTGTGAATGTAAACGTATCGCTATCGCTAAAGGTTCAATTGCCATAGTAAACAGTAAAGGTGAAAGTGGACAGCCTTGTCGACATCCTCTATTGATTTTTATTGGTTTTGAAATATTGTTATTTGTTAGGATTTCTGCTGTAGCATTATTGTATATTATTTGAACCCATTTTATGAAATTATTTCCAAGTCCAAACCTTTGTAGGACTTCAAAAAGAAAGGGCCATTCAACTCTATCAAAGGCCTTTTCGGCGTCCAATGATAGGAGAGCTGTATCCGGTGCTTCTTTATTAAAATAAATAATATTAAATAGTCTTCTTACATTATGGAAGCCTTGTCTACCCTTTATAAAGCCATTCTGATCTCGATTAATAATATTTGGTAAAATTTCTTGTATTCGTCTTGCTAAAATTTTACAGATTATCTTAAGGTCGGCGTTTAATAGGCTTATTGGTCTCATATTTTCACATTTATTAGAGGGCTTACCTGGTTTTGGCAGCAGTATAATTAAGGCATTATTTATGTATGATGGTAAATTATTATTTTGAAATGCTTCTAAAACCATTTCCAAAAAAGGTTTTATTAATTTATTCTTAAATTTTTTATAAAGGTCAACTGGAAGACCATCTGGTCCTGCACTTTTTCCTGATTTCATATTATCAATGGCTAGCCCAACTTCTTCTTGACTAATTTTAGACTCCAATATCTCCCTGTTTTCATTTGGAATACACGGTATAGATAGTTCGTTCAAAAACCCATTTAGTTTTGTTAAATCAGGTTCATTTTTGGTATCATATAATTTTTCATAGTAATCTCTAAAGGCTCTATTAATTTCTAAAGGATCTATAACTACCTGTCCATTACTTATAATACTGGTAATTGGTGTTTTAATTTCCAATTGTTTAATCTGCCATGCTAATAATTTTCCTGATTTTTCACCTTGTTCATAAAAAGATTGTTTCAATCTTAGAAGACTCGAGGCAGCTCTATTCGCTGATTTTTTGTCGTATTCAGCTCTCAAAATCAGTAATTCATTCTCCAACCTTGGGTCACTTCCTGCATACACTTTTTCCTGAAGATTTTTTATTTTATGTTTCAATTTAGCTCTCTCCTCTCGAGTCTTCTTAGATTTTGATCCTGTATAACTAATAATATGTCCCCTAATAAAAGCTTTGAAAGCCTCCCACTTTACACATGCTGATGTTTGTGTAGTATTGATGTCAAAGAACTCGTCTATCTGTTTTTCTATATACTTGACAAATTCCTCATCCTGAAGCCATTTATGCTGAAATTGCCATCTACCTGATTCCTTTGTCAATTTTTTATCTACATATATTAGACAACAGGGTGCATGATCAGAGATCACGATGTTATCATAAAAGCAGTTTTGAATCTTGGACCTTAATTCTGTGGAAATCAAAAAATAATCAATACGTGAGAATGTCTTGTAGGTACTGGAATAACAAGAATAGGCTTTAACTTGTGGTTTCATTTCTCTCCATATATCTAACAATCTCAATTCTTTCATAAAATGATTAATAGTCATCCTACATCCAATGTGCGTACAATCCAGTCCTGTTGATCTATCCACACCTGGATTCAATGTACAATTAAAATCCCCTGCTATTATATGTTGCCCTGTAAGTGATGATAAGATGAGAAATAAATTAGCAAAGAACTTCTGATCATCTATATTGGGACCATATAAGTTCACAAGATTTATATTTTCTAATAGCAAAGAACCTTGAATGATTACATATCTTCCAAATTTGTCTCCAATTACATTTTTCACTTGAAAAGGAACTGATTTATGTATGAGAGTCATAACTCCCCTGGCTCGGGATGAAAATGAAGAGGTGAATACACTTCCCTGCCATCTACTCCTAATTCTTTTAACATCCTCCTCTATCAGATGAGTTTCTTGTAAAAACACAATTCTTGAACCCATGTCCTTTATTTTATTCATAACTTGTTTAAGTTTTTTTAAATTTTGTAGACCTCTGCAATTCCATGAAGTTAAATTAAGATTAACACTTTGGTCCATGATCAATAGAGAGTTTGGGATTACCTTGCAGTGTAAACATGCTCATACAGAGAAGCAAAAACATGAGTGGTTGAACATTCATCCTACAAACTACACACAAACAAATTTCCCCTTCCCACACTTGTGGCAAACCCCCCAAAATCAAAAGAAAAATTCTGTCTCCCGATATAGCCATCGACCGTTCCACACCCACGGGGAACAGCCTAAGCCACTCCTTCTTCATCCTCCCAATCACCCTAACTCTACTGCTTTTAATGACGTAACATTAACTCTCCTCTGTAGTTTTCCAACTTAACTCCAAAATTTTTAACAACGTTGTACATCATAGTTTTTTTTTTTGTTTGTTTTGTTTTTGTTTTGTTTTTTTAATATATAATACAATCTATATTTTGTAAACTTACTATTTACTTCAAGTCAGTCAGATGCCTGTGCAAATGCTTAATTATTCTACCTTATATTTTGTTCATGCTTAGCTCCCACCAGTCTCTTCTTCTTCTTTGATCTTCTTGATGAACTCCTGCGCCTCCTCTGGGGTCTTGAAGATGTGGGTTCTGCCCTCATACGTGGTCAGCAGTCTCGCAGGATAGATTACACCATGACGAATCCCAAGGTTGCGCAGCTCCTTACGTACGGGATCAAACTGCTTCCTCAATTGCTGGATTCCTGTGGCCAAATCTGGGTAGAACCGCACCTGCTGGTCCTGGTGTTTAATCTCTCCTTTAGCACGTGCAGCGTTGAAGATCTTCATCCTGTCTCTGTTGCTAAGAAACTTCATAATTAAGGTCCTCGGCGGTCCCTTATCTCTCCGTGGGCCAATACGATGTGCTTTTTCCAGAACCACTGCTGATTGCAACTCCTCGCTGCCCAGCACCTCCGGAATCCACTTTTCCAGAAAGGAACATACGTCCCGACCTTCTGATTCCTCTGGAAGACCCACCAGCCTCAAATTATTCTGTCTCGACCGAGATTCCAAATCCAAAATATTATCTTCCAGAGATTTATTTTTTTTTTCCAAAGTGCGCACCTTTAATTGAAGACGGGTGACGTCATCTTCAGCACTAGCGAGACGGAGCTCCATCTGCGCCGTTCGTTCTACACAGTCACCCAATTCCTTTCTTATTCCTTCCAACGCTGTCATAATCCCATCAAATCTAGAGGAAAAGTCCGCTCTCATTGAACTCATGGCTGCCATCAGCGCATCTGCGCCATTCCCCGCAGAAATCGCAGCGTTGCCAGCCTCCTCCGCCATATATGGAGTTTTGTTTGCTGCGTCACAGACCTGAAAGTCCGTTAATTTGGACTGTTTCGGCGGCTCGCTTTTTCCTTTTCCTGGTTTTCCAGCCTTAGGCTTCGCCGACATATCCTCGCCCAAATGCTGGGATACGTTCTGTCCCAAATGAGAGAGTTATTTGCCGATTTTTTTTTTTCCAGGAGCAGAGCAGAGCGAGACACGTCCGTCCTACGTGGCAGCCATAACCGGAAGTCGCCGTGGGTTTTATTGGGGTTGCGCTCCGCGCCAAAAGAGGATTTGGAAGCTTCCCCGGCAGAGCTGGTTTTTGCGCAGCCCCTACGGCTGCCAGGGGAATTTCTACCGGACAATGCCGTGCTGGGCAGCTCCCCGTCTCAGCTTTTGCAGCGTAGCACAAACACAGGCACGCTGCCGGGCCCTGCCCACCATAGTTTTCCGCATGCCTTTGTGCCTAAAACTTTGAAGAACGCGGAGTTCGTGTTCGTCAGACACGATGCCCACCGTCCTCCATTGCGCCCACCCTATGATGGACCGTTCAGAGTGTTGGAAACGGGATAAGCATTTTGTGCTAGACTTGGGGGGTAGACAGGAGAGAATTGGCATAGACAGACTCAAACCAGCCTTTGTAGTGGCGGATGAGCAAGTGCTGTTGGCTAGGGCCCCTCGGCGTGGAAGACCCCCACGGAGACCTCCCCAGGGGAACGATTCATCAGAGCAGCCACACGGACAGAGTGAACCCCCTCCCCTCTCCATGGCTCACCCGCAGTCAGACACACTCCCAGCAGCCTCCCACCGGCACAGCAGCGCCACAGAGGCAGTAAACCCCAGTTACAGCAGATATAGGAGGAGACTGAAGCCAAAACAGCATGTGGACTGATGTTCTATTGTTCTATCTAAGATGCTGGGGGGGGGGGGGGCGGTGTGGGCCTCAGGTTATTTCACACCTTAGACAGAGACGATGAATACACATGGGAGAACAATGCCCAAGTGGGTGAGAGGGGGTTGAATGAAGTGGTGTAGATGTCATGCTGTGATGAGGAAGTGCCTTGAACCTTGTGAAGTGTGACTTGATATAGAGAGAGGAATGTTTGATGTCACCAGTCAGTCTGTTCCTTGCTTGTGAGATGTGAGTGTGTAATAAATCATCTGAAATGAATATGCCTCTTCATTTACACACTCCACAATAGTAGCTCTGGGTTCCACGTAGCAGAGGGCATTAGGGTATCACACCTGTAGTTGGTAGATTCAGGAGGAGCAATGTGGTTTTCGTCCTGGCCGTGGCACATCGGACCAGCTCTTTACCCTCTCGAGAATTCTTGAGGGTTCGTGGGAGTTTGCCCAACCAGTTTACATGTGTTTTGTGGACTTGGAGAAGGCATTTGACCGCGTCCCTCGTGGTTTTTTGTGGGGGGTGCTTCGGGAGTACGGGGTATCGGGCTTGTTGTTACGAGCTATTCGGTCTCTGTACGACCGTTGTGAGAGTTTGGTTCGTATTGCCAACACTCAGTCGGAGTCATTCTCAGTGAGAGTTGGACTCCGCCAGGGCTGTCCTTTGTCACTGATCCTGTTCATAATTTTTATGGACAGGATTTCTAGGCGCAGCCAGGGAATGGAGGGTGTCATGCTTGGTGACCACAGGATCTCATCTCTGTTGTTTGCAGATGATGTTGTCCTGTTGGCTTCATCCAGCAATGACCTACAGCTCTTGCTGGGACGGTTTGCCGCTGAGTGTGAAGCGGCTGGGATGAGAATCAGCACCTCCAAGTCCGAGTCCATGGTCCTCAGCCGGAAAAAGGTGGATTGTCCTCTCTGGGTTGGGGACAGGCTCCTGCCCCAAGTGGAGGAGTTTAAGTATCTTGGGGTCTTGTTCACGAGTGAGGGGAAAATGGAGCGAGAGATTGACAGACGGATTGGAGCAGCATCTGCAGTGATGCGGACGTTGTACCGGTCTGTTGTGGTGAAGAGGGAGCTTAGTTCTAAGGCAAAGCTGTCAATTTACCAGTCAATCTATGTTCCTACCCTCACCTATGGTCACGAGCTTTGGGTAATGACTGAAAGAACACGATCGCGGATACAAGCGGCTGAAATGAGCTTTCTCCGTAGGATTGCTGGACTCACCCTCAGAGATGGGGTGAGGAGCTCAGTCATTCGGGAGAGGCTCAGAGTAGAACCGCTGCTCCTCCACATTGAAAGGAGCCAGTTGAGGTGGTATGAGCATCTGATTAGGATGCCTCCTGGATGCCTCCCACTTGAGGTGTTTCAGGTACGTCCCACTGGAAGGAGACCCCGGGGTAGACCCAGGACTCGGTGGAGAGACTATGTCTCTCAGCTGGTCTGGGAACGCCTTGGTATCCTCTCTGAAGAGCTGGAGCAGGTGGCTGGGGAGAGGGAAGTCTGGGCTTCTCTGTGTGAACTGCTGCCTCCGTGACCCGGACCTCCGGAAAAGCGGTAGAAGATGGATGGATGGATGGACCTGTAGTTGGTATATTCATGATACTGTAACGACCTCGAGTGTAATATCGCTTTTATACAACAGTTCTGGCAAGCACAGTTTATTAAATGACAGCAATGCTGGACAAAATATTATGATTTGTTATAACCAGTTATTTTGTGAAGTTGAGAAAAAATAGTCCCATCAAAATGTGGCCAGTAACTGTTGCTAAACATCTCAGTCAGCATAAAGACGTCTATTGTCATTTCACATACATTTTTTATTTTTTTTTATTTCTTATTTTGTACCCGTAGGTAGATTCGTTCTGCAGTCCGGTGACAAGCCACCAGCTGCCGGTTGCTGTATGCGCAAGCGACCGGCAGCTGGTGGTATTTAATTTGTAAACCGGTATTTAATTTGTTTACACATGTAAACAAATTAAATACTGTCAAGTGCAAAAGTCAGTGTTTATAAAACACTTGTTTGTAACAGTTTTCTCTTTTCGTTCTCTGTAAAGCGTGTCCAAAAATTGGTCAGTCAGCACAAACCCATTAAGTTACATCAGAGGATTTAGAAATCACATAAGAGGTAATATTCCACAACTTATCTTTTTATTTTTTTGAATCATGCAAAGAACATCACAGCTGTGAGGTCCTAATCTCAGCATGATCCGTTAGTAAGACCCAGAAGAACAAAAGCATTGGGTATTTAAAGTCTCTCAGTCCGGGGGGAAACCCCCACCCACACAATCGGCTGTCTTCTTGTGAGCTGAGTATTTCCATGAAGCATCTCTTCTCGTGGAATGGCTCAGGAGGTGTCCTGCTACTGCTGTCTGGTTCCGCTTCCCCTTTCTCCTTCAGCCGAGTGGCTGCCTTGCCCTGGATTCGACTCAGCCGCTCCTCTCCCCGTCTCTTAGCTGGTTTCATATCCTATTTACTTCGTACAGCTTTTACATTCATTCATTCATTCATCTTCTTCCGCTTAATCCTTTTCGGGTTGCGGGGGGGCTGGAGCCTATCCCAGCATCTTTGGGCGAGAGGCAGGGTCCACCCTGGACACATGTCGCGACCCTTTCCCCAGTGATATTAATCCATGTTGTTTATGTGTAAGCAGAAGCAATTCTTCATTTGCAAAGCTTATAATGGGTGTTTGAGTGCAGACCTAAAAACAACCACATCCAGTTATGTAAGCAGGTGTAGCAGTGCAAAAGTCTTCATGCAGGAAGAAGCACATTTGTGTGAAGATTTTTAATGTCTAAGTTATCTAAGCATTTCTATCACATGTTGAGCCGGTACTGCAGAAGACCGGCGATCAAAACGCCGGTCGTTAAGAACACCGGTAGCTAGTAGTTAGCATGATAGCGATTTAGCACACTTCGCTCACTTTCCTTTGCATTTTCAGATGAAACAAAGAGTCCATCACCACAAAGGTATTGTGATTTGTTAATGGAGACAGTAAATCAAAACTCGAGTACTGCTTATTTTTTTGAACAGATGTGAAATAGCTTAATGAGCTTAATGACGTTCATACAAGGGCAGAAGGAAACTAAGTTTATTTCAAAAGGGTGGGACTTCCTGGTCACAGATGTATAGAGGGGATGCATTGGAACAGAATTCTTGACAGTTATAGGACAGTTACCATAGCAACACAGCACTGAGCAGCAATCACGTAACGGCTTTATTTTGTATGCAGCAAAACATAAAAATCACACAAAATATTTAGTCACAGCAGTGCACAGAGTACTTTTTTTTTTTTACTTTAGATGTTAGTACCACACCATTTACTTAACTGTAGTTATGTGTGGGTAAAGACCAAGGACTCAGAGTTTTTTAACTGACATGAGTTCCGTTCGGTGACATCACACATACCCTCTATAATTTCTTGTCAAACGGCACCTCACTGTGGAAATTAAGGTATCCAAAACAGTACTGCAACTCTTAGAGAGTTGATAGAAAATTACTGTTAGTAATTAACAGTTACATGAACACCTTTGAAGTGGAGTGATACATATCCAGTGAAGTTGGAGTGCAATTATTGTGGAATATAGTAACTCCTGGAATCCCTACTGTCCAATCAAATTGTTTGGTCGGAACTAACTGTTGTATAATTGAAGACATCATTGCTGATGTTCTGTAGACCATAGCACTGACGTGTGTGTGTGGAGTGGTGCCCAAACAGTTACTTAACCACTGTAATGGTCTTTTAACAGGCATAAGCGTGAGTGTGTTTTGGAAACACGGAGATAAAACAGAACATCGTTAGCACTATTTGCCTCACAGTAAGAAGATGATGGGTTCAAATCCACCAGTCAGCAGAACCTATCGATGTGTATTCTGCATGTTTTCCCCATGCTAGCGTGGGTTTACTCCGGGTACTCTGGTTTCCTCCCACATTCCAAAAGCATGCAAGTTAGGTTAATTGGAGACTAAAGTGTGACTGTGCGTAAATGGTGAAGGGATTGGAGCTGCACCGTCACTGCCCTTGAATTTCCCTCTGGAATTGATAAAGTATACAAAAAACCCCTTATTATCTTCTTATAGGGACTTGTTATAGTGAAAATCCTTTCAAGCTGTAATGCCTGATTAATCACATTTTTGCACTTTAGAGTGAAGTGTTGAGCTAATTGATGGGCAGCTCACTGCAGATAGTGTTATAGTTTCTCCAGTATTTAAACTTGCTGTATCATCCTGTATGCATGTGAAAAACTTTGATTATGTTCTCAAGCTCCCACAAAAAGATCAGTGCCAAAAAAGGAGTTAATGCAATGTCAAAGGTCAGAAGATTTGGGCACTTATGTGATTTCAGAAAAATCGCTACTCCTCCTAGGAAACTGCCTCGATGCTCTCCAAACTCACTCACTGTGACCCTCAGATCAGATCCTGCATCCAGGTTGAGGTCAAGGTTGTTGTCAAAGGTCAGGAGATCTGGGCATTTATAATGTTACGAAAAATGTTACTTCTCTAAGGCCGTTGACATAGACCTTAAGCACATCCTAGATGGGTCCACATCTAGGCTGTGTTCAAGGTCAACAGTCGGGAGATCTGAACGTGCTCTGCATGATTTTGTGAGACTGGACTGGGCTACCCTGTCATTGACGGTCTGGTTTTAGACAAATGTTTTCCACTGTCCTCTCAGTAACTGAGTAGATTGAACAGCGTTTGAAGAGTTCTGATTTCAAACTCAGATATTTGAAGCCATCTTTCAGTTTTCACAGATGTATTAAGTTTGCAGTTAGTTGATGCCAGAATAACGATGTATAACGGTTTCTAAAAATCAGTAAAATCAAATGTAGTTAATTACTGTTTAATGTTGGGGTATGCAGCATTTTTGTTCTTTGTCCTTTGTGGGCAAAAATGTGCGTGGCAAAGGTTATTAAGGCTTTGTTATTATTGTTTATTCTTTGTCAGTGTAACCCAGTGTAAAACCAGTGTAAAAGTTTACAACCCCATCTTCATTATTAGTCTTCTTCACTTCTTGCAGTACATGCATGCAAAAGGTTTTGTTATATGCTAAGAACTGGTTTTCACACTCCCTGTGGTGTGTGCACCACAATGAGGCTTTGAGATTGAAAGCTGCACAACTTTTGTGTCAGGTCAGCAGTCACCATAGCAACATTATGGCTAACAAGAAAGGAACATTGTATTCCACAGGTCGGGCCTCACTGACATTTCTCTGAAGAGAACAAGTAAACTTCTGGCGATAGTACTGAAAAGGCAAAGGGAAAAAACATGAAAACAGTACAAAGATGTGCAGCATATGGAAGAAATTACTGTAACATTTTCTTTCCTCAGATAAACATGGCAGCACAGCTTTCTACTTCAATAAACATTAAGGAGCCGCGATGGGACCAGAGCACATTTGTAGGCCGAGCCAAACACTTCTTTACCGTCACAGACCCCAGAAACGTCCTCCTTACCAACGAACAACTAGAACATGCGCACAAAATCATTACAGACTACAGGTAAACAAAGCTGCTGCCGCTACAGAGATTATGTGCTGTACCGGTATAAGAGGAAATGCTTGCTTCTATGTGCTGTCTCGTAGGCAAGGTATAGTCTCCCCAGGGCTGACGGAGGACGAACTGTGGCGAGCAAAATATGTTTTTGACTCGGCTTTCCACCCCGACACTGGAGAGAAGATGATCCTGATCGGCCGCATGTCAGCACAGGTTCCGATGAACATGACAATCACTGGATGCATGATGACATTTTACAGGTATGAACTTGTAGAAATATTGTGCTGCAACTGTCAAGCTCGCAATTAATAATTTTCAGGCGGCAATGAATGAGACCTTCATGCAGCAAAATCAATCATGTCTGTTTTAAGGTGAGATAGTCCTTTCTTGGTCCCCACACAGGGAAATTCAGGTGTTACAGCAGCAGGAAGTCAGGGACAGTAGATTTAACAGAAAAAAGCAACAAGTATGTTAAATATCTGAACGATAAGCTAAAAGAAGCAAGACATAACAATACTATGATGGTGATATGAGCCGTCAGTATCAGACATTTAACACTAGTTAAAGCACATACATTGTATGATAATGAAAAGATGCAGGCCAGCACGGCAATTGGGCAAGTCACATGGCAGGTGATGTGGCAGTATGGCCAGTCGTATAAGGTGACATCTAGTTATCAGTGCAAAATGTTCACAAAAATAAAATATTCAAGGTGCAAGTGTAAGGTGCATTAACATTTCTTTCAGGGAACTAGTGATGCGGTGATGATGAATCAATAGACCAGAAATTGGTGGGTGGTCAGAGCTGTGTCGGGCTGTGTCGCAGGCTCTTATGCAGTCTTAATGACAGTATGAACAAAGGAGCGCTGGAAGCTGCAGCTGGGTGGAATGGTGCGATTTCAAGTTTGTTACTTCAGTTTCAGGGTGTTAGCAGTTTGCACACCTTTTATTTACCCTGACAAATGTGTGTATGGACACGTTCATGAGTGGCATGCCCAGCATGTGGTCACCTTTTGCCAGTTGTTCTGTGTGACTAGAGCATGAATACTGTTGAAAATCTAGATGATTAGGGTAATTATTGCATTGATTGACATAAATAGACCACATGCCAATACCCTGTTGCCCTCAGGACTGCACACAGCATTTTAGCAAAGATTTGTGTCAATTTCCAACATTTCATGTCAGCCAATGGCACCAGAACAGTTCTGTTTCATAGTAAACTTGATCCTCCCCCGCTGAAATCAGAGTGACTGAAATGCAATATAGAGATTTTAATCATTTGCAACATGAGATGTCTGGTGACTTTCTCTGCCGTTCGACTATTCTGATCCTAACATCAGAGCACATGCTAATTAATTAACCTTATCATGCTAGCTCTCACTGGCATCATGCAACGCCTCTATAAATCATTTTCAACACATCAACAGGCTGCTCACTTTTATCTGAATAACCTCCAAATACTGTATGTTGTAATGAACATAACCTGGAGAAGCTGCAGTAAAGGTTACTTCACCACAGACACTAACAAGTGAGATAAGTGTACAACAGCCACACATTCACAATAAAGCAGCCAGGTTATAAAACACATTCCTGCCTGTTTAAAGTTGATTCTTAATCTGTGGCCCACGGAAGTTCTGAGTAACAGCTGCCAAACAGCTGAAATGAGCACATTTCTCATGTGTAAATCCTGTTAGCTCGTCGGTAGCCTGTTGACTGGATGCTGCACGGATCGGGTGGTTGCTCATCTTCCGCTAAGGCTTCCTGTCACAGTTTAGTTCATATTTGTGAGTTTTTCTGACACCACTGATTCTCTTTGGGCTCCGTTGTGTTTTTACCAACCAGTCTAGTGTGCATGTGTGCAAAAACGGAAAGCAGGCCTAAAATATTGCTTGTCTGGTTATTATTTGCTCCTGAAGGACATCACGACCATTACTGTTAAAAACCAGTGATCTATATTTTCTGTTGTTTGTTCTTGTGCCCTTTCATAAAGATTGTAACTTTTGCAGGACGACTCCAGCGGTGCTGTTCTGGCAGTGGATCAACCAGTCTTTTAACGCAATAGTCAACTACACCAACAGGAGCGGCGACGCTCCAATCACAGTCGGGTAAAGAGATGTCTTGGCACGGGCACTTCTCACGTTATTAACCCTTTAATGCAGCAGTTTTTGTGATCAGTAATTCTTCTGTTTGCAGTCAGCTTGGCACAGCTTATGTGTCTGCCACCACGGGGGCAGTTGCCACCGCTCTAGGACTAAATGCACTAACAAAGGTATTGGTTCATCTAACGTCATGCTGCATCTCATTTTAATACATTAACCTCCCATGTATGGGTGTGGCCACGTGAAGACGGCCACACAAGGTGACATAATTGCTTTGTTTAATTAGGTAATTAGACTGTCAGTGAAAGAAAATAACTTCAGGGTCGTGATCAAAATTAACAGCTGTTACACAGACTTTGTAGTAGAAAAGCCTCTACTTGCAGTGTATCCAGCATTTTATACTGCAGACTTAAACTCGTCTAAAAATGGAAATATTTTTATTTAACATGAGAGCTCGTTGATATCCCTGCTTGTACTGATTCTTGTTTCTATCCCCCTTTCCTCTCGCTGCAGCACGTTTCACCTCTGATTGGACGGTTTGTTCCGTTCGCTGCTGTAGCTGCTGCTAACTGTATCAACATCCCTCTGATGAGACAAAGGTAAGGGGGACGCGCAGAGCTCTGCACGGAGCGTCACTGACGTGGATGGCAGCTGTGACCGGGGGCTCTCGGTTTTCCGGTTGTCCGTCAGTCTGTCAGTTCCGCTCTTGTTAACTCTGTATCAGTTGAACGCCTCAGTTGTTTCACTTGGACTCAAGGTTACAGTTTAGTGCTCAAAGGCTGTAAAACCTCGGGAATTCTCAAGAATTCTCTCACTGATTATAAGAAATTACATGGAATTATATATTTTCATTGAAGTTTGTAAAAGATTGTCACTTTGGCGTTACAGTCTTTTCTGAAATAAAACTGGTTCACAATGAACTGCCAGCTCAGAAAGAAGGGGCGTTCATATGAAATGAACCTCTTAAAATTCTGGTGTTCCGCCGGCAGGACTGTCACGTATGAGAAAGGAATCTGAGCCTAGTTTCATGCAGGGAACCAACAGCCAACAAGCCTTGATTATTAGAACTCAGAACTATATACACAAGTGGCCGTGCCCGCCTGACGTCACCCTGTGGGCGGGTACGGCATCACACACACACACACACGACACAACATTCCCCTCCCCCTTACAGAAGTGTAAGGCCACACACACAATCGAGACCCTCCCCAATTTAGGACCCCAATCACGCACTAAGGAACAGGGAACAAAGATCACATTCACACCAAACAACTAAAACAGTCGGACCTAGTCTCTGAAAACGTATAAAATAATCCCATACCATACATGCTCTCATGCACACCAGCAAGATATATACGTATTTACACTTTAACGTTTAAGTTACACCAATGTCCGTTGGCAGCCAGAGGTGAAACCGGCCTGGGGGACCAGGGAAATCAGCATCACTGCCGTCGGCGTCAACGACAAGAAAAAAGTTGCAAATTTTGAGAAAAAAGTTGCAAATTTATAGGAAACAGTTTGCAGATATTTGAGGAAAAAAGTAAAAAATTTATACAAGGAAAAAGTTGCAAGTTTTTCCAAGAGGACCTGGATGCAGTGGCAATATGGCCGCCGAGTCACCTGTGTACCAGATCTGGGGACCAGAAGTAATGCAAAGTTCGATGGAAAGGACGCCCTCGTGTGAGCTGGAGACAGGAAGTTGCCCACATAGCACCCAGGAAAACAAGATGTAACATTATAATCAGCTAAAAAAAACGTTAATACGGCATCCTTTCCACGGAACTTTGTGTCACTTCCAGTCTCCAGATCCAGTCCACAGATCCAGTCCACAGATCCGGTACACAGACGACTCAGCAGCCATATTGTTGTTTTAAGGCATTTGTTTTTTCTATCTTAGCAATAGATTTATAAAAACTTTTCAAGTCATTTTTAAATGCTGTATTTTAATATTTTTTTAGCCGATTATAATATTACATTTTGTTTTCCTGGCTGCTACGTCGGCAACTTCCCGTCTCCAGCTCACACAAGGGCGTCCTTTCCACGGAACTTTGTGTCACTTTCGGTACATAGGTGACTCGGCGGCCATATTGCCGCCGCATCCAGATGGGTCTCAGTTTTTGAGAAAAAAGTAGCAAAAAAGTTGCAATTTTTTGAGAAAAAAAAGTTGCAAATTTATAGGAAAAAAGTTAAAAATTTATCCAAGAAAAAAGTTGCAAATTTAACCTCTTAAGATTCCGGTGTTCTGCAGGGATCCAGTTTTCTAGTGCCACTCAGTGAAGAAAGAATTAGATTTTCTTTGCTAAATTTAGGGAAACTGTCTGGAATGCTGAGGGCTTAATCATGTTTTATATTTGCTTGGATCCTGAGTTGGTGACACTGTTTTTGGCAGTTAATAAATACCTTTGAAACGTTGAAGACGAGGACTCAAATCTCAGACAGAATGATGGTGTGCTGCTGGAGTAAAGGCAACGTTCATTAGCAGCAGTCGAAGAGACGGCTGCAGTGGTGGTGGGAAATAAAACTACTTTGTGCACTGCTGGGGCAGCTCGGTGGGGCAGTGGCTAGTTAGAAAGAAGGTCGTGGATCCAACCCTGTCCCCGGCCGGCGGCCGCTTTTCTGTGTGCAGTTTGCGTGCCCTCCCCGGGAGGCCTCTGGTGCAGCTGAAGTCACGTTCATATGCAAGGAAATCCCTCAGAATAAATGCAAAATCTCCCTGCCTGCTGCTCTGCAGGATCCAGATCATCTTGTCCACTTTGTGCTGTATCCTGTCTCCAGGGAACTTAAACATGGGATTCCTATAATGGATGAAAATGGCAACAGGTTAGGAGAGTCGACAAAAGCCGCGCAGCAGGCGATCTCTCAGGTGGTGGTCTCCAGGATCCTCATGGCTTCTCCAGGAATGGGTATGGGTGCCAATAAATCAATGGAAAGCTAATATAGATGATGCTTTAGATTTGATTTAATCTCTGTCTTGCACTGAATGTGACCATTTAGAGACATTCCAGTCCCACTTCCATAAAGGTCAAGATGCGGTGTGTTTAAAGCAGAATGCAGCGATTTACAAACGGGCCACGACACACTGCTGCTGTCAGATGTCTCACTTTCACACGTCTGATGTGTTCTAGGTTCCGCTGTGAATAAAACAGTGGCTTCAAATCACCGAATCAGCTGAAAGTTCAGGGTTTTTTTTCAGATTTCATACAGCGTCCCAACCTTTGTGGAAGTGGAAATGTCATTTTAAACCGCATCTTCACACCCTGTCACATAGTCAGTGTTTCTTTTGTTTTTTCGTTTCCAGCTATCCCTCCGTTTTTAATGAACCACTTAGAAAAGAAGGCCTTCCTGAAGGTAAGCACATTTCTGAACCGCTGCACCCATTTGAGACGCACACTGCACAATGCTTCAGCTGCGGCGTGATCCACAACGCCGCACGGATCGGTGGGAGCGACTTGGCCCCGCCGAGCGGCGACACGTCGGCGGGATGAGAAGCGCCGCAGACACGAGGCCGCTCTCACACAGCAGTCCGCCGCTGCCTTCGTGCCCCTCATTCCTTTTTTTCTTTTTTTTGTCTGCCTGCTCTTTTCAGAAGTTCCCATGGATGAGTGCACCCATTCAAGTCAGCCTGGTGGGATTCTGGTGAGTCGTCAGAGAGGCTCCGCCCTCTACGCCATCACGTGTGACGCCCCCCCCCCCCCCACATACCAGATACGTTAACATCCTCATAACACAGAGACACAGAGAGCCGCTGTTAGTGAATTTTCTGTCAAAAAAAGTCTGCATGGAGCCACAAAAGTCTGGAGGTAAAGGAGCAGAACTGCAGCTGCCGTCTGGTCCCACAGCATCACCATGAAGAGCTTTTTCTTACACATTTGCAGCTTTTTTAACTCAAATTTCTCACCTTTTTCTAACAAAATTGCTCCTTTTTCTGATAATTTTTGATTATTTGCAAAAGTCTTTTTTTCTTGCAAAATTGTGTGGGTGTTTTCCCTAATTATGCTTTTTTTTAATGGTTATATTTCTGGCATAAATTATGTTTTGCTTATTTTTCTAAATTTGGCCTATTTTTCTTTGCAATTTTAAACCCCTTTTTTTTGTAAAACTGAAGACTTTTTCCATGTAAATATGACATTTTGCCGATAAAGTTCTAAGCTTTTTTCATGAATTTTGATATTTTTCACATAATCTTCTGCTTTTCTCATTACATCGTCTTATCTGATTGGTTCCCTTTTCAGTTATAAATTTAGCCTTTTCATATGAAGTTACAACCTTTTTCTAATAAAACTGTAGCCTTTTCAGGTAAATTTGTGACTTTTTTTAGCCAATCTGTGGATTTTTCCCCCTCATAAAATTGCATTATTTTCCATAAAATTCAAGAATAGTTTTTCATAAATTTTTAGCTATTTTCATAAATTTATTTATTTTTTTGTAAATTTATTAGCTTTCATGGGCAAAACTGCAGCATTTCTTACATAAATTTCTTACATTTTTCTCATAAAACTCCAGCTTTTTTCCGTTAGTTTGTGATTTTTGTTCTCCAGAAATTTTGTGGCTTTTTCATGTGAATTTGTGGGTATGTTTTCCTCCAAAAATTGGAGATCCAAATCCAAAAAATCCTTCTTTTCTTACAAATGTGTGAGTTTTGTTTTTTTCTAAGACGTCAGGGGGGCCACTATCTATGGGCAAAAGAACCACATGTGGCCCCAGAGCCGCAGGCTGCAGACCCCATCATAGGCTAGGCTAGCTTGTTGGATAAGGTCAGGAAGTTGTTGAAACTCTTGTGTGTTAATTATATTATTGATGGGGTTTTTTGATCATCATATTTGTTGAGCTGAAGAGCCTCCACAGCTCGTCTCGTGACTTGCTGATGCTTCCTCTTCTGCTCCGTCTCCCGTGACCTCAGCGTGACCAATTTAAAATAACGGGAAGCATTCTCTTGGTTTGGCTCGGATGACGTTAATAAGCGGCACAGACAGCCGGCTGCTGCACAGGACAGTAGTGGCGTTGCGTCTGAAGCGACGCACCTTCACCAGTGGATCCTGACACTATACAGCATAATTATCTTTGTCAAGTGAAACTAAAGCTTATCAGCAGCTCAAAGCCTTGCAGGTCAGATTAAAACCCTTTTGCTCCGAGTCATCTCAGATAAGCGCCGAAGCCTAAAGCTGAGCTGGCTGAATATGTGAGGACTTTGCCTGGGAAAACAGAATAACGCAAGACTGTCATCATCAAACCTGGCAACGCCAAAGGAGGCTGATGAGGTGTCGTCCGTCTGTCCGTCCACATTTCACAGGAGTCACTCCTCCTCCTCCTCCTCCTCGGCATTTCCCCAAAGCTAACCAAACTCACGCACAGCCAGCCTCAGGTGTGTCTGCATCCAAGTTGTGCTCAAGGTCAGAGGTCACAAGATCTGGGTGCTTCTGTGATTTCAGAAAAATCACTACCGCTCCTAGGATAGGGGTCTGCAACCTGTGGGTCTGGTGCCACGTGTGGCTCTTTTGCCCATAGATGGTGCCTCCCTGAGGCCTTGGCAAAAACAGAACTCGTTTCCAAGAAAAGAAGAAATACATTTACAAGAAAAAAGGTTGCACATTTATTAGAAAAATGTCCTAAAAAGCAGAAAGTGAGAAAATCTGGAAATTTAAGATAAGAGAGATAAGATAAGCCTTTATTAGTCCCACAATGGGGAAATTCCAGGATTGCAACAGCACAGGGATAGCAACACTCAGAGCAACAATCAGAAGGCAAGAAAAAAAACAAAAAAACAAGGGCAGCGAGTATACATGTGTACATATAAACATAAATATATAGGCACACGGTGCGGAGCATTGTAGCTAGATGGAATGAAACAGCATAACCATCTACTTAGTTATCCTACATGGTATGATTATGTACCCATACATATTGTCATCCTCCGTAGCGACCAGTATTTTCCTAGTTGTATGCCGGAGGGGACCATTGTGTAAGTCTATTGCATCCTTTGCATTTAATACTACTAGGTCGTCACGTTTTTTTGCTATCTCTGCGAGCAGCCCTGCTTAGGTTATACAGTCTGACAGCCGTTGGTAGGAAGGACCTGCGAAACCTCTCGGTTGTGCACCTAGGATGATGTAGTCTGCTGCTAAATGAGCTCCTCGGTGCATTCAGTATGTCCTGCATAGGGTGGAACTCGGCCTCCAGCAGAGATGACAGTTTAGCCACCGTCCTCCTCTCTCCTATCTCCTCCACTGGGTCAAGGCGCTGCCCCAGGACAGAGCTAGCTTTCTTGATCAGTTTGTTCAGTCTCTTCCTATCGGCTGCAGTAATGCCACTGCCCCAGCAGACCACTCCAAAAGTGATGGCTGATGCCACCACCGTGTCGTAGAATGTCTTCAGCAGCGTCCCTTGTACACCAAAAGACCTGAGTCTCCTCAGTAGGAACAGCCTGCGCTGTCCCTTCTTGT
Organism: Pholidichthys leucotaenia; assembly: GCA_020510985.1. Taxonomy (NCBI): domain Eukaryota; kingdom Metazoa; phylum Chordata; class Actinopteri; order Cichliformes; family Pholidichthyidae; genus Pholidichthys; species Pholidichthys leucotaenia. Next base: position 20,933,347 of record CM035840.1, on the reverse strand, counting down.
AGAGTGCGTCGGTATTGTGTGACCAGTCTAGTTTATTGTTCAGATGAACACCCAGGTACTTGTAGGATGTCACCATCTCAATGTCTGTTCCCTGGATGTTTACTAGTGCTGTGAGGGGTTGTCCTTGCCTGCGGCAGTCCACCACCAGCTCCTTAGTTTTCCTCGCGTTGATCTGGAGGCAGTTCCGATGGCACCATTCCACAAAGTCCTGGATAAGCCCTCTGTACTCAGCTTCATCTCTGTTGGAGATGAGGCCAACGATCGCAGAGTCATCAGAGAACTTCTGTAGATGGCAGTGTGTTGTGTTGTGTGAGAAGTCCGCAGTATAAAGGGTGAACAGGAAGGGAGCCAAAACCGTTCCCTGGGGGGCCCCCGTGCTACCGATGATCGTGTCGGACACACAGTCCCGGGTTCTCACAAACTGTGGCCGGTTTGTGAGGTAGTCCAGGATCCATGATGACAGGTGCTGGTCCACCCCTGTGCACAGCAGCTTGTCCTTCAGGATCATCAGTTGGATGGTGTTGAAAGCACTGGAGAAGTCAAAGAACATGATCCTCACCGCATTCCCGGGCTTCTCCAGGTGGAACAGAGAACGGTGAAGGAGGAAGATCACTGCATCCTCCACCCCAATGCCATGCTGGTAGGCGAACTGGAGTGGATCCATCGCTGGTCCCACCAGGGGGCGGAGGTGAGCAAGGAGCAGTCTCTCCAGGGTCTTCATCATGTGAGACGTCAGGGCCACTGACCTGTAGCTGTTCAGATCTTTGGGGTGGGAAGTCTTTGGTACAGGTACCACACAAGATGTTTTCCACATCTGTGGTACCCTCCCCAGCTTCAGGCTCAGGCTTTAGGTGGAAAAAATCTAAAACATTTAGGGAAACAATTTTGCAATTTTCTGAGGAAAGCGTACTCTCAAATTTGGAAGAAAAAAAGTTACAAAATTTACTGGAAAAAGTTGGTTTTATGAGAAAAATGTCATAAATTTATGTAAGAAATGCTGCAATTTTGCAGATGAAAGCTAATAAACTTACACAGAAAAAATAATAATTTTATGAATTTAGCTGAAAATTAATTGAAAAAAATATTCTTGAAACAAGGAAAATGTTGCAATTTTATGAGGGGAAAAAAACACAAATTGGCAAGAAAAAATGTCACAGATTTACCATAAAAAGCTGCAATTTTATTAGAAACCAGTAGCAAATTTATATGAAAAAGGCAGCATTTTTACCTGAAAAAAAAGACGAAACAGTCTTATGAGAAAAGCAGATTATGTCAAAAATATTAAAATTTATGAAAAAAAACCCATCTTTATTGGAAAAAATATCACAAATTTACATGGAAAAAGTTTTCAGTTTTACTCGATAAAGGTTTTAAATTTGCAAAGAAAAATAAGCCAAATTTAAGAAAAAAGCAAAACATATTTATGCCAAAAATACAACAAATTGTGGGGAAAAAAATAAGTTTAATGAGGAAACATTTAAACAATTTTGCAAGGAAAAAAAAAGACAAGCTTTTTGCAAATAATCAAAAATGATCAGAAAAAGGGGCAATTTTGTTAGAAAAAGGTGAGAAATTTACAGTTTAAAAAAGCTGCAAATGTATAAGAAAAAGCTGTTCATGGTGATGCTGTGGGGCCAGACGGCAGCTGCAGTTCTGCCGCTTTCCCTCCACTGATGCTGTGGCTCCATGCAGAAAATTCACTGACAGCGGCTCTCTGTGTGGTACAGGTTGCCGACCCCTGGTCTCGGCGACGACCTCGACTGTCAGGAAACCCACTGCCAGTCATCTGACGTGCGCGGCTTTACATCTGCTAGCAGAGCTGCTGGGGCTCCAGAGACTTCTGTACGTTTGCACACGTGTTGGCACTTCTGTGCAAACTGATGCTGCAGCAGCAACAAAGCACGGGCATGCACACAACACAGCTGCCCACGGTATAAACGTGCACGCACGTATTTCTGCCTGTATTCACAGTCGCTCCAAAAAGATGCTGCTTTCATATTTGTGCTGCTGGTTTTAGTTGTCTGTCCCAGAGGTGAGCGGCGCTCCTCCGTTGCCCTGGAGACGATGGTTTGCTTCATTCTTGCGTCTCCGTCTCATTGTCGTTGGTCGTGTCTGGTTGAACTTTTACTCTCATATATAGAAGCATTAATAAAACATTTAAAAAAAAACTATTCATCCAGCCTAAATGTTGCACCTCTTATAGCTTTCTAGAATGATCTGGTGTTCCATTAGGCCAGGGGTTGGCAACCTGTGCTACACGAAGAGCCACTGTCAGTGAATCCTATATAAAAAAGTCTGCATGGAGCCCCAGAAATGTGAGCCTAAAACCGGAGGTAAAAGAGCAGAACTGCAGCTGCCGTCTGGCCCAACAGCGTCACCATGAAGAGCTTTTTTAAACTGTAAATTTATCACCTTTTTCTAACAAAATTGCCCCTTTTTCTGATAATTTTTGATTATTTGCAAAAAGGTTGTCTTGTTTTTCTTGCAAAATTGTGTGGATGTTTTCTCTTAAGCATTTTTTTTTTCAAAATTTGTAATTTTTTTTGCATAAATATGTTTTGCTTTTTTCTAAATTTGGCTTATTTTTCTTTGCAATTTTAACCCCTTTTATTTTGTAAAATTGAAGGCTTTTCCCATGTAAATTTATGACATTTTGCCAATAAAGTTCTAAGCTTTTTTTCATGAATATTTTTGACATAATCTTCTGCTTTTCTCATTAGATCGTCTTATCTGATGGTTTCCCTTTTCAAGTATAAATTTAGCCTTTTTCATATAAATTTGCAACCATTTTCTAATAAAACTGTAGCTTTTTCTGGTAAATTTGTGACTTTTTTTTGCCAATTTGTGGATTTTTTTCCTTCGTAAAATTGCAACATTTTCCTTAAAATTCAAAAATGTTTTATTTTCATAAATTTTCAGCTATTTTCATAAATTTATTATACTAGTGCATAGCTGTGCATGCCCGTAGAAACCAAGTATAAGCAAATATTTCTGCATGGAGCAGGTGTAAGCACGCACGTCACGACTCTTTCAGTGATGCCTGCCTTTGATCTTTGATGATGTCATAGCGAATCCTATGATCTTTTAGCGAGTCCTATGGTCGTCACAGACAGACAGACAGACAGACAGAGATTTTTTGAATTATATATACAGTGATGATTGTCCTTTGTAAACATATTGGCTTTCATGGGCAAAACTGCAGCATTTCTTACAGAAATTTCTTAAATTTTTCTCATAAAACTCCCAACTTTTTTCCAGAAATTTTGTGACTTTTTCCTATGAATTTGTGGGTATGTTTTCCTCCAAAAACTGCAAAAGTTTTCCAAAAATTTGTGAGGTTTTGTATATTTTTTTTCCACAAGTTTCCAGATTTTCTGCTTTCTAGGATATTTTTCTCGTGAATGTGCAACCTTTTTTCATGTAAATTTAGTGTTTCTTTTCTTGGAAATGGACGAGTTTATTATTTTTTTTTCCCAAGGCCTCAGGGGGCCACTATGTATACTATAACGAGCCACATGTGGCCCCAGGGCCACAGGTTTCTGAGCCTGCATTAGACCAAAGAGGCATAATGAAGATGAGCCGCCGACTCTGCTGACATGATCAGGTGTGCCCTCCACTGACCCATTTCTCTTTCCGCCTCCAGCCTGGTGTTTGCCACCCCGCTCTGCTGTGCCCTCTTCCCCCAGAAGAGGTGAGTGAGCCCCTCGTTTGTCCTGAATTTTCTGCAGCGTGTGCGCCATTCTTCTCTGCGTGAATGGCTGTGTTGTGTGCGAGTCTGAGCCGTTAACCCCTGTCCTCTCCCCCCTGATCCAGCTCCATGTCGGTGGGCCGCCTGGAGTCCAAGCTGCAGGAGGAAATCCGAGCCAGGCACCCGGGAGTGGGGCGGGTTTACTTCAACAAAGGGCTATGAGAGTGGCCCCCCCGCACCTCCCCCCCCCAGAACACTGCCATGACACAGCTGCAGCCTCGCTCCTCCTCGCTGGGTGTGCCAAAGTTCGCTTTCTGTCTCCTGCCCAGCCAGCAGGTCCATGTGGGCCCCGCTGCAGGTTAAACTGGGCTGTTTGTGGGTCCCGTGTGTGTTTGCCCACATGGACTTGACCCATTTCCAACTGGTTTTCTCATAAATTTGTAACTTTTTCCTTGTAAATTTGGAACTTAACAATTTTCAACTTTTTCTTACAGTAACCTTAGTTTTTTCTCAAATTTTCAGTTTATTTACTCATTTGCTACTTTTTTATGAATTTGCCACTTTCTTACAAATTTTCTTAGTTTTTCCTGTAAAATTGTGATTTTTTTCTTACATATTTGCAAACTTTTTCTTGTCATTTTGGAACTTTTATCATAAATTTGCCACTTTTTTTTTTACTGTAATCTTGCAACTTTTTCTCATAAATTTATTATTTTTCCTTATAAATTTGCTATTTTCTTGTAAATTTGTGTTTTTCTCTTAAATTTGCGACATTTTTCTTGTAAATTTGGAACTTTCTCAAAAATTTTCAACTTTTTTTTTTACTGTAAACTTGCAACTTTTCCTCATAAATTTAGGACTTTTTTTGCTCATAAATTTTCAGTTTATTTACTCATATTTGCTACTTTTTTAAATTAATTTGCACTTTTTAAAAAAAAAAATCCTCATAAATTTGTGACTTTTTGGGAAATTTGCTAAATTTTTCTTGTAAGTTTGCAACTCTTCAAATAATTTTACAATTTTTTTTCTTGTAAATTTGCAACTTTTTTTCTCCTGAATTTGTCCCTTTTTTCTTATAAATTTTCACATTTTTTCTCCTAAATTTGTGACTGTTTGCATAATTTTGCCTGTGGCACGAGTATGACTGAAACCTGCAGACCCATGGTAAACCCAGGCGGGGCTCTGATGGGTTTAAAGCGGGTAATCAGATTACTGCACCACAGGTGAGTGAGTAATCAGATTACTGCACCGCGGGTGAGCGAGTAATCAGATTACCTACTCACGGGATGGGGCCAACATGGAACCCATAAAGTAGCCCAGTTCCACCTACGGTGGGGCCCACATAGACATGCTGGCTGGGTCATTTCTGACACGCGGACGGATCCCTGAGGACTCCCTCTGTCCGTCAGCCTCTTTCTAGTGAGATGTTGTCAGTGATTGTAGATTTTACTGAAGCTGTTTTTCAGCTGGGTCCAGAAGAAAATGTTTGTCAGACACATCTTGTACACCATTAATTTGTTGATTACAGTGAAAAGTCTCACATGTTAATAGGTTATTTTCTTTCAGCTCCATAGCTGCTTATAATCAGATGTGATTATTATATTGATCTCTGAAGTTCTCACTTTTGCCAAATCTTTTTTTTTGAAAACCTCCAACATTTATTTCAGAGAAACTGTCTTTAATCCACTGAAAATCCATCTTGTTTTGCCAGATGAGGAACATTACACAAGCCTTCAGACCTCTTTATGGATTTTTAGCTAATTCTCCAGGGTAACCAGTAATGAGCCAATATGGTGCTATTTAATGTCTAGATAGGCAATGTTTACCATTTTATTTCTAATGCATACTAGACACTAATGTGAGGAGGTGTAATGAAATTTAATAGGAGCACATCATTGACCGTTTCAGCAAAGCATCCAGAATCATCAGATCAGCGTCTCCTCCAGGCCTCACGAAGGTTTCAGTTAACGCAGAATTAATGCAGACGTACCAGATCAGATTTTTATATTGAAACATTTAAAGGGCAAAATTTCATCCATAGCATTCTCCCAACATTAGGCTTGAATTGTTTTAATCGTAAATGTTTGGGAGATCAAAAATTCAATGTTCGGCAACTTTTATGGCAGTCTGTAGAGATCTTTGAAAGATCTTTGACAGATTGCCGAGGGGTCATTGAATGCTTCTTGAACAACCGACAGTGAGAGGTTTCCAGTGCTCCTCTACCTCCTTCACACGGGTAGAAATCGTTGAGTGATGGAAAAGAATGGCCAGCTCTCTCAACGATCTTCAGTGATCCCCACGGTCCTCAAAGCTTTGACTCAGTCCAAAGCCATCTCTCAACAAACTCTCAAGGAGTGCTCAACGATCTCAACCTCCCAATGATCTCTTGGCGATCTCTCCTGCAGTCTTTCAGTGAGCAGTATTGGTTTTTCATCGAACGTTCAACAATCTGAGAAATCATTGAGTGGAAATATAGCGAACTAGTGTGTGCATCTAATTGGATTTTGTGGGTTTTTTGCACACCTGACTCGATTCAGCGTTTTTGGCACTCCTGATTTGGTTTATCATTTTTGTGCACCTGTATAGGTGTTTACCGTGGGCGTTTTTGTTTTTGAGTTCATTGTGGGGAGACGTCTGGGAGGTTGAGTTACTTCGGCTGTTTTGGTTTGGAAAAGAGCCTCAGGTGGGTCAAAACGGAAGGTAAGTGAAAAGATGCCGGTTTAATCCTGTTTGGAGCTGCAGCGCCTTTGTCCCGACGGGTAGAACAACGTTACTTATTTTGAGTTTCATTGATTTTGTTGTTTTAGTAGTGTTGGGGTGAACGTGATTAGCCGTTGTGTCGGAGGACATCCACAGTCTCAGGAGGAGTTCGGCGGGCTGGTCACTTCTCCAGGCCTCTGGTTTCCGCTGTGTAAATTCCCACCACAATTAACCTCACGAAGACAAGGGCTGTGTTTAGTTTCACATTAGGCAGATAGTGAGGACATGTCGGCAGTGCTTTTCCTCCCTCACTTTGCTCGTTTCCAGCGTGTTAACACTGCTGTTTCCATTTGACCACAGTCTCACAGAGCCACATTCAAATCAAGCTGCTGCCAGCTCACTTCACCAGCGGACGGGGTGCCGCACTGTGAGCTGAGAGCAGCTACATTCAAATCTTCCCCCTGCTCAATCGGCAGTGGACGGGGGACTGGTTGTTAGTAAAAAGTAAACACGTATTTGGCAATTACATATTTATCTCTCACCTTGACTGTTTTCAGAAAAATGTTTCACTTTTTACTTTTGAAGATACAGGCAAAGCTTTAACATCCGGAAGCGTCGTAAACAGATTAGCAGCCAGGAGTTGCAGCAACCAGTCATGTGCAAGCCCTGCAGGCCACTAATTAGAATATTCATAGATCTGCGCATACTTAAGTAGGTGCCATCCATCCATCCATCCATCCATCTTCTTCCGCTTAATCCTTTTCAGGTCGCGGGGGGGCTGGAGCCGATCCCAGCATCTTTGGGCGAGAGGCAGGGTACACCCTGGACAGATCGCCAGTCCATCACAGGGCCAACACAGAGAGACAGACAACCATTCACTCTCACAGTCATATCTAAGGACAATTTAGGATCCCCGGTTTTGATGCCAATTAACCTAACTTGCATGTTTTTGGCATGTGGGAGGAAACCGGAGATATCCCGGAGTAAATCCACGCAGACACGGGGAGAACATGCAAACTCCTCACAGATCACTGTTGGTCGGGGGCTGGGATTGAACCCAGGATCCCCCGGCCAAGGGTGAGTTGCGGTGCTGCCGCAGTGCTAACCATAGGTGCAAGATTTAAAATCTCTTTCCAAGCAATTCTAAGGCAATGAAAGTTTTTTGTGGATAAAAAGCCACAATACACTATTTTGGGCAATACACATTTGTTTTTGAGGTGGTTTTAGAGCTGTCAGAGTGCACCTTTAACGTTCATTGAGAGATTGTTTTGAACAGAGTCAAAACTTTCAGCATCACTTAGACATCGAGAGATCTTGGTGATGGTGGAGATATCGTTGAAACATATGGCCATTTTTCCATCACTCAGCCATCTCAACGATTCACATTCAGGTTTGGAGAGTTTAAGAAGTGCAGAAACTCTCTTCGATCTGTCATTGCTGAGGCAGACATGGAGACCTGCAGCACTGTCAGAGCTGCTGAGAAAAGTTTCATGCGCCAACTTTTGTCCTGTAATTTCTGCAGAAATCCTCTCACACATCAGGGGTGTTGGCCCTCAGCTGATCTAACATGTCGTTCATGCTCCCGACACCAGATCATTTAGCAACAGTGATGCTCTCAAACAGCTTTTTTGAGAGTCAGGGTTTGGGTTGGAATGGGAGAAAAATCACCTGAAGCCACATTTAAAAAAAACCAGCTGAACTTGTTCTCACACCTGTTTAGTCATTTCACTTAATTTAAGGGTTGATAACAGTTGGGGTCTTTTTACTGAGTCCTTTCTCGTCAAACCAGTGTGTGATTTCCGTGAAGTGTCAATGCCTGTCATGCTGTAACCTTCAGATGTGTTGTTATTCTGCTAACTTTTACTTCAGATGTTTGAAGAGAAACGCCTGGGAGCCGATTTGAAATGAAGTTTGTCATTCTGCCGTTTGTGGACACTGAATGTAGCGTCTTCAAAATCCAACTGTTTACGGTGTGTTAGACTACAAAAGCACAATGTTGTAGCAGGTTTCAAATGCTGCACATTTTTCTATGTAGAACCTCTTCAGTTTCCTAAAACCAAAACAGGTTTTCAGAACATGATCAGACATTCTGAATAGGTCAACTTTAAACTTTTATATAAAGTTTTGCCTGTTCCTCCATTAATATTAAAAAGCTGAGTTTTAAAGGGGTCACTGACGGCTCTTTTACATTCGTAACATCTCACACACGTTTGAATGAAGTGTTTGATGTATTTTGTTCACATTTTCTTTAAGTTTTTAAGTTTTGAATCAAATTTGTTTTGCATTTTCCTGGCTTTCTTGAAACGCTCTGATTTAAAGCCTGTCACTTTAAGAAACAGCCTTCACCTATTAAACTCCGCCCTCCCTCTTACATCAGTTAGTCATTGGCTAATTAGCTTCTAGCCTTGAGCTTTTAGCCTTCTAGCTCGGATGAGCAGCGCTGGTTCACTGATCCACAGTTGATGGTGTATCTCGTCTTACTCTGGCCCATCTCCCAATAATTCTGATTCCACGACAAATCGCTAGCACCACGCACCGGGCGGGACACTGCGCCGCTCACACGGTCAGCGGCTCCCTTACACTGCCTGCGAGAGTGGAGTGGAGTTGCACGGAGGACGGTGGGGGAGCTGGCCGTAAGAGCTAGCAGCCTCACCGGTCCAGGTCGGTTCTGCAACCGGCGCGCCGGTGCCAGCAATTTGCTGTGGGATCACGGTGAAATTATTGGGAGATGGGCGGGAGTGAGAGGAGGTATATTAACTGTGGACTGGTGAATCAGGTGGTAACAGGGATGGCTGTTAAGGTGACTCAGAGCTGAAGAAAATAATAATATAAGCCGCGCTTGGTGCGAGCCTCCTGCTACCAGTGTTAGCTGTGGGGCTAATTGGCTACCTTAAGCACCCCTTCCATCTACATGACAAGACAGCTAGGCGGGCCAGTAATAGAGCAGTGGGCGAGTCTCAAAGATGGCGGTGGGTTGGCTTTGCCAGATCATGACGTATACGATTTACCCAGAAGAGTCAAAAATGTTTCTGGGAGAGAAAAATAAGAAATGCTGTTTTGTTTTGTTTTTTTAAAGAGAATTGACTTTTTTGAGATTTTTTTTCAATAATTACGTGACCAATAGAAACATGTCAGACAGTTAAAACCTACAAACACACCACTTTTCAGTCAATGACCCCTTTAAGACCAATATTCACAAACATTCTACCAAATCACTGTCACAGTTGACTCAAGGGTAAAAAGTCATTTAGAGCTTGCATTAATTGAAAATATGGTACCATTTTTACAAGCCTACCCTTATAAAAAAGTTAATAATTAATCATAAGACACATTTCACACATGAGTGCAGGCTCATCTAGTTGGACCACTTATTGATTTATAAGGTGTTTACAACCTAATTAATAACTTAAAGCCTTTTATTGCGGTAATCTTATTGTAAAGTGGTACAGAAATGTTTAAAAGCTGTAAAAAAAACCCAACCTTATTTAATAATTTTCCAGTACTCTGGAGTTCTGTAAGGTTTTGACTGACCATATGAAATAAAAGTTGAATGAAATCTTGCAGCTGTTTGTTCATCAGAAATATGCGGCTCCACACTGACATCTGCTGGTAGATACTCAACACGACACGCTGATGCTGCAAAAGTGACTTTATTCTAATAAGGCACATAACGTGACGGATGGGAAACATGGACTGCACAATGATCTAAGGCCCTATGGACGTATTACAGAGCATTGCACATGAGACTGGCATATTATAACTGACCAAAGCTGTGGCACAACAGTTCAGCACGGCGAAGCAGACAGACAGATGGCGGCTCATTTGCTCAGCTGATATTTTTTTTTCCAAAACAAAGTTAAACAAGAAGGGGGGGATGTGTGTACAGTCTCACGGTATGATCCACGTTTTCCTTTGTAGAATAAGAAGTAACTGCGGCTCGATTCATCAGTGATTCTCAGTAACCTGACTGAAGTGCTGTGATGCAGCTGTGTTGTGACTGCTAATCCATGCACACGCTGCTTTCTAGTCCTCCGGGATAAAAGATGAAACGGCGTGAATACAACTCCAGCTAAAAAACAGTGAACAGCCTTGGTGCAGTAACAACCTTACTGACTGTAACGGCAGGCAGCACACACATGAGGCTCTGCCTTTTCAAAGGAAAGACATTTTTGCAGCAACCAGTGGAGTACTGGAAGCAAAAATCTTCTGTGTAACAACTTCAGCTTAAATACAACAGGGAGTAACGTTCACGTTCTCTGAGGAAAGTGGAAGTCAGCCTTCGGCAGACCTTTGAAGCACTGACCTTATCTCTGCTTCACTGTGCAGATGGAGTCCAAGGCAACTCTTTGGAATGTGTTGGACTTCTGACTTGCCTGGCACTTCGGTAACACTGACATTCACAGATCACTCTGTCTTGCACAGCCATCAGTTTGCAGCTTTTACGATTCACTTTTCCTCCCACATCTGCCCCCCCCCCCCCAGCAATCATTGACTGGAAAAAAATTACATTTGGATTCAAGACCTTCATTTTTCACAGATATAAAAGGGAAAAAGATAATAGTATAAATAGTCTGGACTATAATTACACAATAGTGTTACAATTCTCCATTTAGGTACATTAAGTTAAAATATAACTCAAAAGGGGCACCATCTTTGGATAGAGGTTACATTTTATAAAGCAAATGACCACAGAGGATGTAGACTGTCTTTGATGTGGACACCTGGTCAGGGACACCTGACGAAGCTCCAGCACAGAGGGACTCGGAGTGTCCCCGCAGGTGGTGTCCTCTGCAGCTGCGGCAGACGAAATCATCCCAGCATGCTGTGGTGAGTCTGATCACAGACAAACCACGGAGGCATGTGAGGTTACTAATCGAGTAAACCTTCAGCAGACGGACGGGCCATTAGTCAGCTCAGCATTGCCTGTTCCTCAGCAAAACTACTCCTCGCAGTACAGCACCTCCCCCACCAGCAGAGAGTGTTTGTCGGGCTCACTGAGGGCTAAACTGTTGAGCGAGTGCTTATCGGAGCGCAGGGAGTTGATGGAGGCTCGGCTGTAGTTGATGATACGGTCCAGCATGCTCAGCTTCGGCGAGGGCTGACGCATCTCGCCCATCCCTATGTGGACGCTGACGTCAGACAGGCTGCCCTGCTGCCTCCTGTTACCTAGCTTGGCCTCCAGCTTCTCAGCAGTGGGCTTAGTGTAACTACATGGAAGGGAGGAGAGAAAAATGCTTTAGATATATCAAATGAAAAGAGGGAAACGGCACGAAAGGCTTCATTTACCATTTTAGTAGAAGAGAGGACAAAACCACAGAGACAGACGACAGGGCCATGGCGGCAGAGCCCATCCACGGCTGTAACACCAGACCAATGGGGAGAAAAACACCTGAAAATAAACCGAGCTCACATTACTGCTGCTCTCAAAGCTATGTTACTGTGGGAAAAAACCAAACTGCTCACCAGCAGCAATGGGAATTCCAACCAGGTTGTAAATAAGAGCAAAGATAAAGTTGATCCTAATCCTCTTGACAGTCTTTTTAGAGAGATCAATGCTGCCCACAACATCCAACAGGTCATTCTGCAGAGAATAAACAGCGGCAGGTTAATGGCAACAGTAATGGAAGAGCACTCTGAGGCGAGCGCAATACTCCTTGCCTCTTTACTTTGAAGAGCCCAATATATTACTGAAGGAGAGCAGTTTGCAGCTTTTACATAATATTAATGGGGCAGAACATCCATCATCCATGAATATACAACAAAATAGTTTTATACAATCCATATATGTACAGTGGATATAAAAAGTCTCCACACCCCTGTTCAAATTCCAAGTTTCTGTGATGTAAAAAAATGAGACCAAAATAAATCATTTCAAAACTTTTTCCACCATTAATGTGACCTACAACCTGTACAACCCAATTGAAAAACAAACAAATGTTTTAAGAGGAAAAATAAAAAATAAACTTACAATAACCTGCATAAATGTGCACACCCTTAAACTAATACTTTGTTGCAGCACCTTTGGCTTTTATTAGATCACTCAGTCTTTTTGGGTAGGAGTCTATCAGCGTGGCACATCTTGATGTGGCAATATTTGCCCACTCTTCTTTGCAAAAATGCTCCAAATCTGTCAGATTGTGGGGGCATCTCCTGTGCACAGCCCTCTTCAGATCACCCCACAGATGTTTGATCGGATTCAGGTCTAGACTGTGGCTGGGCCATTCCAAAACCTTAATCTTCTTCTGGTGAAGCCATTCTTTTGTTGATTTGGATGTGTGCTTTGGCTCATTGTCGTGCTGAAAGATGAAGTTCCTCTTCATCTTCAGCATTCTAGCAGAAGCCTGAAGGTTTTGTGTCAACGCTGACTGGTATTTGGAACTGTTCATAATTCCCTCCACCTTGACTAAGGCCCCAGTTCTAGCTGAAGAAAAAAAACAGCCCCAAAGCATGATGCTGCCACCATCATGCTTCACTGTAGGTATGGTGTTCTTCTGGTGATGAGCAGTGTTGTGTTTGTGCCAAATATACCTTTTGGAATGATGGCCAAAAAGTTCAACCTTGGTTTCATTGAACCATGACACATTTTCCCACATGCGTTTGGGAGATTTCAAATGTGTTATTGCAAAATGTAGCCAGCCTTGGATGTTTTTCTCCGTAAGATAACACTTCCGTCTTGCCACCCTACCCCACAGCCCAGATATATGAAGAAGATGGGGAGATTGTTGTCACATGTACTAAACAACCAGTACTTGCCAGAAATTCCTGCAGCTCCTTCAATGTTGCTGGTGGTGTCTTGGCAGCCTCCCTGACCAGTTTTCTTCTCGTCTTTTCACCAATTTTGGAGGGACATCCAGTTCTTGGTAATGTCACTGTTGTGCCATATTTTCTCCACTTGATGATGACTGTCTTCACTGTGTTCCATTGTACATTTAATGCCTTGGAAATTCGTCTGTACCCTTCTCCTGACTGATACCTTTGAACAATGAGATCCCTCTGATGCTTTGGAAGCTCTCTGTGGACCATGGCTTGTGCTGTAAGATGTGACTGCAAAAGTGTCAGAAAAAGCCTGCTAGAACAGCTGAACTTTATTTGGGGTTAATCAGAGGCACTTTAAATGGTAGCAGGTGTGTGCTGACTCCCATTTAACAGGAGTTTGAATGTGATTGGTTAATTCTGAACACAGCCACATCCCCAGTTATAACAAGGTGTGCATATTTATGCAACCAGGTTACTGTAAATTTTTTAATTGTTGAACAGGAGGGTGTAGACTTCTTATATCCACTGTAGGTCAGGGTCTCAAGGTGAACCATGTTACTTGTATAGTAATAGTGCAAATTAGGGATGTTAATGATTAATTGACTAAATTAGTTGTCAATTGATAACCCGGCAGTCCTTTTCAATGGGAGTTTATTCTATAAAATATAGTGGCATTGCCGTCCAGGTGTGGACGCACGTGGTTACCCCTTGCCGTCTTCCAACCTAAACAACAAAAGAAAAAGAACAGAAGATGACGCCAAGCCCCCAAAGCGCATGTGCTGTGCAGAGCTTAATGCCTCATCCTTCCAGGGTATATCAGAAAGCTACAGTCATGTGAAAAAATTTGGACACCCCTTTAAGTATTTGGTTATTTATTAAGAAATATTCACATATCTACATCTAACATTGTTGTTGTTTTTATTTGCATTTTTTAAAATTTATTTTAGCCATTACAAGTGGGAATGAATGTGGGGGTGTCCTAAAAAGATGGGGGGTGTCCTAATTTATTCCTCACTATTTGTTTAGAATTACATTTTACAGAAAAATTTTAAAAAGTCTTTAATTCATTTTTAATTGTTTAGGTGTATAACGTGAATCTCCCAGTATTTTTAACACTGATATTAAATATTCACATGTCCAAATATGTTAAAAAAACACACAGGCTTATAAAGGGTGTCCTAATTTTTTCACATGACTGTAAGACAAGAACGGCCAGTTCAGATGATGTGCAAGCTTGAACATCCTCCTGCTTCTTCAAATCAACAGAATGGGCAAACAGACTGGAGCAAAGAAAAGGAGTACACAAGCCCAAAAACCCATCTATACTGCCTTCAACCTGCCGCTAGGTGCGAAAGCAGACCGGATACAAGTTACCACTGAGGTAAAGGTATTTACATTTCAACACAGCAGCAGAGGAGCCCGGTTTGTACTAACGGGACAGGCTGGGGTTGGCTCCACAGCAGCCGGAGACGGTCAGAGAGCTACTGCAGACTCCGCAGAAATGAGCAAAGAAAATTAAACTCGCTCTCAGCCGCTGTGCTATGTGTAACTGTGACGCACAGTTGTCTGCTGCAGCTTACAAATCTACTACTGTATCTCAGTAAATTAGAACACTGTGAAAGTTATTTTTTTTGTAATATAACTAAAAAAGATAAACTTTGAAATATATCACTTTGTAATGAATATATATACCCAAGTGGTGGCCTAGTTGGTAGAGCATCCGCCCCACAACCGGATTCAAATCCCGGCCGGGTCATACCATATAAAAATGGTACTTTCCGTATTCTAGCTTGGTGCTCAGCACAATAGAATAGGGAAAGGAAAGTTAATGCACAGAGCTAACAGAGGACTGACCCCGCCCCTGTAGCTTACACTGCTTACAGTAACTGTGTGGCCTAGGGTCAGAGAAACGGAGATCGGCGCCGCCCCATACACCACATGGTGTCCCACATGCTGTGGAAGGGATTAACTTAACTTAATGAATATATCAAACACTTTTGAATAAATCTGATAATATTGCTTATAGTTTTAAAAATAAATTATAAATCATGACCTTTTAATTTACTGAGATGCAGAAGCACATAGTACACACTATACAGTACAGAATTTGTTAAACCACAAAAAAATGCCATTGCAGTAAAAAAAAAATTCAAATGGTGTAATAAATCACTGAGGAATATAATGATGTTCATGTTTTCTTCAGTATATCAAACAGTAATTAGGTTTTTGTTATAGATTGTATTGTACAGAGGGAAATTCAGATTCTCAGGAAAATCACTGCTTATTGTAAATCAACTAACGATTAATGAATAAATAGATAACTTGCATCCCAAGTGCAAATGGATTGTTAACTTTGACCTTTGGACCCCAAACCCAAAATCAGAGGTCAGGGTGTAAGTTGTCCAAGATTTGTCTTGGATACAGCTAGGGTGTTGATTTGAAAAGCCTACATCATTTCTCTCACTAATTGCATTTACAAGATTTAGGGAAAAACCGACCTGTGACCATGACCGCAAGGTTTATTATTCCTGCAAAAGTCATCTGATCAGAGTCAAATTATCGATGTACATCAAACCCTGGTACCAAGTTTCAAAATAACTGGAACAAAACTGTAGGAGGCGTTGATTTCACAAAAGTGGGACAGCAGGACGGACCATCCCAAAACATTATGCCCCTTTGGTTTTCGACCGGTGGGGGATAAAAACTACAGAAAAGATATTCAAGATCAACTGTACAGAAATCGCTACACATTTATGCTTTGCATAACAGCACACCTTCAGTTCCATAAAACGGGTCAGCACTGTTACTAATACTTGGTAAATGGCGTTCACTTTTCTATACTAACTACTAACTAACTAACCTGCACTTATATAGCGCTTTTCTAGTCACAAAGACCACTCAAAGCGCTTTCATTAATACTAACCCTCTATTCTAAGGGCCTATAGGAAACAAATATCTAGGGACAATTTAGAACAGCCAATTAACCTAACATGCATGTTTTTGGCATGTGGGAGGAAACCGGAGAAATCCCGGAGTAAACCCACGCAACACGGGGAGAACATGCAAACTCCACACAGATCACTGTTGGTCGGGGGCTGGGATCGAACCCACGATCCCCACAATCCCCCGGCCAAGGGTAAACTGTGCTGCCGCAGTGCTAACCACTGCGCCACCGTGCAGCCCTATAGCACTTTTTCTCATCTCTGCAGTTTTACAGATCCTGCTATCCACCCATTCACACATTGATGGCAGAAGAGCTGCCATGCAAGGTGCTGGCCTGACCCACCAGGAGCAACTTAGGGTTCAGTGTCTTGCTCAAGGACACTTCAACATGCATACTGCACAGACAGCGGGAACTGAACCACCGACCCTCCGATCAGAGGTCGACCACATGCTACACCTGCGCCGCAGCTGCCCCTATTTCAGTGTTAAAAGATCAATTTGATAATTTACACAAGTCCTTTCGGTGCTCTGATTTATTACAAACTACATTTATACAGCCTGGGCCTGCTCATAGTTGATACATATTCATAGATTGTGACATTTGATGTTGAGCAAAACCTGGATGCAGACTCACCTGGGGGTCATTACATGAGAGTGCGGTGCAAATGCTAAAAAGAAGTAGCAATTTTCATCAAATGTGGACAGACGGAGAGAGACGGAAGATATGGCCATACACACAAACACACACTACTATGTCATTACACTTTTGTCATGATGCTGTGTGAGTGTAACATGCTGCAGTCATTATTGACATGATTTTAAAGCTCAGGTTTTTACCCTGATCAACACCACATCTGCTGCTTCTATAGCCACATCTGTCCCGGTTCCTATGGCGATGCCCACATCAGCCATCGCCAGGGCAGGCGAGTCATTAACGCCGTCACCCACCATGGCGACTCTCTTTCCCGCCTGCTGCAGCTGTTCCACTTTGGCCACCTTGTGGGAGGGCAAAACCTCAGCGAACACCTTCCTGATGCCGACCTGGTGGCAGAGGCAGTGACCAATGAGCTCAGAAAGACACTAAAGATTGCATCAAGTTTGTGAATATACAGTATATAATCCTTTCCAACCTGAGCAGCAATGGCACGGGCTGTCTTGCTGTTGTCTCCGGTCATCAGCACAACCTCCAGACCCATGTTGGTGAGTGTGTGCACCGCCAGCTCGGCCTCTGGTTTCACTGTGTCAGCTATGGCTATCATTGCACACAGCAGATCTATGCACAAACGATAGGGAGGAGATTAACGGTGGTGCCATATGGTGATAAATGACAGAGAGCTGAGATGACTGTTCTGATATTTTTGTTCAATAAAATTCCTAAAAAAACACCAAGTTAAAATAATATAAAGTCATCTGAATTACCCACTCTGCCAGCATCAAGTTTGAACTGTCACTGGTTTTTTGTTCATATTTCTACAAGATGAAATTCTCATCTTTCTTTTTATGAGAAAGTGGAAAAATATCACCTCATTATTTCTTAAGTGAAACCTCTGATTGGCCATCGCCAGGCAAAAGGTATAAAAAGCAGAAATCTTTTCAACTTTCTTGGATCACATCACAAGCCTGTGTACGCTGACATGCACAGACATAAAAATTCAAGACCATAAGTATCACATATGGTTTTCCCAGGATGAGCACTTGAGATCTTGGCCTCACCACCAGCTTGTTCCACAAGTCTTAATTGAAAACAAATAGAGGAGAGGCCACACCACCTGCTGTGCATGTACACCGCTGATTAATCAAATATGATGTCAGACACGATGACTCACTGTCTACAGCTACTAGAACAGCAGTCCGTCCTCTGCGCTCGTGCTCCATCATGGCGTCGTCGACTTCAGAACTGATCTGCAGGCAGTTCCTCCTCATCCACTCCCTGTTGCCGATCAGGACAACACAGGTGGCCGTCTGAACCAGGCCTGCACAGAACAACATGAAAACAGGCAAAATTAAATTTAAGACTGTACTGTACGTTTGCAAGAACTGTGTGACCACTTTACAGTTGGCCTTCAATTAGTTACTGAAAATAAAACTGCTGCAAATTGCAGGTCATCAGACCAGTTTGAATTAGATGAAAACTGGATCAATGTTGCCAGTAGTTGGATAAGTTATTCTATTGAAATACCTGAAACTAGGTCCTTCCTGCCACCACAACCAAAAATTTCAACTGAACATTAAATAAAGGTCACAAATCTATAAAGTAGCAAATTTATAAGAATGAAATCACAAATTTAAGATAAAACAAGAGCACTCTGAGGCAAGTGCAATATCCCCCACCTCCATTTTCTTTGAAGATCCCAATACTTGCTGACGGACAGCAGTTTTCAACTTTTCAATATAATTACTGTGGCAGAAGCAAATTATGATAGACCCATCATCCACGAATATACAACAAAGTATACAATGCACAGTTGTATGTAGATATAAAATGTCTACACACCCCTGTTCAAATGCCAGGTTTTTGTGATGTAAAAAAAATTAGACCAAGATAAATCATTTCAAAACTTTTTCCACCATACACTCCCAGACAAGCTCAATGACTTTTATGCACATTTTGAAGTCAAAAATGGCAGCAATAATGATGAGGTACAGATACATCTATCATCATCATCATCATCATCATCCACTGAGCAGGCGCTCCATGTAACAGCCACCCAGGTTAGAAGAGTGTTTGCCAGCGTTAATTCATGCAAAGCAGCAGGACCTGACAACATTCTCGGGTGTGTGGTGAGGGAGTGTGCTGAACAGCTGAAAGATGTCTTTGCAGACATCTTTAACACCTCCTTCTCTCAGGGTGCTGTGCCCACCTGCCTGAAGAGTGCCATCATAATCCCCGTGCCAAAGAAATCAAACCCCGATTGCCTTAATGATTTTTATCCTGTGGCATTAACACCAGTAGTGATGAAATGTTTTGAACAGCTTGTTCTGCAGCACATTAAGGCTCAGCTCCCTCCAGAGTTGGACCCCCTGCAGTCTGCATATACAGCCAACCGCTCAACCAAAGACGCCATCTCCTCTGTACTTCACCTCACCCTATCACACCTAGAGGAGAGGAATACCTATGTTAGGCTCCTCTTCACTGACTTCTCCTCTGCGTTTAATACCATCATTCCAGGGCAGTTGGTGGAAAAACTACAGCTGCTGGGGGTGGATCCTAGCACATGTGGCTGGATTCTCAACTTCCTGATGCAGAGGCAGCAGCGAGTCAAGGTGGACAGTTCTATCTCAAACATCAGAACTGTGAGTACAGGGTCTCCTCAGGGCTGTGTCTTGAGCCCCCTACTATTTAGCCTGCTCATTCATGACTGTACTGCCACATTCAGCACCAATCACATCATTAAGTTTGCTGATGATATGACAGTAGTTCGTCTGATTAATGAAGACAATGAGTCTGCAGACAGAAGGGAGGTGGACCAGTTAACAACACGGTGTAGATTACATAATCTTCACTTTAATGTGGAGAAGACTAAGGAAATGGTGATCGACTGCAGGAGGGTGAGCAAGCACCATCACACACCACTGTTTATTGGGGGCACTTCTGTGGAGAGGGTGAACAGCGTTAAGTTTCTGGGGATTCACCTGGCAGATGACATGACCTTTAACACCAACACCACAGCCATTGTTAAAAAGGCCCATCAGCGACTCTACCCTCTCCAGCAGCTAAAGAACGCAGGTCTTCCCACTCAGCAATTCACCACCTTTTACAGTGGCACCCTGGAATCTGTCCTTTCATATGGCCTGACTACCTGGTTTGGGAATTGCACAGCTTTGGAGACGCACCAGCTGAATAGGGTTATAAGAACAGTCAGTAAGATCATTGGTGTCCCCCTCCTCTCCTTGGAGGAGAGTTACAACAAACACTGTGCTAACAGGACTGTCAACATCATTAAAGAATACAATCACCCTTCCCACAGTTTGTTTTCTCTCCTGCCCTCAGGGAAGAGGTACAGGTGTATCCAGGCCAGGACAACCAGAATGTTGAACAGTTTTTTTCCCCATATGCAATCAGGATTATAAATGGGCTGTGTCCTATTCCCCTGCCAACTGCTTTCCCCCCTCACACGTGCACACACACACACCTCTACTAAACATGTACATGTATTTTGTTATGTTGGTCTGACCATAGTGTTTTTAATTGATATTTTATTGTTGTATTTTAATTTATTTATGCTGTTGGGTTTTTTCCCCACAATATCTTTATTGAACCTTTTTTTTTTAACAAACATGACACAAACAATCAAACACTAACACTAAAGTACTACAAAAAAAAAAAAAAAAAAAATTGCACTAAAAACACCCACAACCACCAACAAAATCAAGTCTTCAACAATGCTCCTCTGTTTAGTCTAGACAATCCAATACATAAGTATACATATTATGTTCACCAGTTTGGAATTTACAAGGTCCACACACATCATTCACCTTCTTCTTCAAGAGTTATGTTTAAATTTTTTACATAATCAATAAAAGGTCTCCATATATTCTCAAACACAATTTCCTTTGATTTCAGTATATATGTTATTCTTTCTAATGGAAGGTTTGTTAACATCTGTCTTAACCACTGAGTCACATCTGGTCTATGAGTCTTTTTCCACAGTAGTGCAATACATTTTTTGGCATTAAGCAAACTGAGGTCTATGAATGTTCTTTCACTTTTATTAAAGTTATGCTTTTCTGGGTACAGACCCAACAAAAACAGTTTAGGATTCAATATAATTTGTTTTGAGATTATTTTTTCAATTGTTACCCTCACCTCTTCCCAAAACATTCTTATTATTCTACATTCCCATACACAATGAAATAGGGTTCCTTTACTTTCCATGCATTTTGTGCACGTATCTGGTATATTTTTGTTATATCTATTTAACTCCTCCGGTGTAACATACATCCGCATTAACCATTTGAAATGTATCAATTTAAGACGTACATTTATTGATTTGGTTTGAGCTTCTGTACAAGCCAATTCCCATTGTTCCTCTGAAATTTCAGTTTGCAGATCTTCTTTCCAGTAGTTTAATCTTTTCTGTGAGTTTTCACTTGAGGATAGTGTCAATGAGTTATAAAACTCTGAAATAATACCCTCTCTTTTACTATCTTTCATCAACATTTTTTCCAAGGATGAATAAATAGGTCGAGTGAGAGCTTTATTTTGATTTGATCGAATAAAGTTTCTAAGTTGAAGATATTTAAAAAAATGTGTTCTATTAAGATTAAATTTGATCCTCAGCTCTTCAAAAGACATTATGTTATCTGCACATGGCAAATATAAATCTTGAATCTTTTGAATCCCTTTTAAATTCCATACTTTAAATACAGCGTCCGCTCTCCCTGGTTTAAAATATTGATTACCCCATATTGGGCTAAATTGTGACAATAACTGTGGTTCTTTTAAATAGTTTTTAGCTTCACACCATATTTTGATCATATGCTTTACAAATGGATTTTTAACTTGTTTTTGTAATTTTTTTGCCGAATCTGAGTATATGAATATGGGAAGAGGTAAAGGTAAATTGTATGATTCCATTTCAGTCCAATGAGGGAGATCATTTAATGAAAAATAATATGTCATAGACCTCAGTTGTGCCGACCAATAATACAACATAAAATTTGGACATTTCAGACCTCCATGATCAAATGGTAAATATAATAAAGACAGACGTAATCTAGCCCTCCTGTTGTTCCATATAAATTCCACTAACTTTTTTTTAATTCTTGAGAATAAATCTAAAGGTGGTGGTAAGGGAATGTATTGAAATAAATAAAGTATTTTAGGTAAAATATTACTTTTAAGTATATTGATTCTCCCGATCATCGACATTGGTAGTGACATCCATCTCTGAATTAACTCATTGATATCTGTCATTAAGGCTTCATAGTTGACACTGGCGACTGATTCTAGCTTAGGCACAATTTGGATTCCTAAATATTTAAACTGATTTACAACGTTGAATTGATTTACCTCAGGGTCTGGGTAATTTCTCTGGGTCTCATTTAGCATTAATATTGAAGATTTAGTTTTATTTATTTTATATCCTGATATTTCCCCAAAATTCTTTATTAAATTCAACAAGGTCGGAATTGATTTTTTTAGATTCGACATAAACAAAATTATGTCATCGGCGTACAGGGAGATTTTATGTTCTGTTGGTCCAACTTTAATTCCATATATTTGTGAATGTAAACGTATCGCCATCGCTAAAGGTTCAATTGCCATAGTAAACAGTAAAGGTGAAAGTGGACAGCCTTGTCGACATCCTCTATTGATTTTTATTGATTTTGAAATATTGTTGTTAGGATTTCTGCTGTAGCATTATTGTATATTATCTGAACCCATTTTATGAAATTATTTCCAAGTCCAAACCTTTGTAAGATTTCAAAAAGAAAGGGCCATTCGACTCTATCAAAGGCCTTTTCGGCGTCCAGTGATAGGAGAGCTGTATCCGGTGCT
This sequence comes from Pholidichthys leucotaenia, assembly GCA_020510985.1. Lineage (NCBI taxonomy): Eukaryota > Metazoa > Chordata > Actinopteri > Cichliformes > Pholidichthyidae > Pholidichthys > Pholidichthys leucotaenia. The sequence continues at coordinate 20,910,758 of CM035840.1, read as the reverse complement.
TCTTTTTTTTTTCCACAATATCTTTATTGAACCTTTTTTTTTTTGTTTAACAAACATGATACAAACAATCAAACACTAACGCTAAAGTACTACAAAAAAAAAAAAAAAATGCACTAAAAACACCAACAACCACCAACAAAATCAAGTCTTCAACAATGCTCCTCTGTTTAGTCTAGACAATCCAATACATAAGTATACATATTATGTTCACCAGTTTGGAATTTACAAGGTCCACACACATCATTCACCTTCTTCTTCAAGAGTTATGTTTAAATTTTTTACATAATCAATAAAAGGTCTCCATATATTCTCAAACACAATTTCCTTTGATTTCAGTATATATGTTATTCTTTCTAATGGAAGGTTTGTTAACATCTGTCTTAACCACTGAGTCACATCTGGTCTATGAGTCTTTTTCCATAATAGTGCAATACATTTTTTGGCATTAAGCAAACTGAGGTCTATGAATGTTCTTTCACTTTTATTAAAATTATGCTTTTCTGGGTACAGACCCAACAAAAACAGTTTAGGATTCAGTATGATTTGTTTTGAGATTATTTTTTCAATTGTTACCCTCACCTCTTCCCAAAACATTCTTATTAATCTACATTCCCATAAACAATGAAATAGGGTTCCTTTACTTTCCATGCATTTTGTGCATGTATCTGGTATATTTTTGTTATATCTATTTAACTCCTCCGGTGTAACTATCCGGTGCTTCTTTTTTTTCCACAATATCTTTATTGAACCTTTTTTTTTTTTTTTAACAAACATGATACAAACAATCAAACACTAACACTAAAGTACTACAAAAAAAAAAAAATGCACTAAAAACACCAACAACCACCAACAAAATCAAGTCTTCAACAATGCTCCTCTGTTTAGTCTAGACAATCCAATACATAAGTATACATATTATGTTCACCAGTTTGGAATTTACAAGGTCCACACACATCATTCACCTTCTTCTTCAAGAGTTATGTTTAAATTTTTTACATAATCAATAAAAGGTCTCCATATATTCTCAAACACAATTTCCTTTGATTTTAGTATATATGTTATTCTTTCTAATGGAAGGTTTGTTAACATCTGTCTTAACCACTGAGTCACATCTGGTCTATGAGTCTTTTTCCATAATAGTGCAATACATTTTTTGGCATTAAGCAAACTGAGGTCTATGAATGTTCTTTCACTTTTATTAAAATTATGCTTTTCTGGGTACAGACCCAACAAAAACAGTTTAGGATTCAATATGATTTGTTTTGAGATTATTTTTTCAATTGTTACCCTCACCTCTTCCCAAAACATTCTTATTAATCTACATTCCCATAAACAATGAAATAGGGTTCCTTTACTTTCCATGCATTTTGTGCATGTATCTGGTATATTTTTGTTATATCTATTTAACTCCTCCGGTGTAACATACATCCGCATTAACCATTTGAAATGTATCAATTTAAGGCGTGCATTTATTGATTTGGTTTGAGCTTCTGTACAAGCCAATTCCCATTGTTCCTCTGAAATTTCAATTTGCAGATCTTCTTTCCAGTAGTTTAATCTTTTCAGTGAATTTTCACTTGAAGATAGTGTCAATGAGTTATAAAACTCTGAAATAATATCCGGTGCTTCTTAATTAGAATAAATAATATTAAATAGTCTTCTTACATTATGGAAGCCTCGTCTTCCCTTTATAAAGCCATTCTGATCTCGATTAATAATATTTGGTAAAATTTCTTGTATTCGTCTTGCTAAAATTTTACAGATTATCTTAAGGTCAGCATTTAATAGGCTTATTGGTCTCATATTTTCACATTTATTAGAGGGCTTACCTGGTTTTGGCAACAGTATAATTAAGGCATTATTCATGTATGATGGTAAATTACTATTTTGAAATGCTTCTAAAACCATTTCCAAAAAAGGTTTTATTAATTTATTCTTAAATTTTTTATAAAGGTCGACTGGAAGACCATCTGGTCCTGCACTTTTTCCTGATTTCATATTATCAATGGCTAGCCCAACTTCTTCTTGACTAATTTTTGACTCCAATATCTCCCTGTTTTCATTTGGAATACACGGTATAGATAGTTCGTTCAAAAACCCATTTAGTTTTGTTAAGTCAGTTTCATTTTTTGTATCATATAATTTTTCATAGTAATCTCTAAAGGCTCTGTTAATTTCTAAAGGATCTATAACTACCTGTCCCTTACTTATAATACTGGTAATTGGTGTTTTAAATTCTAATTGTTTAATCTGCCATGCCAATAATTTTCCTGATTTTTCACCTTGTTCATAAAAAGATTGTTTCAATCTTAGAAGACTCGAGGCAGCTCTATTCGCTGAATTTTTGTCATATTCAGCTCTCAAAATCAGTAATTCATTCTCCAACCTTGGATCACTTCCTGCATACACTTTTTCCTGAAGACTTTTTATTTTATGTTCCAATTGGGCTCTCTCCTCTCGAGTCTTCTTAGATTTTGAACCTGTATAACTAATAATATGTCCCCTAATAAAAGCTTTGAAAGCCTCCCACTTTACACATGCTGATGTTTGTGTAGTATTGATGTCAAAGAACTCATCTGTTTTTCTATGTACTTGACAAATTCCTCATCCTGAAGCCATTTATGCTGAAATTGCCATCTACCTGATTCCTTTGTCAATTTCTTATCTACATATATTAGACAGCAGGGTGCATGACCCGAAATCACGATGTTATCATAAAAGCAGTTTTGAATCTTGGACCTTAATTCTGTGGAAATCAAAAAATAATCAATACGTGAGAATGTCTTGTAGGTACTGGAATAACAAGAGTAGGCTTTAACTTGTGGTTTCATTTCTCTCCATATATCTAGCAATCTCAATTCTTTCATAAAATGATTAATGGTCATCCTACATCCATTGTGCGTACAGTCCAGTCCTGTTGATCTATCTATACTGGGATTCAATGTACAATTAAAATCCCCTGCTATTATATGTTGCCCTGTAAGTGATGATAAGATAAGAAATAAATTGGCAAAGAACTTTTGATCATCTATATTGGGACTATATAAGTTCACCAAATTTATATTTTCTAATAGCAAAGATCCTTGAATGATTACATATCTTCCAAGTTTGTCTCCAATTACATTTTTCACTTGAAAAGGAACTGATTTATGTATGAGAGTCATAACTCCCCTGGCTCGGGATGAAAATGATGAGGTGAAAACACTTCCTTGCCATCTAATCCTAATTCTTTTTACATCCTCCTCTATTAGATGAGTTTCTTGTAAAAACACAATTTTTGAACCCATGTCTTTTATTTTATTCATAAGTTTAAGTTTTTTTTAAATTTTGTAGACCTCTGCAATTCCATGAAGTTAAATTAAGATTAACGCTTTGGTTTATGATCAATAGGGAGTTTGGGATTACCTTGCAGTGTAAACATGCTCAAACAGAGAGGCAAAAAAATGAGTGGTTGAACATTCATCCTACAAACTACACACAAACAAATTCCCCCTTCCCACATTTGTGGCGAACCCCCCAAAATCAAAAGAAAAATTCCGTCTCCCGATATAGCCATCGACCGCTCCACACCCACGGGGAACAGCCAAAGCCACTCCTTCTTCATCCTCCCAATCACCCTAACTCTACTGCTTTTAATGACATAACATTAACTCTCCTCTGTAGTTTTCCAACTTAACTCCAAAATTTTTAGCAACTTTGTACATCATAGTTTTTTTTTTTTAATATACAATACAATCTATATTTTGTAAACTTGCTATTTGCTTCAAGTCAGTCAGATGCTTAAATATTCTACCTTATATTTTGATCATGCTTAGCTCCCACCAGTCTCTTCTTCTATCTTCTTGATGAACTCCTGCGCCTCCTCTGGGGTCTTGAAGATGTGGGTTCTGCCCCCATACGTGATCAACAGTCTCGCAGGATAGATTACACCATGACGAATCCCAAGGTTGCGCAGCTCCTTACGTACGGGATCAAACTGCTTCCTCAATTGTTGGATTCCTGTGGCCAAATCTGGGTAGAACCGCACCTGCTGGTCCTGGTGTTTAATCTCTCCTTTAGCTCGTGCAGCGTTGAAGATCTTCATCCTGTCTCTGTTGCTGAGAAACTTCATAATTAAGGTCCTCGGTGGTCCCTTATCTCTCCGTGGGCCAATACGGTGCGCGCCCTCCAGAACCACCGCCGACCGCAGCTCCGCGCTGCCCACCGCCTCCGGAATCCACTTTTCCAGAAAGGAACACGAGTCCCGACCTTCGGATTCCTCCGGTAGACCCACCAGCCTTATCTTTCAGACCTTTATTTTTTTTTTTCCAAAGTGCGCACCTTTAATTGGAGACGAGTGACGTCATCTTCAGCACTGGAGACACGAAGCTCCACCTGCACCATTCGTTCTACACAGTCACCCAATTCCTTTCTCATTCCTTCCAACGCTGCCATAATCCCATCAAATCTAGAGGAAAATTCCGCTCGCATTGAACTCATGGCCGCCAGCAACGCAGCTGTGTCGCTTCCCGCAGATACCGCACCACTATTAGCTTCCCCCGCCATATTTGGCGCATTCTCTGCTGCGTCACAGACCTGAAAGTCCGTTAATTTGGACTGTTTCGGCGGCTCGCTTTTTCCTCTACCTGATTTTCCAGCCTTAGGCTTCACCGACATATCCTCGCCCAAACGCTGGGATACGTTCTGTCCCAAATGAGAGAGTTATTTGCCGATTTTTTTTCTCCAGAAGCAGAGCAGAGTGAGACGTGTCCTTCTCATGTGGCAGCCATAACCGGAAACCATGCTGTTGCTTTTAAACTTATTCTTTATGTATACTGTGGTACTGTGATATACTGGGAGAAAATAATTTCATTTTTTTATGTGCAAAGCGTGCATATTAAATGACAATAAAGAAAACTCTGAAAACCGTAAAACCTTAGTGTGACCTATAACCTGTACAACCCAACTGAAAAACAAACTGAAATCTTTAAAGGGGAAAAATAAAAAACTTGCAATAACCTGGTTGCATAAATATGCACACCCTGTTACAACTGGGGATGTGGTTGTGTTCAGAATTAGCCAATCACATTCAAACTCCTATTAAATGGGAGTCAGCACACACCTGCCACCATTTAAAGTGCCTCTGATTAACCCCAAATAAAGTTCTGCTGTTCTAGTAGGCTTTTCCTGACATTTTTGTAGTCACACCTTACAGCACAAGCCATGGTCCACAAAGAGCTTCTATAGCATCAGAGGGATCTCATTGTTCAAAGGTATCAGTCAGGAGAAGGGTACAAAAGAATTTCCAAAGCATTAAATATACCATGGAACACAGTGAAGACAGTCATTGTCAAGTGGAGAAAACATGGCACAATAGTGACATTACCAAGAACTGGATGTCCCTTCAAAACTGATGAAAAGACGAGAAGAAAACTGGTCAGGGAGGCTGCCAAGACGCCACCAGCAACATTGAAGGAGCTGTAGGAATTTCTGGCAAGTACTGGCTGTTTAGTACATGTGACAACAATCTCCTGTTTAGGGTGGCAAGACGGAAGCCTTATCTTACAAAGAAAAACATCCAAGACTGGCTACATTTTGCAAAAACGCATTTGAAATCTTCCAAACGCATGTGGGAAAATGTGCTATGGTTCACTGAAACCAAGGTTGAACTTTTTGGCCATAATTCCAAAAGGTATATTTGACACAAACACAACATTGCTCATCACCAAATGAACACCATACCTACAGTGAAGCATGGTGGCGGCAGCATCATGCTTTGGGGCTGTTTTTCTTCAGCTGGAACTGGGGGCCTTAGTCAAGGTGGAAGGAATTATGAACAGTTTCAAATACCAGTCAGTGTTGGCACAAAACCTTCAGGCACAACAATGACTCAAAGCACACATCCAAATCAACAAAAGAATGGCTTCACCAGAAGAAGATTAAGGTTTTGGAATGGCCCAGCCAGAGTCCAGACCTGAATTCGATCGAACATCTGTGGTGTGATCTGAAGAGGGCTGTGCACAGGAGATGCCTTTGTAATCTGACAGATTTGGAGCATTTTTGCAAAGAGTGGGCAAATATTGCTACATCAAGATGTGCCACGCTGATAAGACTCCTGCCTAAAAAGACTGAGTGTTGTAATAAAAGCCAAAGGTGCTGCAACAAAGTATTAGTTTAAGGGTGTGCATATTTATGCAAACAGGTTATTGTAAGTTTTTATTTTTCCCCTTAAAAGATTTCAGTTTGTTTTTCAATTGGGTTGTACAGGTTATAGGTCACATTAATGGTGGTAAATTTTTGAAATGATTTATCTAGGTCTCATTTGTTTACATCACAAAAACCTGAATTTGAATAGGGGTGTGAAGACTTTTTATATCCACTGTAGGTCATTATCCCAAGGTGAACCTGTGTACCACGTATGGTGACCCTAGAGATCTTCACATGTTCTACAGTAAGAGATCATAGGGAGTACCAACCTTAACCTTTGACCTTTTGACTCCAAACCTGTAGTCAGAGGTTATGGTCTCAGAGTGAACCTGTGTACCAGGCTTGGTGACCCCTGCTTTCTTTGTTGTTGAGATAAAATTTATAAGCCATATTGATGTTGACCTTTGGTTTTGGGATCGCAAGGTCATAGTCACACTTAAGGATCACAGGGTGACCCTGTGTACCAAGTTTGGTGACCCTAACTTTACTCGTATAGTAATTGGCTACTATTGGCTGTTGTTAATCATCAGCACGAAATCCACTCTAACCAAATGTTCCAGTTTCAATGTATCATTGGACAATTCTCTTATCTCTCCATCCCCTCAGGTTAAGAGTCTGGGTGTCACCCTTGATAGTATACTTTCCTTCACATCTCACATTAACAACATAACCTGGTTATCATACTTCCATCTCCGCAACGTCAGCAACTTACACCCCTCTCTCACACCTCATACCACTGCCATCTTAGTTCACAGTCTTGTTACATCTTGTCTTGACTACTGCAATTCCCTCCTGTTTGGTCTTCCACAGAAAATTCTCCATAAATTACAACTGGTACAGAACTCAGCAGCTCGTATCATCACCAGGACCCCATCTATTCATCACATCTCTCCTGTTCTGCAACAGCTTCACTGGCTCCCAGTCACGTTCCGAATATAGTATAAAATACCATTACTCACCTACAAGGCCATCCACAACCTTGTCCTCTATGACCTCCTCCACATCACTATACCTGCATGCACCCTTAGATCCTCTTCCATTCATCTCACTGTTCCTTCTGTTCGCCTCACTGCCATGGATGGCAGAGCATTCAGCTTCTCGGCACTGAAACTTTGGAATACACTCCCTCCTGATCCCCATAACACTGATTCTCTCTCACTTTTCAAATCTAAATTCAAAACCCATTTGTTCAGGCTTGCTTATCCCCACTGAGTTGCATTGTCTATTGTCTATGTTTTATGTTTATTCTAATGTATTTTATCTATTTTTATTACTGTAAGGTGACCTTGAGCGTCATGAAAGGCACCATAAATAAAATGTATTATTATTATTATTGTTATGGCATAGGGAATGTTAACCTTGACCTTTGAAATTTTGACCCCAAACCCATAGTCACAGGTCAGGATCCTAAGGTGAACCTGTGTAGCAACTTTGGTGACCCTAGCTTTCTTTGTTGCTGATAGAGTTTATAAGCCATTTTGATGTTGACCTTTGACCTTGTGATCCCAAAACCATAGTCACACTTCAGGGTCACAGGGTGAACCAGTGGACCAGGTTTGTTGGCCCTAGCTTTATAAAAGTTGTACAGTAGTAAGGTGTAAAAAAATGCTACTCTTGACCTTTGACGTTTTGACCCCAAACCCACAGTCTGCGGTCAGGATCCCAAGGTGAACCGGTGTACCAGGTTTGGTGGCCCTAACTTTACTTGTTTTATAACAATAGTAAATGCAGCATTTACCATAGTGCAACTGCAATGTTAACTCTGAACCTTTGACCCCTTGACCCCAAACCCATAGTTAGATGAAGGTGTAAGTTGTCCAAGATGTGCATTAGATACAACTACTGTATCGATTTGAAATGCCTACATCATTTCTTTTAGCAGTTACTGTGTTTAGAAGATTTAGGGAAAAATCTGACCTGAACTTTGACCTCAAGGTCATCTGATGAGAGTGAAATTGCAATATGTGCATCAGAGTATATCAAACCATGGTACCAAGTTTCAAAACAATCGGAATAAAACTGTAGGAGGAGCTGATTTTACAAGACAGTTACTGTCTATGAAGTGAGGTGAAACCGGAGGTCATAGGTCAGGGGCTACAATTCCTGCAAAAATCATCCAATCAGAACTAAACTGCAATATGTACATCATCAGAGTATATCAAACCATGGTACCAAAACTGTAAGAGGAGTTGATTTCACAAAAGTGGGACGGATGGATGGACAGATAGACAGACAGACGGACTGACCCATACACTAATATAATCCCCCTTCAGTCTTCGCCCAAAGGGCTCTTTGACCCATTTGGGCTTTGACCGGCGGGGGATAGAAATGTTGCAATTTTATGAGAAAGTCATATTTATGACAAGATGCTGCCTATTTACATGAAATAATTGTTGTTCCTTCTGCTCATTTCACTTTGTGTTATCTTAAAAAGGTAAAAACAGTAACTGCAAATTCATGGTACAAATGAGAATTTTCTTGTCCCACAAAACATCTTTTTTCTTAAGACCTATGGAAGACATTTAAGGATTTACAATAAACAAATCTAAGATGTTTTTAAGGATCCATGGATACCGAGTTTGTTGCAACTAAGTTCACGGAGTGTGTGTAGGACTGCATTTCCCAACATACTGATTGGCTGTGGGTCCATGATGAGCGGATGGGAGCTGGTGGCCATGTGAGTGTCGCCGATCTGGATGAGAACACCATTGCGCTGGTTGTTGTCCTCACTGTCACTGTCCAGCTGTTTTAGCAGATTCTCCGTGTTGCTGACACAACATCGGATCCCGCAGCCCGGCACCGCCTGGAAGTCTGTACACGTCCCAAGAGACTCTGTGCCAAGCTCCTGAACACAAAAAAGGTGATGGATATGCAGCAAAAACAACTAGTCATCTGATATTTCCAAAAAATAAAAATGCTTAAGGGAGCAGAATCCAATGAGGCACAAACCTGTTTACAGTACTTGGTGATAGCTGCTCCTAGAGGGTGCTCACTGTTGTTTTCTGCTGTACCGATGATGGCCAGCAGGCGAAAGCGAGGCATGATATTTCCCTCTACAACTACTTTGACTTGAACTACCTTCGGAGCGCCATAAGTGACGGTCCCAGTTTTATCAAAGACCACTGACTGCACCTACACAAAAAAACAATTTAAGGTTGAAATTGCTTCTCAACATCAAAAAACACAAAACAATGATATTTGTAAAAAAAATGAAAATTACTTGCATTTTTTAACTTGAATTATTACATTATTTTGGTTAAAAGGTAACAGGTCAAGAAGTGTGAGATTTGTTCTGGATCCTGAGAACAGGCTCACCAAAGCAACATTTCAAAAAAACAAGCATCCTGGAGCAAGTTGGATTTGTGGCACGCTTGGCCATGAAGTCAGCTTTTCCCTTGTGAAGTCACACGAGCCTTTAAAGACCAACCTGACGTCAAGATGGCTGCCCTCATGCATCAATGGTAATAACATTCTATTTATACCACTTCTAGTCAGTACATGCAGTACTGCCAAATTCTATCTCTGAACATGTTGCTGAAGAGATTTTACAGACAAAATACCACATACTGTGTTGTTTTCAGTAGCTGTTGCTACATGTAGCCAATTCCCTCACCGCATACAAGGAAACCATAGAAAATGTAACTAATGTGAAGACCAAATAATAATTTATAAGTCAAAGACTTAAAATTCCTTTTTACACTGGATTAGATAGAATAGAAAAATAGAAAAGAATAGAATAGAAAAGGCTTTATTGTCATTGTACAGTTGTACAGTACAACAACATTGTGGGTGCTCCACCAGGCTACTGCACAATAAAGTAAGAGAGAAGGATTTGATAAAACACAGTTACAGAATACACGATTAAACATATGTCTGAAATAAAAATAAAAATAGCCCACAGGTATTTACACAGGTACAGTAGTGGCTTCATGGATGGAACTATGTACATAAGAGTGCGAAGTGCAGAACACACAGATCAGCCAAATGGTTAAATATGGCTGGGGAAAAAAATTAAAAAGGCTCTAATTTTTCCAAACTGTTGTTATGGGACAATTTTGACTCAGTTGTGATGTCGTTGGCATCTGATCTCTCCAAGAGACAGGAACTCCCCATAAACCTCAAGATTTGTGAAGCACTCTTTATGGAAAGACGGCCTAATGAAACATCGAATCATTTCTATTTATTAGGAAATTGTAGAAATACATATTGTGCCAGTCCCTCCATGGAGCACCACCTTATGGTGGAGGGGTCTGAGTGCCCTAATGATCCAAGGAGCTATGTTATTGGGGGAAACTTGCCCCTGGTAGGGTCTCCCAAGACAATCTGGTCCTGGGTGAAGGGCCAAACCAAAAGCAGTCCAGTAGATCCCCACGAAAGGAGTTACATCAAGGACCCAGTGTACCCAAAGGAGCCCCGTGGGGCTGCCCTCCAGTGGGCTCACCACCTGCAGGAAGGATCATGGTGCTATGTGAACCGGGCGGCAATCTGAGCTGCTTTGCGTGGACTGCTGCCCCTGCAACCCAGACCCCCCTGACAGGTGGTAGAAGACTAATGGATGGATGTATTTGGGCAGTTGCACAAATATTGAGTCAAGGACCATATTAAGCTCTAGTCAAGCCAAAATTTATCAAATACATGTAAAAACATTAAACAGGTGCATATAAACAACAAAAGCCTTATTTTTAAAATTTTTATTTAACCTTTATTTAAACAGGGGTGGTCCACTGAGAGGCAACCTCTCTTTTTCAAGGACACCCTGTTCACACTCACACAGTTACACATTCACACCAGGAAGCAGCCCAGTACAACCACAGACTGACCTGTGGCCACTGAGCAGCTCCACTGGAGCAGTTGGGGTGAAGGGCCTTGCTCAAAGGCACCACAGTGCGGTTAATGAGGGTGGGGCAAACACTGCTATGTTATCTGTCCTACCGGTCCAGGGATTTAACCAATGACCCTCCAGTCACCAGTCCACATCCCTAACAATTAGGCCCCCACTACCCCATACCTTACCTCACCTGGTTCTCTAACCAAAGACACCTGAGCAACAGTCAAACACATGGCATTTATTTTTATTTGAACAGCTGCTGTTAGATAATTGGCTGAATAATACAGAGGTGTCAAAATATTCACCCACCTTATGAGCCATCTCGAGCGGCTCGCCCCCTTTTATTAGAATACCATTTTGAGCTCCAACTCCTGTGCCCACCATAACAGCTGTCGGGGTTGCTAAGCCAAGGGAACAGGGACAGGCGATGCATAATACCGTTATGGAGGCCTGGAAGGCAAAGCGGATCACTGCTTCCGTTTTGGAAATGCTTTTGCTGTAACCCTAAAGGGAGGACAGTCACGTTTCAGATTTTCTTTCAAACTGGTGTAGATTAACATCATGCTTAGTAAAGAAAACTAAAGCAAAATTTAAAGGACAAAATGGGTGCAATAACATTACAGATAGTAAGATTGAAAAGAACTCACAGGGAAGTACATCTCCACAAGAGCAAAGTCCAAAAAGCCAATGACGATCCAGGCGATCAGTGTTAGCCCAGACACGGCAACAATGAAAGGCACAAAGTAGCCGCTGATCTTATCTGCATACTGCTGGATGGGAGCCTATAAAGTAAAATGTGAGAATTAAAACTGTGCAGTGATTTATTCATACAGCTTGCCTACATAACAGAGATCCGAAACCACAAAACTTACCTTTGAAGTCTGAGCCTCCTCCACAAGTTTGACAATCTGAGACAGTGTGGTGTCCATGCCAACGTGTGTAGCGCTAACAAGCAGGGAACCATTCTGATTAATAGAGCCAGCGATAACGGAGCTCCCTGGCTTCTTTGTCACCGGCATGGCCTCACCTGGCGTCACAATACAACTACTGATCAGAAAAACAGAGCTGGGCAGGATGGAGAAAGACTAAATAATCTAAAGCAAATGCTGATAACCAGACTTTGTCTAGTTGAAAACCACAGACAGTTTTAACTACTTTGAAGACCTATACAAGCAATATACAGCTCTGGAAAAAAAAATAATAAAGAGACCACTACAAAATCTTTCCAAAATTAGCATCTCTACATGTATGGCAGCCATTCAATTTGAGTATCTGTTGAATTCCAACAGAAGGACACGTCAATTTACTTCAGGAGGTACTGATTAGTTGATTGTCTAAGCATGATAAGATGCAGAAAAACTGTGAATAATAATCAGTTATTACACAAAGAATTGAGTTCTTTCTAAGCTAAAACTTAAATACTGTAGTGTTTAAAAATGATGGTGAACTTGTTTTCTTTGCATTATTTGATCTAAAATCACATCTACAAGCAACATGTACTTTGATGTTTGAGTTCAGTTTTAACCAACTGAAAACAACTCGCCCAAATTCCAAGTCAAAATATCAGCATTTAGAGCATTTAGTTGCAGAAAAATACAACTGACCAAAACATCAAAATAGATGTTGCTTGTAGATGTGATTTTAGATGAAATAATACAAAGACAACAAGTTCATGATCATTCTTAAACACTCCAATACTTTTGTTTTAACTTAGGAAGAACTCAAATCTGTATTTGTGTAATAACTCTGATTATTATTCACAGCTTTCATGAGTCTTACCATACTTAGACGACCTCTTAATTAGTACTTCCTTAAGTAGATTGACATGTCCGTACATACTGTATGTTGGAATTCAACAGATGCTCAAGTTGAATGGCTGCCCTACACGCAGAGATGCTAATTTAGGAAAGATTTTGTAGGGATCTCTTAATTTTTTCCAAAGCTGTATGTTGCTGTGGTTAATTGTGTCATCACTGCTACCACAGAGAGCAAGTGCAAGATACCTGAAACAAACATGCTGACAACTGCAGCACACAGAGATTATTGATGCACCCTGTCTGGGTTGAGCTACTTAATTTAAAAATAAATAAATAAAAACCACCACTAGTAGTCATGAAGGTCAGTGACTAGATTTTGTCAAACTGGCCAAGGACATCAGTTTTATAAGGAATGCATGTTTTGATTAAAAAAAGACTGTAGTAAATGTCTCATAGTTTGGCTGTCACATGATGTGAGATAGGTGTGGCTTGTTTATGACCCCAGAGAAATTTGATTGGCTGCCAGTGAATTAAGAAAAGTTAAGTCACTCCCAGTGCAGGGGCATGGGGCTCGGATTTAAATGAGTCTAGTGCATGCCTGTAGAAAGCAAGTATTCCTGTCTGAAACAGGTAGCCCAGTCAGGCGTCCCAGGCCCAAATGTAGGCTGTGTTTGAAAGTGGAATACAGAGGTGCAGCCTATATGTAGGCAATCGCACATGTTAGACTTTGACAAATATGAAAGGGACTGAACGCCAATCCCTTCATTATTCACACACACACACACACACACACACACACACACACACACACACAGAGCAGAATGACCCGTTTGGCTGCAACTGTTGCATCAGTGTTGCCCATTTGTCTGTAAATATTTAAATAAAAATGATTTATTTCACTATTTGGGTATTTTTGTGTCTTGTTTTCGTTTAATCAAAGCGTGCATATGTGTCTGCGTATGACATGCAATTGATCTGGCCATTCTACTCTACAATCCCGGCGGTATTAAGTTTTTAATTTTTAGATACTCACATGAGAGGGGGGACTCGCGGTCCTGCAAAGTACAGTGGTACCACACGGGTGAAGCAGAAGCAGGTACTGCCACCTACTACTGACTGTAATAGTCAGTAGACTATTAATAGTCATAGACTGTAATAATCTAACAGATCGGTTGAAAAAAAGCACCTCTACCTGTGTGGAGTACAGGATGAGTCTGTACTGAACAGCCCAAAATATCAGTTGTACTTAACTATCTTCTATATGGCTTCTGCTGAATCAGCATATATAAAGGTCTTGCCTCATAAATATTTTGAGAAGTACTCTGCTGGATACTTTGTGATGGTGATACCATATTGATTCAGACACATAATAGTAATAATAATAATAATAATAATAATACATCAGTCTTATATAGCGCTTTTCTAAATACTCAAAGACGCTTTACAAAGCAGCATAGGGGCAAACATACAATAATATTGTGATACTTCAATAAAAATGATTAATGTTACAAATCCAACCATCCATCTTATACCACTTAAACCGTGAGAGGCAGGGTACACCCTGGACAGATTGCCAGTTCATTGCAGGTTACAAATACAAACTTACCTATTTAAGGACTCAAGTAATAATAAAAACCATTTCACTTTTCAGTCCATTAAATGGTGCTAGGGATGGGGCCAAAGATTGATTCGGTGTGGTATCACAAGTCTTGACACTCGTGATGATGCACCGATCCCTAAACGCACATACCAATCTGTTATTAATTATGATATACAGTCACATGAAAAAATTAGGACACCCTGTATAAGCCTGTGTGTTGTTTAATGTATTTGGAGATGTGGCTATTTAATATCAATGTTAAAAATACTGGGAGATTCACGTAATACAACTAAACAATTAAAAATGAATTATAAAGACTTTTCCAAATTTTCTGTAAAATGGAGTTCTAAACAAATAATAAGGAATAAATTAGGGCACCCCCCATCTTTGTTAGGACACCCCCACATTCATTCCCACTTAGAATGGTTAAATAAATGTTTAAAAAAATGCAAATAAAAACAAAAACAAGGTTAGACATAGATATGTCAACATTTCTTAATAAAGAACTGAATATTTAAAGGGATGTCCAAATTTTTTCACATGACTGTATGCTAATTGCAATACTTAAGGAATCATAGTATCGTGATAGAATTGCACTGTGACCCAAGTATTGGGACATGTATCGTATTGTGAGGTTCCTCGTGATTTCCACCCCTAGTAATGCTGCCTTTCATGTGGAGGGAAGCAGTCAGATCAATTATAGGGTATACAAGGGGGGCTGAAGAGTTCATAGCGGTCAAATTTGACCAAATGTGGTTTATTTTTCAACAAAGTCTCCCCTTTGGTCCACACACTTCTTCCATCAGTGTTGCAGCACTTGAATCCCTGTGGTTGAAAAATAAACCACATTTGGTCAAATTTGACCACTACGAACTTTTCAGCCTATGAACTTTTCAACCCCCCCCCCCCCCCCCCATATGTAACCGGCACGGCCATGCAGCGTATAGCAGGAAAATGAATCCACACAGCTGGCTGGCGAGGAGATGGAGTCCCCGCTGGTGCTGTTCCCACTGTGTACTTGTGCAACTACAGTGGGGCAAAAAAGTATTTAGTCAGCCACCAATTGCGCAAGTTCTCCCACTTAAAAGATGAGAGAGGTCTCCAATTTTCATCATAGGTATACCTCAACTATGAGAGACAAAATGAGGAAAAAAAATCCAGAAAATCACATTGAAGGATTTTTAATGAATTAATTGGTAAATTCCTCGGTAAAATAAGTATTTGGTCACCTACAAACAAGCAAGATTTCTGGCTCTCACAGACCTGTAACTTCTTCTTTAAGAGGCTCCTCTGTCCTCCACTCGTTACCTGTATTAATGGCACCTGTTTGAACTCGTTGTCAGTATAAAAGACACCTGTCCACAACCTCAAACAGTCAGACTCCAAACTCCACTATGGCCAAGACCAAAGAGCTGTCAAAGGACACCGGAAACAAAATTGTAGACCTGCACCAGGCTGGGAAGACTGAATCTGCAATAGGTAAGCAGCTTGGTGTGAAGAAATCAACTGTGGGAGCAATTATTAGAAAATGGAAGACATACAAGACCACTGATAATCTCCCTCGATCTGGGGCTCCACGCAAGATCTCACCCTGTAGGGTCAAAATGATCCCAAGAACGGTGAGCAAAAATCCCAGAACCACACGGGGGGACCTAGTGAATGACCTGCAGAGAGCTGGGACCAAAGTAACAAAGGCTACCATCAGTAACACACTACGCCGCCAGGGACTCAAATCCTGCAGTGCCAGACGTGTCCCCCTGCTTAAGCCAGTACACGTCCAGGCCCGTCTGAAGTTTGCTAGAGAGCATTTGGATGATCCAGAAGAGGACTGGGAGAATGTCATATGGTCAGATGAAACCAAAATAGAACTTTTTGGTAAAAACTCAACTTGTCGTGTTTGGAGGAGAAAGAACACCATACCTACTGTGAAGCATGGGGGTGGAAACATCATGCTTTGGGGCTGTTTTTTTGCAAAGGGACCAGGACGACTGATCCGTGTAAAGGAAAGAATGAATGGGGCCACGTATCGTGAGATTTTGAGTGAAAACCTCCTTCCATCAGCAAGGGCATTGAAGATGAAACATGGCTGGGTCTTTCAGCATGACAATGATCCCAAACACACCGCCCAGGCAATGAAGGAGTGGCTTCGTAAGAAGCATTTCAAGGTCCTGGAGTGGCCTAGCCAGTCTCCAGATCTCAACCCCATAGAAAATCTTTGGAGGGAGTTGAAAGTCCGTGTTGCCCAGCGACAGCCCCAAAACATCACTGCTCTAGAGGAAATCTGCATGGAGGAATGGGCCAAAATACCAGCAACAGTGTGTGAAAACCTTGTGAAGACTTAGAGAAAACATTTGACCTCTGTCATTGCCAACAAAGGGTATATAACAAAGTACTGACATGAACTTTTGTTATTGGCCAAATACTTATTTTACCGAGGAATTTACCAATTAATTCATTAAAAATCCTTCAATGTGATTTTCTGGATTTTTTTTCTCATTTTGTCTCTCATAGTTGAGGTATACCTATGATGAAAATTGGAGACCTCTCTCATCTTTTAAGTGGGAGAACTTGCACAACTGGTGGCTGACTAAATACTTTTTTGCCCCACTGTATGTTGTACAATCGATCCATTCCTCTCCACAGTCAATAAATAATAATGCCAGCAAGTTGGTCCCATGCACTCCACTCTAGATTTATTTTGTGTATGATCATTTCTGTATGATTTCAACCTATTTTAAACAATGCAGCTTGTTTGCATCAGTACTCCGCACTGCAATCAAATCTGTCACACAAAACCTCTGAAAGCCAACAGGTCTCACCCACACAATGGAGACATGACAGGTAAGAAGACTCATCCCATAAGTTTTACCCACAGTTGCTGCAACGGAAACGGGGCTTAGTTTCCCCCTCAAAACGAACACTTTTTCGTTTCTTTGTCACATCTATCTACAACCTGAACCATCAAACTGTGAGGAGCTGACAAAGCTGAACACCTTATTTCTTAAAAAATATAAACAACACACACACACACACACACACACACACACACACACACACTGGATGCCCCAGTATGTACATAAGTGGTAGTAAATACTGCAGCATGGTGGTGGACATGATATCATTAATATACTGCAAAAGGACAGGACACATACTGACACATCTGTATTCTGTACCAATGTTAGAATACATTTGGTCGTTGATGTCTTGCAACCGACCTGTGATGAGAGACTCGTCGGCCATGGAATGCCCTTCAATAACCCTTCCGTCCACTGGGAACTTCCCTCCAGGAACAACTTTGACTATATCACCCCTCTGGACCAGCTCAACATCCACCTGCTCCTCACTGGAACACAACATCAAAGATACATAAATAAAAAAGCAGTTCACTAATGCAGTAATTAATATAGAAGAGAAAAACTGCAACATGTGGAAAGCAGGCATTTATTATACTAGACATTAGGAGCCAACATACAATGTATATAATATTTTGACAAGTTCCTTTTCAAGTCAAAACTGTTCCATGACAACATTTCCTAAGATCCTTTTTGGTACTTTCAGACACATTTATCTGAGCATTTTACTGATCTTTTAAGATCTGACTTTTGGATTATTATTTACACTTCAAAAGAGTCACTTGCTCTTTTACTTCAGTCATGCTGTAGCCAATTACACATTAGCAATGTTAGCAAAGCCTACTGAAAACACAGTATATGGAAATTTGTGTATAATAACACAGTAGCGGCATGTTCAGCAATGGAAGGTAGGCAGAATTATATACTGTATATGACCAACTAGAGCGGATAAAAAAAAGAAATTCTAATAAACAGTACATTTTAGAGCACATGGGTGCAGCCATCTTCTAAGTCGGTCTTGCCAAGATTCACCTGACTTCAGGAGTGGAAAACTGACCAGTATTTGTTGGCATGCTGCAGATGGGACTTGCTCCAAGAAAAGGAACTCAATTAGTCCTGATTGCAAGAGTCATTTGCATTACTCGGGTTGTTAATAAATATTCTTTATGACTGATTACATGGTGTCTGCAGGTTTCAACAAGTGCAATTTTAGACTTTTTTAGACCTTTTTTAGACCATTATGGATTAAATTTAAGACCTTCACGAAGTATTAAAAAAAGAGAGAACAAACCCAGATTGCGGTCAATTGACGTTTATTGTCAATGAAACAAACATATACATATACACCCATTATTTTCATTATTTTACATGCTTCTAAGCTCTGCACTTTTGGTGGCAATTTCGTCCTCCAGAACCTTAAGCTGGGAGAGTTTGTCTTTAGCAGCCCTCCTCAGAGCATTTGATTTTGAGAGGAGCTGTGCCATTTTGCTCCCAGCCTTGCCCTCTGCTTGCTCTGCCAACTCATCTGCATCTTTGCCCAGGCTCTCAATGACTGTATGCAGACTGTCCCTCTTGACTTTCAGGTCTTGTAACTGCTCCTCCGCGTGTGCCCTTTTCTTCCCTTGTGTCTCTGCCTCCTTCCTCTTCCTCTCTTCGTCCAAATGCACACGGTACCGTGACCTGGCAGCCATGACAGATTTCATTAAGTCAGGTGTAAGTGGAAGCCTGGTAACGCCCCCATGTATTGCAACGCAGTCGCAAACAAGCCTGTGTGCAAACCTTTGAGATACAATCTTTCTTGACGAACTCTGCTACTCCAAATCGGATGATATAGGCGGTCTTGTCTCTCCCGCATTGGAATGTTTTGGCTACTGTCGAGTCGGGAAACATTGCTTGAAACAGTTCCCCGATGTCGTCATTAGCTCTGTATGACTGGTGTTTAGCCACGGTGTTAAGCGCCCACAGAACTTCTGCCTTCATCGTTTCAGTCGAGCCCATTAGATCGCGAATATCATTTGTATTATTTCTTGACGTGCTGCTTGCAAACGAACAGAACTGAGCAATTCCATGAGAGTTGCGTGCTGCATTTGCTGATTCCTGGTGTTTGCTAGCTTTGATGTGTGACTCCAGTGCCCTGACGCCCAGGGTCCCGAGTTTAAGTGTTCTTTTGCACAACGTGCAGTACGCCTCAGTGTCGTCGTTGGGAACGCGTTTGAGCCAGTCTGCAAAGTCATCTCTTGAGAGCCAACTGTCATTAAATTTACATTTGCCCATCTTTTCCCTTCACTTCCGCCCTCCCAAGAGAGCAGACGCTTTTTTCTTCTCTCCTGCTGACTTTTTTCTCCCCTCCTACTACTGGATCCCAGCTTGCTGTTGTCTGTCTGCGTCTAACTGCGACCGCCGAAAAGAAATTATGGAGTTAATAAGCTGGGCTTTGAACACAATTGACACTATTTTTTTCAACAAGGAAAAGTGCTCCGGGGGAAGCTGTCTGCCCCGCTGGAACGGCTCCAGTGGGCTATCTATGTGACACAGGTAATTGGAAAATGCTGTGTCTCTCTAATCTCTCTATCGAAGATATTGAAGATTTGTTTATCTTCGTAATCTTGGTGATTGGGATAATTCTGATTGGGACGGGAATTGTCTTGGTTTACCGTAAATTGCTGAAGATGGATTCAACCTATCAAAATGCTGGCCAGGCGAGGTGCATCCAACTAATTGAGAAACTGGAGAAGACCCTGATAGCGACTACTGGAGAACTGTCTCGTAAGGTGGATTACATCATGGGTTCGCTCAGGTCTTTCCACGACGAATTCAAAGCTGCGCAATGAAGGATTAATGTACTGAATCTACAGAAGAAATACAAGTCTCCTCTGTGATCAGTCCTATTTGGCATTATTATTCCCCATGAAAATTCCTCCTGGCTGTCTGCAGACTGTGTTTTTTCAAAATCATGAGCACAAGGCCTTGGACAGCCAGCTGCAGCGCCAGATAAGACTGGGCGCCAGACAGACAAAACATCTTCTGCCAAGGGTCCTTGGGTCTCTCTTATTATCATCAACACTGCTCAACACCGCACACACATTGATTCATGAACTGATTAAAGATATACTGTACACTGCTCTCTTGTGTCTTGTGAAATTCTGAGTTGTTGCTCTGTGCTATTGAGAGATTTTTTTTCATTGTAATCATAATCTGCTTAAAAATAAGCTGTATTTTGATAACGAAGTTTTTTTTCTCCTCCCCCCTTGTGTCGTTCCCTCCCTTCCCCTCCCTTTCTTATCTATCTCTGTTTGATGAGGCGCCTATTATGGCTGCCGTGTCGTTGTGTCGCGCGCATGCGCACCAATGTCAAGTCAAGTTCCTCGTGTGTTTTTTACATGCTTGGCAATAAAGTTTATTCTGATTCTGATTCTGATTCTGATCTTTTTAGTTTTGTCCTGCTAGCTTTCTCTCCTGCCATTCGCACGTTACTTCACAACTATTCCCGCCTTGCTCGCGCACACAGCTCATTCAGACCAGAGCCAAAATGCTTGCTCCAGCATCCTGTGACGACAGTACATTTCCGTTTCACATCTGTAGTTTTATTGTGCGTTCCACTAACAGCAACATTTCATGTAGAACAGGGGTCGGGAACCTTTTTGGCTGAGAGAGCCATGAACACCACATATTTTTAAATGTAATTCCGTGAGAGCCATACAATATGTTTAAAACTAAAAATACAAGTAAATGTGTGCATTTTATGTAATTTCAATACTTTTAAAGTACAATAAGTCTCTGAATTCTTTTTAATAACATTGTTATGCTGTTGCTAATCAATGATGAGTATTTCTTACCATTAATGCGACTTCTGGTGCTCTGGAATACCCGGATGTGCAGCGGCTTTTGGGATATTCAAATTCAAACGTTTATTTCAAACTCAGGGTTCATATTAAATGCAGAACTGAAACGAGTAGAAAATAAATAAATAAATGCTTAAATTCAGCGTGCCGTCTCGTGTGATCTGAGTTCATAATGGCCGATGTTTCTAAAACTATGCGATCTGGATCAATATTGGCTGAACCTGGAGCACCCGGATGTGCAGCGGCTTCCGGGATATTCAAATTTAAATTCAAACGTTTATTTCAAACTCAGGGTTCATATTAAATGCAGAACTGAAACGAGTAGAAAATAAATAAATAAATGCTTAAATTCAGCGGGCCGTCTCGTGTGATCTGAGCTCGTAATGGCTCGTAATGGATCTGAGCTCGTAATGGCCATGTGGAAAAGACATAAGAACAATACTTTAAAAAAACACATTAATCCTTTATCAATATTTTGCATTGAAATGTAGGTCTTAAATTACTCAAACTCAATTTTAGACTCACAGTGCAAAATATCCCTGTATTTTAGACTTTTTTAGGCCCAAAATTGAAAATGTGTAATTTTAGACTTTTTTAGACTTTTTTAGACATCGCGGGCACCCTGTGATTACCACTGGAGGAGGTGGGATATACAATATTTGCATGAAATCAGTTAACCCCTTGCACTCTGGTCAATTTCCCTAAAAACGCCAAAAAATAACGTACCCAAAGTAAATCAAAAGCTGTTCTTCAACCCTTTGCAGCATCTTCATGGGGTTGGTCTCATTTAAAAGAAAACACTTTGAATTATTTGGCAAAACAGTCATAATCTCTCTAAGTGCTCCTGCCACTGAGTAACAGTCATCTAAACATACTGAACTTGAAGAAAATAAATTTCGCCTTGGTGTTTTTTTGGATACAAATGCTTGCAAATAAAACACAGCTTCAGATACTGGCTGGAAAATGCAACAGAAATGTAGAACCAAGTGTTATCCAGCTGAGGTCAAAATTTTGTAACAATACCACAAAAAATGAATATATTATACAGCTTTTTTCTTAGGTTGTTCCCAGGCGTTTTTGAACTGTGCCAAATTGTGCCAAATGGCACAGTTTGGAAAAACGTCTGTAACTTTTTAATGATTCAATATAGAAGCTTCATCTTGGGCTCTAATGAAAGGTGAAGGGCTGTGTGTGTGTGTGTGTGTGGGGTTGTTTATTCATTCATGAATGAATGAATGAACAAACAAGCCCCCACACACAAAGAAGCATGCCACGTAAAAAATGTGTGGCTTTTTTTTACAAGAAAAAATAACCTACAGTGCACTAAAAATTATAGTAGAATATAATTGGCATCAAACTGGGGATTCTAAATTGTCCTTAGGTATGACTGTGAGAGTGAATGGTTGTCTGTCTCTCTGTGTTGGCCCTGCGATGGACTGGCGATCTGTCCAGGGTGTACCCTGCCTCTCACCCAAAGACGCTGGGATAGGCTCCAGCCTCCCCACGACCCGAAAAGGATTAAGTGGAAGAAAATGAATGAATGAATCTGTAATGTAGAAGATAACAACTCTCCCCCCCCCCCCCGCTACAGAGGACGGACATCGCCCATCACTACATGACGGAAAGCGGTGACGGTGCACCGCGGTCTACTACGCACAGTTGCACTAAAATATCTGCAATATATCTGCAATCCGCAACAGAAGAGTAGCGGGGGGGGGGGGGAATTCACAGCATGACGGGAGGGTTGTTCGCAACATGACGGACCCGGACCGCTCCGGACTCCGGTCCGTCATGTTGCGATAACGCACAGTTGTAATTTACCGATCAGTCAAAAGTCCTTTGGATTACAATTTTCAGGGATAAAGAATAATTTAGCTTATAACACTTGCCTGTCCACAACAGCAATGTCGCTGGCGAACTTCTCTTCCTCATTGTCAGACGAACATGACGCTGGTCCGCTTGTTACAGACTTGTGGTTCTGGTCACGCGACCCGGTCAAACCATAATTCCATTATTGCGGTTTTGTGCTTCCATGATTGCGGTTTTGGCGAATGATTTTTCAAAACAAATAAGAACAGTAGTTAGAAAAAAAGACTGGCCAACGCCTGTGTGTCACCCAGCCTTACACAAAACAGCTTTCAAACTTCTGTGCTTCAATTGGCTGGCTGTATTCGCAGCCGTTGGTAGGCGGGTCCTTCTTGCTAGGTTTTCAGTCATTGGTTCTTCAAGGTTTCAGAAACCCAATTCAAGGCTCTTAGTGGCGAAAGCCCTATTGTATCTGCTTCGTTTATTATTATTATTTTTCTCCCCAAATGATGGCATTTTTCACCCTCTGAACGTATTAGTCGAATGAGAGGTCAATCACATCTAAACCAATCAAAGCACTCCTTTGGCTTTCTGTTCGCGGCTGTGTCTGTAGTGGAAGAACGGAAATGCAGCCTTTTTTTTCACTGCGCTCTAGGACGCAGCGCCCTCGTGCACCCTCGTGCGCTCTGGGATGCAGAGACATGTCCGCCTGCGGTACACCGGAGTGCAAGAGGTTAAATAAACAACTTTAGGCTGAAACGCTTCAGAATCATTTATAATCTGATATGACAATGCCATTAGAATGAAGATATTTTATGGACATTTTTTTATACTCCTTAAGAATTAAATTTGATTACATGATCTACCTCTCCTGTGGTTGGTGTCGCAGATACGCACCTGTCACATCATAGGTCAAAAAGTATGAAAAAAATCCCAAAATAAACCCAGATGTTCCAAGCATTTCACATCAATAGATGGCAGACACATATAGCTTACTGCTCTTCACTGGAGGACTCAATTCAGCCCACCAGAACTTCTTCGAATCTGATATCACTTCCGGGGCACAGAAGAAGCGACATATAAACAATTGCACAACATATATTTCAACAGGGAGGAAGCATTTGATTCTGATTCTGATTTTCTCCAAATTTTGCCAACTATGATTCTAAAAGGGATTATTTACCCCAGGACATCATTTCATCATCCTTCACCCCTGAAAAATGCAATAACTTTTCAACAACATTCCAAAATTGACAATATTCACAATCAGCTTGCCTCCTTCTCGGCCATCACCCCTGACTCAGAACCCACCTTTTCTCCACCCATAGATAAACAGCTCTCCCTTTTCTCACCCATAACCACTGATGAACTTTCCGAAATACTCTCCAGCATGAAATCATCCACATGCCCCCTGGACCCCATCCCCTCCCCCCTTATCAAAGCCTGTCTCACCCCTCTTGCCCCCCTTATCATCGACACCATCAACTCCTCCCTCACCACTGGCACTGTCCCCCCATCACTCAAGATTGCTGCCATCACCCCCCTCCTTAAGAAACCTGGTCTGGACTCTGACGACCCCAACAATTTCAGACCCATCTCCAACCTTCCATTTCTTGCTAAAATATTGGAAAAAACTGTCGCCACCCAACTCAAGAAACACCTTCTCTCCAGCAAACTCTACGAAACATTTCAATCTGGATTCCGTTCTCACCACAGCACTGAAACCGCCCTCCTCAAGGTCACCAATGACCTTCTGCTCGCCTCTGACTCTGGATCCCTCACCATTCTTCTCCTCCTCGATCTCAGCGCAGCTTTCGATACCATCAATCATTCCATCCTACTCCGTCGTCTGCTTTCTATTGGCATCACTGACTCCGTCCTCTCCTGGTTTACCTCCTACCTGTCTGACAGATTCCAGTACATCTCCATTAACAATCACAAATCACGCACCACCCCCGTATCACATGGTGTCCCTCAAGGCTCTGTGCTCGGTCCAACCCTTTTCACTCTCTATATGCTTCCGCTTGGTCACATCATCCGTCAACATGGTCTTCACTTTCACTGCTATGCCGACGACACCCAGCTGTACATCTCCTCTAAATCCATCACCTCCGCCATTCTTTCCACCATCACCAACTGCGTCACAGACATAAAAACCTTGATGACTAACAACTTTCTCAAACTAAACAGCAATAAAACAGAAATCATCATTTTTGGACCAAAATCTCTTTTGCCTTCCTCCAAGAACTTTTCATTCCAAATCGATGGTCACTCAGTCACCCCCTCCCCCTTGGCCAGAAACCTCGGCATTATCATGGACCCCACCCTCTCCTTCACATCTCACATCAACCATATCACCAAAACATCATTTTTTCATCTCCGTAATATTGCACGCCTCCGTCCCACCCTCTCCTCCTCTGCTGCTGAAATACTCATCCATGCCTTCATCACCTCCAGACTTGATTATTGTAACAGCATTCTGCATGGACTTCCTTCCACCATCCTCCAAAAACTACAGTATGTCCAAAACTCAGCCGCCCGCCTACTTACTCACTCCCGCTCCAGAGACCACATCACTCCTCCGTCAACTCCACTGGCACCCCATTCAACAGCGCATCAACTTCAAGATCCTCCTCATTACCTATAAAGCTCTTCATAACCTTGACCCCTCATATTTAACTGACCTTCTGTCTCATCATTCCTCCACTCGCCTCCTCCGCTCTGCTGACACTCACCTTCTCACCCCCATCACCAAGACAAAACTCCGTACCCTGGGTGATAGATCATTCGCCATCTCCGCATGTGACGATGGAGTGTCACCACTGTATGACTTATTGTATGTGTGATTGTGTTGTATTTATAATATGGTAAATGTTATTATGATTGTTTGTAAAGTTGCACACATTATTTTGGGATCTGTCTTTTGTTTAATTTGAATGCCCTTGGGAGATAATTGTTTGGTTAAGTATTTGGTAAAATAATTGATAATAATTTATTTCACATACCTTTGCCAACATGCTTCCTGTGGGTGTCCGGGCAAAAGACTTTGTTAGGGGTTGATGGCCTTATATAGGACACCAGCAGGAAGGAAGCATGTATGGTAAGTTAGAGGGGTGGTTTAGCTTTGTAAATAAGGGTTTGAATTATTTATTGAATTATTTATATTGTTATTTATTATGTTATTTATATTTATATTGTATATAGTCGGGAAAGTATGTATTTTTAGAGATTAGTGGGTATGTGCAAAGAATGAAAAATGTTTATTGTTTTACCTGGGGTTATGGTAGGGGCTAATTAGCCCTAATTATCTCCAGTTAGTATAAAACAGGTGTGATGATTGAAAGTGAGGATCGATTGTGGATTGTTGCTGAGAATCGTGTCGGATGTTTTTGGAACTATTTACTTGTGAGTTATTGAAAATAAAAATTGACTAATTGAAAATTGAAATCTGGCCTCGCCTCACAGTCACTTCCTGACACCACACCAACCCTCTGGAATTCCTTGCCCCTTCACATCCGGTCCGCCAACACACTTGCTTCCTTCAAAAGTCAACTTAAAACCCATCTCTTCAAATCTACCTACGAAAACTGACTGCCTCTTCTACCCATGTGTACCTATCTTGCCTGTTTACCCGTTCACTGTATGTTTGTTCCTATGCTACTTTGTAAAGCGTCTTTGAGTATCTAGAAAAGCGCTATATAAGACTGATGTATTATTATTATTATTATTTAGCTTCTGAAGGTAAATATTTACCTTCTGTGGCAGCAGAAGATGGACCGGAGCAAGTACACTTTTCGTCCGCCATTGAAGAAGGTGCACATGACGGACAGGACAATACTGCCGGTTCGGTGGCGTTATCTAACCGAAATTGAAGTGGAATAAATCAGAAGATAAATGTGAGAGTTTCTGGATGTGGGACAGAAAACGAAAATGACCAACAGAAGACAAAACAAGGACCGGGGATGAGCACACGGACGCATGGCGACACATGATGAGCGGTAGGTCTGATGTTTTTATCAGTTTGTTTATATTCTACTGATTTTCTGGTTCATATATATATTTTGAAGATAACAAAAAACAAAAACAAACAAACAAAACCACCTGTTGTGTAAATATGTCCAAAGTCCACTTTGACCGAAAGTTATGTAATCAGATATGGCTGCCATCACATTATGCAAATCAGATGCGTAAATTTACTCCTATCATAAACTTTGGATTATATTCTACATCTTACTCATTTACAGTAAGCCATTATCTCTTACCACTTTCAAGTTACAGCCTTTGGAATTTGTGATATCTAAACTGAATATTTTCTTGAAAAAATCTTTGCCACCAGAGGGTGCATGCTGATGGTGCGGATCTGCAACAGAAAACCTCAAACAGTTAAGAGAATGCCTTTGAGTTCTCCGTTTTTCAGAGAAATTCAAGCAAAAATGTTAAATCCATGAAGTACTTTTTGTCTATCTTGTTCTTCAATGCTTTATGAAATGCTGCATCATTCACTTGTAACTAAAACTGCCTTATTTTTACATTGAAAAATTAAAAATGCATAAAGACATAACAGGCTGTACACAAGAAGTGAGTGCAGACAGACTCCGCTTATAGAATGGCAGCATGCATGGACGCTGCGGCCCCTCTAGGCATCAGTGAGTGTGAGAGTTTTGAGTGTCTTAATCATCCCAGACGTACAACTTACAACCGAGAGACCTTATTAAGCATCAAGGTAGTGCGATTTGGACATTCTACGTAAAGGAACCACCTAATTTTACCCCTCAAAGATGACCATATGTGTGTAGGTGTTCCACCCGAATTCTGACCAATTAGGTTGTGATATACGCCAGCATGGAATACTATCGGGGGTTAGGCTGGCAGCTACCTGGGAGAGGAGTAAGCGTAAGCGGCACAAACGCAAACAAAGGAGAGGAAAGAGGGCCGGAATTAGGCTAAAGGCTAACCCCTGCAGACCAGCAGTACCGTCGCTCCTACTTTCCAATATCCGCTCCCTTGACAACAAGTTGGATGAGCTGCGTCTGCTGAGAGAAACCTGCAGAGTGGAGGGACTGCTGTGTGTTTGCGTTCACGGAGACATGGCTCCACGACAACATCCCTGACGCGGCCATTCAGCTGGAAGGGATGACATCGTTCTGGGCGGACAGGGAGGCCGCTAGCGGTAAGAGCCGGGGGCTATGTATCTATATTAACAAGAACTGGTGTGTTAATGCCATGTTAGCAACTAAACACTGCTCTCCGTTGGCGGAGTTCCTTATCGTATAAATATATCGAGAATATATTGGACTTGGTGTACACAAATTTCCCAAATGCATACAAGGCAACACCTCGCCCCCACATCGGCCATTCTGACCACCTATCCGTGATGTTGGTGCCTGTCTACAAACCCTTACTGAAGCGCAGCAGGCCAGTAGAGAAACAATTCAGGACTTGGCCAGAGGGTGCAGCCTTGGCACTTCAGGATTGTTTTCTGCATACAGACTGGAAGGTTTTCAAAATAGCAGCCTCTCAGGGAGACAGGATTGATGTGGAGGAGTACGCTGAAACGGTCACCAGCTACATCGCGAAGTGCACAGAGGATGTCACTATATTGAAGACCTTCACTGCACGGGGAAACTATAAACCCTGGATGACTGCAGAGGTGCGCTTGCTGCTCACAGCCAGAGATGCAGCCTTCAGAGAGAAGGACAGGGTCGCCCTCCGCTCAGCCAGGTCTGCGCTCGCAAAGGGAATTAAGATTCAATTCAATTCAATTCAACTTTATTTATATAGCGCCATTTCACAACAACAGTCATCTCATAGCACTATCAACTATGATGGCGAAACGTGCCTACGCGGAGAAAATCCAGGGACATTTCTGTGACACAGGGAACACCAAACGGATGTGGCAGGGAGTACGGGCGTTGACGGATTATAAGTCTAGGCAGGGGGTCGATGATGATGATGCTTTGCTACCAGACAGGCTCAATAACTTCTTTGCACGTTTTGAAGCATCAAACCTGACAATCAGAGGGAGGGCTGGCCCATCTTCACCATCTGTGGGGCCTGCTATCACCCATCAATGCAGCGGACACATGGAGGACCCTAATCAGGGTTAATCCATGTAAAGCTGCAGGTCCGGACAACATCCCCAGACGTGTGCTCCGAGACTGCGTGAGTGAGTTGGCAGATGTCCTGACTGACATATATAACATTTCCCTGAGTCAGGCCATCGTCCCTAGATGCTTTAAGACCTCTATCATAGTACCGGTGGCAAAGAAAGCAGTTGGGTCCTGTCTGAATGATTATCGTCCTGTCGCACTGACACCGATTGTGATGAAGTGTTTCGAACGGCTTGTTAAACCACACATCACAGCCTGCCTCCTTGCATCACATGACCCACTCCAGTTCGTGTATCGTTCAAATCGCTCCACAGAGGACGCTATAGTCACCACCCTGCATTCTTGTCATTACCCACCTGGATCAGAAAGACACCTATGTCAGACTCCTGTACATTGATTTCAGTTCAGCATTTAACACAATTATTCCCCAGAGACTGATGGAGAAATTACGCCTTCTCGGTCTGAACACCACCACATGTCTCTGAATCCTGGATTTCCTGACCGAGAGACCGCAGTCTGTCCGGGTTGGAAACATCATCTCCAACTCCATCACGCTGAGCACTGGATCCCCTCAAGGCTGTGTACTCAGTCCACTGTTGTTTACACTTTTAACACATGACTGTGTGTCCAGACACAAGGGGAACCAGATTATTAAGTTTGCGGATGACACCACAGTGGTGGGACTTATTCAGAGGGATGAGGAATCAATGTACAGGGAAGAAGTTTAGAGACCTGGAGGGCTGGTGCAGGGAGAACAATCTGGTGCTCAACGTGGACAAAACGAAGGAGATGATTATCAACTTCCGGCGGTCACGGCCTGAACACATCCCTCTCTGCTTCAGCGGCCGTTTGGTGGAGAGAGTGGAGAACACCAAGTTCCTCGGAGTGCAGATCTCGCAGGACCTGACCTGGAGCAAGAATTCCTTGAGGATCAGGAAGCGGGCCCAGCAGAGACTGCACTTCTTGAGGAAACTCAAACAGGCCTCTCTCCCCATCTGCATCCTCAGGACCTTCTACAGAGGTGTGGTGGAGAGTGTTCTGATGTACTGCAATGCAACATGGTACTCCAGTTGCAGTATGTCAGACAAAAAAGCTCTGCAGAAGATAGTTAAGGGAGTTGAGAGGGTAATTGCAGTTTCCCTCCCCTCTGTTCAAGAACTTTTTCAGAGCCGCTGTAGGAGCAGGGCACTGAACATTGTTAAGGACCACTCTCACCCTCTGCACAAACACTTTGAACTGCTGCCATCTGGCAAACGATTCTGGAGCATCAGAGGCAGAACCACCAGACTGATCAATAGCTTCCTTCCACAAGCTGTTAGGATGCTGAACAGTTGATCCGGAATCCTTTACACATATTACTGCACTTTATGGACATTATGTATATTATATGTATATTATAGTTTTAGTCAGTTTTAAGTATTTATTTCTCTTAGCTACTTAGATTCACTTAGCCATTTTAATTGTTTTATATATGCATAAGCAGTTATCATTTTAACTGCAACTGTAATAAGTTAACATTACTGTAATATCCAAATGTGTCTCAGGGATGTGTGAATGGCTGTTGGGGTGGGGGTGTGTGAGTATGTTTTTAAATTATGTTCTTTTTACAATACGGATGCCTAGAGAAATGCAATTTCATCTTTCTTGCACTACAGTTGTATGCATAGCATCATGACAATAAAGGTTGATTGATTGATTGATTAACCTGAGAACAGACTGATCGCTGCTGAGGGTGACCACTGTGGCCTCGGTAGCTTGTAGAGACATCAGTTTGGACAAAGCCTCAGAAGTCTTACTCTGAAAGGAAACCCAAAGAACAATGTTACTGACATGCATCGCTGGGCATCAGATTTCAAAAAGGTTATAGGAAATGATCATCGTGTTGAAAATCAATAATCACGTTAATCTAAACCTTAGCTATCTGTTCTAGCCAGCGTCCCAGAGAGATGAAGACAAACAGCATTGGAGGAGTGTCGAAGAACGTGATAGGGTTGACTTTTGCCTTTTCCACCATGGCCACTATCAGGACGATGAATGAGTAGGTGAAGGCGATGCTGGTGGCCAGAACTATCAGCACATCCATGTTGGCAGATTTGTGTTTCACCGCTTTGTAGGCTTGAACATAGAAGTAGCGGCCTCCAATGAACTAAAGAGAGAAAGCAGACTTTTTATAAACTGTAATACAACTGAATGAGACCTACTTTCAGTCCCCTATCATGTTTCCTTGGAACACAGTCCATCCATGAGACTCACCTGCACAGGCACACAAAAGAGGAAGGAGAGGAGGTTCATAATGGAGAGGCCCGGCAGCAGCTGTCTCTCCAGGAACATGGTTGAGTGGTACTGATTGAGGTCTTCTGCAGTATGATTGTGCTGATGTGAAACCTTCATCTTGTGGTCCATAATAATCATGTAGATCATCATGCCCATTACAGGCACACAGAAGATTAAGCTCACAAGGAAAGATTTTCTCCACCTGAGGGAGAGACTAAATTTGATCACGCTGAAACTGACTTTACAACTTTCCTCGTTGGGAAAGAAACAAACATACTTACTCTCATCAATCACCAAATGAAAATACTGTATGTATTACATGATTGGCACATACATGGATGCCTTAAGGCATTCACACCAAACATGGTGCGAACACATGTTAATTCAATGTAAACATGCAAATACACACAAATTTATGTATTCATGTCTGGGGGATTTGGTAATGGTAGCTAGTATTCAGCCTTGAAATTCTGCCATCACCGGAGTAAAAGTATCAAAACTGGAGAGTAAGCTAGTTTGAAAATGAGACTGCCACTCACTTACAGACAAATGGACCAGGAGCTCTGGAGCTGAAATGGAGTGTCTGTTTATCTATCCACGTACTCCTGTTACGAATGTGCTAACAAGGGCTGGAAGCCAGCTAGCAGTGTGAACAATCAGCATCCAAGTGAAAATTTAGAGGAGGCAGTGACATTTTCCCGGTGGGAGTTCTGCCAGGTAACGTTGTAAACTTAAACATGATTGCACTTTTAGGGTCTCCACAGCAGGTAGAAAGCAGCTGCAGAAGTTATGAAGGCAACTCCACCTTTCTGCAACTTGCTCAGGCATGAATTTGTATCTATTCGTATGTTTACAAGGAATTAATGTAATCATGCCACTTTTGCGTTAGGCCTGTTCAAGGCAATCACAAGAGCACTCTGAGGTGAGTGCAATATCCACCGCCTCTATTTTCTTTGAAGATCCCAATATGTCAATGAAGAAGAGCAGTTTTCAACTTTTCCATATAATTATTGAGGCAGAACCAAATTATGATAAGCCTATCATCCATGAATATACAACAAAAATAGTTGTATACAACCATTAATTGTAGGCTAGGATCCCAAGGTGGACCTGTGTTACAAGTTTGGAGACCCTAGTTTACTTATTCTATCCACCTTATTCCTGGGGGTGCCACTGTAGGAAGGATTATGGACGGAACTTCCGGTTTCGGCTGACCCAGTGTAAAATCAGTCAGTTTGAGTGGAGTCACAGGGGCATTTAAAATAGAGTTTTTAAAAGTTTTTCAAATTCATTTTAATGTATAGTCCACATACATGTTTTCCACTCAAGTGGCAGCTAATTTCAGCACTTTTAGTTTTTGTATTTTTGAATGTTTAGTTGTGTGAGGCTCCTCAGAGATAAGCACAGCTAAATCTGTGGTTTCAACAGCAATGGGTAGGTCATGCACTGAAAACTAAAGGATTGTTCGTGAGATCGGTGGGACAGACACAAGACAGACACCAAGACAAGAGCCAGGTATGTTTTCACTTGTATGAATGTCACAGATCTGACGTTTTACCCCAAATTTAAAATGCCCAAGCATGGTGTTGAATGTGCGCCGTGCCATTACGAGCTCTACAGGCACGAGAAGTCATAAATCATGACTTTCTTTCTTTCTTTGCTAGCGGCAAAGTCCCAGGAAACCCCCGAGTGTCTGGTATCATTTTAAAGATTAGAAATTGTACTTTCTAAAAATACCTATGTTTTTGCGGAAGACATAACTCCCGACCGATCAAACGTTCAACCTAGCTAAAATATTGTTTACATCGTTAGCATCTGAGCAGTGGCGCTAACAAACGGAGCTACTGTTACGAGGCCACTTTTTAAGATCATCTTTCCATCCCTCAATAGTCGTAGGAAGTGGTATGATTATGTTACTGTTTTAAGGTACAAGAGGCCGTGTTCCCGCATTTCTGATGCCGAAGTCATTATTTTTTAACAAGGAAAAGTGTCCCGTTTCAGTGACAACCATATGTTCTAAACTAATACTGGAAGTTGCTACCATAATTCACGTAAGGCATCTTGGGGCCTAGGAATAAGGTGGATAGTAATGGGGCATAGGGAATGCTAACCTTGACATTTGACTTTTTGACCCTAAACCCATAGTCAGAGGTCACAGGCTCAGGGTGAATCTGTGTACCAATGGTGGTGATCGCAGCTTTATTTTATTTATTTATTTATTTATTTTTTTTGTATTTTGCATACTTGTATTAACCCCAGAGGGAAATTCAGGGCATCCATGTGGATGGATGAGGTAGCCACGGTGTGGCGCCAATCCCTTCACCATTCACACACACATTCACACCCAGAGCCACTTTAGAGTCTCAATGACACATGTGCCTGGTGGTGTGGTCAGGTATCCCGTAGGTCATCTAGCATGCAGACCACGCTGATGTACAGTCATGGGAAAAATTAGGATATCCCATTAAATATTCAGTTCTTTATTAATAAATGCTCACATATCTACAGTATGTCTAACCTTATTTTTGTTTTTATTTGCATTTTTTAACATTGATTTTAGCCATTTTAAGTGGGAATGAATGTGGGGGATGAATTTATTCATCACCATTTGTTTAAAATTACATTTTACAGAAAATTTGGAAGAAGTCTTTAATTCATTTTTAATTGTTTAATTGTATTACATGAATCTCCCAATATTTTTTTTTTTCCACAATATCTTTATTGAACCTTTTTTTTTTTTTAACAAACATGATACAAACAATCAAACACTAACGCTAAAGTACTACAAAAAAAAAAAAAAATGCACTAAAAACACCAACAACCACCAACAAAATCAAGTCTTCAACAATGCTCCTCTGTTTAGTCTAGACAATCCAATACATAAGTATACATATTCAGCTGCCAATCTGGATTCGGGAGTCAGACTCGATCTCTGTTTTTAAGAATAGGGCTAAAACCTACCTTTTTGATATAGCCTACAATTAGGGAGGGATCATGTGTTTCTGAACCCTCCCTTAGTTATGCTGCTAATAGGTTTAGTCAGCCGGGGGACCTCCAGTAATGCACTGGGCCTCACTCCTTTCCTCACTCTCTATGAAATATTTTTTTTTTTTTTTTGCTGGTCATTAACATTTGTTTGTTCTCTCCCATAGATTGAGTCCCCATCGTGCTGTTTGCTCTCTACATGTCTGTTCTTTTCTTCTTCTCTATCCCCTCACCCCCCAGCCAGTCGCAGCAGATGACTGCCCCTCCCTGAGCCTGGTTCTGCTGGAGGTTTCTTCCTGTTAAAAGGGAGTTTTTCCTCTCCACCGTCGCCAAGTGCTTGCTCACAGGGGATCGCCTGATTGCTGGGGTCTTTCTGCAACTGTGGGGGTCCCCCCTACAGTTGATAGTGCTATGAGATGACTGTTGTTGTGAAATGGCGCTATATAAATAAAGTTGAATTGAATTGAATTGAATTGAATATTATGTTCACCAGTTTGGAATTTACAAGGTCCACACACATCATTCACCTTCTTCTTCAAGAGTTATGTTTAAATTTTTTACATAATCAATAAAAGGTCTCCATATATTCTCAAACACAATTTCCTTTGATTTCAGTATATATGTTATTCTTTCTAATGGAAGGTTTGTTAACATCTGTCTTAACCACTGAGTCACATCTGGTCTATGAGTCTTTTTCCATAATAGTGCAATACATTTTTTGGCATTAAGCAAACTGAGGTCTATGAATGTTCTTTCACTTTTATTAAAATTATGCTTTTCTGGGTACAGACCCAACAAAAACAGTTTAGGATTCAGTATGATTTGTTTTGAGATTATTTTTTCAATTGTTACCCTCACCTCTTCCCAAAACATTCTTATTAATCTACATTCCCATAAACAATGAAATAGGGTTCCTTTACTTTCCATGCATTTTGTGCATGTATCTGGTATATTTTTGTTATATCTATTTAACTCCTCCGGTGTAACATACATCCGCATTAACCATTTGAAATGTATCAATTTAAGGCGTGCATTTATTGATTTGGTTTGAGCTTCTGTACAAGCCAATTCCCATTGTTCCTCTGAAATTTCAATTTGCAGATCTTCTTTCCTGTAGTTTAATCTTTTCAGTGAATTTTCACTTGAAGATAGTGTCAATGAGTTATAAAACTCTGAAATAATACCCTTTCTTTTACTATCTTTCATCATCATTTTTTCCAAGGATGAATAAATAGGTCGAGTGAGAGCTTTATTTTGATTTGATCGAATAAAGTTTCTAAGTTGAAGATATTTAAAAAAATGTGTTCTATTGAGATTAAATTTGATCCTCAGCTCTTCAAAAGACATTATGTTGTCTGCACATGGCAAATATAAATCCTGAATCTTTTGTATCCCTTTTAAATTCCATACTTTAAATACAGCGTCCGCTCTCCCTGGTTTAAAATATTGATTACCCCATATTGGACTAAATTGTGACAATAACTGTGGTTCTTTTAAATAGTTTTTAGCTTCACACCATATTTTGATCATATGCTTTACAAATGGATTTTTAACTTGTTTTTGTAATTTTTTTGCCGAATCTGAGTATATGAATATGGGAAGAGGTAAAGGTAAATTGTATGATTCCATTTCAGTCCAGTGAGGGAGATCATTTGATGAAAAATAATATGTCATAGACCTCAGTTGTGCCGACCAATAATACAACATAAAATTTGGACATTTCAGACCTCCACGATCAAATGGTAAATATAATAAAGACAGACGTAATCTAGCCCTCCTGTTGTTCCATATAAATTCCACTAACTTTTTTTTTATTCTTGAGAATAGATCTAAAGGTGGTGATAAGGGAATGTATTGAAATAAATAAAGTATTTTAGGTAAAATATTACTTTTAAGTATATTGATTCTCCCGATCATCGACATTGGTAGTGACATCCATCTCTGAGTTAACTCATTGATATCTGACATTAAGGCTTCATAGTTGACGCTGGCGACTGATTCTAGCTTAGGCATAATTTGGATTCCTAAATATTTAAACTGATTTACAACATTGAATTGATTTGCCTCAGGGGCTGGGTAATTTCTCTGGGTCTCATTTAGCATTAATATTGAAGATTTAGTTTTATTTATTTTATATCCTGATATTTCCCCAAAATTCTTTATTAAATTCAACAAGGTTGGAATTGATTTTTTTAGATTCGACATAAACAAAATTATATCATCGGCGTACAGGGAGATTTTATGTTCTGTTGGTCCAACTTTAATTCCATATATTTGTGAATGTAAACGTATCGCTATCGCTAAAGGTTCAATTGCCATAGTAAACAGTAAAGGTGAAAGTGGACAGCCTTGTCGACATCCTCTATTGATTTTTATTGGTTTTGAAATATTGTTATTTGTTAGGATTTCTGCTGTAGCATTATTGTATATTATTTGAACCCATTTTATGAAATTATTTCCAAGTCCAAACCTTTGTAGGACTTCAAAAAGAAAGGGCCATTCAACTCTATCAAAGGCCTTTTCGGCGTCCAATGATAGGAGAGCTGTATCCGGTGCTTCTTTATTAAAATAAATAATATTAAATAGTCTTCTTACATTATGGAAGCCTTGTCTACCCTTTATAAAGCCATTCTGATCTCGATTAATAATATTTGGTAAAATTTCTTGTATTCGTCTTGCTAAAATTTTACAGATTATCTTAAGGTCGGCGTTTAATAGGCTTATTGGTCTCATATTTTCACATTTATTAGAGGGCTTACCTGGTTTTGGCAGCAGTATAATTAAGGCATTATTTATGTATGATGGTAAATTATTATTTTGAAATGCTTCTAAAACCATTTCCAAAAAAGGTTTTATTAATTTATTCTTAAATTTTTTATAAAGGTCAACTGGAAGACCATCTGGTCCTGCACTTTTTCCTGATTTCATATTATCAATGGCTAGCCCAACTTCTTCTTGACTAATTTTAGACTCCAATATCTCCCTGTTTTCATTTGGTATACACGGTATAGATAGTTCGTTCAAAAACCCATTTAGTTTTGTTAAATCAGGTTCATTTTTGGTATCATATAATTTTTCATAGTAATCTCTAAAGGCTCTATTAATTTCTAAAGGATCTATAACTACCTGTCCATTACTTATAATACTGGTAATTGGTGTTTTAATTTCCAATTGTTTAATCTGCCATGCTAATAATTTTCCTGATTTTTCACCTTGTTCATAAAAAGATTGTTTCAATCTTAGAAGACTCGAGGCAGCTCTATTCGCTGATTTTTTGTCGTATTCAGCTCTCAAAATCAGTAATTCATTCTCCAACCTTGGGTCACTTCCTGCATACACTTTTTCCTGAAGACTTTTTATTTTATGTTCCAATTTAGCTCTCTCCTCTCGAGTCTTCTTAGATTTTGATCCTGTATAACTAATAATATGTCCCCTAATAAAAGCTTTGAAAGCCTCCCACTTTACACATGCTGATGTTTGTGTAGTATTGATGTCAAAAAACTCGTCTATCTGTTTTTCTATATACTTGACAAATTCCTCATCCTGAAGCCATTTATGCTGAAATTGCCATCTACCTGATTCCTTTGTCAATTTTTTATCTACATATATTAGACAACAGGGTGCATGATCAGAGATCACAATGTTATCATAAAAGCAGTTTTGAATCTTGGACCTTAATTCTGTGGAAATCAAAAAATAATCAATACGTGAGAATGTCTTGTAGGTACTGGAATAACAAGAATAGGCTTTAACTTGTGGTTTCATTTCTCTCCATATATCTAACAATCTCAATTCTTTCATAAAATGATTAATAGTCATCCTACAT
Organism: Pholidichthys leucotaenia; assembly: GCA_020510985.1. Taxonomy (NCBI): domain Eukaryota; kingdom Metazoa; phylum Chordata; class Actinopteri; order Cichliformes; family Pholidichthyidae; genus Pholidichthys; species Pholidichthys leucotaenia. The sequence goes on along the minus strand of CM035840.1, from coordinate 20,872,692 downwards.
CCAATGTGCGTACAATCCAGTCCTGTTGATCTATCCACACCTGGATTCAATGTACAATTAAAATCCCCTGCTATTATATGTTGCCCTGTAAGTGATGATAAGATGAGAAATAAATTAGCAAAGAACTTCTGATCATCTATATTGGGACCATATAAGTTCACAAGATTTATATTTTCTAATAGCAAAGAACCTTGAATGATTACATATCTTCCAAATTTGTCTCCAATTACATTTTTCACTTGAAAAGGAACTGATTTATGTATGAGAGTCATAACTCCCCTGGCTCGGGATGAAAATGAAGAGGTGAATACACTTCCCTGCCATCTACTCCTAATTCTTTTAACATCCTCCTCTATCAGATGAGTTTCTTGTAAAAACACAATTCTTGAACCCATGTCCTTTATTTTATTCATAACTTGTTTAAGTTTTTTTAAATTTTGTAGACCTCTGCAATTCCATGAAGTTAAATTAAGATTAACACTTTGGTCCATGATCAATAGAGAGTTTGGGATTACCTTGCAGTGTAAACATGCTCATACAGAGAAGCAAAAACATGAGTGGTTGAACATTCATCCTACAAACTACACACAAACAAATTTCCCCTTCCCACACTTGTGGCAAACCCCCCAAAATCAAAAGAAAAATTCTGTCTCCCGATATAGCCATCGACCGTTCCACACCCACGGGGAACAGCCTAAGCCACTCCTTCTTCATCCTCCCAATCACCCTAACTCTACTGCTTTTAATGACGTAACATTAACTCTCCTCTGTAGTTTTCCAACTTAACTCCAAAATTTTTAACAACTTTGTACATCATAGTTTTTTTTTTTTGTTTGTTTGTTTTGTTTTTGTTTTGTTTTTTTAATATATAATACAATCTATATTTTGTAAACTTACTATTTACTTCAAGTCAGTCAGATGCCTGTGCAAATGCTTAATTATTCTACCTTATATTTTGTTCATGCTTAGCTCCCACCAGTCTCTTCTTCTTCTTTGATCTTCTTGATGAACTCCTGCGCCTCCTCTGGGGTCTTGAAGATGTGGGTTCTGCCCTCATACGTGGTCAGCAGTCTCGCAGGATAGATTACACCATGACGAATCCCAAGGTTGCGCAGCTCCTTACGTACGGGATCAAACTGCTTCCTCAATTGCTGGATTCCTGTGGCCAAATCTGGGTAGAACCGCACCTGCTGGTCCTGGTGTTTAATCTCTCCTTTTTTAGCTCGTGCAGCGTTGAAGATCTTCATCCTGTCTCTGTTGCTAAGAAACTTCATAATTAAGGTCCTCGGCGGTCCCTTATCTCTCCGTGGGCCAATACGATGTGCTTTTTCCAGAATCACTGCTGATTGCAACTCCTCGCTGCCCAGCACCTCCGGAATCCACTTTTCCAGAAAGGAACATACGTCCCGACCTTCTGATTCCTCTGGAAGACCCACCAGCCTCAAATTATTCTGTCTCGACCGAGATTCCAAATCCAAAATATTATCTTCCAGAGATTTATTTTTTTTTCCCAAAGTGCGCACCTTTAATTGAAGACAGGTGACGTCATCTTCAGCACTAGCGAGACGGAGCTCCATCTGCGCCGTTCGTTCTACACAGTCACCCAATTCCTTTCTTATTCCTTCCAACGCTGTCATAATCCCATCAAATCTAGAGGAAAAGTCCGCTCTCATTGAACTCATGGCAGCCATCAGCGCATCTGCGCCATTCCCCGCAGATATCGCAGCGTTGCCAGCCTCCTCCACCATATATGGAGTTTTGTTTACTGCGTCACAGACCTGAAAGTCCGTTAATTTGGACTGTTTCGGCGGCTCGCTTTTTCCTTTTCCTGGTTTTCCAGCCTTAGGCTTCGCCGACATATCTTCGCCCAAATGCTGGGATACGTTCTGTCCCAAATGAGAGAGTTATTTGCCGATTTTTTTTTTTTTCCAGGAGCAGAGCAGAGCGAGACACGTCCGTCCTACGTGGCAGCCATAACCGGAAGTGATCTCCCAATATTTTTAACATTGATATTAAATGTCCATATTTCCAAATATGTAAAAAAAAACAAACCCACAGGCTTATACAGGGTACCCTAATTTTTTCACATGATTAAACTGTTTCAAATGGTCTGACATGACACTTGGGTGCCTCTCACCTCCCTTAAATGTGCCTGGAGTTGAGTGGCATTCATTATCCAGTTCTGTAGGGCACTGTTTGCAATGAAGCAGTCATCAGCGTGGGATGTGGCCAAAGGACGTCCACTTCTATGCCTTTCTGTGACTCTTCCAGTCTCTCTGTATCTCTGTTGCAACCTGCTGATGTCACAAAGCTCAGTAGCCACTTCCCTCTGAGAACATCCTGTTTGAAGCCTCGCATTGGCGAGGTACTGTTGATCAATTGTGAGGTGTCGTCTTGGTCTCGTGACGTCAAAATGAGAACAGCATGATGAAGAGGACTGTTTAAATACCAATTCTAATTGAACCAGAAAACTTATTGGTCAATTCATGGATCAAACACCTGTTGTGAATTTTGCAGTTAAGCACCTTGTTAGAGAACAGTAAGTTATGCAAAAAGTAATGAAACATTGAACAGTTGGACATGTGCATTCAAAAGGTTAGAGAAGGTCAAATTAAGTTCACCTGTAAAGGTTCTAGTGCATTTTAGATGCATCCTGAAATTTCACCCGAAAGCCAACTATCCCTAACTTTTTTGTGAATAGTGTGTGTGTGTGTGCGTGTGCGTGCGTGTGTGTATACACGTGGACAAAATTGTTGGTACCCCTCTGTTAATGAAAGAAAAACCCACAATAGTCACAGAAATAACTTGAATCTGACAAAAGTGGGAATAAATAAAAAGTCTATGAAAATTAACCAATGAAAATCAGACAACACTTTTGAATTGTGGTTCAACAGAATTACTTTAAAAAACAAACTCATGAGGGACTTCCGGGAAGATGGCGGAGAGACATAACGCTTAAACAGAGAGCTCTCCCTAGTCGGATTAAAAATCATTGGTAAATGGCCAACTCGACATAAATGGATCAATAAACCAAGGGATGAAAACACGAAGAAGCCGAGCACACGGACAAAAGCAGGGTAAAATTAAAGAATCCCTCTTCAACAACGTAGGAGAAATCGCTGAACACGAGGCCCAAAAAAATGAGGTGACTACAGCAGAGAAAATGGAGGACGCCAAACTCGATACCATGAACACTGGCATCGCCAATATAGGTAAAGAATTAAAAGACTTCAAGCGACAACTCCAACAGGATTTAGCGGCTCTTAAAGAAGAGCTGAAAAAAGAGATGAAGGAGGAAATTATGGGTCTCCGAAGTGAAATGGAGCGCAAGCTAGCTGAAAACATGGAGGAACGGCGCACCCAACGGGCAGGTATGACAGAAGCACAGGCTCGAATATCGGAGTTGGAAGACTGGAAGACCGAGGCAAGCGAGCAGCTGCAGACCGTGATGGCGCAAACACAGAGGATGCAGGAAAAAATAACCGACCTGGAGAGCAGGTCCAGACGGAGCAATATACGCATCTTCGGGATTCCGGAGGGCATTGAAGGCAACTCGATGACGAAATTCATGGATCATTTCTTAAAAAAAGAGCTTGAGCTGCCCGGTGAAGCGGACCTGTAGATCCAACGAGCGCACAGAGCCTCGGCACAGAACCCGAATCCAAACTCTACACCCAGGTCAGTTGTGGTAAACTTTCTGAAATACGACATAAAGGAAAGAATCCTGACACAAGCGTGGAAAAAAAAAGATACGAGTCGGCGACAAACAGATATTCTTTGACCATGACTACCCGACAGAAATTGTGCAGCAGCGAAAGAAATATGCCAACATTAAAAAAACGCTGAAAGAGAAAAAAAAATTAGATTCCAAACGCCGCTAACGAAGATGAGGATTCATTGGGAGGACGGCGTGAAGACATACAACACGGCCAGAGAGGCAGCGCGGGACATGACGGAGCGAGGCTTTGTGGTGAGCGTACCGGAGGAAGCGGCTGGAGCAGCGGCGGCACTGAACGCATCACGACAGCCGGAGTGGAGGCGAGTGAACGGCAGAAGGAGGGAGACGGACGTGGCACACCGGGCCCAGGAAAAACTGCAAAGGCTTTCAACGGAAAGCCTAGATTATAACAAAGATTAAGAAGGACACAGAAGAAATGAAGGCCAAGAAGACAAGGTAAAAGAGAAACAAACGGCTAGGAGAGGTTTAAGTGATTTTTGCTGGACATTTCTAGACTAATGACTATTACTGGGATAGTAAATACAGGTCTAGGGAGGGCCCCTCACTCTGTGAGGACATTCCCTCCACCCACCAACAGGGACCAGTGGGCAGAAGAAAGGCCCAAAGTACGGAGGTCGAGATTTGTTAATGTGTTTTTGTACAAATATGTGTTAGTTTTGTTGTTAAAGGGGTTAGGAGCACAAGTTAAAAAAAATGGAAAAACATGAATATGGGTAAAAATCTTAAGATAATAACATTAAACGTGAATGGTCTGAACTCACCTGTTAAAAGGGAAAGAATAATAAGAAAATTCAAGAAGGAAAAAGCCGAAATTATATTTATGCAAGAGACACATTTGAGCAAGACAGAACATGAGAAACTAAAGAGATTTGGCTATAAGAACTCCTACTACAGTTCATTTAAGGGAGGAACTAAAAGGGGGGTTATGATACTAATTTCAAATAAAATACAATTTGAATGTGAACAAGAAATCCAGAATAAAGAAGGCAGGCATGTAATAATAAAGGGAAGAACAGATGGTATGCAGGTCACATTAGTGAACATCTATGCCCCACCAGAAAGTGACAAGGGTTTTTTTCAACATCTGTTTGATCTCATAGCAACACACAGTGAAGGAGTCCTAATTTGTGGAGGAGACTTAAATGCTGTCATGGATCATGAAGTTGACACAACAAGTGACAAAAAAACATGTAACAAAGTTCATAAGAACCTCACTGGCAGAAATGGGTATGGTAGACATATGGAGGGACCTGCACCCACTCGAAAAAGACTATACACATTATTCAGCAGTCCATAAAGTACACTCTAGAATAGATTACTTCCTTATGAATGAAGGTGACAGACACAGGGTGAGAAATTGTCGGATTGGAGGGGCAGAAATATCAGATCATAATCCTATATACATGGAAATATATTTAAACAATAGAAAACGACAAACAACATGGAAACTTAATGTAGGACTGTTAAATGATGAGAAAATGAAAGAAAGAATAAGATAAGATAAGATAAGCCTTTATTTGTCCCACAACGGGGAAATTCCAGGATTGCAACAGTAATAATAGAATAATAATAATAATAATAGAATAAAAGTAAACACAAATGAGTATATCGAAGAGAATGATAATGAAGAAGTGGACCCAACAATACTATGGGATGCACTAAAAGCCGTGTTAAGAGGTAAATTAATTGTTGAAACAGGAAAAGCAAATAAGTCTAAACTGGAAACATATGAACAAAGATGTGAGAGACTGAGGGAATTAGAACGTAAACATCAAAGCACAAATGACCCAAAAATATACCAAGAAATTAAGGAAGAAAAAATAAAGATAAAAGAAATACAAATAGATGAAATTAAAAGGAAAAATAGATATTTAAAGCAAAAATATTATGAAACGGGGCCAAAAGCCACAAAACTGCTGGCAAAACGGTTAAGAAAACAACAAACAGTGAATAATGTATATAAGATTAAGGACCCCATCACAAATAAAAACACAGTTAACCCAGAAAACATCGAAGAAATATTCCATAATTTCTATCAAGAACTATACTCGCAACCTGAAGAAACAAATGCTAAGGATATTAAAAAATTTCTATGCACATTGGACTTGCCATCAATAGGAAACCAACAAAATGAAAAGCTAACAGCAGAAATAACAACACAAAAGATTAAAGATGTGATTAAGTCACTTAAAAACGGTAATTCACCAGGTAGTGATGGATACCCATCTGAGTTTTATAAACTGTTTATAGAAGAACTCATGCCACAGCTCCTAAAGTCATTTAATTGGACATTAAACAACAACAAAATACCTCCATCATGGAACGAAGCCATTATTTCAGTTATTTTAAAGCCAGGGAAAGATAGGGAACAATGCGGAAACTATAGGCCAATCTCTTTATTAAATGTGGATTATAAAATATATACAACAATTACATGTAAACGAATAAAGACATTCTTGACGGAATTGATAGAAGATGATCAAACTGGTTTCATAGAGGGACGCCAAACACATGATAATATCAGGAGAACAATACATATAATTAATCAAATACATAAAGCAAAGAAAAGCGCAGTAATAATGAGTTTAGACGCAGAAAAAGCATTTGATAGGGTTAATTGGAAGTTCCTATATAGTGTGCTGGAACGCTTTGGATTTAACGAAAAATCAGTACAATGCATAAAGACACTGTATCAAAAACCTGTGGCAAGAATCAAGATAAACGGTAGCTTAACAGACAAAGTAAATATACAAAGATCAACCAGGCAGGGATGCTGCCTATCGCCCACCTTGTTTGCTCTGTTCATAGAGCCACTGGCTCAAGCGATGTGACAAAATAAGAAATTAAAAGGTGTAACAATAAAGGGAGCGGAACACAAGACTGGGCTATTTGCAGACGATATTATAGTTTACCTTGAACAACCAGATGAATCAATAATGGAAATGATGAACTTGATAGAAAATTTTGGAAAATTATCAGGATACAAGATAAACATAACAAAAACACAAATACTGACATTCCACTATAACCCACTAAACCAGATAACTGATAAGATCAAACTAAACTGGAAACAAAAAGAAATAAAATACCTTGGAGTGAGCATACCTAAAGATCTAAGCAAAATCTATAAAGCAAACTATGATAGGTTGGAACAAGAAATAAAAAAAGATATTGATAGATGGTCAATCTTAAATATGGATCTGAATTCAAAAATTGAGACAGTCAAAATCAGCATACAACCTAGACTGCTTTACCTCTTCCAGGCTCTACCAACAGAGATTCCTGGTGCCCAGTTCTCAAAGTGGGACAGGATGATATCGAGATTTGTTTGGGGAGGTAAAAAGCCAAGAGTGAAATATAAAACTCTCCAGTTACCAAAAGAGAAAGGAGGCATGGGTCTGCCAAGTCTAAAGGAATATTACTACTCAGCACAAATAAGATATATCATATGTTGGTGCGACGGAAGATATGAGGCAAAATGGAAAGAAATGGAAAAGGAAATTGAGGGACTCCCAGTACAAAGCATAATAGGAGATAAGGATGCCTATAAGCAAATCAAACAAATACACCCAATCACTAAATTTACTTTGGAACTGTGGTATAAAATAGTACAAAAGTATAATATAAAGGAAGACATAAAACTATTGAAATGGGTAGCATTTGACAGTCAGTTTGAACCGGCAAAGCAAGATAGGGGATACAAAAATCTGGTGAACAAGGGAATCACAGCATGGGGCAATATCGGAAAAAAAGATTTCAGGAGCTTTGTAAACATCAGAAGAAAATTTAAACTAGAAAAATCGGAATTCTTCAGATATCTGCAGATGAGAGACTATTATATGAGGAAGATTAGGCATAACCTCCACACAGATGTGAGCGAGATTATACAATTCATTTTAAGCTCATATGCAGGAAATAAAATAAGAATTATTTCAAAGCTATATCAGAAACTTATGGCAAACAAACATTCAAGTAACTATATAAAGGAGAAATGGGAGAAAGAGCTAAATTTAAACATAACAGAAGAAAACTGGCAAGAAATATGGAAAACACAACACACATCAACAAGTTCAAGGACATGGAGGGAATTTGGATGGAAAAACCTGATTCGCTATTTCATTACACCACAGATTCAAAGAAAATATACAAATACCCAATCTATATGCTGGAGGGGCTGTGGGGCTCAAAATGCAGACCACTCACATATGTTTTGGAAATGCTGCAAAATCTCATCATTCTGGAAATCTATACATGTGACAATACAGAGGATATTAGGATATAATATACCAATGAACTGTAACTTGATGTATTTATGTGATCTTAAAAGAGACAATGTAATACAGGCCGAGGACAGATATCTAGTTAAAATCTTGTTGATTGCATGTAAAAAAACAATCACAAGAAAATGGCGATCAGAAGTTCTTCCTGACCAAGAGCAATGGACTGACATTGTTGAGGATATAAGTTTGATGGAAAAACTAACATATCGACAAAGGGGACTTCCGGTTATGGCGGCCGCCTAGAAGGACACGTATCACTCTGCTCTGCCCCTGGAAATAAAAATTCGGCAAATAACTCTCTCATTTGGAACAGAACTTTTCCCAGCGTTTGGGTGAGGATATGCCGGTGAAGACTAAGGCTGGGAAATCAGGAGGGGGAAAAATTGAATCGCCGAAGCAATCCAAATTAACGGACTTTAAAGTTTGTGGCGCAGTAGAAAAAGCTGCGGATATGGCGGATGAAACTAGCGGTGGTGCGGTAACTGCTGCTGCTGACGATGGCGGCACAGGTGCAGTGCTGGCTGCCATTAGCTCAATGAGAGCAGACTTTTCCGCTAAACTTGATGGGATTATGGCAGCGTTGGATGCAATGAGAAAGGAGTTGGGTGACTGCGTGGAGCGAGTGACGCAGGCGGAGCTTCGTGTTTCAAGTGCGGAGGATGAAATCAGCGGACTTCAAATAAAGGTGCGCACTTTGGAAAAAAAAAATAAAGATCTGGAAAATAGCGTTCTGGACTTGGAATCTCGGTCCAGAAGGAACAACCTGAGGCTGGTGGGTTTACCGGAGGGAGCCGAAGGTCGTGATTCATGCTCCTTTTTGGAGGGGTGGATCCCGGAGGCGCTGAACAACGCGGAGCTAAAATCATCAGTCGTCTTGGAAAGCTCCCACCGAATTGGCCCACCGAGAGGTAACAAGGCAGCACCGAGGACGCTAATTATGAAGTTTCTCAGCTACAGAGACAGGATGACGATCTCCAACGCGGTGCGGGCCAAAGGAGAAATTAAATACCAAGATCAGCAGGTGCGGTTCTACCCAGATCTGGCCTCAGGAATCCAACAATTAAGGAAGCAGTTTGACCCCATCCGCAAAGAACTGCGCAACCTTGAGATTCGTCATGGAGTGATTCACCCTGCAAGACTTCTGGTCACATATGAGGGCAGAACACGCATCTTCAAGACCCCCGAGGAGGCGCAGGAGCTCATCAAGAAGATCCAGGAAGAGACTGGTGGGAGCTAAGCATGAACAGAATATAGGGTAGAATATTTGAGCATTTAACTGATTAGAAGCATATAACAAGATTACAAAATATAGAATGTATTACATATTAAAAAAAAAAAAAGTACAAAATTGCTAAAAAAATTTGGAGTTAAATTGGAAAATTACAGAAGAGAGTTAATGTTACGTTATTAAAAGCAGTAGAGTTAGGGTGATTGGGAGGATGAAGAAGGAGTGGCTTTGGCTGTTCCTCGTGGGTGTGGAACGGTCGATGGCTATATCGGGAGACGGAATTTTTCTTTTGCTTTTGGGGGGATTGCCACAAATGTGGGAAGGGGGAATTTGTTTGTGTGTAGTTTGTAGGGTGAATGTTCAACCACTCATTTTTTTGCTTTTCTGTTTGAGCATGTTTACACTGCAAGGTAATCCCAAACTCCCTATTGATTATAAATCAAAGCGTTAATCTTAATTTAACTTCATGGAATTGCAGAGGTCTACAAAATTTAAAAAAACTTAAACAAGTTATGAATAAAATAAAAGACATGGGTTCAAAAATTGTGTTTCTACAAGAAACTCATCTAATAGAGCAAGATGTAAAAAGAATTAGGAGTAGATGGCAAGGAAATGTTTTCACCTCATCATTTTCATCCCGAGCCAGGGGAGTTATGACTCTCATACATAAATCAGTCCCATTTCAAGTGAAAAATGTAATTGGAGACAAATTTGGAAGATATGTAATCATTCAAGGATCTTTGCTATTAGAAAACATAAATTTGGTGAACTTATATGGTCCCAATATAGATGATCAAAAGTTCTTTGCCAATTTATTTCTTATCTTATCATCACTTACAGGGCAACATATAATAGCAGGGGATTTTAATTGTACATTGAATCCCAGTATAGATAGATCAACAGGACTGGACTGTACGCACAATGGATGTAGGATGACCATTAATCATTTTATGAAAGAACTGAAATTGATAGATATATGGAGAGAAATGAAACCACAAGTTAAAGCATACTCTTGTTATTCCAATACCTACAAGACATTCTCACGTATAGATTATTTTTTGATCTCCACAGAATTAAGATCCAAGATTCAAAACTGTTTTAATGATAACATCGTGATCTCTGATCATGCACCCTGCTGTCTAATGTATGTAGATAAGAAATTGACAAAGGAACCAGGTAGATGGCAATTTCAGCATAAATGGCTTCAGGATGAGGAATTTGTTAAGTATATAGAAAAACAGATAGATGAGTTCTTTGATATCAATACTACACAAACATCAGCATGTGTAAAGTGGGAGGCTTTCAAAGCTTTTATTAGGGGACATATTATTAGTTATACAGGTTCAAAATCTAAGAAGACTCGAGAGGAGAGAGTCCAATTGGAACATAAAATAAAAATTCTTCAAGAAAGAGTATATGCAGGAAGAGATCCAAGGTTGGAGAACGAATTACTGATTTTGAGAGCTGAATATGACAAAAAATCAGCGAATAGAGCTGCCTCGAGTCTTCTAAGATTGAAACAATCTTTTTATGAACAAGGTGAAAAATCAGGAAAGTTATTGGCATGGCAGATTAAACAATTAGAATCTAAAACACCAATTACCAGTATTATAAGTAACGGACAGGTAGTTATAGATCCTTCAGAAATTAATAGAGCCTTTAGAGATTACTATGAAAAATTATATGATACCAAAAATGAATCTGACTTAACAAAACTACATGGGTTTTTGAATGAACTATTTATACCGTGTATTCCAAATGAAAATAGGGAGATACTGGAGTCTAAAATTAGTCAAGAAGAAGTTGGACTAGCCATTGATAATATGAAATCAGGAAAAAGTGCAGGACCAGATGGTCTTCCAGTTGACCTTTATAAAAAATTTAAGAATAAATTAACAAAACCTTTTTTGGAAATGGTTTTAGAAGCATTTCAAAATAGTAATTTACCATCATATATGAATAATGCCTTAATTATACTGTTGCCAAAACCAGGTAAGCCCTCTAATAAATGTGAAAATATGAGACCAATAAGCCTATTAAATGCCGACCTTAAGATAATTTGTAAAATTTTAGCAAGACGAATACAAGAAATTTTACCAAATATTATTAATCGAGATCAGAATGGCTTTATAAAGGGAAGACAAGGCTTCCATAATGTAAGAAGACTATTTAATATTATTTATTCTAATAAAGAAGCACCGGATACAGCTCTCTTATCACTGGATGCCGAAAACGCCTTTGATAGAGTTGAATGGCCCTTTCTTTTTGAAGTCTTACAAAGGTTTGGACTTGGAAATAATTTCATAAAATGGGTTCAGATAATATACTAGAATTTCTGCAGTAGCATTATTATACGTATAATAATGCTACTGCAGAAATTCTAACAAATAACAATATTTCAAAATCAATAAAAATCAATAGAGGATGTCGACAAGGCTGTCCACTTTCACCTTTACTGTTTACTATGGCAATTGAACCTTTAGCGATGGCGATACGTCTACAGTCACAAATATATGGAATTAAAGTTGGACCAACAGAACATAAAATCTCCCTGTATGCCGATGACATAATTTTGTTTATGTCGAATCTTAAAAAATCAATTCCGACCTTGTTGAATTTAATAAAGAATTTCGGGGAAATATCAGGATATAAAATAAATAAAACTAAATCTTCAATATTAATGCTAAATGAGACCCAGAGAAATTACCCAGCCCCTGAGGTAAATCAATTCAATGTTGTAAATCAGTTCAAATATTTAGGAATCCAAATTGTGCCTAAGCTAGAATCAGTCGCCAGTGTCAATTATGAAGCCTTAATGACAGATATTGATGAGTTACTTCAGAGATGGATGTCACTACCAATGTCGATGATCGGGAGAATTAATATACTTAAAAGTAATATCTTACCTAAAATACTTTATTTATTTCAATACATTCCCTTACCACCACCTTTAGATTTATTCTCAAGAATTAAAAAAAAGTTAGTGGAATTTATATGGAACAACAGGAGGGCTAGATTACGTCTGTCTTTATTATATTTACCATTTGATCGTGGAGGTCTGAAATGTCCAAATTTTATGTTGTATTATTGGTCGGCACAACTGAGGTCTATGACATATTATTTTTCATCAAATGATCTCCCTCACTGGACTGAAATGGAATCATACAATTTACCTTTACCTCTTCCCATATTCATATACTCAGATTCGGCAAAAAAATTACAAAAACAAGTTAAAAATCCATTTGTAAAGCATATGATCAAAATATGGTGTGAAGCTAAAAACTATTTAAAAGAACCACAGTTATTGTCACAATTTAGTCCAATATGGGGTAATCAATATTTTAAACCAGGGAGAGCGGACGCTGTATTTAAAGTATGGAATTTAAAAGGGATACAAAAGATTCAGGATTTATATTTGCCATGTGCAGACAACATAATGTCTTTTGAAGAGTTGAGGATCAAATTTAATCTCAATAGAACACATTTTTTTAAATATCTTCAACTTAGAAACTTTATTCGATCAAATCAAAATAAAGCTCTCACTCGACCTATCTATTCATCCTTGGAAAAAATGTTGATGAAAGATAGTAAAAGAAAGGGTATTATTTCAGAGTTTTATAACTCATTGACACTATTTTCAAGTGAAAATTCACTGAAAAGATTAAACTACTGGAAAGAAGACCTGCAAACTGAAATTTCAGAGGAACAATGGGAATTGGCTTGTACAGAAGCTCAAACCAAATCAATAAATGTACGCCTTAAATTGATACATTTCAAATGGTTAATGCGGATGTATGTTACACCGGAGGAGTTAAATAGATATAACAAAAATATACCAGATACGTGCACAAAATGTATGGAAAGTAAAGGAACTCTATTTCATTGTGTATGGGAATGTAGATTAATAAGAATGTTTTGGGAAGAGGTGAGGGTAACAATTGAAAAAATAATCTCAAAACAAATCATATTGAATCCTAAACTGTTTTTGTTGGGTCTGTACCCAGAAAAGCATAATTTTAATAAAAGTGAAAGAACATTCATAGACCTCAGTTTGCTTAATGCCAAAAAATGTATTGCACTATTATGGAAAAAGACTCATAGACCAGATGTGACTCAGTGGTTAAGACAGATGTTAACAAACCTTCCATTAGAAAGAATAACATATATACTGAAATCAAAGGAAATTGTGTTTGAGAATATATGGAGACCTTTTATTGATTATGTAAAAAATTTAAACATAACTCTTGAAGAAGAAGGTGAATGATATGTGTGGACCTTGTAAATTCCAAACTGGTGAACATAATATGTATACTTATGTGTTGGATTGTCTAGACTAAACAGAGGAGCATTGTTGAAGATTTGATTTTGTTGGTGGTTGTTGGTATTTTTTTAGTGCTTTTTTTTTTTTTTTGTAGTACTTTAGTGTTAGTGTTTGATTGTTTGGATCATGTTTGTTTAAAAAAAAAAAAAGGTTCAATAAAGATATTGTGGAAAAAAAAAACATATCGACAAAGAATGCAAGAAGGACTATATGAAAAAAAAAATGGCGGAAATGGACACACTACAAAGTGCAACAACGAGACAGAAATTGAAAGAATAACCAAAGACACTGGGAAAACCAGAAGAATTAAGAGATGGAAACTAAAAACTTGATGCTCCAACATTTGTCCCCCCCCCTTTTTTTTTTTCCTTTCTTACTCTAGCTCCTTTTTTTTTTTAAATATAGACTGTGATCTGAATGTAATATGTATGATGAAAAATGAATAAAAATCCAAGTTACAAAAAAAACCCCAAACTCATGAAACAGGCCTGGACAAAAATGATGGTACCCTTAACTTAATAGTTTGTTGCACAACCTCTTGAGGCAATCACTGCAATCAAACGATTTCTGTAACTGTCAATGAGACTTCTGCACCTCTCAGCAGGTATTTTGGCCCACTCCTCATGAGCAAACTGCTCCAGTTGTCTCAGGTTTGAAGGGTGCCTTCTCCAGACGGCATGTTTCAGCTCCTTCCACAGATGTTCAATAGGATTTAGATCAGGGCTCATAGAAGGCCACTTTAGTCCAATGTTTTGCTTTTAGCCATTCTTGGGTGTTTTTAGCCGTTTGTTTTGGGTCATTATCCTGTTGCAAGACCCATGACCCGCCACTGAGACCAAGATGTCTGACACTGGGCAGCACATTTCTCTCTAGAATACCTTGATAATCTTGAGATTTCATTGTACAGATTCAGGACACCCTGTGCCAGATGCAGCAAAGCAGCCCCAGAACATAACAGAACCTCCTCCATGTTTCACAGTAGGGACAGTGTTCTTTTCTTGGTATGCTTCATTTTTGCATCTGTGAACATAGAGCTGATGTGCCTTGCCAAAAAGTTCCAGTTTTGTCTCGTCTGTCCATAGGACATTCTCCCAGAAGCTTTGTGGCTTGTCAACATGCAGTTTGGCAAATTCCAGTCTGGCTTTTTAGGGGTGTACTCTTGTTGCCAGTGGTTTAGACATTAATGGCTGTGTGCTGAGTTATTTTGAGGAGACAGCAAATTTACACTGTTATACAAGCTGTACACTGACAATATTGTATCAAAGTGTCATATCTTCAGTGTTGTCCCATGAAAAGATAAAATAAAATATTTACAAAAATGTGAGGGGTGTACTCACTTTTGTGAGATACTGTATATATAAACAGTGGTGTGAAAAAGTGTTTGCCCCTTCCTGATTTCACACTTAAATGTTGCAGATCATCAAACAAATTTAAATATTAGACAAAGATAACGCAAGTAAACACAAAATGTAGTTTTTAAATGAAGGAGTTTATTATTCAGGGAAAAAAAAAACAAACCTACATGGCCCTGTGTGAAAAAGTGATTGTCCCCTAAACCTAAATAACTGGTTGGGCCACCCTTAGCAGCAACAACTGCAATCACACATTTGCAATAACTGGCAATGAGCCTTTTACAGCACTGTGGAGGAATTTTGGCCCATTCATCTTTGCAGTATTGTTGTAATTCAGCCACATTGGAGGGTTTTGCAGCATGAACCACCTTTTTAAGGTCATGCCACAGTATTTCAATTGGATTCGGGTCAGGACTTTGTTTAGGCCACTCCAAAGTCTTCATTTTGTTTTCCCTAAGCCATTCAGAGGTACAGTGGGGTAAAAAGATAAAGATAAGAGAGGTCTCCAATTTTCATCATAGGTATACAGTGGGGAAAAAAGTATTTAGTCAGCCACCAATTGTGCAAGTTCACCCACTTAAAAGATGAGAGAGGTCTCCAATTTTCATCATAGGTATACCTCAACTATGAGAGACAAAATGAGAAAAAAAAATCCAGAAAATCACATTGAAGGATTTTTAATGAATTAATTGGTAAATTCCTCGGTAAAATATTCCTCGGTATTTGGTCACCTACAAACAAGCAAGATTTCTGGCTCTCACAGACCTGTAACTTCTTCTTTAAGAGGCTCCTCTGTCCTCCACTTGTTACCTGTATTAATGGCACCTGTTTGAATTCGTTATCAGTATAAAAGACACCTGTCCACAACCTCAAACAGTCAGACTCCAAACTCCACTATGGCCAAGACCAAAGAGCTGTCAAAGGACACCGGAAACAAAATTGTAGACCTGCACCAGGCTGGGAAGACTGAATCTGCAATAGGTAAGCAGCTTGGTGTGAAAAAATCAACTGTGGGAGCAATTATTAGAAAATGGAAGACATACAAGACCACTGATAATCTCCCTCGATCTGGGGCTCCACGCAAGATCTCACCCTGTGGGGTCAAAATGATGACGATAACGGTGAGCAAAAATCCCAGAACCACACGGGGGGACCTAGTGAATGACCTGCAGAGAGCTGGGACCAAAGTAACAAAGGCTACCATCAGTAACACACTACGCCGCCAGGGACTCAAATCCTGCAGTGCCAGACGTGTCCCCCTGCTTAAGCCAGTACCTGTCCAGGCCCGTCTGAAGTTTGCTAGAGAGCATTTGGATGATCCAGAAGAGGATTGGGAGAATGTCATATGGTCAGATGAAACCAAAATAGAACTTTTTGGTAAAAACTCAACTTGTCGTGTTTGGAGGCGAAAGAATGCTGAGTTGCATCCAAAGAACACCATACCTACTGTGAAGCATGGGGGTGAAAACTTCATCCTTTGGGGCTGTTTTTCTGCAAAGGGACCAAGACGACTGATCCGTGTAAAGGAAAGAATGAATGGGGCCATGTATCGTGAGATTTTGAGTGAAAACCTCCTTCCATCAGCAAGGGCATTGAAGATGAAACGTGGCTGGGTCTTTCAGCATGACAATGATCCCAAACACACCACCCGGACAATGAAGGAGTGGCTTTGTAAGAAGCATTTCAATGTCCTGGAGTGGCCGAGCCAGTCTCCAGATCTCAACCCCATAGAAAATCTTTGGAGGGAGTTGAAAGTCCGTGTTGCCCAGCGACAGCCCCAAAACATCACTGCTCTAAAGGAGACCTGCATGGAGGAATGGGCTAAAATACCAGCAACAGTGTGTGAAAACCTTGTGAAGACTTACAGAAAACGTTTGACCTCTGTCATTGCCAACAAAGGGTATATAACAAAGTACTGACATGAATTTTTGTTATTGACGAAATACTTATTTTCCACCATAATTTGCAAATAAATTCTTTAAAAAAAATCAGACAATGTGATTTTCTGGATTTTTTTTTCTCATTTTGTCTCTCATAGTTGAGGTATACCTATGATGAAAATTGGAGACCTCTCTTATCTTTTAAGTGGGAGAACTTGCACAATTGGTGGCTGACTAAATACTTTTTTGCCCCACTGTACCAAAAGCCAGTTTAGAAAGCTTGGGATCAGTCCGCCAAGGTCTCTGCCTTTGACCGCCACCTAATCCACACAGCACCGGACCCCCATGATCCCTCCTGCAGGTGGTGAGCCCACTGGAGGGCGGACCCATGTAACTCCTTTGGGCTGAGCCCGGCCGGGTCCCATGGGTGGATTTTTGTGGGGGGTGCTTCGGGAGTATGGCGTATCGGGCTTGTTGTTACAAACTATTTGGTCTCTGTACGACCGTTGTGAGAGTTTGGTTCGTATTGCCAACACTCGGTCGGAGTCATTTCCAGTGACAGTTGGACTCCGCCAGGGCTGCCCTTTGTCACCGATCCTGTTCATAATTTTTATGGACAGGATTTCTAGGTGCAGCCAGGGAATGGAGGGTGTCATGCTTGGTGACCACAGGATCTCATCTCTGTTGTTTGCAGATGATGTTGTCCTGTTGGCTTCATCCAGCAATGACCTACAGCTCTTGCTGGGACGGTTTTCCACTGAGTGTGAAGCAGCTGGGATGAGAATCAGCACCTCCAAGTCCGAATCCATGGTTCTCAGCCAGAAAAAGGTGGATTGTCCTCTCTGGGTTGGGGACAGGCTCCTGCCCCAAGTAGAGGAGTTTAAGTATCTTGGGGTCTTGTTCACGAGTGAGGGGAAAATGGAGCGAGAGATCAACAGACGGATTGGAGCAGCATCTGCAGTGATGCGGACGTTGTACCGGTCTGTTGTGGTGAAGAGGGAGCTTAGTTCTAACGCAAAGCTGTCGATTTACCAGTCAATCTATGTTCCTACTCTCACCTATGGTCATGAGCTTTGGGTAATGACCGAAAGAACGAGATCGCGGATACAAGCGGCTGAAATGAGCTTTCTCCGTAGGATTGCTGGACTCACCCTCAGAGATAGGGTGAGGAGCTCAGTCATTTGGGAGAGGCTCAGAGTAGAACCGCTGCTCCTCCACATTGAAAGGAGTCAGTTGAGGTGGTATGGGCATCTGATTAGGATGCCTCCTGGACGCCTCCCACCTGAGGTGTTTCAGGCACGTCCCACTGGGAGGAGACCCCGGGGCAGACCCAGGACTTGGTGGAGAGACTATGTCTCCCAGCTGGTCTGGGAACGCCTTGGCATCCTCTCTGAAGAGCTGGAGCAGGTGGCGGGGGAGAGGGAAGTCTGGGCTTCTCTGCTTGAACTGCTGCCTCCGCGACCCGGACCTCCAGAAAAGTGGTAGAAGATGGATGGATGGATGGCATTCAGAGGTGGACTTGTTGGTGTGTTTTGGATCATTGTCCTGCTGCAGAACCCAAGTGCGCTTCAGCTTGAGGTCACGAACACATGGCCGGACATTCTCCTTCAGGATTTTTTGGTAGACAGCAGAATTCATGGTTCCATTTACCACAGCAAGTCTTCCAGGTCCTGAAGCAGTAAAACAGCCCCAGACCATCACACTACCACCACCAAATTTTACTGTTGGTACTCATACCGGCTCGGACGTCACCCGGGTTAACAAGGTCAGGAGTTCCTGGCAGCAGAAGGTGAATTACAGAGCTGCGTGGAGGAATCTGATCAGATGCCCCCGACAGACTGCTATGTCTGAAATGCTGTGTTACTTTTATGCTGGATGTAATGGGACACACACCTTTCAGAAAGTTCAATTTTTGTCTTGTCAGTCCACAGAGTATTTTCCCAGAAGTCTTGGGGATCATCAAGATGTTTTCTGGCAAAACTGACACGAGCCTTTATGTTCTTTTTGCTCAGCAGTGGTTTTCATCTTGGAACTCTGACATGCAGGCCATTTTTACCCAGTCTCTTTCTCATGATGGAGTCATGAACACTGACCTTAACTGAGGCAAATGAGGCCTGCAGTTCTTTGGATGTTTCTGTGGGGTCTTTTGTGACCTCTTGGATGAGTTGTTGCTGCGCTCTAGGGATAATTTTGGTCAGCCGGTCACTCCTGGGAACATTCACCACTGTTCCAAGTTTTTGCCATTTGTGGATAACAGCTCTCACTGTGGTTAGCTGAAGTCCCAAAGCTTTAGAAATGGCTAGAAAATTGAACTCAGCTTTCCAAAGATGTGATAAACCACAGTTAATTTATGTTTTAACAGAGGGGAGCAATCACTTTTTCACACAGGGCCATGCAGATTTGGATTTATTTTTACCCTCAACAATAAACACCTTCAATTAAAAACTGCATTTTGTGTTTACTTGTGTTATCTTTGTCTAATATTTAAATTTGTTTGATGATCTGAAACATTTAAGTGTGGCAAACATACAAAAAAATGAGAGATCAGGAAGGGGGCAAACACTTTTTCACACCACTCTGTCTGTGTGTGTGTGTGTGTGTGTGTGTGTGTGTGTGTGTGTGTGTGTGTGTGTGTGTGTGTGTGTGTGTGTAGATGATTTTTCTTGAAACCAGCTAGTAACATATCTGCCATCCCCATTGATAAATTCAGACTAGATTATTGTGGACTGTTTGAAACAGTAATCCCAAGGACGCTCAGTAGGTGGCAATAGCACTCCATCTCACGCTAATATGATGCAAACACCTAACATTTAGGATACTCTTACTATCAAGTTACATAAACAGAATGACCTACAATCTATAACATGAAATTTATGAATAAGGGTATGTGAAACTCAGTCAAGTGAACTAATTCACTGGTGGAATAAGATTTGATTAGCAACCATTCAGTAAAGGGTATATGGAAAAGGCCACTGATTTACTATTTTGTCATGAAATGTGCAGCATTTGCACCATGTATTTTTAATAACAAATTGTAAACAGCAACAGTGAACTGTATACAATACTCTAAATTGCATCATTTCAAGCGCAACGTGCACAAACAAGCTCCTGGCTCTCTAATTTTTTTTCCACCAGCTACCAAAGGGGCTTACCGTCTCTGCCCATTTCTTCAGTCCACGGCCAGCGCCATTTGTTATTAAGTCCTTTGTCAATTAGGACATCTTCCCCAGGCCTCAAAAACGTACTCTCCATCCTACAGAATGTATCAAAGGTTTTCTATATGCTCAAGGATGAAACACTCACATTTCCAGTGACTCACTCTTGCTGTCCCTACAATTAGAAGCATGCTACTTATATCTATAGAAAAACTAGATGGATTATTGGATGCTAGAAATGAAGCCACCGGGCTGCCATATTAGTACTAACAAAGGGCTTTAGTAGTAAACGGTGCCACTTTTACCTCAATACCCCTCCCCCCAAAAAAACAAAAACAGATTTTGAACTTCTTGGCATGAAGACACAACGTATAATCTTGCGCAACTGGTGAACTATACAAATTGACGGCCGCTAAACATGTCAACTCGATTTCCTCCCTAATATGGCGGCCAGGTGGCTTCATTCGGCTCTGTACTCGCTAATGGGGCATGAGCTATGGTTGAGATCAGTGGAGCGTGCAAACTTAATCCGTTCCGCCCTCCCAAATACTATCCACCTTATTCCTGGGGGTGCCGCTGTAGGAGCGATTATGGACGGAGCTTCCGGTTTTGGCTGACCTAGTGCTAAATCAGTCAGTAAGAGTGGAGTAGCAGGGGCATTTAAAATAGCGTTTTTAAAAGTTTTTCAAATTAATTTTAATGTATAGTCCACATATGTGTTTTGCACTCAAGTGGCAGCTAATTTCAGCACTTGAAGTTTTTGTATTTTTTAATGTTTTTGCGTAGTTCTGGTACTTGCTGCCGTTGGTGGTGTGAGGCTCCTCACAGATAAGCATAGCTAAATCTGTGGCTTCAACAGCAATGAGTCGATCATGCACTGAAAACTAAAGGATTGTTCGTGTGATCGGTGGTACAGACACTGCAGCACCAGGTATGTTTTCACTTGTATGAATGTCATAGATCTGATGTTTTACCCCGAATTTAAAATGCCCAAGCACGGCACTGTGGTTCGTTGTGGCTCTGACTAGACTCTACGTCTGCTCTGAGGTAAATTTGATTATGTCCAACATATTTTAACAAAATGCAGCAGACTTTATTGCAGTGGAAACATTGATATATTTCAGAGCTTTTGTTTACAGTGTTAGCATGTTAGCAGCGGAGCTAACTAACGGAGCTACTGTCCATGGAGCTACTGGCCACTTTTTAAGGTCATCTTCTCATCCGTCCATAGTCGTGGGATATGGTATGATTATATTACTGTTTTTGAGGTGCAAAAGGCTGTGTTCCCGCATTTTTGACGCCTAAATCATTGTTTTTTAACAAGGAAAAGTGTCCGGTTTCAGTGACAACAATATGCTCTAAACTAGTACCGGAAGTTGCTACCATAATTCACGCAAGGCATCATGGGGCCTAGGAATAAGGTGGACACTCACTGCTCTAAATATCTTAAAAGAACTCCACTATGCAGAACTGACTGTTTATTTTGAGCATTATTCATCCACCACTGCAGATAGGTTGGACAAAAAGTGTTTCTACTACAGAAATAGGAAGTAAATTTCCCCACAGCCAAAAAAAAAAAAAAGCACACACCGGAAATCCGGAAAATTTTAAGCCCTGCCTTATGATCTCAAATCCATAGATGTACGTAGGTCAGGATCCCAAAGTGAACCTGTGTCCCAAGTTTGGTGACTCTAGCTTTTTTGGTATCGAGATATAGTTTATATTGCATTTTTGACCTCGACTCCCAGACCCATTAACAGTTCAGGATCTCAGGGTGAACCTTTGTGAGTTCGGTGAACCTAGATTTACTTGTTATATTGTAATAGTGCAAAGAGAATGTTAACCTTGACCTTTGACCCCAAACCCATAGTCAGAGATCAGGGTCTCAAGAGTGAATCTGTGTTCCAAGTTTGGTGGCCTTAGCTTTACTCATTCTACAGTAATAAGACATAGGGAATGCCAAGTTTGGCATTTCACATTTTGCCCCAAAACTCCCACAAAAGTCATCCGATTGGAGCCAGATTTCGATATGTGCATCCTCCGTGTATATCAAACCTTGGCCCAAGCTTCAAAACAATCAAAGCAAAACTATGGGAGGAGTTGATTTTACAAAAGTGGGGCAGACGGACAGCCCTATAACATAATCTACATCATCCTAGGTGCACAACCGAGAGGGTGAGAATATGTATGGGCACATAATCATACCATTTAGGATAACTAAGTAGACGGTTATGCTGTTTCATTCCATCTAGCTACAATGCTCCGCACTGTGTGTGTTTATATATTTATATATTTATTCCATCTAGCAACAATGCTCCACACTGTGTGTGTTTATATATTTACATATTTATTCCATCTAGCAACAATGCTCCGCACTGTGTTTATATATTCATATATTTATTCCATCTAGCTACAATGCTCCGCACTGTGTTTATATACTCATATTTATTCCATTTAGCTACAATGCTCCGCACTGTGTTTATATATTTATATATTTATTCCATCTAGCTACAATGCTCCGCACTGTGTGTCTATATATATATTTATATTTATATGTACATATGTATACTCGCTGCTCTTGTTTTTTCTTGCCTTCTGATTGTTGCTCTGAGTGTTGCTATCCCTGTGCTGTTGCAATCCTGGAATTTCCCCATTGTGGGACTAATAAAGGCTTATCTTATCTTATCTTATAACACCCTTCGGCCTTCGCCCAAAGGGTTGTTCTACCAGCGGAGGATGAAAACCTGATGCTGCTGTTCTTTTGGGCTGGATTGGGAAGTGTCACCTGAGAAAGAATAACTACCTGGAATGGAAATTTGTAAGCTGAGATAAAGTCTCAAATTAAATGGTTCATAAAATCTGCTTTGAAAATTGTGGGTGCTATAAACAGCAGGTGTGGTTAACCCTATTCAGACAACAGTGGCAAGCCGATTCATAGTGGGTTTAAGTGTATTGCCGGAGTAGACTGAAGGGAGCTTTTGAGTCAAAAACTGAATGGGGTGGGGAGGATGTACTGCAATGTACTCAACTCATGCAAGACTTTGTTTGCATTGGCTTGCTTGACAAAAAAAGAAAACAAAGGCTTTGGTGGTTATCAACTTTCATCGCTGACCCAGATTTTTTTTTTAAATCCAGCTTTTTCAGGCTCACATAACAGGGACATAAAGACGAAACTTCCAGATTAAATTAAACTGCTCTATTATACAACCCCAATTCCAGTTAAGTTGGGATGTTATGTAAAATATAAATAAAAACAAAATTCAATGATTTAAAAATCCTTTTCAACCTATATTCAATCAAATACACTACAAAGACAAGATATTTAATGTTCAAACTGATAAACTTTATGTGCAAATATTCAATCATTTTTTAAAAATTTGATGACTGCAACAAGTTCAAAAAAAAAAAAAAAAGGCTAACGGGGCAAGAAAACAGTGTGAACATTGAGAAATGCTCAACAACACCTTTTTGGAACACTCCACGGGTGAACAGGTTAATTGGAAACCGGTGAGTGTCATGATTGAGTATAAAAGGAGCATCCCAAAAGGCTCAGTCATTCACAAACAGAGATGGGGCGAGGTTCACCACTTTGTGAATGACTGCATGAGCAAATAGTCCAACAGTTTAAGAATGTTTCTCAACGTACAATTGCAAGGAATTTAGGGATTTCATCATCTACAGTCTATAATATCATCAAAAGACTCAGAATCTGGAGAAATTCCTACACGTAAGCAACAAGGCTGAAAACCAACATTGAATGCCAGTGGCCTTCGATCCCTCAGGTGGCACTGCAATAAAAACCAACATCATTTTGTAAAGGATATGACCACGTCATCATCATATCATAACTGGAATGCAACAGCAGAAGATAAATCCGAAGATAACCAAAGCTATCAATACAGTTATACAGGTCCAGACTTGTCTCATTCATATAATAGCACACATATACATACACTACTCACAAAAAGTTGGGAGATATTTGTCTTTCGGGTTAAATTTATGGAAAATGTAAAAAGTTCATGCTACAGTGATATTATATCATGAAAGTATGGCATTTAAGTAGAAGCATGCAATGGTGATTTCCTCATGTCAAAGAATTTATTGGAACAAAAGCCAACAACAATGGTGGGTATACCACAACAAAAAATGTCAATGTCTCAATAACTTGTCATGTGCCCTTGATCATTAATTACTTACTTAATCCTCTTCATCACTGACATGACATAAGGCGACAACCTAATGAAACCATTCTTTCCGATCTTGTGCCATCCATGCCAGCTCTGCCCAGATTTTTTTTGGCTCTTTGCATCTCTTCCTCTATAGATTTTCTAAATGTTCCTCTCTGTCTACCTCTCTTTCTTTTTCCCATTGGTATCCAGTGTAGAGCTCTATGATGATGTCTGTTCTTTTTCATCCTTAAGACATGTCCCAACCAGTTCCACCTCCTTCTTTCATTCAGATGTTATAATGTTAACGCTTGTTCTTTCAGGTCTTTGTTGCTAATGATATTTGGCCAGCGTATTTTCCAAAATTTTTCTGAAGCATCGTCCTTCAAATGTTCTCATTTTCCCCTTAATTACTTTGTCTTCCATGTCTCTGAACCATATAGCAGCACGGGTCTTACATTGCTTTTATACAATCCTATCTTGGTATTGATGGGATAAAGTGATCAATATAACCACATAACAGTTATTTGTGTGATTCAAAATATGTGTGTGATCAGTATAACCACATAACAGTTATTTGTGTGATTCAAAATATGTGTGTGATCAATATAACCATATAATAGTTATTTGTGTGACTCAAAATGTTTATATTCTGCTTATACTTAGGTACTATGACCAATATGCCATAATGGAATGTATATATTGGCAGATGTGTGGTTTATTTCCTGCAAATGGAGCAAATGTGGACCTCTGCCTCAACACAGAGGGCAGTAAAATGCCTGGAGTTTATGAGGAGGTCTCAGCACAAAAGGGCAATAAAACACCTGGTGTTTGTGAGGAGGAAACACCGTTGTGATAAAGGATGGGAAATGGCCTTCATCTGACACCCGGAGTCAGGAGCAGACCCTTCAGATCCTCCCTGCATGCTTTCTTCTTTGTTCATTTGTGTATAAATATTCTGGGTCAGGGCCAGCATAGTGAGTCAGACTTCATGAACTGACACAGTCTGTTGTTGTCAGGGCAAGAATGTTTGGCCCAGCGCTGTAACCTACTATATTCAACTTGCTTGCTTAAATAAATACCTATTCCAAGTAAGCTAAATCTCTTCCTTTAAAAACGAATCTGGGTAAACCATCTACACACATAGACAAGCTTTGAAGAGTAGACTTAGATGGTTTTCTACTGGGTTTTTTTTCATCCTAACAGTATTAATAGATATATTGTTGGATTGTTAGACATTATATGGATTATATGGATTGTTATACATTGTTAGATGTTCTGGAATTTGACAAATGAAGCATTTGCTTTCCCTATCCTGATCTTTACCTCGTCCAGTATTTCCCCATTTAATGTCTGTGTGCTTCCAAGATAACAGAAATGGTCAACTTCTCCTATGTCTTGTCCAGCAACCACATTTTTTTTTTATTACTTTTAGTTTTATTTTCATTATTTTGGTTTTCTTGGCATTTATTTTTAATCCAACACTTCCTACTGCTTTCTCCAAGTATGTTGTTTTATCCTGCATATGTTGATAAGTTTGGGATAACAGTGTGATGTCATCAGCAAAATCTAAACCTTCCACATGTTTCATCATATCCCACTGTAGTCCTGTGTTTCCTTGCTTGGTTTTCTCCTTCATCATGAAGTCTATCACCATAAGGAACAAGAGTGGGGAGATGATACACCCTTGTCTGTCTCCTGAAGTTATTTTGAACTATTCCATTTCCTTCCCATTATGTCTAACTGTGCATTCATATCCATCATACATGTCCTTTAAAATGTTAATGATTTTATCAGGAATCCCATATATTTGGATAATTTTCCATAGTGATTCTCGATCAACACTGTCAAATGCCTTTTCAGAGTCAATGTACAGTGGTGTGAAAAAGTGTTTGCCCCCTTCCTGATCTCTCATTTTTTTGTATGTTTGTCACACTTAAATGTTTTAGATCATCAAACAAATTTAAATATTAGACAAAGATAAGTTCAGTTTCTCTAGCCACACCCAGGCCTGATTACTGCCACACCTGTTCTCAATCAAGAAATCACTTAAATAGGACCTGCCTGACAAAATGAAGTAGACCAAAAGATCCTCAAAAGTTAGACATCATGCTGCAATCCAAAGAAATTCAGGAACAAATGAGAAACAAAGTAATTGAGATCAGTCTGGAAAAGGTTATAAAGCCATTTCTAAAGCTTTGGGACTCCAGCGAAACACAGTGAGAGCCATTATCCACAAATGGCGAAAACATGGAACAGTGGTGAACCTTCCTAGGAGTGGCCGGTCGACCAAAATTAACCCAAGAGCACAGCGACGATTCATCCAAGAGGTCACAAAAGACCCCACAACATCCAAAGAACTGCAGGCCTCACTTGCCTCAGTTAAGGTCAGTGTTCATGACTCCACCATAAGAAAGTGACTGGGCAAAAATGGCCTGCACGACAGAGCTCCAAGACGAAAACCACTGCTGAGCAAAAATAACTTAAAGGCTCATCTCAGTTTTGCCAGAAAACATCTTGATGATCCCCAAGACTTTTAGGAAAATACTCTGTGGACTGACGAGATAAAAACTGAACTTTTCTGAAGGTGTGTGTCCCATTACATCCGGTGTAAAAGTAACACAGCATTTCAGAAAAGGAACATCATACCAACAGTAAAATATGGTGGTGGTAGTGTGATGGTCTGGGGCTGCTTTGCTGCTTCAGGACCTGGAAGACTTGGTGTGGTAAATGGAACCATGAACTCTGTTGTCTACCAAAAAATCCTGAAGGAGAATGTCCGATCCTCTGTTCATGACTTTGGGCTGAAGCGCACTTGGGTTCTGCAGCAGGACAATGATCAAAAACACACCAGCAAGTCCACCTCTGAAAGGCTTAAGAAAAACAAAATGAAAACTTTGGAGTGGTTTAGTCAAAGTCCTGACCTGAATCTGATTGAGATGCTGTGGCATGATCTTAACCTTTAGAGTGTGAGATTTTGCGTGATCCTAGTGGCAGAGTGCGACACTGCGCCTGTCATCTCACTCTGACATGATCGGCTCCATTCAGAATTTGTACTGATTTGTACTTATCTGCCAGTTTCAGAAGGTGGCAGACATCCGTTGGAGGACTCCATGGATGACATGTAATACACCAAAGAAGAAGAACTCCTCATTTCCTTTTCCTGTTTTTAGCATTTTAGCACCGAAAGCTAATTTGGCTGCTGTCCGTCATCATGCACCGTCACTTAGTTGGCTTTGTACGTGGAAAATAGCTGCGGGATACAAGCGACATTTGTGTGGGATAATCATAAGACTTTATAGATGTGGTAGAGAGCGTAAATACACGGCAGCGAGCGAGTCCCCTTAGCTGCTGGTAAGTGAGGAATTTGTTTTTTTTTTTTTTAATATTGTACCGATTTCTTGTTCATATACTTTGAAGATAAGATGATGAGGTACCTCTGTTCAAAAAATGGTGTCAAAAGACTGAACCACTCTTTGTGATACGTCCAAAGTCCAGTTTTGACTGAGTTATGGAATTTAAAGAGGTGCCGTGACATTATGCAAATCAGATGCATAAATTTATTCCTATCTGAAACTTTGGATCATATTTTACATCTTTCTAATTGCCAGTAAGCCATCATCTCTTACCACTTTCAAGTTATAGCATTGGAAATCTGAACTATTTTATTGACAAAAAATATTTACCACTCTTGACCACTAGGGGTTATGTCGCAATTTGGTGACAGACACACTCAAAGAGTTAAGAAGGCGGTTCATGCTCGAAAACCCTCCAGTGTGGCTGAATTACAACAATTCTGCAAAGATGAGTGGGCCAAAATTTCTCCACAGTGCTGTAAAAGACTCAATGCCAGTTATCGCAAACGCTTGATTGCAGTTGTTGCTGCTAAGGGTGGCCCAACCAGTTATTAGGTTTAGGGGGCAATCACTTTTTCACACAGGGCCATGTAGGTTTGGATTTTTTTCCCTTAATAATAAACACCTTCATTTAAAAAATGTATTTTGTGTTTACTTGTGTTATCTTTATCTAATATTTAAATTTGTTTGATGATCTGAGACATTTAAAGTGTGACAAACATACAAAAAAAGAGAAATCAGGAAGGGGGCAAACACTTTTTCACAACATTGTAATTCAAGTACAAGCTGGTATTCCACTCGTTACACTGCTCAATGATGTTGCCAAGGCAAAAGATTTGATCCACTGTTGAGCTACCTCTTCGGAATCCTGCCTGTTCTCTCAGGATCTTACCCACTGCTGTGTCCATACTGTCTCACAACACTCTGCACAAGATCCTCACTGGAACTGATAAGAGTGATGCCTCTCCAGTTATTACAATCATTCACACTTCCTCTCTTTGGAAGCTTAACTATAATACCTTTCTTCCATTCTGTTGGTAATCTCTCTTCTTTCCATATTCTATTGATGAGAGTATGTGGTACTCTACTATTTCCTCCAACAACTGCTTGGATCATCTCTGCTGTTATCTATCCCAGGAGGCTTTCCAGATTTTAACTTCTTTATTGCGTTTTCCATTTCCGCATGTGTTATTGGTGTAGCAGAAGTTGGTAGCTTTGTTTTGGAGGACCTTACATCAAAGGTTGCTCTCTCTTCGGGTAGAACCCTATTCAGAACCTCACAAAAATGTTCTTTCTATCTGTTCAATATATTTTTCTCATCACTGATGTTCTCACTATTCTTGCCCTTTAGTGTTTCGTTTGTCCTCTGGTGACTAGATGTTAATTCCTTTGTTATTTTTTAAAGTGCCTTCATGTCACCATTTTTGTTGCATCTTCTGCCCCCTCTACTTTCCTCTGTAAGTAATTAGTTTTGTCTTTCCTGGCACTTTGTTTCACCTCTTTATTTGCCACTGTATATTGCTCTGCCAATCTGTCCTGTTCTGCACAACTATCATTCTGTTTTGGAGCTCTCTCCTTTTATCAATCAATTTCCATGTCTTTTCTGAAATCCACTCCTCTTTCTTTTTCCTTTTCCTAAATCCTATAACTTTCTCACCAACAACGGTTTGTACCTTTTTATAGCTATCCCAAAGATCTTCGATGTCCATATTTTCTGATATAGTTTCCAATATATCAAACTTATTGTTCAGCTCCAACTTACATTGCTCCTCAACTTTCACATCTTTCAGTCTGCCCACATCAAATTGTCTATTTTGTGTAATCCTTGTCTGATTTTTCCTTAATTTCAGTCTGATCTTTCCCATCACCAAATAATGATCACTTCCCACATCTGCACCTCTACAAACAGTGATATCCAGGAGTGATGACTTCCATTTGTTGGCAATTGTAATGTGGTCAATTTGGTTTCTTGTTCTCCTGTTTGATGCTATCCATGTGGCTTTGTAGATGTCTTTCTTTTTGAATCTAGTACCTCCAGTCACCAAGTTGTTAAATTCACATAACTCTAGGAATCTTTCTCCATTTTCATTCCGTGTTCCAAGTCCCTCTCTTCCCATAACTCTCTCGTACCTGATGTTATCAACTCCAACTTTGGCATTCATGTCACCCATCACAATTAGCATATCATGTTTTGGTATTTTATCCAACAGACTTTGTAGTGTGGCATAGAACATATCCTTGGTCTCCTTGCTGTCATTTGTTGGAGCATAGCATGTTATTATTGTAAGCTTATAGTGCCTGCTGTTAAACCAGGCTCTAATGAGTCGCTCGTCTACAGGTTCTCATTCCATCAACAATTTTGATGCTATTGGACCGATTAATATTGCAGCATGCTAGGTTAATTGGTTGTTCTAAATTGTCCCTAGACATCTGTCTCCTATAGGCCGCTTAGAATAGAGGGTTAGTACTAGTGAAGCGCTTTGAGTGGTCATTGAGACTAGAAAAGCGCTATATAAGTACAGGTCCTTATCCTTATCCCTAACACCTTCTCTGTGATTCCCATCCACTCTTACTGAATAACACACTGCTGTCCCTGATAGATGCTTGATCTTGCTTGCACCTGTCCATCTGGCCTCGCTAACACCAAGGATGCCTAGTTGGTATCTTTTCATTTCATCGATGATTTGTGCTAATTTCCCTGTTTCATACATTGTTCGGACATTCGAACATCCAAATCTACGTGTTTGTTTTGGAGATACTAATGAATTCTTCAGAGTGATGCTCGTCATAGTGAGGTCTTCATGATCTCTTTCATCCTTCTCCAAATAGCTGACTGTAATTTCATTGGTTGTCATTTTATAGCTTAATTGTTTTACATGGAAGGGTTGCTGGCCCTTCGAACAATCCCCTAGACTGGAGGGCCGGTGGTTTTCTATCGGGGTTTTCCTTCCCTTAGCCACAGGTTCCAGCTATTTAAAGGCACTGGAGACTCACCTTTCGCCACTGTCACTCAGCTACCCAAGTATTTCCAGGGCCACCAAAACGTGGAGGTGTGACATGTGACTTGCTGCCAGAACCTATTTGAGACAGTGGGCATTAACTCGAGGTTTTGGTGATGCTACCTAGTGGCTTTAATAACATCCGTCAAGAGCCGAACCAGCATTTGAGCATCAATTACAGCATGACAATGATGTCTCATGCGGTTCACAAATCAACTTATTGTCTGCTGAGGCATGGCATTCCACTCTTCTTGAAGGGCGGCCCTCAGGTCATTGAAGGTGTGGGGCGCAGGGTTACAAGCCTCTACACGGCGACTCAGCTGATTCAATAGGTTTTCTATGGGATTCAGGTCTGAAGAAAGTGCAGGCCACTCCATCTGAGGTACCCCAGCCTCCAGCAGCCATTCCCTAATGACGCAACCTTGATGAGCTGGAGCATTGTTGTCCATGAAGATGAAATTAGGCCTGTATTGTTCATGCAGGGGCACAGTTACTGGATTAATGATGTTATTCAGGTAGTATCGGCTTGTCACTGTATCAGTCTCAAGGTGTAGGGCAGTTCTGTATTGACTAGACACACCTGCCCAGACTGTAACACCATCACCACCACCAAAGGCTCGTCTGGTGACAACAATGACTGATGCATAGTGCTCTCCTTGACATCTCCAACATCATTGGCGGCCATCATTTCTGCTCAGTGTGAATTGGCTTTTATCAGAGAACAGCACTGAGGCCCACTGGTACCTTGTCCAGCGTAAATGATCCCAGGCCCATGCAAGAGGGGGACGCCTGTGCCTGGTGGTGTGGTCAGGTTCCCTTGCAGGTCATCTAGCACGCAGACCACACTGATGTAAAAGGTTTTGAATGGTCTGACGTGACACTTGGGTGCATCTCACCTCCCTTAAATGTGGCTGGAGTTGAGTGGCATTCATAATCTGGTTCTGCAGGGCACTGATCATAATGAAGCGGTCATCAGCGTGGGATGTGGCCAAGGGACATCCACTTCTATGCCTTTCTGTGACTCTTCCAGTCTCTCTGTATCTCTGTTGCAACCTGCTGATGACACTCTGTGACACTCTAAGCTCAGTGGCCACTTCCCTCTGAGAACATCCTGTTTGAAGCCTCGCAACGGTGAGGTACTGTTGATCAATTATTCAGCGTCATCTTGGTCTCATGATGTCAAAATTTGAACAGCATGATGAAGAGGACTGTTTAAATACCAATTCTAATTGAACCAGAAAATTTATTGGTCGACTGATGGATCAAACACCTGCTGTGAATTTTGCCGTTAAGCACCTTGTTAGAGAACAGCAAGTTATGCAAAAAGTACTGAAACACTGAACAGTTGGACATGTGCATTCACAAGGTTAGAGAAGGTCAAATTCAGTTCACCCATTAAGGTTGTAGTGCATTTTAGGTTCATCCTGAAATTTCACCCGAAAGCCGAATAGCCATAACTTTTTGAGAGTAGTGTAGGTCTAGCGTGAAAACACACACACACACACACACACACACACACCATTATCCAACATCAATACTAACACACACTTATTTCAATAGCAAGACACCCTTGCAGAAAACAGTGACAAGTGTGAAATTTTGCTGCATGCTTTGAATGTGGAAAATGTAGCGCCATCTGGTGGGCACATATAAAAATTAAAAATTGAAAGCTTGTAGTCCAAAATTAAATCTTTTTTTCTTTAGATTCCTTTATTAGTCCCACAATGGGGAAATTACAAGGCATCCACATGAGTGGATGAGGCAGCCACTGGTGTGGCACCCAACCCTTTCACCATTCACACAAACATTCACACCTGGGGCCACTTTAGAGTCTCCTGGTCAGGGGCTGGGATCAAACCCAGGATCCCCCGGCCAAGGGTGAGTTGCTGTGCTGCTGCAGTGCTAACCACTCTTCCACCGCGCTGCTTCACATAAAGGTAGGGATGTTAATGATTAATTGACTTTCGATTAATTATTGATAAGAATTTAGTCAACTACATTAAATTAGTTGTCAATTAATTGATAACTCAGCAGTCTTTTTCAATGGGGAGCTTATTCCATCAAATGTAGTGGCGGCGTCGTCCAGTCAGTGGAGTCAGTGGAAACTGGAGGTCAGAATGCTTTCACGTATAAACACAAATTTAAAGCTAAAGGGATGGCTGGAAGTCAAATAAGCAAATGCAAAAAAAAAACCTGCTTACTGCTGTATCGCTTTGCTGTGATCCAGATGGCTTGCAGTGCGGTCTTTCTTTACTAAAGATGCTTCAAATCCAAGGTTCTATAAATTAAAGGTCAAAACACTGATCAGACCTCAAGTTCATGTAATTTTCATTTCAACTGCATGGGAATAATTATATGAGCATCATCTGGCATGAACACTTAATGAACAAATGCATAAATAAGAGAAGAATCAGTACCTCAATCAGCTTGATGACG
Organism: Pholidichthys leucotaenia; assembly: GCA_020510985.1. Taxonomy (NCBI): domain Eukaryota; kingdom Metazoa; phylum Chordata; class Actinopteri; order Cichliformes; family Pholidichthyidae; genus Pholidichthys; species Pholidichthys leucotaenia. Next base: position 20,839,780 of record CM035840.1, on the reverse strand, counting down.
TCTCGTGGTCCTATAATTTCACAGTCATACTTGATGTGTGCTTTGTTGGTTGCCAAGGCGACAGAGGCATAAATAATCCCCTTTTCTTTCATAAGGCTGGATTCAATTTTGTGAACACAAGAGGCACATGTCATTCCCCTGACCTGAAAGATGGTGAAGAGGGTCAGTCAAGTAGAGAAAAAAGAAATGAGGCTTTTAAGGGAGGAGGTTAGGCAAAAATTAACTTCATCTTGATGTTTTTGATACACTAAATTTTACATTAGTTTGTCATTTTTTGCCATTTTTTTACTATATGAAATGCATTATAGAAACTCACCACTAGTTCTAGGTTTCCATCTGAACCTTTATAGTCCTCCATGACAGAGGCGGTGAAACCCAGCTCTTTCACACACTCCCCTATCTTAACAGGGTCGATAACTTCGGGGTTGTATCGGACCTCTGCTTTACCGGCCATGAGTGCCACCAGAACAGAGTGGATACCTGCATGGCATTTAAGAGTCTCTGTTTAGCTTCTAATAAAACTGTAAATCATATTTGTTGTTACATTTAAAATATTCATATACCAGGTTCATTCTTGAGGTTTCGCTCGATGTTTGACACACAGGAAGCACAGGTCATCCCACCAATCTGGATGTAGCATTTAGAGTGTGTGTCTCGGCTGTTTGCCTGTGCCACTTTGGGGTGATCACTGTCCAGCTCTTTACCTTTGGCAGGTGTTGTATTTAAAGATTCTGACAAGATGGGATCTGGTGTAGGCAGCAGAGAATTTGTCTCTGGGGAAAAAAGAAGAGCAAAACTTTTTAAAGGTACCAAAGATAACCTGAAAAACATCTGGAGCTAATCTCCCATAAAGTCTCATTTTTCTTTGACCTGTAGTGCCATTTTGGGTAAGTTGCTCAACTTTTGAGAAGTCAGTTGTTGAGATTTCACTTAACTTTTACCATGGGTATCAGGACTTGCCTTGTAGGCCACAAGTCCTGTGCACATCTATTTCCAGATGTCATGACCGGGACTACTAAAGTTCACAAACCTTGCACTTAAGCAATTATATTGTTGGAACAAGGTGCTGGAAACATTTCTGAGATATTAGTCCATATTGATATGCTAGCATCCCACATTTTCTGTGCCAAATTCTGAGCTACCATCCAAATGATTTAACATTTTTCTAAACCTCTATTGTCTAATTTTAGTGAGTCTGTGTGAATTGTGGCGTCAGTGTCCTGTTCTGGGCTGACAGGAGTGGCACCAGTTGAGTTCTGCTGCTGCTGTAGCCCATCTGCTTCATGAGTCAATGCATCGTGGCTTCAGAGGTTCTGTATACCTCTGTTGTAATGTGTGGTTATTTAATTACCTCCGCCAGGAGGTAATGTTTTTGCTGGGGTTTGTCTGTCTGTCTGTCTGTTTGTCTGTCTGTTGGTTAGCAAGATAACTCAAAAAGTTTTGGACGGATTTCGATGAAACTTTCAGGCTTTGTTGGAAATGGTACAAGGAAGAACTGATTAAATTTTGGGGATGATCCGGATCACCGTCCAGAAGAAAACCGCCATTACGGAAAATGCCATTTTCGTGAATAACCACTGAACCACTAATCCTATCATGGTCAATCCAATTGCTAGTCATATGTTTTCATGGTCAAGGAATCTGAAAACGTACACACAAACACTGTATGGGGGGAACTGTGGCTGCCATTATGGAAAATGCCATTTTCGTGAATAACTACTCAACCACTAATCCTATCATTGTCAACCCAATTGCTAGTCATATGTTTTCGTGGTCAAGGAATCTGAAAACGTACACACAAACACTGTATGGGCGGAACTGTGGCCGCCATTACGGAAAATGTTATTTTCGTGAATAACTACTCAACCACTAATCCTATCATTGTCAATCCAATTGCTAGTCATATGTTTTCATGGTCAAGGAATCTGAAAACGTACACACAAACACTGTATGGGGGGAACTGTAGCGCTTGGCGGAGGTCTGCGCTCTCCGAGTGCTTTTCTAGTTATTCTTGCTTTTCTCCTCAGACCTCTGGCATACAAAAGGCACTTGAGCCCAGAGAACTGCCGCTACCTGGATACTTTCTCTTTTTCAGACCATTCTCTGTAAACCCTACAGGTGGTGGTGATGCTTTTACACTGTGTATATATACCGTTTTCTACTCAATTTTTAAAATCTTATTTATTATTGCTCTGAGTGCTGCTTTCCCTTACTGCAATTTCCCTGTTGTGGGACTAATAAAGGTTTATCTTATCATCTTGACCATGTCTACATGCCTAAATGGACCGAGTTGCTGCTATGTAGAATAGAATAGGCTTTATTGTCATTGTACAGTTGTACAGTACAACAAAATTGTGATTGGCTGATAAGATATTGGCATTATCAAAGTGGCTAGTGAGTGTATTTGTGATGAACCTCAGCTGAGCTACAGTATGTTATCAATGCTCTGATTTACATCACTGATATTTTCACTGTAATATTTTTATTGTGAACGTAACTATTCAGTATTTCATTACATTTTTATCATTATTTTGTTACTGTTAGTCAAAATGTACCTCTGTAAAAAAGTTAATCACCGTGGATTTAACTGGGATATTCTTGCAGAATAAATTAGATATATGGTAATTTGATTTAGAATCAAATCAAATTCTACTATGTGGGTAAGTAACTGATTCTACCACCACACATTCCACCCTCTTACCAGGCAGAAAAGCATCAAAACCCATGTCTGCTACAGCATCTCTCAGCTCCTCTGGTGTGGTCAGTAGTGGATCATACTCAAAGATCCCCTGGTGATCAGTCAGAGACACTTGGGCTGACGTTACCCCCTTCCTTTGGGAGATCATGCCTTCGATGGACTGGACACAGGAGTTGCATGTCATCCCCTCAATGTGTATTTTAGCAACAGATGCCAGAGGCTGAGTAAAAAAAGACTTTGGGACACGTTTGGTCTGAATAGCTCCTGCAGGGCATGATGTGGATAATTTAGGTGTTGGTGATGTGGAAAGAGGACCGGAAGAATCCCACGGTTGAGTCCTGAAGCTTCCCGGGGGCAGCGCCTCAATTGCCTGCTGCAGCTGCGTGACTGTGACATTTAGAGGATCATAGCAGATGGAGGCCTTCTCCTCCTCCAAAGAGACCTCCACAGAGGAGACACCAGGCAGCTTGGAGATATTGTCCTGAATATTGACCACACAGGAGCGGCAGTGCATGCCTTTCACCCTGAGCATAACAAGCACAGTGTCAATGAAGATTTCAGTCTCCTCTGAAGTCTCACATGGAGAAGAAACTGTTGGTTTTTGAGAATCAACAAAACGTTCGACTTCAGTAGAGGACAGCTGTAGCGGCTGGGGTTTTGACTTGACAAACGCCTTGAAGCCAACCACGGTGATCTGGTCAATGATGGTGTGGACACTGATGAGGTAAGGCAGGTAGACAATTGTAGCTTCCTGAGAATCTAAAACAACTGTGAAGAATAATAACAAAATTACTGCCAACAATTATACACAAAAGAAAGCATTTTTTTTCCTTGAAAGAAGAACACAAAATAGGAGTTAAAATACCACATGGAGATAAACTGATAGAAAACTGTCTGCCAATACTGATATTCTTCAGTTGATTTTGGATTTATTTTCATCAAAGTAGCTTATGTCTTTCAGAATTTCAAACATTTTTGAACATTTAGCCACAACAAAATTGATATAAAATGCAGCATTACTGGTCACAAAAACTAGGAAATATATTATTAGACAACCAACATCAATCATCCGAAGCAAATGGTCAAATATCCAATATACTGATGCATCTCTTCCAGTTAAAGAGCTTTAAAGATGCACTCTGGCAGCTCTAAAACCACCTCAAAAACAAATATGTATTGCCCAAAATAGTATATTGTGGCTTTTTACCCACAAAAAAACTTTTATTGCCTTAGAATTGCTTGGAAAGAGCTTTTACATCTTCCACCTACTTAAGTATCCGCAGATCTATGAATATTCTAATTAGCTCCATCCATACCCCCAGTCCATCAGTAGTGTGTGCTGCAAGGGCTCTCCTCTGACACGAAGGCTGCTTCACTATGCAAAACAGATGCCTTCATCCCCCTGAGCTGAGAGCAGCTTGGTGAGACTGTGGTCTCGCCGAGAGGCGCAGCACCCCGTCCACCGGTGACTGAGAGCAGCTTGGTGAGAGAGCAGCTGGCTAGGGGCTCCCTGCTTGGCGCTCGCTGGTGGACGGGGCTCAGGGCCACATTCAAGCTGATTGGTTAATGTTATAACCAATCAGGCTAAGCAGGAAAGCTTACATAGCTAGGAATGGTCTGTCCAAATTTGCCTGTTTTTTTTGGGGGGGGGAGGGGGGCATTCCCTAACTGGAAATTCACAGCAGAAAAACACAGACTTGGGACTGCGGTGAGACTTTGCTCTGGATATGTCTTGTAAGTCACAAAAAACATGTTACAGACATGTTAACAGAAAAAACTTGATTTGTGCCAGAGTGTCACTTTAACAAAAAAAAAAACAAAAAACAAAAACATTAAACATCACGTGACTAATCATGAAGCCTGACATAAAACTACAGGTGAAACCAGATTGCCCATGTCAGCAATACAGTTGAAACCAGAAGTTTACATACACTGTATAAACTAGGGATGGGCATAATTTACCGATTAACCGATAATTGATCATTAAGAATTTCACCGAGGAAGTTCATTTTCGTCGACAAACCGTTTTTTTTTTTTTAAACAATCCGAGGTTATTAGGCCTACTGCACGGCTGTCCTCAAACAATGCAATGGCAAAATTTGGGCACCAGGGGGCAACATTACACCATCGCCGTACCCTGGCGTGCCTCAGTTGATACATGCGGGCTTCCGTAGGGCAATCGCCAAATCATGAAGCGGTTATGGGGAAGTGTTCCGTGGGACCATTTCAGTTTAAAAAATGACCAGGTGTACTGCAATCACTGCAATGCAGCATACAAATATACCTCATCGACAGGGTCCATGGAACACCCTTATTACGCGAAGAAACCGCCAACAGTGGTTGCGCGCTGAGTAATGGCGGTCGTGAAGATTCTTTTTTTTTTTTTTCAGAAACTTTATTGAGAAGGTCATGAAGATTCGGTGTACACACGTCGAGGGAAGCTGCAGGAGGCAGCGTCGTGGCTCGAGGGGAAGACTATTTCGCAAAAAATGGCACAAGAGAACAGCAAAAAGTTCTGCGCGGCTAGACTAAGTAACACGAGCGATAGAGCAATGAATGCGGTCTTCCTTCGCTGGGTGGGCGCTCAGCAGGGACAGAAGCTGGGTAAAACGTCTCGGCCAATCAGCTTGCGGGGTGAAACGTCTCGGCCAATCAGCTTGCGAGATTCCCGAGGGCTCTCCGTGCTGATTCCTGATGTTCTAATGTAGTCTACCTGCCTTGTTACGTACCTAAAAATGTTAATGATTAACCGATTATTAATCATTAATTCTCCCGACGATCGGTGAAGAAAATTTCACCGAATGCCCATCCCTAGTATAAACACATATAACCTCTTGTGTTCTCACTGTCTCTGACATTAAATCAGACAAAACTTTTCCTCTTTAAGCCAGTTAGGATGAACAAAATTATTTCTTCAATATTTCCACAGTCTCCTCATGACGCCATCTATTTTGTCAAGTGCACCAGTCCCTCCTCCAGCAAAACACCTCCACAATATGATGCTGCCACCCCCGTACTTCACAGTTGGGATGGTGTTCTCAGACTTGCAAGCTTCCCCCATTTTTCTCCAAATGTAACGATGATTATTATGGTCAAACAGTTCAATTTTAGTTTCATCAGACCACAGGACACGTCTCCAAAAATTAAGGTCTTTGTCCCTGTGTTCATTTGCAAACTGTTGCTTTTGGGGTAATGGCTTCTTCCTCGCCAAGTGGTCTTTCAGTCCATGTCAGTACAGGACTCATTTCACTGTGGATAATGACACTCTTATCAGCTTCGACCAGCATCTTCACAAGGTCTTTTGCTTTTGTTCTGGGGTTGATACATTCATTTTGCGCCAAAACATATTCATCTCTGGAACACAGAACTCGTCTCCTGCCTGAACCGTATGATGACTGGACATTCCCATGGTGTTTATAAGGCTGAGTGTCCGCCAAACGCGTTTTTTGTCACCCGACCACCCTGAATGTCTTTTTTTCAGTGTTTGTGTGCTGCGCTCTGGGAAAAAAAAAAAGTCTGTGCCCTGTATCACAGCAACAGCTTGTCACTTACAGCTCAGCACTGCCACTTTTCCTATGATCAGACTTTCTACTTATTTTTTAATAGCGGTCTCTAATTAACAATGGGCAGGAAACGTATTCTAGCATTGGTAGCAGCTTTGGATGCAAAATATAATGACATGGAAAACAGGAGTCTGAGTACAGACCGTATCGGCGTCCTATGTCCCGCCCTTCCTTATTCTGATTGGCTGCCTAGAAAGATCTGACATTGACGATCTCAGCTGTAGTCTGAAAAGTTGAATTTTTTTCAACTTTGAGCGTTGCGACAAAAAAGCAGCCACTGCCGAGAGTGTTTCAGCACCAAGAACGCTCAGCGCTGTAAACGCTGGACTACATAGAGAATGAATGGAAAATAGTCACCCACAGCTGAAAAAACGTGTTTGGTGGACAGGCAGCCTAACTGCGTACAATTGCTTGAACAGATGAACACGGCACCTTCAGGCATCTGGAAATTGTACCCAAGGATGAACCAGACTTGTGGAGGTCCACGATTCTTTTCCTGATATCTTGGCTGATTTCTTCTGATTTTCCCATGATGTCCCAGAAGGAAGCAGTGTGTTTGAGTTGTGCTTTAAAATGCATCCAAAGATGTGCCTTCAGCTAACTCAAATGTTGTCAATGGACCTTTCAGAAGCTTCCAAATCCATGACATCATCATCTGGGCTTTCCCAAATTGGTTAAAGGCATAGTAATCTTAGTGTATGTAAACTTCTGAGTTTGAAGAAAGTAATAAAACATCTCAAAAAAAATTAAAAATAGAAATAATCTTGGCAATTCTAACTGACCTTAAACAGAAAAAGTTTAGTCCAATTTAATATCTGACAGTGAGAAAAAAATGGTTGTGTGTGTTTTTACACAGTGAACTTCTGGTTTCAAGTGTATATCTTTAAAATGATTCCCAGTGTGATAACTGAAATGAACTCTTATTAACCCGAGCAGTAAAAGCTGCTGGATAGTCAAAGTGTAATTCAGAATCAAACCCTCCAAAACTTCAAGATCAACTCTGGATAAATCCTGTTCAGTTATGGGAAATTAGAATGTTTTATTGCTTCCTGTGTTCATAGACAATTACGTCATAACTATCAGTTCCCCTTATTTCCCATGACTTTGGGCTTGTTTTTTCAGTCGTGTAAATATGAGCAAACGTGGGAACTTATTTTTTGGGGCTTCTCTTACTACACAAGGAGGCTTAGTTGGATTTTCTTCCTCTTATACCTGTAAATGTTATAGCACTGACCAAAAGTCATTTAACTTATTGAAATTTCCCACATGCTGTAGGTCAGAGACCTTGTGGCATTTAATTTTTACATGTGAACTGTTTATGTGCTCTGGAGTTTTTTTCATTACTTTTCTAAAGGAATTAAAAGGAAAACAATTAACTTTATATAAAATGACCAACAAGATACTGTGTATTCCTTTATTAAATCAGTCCCTCCAGGATTTCGCGATGTTGCGGTTGCACCAATTCACGCGAAATCAGCCAATCAGCGCAACTATTGCGTGACCTTGCAAGTTATGTCCAATCACTGCAACTTTCCCGCAATTTTGGCCAATCCTCGTCAACCTCCGCCAATTTCACCAATCAAATTTGTCTCCAACGCGCTGAAATGCTCAGTCTAACCAATCAAATGCATCGCTGCACCACGTTCACTTCCGTGTTTACAGTGAGTAGTGAGTTTTCAGTTTACAGTGAGTAACGGAACACATCAGCAAACAAAGTGCGTGATTTAAAAAAAAAAAAACACTCACCCGTGAGGTTTTCAACACCATCCCTTCCTCCGTCTCCCCCAGCCTGCCCGTGGATGCCTTGCCACATCTCCGTCCTTACTGTGTGTACGAAGCGTTGGGTTTGTGTTGAAAAACATGTGACCGTCCAAAAGCACCCCATCGCGGGAGCGCGCGTAAGGAAAGTACTTTACACTACAGTCAGTGTTTGAACATTTTATACATATTTAGAGGTAAAATCATTACTACATCTGGTCAAAGAGCTTTAAAACTGTTAATCTCCGGTGTGGACGGACAAACGCACCCACCCATCCCCCCGCCATCCCACTGTAAATGAAAGGTGTGTGTGCGTGCGTGTGTGTGAAGACCAACATGCAGCAGACAGGTAGGCATGAAAAGAGAGAGAATATTCTCTGTTTTTGTTTTTTTTTTTCAGAAAAACGCAGACTCCAAAAGCCAATACACAGCAACAGAATAAATTGTTTATTTTTTCATCTCCGCTCGGTACCGAGTGGTTGGAAACCGTAGGGAGTTTTCAAATGAAGGTGCTGCCAATAATTTCCAAATCTCTACTCTTTAACATGCATTCAATGTAATTTAGCTGTTGTAATAGATATTGTGTTAATGTTTGTATTTGCTGTTGCACAAGAGTTTTTCTGTATACACACGTGGACAAAATTGTTGGCACCCCTCTGTTAATGATAGAAAAACCCACAATGGTCACAGAAACAACTTGAATCTGACAAAAGTGGTAATAAATAAAAAGTCTATGAAAATTAACCAATGAAAATCAGACAACGCTTTTGAATTGTGGTTCAACAGAATTATTTTAAAAAACAAACTCATGAAACAGGCCTGGACAAAAATGATGGTACCCTTAATAGTTTGTTGCACAGCCATTTGAGGCAATCACTGCAATCAAACGATTTCTGTAACTGTCAATGAGACTTCTGCACCTCTCAGCAGGTATTTTGGCCCACTCCTCATGAGCAAACTGCTCCAGTTGTCTCAGGTTTGAAGGGTGCCTTCTCCAGATGGCATGTTTCAGCTCCTTCCACAGATGACCCATGAACTGCGACTGAGACCAAGCTGTCTGACACTGGGCAGCACATTTCTCTCTAGACCAAGCTGTCTGACACTGGGCAGCACATTTCTCTCTAGACCAAGCTGTCTGACACTGGGCAGCACATTTCTCTCTAGAATACCTTGATAGTCTTGAGATTTCATTGTACCCTGCACAGATTCAAGACATCCTGTGCCAGATGCAGCAAAGCAGCCCCAGAACATAACGAAATCTCCTCCATGTTTCACAGTAGGGACAGCGTTCTTTTCTTGATATGCTTCATTTTTGCGTCTGTGAACACAGAGCTGATGTGCCTTGCCTGAAAGTTCCAGTTTTGTCTCATCTGTCCATAGGACATTCTCCCAGAAGCTTTGCGGCTTGTCAACATGCAGTTTGGCAAATTCCAGTCTGGCTTTTTGATGATTTGTTTTCAACAGTGGTGTCGTCCTTGATTGTCTCCCATGAAGTCCACTTTGGCTCAAACAATGACAGATGGTGCGATCCAACACCGATGTACCTTGACCTTGGAGTTCACCATGAATGTGTTTAGAGGTTGTTCTGGGCTCTTTTGTTACCATTCGTATTATCCATCTCCTCCTGCGGCCACGTCCAGGGAGGTTGGCTACAGTCCTGTGGATCTTAAATTTCTGAATAATATGTGCAACTGTAGTCACAGGAACATCCAGCTGCTTGGAGATGGTCTTATAGCCTTTATCTTTAACATGCTTGTCTATAATTTTCTTTCTAATCTCCTGAGACAACCCTCTCCTTTGCTTCCTCTGGTCCATGTTTAGTGTGGTACACACCATGTCAACAAACAGCACAGTGACCACTTGTCACCCTTTAAATAGGCCGACTGACTGATTACAAGTTTGTAGACACCTGTGATGTTAATTAGAGGTCTATTATTATTATCTTGGTTGAACAAGTCCCTATGGTCACATTATTTTCAATCTTTTCTAGGGGTACCATCATTTTTGTCCAGGCCTGTTTCATGAGTTTGTTTTTTAAAGTAAATCTGTTGAACCACAATTCAAAAGCATTGTCTGATTTTCATTGGTTAATTTTCATAGAATTTTTATTTATTACCACTTTTGTCAGATTCAAGTTATTTCTGTGACCATTGTGGGGTTTTCTTTCATTAACAGAGGGGTACCAACAATTTTGTCCACGTGTGTAGCAGAAGTTTCTGTTTAATTTACAAATCACTATAATAGGAAATGTTTGACAATCCTGAGCTTTTCTTACAGGTACATCTCAAAACATTAGAATATTATGAAAAAGTTCAAGAATTTTGTCACTCATTTCAGAAAGTGAAACCCATATATTATATAGATTCATTACACAGAGAGTGATATATTCCAAGTGTTTTATTTTAATTTTGATGATTATGGCTTACAGCCCATGAAAACCCAAAATTCAATTTCTCAAAAAATTAGAATATTACATAAAATTAATTTTAAAAAATAGCTTTAAATAGAAATGTTGGCCGACTGAAAAGTATATCCATGTACACACTCAGTACTTGGTCGGGGCTCCTTTTGGATTAATTACTGTATCAATGTGGCGTGGCATGGAGGTGATCAGCCTGTGTTACTGCTGAGGTGTTATGAAGGTCCAGGTTGCTTTGATAGTGACCTTCAGCTCGTCTGCATTGTTGGGTCTGGTGTCTCTCATCTTCCTCTTGACAATACTCCATAGATTCTTTATGGGGTTTAGGTCAGGAGAGTTTGCTGGCCAATCAAACACATATAAATTAATTTGAAGAAATTTGATGGGTTGTTTTGAGTGTATACCCGCACCGAAACATTCAAGCAAGTGGGGAAAAAATCGGCACAGATTTTGATCCCAGCAAAATTTCACAGCAGAAATGTATGTTGGACCAATAAGATCTCTTGTTTCAGGTGATGTCATTTCCAGGTCAAAATGAAGAGGGAGAGAAAAATGGGTTTTACGATTACCTTTGTTCAGATAAAAGTAACTTTTGCATTTCATTTGTAAATCAAAGTCCCAGAGTTTTCAGAAAGAGTGGAGAGGCACAGAATCTAAGTTGCTTGAGGTCTAGTGTGAAGTTTCCACAGTCAGTGATGATTTCAGGAACCATGTCATCTGCTGGTGTTGGTCCACTGTGTTTTATCAAGACCAACGTCAGCGCAGTAGCCTACCAGGAAATTTTAGAGCACTTCATGCTTCCCTCAGCTGAGAAGCTTTATGGAGAAGCTGATTTCATTTTCCAGCAGGACTTGCCCCCCCCCCCCCCACACACACACACACACTGCCAAAAGTATCAAAACCTGGTTTAACCTGTTGCACTCCGGGATACCGCGGGCGGTCACGTCTCTGCGTTCTAGTGCGTCTCAGTGCGCACTGTGCGTCTCAGTGCACACTGAAAAAAAAAAAAGCTACATTTCCGTTCTTCCAGTACAGACACAGCCACGAACAGAAAGCCAAAGGAGTGTTTTGATTGGTTTAGATTTGATTGACCTCTCATTCGACTAATAAGAGCCTTGAATTGGGTTTCTGAAACCTTGAAGAACCAATGACTGAAAACCTAGCAAGAAGGACCTGCCTACCAACGACCGCGAATACAACGAGCCAATTGAAGCAGAGAAGTTCGACGATTGAAACGTGTGCGTCCCGTGCATAAAATCTGTTTTGTCTAAGCCGCTGGGTGACACACATTGAGACCTGTGTGTAACGGTAGCGTTAGCCAGTCTTTTTTTATTACTACTGTTCTTATTTGTTTTGAAAAATCGTTCGCCAAAACCGCAATCATGGAAGCGGAGATGGTTTGACCGGGTCGCGTGACCAGAACCACGAGTCCGTAACAAGTGGACCAGCTTCATGTTCGTCTGACAATGAGGAACAGATGTTCGCCAACGACACTGTTGTTGTGGACAGGTAAATCAAAATCAAATCAAATCAAATTTTGATTTTGTGTTTGATTTTGATTTTGTTAAGTGTTATAAGCTAAATTATTCTTTATCAATGAAAATAGTAATAAAAATGACTTTTGACCGATCGGTAATTACAACGGTGCGTCATGGCCACATGACGGACCATTTTTTGTGTGCCGAGCTCCTCTGTAGTGGGGGGGGGGGGGGTTGTTATCCTCTACATTGCAGATATTTTTTTTTCCACAATATTTTTTATTGAACCTTTTTTAACAAACATGACACAAACAATCAAACACTAACACTAAAGTAAATTAAAAATAAATGTTCTAAAAACACCAACAACCATTAACAAAAGCAAGTCAAACAATGCTCCTCTGTTTAGCCTAGGTAATCCATTACATAAGTATACATATTATACATTCACCAATTTGGAATTTACAAGGTCCACACACATCATTCACCTTCTTCTTCAGAAGTTATGTTTAGTTTCTTTACACAATCAATGAAAGGTCTCCATATATTCTCAAACACATTTTCCTTTGATTTCAATATGTATGTTATTCTTTCTAGTGGAAGGTTTGTTAACATCTTTCTTAACCACTGAGTCACATCTGGTCTATGAGTCTTTTTCCACAGTAGTGCAATACATTTTTTGGCATTAAGCAAACTGAGGTCTATGAATGTTCTTTCACTCTTATTAAAATTATGCTTTTCTGGATACAGACCCAACAAAAACAGTTTGGAGTTCAATATGAATTGTTTTGAAATTATTTTTTCAATTGTTACCCTCACCTCTTCCCAAAACATTCTAATTTTTCTACATTCCCATAAACAATGAAATAGGGTTCCTTTACTTTCCATACATTTTGTGCACGTATCTGGTATGTTTTTGTTATATCTATTTAACTCCACCGGTGTAACATACATCCGCATTAACCATTTAAAATGTATCAATTTAAGACGTACATTTATTGATTTGGTTTGAGCTTCTGTGCAAGCCAATCCCCATTGTTCCTCTGAAATTTCAATTTGCAGGTCTTCTTTCCAATAATTCATTCTTTTCTGTGAGTTTTCACTTGAGGATAGTGTCAATGAGTTATAAAACTCTGAAATAATACCCTTTCTCTTACTATTTTTCGTCAAATTTTTTTCCAAGGATGAATAAGTAGGTCGGGTGAAAACATTATTTTGATTTGATCGAATAAAATTCCTAAGCTGAAGATATTTTAAAAAAAATGTGTTCTATTAAGATTAAATTTGACCCTCAGTTCTTCAAAAGACATTATGTTATCTGAACGTGACAAATATAAGTCTTGAATCTTTTGAATCCCTTTTAAATTCCATAATTTAAATACAGCATCCGCTCTCCCTGGTGTAAAATATTGATTACCTCATATTGGGCTAAACTGTGACAATAAGTGTGGTTCTTTTAAATATTTTTTGATTTCACATCATATTTTGATCATATGCTTTACAATAGGATTTTTAACTTGTTTCTGTAATTTTTTAGCCGAGTCTGAGTATATGAATAAGGGAAGAGGTAAAGGTAAATTGTATGATTCCATTTCAGTCCAGTGAGGGAGATCATTTGATGAAAAATAATATGTCATAGACCTCAGTTGTGCTGACCAGTAATACAACATAAAGTTTGGACATTTCAGACCTCCACGATCAAATGGTAAATATAGTAAGGACAGACGTAATCTAGCCTTCCTATTGTTCCATATAAATTCCACTAACTTTTTTTTAATTCTTGAGAATAGATCTGAAGGTGGGGGTAAAGGAATGTATTGAAATAAATATAGTATTTTGGGTAAGATATTACTTTTAAGTATATTAATTCTCCCGATCATCGACATTGGTAGTGACATCCATCTCTGAAGCAACTCATTAATATCTGTCATTAAGGCTTCATAGTTGGCACTGGCGACTGATTCTAACTTAGGCTCAATTTGAATTCCTAAGTATTTAAACTGATTTACAACATTGAATTGATTTACCTCAGGAGCTGGGTGATTTCTCTGGGTCTCATTTAGCATTAATATTGAAGATTTAGTTTTATTTATTTTATATCCTGATATTTCCCCAAAGTTCTTTATTAAATTTAGGTCGGAATTGATTTTTTAAGATTCGACAATAACAAAATTATGTCATCAGCATACAGGGAGATTTTATGTTCTGTTGGTCCTACTTTAATTCCATATATTTGTGGATGTAAACGTACTGCCATCGCTAAAGGTTCAATTGCCATAGTAAACAGTAAAGGTGAAAGTGGACAACCTTGTCAACATCCTCTATTAATTTTTATTGATTTTGAGATATTGCTGTTTGTTAGGATTTCTGCTGTAGCATTATTGTATATTATCTGAACCCATTTTATAAAATTATTTCCAAATCCAAACCTTTGTAGAACTTCAAAAAGAAAGGGCCATTCGACCCTATCAAAGGCCTTTTCAGCGTCCAATGATAGGAGAGCTGTATCCGGTGCTTCTTTATGAGAATAAATAATATTAAATAGTCTTCTTACATTATGGAAGCCTTGTCTTCCCATTATAAAGCCATTCTGATCTCGGTTAATAATATTTGTAGGCCGTGAGCAGCTGCCACTTTTCGTTCAGTTTCGTGGCACCCAACTGGGAACTAAAATTTTAGTGTCTCTAAATTAAGATTACATTATTGTAAGACAAAATATCGATGTTCCCACTTCCAAAGGTGTGGATAGCTGTATGAAAAATGCGATTGAAGTCAGTCGGTAATAATTGTCTGGCTACCTTAAACATGGCCCAGTCCAGGACATTTTAACCAATCAGCGTCGTCCCTTTGGTCATGTGACAACAAAATGGCAGCGCCCACAGGGGTAGCGTGCGCTGAAAGCCTCTCCTGTGTTATTCACATTTCGGTATCACTCGTTTTACTGAAGCATCGTGGGCAAAAGTATGTGAGTGTGCCCAAAAATGGCTTGTACTTGACGGACCCCAACAGAAAGTAGCAGAACAACGTCGCGACTTGTTCGAGAAAGGTGAGTGGCAGCCATTGTTTTTGGTTGTACTGCGTGTGCCCTGGAGTCGTTTGGCTCCGATCATTTGTAACTCTAAATATGAACTAAAATGGAACCCTAGATGTCTAAAACCTTTGTCAACCGCTCACAGGGTGACCTAGTCCTGGTCTAAGACTCCGAGTAGGCTGATCTGGGGGTGTGGAGGCTAATAACCAAAGGACTCTGGGTGCCAGGTAACATAGTCCTAGTATAGATCTAGATGATGCAGATCGACTCACTCTGATGATGCATCTATCCCCAGAACCCACCCTGGGCCTGAATTATAGTCAAAATATACCACTACCACAAAGTAGCTCAAATGGGAAAAGGGTAGCAATCCCAATGAGCTTAACGCTGAGTCTGAGGGTTGGATGTACTTCTCAGCCCAAGCCCAAGGGGTGCAGTGTACTAGTAGGTGAGGGAGGAACAAGTTTGGGCATACATTTATATAGTTTGCACATAGTCACACCCATACTATCAAGCCTTAGGCGGATGGAAAATGGCCTGTTAAGGAAAGCCCATATGTTTGTGATGTGTCACCCAAGAAAGGTTAAACTCATGGCAGCAGCAGTCGCCTGTATACTTTATGCTCTCAATAAATATGGGCACACAGTCTGTGCTTGCCATTTTGCAAGTTTACATTGAGCAGTGACTAGGTTGCACAAGGTCTCTATTATAAGCTCACTGTTAATGTGAAAATTATCTGCAATCTATATATGTTTATATCTATATGGGTACAAGGTAGGCCTAATGTTATAATACCCTATGGTCCATATAATATGTTTTCAGATCTAAACAACCTTGATCCAACATTTGGCTACCATCGTGTGTGCTATAGCCGTTTTACGGACAAAACAAGAGTGGAACGTGCTGAAGCTCGTAAAAAACGACTGGCCGAAGCCCACATTCCTGAGCCTCAGGAGCAAAGCGGACCAGAACTTAGTCCCCCAACATCATCTCCTAAAAAGCGACTGTGATCTCACCATGCTGCAGCAACCATCAGCCAAGCATCTGCAAGGTCAAGCAATGTGTTGGGCATAACATTATCAGAAAATGATGTCTCAAACGTGATTCTAGGTGGACTGATTAAAAAAAGTTCATCCATCCATGACGGCCATTTTTGATTTATGCAAATAAGCGGAGTTCTTTGACCCTCAATCACATATTTGACCTCAGAAATCGATTCCTCGGGTCAACATTATGCAGAAAAGACGTCTCAAACGTGATTCTAGGTAGAATGGTTAAGAAGTTGGACTATCCATGCCTGTGGCGGCCATCTTGGATTTATGCAAATGAGTGGAGTTCTTTGAGCCTCAATCACAAAAGTGACCTCAGAAATCGATTCCTGGGCATAACATTATCGGAAAATGATGTCTCAAACGTGATTCTAGTTGTACTGATAAAAAAGTTAGGCCATTCATGGCAGCCATCTTGGATTTATGAAAATTAGTGGAGCCCTCAATCACATATCTGACCTCAGAAATCAATTCCTCGGGTCAACATTATCCGAAAAAGACATCTCAAACGTGATTATAGGTAGAGTGGTTCAAAATATAGTCCATCCACACCCATGGTGGCCATCTTGGATTTATGCAAATTAGCGGGGTTCTTTGACCCTCAGTCACACTAATGACCTCGGAAATCGATTCCTCGGGTTAACATTAGCCGAAAAGGACGTCTCCAACGTGATTCTAGGTAGAATGGCTAAAAAGTTAGTCCATCCATGGCAGCCTTCTTGGATTTATGCAAATTAGCGTGGTTCTTTGACCCTCAATCACACAGTCGACCTCAGAAATCGATTCCTCGGCTCAACATTATCCGAAAAAGAGGCCTTAAACGTGTTTCTAGGTAGACTGGTTGAAATGTTAGGCCATTCATTCCCTTGGTTAGTCGTGGCAGCCATCTTGGATTTATGCAAATTTGACATAGCAATCCACACCTTTGACAGTGGGAACATCGATTTTCGGATTCAGCAGGGTTTTTTTTTACATAGAAATCATCAAAGATCCCGTAGTTCCCAGTTGGGCGCCACGAAAATCATTTTCTAGCCACATTTTGAGGGAGCTGCTCACGGCCTATTGGTAATATTTCTTGTAGTCGTCTTGCTAAAATTTTACAGATTATCTTAAGGTCTGCATTTAATAGGCTTATTGGTCTCATGTTTTCACATTTATTAGAGGGTTTACCTGGTTTTGGCAACAGTATAATTAAGGCATTATTCATGTATGGCGGTAAATTACTATTTTGAAATGCTTCTAAAACCATTTCCAAAAATGGTTTTATTAATTTATTCTTAAATTTTTTATAGAGGTCAACTGGAAGACCATCAGGTCCCGCACTTTTTCCTGATTTCATATTATCAATGACTAGCCCAACTTCTTCTTGACTAATTTTTGACTCCAGTATCTCCCTATTTTCATTTGGAATACACGGTATAGATAATCCACCCAAAAACCCATTTAGTTTTGTTAAGTCAGTTTCATTTTTTGTATCATATAATTTTTCATAATAATCTCTAAAGGCACTGTTAATTTCTAAAGGATCTACAACTGCCTGTCCGTTACTTATAATACTGGTAATTGATGTTTTAAATTCTAATTGTTTAATCTGCCATGCCAATAATTTTCCTGATTTGTCACCTTGTTCATAAAAGGTTTGTTTCAATCTTAGAAGACTCGAGGCAGCTCTATTCGCTGATTTTTTGTCATATTCAGCTCTCAGAATCAGTAATTCGTTCTCTAATTTTGGATTACTTCCTGCATACACTTTTTCTTGAAGAATTTTTATTTTACGTTCCAATTGGACTCTCTCCTCTCGAGTCTTCCTAGATTTTGAACCTGTATAACTAATAATATGCCCCCTAATAAAAGCTTTGAAAGCTTCCCACTTTATACATGCTGATGTTTGTGCAGTATTGATATCAAAGAACTCATCTATCTGTTTTTCTATGTACTTAACAAATTCCTCATCCTGAAGCCATTTATGCTGAAATTGCCACCTACCTGGAACCTTTGTCAATTTCTTATCTACATATATTAGACAGCAGGGTGCGTGATCAGATATCACGATGTTATCATAGAAACAATTTTGAATCTTGGACCTTAATTCTGTGAAGATCAAAAAATAGTCAATACGTGAAAATGTCTTGTAGGTATTAGAATAGCAAGAATAGGCTTTGACTTGTGGTTTCATTTCTCTCCATATATCTAGCAATCTCAATTCTTTCATAAAATGATTAATGGTCATCCTACATCCATTGTGCGTACAGTCCTGTCCTGTTGATCTATCTATACTGGGATTCAATGTACAATTAAAATCCCCTGCTATTATATGTTGCCCTGTGAGTGATGCTAAAGTAAGAAATAAATTAACGAAGAAGTTTTGATCATCTATATTGGGTCCATATAAGTTCACCAGATTTATATTTTCTAATAACAAAGATCCTTGGATGATTAGATATCTTCCCAATTTATCTCCAATTACATTTTTCACTTGAAATGGAACTGTTTTATGTATGAGAGTCATAACTCCCCTGGCTCGGGATGAAAATGATGAGGTGAACACACTTCCCTGCCATCTTCTCCTTATTCTTTTTACATCCTCC
The DNA here is from genome assembly GCA_020510985.1 of Pholidichthys leucotaenia. NCBI lineage: Eukaryota > Metazoa > Chordata > Actinopteri > Cichliformes > Pholidichthyidae > Pholidichthys > Pholidichthys leucotaenia. The sequence goes on along the minus strand of CM035840.1, from coordinate 20,821,196 downwards.
TCTATTAGATGAGTTTCTTGTAAAAACACAATTTTTGAACCTATGTCTTTTATTTTATTCAAAACTTGTTTAAGTTTTTTTTAGATTTTGTAGACCTCTGCAATTCCATGATGTTAAATTAAAATTAACGCTTTGGTCTATGATCGATAAAGAGTTTGAGATTACCTTGCAAAATAAGCATGCTCATACAGAGAAGCAAAAACATGGATGGTTGAACATTCATCCCACAAACTACACAAAAACAAATTCCCCCTCCCCACATTCGTGGTAATCCCCCCAAAATCAAAAAAAAAATTCTGTCTCCCGTTATAGCCAGTGTCTGCTCCTCACCCGCGAGGTTCAGTCAAACCACTCACTCTTTCTCCTCTCAATCACCCTGACTCTGCTACTTTTAATGACATGACAATAACTCTCTTCTGTAGTTTTTCCAACTTAACTCCAAAATTTTATAGCAACTTTGTACATCATAGCTTTTTTTTTTTTTAATATATAATACAATCTATATTGTATTATATATTAAAAAAAAAATTTACCTGTCGATTTACCAGTCAATCTACGTTCCTACTCTCACCTATGGTCACGAGCTTTGGGTAATGACCGAAAGAACGAGATCGCGGATACAAGCGGCTGAAATGAGCTTTCTCCGTAGGATTGCTGGACTCACCCTCAGAGATAGGGTGAGGAGCTCAGTCATCCGGGAGAGGCTCAGAGTAGAACCGCTGCTCCTCCACATTGAAAGGAGTCAGTTGAGGTGGTATGGGCATCTGATTAGGATGCCTCCTGGACGCCTCCCACTTGAGGTGTTTCAGGCACGTCCCACTGGGAGGAGACCCCGGGGCAGACCCAGGACTCGGTGGAGAGACTATGTCTCCCAGCTGGTCTGGGAACGCCTTGGTATCCCCTCTGAAGAGCTGGAGCAGGTGGCTGGGGAGAGGGAAGTCTGGGCTTCTCTGCTTGAACTGCTGCCTCCGCGACCCGGACCTCCGGAAAAGCGGTAGAAGATGGATGGATGGACAATCTATATTTTGTAGACATGCTATATGTTTCAGATCCGTCAGATACTTGTACACATGCTTAAATATTCTACCTTTATATCTTGTTCTTGCTTCATGCTTAGCTCCCGCCAGTCTCTCCTTGGATCTGCTTAATGAGTTCCTGCGCCTCCTGAGGGGTCTTGAAGACATGGGTTCTCCCTTTATATGTGACCAGCAGTCTTGCCGGATGAATCAATCTGTGACGAATCCCGAGGCTGCGCAGCTCTTTGCAGGTGGGGTCAAACTGTTTCCTTAATTGTTGGATTCCTGTGGCCAAATCTGAGTAGAACCGCACCTGTTGATCCTGGTATTTGATTTCTCCTTTAGTACGCGCTGCGTTGGAGACCGTCATCTTGTCTCTGTAGTTGAGGAACTTCATAATCAGCGTCCTCGGTGGTGTCTTATTATCTCTCGGTGGGCTTCACTTCCGCTTCTGAGAGAGAGCAGACGCTTTTCTTCCCTCTCCCTCCTAATCCTCTCCCTTCTGATCCCAGCTTGCAATGTCACTCTTCTCCTGGCTGAATCTTAATCCAAATGGAAATTATGGATCTGGAAAGCGACTTATATGCGATTGTCACCACTTTAAAAAGTAGAAGATCGGGTCAGGGGGAACCCAAGGGAGACTCATGGTATTGGAATTCATGTGTCTGTGTGATTCGACTGAGATTGAACTGATCACAGGATCTTCTGTTTGGCCCCTGGAGTTTTCCTAGTGTATCGAAATTATCTGGGTGAGCTAATCAAATGCGGACCCCGGCGTAGCTCCCTTAACAAATTTAACAAATTCAACAATTCGTCCAGCTGGGGGGAGCACTGACTGTCAGCGGCAGGATTAACATGGAATTTACTATCTGGCATGCATTGAAGAGAGAACGAACTCTCTGGACATGTTTTACCTATGTTTCGGTAGGTGGATAACATCTGTGGATCGCTGAGTGCTCTCCAGAGAATGATCTAAAGTATGATTCAAGCCTGTATGAAATTGAAGCACAGAATCGAAGAGAGAGAAATTTTTTATTCTCTGAGTGCACTGTGCAGATTTGACCTTGTGTTTTGGCGCCTTTGTTTACATTCCTCCTCGATGAAGATAACGCTGGGAAGTGGCTTATGTCTACCCATACATCAACAATCAGTTGTTGTCGTCAGCGGATTGGTCTCTCGAGGACATTGCCCATGTGCCTTCTGCAAGGAAGAGGAAAAGAGAGACAGACTCTGATCTCTGACTTGTTTATAAGTCACATGATTATAACATCTATCCACTGCCTGGAGGCGCCCTCTGCTGCTCACTAACAACTGTTACACTCACACTACACAATGACATGCAAATATACACACACTGCTCTCCCTCCCTCTGCTGTGTGATTGTATCTATCGTCTGCTAATGTGCATAGAGGGTTTTTTTCTGTGTAATCAAAATTTGGCTCATAAGCTTATATGAGCTTATACGAGCGTGATTCTGATAACTATGTTTTTTCTCTCTGCCTATTGTGTTTCCCCCCCCCCCCCCCCCTTTACCCCCACTGCAGACAGGCGCCTCTATGGCTGCCGTGTCATTGGATGCGCCTAATGTGCGCGCCCAATGTCAAGTCAAATTCCTTGTGTGTTTACTTGTAAATATACTTGGCAATAAAGCTGATTCTGATTCTGATTCTGATTCTGATTCGGTGTGCGCTCTCCAAGACGACCAATGACTGTAGATCTGCGTTGTTCAGCGCTTCTGGAATCCACTTTTCCAAAAAGGAACATGTATCCTGTCCCTCTGAACCCTCCGGGAGGCCCACCAGCCTTAAATTATTCCATCTCGACCGGGATTCTAAGTCCAGGACGTTATCTTCCAGACGTTTATTTTTTAATTCCAATGTTTGGACCTTTAATTGTAGGCTGGTGACGTCATCTTCAGCGTTGGAGATTCGGAGCTCTGCCTGCGATATTCGTTCCATACAGTCGCTTATTTTTTTTCTCATGCCTTCTATCGCTGCTATAATCCCATCAAACTTAGACGAAAAGTCTGCTCTCATAGCGCTGATAGCAGCAAGGACCGCATTCGTTCCCTCGGCAGTCACCGCTCCGCCGGTGGCTCCCTCCTCAGCCATGGTCTCTGGAGATTTATCTGCTTCGTCACGAGCGTGGAAGTCTGTTAACTTGGATTGTCTCGACGAATCAGTTTTTCCTCCGCCTGATTTCACAGCCTTGGTTTTTACCATATCCGCGCCTAAACGCTAGGATAGGTTTTTGTTCCAATTGGGAGAGTTTTAGCCTACTTTTTTTATTATTAGGAGCAGAGCAGAGTGAAACACGTCTTCCTACGTGGCCGCCATAACCGGAAGTCATTGCAGATATTTTAGTATAATTTTTATTGCACTGTAGGTTATTTTTTCTTGTAAAAAAAAAAGGCCACACATTTTTTACGTGGCATGCTTCTTTGTGTGTGGGGGGCTTGTTTGTTCATTCATTCATTCATGAATGAACAAACAACCCCCCCCCCACACACAGCCTTGAGAGTCACCTTTCATTAGAGCCCAAGATGAAGCTTCTATGTTGAAGCATTCAAAAGTTATAGACGTTTTTCCAAACTGTGCCATTTGGCACAATTTGGCACAGTTCAAAAACGCCTGGGAACAACCTGAGAAAAAAGCTGTGTAATATATTCATTTTTTGTGGTATTGTTACAAAATTTTGACCTCAGCTTGATAACACTTGGTTCTACATTTCTGTTGCACTTTCCAGCCAGTATCTGACAGCTGTGTGTCATTTGCAAGCATTTGTATCTAAAAAAACACCCAGGCGAACTTTATTTTCTTCAGATTCAGTATGTTTAGATGACTGTTACTCAGTGGCAGGAGCACTTAGAGAGATTATGACTGTTTTGCCAAAAAATTCAAAGTGTTTTCTTTTAAATGAGACCAACCCCATGAAGTTGCTGCAAAGGGTTGAAGAACAGCTTTTGATTTACTTTGGGTATGTTATTTTTAGGCGTTTTTAGGGAAATTGACCAGAGCGCAAGGGGTTAATGACCATGGCATCACTGTGTGTGATTGGCCAGCAAACTCTCCTGACCTAAACCCCATAGAGAATCTATGGAGGATTGTCAAGAGGAAGATGAGAGACACCAGACCCAACAATGCAGACGAGCTGAAGGCCACTATCAAAGCAACCTGGACCTTCATAACACCTCAGCAGTAACACAGGCTGATCGCCTCCATGATACGCCACATTGATACAATAATTAATCCAAAAGGAGCCCCGACCAAGTACTGAGTGTGTACATGGACATACTTTTCAGTCAGCCAACATTTCTATTTAAAAACTATTTTTTAAAATTAATTTTTAGATTTTTTAGATTAAGTATACTTTATTGATCCCCAGAGGGGAAATTGAGGGCATCCACCACCTGGATGGATGAAGCAGCCACGATACGGCGCTATCCCTTAACCATTCATACACACACATGTAGGGCCACTTTAGAGTCTCCAATTAACCTAACCTGCATGTTTTTTGGCATGTGGGAGGAAACCGGAGAAATCCCGGAGTAAACCCACGCAAACACGGGGAGAACATGCAAACTCCACAGAGATCACTGTTGGTCGGGGCTGGGATCGAACCCACGATCCCACGATCCCCCGGCCAAGGATAAACTGTGCTGCCGCAGTGCTAACCACTGCGCCACCGTGCAGCCCCAATTTTATGTAATATTCTAATTTTTTGAGAAATTGAATTTAGGGTTTACATTGGCTGTAAGCCATAATTATCAAAATTAATATAAATAAACACTTGGAATATATCACTTTCACTTTCTGAAATGAGTGACAAAAAATATTGAACTTTTTCATGATATTCTAATTTTTTGAGATGTACCTGTAGAATATCACTGCAGGAAACTGGAAAAAACATCTGCTTTAAAATTTGGAATTCTTCCCACAACTTTTAGTGCAAAACACACTAAAAATATCACAACTTTTATCGCAACTTTTTAAAAAAGCTCCCACAAATTCAGGCTTTTTGGCCCGCAACAATCATAAAAACATCCTGCAACATTCTGGAGCGACTGTTAAATGTATTTATTTACTTATACTAATTTTTGTTGTCACCTATTTAGTTTATTCAACACAATATTTTTATTTTCTCTTCAGAGGAAGAAAACCAAATGTGAAACCAAGTGATTTTATAATGGATTATTTTTCTCCATCTTACAGTTTTCTTCTTTTAAAAGGAGGAACTTTGCTGATGTGCTGAATTATTAGCTTACATTTTTTTTTAGGGCCCGAGCCACTGACAAAGTCAATGGGCGAGAGCCCTACTGTAATTGTTAGAATTTTTTTTTTTTTCCTTCTTCTCCCTCTAAGATCTCGTTTTTGGGGTAGTGAACATGCATGAAAACTCACCATTTTTTGCAGGGACCTCAAGACTGGCGAAAAATTGAATATTTTGGAGGAAATATGAATGACCCCACAAAAATGGCTCTACAGTGCTACCTAACATGTGAAGTCAATGGAGAGTGGCACACGCTTACTTTCGCATAGAAAGATGAAAATCAAGCGAGATGTTTATCATCTCAAGACATGCAAAAAACTCCATAGAAGTGATGGTCTACACCCAACAGGAAGTCGGCCATTTTGGCACGAAGTGGCGATGACCTGATTTCCACCTCGCGCATTTGATCGAACTGGTCCTAGGGTTTTAGTCCAATTGAGCTCATTTGTGGTGACAATCATCTATATGCATGTGCCATTAAGTTATTGAAAACTTTTCCAAAAGCTCGACCGTTTGGCTGTAGGGGCGTGGCAAATTTTGACACCTCACCATGATTATTCTATGACCATTCTGACAGCAATAACTCTGGTATGCATTGTCATTGACATGACATGACATTTCAACCAAATTCAATACTATGGATATCAGTCCAATTCCAAACAGTTCTATAGAACAATATTAATAGAAATCTACAGCGCCACCTATAGGAGGCAGAAAGTTTTGCATCAGAAAGTTTGCATCATATTGTTTTTTTTAATACCTCGGGAATGCAATGTCGGATTGGCACCAAGATAGGTATGATGTATATGGGTATGCCTCCGAACAATTACAGTTATGAATATTCATGAGTTGCAATAGCACCCTCTCTTGGAGACATGAAGGTTACACCAATGGTTTTCTTCAATATCTCTGAAATAAATAGTCTGATTGTCACCATAAATGGTACCAATCATCTATACCGATGTGCCATCAAAAGCTATTGAAAACTTTTTCAAATGCCCGCCAGTTTGGCGGAAGGGGCGTGGCCAAATTTGCAGTATTGCTGCTGCCCAATCCGCTCAGCAGGGTGATGACAATACCCCTTCAGTCTTTAGAGGCTGAGGGATAAAAAATATGTATTATACATTACTATTAGATGTTTTTCTTTTTTGAATCTGCTGATTTTCACAGATAAAACTGCCTGTTTATTGAAAATAAAAATCTGGTGACACTAAATTATGTATATATAAAACAATCCAAAACCATGTGGCTGGCCTACATAGGGCTATGTTAAATAATAATAATAATAATAATAATAATAATACTTTAGTCAGCCACCATAATCCCACAGATCTGTGTGCATGGCAATGTGCCCAATACCAGTAGAAGGATTTTTATGAGTCATGGTCAAATCCTACCAAGCAAATCTCTCAGTGGAGAACCTGACTGCTCCACCATATGACCATTCATATGGCACCTGGGATCTGCTATGCAGCAGCTATGTTGCAACATCTCTTCTCACTCAAACAGTAAAGTTATATATGACTTCAAACTTTCAAAAGGGCCAAATACATCACCTTTGATCCTTTCGATTCCTTTCAATTTCCCAATCTTCCCTTCAATAGTGGTGATGCAGGAATGGCAGGTCATTCCTTCAATTCGCAACTTCAGGAGAGCCACCCCACCTTCCGCAGTATGAGATGGAGAAAGGGTGAGGTCTGTCTGCATAAGGCTGGTGGGAGTGGGAATTTCTGGAGGTGTCCTTAAACTGGCCACGACCTCATTCAACTGCTGCAGGGAGGTCAGGGAGGGAACAAAGGTGACACTGATGCCCGTCTGATGGTAATCCTTTCTGACATCCAGCACTCCCTGCATTTGTGAAAGCTTCCCTAAAGCTTCCTGTTGGACTGCAGGCGTCAGACCTGAGGTGGTGATCAGCTGGGTATCGACGGGGACTGGTGTGGCCGTGCTGCACTCCGCTAGTCTTGGTTCAAATCCCATGTCATCGATGACCTCTGACAGAGACGCTGGGCTCTGTTTGCTGTTGTCAAATATGACAGTAGCATTCTTGTGCTCCAAAGACACCTAAAAAATGAGTTAGAAGTTAAGAAAAGACTGTAACAAATTAAATAAAACCTGAGAAGAAGAAGAAAAGAGCTGACTTTTTACTGCTGATGTCAATTGAAGCGGCTCCCCCACGGTACCCGTGACAGTATGCCCTGAGGGTGGTGAGGGAGTTGAGCCAGCAGCTCTAGGCAGCATCCCTGGGTCATGGCAGCTGCCTGCGCTGCGCCTCGGGTGCCGGGGCAGGAAGTTGCCGCGACGTGGGGATGCTGCCTGGGGCTGCTGGCTCTCAGCTCCCCGTGACTGGCATGCCGACGACCTGCCGCGAAACCACCGGGAGATGGGCCGGAGCGACATGAGGCACATTGTGGACCGTGGACCGGTGAACCAGGTGGTAACAGAGATGGTTATTAGGGTGACTAAGATCTGAAGAAAATAACAATATTAGCCACACTCGTTTCGAGCTTCCTGTTACCAGTGTTAGCTTGGGGGCTAATAGCTCATGGGCTAATAGGCTACTTTTAGCACCACTTCCATATACATGACAGACAGCTAGGCAGGCCAATAATAAAGCAGTGGGCTGATCTCAAGGACGACGGTGGGTCGGCTTCTTCAAAACGTGACGTATACGATTTCCACAAAAAAGTCAACAACGTTTCTGAGACAGTAAAACAAGATAAAGGCTGAGGTTGGCTGGGCTGCACGGTGGCGCAGTGGTTTAGCACTGTGGCAGCACAGTTTTACCCTCGGCCGGGGGACCGCGGGGATCATGAGATCGTGGGTTCGATCCCAGCCCCCGACCAACAGTGAGCTGTGTGGAGTTTGCATGTTCTCCCCGTGTTGCACGAGTTTACTCCGGGATTTCTCCGGTTTCCTCCCGCACACCAAAAACATGTAGGTTTAGGGCGCTCGCGCACGCAGCGACCAGCAACCGGTGGCTTGTCACCAGACTGCAAACCAAGTCTACCTACGGGTACAAGTAAGTAACAAAAAAAAAAAAAAAAAAAAAAAAAAAAAGGCTGTGTGTGTGTGTGTTTTTTTAAAGAGAATTGACTGTTTTGAAAATTTTGGGATAATTAAGTGACCAGTAGACTCGCTTCAGACAGTTAAAACCTACAAACACACCATTTTTCAGGCAATGACCCCTTTAAATTGTGATTAATCACAACTTTATTCATTCATTTATTGTTCTAAATATAGTGATTTTTTTTAACAATTTGCCGAGTAGTGAATGGGGCCATAGGGATTGGCTGTGTGTAGGTTTTCTGTGGACTAAGTGTCACAAAATATGCATGTGTTAATCGTGCATCAATAAATAAATACCCCAGGGTTCTTTAACAGCATTTCTGAGAGCTTACTTAGGTTATTGTTGTAGTATGTGGTCCCACCCCTTTCCTGTGAGTCCATGACCATGTAAGGCATTTTAGCTTCTCTACAAGAGAGCAAACAGAGTCCATGGCCTTGGGAAGTTCAGAGCATTCTCTAGCAGCATGACAGCCTGCTGCTCTCTCAGCAACAAAGAAGCATATGACGCACTGACGGGATCACCTGATTTAGCCATAAGTTAAAAGCCACAGTAGGGGAGGTTAGTTGTGTGTGATCGTGACTGCCTGTAGGATTAACCTTTTTGTTCTGAGATCGAGGAGGCAGAAAATAAGACAGGCATTTCTTACCCTTTAGCAGATTGTGTCAGTATTAATTATTATAAACTGATCCAGGCACAAAGTTGTTGTAAGACACTAATGACATTTCCTGTGGGTACAGAAATATATTGAGCTGCTGTCCCAGTAATACAAAGGGCAGAGCACAATCTGGAACGGACTATTGTGTTATCTTCCCATTTAACCTCAGCCTGAGGGGTAAACACACAATAAGCCAGACCACTACGACTGCAATTAAGCCATCTCTCACGGCAACACTGATGCTACTTTGCTGTTAATCAGACCAGCTAGTCCTAAGGGAGAAGGCGTGGCGAATCAATATGATCCCAACATGGTGTGAGTAGGAACCTTTAAACTACATTCTGGTCTCATCCACAAGGTTCTTATGCTGAGTTTTAAAAAAAATGTGTCACTGTTGCAACATCTATGCCAGTTGTTTCAGACCCTGTGTTTAAACTGCAAGTACAACAAAAGAAACCTTCAGTCAGCAAATTTTAACACAAGCATTCAAACGATCAAATGTTAAAAGGGGGCACTGACTCTACTTTTTCCACATTTAAAAAAACAACTCAAACATCTTAATTAAATGTTTATGACATATTGTGGTAAAAATTTTCTTTAATTATGGCGCTTTAATTATTGTGGTGTAATTGTTTATCATCTTTTGCAGCATTTCTGAGAACAGCTGGTTTCAGTGTATGTCTCTTTAAATCGCTAAGGCCACATTTAACTCCGGCCTCCCTCTTACATCGCTATTGCTAATCTTGGCTAGGTCCTAGCTCCAAGCTTGGAGCCAACTAATATAAATTTGTCTGAAAGAATGAATGAAGTAATGCATCACTGGTGGACAGGGGTGTGTGGTTTCAGTGGTCGATAGGGTGTGGCCGGTCCCTGGAGTATATTAAACACAGAAACATTTGTGAATGAGCTAAGACTAGTGGCTAAACTGCTAGCTTCTGCTAGCCGCCTTGGTAGTGCTAACGATGCTGATGATGTAGCATCCGTCCATCTTCTACCACTTATCCAGGGTCCGGGTCGTGGGGGCTTCAATCCAGGCAGAGTAGCCCAGACTTCCACCCAGTTCACAGCACCATGATCCCCATGATCCCTCCTGCAGGTGGTGAGTCCACTGGAGGATGGACCCATGTACATCCTTTGGGTACACTGGGTCCTTGATGTGATGTTTTTCATGGAGATCCACTGGACTGCTCTTACACTATGGTCACACTGCATGTTTTAATGCTCAATTCTGATTTTTTTGCACAAATGTGACCCATATCTGATTTTTAATGACTGTCTGAACAGCACATATCCTATTTTTTCACACCAGACCCAGGCCACTTTCATGTGTGGTCCTAATTCCGATACGTACTTTAACTTTCTGGCTGATATCTTGAGATGTTGCTTCAATATTTCCACATAATCTTCTTTCCTGATATGATACCATCTAATTTGTGAAATTCAACAGTCCCTCCTGCAGCAAAACACCTCCAAAACATGATGCTGCCACCCCCATACTTAACATTTAGGATGGTGTTCTCAGACTTGCAAGCGTCCCCCTTTTTCATCCAAATATAATGATGGTCATTATGGCCAAACAGTTCAATTTTAGTTTCATCAGACTAGGGACGGGAATTTAGAACCAGTTCCTGTTGGGAACGGTTCTAAATTTTTCAAGCCCCCAAAATCATATGTGGCTGATGTTATCAATTCCTCTTATCGATGCTGCAAGTTTTAACACTTCAGTTTGTTTGTTTTTTAAACAGCATGCATCCTGATGTCACATGCTACCGTTACCAAGCAACGCCATGATGCCGTCGCTGCTGCAGGATAATGGCAGAAGTGTATGGTACGAGGGGGACTGAAAAGTTCATAGTGGCCAAATTTGACCAAATGTGGTTTATTTTTCAACATATTCTCCCCTTTGGTCCACACAATTCTTCCATCGGTGTTGCACCGTTTGGATCCCTGCAGTTGAAAAATAAACCACATTTGGTCAAATTTGACCACTATGAACATTTCAGCCTATGAACTTTTCAACTCTTACAGTATATACATACTGTAGTTCCACCCGCGTAGCCACTACCATACCTGTGTATATTTCCATAATCCTGAGCCATTTTTATTTCAGTCGTGTGTTTAATCGTGTGTTCTGTAACCATGTTTTATCTAAGCCTTGTCTCATACTTAATTGCACAGTAGCCTGGTGGAGCACCCACAATTTTGTTGAGCTGTACAACTGTACAATGACAATAAAGCCTATTCTATTCTATTCTATTCTATTCTATTCTATGATAAACATGAGTTGAATAATAATAAAGCTGTATTGTGGATCCCCCTCAAACCCCTCCACCACAATAAGGTGGCAATCAACAATAAAGTTGAATAAAGAATACTTTATTAAATGAAAGAGTTGTCAACAGTTTTACTTTGGGAAATGATCTGAGGCTGAGTAAGTTGAAAAAAAATGAAATATATGGGATTGTGATACTTGATATTGTGATATCATGATTATCACTGAATGGTGATAGGATCGTATCGTGACCCAAATATCGCGATCCGAATCGAGGTCCCTCGCAATTCCCATCCCTAGTAAAAGGCAACTGAAATGCACAAATACTAACCAGAAATACTAAAGACTGACATTGGTGACTACTCCACAAACAAGTAATTAAAAAAAATATTCCAATATGAGTATTCTTCCTATGTTTGGGATGAGGAATTAAGCATATGCCTTAATTCTGGTGAGAACATGGTTTACTTCAAGTAGAAAAAGTGTAGCCTGGTTCTTTTATTTAAAAAAAAAAATACCTGGGGCTATAGTTGACAATGATGTGAAGAAAAAAATCCTTTTAATAATATTAGGGAAAAAAACAAACACCAAAACTGGGACAATGTAGCTTCAAAACCCCAATGGGAAATTGTACTTTACAGATCCAGTAGTAAAAGCACACGTATTTACCTTTATTTGAACAACTCCAGGGAGAGATCCAATACGCTGCTCTATGGACTGAACACATGAAGCACATGTCATGCCCTCCACCCCGAGGGACACTGAACACACACTGCCGTTCTGCGTCATGACTGCTGCAACTAAAAAGAAAAAAGGAAGAGAAAAATCAAGTGTTTGGTGCCAAAGCCCTTATCTTTTGATTTTGAGATCTGATCATGGAGTGAAAGTGAAATTTCTCTAAAAAATCTCAAGCTAAAAATAACCAAAAGATACACTGATATATTTTTTCCATAACATGCAACATTAATATAAATCATATTCTTTGATTAATTTATAGCCAAAACTGACTGTGATATCATCTTATCTTGTCACAATATGTCACTCTTTAAGTAATTCATATCTTATTTGTAATTTCTAAGACAAAAATTGACTAGCAATTTCATAATAATGCCACCAAGAAGGAATTTAGAGTCGCACTGTTGTCAATAAAACTAACCTGTGTGTTAAGCCTGTGAAAGCGCCCTTGAATATGGTCACATTCGCAGAGAGAGAGAGAAAAAAAATGGAGCAAAAGCAAGGTTGTTTGTACAAGAAGAGGAAGAATGTGCCGTAAAAATATAAAACTATCAAGGAGAGACAACTATTTGTTTTCAGGCCATGTTCGCGTGAGTTACTCTTGTACTAATTACTCTTAAAATTGTACTCATCTTATTAAAAAATACAGTCACCTTTATTTTAGTTATACAGCGACAGATGAGATTACATTTTCTGGAGATGAAAACTAGACAGCAGATTATTCTAATATTCAATCTGCTGTCAGTTCAACATCAAGGCCAATTATTATTTTCATTATTTTAAAATTACATTAGTCACAGCAGTACATTACCATGAACAGTGGCTGTAACTGCAACTGACTAAAAATCACAAAATGGGGACTCTCATAGTCAAAAACTTCTCAAATCTGAGACACCAGAGTGAGTCACAAAGGCAGTGGCATGACAGGGAAGAGCTGGGTCAGTTACAAAACTTCAGTCCAAGGACGGATAATTTTTTTCCACACATAAGGAGTTGTTCAGAACTCCTTACAAGAACTCCTTAGACAAGAGAGAGAGTGAAGTATGTGGCAGTAATGCACCTGTAAGCTGGCTGCCAACTGCCAATCAAATCTAAAAGAAGAAGAAGAAGGAAAAAAGGAATAAAATAGGTGTGTGGGGGGGGGGGGTCAAGATCATTATGGATAAACACACAGTTCAAGATTACAGGACCTTCTTTCAAAAAATGGGATGCAAGTACAGGACAAAGTCAAATTATAATATGATCCAAGGTCTTGTCTAAACTGATAACAGGTCGTTGCATGAGGGAATTTTGTTCTTAAAGATGACCATAAAAGAACCATATCTGACAATGATAGCATACAATTCTGTTTTTGCATAAAGTTAGATAAAGAGCGAGAAAAACTGCTTCAATTTTAGCCGAAAAGCAGATGTCTTATCTATTTTATGATGATGATGATGATGATAACTTATCTGGTAGATGTAATCATTCGTAATTTACAGCGTAGTTGAAATTGTCTTTTGCTGACTTGCGAAAAAACATTTAAAACCTATTAATTCTGGCTTGTTGTGAAACTGAAACCATCATTCAAAAGCAGTTTACTCAAGTACAGGGTCAGTTTAAATTGACAGACCAATAACAGTTTAACAAACACAAGCAGCGTCAGGTAAACCAAAAGTACATACTGCCAAACAGAAGCAGGCTTAACTGATAGCTATTGCTTGTAATCAACAATGCCAAATTAATTACAAGTTAATTATAAGCTGCCTTGTATTTCTACAAAAACTATTCAGTCTACTGGACATAATGCACTCCGTCCAAAGGTAATATGCGTAAACGTCCAGTGTACAACAAAAGTAGCTTACCTGAACTATCCAGGGAAACAGAGTAGCTGTCACTGCTAAACTCAGCTAGCAGGCTATGCTAACTAGCATCTTCCCCGACGCCATCAAACTGAAACGTCGCTGCGTCGTGATAAAGACGACGGACAGCAGGGAACACCGGATGAAGACTTTCCTTTCCCCGTAGTGCTAAAACACAGCTCCGAGGAACAGTTTTGTTTCGTTTCCTTGTGTTTACGTGACGGACTGACGACGCCTGCTCGTTGCGTCAATTACGTCAGTGAAAGGGGCGGAGCTCCTGCAAGCCACATTGTCAACAGTTTACAGTATTTCTCATTTTTTTCCCTCCTAAAAAGCATTCTTAAGATTCACTAAACTGCGTGTTCAACTGTCGCAACATTCTATGTTTGCAAAAGATCGTTAGTAACCTGAAACATTAGTGCCAGTTACTGTACTGTATTATGGCCTGTGCCACCAAAATGAAAATGTTTTATTATTTGAGATATAAAGGTCAAAATTTTATGCTTTTTTCCCCACCATGTTAGTCACATTTGTTTTGTACTGTATTTGCCACTATTCTTTATTTCTGAAAACACAAAACTTGTGAGTAAAAATGTACTCAGAAATTATTTTCCCAGTTAACCTCTTGATTTGTGTGGACAGAAAAGATGGATCTGCACACTTGCAGATACGGAAATTTTATTTGTGTAGCAGTCTGTCACATGTAGCCTACTGTAAATTGAAAATCATTATTCTATTTTTCATGCAAAGCCATAGTAAACTAGAAATTTTGCCACATTTGTGTTTCCAAAGGGAAAGAGAAAAAAAAACTGTAAGTGAGGTGTGATTTGGATTTGTAATATGCATTTGACCAGTAATACAGTAAATAAATCACCCTTTGTTGTCATTCAACCAATCAAGTACAGTAGAACGAAATTGTGTTTTACCTATCTACAGTGTTAATCACACACACCCCAAGTGTAGAATCAGAGGGCCGCTGCCATGCAAGGCGCCACCACAGATTTCCCTCCTCCATTCCATTATTGCTGAGCACCAAGCTGGACGGCAGGAAGTTCCACTTTTATATGGTCTTCGGCATGACCCGGCCGGGATTTGAACCCCTGCCTCCCGGGTGTGAGGCGGATGCTCTACCAACTGAGCCACCACTCCGGTATATTTTAAAATATACCCCATTTATATTTTAAATGGGGTATATTTTAGGTATCATTTATGATTATTATTTTGGGAATCATTTATGATTATTCCTTTAATTAATCCACCAAAGTGCTGTACAAAAAATATAAAGAAACTGTATATCTGAATCCTGTACATTCTGTAGGCTTGATAAAGAAACAATTTCATGTTTATTTTATGAATTTACATATGCTCTTTTTATATATAAATTAAGCCTGTTTTTGAGATGTTATGCAGAACTAAGATTCATTTACAGAAAAGAGATGCTGCATTTTATTTTATTATTGGGGAAAACATATTGACTAGAAACATGTTCTGTTTTAAATCTCTTTATTGGATATGTTGGATATTATATTATATCTTTGCTGGGTGTATGGGCGGTGCGGTGAAGGAGTGGTTAGCACTGCGGCAGCACAGCAACTCACCCTTGGCCGGGGGACCCTGGGTTCAATCCCAGCCCACGACCAACAGTGATCTGTGTGGAGTTTGTATGTTCTCCCCGTGTCTGCATGGGTTTACTCCGGGATTTCTCCAGTTTCCTCCCACATGCCAAAAACATGCAAGTTAGGTTAATTGGCATCAGAACTGGGGATTCTAAATTATCCTTAGGTATGACTGTAAGAGTGAATGGTTGTCTGTCTCTCTGTTTTGGCCCTGTGATGGACTGGCGATCTGTCCAGAGTGTACCCTGCCTCTCACCCAAAGACGCTGGGATAGGCTCCAGCCCCCCCACAACCCGAAAAGGATTAAGCGGAAGAAGATGAATGAATGCTGGGTGTACCAATATGGTGGAGCCCTGGGTGTAGGGAGAGGTGACGCCCCACCTCTGGTGGTGGCGTCATGGGGAGTATATGAGACCACAGCGGGGGATACTCCCTCCCTTTGCTGTGGACCTCTAACTTGTGCGGAGAGCCTCCTGTTGTTCCTTTGTTATAATAATAAAGTCTCTGAACTGGCACCTCGCCTCCTCCTCATTTCCAGATGTAACATTTGGCGACGATGATACATGGAATGGAGCGAGCAGCTACTGCCTTTCAGCCGTTCCTGGAGGCTCCGGGAGAGTCACCCGTTCCCTGGCCCAGGTGGTATGCGGGGTTCGAGAACTACCTCATTGCTCTGGCGCTCGGCGACCCCAAAAAGCTGCGTGCAAGGGCTATAAGGACCGCCGCTGAGCTCAGGCACCGATTGTTCATATGTTTGTTGTTTGAAGTATTTGAAATTGTATAGCTTGTGGGGATTAATTTATTTTATTGCCCTTTTATGTTTAAGAACTGTAACACTTTATATGACAGTGTAATCCGCAGGGCTTGTTTTGTTTGTTTGTATGGATAGTTTTATATATATATATACTGTATATATATATATATATATATATACTGTATATATATATATATATATATATATATATATATACTGTATATATATATATATATATATATATATATCTTGTTGTGTATTTATTCCTTTGTTATAATAATAAAGTCTCTGAACTGGCACCTCTCCTCATTTCCAGACGTAACAATACCCACTTGCAAATTGATGGGAGGGCAGTAAACATTCTTCATTTCAAAAACACAATGAAATCTTACTTTAAAACAGCTTAAAGTCTTATAAAGCCATTAGAACTATCTCTGCTTATAATGCCCTAAAAACCTCTTTTTGAATGTATTGTATAGTACATACCCATGATTTATTTACAAAGCTGCCAAACTACATGTTTATTGCACGCACAGCCCATTTTAAATCACTCCAGTCTGTCAATAGGATGATGATCCCGATTTTAAGCAACAAATCATGACATTTCCACCTCCATGCTTCATAGCTGGTATGAGATTCTTTTTGCTCAGATGCTATCTTTGATTTGTACCAAACAATTTAGTTTTAGTTTTAGCTGTCCAAAGCACATTGTTCTACACATCATGGTCTTTGGCTCAATGTTCTGACTTTGAAGAAAGTAATAAAACTTCTCTTAAAAATTATTTACAAATAGAAAAAAAATTATTTAGTAAATAGAAATAATTTTGGTAATCCGAACTGACCCAAAACAGGAAACGTTTAGTCTGATTTAATGTCAGACAGTGAGAAAAAAAACCCTTAAGTGTCTTTTTATACAGTGTGTGTAAAATATCTGGTTTCAACTGTACCTGCTATAGGAAGAAAAGAATGCATGACTGACAGTACTGGCTATACAGGTTTAGATGCCATACCAGAGTAGATGTGCACGGAAATATGAGCTGTTATTCTTCTCATTCCACTGCTGGGAGTTGTTGCTGATGTGCTGTCTAGAAAAGAGGACGATTGTCATATCAATGTTGTCCATACTGTGATGTATTAAATATTATTATTATTATTGTGTGTTATGGGTAATGGCTCCACCTTTCCAGTTCCGCTGCCACCCAGGGTATAAAAGGCCAGTGTGGAAGGGGAATGGTCTCTTTACAACCAGACCTCTGCCTAGACGGGAGCGCCTTTGGTTTACAGTGAGTTCGTAAATAAAGTCACATTCTACTGCACCTTTGGCCTCATTATTGGAGTCTTGATTATGGACATAACATTTCGCGACGAGGATAAAGCAATGGATAAGTAGTTTCCAGTATTTGGCCATTTTTGGAGCTTCCCGGTGAGCCGCCAGTTCCACGGGTGAGGTGGTTCACCACATTTAAGAATTATTTGGTGGCATTGAACCTTGGTAAATTGGAGAAACTACGTGCATGAGCGATACCGGTCCATAATCTCGGCATGGAAGGGCAACATATTCTCAGCACTTTGGGTGAGAGTGATAGTTTTGAGGACGCTGTTGAGCTAATGGCACGCTATTTTCATGCTCCTAAGAATGTCATCGTCCAGAGGATCCAGTTCCAACAGCGCTGCCAGTGGCTGGGGTTGTCAGTGCAACAGTATGTTGCGGACCTGCACCAACTGGCTGGAGATTGCCAATTTGGGGCTTTGGAGGAAGAAATGGTCCATGATCAGTTAGCGAAACACACGCTATGTTCTGCGGCACGGTCAAGACTCCTCACACACTCTGGTGAGCTGACGTTAACCATGGCTGTGGAGATAGCTCAGCAGTACGAAGCAGCGGATAAACTATCAAAGGACCTCGGTGAGAGAACAACATTGAGGCAACCTGACTCACAGTCAGCGGCGCAGGCTGTGGACCCAGATAGCAATGATAGCGCAGAAGACAAAGAAGACTACGCTACAGCTATAAAAATTAGGTCCACCCCGGAATCGCCCAAATGTTTGGCCTGCGGGTCCACCAAGCACCGATATAAGGCAAGCGAGTGTCCGGCAAGGGGCAAACGTTGTGGCAAGTGTGGACTCCTACATCATTTCACCAGGGCCTGCAAAAAGTTTGAACGAGGGTAACGGCGATGCGGAGCGGATTCCCCTGCCACGACTCCTAGGGTTATTCACACTGTCTCCCTGAGCATAGATGGCCGCATATACGGTGAGGTGATTCTGGAAGGCGTGGAAGTGCCGTTACTAGTTGACACGGGCGCAGCAGTATTCATGTTGAACTGGCCTACTGTGAGGAGTTTGTTCCCACATTACTGTGTGAGAGGACTGTCAATGCCATTTTGTGGCTATGTAGGTAATAAGCTGGCCATCGTGGGTTCGCTGGGGTTGACTGCGAGGTACAAGTCGGCAGTGGTGTCCAATATCCAGTTCGTGGTGACTGTCAGCGGGTCAAGCATGATGGCTGTGACCTATTCTATGGACTGGGCTTCACGATCACCAGTGGCATCAGAGAGGAGTGGTCGGGCTGTGGTTTGTGGGACTGGTCGGTTCCATGTGTGGTGGACAATGTGATATAGGACAAATATTGGCCTAGTATTCTGGGAGATGGACAGGACCAATCCCACCCAGGGCCATCGCAGGAGGGTTCCGGTGCCAGGGCCCAAGTTACCCTGGATGTGGGAACAGGGCGGCACAGGGAAACACCCATGACGGCGGGTGGAGCTGAGAGGATGGCTCCTTCTGCTTCCAGAGTTCGGCCGGGAGGTACTGAGAAGCAAGGGGCTGCAATGGCTTCGCTGGCGTTACAAATTAATGAGAGCGGGGCAGGACCAGCTGGCACGGTGAACTGATGTGCCACACAGCAGCACTGGAGGCCGAGTCAAGCTTCTCGAGGGGTTGCTGGTGTGGTTCAACCCAGTGAGGAGGCTCAGTGTAGACGTCGTGGACATTGGAAGGCGAGTTAGGCTCCTCTAGGGGTCGATGACGTGGGTCGATCCAGGGAGGGGGCTCGGCTGAGAGGGATCCATGGCAAGTGGAAACGACGAGAGGACCAAGAGTGGCTGCAGGTGGTGGCTGTTCAGGAGGACGGTTATCTTCTATTGTCCGATGAATCATGGAGACACCCCAACAAGCTGTGGCACGCCAACGAGGAGAAGGAGGTGTCGGGACCCTGGCGTGGTTCATCTCCAGGGGCGAAATGAAGAAGCTCTGGACGGGACCTGCCAGATGGGTCTCCGGGGGATGGTTTCTCTATCGGGTGTAGAGAAATGTGTGATTAATAATTATGATCAGGTATAAAAATTATTTAATTTATATTAATGTATCGGGACCTGAGATGAACTCTGGGTCCACACACACAGAAAAAGTTAATAAACACTCGTGGGGCACCAGCTCCTCTTTGGGGAGCACTTTAATCCTTAATTTCAATTTAACCTATTTAATCAGTCAATAAATTAATTAATAATCAGTCTCAAAATTTTAGTGAATTCGATACTGGGGCTTTGAAACCAGACTCAGAATGAAATAAATTCCCAACAACTTTTCTGATTTTCACATATTTATTAAATGAAATGATGATTAAAGAACATTGAAATGAGTTTCATTAAACATTAAATTAAACTTGTAAATGATGAAGTAACAATATGAACATTTGCAGAACCAGGGTGAAAATGTAAGCTGAATTTAGATGAATGAATGAATGAATGAATGAATTTATTTATTTCGGATAGTACATTACAGGTTAAAAGAAACTGTATAATATAACAACAAGGTCAAATTAGACAAAGACTCCTTCTACTATACAATTCCACGTGAGTTATCCGAAATGGGTGATGGCTGAAGCCGCAGCTTATATTGCCCACCCATATTCCATCCAAGAATTCAAAGGAGAAAAAAGAGAAAACAAGACAAGAGCGATTACAATTTAAAACAAGGCTAAGACAAAATGTGACTGAGAGAAAAAGAAAACTGAGCTAGTCTAAGTTAAGCGGTTACTATTCAAAAACAAATCTAAGACATACGTAGTGTCACAGAGAAAAAAGAAAAAAAGAAAAACTAAGCTACAACACAACACAGGCTGGAAATGTCAATCCTTATGTGAGTTTACATGTCGTCTTGTAAATATGTTTGGAGTATTTCTTCCTTTAGTTTTTGTTTAAATTGTCCAAGCTTTGTACATGATTTTAATTCAGGTCCAAAATCGTTCCATAATCTGACACCTTGCACTGAAATACAGTGTTGCTTGGTGGTTGTTCTCACTGTAGGCTTTTGAAATATACATGTTCCTCCGAAGTGATATCGTTTCTTCCTTGTTTGGAACAACTTTTGGATATTTGCGGGCAGTGATAGATTCTTCACTTTGAACATTATTATTGCGGTTTTAAAGTCGATCAGATCTTTCAACTTGAGAGTTTTTTGTTTAAGAAAAAGTGGGTTTGTTGGTTCCCTGTAAGCTGCTTTGTTGATTATTCTAATAGCTCTCTTTTGAAGCATAAAGAGTGGATATATGTTTGTTTTATATGTATTTCCCCATACTTCATTACAATATGTCATGTATGGGAGTATTAATGAATGATACAAGGTGTATAGTGTGGGTTGATTCAGCAAATTTTTCACTCTGTGTAATATTGCAATTGATTTGGATACTTTACCTTTTATATAATTAATATGTGGCTTCCAACACAGTTTGTTATCAATTATTACTCCAAGGAATTTAGTTTCGGATACCCTTTCAATCTCTACACCATTTACACTGAGTTTGGGTACTGGGTAGTTGTGATGGTTGTTAAAGACTATAAATTTTGTCTTGCTTAAATTGAGCGTTAATTTGTTTGAATCAAACCACAGTTTCAGCTTTCCTAATTCCTTTCCGAGTGTATCCAGAAGTTGTTCCAAATTGTTTCCACTGCATAGCAGGTTAGTGTCATCAGCAAACAATATTAAGTCCATTTTTTCTGAAACTTTACATATATCATTTATATACATATTGAATAATAATGGTCCCAAAACTGAACCCTGTGGGACTCCACAGGTGACCTTCAGTAGCTCTGAGTTTTTGTTGTTAACACATGCAAACTGATATCTATTCTTTAAGTAACTTCTTAACCAGGACAGTGCTACCCCTCTAATACCACAATTTTGTAGTTTCTTTAATAATAGATTGTGATCTACTGTATCAAATGCTTTTTTAAGATCCAGGAATACTCCAACTGAATACTCTTTATTTTCAATGGCTGTTGATATTTTTTCTGTAAATTCCATTAAGGCATATGCTGTTGTCCTTTTGTGTCTGAACCCATATTGCTGCTCACACAATAAATCATTCTTCAGTATGAAGTTGTCAATTCTCTCATAGAATATTTTTTCAAGTATCTTGGAAAATTGCGGTAATAGTGAAATTGGTCTGTAGTTGGAGAGTTCCCCTCTGTCGCCTGTCTTGTAAATCGGAATTACTTTAGCTATTTTCATTGCATTGGGAAATATACCTGATTGGAGAGACAGGTTACAGATATACGTCAGTGGTTTCACTATGCATTCGATAACAGTTTTGACTAGTAGCATATCAATACCATCGCAGTCAGTAGATGTTTTACTTTTGAACGATTTAACAATTTCAATGACCTCTCTTTCGTCTGTGTTCTTTATGAAGATGGTGTCTTTTACAGCAGTGTTATTGCATATTGAATCACCTGTAGGCACCGTAGTGGGTATTTCTCGGGCCAGTTTAGGTCCAATGTTAACAAAAAAATTATTAAATTCATCTGCAGGTGAAGCTATATTCACATTCGGAGTCGATTTATTATTTTTTGGAATGTTAGTTGGGTAGCTGGTATTTCTGCTTTTATTTCCAAGGATACTGTTGATTATTGTCCATGTATTTTTAATATTGTCTTTGTTTTTTTCCAGTTCTTTACTGTAATAGTCTCTTTTACTACATCTTATTATATATGTTAACTTATTTTTGTATGTTTTATACCGCTGCTCTGCTTCTTTTGTCCTTTTCTTTATGAAAGCTTTATATAATAAATTTTTCTTTTTACACGCCTTTTGTAGTCCTTTGGTTAACCATGGTTTGTCAGTAAATTTGTGTTTAAGCTTTTTATTAACTAATGGGCAGTTTTTTTCATAAAGAGTGGTTACAATGTTTATAAATGTGTCATAGGCTTCATTTACATCTGATACATAGACTTCTGTCCAGTCTTGCTTCAGCAAGTCCTCTTTAAAAGAACTGATTGCGTTTGGTGATTTGTGTCTGAACGATTTTGAGATTTTTTCTGGGTTGGGCCCCGTGTGGCCATGGATAAGTGCAAAGATTGGCAAGTGGTCGCTTATATCATTTATCAATAATCCACTTTCTATTTTCTTGTCGAGAACATTGACAAACAGGTTGTCAATAAGTGTAGCAGAGTGAGCTGTGATTCTACTGGGATGTGTTATTGTGGGATATAGACTCATGCTGTACATAGAGTTCATGAACTCTGTAACTACATTTTGTTGATGTGGATTAAGTAGATCAATATTGAAATCTCCACAAATTGCTACCATTTTCTTACTAGTAATATTATTGTACAGCTCGACTAATTTATCTCTGAATGTCTCAATGCAAGTTCCCGGCGTTCTGTATATGCAGCTTATGATTAGATTTTTTGTTTTGTCTAGGTCAATCTCAACAGTAACACATTCCAGAATCCCTGGTAGTGCTGAGGACATTTCATTTACAAGCTTACATCTATATAGGTCATCAATATACAGTGCAACACCACCACCCTTTTTTTGAGATCTGTTAATGTTAAACATCTGATATCCCTCTATTGCCATCAGGGGAGCCTGGTCTTCATTAAGCCAGGTTTCAGAGACTGCTATAGCTGTGAATTTTCTGTTTAGCTGTTTTAAATAGTCCTGAATCTGTGAGAAGTTTTTGTTAAGACTTCTGCTATTGAAGTGTATTATTGACAGTTTACCATCTAATTGCACTTGACTTTTGAATTGCTTTTCAGTGTAATATTCACAGTGGTTATGAATATTATTGAAAAAGTGGTTATCAGGATCAATATCATTCTCCATCTCTTGTGGTTTATGTTCAGCATAGTGGCATATTTTTAGAGTTTGAGTTTCCTCACTCTGTGTTTCATAGTCAGTGTTCATTTGTATTTATCTAAGTCAGTAGCATCTCTGATCATTATACTTTTTGCTTGCTCAGGTGTTCCATTTAGTTTAATCCAAATTCTACAATTTCTTGTCCAGGTTGTCTGTATCTTATTTTGTTTTTTTTAGCATCCGTGCCTGCCATGCTAATTCAGCGTTTTTTTTTTTGTCAGGTGTTCATTTAGGTAAACTTGAGTTTCCTTTAGTTTTTTGGCCTGCCTCAGTATGTCATTTTTCACCCTCCTGTTCACAAAGCGCATCACAATTGATTTCTTTGTTTTGTTATCTTTCTTCGGTAAAGCATAACAGGCTGAGATCGCATTGGTTCAGTTTGAAGTTAACAGATTATGGAAAACAGAACACATATTTATGGGGATAATTAAACTAATTATATGGAAAATTCTGGATTACTCTTAAGAAAATGAAAACAGAATTTTAATGAAAAGAAGAGTTATGTTAAGTGCTCTTTAATTTCGCATCTGATCAGATACTGAATTATTCTCAAATCTCAGACGTTTTATGATGGATAAAGAATGCAGCTCATGTGATCCAGATTGGTGAAGATTCTTTCGTCATCCTCGGGAAGCTTTTGATGTAGATAGCGTCAAAACCCAGAATATTTGTCCAGCAAATATTTGGTTGTCACAAGATGAGAATTTGATGTGTTGATCACCTGGGCTGCGGTCCAGCCCAAGACGACTACTCTTTCGTGGCGTGTTGATTTCTTCAGCTGCGCGTCGTGGATCAATGACTTTTCACGAGGGAATTCGAGAATAATTATGTGGTAGACTGCAAGTCTAATTTAAAACATTACTGGCACATGCCTCTAGGGGGAACTACCTGTATTGTTCAGCACTACTATTAAGGGGACACATTAGAACAAGAGTGTGAAAACCCCACGCAGAATCCATGTTCAGTCATATTATGTGTGTTGCAGAATAAACGGCAGAGTTAGCCAAAGAAATAACTCAAGTGTGATCATTGCTACACGGTAGGATATCACACAATTGGCGACGAGGATTAAAAGAAAAAAATCAGCGGCGAGAAACAGAGAACATTGCAAGTGTGGCGAACTCAAGTGACTCCAGTAGTTCGAGTGCAAGTTCAGAGGAGGAAAAACGAGGTTTCCCCACCACGACGAGCAATGGCGGCTGTAATCGGAACGGTAACCCCTTTTGATAACTCGACTCAGTCATGGGAAGAATATAGTGAAATGTTGGACTTTTTCTTCCAAGCTAATGAGATTGAGGAGCCAGACAAAAGGAAGGCTGTACTGTTGAGTGGAGTTGGTGCAACTACTTACAGCTTGTTGAGAAATTTAATAAGCCCTGCATTACCGAAAGATAAAACGTACGACCAGCTTACTGCTGAGCTTCAGAAGCACTTCAGCCCCAAACCGAGTGAAATCGTGCAACGATTCAAATTTAATTCACGCATAAGGAGGAACACTGAGTCCATAGCAGAGTATGTGGCAGAATTGAGGAAATTAGCACTGCACTGTGATTACAAAGACTCATTGGAAGAAATGTTAAGAGACAGACTTGTGTGTGGAGTGAATGATGACCGAATGCAACGGCGACTTTTATCTGAAACAAAACTCACTTTTGCAAAGGCTTTGGAATTATGCCAAGCGATGGAAACAGCATCTAAAGATGTGAGAGAAATGCAAAGGAAGCTAACAGAGGACACAGCAACGCATGTTCGTGTGCCTAAGACCCAAGTAGGTGTCCACAAAGTGTCAACTGATAAAAATCATCACAAATTCCCCAGTTGTTATCGCTGCAAAGGCCAGCACAATGCCGCCGAGTGCAAATTTGCCACTGAGCTGTGTCATAATTGTGGCAAGCGAGGGCACATTAAGAAAGCATGTAGAATAAAGGTGGACAGCGCACAGGTGCTGAAAGCGACAGTTAATGGGCAAAAGTATGAAAACAAGGGCCCAGGAAAGGAACAGCGAGCGAATCAACTGAGAGGGGAGGGAGAAAGTGATACAGAAGACATGGATTTTCACACAATTTACAACACGTCAGAGGAGCTGACCAAGGTAGCGCCCATCACGCGTACCATGAATGTTAATGGAATGAAAGTAACATTTGAAGTTGATACAGGCTGTGGAGTAACCATATTAAGTAAACAGCAATATACACAACTGTGGAAGAAAACAGACACAGCAGAATTAAATCCCTGTTCATTAAAATTAAAAACGTACACAGGAGAGAAGCTAGACGTGCTAGGCATGGCACAAGTGAAGGTGCAGCACGAAAACAAAGAAAAGGACTTACCTGTAGTAGTAGTTGGGAGCGAAGGACCAAATCTACTAGGGCGAAGTTGGCTACAAGAACTGGCCATGATGGATCAGTTGGTGAATAAGGTGGAATCTCAGCCCAAATTGCAGCTGGAGGAGATCCTCGAAAGACACGCTGAGGTGTTCAAAGAAGGCGTAGGACAGCTAAAAGGTGTCACTGCAAAGATTAATGTGGACAAGGAGGCCCAACCACGATTCTGCAAACCCCGACCGGTGCCCTATGCAGTCAAGCCACTGGTCGAAAGCGAGCTACAGAGGCTGCTGGATGACAAGATCATTGAGCCAGTGCAGGTTGCAGAATGGGCGGCGCCCATAGTCCCAGTGAGAAAGCCGGATGGCTCCATTAGAATATGTGGAGATTACAAACTCACTGTCAATCGAGCATCACGGGTGGATCAGTATCCAATTCCTAAAGTGGAGGACCTCTTCGCACAGCTGAATGGCGGCCGACACTTCACGAAATTAGACATGAGTCACGCCTACCAACAAGTAGTCCTGGAAGAAGAATCAAGAAAGTATGTAACCATCAATACACACAAAGGCTTATATACCTACACACGCTTACCATTTGGAGTAGCTTCCAGTCCTGCTATATTCCAGAGAACTATGGAGGGCATCCTAGGTGGAATTCCGAATGTTGCCATTTATTTGGATGACATCCTTTGTACAGGACCAAATGAACAAGAACATCTGAAAACGCTGGAGGAAGTGCTTCAACGGTTGGAGAAAAGCGGTCTGAGGTTGAAAAGAAGCAAGTGTGAGTTCATGGGAAAAGAGGTGGTGTTCCTAGGCCACAAGATCAACGCCAGTGGTCTACACCCTCTAACAGACAAAGTGGAAGCCATTGCGGAGGCGCCTGAGCCACAAAATGTTACTGAGTTAAAAGCCTACCTGGGCTTGTTGAACTATTACCATAGATTCCTCCCAAAGCTCTCCACGCTGCTGGCACCACTACATACCTTACTTAAGAAGGAAGAAAAATGGTCATGGGGGGTCAAGCAGCAGAAGGCGTTTGAAGAGTCCAAAGCGCTACTTCAATCCTGTAGTGTGTTAGTGCACTATGATTCAAACAAACCACTCATCCTGGCGTGTGACGCATCACCCTACGGTGTGGGTGCTGTACTCTCTCATCGTATGGAGGATGGCTCAGAGAGACCCATAGGGTTCGTCTCAAGAACTCTTAGTGCAGCTGAGAAAAACTACTCCCAGCTAGACAAGGAGGGCCTTGCAGTAGTATTTGGTGTAAAAAAATTCCACAAATACCTGTACGGGAGACAGTTCGCTATAGTGACTGACCACAAGCCACTAATTTCACTGTTCAGTGAAATGAGAGCCATACCCCAGATGACATCTCAGAGAATTCAGAGATGGGCCGTTACATTAGCAGCGTATGAGTACACCATCGTTTACAAAGCCGGACGGGACCATACGAATGCTGACGCGATGAGTAGGCTACCCTTGGATGGAGGAAGAGACAGCACGCCTGAGGAGGAGGAGAGAGTGCTATTGTTTGAAGATATCGGCGTGCCCCTGGTGAACGCACAACAAATAAAGAAGTGGACAGACAAAGACCCTGTTCTAGCAAGAGTGCGAGAATACATCTTGCGAGGATGGCCGAAGATGAACAGTCCTGAGTTCATTCCCTATGCCCGACGACAGGATGAGCTCAGCACCCAGGAAGGTTGTATCCTGTGGGGAGGACGCGTGGTTGTTCCACCACCTGGTAGGAATGCCTTACTGCAACAACTACACCAAGCACACCCTGGCATCACTCGCATGAAAGCGTTGGCGAGGAGTTACATGTGGTGGCCCAACATGGATGCAGAGGTGGAGGCGCTTGTGAAGTCATGTGCGGCATGCCAGGAGAACAGGAACAGTCCTCCAGCAGCCCCACTACATCCCTGGGAAGTTCCAGATAAACCATGGAGAAGAATTCACATTGACTACGCAGGTCCATGGATGGGAAGAAAGTTGAGGTCAACATTTGACTTAATACATCCAGACTTCAGAAACAAAGTGCATGACAAACAAGAGAAACAAAAAGGTTATCATGACATGCATGCTAGAGAGAGAATACTGAGAGAAGGAGACGTGGTCTACACCCGCAACTTTGGCTCAGGACCAGCCTGGGTACCAGGAGAAATAACAGAAAAGACAGGCCCTGTGTCATTCAAGGTGACATTAGGCCATGGACAAGTGGTGAGGCGACACATCGACCAAGTTCATGGTAGGAGCTCCATTCCCCTGCCGATGGCACCAGAGGTGTTGTCTGACACCCATCCTGAGGAGAGCATCAACGAACCACCACTTCAGGTGAAACCTGAGGTAACCGTCTCTGCAGATTCTACGGGCAGCACTGCAGCAGCCGAAACAGTGGAGCAGTCTGAGTCTTCACCTGCAGTTGGCTCACCCGCCGTGAGAAGATCTCAGCGAGCTAGGAAAGCTCCAGACTACTTGAAGGACTATACTTAGTCAGTAGTGAGTTCCCCAGCCACAGGACAAGAATGCGTCCTGGAACCTCACTGGGATGCGGTAGTCAAACCAATTCCCCAGTTAGACTGTTATGTGTGTTATACATGTAAAAAAAAAAAAAAAAAAAAAGAGAAAGAAATTATGTGTATGGCACATGTGTTTAAGAAGTTAAAAGTAACTGTGATTGTTTAGGGTTAAATGGGAGTTCCAGGATGTCTAGCATAATTGGCTAGTGTAATTAAAAGTAGTTTAATCTAGAGGGGAGGGATGTGGTAGACTGCAAGTCTAATTTAAAACATTACTGGCACATGCCTCTAGGGGGAACTACCTGTATTGTTCAGCACTACTATTAAGGGGACACATTAGAACAAGAGTGTGAAAACCCCACGCAGAATCCATGTTCAGTCATATTATGTGTGTTGCAGAATAAACGGCAGAGTTAGCCAAAGAAATAACTCAAGTGTGATCATTGCTACACGGTAGGATATCACAAATTACAAATATAATCCAATAGCAAAATTAAAAGACTTCTATGACTTTGTGGAGATGAACTTAGCTTCTAGTGCATAGTTGGTCAATGAAATTAAAAATAAAGTCAGGATTAAAAATGGTGAGTTTAAAGAAAGTTTAAGAGGAAAAAGTTATAAAAATAAACATCTAGAAATGGAGTTTGACTCCAAATTTAGAATATGAGCTTAAGAAAGGAAAGGATTAATTCCTAGACGTTTAAAGAAAAACACGTGGGAGAAATGTCCTTTGTTCTCCCGTGGTGCTGTGCAGTCATCTGGTGTGAAGACAAGACAAAGGGACAAAGAGCAGAGACAAAAGAGACAAAAGAGACAGAAAGAGGGTGTCGTTCCCTTTTTATCTTGGGAAACTTTTGCGGGCCTCCGTGATTGACAGAAGCCCCCAGCCAATAGAGTTCCTTCATGGGCGGGTTTTATGAACTTTAGTCCAATGACAGGCTTTTGTCTGCGAGGAACCAATGGAATGGAGGAGCTGGAGCCCAGTAAATGCTGGGTGATACTTGATACCGGTCCCCATGGAAACACACACAATTTTAATACACTGGGGATTCCTTAACCTACTTATGTATAAAGTCTAAGCTAGCCTTAGTGATCCATGCAACTTTATAACTAGTGCTTTTAAATTAACATGCAAGAATAAACATTCATTTAAACATTTTAACATGAACATACTGTATCTAAAATCAAGGATTAATATATTTCAAACCCATTATTGATTGTGCACATCAAAACATCAGAGTCCACCTGCTTTCCATGGTGTCCTGAAAAAAAGGAAGATATTGAGAAGTGAGTCTTAACAAAGATGTGATTAAAACGTTCACTGTGTAGAAGCATGCTCAAATAATGAGGCTGAGTTTCAGTCATAAAACCAGCTTTATTTGACAGAACGCAGCTTCTAGCATTCTCAAAGCAGGAAAGAGAAAGAATCATACTTCAACCCCCTTTTATACATTTCCAGCATCAGAATTCAAGCCATATGGTGTCTTCAGTCAACATACAGTTACAAAGCATCCCTTTGAAGCTTCACCATTGTCTCTCATTTCTTGATGAACCGGAATACCCTCCGGGGCGTCTTCTGTGGGACAAAGAGACAAATCTCACACTTCCTTGTTACCTCCTGTAGATTCGAGTCCTTAGTCCTTGCAGACGTGACACTCCACAATACACATTCAGTCCTGTCTCTGTGGCAGCGTGAGCCCACAATATGTGTCGGCCACACTACCCCCCCCACACGTCTAGTAAGGCAAAATCTGCATGGCATAACAAAAAGAAAAACACAAAGCACTCCATACATCGCTAATCAATCCACCAACTGCCTAGGTTTTAATCTTCTGCCGAATCTGCTGCAACCTGGCTTGGCTGCACCTGCAACATCTCTCTGCACCTGTGGATTAAAGCCGTTAGCACCTCTCTGTGAAGACTTTGGAGAATGTCCCCTCTGCGGCCTGCCCCGGCGGGGGGGCCTCGCGAGCTGCACCTCCTCGTCAGCCAGAACAAAAGCGGGTTTGAGTCTGTTAATGCAAATCAGCTCCCGTCTGCCCCCTAAATCTAGCAGAAAATGCTTCTGCCCGGTCTCCAGCACTCGAAACGGTCCGTCGTAAAACGGCCGCAAACTTGGACGCTGGGCGTCATGTTTAACAAAAACGAACTCTGCATTTTTTAAAGCTTTGGGCACAAAAACGTGTGGGAAACTGTGATGGATTGGGCCAGGAAGTGTGTTTGCTCCTGAGCCGCTCTGCCACGGCTGAGCGGGGGGGCCACTAGGTGCGGGATTATCAGGAAGAAATTCCCCGGGCAAACGAAGCGGTTGGGCGAAAACTAATTCAGCCGGGGAAGCGTGCAAATCTTCCTTAGGTGCAGAACGCAACCCTAATAACACCCATGGAAGTTTGTCTACCCAATTTGTATCCGTTAGCGACGCTCTGAGGGCTGCTTACAATGACCTGTGAAAGCGTTCGCATAAACCATTAGCCTGGGGGTTATACGCGGTGGTGCGATGAATCTTCACCCCCAAGCTGCGGGCCGTCGATGACCACAGCTCGGAAATAAATTGGGGACCTCTGTCGGACGTTATGTCCGACGGTACACCAAAACGCGCAACCCATGCTGCTAAAAATGCTCGCGCAACTTCTTCCGCTGTGGTTGATGCCAGAGGAACCGCCTCTGGCCAGCGCGTGGTGCGGTCTACCATCGTCAAAAGGTGTGTGTGCCCATGTGATAACGGAAGCGGCCCGACCAGGTCAATATGCACGTGATCAAAACGCTTAGCAGGGATGTGGAAAGGTTCTAACGGGGCCTTAGTGTGTCTGTGTATTTTAGCTCGCTGACACGCTACGCAGGCTGCTGCCCATTCCTTGACCTGTTTGCGCAACCCGGGCCAAACAAATTTCTCCCCCACCAACTTAATCGATGCGCGCACCCCTGGGTGCGCGAGAGAATGGACCAAGTCAAAAACACGGCGACGCCACGCGGTTGGCACCACAGGGCGGGGCCGTCCCGTGGAGACATCGCAGATTAGCGGGGGCATATCGTTTTGTTGCACCCTGTGCTCCAGCCTTAACCCTGTTGGTCCAGACTGGAGCGCGCGCACGTCCGCGTCGTTAACCTGCTCCGCAGCCATAGCTGCATAATCTAACCCAACACAGACTGGGGCTTCGCGCGCTCCCGCGTCGCTGCCCGGGCCCGCGGCCATGGCTACAGAGTCTGCCCCTATGGGGCTTGGCGGTGCTACTGCACGCGAGAGGCAGTCTGCCACAACATTGTGTTTACCCGCGACATGCTGAATATCAGTAGTGAACTCCGATATTGCGGCTAGTTGCCTTTGTTGCCGGCCTGACCAGGGTTCTGAAATTTTGGCCATCGCAAACGTTAGCAGTTTATGATCCACAAAAGCGGTGAAACGTCGCCCCTCTAACCAGAACTGAAAATGACGGATGGCCAAGTGTAGGGCCAAAAGCTCCCTGTCAAACGCGCTGTATTTCCGTTCACTATCGCGCAAGGTCCTGCTGAAAAACGCGAGGGGTTGCCAGGTACCTGCCACAAACTGTTCAACTACCGCCCCCACCGCTACATCGGAAGCGTCAGTGGTGAGCGCCATGCGGGCCGTTGGAACTGGGTGCGCTAACAAAACTGCGTTTGCCAGGGCTGATTTGACCTGGGCAAAAGCGCGCTCCCGCTCCGGAGACCATTCAACTTTATTTGCGGGCTTTTGTTTTTTTAACGCGGTGTACAATGGCTGCATGAGTCGTGCTGCGCTTGGGAGGAAACGGTTGTAAAAATTAACCATCCCTAGAAACTCCTGAAGCGCCTTGACCGTTTGAGGTTGCGGAAAATCCGTTATGGCACGCACTTTATTTGGAAGGGGAACTGCTCCCTCTGCCAAAACGCGATGTCCCAAAAAATCAATCTGCGCCACCCCAAACTGACACTTCGCTGGGTTAACTATTAACCCGTGCTCTGCCAACCTCTGGAAAACTGCTGTGAGGTGTTTTTCATGTTCGCCTTCGGACGCGCTGGCTACCAAAATATCGTCCAAATAAACGAACACGAAAGGCAGGTCGCGTAAAACTGCATCCATCATGCGTTGGAAAGTCTGCGCGGCCCCCTTGAGGCCAAAAGGCATGCGCAAGAACTCAAAAAGGCCGAAAGGCGTTATGACCGCTGTTTTGGGTACATCCTGCGCGCGCACTGGCGCCTGGTGATAGCCGCGCACCAAGTCTATTTTAGAAAAAATGCGCGCCCCCGCCAAATGGACAGAAAAATCCTGAATGTGCGGAATCGGGTAGCGGTCATGAGCTGAAACGTTGTTCAACCTGCGGAAATCACCGCAAGGTCGCCACGAGCCGTCAGCTTTTGGGACCATGTGTAACGGCGAAGCCCAAGAGCTCTTGGAACGTCTAACAATGCCCAGTTTTTCCAGATTAGTGAACTCCTCGCGCGCGATGGCCAGTTTAGCTGGGTCCAAGCGCCGAGCCTTTGCAAACACGGGAGGGCCTGTGGTCGTTATGAAATGTTCTACCCCATGTTTGGCCACCGTTGCTGAAAACGTGGGGACTGTGAGTGCTGGAAACTGAGCAAGCAGAGTGTGAAACTTACCACCCGCAGCTGAGACGCTGGCATGTGCAGTTGGCGGGGCCACCCGAGCTGTGCAGGGAATAGAATGAAAGGACAGTGCATTAATCAGACGTCTATTAGCAAGGTCAACCAATAAACCATGTGAGCACAAAAAATCAGCCCCTAACATGTTGAAACTGACTGCTGCTACAATAAATGTCCACTCAAATGAACGGCCCTGTAAGGACAGAAGCATGGTCCTCTCACCAAACGTTTTAATCGTGGAGCCGTTCGCTGCTGACACTGACACCCAGGGGGCTTTAGAAGGTGACAGCCGTTCCGCGTAGGTGGGTGTGACGAAACTCAGCTGAGAGCCCGTGTCCACGAGGAACTGTTTCCCCGAGCGTGCATCTGTCAGGTAAAGCAGCCTGTTCTCGTTGCCGAGGGTCGCAGCTGCTACCGGCCCTCGGCCTTGGCGTTTCCCTGGCGCTTAAAATTGCACGGTGGGACGCACCTGTGCGCTCTCTCTGCAAAACGGCGGTGGTAGAAGCACGAGCCGTTCTCCGCTCCGCGTCGTCTGGCTCCTGTCGCCGCCGTCGTTGGTGCGTCTGGCGCCGCGGCCGCTGGACCCGCACTGTCTCCGGACGCTGTTCCTGGACTGGCCGCCGCGGCCGAGACCGCGTTCCGCTTGTGGGCGTCGACCAACCTCTGCGCCTCCTTGCTCAACCCATGGTAGTCTCGCTTGGCCAATCGGGGTGACTCTGCCAGGGCCACTCTCACTGCTGGTGGTAGGGTTCGAAGGAAAAGGTGGGCGAAAATGAATTCGCCATCCTCAGAGGCTTTGAGCTGCAGCATCTTCACCATCAGGTCCGCAGGTCTATCGTTTTCGGCCTCCGTCAGCGCCAGGAGCCCCTCTGCTCGTTGTTGGACTGAGGGGGTGAAATGGCTGATCAGCGCGTCCTTCAATGCGCTGTACTTGTCGCTGTCTGGTGGATGATTAACCAGATCTTCCACTCTCTGGACCGTGTTGCTGTCCAGCTTCGCTACCACGTGGTAGAATCTTGTGTCATCGTTGGAGATTCTCCGGAGGTTGAACTGCGCCTCGATTGCGCTAAACCATGAGCGCGGGCTGTGCTGCCAGAAATCGGGCAGCCGGATCGTGGAGGTGGCCATCAGGCTGGCTTCCACAGAGCCCCGCTCGGGAGAATTCTGTCTGCTCATTCTCCGTCGTAGGTCACCAGTGTAGAAGCATGCTCAAATAATGAGGCTGAGTTTCAGTCATAAAACCAGCTTTATTTGACAGAACGCAGCTTCTAGCATTCTCAAAGCAGGAAAGAGAAAGAATCATACTTCAACCCCCTTTTATACATTTCCAGCATCAGAATTCAAGCCACATGGTGTCTTCAGTCAACATACAGTTACAAAGCATCCCTTTGAAGCTTCACCATTGTCTCTCATTTCTTGATGAACCGGAATACCCTCCGGGGCGTCTTCTGTGGGACAAAGAGACAAATCTCACACTTCCTTGTTACCTCCTGTAGATTCGAGTCCTTAGTCCTTGCAGACGTGACACTCCACAATACACATTCAGTCCTGTCTCTGTGGCAGCGTGAGCCCACAATATGTGTCGGCCACAACTGGTTAAATCCAGCGTGTCCCAGAGTTGCCAGCAGAGGGCAATGTTGAGCTGTGGATATTTTATAGTGACCATAGGGCGTTCCACGAGAGTCTGTTCTTTGTCTCCAAGTTTTATGGGCCAATAAAGTGTTCAGAAGGAATTCCTGAGAACTGGTTTAACAAGGGAATGTGAGTTCAGCTGTGGTCCTGGGATGAAAGAGCAGTTCCTGGCAGTCCTTTTCCTGAGTGAAACAATGTCTTTAAGCTGAAGAATAATTTTTTTTTGATGAGCCAAAGTGAGATGATGCTACAGCTCCCCCCTTTGGTATTGACGGTGAGTTTTGGTTAGTGTTGATAGCAATCCTAGGCATCAAACTCCAATTTGACGATTCTTGATCCAAATGCTAAACTAGAAGTTCTGCTGTCCACAAGTCTTAAGCTTGTAAACAGTATCTATTCCTAAGTGTAGATCCTTAAATTTGGTTTTCTGAAAAACCTCTAGAAATTTCCACAAATAATTTGGGTATGACCAAATATAAACACTGTATAATTGTCTAGGATATACTAAAATCCTGTATATGCCTGTAAAGACTTAAAAAAAAATTCTGGTTACGAAAGTACAACTAGAAGTATGTGGGTTTTGACATACTTGAGATAAATGTTTTGGGTTTGCTGAAAAATATCTATTCAAAATTTCAAAAGTAGTTTAAATGTGCATAAAAATCTAAATAAGAGTGCAAAGAATATATATTTGTATATATGCATGCATGTACTCAAAAATCTTAGGAGTCCAGATCAAAAGCAAAACTACAAAATTATTGCTTATCAATACTGAAGTAACTCAAGGAGGTTCAAATTGAATTGGTTTAGCTAGACTAAACCATGGTTCCACAGATGTCCAAATCATAGGGTGTTTGAGGCTTTTGTTCAGAAATACTGAGTGGACATGGGATGTCATCATTGTTCTTTGAATGGCAACGGAAAGTAAATCTGGATTTACTGTGAAAAAGATAAGATGATGTGATAACATGTTCATTGCTAACGTGTTAACTGAAACGCTAACGTTTCTAGCTACTGTACTTCTGGGAGTAACATAGACACTGACTGTGTGTGAGCATAGTCAACCTTTAACACAAAGAGCAAAGAGTTCAAGACCTCGCTGAGTTTGACTGAAGCTTCGGAGCAAGCATTCAAAACCAACACAGTGTCTTGTAAGATTTTGGTAACGGTTTGTGGTTCGATTACCTGGTGTTTTGGTTTAGTGGTGTTGACCGAGTTAACAGTAGATGTGCTAAGGCTAACAAGAGGCTCTAACGAATGAGGCTGTTATTAAGAATCCACCTGAGGATTGTTGACTTTTTGTCTTGACTTGGCCCAGTTCTGACTGGGTAACAGTGGATGTGATTGCTAGGCAGATAGCTAAACTGAAAAACAGGAGGGCCATCATCCTGGCAAACAGATAAAAGTGAGTGATTTTGGATCTTAATCTTCTTGTTGATTTTTCTTTAGATACCTGATTGGCAAATGAAAATTATTCTCAGAGGTGGAACAATTTCTTTTAGAGACTGAACTCTAAACCTTAGCTTGTTTTTCACCTTTAGTGGAAATTTTGATGTTGTTAGCTCAAACTAATGGTGTTGGATGTTTTCTGTGTACTATTTGATAATAGTAAGTTGATTGAAGTTTATTAGATTTTACAGAGACCTTTGAAATTATTTTAAGGGATAATTTGGTTTTAATTTACCCTTTTCTTTTTGGAAGCTTTGATGCAGTTAACTAATTGTTTGGAGAAATTTGAGCGAGTATACCTGAGGCTAGTAGTTAGCTACAGTTATTTCTCAGACGTAGGCTTGATTTTAATCTTATTTATGGACTTACTTTGACAGTGTTGTACCCGACAAGTCCCATGGGGTTTTGGTAAAGTTTACTCTGACTTTGGTGAGCCCATTTGAAAATGGGGTCCTGGGTTTGGCACTTGAGTGGCCCAAGTTTGTTATTGACAATGTGTGGATTCATCCACTCGGGCAGGAATTTAGGAGTGACTTTCCTTTCCTGTGCATTGATTTCTGGTGCTTGCGGTACAAATGTGGGGTGGAAGATCTTGTCCCCCCTTTGCAGATTGTCATGCAAGAGTGTTTGGTTGTTGTACACTTTGTGTCGTTTGGCGAATCGGTCCAAATGTTTTTGGAATGTGGCCTTGGGAGCTTTGTACGTCGTTTTGACGCTTTTGTGTTCTGCAGCTGGAATGTTATGGGCGTTGGCAGTCATCACCCCCCTCGGATTTCGAGGAACTTTGAGCGGTGGCGATGATGGTTCGTCGGAAGCAGGAACAGGAGTGCCATTGTATAGCTGCAGAGAAAGTTGTGTTGTAGGAAGTGGTTTTAATTTCTGTATGTCAAAGGTTGTAGACACGGGGAGTGCGTGTACAGTTGTATCCGACCGGTGTTTGATGATTTTATGGATCGGTTGGTCACAAGCTTGAGTAAATGTGCGCTTAGCGTTTGCAAAAGGTGGGGTCATCATCGCAAAAACTTGAGGTTTCGAAGGGTCTAGAGAGCCGGTTGGTGTGGCTCTTGTGACCACGCAGGCCTCAGGGGCGGGTGGGTGGGTTTTGAAATGTGACACCAACGTTGAATCAAGGGTATCGAGGAGGCCATTTGGAGTTTTCTGCTCGGCCATTGAGTTTCCAAGGTCATTTGCTTCTTTGGCTTGACCTTGTATTTGAAGGTGACTTTTACTTCTTGAGGACAGTACTCACCTTGGTCTTTGCGGTCGCTTTCAATCGGTTGCAGTTGTTCCAACAGTGCTAGTTGTGTGAGACTTGGGGTGTCCAAAGTGTTCAGAACAAAGCACTGTGATTCAGTTGTCCTTGTTAGGTCAACTGGGTGAGGGTGTTAAGTTTGAGCCCATAGTTTGAGGTTCTTAAAATCAATCAGCGGCTCAAAATGGTTCAGTAGGTCTTTGCCAACAAGCAATGGAATGGAGTCAAGTTTGGACACATAGACCGGATGTGTCAACGTCATGGGTCCAATGGAGATGTTTAGTAGTGATACGGCCAACAGGGTTGTTTTAGTGAGCGCACGGCTAATGAACAGGGTTCCAGTTTTAAATGTTTGTGAGCGCGGTTAGCAGCTACACGTAGTTTGTCAAAAAGGTTGTGTGACATGAGAGTGATGTCAGCAGCGGTGTCTAAAACAGCATCCTGACACATCCTCCGGCATACAACTAGGAACATACCGGTCGCTATGGAGGGTGAGAATATGTATGGGCACATAATCATACCATGTAGGATAACTAAGTAGACGGTTATGCTGTTTCATTCCATCTAGCAACAATGCTCTGCACTGTGTGTGTTTATATATTTACATATTTATTCCATCTAGCTACAATGCTCAGCGCTGGGTGTGTTTATATTTATATATCTACATATTATTCCATCTAGCTACATTGCTCCGCACTGTGTGTGTTTATATACTTGCATATTTATTCCACCTAGCTGCAATGCTCCGTACTGTGGGTGTTTATATATTTACATATTTATTCCATCTAGCTACAATGCTCTGCACTGTGTGTTCATATATTCATATATTTATTCCATCCAGCTACAATGCTCTGCACTGTGTGTCTGTGTGTGTGTGTATATATATATATATTTTATAGTAATATGTACATATGTACGTATATTAGCTGCTCTTGCTTGCTTGTTTTTTTCTTGCCTTCTGATTGTTGCTCTGAGTGTTGCTATCCCTGTGCTGTTGCAATCCTGGAATTTCCCCGTTGTGGGACTAATAAAGGCTTATCTTATCTTATCTTATCTTATCACGTCTTCAAGGGTCAATGGAAGGTAGAATTTCCGTGCCACCCCCCTCTCGTTTAAATCGTATAGAAATTGTGGAACCGGTGGCTTGAGACAGAGTTGCAAAATGTTGTTAGAGGAGTGGTCTGTGACCTGTGGTTGGGCTGCCATAACAGCACTGGACTGCATTGAGTCCTTTGGTTCTTTCTCATTTGCAAAAGGGATTTTCTTCTTGCGTTTTCTTTGTTTGGAATGTTTGTTTTGAGTTGTCATAGCTGATATAGCTAGGATGTTAGCCGTTCTATTTTCTTTGTTGCTTTGAATCTCTGCTAGGAGGTGTTTGACAATTTCAATATCTTCTCTACTGAGAGTAGGAGTTTCTTCTTTCTTCCAAGATTTGTGATAAGTCTCTACTTCTGAGCTTCTGTGATGAGATGGAGACCATTTGTCGTGGTTATGCGTGTCTTCGTATCAGTATCTGTCATCATGGTAGTCCGCACCGTGTTCTCATGACCTATCCCGTGGATATGGTCTACGACGGTAGTCAGGTTTTCGCAAAGTTGGTCTTAAGTGAGATCCAGAGGACCTAGTTTGGTTTTGACTTTGATGAGGTCGGTTGGAAAAATGTTTCGGCTGTTTATGTACTTGTGGTGTAGGAGGTGGAGTAGAGCGAAGAGTTCCTTCCAACTCCAAGGTGTTAGATGCATCGCTAATAACTAGCACTGTGGCAGGCTCAGCGTGCTTGTTGCAACTTTGTTGCTGTTTTTGGAAAGCATAGTGTGTGAACTCTCTCAGCTCAGGTGATGACTCACAGTGGAATGGAGGTTTTGGATGAAGAGGGTCTTGAAATTGTGGTCTTCTTTCATCCCTGGTGTATTTTGAGATCCGAAATATGCAAGTAGGAGTTGCTGGTAATAGGCCTGTGGAGGCTCTGAGCATCCTTGCTTCACGGCTAGGGCTGCAGTTAGCCCTGCCTATAGGCAGTCTTTGGAGAACTCCTTTTCGATGGCTTCGCAGAGCAGCATGTAGTCTGCTTTGATGTTTGCTGGCTGTCTGTCTATGAATTTTGATACTGATCTGCTAGATGTTAGTTTAATCAAATAGATGCGATCGTCAACCGTAGCATCAGGATATGTACGCAGGTAGTAATCACTGTCCTATAAATAGACTTTGGCATCAGGTGAACCCGTAGGACCTGGATCAAATTTTGTGACATTTCGCGCGATCTTGTTAAGGTCGCGGTCTGAAGGGGCACACACACGCTGTCCACGCGGTCATCTGTATTCAAAACGGAAATCAGGTGAGGGAGCGTGGCAGACGTCCTAGTGTTTATGTGCTTCCTGTAGGAGCAGTTGACATTCCTTGTAGTCATTCTTCACATTTTCAAGTTGACCTTCGACTCTTCTGAGTTCCTTCTTTGTGTCTTGAAGGGAATCTTCAAGTTCATTGTTGTCTTGGTGAAGCACATCATTGTCATGCATCAACCGTTTATTTCCTGACTCTGCACGCAAACTCTGCAACGCTTCATCAAGTTGATCTTGAGTTTTGTTGTTCTTCTCTTGAGATTGTTCCAAATTTTCTTTCAGTGTTTCGTTCTCTTCTTGGAGAGATAGTTTTGTTGTTTGTTGATTTGCTCTTGGCTACCTTTAATCTCGCAACTAACGCTAGCGTGAACTTACCTAACACACTGGTGGGGTCCTTGCCTTCTGGGGGCTTTTCAGTGTGGTCATTCAAAAGTGCTTCAGTGACTTGCTTCAAATCTTCGGGCTGTGTTTTCTTGACCCGTGTTGTGAAGCTAGAAATAAAATCAGAAGTCCATCCTTCTAATGTTGCTTGAAGGTCATCCAGTTTGGTAAATCGGTCGGTTGTCTGTTGACTCGTCATGTTTTACCGTTGTTGTTATTTAGTAAAAAAAAAATAAAAAATGAATCAGCTTGTTGATTTTTGTTAATTTGTTAGACAAGGGTTAACCTTGAGGGTTTTATTTTATAACCGTGTTAGTTAAAAGTTCTTTTTAGAATTTGTTCCAACTTGTAGGCTTGTAATATTGGAAGTGTAGGAACCATGAAATGAAGAGACTGAATGATTTCTCAGTATTGGTTTATTTCATCTCACGTCCTACAGCTCCTCTCTCAGTCAGGGAATGAAGAGGGCGAGCTGCGGTAAACCACATACCTTTATACTTTCACATCAAACACGAATCACATTCACATCAAACACAGAATTACATTCACATTTAATCCTCCCATTGTCCTCTCGGCTTCTCTGTCTGACCCCAGGAGGTCAGACAGTCCCTTCAGGTCCACTCCCAGATCTTCTCACTTCTTCCCCAGTCCGCATGGGGTCCAGACTCAATGTCCGTTTGAGGCGTGATGTCAATACACACTGCGAGCTCAAAGTTCCCTCATGTCTGGGTCTCTGCCAAGGAATATGTGAGCTACATAATGTTACGCCACATCACTCCCCCCGAAACGCCCAAGAATGGACATACACCAACATTACTCTAACCGTTATACACCCTATGTCAATAATGGACAGTCATACACATTATGTCAAGAATGGACACACACACCAACTTCATGTCAATAATGGGCAGTCGTACACATTATACCCTTACATCACCCCCCCCCCTTTGCAGGATCTACAGCACAATTAACACGGGTTGATCAAAATACACATCACTCTGCCCGTTACTTAGGCTTCGATCTCCTCCCGAATCTGCTGAATGCAGGCTTCGCAGCCTGTGTTGCGCCGTCCTGCAGTGCGCCTGTGGAATGAGGGGGAGAAGGGTTATTTGCCCCCTGCTGGGGAACCAGGGGCTGTTCCCTGGGAGGTCTGCCGCGTCGAGGCGCCCCCGCCGGCCGTACAGGTTCGTCACGTAACACAAAAGCAGGCTTTAATCTGTCAACACTGATTGTTTCTTTCCTGCCCCCCAAGTCCAGCACAAAATATTTCTCCCCGGTTTCCAGCACTCGAAATGGACCGTCGTAAGGTGGGCGGAGGCTGTGACGCTGGGTGTCGTGCCTGACAAAAACAAACTCTGCGTTTTGCAAAGCCTTGGGAACAAAAACCCGCGGAAAAGTGTGATGAGCGGGGCCCGGGAGCATTTCTGCCCCCGTGCCACTTAGAGGTCCCCGCACGGGGGGGCGCTCTGGTGCTGCATGGGCTGGCAGGAATTCTCCTGGCAGCCTGAGAGGTTGAGTAAAAACTAATTCAGCAGGTGAGGCATCTAAATCCTCTTTGGGTGCTGAACGCAACCCCAATAAAACCCATGGTAGTTTGTTTACCCAATCTGTATCCGTGAGCGATGCTCTGAGGGCTGCCTTCAACGATCTGTGAAAACGCTCGCATAAACCGTTGGCCTGTGGGTGATAAGCGGTGGTGCGATGGGCTGTTGCCCCTAAGCCGCTGGCCATTGCTGACCACAGCTCTGACACGAACTGCGGACCCCTATTGGATGTAATGTCCGACGGGACTCCGAACCGCGCTACCCAGGCTGTTAAAAAAACGCGAGTCACCTCTGCTGCTGTGGTAGACTGCAATGGGACTACTTCCGGCCAACGCGTGGTCCGGTCCAGCATTGTCAGGAGATGTGTGAACCCTTGCGAGGGCGACAGGGGTCCCACTAGATCTACGTGCACATGATCAAACCTCTTAGCCGGAATGTGGAAAGGTTCTAAAGGAGCTTTTGTGTGCCTGTGAACTTTGGCCCGCTGGCAAGACATGCAGGCTCTCGCCCACTCCTTCACGTGCTTGCGCAGGCTCGGCCAAACAAACTTCTCCGCTACCATTTTCACCGAAGCGCGTACTCCCGGGTGTGCTAGGGAGTGCACCGCGTCAAAAACGCGACGGCGCCACGTGGCCGGTACCACTGGGCGAGGTCGTCCGGTGGATACATCACAAATAAGCGGGGGTGAACCGGTTTGTAAACTTATGTTCTCCAGCCTTAACCCTGTTGGTCCAGACAGGAGCGCGCGCACGTCTGTGTCTTCGCCCTGCTCCGCTGCCATGGCCGCGTAATCTATCCCTACGTGCATCGGAGCCGCGTGCGCGTCTGCGCTGTTACCGTGTTGCGTGGGTTTACTCCGGGATTTCTCCGGTTTCCTCCCACATGCCAAAAACATGCATGTTAGGTTAATTGGCTGTTCTAAATTGTCCCTAGATATTTGTTTCCTATAGGCCCTTAGAATAGAGGGTTAGTATTAATGAAAGCGCTTTGAGTGGTCTTTGTGACTAGAAAAGCGCTATATAAGTGCAGGTTAGTTAGTTAGTTAGTAGTTACCGCGCTCCGCGTCTGCGGTGTTACAGCCCCCATCCGCGTGGACAGGCGCTGTTACCGCTCGCGAGAGGCAGTCTGCCACCACATTAAATTTACCGGCTACGTGCTGTATATCGGTGGTGAATTCTGAAATTGCGGCCAGCTGCCTCTGCTGTCGGCCTGACCATGGTTCTGAGATTTTGGACATTGCAAAGGTTAGCGGTTTGTGGTCGACAAACGCGGTGAAACGCCGCCCTTCCAACCAGAACTGAAAATGGCGAATGGCCAGGTGGAGCGCTAGCAGTTCCCTGTCAAACA
Source organism: Pholidichthys leucotaenia (assembly GCA_020510985.1). Classification (NCBI taxonomy): domain Eukaryota; kingdom Metazoa; phylum Chordata; class Actinopteri; order Cichliformes; family Pholidichthyidae; genus Pholidichthys; species Pholidichthys leucotaenia. Next base: position 20,778,434 of record CM035840.1, on the reverse strand, counting down.
CGCTATATTTTTGCTCCGCATCGCGTAGGGATCTGCTGAAAAAAGCGAGTGGCTGCCAAGCCCCGGCGATTTGCTGTTCCACCACAGCTCCTATGGCCACATCTGACGCGTCTGTGGTTAGCGCTATTCGGGCTGCTGGGTCTGGGTGAGCCAGCAGTGCTGCATCTGCTAGTGTTTTCTTAACCTCAGTGAATGCGCACTCCCGCTCTGGGGACCACTCAATCGCATTGGAGAGCTTCTGTTTTTTTAGCGCGGCGTACAACGGTTGCATGAGCTGCGCCGCGTGAGGTATGAAACGGTTGTAAAAATTTACCATACCTAAAAATTCTTGCAACACTTTTACTGTTTGTGGCTGGGGAAACTCAGCCACTGCGCGTACTTTGGAGGGCAGCGGAACTGCACCCTCTGGGGAGACGCGGTGCCCTAAAAAATCGATCTGCGCTGTGCCAAAATGGCACTTGGCTGGGTTGATTATCAACCCATGCGCTCCCAACCTCTGAAAAACAGTTCTGAGGTGACTTTCGTGTTCCTCCTCAGAGGCGCTGGCGACCAAAATATCATCTAAGTAGACAAAAACAAAAGAGAGGTCGCGCAAAACGGCATCCATCATGCGTTGGAAGGTTTGCGCAGCGCCTTTAAGGCCAAAAGGCATGCGTAAAAATTCCAAAAGCCCGAAAGGGGTTATTACCGCTGTCTTGGGAATGTCCTCTGGTCGGACCGGGACCTGATGATAACCGCGGACCAGGTCTATTTTAGAAAAAATGCGCGTCTTGGCCAAATGCACCGAAAAATCTTGGATATGCGGAATTGGGTAGCGGTCCTGCGCTGTGGCATTGTTTAACCTGCGATAATCGCCGCACGGTCTCCACGAGCCGTCCGCCTTAGGGACCATATGGAGGGGGGAAGCCCAAGCGGACTTCGAGCGGCGAATTATGCCCAACCTTTCCAGGTTGGCGAACTCCTCACGCGCAATGGAGAGCTTAGCTGCATCCAAGCGCCGAGCCTTAGCAAAAACTGGTGGGCCACTTGTGGTTATAAAGTGCTCCACCCCGTGCTTCGCCACCTTAGCTGAAAACGTGGGAACTGTGAGTGCTGGGAACTGGTTTAGGAGAGTGTGGAACTTACCTCCTGCTGCGGCGGCGTTGGCCTGTACTGACGGCGGGGACACTCGCGCTGCACAGGGGATAGAACAAAAAGAGAGTGCATTAACCAAGCGTCTATTAGCCAGATCTACCAACAAGCCATGTGAGCACAAAAAGTCGGCGCCTAACATGTTGAAACTCACCGCCGCTACTATGAAGGTCCATTCGTAGATGCAGCCGTGCAAGGACAGGCACAGAGTCCTTTCGCCAAAAGTCTTGATCGACGAGCCGTTTGCGGCTGTTGCCCCATCTCCGCGGGGACCGGCCACCCGGTCCGCGTAGGTTGCGGTGATGAAACTCCTCTGTGCCCCGGTGTCAACGAGGAATTGCCATCCGGAGCTCGTGTCTGTCAGGTACAGCAGCTTGTTCCGTTCACCGAGGGTCGAAGCTGCTAACGACCCCCGGCTCTTGTGTTTCCCTGCTTCTTGAAGTTGCATGGTGGGATGCATCTGTGTGCCTTGTGCGTGAAGCGTCGATGGTAGAAACACAGCTCGTCCCCTCCTCTGCTTCGGGACCGCGCTGCCACTGTTGTCGCTGGGGCCGGTTCTGCTGCCACTGGTTCTCTATCACCCCCGGCCGCCGCGCCGAGGTCTGCTGCTGCCGCTGACGTCTCCTGCTCGCCGCATGCGTCCAGGAGCCGCTCCGCTTCCACGGCCAGCGCGCGGAAGTCCTGCTGGTCCACACACCTCATGCTGGACAGGGAGCCCCTCATGTGCGCTGGAAGAGTCCTTAAGAAGATGTGTTTAAATAGAAACGCATCGTTGTCTGCCCCGATCATCTGCAGCATGTCCTCCATGAGGACGGTCGGCCTGCGTCCTCCTCTGTCGCGCAGGTCCAGAAGTGTTCTGGCCCTCACCTCAGCTGATGGCACAAAACTCCGAATGAGGGCGGCTTTCAGGGCGTCGTATCTGCCAGCAGCGGGCGGCTGCTGCACCAGGCTCCGCACACACCGGGCTGTGCGGCTGTCGAGTCTTGTGATGACATTATGGAACTTAATGTCATCTGCTGATACCCCGTTGAGCACGAACCGCGACTCCACGTGTTGGAACCATGAGTGCGGGTCCTCTTGCCAGAACTCGGGGAGTTTAATTGAGTTTACACCGGTGCGGGCGGTCTCCGGTGAATCAGGTTCGGAGAGACGATCTCCAAGCCTTTCCATATTTCTCACGTGTGGGTCACCAATGTAGGAACCATGAAATGAAGAGACTGAATGATTTCTCAGTATTGGTTTATTTCATCTCACGTCCTACAGCTCCTCTCTCAGTCAGGGAATGAAGAGGGCGAGCTGCGGTAAACCACATACCTTTATACTTTCACATCAAACACGAATCACATTCACATCAAACACAGAATTACATTCACATTTAACCCTCCCATTGTCCTCTCGGCTTCTCTGTCTGACCCCAGGAGGTCAGACAGTCCCTTCAGGTCCACTCCCAGATCTTCTCACTTCTTCCCCAGTCCGCATGGGGTCCAGACTCAATGTCCGTTTGAGGCGTGATGTCAATACACACTGCGAGCTCAAAGTTCCCTCATGTCTGGGTCTCTTGCCAAGGAATATGTGAGCTACATAATGTTACGCCACAGAAGTAGAATTTTGAAATTATTTAGAAATGTAGAGATGCTTCAATTAATTTGTTTGTTGAAACTGTATCAAATCAAATCAAATCAAAATCAAAATCAAATCAACCTTTATTGCCATATTGCTGTACATACAACTGTAGTGCAGGCAAGATGAAATTGCGTTTCTCTCGGCATCCATATAAGTAAAAAGAACATAATTTAAGACACACTCACACACATCCTCATACCCCACCCTAACACAGCCATTCACACTTCCCTGAGACATACTGTACTTGAAAACTAACCAGAACTATAATATACAAATAATATACAAAATGTCCATAGGTGCAGTAGTATGCATGAGAGATTCCGGATCAACTGTTCAGCATCCTAACAGCTTGTGGAAGGAAGCTGTTAATCAGTCTGGTGGTTCTGCCTCTGATGCTCCGGAATCGTTTGCCAGATGGCAGAAGTTCAAAGTGTTTATGCAGAGGGTGAGAATGGTCCTTGACAATGTTCAGTGCCCTGCTCCTACAACGGTTCTGAAAAAGTTCTTGGACAGAGGGGAGGGAAACTCCAATTACCCTCTCAGCTCCCTTAACTATCCTCTGCAGGGCTTTTTTGTCTGACATACTGCAGCTGGAGTACCATGTTGCAATGCAGTACGTCAGAACATTCTCCACCACACCTCTGTAGAAGGTCCTGAGGATGCAGATGGGGAGAGAGGCCTGTTTGAGTTTCCTCAAGAAGTGCAGTCTCTGCTGAGCCCGCTTCCTGATCCTCAAGGAATTCTTGCTCCAGGTCAGGTCCTGCGAGATCTGCACTCCGAGGAACTTGATGTTCTCCACTCTCTCCACTAAACGGCCGCCGATGCTGAGAGGGACATGTTCAGGCTGTGACCGCCGGAAGTCGATAATCATCTCCTTCATTTTGTCCACGTTGAACACCAGATTGTTCTCCCTGCACCAGCCTTCCAGGTCTCTCACTTCTTCCCTGTACATTGATTCCTCATCCCTCTGAATAAGTCCCACCACTGTGGTGTTGTCTGCAAACTTAATAATCTGGTTCCCCTCGTGTCTGGATACACAGTCATGTGTTAGAAGTGTAAACAACAGTGGACTGAGTACGCAGCCTTGAGGGGATCCGGTGCTCAGCGTGATAGAGTTGAAGCTGTTATTTCCAACCCGGACAGACTGAGGTCTCTCGGTCAGGAAATCCAGGATCCAGAGACATGTGGCGGTGTTCAGACCAAGAAGGAGTAATTTCTCCATCAGTCTCTGGGGAATAATGGTGTTGAATGCTGAACTGAAATCAATGTACAGGAGTCTGGCGTAGGTGTCTTTCTGATCCAGGTGGGTGATGACAGAGTGCAGGGTGGTGACTATAGCATCCTCCGTGGAGCGGTTTGAATGATATGCAAACTGGAGCGGGTCATGTGATGCAGGGAGGCAGGCTGTGATGTGTGGTTTGACAAGCCATTCAAAACACTTCATCACAATTGGTGTTAGTGCAACAGGACGATAGTCATTCAGACAGGACACAACTGATTTCTTTGCCACCGGTACTATGGTAGAGGTCTTAAAGCATCTGGGAACGATGGCCTGACTCAGGGAGATGCTATAAATGTCAGTCAGGACATGCGCCAACTCGTTCACGCAGTCTCGGAGCACACGTCCCGGGATGTTGTCCGGACCTGCAGCTTTACGTGGGTTGACTCTGGTTAGGGTCCTCCGTGTGTCCGCTGTGTTGATGGTGATAGCTGGCCCAACCGATGGTGGAGATGGGCCAGCCCTCCCTCTGATTGTTGGGTTTGATGCTTCAAAACGTGCAAAGAAATTGTTGAGCCTGTCTGGAAGTTGTTGAGCCTGTCTGTATGTTGATAAATAAAGTTGAATTGAAATTGAGTAGAATTTGTGTTTCACAAAACAAAACAAAAATTTAAGTTGTGTGGATTGACTTCTTTACTTAGATTTTCAAAGTCTAGTTTTGGAATTTCTCATCAAGAACTAGCTTTGGAATTTTGCCTAATGTCACTTTGAAAGTGAGAATTTTATTTACAAGAAGAAATATAAAAACAAAAGAGGTTAAATGCCTTAGAAATTTAAGGTTATAAGTTTCCACTTTCTTTTGAAATTAAGGCTTTCCTTTTGTTTTATTTGTTAAAGCCTATTTTCATTTGAAGCATTAAATGTTTTAATACTTACAGATTAGGAAACAAGTGAATTGTTTTGGGTATTTTGGTACCAAGGATTTCTTAGAATTAATGCTAGTAGTGATTTGTTTAATTGTTATCTATAAAATTGCTTATTTACAGAATAATCAATGTCTGCACCTTTTGACTTTTCTCTTTTAAATCCTGGGGGAAAAAAAATTAAAATTATGCGAGTTGGTTAAATGTTTTTCTTTTCCTGTGGAGAAAACATGAACCAAGAAATGACACCATGAGTTTAAATAACACCTAGAGCTTCTTTTAAGTGTTAATTGCTTAATGTGGTTTCCTAAATTTTTTTTCTACAATATTTTTTATTGAACCTTTTTTTTTTTTACAAACATGGCACAAACAATCAAACACCAACTCTAAAGTAATTTAAAAATAATAAAAAAAAACACTAACTACAAAAAAAAATGTACCAAAAACACCAACAACCATTAACAAAGGCAAGTCAACAACAATGCTCCTCTGTTTAGTCTAGGTAATCTATTACATAAGAATATATATTATACATTTGTGGCACATATATTGAGTTCATATTTCCCCACAAATGTATGGCTGTATGTGTATTGGGGGCTTCACCTCTCGCGGGACAAAGAAGGTCTGGGTCTGCAGAGATCTACAGGAGATGACGAGGAGGTGCGAGTTTTGGCCTTTGTCTCAGAGAGGATGCCCCAGAAGGATTCCCAGAACATCGAGGGATAAGAGACGGACATCAAAGAGTTGCATTGTGACTGGGAATTAAATGCCATGTGATTGTATGTTTGCTGAAGCACCATGTGACTTAGGCAGTATAAGAGTGTGGTATTTCTTTGCTCGGTCTCTTTTTTTCTTGTTGAGAGATTGCTAGAGATGTGTTCTCTTAATAAAGCCGAACCTGAGAAATAAACTCAGCCTCATCTTTGAACGCATTCTCTACACATTCACCAGTTTGGAATTTGCAAGGTCCACACATATCATTCACCTTCTTCTCCAGAAGTTATGTTTAATTTCTTTACATAATCAATGAAAGGTCTCCATCTATTCTCAAACACTTTTTCCTTTGATTTCAGTATGTATGTTATTCTTTCTAGTGGAAGGTTTGTTAACATCTGTCTTAACCACTGAGTCACATCTGGTCTATGAGTCTTTTTCCACAATAGTGCAATACATTTTTTGGCATTAAGCAAACCGAGGTCTATGAATGCTCTTTCACTCTTATTAAAGTTATGTTTTTCTGGATACAGACCCAACAAAAACAGTTTAGGGTTCAATGTGAATTGTTTTGAAATTATTTTTTCAATTGTTACCCTCACCTCTTCCCAAAACATTCTGATTTTTCTACATTCCCATAAACAGTGAAATAGGGTTCCTTTACTTTCCATACATTTTGTGCATGTATCTGGTATGTTTTTGTTATATCTATTTAACTCCACTGGTGTAACATACATCCGCATTAACCATTTAAAATGTATCAGTTTAAGACGTACTGCGGCGGATGATAAAATATAAGCAGCGATGCTATGGTTTTAAGCAGGTTTTATTAGATCATACCGCCGTCACAAGCTCCGCTCCCGGCGCCGTGCATGCGTGCCGGGAGCGAGCCCACGGCTCTCAGAGAAGGAGGACACAAAGTCTGTGTCCAGCAGCAGCAGTTGCAGAAGTGAGATTGAGAGAGCGAGTTACAGAACCTGTGCAGTATTTATACCCAACTCAGACAATACATCAAAGCGGATTCACAGCGGTTGGTACGATCAAAGGGACTGCAGAACAGGCATGAGACGTTTGCATTTGAAAGACCTACATAACAATAGGCAGATTTGCTAGCCTCTGCTCCAGGTGTAGGACAAAGAGGTTACAAGGCACATCTACATATTGATCTGTCTCCAGGTCACAGTAAGGACAGGATGCATGAACACTATACATGAATGGCACATTGCATCACAATACATGCATGGCACATTGCATCACAATACATGCATGGCACATTGTATCACAATACATGAATGGCACATTACATCTCAGTAGTGCAGCGGGAAAAACCGAGAGAAGAGAGCTGAGTGTCCTTAATCTGTTGTGGGGGTTAACTGAACCGCCCACACGCTCCCCCCCAGAGGGCACGGCAGGGGGCCGAGACCTCGATAATCCCTCTATGGGAGCGAGCTGTGGGAGAAGCTCGCTGCAGGCGGAGGGGGAGGGAAGAGGGGGGTAGTAAATGCCTGCAGGGGGACGGTGAACTCGTCCGAGCCGTGCAAAAATTGCTTGTGGGTCCGCGATGTTGAAGGGCTGTCCCATTGAACATGCAGAGGTCCACAAGAAGAAAAATTAGTCTCTGGCTCCTCTCGTGGCCATGAAGAAAACAGGAGCGGCGAGGCTGCGTAGCGGCTGTAAGAAAAAAAAAAGAAACAAAAGCAGAGGGACTGGCGTGTTGGCTTTAGGTGCAGGAGCAACCCCAAAGCCCTCCGGGAACAGCTGACGGCTGAAATCCCTTTGTGCCGTGGCTGAGACCATTAGAAAATCCAGTGGCGAGCTGCGTGCTTGCTTCAGGTGAACGAGCAGCCCTGAAGGTTCTGTGAGCAGCGGCGGAGGACGATGGCGGTCTCTGGAGCCGTTATTTGTCCCGTGCATGATGCGCCGTCCTTGTAACTCCCCGGTGCGTGTGCCGGGGTTCCGTGCGTGGGTGGGCCAACTGGAGAGGAGAACCAGGGTGCAGAATCTTGGTGGGGATCGGCGCAGACGGCGCCGATAAAATCCAGGTTTGAGCTGTGGCTGCAGCTTGGCCATGGTGCGTTGGAGCGGTGGGAGGAAATAGACGATCTTTTGTCCCTCAGGCTCGTGCAGATGCGTTGGAGCGGTGGGAGGGAATAGACGATCTTGGGCACCGCTCGGCCATGGTGCGTTCAGGTCCACGCGCTGCGTCCTCCGCCGGCCCTGGAGGTTGCCGTCGTGGAGAAGGGACGAGGTGCCTGCGCTCTCGTGTGGAGGAGCTGCGAGCGCGGCCGGTCCAGCGTGGATGAGCAGATCTCAGACGTGCAGCTCTCATCATGAAGAACGGGTCACCAGTGCAGCTGTCCAGATCAGAAGGTTGCTTCGCACAAAGCGTGTGCGTCTTCGGGGTCACCGTTTTAAGCAGGTTTTATTAATCATACCGCCGTCACGAGCTCCGCTCCCAGCGCCGTGCATGCGCGCCGGGAGCGAGCTCAGCGGCTCTCAGAGAAGGAGGACACAAAGTCTGTGTCCAGCAGCAGCAGTTGAGGAAGTGGAATTGAGAGCGAGTTACAGAACCTGTGCAGTATTTATACCCAACTCAGACAATACATCAAAGCGGATTCACAGCGGTTGGTACGATCAAAGGGACTGCAGAACAGGCATGAGACATTTGCATTTGAAAGACCTACATAACAATAGGCAGATTTGCTAGCCTCTGCTCCAGGTGTAGGACAAAGAGGTTACAAGGCACATCTACATATTGATCTGTCTCCAGGTCACAGTAAGGACAGGACGCATGAACACTATACATGAATGGCACATTACATCACAATACATGAATGGCACATTGCATCACAATACATGCATGGCACATTGCATCACAATACATGAATGGCACATTACATCTCAGTAGTGCAGCGGGAAAAACCGAGAGAAGAGAGCTGAGTGTCCTTAATCTGTTGTGGGGGTTAACCAAACCGCCCACAGTACATTTATTGATTTGGTTTGAGCTTCTGCACAAGCCATTTCCCATTGTTCTTCTGAAATTTCAATTTGCAGGTCTTCTTTCCAATAATTCAGTCTTTTCTGTGAGTTTTCACTTGAGAATAGTGTCAATGAGTTATAAAACTCTGAAATAATACCCTTTCTTTTACTATCTTTCGTCAAAATTTTTTCCAAGGATGAATAAGTAGGTCGGGTGAGAGCATTGTTTTGATTTGATCGAATAAAATTTCTAAGCTGAAGATATTTTAAAAAATGTGTTCTATTAAGATTGAATTTAATCCTCAGTTCTTCAAAAGACATTATGTTATTTGAACGTGACAAATATAAGTCTTGAATCTTTTGAATCCCTTTTAAATTCCATACTTTAAATGCAGCATCTGCTCTCCCTGGTGTAAAATATTGATTACCCCATATTGGGCTAAATTGTGACAGTAAGTGTGGTTCTTTTAAATATTTTCTGGTTTCACACCATATTTTGATCATGTGCTTTACAATTGGATTTTTAACTTGTTTCTGTAATTTTTTTTTTTCCACAATATCTTTATTGAACCTTTTTTTTTTTTTTTAACAAACATGATACAAACAATCAAACACTAACACTAAAGTACTACAAAAAAAAATGCACTAAAAACACCAACAACCACCAACAAAATCAAGTCTTCAACAATGCTCCTCTGTTTAGTCTAGACAATCCAATACATAAGTATACATATTATGTTCACCAGTTTGGAATTTACAAGGTCCACACACATCATTCACCTTCTTCTTCAAGAGTTATGTTTAAATTTTTTACATAATCAATAAAAGGTCTCCATATATTCTCAAACACAATTTCCTTTGATTTCAGTATATATGTTATTCTTTCTAATGGAAGGTTTGTTAACATCTGTCTTAACCACTGAGTCACATCTGGTCTATGAGTCTTTTTCCATAATAGTGCAATACATTTTTTGGCATTAAGCAAACTGAGGTCTATGAATGTTCTTTCACTTTTATTAAAATTATGCTTTTCTGGGTACAGACCCAACAAAAACAGTTTAGGATTCAATATGATTTGTTTTGAGATTATTTTTTCAATTGTTACCCTCACCTCTTCCCAAAACATTCTTATTAATCTACATTCCCATAAACAATGAAATAGGGTTCCTTTACTTTCCATGCATTTTGTGCATGTATCTGGTATATTTTTGTTATATCTATTTAACTCCTCCGGTGTAACATACATCCGCATTAACCATTTGAAATGTATCAATTTAAGGCGTGCATTTATTGATTTGGTTTGAGCTTCTGTACAAGCCAATTCCCATTGTTCCTCTGAAATTTCAGTTTGCAGATCTTCTTTCCAGTAGTTTAATCTTTTCAGTGAATTTTCACTTGAAGATAGTGTCAATGAGTTATAAAACTCTGAAATAATACCCTTTCTTTTACTATCTTTCATCATCATTTTTTCCAAGGATGAATAAATAGGTCGAGTGAGAGCTTTATTTTGATTTGATCGAATAAAGTTTCGAAGTTGAAGATATTTAAAAAAATGTGTTCTATTGAGATTAAATTTGATCCTCAGCTCTTCAAAAGACATTATGTTATCTGCACATGGCAAATATAAATCCTGAATCTTTTGTATCCCTTTTAAATTCCATACTTTAAATACAGCGTCCGCTCTCCCTGGTTTAAAATATTGATTACCCCATATTGGACTAAATTGTGACAATAACTGTGGTTCTTTTAAATAGTTTTTAGCTTCACACCATATTTTGATCATATGCTTTACAAATGGATTTTGTTTGGATGTTTGGATTTTTTTGTTTGGATTTTTTTTGCCGAATCTGAGTATATGAATATGGGAAGAGGTAAAGGTAAATTGTATGATTCCATTTCAGTCCAGTGAGGGAGATCATTTGATGAAAAATAATATGTCATAGACCTCAGTTGTGCCGACCAATAATACAACATAAAATTTGGACATTTCAGACCTCCACGATCAAATGGTAAATATAATAAAGACAAACGTAATCTAGCCCTCCTGTTGTTCCATATAAATTCCACTAACTTTTTTTTTATTCTTGAGAATAGATCTAAAGGTGGTGATAAGGGAATGTATTGAAATAAATAAAGTATTTTAGGTAAAATATTACTTTTAAGTATATTGATTCTCCCGATCATCGACATTGGTAGTGACATCCATCTCTGAAGTAACTCATTGATATCTGACATTAAGGCTTCATAGTTGACACTGGCGACTGATTCTAGCTTAGGCACAATTTGGATTCCTAAATATTTAAACTGATTTACAACATTGAATTGATTTACCTCAGGGGCTGGGTAATTTCTCTGGGTCTCATTTAGCATTAATATTGAAGATTTAGTTTTATTTATTTTATATCCTGATATTTCCCCAAAATTCTTTATTAAATTCAACAAGGTTGGAATTGATTTTTTTAGATTCGACATAAACAAAATTATGTCATCGGCGTACAAGGAGATTTTATGTTCTGTTGGTCCAACTTTAATTCCATATATTTGTGAATGTAAACGTATCGCTATCGCTAAAGGTTCAATTGCCATAGTAAACAGTAAAGGTGAAAGTGGACAGCCTTGTCGACATCCTCTATTGATTTTTATTGGTTTTGAAATATTGTTATTTGTTAGGATTTCTGCTGTAGCATTATTGTATATTATTTGAACCCATTTTATGAAATTATTTCCAAGTCCAAACCTTTGTAGGACTTCAAAAAGAAAGGGCCATTCAACTCTATCAAAGGCCTTTTCGGCGTCCAGTGATAGGAGAGCTGTATCCGGTGCTTCTTTATTAAAATAAATAATATTAAATAGTCTTCTTACATTATGGAAGCCTTGTCTACCCTTTATAAAGCCATTCTGATCTTGATTAATAATATTTGGTAAAATTTCTTGTATTCGTCTTGCTAAAATTTTACAGATTATCTTAAGGTCGGCGTTTAATAGGCTTATTGGTCTCATATTTTCACATTTATTAGAGGGCTTACCTGGTTTTGGCAGCAGTATAATTAAGGCATTATTTATGTATGATGGTAAATTATTATTTTGAAATGCTTCTAAAACCATTTCCAAAAAAGGTTTTATTAATTTATTCTTAAATTTTTTATAAAGGTCAACTGGAAGACCATCTGGTCCTGCACTTTTTCCTGATTTCATATTATCAATGGCTAGCCCAACTTCTTCTTGACTAATTTTAGACTCCAATATCTCCCTGTTTTCATTTGGAATACACGGTATAGATAGTTCGTTCAAAAACCCATTTAGTTTTGTTAAATCAGGTTCTTTTTTGGTATCATATAATTTTTCATAGTAATCTCTAAAGGCTCTATTAATTTCTAAAGGATCTATAACTACCTGTCCATTACTTATAATACTGGTAATTGGTGTTTTAATTTCTAATTGTTTAATCTGCCATGCTAATAATTTTCCTGATTTTTCACCTTGTTCATAAAAAGATTGTTTCAATCTTAGAAGACTCGTGGCAGCTCTATTCGCTGATTTTTTGTCGTATTCAGCTCTCAAAATCAGTAATTCATTCTCCAACCTTGGGTCACTTCCTGCATACACTTTTTCCTGAAGACTTTTTATTTTATGTTCCAATTTAGCTCTCTCCTCTCGAGTCTTCTTAGATTTTGATCCTGTATAACTAATAATATGTCCCCTAATAAAAGCTTTGAAAGCCTCCCACTTTACACATGCTGATGTTTGTGTAGTATTGATGTCAAAGAACTCGTCTATCTGTTTTTCTATATACTTGACAAATTCCTCATCCTGAAGCCATTTATGCTGAAATTGCCATCTACCTGATTCCTTTGTCAATTTTTTATCTACATATATTAGACAACAGGGTGCATGATCAGAGATCACGATGTTATCATAAAAGCAGTTTTGAATCTTGGACCTTAATTCTGTGGAAATCAAAAAATAATCAATTCGTGAGAATGTCTTGTAGGTACTGGAATAACAAGAATAGGCTTTAACTTGTGGTTTCATTTCTCTCCATATATCTAACAATCTCAATTCTTTCATAAAATGATTAATAGTCATCCTACATCCAATGTGCGTACAATCCAGTCCTGTTGATCTATCTATACCTGGATTCAATGTACAATTAAAATCCCCTGCTATTATATGTTGCCCTGTAAGTGATGATAAGATAAGAAATAAATTAGCAAAGAACTTCTGATCATCTATATTGGGACCATATAAGTTCACAAGATTTATATTTTCTAATAGCAAAGAACCTTGAATGATTACATATCTTCCAAATTTGTCTCCAATTACATTTTTCACTTGAAAAGGAACTGATTTATGTATGAGAGTCATAACTCCCCTGGCTCGGGATGAAAATGAAGAGGTGAATACACTTCCTTGCCATCTACTCCTAATTCTTTTAACATCCTCCTCTATTAGATGAGTTTCTTGTAAAAACACAATTTTTGAACCCATGTCTTTTATTTTATTCATAACTTGTTTAAGTTTTTTTAAATTTTGTAGACCTCTGCAATTCCATGAAGTTAAATTAAGATTAACACTTTGGTTTATGATCAATAGAGAGTTTGGGATTACCTTGCAGTGTAAACATGCTCATACAGAGAAGCAAAAACATGAGTGGTTGAACATTCATCCTACAAACTACACACAAACAAATTTCCCCTTCCCACACTTGTGGCAAACCCCCCAAAATCAAAAGAAAAATTCTGTCTCCCGATATAGCCATCGACCGTTCCACACCCACGGGGAACAGCCTAAGCCACTCCTTCTTCATCCTCCCAATCACCCTAACTCTACTGCTTTTAATGACGTAACATTAACTCTCCTCTGTAGTTTTCCAACTTAACTCCAAAATTTTTAACAACTTTGTACATCATAGTTTTTTTTGTTTGTTTTGTTTTTGTTTTGTTTTTTTAATATACAGTATAATACAATCTATATTTTGTAAACTTACTATTTACTTCAAGTCAGTCAGATGTCTGTGCAAATGCTTAATTATTCTACCTTATATTTTGTTCATGCTTAGCTCCCACCAGTCTCTTCTTCTTCTTTGATCTTCTTGATGAACTCCTGCGCCTCCTCTGGGGTCTTGAAGATGTGGGTTCTGCCCTCATACGTGGTCAGCAGTCTCGCAGGATAGATTACACCATGACGAATCCCAAGGTTGCGCAGCTCCTTACGTATGGGATCAAACTGCTTCCTCAATTGCTGGATTCCTGTGGCCAAATCTGGGTAGAACCGCACCTGCTGGTCCTGGTGTTTAATCTCTCCTTTAGCTCGTGCAGCGTTGAAGATCTTCATCCTGTCTCTGTTGCTAAGAAACTTCATAATTAAGGTCCTCGGCGGTCCCTTATCTCTCCGTGGGCCAATACGATGTGCATTTTCCAGAACCACTGCTGATTGCAACTCCTCGCTGCCCAGCACCTCCGGAATCCACTTTTCCAGAAAGGAACATACGTCCCGACTTTCTGATTCCTCTGGAAGACCCACCAGCCTCAAGTTATTCTGTCTCGACCGAGATTCCAAATCCAAAATATTATTTTCCAGAGATTTATTTTTTTTTTCCAAAGTGCGCACCTTTAATTGAAGACGGGTGACGTCATCTTCAGCACTAGCGAGACGGAGCTCCATCTGCGCCGTTCGTTCTACACAGTCACCCAATTCCTTTCTTATTCCTTCCAACGCTGTCATAATCCCATCAAATCTAGAGGAAAAGTCCGCTCTCATTGAACTCATGGCAGCCATCAGCACATCTGCGCCTCCCCCCGCAGACATCGCACCGTTGCCAGCCTCCTCCGCCATATATGGAGTTTTATTTGCTGCGTCACAGACCTGAAAGTCCGTTAATTTGGACTGTTTCGGCGGCTCGCTTTTTCCTTTACCTGGTTTTCCAGCCTTAGGCTTCGCCGACATATCCTCGCCCAAACGCTGGGATACGTTCTGTCCCAAATGAGAGAGTTATTTGCCGATTTTTTTTCTCCAAGAGCAGAGCAGAGTGAGACACGTCCGTCTTACGTGGCAGCCATAACCGGAAGTCTCGTTTCTGTAATTTTTTAGCCGAGTCTGAGTATATGAATAAGGGAAGAGCTAAAGGTAAGTTGTATGATTCCATTTCAGTCCAGTGAGGAGGATCATTTGATGAAAAATAATATGTCATAGACCTCAGTTGTGCTGACCAGTAATACAACATAAAGTTTAGACATTTCAGACCTCCACGATCAAATGGTAAATATAGTAAGGACAAACGTAATGTAGCCTTCCTATTGTTCCATATAAATTCCACTAATTTTTTTTTAATTCTTGAGAATAGATCTGAAGGTGGTGGTAAAGGAATATATTGAAATAAATAAAGTATTTTTGGTAAGATATTACTTTTAAGTATATTAATTCTCCCGATCATCGACATTGGTAGTGACATCCATCTCTGAAGTAACTCATTAATATCTGTCATTAAGGCTTCATAGTTGGCATTGGCGACTGATTCTAGCTTAGGCAAAATTTGAATTCCTAAATATTTAAACTGATTTACAACATTGAATTGATTTACCTCAGGAGCTGGGTGATTTCTCTGGGTCTCATTTAGCATTAATATTGAAGATTTTGTTTTATTTATTTTATATCCTGATATTTCCCCAAAGTTCTTTATTAAATTTAACAAGGTCGGAATTGATTTTTTAAAATTCGACATAAACAAAATTATGTCATTGGCATACAGGGAGATTTTATGTTCTGTTGGTCCTACTTTAATTCCATATATTTGTGGATGTAAAAGTACTGCCATCGCTAAAGGTTCAATTGCCATAGTAAACAATAAGGGTGAAAGTGGACAGCCTTGTCGACATCCTCTATTGATTTTTATTGATTTTGAGATATTGCAGATGAACTGTGCCTCGACCGTGTTAAACCAGGAGCGCGGGCTATGTTGCCAGAAATCAGGCAGCTGGACTGCGGTAGCTGCATAAGCCCGGCTGGCTCCTGAAGAGTCCGGTGCGGGAAGGTCGTCACCGGCCATAATTTGTCGTAGGGTCACCAGTGTAGAGGATGTGCTCAAGGATGAGACTGAGTTTATTTCTCAGGTTCAGCTTTATTGTCAGAACACATGCTCTATCAACCTCTCAACAAGAAAAGAGGCTGATCAATGTAACATCACACTTTTATGCTCCTGGAGCATCGAAACCTAAGTCACATGGTGCTTTAGCAAACATACAGTCACATGGTACTTAATCCCAGTCACAATGCAACTCTTTGATCTGTCACCATTGTCTCTCATTCTTCAATGATCCGGAAATCCTTCTGGGGCATCTTCTCTGAGACAAAAGGCCAAATCTCACACCTCCTCGTTATCTCCTGCAGATCTCTGCCGATCCAGACCTTCTTTGTCCCGCGAGACGTGAAGCACCCAATACACATACAGCAATACATTTTTGGAAAATATGAACCCAACATATGTGCCACATAACCCCCCCCCCCCAAACGTCTACTAAGGGACAAAACATCAGAAATGAATGACAGAAAACATAACCACATATCAAAAATCAATCCACCAATTGTTTAGGTCTTAACCTCCTGCCATATCTGCTGTAAGTCGGCATTGTTCCTTCAGCAGCGTCCTCCTGCACCTGTGGATCAGAACTGTTAGCGCATCTCTGTGGGGGGGTCCGAAGAATGCCTTCTCGGTGGCCTGCCACGGCGGGGGGCCCTCGCCAACTGCACGTGTTCATCAGCCAGAACAAAAGTGGGTTTGAGTCTGTTTATGCAAATCAACTCTTCTCTGCCTCCTAAATCTAGCACAAAATGCTTCTCCCCTGTTTCCAACACTCTGAAAGGCCCGTCATAAGACGGCCGCAAACCTGGGCGTTGTGCATCATGTCTAACAAAAACAAACTCCGCATTTTTCAAAGCCTTCGGCACAAAAACGCGTGGAAAACTGTGATGAACTGGGCCAGGAAGGGTGTTTGATCCTGTGCCGCTCTGCAACAGTTGATCGGGGGGCAATTTGGCGCAGGATTGTCGGGAAGGAATTCCCCTGGCAAACGGAGGGGTTGTGCAAAAACTAATTCAGCTGAGGAGGCCTGCAAATCCTCCTTAGGTGCAGAATGCAACCCCAATAAAACCCATGGAAGTTTATCCACCCAATTTGTATCCGTAAGAGACGCTCTGAGGGCTGCTTTCAATGACCTATGAAAGCGTTCGCACAAACCGTTAGCCTGGGGGTTATACGCGGTAGTGCGGTGAATCTTCACCCCTAGGCTGTGGGCCATCAATGACCAGAGTTCGGAAACAAATTGGGGACCCCTGTCAGACGTTATGTCCGACGGAACTCCAAAACGCGCAACCCAAGCTGTTAAAAACGCGCATGCAACTTCTTCTGCTGTAGTTGACACCAGAGGAACCACTTCTGGCCAACGCGTGGTGTGGTCTACCATCGTCAAAAGGTGTGTGCACCCCTGCGACAACGGAAGAGGACCCACCAAGTCCACATGCACATGATCAAATCGCTTAGCCGGAATGTGAAAAGGCTCCAAAGGAGCTCTAGTGTGCTTGTGTATTTTGGCTCGCTGACACGCTACGCAGGCTGCTGCCCATTCCTTGACCTGTTTACGCAACCCCGGCCAAACAAATTTCTCCCCCACCATCTTAATCGATGCGCGGACCCCCCGGGTGGGCTAGAGAATGGATTGAGTCAAAAACGCGGCGGCACCACGCAGCTGGAACCACGGGGCGTCACAGATTAGGGGGGGCATACCTATTTGCTGCACCCTGTGCTCCAGCCTTAAGCCTGTTGGTCCAGACTAGAGCGCGCGCACATCCGCGTCACTAACCTGCTCCGCAGCCATGGCTGCATAATCTAAACCTACGCGGACCGGGACTGCGTGCGCTTCCGCACCACAACCCTGGCCCGAGGCCACGGCTGCCGAGCCTGCCCCCACGGGGCCTGGCGCTGCTACTGCACGCGAAAGACAGTCTGCCACTACATTATGTTTGCCCGCGACATGCTGAATATCTGTGGTGAACTCCGATATCGCGGCCAGCTGTCTTTGCTGCCGGCCCGACCAAGGCTCTGAAATCTTGGCCATCGCGAACGTTAGCGGCTTGTGGTCCACAAACGCGGTGAAACGGCGCCCCTCCAGCCAGAACTGGAAATGGCGGATGGCCAAATGCAGGGCCAAAAGCTCCCTGTCGAACGCGCTGTATTTTCGCTCGTTATCGCGCAAGGTTTTGCTGAAAAACGCGAGCGGCTGACAGCTCCCTGCTACAAACTGCTCAACAACCGCCCCCACCGCTAAATCGGAAGCGTCCGTGGTGAGCGCCATACGGGCCGTTGGCACCGGGTGTGCTAACAAAAGCGCGTTTGCCAGGGCTGATTTGGCTTGGGAGAATGCGCGCTCCCGTTCCGGAGACCATTCGATTTTACTTGTGGGTTTTTGTTTTTTTTTTGTAACTTAGATTTTTATTCATTTTTCATCATATATAATGCATTCAGATCACATTCTACATTTAAAAAACAAAGGGGTTAGGGTAGGGAAAAATAAAAAAAAAATAAACAAAATAAAAATAAAAAATAAAAAAAAATAAAAAATAAAAGGGGGGGGGGACAAATGTTGGAGCATCAAGTTTTTAGTTTCCATCTCTTAATTCTTCTGGTTTTTTCAGTGTCTTTGGTTATTCTTTCAATTTCTGCCTCGTTGTTGCACTTTGTAGTGTGTCCATTTCCGCCATTTTTTCTCCCATATTCCTTCTTGCATTCTTCGTCGATATGTTAGTTTTTCCATCATACGTATGTCCTCAACAATGTCAGTCCACTGTTCTTGGTCAGGAAGAACTTCTGATCGCCATTTTTTTGTGATAGTTTTTTTACATGCAATCAACAAGATTTTAACTAGATATCTGTCCTCAGCCTGTATAACACTGTCTTTTTTAAGATCACATAAGTACATCAGGTTACAGTTCATTGGTATATTATATCCTAATATCCTCTGTATTGTCACATGCATAGATTTCCAAAATGATGATATTTTGTAGCATTTCCAAAACATATGTGAGTGGTCTGCATTTTGAGCCCCACATCCCCTCCAGCATAAAGATTGGGTATTTGTATATTTTCCTTGAATCTGTGGTGTAATGAAAAAGCGAATCAGGTTTTTCCATCCAAATTCCCTCCATGCCCTTGAATTTGTTGATGTGTGTTGTGTTTTCCATATTTCCTGCCAGCTTTCTTCTGTTATGTTTAAATTGAGCTCTTTCTCCCATTTCTCCTTTATATAGTTACTTGTATGATTGTTTGTCATAAGTTTCTGATATAGTTTTGAAATAATTCTTATTTTATTTCCTGCATATGAGCTTAAAATAAGTTGTATAATCTCGTTCACATCTGTTTGGAGGTTATGCCTAATCTTCTTCATATAGTAATCTCTCATCTGCAGATATCTGAAAAATTCCGATCTTTCTAATTTAAATTTTCTCCTGATATTTACAAAGCTCCCGAGATCTTTTTTTCCGATATTGCCCCATGCTGTGATTCCCTTGTTCACCAGATTTTTGTATCCCCTATCTTGTTTTGCCGGTTCAAACTGACTGTCAAATGCTACCCATTTCAATAGTTTTATGTCTTCCCTTATATTATATTTTTGTACTGTTTTATACCACAGTTCTAAAGTAAATTTAGTGATTGGGTCTATTTGTTTGATTTGCTTATATGCATCTTTATCCCCTATTATGCTTTGTACTGGGAGTCCCTCAATTTCCTTTTCCATTTCTTTCCATTTTGCCTCATATTCCTCGTCGCACCAACATATGATATATCTTATTTGTGCTGAGTAGTAATATTCCTTTAGACTCGGTAGGCCCATGCCTCCTTTCTCTTTTGGTAATTGGAGGGTTTTATTTTTCACTCTTGGTTTTTTACCTCCCCAAACAAATCTCGATATCATCCTGTCCCACTTTGAGAATTGGGCATCTGGAATCTCTGTTGGTATAGCCTGGAAGAGGTAAAGTAATCTAGGTTGTATGCTGATTTTGACTGTCTCAATTTTTGAATTCAGATCTATATTTAAGATTGACCATCTATCAATATCTTTTTTTATTTCTTGTTCCAACCTATCATAGTTTGCTTTATATATTTTGCTTAGGTCTTTAGGTATGTTCACTCCAAGGTATTTTATTTCTTTTTGCTTCCAGTTTAGTTTGATCTTATCAGTTATCTGGTTTAGAGGGTTATAGTGGAATGTCAGTATTTGTGTTTTTGTTATGTTTATCTTGTATCCTGATAATTTTCCAAAATTTTCTATCAAGTTCATCATTTCCATTATTGATTTATCTGGTTGTTCAAGGTAAACTATAATATCGTCTGCAAATAGCCCAATCTTGTGTTCCGCCCCCTTTATTGTTACACCTTTTAATTTCTTATTTTGTCGTATCGCTTGAGCCAATGGTTCTATGAACAGAGCAAACAAGGTGGGCGATAAGCAGCATCCCTGCCTAGTTGATCTTTGTATATTTACTTTGTCTGTTAAGCTACCGTTTATCTTGATTCTTGCCACAGGTTCTTGATATAGCGTCCTTATGCATTGTACTGATTTTTCGTTAAATCCAAAGCGCTCCAGTACACTATATAGGAATTTCCAGTTAACCCTGTCAAATGCTTTTTCTGCGTCTAAACTCATTATTACTGCGCTTTTCTTTTCTTTATGTATTTGGTTAATTATATGTATTGTTCTCCTGATATTGTCATGTGTTTGGCGTCCCTCTATGAATCCAGTTTGATCATCTTCTATCAATTCCGTCAAGAATGTCTTTATTCGTTTACATATAATTGTTGTGTATATTTTATAATCTACATTTAATAAAGAGATTGGTCTATAGTTTCCGCATTGTTCTTTATCTTTCCCTGGTTTTAAAATAACTGAAATGATTGCTTCGTTCCATGTTGGAGGTATTTTGTTGTTGTTCAGCGTCCAATTAAATGACTTTAGGAGTTGTGGCGTGAGTTCTTCTATAAACAGTTTATAAAACTCAGACGGGTATCCATCACTACCTGGTGATTTACCGTTTTTAAGTGACTTAATCACATCTCTGATCTCTTGTGTTGTTATTTCTGCTGTTAGTTTTTCATTTTGTTGATTTCCTATTGATGGCAAGTCCAATGTGTCTAGAAATTTTTTGATATCTTTAGTATTTGTTTCTTCAGGTTGCGAGTATAGTTCTTGGTAGAAATTATGGAAAATTTCTTCGATGTTTTCTGGGTTAACTGTGGTTTTATTTGTGGTGGGGTCTTTAATCTTGTATACATTATTCATTGTTTGTTGTTTTCTTAACCGTTTTGCCAGCAGTTTTGTGGCTTTTGGCCCCGTTTCATAATATTTTTGCTTTAGATATCTATTTTTCCTTTCAATTTCATCCATTTGTGTTTCTTTTATCTTTGTTTTTTCTTCTTTAATTTCTTGATATATTTTTGGATCATTTGTGCTTTGATGTTTACGTTCTAATTCCCTCAGTCTCTCACATCTTTGTTCATACGCTTCCAGTTTAGTCTTATTTGCTTTTCCTGTTTCAACAATTAATTTACCCCTTAACACGGCTTTTAGTGCGTCCCATAGTATTGTTGGGTCCACTTCTTCATTGTCATTCTCTTGGATATATTCGTTTATGTTTATTTTTATTCTTTCTTTCATTTTCTCATCATTTAACAGTCCTACGTTAAGTTTCCATGTTGTTTGTCGTTTTCTATTGTTTAAATATATTTCCATGTATATAGGATTATGATCTGATATTTCTGCCCCTCCAATCCAACAATTTCTCACCCTGTGTCTGTCACCTTCATTCATAAGGAAGTAATCTATTCTAGAGTGTACTTTATGGGCTGCTGAATAATGTGTATAGTCTTTTTCGAGTGGGTGTAGGTCCCTCCATATGTCTACCATACCCATTTCTGCCAGTGAGGTTCTTATGAACTTTGTTACATGTTTTTTTGTCTTCTTAACACTTGTTGTGTCAACTTCATGATCCATGACAGCATTTAAGTCTCCTCCACAAATTAGGACTCCTTCACTGTGTGTTGCTATGAGATCAAACAGATGTTGAAAAAAACCCTTGTCACTTTCTGGTGGGGCATAGATGTTCACTAATGTGATCTGCATACCATCTATTCTTCCCTTTATTATTACATACCTGCCTTCTTTATCCTGGATTTCCTGTTCACTTTCAAATTGTATTTTGTTTGAGATTAGTATCATAACCCCCCTTTTTGCTCCTCCCTTAAATGAACTGTAGTAGGAGTTCTTATAGCCAAATCTCTTTAGTTTCACATGTTCTGCCTTGCTCAAATGTGTCTCTTGCATAAATATAATTTCAGCTTTTTCCTTCTTGAATTTTCTTATTATTCTTTCCCTTTTAACAGGTGAGTTCAGACCATTCACGTTTAGTGTCATTATCTTAAGATTTTTACCCATATTCATGTTTTTCCATTTTTTTAACTTGTGCTCCTAGCCCCTTTAACAACAAAAATAACACATATTTATATAAAAACACATTAAAAAAACTCGACCTCCGTACTTTGGGCCTTTCTTCTGCCCACTGGTCCCTGTTGGTGGGTGGGGGGTTTGTCTTCACAGAGTGAAGGGCCCTCCCTAGACTTCTAATTACTATCAAAGTAATAGTCATAAGTCTAGAAATGTCCAACAAATATCACTTAAACCTCTCCTAGCCGTCTGTTTCTCTTTTACCTTGTCTTCTTGGCCTTCATTTCTTCTGTGCCTTTCTTAATCTTTGTTATGATCTAGGCTTTCAGTTGAAAGCCTTGTAGCTTGTCCTGGGCCCGCTGCTCTACGTCTCTCCCCCTTCTTCCGCCGTTCACTCGTCTCCACTCCGTCTGTCGTGGTGCGTTCAGGGCCGCCGCTGCTCCAGCCGTCTCCTTCGGCACGTTCACCTCAAGGCCCCGCTCCATCATATCCCGCGCTGCCTCTTCGGCCGTGTTGTAGGTTCTTGTGCCTTCCTCCCAATGAATCCTCATTTTCGTTAGCGGCGTTTGGAATCTAATTTTTTTCTCTTTCAGCGTTTTTTTAATATTGGCATATTTCTTCCGCTGCTGCACGATTTCTGTCGGGTAGTTATGGTCAAAAAATACCTGTTTGTCGCCGATTCGTATCTTTTTTTTCCATGCTTGCGTCAGGATTCTTTCCTTTATGTCATATTTCACAAAGTTTACCACAACTGACCTGGGTGGAGAGTTTGTTTTCGGGTTCTGTGCCGGTGTTCTGTGCGCCCGTTGAATCTGCAGATCCGTTTCTCCGGGTATTTCCAGTTCTTTTTTTAAGAACTGATCCATGAATTTTGTCATCGAGTTGCCTTCAATGCCCTCCGGAATTCCAAAGATGCGCATATTGCTTCGTCGGGATCTGCTCTCCAAGTCGTTTATTTTCTCCTGCATCCTCTGCGTTTGCGTCGTCAGGGTCTGTAGTTGTTCGTTTGCCTCGCTTTTCCAATCTTCTAGTTCCGAAATTCGGGTCTGCGCTTCTGTCATACACGCCCGCTGGGAGCGCAGCTCCTCCATGTTTTCCGTTAATTTATGCTCTATTTCTCTTCGGAGGTCCATGATTTCCTCCTTAATTTCTTTTTTCAGTTCCTCCTTAAGAGCCGCTAAATCCTGTTGTAGCTGTCGCTTGAATTCTCTCAACTCTTCACCCAAACTGGCGATGCCAGCGTTCATGTTGTCGAGTCTGGTGTCCTCCATTTTCTCTGCTGTGGACATCTCGTTTTTTTGGGCTTTGCGTACAGCGGTTTTTCCTGCGTTGTTGGAGAGGAATTCTTCAATTTTACCCTGTTTTTGTCCTTGTGCCCGGTTCCTTCGTGTTTTCATCCCTTAGTTTATTGATTCGTTTATGTCGAGTTGGCCATTTACCGATGATTTTTAATCCGGCTAGGGAGAGCTCTTTGTTTAAGTGTTATGTCTCTCCGCCATCTTCCCGGAAGTCCCGGGTTTTTGTTTTTTAAGTGCCGCATACAATGGTTGCATGAGCTGCGCTGCGCTAGGGAGGAAACGGTTATAAAAATGAACCATTCCCAATAATTCCTGCAATGCTTTGACCGTCTGAGGTTGGGGAAAGTTTGTTATTGCGCGTACTTTATCGGGCAGAGGGATCGCTCCTTCTGGCGAAACGCGATGCTCCAAAAAATCAATTTGCGCCACCCCAAACTGACACTTCGCTGGATTAATTATTAACCCGTGCTCCGCCAGCCTCCAAAAAACCGCTGTGAGGTGGCTTTCATGTTCGTCTTCAGACGTGCTGGCTACCAAAATGTCATCCAAGTAGACGAACACGAAAGGGAGGTCGCGTAAAACTGCATCCATCATGCGCTGGAAAGTCTGCGCGGCACCCTTGAGTCCAAACGGCATGCGCAAAAACTCGAAAAGCCCAAAAGGAGTTATTACTGCTGTTTTGGGTATGTCCTGAGCGCGTACTGGGACTTGATGGTAGCCGCGCACCAAATCTATTTTAGAAAAAATGCGCGCCCCCGTTAAATGAACCGAAAAATCCTGGATATGCGGAATCGGGTAGCGGTCGTGTGCTGAAGTGTTATTCAACCTGCGGAAATCACCGCAAGGCCGCCACGAGCCATCAGCCTTTGGGACCATGTGTAGCGGTGAAGCTCAGGGGCTGTTGGAGCGTCTAATGATGCCCAGCTTTTCCAGGTTGGCGAATTCCTCGCGCGCTATGGCCAGTTTAGCTGAGTCCAAGAGCCGAGCTTTTGCAAAAACGGGAGGGCCGGAGGTGGTGATAAAATGTTCCACCCCGTGTTTAGCCACTGACGCCGAAAACGTTGGGACTGTGAGTGCTGGGAACTGAGAGAGTAGTGCTTGGAACTTACCACCCGCAGCTGTGATGTTGGCCTGTGCAGTAGGCGGGACCACCCGGGCTGTGCAGGAAATAGAGTGGAAAGACATTAACTTTATAGGCATTAACTAGACGTCTATTAGGAAGATCAACCAATAAACCATTCGAGCACAAAAAATCAGCACCTAACATGTTATAACTGACTGCCGCTATGACGAAAGTCCACTCGAATGCCTGGCCGTGAAAAGACAGGGGGAGGGTCTTCTCCCCGAAGGTCTTGATCGTCGAGCCGTTCGCCGCCAACACCAGGGGTCCGCTGGAAGGCGCCAGCCGGTCAGCGTGGGAAGGTGTGATGAAACTCAGCTGGGAGCCTGTGTCCACAAGGAACTCCCTCCCTGATCGCGCGTCTGTCAGGTAGAGCAGCTTGTTCGTCGCGCCGAGAGCCGCAGCTGCTACCGACTCCCAGTCCTGGCGTTTCCCGAGTGCTTGAACTGGCACGGTGGAATGCACTTGCGTGCCCTCTCGGCGAAACGTCGATGGTAAAAGCAGAGGACGTCGCTTGCTCCGTGTCTCCTGGCCTCCGCCGCTGCTGACGTCAGCGAATCTGGTGCTGTAGCCTCAGGCCCCCTACTGTCTCCAGGCGTTGCGCTCAGCTCCGCTGCTGCCGTAGTGGCCGTGTGTCGCTTATGGGCGTCGACGAGTCGCTGCGCCTCCTGGCCCAGCTTGTGGTAATCTCGGTGGGCCAGCAGCTGTGAACTGGCCAGGGTAACTCTCACTGCTAACAGTAGCGTCCTGAGGAAAAGATGGGCGAAGATAAAGCCATCATCTTCGTCGTCTCTCAGACTCAGCATCTTCGCCATCAGGTCTGCGGGCCTGTCTGCCTCTCCTTCAGTCAGCACCAGGAGCTTCTCTGCTTGCTCTCCCAGTGAGGGGGTGAAAGCATGGATGAGAGCGGCTTTCAGTGCGCCATACTTGTCGTCGTCTGGTGGGTGGTTAGTCAGGTTCTCCACCCGCTGGGCTGTGAGGCTGTCCAGCTTTGCGACTACATGGTGGAATTTCGTGGCATCAGCCGAAATTCCCCGAAGATGGAACTGTGCCTCGACAGTGTTAAACCAGGAGCGCGGGCTATGTTGCCAGAAATCAGGCAGCTGGACTGCGGTAGCTGCATAAGCCCGGCTGGCTCCTGAAGAGTCCGGTGCGGGAAGGTCGTCACCGGCCATAATTTGTCGTAGGGTCACCAGTGTAGAGGATGTGCTCAAGGATGAGACTGAGTTTATTTCTCAGGTTCAGCTTTATTGTCAGAACACATGCTCTATCAACCTCTCAACAAGAAAAGAGGCTGATCAATGTAACATCACACTTTTATACTCCTGGAGCATCGAAACCTAAGTCACATGGTGCTTTAGCAAACATACAGTCACATGGTACTTAATCCCAGTCACAATGCAACTCTTTGATCTGTCACCATTGTCTCTCATTCTTCAATGATCCGGAAATCCTTCTGGGGCATCTTCTCTGAGACAAAAGGCCAAATCTCACACCTCCTCGTTATCTCCTGCAGATCTCTGCCGATCCAGACCTTCTTTGTCCCGCGAGACGTGAAGCACCCAATACACATACAGCAATACATTTGTGGAAAATATGAACCCAACATATGTGCCACACTATGTCTTTTATTTTATTCATAACTTGTTTAAGTTTTTTTAGATTTTGTAGACCTCTGCAATTCCATGAAGTTAAATTTAGATTAACGCTTTGATCTATGATCAATAAGGAGTTTGAGATTACCTTGCAACATGAACATGCTCATACAGAGAAGCAAAAACATGGATGGTTGAACATTCATCCTACAAACTACACAAAAACAAATTCCCATTCCCCACATTCGTGGTAATCCCCCCAAAATCAAAAAAATTCCATCTCCCGTTATAGCTAATGACTGTTCCACACCTGCGGGGATCAGTCAAACCTCTCTTTCTCCTCTCAATCACCCTGACTCTACTACTATTTTTAATGACATTAATAATTAAGGACACACAGATCGCCCCAAAGGTCTCCCGAGTCGGCGGACGGAGCCACTGTTTACAGCAGGAGACGATACAGCAGGGAAGAGCTAACTAGCACTCAACCGCCACCCGGTGCTAACGGAGAAACTCGACATACCGGGAGAACTGAAGCGAAAATGACACGGGTGCCGGGCTGGAGTTTAGGCGGCGTGCAAGAAATATAAGACAGAATAATAAAGAGCAATAGCAAGAACCAAGCAGATCGCCCGTAAATCTACTGGAGGAAAAGCCCCCAGGAAGCAGCTGGCCACCAAGGCTGCTCGGAAAAGCGCTCCGGCCACCAGCGGAGTGAAGAAGCCTCACCGTTACAGGTCCAGTACCGTGGCTCTGAGAGAGATCCGTCACTACCAGAAATCCACGGAGCTGCTCATCTGTAAGCTGCCCTTCCAGCGCCTGGTGAGGGAGATCGCTCAGGACTTTAAGACCGACCTGCGCTTCCAGAGCTCCACCGTCATGGCTCTGCAGGAGACCAGCGAGGCCTACCTGGTGGGTCTCTTCGAGGACACCAACCTGTGCGCCATCCACGCCAAGAGGGTCACCATCATGCCCAAAGACATCCAGCTGGCCCGCCGCATCCGCGGAGAGAGAGTTTAGATTTTCTGCTGCACATCCACCAACCACAATGCTCCGCACTGTGTGTCTATGTATATATATATATATATATATATATATATATATATATATATATATATATATATATATATATATATATATATATATATATGTACATATGTATACTAGCTGCTCTTGTTTTTTCTTGCCTTCTGATTGTTGCTGTGAGTGTTGCTGTCCCTGTGCTGTTGCAATCCTGGAATTTCCCCATTGTGGGACTAATAAAGGCTTATCTTATCTTATCTTATTAACTCTCTTCTGTCGTTTTTTCAACATAACTTCAAAGTTTTATAGCAACTTTGTACATCATAGCTTTTTTTTATAGTACAGTCTGTATTTTGTAGACATGTTATATGTTTCAGATCAATCAGATGTCTGTACAAATGCTTAAATGTTCTACCTTTGTCATGTTCATGCTTAGCTCCCACCAGTCTCCTCTTGGATCTGCTTAATGAGCTCCTGCGCCTCTTGAGGGGTCTTGAAGATATGGGTTCTGCCCTTATATGTGACCAGCAGTCTTGCCGGGTGAATCACTCCGTGACGAATCCAGAGGTTGCGCAGCTCTTTGCGGGCGGGGTCGAACTGCCTCCTTAATTGTTGAATTCCTGTGGCCAAATCTGGGTAGAACCGCACCTGTTGATCCTGGTATTTAATTTCCCCTTTAGCTCGCGCCGCGTTGGTGACCGCCATCTTGTCCCTGAAGTTGAGGAACTTCATAATCAGCGTCCTCGGTGGTGTCTTATTATTTCTCGGTGGGCCGATTCGGTGAGCTCTCTCTAAAATGATGACTGCAGATCCGCGTTGTTCAGCGCTTCTGGAATCCGCTTTTCCAAAAAGAAACATGGGTCCCGTCCCTCCGCTCCCTCCGGGAGACCCACCAGCCTCAAATTATTCTGTTGCGAGTGGGATTCCAAATCTAGAACGTTATCTTCCAGACGTTTCCATTTTAATTCCAATGTTTGCAACTTTGATTGCCTGCGATATTTGCTCCATACAGTCGCTTATTTCCTTTCTCATACCTTCTATCGCTGCTATAATCCTATCAAATTTAGACGAAAAGTCTGCTCTCATGGAGCTGATGGCAGAGAGCACCGCACTCGTCCCTTCCTCAGCAGTTCCCGCTCCGCCGCTGGCTACATCCTCCGCCATAGTCTCTGGAGATTTTTCTGCTTCGTCACAAGCGTGGAAGTCTGTTAGTTTGGATTGTTTTGTCGAATTACTTTTCCCTCCGCCTGATTTCCCAGCCTTGGTCTTTACCATATCCGCGCCTTAACGCTGGGATGGGTTTTTGTTCCAATTAAGAGAGTTTTAGCCAACTTTTTAGTTTTAGGAGCAGAGCAGTGTGAAACACGTCTTCCTACGTGGCCGTCATAACCGGAAGTCGGTTTCC
This sequence comes from Pholidichthys leucotaenia, assembly GCA_020510985.1. Taxonomy (NCBI): domain Eukaryota; kingdom Metazoa; phylum Chordata; class Actinopteri; order Cichliformes; family Pholidichthyidae; genus Pholidichthys; species Pholidichthys leucotaenia. Next base: position 20,749,914 of record CM035840.1, on the reverse strand, counting down.
TAAATTTAAATTTTTTTTTTTTTGATAAATATTCAGTGAATCACTAAATCTATTTGTTAAATTGTACAGGTTTAATCCTACTTTAAGATCACTCTTCAGTAAGCATCAGCATTAGAATCCTTAAGCTAAAATGGGTTTTCTGTGGGAAGGAATCACACCATGTCACATTTAAAAACGGCAAAACAAACACATATAGCGTCAAAGTTTGCAATTTTTGCTTAAAAGTGTATAAATATGTTTGCTTTTAACTTAAAATATTACGATATGTGGTTACATAAGTGATTAAATACAATATGGATGCTTTTATATGGTCCTGCTGTATGTATATCTATGCAGTGGGTGGAGTTCCCCCACTGATAAAAACTTTCAGCAGCCAACAAGTTTCTTTTTTGCTTCTTTTTGCATAGAAACTTTAAATTGGTGTTAAATTTAGTTTATTGCAATAATATGGATTGCTTTGAAGTTACTTTGAAGACTTAATTTTGTTATAAATCAGCTTTAAAGATTAAAGTTTAAATAAAAGATGCAGTCCCTATGTTTGACCACAAGATGGAGGCAGTTTTCATCTGCACTGCTGGAAGAGGAAATCCAATGACATCACTCGGAGAGTCCAGGGTCTCTACTCTAAAATGGCGGCTACAGGGAACTTGCTTTAAGTGGACTTAAGATGGCGTCGTTCGGCTGATCTACAGATGTGCAGTTTTTCGTGCACAGCCTGTCGGTCACGCGCGCGACTGTGAGTGTGCACATGACATGTGGATGTGGGCGCGAGTCTATCGATAAAACCACGCCTTGCTTTTTCAAAACTGGAGAGCTTAAATCTCCTTAAAACTTTTATTCATTGAAGACTAGTTTACACAATGGTCAGTTCAATTAATTTCCACAGGGATTCCTTCGCCTTTAGATTTGAACCAATGGGAAAACAAACAGGATTTCTTCTCTATTTGTTTCCAGGCCTATTTTAATTATTCAGCGTGTAATCACGCTTCTTAAGCATGCATTAAAGAACAATTGAGTGACTGAACAAGTGGGGTGGGGTGTTCTCTCCCCCCCTCACGGTCAGCACACACACACACACACACACACACACACACACACACACACACACACAGCAGTGATCAGGGAGCGTGGGCCGAATTCCCCCCTCCCCCGTGTGACACAGAGAGACAAACGTTCCACCGTTGTTTTTAAAAGTTATAAGTTTGACCAAACCACACACAGTTTATGCCTTAATATTTCATTCTGAGTATGTTCAAAGTTGGGCCAGCCTCACACAGAGCACAATTAAATATGTAGAGAAATGTGTGATTAATAATTATGATCAGGTATAAAAATTATTTAATTTGTATTAATATATCGGGACATGAGATGAACTCTGGGTCCACACACACAGAAAAAGTTAGTAAACACTCGTGGGGCACCAGCTCCTCTTTGGGGAGCACTTTAATCCTTAATTTCAATTTATACCTGTTTAATCAGTCTGTGGAGATGTGTGGAAAGGATGAGGCTGAGTTATTTCTCAAGTTCCATTTTATTCTCAACACACTCTCCAACATACAAATCAGAAAAGAGGCAGAACCCCCAAAATCTGCCAGTCTTATACCCCTGACATCAAAGCACAAAATCCCATTGTCTTTAAATCCCAAACACAATGCATCCCCCCTGCAGTTCCAATCTCTTTCACCCAAACCCCGGTGGTCAGGAAATCCTTCATGTCCATCTCTTTGCATATCACAAGGCCAACACTCACATCCTCCTCATCTCCCTAGGAGGTCCAGACCTTTTGTTCCTCTTCAGACATGAAGCCAAAATAAACACACAGGAATATACATAAGAGCATATGAACAGTCATGTACATGTGAGCCCGTGAAACTACATATGTGCACCACAAGTCAATAAATTAATTAATAATCAGTCTCAAAATTTTAGTGAATTCGATACTGGGGCTTTGAAACCAGACTCAGAATGAAATAAATTCCCAAAAATTTCTCTGATTTTCACATATTTATTAAATGAAATGATGATTAAAGGACATTGAAATGAGTTTCATTAAACATTAAATTAAACTTGTAAATGATGGAGTAACAATGTGAACATTTGCAGAACCAAGTCAAACCAAATGTCAGCTGAATTTAGATCAGTTTGAAGTTAACAGATTATGGAAAACAGAACACAAATTTATGGGGAAAATTAAACTAATTATATGGAAAATTCTGGATTTCTCTTAAGAAAATGAAAATGGAATTTTAATGAAAAGAAGAGTTATGTTAAGTGCTCTTTAATTTTGCATCTGATCAGATACTGAATTATTCTCAAATCTCAGACGTTTTATTCAGCAGATGGATAAAGAATGCAGCTCACGTGATCCAGATTGGTGAAGATTCTTTCGTCGTCCCCGGGAAGCTTTCGATGTAGATAGCGCCAAAACCCAGAATATTTGTCTAGCAAATATTCGGTTGTCACAAGATGAGATTTTGATGTGTTGATCACCTGGGCTGCGGTCCAGCTCAAGACGACTACTCTTTCGTGGCGTGTTGATTTCTTCAGCTGCATGAATCATGAATCAACGACTTCTCACGAGGGAATTCGAGAATAATTACAAATCTAATCCAATAGCAAAATTAAAAGACTTCTATGACTTCGTGGAGATGAACTTAGCTTCAAGTGTGTAGTTGGTCAATGAAATTAAAAATAAAGTCAAGATTAAAAATGGTGAGTTTAAAGAAAGTTTAACAGGAAAAAAGTTATAAAAATAAACATCTAGAAATGAAGTTTGACTCCAAATTTAGAATTTGAGCTCAAGAAAGGAAAGGAATAATTCCTAGACATTTAAAGAAAAACAAGAAAAACACGTGGGAGAAATGTCCTTTGTTCTCCCATGGTGCTGTGCAGTCATCTGGTGTGAAGACAAGACAAAGGGACAAAGAGCAGAGCCGAAAGAGACAAAAGAGACTGAAAGAGGGCGTTGTTCCCTTTTTATCTGGGGAAACTTTCGCGGGCCTCCGTGATTGACATGAGCCCCCAGCCAACAGACTTCCTTCGTGGATGGGTTTTATGAACTTTAGTCCAATGACAGGCTTTTGTCTGCGAGGAACCAATGGAATGGAGGAGCTGGAGCCCAGTAAATGCTGGGTGATGCTTGATACCGGTCCCCATGGAAACACACACAATTTTAGTACTGTTGGTAAATTTCTATGATGCCCTTGTCTGTCTGAGAATGTTGGTTATTCTGCAACTATGTTTCTCCAACCTTCATCCTGCTTGCTTTGAGAATATCAGTTATTCTGTAACTATGGTTTCATCCTTCATCCTGCTTGCTTTGTACACCACACTGCTGCCTTTAGATTACACCCAAGGATTCACTCGCTGAAACCAGATAGAATCAGCTCTGCCCTCAGCTGAGTTGGCACATAGGACACTGATACACGTGAGGGGAGCCCTCCCTCCTGCGAGAGGGAGTGGCAGAGTTCTATAAAAACCGTAGGACCCACTGTTGGGGTAGCACTCTCTCTTGATACGTCTTGAGAGTAGTGCTCTGGCGCTGTACTTTGCACCATATCTCAGCTTCAGTAAAATAAGTGAAACTATACTTCCCCTTCTCAGACTTTTTTTTTCAGTGTAACTTTGCGGGTTTTTAAGTCTAATGTTGCATTCGTGATAAACTATTTACATATTTTTTAAAGCAGTTTTTTGACGTATCACTGACTTTTTTTCGACTGAAGCATAACAGTGCACTTTATAGGGAAAAAGGACACAGGACTAACGATTTCCCCGCTGTCGCCAAAACAACCAGCCTCTGCGACCCGGCCCCTCGCAGTTGTCCATGCCTCCCTCAACATGACCACAGGTGCATAGAATACTAAGTTAAGTACAAATGCTTGCATCTTAATCAATGCTACCAGCATGACAATGATGAAATTAACTGAATATTACAATATGATGCTGTCACTTTATAATGCATAATCAGTGAAGGCTTATAGAGGTTCAAAAGAGATTGATAATTAATGTGTTTGTGCATTTGATTTGCCAGAGACTACTGATTATCAAACAGAGGTCTTGGTAATTGTATGTCATATTGTTGCTTTGTTTAAATAATACTATACTCACTTTTTAATAAATGACATATGCAATCTTATTTACATTTCGACCCTAGGCCTAACCATGTAAAAAAAAGGGGGGGGGGAGAACGCGAGAGCAGGATCTGAGACAGTCCATGCTGTGACTTTTTCCCTCCTAATGAACACAGCAAGATGATAATGAAGTTTTTTATTATCGGGAGATGGTAAATTTATGAACAGAAAAGACAGAAATACGTAGTACAAGAATTCTGATAAAATGGAGAAAGGGAATTTAATTTCAATGGTAAAAGACTGATTAGCGAGTTGTGTCAGACTGACCTAGATAAGAACAGACAGAATCAGCCTTGAAAGGAAAAAAAAAACCAAAAAAAAAAAACACAGGCCACAGATTGTGGTCCTGTGCCATAAATTCCTGAAAACAGAGATTAGGTCTACACCTGCAGTTACTAATTCTAAATGCTGCATTGGTTTAAGGCTTCTAATATATGACACTGTTTTGTTTGAACATAATCTTAAACTAAGTGATTACCCATGTCAATTAGTAAAACATTTTCTGATTCACAGAATATTTAGCAAATACTTGTTGTGAATAGCAAAATCACATTTAAATTGTGGAAGCTTTAGGTGGGATTTAAAGGTTTTTCTGCTAATCTTCATTCTTTGTTTTTCAACAGGAAAGGGAACACATTCACAATTTTTTTTTAGCTTTCACCAGGAATTAGATTTGCCAAATTAACAAGGAATCATAACATCACCATTACCTTTCAATTTAATAAATCCTTGGTGACATATGGAATATGTAATAAAATAAAATAATAAAAAACAATAATTCACTTGTGTTTCTTAACATTACATGTTATAATAAACAACTGGGATAAACATTTAAGGGATACAAAACTAATGATGTTCACTGGAACATAAGTAAAATCAATTTATGAGGTGATAAAATTTGCACTCCTGTTGATGTAAACACTGATGTGCAGACTGGGAAGCCGTGATGCTTTCCCCAAATTTTTCTTTGCAGGATAGCACCGAGATTTGATCTTTGTGGGAGATGGAGGGAGGCCGGACAGTCGGTGTGTGGGTGACGGGCTCATTGGCTGGAGGGGGGAACTGGGGAAAAGACCCCTCAGTTGACAAGCATTTTTTGAAGCTAAGTAGAACAAATTACATTGCAAATGACACAAAGCATAACAATTTAAATGACTCTGACTTTAAAAATGTAGTGTTCGTATGACTTTACACTGCAGGATACATCTGATGCTACTCACCACATAATGGTGTGACAATATCACATTTCAGAAATGTGACAGTAATAAGGAATGTGTTTTCCCGATGCTCGGCCGTGGCCAAGCTGGGCCTTGGGACTACAGTCCACTCCATAATTAACCAAGGAATGTATAAAATGAGGCATTCCTTGTGCCAAATTAAGCCAAATTCTAATTAGGCAATATGCCCACCTTTCCATTGACTGAAGGAGTGTGACACAACCTTTCACAAGGATTCACTTACACAAATTCAACCTGTCTGTGTTCAACTGGACAAACTGATCTTACTTATCAATGCTAAATCATATCAAATCTGCACAAACAGTTATATTGTTTTTCTTAGATGGAATTTGTAAATTACTTTGAGACGTCACAAAAGAAGTCATGATTATCGAAACCTCATTTTGAAGGAGCTGTACTACTCACAAATTTTCATCTAAATTAACTATGTAACACATAAAAGTGGTAACACGCTTCCTTCTAGTAAAAAGACACTACCCATCAAGCAACTACCCTGTAACTTTGCTGCATGTGCGTCTCCATGCATCAAAAGGGGGTACCAAAGAAATTAATTAGAAAAATAATTAGAAAAATCTTCAGAAAAATAGATAATACATAAAAATTATCAATAGATGATCAATAATGAAGAGAAAAATATAAATGAAACTGCATGGTAATGAAATCACAACATTCAATAGGAAAAGTTAAAAGTTACATCAATAAATGTCCAGATATTTAAGAAAATATCTGTAGATTTTTGTAAAGGAAATATCATGTTTATAAGAAACAAGGTAAACTGATAAGGAAGAAAACCATGCAAATTTATGAGAAATGTTCCAAATGTCTAAGGAAAGTCCAACTTGTGCTGAATTTATGTTTTACTGTGGGACTTAATTTAGAATCTACTACAAAGATTTTCTTCCTGCCCTTCAGAGAGAATGGTCGCTTTTTCTTCTGCTCCCTCTTTCACCCTCCCAAGAATCCCAGCTTGCTGTCTTGTCTGCGTCGCTGTTCTTCTGGCTGAATCTTGATCCAAATGAAAAAAATGGAATTGGTGAGCGGCTTTAATAAAATTAACAACTTTTTACATAAATTCGGGCCACGGGGAGCCCCTATGGAGAGACCCATGGATTGGAACACATGTGTCTGCATGATTCGACTGATGATGTGGAAACATCTATCTGGTTTGGCACAATCACAGGATTTTCTGCTGATTGGCTCTGGAGTTTTCCTGGTGTATCGAAAATTTAACTAGAACAGCTAATCAAAGCGGTCCCGGCGTAGCTGCTTCTTCAACAATTCGACCAGACGGGGGAGAGCACTAACTAACGGCAAGACTAACATGGAAATTACCATCTGGCATGCACTGTAGAGGGATGGACTCTGCCGGACATGCTTCCCATGTTTAGAAGGGAAACATCTGGAGTCGTTTTGGTGCCCTCCAAGAATGGATTTAAAGCCTATGTATGGAAATTATGAACACAGGATTGCAAGAGCTGTAAATTCTATGCTCTGAGTGATCTGTGTTATCAGACCTTGAATTTGGTGCCCTGTTGACTATTTTCCTCCTGGATTAAGACAAAACAGAAGATTGTGCTTCTCTTCATAAACATTCTGGTGTGCTGCATCTGAATTCTCAAGGACAGTGACTGGCTCAGGAAATTTCCATCTGCCATGCCTCAAGGATATGCTTCCGAGTTTCAGACACTAAGACATAATATCTCGGCTGGGAGAGATTTTGCTGCCTCCAGTAAATGATAAACACCCACGGGCATTCAACATACATGAACACACTGATTCACATATACTGAATTACACCCATCCATTCACTGATCTTCTCTGACTTTTGGTTTTGTTGTCTGCTAAATGTGCATTGAGGTTTTTTTTCCTGCAATCAAAATTTCACTCACTCACTGAGCGCTATTTTGATAAACATGTTTTTTTCTCTCACCTACTGTGTCAACCCATATCCCCTCCCTTTTTCTTTCTTTATCACCACTATGACTGGCGCCTAGCGGCTGCCCCGGCCTTGGATGCGCTCTGCAGAGCGTGCCCAAATGCCAAGTCACGTTTCGTTACCTTGTATTCATACATGTGTAATGACAGTAAAGTTGAATCTCATCAATCTCATCTCATCTCATCATCAAAGACAATACAGATTCTCACTCAATTAAGGGAACAATGCTTTAGGGAGCTCAAAGCAAAATAATTTGATCTGGGGTGCGCAAGGACCAGGAGGGCATTTGGCGCTCCTACACGGGTAAGATTGTTGCTTTAGCAGCTTTGCTTCTTTTGCTATGCAAGGAAATTCACTCTGTAGGTCACAGGCGACAACCCAAAATTAACTTAATTAAATTAACCAAAAGCCTAAACAAACTAAGAGCCTTATTGGATGAACTAAAAGCTCAATCTGGCATTGACTATTTGAGAAGTGAGTCTTAACAAAGATGTGATTAAAAGGTTCACTGGTTAAATACAGCGTGTCCCAGAGTTGCCAGTAGAGGGCAATGTTGAGCTGTGGATATTTTGTAGTGACCATAGGGCATTCCACAAGAGTCTGTTCTTTGTCTCCAAGTTTTATGGGCCAATAAAATGTTCAGGAGGAATTCCTGAGACTGGTTTAACAAGGGAATGTGAGTTCAGCTGTGGTCCTGGGATGAAAGAGCAGTTCCTGGCAGTCCTTTTCCTGAGTGAAACAATGTCTTTAAGCTGAAGAATAATTTTTATTGATGAGCCAAAGTGAGATGATGCTACACGGGACTGTATGGTGGTGGTGGTGGTGGGGGTGTTTAAGTTGAATTATTAACATGTGAATGACTGAAATGTTAACGTGTGTTACTACCCAGGCTGCATTGTTGTTTTGTCGACATGGTTAATGCACATAAGTGGCTATGTTAAGTGCCCATTTTACAAAATTTTGCCAGGGTGTTTGAACCAAAATGTTAATATATGTGAATTGCCCGAGCCCCGTAGTTTGTATGTTTCACACGTAGTTGCTCTGTGAGTTTCCCAATTTAAAAAAAAGAAGAAAAAAAAAAGGAGCCCAGCAATGTTTGTATTAATGTGTTTAATACATGGTTGATGTGTGGTTTGTCCGGGTTATGGGGTGATTGTGTTGGGGTTTTCATGGCAGGGTGTGAATGTACATATTAACTGGTTTGTTTACTTAATTGAAGTGTTTCTTGTTTATACATATGTTTTGGAATTGTTTTATACGTTACATTAGGAACATGGCAGCCTTTCTAACTTGACAGACTGTGGTACAACAGAGACGGCAGAATAATCTGTCTGGCCATGTGGGGGTGGGACAGTAGTCCACCTGTCCCCCTCTAGTTTTAGTTATTTGTGTGCATGAATAGGCCTTGGTTATTCTATTTACTGTTAGCGTGTGATTCGGGTTGTAAATTTGGGAGGGTCTAAATAGTGTGCGTTTTGGACTTTTCTATGGGGGGGGGGTGTGATGTATTAAATATTATTATTATTATTATATTATTGTGTGTTTTGGGTGATGGCTCCACCTTTCCGGTTCTGCTGCCACCCAGGGTATAAAAGGCCAATGTGGAAGGGGAAGCGCCTTTGGTTTACTGTGAGTTTACTGTGAGTTCGTTAATAAAGTCACATTCTACTGCACCTTCGGCCTCATTATTGGAGTCTTGGTTGTGGACATAACACATAGCTGCTTGTTTAATAATTTTACTTAGAGTGGTCATGTTTATCCATCCATCCGAACATACATACCGTACATACATACAACACTTACAGGGGCATTTCAATAATTCAATTCAATTCAATTCAACTTTATTTATATAGCACCATTTCACAACAACAGTCATCTCATAGCACTCTCAACTGTAGGGGGAACCCCCACAATTGCAGAAAGACCCCAGCAATCAGGCGATCCCCTATGAGCAAGCACTTGGCAACGGTGGAGAGGAAAAATTCCCTTTTAACAGGAAGAAACCTCCAGCAGAACCAGGCTCAGGGAGGGGCAGTCATCTGCTGCGACTGGCTGGGGGGGTGAGGGGATAGAGAAGAAGAAAAGAACAGACATGTAGAGAGCAAACAGCACGATGGGGACTCAATCTATGGGAGAGAACAAACAGATGTTAATGACCAGCAAAAAAAAAAAAAAAATTTAATTGAGAATGAAGAAAGGAGTAAAGCCCAGTGCAATTATTGGAGGTCCCCCGGCTGTCTAAACCTAGTAGCAGCATAACTAAGGGAGGATTCAGAAACACATGATCCCTCCCTAATTGTAGGCTATATCAAAAAGGAAGGTTTTAACCCTATTCTTAAAAACAGAGATCGAGTCTGACTCCCAAATCCAGATTGGCAGCTGGTTCCACAAGAGAGGAGCTTGATAACTGAAGGCTCTGCCCCCCATTGTACTTTGGGAGATTCTAGGTATTACAAGTAATCCAGCATTTTGGGAGCGTAGTGCTCTGTTAGGATAATCAGGTAATATCAGATCTTTTAAATAAAAAGGGGCCTGATTGTTTAGAGCTTTAAAAGTGAGAAGAAGGATTTTAAAAGTAATTCTAAACTCTATAGGAAGCCAATGAAGGGAGGCCAGAACCGGAGAGATATGATCTCTCTTTCTAGTACCTGTTAGAACTCTTGCTGCAGCATTTTGGATCAACTGAAGGCTTTTTAAATAAATTTTTAAATTAGAATGTAATCGACAAGTTGATTTATTTCAGTAATTCAATTCAAAAAATTAAACTCCTACATTACATAGATTTATTACACACAGAGTGATACTGTAAATTTCAAGTGTTTATTTCTTTTAATTTTGATGGTTATGGCTCTCACTCAAAAGATGCTGGGATAGGCTACTGCGCCCCCCCGCAACCCAAAAAAGGATTAAGCGGAAGAAGATGGATGGATGGATGGATGGATGGATGGTTATGGCTTACAGCTAATTTTGTTTTGTTTTTTGTTTTTTTTGTCTTTTGGTTGCTCCCTTTCAAGGTCATCACAGTGTATCATCACCTTACATTGTCAAGATCTGCATGTTGATTTGGCAAGGGTTTTTATGCCAGATGCCCTTTCTGACACAACCCTGTCCATTTTATCTGGGCTTGGGACCGGCACAGGAAGTACACTAGCTTGTGCACCCCCTGTGGCTGGGTAACCAACATTTCCCTCCTCCGTTCCATTATTGCTGAGTACTAAGTTGGACAGCAGGAAGTTCCGTTTTTTAATATGGTCTTCTTTTTCTTCTTTTAGATTTGATTGGCGGTTGGCAACCAGCTTACAGGTGCATTACCGCCACATACTTCACTTTATATCACTTTTCTTCTTCTTCTTCTTCTGGATCTGATTGTCGTCTGGCAACCAGCTCACCTTAATATGGTCTTTGGCATGGTCCGGCTGGGACTTGAACTCTGGCCTCTCGGCTGTGGGGCGGACGCTCTACCTCTAGGCCACCACTCCGGTTTATGGCTTACAGCTAATGAAAACCCCAAATTCAGTTTCTCAAAACAAAAATTAGAATATTACATAAAATTAATTTCAGAGCTCTTTATAAGAACTCCTTGTACAAAGATATAGAGTGAAGAAGGCGAAGAGGTTGCCAACTGAGAAGAATTCTGACTTTTGATATATAGAGTAATGTTTACTGAGTGAAGTACGTGGCGGTAAAGACTACAGATCCTGACCGGATGGAGTGATGATATAGAGTGAAGTACGTGGTGGTAATGCACCTGTAAGCTGGTTGCCAACTGCCAATCAAATCTAAAAGAAGAAGAAGAAGAGAAAGCGAGTCGTAGAAAGCAGGTGTAAGCAAGGGCGTAAGCAAGCACGTCACCACTTGCTCAGTAATGCCTGCCTTTGATTGATGATGTCATAACGAGTCCTATGTTCATGAGTGATGCCTGCCTTTGATCTTTGAAGATGTCATAGCAAGTCCTGTGATCGTGAGTGATGCCTGCGTTTGATCTTTGCTGTCCTATGATCGTGAGTGAGTGTGATTCCTGCCTTTGATCTTAGATGATGTCATAGCGAATTCTATGATCGTGCGTGATGCCTTCCTTTGATCTTTGATGTTGTATGATCATGATGCCTGCCTTTGATGGTGTCTATATGATGTCATATAGGCATCATGTAGAGATCATGTAGAGACCGGTGGCCTTGACGTCCCACTTGATGAAGACCCTGGAGAGACTGCTCCTTGCTCACCTCCGCCCCCTGGTGGAACCAGCGATGGATCCACTCCAGTTCGCCTACCAGCATGGCATTGGGGTGGAGGATGCGGTGATCTTCCTCCTTCACCGTTCTCTGTCCCACCTGGAGAAGCCCGGGAATATGGTGAGGATCATGTTCTTTGACTTCTCCAGTGCTTTCAACACCATCCAACCGATGATCCTGAAGGACAAGCTGCTGCGCGCAGGGGTGGACCAGCACCTGTCATCATGGATCCTGGACTACCTCACGAACCGGCCTCAGTTTGTGAGAACCCGGGACTGTGTGTCCGACACGATCATCAGTAGCACGGGGGCCCCCCAGGGAACGGTGCTGGCTCCCTTCCTGTTCACTCTTTATACTGCGGACTTCTCACACAACACAACACACTGCCATCTACAGAAGTTCTCTGATGACTCTGCGATCGTTGGCCTCATCTCCAATGGAGATGAAGCTGAGTACAGAGGGCTTATCCAGGACTTCGTGGACTGGTGCCATCGGAACTGCCTCCAGATCAACGCGAGGAAAACTAAGGAGCTGGTGGTGGACTGCCGCAGGCATGGGCAGCCCCTCACAGTACCAGTAAATATACAGGGAACAGACATCGAGATGGTGACATCCTATAAGTACCTGGGTATTCATCTGAACAATAAACTAGACTGGTCACACAATACTGATGCACTCTACAAGAAGGGACAGCGCAGGCTGTTCCTGCTGAGGAGACTCAGGTCTTTTGGTGTACAAGGGGCGCTGCTGAAGTCATTCTATGACACGGTGGTGGCATCAGCCATCACTTTTGGAGTGGTCTGCTGGGGCAGTGGCATTACTGCAGCCGATAGGAAGAGACTGAACAAACTGATTAAGAAAGCTAGCTCTGTCCTGGGGCAGCGCCTTGATCCGATGGAGGAGATAGGAGAGAGAAGGACGGTGGCTAAACTGTCATCTCTGCTGGAGTCCGAGTTCCACCCTATGCAGGACATACTGAATGCACTGAGGAGCTCATTTAGCAGCAGACTACATCATCCCAGGTGCACAACCGAGAGGTTTCGTAGGTCCTTCCTACCAACGGCTGTCAGACTGTACAACCTAAGCAGGGCTGCTCGCAGAGATAGCAAAAAGACGTAACAAACTAATAGTTTTTTGAATGCAAAAGATGCAATAGACTTACACAATGGTCCCCTCCGGCATACAACTAGGAACTTACCGGTCGCTATGGAGGGTGAGAATATGTATGGGCACATAATCATACCATGTAGGATAACTAAGTAGACGGTTATGCTGTTTCATTCCATCTAGCAACAATGCTCTGCACTGTGTGTGTTTATATATTTACATATTTATTCCATCTAGCTACAATTTTCAGCACTGTGTGTGTTTATATATTTATATATCTACATATTATTCCATCTAGCTACATTGCTCCGCACTGTGTGTGTTTATATACTTGCATATTTATTCCACCTAGCTGCAATGCTCCGTACTGTGGGTGTTTATATATTTACATATTTATTCCATCTAGCTACAATGCTCTGCACTGTGTGTTCATATATTCATATATTTATTCCATCCAGCTACAATGCTCTGCACTGTGTGTCTGTGTGTGTGTGTATATATATATATTTTATAGTAATACGTACATATGTATATTAGCTGCTCTTGCTTGCTTGTTTTTTTTGTTTTTTTTTCTTGCCTTCTGATTGTTGCTCTGAGTGTTGCTATCCCTGTGCTGTTGCAATCCTGGAATTTCCCCTTTGTGGGACTAATAAAGGCTTATCTTATCTTATCTTATCTTATCTTATCATAGAAACATTATAGGCGATCCTATGATCGCCTATGATTCATGCTTTGTTGAAAGCTGAAACTGGGGAGACTGCACATACTGAAACAAGACCTTAATTATGGTACTACACATACTACAGTGGAATGCGAGGAATCTTATAGCAAACAGACAAGAACTCAAGAAATATCTTTACGAACTAGAAGTTGTTCCACAGGTAGTGTGTGTACAGGAGACATGGCTTCAACCTCACTTAGATTTTGTTATTCCAGGATACAGTTCAATCAGACAGGATAGAATTAACACCGTAAATGGAGGTGGATGTGCCACTTTCATTAAAGATGGCCTGGTGTATAGGGTGATTCCCTCCCCTGAGGATATAGAGAGTAATATTATTGAACTATGTAGGCCAAATGGACAAGGAAATATTAAGCTGATTTATTATTACAACCCATGTAGGAAGTTAACAGCAGATATTTTCAGTGTTATGGCAGGGGAAGGCCATATGAAAGAGGTATGGTGTGGAGACTTTAATGCCCATAATAGCTTGTGGGGAAGCACACATACAGATAACAATGGAAATGTTGTGGAAGAGATGTTAGATGAAAGATCGTTAATTTGTCTAAACAGTGGTGAAGGTACCATGGTGGATGTGCATGGGGCACATCATCATGTATTGACCTGACTCTGGTATCCAATTCTTTAGTGAGCACCTGTGAATGGACGGTTATGAACAGGACAACTATGGGAAGTGATCACTTCCCAATACTTAACAGTTATTAAAACTGAAGTATGTATACAAGAGGGAAGATGTTTTACAAGATGGTGTTTTGACAAGGCAAATTGGGGAAAATTTAGGCAATACTGTGTTCATTGTCATTTGGTAACATTAGAAGGTGGCATAGAAGAGTGTTCAAGTAAGGTAACCAATCATATTCTGAATGCTGCACTAGCAAGTATACCTAAGAAAAGTACACAGGGTAGGAAGAAGGTTGTACCCTGGTGGAATGACGAATGTAGTATTGCAGTAAAAGAGCGAAACAAGGCATTCAGAGAGCTGAGGAAGAATTATGAATAGTGAACACTTAATAGAGTACAAAGAGAAAAAAGGCAGTAGCTCGAAGGATTATTAAAAACAGGAAAAGGTCAACATGGAGAGAATTTTGTTCCACCCTTGGTAGAAAAACATAACTAGGTGATGTCTGGGGTATGTTTAAAAAAATGAGTGGGGAAAGGGTATCAGTTAAAACTCCAACTCTAGTGGATGGGAACAAGATGGCTGTATCAGACAAAGAAAAGGCAGAAGTCCTAGGTAGAGCATTTGCAGCAGTGCATAGAGGAGACCATCTTGGTGAGAGTCATACTGTAGACAGCAAAGGGAGCATAAACTCAGAGAAAATGCAAGCTTAAAAAATGAAGTGAAAGAAGATATGACTGCATTAGATCTTGAGCTCACAATGTCAGAGCTTAAGAGATCTTTGCAAGATAGTGGACACACAGCTCCAGGATATGATCAGTTAAGCTATGCTATGTTCCGGCAGTTGCCTATGCAATCAGCGCAACTGGTGCTGAAATTGTTTAACAGAATATGGAAGGAAGGGGTTATCCCAAGTGGGTGGGAAAGGTTCAGGTTCAGGTTCAGGTTACTTTATTTGTACCCGTAGGTAGATTTGTTTTGCAGTCTGGTGACATCCATATTTACAAGCCACAAATTACATTCAACATAGACACAAACACAGGCACATATGAAGCTGACTATAAACATGATAAGAATACTCAAGGCTCCATCAATCAGGGTATAAAAAGACAAAGATATGGGAGAAAAACCAGAGGTAAGAGAGAAGGGTCATATTAGAAGTTAAAAACTAGTCAAAGAGGTTAAAAACTCAAAGGTCTAAAACCCAATAAAATATTTAGAACCCAAGTGACATCCTACAAAAATAAGTAAATATAAAATTGAGTTAATTATGTGCAATATATTTTTACAGCTTGTTCAACTCTTTGACAGCAGCAGGGACAAAGCTGTTTTTGTAGCGCTGGGTTTTACTTTGTGGGACAGCAAACCTCCGTCTTGAGGGAAGAAACTGAAAGTGGCAGTGCAAAGGGTGGGAGTCATCATTTAAAATGGAGGTAGCCATCCTCTGTACTTGTCTGGTGTACAGGGATGTCAGGCTCAGCTGTGACTCACCAAGCAAACGACTGGACCATCTAACTACCTGATCCAAGGATTTCCTCTGTTTCAGTTTTATCTGACCAAACCATGACACTAAAGAAAAGGATAAAACAGATTCAATAAAATCCCGATAAAACATTGTCATGATGGTTCGGTCAACTTGGAAGCGTGCAAGTTTTCTCAAGCAATGCAAATGTTGCTGACCCTTTTTGCACACCCTTTCACAGTTCTCTTCAAAGTTTAAATTACCATCAATAATCGTCCCAAGATATTTGTAGGATTGTACACATTCGGTGGTCTGGCCTTTTAGTACGGTGACTTTGTGCCTGGGATTTTTCCTTCTAAAGTCAATAATCATGTCTTTAGTTTTTGTCGTATTCAGCTGCAGGTAGGAATCCTCACACCAGTGAACAAAATCATCAACTACTGGGCCGTGGCCACTCTCACCATCCTGGAGGAGACTGTCAATAACTGAGTCATCAGCATACTTTATAATGTGTCTGTTGTCATGTCTGCTCCGACACATGTTTGTGTACAGGATGAAGAGTAGTGGTGACAACACACACCCCTGAGGAGAGCCAGTAGAAGAGCACTTTAAGTCAGACAATGTACCATTGACCCTTAGTCTCTGCGTCCTGTTGGTTAAGAAATCCAGAATCCAACCCACTAGATTATTGCTCAAATCAAATTGCTGCAGGAGCCTTTCAACTAAGATATGAGGTTGGATTGTATTAAAGGCGGCGGAAAAGTCCACAAATAAAAGTCTGGCGTGTGTCCCATTAAAATTCAGATGTTTAAAAAGCATGTTAAACAGAGTGACAGTGGCATCCTCCACTCCTCTGTGAGGCCTATAGGCAAACTGCAGAGGATCCAATGCATGCTCAGTCTGCTTTAGGACCTCACATCTGACCAGTTTTTCAGAAATTTTCATTAAAATTGAAGTCAAAGCAACTGGTCTAAAGTCGTTTACCATTTTAGGACAGCTGGATTTTGGAACGGGAACAATCACGGCTTCTTTCCAGATCTTAGGCACATGTTGTGTCTGTAAGGACTTATTGAAAATGTAATGAAATATAGGACTCAGTTCATGTGCACAGGACTTTACCAAGCGCCCACATATATTATCAGGGCCCTGACTTTTATTCACTTTTACAGCACAGAACTCCGTTTTAACATCCTGCACCTCAATATTAAAGTGCTGATTGTCTTTGAGTTTCTGTTTCAAATCTTGGGTTTCTGTGCTAAAATCAAAGGAGTCAAAACGACCATAAAAACAATTAAGAGCATTAGCCAGCTCTGTGTCTGAATTAAAACCATCTAAAAACACACGATTACTGCGCTCTGTGCTCTGAAGACCTGCAATAGTTTTCATACTGGCCCAGGCTGAACCAAGTTTCTTTGTTGCCATCTTGCTTTCCAACTCTGATTTATAATTCTGTTTTGCTCTTAAAATTTCGGCCTTCAGCTCCTTTGTGGCAACCTGTAGCTCAGAAAGAGACCCCTGCTTAAAGGCAAGTGCTTTCCTCTGTAAGCAGGATTTAACTGATTTTGTAACCCATGGTTTGTTGTTGGGATATATTTTGACACGTTTACGTGGAACAATCTTATTTTTACAGAAAGCCATGTATGAGCATGTGACGTCCACCAAAGAGTCCAAATCATCCCCGCAGGACAGTGTGAACATCTCCCAGTCTGTACAGTTAAAGCATTCCTGGAGGCTGTGCACTGAATCTTCTGTCCACACATCAATGTCTCTCGTCTCCACCTTGCCTCTTCTGAGAGCAGTTTTATATGTGGGCAGCAAATGTACACAGTTGTGATCTGAGGATCCTACAGGAGGAAGGGGGCTGTGATTTATAGGCCCTCCCTATGGATCCATAGCACAGGTCCAATGTCTTTTTTCGCCTGGTTGGGCAGGAGACATACTGATAAAAGTTTTTAAGTGTCTTCTTGAAAGACACATGGTTGAAATCCCCAAGAATGAAGTTTGGCGCCTCTGGAGAAATTGATTGCAGCTGCTGGATCACATCAAAGATAGTGCTGCAGGCGGAGTCAGCGTCTGCCCTCGGATGAATGTACACAATTGTGATGAAAAGTTGGGGGAACTCGCGAGGCAAATAAAAGGGGCGTAGTGATACAGACAGCAGCTCCACATCGGATGTACAGATGCGCTCTCTGACCGTGACAGATGTGCAGTACTGCTTATTAATATATAAACATACGCCGCCCCCCTGACGCTTCCCCGTTACCTCTTCCTGCCGATCCGAGCGCAGCGGGGCTCCAAAGCCGTCAATCCACAGGTCTGTGTCTCGGTCATGCGCAGTAAGCCAAGTCTCGGTATAAGCCATGACACAGCGGTTCTTAAAGTCCTTCTGGTAGCGTACATTCCCTTGAATTTCATCCACCTTGTTTCTCAGAGACTGTACGTTCCCAAAAATCAGAATCAGAATCAGAATCAGAAAAAGATTTATTGCCAAGTACATTAACAGATCACTGATAACATACGAGAGAATTTGACTTGACACAGAAAATGAACCTGCATTTCCAGTGACACGGCTGCATCGGGGACGCGCCTGCCAATAGGATGGTACAGATAAGAAATCATACAATAGGAAGGAGCAAAAAAATCATTGAATTCAGAATATTGACCATAAGTAATCAATATTATGATTACAAAGACAAAAAAAGCCCACGATGCACATTCAAGACCAGAGTCCACAGGACACAAGGAGAGCAGTGAATGTTATCTTGTTGTCAGTTTCTGGGTCAGTGTGGATGTAGTGTTGAAGCAATGTTGTATCAATATGAGCACAAGGACACTTTGGCAGAAGATGTTTTGTCTGGCTGCAGCAATTGTCCTTGGCAATTGTCCCAAGCAGCTACTGTCCAGAGGCCGTGTGCTCAGTGTTTTGAAAAACAAAGACTGGGGATTATCAGGAGGATTTTTGTAAGGGAAATTGAGCCAAATAGACTGAACACAGAGAAAGAACTTTATTTTCTTCTGCAGATTCAGTGTTTAATCCTTCATTGCGAGGGCTTTGAGTCCGTCGTGGATAGACTTAAGCGTAGATGTAATCCACCTTCCGAGACAGTTCTCCATTTGTCGCTATCAAAGTCTCCTCCATTTTTCCAATTTGATGGATGCACCTCGCGTGGCCAGCATTTTGATAGGTTGTATCCATCTTCAGCAATTTGCGGTACACCAGGACAATCCCAGTTCCAATCAGAACGATCCCAGTCACCATTATTACGAAGATATACAAATCTTCAATATCTTCGATAGAGAGATTACTCAGGCACAAGATCCTCCAAACACTTGTCACCCGTAAATAGCCCGCTGGAGCCGTCCCTGCGGGGCAAACAGCTTCCCCCGGAGCACTATTCCTTGTTGAAAAAATAGTGTCAATTGCGTTCAAAGCCCAGCTTATCAATTCCATAATTTCTTTTCGATAATCAGCAGTAGACGCAGACAGACAACAGCAAGCTGGGATCCAGTTAGTTAGGGAAGTGGGGAGCTAGAGCAGAGAGAAAAGAGAGAAGCGTCTACTCTCCTTGAAGAGCGGAAGTGACATCTTCTCAGGCGCAGTTTCACACCTCCACGCCTTCCGCACTTCCTTCTGCCGTCTCTCTTTTCACCGCTATGTCCGTCTCTCAAAATAAAGTCCGGCAGTTGCGGCTTAGGCTCAATCACAGCCGCTGCATCAACCGTGTTTAAATGCAGCAACATGTCCCTGGAATAATGTATTCTGTCCGCCATGATGCCGAACTCGTTTACCTCATAGACAAAGAGCCGGAGGAAAAGTAGCAGCAGTGCAAGAAAGGGAAGGAAGTCCATGTTGTTGGAACCAGGGAGCTCTTCGCCATATAGTCCACAAACACTCCAGGGCAGAAACGACAGAGGATTTCGTAAAAACATATAAAAGTACATAACAACAGACACACAGACAACAGAATTTTTCACCAGCTTCCGGTTGCTGCGTGCGCATGCGCCCACCCCCTAAATATGTGGGCTGTAATTTTACCATTTAATAAGCCAGGGAAAGACCCAGCTCATCAGGAAACTGCAGGCCAATAGCATTAACGTCACACTTAGGGAAATGGTTGGAGAAGGTGTTAGTTTACAGACTCTCATATGTACTAGAGCAAAAATAATTAATAAACGACTATCAGAATGGTTTTAGAAGAGGAAGATACACAGTGGATGCTCTAGTTAGGGTAAGTAATGATATTGAAAAGACTCTCAAAATGAAAGACGTAATGGTTGTAGTTTATCTGGATATTGAAAAGGCTTATGACTCATTGTGGAGGGATGGACTTCTTATCAAATTGAATAAAATGGGCATTGGTGGTAGGATGTATAATTGGATAATGGATTTTTTAACACACAGGACAATTAGGGTTAAAGTAGGATCAGAAGTTTCTAATGACTCTGAAATAGAAAATGGTGTTCCTCAGGGGAGTGTGATAAGCCCAGTTTTATTCAATATAATGATTAACCCTTTAACTTGGTTAACCCCTTTAACCCGTTTCCCCAGGTGCCACATGGCACCTTTGGCAACGCAAGGCAACTCAAGGCCCCCCCCCCCCCCGTTGGTCAAGAGTGGTAACAATTTTTCTCAATAAAATAGTTCAGATTTCCAAGGCTATAACTTGAAAGTTACAAGAGATAATGATTGACTGTCAATTAGAAAGATGTAGAATATGATCCAAAGTTTCAGATAGGAATAAATTTATGCATCCTATTTGCATAATGTCGTGGCAGCTATTTAAATTACATAACTCAGTCAAAAGTGGACTTTGGACACATTTACATAAAGAATGGTCTGTTTTTTTTACGCTGATTTGTCTACAGGGGTATGTTTTCATCTAATCTTCAAAGTATATGAACCAGAAAATCAATAAAATATCAAAAAATCATATATTTCTCTTACCTGTTGCCGGGTGGGGGAGCTCGCCCGCCCACGTGACCGGTCCATTTTCGTCCATTGTAGTAGATGTTTGTGTGTTTGCTCAGCCATTTACATCGTGTACCACATCTACAAACTCTTATGATTACCCCACGTGAATTTTGTTTGTATTACACGACTATTTTTCCTGTAAAATGCAGTTTTCCTGTGAGAATGCATGACGATCCCAGGCGCCGCCATCACGGTACTGGTAGCAAAGCTTTTTGTCCATCGTGGTCAATGTATCACGTTACTTAGTAATTTACACCCGCTTCCACATCTACAAACTCTTATGATTATCCCACGTGAATTTTGTTTGTATTACGCAGCTATTTTTTCCGTTTCATGCAGTTTTAGTCATCATCGTGGCAGCGATGACCAAACATGGCGGAATCCACATTGGTGTGTGAGCTCAAAGTGGAAAAAGGAAGAATAATAATGAGGATTTCTTCTTCTTTGCTATATTCCATGTCAGCCATGATTCCTTCGGCGCATGTCTGCCACCTTCTAAACTGTCAGATCAATAGAGATTAGTACAAATTCTCAGTATAGCCGGGGGACGTCAATAAGTTGACACATGCAGTTGCTGTGCTGTGCCACTGGGGGCGCACGACCCGTCCATTTAATATGGGCAGTTAAAGGGTTAATGACATGTTTGAGGATCAAGAGGGATCCATCAAAACAGCACTATATGCAGATGATGGAGCCATATGGATGAGGGGAAGAAATGAGAAATTTGTGTTCAAAGACATCAGGAAAGCAATTGAAAAAGTGGAAAAGTGGTCATATGACTGGGGATTTAAATTTTCAAACAGTAAAACCTGCTATATGACGTTCACACACACAAAACCCCCCCCCCCACAGAACTGGTACAGAACCATTAACATTATATAAGATAAGATAAGATAAGATAAGCCTTTATTAGTCCCACAACGGGGAAATTCCAGGATTGCAACAGCACAGGGATAACAACACTCAGAGCAACAATCAGAAGGCAAGAAAAAAACAAGCAAGCAAGAGCAGCTAATATACATATGTACATATTACTATAAAATATATATATACACACACACACACAGACACACAGTGCAGAGCATTGTAGCTGGATGGAATAAATATATGAATATATGAACACACAGTGCAGAGCATTGTAGCTAGATGGAATAAATATGTAAATATATAAACACCCACAGTACGGAGCATTGCAGCTAGGTGAGGGGCTGCCCATGCCTGCGGCAGTCCACCACCAGCTCCTTAGTTTTCCTCGCGTTGATCTGGAGGCAGTTCCGATGGCACCAGTCCACGAAGTCCTGGATAAGCCCTCTGTACTCAGCTTCATCTCCATTGGAGATGAGGCCAACGATCGCAGAGTCATCAGAGAACTTCTGTAGATGGCAGTGTGTTGTGTTGTGTGAGAAGTCCGCAGTATAAAGAGTGAACAGGAAGGGAGCCAGCACCGTTCCCTGGGGGGCCCCCGTGCTACTGATGATCGTGTCGGACACACAGTCCCGGGTTCTCACAAACTGAGGCCGGTTCGTGAGGTAGTCCAGGATCCATGATGACAGGTGCTGGTGCTGACAGGTTGATATAATCAACCAATAGAGAAAATCAGTGAGTTCAAATATCTAGGACTGTGGTTTGATAGTGCATACACATGGAGAGTTCATGTTGAAAATCTGGAGACAAAGTGCAAAAAAGTCATTAATCTCATAAAAGCTGTAGCTGGACACGAATGGGGTGCAGGTAAACCTGCATTAATTGACATTTACAGAGCACTAATTGTTGTGTTCGTGTTCGTTGAGGAGAGAAGAGACTTGCAGTTGAACCAACGTAACTTTATTTTTTAGCGGCAGCTCACACAGACACTTTCACATCGGCTCCCATGTTGGCCGTTTCTTATTCTACTGAGTGCATCATTCCAACAAGCGGTAACAAGGTAGCAGCGACGCCTAGTGGTAAACACTGATCATTACATCCTCCTTTCTTTGAGGTGAATAAACATTAATAAACATTGATGCAAAACAGTGTATATGCATTCAGTATGAATGGACTAATACAAAACACAAATTTCAGTTCTCCCTGAATCAACATGCCCAAAGAAATTAACATCTGTTACATTTTTCTTATTCTTTGCTTTTTGCTTTTTTTTTTTTTTTTTTTCTTATAAGTCCAACCTATCTGGTTTCTTTATTTCTCATTTTGATCTTCTCGGTTCATCTTTGTCAGGTGGAACATTTGCTTCACAGTTCATAAGAGGTGTGGTTGTGGGAGATTCTGGGTGAGCATTATTGGGCCCACCAGGTGCTTGTGGAGTCTTGAGGAGACTGCGGCGATTGCGCCTGAGCACCTGTCCATCCTCGGTTCTCACTGTGAATGATCTTGGAGCAACTTCCTGTAATACAACTCCTTTAGTGTTCCAGCCAGATGCATCCTCGATCCTAACTGGGTCGTTGTTGGCCAGTGGAGAGAGTGGTTTGGCTGAAGTGTCATAGAATGTCTTTTGTTTCAGTTTCTGCTTCTCAAGCTTGTTTCTGAGTTTTGTATCTTTCCTTTGTGAAGTAGCATTTGGGTAGCTGGGAAGCGTTGTACGCAGCTTTCTGTTCATTAGTAGCTCAGCAGGTGACAGTCCGCACTGAAGTGGAGAGGCGCGGTAACTGAGTAGAGCCAAGTATGGATCCGAGTTGCTGTCTGCAGCTTTCTTAAGCAGTTGCTTCAGAATGTGGACGCCTTTTTCTGCTTGTCCATTTGATTGTGCATAGTGTGGGCTTGACGTCACATGCCGAAATTCATACTGTTCTGCAAACTGCTGCCATTCCCTGCTACTGAAACATGGTCCATTATCTGTCACCACAATGTGTGGGATGCCATGCCGAGCAAATGTGGATTTGATATGAGTGATCACACAGGCTGATGTAGTGCTTGAGAGTAGTGCCATTTCTGGAAAGTTGGAAAAGTAGTCCATGACTACTAAGTAGTCTTTGCCTTTAAGGTGAAACAGGTCTATCCCTACTTTGTGCCAAGGGGATGCAGGACTTTCAGATATCACCATTGGCTCTTTGCTTTGTTTACTTCGGTGTTTCTGGCACGTTTCACAACTACTCACAAGCGTCTCGATGTCTTTGTTTAGTCCAGGCCAGTACACTGACTCCCTTGCTCTCCTTTTACATTTTTCAATCCCAAGGTGTCCTTCATGTATCCTGTTTAACAAATCTGGTCTTAGAGCCTCAGGGATGACTATTCTTCCTTTCTTCAGTAATAGTCCATCAACAAAACTGAGATCTCCTCTGACATGGTAATAGCGAGGGCAAGATCCTGCAGGCCATCCCTCGTCCATGTTCTGAATGACACGCTGTAGCTCGGTGTCCTGTGATGTCACCTCAGCTATTTGTTTCGACTTTGTGTCAGATACTGGCAGAGCACACAACACCATGTTGATGTGATTTTCAATATCCTCATCTGTGGAACTCAGACACTTTTCAGCAGGTGCTCTGGACAAGGCATCTGCGAGTATCAGGTGCTTTCCCGGTGTATAAACCAGTTCAAAATCGTACCTTTGCATTTTCATCATTAGGCATTGGATCCGTGGGGACATTTCGTTAAGATTCGTCTTGATAATGGAGACAAGTGGGCGGTGGTCAGTTTCCACAGTAAAAGACGGCAGTCCATAGACATAACTGTGAAACCGCTCCAGCCCGTAGGAAACGCCTAAACACTCCTTTTCAATCTGGGCATATTTGCATTCAGACTTTGTCATAGCCCTTGACGCATAGGCTACTGGTTTCCAGTACTCTCCTTCTGCCTGTAGGAGCACTGCTCCGATGCCATCTTTGGACGCGTCAGTTGACACTTTGAGCTTTTTCCGGTGGTCATAGTAGGCTAATGCTGGTGCTCTGGTAAGAGTTTGCTTAAGTCTTTGCCACTCTTGCTCATGTTTTTTGGCCCATTTAAAGTCACAGTCGTTGTGTAAGAGCTCTCGGATGCATGACGTCTTTGCTGTGAGGTTGGGAATAAATTTGCCTATGAAATTTACCATTCCCATGATGCGTAACACGCCCGTTTTGTCTGTTGGTCTTGGCATGTTCAGTATTGCTTTCACTTTATCGCCATCTGGTTGTATGCCTTGAGCTGTGAGTTTGTCTCCGAGGAAGAGAATCTCTTGTACTGCAAACTCACACTTGGCTCTATTGAGTTTCAGCCCGTACTTCTGAATGCGCTCCATCACTTTGTTAAGTCTCTGGTTGTGCTCTTGGAGAGTCGAGCCCCATACAATAATGTCATCTATGTAAACTCTGACTCCCTCTAGGCCTTCAATGATCTGTTCCATCGCTCTGTGGAATATTTCTGGTGCAGATTTTATTCCAAATGGCAGCCTAAGAAAACAGTATCTACCGAAAGGTGTGTTAAAAGTACAGTACTTAGTGCTGCTCTCATCCAGTTTTAACTGCCAGAAACCCTGAGAAGCGTCGAGCTTTGTGAAGTAGTTAGCTCCTGCCATCTCACTAACTATTTCCTCACGTGTGGGGATTTGGTAGTACTCGCGCTTAATGTTCTCATTTAGATCTTTTGGGTCCATGCACATTCTCAACTCACCATTCTTTTTCTTTGTGACGACAATCGAGTTGACCCAGTCTGTGGGCTCCTGCACCTTTTTGATCACGCCCATGTTGGTCATCCTGTCCAGTTCTCGTTTGAGGGCTTCACGCAGTGGAGCTGGGACCCTACGTGGTGCGTGCACAACTGGTTGGGCGCCTTCTTTTAGCTGGACTTTATATGTAAAGGGCAGTGTGCCAAAACCTTTGAACACATCAGAAAAGTTTTGCACAATAGCGTTAGTGTCACACTTGGAATCTGATTCAATGCAGTACACTCTTTTCACTAACCCTAGCTCTTCACAGCTTTTATCACCCAACAGTGATTCACATTTCTCATTCACAACAGAAAAGTTTACATTGTGCACTTTACCTTTAACAACAACATTCAGTTTACAGGTACCAAAACACTGTATGGGTTGCCCATTGTAATCTTTCAACCCTGATTTCTTTCTGTATATGTGTGGCTTAACCTGCATTTCCTTTACATCAGACATGCTAATGAGGTTGGCTTTTGCACCAGTGTCCAGTCTCATAGTGACGATAGTCCCGTTAACCAGCAGAGGAGTGGTCCACTTGTCCTCATTGGTAATGCTGTTGACTTTTTCTCCTTCATTTTCACAGTTAACGATGCCCACAAAGAAAGTGTCACTTAAGTCTGTGTCTTCGACTACATTCACGTTTTTGCCTTTCTTTCCTTCCTTTCTTTTGGTGAAGCATTGCTTGGCAAAATGATTCTTTCCATGGCAGTTGGAGCATACTTTACCAAACGCTGGGCATTGCTTTGGCTTGTGCTGTAATCCGCAACGCTTGCAGAAGAACGTGGGATCCTCGGTCCGCTGTGCAGTCCCGGCCCGTGAGCGACGCCTCCCGCTCTGAGATGACACGGCGCCGACCACTGCTCCTTCACTCGGAGGTGTGGCGCCTGGCATGCCGCAGAACGTTTTCATGTGCTTCTGAGACAGTTCGCTTGCCTGGCAGAGTTTAACAGCCATCTCCAGCGTCAACTCCGTCTCACGAAGCAGTCTCTCTCGTAACTTTTTGTCCTCAACACCAAACACAATTTGATCTCTGATCATTGAGTCCTTCAATGTCCCAAAATTGCAGGATTGTGCTTTCAAACGGAGAGCTGTCAAAAAACTGTCAAAGGGCTCACTCTGTTGCTGCATACGAGATCTAAACATGTATCTTTCATATGTCTCGTTTTTCTTAGGAGTGCAGTGAGCATCAAACTTAGCGAGCACGACATCCAGCTTATTTGGGTCTTCACCCGTTCCGAACACGAACGTGTTGTACACTTCAATGGCCTGTGGCCCCGCTAAGTTCAGCAAAAGTGCTACCTTTCTCGAGTCCGGCTTCGTGTCCAGTCCCATGGCCGTGACATACAAGTTGAACTGCTGCTTGAATGCCCGCCATTTTTCATCTACGTTACCTGCCAATTTCAGGTTTTCCGGCGGCTTCAACTCCATGACGACTTCTCACGTGGTCGCTCAGTTCATGCAGTTTACTCCTGGTACCATGTTGTGTTCGTGTTCGTTGAGGAGAGAAGAGACTTGCAGTTGAACCAACGTAACTTTATTTTTTAGCGCCAGCTCACACAGACACTTTCACATCGGCTCCCATGTTGGCCGTTTCTTATTCTACTGAGTGCATCATTCCAACAAGCGGTAACAAGGTAGCAGCGACGTCTAGTGGTAAACACTGATCATTACACTAATGCGATCAACAATAGACTATGGATGCATGATTTATGGAGCAGCAGCAAAGACGACTCTGGAAAAAATAGACAGAATGCAACATAGAGTGCTTCACCTGTGCATTGGAGCCATCAAAACAACACCAAACAATGCAGTTTTAATAGAAGCAGGAGAAATGCCAATGGATTTGAGAAGAGATAAACTCGCATTATCATACTGGGTCAAGCTGAAAGGCAGTGAGGAAGCAAATATTTCAAAAACAACACTACAAGACTGCTGGGAATATTCTAACTTCCAGGGACACAGGTTTGGGTGGACAATTGAAAGAAAAGCCAGAATGTATGGCCTACACACTATTGATATAGCTAACACCAGTCCAGTGAGTAATGTTCCCCCTTGGCTGTTTCCAGGAATAGAAGTAGACGCTAGTCTGCTAATGAGGAAAAAGGATTGGCATATGACTGAAGTTAGTGTTAAAACAAGCATCTACCTCAGGAACAATTACTATAACTTCTTACAGCTCTATACTGACGGTTCAAAGAACAAAGACGGCTCTGTTGGAGTTGGAGTATACATTACAGAGTTTAAAGTGACCATCGCAAAAAGACTCTCCAACAATACATCCGTGTATACAGCAGAGATGGTGGCAATAATTATTGGTTTGCAGTGGGTGGAGGAGGTCAGACCGGACAGGGTGGTGGTATGCACGGATTCACTTGCAGCTTTAAAAACCATACAGACACTAAAATCTACAAGGGAAGACTTGGTGATTGAGCTGTATCACAGTTTATTTAGGGTACACAGGGGTGGTGGAGGAGTTCAGTTTTGTTGGGTTCCTGCACATGAAGGGTTCAAAGGGAATGACTGGGCAGACAAATTAGCAAAAAGTGCTCTTGGGAAAGAAATAACTATACCATTGCCTCTTGGAAAAGGTGAAGGGAAAGCAGTAATCAAGAAAAAGGGAATTGAGCTATGGCAAAAAAGATGGGATGAAGATCATAAAGGTAGATCGTATTACAAAATACAAAAATCTATTGCAATAAAGAATTACATACTGTAACAACCAAAAGGAGGGAAGACATTATGGCAAGACTCAGACTGGATCATACAGATTTAAATGGCACTTTATTCACCATGGGGAAAAGTGAAAGTGACAAATGTAGAGAATGTAGAGTAAAAGAAAATGTCAAACACATCTTATTACACTGTCACAAGTATGGAAATGAAAGACAGATAATGAAAAATGAAGTTCGAGAGGCCAGTAGGGAATGGGATTTAACTGGGATTCTGGGAACAGATGGAGATGGAGAGGCAATTCACGAGAAGGGCTCTTTTCTCTTTTTTAAATAGCACAGGATTAAGTCATAGAATTTAGGGGTCGGGCTCAAATGACATAATGTTACACACTCTTGTACAGTGGGTGGTGATATGCGCCTTTCAGTTGTTTGCTATCCACCAGTAACGGAGAGAAGAAGAAGAAGAAGAAGAGTGGCAGTAATGCACCTGTAAGCTGGTTGGCAACCGCGTATCAAATCTAAAAGAATAAGAAGAAGAGAAGAAGACGCCGCCGAGGACGCAGTCCTAGGAAGGATAATTTTTTCCACACATAAGGAGTTGTTAAGAACTCCTTATACAAAGATATAGAGTGATGATAATCAAGTCAGTGGCGGTAATGCACCTGTAAGCTGGTTGCCAACCACCAATCAAATCTAAAAGAAGAAGAAGAGTGATGTCAGCCACAGGACTTGGTGGCAGGACACATCCAGTCCAAGGACGGATAATTTTTTCACACATAAGGAGTTGTTCAGAACTTCTTATAAGAACTCCTGATACAAAGATATACAGTGATGATATAGAGCAGGGGTGGGCAAACTACTGCCTGCGGGCCACATCTGGCCCATTGGACTTTTTAATCTGGCCTGCCAAAGATTGGTACATAATTGCCCAAATCATATCATATCATATCATAATTATGACTGCATTCATTTGACCTTGTCCTGTAATGCTTGGTAATTCCACCAGGTGGTGCATTAGGCGCAGCAAAACACTTGATTTTGCAGAGCCCGGGCTACTCTTTGTTATTACTCTGCTACTGCTCTGACAGCAGAACCCATTTGCAGCAATGAGTGGGCCAAAGAAAAGAAAAGTCGACAGTGGGTGCCGAGTGTTTAATAAGGAATGGACAACTAAATACTTTTTCACTGAAGTCAGGTCAAAGGCTGTATGTCTTATTTGCCAAGAAACTGTCGTGGTTTTAAAGGAATACATCAGTCGTCACTTTTCCACCAAGCATGCTAATTACACTAACAACCAGTCAATGCAAGAACGGACGGCTACTGCTCAGAGGTTGGTAGCTAAATTGCAGGCTCAGCAAAACATCTTTATCCGACAAACTGCCATCCAAGAATCAAGCACGAAGGCAAGTTATTCGTTGGCATTTAAATTAACAAAGACCAGTAAGCCTTTCTCTGAAGGGGAGTTTCTCAAAGAGTGCATGGTAGAGACAGCAGGTATATTGTGTCCTGAGAGCAAAAACAAATTTGAAAAAGTTAGCTTATCACGCAGGACAGTGACTCGCTGTGTTGAGCTGATTGATGAAGGCTTAGCAAGCAAGCTACCCAAAAAAGCGGAGTTATTTACATTATATTCCTTGGCACTGGATGAAAGTAATGACATTAAGGACACCAATCAGCTTTTAATTTTCATCAGAGGGATTAATGACAATTTTGAGATAACGGAGGAGTTTTTGGCCATGGAATCCCTAAAAGGGAAAACGCGGGGAGAGGACTTGTATAACAGCGTGTCGGGGGTCATCATGAGGCACAAGCTACCTTGGAGTAAGCTCGCCAACGTTACCACAGATGGATCGCCAAATCTGACAGGAAAAAACGTCGGGTTGCTCAAAAGAATCCAGGAGAGGGTGAAAGAGGACAACCCCGAACAGGAGGTAATTTTCTTACACTGCATAATCCACCAGGAAGCACTGTGCAAATCCGTATTGCAGCTTGACCACGTAGTGAAGCCAGTTGTAAAGCTCGTTAACTTTATTCGAGCGAGGGGACTTCAGCATCATCAGTTTATTAAGTTTCTTGAAGAGACTGAAGCCGATCACCAGGACTTGCTTTACCATTCCAATGTCCGCTGGTTAAGTTTGGAGAAAGTATGTCAACAAGTGTGAGACCTGAAACAGGAGATTATCTCATTTTTGGAGCAACTTGAGAAAGCTGATGATTTTCCTGAGCTGAGTGATACCGATTGGCTTTGTGATTTAGCTTTTGCTGTGGACATACTGACAGACATGAATGAGCTGAACGTGAAGCTACAAGGGAAAGACGAGTTTGTGCATGAAATGTACACAAACGTTAGAGCCTTCAAAACCAAGCTAGCTTTATTCTCAAAGCAAATGTCAAACAAGTCATTCACTCATTTCCCCACACTGGCTACACTGAAAGAGGCCCCTCGACATGTGAAAAAATACAGGAAATCACTGGATGACCTGCATGGAGAATTCTGCTGTTGGTTCTCTGATTTTGGAAAAATTGACAAGTCACTTCAGCTGGTGTCATGTCCCTTCACACAAGATCCTGAAACGGTGTCACAGGAGTTGCAGTTGGAACTGATTGATCTCCAGTGTGACACCATCTTGAAGGAGAAATTCCACTGTCTTAAACTGGCTGAGTTTTATGCTTCATTAAGCCCAGCAAAATTTCCAAATATCCAGAAGATGGCACAGAGGATGCTAGTGTTGTTTGGATCTACATATGTCTGTGAACAGACTTTTAATGTGATGAACACCAACAAAGCACCCCACAGATCCCAGTTGAGTGAGGAACACCTCAGATCTGTTTTGAGAATTGCCACAGCAAAACTAACAACGGACTTCGATGCACTGGCAGAAAAGGGTGATCAACAACACTGCTCCCACTAAAAGTGAATGTAAGTATTAACACTGTAATGTAATTTTTATGTTTATCTTTGATATGCTGATATGATATGATATGCTTTGATATGCATCTGGTGCTGGCCCGGCCCGTCTGTCAAATTTTAAAAGTCAATGTGGCCCCTGAGCCAAAAAGTTTGCCCACCCTGATATAGAGTGAAGTACGTGGCGGTAATGCACTTGAAAGCTGGTTGCCAACCACCAATCAAATCTAAAAGAAGAAGAAGAAGAAGAGTGATGTCTGAAGGTAGAGTTGAGGTTCAATTGGACACAGCAATGATGATAGAAGGACTACAGCTCCTGACCAGATAGAGTGATGATATAGAGTGAAGTAAGAGGAGACGAAGAAGAGTGATGTCTGAAGATAGAGTTGAGGTTCGATTGGACACAGTAATGATGATAGAAGGACTACAGCTCCTGACCAGATAGAGTGATACTATAGAGTGAAGTACGTGGTGGTAATGCACCTGTAAGCTGGTTGCCAACTGCCAATCAAATCTAAAAGAAGAAGAAGACCTGAAGAATACAGAGTGGGACCAGATAGAGTGTTATAGACATCATGTAGATATGGAAATCTCACTGTTTGAAGAAGAAGAAGAAGAAGATTGTTCATGTGGTAGACTGCAAGTCTAATTTAAAACATTACTGGCACATGCCTCTAGGGGGAACTACCTGTATTGTTCAGCACTACTATTAAGGGGACACATTAGAACAAGAGTGTGAAAACCCCACGCAGAATCCATGTTCAGTCATATTATGTGTGTTGCAGAATAAACGGCAGAGTTAGCCAAAGAAATAACTCAAGTGTGATCATTGCTACACGGTAGGATATCACACAATTGGCGACGAGGATTAAAAGAAAAAAAATCAGCGGCGAGAAACAGAGAACATTGCAAGTGTGGCGAACTCAAGTGACTCCAGTAGTTCGAGTGCAAGTTCAGAGGAGGAAAAACGAGGTTTCCCCACTACGACGAGCAATGGCGGCTGTAATCGGAACGGTAACCCCTTTTGATAACTCGACTCAGTCATGGGAAGAATATAGTGAAATGTTGGACTTTTTCTTCGAAGCTAATGACATTGAGGAGCCAGACAAAAGGAAGGCTGTACTGTTGAGTGGAGTTGGTGCAACTACTTACAGCTTGTTGAGAAATTTAATAAGCCCTGCATTACCGAAAGATAAAACGTACGACCAGCTTACTGCTGAGCTTCAGAAGCACTTCAGCCCCAAACCGAGTGAAATCGTGCAACGATTCAAATTTAATTCACGCATAAGGAGGAACACTGAGTCCATAGCAGAGTATGTGGCAGAATTGAGGAAATTAGCACTGCACTGTGATTACAAAGACTCATTGGAAGAAATGTTAAGAGACAGACTTGTGTGTGGAGTGAATGATGACCGAATGCAACGGCGACTTTTATCTGAAACAAAACTCACTTTTGCGAAGGCTTTGGAATTATGCCAAGCGATGGAAACAGCATCTAAAGATGTGAGAGAGATGCAAGGGAAGCTAACAGAGGACACAGCAACGCATGTTCGTGTGCCTAAGACCCAAGTAGGTGTCCACAAAGTGCTGACTGACAAAACTCAGCACAAATTCCCCAGTTGTTATCGCTGCAAAGGCCAGCACAATGCCGCCGAGTGCAAATTTGCCACTGAGCTGTGTCATAATTGTGGCAAGCGAGGGCACATTAAGAAAGCATGTAGAATAAAGGTGGACAGCGCACAGGTGCTGAAAGCGACAGTTAATGGGCAAAAGTATGAAAACAAGGGCCCAGGAAAGGAACAGCAAGCGAATCAACTGAGAGGGGAGGGAGAAAGTGATACAGAAGACATGGGTTTTCACACAATTTACAACACGTCAGAGGAGCTGACCAAGGTAGCGCCCATCACGCGTACCATGAATGTTAATGGAATGAAAGTAACATTTGAAGTTGATACAGGCTGTGGAGTAACCATATTAAGTAAACAGCAATATACACAACTGTGGAAGAAAACAGACACAGCAGAATTAAATCCCTGTTCATTAAAATTAAAAACATACACAGGAGAGAAGCTAGACGTGCTAGGCATGGCACAAGTGAAGGTGCAGCACGAAAACAAAGAAAAGGACTTACCTGTAGTAGTAGTTGGGAGCGAAGGACCAAATCTACTAGGGCGAAGTTGGCTACAAGAACTGGCCATGATTGATCAGTTGGTGAATAAAGTGGAATCTCAGCCCAAATTGCAGCTGGAGGAGATCCTCGAAAGACACGCTGAGGTGTTCAAAGAAGGCGTAGGACAGCTAAAAGGTGTCACTGCAAAGATTAATGTGGACAAGGAGGCCCAACCACGATTCTGCAAACCCCGACCGGTACCCTATGCAGTCAAGCCACTGGTCGAAAGCGAGCTACAGAGGCTGCTGGATGACAAGATCATTGAGCCAGTGCAGGTTGCAGAATGGGCGGCGCCCATAGTCCCAGTGAGAAAGCCGGATGGCTCCATTAGAATATGTGGAGATTACAAACTCACTGTCAATCGAGCATCACGGGTGGATCAGTATCCAATTCCTAAAGTGGAGGACCTCTTCGCACAGCTGAACGGCGGCCGACACTTCACGAAATTAGACATGAGTCACGCCTACCAACAAGTAGTCTTGGAAGAAGAATCAAGAAAGTATGTAACCATCAATACACACAAAGGCTTATATACCTACACACGCTTACCATTTGGAGTAGCTTCCAGTCCTGCTATATTCCAGAGAACTATGGAGGGCATCCTAGGTGGAATTCCGAATGTTGCCATTTATTTGGATGACATCCTTTGTACAGGACCAAATGAACAAGAACATCTGAAAACGCTGGAGGAAGTGCTTCAACGGTTGGAGAAAAGCGGTCTGAGGTTGAAAAGAAGCAAGTGTGAGTTCATGGGAAAAGAGGTGGTGTTCCTAGGCCACAAGATCAACGCCAGTGGTCTACACCCTCTAACAGACAAAGTGGAAGCCATTGCGGAGGCGCCTGAGCCACAAAATGTTACTGAGTTAAAAGCCTACCTGGGCTTGTTGAACTATTACCATAGGTTCCTCCCAAAGCTCTCCACGCTGCTGGCACCACTACATACCTTACTTAAGAAGGAAGAAAAATGGTCATGGGGGGTCAAGCAGCAGAAGGCGTTTGAAGAGTCCAAAGCGCTACTTCAGTCCTGTAGTGTGTTAGTGCACTATGATTCAAACAAACCACTCATCCTGGCGTGTGACGCATCACCCTACGGTGTGGGTGCTGTACTCTCTCATCGTATGGAGGATGGCTCAGAGAGACCCATAGGGTTCGTCTCAAGAACTCTTAGTGCAGCTGAGAAAAACTACTCCCAGCTAGACAAGGAGGGCCTTGCAGTAGTATTTGGTGTAAAAAAATTCCACAAATACCTGTACGGGAGACAGTTCGCTATAGTGACTGACCACAAGCCACTAATTTCACTGTTCAGTGAAATGAGAGCCATACCCCAGATGACATCTCAGAGAATTCAGAGATGGGCCGTTACATTAGCAGCGTATGAGTACACCATCGTTTACAAAGCCGGACGGGACCATACGAATGCTGACGCGATGAGTAGGCTACCCTTGGATGGAGGAAGAGACAGCACGCCTGAGGAGGAGGAGAGAGTGCTATTGTTTGAAGATATCGGCGTGCCCCTGGTGAACGCACAACAAATAAAGAAGTGGACAGACAAAGACCCTGTTCTAGCAAGAGTGCGAGAATACATCTTGCGAGGATGGCCGAAGATGAACAGTCCTGAGTTCATTCCCTATGCCCGACGACAGGATGAGCTCAGCACCCAGGAAGGTTGTATCCTGTGGGGAGGACGCGTGGTTGTTCCACCACCTGGTAGGAATGCCTTACTGCAACAACTACACCAAGCACACCCTGGCATCACTCGCATGAAAGCGTTGGCGAGGAGTTACATGTGGTGGCCCAACATGGATGCAGAGGTGGAGGCGCTTGTGAAGTCATGTGCGGCATGCCAGGAGAACAGGAACAGTCCTCCAGCAGCCCCACTACATCCCTGGGAAGTTCCAGATAAACCATGGAGAAGAATTCACATTGACTACGCAGGTCCATGGATGGGAAGAATGTTCCTGATCATAGTTGACGCATACTCAAAGTGGATCGATGCATATTCTGTGAGTAGCTCTACTTCTACTGTTACCATTGAATGTCTTAGAAAGAGTTTCAGCCAACATGGGCTACCTGAAATCATAGTATCAGATAACGGTACATGTTTTACGAGTGAACAGTTCCAAGAGTTTTCTGAAAAGAATGGCATACGTCACATCACGACTGCGCCATACCATCCTTCTTCTAACGGCTTAGCCGAGAGGGCCGTGCAGACATTCAAGTCACTCATGAAAAAGATGACAGGAGACTCTATTGAAACCCGAATGTCGAGAGCTCTGTTCAGCTATCGAATAACACCCCAATCTACAACTGGCAAGTCACCAGCTGAGCTGTTGTGTGGAAGGAAGTTGAGGTCAACATTTGACTTAATACATCCAGACTTCAGAAACAAAGTGCATGATAAACAAGAGAAACAAAAAGGTTATCATGACATGCATGCTAGAGAGAGAATACTGAGAGAAGGAGACGTGGTCTACACCCGCAACTTTGGCTCAGGACCAGCCTGGGTACCAGGAGAAATAACAGAAAAGACAGGCCCTGTGTCATTCAAGGTGACATTAGGTCATGGACAAGTGGTGAGGCGACACATCGACCAAGTTCGTGGTAGGAGCTCCATTCCCCTGCCGATGGCACCAGAGGTGTTGTCTGACACCCATCCTGAGGAGAGCATCAACGAACCACCACTTCAGGTGAAACCTGAGGTAACCGTCTCTGCAGATTCTACGGGCAGCACTGCAGCAGCCGAAACAGTGGAGCAGTCTGAGTCTTCACCTGCAGTTGGCTCACCCGCCGTGAGAAGATCTCAGCGAGCTAGGAAAGCTCCAGACTACTTGAAGGACTATACTTAGTCAGTAGTGAGTTCCCCAGCCACAGGACAAGAATGCGTCCTGGAACCTCACTGGGATGCGGTAGTCAAACCAAATCCCCAGTTAGACTGTTATGTGTGTTATACATGTAAAAAAAAAAAAAAAAAAAAAAAAGAGAAAGAAATTATGTGTATGGCACATGTGTTTAAGAAGTTAAAAGTAACTGTGATTGTTTAGGGTTAAATGGGAGTTCCAGGATGTCTAGCATAATTGGCTAGTGTAATTAAAAGTAGTTTAATCTAGAGGGGAGGGATGTGGTAGACTGCAAGTCTAATTTAAAACATTACTGGCACATGCCTCTAGGGGGAACTACCTGTATTGTTCAGCACTACTATTAAGGGGACACATTAGAACAAGAGTGTGAAAACCCCGCGCAGAATCCATGTTCAGTCATATTATGTGTGTTGCAGAATAAACGGCAGAGTTAGCCAAAGAAATAACTCAAGTGTGATCATTGCTACACGGTAGGATATCACAGTTCAGAACTCCTTATAGAGTAATGACCAGATAGAGTGTTATAGACATCATGTAGACATGGAAATCTCACTGTTTGAAGAAGAAGAAGAAGATAGTTCAGAACTCCTTATAAAAACTCCTTGTACAAAGCTATAGAGTGAAGAAGACGAAGAAGAGGTTGCTGTCATATAAGGTGATATTTATATGTGGTGTGTCTTTAAGACTGTGGTGACGTCACAGGTCAGAGTTGACCTTCACCGAGTGATATATGTATGAAAATGGCGATGTGTTGATGTTGCCGCCTGTTAATGTTCCCGCTCCTAGTTTTTAAAAGAGAACTTTGTTGAAACCACTATTCGTGTGGACCTCAGTTCTTTACATGGTGTCAGAAGTACTTGACGGACGCTCTGCTTCAGTAAGATGGCCTTGTTTAATCCCCCGGAAAGTTTTCCTTTTCATCGTCCAAATGAATGGGCGGGCTGGAAAGAGCGCTTTCTGCGTTTCCGGACGGCTACAAAACTGAATAAAGAGGACGGCGAAATTCAGGTCAGTTCACTGATTTACGCCATGGGCCCCGAAGCTGAAAACATCTTCAAATCATTCTCATTTACTGAGGAAGCGGATCAAAAGAAGTTTGACGTTGTGTTAGGAAAATACGACGAGTACTTCTGTCCCAAACGGAACGTGATCCATGAGCGCGCTTGTTTTCACCAGAGGCTGCAGCGGCCTGGTGAGAAAGTGGAAATGTTTATCAGAGCCCTTCATGAGATGTCAGAACACTGTGACTTTGGTGTAAAGAGAGATGAACATATCCGTGACCGAATTGTTGTGGGCATCCTCGATAAAGAGCTGTCACGTAAACTGCAGATGATGGCTGATCTAACGCTTGCCCAAACCATTCAAACAGTTCGCCAGTACGAGGAGGTTGTCCTCCAGGTTCACCAGCAGGGGGAGGCACACGCCACGGTGCAGGAGATCCAGGGAAAAGCAGCAGGCAGAGGAAGATCTCCATTTAAACCAAGGAAAGGAAAAAGTGGAGAGCAAAAAGACTCATGGTGTGGAAGATGTGGAAAATTAAAACACAGAGATCCTGAAAAGTGCCCAGCCATGAAATCAACATGCAACAAGTGTAAAAAGGTGGGTCACTGGGAAAAGAAATGTCACAGTAAATCAGTCAGAGAAGTCACTGAAGAGACAGTTTCCCAGACACCATTTTTTTTGGGCGCAGTCACAAAAACAGACAGAAATGATGACCCATGGACCATACAGCTTACAATTGGAACAACACCAGTCAATTTTAAAATTGATACGGGTGCAGATGCAAACATTATGGGACAAAAGACATTTAACGAACTAGTTCCTAAGAAGGAATTAGAGCCATCTAATGTCACACTGTGCAGCCCGGGTGGTCAATTGGACTGTATAGGGAAATTTCAAGCCTTCACAGAATACAAAGAAAAACCATATACTTTTCCTGTGTATGTCATCAGTGGCAATAATGCAAACAATTTGCTGGGCAGAGACACAGCAATGTCGATGGGGCTTGTGAAGCGTGTTGAAGAAGTACACAAAGCATTTGGTGAGCATGGAACACTTAAAACAGAACCAGTTAAAATCCTGTTAAAAGAGAATGCTCAGCCATACACAGTGCACACTGCCCGTCGTGTCCCTTTGCCACTTTTGCAGAAGGTTAAAGAGGAATTGCAGCGTATGGAGGAGAATAATGTGATTGAAGCTGTGATTGATCCTACAGATTGGTGCGCGCCAATGGTGCCAGTCCCAAGGAAAAATGGAAAAGTGCGGATCTGTGTCGATTTAAAGAGGTTAAATGAAGCTGTACGAAGAGAGAGGTATGTTCTTCCTACTGCAGAGGAAATCACTGCAAAACTTAGTGGAGCAACCACATTCACATCATTGGATGCTGCCTCTGGGTTTTGGCAGATTCCTCTCCATCCAGAAAGCAGTAAATTAACAACCTTTATCACACCCTTTGGGAGATATGCATTCAAACGTCTTCCATTTGGGATCACAAGCGCTCCTGAAATTTTTCAGTGCAAAATGACAGAAACCCTCAACGGCCTGGAAGGCGTGGCTATCTACATGGATGACATACTGGTGTACGGCGACACTCCTGAACAGCACGACCAGCGTCTCAGCAAGGTACTGGAAAGGATCGAGTCAGCCGGACTTAAACTGAACAGAGAAAAATGTAAGTTTAGACAAAACAAGCTTCACTTCTTGGGCCAAGAAATTGACAAATCAGGCGTGAGACCCGACCCTGATAAAGTCAAGGCAATCCGCGAGCTCCCTCCACCACAGAACGTGCATGACCTCAAGCGTGTCCTGGGCATGTTTAACTATCTACGGAAAATAGACACCATAAAGACTGCTACAGCAGCTGACTGTAACCTACAGTTGGTGTTGCGGTACATCAAGTCAGGATGGCCAGAATACATAGGCAATGTCCCAGCAGCTATCAGAGACTATTTTCCCATTAAAAATGAACTGTCTGAATGCGATGGAATTATCACCAGAGGAAGCCGCATGTTGATTCCGGATGTGCTCAGAGCAGACATCTTGGATCGAATACATGATGGACATCAAGGTCTGACAAAATGCAGAGAGCAGGCCTGCACATCTGTGTGGTGGCCTGGCATCTCATCTGAAATCAAACGCAAAGTCCAGTCCTGTCAGGTGTGTCGTGAGATGAGACCAGCTCAGCGAAAAGAGCCTCTCTTGTCAACCCCTCTACCTGATCGACCCTGGAAGAGACTTGCTGTTGACCTGTGTGAGCATAACAAGCACACTTACCTTGTTGTGTCAGACTATTTCTCTCGGTTCCTCGAGATACTTCATCTGCCAGTAACCACTGCTTCTCAGATGATGTTAAAGCTGAAGGCAGTGTTTGCGAGGTTTGGTTGTCCAGATGTGGTTGTATCTGACAATGGGCCTCAATTCTCATGCCAAGAATTTAAAAAGTTTGCAAGGGAGTTTGACTTTTTGCACATCACCTCAAGTCCACACAACCCTCAAGGAAACGGACATGCAGAGAGGGGAGTTCAAACAGCAAAAAGAATCTTAAAGCAGCAAGATCCTTTGCTCGCCCTCATGTGCTTTCGATCAACGCCCTGCACCACCACAGGCGTGAGTCCTGCAGAGCTACTTATGGGTCGAAAGATCAAAACAACTCTTCCTACACTCGAAGTGAATCTTCAGCCCCGATGGCCTGATCTGGAAGTCGTCAGGAACAAGGATGCAATGGAGAAACAGAAACAAGCATTCTACTTCAATCAGCGCCATGGAGCTAAACCCCTACCTTTGTTGAAGCCAGGAGATCCAGTCCTCACAAAGCTGGACCATCAGAAATCCTGGAAAACACCCGCTGTTGTCACAGGAGAAAGCAGCACACCTCGCTCCTTTCTTATTGAAACACCCCAGGGAGCAACTTTGCGACGCAACCGCCGTCACTTGCAACATGATCCTGAATCAGCCAGAGAGATACACTCTTCAGCTCCAAATGACCTGCAGCCAGAGATTGTCGATCAGCAGCCTGAAACTGCAGCTGCCGCTGACACTATTTTACCAGAATCCAGTGTCAAACCGCCAGACCCAAAGCAAGGACTGTTGTTTACCCGGTCTGGTAGAATGATTAAACCTGTGCAAAGACTAGATTTGTAGAGAAAAAAAAAAAAAGAAAAATGAAAAGAGAGAAATTCATGTGTTCACTGTGATAAGTGTGGTTATATGTGGTTCAATAATTAAGCCATGGGCTGTGGGGAAGGGTGAAATGGAAATGGAAAATGTTTGAATTGAAAATTGTTTTGTTCTGAAAAAAAAAAAAGCTAAAAAAAAGGGGGAGATGTCATATAAGGTGATATTTATATGTGGTGTGTCTTTAAGACTGTGGTGACGTCACAGGTCAGAGTTGACCTTCACCGAGTGATATATGTATGAAAATGGCGATGTGTTGATGTTGCCGCCTGTTAATGTTCCCGCTCCTAGTTTTTAAAAGAGAACTTTGTTGAAACCACTATTCGTGTGGACCTCAGTTCTTTACAGTTGCCAACCTAGAAGAATTCTGACTTTTGATATATAGAGTGATGTTTACTGAGCGAAGTACATGGGGGTAAGGACTACAACTCCTGACCAGATAGAGTGATGATATAGAGTGAAGTATGTGACAGTGATGCACCTGTAAGCTAGTTGCCAACCGCCAATCAAATCTAAAAGAAGAAGAAAGCTTGAGGAAAACATCACAAAGCTATGAAGAAGATGTAGAGTGAAGTACGTGGCTGCAATGCATCTGAGAAGAAGAGTGATATAAAGTGAAGTATGTGGCGGTAATGCACCTGTAAGCAGGTTGCCAACCGCCAATCAAATCTAAAAGAAGAAGAAGAAGACTTGGTGGCAGGACACGTCCAGTCCAAGGGCGGATAATTTTTTCACACATAAGGAGTTGTTCAGAACTCCTTATAAGAACTCCTGATACAAAGATAGACAGTGATGATATAGAGTGAAGTATGTGGTGGTAATGCACCTGTAAGCTGGTTGCCAACCACCAGTCAAATCTAAAAGAAGAAAAAGAAGAAGACATGAATCAGAAGGCAATCTGTTTGGTCAAAGATGGAGGTGGGAAGCGGAGAGGAGGATGTTTGGAGATCGGTGGAGCCTAGAAGAG
The DNA here is from genome assembly GCA_020510985.1 of Pholidichthys leucotaenia. Taxonomy (NCBI): domain Eukaryota; kingdom Metazoa; phylum Chordata; class Actinopteri; order Cichliformes; family Pholidichthyidae; genus Pholidichthys; species Pholidichthys leucotaenia. Next base: position 20,709,110 of record CM035840.1, on the reverse strand, counting down.
GCAAACGTAGATGCAAAGAAAATCAATCAAGAGCATTATCAAGTGCTGATGAATCAGAAGATGAGCAATCCCAAAATATACAGAAGGAGTGAAATGGTGAAAATGTGATAGTCTGTTGGTAATGTTAAAATTTGATGAAACAAGTCTGCCAAGTAACGTGTATATTGGCTACATGAACTATGAAGTCAGACTTTACATTCCTCCTCCACTCAGATGTTTCAAATGTCAAAAGTTTGGTCATGTAGCAGCGATATGCAAAGGTAGACAACAATGTGCCAGATGCTCCGGTGAACATGAATATCGCAAGTGTGAAAGAGGAGCCAAATTAAAGTGCTGTAACTGTGGTGGTGAACACAGCTCTGCATATCGTGGTTGTGAAGCCAGCAAAAGAGCAACAGAAATTCAGAAGATAAAAGTCTTCCAGGGATTAACATATGTAGAAGCTGCGAAAAAGGTGCCAGCTAAAAAGGTGGGAGTGGACTCTAACAGGAAAAGTGTGCAGGCTTGCAGTGTATGCAGCAGAATTTAGGAAGATTCTCTGGTTATGAAGGAAAATAATTTTGTCTTATTTGTGGTAGATGTGATAAACTGCACTGCACAAACCTCCAATAAAACAGAAAAAATCAAAATCATTGTGAAAGCAGCAGAAAAATATCTGGGCATTAAGGGGCTACATTGGGAAGCAGTTGAGGACTTGTTAAGTGGGGGATCTTTAAAGGCGTCGGCCGGACGAAAATTCAATATCGCTAAATCATATCTTAAATTTTTGTGTGAGACGAGCTAATTTGAACCGCACATGTTTTGGTGTCAACAAATGTCGCATAAGGTGACAATGCGCTCTTGAAGTATGCTGTCCTTGAGAGCTGTCTGACTCAGCCAAGCGATCAGCGGCTAAGATGGCCACTGACTGTGTGACGTCATTTCAGGAAGCGACACGCACACGCTCGGCGGACATTGCTTGTTTACGTTTTAAAATCAGCGATTATGGATATTTCTCGGAGTACTTGTGGATTACAAATAGATTATTTATTAAGATTAGGATTTCAGTAATCGAATTAATTATGGTTTGGCGTTGTGTTGTCTACGGGTGCGACGGTATACCAGAGGAGCATGCGGTGAGTGTTTATGAATTTCCCGTCCCTGGGAAAATCAGAACGGCATGGGTGAAATTCGTTCAGACAACGCGAAAAAATTGGAATGATGTCAGTAAATCACCCAACATGTGCAGTAGACATTTCGTTGACAGCGATTTCGAGAATAAGATGCAATTTGTGTCACGACTCGCCGCTCATCAGCGGCTTCAGCTGCGCGCACACACCTGCGCCTTGTCAGCAGCGGGCTATTTAGCCCACCTGCTGGACGCTGTCTCCCGGGCTCATCACCTGCCGACGCCAGCCACCTGTCCCTGCAAGTAAGCAACATTATCACTGATTATCCCTGTCTCGGTGTGGTGCCCGTTACCCTTGTCCTCTGCTTTTTTCCGGCTGAACGGCGCGCTGCTCTGCTGCCTGCGCATCAACCCAAGTACAAAGATGCGAGCACTACATACGATCCCCCAGCTCCTGAGAGACTGCAACCTAACACAAAAAACAGTTTCACACAATGAAACAACAGTGCATGTATTATATATATATATATAAAAATTATCCCATTGATTTTCATCATTTTTGGTGACATATCTCACACCTACAATTTATTTATTTCAGGCGCAAAGGGCTGTGAAAAAGTTGTTGATATGATCAACAAAACACGGGTCCTCAGGGATGTGCGAAAGCTGAGTCCAGGGCAGCAAACTTCAAATGTGGAGGCTTTCCACAGTCTGATTATTCATTTTGCACCAAAGAGTGTACACTTCTCATTCCTTGGAATGTTGACAAGGTGAGGAGATGCAATATGTGACCAAAAACATGAAATGCAATTATAATAACTGACATGTTTCAGGACCCAAGAGACAGACACAGACACGGGCAGATACAAAATAGTTATTCTTTATTGTCAAGTGTGAGTGAGTGTAGTGCAAGTGTGAGTGCAGATATAGCAGCCTGGTCACCGGAGCTGAGCGATACAGAAGACGACCTGGCAACCCTAGAACACACAAGCAGAAACCGTTAAGGCTGTTCAGCACAAAAGGACAAGTGCAGGTGTGCAGCTTACTTGAGGTTGTCTCTGACTGTATCTGGCTGTTCCCCGATGTCTGTGAGCTGTGGTGGTTCTGGTGCTTGAAGCTGTGACGGTGATAACTCCAGTAACCGTGGTGGAGTTCGTGGCGAGAGCGATGACTGCACTGACAGCTGTGACGTTGACTGTTCCCGTAGCCGTGAAAGTGATAATGTCCGTAACCGTGGTGACAATGACTCCTGTGACTGAGGGAGTGACAGTACCTGCAGCTGCAGTGGAGAGAATTCCTGAATTAGCGAAGGCCAGGAGGAGCTCCGGAAAGGAGAGGGTAATTCTCCGCCCGTTGGAGATACCGGTCCGCCGCCTGGGAGGTCCACCTGTGCACAGGGGTAAAGATTAGGCGTAGAAAAGCAAATAGTCTTCTTACGTGGTAGGTCTTGTCGTGGCGTTCTTGACTTGGCTGTGAAACGAAGCTCTGGCTCATACTCAGTCGAGGAAGACAGACGACTCCGTGCCGGGCTGTCAATGACGCTGGCTTTTAAGAGCCGCTGATTAACACCTGCTGGTCTGTGCGCAGCTGGAGCTGATGAGCGGGATGACGGCCCAGCGGCCGTCATGACAATAACAGTGCCAATTACATAGAGTTTCTGCTGACAGATCACTTATATGTCCAAAAATAAATCATTGTGATAATATTCTAATTACAGACTTTGTTTAGCTGCAATGCACTTTAATGAAAATGCAGGCCGCAAGCAGGCACAGAATCGTGATGGTGAGCTGGTCTTCATCATCAGGTACCCAAAATTCAAAAAAGGCGGATATAAACTGCAAGCAAAGAAAGTTAATCCAATTTTCGGTGAGTATAAGAAATATTAGTATCATTTTCTAGGCTTGTATATGATATTTACAGTGGGTGGAGGGTTGGTCTTCATTCAACTTTCACATTTCATAGCTTTTATCAAATTATGTTAATTTGGGTCAAATTTGTATTTCATACTGTAGCCAAATGGATGTCTAATTTTTATTGAATATATTTTTTTTCAGAATATGTGGATGATCTGATGAATACTCTCTTCAACAAAACCTTGGTTGATCCAACCCACTTATGGGAGCAGTGGCACTATGTACAAGCCAGAGTTCCCGCCACATTGAGTGCCAAATTCAACCCGAATTTTATACCATAAAATGGTAGAAAAATTATTCAAATGTATATGACATGCGACTTTGATGAATGCTGAAATATTAGAATTATAAAATTGACATGAACATTAATAAACTCAATATATGATTTTACAAAACTTTATTTAAATATCATTTTTCACAAATCTAATCTTGGTAGGCAAAATCCCTTGTAGTGATCTGATGGGAATGTTTCTCTGATGAGGCTCACAGCACAGGCAGGCAATATCACCCTCACTTCTTCCTATGCTGACGTCACTGCTGCCCGCCCCTATCGACAGATGGCGGTACTGCAGCATCACTAAGTGAAAGATGGGCTATTACCAAATAAAGTCATTTATGGAGGCTGGTGACACATATTAAATCACGGGAATGGCCAGAATGGAATATTTTCATACAATCAGTTTATTGGTTCAATAGAAAAATGTCACCGTCCGTTCACAGACATCATGGGCTGGTGGATCAACCACCAATCAAATCTAAAAGAATAATAATAATAATGAGATGAGACGCTGATACGGACTACAGCTCCTGACCAGATGGAGTGATGATGTGGAGTGGGTTGCGTGGCGGTGATGCACCTGTGGGCTTGTTGCCGGCCGCCCATCGAGTCTAAAAGAAGAAGAAAAAGATGATTGTTCAGAACTCCTTATAAGAACTCCTTATGCAAAGATATATAGAGTGATGATAATCAAGTCAGTGGTGGTGATGTGCCTGTGGGCTTGTTGCCAGCCGCCGGTCAAATCTGGAAGAAGAGGAAGAAGGAGAATAAGAGCTCCCTATACAAAGACATCGAGTGATGATGGTCAGGTCAGTGGTGGTAATGCACCTGTAGGCTGGTTGCCAACTGCCAATCAATCTAAAAGAAGAAGAAGACTGAAAAGTACCTATGTCCATGTACACTCAATACTTTGGGGCTCCTTTTGCATGAATTACTGCATCAGTGTGGCGTGGCATGGAGGTGATCAGCCTGTGGCACTGCTGAGGTGTTATGGAGGCCCAGGTTGCTTTGATAGCAGCCTTCAGTTCATCTGCATTGTTGGGTCTGGTGTCTCAGCTTCCTCTTGACAATACTCCATAGATTCTCTATGGGGTTTAGGTCAGGAGAGTTTGGTGGTCAGTCAAGCACAGTGATACCATGGTCATTAAACCAGATTTTGGTACTTTTGGCAGTGTGGGTAGGTGCAAAGTTCTGCTGGAAAATGAAATCAGCATCTCCACAAAGCTTGTCAGTAGAAGGAAATATGAGGTTCTCAAAAAATTTCCTGGTTTGACAACTACACCTACTTTGGGCTTGATATTACACAATGGACCAACACCAGCAGATGACTTCTTTTCAGATTAAAGTAAATTTTGCATTTCATTTAGAAATCAAGGTCCCAGAGTCTGGAGAAAGAGTGGAGAGGCACAGAATCCAAGTTGCTTGAGGTCCAGTGTGAAGTTTCCATAGTCAGTGATGATTTGAAACACCATGTCATCTGCTGGTGTTTGTCCTCTGTTTTATCAAGTGCAAAGTCAGTGCAGTCATCTACCAGAAAATTTTAGAGCACCTCATGCTTCCCTCTGCTGACAAGCTTAATGGAGATGCTGATTTTATTTTCCAGGAGGACTTGGCGCCTGCCCGCACTGGCAAAAGTACCAAAAGCTGGTTTAATAACCATGGTATCACTGTGCTTGACTGGCCACTGTGTACATGGACATACTTTTCAGTCAGCCAACTTTTCTATTAAAAATCCACTTTTTAAATCAATTTTATGTAATATTCTAATTTTCTGAGACACTGAATTCTGGGTTTTCATGAGCTATAAGCCATAATCATCAAAATTAAAAGAAATAAACACTTGAAATATATCATTCTGTGTGTAATGAATCTATATAATATAGGAGTTTCATTTTTTATTGATTTATTGAAATAAATCAACTTTTCAATCACACTCTAATTTATTGAGATGTATATCTGTATGACCTGTATATGACCTGGATGATCTGGATGACCTGTCTATCAGGCTCCAACTGGAGGAAGCAGCAGAAGACAAGCTGCTGCAAGATCCACATAGCACCCATGATTCTAATGAACTTCCTGCAGGTGTTAAGCCCACTGGAGGGAGGACCCATATGGCTTGTTCAGGCTGAGCCCAGCCGGATCCTATGGGCAGAAATCCAGTTACCAGTCACTTGCCACTGATGCTCATCCTTTCCCGTTCATAGGAGAAAAATGGTATACATTTTAGCCACAAGCCTTTAATATAAGGCTTAGGAAATTCAATAGTTACTGAACCAGAATAGAAGAAAAATGATTACACTTTAGCACCTTGGGGGAGCCAGATTATTTAGCATCTCAGACAAGAGACAGTGGATAAACATGGGAGAACAATACTCAGGAGGTTCCTGGTGAGATAGCAGGAAGGAGTCAAGGACGTAGGGGGTGGAATGCAGTGTGATGCAAATGTCATGTTGTGTGAAGAGAAATGCCATGAAACTTAAGAGGAGAGTGCCTGCTGAAATGTTCAGTCTGTTCTTTGCTTGTGAGATGTAAGTGTGTAATAAATCGTCTGAAATGAATCTGCCTCTTCATTTACACACTCCACACTGGTGACCCAAGATGTATTATGGAACACAAGGCAAGATCCCCGGAGCCGGCCCGGTCAGGAAGCTACAGCGAGGCGGCAGCCATCCCACAGACAGCCCGGACTGGAACCTCCAGCCACGCGTGTGCGGTTTCAGTCAAGCTACCAGATTTCTGGCAGCACAACCCACGCTCTTGGTTCCACCTCACCGAGGCCCAGTTCGCCCTCCGGGGAGTAACGGCAGACGGCACCAGATTCTACCATGTGGTCGCAGCGCTGGACGCCCGCACAGCTCAGCAGGTAGTGAGCCTGCTCAATCAACCACTTGTGCAGCAGCAAATATGAGGCGCTCAAGGCTGCGCTCATCCAGCGCTACACGCTCTCGGACTGTGAGAGAGCGGAGAGGCTCCTGACGCGGACCGAGTTAGGAGATGGTTCGGCCGTAGACCTGATGGAGAAGATGCTGGCGTTAATGGGCACGGATGACGGGCACTTTCTGTTTGCCCACCTCTTCCTCCGGAACCTTCCGACAGTGGCAAGAGCGGTTCTGGCCAATTCGCCGTTGCTGGCCGTGCGCGACTACCATGCGCTAGCCCAGGAGGCAGACCGGATCATCCTCACAACCAGGGCGATCACAGTCAACGCGGCAGCGGCGGAGCCCAGCGAGACGACCAGAGGAGGCGAGGAGCCACCGACGGTAGCAGCAGCGGGGGCCAAGGAGCGCCAGAGAGACACGCTCTTTTCTACCACCGCCGCTTCGGAGAGAAGGCACGCAGATGTGCGCCCCTGTGCCAATTCAAGCGCTCGGGAAACGCCAAGGCCGGGGGTCAGTAGCAGCTGCGACCCTCGGTGAAGAGAACAAGCTGCTCTACTTGACGGATGCATGCTCGGGGAGGTGTTTCCTCGTGGACACCGGAGCCCAGAAGAGTTTCATCCTGCCGACCTACGCTGACCGGCTGGCAGGACCTAGCGGCCCTGAGATGTTGGCAGCAAACGGCTCGGATATTAAGACCTTTGGTGAGAGGACTCTGCTCTTATCTCTACACGGCCGTACATATGAGTGGACTTTTGTTGTAGCAGCACTGAATTACCATATCCTGGGGGCTGATTTTCTGTGTGCACATGGTTTACTGGTTGATGTTGCTAACAGGCGCCTAGTTAATGCACTGTCCTTTGACTCTCTCCCCTGTATAGCTCAAGTGACCCAGCCAACAGCACAAGTCAACATCACAGCTACAGGCGGTAAGTTCCACACACTGCTCACTCAGTTCCCAGCACTCACGGTCCCGACGTTTTCCGCAGCCATCGCTAAACACGGGGTGGAGCACTTTATCACCACCACCGTGCCGCCCATTTTTGCAAGACCTCGGCGCTTGGACGCAGCTAAACTGGCCATAACGCGCGAGGAGTTCGCCAACCTGGAAAGGTTGGGCATCATCAGGCGCTCGAACAGCCCATGGGCATCCCCGCTACACATGGTCCCTAAGGCTGAGGGATTGTGGCGACCGTGCGGGGATTTCCGCAGGTTGAACAACGCCACAGTGCACGACCACTACCCAATTCCCCACATACAGGATTTTTCCGTTCACCTTGCCGGAGCACGCATTTTTTCCAAAATAGACCTGGTCCGCAGTTACCACCAAGTCCCAGTGCGCGCTGAGGACATAGAATCAGAATCAGAATCAGATTTATTGCCATTGTTCATGTAGTACACAAACTAGGAATTTGTCTCGGTGCAATGCTGCAACATTAAACATGATAAAATAAAAGAAATAAACTATACATGCAATAAAGTGTAGAATAAGAGTGAGTAATACTAGTCAGCAGTTTAAATATATTAGCAAGCAGCAGATAATGTGGAGAACCATATAGTGCAGTCGGTAATGCAGGAAGAAAACAGTGATGATTGACATGAGTCTGGTTGAGCTGCTGTACATAGTGCACGAGAGTCAATAAGTCACTTAGTGTTCAGCAGTCTGATGGCAGAGGGGAAGAAGCTGTTCATGTGACGGGAGGTTTTAGTCTGGATGGACCGAAGTCTTCTACCTGAGGGGAGAGGGGCAAACAGTACGTGACCAGGGTGTGAGGGATCGGCTATGATCCGGCCAGCATGCCTCCGGGTCCTGGAGATGTACAGATCCTGGAGAGATGGGAGCTTGCAGCCGATCACCTTCTCAGCAGTGCGCACGACGCGCTGCAGCCTTAGTCTGTCCCTGGCAGTGGCTCCTGCGTACCACACGGTTATGGAGGTGGTGAGGATGGACTCAATGATGGCTGTGTAGAACTGCACTAACATCTTGATGGGTAGCTTGAGCTTCCTCAGCTGCCGCAGGAAGAACATCCTCTGCTGGGCCTTTTTGATGAGGGAGCTGATGGTCGGCTCCCACTTGAGGTCTCTGGTGATGGTGGTGCCTAGGAAGCGGAAGGAATCAGCAGTGGTGATGGGAGAGCCTGTGAGGGTGAGGGGGGGCAGAGGGGTTGTGACTTTCCTGAAGTCCACAATCATCTCCACTGTCTTCAGAGCATTCAGCTGCAGGTTGTTGTTGTTGCACCAGGACGCCAGCTGGGCCACCTCACTCCTGTAGGCGGACTCGTCGCCGTTGGAGATGAGCCCGATGAGGGTGGTGTCGTCCGCAAACTTGATCAACTTGACAGACTGGTGGCTGGAGGTGCAGGAGTTGGTGTAAAGGGAGAAGAGTAGGGGGGAAAGTACACAGCCCTGGGGTGATCCGGTGCTGATGCTAGCAGAGTCTGAGACAGTCTTTCCCAGCCGCACATGCTGCCTCCGGTCCGTCAGGAAGTCGGTGATCCACCTGCAGAGGGAGTCAGGCATGTTGAGCAGGGACAGCTTGTCCCGGAGCAGATCGGGGCGGATGGTGTTGAATGCGGAGCTGAAGTCCACAAACAGGATCCTGGCGTAGGTTCCCGGGGAGTCCAGGTGCTGCAGGATGGAGTGGAGGGCCAGGTTGACTGCGTCGTCTACAGACCTGTTGGCTCGGTAGGCAAACTGCAGCGGGTCCAGGAGGGGGGTGGTGATGGACTTGAGGTGGGGCAGGACCAGGCGCTCAAAGGACTTCATGACTACAGAGGTGAGCGCTACAGGTCTGTAGTCGTTAAGACCAGTGATCCGTGGCTTCTTGGGGACAGGGATGATGGTGGAGGATTTGAGGCAGGACGGCACGTGGCATAGCTTAAGGGAGGTGTTAAAAATGTCTGTGAAGACAGGAGCCAGCTCTTTCGCACAGTGTCTCAGGGTGGAGGGAGACACGCCGTCCGGACCGGGGGCCTTGGGCGGGTTCAGTCTGGAGAACTGTTTGAGCACGTCCTGCTCACTGATGACAAGGGCAGGGGGGGAGGAGGGGGGGCGCCTTTGATGAAGTAGGGACCGTGGAGGCTGTGGAGCTGGAGGGAGGGGGGGAGTTGGACACAGATGACGGGGTGTCAAAACGGGCATAGTGTTGGGACAATCTTTGACAAAGGGCTTTGTCATCCTGACCTTTAGGAGCCTGAGGCCGATAATTGGTGATTTGCCTCAGTCCTCTCCACACAGAAGCCGAGTCATTAGCAGTGAACTGCTGCTGGAGTCTCTCAGAATACACAGATTTAGCTCTCCTCAGCTCTCTGTTAAACCGATATTTAACCTCCCTGTAGCAGCCCCTGTCTCCACTTTTCAGCGCTGCTTCCTTCTCCTTCCTGATCCGTCTGAGCTTAGCAGTGAACCAGGGCTTATCATTAGAGTATCTCACCCTGGTGCGCGATGGAAGAATGCTCTCCTCACAAAAGTGGATATAAGAGTTCACAGTGTCCGTGTACTCATCCAGATCATGCGTGGCTCCTTTAAACATGCCCCAATCAGTTATTTACATATTATTATTATTATTATTTACTATTATTATTATTATTTACTATTTATTAGTATGTTATTTACATACCCAAAACAGCGGTAATAACTCTGTTCGGTGTATTCGAGTTCCTGCGCATGCCATTCGGGTTAAAAGGAGCGGCATAGACGTTCCAGCGCATGATGGATGCAGTGCTGCGCGATCACCCGTTCGTGTTCGTCTACCTGGACGATATCCTGGTAGCCAGTGCATCCGAAGACGAACACGAAACCCACCTCATGACGGTTTTCCGGAGGTTGGAGGAGTACGGGTTAATAATCAACCCGGTGAAATGCCAGTTCGGCGTAACGGAGATTGATTTTTTGGGGCACCGCGTCTCTCCGGAAGGACCGATCCCGCTGCCCGACAAGGTGCGCGCCGTGGCGGATTTTCCCCGGCCTCAGACGTCAGGGTGCTGCAGGAATTTTTGGGGATGGTGAATTTTTATAACCGTTTCCTTCCCCGCGCGGCGCAGCTCATGCAACCATTGTACGCCGCGCTCAAGAAACAGAAACCCGCAGATAGGGTCGAATGGACCCCGGAACGAGAGCGGGCATTCTCGGAAGTTAAAGCAGCCCTGGCAAACGCCGCACTGCTGGCGCATCCGGACCCGGCGGCCCGCATAGCGCTCACCACCGATGCTTCAGACGTGACCATAGGGGCTGTCGTGGAGCAGCACGTCGCCGGGGCTTGGCAGCCGCTCGCCTTTTTTCAGCAGAACTTTGCGCAACAGCGAATGTAAATACAGCGCGTTCGACAGAGAGTTGCTGGCTCTCCACCTGGCCATACGCCACTTCCAGTTCTGGCTGGAAGGGCGCAGCTTCACCACGTTCGTGGACCACAAGCCGCTAACATTCGCGATGGCCAAGGTTTCAGAACCGTGGTCGGGCCGGCAGCAGAGACAGCTGGCCGCGATCTGAGTTTACTACCGATATTCAACATGTGTCGGGTAAGCTGAATGTGGTGGCGGACTGCCTCTCGCGCGCTGTGGTGGCCCCGGTCTGCGTGGGGATAGATTACGCGGCCACGGCCGCGGAGCAGATTAGCGATACAGACGTGCGCGTGCTCCAGTCTGGACCAACAGGGTTAAGGCTGGAGAGCAGGGTGCTGCAAGATGGCGGCCCCCCCCCTAATCTGCGATGTCTCCACGGGTCGCCTGCGTCCGATGGTCCCGGTCGCGTGGCGCCGCCGCGTGTTTGAGTCGTTCACACTCTGGCGCACCCAGGAGTGCGCGCGTCGGTCAAAATGGTGGGAGAGAAGTTTGTGTGGCCGAGCCTACGCAAACAAGTGAAAGAGTGGGCTGCAGCCTGCGTGGCGTGCCAACGAGCCAAGGTACACAGACACACGAAGGCTCCCTTGGAGCCGTTTCGTATTCCGGCTAAGAGGTTCGACCATGTTCACGTGGACCTCGTGGGCCCCCTCCCGCCATCACAGGGGTGCACGCACCTCCTGACAGTGGTAGACCGCACCATGCGCTGGCCAGAAGTGGTCCCGCTGGCGGCAACTACGTCCATAGACATAGCACGCGCTTTTTTAACAGCATGGGTGGCGTGTTTTGGAGTCCCGTCAGACATTATGTCCGACAGGGGCCCTCAATTTGTTTCCGAACTCTGGTCCACAATGGCCCGCAGCCTGGGTGTTACAATTCACCGCACAACCACGTGCAACCCACAGGCCAATGGGTTATGCGAGCGTTTTCATAGATCACTGAAAGCAGTGGTCAGGGCTTCATTGACAGATGCAAATTGGGTAGACAGGCTGCCGTGGGTTTTATTGGGGTTGTGCTCCGCGCCGAAAGAGGATCTGGAAGCTTCCCCGGCAGAGCTCGTTTTTGCGCAGCCACTACGGCTGCCTGGGGAATTTCTGCCAGATAATCCCGAGCCGGACAGCTGCCCGTCTCAGCTTTTGCAGCGTAGTGCAAACACAGGCACGCTGCCGGGCCCTGCCCACCCCAGTTTTCCGCGTGTTTTCGTGCCTAAAACTTTGAAGAGTGCGGAGTTCGTGTTTGTCAGACACGACGCCCACCGCCCTCCATTGCGCCCACCCTATGATGGACCATTCAGAGTGTTGGAAACAGGGGATAAGCATTTTTTGCTAGACTTGGGGGGTAGGAGGGAAAAAATTGGCATAGACAGACTCAAACCCGCTTTCGTTGTGGTGGACGAGCAAGTGCTGTTGGCTAGGGCCCCTCGGCGTGGAAGACCCCCATGGAGAGCTCCCCAGGGAAACGATTCACCAGAGCAGCCACACAGACAGACTGAAGTGCCCCCCCCCCCCTCGTCACGGCCCACCCGGAGTCAGACACACTCCCAGCAGCCCCCCGCCGGTACAGCAGCGCCATGGAGGCGGTAAACTCCAGTTACAGCAGATACGGAGGAGATGGAAGCCCAAGCAGCATGTGGACTGATATTCTATTGTTCTATCACAGCATGTGGACTGTTATTCTATTGTTCTATCTAAGATGCTGGGTGGGGGGAGTTTAGCACCTTGGGGGAGCCAGATTATTTAGCATCTCAGACAAGAGACAGTGGATAAACATGGGAGAACAATACTCAGGAGTTTCCTGGTGAGATAGCAGGAAGGAGTCAAGGACGTAGGGGGTGGAATGCAGTGTGATGCAAATGTCATGTTGTGTGTGGAGAAATGCCATGAAACTTAAAAGGAGAGTGCCTGCTGAAATGTTCAGTCTGTTCTTTGCTTGTGAGATGTGAGTGTGTAATAAATCGTCTGAAATGAATCTGCCTCTTCATTTATACACTCCACAACACGTCTGAGAAGAAAAACCATGACATAAAGCTATTCTTCTTCTGACTGCTTCCTTTAGCGGTTCTCACAGCAGATCATCCTCTTCCATCTCCTCCTATCCATTGCATCCTCTTCTGTCACACAAAACCTCTCCATGTCCTCCATCACTGCATCCATAAACCATTTCTGTGGTCTTTCTCTTTTCCTCCTGCCTGGCAACTCCATCTTCAACAGCCTTTATCCAATATATCTACTATCCCTCTTCTGCAGATGTCTAAACCATCTCAGAATTGCCTCTTGTATTTTGTCTCCTTACCACACAAACTGAGCTGTCCCTCCAATATACTCATTACTAAAACTGTCCCTCCTAGTTACTCCCAATGAGAATCTCAGCTTCTTCAGCTCTGCCGCCTGTCTTTTTGTCAGCACCACTGTCTCCAAACCATACATCATAGCAGTTCTTACTACTGTCTTGTAAACATTCCCTTTCATTGTTGCTGCTAGACTTCTCACCCATGACTCATCCCCACCCACTCCACCCTGCCTGCATTCTCTTCTTCACCTCTAACTAACTAACCTGCACTTATATAGCGCTTTTCTAGTCACAAAGACCACTCAAAGCGCTTTCATTAATACTAACCCTCTATTCTAAGGGCCTATAGGAAACAGATATCTAGGGACAATTTAGAACAGCCAATTAACCTAACATGCATGTTTTTGGCATGTGGGAGGAAACCGGAGAAATCCCGGAGTAAACCCACGCAACACGGGGAGAACATGCAAACTCCACACAGATCACTGTTGGTCGGGGGCTGGGATCGAACCCACGATCCCCACAATCCCCCGGCCAAGGGTAAACTGTGCTGCCGCAGTGCTAACCACTGCGCCACCGTGCAGACCTCTCTTGCCCACTGTGCATTGCTTTGAATGTTTGACCCCCAGATTTAAAGTCATCTACCGTTACTACCTCTATTCCTTGCATCTTCATTGTATCCCTTTCATTTACACACATATTCTGTCTTTCTTCTATACCTTTCATTCCTCTTCTCTCCAGAGCATACCTCCACCTCTCCAGGTTCTCTTCCACATGTGTTCTTCTCTCACTACAGATCACAATGTCGTCTGCAAACATCATGGTCCACGGACACTCCTACCTGACCTCGTCCGTCAGCCTAAACAAGAGGGGGCTCAGAGCTGATCCCTGATGTAATCCCACCTCTACGTTGAATCCGTCTGTTACTCCTACAGAACACCTCACCACTGTCTGGCTGTTCTATAGTGAGGATAGTGAGACAAATTAGCCACCACCCTTTATTATGTCCAAGTCTTATAGAAACAGTAACAAATTAAATATTTCCGGAGACAGAATGTAAAAACAATGATTTCACATCTGATGAAAAGAAAAAACTGAGATGTATTCAATTCATATTAGCTAAATCAAAAATAACTAAAAAGCAGCTAAAGTAAAATAGCTACTTGAGAGGAAAAAGTAGCCCATTTTTTTTTAAAGTAAACCTACTCCAGGGGACCTAACTAGCCCCTTGCAGTGTGCAACATTGTGAAAAAGTCACTAGAGTACATGTACTTAAGTAAAACTACTTACTACCGCTGAATGACAAACATCCTGCCTTTGATAGCCTGATTTTGTATAAGGATTACTTCTTACTGTTTATATAGTGCACACATTTTTACAGTGTAAGAGCAGGCGTTTCCTCAGCCTTGTGAAGTTGATTATTACTTCTACAAGATCACTCAAACACAACACTCTCACACTTTGACACACTGACCTACTTTCTCAGTAGGCGTGCACGTACCACCTGTGCCCGGTTTAACAGCAAACACGTACGTATGTGCGCACATACACACACACACACAAACATCGACCAATGCAAGCTGGAATAAACGATTAATGTGAATTATTTCGATTAAGAAAAGACTGTAAACGCGTGTGAGCCCCTGTTGGCGCACATCTATTGGTCTGTTTTCCCGGGTGGACGATGGCGGCAGATGCAGGGATACACGTTTCCCTCGGCTCACGTGTACCCGCCCGGTCGGCGTCGCTCTTCAAGCTGTCGCTCAAGTGAGAAGAGCTTATTATGGGAGCCGCTCCTGCTGCCCTACATCAGCGGCAGCCAGGTTTGCCCCAGTCACCGCGAGCCATGGCACCGGCTGGAGCACGTCTTCAGACCAGGCAGAGATCGACATCCGCGGGAAGGTGCTGTTTTTAAGCAGTCATTGTAAGTAGGCTATTTTTTTTTTTAATTTACAGTTTGATTGGACTGTGTTTGGACAAGGGTTTTATTTACGCGCCGGAGCGCTTCACAAAAAAAAAAAAAAAAAATGTTGTTGGGAGAGATGCATGCGTGGAGTCATTTCACTGCATATTTTAAAAGTTCGCCATATGAACTCGAATTAGTCGAAATGATCAGCCGCAGCTGTGAACAGTATTTCCATCCGAAGAACTTCTGACAACATCCGCCTAGGGGCGCTCCAGTGGGGTGCCTGCACAATTCGGCAGGCAGGCAAAACCACTGAATTATATTGCTGATACTGTATATATTATTAGTGGGTAAAACTTTTGCCAGGTGTCAGTAGTAGGGCCAGCTGGGGTGTTTGTTTGTTTTTTTAATTTCCAAGAAAAAAGTGGCCAATGTATGTAGAAAAATGGCACATAAAGAGTAAAAAAAAAAAAAAGAAAAATGGTATCAAGTTATGATTTTAGGACACACGGATACTTGCTCTTCAGGACTTCAGGGGTTCCACAGAATCAAAGGATTGTTTTTCCCCTGAATTTCTTAAAATCTTATTTCTTGCAACTTTTGTACTTTTTTTTTAACACATTCGCCACTTTTTTCTTAAAAATCTGCCTTTTCCCCTCACCAGTTAGCCACTTTTCCTTATAAGTTTGTAGTTTTATTCTTATAAATTGTTCCCTTTTATTCAAGCATGATTGTGTTAATCCTTCCCCTGAAAAGAAAACTTTAAAAAATTAGTTTTTTTTTGATAACTGTGTTAAAATAAGAAGCACAGTATTTCCAGTAAAATGTTGTAGTTCCTGAGACAATGATGTATCTAAGATGATGATGATTAAGTATTTGTATTTTATTTGTAATGGACTGGTGAATATTGCTCACATGCAAGATATGGGAATGAATTCTTGACATGAGAGAAAGATTTTAGAGTGAAGAGGATGATAAAATAAAGGCAGCGTTGGATTTTTAAGTAGCTTTATTATCACCCGCCTTCATCAGAACTCGGCTCCTGCCCATAGTGTGAGCAGGCTGAAGCCGAATTCCTCAGGCTCTCAAAGAGGAGACAGTGTGTGTGTCTCGCAGCAGATGCAGAACCAGAATGAGAGAATGAGAGAGTTTGCGTTACAGAGTTGCAGCATATATACTCGACTACAACAATACATCAAGGGCATACCCCAGCAGTTAGTATGATCAAAGAGATAACAGAACAGGCATAAGACATTTGCATTTGAGAGACATATTGATCTCAGTCCCTAGGTCACAGTGAGGACAGGACACATGAGCACAATGCATGAAAGGCAACATTAACATCACAGAAGTGAGCCAGACGAAACGAGTCTGCCTGTAGACATTAATACACATTTCACTGTTCTGTTATTTGCTCTAGCCGAGCGCTGTGTTTGACCAGTCTGTTGTGGGGGTTACACCAAAGCACATCTACATATCAGTAGTGCAGCAGAAAAAACCAAGAGAAGAGAGCTGAGTGTCCTTAATCTGTTGTGGGGGTTAACCGAACCGCCACAAGAGGATTTTTTTATTTTATCTTATATCAGCAGTGGCTCAGGAGGTAGAGCAGGTTGTCCAATAACTGGATGGTTGGCGGTTTGAATCCCGCTCTCCCCAGATAATCTGCTGTTGTGTCCCTGGGCAAGACACTTTACCCACCTTGCCTCCAGTGTCCATAACACTGGGTATGAATGTGTATAAATGTTCAGTAGTGGCCGGAGAGGCCGTTGGCACGGATTGGCAGCCACGTTTCCGTCAGCCCGCCCCAGGGCAGCTGTGGCTACAGTAGTAGTTTGCCACTACCACTGTCTGAATGGAGTGAATGAATAATATATCTATTTGTAAAGTGTTTATGATAAAGCTCTATATAGCCAAAAACATGCAAGTTAGGTTAATTGGAGACTCTAAAGTGGCCCTAGGTGTGACTGTGTGTAAGCACGGTGGTGCAGTGGTTAGCACTGTTGCCTTACAGCTAGAAACCTTTCTGGTTGGAGTTTGCATGTTCTCCCTGTGCTGCGTGGGTTTACTCCGGGGGCTCCGGTTTCCTCCCTCAATCCAAAGACAAGCATGTTAGGTTAATTGGTTGTTCTAAATTGTCCCTAGATATCTGTTTCCTATGGGCCCTTAGAATAGAGGGTTAGTACTAGTGAAAGCGCTTTGAGTGGTCTTTGTGACTAGAAAAGCGCTATATAAGTGCAGGGTAGTTAGTTAGTTAGTTAGTTAGTTAGTAAGAATGGTAAAGGGATGGCGCCGTACCGTGGATGCCCTCAATTTCCCCGCTGGGGATCAATAAAGTATACAAAATCAAAATCAAAAATAAATCTGAAGCATTATTATTATTACTCACAAAAAGTTAAGGATATTTGGCTTTTGGGTGAAATTTATGGAAAATGTAAAAAGTTCACGCTACAGTGATATTGTATCATGAAAGTAGGGCATTTAAGTAGAAGCATGCAATGGTGATTTCCTCATCTCAAACAATTTATTAAAACAAAAGCCAACAACAGTGGTGGGTACACCACAACAAAAAATGTCAATGTCTCAATAACTTGTCATGTGCCCTTGAGCATCAGTTACAGCTTGACGACGACATCTCATGCTATGCACAAGTCAACTTATTGTCTGCTGAGGCATGGCATTCCGCTCTTTTTGAAGGGTGGCCCTCAGGTCATTGAGGTTGTGGGGTGCAGGGTTACAAGCCTCTACACGGCGACTCAGCCGATCCCATAGGTTTTCTATGGGATTCAGGTCTGGAGAAAATGCAGGTCACTCCATTTGAGGTACCCCAGCCTCCAGCAGCTGTTCCCTAATGATGCAACCTCGATGAGCTGGAGCATTGTCATTCATGAAGATGAAATTAGGCCTGTGTTGTTCATGCAGGGCACAATGACAGGATTAATGATGTTATTCATGTAGTATCGGCTTGTTACTGTCATTCACAAGGTGTAGGGCAGTTCTGTATTGACTAGACACATCTGCCCACACTGTAACACCACCACCACCAAAGGCTCGTCTGGTGGCAACAGTGGCTGATGCATAGCGCTCCCCTTGACGTCTCCAACATCATTGGTGGCTGTCATTTCTGCTCAGTGTGAATCGCCTTTCATCAGAGAACAGCACTGAGGCCCACTGGTCCCTTGTCCAGGTAAATGCTCCCTGGCCCATGCAAGACGGTGACACCTGTGCCTGGTGGTGTGGTCAGGTACCCTTGCAGGTCGTCTAGTACGCACACCACACTGATGTAAATGATTTTGAATGGTCTGACGTGACAGTTGGGGGTGCCTCTCACCTCCTCTAAATGTGCCCAGAGTTGAGTGGCATTCATCATCCGGTTCTGCAGGGCACTGTTCACAATGAAGCGGTCATCAGTGTGGGATGTGGCCAAAGGATGTCCACTTCTTTGCCTTTCTGTGACTCTTCCAGTCTCTCTGTTGCAACCTGCTGATGACACTCTAAGCTCTGTAACCACTTGCCTCTGGGAACATCCTGTTTGAAGCCTCGCAATGGCGAGGTACTTGTTCTGTCTAGAACTGAGTCGCCGACAACGGACGTGAACCGAACACACAATTTATTCATACCACACTCAACTATATACAGATGGGTGGCACCACCCCCCGCACCATAGCCAGTTTGGCACGTGATGATGCCACTTACAGTGAGCCACCATGTCCAAAGATCACTTTTTCCGCCTCCCTTGAAAACCCCCCAAAAACTTTATACAGCTACCTGGGCACCCGGGTAGATTACCGGTATGTCCGCATGACCGAGTGGATTATTCTGCCACTGTTGTCAATCACGTCCTGGTTACACTTAAAGCCTTATTCATGCTGCATGTCCCCTCTAGTCTGCTTTGGTCCATGTGCGCTTTGGATGAGCCTGGCACACACACGGCATTGTACATGCTCACTTTTTTTCGTCTACCAGACCAAGCAGTTGATGCATGTGCACAATTGTTATTTGTAGTTTCTCCCCAGCCCTATAGGTAGCGCAAATGCGCTAACCCACCAGGTTGTTTACCGGCTATAAACACGAGAGTGATGCACATTTTTTTTTGTAGCAACAACAATGGCATCATTTCAAGGAACAGGAGGAATTACCATTTTCCAGTGCTCTTCTACACTCAAGCTGCTGCAAAAGAATTCATGCATGTTTATTTTCATCTTCCACCTCCTCGTTGTCTTCCTTGTCTACTTTGTCTTTGTATGCTTTGTTTGTAGCACCATCTCGTGAATGGGACATTCAGTCTTGCACATGCTCTGTCAACGCGTTCAGATCATGGGCACGCTGCGCTGTCATAAAATTTGGGCTGCATGTGGTCGTCTGCAGTAGAGCCCTGTGTACACTAGCAGACTGGAGACGATGACGTAAATTTCATCATGAGGTTTCCGGTTGCACGTATGCGGACAGTGGAGGTGCAGCACGTCTCCAGCTTTAGAGTTCACTATTTCAAAAGTTGGTCACAAAGTCCTTTAGGTGGTGGGGTCTCTGCCAAACCCAGACTGAGTGATGCTTGGGCTGTGTCACTGCCACTGACTCTGGCGGACGTTCATCGGGGGTTGTGGATCTTGTGTCACCAAAGTCCCAGCCTGATCTCATTGTGTCCACAGCCGTCTCCTGATCTGGGGCCAAAGTCGGTGTCACTTAACCGGGGCGGCTGGTGCGCCATTGTGACCATCAGCGTGACAAAAGGTGGCTGGGCCCAGCTGCACTGTGATCTGCATCGGCATTGTCCAAAATGACTGCAGCTTGTGAGCGTGGTTGGGGTGCCGGATCCAAACCCAATCCAGCACTGCGAGTCCAGGTTGCTTCGCCCGGCGTTTCTTGGCAAACCTTTGCTTCATCTGTTGTTATTCGACCACCCTCCCTCTAGGGGAGGGCATCTCTGTCGGGATAGTGACTGATGGGGGGGCGTAGTTGTTCCAGGGAAAGGCTCATCTTGTGTCCAAGCATCAGTAGGGCTGGGGAGCTGCCCGTCGTGGCGGGAGGCATTGCTCTGTAATGTAGCAGGGTGCTCTGTAATGCAGCTGAAAATGGGAGCCCATCTGCTAGGTGTGCCCTGAGACTGTTCTTGAAGGTCTAGTTGAATCTCTCCACCCCCCCGTTCGCCTGAGGGTGGTAGAAGGTGGTTCTTAAGTGTTTGATGACCCTTTCTTTCACGAAGGCCTCAAAGTCCGCTGAGGTGAATTGTGGTCCGTTGTCCATTGTGACTGCGTCTGGCACACCCCAGTGGGAGAAGAGGGAGGCGAGGAAATTGGTGACTACCTCGGTAGTGACTGAGCCAGTGGGTAACATCTCGGGCCATTTTGAGTGGAAGTCATAGGCCACTAGTAGAAAACATTGGTGCAAGGGGGCGCTGTGCAGTTTGCTGCATATGTCCAATTGGATGTGTTTCCACGGAGCCGATGGCCATGGTAGTGGCTGCAGGGAAGGGGGGAGGGGGTGGCACCCCAGTTTTTCTGCTGGCCAGACAAGGCATACAGTCTTTCACCATGATCTCCATATCTTTGTCAATGCCTGGCCACCAGACCAAGCCCCTACACCGTTGTTTGACTCTGACAACACCATGTGGCCCTTGTGTACCATGGTCAGGATGTGGCCTTTTAGTGCTTCTGGAATCACCGTGCAATGCCCTCTTGCCACACAGACATCATTCCAGCATGACAAATTGCCCCTGACCATGTGGAAGTGTGCCAGTTCTCCTGGCCTATTAGGCCAGGCCTCACGAATGAAGGTGCGCAGCTGGGTCAGTGTTGGATCCTGTTCTGACACCACCTGGAGCTCTTTCAGGAAGACGGCATTTTGGAGTGGCCCATGCAGCATGTGGATCAGCTCCAGCTCCAGGGGGTCTCAGTCGCCGTTCGGAGTGGGGTTAGGTATGGCCTGGGACACAGGATGAGGAGACTGTCAGAATGGTAGAGCCCATTGGGTTGGTGATGGAGAAACCCAACTCGCTGATCAGGTTGATGCCCAGCAAGTCGGTCCCCTGGCGTGTTACTTGGAAGGTGAACTATGGGATGGATTAGGGCCGCTACGTACGGAAAAGGCGACCTTTCCCACCATGCCAATCTTGACGTGTCCATAGCCGAATAAGTTATCCATATTCGCTGTGATGGCCTTCCAGGGAAACAGTTTCCTGACTGTAGCTACGCTCAGAAGGGACCTCGAGGCCACTGTATTCAGCAGTAGTGGCATGTCAATGCCATCCAGCTGTACTGTGCACCATTTGAACTGCCAGCTTTTGGCGCTGACTGTGTGGATGGCGGCTGGGCCTGACGGGCAGACCACTGGATTTGCGAAAGTTGAGTGTCAGGCTTTGGTAAAGTGGTTGAGCTTTTTACAGCGGTAGCATTTCAGCCCTCTGACTGGGCAGGCGGGTGATTGAGTTTGGTGTCTGGATGAACCACAGTCATTGCAAGTCAAGTACTCGCCTGTGTTATCCCGTTTCCTATCGGACTTCTTCTGATTGTAGTGCGGAGGAGTGGGGTCGGAGCGCCAGGTGGTGGTGGTGATGGCCTGAGCTCGTGGGACCTGGTGAGGGGCCTGTTGGCTAGGTACCACTAGCTGCCTCGATAGCTGGATGGCCATTTCCATTTGGGACGCCATTCTCACAGCCTTGTCTAGTTTTAGGTTGTTCCCTGCCAATATCATCTGCTCCTGTAGCCACTCGCTCCTAGTACTCTCCGCTAGCTTGTTACGTATTAGCTATTCCTCTAAGTAGCCAAAGGCGCACGTGCTCACCAGGAACCAGAGCTCGGTGACAAACTGAAGCGTCATCTCGTCCTTATTTCTTATGGGAACGACAGTGGCTCAGGAGGTAGAGCAGGTCCTCCAATAACTGGATGGTTGGCGGTTCGAATCCCGCTCTCCCCAGATATCCTGCTGTTGTGTCCCTGGGCAAGACACTTTACCCCCGATTGCTCCTGGTGGGCCTGGACAGCGCCATGTTGGGCAGCTATGCCGCCATCATTGTGTGAATGTGTGTGTGAATGGGTGGATGGCAGGATCTGTAAAGCGCTTTGGTCATGTAGAGATGAGAATAAAAGTGCTATATAAGTGAATGCCATTTACCATTTATGTCTGCGGCACCAGATGAATGTGATTCTTTGCGCCGTTAGGCTACATGTGTCACAAAATACCTGTTCATTACAGCCACACAGTCCTCGTATGTGCTCGCAGGGCCGAGGGAGTGAAACACACGCTGCCCCATGCCGAGACTGTGGATTAGCATCCCCTTTAGCCTCTTGTTGTTAGCATCGTTCAACCTGGCACTGCTGATAAATACTAGGAATTCTTAGTGCTAGCGAAACCAAGGGATCGGTTGCTCACCTGGTAGGGTGAGGAACGGTTGCACGGGTCATATCATTGCTGTTTTTACCCTTGTCGCCATTGTTATGTCTAGAAATGAGTCAGTGACAGCGGTTGTAAACCAAACACACACTTCATTCATACCACACTCAACTATATACAGATGGGTGGTGCCGTCCCCACGCCATGGCCAGTTCGCTGCATGATGACATCACCTATGGCGAGCCACCACGTCCAAACATCACAGTACTGTTGATCAACTGTTAGGTGTTGTCTTGGTCTCATGATGTCACAATGTGTCAGAATCTGGAAACTTTAGAGTGATCGTATGTTGGTTCGTTACCTCACATAAGATTCATGACACAAGTATATTCCTCATATGAGCTCTTTACTTGCAAGGAGTGCCATACTTTTAACAGAAAATGCAGCACTGCCCATAAAAAACAATCAGGAAGTATTTATACATAGTCAGTCACACAAACATCTACTGGATACAATTCACAGTCATAATATGAGTATACAAAACACTGGCCTGGACTGAAAACATGGCCTTGCAGGTGTGCCCCAGACTCCAAGTTAATCATAGTCACAGCATTTCATAGGAAAACAAGATTAATTCTCCCTCACTCCCAGACCCCTTATCATATACATAGTCTGGTCTGGTGAGACACTTTGACTTCTAAGCACATCTTAATGAAGGACACTCAATGGGTCCACTTATTACAGAGAAACAATACAGTATGCTATAAACTCATAGAAGATGCATGCAGTATACATTTTAATCATATAAGATGGTTATGCAATGATAATGATAATGATGTTAGTAATTATAAAATGATAAATGATTGAACATGCATGATAAACAATTTTCTGACACAATGTGAACAGCATGATGAAGAGGACTGTTTAAATACCAATTCTATCTGAACCAGAAAATTTATTGGTCGATTCATGGATCAAACACCTGTTGTGAATTTTGCCATTAAGCACCTTGTTAGAGAACAGCAAGTGATGCAAAAAATACTGAAACATTGAACAGTTGGAAATGTGCATTCAAAAAGTTAGAGAAGGTCAAATTAAGTTCAGCTGTAAAGGTTATAGTGCATTTTAGGTACATCCTGAAATTTCACCTGAAAGCTGAATATCCTTAACTTTTTGTGAGTAGTGTATATATCTTTTAGTTTAGCATAACTGTTTCCCACTTTTCCATTATACAACCCTTATAGCCTTTAAAGGGCCTATATCATGCAAAATCGACTTTTATGAGCTTTTAAGCATGTTACAATGTTAATTCCTCACCAACAACACCCCCAAAGTGGTATTTTGCTCCATTCATGCATCTCTTGAGTATTCCTCCTCAACCCTGCTCTCTGAGCTGCTGCTCTGTCCCTGAAAATGACTGGGTCTCCACGTTCATATGTATGAACGTGGGTGAGCCGCCCACTCCAGGAAGTGCCGGTGCTGCCAGCACCACCCCCAGGCTAACGCACCCACCCACTTTCTCTGTGCAGCTAATGGAGCGGTGATCAGCAAAACTCTTTCACTTTAGCATTGACGCTGTGAAGAAGTAGTGCCTCTCGCACCTAATCTGCTCAGTGACAACAACTGTTTGCTTTTTTACGTAAGACAATGTCTTCTGTTTTCGTGGGTGGAACCCAGCGACACGCTGCAGCAGCCGGCTCAGGGGTTACGTCATGAAATGGGCGGCAGCCACAAGAAGGAGAGGCGGAGCCTCAGAGATCGAGGCATCTTACTTCCGGGTTGGAAAAGTAGCTCGCGAAAATAACTCATATTTCATAAGAAATTCATTCTCCAGTGTACCAAAGGTAATATACTATCACACACATGCATATAGTTTACTCTGAAAGGCTTAAAATAGCATGATAAAGGCCCTTTAAATTTACATTATCAAACATTCTTGCTATGAAAATGTAACTGACTGCATTTCAAACTAAATTCAAAGTTCCGTTTTACACCTAATGACCTTGGACTGGGTGCAATAAGCAACATAAAAATGAGAAGATCTTGTAAAGCAAAGATAAGGAAAGAAAAACATAGACATGGTCAAAAGTATCTATAACAAGAGGAGTCAGAGACTGCATGCCTCCACCGAGAGAGATAGTGTGGTGTCATGTTGTACCAGCAGGTTAAGAAAATATCAACGTTTAAACAGACTACATAAATTTGAAAAGGCTGGCAAAGTTATTTATAGGGGTCATTGACTGAAAAATTGTGTTTTTGTTGGTTTTAGCCTTCTGAAATGCATCTATTCTTCACGTGATTATGAAAAAAAACCACCCAAATGCTCGTTTCGCATATAAAAAACAAAACGAAACAGCCTTTATATTGGTTTTTGTGTCCAATTAGCCTTTTTAACTCTTCCGAGTTTGCCGCAGGACATGATAAAATGGTAAACCCAGCCCAGTGTGTCCTTGATACCTGCCCGCTGTTTTGTTATTGGCCAGCTTAGCTGTCTGTTGTCTATAGAACAGTGAGCTAACAGTGTTGCTAGAAGTTTGCCAAGTGTGGTTTGTTATTTTCTTTAGATTTCAGTCACCCTAATAGACATCTCTGTTTCCACCAGTTTTACTAATCCACAGTCGATAATGTATCTCACGTCATTCTAGCCTATTTTGTTATATTTTCACTTTGATGCTACATTGAGCTGTTAGCGTTAGCTTGGCTAGGTCATTGGACAAGCTGTCTGCCATGAACTCTGGCCGGTTTTGATCGTTATTTGCTATAAGTTCTATTTACCCCTGGATTCCATTTGACCATATACATCCCTTTTAAATGTTATTTTTGCCAGATGTCATTTTTGCCTAGTGTTAGCTAAGTGCTTGGGGCATCAGC
Source organism: Pholidichthys leucotaenia (assembly GCA_020510985.1). Classification (NCBI taxonomy): domain Eukaryota; kingdom Metazoa; phylum Chordata; class Actinopteri; order Cichliformes; family Pholidichthyidae; genus Pholidichthys; species Pholidichthys leucotaenia. The sequence continues at coordinate 20,684,204 of CM035840.1, read as the reverse complement.
TAGGCACTTTGGGCCACCGTTCACTCATTAGTGAATGTTTCTGCGTTAATGGTTCACCTGGGAACGGTCATATCTTATCAACCATTAAGCCACCTCTGTCCACCAGTGATGCTTTATTTCATTCATTATTTAAGACAGATTTATGTTAGTTGGCTCAGTTTTGCTAGCCAGCTAAGGTTAGCAATAGTGATGCAAGAGGGAGGGTGGCGTTAACAGCGGTTCTCAGGCATTTAAAGAGACATGCACTGAAATGGGTTATTCTGAGTCAAGCTACGTGTCCACCTAGGCATCAGTTGATGGAAGGCTCCCGTGCCACCTCCGCATCGGCATCCATTGGGAGCTTGAAAGGGGCATAACCAGGCAAGAGTCATAAGTCTAATGCTGCGTATAGCCGCAAACTGCACGGAGAGTATCATCGCCTGGTCAGAGAACTCCAGCTGGTTTTCAAGCAGTATTTTCAGCTATAAAAGTGCAATATGATTTTTCTCTCTACCCCAACCTGCTCTGTTCACCCTGAGCTACACAGCCTTCACATTATCGGTCACCACGACTCCTGGTGGGTGGGCTGCTAGTCTGTTCACAGCACATCCGGACGTTAAACTTTAGCCTATATCTTCAAAAGTAAAAGGCGAAACATTTTTCTGAAAGCGGTCGAGACATAAAATAAATGTGTAGTTGCCAAATATGTGTTTACTTTTTACTAACGACCACTATTTAAAAGTTCAGCACGAGCTCCAGGAAGCGATTGGATCCACAAGCCTTCTCCTCATTTGAGTATTATGGATGTGAGCGGGGATTCAGGAGGAGGAGGAGTGGGCACCTCCAAGCGACGGCTTGAGATTCGTGATGCCACGCAATCAGAGTGCATGTGGGCCGTGCTACATAGACAATGGGAAGTGTGAAAACGCATGCCTAGGTGGACACGTAGCTTCAGGCTGCAACAGACGATTCACATTTATGCCACAATAATTAAAGAAAATCTGGCCAAAATATATCACAAATATTTCATTAAGACCTGTGGGAGCTGTCAACACTTGGGAAAAGGGCAGTTAATGACCCCTTTAAAATAAAAACGCATCTACATCCTAATCTAGACCGACTCTGAAAGTTAATCAGTTCTAAGTTGGGTAAAGCTGCACCTTTGGGTAAAAAACAAAGAACTAAAAGGCAGCATAGCTCAGTTTGATATTTTATAGCACAAAATCAATACAAAATTTAAAGAAACCAATAGGTTTTTTTTTTGACTGAGCACTTGTTGACACTGGGGAGAGAAAATTCTAGAATATAATGCCCCTGACGACCTCGGCTCAGAGATAGTGGGCACTGGCCTTGGCAGGTTGGGGGTCATGGAAAAGTGAAGAAAGCAGAGAAAATAAAAGAAGGAGAACAGTAAACTAAAGCCATACAACAGTGGAATGTCATTACTTTTGTGACACTACACAGTGCAGATGCATAATTAAATTTCTGTGCTGCTGTATTTCTTAACTACTGTAAAAAAAATTTATGACCCTACAGTGGGATCACTTGTTTCAAGATGAAACGTGGCAGAACAGTTCTTGAATCCACATGCCAGACATTTCCCTCCCACAAAGAGAAGGTTAAAAGGCAGAGGTGGATGACTGCAGCACAGGACTGGGGGAACCTGCCCCACCACGTCATCCTGCAGATCTTCCAGCACCTGTCCCTGGTAGATCGAGCCAGGGCCTCGTCTGTGTGCCGCCGCTGGAACAGTGTGTTTCAGTCCCCGGACCTGTGGAGGTGGTTTGAGTTCGAGCTGAATCAGCCGGCCACCTCCTACCTGCGCTCCACCCACCCCGACCTCATTCAGCAGATCATCAAGAAGCATGCTCAACACCTGCAGTACGTCAGCTTCAAAGTAAGAGCCCCCACTTCTCTTTCATCTCCTCCATTTTCATAACACAGCTGTCTTAAAAAAAACAATATTGACCCTCTTACTGTAAGTCCAAAACATCTGTTATACTATGAGGGCATATCATCTGTCTTGGCATTAGTGGGCTTATAGGTTTGGGTGATTCTTCCACCATCCATCTTTTTGATGTAGCTTTTCTTTTTTCCTCAATGGTGAATCACTGCTGGTAAATCAGGTGGACAGCTGCACTGAGTCTGCAGAGGCGGCCTGTGACATTCTCTCCCAGCTAGTCAACTGCACCATCAAGACCCTGGGGCTGATTTCTACGGCGCGGCCCAGCTTCATGGATGTGTCTCAAGTAAGTAAAAGCCTGTGTTTCATGTGCGCCTTGTTTAAGCTGTTGGCGTGCCAATCTCAGCGTTGCTCTCCTCCCTTAGGCCCATTTTGTGTCTGCGCTGACAGTGGTGTTTATCAACTCCAAGTCCTTATCGTCCATCAAGATCGATGACACCCCGGTGGACGACCCGTCCCTGAAGGTGCTGGTTGCCAACAACAGTGACACCCTTAAGTTGCTGAAAATGAGCAGCTGCCCTCATGTATCCCCTGCTGGTGAGTTCTTTTTGCTTTCATTAGCTACTCGTGCAGTGCCCGGTCACATGACCATATAAGGAGTTGTTCAGAACCCCTTAAAAGGAGTGGCTAAACTTTTATTGATAAAAATCACATATCGTGACTGGACAACTCCATACTCGGGGATGCACAGCCTCCTAACTTCAGCAAAACACATATCAGTTTGACGAACAGTTGGAGAGATATGTGAGGAATAGACACACAGAGATTCCTTGCATTTATAGATAGATACAGATGTGGACAGAATTGTTGGTACCCCTCTGTTAATGAAAGAAAAACCCACAATGGTCACAGAAATAACCGGAATCTGACAAAAGTGGTAATAAATAAAAATTCTATGAAAATTAACCAATGAAAATCAGACAGTGCTTTTGAATTGTGGTTCAACAGAATTATTTTAAAAAACAAACTCATGAAACAGGCCTGGACAAAAAAGTTATTTCTGTGACCATTGTGGGTTCTTCTTTCATTAACAGAGGGGTACCAACAATTTTGTCCACGTCTGTACTTGCACATTACTAAGAATGTAGGAAGTAAAGGCTCCTTCACACAGACCTGTATGGGTGAACACATGTACACTTGCTAACACTCATGCGCAAAGGTGGAAAAATGCACTTTTGATCCATGTTCATGATTCCTGAGTGACTGTAGTTCACGTGGGAATGTGCAGAGCCACAGTGGGTAAAAAAATGAACAATGTGCACCATATCAGTGCTCCATCTTGCCTTATCTGGCTTACTCGGGTTACTTGCAGTTGGTATATTTTCTACAATCACCAGAAAATGTGAGATTTTCAAACTTATAAGTTTCCAGCGTTCCATGGGCACCACACCTGCATACCCCTTGGTTTTGCTTGTGATACACTTCCACATAAGGCACTTGAATTTACAGGATTAGTGCATGCCCGCTGAAAGTATTCCTGTCTGAAACAGGTATCCCAATCAGGCTTTACAGGCCCAAATGTAGGCTGTGTTTGAAAGTGCAATACAGAGGTGCAGCCTATATGTAGGCAATCACACATATTAGACTTTGACAAATATAAAAGGGACCGAACTGAGATTTATTTGATTGTGTTGTGATGACACTAAACACAGCAGGGGAACATTCCTCACACCCAGCAGCAGGGCTGGAAGAAGCAGAGGACAATTTACATGCGGACAGGGAACCACAGGAAGCAGTCAGACGGGACTGTATGCATGTGTCCTCGAGCCAACCAATGTCATGCTAATCATGTGTATTGACTGATGTGTATTAGATGACAACTGATATGCTAATGTTCCATGCATTCTCTCTGTCTGTATCACGGTATAAAAGAGCTTGTTTCACTCTCAGCTCCCTCTGTCTACACTCTACTCTCAAGACCATTCAAGACGGCCCCAGCGGCAACGCTGGTGTTAACGGGCTGTATTCATGTTAGAGGGTAAATAAAGAACCTGTGCTGACCTACGCTCGTGCCTCGCCTCCACATCCTTTTCCTTCGCACCCTCTACAGTGTGAACATTAATTGCTGGTGTCTGGTGAAGGTCTTGGGTCACTGGCTCCATCAGGGATACGTTTGATGAGAAAAATGTTGACGCTTTTAATACGTATTTTCCCCGCTCTGTGTGTGTGTGTATCATGATATACATTTTCTGTACATTCTACAGTTTAGATAATCACATAAAAAGGACCATCTCTTTTTTTAAAAACTTTTTTTACATGCACCTTTTTCCTCTCATAATTTTGCAGTGTTATAGTTTTTAATGTGCATTTGAGACTTGATTCTCATAAATTTGAGTTTTTTCTTCTAAATCATATATGAATAAAAAGTAAACATCAATAAGTCAAATATTTCCTGAGCCAGAGAAGAGCAAAAAAAAAAAAAATGTTTGAAAATGAGAAAATTGCCCATCCCTGCCATCTATAGATATAAATTAGCTGTTAGTTTAAGTCAATAAAAATTTAAGTGTAGACCTGCAGCCTGAAGATCCCATTTTGGCCTGATTTAACCTGTTTGCTTCTTTATAAAAATATTTCAGATTGGGTCATGATCTGAAAATCAAAGACACAAAAGGTAATGTAATAAAATACATGTGATGACTTTAACTTTATTCTTTATTACTTCTTGACTAATTGAAATTATCGAAATCAAATAAATTACATTAAGAGCCAACTTGCTCCTCCAACCCATTTTTTTTCCACAATATCTTTATTGAACCTTTTTTTTAACAAACATGACACAAACAATCAAACACTAACACTAAAGTACTACAAAAAAAAAAAAATGCACTAAAAACACCAACAACCACCAACAAAATCAAGTCTTCAACAATGCTCCTCTGTTTAGTCTAGACCAGGGGTGGGCAATCATGTGCCATGGAGGGCCATTCCACTGCAGATTTTCTGTTCCACCCAGTGTCTTCAGCAGGTGTTTGCTCTGATCATCTTCAAGGATTGCTAATAATTGAAAACACCTGCTGAAGACACTGGGTGGAACAGAAAATCTGCACTGGAATGGCCCTCACTGCCCACCCCTGGTCTAGACAATCCATTACATAAGTATACATATTATGTTCACCAGTTTGAAATTTACAAGGTCCACACACATCATTCACCTTCTTCTTCAAGAGTTATGTTTAAATTTTTTACATAATCAATAAAAGGTCTCCATATATTCTCAAACACAGTTTCCTTTGATTTCAGTATGAATGTTATTCTTTCTATTGGAAGGTTTGTTAACATCTGTCTTAACCACTGAGTCACATCTGGTCTATGAGTCTTTTTCCACAGTAGTGCAATACATTTTTTGGCATTAAGCAAACTGAGGTCTATGAATGTTCTTTCACTTTTATTAAAGTTATGCTTTTCTGGGTACAAACCCAACAAAAACAGTTTAGGATTCAATATGATTTGTTTTGAAATTATTTTTTCAATTGTTACCCTCACCTCTTCCCAAAACATTCTAATTATTCTACATTCCCATACACTATGAAATAGGGTTCCTTTACTTTCCATGCATTTTGTGCACGTATCTGGTATGTTTTTGTTGTATCTATTTAACTCCTCCGGTGTAACATACATCCGCATTAACCATTTAAAATGTATCAATTTAAGACGTACATTTATTGATTTGGTTTGAGCTTCTGTACAAGCCAATTCCCATTGTTCCTCTGAAATTTCAGTTTGCAGATCTTCTTTCCAGTAGTTTAATCTTTTCTGTGAGTTTTCACTTGAGGATAGTGTCAATGAGTTATAAAACTCTGAAATAATACCCTTTCTTTTACTATCTTTCATCAACATTTTTTCCAAGGATGAGTAAATAGGTCGGGTGAGAGCATTATTTTGATTTGATCGAATAAAGTTCCTAAGTTGAAGATATTTAAAAAAATGTGTTCTATTAAGATTAAATTTGATCCTCAGTTCTTCAAAAGACATTATGTTATCTGCACATGACAGATATAAATCTTGAATCTTTTGAATCCCTTTTAAATTCCATACTTTAAATACAGCATCCGCTCTCCCTGGTGTAAAATATTGATTACCCCATATTGGGCTAAATTGTGACAGTAAGTGTGGTCCTCCAACCCATTTTAATTATTTTTTTTATTTTGCATGTATGTGCCACCATCATGCACTTTTGCAGCTTTAATAATTTTTTTTCAGACAAAACTAAGAAACTCAGCAGTAATTTAAATCAAAGAAACAATGGTCTGATGCACTGTAATGCTCCACCCTGGTCCTGTAGCCGGAGACTGCGCTGCGTTTGAAGATGCTCGTGTCCTCTGACTGGAGGTACTTCAGACAGCAGAGGAAGGTTGCATTATTCCACTCCTGGCAGTGGAAGGCGAATTACTTGATAAGGGAGTCGACTGTCTTGTGCATCTCGGAGGGAGAAAAACACCTTGTGGGTAAAACCAGGTCTGTGGTGGACCACTCCCAGTTACACGGGGTGAGACTGGACACCCTGGCAGATAAGCACATGTATCGCAAGGTCTGTGGTGGACTTTTGCCAGTCGGTGCATCGTGACATGCGTTACACAAAGAGCAGAAATAAACAAACCTATCATCTGGTCAGTCACTGCAACAGATACTGGAGTCAGTTTGTCTTGGCCTGTCCTTGCCACTGATAATATCTTTATCTGCCAAGAATGTGTCGCTAGGTCAGCGGTATTCAAATGCTTTGCAAGCAGTTTCATGAAATGGTCAGTCAGAGAGCAACTCATACCGGCTCGGACGTCGCCCAGGTTAACAAGGTCAGGAGTTCCTGGCAGCGGAAGGCGAATTACAGAGCTGCGTGGAGGAATCTGATCAGACCTAAATGAAACAGTCATTGTCGCCCCCGACTGCTATGATGATGATGATGAATCACAGAATAATTGAAAATGAATGGGACATCCAATATTAGCCACTGTTTAGGAACCACTTGTTTATTTTTTTTGTCAGATCACTTATTTGTGTGATCTTTTATGACTTATGTTCATAAATTCATAAATGTTGCATCTTGCACTTTGGGGAATGGGAGTTATTCAGCCACCATTATAATTTAGTTTATATGTGTAGTTTATAGTCTGTCGTCAATAAACTCATGCAGTACTATAACAGGACATGTTTACAAATATTTGAGACCCACTGTAGTGCATCCTTTTATATCTTAGCAATACTAGTGCATACCCATGCATGCCCATAGAAACCTGTGCATGCCTGTAGAGGGGATGCATTGGAGCAGAATTCTTGCCAGTTACAGGACAGTTGGTATAGCAACAAAGTACTAAGTGGCAATCACATGCGATGGCTTTTGTTTGCAGCAAAACATAAAAATCACACAAAATATGCCCTGCCATCTGGGGCTGTTTGCCCCGCTTGTTACTTTTTCTCCTGTCTGTCACTGTTCTGTGTTATGTTGCTTACCTGTGTCTATATACAGTATACAGTATGTGTTGTAGGGAGTCATGTGCTCTATGTGCCGTCATATAGACATCATCTGGTGGGTCGTCTTCTTTGTTCAGACCACTGAAGGGTCTCCTCCTGTCTCAGACGGCTGTGTTGTTCACAGTCATGCCTGCGGAGTACTGGTGGAACCTGAGGTGTTTCATGTTCACATGGCATCCTTTCTGACATGCAGCAGTTCTCCTCTTTCTATTGCTCTCCATCTGGTGGGTCTTCTTCGTTCAGACCATTGGTTGAGGGATAGGTGCATCGTAATTCCAGTTCATGGGCATGATCCTTAAAAAGTGGCTTTTGACCCTGTTCAGGAAGGCCTGTGCATGCCTGTAGAAACCAAGAAACTGGAGCACCTGGAGAAAATCAGCGCTTTGCTTGGCATTTTACACATTTGAAGTGTAGACTGGCATTCATCAAGGTTACACATTTGCCGTCATGTAGGCATGGCAAGTCAATCTATGATGCCTGAGTTCATAGAACGTGCTATGATGATGAGGCAGAGATCATAGGCCGTCCTATGATGTCCTAGAAGCGTACTTTAAAGTCTGTCATACCCTATGCTGGTGAAGGGTGTCCTCCTGTCTCAGACGGGTGCGATGTACTGCTGGAACCTCAGGTGTTGCATCTTCATGGCATCTTTTCTGACGTGCAACAGTTGTCGTCATTCTATTGCTCTCAGTCTGGTGGGTCTTCTTCTTCTTCGTTGAGACCACTGGTTGAGGGATAGGTGCGTCATAATTCCAGTTCATGGACAGGATCATGAAAATAGATCTGGGCAATAAGAGGGTTTCTGGCATGGACTCACTGTATATGACATCATAAAGACATGAAGGCAGGCTTGATATATATGACATCATAAAGACACATTTGTCTGTGTGCCGTCATATAGGCATCGCGAGTCATCCTATGATGACTGAGTTCATGGTCTATATGACATCATAAAGACACATTTGTCTATGTGTCCTATGATACCTGAGTTCACAGGACGTCCTATGATGTTCAGGCAGAGATCATAGGCCATCCTATGATGTCCTATGAATGTGACAGACACACACCCAGAGATTTCTTGCTTTTATAGAGTGAAGTGATAGTGATGATGATTATTATAAGTACAAAACACCGAACATTATTTATTACCTCCGCCAAGGAGGTTATGTTTTCATCGGCGTTGGTTTGTCTGTCTGTCTGTTTGTTTGTTTGTTAGCAAGATAACTCAAAAAGTTATGGACGGATTTTCATGAAATTTTCAGAGATTGTCAGAAATGGGGTGTGGTGGGGGATGGCAGGGACCCGTGGTGCAGCAAAGGACATCATTGGCACACAGGTAAAGCAGCAGCCAAGACTCCAGTTAACTGGGCAACACTGGTGTCCGACCGGGTGTTCCACTGTCATTCTCAAGGAGGCACGCTCAGCCTGCCCAGTCACTGGTAGATGACAGTCCCGACTGCTGCTTCATTGTGGAGCGGAATGGAAAAACAAAATAAATCATTTTTATTTAAATATTTACAGACAAATGGCCAACACTGATGCAAAAGTTGCAGCCAAAATGCTCATTCTCCTCTGTGTGTGTGTGTGTGTGTGTGTGTGTGTGTGTGGTGACGGCATCGGCGCCGTACGTCGATGCCCTGAATTTCCCTCTGGGGATCAATCAAGTATACAAGATACAAATGCAAAAATAAACTAGAAAAGCACTCGGAGAGCGCAGACCTCCACCAAGCGGCACAGTTCCCCCCATACAGTGTTTGTGTTTACGTTTTCAGATTCCATGACCATGAAAACATATGACTAGCAATTGGATTCACAATGATAGGATTAGTGGTTCAGTAGTTATTGAGGAAAATCGCATTTTCCGTAATGGCGGTTTTCTTCTGGACGGTGATCCGGATCACCACCAAAATCTAATCATCTGTAGGATACCCCATTTCTGACAATCTCTGAAAATTTCATGAAAATCCATCCATAACTTTTTGAGTTATCTTGCTAACGAACAAACAAACAGACAGACAAACCAACGCTGATGAAAACATAACCTCCTTGGCGGAGGTAATAACATCAAAGCTGCAGCCTGTACTGGTAAGTAAAGCAACTAAATCATGATGATGTTTATTCAAGCCCCTGATGTTTAAATGCATGAAAGAGTAATAGTATTGGTTTTTAAAGGATGTTAATTAAGATAAGATAAGATAAGATAAGCCTTTATTAGTCCCACAACGGGGAAATTCCAGGATTGCAACAGCACAGGGATAGCAACACTCAGAGCAACAATCAGAAGGCAAGAAAAAAACAAGCAAGCAAGAGCAGCTAATATACATATGTACGTATTACTATAAAATATATATATATACACACACACACAGACACAGTGCAGAGCATTGTAGCTGGATGGAATAAATATATGAATATATGAACACACAGTGCAGAGCATTGTAGCTAGATGGAATAAATATGTAAATATATAAACACCCACAGTACGGAGCATTGCAGCTAGGTGGAATAAATATGCAAGTATATAAACACACACAGTGCGGAGCAATGTAGCTAGATGGAATAATATGTAGATATATAAAAACACAGTGCGGAGCAATGTAGCTAGATGGAATAATATGTAGATATATAAAAACACAGTGCGGAGCAATGTAGCTAGATGGAATAATATGTAGATATATAAATATATAAACACACCCAGTGCTGAGCATTGTAGCTAGATGGAATAAATATGTAAATATATAAACACACACAGTGCAGAGCATTGTTGCTAGATGGAATGAAACAGCATAACCGTCTACTTAGTTATCCTACATGGTATGATTATGTGCCCATACATATTCTCACCCTCCATAGCGACCGGTATGTTCCTAGTTGTATGCCGGAGGGGACCATTGTGTAAGTCTATTGCATCTTTTGCATTCAAAAAACTATTAGTTTGTTACGTCTTTTTGCTATCTCTGCGAGCAGCCCTGCTTAGGTTGTACAGTCTGACAGCCGTTGGTAGGAAGGACCTACGAAACCTCTCGGTTGTGCACCTGGGATGATGTAGTCTGCTGCTAAATGAGCTCCTCAGTGCATTCAGTATGTCCTGCATAGGGTGGAACTCGGACTCCAGCAGAGATGACAGTTTAGCCACCGTCCTTCTCTCTCCTATCTCCTCCATCGGATCAAGGCGCTGCCCCAGGACAGAGCTAGCTTTCTTAATCAGTTTGTTCAGTCTCTTCCTATCGGCTGCAGTAATGCCACTGCCCCAGCAGACCATTCCAAAAGTGATGGCTGATGCCACCACCGTGTCATAGAATGACTTCAGCAGCTCCCCTTGTACACCAAAAGACCTGAGTCTCCTCAGCAGGAACAGCCTGCGCTGTCCCTTCTTGTAGAGTGCATCAGTATTGTGTGACCAGTCTAGTTTATTGTTCAGATGAATACCCAGGTACTTATAGGATGTCACCATCTCGATGTCTGTTCCCTGTATATTTACTGGTACTGTGAGGGGCTGCCCATGCCTGCGGCAGTCCACCACCAGCTCCTTAGTTTTCCTCGCGTTGATCTGGAGGCAGTTCCGATGGCACCAGTCCACGAAGTCCTGGATAAGCCCTCTGTACTCAGCTTCATCTCCATTGGAGATGAGGCCAACGATCGCAGAGTCATCAGAGAACTTCTGTAGATGGCAGTGTGTTGTGTTGTGTGAGAAGTCCGCAGTATAAAGAGTGAACAGGAAGGGAGCCAGCACCGTTCCCTGGGGGGCCCCCGTGCTACTGATGATCGTGTCGGACACACAGTCCCGGGTTCTCACAAACTGAGGCCGGTTCGTGAGGTAGTCCAGGATCCATGATGACAGGTGCTGGTCCACCCCTGCGCGCAGCAGCTTGTCCTTCAGGATCATCGGTTGGATGGTGTTGAAAGCACTGGAGAAGTCAAAGAACATGATCCTCACCATATTCCCGGGCTTCTCCAGGTGGGACAGAGAACGGTGAAGGAGGAAGATCACCGCATCCTCCACCCCAATGCCATGCTGGTAGGCGAACTGGAGTGGATCCATCGCTGGTTCCACCAGGGGGCGGAGGTGAGCAAGGAGCAGTCTCTCCAGGGTCTTCATCAAGTGGGACGTCAAGGCCACCGGTCTGTAGCTGTTCAGGTCTTTGGGGTGGGAAGTTTTTGGTACAGGTACCACACAAGATGTTTTCCACAGCTGTGGTACCCTCCCCAGTTTCAGGCTCATGTTGAAGATATACGTCACAATCCCACACAGCTGGTCTGCACAGGACTTGAGGAGCTTTGCGCTGATGCCGTCCGGTCCCGGCGCCTTCCTCGCCTTGATCTTCCTCAGCTCCGTCCTCACCTGGGTCCTGGTCAGGGTCAGGATGGGGGGCTGTGTGTTGGGAGTGGGGGGGTGTTGGTGGAGTGGGGAGTGGGCAGCAGGACTTGATTTCTTTAGAGGCAGCAGTGGTTGTTGTGCAGTCAGGGGGGAGGGCGGTTGGTCAAATCTATTGAAAAACAGATTCAGGTTGTTCGCCCACTCCCTGCCCCCTGTGGCCTGGGGGGAGGTATTCTGGAGCCCCGAGATGGTTTTGAGGTTTCTCCAGACCCCGCTGATGTCGCTCTGTTGCAGCTTGTCCTCCATCTTCTTCCTGAAGCTGTCCTTGCCTTCTCTGATCTTTCTCCTCAGCTCCCTCTGTACGGACTTCAGCATCTCCCTGTTCCCTGACCTGAAGATCCTCTTCTTCTCTCTCAGAAGTGTTTTTATCTCAGGGTTGATCCAGGGTTTGTTGTTTGAGTGACGCCGTATGGTCTTGGTGGGAACGGATTTGTCCACACAGAAGCTGAGGTAGCCCGTGAAGGTGTGAATGAGGCCATCGATGTCCTCACCATGTGGATCGCAGAGCTGCTTCCAGGCGGTGGCTTCAAAACAGCCCTTTAGGGTGTCCATTGTCTCCTCAGACCATAACTCCACAGTGTGCATGGCCGGAGGTTGTCTGTGCACTAGGGGTTTGTACACCGGCCGGAGATGAACCAAGTTGTGATCCGATCTCCCGAGTGGGGGGAGTTGTGATGAGGTGTACGCCTCCTTAGTGTTTGCGTAGAATAAATCCAGTGTTTTATTGTCTCTAGTGTGGCATGTGACATACTGGGTGAACGTGGGTAGAATGGGAGACAGTGAAACATGGTTGAAATCGCCTGAGATGAGGAGAAGAGCATCTGGGTGTTCTGTCTGCAGCCTGCTGGTTACTGAATGGATGACGTCACGTGCTGTCCCAGCGTTCGCCGTCGGATTTGCATAAACAACAATGCAGATCACGTGTGAGTGTTCTCTCGGGAGATATGTAGGCCTCATGCTAACAGCTAGCAACTCAATGTCTTTGCTGCAGTGTCGTTGTTTAACAGTGATATGTCCCGGTCTGCACCAGTTGTTGTTAACATACATTATCACTCCACCGCCCCTAGCCTTGCCACTGTCTGGTGTTCGGTCAGCTCGTATCATGTGAAAACCCTCCAGCTCAATGTTAGCATCTGCTGCTAGTTCAGTTAGCCACGTCTCAGTAAACAAAAGGAGAGAGCACTCCCGGTATGTGCTATCATAACGGGAGATAGCCGCTAGCTCATCTAACTTTCCCAGTATCGACCGTACATTTCCCATGACAACAGATGGAAGGGAGGGTCTGTACCTTATATTTTTTGTCCTCCGCCTTACTCCAGCCCGGCAGCCGCGGCGTTTTCGCCTCAGTTCTCTCGGTATGTCGAGTTTTTCCAATGGGACCGGGTGGCGGTTGAATGCTAGCAGCTGTTCTCTGCTGTATCGTATCCTGCTATAAACAGTGGCTCCGTCCACCGGCTCAGGAGACATTTAGGACGATCTGTGTGTCCGTGATATAAGTGGGGTGAAAAAAAAAGACGGATCAAAAGAGAGAGGAAGGGAAAAAGACTCGGAATCGAGCCGCTGTTGCAAAAGGCAGCCTACTCGTGTGGCGCCGAGTTAATTGATCGCCGAGTTAAACTTAATTGATCAGGAATATACTGATCACAGCTTGTATTCCTATTATAGTCCATAAATTGTGTTGCATCCACTCCTTCATTAGATTCACTGAAGATCATTATGCACGATAGGTGATAAAATTTACTGGGCTCACACAGCAACAATACACACTTAGAGACATAGACATGGACAAACCTTCATCCATACGGAAGACAGTTGGACAAACATACACACGCTCAAATACACAGAGACACACTGTCAGCACAACAGTCCATTAGTCCGGTGTCATTTATATGCAGAATGAATAGAACTGGTCCTAAAATGGAACCCTGGGGAACCCCATGATCGATGGATTTATATGGTGGCTGGTGGCTGCTAATGTAGCAGCCACCAGCTGGAAACTTCTTTTCAGGCTGTACAAGCCTGCTTGTGCATTCTTTGAGTGCACGGTAAACTTTTTAATACAAAATACTTTCTGATGACTTCCGGTCTGGACACCATGGTGATAGCAGCTTAACGCTGAAGCTCCCAGACCCAATCCAGGAAAATACCTTGAAAATCAGATTAACGGATTTTTGGAAGAGGGAAAATCAAAAGACAAAGTCATCATGCCTAAAGGAAAACAGAAGAAATCGACATTTACCAGGCCAGGACACGCATCGGCCGGAGAATCTGATCCGGAGGATTTCCATTCAGAAGACGAGGAGCTGAATGAAGCTAACAAAAAGGTTAGCTTGAAAATGGTACTTAAAGAATTAAGACGATTTCGCCGAGAGTGTTGGGCCGAATTTTGTGAAATCAAAGAAGAATTAAAAAGGACAAACAGTAGAGTGGACCAGGCCGAGGACCGAATCTTGGAAGCAGAGGAAAGAATAAAAGGGCTGGAAGATACCGTGCTGGATCTACACAAAAGGCAGTCAAGACTGGAGGCTAAGCTAACCGACCAAGAAGGAAGACTGAGAAGAGACAACATAAGAATTCATGGTCTGAAAGAAGGAGTCGAGGATGGTTTCACCACAATGGCGGCATGCGTGGAATCCTTACTGAGAGAGAAGTTGGATATTCCCCAATCCACCGACTTGAAGATAGAAAGGGCGCACTGTACATTAGCCCCTAGGCTGGCGGCGGAAGCGCCTCCAAGATCAGTGGTGGTGAAGTTTTCCAATTCCAAAATAAAAAAGGTTGTAAGACTGGCTTGGCAGAAAAAAGGATTTATGCACCAAGAGAGAAAAGTTTTCGTGGAACACGATTACGCCCCGGAGGTCCTTAAAAAGCGTTGGGAATACAACGACGCTAAAAAGGTACTACGAGAGAAAAAACTGCGCTTCCAGACACCATTTCCGGCGAAGCTGCGGGTCTTCTACGGCGATGAGACTTGTCTCTACAACTCGGCGGAAGAAGCAACCACGGATATGGCGAGAAGAGGGCTCCCGGTAACGGTGTTTAAACCCGCAGCAGACCCGAGCGAAAGAATCAAGGCTCAAACGTGGTCCACACAGAGACCCTCAAAATCCACGGGCCAGCAGCGGGAAGCCCAGCGCCAGAACTACAAGGAAAAACTGGCCGTTTTCAGGAGGGAATAACGATTTTTTTTAGTCAATCTGCACATCCAACCCCCCTCCTACAAGGTAACAAACATTAAAGGAGATGCAGAATCAGCATGTGGTAAAACATTTCATGGAACAGTCATAATATTAGAAACAAATAAGTCTTTAAAAAAAAAACTTGTTAAAATAGAAATATGACAATGATCCACATGTTCTCCCCACACTAACAAATACTGTATTAGCGTGAACATTTGCTGTGATGGTGGTGGGAGGGTGCACACAATTTCATAGGGTATAGGCATAAAAAAAAAAAAATCATTACAAGTTTGGATTGGGATCTGAAATTCACGTTAAAAACATGGGACAACTTACAGGGGTAAGAGAGGGCCCTCAACACGTAACAGAGTTTGAGGAATTTCCCTCAGAGCCTACACTCCATCAAGGCTCTTCCAGGGTCTCTAAAAAGACATCAGCTCAGGAAATTCTTTTGTCAGTTTTTTGTTTTAAAGTTTTATACACTATGTTTTTAATGTTTTTTATGTTCTTAATGTTCTTTCAGTTTCTGAGTAGCATAAAAGAGGGCCACCACACTGTTATACTAAATAAGACAATACAATGGAGAAACAGGGTGTAACCAAAATAATCTCATATAACGTAAAAGGAATCCTGAATCCAGTTAAAAGATCCAAGATTCTAGGCAAAATGAAAAAAGACAAAGCAGGAATAATATTTTTACAAGAAACCCACCTAACAGACGTGGAGCACACTAAACTCAATAGACAAGGGTTTAAAATGATCTCTTCATCTTCTTTTAAGTCAGGGAGGAGGAGGGGAGTAGCGACATTGATCTCAACCAAAATTACATTTGAAAAAAAATCAGAACACAAAGATAAAGAAAGGAGATACAGTTTGGTACTTGGGCGGCTAGAGGGAGAAGATATCACCCTGCTGAATGTATATGCACCTCCAGGGGCTAACTGGAAATTTTATAAAAATGTATTTGACCTAATGATAACTAAAGCCCAAGGTTTAGTGATATGTGGTGAAGACTTCAATCTAAGACTGAATCCATACTGGGATGCATCAGGTAATTCTCCACATCAAAATAACACTCAAAGCAGGAAAACTCGGATGCTACTAAAAGAAATGGGAATCTGTGATGTGTGGAGGGAATTCAACCCCAGTGTAAAAGATTATACATTTTACTCAGCACCACATTCATCATACTCAAGGATTGACTATTTTTTTATGTTTAATAGAGACATTGGAAGAGTAAAAACATGTAAAATAGGACTGATGGATCTCTCTGACCACAGTCCGATCTATATAGACTTAAGTATCCAAAAATACACAAATAATACATTTTCTTGGAGGTTAAATTCAAATGTCCTGAAAGGACCATTGAAAGATGAATTGGAATCAGATATTCTCAAATATTTGGAAGAAAATGATAATGGAGAAGTATCCCCTTTAATACTGTGGGACGCATGCAAAGCTGTAATAAGGGGAAAGATTACTGCAAAACTGGCAATCCAAAAGAAACTGAGACAAGAAAAACTAACCACATTAGAGTCAGAACTTAAGAACCTAGAAAAAGAGCACAAAGACAACACTCATTCTAATGACTCGCTCAAAATTAAGGAAATTAAAAAACAAATAAATGAGCTCTACACAATAGAAATCCAGAAGAAACTTACATTTCTGAAACAAAAATACTATGAAGCAGGCAGCAAATCGGCAAAATTACTAGCCTATAAATTGAGGGAACAACAAACGGAGAGAGCAGTCTACAAAATCAGAGACCCAGTATCAAAGGAAATAAAATTCAGAATTCAGGATATTCTTAAAAGCTTCGAGAACTACTATAAGAACTTGTACTCCCTCAAAAAACATAAAAACGCATCCAAAGCATTCCTAAACACATTAAACCTTCCCCAACTTACTGAGTCTCAAAATAAAACACTACTGTCAGAAATACAACCTAAAGAATTAGAAAAAGCAATTATGAAACTTAAAGCTAACAAATCCCCAGGAGCAGATGGCTATACAGCAGAGTGGTACAAAACCTTTAAACAGCAACTATCTCCTCTCCTCCTGAAAACATTTAACCATGTCCTCCACACAGGGGAAATCCCTCCCTCCTGGAGAGAAGGGGTCATTGCAGTCATACCTAAACCTGAAAAGGATAAACTAGAATGCTCCAACTACAGACCAATCAGTGTATTAAATCAGGACTATAAACTTTTTACCACTATCCTTGCCAAAAGGTTAGAAAATATACTGACAGACTTAATTCATTTAGACCAAACAGGTTTTATAAGACAAAGACAGACACAAGACAACATTAGACGCACTTTACACATAATTCATCATATAAAAAAATATAACTTAAATGCAGCCATATTGGGATTAGATGCTGAAAAAGCATTCGATTCGGTTGACTGGTCTTTCCTATATAGAATCCTATCCAGTTTCAATTTTCATAACAACTTCATTAGAACTATCCAGGCATTATATAAAAAACCAACAGCTAAAATAAGGATTAACGGTAATTTATCATCATCTTTTGAGCTGGAAAGAGGATGTCGTCAGGGCTGCCCCTTGTCTCCACTGCTCTTTGCAATCTTCATAGAACCTCTGAGCCAATGGATAAGACAGAATCAAAAAATTCAAGGTATTACACTTGGTCAGAAGGAACATAAAATAACACTCTTTGCTGATGACATTTTAATATACCTGGGGCAGCCGGACACCTCTTTTCCAGAACTAATCTCAGTTTTTTCAGAGTATGGAGATTTATCGGGGTACAAACTAAACATGCATAAAACCCAAGTTTTAACATTCAACTATGACCCAAATCAATATTTACTAAGCAAACTCAAAACTAACTGGGAGATGGAATCTATGAAATATCTGGGGGTCAATATCCCGAAACAACTCAACAAAATTATAACACTAAACTATGATCCACTGGTGGCAAAAATAAAATCTGATTTAGCAAGATGGAATATGATACCATTGTTGGGTACTGCACAAAGAATTGAAGCAGTCAAAATGAATATACTTCCACGTCTTCTATACCTTTTCCAAACAATGCCGGTAGAACCTCCCAAAAAAACATGGCAAGAACTGGACAGAAGGATCTCAAGATTCATATGGCAGGGCAAGAGACCTAGAATCAGATATAGAACCTTACAGCTAAACAAAGACAAAGGTGGGCTCGCGCTGCCAAATATCAGGGACTATTTTAAAGTCGCACAAATTAAAACTTTAGTAGAGCTATGTAACCCAGTCTACACTGCACAATGGAAGGAGATGGAATGCCAAATAACAAGTGACATCCCCCTACAGGCGATAATAGGGAACAATGCCTTACCTAAACTTTTGAATAACACTAACCCGTGGATAGAGACCCCGCTAAAAATTTGGTTTAAGATAGTCGGAGAGAATCAAACTAAAGAACCCTATCGATTTCTGCAATGGATTGCCTATGATCAAGACTTTACTCTTAATAAAACAGACACTAGATTTAAAAAGTGGAAAGAGAACGGACTGATAAAATATTACGATTTTTTTAAAGGGCAAATTTTAAGAAGTTTTGAAGATTTGAAAAAACAAGGTCTAATAAATCAAGACCTTTACAGGTTCTTTCAGCTTAGACACCACATAAACAATATACTTAAAAAGGAGGATTTGGAAAGGGCCCAGTCAGGTGTTCTGAAGGTCTTCTTAATGGCATATAAAGGGATCCCAGGGATCAGATACATCTCTAAAATATACCATGGTCTTCAAGACTTAAAAGGAGACAACACATCATATATAAAAGAGAGATGGGAAAAAGAGGGGAATTTCACTTTACAACTGGAAATATGGGAAAAGCTAAATAAACAGCAATGGAAAAGCACCTCATCCCTGCAGTGGAGAGAATTTGGATGGGAAAATTTGGTAAGATTTTTCAGAACACCTGCACAAAACAAATTTACTCATAAGGGGTTGAATTGTTGGCGCTTGTGTGGTGAAGAGACTGCAAATCATTTTCATGTGTTTTGGTCATGCCCAGTTATCCACCAATATTGGACCAATGTACAGACAATATTGGGGGAAAATATTCAAAGTAACAGTCCCCTTTTCTTTTGTAACTTTGTATTTGGGTTTACTACCGGACTCACTGGAAAGACGAGGAGAAAAATACTTATTCACTGTTTTAATATTGGCAAGTAAAAAAGCCCTAACTAAAAAATGGATGTTGAAGGACTGTCCTACACCTGAAGATTGGATTAACGTGATCCAAGACATTTACTCGATGGAAAAGTTGCCATTCGCACTGAGACAGGACATGGATGGGTTCATGAACTTTTGGCAACCCTGGATCGCATATGTGTCTTCCATTAGATCTAATCTTTGACAAATACCATTTCAATAATGGTACCGCTCTTTGTTCCAATGCTACTCAGATGCTCTTTTATTTATTTTTTTTTTTTTCCTCTTTTTAATTTTTTTTTTTTGTTTTTTGCTCTTTTGTTTTGTTTTTGTTTTTTTTTGTTCTTTCTTTAATTTCACTTTTTCTTTCATTTAAAAAAAGGGGGTGTTGTAATAATTATTCTTCCAATGTTGTCAAATAACAAAAAAAAGGGAACATGTGATGAAAATGTAAACAATGCAATGCTGTAATGACGTGCATACCCTTTACAAAAACTTAAATAAAAAAAAATAAATAAATAAATAATGAAAGAAAACCAAATAAAACACTATTCTGCCAATTCTGGCAGACCCATGTGAGACAAAAAAAAAATTAAATAAATTAAAATACTTTCTGATAACAACTATACAAGATATTTTTTAACCTTTATTTATACAGGGGAGTTCCATTGAGAGGCAACCTCTCTTTTTCAAGGATGCCCTGTTGACACTCACACAGTTACACGTTCACAGCTGGAAGCTGCCCAGTACAACCACAGACTGATCTGTGGCCACTGAGCAGCTCCACTGGAGCAGTTGGGGTTAAGGGCCTTGCTCAAGGGCACCACAGTGGGGTTAAGGAGGGTGGGGCATATACTGCTATGTTATCTGTCCCACTCAGATCTGATCCTGCTGATCCAGGGATTGAACCAGAGACCCTCTGCTCACCAGTCCACATCCCTAACCACTGGGCCACCAGTGCACATTAAACATTACTATAGAATAGGAAATGAACTATATAGAGAACTGAATTGAATGCCGTTGTTATCATTTAAGAAGGTTACAACGAGTCAAAAGTAAACCTATCAGTGTCTGAGTCCAGGTGACTGTTCACCATGATGCCTTCTCATATTTAAGCATGCTAATCAGCCTCATATCCTTTCACATTACTGCAACTACTTTGTGTGGTTTAGGCTAGGGATCAGCCAGGATGCAACATGCAGGAAGTAATACACACGGCAACTACACATACAGTATGTATCGGTGAGCTGCACTACTGACACAGATCTGAGATCACAGCTCCCTAACAAGATGTCTGTGCAATCAAATGCCAATAAGCACGTCTAATAAGGTCTACTTGACTAACTTGAACATTTTGGCTTCTCACCCCTTTTGGGTAACATGCTGAAAGTTCATGGCTGTATATACACATTTAAATCTGCTCTCTTTTTTATCTTCAGGCATCTTGTGTGTGGCAGACCAGTGCCACGGACTCCGGGAGCTGGCTCTGAACTACCATCTCCTGAGTGATGAGCTGCTTCTGGCACTGTCATCAGAAAAGCACGTCCATCTGGAGCATCTGCGCATCGATGTGGTGAGTGAAAACCCCGGCCAGACTCACTTTCACACCATCAAGAGGAGCAGCTGGGAGGCTTTGGTCCGCCACTCACCTAAAGTCAACATCGTCATGTACTTTTTCCTCTACGAGGAGGAGTTTGAGCCTTTCTTCTGCGAGGAGACCCCCGTCACCCACCTCTACTTTGGCCGGGCAGTGAGTAAAATGATGTTGGGCCGCATCGGGCTGAACTGCCCTCGGCTGGTGGAGCTGGTCGTGTGCGCCAATGGCCTTGAACCCCTGGATGAGGAACTGATCCGCATCGCGGAGCGCTGCAAGAGCTTGACGGCTATTGGGCTCGGCGAATGTGAGGTGACCTGCAGTGGGTTTGTGGAGTTTGTAAGGATCTGCGGAGGCAGGCTGACTCAGCTGTCAATCATGGAGGAGGTGTTGATCCCCGACAGCAGCTACAACATGGAGCAGATCCACAGTGAGGTGTCGAGACACCTGGGCCGCATGTGGTTCCCTGATATGATGCCAACATGGTAGGCTGGAATAAAATCAGAGTGGAAGCCTCTGCATAGCATGGCAAGGCATTTGTTAGCACTAGAAGAGGACAGTACCACAGTGGTGCATTTCACTATTTGTAAGTGTTGCATCTGTATGCTGCAATTTTGATAAAGGTGTTTTGTTTTGTTTTTTTAACTTTGATTTTGTTTAATGTATTTGCACTTGTTTCCTTAAGTTGCAGTGCACTGGGCTCTCTGGCCACCGTGAGATGGACCTTCCTTATTTTTCTTTACCACAGACAGGTTTCACATCAAGGAAACCACCGTTTCAGGTGGATAATGTTTGCTATTTAAAAAGAAAATCACATTTTATTTGAGCAAATGTTATCATTTAAAGTTGCCGATGACAGAACTTTAGAAAAAGGGGAAAATTATATAATTTAAAAATCAGTTAACTAAATTACATGGTCAGCTTCATGTATGTTTTGCACGGCTGCATCTCATTTTCTGTGCAGACTTTTTCAGCCTTGATCTGATGTCCTCAGTGGCTGGCTGGATCTCCATTCAGGCTGATTTTGAAGTGGATCGGTGTGCTGGTACGGAGCTCCCGGCCAGCTTCGTTCAGTCATTCCTAATTAAGCCACTGTTTAATAGATGGTTTTTTTTCTAAAGCTATCATGAGTTTTTTTATATTCTTAAAGTAATTTGAAGCTAGATGAATATTTGAAACATTATCAAACTCTTTTGTCTTGTCAATTTGCTTTATTCATATTTGTTAATACTGAATGAAATGATTTCTGTGTTGTGGGATTCTTCTGGGTTTAAACGGGAAGCCAGCATGTCCATGTGGGCCCCATCACAGGTTAAACTGGGCTGTCTTATGGGTCCCATGTTTGCCCACATGGATAAGATAAGATAAGCCTTTATTAGTCCCACAATGGGGAAATTCCAGGATTGCAACAGCACAGGGATAGCAACACTCAGAGCAACAATCAGAAGGCAAGAAAAAACAAGAGCAGCTAGTATACATATGTACATATTACTATAAATATATATATATATATATATATATATACATATAGACACACAGTGCGGAGCATTGTGGTTGGTGGATGTGCAGCAGAAAATCTAAGCTCTCTCTCTGCGGATGCGGCGGGCCAGCTGGATGTCTTTGGGCATGATGGTGACCCTCTTGGCGTGGGTGGCGCACAGGTTGGTGTCCTCGAAGAGACCCACCAGGATGTTACCCATTTACCCAGTTTCAGCTTATTCTCTCATAAATTTGCCCACTTCTTTTTACTGTAAACTTGCAACTTTTTCTCATAAAACTGTGATTTTTTTTTTCTTGTAAATTTGCAACTTTTTCCCCTTACAAGTTTGTTAGTTTTTCTTGCGAAATTGTGACTTTTTTTTTCTTGCAATTTTGCTAACTTTTTCTTGTAATTTTGGACATTTCTCATAAATTTGCCACTTTTTTTTACTGTAATCCTGCAACATAAATCTGTGACTTTTTTCCTTGTAAATTTCCTATTTTCTTGTATACTTGTGATTTTTTCCCCATAAATTTGTGACATTTTTCTTGTAAAGTTGGAACTTCTAAAAAAATTTCCCAACTTTTTATTACTGTAAACTTGCAATGTTTTCTCATAAACTTGTGACTTTTTTCTCATAATTTTGTCCTGGGTCACAAGTGTTCCTGAAACCTGCTCCCCTCCATTCACCCCTTTGGGGCCCAGCTGGGTTTAAGCCGCTCACCTGCACCACAGCTAAAGTCCAGATGGGGCCACCATGGAACCTGCGGACCAACCCACACGGGACCCAAAGACGGCCCAGTTTAACCGACAGTGGAGCCCGCTGGACGTGCTGGCTGGGTCTGTCTAAAGTAGATCTGTCATCTGATGGCTGCTCTTGTTGAAAGCACGCGCACACACACGCACGCACAGCTTTTGTTCTTTACCATATTTGAATATTCTTCCTGAGTCTTTGAAAACTCCACAAACAGTCATTTACTGTGGCGACGCCCCACTCACTCTTGCAGCGTAGCCGTCTGAGAGCATAACTGTGGTGCCGAGGTTGCGCTACGTTTTACGGGGTTGTTAAAATTCTGTCATACTCTGTTATTAATTGTCATTTTAATTTTCATGTTTTTGTTCACGTGCTCAGTTTTAATCATGAAAATACAGTTTACAGCATGCAGATCATGCATTTGTTTAACGCATTTATTAATTGAACTGATGAACAGAGACTGTGTCAGTGCTGTAATACAGTCATGTGAAAAAATTAGGACACCCCATTAAATATTCAATTCTTTATTAAGAAATGTTCATATATCTATTTCCAACTTTGTTTTTGTTTTTATTTGCATTTTTTTAACATTTATTTTAGCCATCTTAAGTGGGAATGAATGTGTGAGATGCCCTAAAGAAGACGGGAGGTATCCTAATTTATTCCTCACTATTTGTTTAGAATTACATTTTACAGAAAATTTGAAAAAATCTGTAATTCATTTTTAATTGTTTAGTTGTATTACATGAATCACCCAGTATTTTTGACATTGATTGTAAAGGTAGACAAAGTAAGGTTAGCTCTATTTACATGTACAGTATAGTAATTATGGTGCAAAGATATGCTTTTATTTTGGTAACTTCCTCAAGGGCGGAAGTCAAGTAACGGAAATCAATTTGACGGACAAAGGAAAGGCGCAAAATAAAGCGAGAAAAGGTTAAGAGAAAAACGAAGAAAAGACTACGGAAAAAGATAAAAACAGCAAAGATTTTAGCTTCAGTCGATAAGGGAACAAGGTTAGTGATTTTACAGAAAATTTTTATTTTAAAGTTGTGAATTAGTTATGCTAACAGAAAGGTTACTAATGTATGAGCTATGTAATGGTTGAAAGTTATATGGTAATTATTGTCTATTTTGTTTTTGCCATAGCTCTTACGTTGGTTGATGACACAGAAGGAAATAAAATCATTTAACCATCAGTTCTGGCCTTCTCAACATTGACTGGATGCTATACTGTAGTAAGAGCTTGACCACTGCCACATGCTGCACAACATGTGCTCGAGGTATCCGTGGTAATACCCGCGACGTCCAGCAGAGGGCAGAAGTTGGTCAGAAATAAAATGTTTTTTTGTTTTTTTTTGTTACTTATTTGTACCCGTAGGTAGATTTGGTGTGCAGTCTGGTGACAAGCCACCGGCTGCTGGTCGCTGCGTGCGCAAGCGCCCTAAACCTACATGTTTTTTGGTATGCGGGAGGAAACCGGAGAAATCCCGGAGTAAACCCACGCAACACGGGGAGAACATGCAAACTCCACACAGCTCACTGTTGGTCGGGGGCTGGGATCGAACCCATGATCTCATGATCCCCGCGATCCCCCGGCCGAGGGTAAAACTGTGCTGCCACAGTGCTAAACCACTGCGCCACCGTGCAGCCCCGTGGTTCAATAAAAGAGCTCAAAATGGAAGGTGAACAAGCTGCATCAGGCAGTCAAATGGACATAAATGAACAGGTCAGCATGTCAAATCTTCCAAGACATTCTGAAAGAGCTGAAGTACAGACAGGGAGGATGATAATATATCAAAAGGAAGAATTGAGTAAAAAAGAAAAAAGGCTATTAACTCTTTATGAACAATGGAAAATGCAGGTACGTGAAACAAGAGAAAAGTTGAAGTCCGATATCACTGAAAGGGAGATGGCAGAACTTGCAGACATGTTAGAACTAAAGAGATGATGTCCTAAAGCTGTACTCAGAAATAAGAAATCAAATGGCACCTTCAGCTGATATAAGGAGAAAGACTCATGCATGTGATGCAGTTACTCATGACATTGTGAGAATAATTCTGGAAAGAATAAGTGGTGTCAATGGAGATTTTGATGCAGAGCGTGAAATAATTCGTTTACGTGGACGTTTAGAGCATGACTACGCTCTCTCCATATATGGATCAGCCACAGCATCAAATCACAGTCAGCAGTCCTCAGCTTCACACCTCACCGTAAAACGAGCCGATGCAGCAGCAGAACTAGCAGCAAAAGAGGCTGAGTATGAGTTTGCAAAAGAAGAACAAAGGCAAAGAGAAAGGATTGCAATTCAAACAGCAGAGTTGGAACGTTTGAAAGCACAGAAGGATATGAAAGCAGCTCAAGCCAGGTTTGAAGCCTATGACAGAGAGTTATCACAGGTGGGTGATGTACAGTCAATAAAAGGCGAACAGGTGAGCCCAAAATTCACACCCAAACCTCCCATACCAGCACCCGCTTTCATTCCTGAGCAAACAGCTCCCCCTAGTGTCACTCAATTTGCACAAGCAGTTCAAGACAGCATAAAAATGAACAGACTTCCTACACCAGAGCCAACAGTGTTTAGTGGTGAACCAATAGGATTTATTGAATGGAAATCTACCTTTATATCACTGATTGAACAAAGGGGCATCTCAGCAGCAGATAAACTGTACTATTTGAAACGATATGTAACTGGCCCAGCTCGCAAATGCCTTGAAGGAACTTTCTTTAGAAACGATGAAGAGGCATATAATGATGCTTGGAACAAACTAAACCAAAGATATGGCCAGCCATTTGTGATACAGAAGGCATTTAGAGAAAAGCTTTCAAACTGGCCAAAGGTGCAGGCTAGAGATGCTGAAGGATTAAGGACCTTTGCAGATTTCATAAATGCATGCATGCTCGCTATGCCGCATGTAAAAGGATTACAAATACTCAATGACTGAGAAGAAAATCAAAAACTGTTGCACAAGCTACCGGACTGGATAAACGCAAGATGGAACAGGCAGGTTACAAAGACTTTAATGGAAGGTGGTGAGTTTCCAAGCTTCAGTGATTTTGCAATCTTCCTCTCATTAGAAGCTGAAGTCGCTTGCAACCCAGTCGCCTCCATTCACGCACTTCGCGGCACTGAAACAAACAGTGATAAAAGGAACACAAAGGAAATCAAAAGGAACAAGGCAACTGTGCTTAACACAAACACCACTGAACAAAGTGGCAGATGGACCATAACAAAAACACCTAACTGCTCTCCTTGCACATTATGCCAGGACACTCATCAGCTCCACAAGTGCCCAGACCTCTTGAAAATGCTTCTAGAAAACAGAAAGAAACATGTGAAAGACAATAAACTTTGTTATGGTTGTTTAAAACAAGGACACAGTGCTAAGGACTGCAAACGCCCCTCACTTGTGAAACCTGCACAAAGAGACACCCAACCTGTCTTCACGATGAGAACTACAGTAACATTCAACAAAGAGAAACACACACGAGTATGCATAACGCAACTCAATGTAACTCACCTGAAACAGCAACAGCCATGTCACTTAATGTTGCCAGATTTGAGCAGACAGTCAGCATCTCAATGATAGTTCCAGTGTGGCTGTCAACTGCTACCAATCCACACAAGGAAAAATTGGTCTATGCGTTATTAGACACGCAGAGCGACACTGTCTTCATTGATCAAGATGTGACACATGAACTGCAGGCAAATGTTTGTCCAGTAAAGCTGAAACTGACTACTATGATGGGTAAAAATGCAGTTGTAAGCAGTGGAAAGGTATCTGATCTCTTGGTGAGAGGTTATAACTCAGCCACAGTCATAAAGCTCCCCACTGCATACACATAAGACTACATACCTGCCAACAGAGAACACATACCAACATGTGAAACAGCAAAACTGTGGAGTCACTTGCTGCCTATTGTAGATGAAGTCCCCCCACTCCTCAGTTGTGAAGTAAGTCTCCTCATTGGTTATACTTGTCCTAGAGCCCTCGTACCCAAACAAGTAATCTTAGGCAAAGAAAATGAGCCCTATGCCATTCAAACTGACTTAGGATGGAGCATAGTTTGCAACTCGGTACTTTGCAATGAAACAGACATGGCAAGCAGTCTCTGTCATCGAGTGACCGTTAAGGAAATCCCTCCCTCCACTCCAGCAGATGCAATACGTGCTTTGGAAAGAGATTTTAAAGAGACTGACAGAAATGAAAAAAACTGTGTCACAAGATGATTTAGTGTTCCTCCAGAAACTTGAGCAAGGCATAACACAAACTGAAAATGGACATTATAAAATGCCATTGCCGTTTAAACAAAGGCCACAAATGCCAGATAACAGACAGCTCGTTGAAAACAGACTCAACCAGCTCAAATGCAAATTCATGAAGGATGAAAAATACAAAGAAGATTACATGAAATACATGAGTGACATCATCAAAAGAGGTGATGCTGAAGAGACTGATGATTATGGACCGCCTGGTGAGACATGGTACATACCGCACCACGGCATCTATCATCCAAAGAAACCCGATAGGTTGCGCGTTGTCTTCGACTACTCTGCAAAGCACAAAGGTACCTGTCTTAACGAAAATTTACTGAATGGTTAACAATCTAACTGGTGTTCTTGTGCGCTTCAGAAAGCACCAAGTAGCTCTGATGTGCGACATTGAAAAAATGTTTCACCAGTTCCAAGTCAAAGAAAATGATCGCAACTACTTGCGCTTCTTATGGTGGAAAGATGGAGACATAAACAGCCAACAACAAGCATACAGGATGACAGTACACCTCTTTGGCGCCGTCTCATCGCCTGGCTATGCGAACTATGGACTCAAACGTTTAGCCAAAGAGAACAGCCTTGCATATCCTGTAGGCTCACAGTTCATAACTTCTATGTAGACGACAGAGTCACCAGCGTAGAGACGGTAAACGACGCTACTGAACTGGTGAAGGAAGAACGTGAACTATGTGCAAAGGGTGGACTAAGGTTACACAAGTTCGTGTCCAACAACACTGACGTTCTAAACAGTATTCCAACTTCAGAGCATGCAACAAATACTAAAACAAAGGACTTAACATTTGGTGAAACACAAACAGAAAGAGCACTTGGCATTTATTGGAATGTGGAGAAAGATTGCTTTACATTCAACATCACGCTGAAAGACCAACCACCAACCAGGCGTGGCATCTTGTCCACAGTCGCAGCAATATACGACCCCCTTGGATTCATTGCTCCCTATGTGCTCAATGGCAAAGGAATTCTCTAAGAGATGTGTCGTCAAGGGACGGATTGGGATGACCCACTACCTGAACTTCTTAGGCCACGGTGGGAGTGCTGGAAAGGAGATCTGCACAATCTGAAAAAACTGCAAATAAACAGATGTTATGTTCCTGCAGATTTTGGAGATGTAGTGAAAAGAGAAATATATGGACAATGTTCTTATCTCAGGCTCATAAACAAAAACAAAGACGTTCACCGTACCTTCATCATGGGCAAAGCACGTGCCTCTCCCACAAAGGTCACCACAATCCCAAGGTTAGAACTTACCGCAGCCGCAGTGTCAGTCCCCGTGAGCAACATACTAAAAGAGGAACTGCTCTATAACAACGTCAAGGAGTTCTTTTGGACAGATTCAAAGGTCACTCTAGGATACATAAATAATGAAGTGAGACGCT
Source organism: Pholidichthys leucotaenia (assembly GCA_020510985.1). Lineage (NCBI taxonomy): Eukaryota > Metazoa > Chordata > Actinopteri > Cichliformes > Pholidichthyidae > Pholidichthys > Pholidichthys leucotaenia. Next base: position 20,655,577 of record CM035840.1, on the reverse strand, counting down.
TTCACACGTTTGTTGCTAATAGAGTGCAGAAAATCCACAACAATACCACTCCACAACAATGGTTTTATGTGCCTACCAGCGAAAACCCTGCAGACATGGCATCCAGGGGTACATCAGTAAATGAACTGCTTTCATCCAACTGGCTCACAGGCCCTCAGTTCCTGTGGGAAAAGGAGATACAGGTTCCCACAAAAGAGACTATTGAATTTCCAGTAGGAGACCCAGAGGTGAGAAAAGTGCAGACACTAAGCACACAAACTGTTGAACATCCAAGTCTTAGTGACCACCTCACAAAGTCCTCATCCTGATCCCGTGCAGTCAGCGCAGTAGCACGTCTTAGACGTTATCTGCTCAAAAACAAATCAAAGACACTTACTACTGTAATTGAAAGACAAAATGCAGAAACTGTGATTATCAAAGATTTACAAAGACAAGCATATCAAAACGAAATAGAGACATTAAGCAAAGGCAAACAACTACCAAAGAACAACAAAATGTACAACTTGGATGTTTTCTTGGACAAGGACAATGTGCTCAAGGTGGGAGGAAGGCTATGGCACTCATCTCTTCCCAACTCATTCAAACATCCAACAATCATTCCCAGAGAACATCATGGTCAGACAAAGATGGCACACGCCAAAAAGGAACATGCAAATAGGAGACATAGTAATGGACAAAGATGAAACGCAACCACGATCTCTATGGAAACATGGACGAATCTTGGACACTGCAAAAGACACAGATGGACTTGTCAGAAAGGTCAAAATCGCTTTTGCAGACACAAATCTTACCAAAAAGGGTCAGCGTGTGAATAAAATGTCTATAGTAGAACACCCAGTTCATAAGTTAGTTCTGCTGTTAGATTAGGAAAAGTAAATGTAGAATGCTAAAGGGTGTTTTGAAATGTTGAAAGTTGTACTTATAACATGTTTACAAAGTTATTGTTTTTTGTTAAGTAATTTGAAGAAATTATTTGTGTTTTATACAGTATGTGTGACAACAAATAATTTGGTGGGAGTGTAAAGGTAGACAAAGTAAGGTTAGCTCTATTTACATGTTGTGGCAACCCCCACAACAGACTGGGACAGACAGCTCGCTCTTCTGGTTTTTTCCGCTGCATGCTGTGAAGTAATCTGCCGTTCATGCATGGTTTCACTGCTGTGATGTTAATGTCCCACTCATGCATTGTGTTCATGCATCCTGTACTGTCTGTGCCTCTCATTGCTCTGATTCCTTCAACTGCTGCTGACACACACACTGTGTCTCTTTGCTGGAGAGCCTCCGAGCCGCCCATTGGGCGAGCTTCATGACGGCAGTATGATTTAATAAACCTGCTTAAAACCTTCACCACGCCGCTTTATTTCATGCCGCTTCACTGGTGACCCCGAGAATGCACACGCTTTGTGCAACGCAACCTTCTGGTCTGAACGGCCACGCTGGCGACCCGACGCTGAAAAAAACACGCTGCCAGTGAACACAGCAGCCTGACGCAAACGATCTGCCCTCCCTTCTGCTTCAGGGAGACCTCGACGCGGAGCCAACACAGGCGAGCTACTCTCCGGACATCACCCACGACCGGGAAAACTGCAGAAAACGTCATGGCGCGACCCTCGCCTGAGATCGGGACATCCACGCTGGACCGGCCGAGGGACACAGAACGTCTTCTCCCTCTCACCGCTCCTCCTCCCTCTCAGCGATCCTACGCATCTACCCGAGCCTGAGGGACAAAGATCGTCTATTTCCCCTCAACGCTCCAACGCACCATGACTAATCTGCAGCCACAGCTCAACATAGATGTTTATCAGCGCCGACTGCGCCGATCTCCACCAAGATTCCTGACCCTGGTTCTCCTCTCCAGCTGGCCCACCCACGCACGGAGCCCCGGCACACGCACCGGGGGTTACGCGGACGGCGCACCACGCACGGGACACATACGGCTCCACTGACCACCTTCCTTCTTCGCCGCTGCACAATGGCCCTTCAGGCTTGCTCGTACACCTGAGGCACGCAGCTTGCTCACTGGATTTTATGGTCTTAGCCATGGCGCTCAACGGGAATTCAGCAGTCTGCGGTCCCCAAAGGCTTTAAGGTTGTGCCTGCACCTAAAGTCAACACGCCAAGTCCCTCTGCTTTTGTTTCTTTTTTCTTACAGCTGCTACGCAGCCTCGCCGCTCCTGTTTTTCTTCATGGCCACAAGAGGAGTCAGAGACTAATTTTTCTTCTTGTGATCTCCGCACGTTCAACGGGACAGCCCCTCGACGTCGCGGACCAGCAAGCATTTTTGCGCAGCTCGGACGATTTCACCGTCCCGGCCGGCATGTACTACCCCCCCTCCTCCCTCCCCCTCCTCCTGCAGAGAGCTTTCCCTGCTCGCTGCCAAAGCTGCAATATCGAGGTCTCGGCCGCCTGCCTTGCCCTCTGGGGGGGGGAGCGGTGTGGCAACCCCCACAACAGACTGGGACAGACAGCTCGCTCTTCTGGTTTTTTCCGCTGCATGCTGTGAAGTAATCTGCCATTCATGCATGGTTTCACTGCTGTGATGTTAATGTCCCACTCATGCATTGTGTTCATGCATCCTGTACTGTCTGTGCCTCTCATTGCTCTGATTCCTTCGACTGCTGCTGACACACACACTGTGTCTCTTTGCTGGAGAGCCTCCGAGCCGCCCATTGGGCGAGCTTCGTGACGGCGGTATGATTTAATAAACCTGCTTAAAACCTTCACCACGCCGCTTTATTTCATGCCGCTTCAATGTATAGTAATTATGGTGCAAAGATATGCTTTTGTTTTGGTAACTTCCTCAAGGGCGGAAGTCAGGTAACGGAAATCAATTTGACGGACAAAGGAAAGGCGCAACAAAAGCGAGAAAAGGTTATAAGAGAAAAACGAAGACAAGACTACGGAAAAGTATTAAAAACAGCAAAGATTTTAGCTTCAGTTGATAAGGGAACAAGGTTAGTGATTTTACAGAAAATTTTTATTTTAAAGTTGTGAATTAGTTATGCTAACAGAAAGGTTACTAATGTATGAGTATGTAATGGTTGAAAGTTATATGATAATTATTGTCTATTTTGTTTTTGCCATAGCTCTTACGTTGGTTGATGACACGGAAGGAAATAAAATCATTTAACCATCAGTTCTGGCCTTCTCAACATTGACTGGATGCTATATTGATATTAAATATCCATATGTCCAAATACTGTATGTCTAAAAAACCTCATACAGGCTTATAAGATAAGATAAGATAAGATAAGATAAGCCTTTATTAGTCCCACAACGGGGAAATTCCAGGATTGCAACAGCACAGGGATAGCAACACTCAGAGCAACAATCAGAAGGCAAGAAAAAAAACAAGCAAGCAAGAGCAGCTAATAAACATATGTACGTATTACTATAAAATATATATATATACACACACACACAGACACACAGTGCAGAGCATTGTAGCTGGATGGAATAAATATATGAATATGTGAACACACAGTGCAGAGCATTGTAGCTAGATGGAATAAATATGTAAATATATAAACACCCACAGTACGGAGCATTGCAGCTAGGTGGAATAAATATGCAAGTATATAAACACACACAGTGCGGAGCAATGTAGCTAGATGGAATAATATGTAGATATATAAATATATAAACACCCACAGTACGGAGCATTGTAGCTAGATGGAATAAATATGCAAATATATAAACACACACAGTGCAGAGCATTGTTGCTAGATGGAATGAAACAGCATAACCGTCTACTTAGTTATCCTACATGGTATGATTATGTGCCCATACATATTCTCACCCTCCATAGCGACCGGTATGTTCCTAGTTGTATGCCGGAGAGGACCATTGTGTAAGTCTATTGCATCTTTTGCATTCAAAAAACTATTAGTTTGTTACGTCTTTTTGCTATCTCTGCGAGCAGCCCTGCTTAGGTTGTACAGTCTGACAGCCGTTGGTAGGAAGGACCTACGAAACCTCTCGGTTGTGCACCTGGGATGATGTAGTCTGCTGCTAAATGAGCTCCTCAGTGCATTCAGTATGTCCTGCATAGGGTGGAACTCGGACTCCAGCAGAGATGACAGTTTAGCCACCGTCCTTCTCTCTCCTATCTCCTCCATCGGATCAAGGCGCTGCCCCAGGACAGAGCTAGCTTTCTTAATCAGTTTGTTCAGTCTCTTCCTATCGGCTGCAGTAATGCCACTGCCCCAGCAGACCACTCCAAAAGTGATGGCTGATGCCACCACCGTGTCATAGAATGACTTCAGCAGCGCCCCTTGTACACCAAAAGACCTGAGTCTCCTCAGCAGGAACAGCCTGCGCTGTCCCTTCTTGTAGAGTGCATCAGTATTGTGTGACCAGTCTAGTTTATTGTTCAGATGAATACCCAGGTACTTATAGGATGTCACCATCTCGATGTCTGTTCCCTGTATATTTACTGGTACTGTGAGGGGCTGCCCATGCCTGCGGCAGTCCACCACCAGCTCCTTAGTTTTCCTCGCGTTGATCTGGAGGCAGTTCCGATGGCACCAGTCCACGAAGTCCTGGATAAGCCCTCTGTACTCAGCTTCATCTCCATTGGAGATGAGGCCAACGATCGCAGAGTCATCAGAGAACTTCTGTAGATGGCAGTGTGTTGTGTTGTGTGAGAAGTCCGCAGTATAAAGAGTGAACAGGAAGGGAGCCAGCACCGTTCCCTGGGGGGCCCCCGTGCTACTGATGATCGTGTCGGACACACAGTCCCGGGTTCTCACAAACTGAGGCCGGTTCGTGAGGTAGTCCAGGATCCATGATGACAGGTGCTGGTCCACCCCTGCGCGCAGCAGCTTGTCCTTCAGGATCATCGGTTGGATGGTGTTGAAAGCACTGGAGAAGTCAAAGAACATGATCCTCACCATATTCCCGGGCTTCTCCAGGTGGGACAGAGAACGGTGAAGGAGGAAGATCACCGCATCCTCCACCCCAATGCCATGCTGGTAGGCGAACTGGAGTGGATCCATCGCTGGTTCCACCAGGGGGCGGAGGTGAGCAAGGAGCAGTCCTAATTTTTTCATGACTGTATGTACCATAAAGTGAATATGTGGGAATTACAATTATGCTGTTCTTACTGCACTAGGGGAAATACATGTAATGTATTTGTGGCAACCCAGTTATCACCAAGAATAAGACAGATTTACAAATGTAAGATGAACAAAAGGTGGATTGTAACTAGTTACATTTACTCAAGTGCATGTCGTAACTACCAAAATTGTACTTACGTATGTGAGTAGTTTTCTTGTGGACTACTTCTAAATTTCTGAAAAACCAACCCTGTATTTTTGGTGAAGCAGATTTTGAAACACTCTGTTATTTTGGATTTAACTTCTGAAAACCACTTTGGAAGTGTGCTTGCTCATAATGTGATGGCTTATTCTCACCAGAACTGACTGCATCTTTGGTCATTTTAGTCTCATTTCACTGATTTTACCGATGACATCATTGTTCATTCATATGGGCTCAGTTGCAAATGAAACAGTTACGCATTCATGACAAATTGTTGCAGATTTATGTGGAAAAGGTCACTGATATTTAAAAAAAAAAAGAGTCAGATTTATGAGGAAAAAAGTAATGCATTTAAAAGAAAAAATTTAGTCGATGAAAAAACACAAATTTTTGAGAATAAAGTCTCAAGTGTACAAAAGAGTATTAGGGCCACATTAAAATTAAACAGTTTTGCATTTTGAAAATAAATTTGAAATGGGAGGAAAAAAAAGTCCAAATAGTGTTTTGAGGAAAAAAAAGTTGAAACGTGGAGAAACTGTCATTTATAGTCAATAGAGGAGTGAGTGAAATCGTACTTCAGAACAAGGAAATGATTTCTCTTTAGCACATAAATGCAGCGTGCTCACGCGTACTCAGACTTGACGAGGCTGTGCTGAAACTGTCACCTTTTCAGAGAAAAAAAACAGACCAACTTGGAAGACCTGACGCATGACTTTTCTCAAAATTCCATTTATACGACTGTTTTGACTTTTTCTCCCCCTCAGAATTTCAACTTTACTCTCAAAGGGCAAAACTTTTAAAAAACTTTTTAATGTGGCCATAATACTCCGTACAAATGTACAAGGAAAAAACTACAAAATTAATGGGTGAAAAAATGAGAAAAAAAATGTGCAAATGTTTTAGGAAAACGTGGCAAATGACAGTACATGGAAAAAATGACACATTTATGTGGAAATAAACTAAGATTAACGAGGAAAAAGTTGCACTTTCCCAAATGTCAGAGAAAACTTGCAGTCTGTCAGCTGTTGTTACTCACTACCTAAGCAACTTTTTTTTTAGTTTACGCTGTCTTATTAAAGTAATATTTTGTGTGGTTACTTTTACATATACATAAAAATTAATATCAAACAGTAATGCTACTTGAGTACAGTTCCTAGCTACTCTTCCCACCTCTGACTATAACCTAGTTGTTTTTAGTAATACTGTCTATTTTCCATTTCTTTTTTTTTCTAATTTAAACATGCAGTTTCTGTTTATCTAAATGAGTGTTTTTCAACTTTTTTTTGAGCCAAGGAATCATTTTTACATTGAAAAAATCTTGGGGAACCCCCACCAATCAAAAATGTTAGTGGCAAAGTGCTTTTCCACGAGACCTCCGTATGGAGCAATAAGGTTTTCTGCTCCGCTACGTTTCCTCACATAAAAATGCAAATATGCGACTTTTCAGAGGTCTTGTTTTTGCAGAGTTTACCATCTGCATAACATCTTCCAACACAGCAGCTAGGTCTGCTGGTAAAGTTTTGGCAACAAGAGCCTCACAATGCAAAAAGCGGTGTGTAACAACATCTGGGTCCCTCTTTCACTGTGCTATCAGGGATAGCAATTTTCCGCCGATCCGCGGATTTCCGCCAATTTATTTTCAAATTGATCATTTCTGTGAATCGTCTAAATCCGTTGAGAAAATTTTAGGGGGGGTGGTGGTAAGGTACCTTATTGTCACCGATGTTACCGATTTTAGCGAAAATCAACACGATTACATAAGCGCTCGGCGCTTCCCCGGGTCAAGTCTCCCGCGATAACCCAGATGTTTTGTACTCAAGCTACTGCTGTATTGTAAACGGCCCTGCGATTGGATAGTTGCAAACGATTGGACCAATCAAATGGTTCGTTGTATGCTTTGTCAAAAATTCATGGCGGCGTGTTCGTGTTGGAATTCTGAGCTTTCGGTATCGTTTTCAGTGGAATTATGAGATTTTTATCGAAGGATCAGGAGTCATCAGTGCTAGAAATAGACAAAAGTGTCAAAAATAAGTTCCGATGGAATTGGCTTGAGAGAAAAGTGACGGTAAAGGTGAAAATTGGCTCAAAGTTCGACGAGGTAACAGAAACACTCGGACAATTTCTGAAGAAACCAGACGTGGCCGGAAAAGCTTTTTGTGTGTATGGTAAAGACTTGATTAACTATGGATCGCGTGGATGTGTGGCGCTGTCAGACCACGCATCAAAAGTGAAGAAACATGCCGACTACCTTGCCATTCGGCGGAGCAACTATTCTTTGGGATCGGTGTTTTCGAAACAATCTTAGTGTAAATAGTGTAATAAACTCTTATAGAACTGTTAAATATGTTGGACTAAAGACAGTGAAACAACATTGAAGAAAAAGTAAGTTAACTTTTCATTAAATTTAATGATTTATCTAAGTCTAGTATTTCATTTTTTTTAATCATTTTTTTCAGTCTAAATTACTTCTGTTTTACTGAAAACCTCTCAGCTTCAGGGGGGCTGTGCCCCCCTGCCCCCCCCATAAGTCAATCGACCAAATTAGATTTCAGATGAAATCAGAATTTCCTGTGAAGAACAGGAAAAAGAAAACTGTAGCAACTATTGTGTTCATACTATCACCTATTGACAAGGAAGTGCCAAGTGCACTCATGCACAACAGTGAGCAAATTATTTGCAATTTTTTGGACCAATTAAGAAGTGAAATTAAACAATTTCCCGAGGATCCCTGAACGTTCTCTCAACAAGGATCTAGACCAGGGGTCTGCAACCTGCAGCTCTGGGGCACACGTGGCTCTTTTGCCCATAGATGGTGGCTCCCTGTGGCCTTGGGGGGGGGGGGGATAAACTCATACATTTCCAAGAAAAAAAAGGTTGCACATTGATGAGAAAAATATAAAAAACAGAAAATGAGAATCTGAAAACATGCAAAAATAAACCCAACCACAAATTTTTGGAAAACTTTTGCAATTTTCGGAGGAAAACATACCCACAAATTTATATGAAAAAGTCACAAAATTTCTGGAAAATAAAAATCACAAATTTAATGGAAAAAGTTGGAGTTTTATGAGAAAAATGTAATAACTATGTAGGAAATGTTGCAGCTTTGCCCATGAAAGCTTATAAATTTACAAAGAAAAATATAATAAATTTTTGAGAATAGCTGAAAATTTATGAAAAACCATTCTTGAATTTTGAGGAAAATGTTGCAATTTTATGAGGGAAAAAATCCACAAATTGGCAAAAAAAAGAAGAAAAAAATACCTAAAAAAGCTACAGTTTTATTAGAAAATTGTTGCAAATTTATATGAAAAGGTTAAATTTATACATGAAAAGGGAAACAATCAGATAAGACGATCTAATGAGAAAAGCAGATTATGTAAAAAAAGGAAAAAAACTTGTGACAAAGTGTCACGAATTTACATGGGAAAAAAGTCTTCAATTTTACTAAAAAAAAGGGGGTTTAAAATTGCAATGAAAAATAAGCCAAATTATTTATGCCAAAAATATTCCAAATTGTGAAAAAAAAAAAAAAAACTGAGTGAAAACACCCACATAATTTTGCAAAAAAAAGGACAACCTTTTTGCAAATAATCAGAAATTATCAGAAAAATGAGCAATTTTGCTAGAAAAAGATGACATTTACATTAAAAAAAGCTGCAAATTTTTAAGAAAAAACTAGCTGTAATTCTGCTGTTTTACCTCAGTTTTTAGGCTCAGATATTTTTGTGGCTCCATGCAGACTTTTTTTTTTATACATTCACTCAGTGGCTCTATGTGAGTACAGGTTGCCAACTGCTGATCTACACTAATACACAGATTTCCACATTGGACGGGTTTGTGTTTAAAATAGATGGGATCTGGTTAGAATGTATTTTATATTCTTATGTATTTTGTGTAATCTTGATTTCTCTTTAGAGTGAAAAGACTAAACATTGTAGTATCCAATGTCAAGCAAAAATATACATCTTTGGGGCTGTAAACATTTGTGAATTTACGCAGTTTTCTGTTTGCTTCACTAAAACTGCTATTTTTTCATGTATATAATGACAGTAAAATTGTGCTGACATAACTAAAATGCTGCTTGTTTTTGCTGTATAATATGGTCTGAGCTGGAGCTGTGCGATATGATGATATATATCGGGTGACGCAATAAAAATGTCTGTTTCATAAAAAACGATGGTTTATATTGGAATTTAAAAGCCACAAACCCTGTTTCTACTTGTCACGACCAGCGTCTCTCCCCCTGTGCGCCGGGTGTGGGTTCCGGTGGTTAGCACAGCAATTAACTCCAAGCTAATGTTCTGTTAGCCAGGGATGTGGGACTTTTTCCCGCCGTGCTGCATCAGAGAGGATAGTCCTCTAACATCGTTTTAATTTGAGGTAAGTGAAGTTAATGCCATCTCTAATTATAAAACGGCAAATGCTAAATGACTATGCTAACTTGTCGCTAAAAGGAAACATTATCAGACCATCCTTTCTTTGGTTTAAATTACTGCTGAGTTTCTTAATTTTGTCTAAAAATTTTTAGTAAAGCTGCAAAAGTGCGTGACAGCAGCTGCATACACACTAAATAAATTAATTAATTAAAACGTGTCGGAGGAACAAACTGGCTCTTAATGTAACTTGATTTCTAATCATTTTTAATTAGTCAAGTAGCAATAATGAATAAAGTTGAAGTCATCTCAAATGCACATTAAAAAATTTTACACTGCAAAATTAAGAGGGGAAAAAGGTGCATAAAATTAACAGATGAATTTGGACAATTGATTTTTTTTCAGTATGTAAAAACAGATGGTCATTTTTATGTGATTATTATATCTAAACTATAGAATTTACAGAAAACGTATATCATGATAAATTTGTGCCACCTTGCACAGCTCGAGCCTGAGCGATGCTGACTTTGTCCCATTTGACCTTTTGCAACACTTGATTTTGAGCTCTAGAGGGCAGCAAAGATCTAAATGGAGCATTAAGGAGGCTCTCTAAGCCCAGCTGCTGCTGTGTGAAGAGCTAATGCCAGGGACAAGTCTTTCTTGTTTCAAACAGCGTGTTCACTTGTGTACACTCCATTTATATACAAAAAACCCACAGGACATCTGTAGATTAGGAACCGTTTCTTATGGTTCCTCTGAATATACATTTTTTTTTTTTTTGCTTGTTGATTTAGTTCATTTTAAACAGGAAGACACTTGACACACGGCCTTTTCGTGGTGGTTTTGCCAGATATGCGTACTGCACACACAAGTCCTCTCACAGCAACCTGTAGAAAACAAAGATTGGATGGGGGGAAAAAACTCTTGTTTAGAGTGTTTAGCTGAGTGAATATATTAAACCAGCTAATTATTTTGTCGTGGAAAAAGAGGCACTGTTGGAAGGGCGGGTGGCATGACTAAATGGGTTACAACTGCTCTGAAAAGCCATCAGGAAACTAACAGGCTTATGCGTTACTCTGTGACGACAAGGAGCAGGAGAGGGCTACATGCTTTTGTCCAATGGCGATTTTGTGGGGTGGCCAGGGGTGGCCCCGGCCACCTCGAAATCTGATTGGTCACCCCTGTGGCCACCCTTGACTTGATTTGATAGGCAGTTTTACACATTTGTTGTAACTCTTTCAGCTTTCATTCTAGCGCACTCACTTCAACGGATTCTGAAAGCTGAGATGTTGCCCTTTCCATTTATGATGCGTTATGGTCAAAGTCAAAGTAAAAGTCAAAGTGCCTTTATTGTCATTCCATTGCTAATAAACAATGCAACGAAACTGAGATACTGCTCCCTAAAAACAATCACACTCACAGTTCACTCATGCATTTAACATTGTCATAATTACAACAATAAATAATGCTTGAAACAATATTACCTAAAAGTTGAATACAATATGTACATAGCAATAATAAAAACATACTGAGCGATAAATATATAAGACCAGCTTATACACACAGGGTTATTGCCACAAAATAACATAAAATAATATCAGCAGTCTGTACGTGTTACATAAATCTGTTCAAAATACGTACTGCTGCTGGGAAAAAACTATGATTAAACCTGGTAGTCTGGGTTTTATGGGATCTGTACTGCTTTCCCGAGGGAAGCAAGTGAAAGAAATCATGGCCTGGATGAGTGCAGTCTTTGATAATGGCAGTAGCTCTGTTGAGGTACCGAGCCCTGGAAATCTCTTCCAGAGACAGGAGAGAACAGCCAGTGATTTTTTTGCGCAGTCTTGATCACTCTCTGGAAGGCTTTGCGGTCTGCAGCTGAACAGCCCTCATACCAAACCGTGGTGCCATATGACAGAATGCTCTCAATTGTAGAGCGATAAAATAAAACCAGCAACTGTGCATTCAGGCCATTCCTCTTGAGGAGCCTCAGAAAGTGTAGACATTGTTGAGCCTTTTTTTATCGTAGCTATGGTGTTAACTGCCCAGGTAAGGTTGTGAGAAATATGAACACCCAGAAACTTAAAAGCCTCCACCCTCTCCACACACTCCTTGTCTATATATAGAGGAGGCGGCTCACTGCTATGCTTCCTAAAATCAGTAATGAGTTCTTTTGGGGTTTTTTTTGTATTCAATAGCAGATTATTGTCTGAGCACCATCTCACCAGTTTCTGGACCTCATCTCTGAATGCAGACTCATCTCCTCCTGATATAAGCCCCACAACTGTTGTGTCATCTGCAAACTTCACTATAATGTTTGTGGGATAAACAGGTATGCAGTCATATGTGTACAATGAATGCAAAGTGGGGCTCAGCACACAGCCCTGTGGCGAGCCTGTGTTAAGCATGACTGTAGAGGAGGAATGGGGTCCGAGTCTAACAGTCTGTGTTCGGTTTGTTAGGAAGTCCTTAATCCAGCTGCAAGTGTGAGTAGGCAGACCAAGCTGAAGCAATTTAGTGATGAGAATGTTGGGAATAATTGTATTAAATGCCGAGCTATAGTCCACAAACAACATTCTTACATAGCTCCCCTTGTCTTCTAATTGGCTGAATGCGGAGTGGAGAGCTATAGCAATAGCATCTTCAGTGGATCTGCTCCGCCTGTAGGCAAACTGGTACCGATCAAAGTCTGGGGGGAGACTAGGCAAAAGATGTTTCAATACCATTTTCTCAAAGCACTTCATAACAATGGGTGTTAATGCTACTGGTCGATAGTCATTCAGACTGCTAATAATATGTTTTTTAGGCACAGGAATAATGACTGCAGATTTTAAACACTGGAACAACGGCTGCTTTGAGAGACAAATTAAAAATGTCAGTCAAAACAAAGCATAGCTGATCTGCACATGCTCTGAGCACCTTTCCTGGCACTCCATCGGGACCAGTAGCCTTTCTCAGGTGAACTGCTCTCAGTGTCTGTCTCACCTCATGATCCTGCAGGGTAAGCACATCAGAGCTGGCATTCAATAACGTCAGTGGATCCGGGCAAGGTGTATTTGCCTCACACCGTGCGAAAAAACAGTTCAATTCTTCTGCCAGTGAGGCGCTGATGTCACTGGAAATGATGCTGCTGCCCTTATAGTTTGTGATATGGTGAAAGCCTTGCCATACTCGCCTTGAATCATTATTAGAAAAATGGTCCTCAACTTTCTTCTTATAGGCCTGTTTAGCCTCCTTAATGCCTTTCTTCAGATTAGCCTGGGCGGTGCTATACAGATCTGTATTCCCTGACCTGAAGGCTGTATCACGAGCTCTGAGGAGTGCCTGGACTTCTTTTGTCATCCAAGGCTTCGGTTAGGAAAAACCCTAATGCGTTTTTCCACAGTCACCTGGTTGATACAGTAGGTGATGTAGCATAATACAGTCTGTGTGTACATTTCCAGATCCTCATTCTTGAATAAATTCCATAGAGTGTTTGAAAAACAGTCCTGCATCTGAGAAAGAGCTCCCTCAGGCCATGTTGTGATGTTCTTTATAGTAGGTCTAGCAGTTCTCCTGAGGGGAGTGTATGCTGGGATGAGGAGCAATGATAGATGGTCTGACAGGCCAAGATGTGGACACGGCACAGCTCTGTAAGCATGCTTCAGGTTCGAATACACCCGATCAAGACAATTCTTTCCCCTGGTGGCACATTTCACATACTGTGTGAAATTAGGCAGCACAGTTTTCAAGCATGCTTGATTAAAATCACCAGCTATGATGTGAACACACTCGGGACAGGCCTGCTGCTGTTTATTTATTACACTGTACAAATGACTAAGGGCCGCTTTAGTATTTGCATCAGGAGAAATATAGACCGCTGTTATAATAACCACTGTCAGCTCTCTTGGAAGATAAAAAGGCCGACATAAAACTGACATTGTCTCTAGAGCAGGAGAGCAGTAAGTGTTAATAATACGACTATGGTTAGTCCAAGAGTTGTGAAGAAAAATACAGAGACCACCCCATACGGTGAAGTGTGCGCCCTGGTAGCTGCACTGCAGCATCGGTGGTCAGCGGGTGGAGCCAGCTTTCTGTTAACAACGGCACACAGCAGTCTCTCACAGTTTTACTAGTTGCCAGCTGTAGCTTTAGATCATCCATCTTGTGGACGATGCTTCTGGCATTGGAGAGAAAAATGCTGGGTAGCAGAAGTCTATGCGGCTGTCTCTTTAGCCTCGCTAGCAGGCCCGACCGGCATCCCCGCTTTTTCTTTCTCTCCCTCCTCCGTCTGCGTTGCTTCCCAGGACCGACAACAATCCATGGTGATCCTGCTGGTCTACAGATAGCCTCCGGTATGTTTTGTGTGTTCTCAAAAACTGCTGTAACAGCAGACTTTTGTTGAAGTCCAATGTTTATCAGCTCAGTACGACTGTACACAAATCCAGCTTCACACGGTCCAATATCCAAAAACAGCATACATATAAACAAAAATAGGGAGCAAAGAGCCGCTGCACAGACGCGCGCCGCCATCTTGATATCAGAAGTGTTTCTGATATCCCAGAATCCCAGAAGTGACGTCGTACAGAGGGCTGGAATAATACAGTGAGATCCCAATGAAAATGCGAATTTGTCACAGCTGCTTGCAGCAGACGGACGGACCTTCAATACGTGAGTGTGTTTGTCTATTTTTGATTTGATTTCGGCATTTTTACCGTGTTGTGGAGGCACGGTGTGGGGGCTTTCTCCACCCAGAGAGGCAGGGGGAAAGAGGAGGACAATCGACCGAATGAAGAGGTGTCACCGGGGGGGGTATCATACGGGACTGGTGGTTCTATGTGCCCCCCGGGGAGAGTAAGAATGACCGGAGCCGCGGAGAGAAGAAAGGTGTGAAAGCGGCACCGGTGTTTGTTATGTTAATGTGCCACACATTCCTTTGTTAAACAACAATGTATGATGGTCGGAAGCTCCAGGTCTCGATGCATGGGATTAAAGATATAAAAGGGGAATGCACAGAGACCCAGGAGCGCTGTTGCTCTGGGCACTGTAACACTGTTTCGCTGTTTGCTGTTATGTTGTTGGAGAAAGAATAAGGCCTTGCATCGTTCAGCTTGTTGCCTCGCCTATCCCTTTCTCCACACTGATGACCCTGATGTACCATGGAGAGGGAGACGAGCACTGCCCCGGAGACTACCTGGAGGGAGAGCACCAGCGCCACGAGTGCTGTTTCAGTCAAGCTCCCGGCCTTCTGACTTCACGACCCAGCAGCGTGATTTTCGCACATAGAAGCCCAGTTCGCACTCCGTGGGATAACTATGGATGACACAAGATACTACTATGTGGTCGCGGTGCTGGACGCGCGTGCCACGCAACAGGCGACAAGCCTGCTCCAGGAACTGCTGGCCCTGGGTTCTTTCAGGGCTGCGCTCCGCACCTAAGGAGGATTTGGCAGCCTCCCCGGCAGAACTTGTTTTTTCTCAGCTGCTGCTGATCCCCAGAGAGTTTCTACCAGAAAACCCCGTGCCGAGGCTGATCCGCCCGCCCAATTTTTACACAAATTGGGTTGACCGCCGGCCCTGGGTTCTTTCAGGGCTGCGCTCTGCACCAAAGGAGGATTTGGCAGCCTCCCCAGCAGAACTCATTTTTTCTCAGCCACTACTGTTCCCCGGAGAGTTTCTACCGGAAAACCCCACACTGAGGTGCAATTTTTACACAGATGGATGCTGGGAGCGACCCGGCCCACCATTGTTTTTCCCTACACATTCGTCCCAAGAAGCTTGCAGAAGGCTGGTTTTGTTTTCGGCAGGCACGATGCACACCGGACCCCAGCACGGACGCCCACTGTTAGTGGCTCCGCAAGTTGGCAATCCCTTGGCAGGGACCTGCACTCACGGAGCTGATGTGTTCCCCCTCCCCCTTTCCCTCCACAGACTGACGTGCCCTCCAGTACACCTCACCAGCAGGACGGTTCTACTGGATTGGCAACCCCCCGCTACAGCCGCTATGGGTGCCGGCTCAAGCCCAAAGGACAGGGGGGTTAGAGCCCCTTCTGGGTGTTTGGGGGGGGGGGGGTATGTGTGGGGGCATGGTGTGGGGGTTTTCTCCACCCAGAGAGGCAGGGGGAAAGAGGAGGACAATGGACCGAATGAAGAGGTGTCACCGGGGTGGGGGCATCAGACGGGACTGGTGGTTCTATGCGCCCCCCAGGGAGAGTAAGAATGACCGGAGCCGCGGAGAGAAGAAAGGTGTGAAAGCGGTGCCGATGTACACTACCGTTCAAAAGTTTGGGGTCACTTAGAAATTTCCTTATTTTTGAAAGAAAAGCACTTTTTTCAATGAAGATAACTTTAAACTAATCAGAAATACACTCTATACATTGCTAATGTGGTAAATGACTATTATAGCTGCAAATGTCTGGTTTTTGGTGCAATATCTACATAGGTGTATAGAGGCCTATTTCCAGCAGCTATCGCTCCAGTGTTCTAATGGTACAATGTGTTTGCTCATTGCGTCAGAAGGCTAATGGATGATTAGAAAACCCTTGTGCAATCATGTTAGGTCTGCAATGCTGTAATTGCTGCAAATGGAGGATTCTTTGACGAAAACAAAGTTTGAAGGAAAAAATTATTATTTCAAATACAAATCATTATTTCTAACCTTGTCAATGTCTTGACTATATTTTCTATTCATTTTACAACTCATGGTGGTAAATAAGTGTGACTTTTCATGGAAAACACAAAATAATTGTCTGGGTGACCCCAAACTTTTGAACGGTAGTGTATGTTATGTTAATGTGTCACACATTCCTTTGTTAAACAACAATGTATGATGGTCGGAAGCTCCGGGTCTCAATGCATGGGATTAAAGATATAAAAGGGGAATGCACAGAGACCCAAGAGCGCTGTTGCGCTGTTTGCTGTTATGTTGTTGGAGAAAGAATAAAGCCTTGTGCCGTTCAGCTCATTGCCTTGCCTATCCCTTTCTCTACAGTGTAAATAATAGTTTAGCATAGGAAATTGTTTTAGTAGTGATTGTAAGATTTTTGGAGTGTTTTTTATTTCTATTTGCTTCAAGAACAGAGGAGAAAGGATCAGTGAGCTTGTGTGTATTTGCCCCTGATTTTGGCGTTTTTACCGTGTAAATAATAGTTTAGTGTGGAGAAAGGAGGCAGGCAAGGCAACGAGCTGGACGACACAGAAACTTTATTCCTTCTATAACATAATTTACAGCAAACAAGAATCCCGGGTCTCTGTGCATTCCTCTTTTATCTCTTTATTCCCATGCATCAAGACCCGGAGCTTCCGACCATAACACATTGTTATTTGCACAAAGAACTGTGTGGCACATTAACATGACATAATGCCTTCTTCTCCCAGCAGCTCTGGCATTTACTCCTCTCTCCAGGGGGCGCATAGTCCTTACTGTCCTGTCTGATACCCCCCGGTGACATCTCCTCTTTCAGTCCCTTGTTCCCTGGGTGGAGAAGTCCAAGACTATGCCCCTACATTAGCACAGTAAATAGTAGTTTTAGCATTGATTTTGAGAGTTTGGGAGTATTTTTTTAATTGTGTTTTTATTATCCATCCATCCATCCATCCATCCATCTTCTACTGCTTTTCCGGAGGTCTGGGTCGCGGAGGCAGCAGTTCAAGCAGAGAAGCCCAGACTTCCCTCTCCCCAGTCACCTGCTCCAGCTCTTCAGAGAGGATACCAAGGCGTTCCCAGACCAGCTGGGAGACATAGTCTCTCCACCAAGTCCTGGGTCTTCCCCAGGATCTCCTCCCAGTGGGACATGCCTGAAACACCTCAAGTGGGAGGCGTCCAGGAGGCATCCTAATCAGATGCCCATACCAACTCAACTGACTCCTTTCAATGTGGAGGAGCAGCGGTTCTACTCCGAGCCTCTCCCGGATGACCGAGCTCCTCACCCTATCTCTGAGGGTGAGTCCAGCAATCCTACGGCGAAAGCTCATTTCAGCCACTTGTATCCGCGATCTTGTTCTTTCGGTCATTACCCAAAGCTCATGACCATAGGTGAGAGTAGGAACATAGATTGACTGGTAAATCGACAGCTTTGCGTTAGAACTAAGCTCCCTCTTCACCACAACAGACCGGTACAACGTCCGCATCACTGCAGATGCTGCTCCGATCTGTCTGTCAATCTCTCGCTCCATTTTCCCCTCACTCGTGAACAAGACCCCAAGATACTTAAACTCCTCCACTTGGGCAGGAGCCTGTCCCCAACCCAGAGAGGACAATCCACCTTTTTCCGGCTGAGGACCATGAACTCGGACTTGGAGGTGCTGATTCTCATCCCAGCCACTTCACACTCAGTGGCAAACCGTCCCAGCAAGAGCTGTAGGTCATTGCTGGATGAAGCCAACAGGACAACATCATCTGCGAACAACAGAGATGAGATCCTGTGGTCACCAAGCATGACACCCTCTGTTCCCTGGCTGCACCTAGAAATCCTGTCCATAAAAATTATGAACAGGATCGGTGACAAAGGGCAGCCCTGGCGGAGTCCAACTCTCACTGGGAATGACTCCGACCGAGTGTTGGCAATACGAACCAAACTCTCACACAACAGTCGTACAGAGACCGAATAGCTCGTAACAACAAGCCCGATACCCCATACTCCCGAAGCACCCCCCACAAAGAACCACGAGGGACGCGGTCAAATACCTTCTCCAAGTCCACAAAACACATGTAAACTGGTTGGGCAAACTCCCACGAACCCTCGAGAATTCTCGAGAGGGTAAAGAGCTGGTCCGATGTGCCACGGCCAGGATGAAAACCACATTGCTCCTCCTGAATCCGAGGTTCGACCAACGGCCGGACTCTCCTCTCCAGTACCTTGGCATAGACCTTCCCAGGGAGGCTGAGGAGTGTGATCCCTCTAAAGTTGGAGCACACCCTCCGGTCCCCTTTTTTGAAGAGAGGAACCACCACCCCGGTTTGCCATGCCAAAGGCACTGCCCCCAACCTCCACACAATGTTGCAGAGGCGTGTCAACCATGACAGCCCAACAACATCCAGTCCCTTGAGGTACTCAGGGCAAATCTCGTCCACCCCCGGGGCCCGGCCACCAAGGAGATTTTTAACCACCTTGGCAACCTCAGCCCCTTTGATAGGCGAGTCATCCCCCTCGTCCCCAAACCCTGCTTCCTCTGTGGAAGGCGTATCAGTGGGATTGAGGAGATCCTCGAAGTATTCTTTCCACCGCCCGACGATATCCCCAGTCGAAGTCAACAGTGCCCCATCCGCACCATACACAGTGTGGACAGGGAGCTGGATCCCCCTCCTGAGCCGCCGGACAGTTTGCCAGAATCTCTTCGAGGCCGACTGAAAGTCTTGTTCCATGGCCTCACCGAACTCCTCCCATACCCGGGTTTTTGCTTCAGCAACCACCCGAGCTGCACTCCGCTTGGCCTGCCGGTACACCTCTGCTGCTTCGGGAGTCCCACAAGCCAACCAAGCTTGATAGGACTCCTTCTTCAGCTTAATGGCCCCCCTCACCACTGGTGTCCACCACTTGGTCCAGGGGTTGCCACCACGAGATGCACCGACCACCTTGCGGCCGCAGCTCTGGGCCGCCGCTTCAACAACAGAGGTGGAGAGCATGGCCCATTCAGACTCCATGTCTCCAGACTCCCTCGGAATGTGGTCGAAGTTCTTCCGGAGGTGGGAGTTGAAGACCTCCCGGACAGGGGCCTCAGCCAGACGTTCCCAGCACACCCTCACTATACGTTTGGGTCTACCAGGTCTGAATGGCTTCCTCCCCTGCCATCGGATCCAACTCACCACCAGGTGGTGATCAGTTGACAGCTCTGCACCTCTCTTTACCTGGGTGTCCAAGACATACGGTCGCAGGTCTGATGACACGATAACAAAATCGATCATCGACCTGCGACCTAGGGTGTCCTGGTGCCAGGTGCACATATGGACACTCTTATGCTTGAACATGGTGTTCGTTATGGACAAAATGTGGTTAGCACAGAAGTCCAGTAAGTTATCCCCCTCATGGATCGTCACCTTATCGTGGTGGTGGTGGTGGGGGGTTGCGTGCCCCAGTGATCCCAGGAGCTATGTTGTCCAGGGCAATTTGCCTCTGATAGGGTCACCCAAGACAAACTGGTCTTGGGTGAAGGGCCAGACTAAGAACGATCCAACAGACTCTCATGATAAATTCTATATCAAGGATTCAGTGTACCCTGCCTGGTATGGGGTTACCGGGGCCCCACCCTGGAGCCTGGCCTGGGGGAGGGGCTCGAAGGCTAGCGTCTGGTGGCCGGGTTTCCACCCATGGGACCCGGCCGGGCTCAGCCCGAAGGAGTTACATAGGTCCGCCCTCCAGTGGGCTCACCACCTGCAGGAGGGATCATGGGGGTCTGGTGCTATGTGGATTAGGTGGCGGTCAAAGGCGGAGACCTTGGGGGACTGATCCCAAGCTTTCTAAACTGGCTTTTGGTACATGGAATGTCACCTCTCTGGTGGGGAAGGAGCCTGAGCTGGTGTACAAGGTTGAGAGATACCGGCTAGATATAGTCGGCCTCACCTCAACACACAGCTCCGGTTCCGGAAACAGTCTCCTGGAGAGGGGCTGGAGCTTGGCCTTTTCTGGAGTGGCCCCGGGCGAGAGGCGACGAGCAGGGGTGGGTATTCTTGTATCCCCCCACCTTGCTGCCTCTATATTGGAGTTTTCCCCGGTGGACGAAAGGGTTGCTTCCCTGCGCCTTCGGGTTGGGAAACGGGTCCTGACCATCATTTGTGCCTATGCACCAAATGATGTTTCAGAGTACCCACCCTTTTTGGAGTCTGTGACTGGGGTGCTGGAGGGTGCTCCTCTTGGAGACTCCATTGTCCCACTGGGGGACTTCAATGCGCACACGGGCAACGACAGTGAAACCTGGAGGGGGGTGATTGGGAGGAACGGCCTGCCCGATCTGAACCCGAGTGGTGTTCAGTGTTTTTATTATTTTCCGGTTATTTCCGCCTGGAGCACGTGTCTCCAATTGTACCCACTTACCTCATTGTGTTTTGGTTAGTGGACTTTTCAACTGTAGAACTTTTTTTTTTTTTTATAGATTGTGACTTCTAATCAAATATTTATGACTTTTCTGTCATAAATTCACTATTTATTTGTAAACCTTGCTATGCGTTTTCTTGTATATTTGTTATATTTGTGACTTTACTCTTAACCAATTTGGGAAGTTCTTACATGCGTTAGTCTTTGGAAAACTGAGCAACCACATGTACCACATTAAACCAACTATATATTGGCAAATTATTATTATTACCAATTATTTATTTTGGCAAAATGTATAGGGGATACTGGGGAAGACAAGACACATCTTGGACTATAAATCATTGTTCTTACTGTACAATTCACTGTTTCTACCTTATCTTAACTACTAACTAACTAACTAACTAACCTGCACTTATATAGCGCTTTTCTAGTCACAAAGACCACTCAAAGCGCTTTCACTAATACTAACCCTCTACTCTAAGGGCCTATAGGAAACAGATATCTAGGGACAATTTAGAACAGCCAATTAACCTAACATGCATGTCTTTGGATTGTGGGAGGAAACCGGAGCCCCCGGAGTAAACCCACGCAGCACAGGGAGAACATGCAAACTCCACACAGAAAGGTTCCAACCCCTGCCAACCTGGGGATTTGAACCAGGAACCTTCTAGCTGTAAGGCAACAGTGCTAACCACTGCACCACCGTGCTGCCCACCGTACTGCGTAGAAGTCTGGGGAAACACCTACAAGACCAACCTACAGTCAATATGCACATTACAAAAAAGAGCTATAAGGATAATAAATAATGTAGGATATAGAGACCATACCAATTTGTTGTTTTTAAAGTCACATGTCATAAAGTTCATGGATTTAGTTAAATTTAAGACAGCACAAGTCATGTACAGGGCAATTAATAATCAACTCCCAACTAATATACAAAAAATATTCAAAAAAAGAGACGATGATTATAATTTGAGAGGAGACTTAAACTTTACAAAACCCAAGATACAAACAACCAAGAAAAGTCTGTGTATATCTGTCTGTGGGGTGGATTTGTGGAACAGTCTGGAGCCGGAACTGAAACTGTACAAACAGAAATCAATTCAAAAATAGGTATAAACATTATTTGCTTAAAGATTATATGTTAGAAGGGTAGTATTTATACATGTATGTACGATTCACTATGCTCACTCTGGGACACTATGGAATGGTGGGTGGGACAGTGCTGTGTCTATCTGTGTTGTTTGGGGCTGGTTTTGATGTATGGACCGTATGTATGCTGGGATGGATGGGTGTTAATGTTGATATGTACAAAATAGTTAATTGTTTACTTGGGGTCTTAAATGTGGTAGTTTGTATATATTTCACATGGGTTGTATTTATGGAAAAGAGGAGTTGGAATTAATGTGTTCACTTCTTCCTTCTCCCTTTTGAACACTGTATACCGTTACTTTATTGCACTTGTCATTTGTTTTGTTTTTGTTTTACTTTTTTTTGTTCAAAATAAAGTATCTCTCTATCTATCTATCTATCTATCTATCTATTATATAAACAAGGAATAGACAAAAATTAATATTTGCTGATCCTGGATTTAACTTACGATTTTAGTGAACTAAAATGAAAAATTCACTAAGGATGGAGTCATTTCTGGTAAGAACAATTTATTGCAGTATAAACAAGAACATGTCTAACCCATTTACAAGTCAGTGAAATGAAGTTACTCAGAGTATCACTACACATCCATCCATCCATCTTCTTCCGCTTAATCCTTTTCGGGTTGCGGGGGGGGCTGGAGCCTATCCCAGCATCTCTGGGCGAGAGGCAGGGTACACGCTGGACAGATCGCCAGTCCATCACAGGGCCAACACAGACAGACAGACAACCATTCACTCTCATAGTCATACCTAAGGACAATTTAGAATCCCCAGTTTGATGCCACTTAACCTAACTAGTACAGTTTTTTCTTCATAAATGTAATCAAGAAATAGTAAAAAGTATCCTACAATAAAATTAATCAAATTACAATTTTGCCCAAATGTTACTTGAGAATTATGTACTTGAGTAATTCTAACTAATTAATATCCACTTCTGAACTTTAGCCAGTAGATTCAAATAGCTACAACAAAGAAGAACTGCAGCTGTGCTGATTAGTTTTTGTTTGTAATACCAATTAATTCTGTAGTATTTGTATGACAAAATTCTTTGTTATACAATTTTTGATGGGGGGGGCGGCGCGGTGGCGCAGTGGTTATCACTGCAGCAGCACAGCAACTCACCCTTGGCTGGGGGATCCTGGGTTCGATCCCAGCCCCTGACCAACAGTGATCTGTGTGGAGTTTGCATGTTCTCCCCGTGTCTGCGTGGGTTTACTCTGGGATTTCTCCGGTTTCCTCCCACATGCCAAAAACATGCAAGTTGGGTTAATTGGCATCAAAAACTGGGGATTCTAAATTGTCCTTAGGTGTGACTGTGAGAGTGAATGCTTGTCTGTCTCTCTGTGTTGGCCCTGCGATGGACTGGCGATCTGTCCAGGGTGGACCCTGCCTCTCGCCCAAAGATGCTGGGATAACCTCCAGCCCCCCCGCGACCCGAAAAGGACTAAGCGGAAGATGAATGAATGAATGAAGAATGAACAATTTTTGATTTAAGTGCCAGATGGTGTGACTGCAATATTTTTTTCCATTTTTAGTATGCAATGTTAAACAATGATCAAGGCTGTTATTGAAGCTACCAAAACTTATGCAAAACAAACCTGTGTAAAAATTAGCTTTGTTTTTTTTATCATTAAACCACGTTTAAATCTATTATTTAAGGGTTTCCATGCACCCAAGAATCCCTGTATTTCACACACTGACCACTAACCAAAGTTAAATTTAATCCTGCTGTATGCATTGTTGATTGTTAATGATTGGTATTGCTTTTTTCCCAGGCATAATAGAGAAATGGGCATGAAAAGGCACAGAGACATTCAAAGCTTCTTCAGAAAAAGAAGGGAGTGAGAATCAAGTGAGCAGCCTAGAGACAGTAGGGATGAAGAGCAGTCAGCTTTGTCTGCACAACATGGTAGCTTATGTTCAGATAGTTCCTGTGTGTCCGGGATAAATATGCAGGAATATGCCATGTTCTTTTTATTCAAGGGAAACATTGTGGAGTGGCAGCCAGAATAAAGGCTGAAGCAAAACATGCAGTTTATGCACACTGTAATGCACATTGCCTCAATTTGGTGCTTGTTGATGCTGTGAAAGCAGTCCCAGAGGTTTTTTTCTTTGCTGCAGAAGATTTATGTATACATGTCTGGGTCCTATGTTCATCAGAAGTGGCTGGATGCTCAAAAAGAAATGTACATGGGTCAGCCAAGAGAGTTGCAGAAGCTTAGTGACACAAGGTGGGCTTGTAGATACTTGGCCTGCAAGAATTTAATGGACAGATTTCCAGCTGTACTTCACGTTCTTCATGACATTGCTACAGAAAATAGTGGTGAAAGATCTGCAGATGCCAGGGGTTTACTGTCTCAGTTAGATTTAAGCTTTTTCAGTCTTGCAACTTTCTAAAGGCTTCTTGGTGATGCAAAGCTGCTATCTGACATGCTCCAATCTCCTTCACTTGACCTAGCTATGGCTGTGGATTTAGTTAATGCACTTAAAAACTCATTTAAAAAGTACAGAAGTGAATCATTTGTTGACAGTCTATGGAGTGATATTGTTAACACTGCCACAAAATGCAGTATAGCAACTGAAAATGCAGAGAAAAAGAGGTCTCAAAAAGTCAGTTCCAGACTTGGTGGGTCTGTCATAGCATCTACAATAGGTCAGCACAAAAGCAACAGTGGTGACAAGGATGCCTTTCGGAGAACAGTCTTCTCTATCCTGTTGTAGACACCACCCTTGGAAAATTAGATAGGCGTTTCTCTAAAGACAGTTGTGACATAATGAGAGGATTCCAAGCTCTGGATTCAAAATATCCAAATTTTCTTCAAGAGGAAGCAGTGTTTTGCTGAGGAGGATTTTATGAACGTGAGCCGGAAGATCTCAGTCATGAACTTCACCAAACTAAGAGGCTTTTGCAAAGAAAACCTCAAGGTGGAATGCATAAATTGTCCAGTATTGTTGAATTTGCAGTGTTCCTTGAGCGTCATAAGGAGGTTTTTCGTGAACTTTATCGTCTGTGCAAGACAGCTGTAGCCCTACCAGTAAGTACTGCAGCATGTGAGCAAAGCTTCTCTGCTCTTAAACCAATCAAGACTCATTTGCGCACAGCTATGTCAGACAACAGACTGAGCAACCTGGGTGTTCTTAGCACTGAGGCCAGAAGAGGTAAATCACTTGACATGAATAGGTTCATAAAAGTTTTTGTAAGCCATCACCAAAACATGAGAATTAGTCTCTTTTAGGTGGGTTAACACAGAGCCTGCTTGTATTGTAGTTTGTGACAGCACTTTGACAGGAGAAGTAATCTGTCTGTGCAAGAGTAGAGTGAGACTATTCATTGCATGGAATGTTTGATGAGTTCTAAAAGTGACAAAACAAACATCAAGAATTCAATAAAAAACATTTGTTGAATGTAAACATGAGTTTGAATTAAATTAATAGTTATAAACATGTTGAAGAAAAGCAGTGTGATATTTAAACATAGTCACGTGGCAATAAACTATTAAACCTCTTCCTGACTTGGCCACCCCAGTAAAGATTTTCTGGATATGCCACTGCTTTTGCCAAGAACTTTATTGCACCAGAAGCTGTAGTCCAAGAGGACGAGTGTCTCTACATTAATCCATCACAGTATGGGTACACTGGGACCTATATTCAGACATTCACAGTGCTCTGTACATATCTGAACAAACGGGAACAAATCTCAATAAATAGTTCCTTCATGTCCATTCCTCATGTCGTTATAGGCTTCTGAATGTTCTCACTGATGACATTCAGTGAGAAATCGTCGTCCCCCATGACGTCAGAGGCGGCGAGGGACTCGGCATAAAGGTCCATGGCGGTCTCCATTGTTGGGGAGGGTGGGGTGGACAGCCCAGAGCGGTGGATGTGCCCTCCACCTCTCAAGCTCCTCCACTCCCTGATCCACTGCTCTCTAGTGGCGGGGTCCAGCCGGTCCAGATGCTTGGCCTCTATGAGCGGGGAGGGGGCGATAGAGTTCTTCAGCACGTGATATGTGTACCTGGGGGGGGGGGGGGGGGGAAGAGAGCGTGGCGGTGAGAAAGTAGGCCAGAGGGAAAAAAATCTGCAGCGCTTTGATGTAAATCAGAGCATTCTCTAAATATCAGCACTTTCATACGCGTCAGGGACTGAGTGGAGGAGCCAGCCGTGGTGTAGTCTTTCCTGACCTTCACTAATTATATTTTAATTATAAATCAGCAGATGCAGTGAGTGCACTGTAACGGCAACACATTTCAGCAAGTTAATGATTGCACACGTCAGAACATGGTCCATATTAATGTATCTAATACAATTACAAGGCTGAACAGCCGTAAACATATGTTCTTAGCAAATTAGAAGTAATGTCTCAAAGTGGCCCCTCACCAGAGCTGCCTTGGTGCAAAGCTATTTTGCTCTCTCTATATATATATTTTAAGGATAATTAGATCTGTCTATGAAGAGGGGAACAGAAAAGGCAGCATTGTCTGAGCCCTTTCACAACCTTAGCGTGTCTTAGAGTTATAATTACAGGGGTCACTGACTGCACTTTTTTTCACATTTTAACTGCTCACACGTCTCATTGAAATGTTTGTAACATTTTGTTCAACATTTTCTTTGATTTTGTAATCACTGAAACAAGTTTGTTTTCCATTTTTGCTGACTTTTTTTTTTTACTTTTTATTTATGATATTTTGCAGGTTTTATAAGCAGAACAACAGGTAGAACATGAGGTCTAGGGATGAATTTCACAATATAACATAGTTACTAAGCAAATACAAGAAACTCAAATTTTATCCAGCATCACAGGCTAAATAATTGCACCATTTTTCCCATCTCGCTTCACCCAGTTCTTTTTGCGATCTCAGCGAGTATGTCATTTGTTCCAGGGAGTGTAAAGTTTTTACAATATTGATAAATAGATTAGCTGGTGGGGGATTCTTCTGGAGCCAACACCTGGTGATGGCTTTTTTGGCCGCTGCCAATAGAACCTTTGCAGCACCTTGGGAGAGTCAGATTTCTAGCATCTCAGACGAGAGACAGTAAATAAGCATGGGAGACAAAAGAGCAGGAGTCTCCTGGTGAGAGAGCGAGAAGGAGTCAAGGATGTAGGGGGTTGAATGCAGTGTGATGCAAATGTCCTGTTGTGTGTGATGTAAGCCGTGAAACTTAAGAGGAGAGTCTCTGGTAAAAAGTTCAGGCTGTTCTGTGCTCGTGAGATGTGAGTGTGAAATAAATCATTTTGAAATGAATCTGCCTGTGATTTTATACACTCCACACTGGTGACCCAAGACGTATTATGGAACACGAGGCAAGATCCCCGGAGCCGGCCTGGTCAGGAAGCTACAGCGAGGCGGCAGCCATCCCACAGACAGCCCGGACTGGAACCTCCAGCCACGCGTGTGCGGTTTCAGTCAAGCTACCAGATTTCTGGCAGCACAACCCGCGCTCTTGGTTCCACCTCACCGAGGCCCAGTTCGCCCTCCGGGGAGTAACGGCAGATGACACCAGATTCTACCATGTGGTTGCAGCGCTCGACGCCCGCACAGCTCAACAGGTAGCGAGCCTGCTCGATCAGCCTCCAGCCAGCAACAGATACGAGGCGCTTAAAGCTGCGCTCATCCAGCGCTACACGCTCTCAGACTGTGAGAGAGCGGAGAGGCTCCTGACGCGGACTGAGCTAGGAGAGGGTTCGGCTGTAGACCTGATGGAGAAGATGCTGGCGTTAATGGGCACGGACGACGAGCACTTTCTGTTTGCCCACCTCTTCCTCCGGAACCTTCCGACAGTAGCGAGAGCGCTTCTGGCCAATTCGCCGCGGCTGGCCGCGCGAGACTACCGTGCGCTAGCCCGGGAGGCAGACCGGATCATCATCGCCACCGGGGCGACCACAGTCAATGCAGCAGCGGCGGAGCCCAGCGAGACGACCAGAGGAGGCGAGGAGCCACCGACGGTAGCAGCAGCGGGGACCAGGGAACGCCAGAGAGACACGCTCTGTTCCTACCACCGCCGCTTCGGAGAGAACGCACGCAGATGTATGCCACCGTGCCAATTCCAGCGCTCAAGAAAATGCCAAGGCCGAGGGTCGGTAGCTGCAGCGACCCTCGGTGAAGTGAACAAGCTGCTCTACCTAATGGACGCACGCTCGGGGAGGCATTTCCTCGTGGACACCGGAGCCCAGAGGAGCTTCATCCGGCCGACCTACGCTGACCGGCTGGCAGGATCTAGCGGCCCCGAGATAGTGGCAGCAAATGGCTCGGCTATTAAGACCTTTGGTGAGAGGACTCTGCTCTTATCTCTACACGGCTGTACATATGAGTGGACTTTTGTCATAGCAACACTGAATTACCATATACTGGGGGCTGATTTTCTGTGTGCACATGGTTTACTGGTTGATGTTGCTAACAGGTGCCTGGTTAATGCACTGTCCTTCGATTCTCTCCCCTTTATAGCTCGAGTGACCCGGCCAACAGCACAAGCCAACGTCACAGCTACAGGTGGTAAGTTCCACACACTGCTCACTCAGTTCCCAGCACTCACAGTCCCGATGTTTTCCGCGGCCATCGCTAAACACGGGGTGGAGCACTTTATCACCACCACCGGGCCGCCCGTTTTTGCGAGACCTCGGCGCTTGGACGCAGCTAAGCTGGCCATAGCGCGCGAGGAGTTCGCCAATCTGGAAAGGTTGGGCATCATCAGGCGCTCGAACAGCCCATGGGCTTCCCCGCTACACATGGTCCCTAAGGCTGAGGGATCGTGGCGACCGTGGGGTGATTTCCGCAGGTTGAACAACGCCACGGCGCACGACCGCTACCCAATTCCCCACATACAGGATTTTTCCGTTCACCTCGCCGGGGCACGCATTTTTAACAAAACAGACCTGGTCCGCGGTTACCACCAAGTCCCAGTGCGCGCTGAGGACGTACCTAAAACAGCGGTAATAACTCCGTTCGGTCTATTCGAGTTCCTGCGCATGCCATTCGGGTTAAAAGGAGCGGCACAGACGTTCCAGCGCATGATGGATGCAGTGCTGCGCGATCTCCCGTTCGTGTTCGTCTACCTGGACGATATCCTGGTAGCCAGTGCGTCCGAAGACGAACACGAAACCCACCTCACGACGGTTTTCCGAAGGTTGGAGGAGCACAGGTTAATAATCAACCCGGCGAAATGCCAGTTCGGCGTAACGGAGATTGATTTTTTGGGGCACCACGTCTCTCCAGAAGGCACGATCCCACTGCCCGACAAAGTACGCGCCGTGGCGAATTTTCCCCGGCCTCAAACGGTCAGGGCGCTACAAGAATTTTTGGGAATGGTGAACTTTTATAACCGTTTCCTTCCCCGCGCGGCACGGCTCATGCAACCATTGTACGCTGTGCTCAAAAAACAGAAACCCGCGGATAGGGTCGAATGGACCCCGGAGCGAGAGCGGGCGTTCTCGGAAGTTAAAGCAGCTCTGGCAAATGCCGCACTGCTGGCACATCCAGACCCGACGACCCGCATAGTGCTCACCACTGACGCTTCAGACGTGGCCATAGGGGCTGTTGTGGAGCAGCGTGTCGCCGGGGCTTGACAGCCGCTCGCCTTTTTCAGCAGAATTTTGCGCGACAGTGAACGTAAATACAGCGCGTTCGACAGAGAGTTGCTGGCTCTCCACCTGGCCATTCGCCACTTCCAGTTCTGGCTGGAAGGGCGCAGTTTCACCACGTTCGTGGACCACAAGCCGCTAACATTCGCGATGGCCAAGGTTTCAGAACCGTGGTCGGGCCGGCAGCAGAGACAGCTGACCGTGATCTCAGAGTTTACTACCGATATTCAGCATGTGTCGGGTAAACTGAATGTAGTGGCGGACTGCCTCTCACGCGCCGTGGCTGCCCCGGTCTGCGTGGGGATAGATTACGCAGCCATGGCCGCGGAGCAGATTAGCGATGCAGACGTGCGCACGCTCCAGTCTGGGCCAACAGGGTTAAGGCCGGAGAGCAGGATGCTGCAAGACGGCATGCCCCCCCTAATCTGCGATGTCTCCACGGGTCGACTGCGTCCCGTGGTCCCGGCCGCGTGGCGCCGCCGCGTGTTTGAGTCGGTTCACACTCTGGCGCACCCAGGAGTACGCGCGTTGGTCAAAATGGTGGGAGAGAAGTTTGTGTGGCCGAGCCTACGCAAACAAGTGAAAGAGTGGGCTGCAGCCTACGTGGCGTGCCAACGAGCCAAGGTACACAGACACACGAAGGCTCCCTTGGAGCCGTTTCGTATTCCGGCTAAGAGGTTCAACCATGTTCACGTGGACCTCGTGGGCCCCCTCCCGCCATCACAGGGGTGCACGCACCTCCTGACAATGGTGGACCGCACCACGCGCTGGCCAGAAGCGGTTCCGCTGGCGGCAACCACGTCCGTAGACGTAGCGCGCGCTTTTTTAACAGCATGGGTGGCACATTTTGGAGTCCCGTCGGACATTACGTCCGACAGGGGCCCTCAATTTGTTTCCGAACTCTGGTCCGCGATGGCTCGCAGCCTGGGTGTTACAATTCACCGCACAACTGCGTACAACCCTCAGGCCAATGGGTTATGCGAGCATTTTCATAGATCACTGAAAGCAGCACTCAGGGTTTCACTGACGGATGCAAATTGGGTAGACAGGCTGCCGTGGGTTTTATTGGGGTCGCGCTCCGCGCCGAAAGAGGATCTAGATGCTTCCCCGGCAGAACTTGTTTTTACGCAGCCACTACGGCTGCTCGGGGAATTTCTACCAGATAATCCCGCTCCGGGCAGCTCCACGTCTCAGCTTTTGCAGCGTAGCGCAAACACGGGTACGCTGCCGGGCCCTGCCCACCACAGTTTTCCGCGTGTTTTTGTGCCTAAAACTTTGAAGAGCGCGGAGTTCGTGTTTGTCAGACACGATGCCCACCGCCCTCCTTTGCGCCCACCCTATGATGGACCGTTCAGAGTGTTGGAAACAGGGGATAAGCATTTTTTGCTAGACTTGGGGGGTAGGAGGGAAAAAATTGGCATAGACAGACTCAAACCCGCTTTCGTTGTGGCGGACGAGCAAGTGCTGTTGGCTAGGGCCCCTCGGCGTGGAAGACCCCCATGGAGGGCTCCCCAGGGAAACGATTCGCCAGAGCAGCCACACGGACAGACCGAAGTGCCCCCCGTCCCAGCAACCTCCCACCGGCACAACAGCGCCGTGGAGGCGGTAAAACCCAGTCACAGCAGATACGGGAGGAGACGGAAGCCCAAACAGCATGTGGACTGATGTTCTGTTGTTCTATCACAGCATGTGGACTGTTATTCTATTGTCCTATCTAAGATGCTGGGGGGGAGGGTATTTGTAGCACCTTGGGAGAGTCAGATTTCTAGCATCTCAGACGAGAGACAGTGAATAAGCATGGGAGACAAAAGAGCAGGAGTCTCCTGGTGAGAGAGCGAGAAGGAGTCAAGGATGTACGGGGTTGAATGCAGTGTGATGCAAATGTCCTGTTGTGTGTGATGTAAGCCGTGAAACTTAAGAGGAGAGTCTCTGGTAAAAAGTTCAGTCTGTTCTGTGCTCGTGAGATGTGAGTGTGAAATAAATCATTTTGAAATGAATCTGCCTGTGATTTTACACACTCCACACCTTCAACAAATATATGTCTGTACCACAAAGACCATCAGGAGTAGAACCAAGGTAAAGGAGAGTAAAGTCACAGTTAACACTTGTTCCTAATATTTTTGAGATGATTAAAGAGATGTCTCTCCTAGAAGGCTGAATCACAGTACAGGTCCAAAATATGTGTCCATGGTCAGCTGATAATTCTCCACATTCTCTCCAGCAGGCTGACAGAGCTCTGGTCAGTTTGGAATTCTGTTTGGGGGTCGTAAAAAAATGAATTAAGTTCTTTCATCTAAAGTCTCTCCAAGTCCAAGAGCTGGTAGAAGATGACTGGGTCCTCCAGGCAGCAGTCCATACAGTACATCCTGTGACACAACCATGTTATGTTCTGTCTCCCAGCATTGTTTTATATAAAGAGTACTGTCTTCACTCAAAGACATAACACTATGATAGAGCCTAGTGATCAGTCTTTTGGTCTTACCACAGTTGTATACATCTATGAATACTTGAATGATTTGTGACAGCTCCTTTTTTAGCAGAAACTCTGATTTGTTTATAGTAATAGTCTCATTTGCAAGTTCCTATCCACCTTATTCCTAGGCCCCGTGATGCCTTGCGTGAATTGTGGCAGCAACTTCTGGTACTAGTTTAGAACGCATGGTTGTCACTGAAACGGGACACTTTTCCTTTTTAAAAAATAATGACTTCAGCATCAGAAATGCGTGAACACGGCCTTTTGCGTCTCAAAAACGGTAATATAACCATACCACTTCCCATGACTATCTAGGGATAGGAAGAGGACCTTAAAAAGTGGCCTCGCAGACAGTAGCTCCGTTTGTTAGCGCCGCTGCTAAGATACTAACGCTGTAAATAAATAAAAGCTCTGAGATATATCAATGTCTCTACTGCAATAAAGTCGGCTGCATTTTGTTAAAATATGTTGGACATAATCAGATTTACCTCAAAGCAGACGTAGAATCTAGTCAGAGCCACAAAGAAGCCTCCATTTATACAGTCTATGGCACAACCATGAACACTAGCAACAAGTACCAGAACTATGCCAAAAAAAATACAAAAACTACAAGTGCTGAAAGTAGCTGCCACTTGAGTGCAAAACACGTATGTGAACTATACGTTAAAATGAATCTGAAAAACTTTTAAAAACGCTACTTTAATGCCCCTGCTACTCCACTCTTGCTGACTGATTTAACACTACTGCAGTCGAAACCGGAAGTCCTGCCCATAATCGCTCCTACAGCGGCAACCCCAGGAATAAGGTGGATAGAAGTCTTGTTTTTTTAAGACCATATATTTCCACAAAGTAAGAAAATTACACATTTCCCCATCTTTGATAATTTTACATATAGAAGTGATTCCTGCACGAGACCATTCTTGAAATCTGCCATCCTGCGACCCCGGTGTAAAGTCTGGGTCGTATGCTGGCCATCCAAGCAGCTTAACTTCATCTTGTAATTGGTAGCTTTTGATTAGATTGTCCCAGCTTTTTTGTGAAAGTTTAATCCATTGGCTTGGTGCTTTGATCATCTCCCTATCAGCGCGTTCTAGTAACATTTGAAGTGGGTTGTCAGGCAAAAAAAGTTCAATACTTTTCCATCTAGTTTCACATAATGAGCTGCACCAACAAGCCAATGGACGTAGCTGGGTAGCCTGGTAGTAGGCCTTTAAAGAAGGTAAGGCCCTGCCCCCCTCTTTTTCAGGCAGTCGTAGAGTAGAAAATTTTACCCGGGGCTTTTTATTATGCCAAATAAATCATGAGATATGTTTGTTCCAATCTCTAAACTGTTTATTGGGTATTTCTATTGGTAATGCCAGAAATAGGTACAATAACTTGGGAAGAATGTTCATTTTAACTGTTCTAATGTGACTGCCAAAGTCTACAGGGAGCAGGTTCTGTTATGTATGAGGAATGAGGGACTGGAGTCTCTTCTGTCATGCAGCAAATGCCCTCTTTATTATGAGAACAGAACTATTTTTATACATGGGCCGTGCCCGCCTGACGTCACGCCAGGGGCGGGTACGTCAGCACACACACACACACACCACACTCACTACACCACAATTCCCCTCCCCTTTACAAAATGCAAACCACACACACAATCGAGACCCTCCCCAATTCTGGACCCGAATCGTGCACTAAGGAACAAGGAATCAGGAACTGTAGGAAAATGACCTATCACATTCACACAAAAATAACTCAATTGGACCATGTCTCTAAAATAAGTAAAATAATCCCAAATCATACATACTCACATGTACACCAGCAGAGTATATGTATACATATTTACATTAAGGGTATTTAAGTCACACCTATGTCCACCGGCAGCCAGAGGTAACACCAGCCCGGGGGACCAGGGCAACCCCAAATCATGCACGCCCCTGGCTGCTGAAGATAAGATTGGCTTGGAGGTCCCGGGCAACCCCACGGCATGAATGCCCTTGGTCGCCGTCTGCCTCCGGGACCAAAACCAACCTCTCCTGCAAAAATATCACTCTTCACCACCGACTGCCTCACTCCTCGGGACCCGCAGTGCTGCTGTCTGGCACGCTGTCTCTCTGTGCTCGTCGATCTGCTCCCGACCCCTTTCAGCACCGCTGTCGTGGTCCCAAACACTCCGGCCCCCTGTGGCCAAACTCCGAGGAGACCCGAAGCCTGTTTGTCGGCGCCGCTCACTGCCTTGGGCGCCTCACTGTACTGCCCAGCACCCTCATCCAGGACGCGTTGAGCTCCGGCACTGAGACACTGCCCGACCTCTGTGGCGCACGGCTGCTGTTGCTCACTCCCGGGGCTCACAGCATCACTTTCACTGGCGTTGTTTCCCGACCAAGGCACCCCGCCGCTGCTTCCAGCACCCTCGTTCCAGGCGCTCCTCTGTCCATGTCCGGCTGCTGTTACTCTCCCTCGGGGCTCTCAGTGGCCATGGTCCCCCTCACTCACTGCCTAGCCTCCAGCTGTGGGGATGACTCCTGCTGCTCTCCCTCTCCCCTGTCGTTGTGCACCACGCTGTCTGACTCATCAGCGCTATGGTCCTGTACCATGCTGAGCTCCTTGACTGGCCCGCCATCTTCAGTGGCCGGGAACTCCTCCACTCATGGCCCTGGTCCTACCTCGAGGTCTAGCTGGTAGCTGGTGGCTTGGTTTTGGCACGAAGTTAGCTTAGCGGCTAACCTGTCCATAGGCACCGAATGGGCCATTAGCTTCCCCAAGCTAACTAGCTTAGCCGTTTATGGCGCCAACAGCTCCATTACCCACAGCTTCCTGGTCCTCGTCTGCTTGTCGAAGTACTCGGCCAGCCGCTGAACAGCATCCTCATAGTACTCCGTTTCACCCAACGTACCAAGAATTCTTTGGCCTCCCACGCCGAGATGGTGGGCCTGAAGTGCTCGCCGTCGTCTCCTGCTGAGTCTACTTAAGCCCAGCACCCCAATGTAATCCTCGAACATGGCCTTCCACTGCGGCCACAGGATCATTGGCTCTCCCGTGTACTCTAGAAACGGTGATAGTGGTGGAGGTAGCCCGTACGCTCCCATAATTTTCCTCCTCGTCACCAAATGTTATGTATGAAGAATGAGGGACTGGAGTCTCTTCTATCATGCAGCAAATCCCCTCTTCATTATGAGAACAGAACTATTTATATACAAGGGCCGTGCCCGCCTGACATCACACGGGCGGGTACGGCAGCACACACACACCACACTCACTACACCACAGGTTCCACCTTGAAAAATCATCAGTGATTGTTCTATTAATATTTTTGTAATTAGCATCATAAATTTTGTTTAAATTTTTCATCAGTTTGATTCCTAGATATTTAATTTGGGATGAATATCAATTGAAGTTGTAATTTGAAACAAATTCTTGTTTAGGGTTATAGTAAAATGTCATGACCTGAGTTTTATGCATATTGAGAACATAGCCTGAGTAAGTCCCGTATGTTTCCAGGACCTCCATCATGAAGGGCAAACTAGAATCTGGGTTTACTAGTGTGACCAGAAAGTCATCAGCGTACAGACCAACCTTATACTTCTCACCCCCCACAGAAACACCCTTCAGTCCTTCTTTTCCTGGTATTCTTGAAACGCTCTGATTTAAAGCCTGCCACTTTAAGAAACATCCTTCTCCTATTCAACTCCGGCCTCCCTCTTACGTCAGTTAGCCATTAGCTGACTAGCTTCTAACTGACATAACGCACGGCTCAGGAGACGCACACACACAGGCTCAGAGTAGTTCAAATAGCTTTATTAACAACAGGAGTGTATGAATGTGTGTCTGCGGGATGTGAATGTGTTGGTGGCGGCGTCTGCTTCGGGCACAGAGGCAGGAGGCCGTACAGCCGGACAACCCTATGGGAAAAGCACAGGGAGAAGGGTGACGGGCACACACCAACACAGGAGATAAATGAGCGAGAGAGGAGCTTACTTGGACAGGACGGATGACTGGCACAGCAAGGGACGAGGTCCGGTAGACAGCCACCTGGAGAGCCCAGTGCAGCAGCGAGGAACAGGCGATGGAAAAGAGTAGTCCGCCGCCGGGAAATCCACCTGTGCACAGGGGAGCAGACTTGGAGAAAAAAGGTAAGATCTTCTTACCGGAATGATCAGCTGAGAATGAAAGGGAACTCACAGCGATGCGTAGGGAAGTCTGACGGCTTCAGGCCAAAGCTCAGGGCGAGGCGGCTTAAATCCCTCGCCGCTGATGATGTGCAGGTGTGCGTGCAGGTGGCGCCGCTGATGAGCGGCGTGGCGTGACAGTACTCCCCCCTCTAGCAACGCCTCCTGGCGATGGCTTCTCTGGGTGCGCTCGGTGGAAATCAGCGATGAGCGACGGGTCCAACACAAACGACGAGGGTACCCACTGCCGATGTTCAGGCCCATAGCCCTCCCAGTCCACCAAGTACTGCAACCCACGACCCCGGCGCCGGGAGTCCAGGATGGAGGAGACGGGCCAGGCCGGATGGCCACCAATCATCCGGGGCGCGGGTTGTGCAGCAGGAGGAGGGCAAAGGGGGTCGGAGACTGCCAGCTTCACCTTGGACACGTGGAAGGTGGGATGGATGCGGAGGGAGGGGGGAATAGCTACACGCACAGCCACCGGGTTGATGATCCTGGTGATGGGGTATGGACCCATAAAGCGCTGTGCCAGCTTCCTCCTCTCGCCCTTTAAAATCACGTCCTGGGTCGACACGTAGACTTGCTGACCAACTCTGTACGCCGGGGCAGGTCTTCTGTGCCGGTCCGCCACGGCTCTGTTGCGCTCCGCCGTGCGTAAAAGCGCATTGCGCGCTGACGCCCAGATGGAGCGGAACTGCCTGAGATGCGCCCATACTGAGGGGACAGTTACCTCACTCTCCTGCGCCGGGAACAGCGGGGGGTCGTAACCCAGGGACGCCTTAAAGGGGGACATCCCTGTAGCAGAGGAGCGAGCGGTGTTGTGGGCGTATTCAACCCAGGCGAGGTGGTTACTCCAGGACGTTGGTTTGGACGCCGTTACACAGTGGAGCGCAGCCTCCAGCTCCTGGTTGGTCCGCTCACACTGCCCGTTGGATTGGGGGTGATGGCCGGAGGAGAGGCTCACCTTGGCTCCTAAGGCGTTGCAGAACGACCTCCAAACTTCTGAAGAAAATTGGGGCCCTCGGTCCGAGACCACGTCCACCGGAATCCCATGCAGCCTGACCACGTGCTGGATTAGGAGGTTCGCCGTCTCCAGGGCAGTTGGGAGACCTTGTAGGGGAACGAAGTGTGTCGCCTTGGAGAAGCGGTCCACGATGGTCAGGACGGTGTCGTAGGTGTTGGAGACTGGGAGTCCGGTGACGAAATCCAGGGCGATATGCGACCAGGGCCTGCCAGGGACGGGCAGAGGCTGAAGCAAACCCGCTGGAGGGGCATTACCCGACTTGTTGGTGGCACACACTGGACAGGCCCGGGCGTAGCGGGCAGCGTCCCTCCGCAGGCCCGGCCACCAGAAGGACCGCTGGAGGAGGTCAATCATCCGGGAGGAGCCAGGGTGACAGGTAAGCTTGGATGTGTGCAACCAGTGGATGACCTCCCCCCGAACCGTGGATGGCACGAACAGCCTCCCCTCCGGTCCGCCGCCAGGGTCAGGTTCCACTTCCTGCGCCTTCCGGATCTTGCTCTCAATGTCCCAGGTGACGGCTCCCACGATGCACGACCTGGGTAGGATGGTGTGGACCGTGTCCTCCGACTCCTCAGGAGCGAATTGCCTAGAGAGGGCGTCGGGCAGGCCATTCTTGGAGCCAGGCCTGAAGGTGATGGTAAATTGGAACCTGGCGAAGAACAAGGACCAGCGCGCCTGGCGGGCGTTCAGGCGCTTGGCAGATCTAAGGTACTCCAAGTTCTTGTGGTCCGTCAGAACGGCAGGTCCACCCCCTCTAGCCAGTGACGCCACTCCTGTAGCGCGAGCTTGATGGCGAGGAGCTCTCTGTTACCCACGTCGTAATTCCTCTCCGCCGGGGACAAGCGCCGGGAGAAGAAGGCACAGGGCCGTTTGATTCCGTCATCTGGCGACCGCTGGGATAGCACCGCCCCCACTCCTGTGTCCGAAGCGTCCACTTCCACGATGCACTGCAGCGCAGGGTTGACTTGGCTAAGGACCCGGGAGGAGGAGAACTCCGCCTTCAGCGCCTGAAAGGCAGCCGCGGCCTCTTCGGTCCACCGGAACGGAACCTTAGGGGACGTGAGGCGGGTCAGCGGGCCGACGATGGTGCCAAAATTTGGGACGAAGCGGCGGTAGAAGTTTGCAAACCCAACGAACTGCTGCACCTGCTTTCTTGACGCAGGTGTGGGCCATTCCACCACCGCCTTCACCTTCTCTGGGTCCGGAAGCACCTGGTCGTGGGAGATGATGAACCCGAGGAAGGATGTTGTCTTCACGTAAAACTCGCATTTCTCGGCCTTCACGTACAACCGGTTCTCCAGCAGCCTTTGGAGGACCCGCCTCACGTGGACCTGGTGCTCGTCCCTGGACTTGGAGAAGATGAGAATGTCATCCAGGTAGACGAACACAAAAAGGCCGATGAAATCCCGGAGAACGTCATTGATGAGGCGCTGAAAGACGGCTGGAGCGTTGGTCAACCCGAACGGCATCACCAGGTATTCGAAGTGGCTGTTCGGGGTACGGAAGGCTGTCTTCCACTCATCTCCCTCCCGGATCCGGACGAGGTGGTAAGCGCTGCGTAGATCCAGCTGGGTGAACCAAGTCGCCCCCTGGAGGGAGTGGAAAGCGGTGTCCATGAGGGGCAGGGTGTAGCGATCCTT
This sequence comes from Pholidichthys leucotaenia, assembly GCA_020510985.1. Taxonomy (NCBI): domain Eukaryota; kingdom Metazoa; phylum Chordata; class Actinopteri; order Cichliformes; family Pholidichthyidae; genus Pholidichthys; species Pholidichthys leucotaenia. The sequence goes on along the minus strand of CM035840.1, from coordinate 20,616,910 downwards.
CTCCGTAATGTCGTTAAGGGCACGATAGTCAATGCAAGGACGGAGGGATCCGTCCTTCTTACCGACGAAGAAGAATCCTGCCCCCACAGGTGATGACGATGGGCGGATTATCCCAGCACTCAGCGACTCCTTGAGGTAAGAGTTCATGGTCTCCTTCTCCGGCGCCGATAGACTGTAGAGTCGTCCAGAGGGTAAGGGTGCCCCCTGGCGGAGGTTGATTGCACAGTCATAGGGCCTATGAGGAGGGAGAGACATCGCCTTGGATTTGCTGAATACCATACCCAGGTCGTGAAATTCCAATGGCACCAGGGACAGGTCCGGGGGCGCAGCGTCCGTAGGTGAAGGTGAAGCGGACGGAGAGCAGGCAGCGGACTGTAGACAGGTGCTCATGCAGAACGTGCTCCATGCCGACACCCCGGCGGACTTCCAATCCAAAACGGGGTTGTGGAGGCGTAGCCAGGGATACCCCAGGATGACGGGCGACACAGAGTTGGGCAGGACGTAAAAGGTTATCTCCTCCCGGTGGTTTCCAGAGATAATAACCGGGATGGGGATGGTCTGGTGTGTTACTCTCCCCAGGGAGGCACGAGAGAGGTTGACCAGGGAGATAGGGTTCCTTAGTGCCTGACAGCGGATGCCCAATCGGGTTGCCAGACTTTGTGAAATAAAACTGCTCTCCGCGCCCGAATCCACCAGTGCATGAGTGAGATGCCCAGTGGAGTTGTGACAAAAACGGATGGGCAGCTTCAATTGTGTGAGGGAACTTAACCGATTGATGTCCGCGAGGGCCCCTACAGTGACTCGCGGACCCCGCCGACTGGCCTTCCGTGGGCAAAGCTTCACCGTGTGTTGGTCATCTCCGCAATACATGCAGAGATCCAACTCACGGCGGCGTTGTCTCTCCGCAGGGGAAAGCTTTGTCCAACCTGTCACCATCGGCTCCGACTCCTCGGGGCACGATGGTGGCGGCGTCGCCAGGGGGGCGAGCTTGGAACAGGCGCGGCGAGGCTCCACGAGGGCGAGAAGAAGACGACTTCCGCCTCGAGGAGCGCTCGCGCAGCCTGTTGTCCAAACTGATCGCTAGGGATGTTAGCTCCGCTAGCGTCTCCGGGATATCCCGCCCAGCCAGTTCATCCCTCAGATCATCATTGAGACTGCGGAGGAAAAGGCCACAGAGGGAGCGTTCCTCCCAGCCCAATTCCTCCGCCGCTACCCGGAAGTCGACCGCATAGTCCGCTGCCAACCGGCTTCCCTGCTGGAGGCTGAGAAGCCAATCGACCTGGACCGTCTCGGTACGAGAATGGTCAAAGACTTCCAGGAAGCGTCTCACGAATTGGTCATACGTGAGGGTGGCGTAGGTCCAGGTTAATGCTCATGTAACAGATGCCAACTAGTACTGTTCGGCGTAGAACGTTAGTAAACCTCCCTCCCGAAAAGCCTCATACAGTATCGGTAGCGCTGAGCTATCGGTCGGACCTTTAGCTCAGCGCGATCGTGCTGTGTCTCCCATGCTCGAACTGTGTGTAGTTGACTGGTAGGTCGCGGGTTCGTGTCCCGAGTGGGCGAACTGCGTAGGATGATCTCAGTCACAATGGTGCCGTGAACCCGGGATGGGAGTGAGGTTTAAGGGGGAGAGTGTAACGGATGCCAACTAGTACTGTTCGGCGTAGAACGTTAGTAAACCTCCCTCCCGAAAAGCCTCATACAGTATCGGTAGCGCTGAGCTATCGGTCGGACATTTAGCTCAGCGCGATCGTGCTGTGTCTCCCATGCTCGAACTGTGTGTAGTTGACTGGTAGGTCGCGGGTTCGTGTCCCGAGTGGGCGAACTGCGCAGGATGATCTCAGTCACACTCGCCCCTCCAGGAGATTCCCGATATAACCAATTCGGCTATGATCTGAGGGAAAGTCCCCGGGCACCCGGTGGAAAACGGACTCACACTGCATTATGAGCCCCCGCGCTCCGCCGAGCTTACCGCTAAAGCGGGCGGGGGTTGGAATGGGCGTGAGCCGAGCCGGTGCACCCGGAGCCAGCTGGACGGCCGCTGGAGCAGCAGGAGCCGCGCCACCCTGACGAGCCGGGGGGAACGGCTGTTGGGGATCCAAGCGGTCCAATCGGTTATTTTTCAACTGATTAAAAATCACCTGTTGCTGAAAAGCTACTTGGTCCACTCGAGCCTCGAGAGTGGTAAGCCGGTGTGCGAGCCCGCCGTCTGCCGAGCCGCTCTGCTGAAGCCGTACTGACATAACGCACGGCTCAGGAGACGCACACACACAGGCTCAGAGTAGTTCAAATAGCTTTATTAACAACAGGAGTGTATGAATGTGTGTCTGCGGGATGTGAATGTGTTGGTGGCGGCGTCTGCTTCGGGCACAGAGGCAGGAGGCCGTACAGCCGGACAACCCTATGGGAAAAGCACAGGGAGAAGGGTGACGGGCACACACCAACACAGGAGATAAATGAGCGAGAGAGGAGCTTACTTGGACAGGACGGATGACTGGCACAGCAAGGGACGAGGTCCGGTAGACAGCCACCTGGAGAGCCCGGTGCAGCAGCGAGGAACAGGCGATGGAAAGGAGTAGTCCGCCGCCGGGAAATCCACCTGTGCACAGGGGAGCAGACTTGGAGAAAAAAGGTAAGATCTTCTTACCGGAATGATCAGCTGAGAATGAAAGGGAACTCACAGCAATGCGTAGGGAAGTCTGACGGCTTCAGGCCAAAGGTCAGGGCGAGACGGCTTAAATCCCTCGCCGCTGATGTTGTGCAGGTGTGTGTGCAGGTGGCGCCGCTGATGAGCGGCGCGGCGTGACACTAACGTGGATGAGCAGTGTTGGTTCACTGATCCACAGTGGATGGTGTGTCTCAGGTCACTCCAGCCCATCTCCCAATAATTTTGCTGTGATTTCACAACAAATCGCTAGCACTGCACGCCGGGTGGCCCTCCGATCGCCGCTTCCGACCTGACCCGGGACCTGAAGCTGTTGCCACGGCCAGCTGGGGGATGCCTCGTCACGAGGTGGCTCCCCTGCGCTGCCGGCAAGAGTGGAGCGGAGTCCCAGAGGATGGTGGGGGAGCTGGCCATGAGAGCCAGCAGCCTCGGGTCCTGGTGTAGGTGGTTGCCACAACCAGCATGCTGGGTCTGGCGATTTGCTGTGGAATCATGGTGAAATTATTCGGAGATGGGCCAGAGTTGATATAAAGTATACTGTCGACTGTGGACTAGTGAACCAGGTGGTAACAAGGATAGTTATTAGGGTGAGTAAGATCTGAGGAAAATAACAATATAAACCACGCTTGGTGTGAGCCTTCTGGTACCACTGTTAGCTGGGGGGCTACTAGCTCAGGAGCTAATAGGCTAACTTTAGCACCCCTTCCATCTATATGACAGACAGCTAGGCAGGCCAATAATAGAGCAGTGTGCGGATCTCAAGGACGGCGGTGGGTTGGCTTTGTCAAATCATGACATATATGATTTACTCGGAAGAGTCAAAAACGTTTCTGGGAGAGAAAAACGAGATAAAGGCTGTGTGGGTTGTTTTTTTGTTTTTTTTTTAAGAAAATTGACTGGTTTGATATTTTTTGGCTAATTACGTGACCAATAGACATATTTCAGACAGTTAAAACTTACAAACACACCATTTTTCAGTCAATGACCCCTTTAAGACTGGAAGCTTGGACACTCACTAGAAAAAAATAGCAAAAATACTCACGTGTGCATGTTTGTGTGTGTGTGTGTGTTTTGGTTTAAGGGATTACTTTTGATATTTTGGACATTTGAATATGACTACACATTTATGAAGAAAAACAATAATATATATTATTATTACAGGTGCAGCGTGGAATAATTAGTCCAATCTACCAGTCAGATTTGAAAATTTGACATATAAACTTGGAAAGATATTATAATGATCTAAAGTGGGTGCCTACATGGAAGGGGAAAACTAATCTTACTTTATATACATCAGATTTTACTTAAGAACGATTTATAACAGTAAAAACAAAATGGGATTTTATGCTGCATTAATTTCAGAATTTAGATTACTCCAAATATTACATACTACATCTTTAACATTTTTAAGCACACAACAGTACATCTAAGAAGTCCAGAGAAAAAGACAGAAGTAGAAGGGTGGGCACAGTATTTACTTATATACCCATCAAATTCAGTAGGGACTCCTTTACACAAAGATCTTTAGATGACCACTGAGAGATCAAAAATTCACCCGATCTCTCAATGATCTCTTAAAGAGTCAAAAAAGCTGTTTCTGTGTAAATGTCTGGGACATCGCTGTACAGTTTTCATGGTGATTAATAGAGATACTTGAAAGATCACTAAGAGACCAGGAGAGATCGCTGAGGGATCATTGAGAGTTTACTGGGCAACAAAAGAGGCATATATAGTATCTATCTGAGAGGTTTCTAGTGACGTTTTACACAGGGGTGGAGATCACTGAAAGATGAAATAATGGCCAGATCTTTCAACGACCTTTCAATGATCTTAACAGTCACCACAGGTGCGAGACAATTTTGACTCAGTCCAAAATAATCTCTCAGTGGTCACCAAAGGAAAGTAATCTCTCAATCTCATTGATCTCCCAGTGATCTCTAGTGATCTTTCAATGAATTCTATTGGTCTTTCATCAAATGCTCAGTGATCCCTCACTGATTTTTCAGCCATCTCTGCCTTCAAGGTGGAAAAATTTGGCATTCATTGAAAGATTGCTGAAAGATCATTGGGAGATCAGTGAGATTGTTGAGTGGTCAGGGAGAGTTCAAGGAATGCTCAATAATCTCACTGTTCTCAACGATCTTTCTGGCTCTCTGGCCATTTTGTCATCACTCAGTGATCTCAATGATCTCCACCCCTGGGTAAATGCATCATTGTCATGTACAGTATATTATCTATGGAAGCAATGAAAATAAAGGTAATAATAAAGATAATTACCAAACAAAATAAAAACATTATTGTGGCAAGAACAGATCGAATTTCTGTCCATGGAGACATAAAAGAAGGTGTCAAAGTGAGGCTAATCCTGAGGGTACCTGGGCAGCAGAGCGACCACTGTGGAGATGGTGCAGACGAGATAGAACATGGGGTCCTCCATCTGGCTCTGGAGTATCCAGTACGGATTAGACGGAGGATTACAGGTGACGCAGATGGCGCTGTAGACAAGTGTCACAGTGAAGTACAGTGCCACACTGCCCAGCATGATGACCCAGTGGACCCACGTCTGCAATGAAGTAGATACATGAGTGACGATCAATCTAGTCAAAGAAATGACCAGTTTCAAAGCCTGTTTTGATGTTTTACAAACTGTTCCATCATCCTTTTGTGCATTAACTGAAAGTACTTCATATAAGGAGTTTTGACTCATTGGTGGAAGCAGCACTCACCCAAGCTTTGATCTCTATTGACAGGTGCAGCAGTATGGTAAATAAGGAAATGGTGTTCAAAGGAGTTCCAAATGTGAACATATCAATCTCAGAATCCTGGTAAACCTGAAGAAAAATAAAATGTGCTGTCAAGCGTAAAGTAGAAAATGTTAACCTGTAAATAAGCTTTTAAAATATATGGCTGTACAACTCTGATCAAATGTGTTTCTTACCAAATATGGAATGAAGAAGCACACCAGACTCTGGTAGAAGGCATCGAGGATGGAAACCCAGAATGTTGATGGCTTGTATTCCTAAGCAGCACAAACACAGAAGTTTAAATGCATGAAAATGCACAGACTACTGCAGTTGTCCTGCACTTCTACGCATCACTGACCCCTTCACCCTGCCCAGTCCGGTACAGTTCAGGGACACCCAGCAGCATCTCTCCAGAAACGTCTTTGTCGAAGATCCCAAACATGACGGGCGGCGCAGAGGTGAAGAAGAGGTTGAAGAAAATCATCAGCCAGTAATCAATCATGGCAGTGCCAGAGAATCCGCAGAAGAACTGATACCAGAACAGCAGGTTTACATAGACCTGGAGAAACAAAGAGACCGGATGATAATGAAGCAGTATGAAGGCCAATTCAGACAGCAGAGCATTCTTATGCAGGCTCAGAACTCACCACATTCTTATAGAAGAAATAGATGATCATGTTGGCCAGTCGGGTGTAGCACCAGTGTCCGTGGACCAGGAGGAGTTTTTTCAGGTGCTTGAAGCGGGATATGGCAAAATCACTGGCCATGACCGCCTGTGGATGACAAGGAGGAGTCAGCATGTGTCTCAGAAGCAGTAAAAGAAAACATCTACAGGTGTTAGAAGGTGAAGGCTCCAACCTGCATCCCCTCCTGCCCAGACATCCCAATGCCGATATCGGCTGCTTGGATCATGTTGACATCATTTGCACCATCACCTGAAACCACACAAGGAGCAGTGCTTTAGAAACAGAAATGAAGTCAAAGTGCATTTCTGCTGGCCAGCAAGGGGCAAAAAGAAGTCAGATTCCAAAAAACTGCAATTAGAAAAAATATGGTATGATGCTGAGTCTAATAAATGAAAATTGAGGGCAATTGTAGGATGTAGCAGCCTTCAGTGTCTCTATCAGATCCACTCTTTAATTTTTTGATTTTGATTTTGTATACTTTATTGATCCCCAGAGGGGAAATTGAGGGCATCCACCTGGATGGATGAAGCAGCCATGGTACGGTGCTATCCCTTAACCATTCACACACACATTCACACCTAGAGCCACTTTAGAGTCTCCAATTAACCTAACCTGCATGTTTTTGGCCTGTGGGAGGAAACTGGAGAAATCCCGGAGTAAACCCACGCAGACACGGGGAGAACATGCAAACTCCACACAGATCACTGTTGGTCAGGGGCTGGGATTGAACCAGGGATCCCATGGCCAAGGGTGAGTTGCTGTGCTGGTGCAGTGCTAACCACTGCGCCACCGCACCGTCCAATTTTGATGGCTAATTTTTAAAAAGCACCAAGGTGCTGATGCCTCAGTGCCTGTGGCATGGTAGTATGGGCAGCTGTAAAAAAGTGGCACTCTGACCTCTGCTGGCGTGGCATAGTTTTTACATTTCCTGTTTTTGCGGCTGCATTGACAGAAATGGTGAGTTAAATTTGTGTTTATTTTGAAAACAAAGCCTTATCTCGCAATTCTGGCAAAATAAAAGTCGAGAAAATATAGCGATACAATGATACAAGCCTTTAGTGCTACTTAGTTTTGACCAAGTGAGCTGAAACAGAGGCGGACAGACAGACAGACACCCACACAGCCACAAACAGATGCGCTAACTGATTACTGTATGCCTTTGTTTCACTGAGGCACAAAAATAAAGTTCAAATAGAAACAAAAAAATTAGCGCTCATAAAAAACAGCCACTACACCAGTCTGTTATCCACTCTGTAGTCAGTCGCTCAAAGGGCTCCACGACCTGCAGCCCCGCAACCACATGTAGGAACTTTACCCAGGACAAGTAAATCTAAAAATTGCCACAAATTGAAAAGAAAAAGTAGCTAATTTATGAGAAAACCTTGAAGTTTATGAAAAAAAAAATAAAATCAAGACAAAAATTGGGAAATTTAAGAGAAAAATGTAAATTTCTATAAACATGTAACAAATTTACATGAACAAAGGTGAAATTTTAAAATTAAAAGTTCAAATTTAAAGTAGAACTGAACTGAACGGCATTGAACGGCACTGGGTGATAGTACATACAATTATAAAGATAATTTATCATTGGCACCCCCTCCACAAATCCCGGAATCTTGGAGAAAATCGTGATTTTGAATTTCCCGCCCTGAAAAATCAGACAAATCCGCCGATTAACCGGAAGTGCAGCCGGAGTTCCGCGTGACGTCACGAGTGTGACACAGTCCTCCATGTTTACCATTGCGAGCACGTCGACACTGGTTGTTTTTGGTGCATTTTGTCATGATAGTCGAGTACAAAACACTTCCAGCACCTGGGAAGATCTGTTCAGTGGCCAAGGAAAGCTGTCATGGCGACGAAAGAAAAGAAAGGGGGAGGAAAAGCGACCGGGAAGCGATGCGTTTCTAGATATAGATATTACAGTGATCCCTCACTTATCGCGTTTAATGGGGACCAGAACCGACCGCGAAAAGTGAAAAACCGCGAAGTAGCGTCACCCCCCCCCCCCCCAAGGGCGTCACAAGCACTATTTTGCATAAAAAGGCACAAGAGAACAGCGAGAAGTGCCACTAAGCAACACGAGCGATAAAGAAGGCGCTCTGCAGGGAGAGAAGCTGGGTAAAACGTCTCGGCCAATCAGCTTGCGAGGTAAAACGTCTCGGCCAATCAGCTTGCGAGATTCCCGAACGGTGAAGAGGTGGGCGGAGAGGAGTGGAGCGGTGGTCAGAGGACGTAGGATGAATGGGGAATTAAAGCAGTTACTGGAAAAATCATCCGGTCTCCTCAATTCTTGACTCCTACAATTAGTGCAGCGTATGATAAAAAATAAGCAGCGATGCTGTGGTTTTAAGTGGAGTTTAATTATATCATACCGCTGTCACGAGCTCCGCTCCCGGCGCGCATGCATGGCGCCGGGAGCCCACGGCTCTCAGAGAAGGAGGACACAATGTCAGTGTCCAGCAGCAGCAGTTGCAAGCCTGCACAACTCAAAATCCACCTCTCTGACCACCGCTCCACTCCTCTCCCCCCACCTCTTCACCGCTCGGGAATCTCGCAAGCTGATTGGCCGAGACGTTTTACCTCGCAAGCTGATTGGCCGAGACGTTTTACCCAGCTTCTCTCCCTGCAGAGCGCCTTCTTTATCGCTCGTGTTGCTTAGTGGCACTTTTCGCTGTTCTCTTGTGCCTTTTTGTGCAAAATAGTGCTTGTGACGCCCTTGGGGGGGGGGGGGTGACGCTACTTCGCGGTTTTTCACTTTTCGCGGTCGGTTCTGGTCCCCATTAAACGTGATAAGTGAGGGATCACTGTATTCCCCGGCGGCGGACCTCGCCTCTGCATCGCCGTCTGCCAGCTGCTGTCACAGGTGCATTAGGTCTCTGTCTCCCGGGCTCGCCCTTGTGCACGCCTGCCACCTGCCACACTCCTGCATCCTCCTCTGTCTCGTCACCGATCCTGAATGCCTCTTCACTCTGAAAACTCTGGTTTTCTTGACTGCTGGAACTGCTATCACCTGCCATTGTTGTTTTGTTTAGGGATCACACTCGTGACGTCACGCAGCGTCGTCTGCACTACTTCCGGTTTGTTTGGCACTGCCAGCCAGAGGCAAAAGTTTATCGGCTTATAGCTTGGCCATCGCACGGCCTAAAAATTTCTTTTATGTGTTGAAAAATACAATAGGTAATAAGGAATTAATCTGCTATTCTACTTTTTGCGCCAAAAGGTGGGTTCAGTTCTACTTTAAAAAAAAGCTGCAAAATTATCAAAGAAAAAGTTGCTAATTTAAAAGGAAAAAACAAAATTGCAAAAAAGTTTACAAACTTGCAAATTTACAAAAATAAATAAATGCAGATTTTGCTGGATAAAAGACTGGGGTAGAGACTTTGGTGGTCCAAACCCAGTTCTGACACCGGGACTATTTTGGCCCGTTTCTCTATTCATTTCCTATCAGGTGCTTCAGGGAGCCCTGTGGGTCCTCGGCAACCTGACAGCTTGGGCACGCCCCCTCCTCCTGTCAGTATCACCAGATGATCCTCATTATTGGTGTTCACACACATACACACACACATCTCATTCACTTCTATTTACATGCTCAGACACTCACTCATGCACACGTTTTCAATTTGTCCAGCCCACGCTCATTCACACCGGCAGTCTCTTCCCTCATTAGTATTGTGATTACTTAAACACCGTGAGAGTACGAAGAGATCGCCGGAGCATTGTGCTTCATACAAGGCAGCGTGTACCTCCGTGTATGCAAGTCGTCACTACCTACGTTACTCTGTCTGCCTGCCTCATCCTCATCCACCGGACTGCACGGACTGCCCCGATTGCTCCAGCACCATAAGTTTATGTTTGCTTTTCACCCCGTGCCGACAGCAGCTCTGCGGCACTAGGCATTCCCCTCCCCGGGCTGTAGAGCATCCAGGTGGTGTCAGGTATGTCTGGTGGCCTTAAGCTCCATCATTTCAACCCTCTGTTTATTAGCGTGACTGTTTTGATGGACTTATCATTTAGGATTTGTTTAATAAAGTGCACAGAATCTACTCCTGCGCGTGGGTTTTCATTCTGCCCTCTGTGCGCAGCGTAATGGTGCACGAGGGACCATAATAGTTCTAGCTTTCCTAAGAGATTTTTTTTTATCAATTAGAAGTACATTTCTCCAAGCTAGATACTGTAGATTTCATCTAATTTAGTGGAGCGCCATTTTCTTTCTAATTGACAAGTCTTCTGTTTTAAGTGACAAGTTTCTGTGTTGAACCAAGGAGTTAAAAATCTCTGATTAGACTTTTTCTTTTTTTTAAAGGGGCCACCATGTCTCAGGTCTGATGCAGAGAAGCTGTAACACTATCTACCATGCTATCAATTACAGAAGGAGCAAACTGTCTATAGCTTATCTCTGTTGTGTTGACACATGGCATAGAGGAAACAATCTGCTTAAATTTGGTAACAGCATAATCTGAGAGGCATCTACTGTAGTAATATTTTTCTTTAGGCGCCAAATAGTCAGAAATAGTAAAATAAAAAGTTAACAGATAATGGTGTGACAGTACAGGGTTATGAGGAGACACTACCAGATTTTCTATTTCTAGTCCATATGTCAGCACAAGATTCCAACGTGTGGTGGAGATAATGGGTAGAATTTCCTACCACTTGATGCAGTTTTCATCAGAACTGGCTCTCGGCCGACACACAAACCCATTACATTTTGAAGGTGATCCATGAGAGATGGAAGCAGCTATACGCTCTCTGAGTGTTTTTCTAGTTTGTTTGCTAGCCGGACTTTGCAAAAACTACTAGATGGATTTTGATGAAATTTTCACCAGTGGTGGCCCTTGCACAGCAAATTAACCCATTAGTTTTTATTTTATAATCCTTTATTAGTCCCACAATGGGGAAATTCAGGGCATCAACCTGGATGTATGAGGCAGCCACAGTGCAGCGCCAATCCCTTCACCATTCACACACACATTCACACCTAGGGTCACTTTACAGTCTCCCGTTAACCCAACCTGTATGTTTTAGGCCTGTGGGAGGAAACTGGAGTACCCGGGGTAAACCCACTCAAACATGGGGAGAATATGCAAACTCCACACAGAAGGGTCACTGATAGTCAGGGGGTGGGATCGAACCCACGATGGTTAGAGGTGGAATCAATCCCTTGACCTTCTTACTGTGCTGCCACAGTGCTAACCAATGCACCACTGAGCTGCCCAGGTGATGGATGGCAGCTGTGGGATTTGAACTCATACCTCCTAAGTGAAAGGACTGAAGTCCAGTAATTAGCATGAGGGAGGAGCCCGGCAGCGTGATCACTCGGCCAAGCCACCACTGCCAGAGGTGATCCTTGAGTGCACACCTCCGCTAAGGCCCATTTGTTTGTTCGTGTGTGTGCAGGATTACACAAAAACTACTGGACGGATTTTGATTAACTTTTCACCAGAGGTGGCCCTTGGAATATGAATGAGCCCATTTGGTTTTGGAGGCGATCCCAGAGTGCTTACTTCCACCAAGGCCCAATCTTGCAATGTTAAAGAAAGTGAAAAAGTGATCCAGACTCCACATCCTGACCCAGATCACCAAAATCTAATTGGTGCATCTGCAGCCCAAGGGTGAAAATTTCCTCGGGCTGAAAATTTCATCAAAATCTGTTCAGTGTTTTTTGTGTAATCCTGCTCACAAACAAACAGACAGACAGATCTTGGCAGGATTATGCAGTCTCTTAGTGCCCTCGAGTTCAGTGTTTTTCAACCAGGGTTCCCTGGTATATTCAGGTTTCTGTGGGAAATTATCAAATTCCCCTTCTTAATTGGTCCAAAAAATTACAAATAATTTGCCATTGTTGTACATGGGCGGCTACAGAACCCATGTACAACAACAAATAATTAGGGCTCCCTGGTTGAAAAATAACGCTCTCGTTATTTAGTGAAACTCTTAAACAAGCAGTTTGCACTTCCTGGGTTTTGTGATGTCACAAACCAACATGCACCATCTTCATTTCTCTATGTTAGCAAATCGATTACATCCTGACACTCTTACTTTGTCTCCAAACCACTCGACCTGAGCTGTCCCTCTGATATACTCACTTCTAATCCTGTCCCTTCTAGTCACTACCAATAAAAATTTTATTATCTTCAGCTCTGCCACCTCAAGCTCCACCCCGTCTTTTTGTCAGCACCACTGTTTCCAAACCAGACATCATAGCAAGTCTTACCCATCTTGTACACCTTCCCTTTAACTCTAGCTGCCATCCTTCTGTCACAAATCACCCCTGACACTCGTCTCCACCCCGCCTCCACTCTCTTCTTCACCTCTCTTTTGCATTTTCCATTGCTTTGGATGGTTGATCCCAGGTATTTAAACCCATCTACCTTCACTCCCTCTACTGCGTCCATCTTCACCATTACATCTGCCTCCCTCTCATTCACACTCATGTATTCTGTCTTTCTTCTACTGACTTTCGCTCTTCCTCCTCCAGAGCATACCTCCACCTCTCCAGGTTCTCTTCCACCTGCTCCCTACTCTCACTACAGATCACAGCGCTGTCTGTGAACATCATAGTCCACCGAGACTCCTGCCTGTCCTCATCTGTCAGCCTGTCCATCACCATAGCAAACCAGAAGTGCTCTGACTCTTTATGAATACAATATAAAAACAGCCTGTAACTTGCATACAACTTTTAAATTAACAGAGTCAAGGATTCAAGTCAAACATTCTTTACCAGAAATACAAAGTAAAAATCAAGGAAAATATCTATGCAATGACACATTGATTTTTACATTTTTTTGTCTTTGGGTTGCTCCCTTTCAGGGTCGCCACAGGGTATCACAACCTTATATCGTGATGACGTGCATATTGATCTGGCAAGGATTTTTATTTTTACACCAGATGCCCATCCTGACACAACCCCCGCCCATTTATCTGGGCTTGGGACCGGCACAGGTAGTACACTGGCATGTGCACCCCTTGTGGCTGGGTAACCAAAAAAAGTAATTAAATGGGAAATGTGTTGGGGGGGGGGTTTCTTTGGGGGGGGGGCATCTGCTTTTTGACCATTTGTACAAAATGGTGATCAATTTGAAATTAACATTTTAGCAGCAAAAAAGAATCTAAACATGATGTCTGACTTGTTTGTATATTTTCGCTTGCACCGATAAAGGAAAAACGAGGGAGAGATGTGATTTCTGCCAGTCTCGTTTTGATGATGTTTTGTGAAAAATTCAGCTTAGCAGCATTTTCAGTATTAAGGGGAGAGCATTTTCTCTAATATAATCCTAAATCTGGGTTAACAGTTACTGTTTCTCACCAATAGCGAGTGTCATGACTTTGAGCTTCTCCCTGATCACCTTCACCACTTTGCTCTTCTGCAAGGGCGTGACTCGACAGCAGAGCACAGAATGGCACCGCCTCGCCAGGTCCACAAAGCGGTCCTGCAGGTCTGGAGACAGAGCCATAGCCAGGGTGCACCCGTCAATCACCAGGGAGATGGTCTGGGTGGTGTCCACATTACGAGGGTCTCTTTCATACCGCCTCACCTCCTCCAGTGTGCAGTCCAGGGTGGATTTGCACGTAACCTTAACAACAACAACAACAACAACAACAGCTTCTTATTAGGAAGAAATAATTTGGAATACACCCCATTCAGTTTTCACTAACATACCTTGACCTTGCAGTGACACATTCTATTATGTTCTACTTGCTACCTATTCTAATCTATTCCATTACATTATATCCTATTAGAGGGTATGCACTGGAACAGAATTTTTTGCAGTTACCATAGTTACACAGCACTGACAGGCAAAAATGAGTGCTACCTTTAGTTTGTATGCGGCAAAACATAAAAATCACACACACAATATTTAATCCCAGCAGTACATGGAGTGCCTTTTGTACTCAAGGGCCCCTTTACACAGACGGAGATCGTTGGGTGGGTGACCAGTGAGAGAGCAAAAATTGTCACAATCTCTCATCAGTCTCCTAAAGTCTTTAAAAAGCTGTTTCTGTGTAAATGTTTGGGGGATTTTTCAGCAACTTTCATGACAATCTATGAAAGCTCTTCTAGCCCCTTTACCCAGAGGTGAAGATTGTTGAGAGATGAAAAATGGCCAGATCGTTCAATGATCTTCCAGTGATCTCCACGGTCTCCTCAAAGTTTTGACTCAGTCCAAAACAATTTCTCAATGATCACCAAAGGGAAGTGATCTTTCAAGGAGACTCATGTCATCATATGTGTCTCCGCTGTCCTATTTCCAGAAATAACACCCACGTCACCAAATACGATCATGGCAGTTCCCTTCTCAAACCTCACCTCCTGTTTACTGATCGATAAAAGAAGGATCCAAAGAGGAGAAAACCAACACAAAGGTTGTGTTTTGTGAGAGCTGCAGCTGATCCAGAGGACTGTAGTTACTTCACCCTGGGCACGCTTTGAAAACGTGACGTAGTTTAACATCTCTCTGTTTGTAGTTTTTTATTTACATATTTTCACTACCTTACACCTTAACAGTTAGACAACAATCTACACCATTATTTAGGTGGAAAATTATCTTTTAAATTGACAAACATGATATGTGTAACTCGCGGCAAAATTCCATCCGGATCAAAAGATAATTTCGCTCTTGCCATTCATTTCAATGGAGATTTTTTCCGATTTAAGGGCCCATGTGTGGAAGTAGAGGGGGTGTGACTTAGGCTCTCTATTAGCTCCACCTTTGTAAAGAGGGTATTTAGATGTTAATGCCACACTGGTTACTTGACTGTAATGATATATGAGAAAGAACAAGGAGCAAACGTTAAGTGAAGGACTGGTTCTGAGTGGTTAATTATTTGTTTATTAAAGTTTTTGTTAGTTAATACAAGATGGAATGATAAGAGGATCTCTGCTGAATACTATGTATGGTTTTTGTTTTCCTGCATGCAAACTAAAGCTGCTACTTATTTTTGCCACTCAGTGCTGTGTGACTGCAATAAGTTCTGTTCTATGACAACCTGTGCATACCATCTATACATTCCATTCTATCCTATTCTGTTGTTCTGTTCTATTTCTAATCTAAAAATAGCTTGCAGTACAATCAACAACCCTGAACAACCTGTCCTCTCAAACAGGTTCCACATGATGCTACGTGCTGGTAAATGGAACGACACTCCTCTGTCATTAAATCAAGCTCCCAGCATGCCAGAACCTGGCATGATGGAAACAAAGGTGCTTAACTATTTTTGCACCATTGATCTTACACTGGCTAAATTTCATTGCAGGTTGATGGTCGTGGGTGTGCGTCCCTGAGGCGATCATCAAGTTATGGTGGTAAAAAAACAGTTCAGTGCTAATGTGCCTCCACTCTGGATTATGAGAGGAAGGGTATTTCCTCTGAGGGCTGAACATTAGACTGGTAATTAGATATGAAGGCATTAGTTATTGTGTTGGGGCTATCTCGCTCCATTCATCATCAGTGACTAGCCCGTCTGAGGGGAGCACAGACAGTCCCACATGGATCGCTCAGAGCCGACAGGCAATTTCAGCGCGGGGATGATTAGACATGTCCACGTTGTTATGAAAGCTTCATTCCTGCCGTACAACATCCTTAATGACCTCAGAGAAGCGGGGCTCACATGTGACACCTTATCTTTCTCAGATTGTAAAATGAGGGTTTGACCTTTAGTGAAAATGTAGACATGGTCACAGGCTCGGTCATTTAAATTGGAGGGAGACAGGCCCACAGCTGAAAGTTATTTCTTGGGAATCACTCAAGCTGTTTTGGCTATTTTATTGTGTTTCTCTAATTGGGAGAGAACAAAGAAGCACCCAGAAAACAGCATGAGAAAAGGAAACTGTAATGAAAAATAAAACCAAAATATGCTGAAAAGTAATAGTAGCAGATGCAGTACTAGGGGCAGTGTTCATTTTCTTTTCCATTTTTTATTGAGTCTAATCATTTCCAGATGCACTGGTCAAATATTCAGGTATGCAGAGGGTAAATTTTCATTGACATTTCACTTCTAATGAATGCAAGCTATGAGATTGTGAACCTATCATCGTCAACATGAAATGTTATATATTTTTATGCTGATGACTCTAATACACATTACATAAAGATTTTTGGTGAAGTTTTGGTAAGACATCCAGAAACAGAAGTAGTTTTGTTTATATTTTAATTACATTTGACAAAAAAAATCATAGTGTGTACAAGGTAAAAAGAAAGCACCATAGGTGCTGATGCATCGGTGCTTGTAGGATGGTAGCATGGGACAGCTTACACTACCGTTCAAAAGTTTGGGGTCACCCAGACAATTTTTGTGTTTTCCATGAAAAGTCACACTTTTATTTACCACCATGAGTTGTAAAATGAATAGAAAATATAGTCAAGACATTGACAAGGTTAGAAATAATGATTTGTATTTGAAATAATAATTTTTTCCTTCAAACTTTGCTTTCGTCAAAGAATCCTCCATTTGCAGCAATTACAGCATTGCAGACCTAACATGATTGCACAAGGGTTTTCTAATCATCCATTAGCCTTCTGACGCAATGAGCAAGCACATTGTACCATTAGAACACTGGAGTGATAGTTGCTGGAAATGGGCCTCTATACACCTATGTAGATATTGCACCAAAAACCAGACATTTGCAGCTAGAATAGTCATTTACCACATTAGCAATGTATAGAGTGTATTTCTGATTAGTTTAAAGTTATCTTCATTGAAAAAAAGTGTTTTTCTTTCAAAAATAAGGAAATTTCTAAGTGACCCCAAACTTTTGAACAGTAGTGTAGGTGTCTGTCCATGCATGCAAGCTTTTGAAATGCTTGCTATTTGTTTACGCACATCTGACACTGATGTCATCGTTACAACACACACAAGGTACACCTCATTAAATATTTATGGCTGAGTGGCAGCAAGACATGGAAACTATTCAACACTACATAAACCTGAAAACCCTAAAGACTGTCCACTTGCCTGAACATTTTCAATGTCTAAATCATTGAGTTTGTTATCTCCAGTTTATTCCTTTCTTTATTTTTCTTTATACTGTATACGTGGATAACTTCTGGAAGATTGATTGTTTCTAATTTGCTAAGTCATTTTTATGCCTCAGTGAAACGGAGGCATACAGTAACCAGTTAGTGCGTCTGTTTGTGGCTGTGTGTCTCTGTCTGTCTATCCGCCTCTCTGTTTCAGCTTGCCCGGTCAAAATTAAGTGGAACTAAAGGCTTATATCATTGTATCACCATATTTTCTCGACTTTTAATTTGCCAGAATTTTGAAATAACACTTTGTTTTTGAAATAAACACAAATTTAACTCACTATGTCTGTTAATGCCGCAGCGAAAAAAGGTATTGTAATAAGAATCCCGGGCCAGTAGAGGTCAGAGTGTCACTTTTTTACAGCCGCCCATGCTACCATGCCACAGGCACCGAGGCACAGCACCTTGGTGCTTTCATTGAAAATATAGAGGTGGACCTCACTGGTCAACGCGTCCCCCGTAACACAGTCTTTTCATCCTCGTTGTAGCCCTATATTTTCAAAACTGAACAGCAAAACATGTTTTTATGCCTCAGTGAAATGGAGAGTAGCAGGGACTGGGACCCTGGTGTGGGTTTTAGTTGTTGTCATATGTCCTTTTGTCATACTGTATGTCCCTGCTATTCAAGATTCATGTCCTATCCTCGTACCCTCAGGTATCAATGGCCGAAATACCCTAAATCCTTCTGGACGGGTAACTTGTGATGGAGGCGGAAATGGATCGACATACTGAAATGTAAGAAACAAACACTCTTTAGTACTTTCAATGCCCATACTTTGTCAAAGGACAGCAGACTTCTAGAACTTGTCAACTGTGCAAAACAACGTAGGATCGACATTCTGAGCAGTCAAGGGCACAGATTACACTGCCCAAATACTGCAATTGAGCGTAAGACAAGTGATGGCTATCATCTGATTACATCGTCGGCATGGCGAGGTTCCCAAGGCTCTACTATTGGTGGAGTAGGTTTTTTGTTGTCCCCTCGTGCCGCTCAACAGCTGACATCCGTTGAGAAGATATCTCCACACATATTAGTGGCACAATTCTACAGCAACCCCAAAACCACCGCTATAGCATGTTATAGTCCAATTAATGTCAGCAATGAACTGGCTGTAGATCAATTTTATGAAGATTTAAAAAGTGTCACCGAAAATATTCCAGCTCACAACCTTTTGGTTGTGGCAGAAGACTTTAGCGCACAAACTGGTCCAGAGGACATACCATTCACATTCAACCAAGAAACAAACCGCAATGGAGAGAAACTGTTTGACTATGCTGAAGAGTTCCAGCTTTTGGTAGCTAATACCAAATTCATGAAACCCAAGCACAAATTATGGACATTTCAACTGCCTACGGGAAAGTGATCCCAGATTGATTATATCCTTGTCCGCAACAAGTGGAGGAACAGGACTACGAACTGTCAGGCCTATTCTTCATTTTCAAGTGTTGGGTCAGACCACTAAGTTGTCTCATACACCATATGGCTGAGGCTCAGGCAGTCCAAGAAGCCCACTTTAAATCCAATGAAGGAAGTTGACTGGAAGCTTGTGTGCGCCACCCCAGAGGTTTCCTCAGTGTTCACCCTGGAAGTTCGAAATCGCTATGACGCACTCTCACAACCTGATGACGATATTGAAACGTCCTATAATAACCTCATCGCTGTCACTGAGGAAGTTGCTTTGGAAATGCTTCCTAAAAAGAAGAAGGAGGACAAGTCACTCAGCGCTCATGCCCTAGTTAACGATGCTCGCAAGGTTGTTTGTGAAGCCACACAACGTCATGAAAACAAGCCAACAAGAACTTCTCTCAGAAACATGACCAAAGCACAGAAACAACTTGATGAAGCCTATGCACAAGCTGAAGCAGATTGTATAAAAAAGGAAATCGATCAAATCAATTATCTCAATTCCTTAAACCAACATGCAACTGCGTGGCCTATTATCAACAATCTTGCTGGACGAAAAGGCAGACCATTGGTCCACATTAAAGGAGGATCAGCTAAAAAGCAGAAAGAGAATTGTTATCTCACTTTCAGAGCCTGTTAGCGGGTCAGCCAGTTACTCAGGGAAGCATAGATCTACCCCTTATCCAGATTGCCGAAACTCTAGACATAAGTACATCTTGGTTCACTATACAAGAGCTGCGTGTTGCGGTTAGTTTTTTGAGGGCCTTGATAATATCCCAAGTCTTATCTGGAAAGATCTTCTGTTCCACAACCTCCTGCTAAAGATTTGCAATCACACCTTTTCCCATTTGCTGCCACCATCTGCTTGGAAGAAATCTGGGATTGTACCTATCCCAAAAAAGGGCGACTTGACAATGACTTCAAATTATAGAGGCATCTCCCTAATGCCTATTGCCACCAAAATCTACAATAAGCTTCTTCTAAATCGTTTAGTACCCGCTGTGGACCCCCTGGTGTGCAATAACCAAAATGGTTTCAGGAGAGGGCAGTCAACAAACTCTCAAATACTGTCCCTGTGTCGCATAATAGAAGAAATGAAGAGACTTAACAAGGATTTCATTATCTGTTTTGTAGACTTTCAGAAGGCATTTGATTCCATCAGTCGGGACGTGATGTTTAATATCTTACCTCTCTATGGTATCCCACAACCTATCGTTGCAGCCATTCAAGCGCTCTATACCAACACCAAGGTTACAGTCATAACAGCTGACGGTGAAACAGCATTCTTTGACATTAAAGCAGGGGTTCTTCAAGGTGACACTCTAGCACCATTCTTATTTATTATTGTGCTAGATTATGTTCTACGCCTCTCCCTAGACACCATAAATGACAAGGGTCTACAACTCCAACCAAGACATAGCCAGAGGTATCCTGCTAAGTATGTTACAGATCTTTATTTTGCTGATGATACTGCCTTAGTATCAGATCTTGTCGTGAATGCAGAATCGCTTCTTCAGTCGCTAGAAAAAGCAGCAAACCTGGTAGGGCTTTACTGCAACGAAAGCAAAACGGAGTTCTTTTCTACAACACCGAACTGTAGCCTGCTTTCGCTAGCTGGTGCAAACATCACCCAAGTCGAAAACTTCAAATACCTTGGTTCGTATATAATGGACTCTCAAAAGGATATGAAGTCTCGTAAAGCTCTAGCATGGGCAGCATGTAATAAGCTTAATAAGCTATGGCATTTGACTCTCAACAACCAAAAGAAAATTCATGTATTCAGGATGCTGATAGAGCCAATTTTGCTCTATGGCTCGGAGACGTGGATCTAACTGCACGTCAAGGAAAACGTCTGGACGGGACATATACGAACTTACTGAGGTGTATACAAAACATCCATTGGTCCGAGCATGCCACTCTCGAGTGTATATATGGTGACATCCCACCCCTTTCTCAGAGGGCCACCAAACGGAGACTCAGATTTGCTGGCCATTGCCATTGGGCCACTGGGGAGATTATACACTCCCTGCTCCTTTGGAAGCCTATTGGCCCAGTCCAGTCCCGGAAACTTACATTCCCAGAGGTACTGTTGAGGGATTCAGGGATTGCGAGAGAGGACTTGGCGACAGCCATGGAAAATTGCACGGTGTGGTAGCAAGCTGTTCAGTGTGCCCCGACCCTTCAGGCCGCTACATGATGATGATGATGATGATGAAATGGAGAGGCATACAGTAATTGCTGAATACGTCTATGTGTGTGGTTGTATCTGTCCGCCTATCTGTTTCAGCTCGCCCAATCAAAATTTAGTTGAACGAAAGGCTTGTATCATTGTTTCGTCATATTTTCTCGACTTATAATTTGCCAGAATTTTGAGATAAGGCTTTGTTTTCAAAATAAACACAAAGTTAACCCTTAAGCTGTGTGATTCTGTGTGCCCCTAGTGGCAGAGTGTGGCGCTGCACCTGTCAACTGATATGGACACTGCCAAACACTGCCCAGCTGGACTGATTTCTACTGCTCATGCCAGTTCACAAGGTGGCAGGCACGCACTGGAGGACTCATGGATGACACGTAATACACCAAAGAGGAAGAAATCCTTCTTCTTCATCGTCTTTGAGATTACAAAACAAAATGGACGGGACCCATTGTTGTGGACATACGCGATTGCAGACGGAGGAGCAAATTCGGAGGATTTGGTCCCGAATTTGCCAACTATGATTCTAAAAAGAGATTATTTAGCTTATGAAGGTAGATGTTTACATTTTCTTATCACACAGGGAGCGCAAAGCTCATTGATTTCACCTGCCGGCACCCGGAGCGCTATGTGACTGTAGAGCAATCACCGGTTGCATGTCGTCATATAAGATAAATTGCCGCGGAATAAAAGCGAAATTAAAGTAGAATAATCAATAACAATTTCCGGATGTAAGAGAGAAAGCTAAAATGACTGGGGGAGGACAAAATAATGACCAGAATGCCGCAAAAGGACACCGCCTTACCAGCGGTAAGTGACGAATGTCTTTGTTTGTTTGTATGCAAATTAGATGTGTAAATTTACTCCTATCTGAAACTTTGGATCATATTCTACATCTTTCTAATTGACAGTAAGCCATTATCTCTTACCACTTTCAAGTTATAGCCTTGGAAAGTTCTGACATTTGATCTGAATATTTTCTTGAAAAAAATCTTTACCACTCTTGACCACTAGGTGTTATGTCGCAGTTTGGCATGCACAGTTAAGAGGTTTAACTCACCATTGCCATGTAATGAAGCCGCGGAAAAAGGTATTGTAGTAACTATGCCGGCCACTAGAGGTGGCAGTGTGATTTTTTTTTTTTTTTTTTTTTACAGCCCCATGCTCAGAGGGCTGCATTAGCTAGTGGGAGTGTTTTTACAACACCAGGTTCATGGAGGATTATTAGACCAAAACTAAAAACAGATGTAAGGGTGGCTGCACGGTGGCGCAGTGGTTAGCACTGCGGCAGCACAGTTTACCCTTGGCCGGGGGATTGTGGGGATCGTGGGATCGTGGGTTCGATCCCAGCCCCCAACCAACAGTGATCTGTGTGGAGTTTGCATGTTCTCCCCGTGTTGCGTGGGTTTACTCCGGGATTTCTCCGGTTTCCTCCCACATGCCAAAGACATGCATGTTAGGTTAATTGGCTGTTCTAAATTGTCCCTAGATATCTGTTTCCTATAGGCCCTTAGAATAGAGGGTTAGTATTAATGAAAGCGCTTTGAGTGGTCTTTGTGACTAGAAAAGCGCTATATAAGTGCAGGTTAGTTAGTAGTTAGTTAGTTAGTCATTATTACATTACCCTGACTGTAGTGGTATATTTTCATGGTCAAAATGAGAAGTGAGCGCCCACTTTAATTTGACATCTTCAACAGCTGACTGATGTCTGCACTAAAATGACAGAGCTACTGTTAGTCGTGATGCTGTGTGCAATGATCTTTTATATCAACAATGAAACTTTTTTTTTTGAGTCAGAGGGACTGATGGTTCATCAGATAAAAAGATCTCAAGTCTGATCCTACTGTTCTGATTTTTCTCTGATAAAGTCTGTCCACAGATCACTGAACAGACTGTTAGCATAGAGGTGCTAATGTCAGTTCAACTCTTCAACTAAACTCAGGCTGAGCAGAAAAAACCTCCTTAGTGGCAATTTATGCAAAATAGATCACCACTCTTTTCTGTTTTTTTAAATGTAATAATTAGCTCATTTATGTGCAACAACCCATCAGTTAATAAACAGCTTTCTTACCTTTGTTGAGGACCCCTAATATCACTGCAGTCTTTAGGATTTAAAAAAAAAAAGAAGCTCTTTTTCTTCCTCTGGTTAAAACTGATCATTTTTAACAGGAACTTGGATTTTACTTCCATCCAGATAAATGAATTAATTAAAAAATACTTCAACTAAATCCAGTTTACCAACAACACAAATCAGTTATTTTATTGATGTCTACAATTCAAAGACTAGCACATAAAAATTACAGGACTGAATATAATGGGAAGCTTAAAATATTTCAAGGTGAAAATCTGTGTAAAATATACAACAAATTTTTAAAAAAATTGAAGAAGAGAGTGACAGAAAATAATTAAAACCCATTATATTTGTCTTATAGGGCAATAAAATATGTCCATTACTATTTGAATGACCAGTTTGTTGAGCTTCAGTTATCAATTCGAAGATAATAGACTGCAATAGATTTGGGGAAAAGGACTTCCTGTAAGGTTTTATTCATTATTTCTAGCACAACGCTCATCCTCAGACTGCTTGTAAATAAGAGGCTCAAATCATGAATAAACAGAAAAAACACTTTCCCCTTGTGCTTTCCTGCCCTGAATTGTTCAGTTTGTCTCTAAAGGTGCTATTGTACTGTGTGTTAACACTAAAAGCCAATGCACTGTTATAGGCCGCATGTGTCATAACGGTAGTTAGTCTTTGATTCTTCAATAACACATTTTAGTGAAGACTTAGCTTCATCTGAAACAGTTGAACTAAAGTTTTGCTGAAGTTACAATTTCTGTCAAATGCCAGCTCTAAGCATTAGACTTAGACTTAGACTTAGACTTAACTTTATTAATCCCTTTGGGATGACTCCCTCTGGGAAATTTAAAATTTCCAGCAGCACATAAAAGGAGCATACAGATCAGAAAAGCAAAAAAGAAAAAAATAAACACTTATTGTTATTATTATCCAGCTTTGATGCATCATTGCACAAACTGTATCTGTACAAATGTTGTTATGTCTGTGAATAATATACATCCCCCACCACCACCACCACCAAAACCAGTCATGGTAGAAGACTGCCCCTCCCTGGGCCTGGTTCTGCCAGAGGTTTCTTCCTATAAAAGAGTGTTTCCTTCCCACTATTGCCTGGTGCTGCTCATAGGGATCATTGGCCTTTGGTCTGCATTACGTTTGATTCGTGCCTTATGTGTCTAGTACCTTGAGATGATTTTTGTGGTGATTAGGTGCTATACAAATAAAATTGAATGCTCATGCCTAGGGCTGTCACGGTGGGGGAATTTCCCCTGCGGTGACGGTGGATAGCTCAACACCACGATATACGGTATTATTGCAAATGTAGGATCCCGTGGTCTCGTAATTTAAACAGGGTACATAACTTATGTGGCAAATGATGGAAGCTGTGAAAAACTCGCTGCAGCTTCACTCTCAACTTATGCGGCGCTCCGGTCGATTCTGTTAAAGAAAAAAAAACAACTAGATAATTTTCATAAAGCAGTGGCGGCCGTTGTCCGAAAAATCACGTTCAAACAAGCATTGCACTATACAGTAGTTGTTTTGCTCTCAGAGCTCAATTGTCAGGATCATTAACACTCCGTTCAGAAGGAAATAAAACACTTTGTGCCTTTTCAGTGCTCACTGTCACGGTTGTATTTAGCAATTCGTCCAAATGCTTCCACCACTAACTGCCTGCTGGAGTCTGTCTGGAGAGAGTGCCCCACACGGTGCTGGCAGCAGCAGCTTCTGGTACCGTGGGAGCTTCCACAGTTCTGGTTGCAAACATGCAGTTGGCAAAAAAAATACACTTAATATTTAACAATTTATTTAATAATCAATAGGGGCACATAAGTGAACAACGAGATTTAGCTACACACAAAAAAAGTAAACAATGCATGTACGGATCCCCGTGATATGTGATGGCAATGGTCTTGACTGCTGGTGAAATTTACGGTTTTATTTTTTTATTTTAGCACAGTACACATCAAGTAAAACGCACAAACTGTGATCACCATAAGAGCTTGTGCCTCACTACGGGTCTATAAACCGATTAAAGTTACCGTTCATAGCTCGACTGCGTCTGCTAAGCGCTGTAGCCTTACTGACAATTCCACAGGCAGGCACAGGAAACGAAAACAAAACCACCGTTATTCAAAGTAAAAGCCTGCTTTTTTAATTCAGTGCATAAAATAATAAACCTTTAAGGAGGTTGTACACCGCGGCTGTTGCAGCTGCTCGTTATTCTCTACAGTAGGCTTGTCTTTAGCGCAGTACTACATAACTGCGGTTATCGCAACAGCCCTACTCATGCCCCACCTTTTCAGTTGCTTTATTATTTTGGACTTAATGTTTTTGTGATTTTTTTCTGGTCTACTTTGAAGTTTATGTTTAACGTATTCTTTTCTTAGTTTATTACACCTCATTGTGCAAGAGGCATGGTGGTGACTCACTTTGTGTATCTGTCTGTCTGCACCGAGGCATCGGCACCTATGGTGCTTTCATTAAACAATCGATCTGAGAAATAAATGGTGTAGTTCTTGAAGGTATGTTTACTTTTCAGTAACAACCACTATTTTGAAAGCTCAGCACGTGATCGACGATTGATAGGAAGTCATGTGGTGCTGTAAAAAAGCCGCATTGCCATCTACTGACCCGGCATAGTTATTACAACAACTTTTCTACAGCTTCGGTTAGGGTGAGCTTGTGTTCTCTTTGTGTTTATCTTGACAACAAAGCCTTATCCCGAAATTCTGTCAAATTAAAAGTTGAGAAACCATGGTGATACATTGATATAGGCCTTTAGTTTCATTTGGTTTTATGCAGGCAAACTGAAAACCTGGTCTCACACACACAAGCACACCAAAATACTACCATCGGTGCGTAAAGCAGTTTTGCTTCAGTGACCATGTTCAGCCTTATGAGTTTTGTTGTGGTTTTCATTGTATTCTCTGATTTTATGTCTTGAGTTTTTAGTTCTACTTTGGTGCTTCTTGCCCCGAGTTAGCTCTAGTCTCTGATTAATTCCTCATATTTTTTAGGTATAGTATTTCTCCTTACCTTTTTTCCCCCATTCTTTTATGTCTTTGTGTTTAGTTTTGCGGTTATTTTGTTGTTATTAGAGTTCCTGGTCCTGTATTAAGTTTTAGTTCCTGTTTCCTCTTCTTGGTTTCTGTCCTCTGTCTTAGTCCCTCCCAACAGCATAGTTGTGTACAGAAATAACTGAATTTGAAGTAAGCATAATTACAATTACTTTTTCAAGTAACTTATAATTGTAACTTGTAATCAGTTACTTTGTGAAATCTAACAAAATTGTTATTGTAATCGATTGCTTTTGAAAAGTTATTGTTGGAACAATTACTTTTCTAATACTTTTGGTGTGTTTGACCAATGAATAGTTCCATGACACATCCAATGTTGTAGAAACATATTGTTGTTCACATTAATCAAGTTCAGCGATTTTCAATTAGGTTAATTTGCTTGTTGAGACCAGAGTTGGGTCTAAACACTTTTAAAACAATCGATTACAAATGCAATTAAACTAATCTAAGTGATTGAATATAATTACTTTAAAAGTAACTTTCCTGAAAACACAAAAGGTTGATTTTGTTAAATTACTTTTAAAAGTAAATGTATTTGTAATCAATTGCTTGAGTATTTAGATCCAACTCTGCCCAACAGAGATATGAGCTGAGGAGGCAAGAAACCGACTCAATTTTACAATATAAAATATAAACTTCAATTTTAAAAATCATTACTTTTCATTATGTTGCTATGGCTTCATGTATACTTGCTGAAACAAGTAACAGATACACCACATTTTGTTTACATAAAGTCAGCCATAAAGAAAAACTGCCATCAGTAAAAAAGCAGACCTTCACTGTGAAGCAGCTGCGTCTTCCTCACCTTGTTTTTGCAGCCCATGTTGATCACCAGATCTTCATCCTCCAGGAGCCTGCATGCATAGCCAATGTTGACAGCTGTCTCTGTCTTGTCACCAGTCAGCACCCACACCTGGATCCCTGCCTCGCGTAATGCCTGGATGGTTTCTGGAACACTCTCCTGCAGACGGTCCTCAATACCCGTTGCCCCTAAAAGAGGACAGGCAGCAGGTATTCTCACATATATTTGTTGTAGTTCTCTCCTGCTGTAAATCGTATATTTCGGGTAGATATGTGTTACCTAGCAGGGAGAGATCCGTCTCCAGCTGCACAGCAGTAGCCATGATGAGCTCTTCTCTGTTGTCTATAGCAGCCAAAGCTTGCTGTCTCTCCACTAACCAACTGTTATACAAGTCGTCACTCACAACCTGCAACATATACAGCAAAAACCTTAAATACAGTAATACACCAATAAAATCTAAGATGAAATATCTAAATTCAAGGCAACATGTTTTTTTCCTGACAAAACATGTCTGCTATCCATGTAGTTTTTATGTAAGAACATTTCACTTGCTTCAAGATAATTTTACCTATTTTAATGGTCTCTTATCGTGTGTTTTCTGGGGATTAACTTATTTGACATCCTAAAGGACACATGGTGCTTTGTATTAAATTTTAAAGACCAAAAAGAAAAACAAAATCTGTTGTTTCATAGCTCCTCAAAAAAACTGCCTTCAGTGGTGCTAGAGATGAGATTCTGACCTCCTGGCCAGTAGGTGTCACACTTATTCTTGCACCAGCTGGTTGGTAGAGACATGTGACATCAACCCAGTCATGCTATTGGCTGTGACAGGCTGAGATATCTTTACTGGCCATAGATACGAATGTAAACATTAGCTAGAACATGGTTAGAAGCTAGGCTTAATGATTGCATAAATACAATGAACAATTGTTTGTGTGTCCCATTATCACAATGTTGAAGGTGCTGTCAACCCTTATAATTACCTACAGAATATGGCACCTCTTTTTGCCATGGAAATCTCAGCCATGTCCTATCTAGGGTATCGTATATCTGTTACCAGCCACTGGAGCATAGACTGGAGTCTCATCATCCAACTGCTCTTATGTCTGTTCTTTTCATCTTCTCTATCCCCTCACCCCCCAGCCAGTCGCAGCAGATGACTGCCCCTACCTGAGCCTGGTTCTGCTAGAGGTTTCTTCCTGTTAAAAGGGAGTTTTTACTCTCCACCATCGCCTAGTACTTGTTCACAGGGGATCACCTGATTGCTGGGGTCTTTCTGCAATTGTGAGGTTTCCCCTACATTTGAAAGTGCTATGAGATGGCTTTTGTTGTGATATGGCGCTATATAAATAAAGTTGAATTGAACTGAATGTAAATATTATGATTACTTTGGTCCCGTAAAAATTGTTATAATTTTCCATTAATACATTGGGGTTTTTTTAAGAATACACCAATTCTGCACCTTTCTTAACATTTTTTTAAATATTTAATTTCATGAGAATATATTCCTGTCCACCTTTAAAAGCTGTACAGGAATTATTAATTCACATATTAATCCTCTTTCTAAGACTGCCTTCTATCATTTGTGTAATATTGCCAAGATCAGGAACATCTTGTCTCACAGTGATGCTGAGAAACTAATCCACGCTTTTGTTAGCTCTACATTCGATTATTGTAACTCTTTATTATCAGGTTGTCCGAAAACATCCCTAAAAAGTCTTCAGCTGATCCAAAATGCTGCAGGTAGAGTTTTAACAGGTAGTAGAAAGAGAGATCACATCTCTCCGGTTCTGGCCTCCCTTCATTGGCTTCCCATAGAGTTTAGAATTATGTTTAAAATCCTTCTCCTCACTTACAAAGCTCTAAATAATCAGGTCACTTGTTATTTAAAAGATCTAATATTACCTTATCATCCTAACAGAGCACTACGCTCCCAAAAGGCAGAATTACTTGTAATACCTAGAATCTACAAAAGTACAATGGGAGGCAGAGCTTTCAGTCATCAAGCTCCTCTCCTGTGGAACCAGCTGCCAGTCTGGATTCAGGAGTCAGACTGCATCTCTGTTTTTAAGAATAGGGTTAAAACCTTCCTTTTCCACATAGCCTATAGTTAGGGTGGGATTGGGTGACCCTGAACCCTCCCTTAGTTATGCTGCTAATAGGTTTAGACAACCAGGGGACTTTCAACGATGCACTGGGCTTCACATCTTTCTTCACTCTCAATGAAATATTTTTGCTGGTCATTAACATGTTTGTTCTCTCCCATAGATTGAGTCCCCATTGTGCTGTTTGCTCTCTACATGTCTGTTCTTTTCTCCTTCTTCTCTATCCCTTCACCCCCCCCCCCCCCAGCCAGTCATAGCAGATGACTGCCCCTCCCTGAGCCTGGCTCTGCTGGAGGTTTCTTCCTGCTTAAAGGGAGTTCTTCCTCTCCACCGTCCCCACGTGCTGCTTACAGGGGATCGCCTGATTGCTGGGGTCTTTATGCAATTGTGGGGGTTTCCCCTACAGTTTGAAAGTGCTATAAGATGACTGTTGTTGTGAAATGGCTCGATATAAATAAAGTTGAATTGAAATGAATTAAAGCTCAATCTGAAAGAGTTGATTTTCAGTCTGCTCTTTAATATTTATCTTCTTCTTTTGGCTGCTCCCTTTAGGGGTCACCACAGCGGATCATCTGTCTACATCTCACCCTATCCCGTGCATCTTCCTCTGTAACACCAACCCTCTCCATGTCCTCCTTCACTACATCCATGAATCTTTTCTGTGGTCTTCCTGTTTTCCTCCTGCCTGGCAGCTCCATCTTCAACATCCTTTGTCCAGTATCTCCACTATCCCTCCTCTGCACATGTCCAAATCATCTCAGCCTTGCCTCTCTTTGTCTCCCAACCGCTCAACCTGAGCTGTCCCTCTGATATACTCATTTCTAATCTTGTCCCTTCTAGTCAGTCCCAATGAAAATCTTAGCATCTTTAACTCTGCCACCTCCAGCTGCCACCTCCATCTCCAGCTCCACCTCCTGTCTTTTTGTCAGCACCATTATCTCCAAACTATAAATCATAGCAGGTCTCACTACCGTCTTCTAAATCTTCCCTTTCACTCTTGCTGCTACCCTTCTGTCACAAATCACCCCTGATACTTGTCACCACTCACTCCACCCTGCCTGCACTCTCTTCTTCCCCTTTTGTGCATTTTCCATTGCTTTGGAAGGTTGACCCCAGGTATTTAAACTCATCTACTTTCGCTACCGCTACTCCTTTCATCTTCACCATTACACCTGCCTCCCTCTCATTCACACTCATGTATTCTGTCTTGCTTCTACTGACTTTCATTCCTCTTCTCTCCAGGGCATACCTCCACCTCTCCAGGTTCTCTTCCACCTGCTCCCTATTCTCACTACAGATCACAATGTCGTCTGCAAACATCATGGTCCATGGAGACTCCTGCCTGACCTCATCTCTCAGCCTGTCCATCACCATGGCAAACAAGAAGGGAGCCAATCTCTGATGTAATTCCACCCCCACCTTGAATCCGTCCGTCACTCCTACAGCAAACCTCACCACCGTGTCGCTGTCCTCATACATGTCCTGCACCACCCTCACATACTTCTCTGCCACTCCTGACTTCCTCATACAGTACCACACTTCCTCTCTTGGCACCCTATCATATGCTTTCTCTAGATCCACAAAGACAGTGCAACTCCTTCTGACCTCCTCTATACTTCTCCATCAACAGTCAGAGCAAACATTGCATCTGTAGTGTGCTTTCTTGGCATGAAACCGTACTGCTGCTCACTGATTGTCACCTCTCCTCTTAAACTGACTTCAAAAACTCTTCCCATATCTTCATAGTGTGACTGGTCAGCGTTATGCCTCTGTAGTTACTACAGCTCTGAGCATCACCTTTGTTCTTGAAAACTGGTACCAAAACACTTCTTGACTCCTGAGGCATCCTCTCACTCTCCAAGATTATGTTAAACAATCTGGTTAAAAAGTCCACTGCCATCTCTCCTAAACATCTCCATAACTCCACAGGTATGTCATCTGAACCTACCACCTTTCCATTCTTCATCCTCTTCAAAGCTTCCCTCACTTCCGCCTTGCTGATCCTCGGGACTTCCTTGTTCACCATCTTTCCTTCATCCATCCTCTTCTCATTCTCATTTTCTTTATTCATCAGCTCTTCAAAGTACCCCTTCCACCTTCTCAACACACTCTTGTCATTTGTTAGTACATTACAATTTCTGTCCTTAATCAGCCTAACCTGCTGTACTTCCTCTCCAGCTCGATCTCTCTGTCTAGCCAATCCATATAAGTCCTTTTCTATTTCCCTAGTGTCCAGCCTCTCATACAACTCGCTATATGCCTTTTCCTTTGCCTTTGCCACCTCTCTCTTTGCCATAGGCCTAGATTCCAAATACTCCTACTTTCTTCATCTCCCTGACTATCCCACTTTTTCTTTACTAACCTCTTCCTTTGAATACCTTCCTGTACCTCCTCATTCCACCATCAAGTCTCCTTGCTTTCCTTCCTCTGTTCACTGGATACACCACATACCTTTCTACCTGTTTCCCTCAATACTTTTGCTGTACTTTCCCAGTCATCTTGTAATTCTTCCCTACCACCCACAGCCTGTATCAACTCCTTCCTGAACTCTGTACAACCTTCTTCCTTCTGTAACTTCCCCCACTTAATCTTTGGCTCTGCCTTCACTCTCTTCCTCTTCTTGCTTTCCAAAGTCATCCTACAGACTACCATCCAATGCTGTCTAGCTACATTCTCCCCTGCCACCACCTTGCAGTATCTTATATCTTTCAGATTTCTTCTGCATAAGATGTAGTCCACCTGTGTGCACCGTCCTCCACTCTTGGTAAGTCACCCTGTGTTCCGCTCTCTTCTTAAAGTATGTGTTCACCACAGTCATTTCCATCCTTTTAGCAAACTCCACAACCATCTGTCCTTCCACATTTCTCTCCTTAAGACCATACCTCCCCAGGACCTCTCTTTTCCCTTCACCTATATGTCCATTAAAGTCCACTCCAATCACTGCTCACTTTCTACCACTTCATCCAACTTACTCCAGAATTCCTCTTTCTCTTCTACCTGACATCCAACTTGTGGGGTATACGCACTGACAACATTCAACATCACAGCTCTGACTTCTAGCTTCAAACTCATGATTCTGTCTGACTCCCTCTTTATCTCCTGAACACTCTTTACATACTCTTCCTTCAAGATTACTCCTACTCAATTTCTCTTCCTATCTACACCATGGTAGAACAGGTTAAATCCATCTCCAATGCTCATAACTTTGCTTCCCTTCCATCTGGTTTCTTGAACACACAGTATGTCTACTTTTCTTCTCTCACTCATATCAGCCAACTCTCTGCCTTTACCAGTCATAGTTCCTACATTTAACATCCCTACTCTCACCTCCACACTTCTACCTTTCCTTTTCTTTCTCACCCTCCTAACACGCCTTTCCCCTCTACTCCTTGATCTTCGACCAACAATAGCCCAATTTCCACCGGCACCCTGTTTGTTAACGGCACCGGTGGTGGTTGTTGTTAACCCGGGCCTCGACCAATCCGATATGAAAGTCTCATTCGTTATGATCCACATGTTTGATTTGGCAAAGATTTTATGTCGGATGCCCTTCCTGATACAACCCTCCCCATTCATCCGGGCTTGGAACCGGCACTAGGAGTACACTGGCTTGTGCACCCCCTAAGGTTGGGTTTGCACTTTATATTCATGATCCTCCTAATCTAAACTGATAAATGAGTCTGGGTGTTTCAGGAAGAGAACTGAAGGTGGAACTAGTTGGGTTGCAATGTTATAAAACCCAGGAAGTGCAATCCACTCATTTCTTCGAGAGTCTTTATGAAATAAAGACAGAGTGTATTTCTTTATAAAGTTACAATAGTAATAATTTAATGATACACTTGTGACCCATGGCTGTATTACATAAAGTTAAAACCCACGAAAACACAATTTTGCACAATATGGGACCTTTTAAAGGGGTCATTGATTGCACTGTTTCCACATTTTAACAGCTCACACATCTTAATGAAATGCTTGTGACATATTTTGGCCAGATTTTCTTTAATTATTTAAGTATTGCAGTAATTTGAAAACATTTTTCATCCTTTCTGAGAATGGCTCGTTTCAGTGCATGTCTTTTTAAATCTCAGACTCCATTCAACTCCACCCTCCCTCTTACGTCACTATTGTTCACTAAGAATGAATGAAATACTGCATCAGCAGTGGGCAGGGGTGTGTGGTTTCATTGGTCGAGAGAATATGGCTGGTCCCTCGAGTACAATAAGCACTGAAACATTCATGAATGAGCCATGACTAGTGGCTAAACTGCTAGCTTGGTGGTGCTAATTACATAGCATCATGCCAAAAAAATAACAACATAACACAAGATATATTATCGACTGGATTAGTAAACCAGGTGAAAACAGTGATGTCTATTCAGATGACTGAAATTTAAGGAAAATAATATAAATTCAAACTTCCTAGTTCAACTGTTAGCTCTTGAGCTAACACCTTTGGTCAGTGTTGCCAACTCTCACTCTTTTGGAGTGAGTCTCACTCTTTTACCCTCTGTCTGTGATGTTTCCCATTTTTGGCATACAAGAAAAATACCCAGAAAAGTTTAAATGGCTTCTTGGAGTGAAAAACGAGATAAAGGCTCTGGGTGTGTGTGTGTGTGTGTGTGTGTGTGTGTGTGTGTGTGTGTGTGTGTTTTAAGAGGAGTGAGTGTTTTAATGTTGTTGTTTTTTTTAATGTTTTTTGGCAATCATGTGACCAATAGACGGAAAAGCACAATTTTTCAGTCAATGACCCCTTTAATAAATCTTGACAAGCCAAATTTTCTTATTCATTTGGGAGATACAGAAAAATTATCTGCCAGTAGAACTAGACAATTTGACTAACCAAGACTTCTTTAAAACAAGTAAAATTGTCTTGAAGCTAATGAAATCCTCTTATGCAAAATCTGCAGGAGAAGAAGAAACATCTTGTGGGATAAGAAACAAGCACATGTAACCTTGGTTTAAGATATTTCAACTTTTTGAGTCACTATTTACAGGGTAAACTCTTTACTCGAAGAAAAAGGTGCAGACAAGTATGAATGTACTGTATGCAATTTTGTACCTTCTTTGCAATGGCTAGGGTGCGGAGCCCCTCCTTAGCATAGCGGTCAAGGTGACGCTGAGTATCAGCTGCTATGTTCCTCTGATTACCACTGTGATGTTCTGGAAATATTATGAGACATATATTTTCACAGTTATAATTTAAATTATGAAATAAACCATACTATTTTAGGATCCATCCATCCATCCATCCATCCAGCCATCCGTCCAGTTTACTAGTCCACCACATTAAATTAAAGTAAATAATTTTAAAGAAGCATAGAAATGTGTAAATAAACTCTGATCCCACTGTACCTCCATATGGTGTACCAAGTAACTCCATGATGGCGTAGTCTGCTCCTTTGGTGTACAGTATATTCTGTTTGGTGACTGGGTGCCGCACCAGAACCGACATCCTCTTCCTGTTGGAGTCAAAAGTCAAGGTGTCCAGCACCTTGAACACAAGGACCTCTCGAGACGGCAGCCGTACGCTCACGCTGTCATGGGTTCGGGCCAGCAGAGTGAAGCCATACGCCTTGGCGGCGTACACCAGGGCGGCCTCGTCTGGGCTCTCGGCTTCATACCGCAGATTATCCAAGGTCACCGCAGGCTCGCCCAACAGTGAAGGCGCATGGAGCCCATTTGTGCCAACTGCCTCCATTTTTATGGAGGGATGAATATGATCCTCTTCAATAACGGAGTCGTCCGTGGAGGTGTGGCTTCTCTTGGGCTTACGTTGGCACGAGGTACAAATGTGCCATAAAGAGCCAGCTTTTTTCATCAGGTTGGACAACGTATCCAGTGGATTATTCCTCTGGAAGGAACGTGGCGCCACACTCGCCTATAAAAAAAAAAAAAAGACAACAGGAATTTAATGCATCATTTTTGGGAAAGTTCTTTCTTCATTATGCAAGTCTTAATAACTAAATATGTGCATTACTTTCACTCTGTTTCTTGTTGTGCATGTAGGTTTTATATCAAACTTTGGGGATGAAAGGAACAGATCCCCCCCATCTGCCAGACGTCAATGTAGCACAGACCAGCAAAATGTTCAAATTAATGAAGCCTTGAAATCAGCCTCTGGTATGTGTCAGTTTTAGTAAAGACTCAAAACTTATGAATAATCATTTTAAAGGAAATCAAGAAAAAGGTAAATATATATGAGGTGGGGCTGAAAAGTTCATAGTGGTCAAATCTGATCAAATGTGGTTTATTTTTCAACATAGTCTCCCCTTCGATCCACACATTTCTTCCATCGGTGTTGCAGCGCTTGGATCCCTGCGGTGCCGCATTTAAACCACATTTGGTCAAATTTGATCACTGTGAACTTTTCAGCTTGCCACCCTCGTATGTAGCTCAAATGTGCAAGAATAAAGTCACACAAAGAAGCAAATTTAGTTTAAGCACGCCTAAGAAAAGAGCTGCAAGTTAACAAGAAAGAAAAGTTCACTCATTTACGGGAAAAATAGCAAGGTTATGATTAACAAAGCTGCAATCTTGTGATTAAAAAGTCACCAATTTAAGATAAAAGAAGGTGGCCAATTTAAGAAAAAAAAACTGAAAAAAGTTGCAAATTTACAAGGGAAAAAATGCAAGCATGAGTTAAAGAAGTCTGAAATGTATAAGAATAAGACAGGCCAGTTTATTGTTATAATAGTAATGCATTTATTATTTCAGAACAACAGAATTTAGGACTATTTTACCTTCTTTTATGTTTGAATAAAATTCTCACAATTATCAATGAGAGAAAGCATACTGTATCTACTGTTTCTACTCAGTAAAAATCTCTTTATTGTGTTTAGATACTACTTATAGACTTTTAGAAAAAAGTCATTTGACTATTTCTGGAATAGTTAAATTTTTTTCTAAAAGTTTTTGGGGCATTAAAAGTTTTAAAAGGATAAACAAGGACTCCATCTCAACTTCCCGGTCACAGCATAGTCAGTGCTCACCCTCCGCCTCTGCCCTGTTGCCATGGAAACCACCACTGTGTTGCAAATGGTGAGCGCCAGAAAAAAGTCCAGGTGAGGATCTGTCTCCTGGCTCCTTCTGCTCTCTGCCCTGCTAATCTGCTGAAGCAGCTTCCAGTCTGGAATCACCTCAGTTTCCTGAAGGAGAAAAAGTTAATCATTGATGTTAATTAAATTCTTTTGTTGGTAGACTCCTGGAGATTAGGAGAAGGTTTCTTAGCTTTCAGATGTTTTTTTCTCTCTCCCCATTTGTGTGTATGTAGTTATAAGAGGGACAGAAGGACAGGAGGACGTTTTCATTTATACATGATTTCTGCTCTGTTAGAGACGCAGCGTGAGGAGAGCTAAAGATGGGCCCTGTGCTGCCCTGCTGGAATAAACACGAGACTTTTCCTGTCTCGGCCTGCCTCTGCGGACAAAAATAGTTACGGGGTTACTGTAAATCAAGACCGCGATGAGTAATCTATAGTACACGTTTACAGTTTATGTGACATTAGTGATCTGTGCCAAGCGATGCTCAGTGTGACCATATGCCCGTCACAGACACAGGGGCATCTCTGAGCCAAAACGCATGTGCTCATCACTGACACCTAGCAGCTCGGCCATCTGCAGCAGGGACTGGGACCGTGAGGTCGTTTGAGAGAAGGATGGGTCAGGTTTGGGTAAACAAGGAGCAGTAGCAGTAGGCTGCTTAAAGGGAGGATTCAGGAGTGGAAAAGAACGTCTTCAGTTGAAACAAATCAACAGTTGAACATCTAATTCTAAATCTTATGTCTGTTATCCAGTAATCAAAACTGGGCCCCCGTGCTTTTCAGGTACTATACACAACAGTGTACAGTATATGAGCCCTTCAGTGATGGCTGTGAGGACCTGAATCAACCTTCACCCTTTGACAGACTGTTCTCAGTGTAAAAAAAAAAAAAAAAAAAAGGTTTTGGGGCATATCCAACATCTACTGGATTAAGTGAAGTTTCTCACTCATGAGCTCAGGCGAGCCTGGGCAAGACTGACTTTAACGCAAGATAGCTGCGGCCATGTACCTTTAATGTAATACTTGTGTTTTATTTGTCTTTTCTGGTCAGTTCTCTGAACATGTTGCTGTGTTGTTACCTCCACCAAGGAGGTAATGTTTTCATCTGTGTTGGTTTGTTTGTCTGTCAACAGGACTGTGCAAAAACTCGACGGATTTGGATAACATTTTCACCAGAGGTGGTCCTTGGCCTAGAGAGGAACCCATTACATTTTGGAGATGATCTGAGAATGCATACCTCCACCAAGGCTCTTATCTTCTCACAGTGCGTTAGCCAGAATACTCCAAAACTGCTGGACAGAGTTTCATGCAATTTTCATCAGAGGTGGCTCTTGGGCTACCCACGAACCCATTACATTTTGGAGGTGATCCATGAGGGACGGAAGGAGCCTTGGCAGAGGTATGTGCTCTCTGAGTGCTTTTCTAGTTTGCAAATTTGCACACACTGTTGTTTTCTGTTGGCATTGCTAGTAAAATGGAAAAAGGCATTCACTTATATAGTGCTTTTTTACTCAACTCTAGATGACCAAAGTGCTTTACAGATCCTGCTATCCACACACTGATGGTGGCACAGGCGCTGGCCTGACCCACTAGGAGCAGCTGGGGGTTCAGTGTTTTGCTCAAGGACACTTCGACATGCAGACTACAGACAGAGTGGGAATCGAATCACTGACCCTCTGATCAGTAGTCAGCCACACTATAAGTAAAGGCTAAAGAGTAACTAGGTATTGCAGACCCACTGCCCACCTTGTTAAAAAAAAAAGAAACTAGCTAATTTAAATGTGAAAAAAAAATTCCTTTCACTGGGTTAAATTGATTAAATGATGATGCATTTCCATTAAATCTGTCGAAAAGCACTGGCAGTTTATCTTGGATTCCTACTGTGTGTTGTAATGGAAAGTGAAGTCATTTTGTTAGTTTTCAACTTCCCACAGAAAACAAATGTACTTTAATAACCATAACAAAAATCCTTCCCCACACAGAGTTTAATATCTTCAGTCATCATACCAGAGGGCTACTGAAGGCCACATCACTCTGGGCATTCGCTGCAACCTTGCTCTTATGTCGGCGGCCACTGTGTTGTGTATCTTCAGGAACCCCCTCCTCACTTTCCAGGGACCAACTCCTCTGAAGGGGTTGCTGCTTGAAGAGGACGTTCTCCTCTGAATCTGGTTCATCAAGAACAGCAAGACGGATGGCTGTGGACCCCGAAAAACCCCAACATAATGGTACATAAATGGTGAACTGTACTGCACTGTGTTCAACTTTGGTTCAGTGATTAGAATGAAAAATCTGGATTTGTCACCCCAGTGCAGGAGACCATACTCTGTTTTAATGAGGAAGAATCACAATAAACACAACAGCCAAGACACTGGTAATGATAAATAAATGCTCTGAATCAGAGCTAATTCACTTTGTACCTCTTCCTCACTCCTCTAAACCTAAAGGGGTCATTGACTGCAATTTTTCCACATTTTAACAGCTCACAAATGTCTTAATGAAGTGTTTAATTATTGAAGCAAATTTGTTTCGTATTTTTCCTGGCTTTCTTGAAATGCTCTGATTTAAAGCCTATCACTTTAAGAAACATCTTTCACTTATTCAGCTCCGCCCTCCCTCTTATGTCAGTTAATCATTAGCTGACTAGCTTCTAGCCTTTAGCTTTTAGCCTTCTTCTAGCTTGGATGAGTGGCGCTGGTCCACTGATCCACAGTCGATGGTGTAGCTCGCGTCATTCAATTTTGCCATGATTCCACAACAAATCTCTAGCACCGCACGCCAGGTGGCTCCCCCCAGTCACCACAACCGACCTACCCCAAGACCCGAGGCTGCTATCCAAGCCGAGCTGACGAGCCACGGGATATCAAAGGGCAGTGTCTCGCTCTGTGGGATGCTGCTTCGCTCCCACGGCCAGCTGGGGGACACCTCGTCATGAGATGGCTCCCCTACGCTGCCTGCCAGAGTGGAGCAGAGTCGCGCGGAGCCCCAGAGAATGGTGGAGGAGCTGGCGGTGAGAGCCAGCAGCCTCCGGTCCAGGTCGGTGCGCTGGTGCTGGCAGTTTGCTGTGGGATCATGGTGAAATTATTGGGAGATGGGCTGGAGTGGCGTGAAGTATGTTGTTGACTGTGGACTGGTGAACCAGGGATGGCTATTAGAGTGACTAAGATCTGAGGAAAATGACAATATAAGCTGCGCTTGGTGTGAATCTCCTGGTACCAGTTTTAGCCAGGGGGCTAATAGCTCAGGGGCTAATAGGCTACCTTTAGCACCCCTTCCATCAACATGACAGACAGCTAGGTGGGCCAATAATAGAGCAGTGGGGGGGTCTCAAGAACGGCGGTGGGTTGGCATTGTCAAATCATGACGTATACGATTTACCTGGAAGAGTCAAAAACGTTTCTAGGAGAGAAAAACAAGATAAAGGCTGTGTGTGTTTTTTTAAGAGAATTGACAGTTTTGATATTTTTTGGATAATTACGTGACCAATAGACATATTTCAGACAGTTAAAACCTACAAACACACCATTTTTGGGCAGCGCGGTGGCGGAGTGGTTAGCACTGCGGCAGCATAGCTCACCCTTGGCCGGGGGATCCTGGGTTTGATCCCAGCCCCCGACCAACAGTGATCTGTGTGGCGTTTGCATGTTCTCCCCGTGTCTGCGTGGGTTTACTCCAGGATTTCTCCAGTTTCCTCCCACATGCCAAAAACATGCAAGTTAGGTTAATTGGGGACTCTAAAGTGGCCCTAGGTGTGAATGGTGAAAGGGTTGGGCGCTGCACCAGTGGCTGCCTCATCCACTCATGTGGATGCCCTGTAATTTCCCCATTGTGGGACTAATAAAGGAATCTAAATTTTTCAGTCAGTGACCCCTTTAAGGGCCCATGTTGTGGAAAGCTTTGCTTTCATGGATTTTAACTTTATAAAATACAGCCATGGATCACATGTATTCCATTTAAATATTAAAAGGCTCACACCACAAAGAAATACACACTGCCTCATAAATTTGTGACATTTTTTTCTTTTGGTCTGTTCAAATTCATAATACTTTTTTTTTTTTCATAAATAATATATGGATTTGCAACTTTTTAAAAAATAAATCTGAGAGGCCACATGAGAGCAGCTAGTACTGGGCAAAGGAGTACATGGGTTGTAGACCCCTGCTCTAGTCTGATTCAGAATATACTATTCAGCTAAAACATATGAAGGTCTGCTATATACAAAAGTAGTGAAAGTTCTTGTTCCACGGATTACCATTTTCTTTGTGTGGATACTCAATGCCCATGATGGAGCACCTCCGAAACACCATCTTGTTCTCAGTGAGTGTGCCCGTCTTGTCCGAGAAGATGTACTCAATCTGTCCCAAGTCCTCTGTGATGTTCAGAGCCTTACACTGCACGCAGCTGTCCGTCTCCTCATCGTACAGATCGATGTCATGGCTGATGAAGAAGAGCTGACCAACTTTGACCAGTTCAATGGACACATAGAGAGAGATAGGAATCAGGATCTGGAGAGGAGAGGAGAAAAAAGGAAGAGCAGGCACGACAAGAAGAAGACACCATTAGTTTAATGATTTTAAAGTCCGCCGCCAAATGACGATAAATGCTGTTTCTCAGAGTCAAACTGCTCCACCTGCAGCAGGATGATCATGGTGAAGAACATGTAGAAACTAGAGAGGGTGGGACGGTCCAGGTGACCATTGCTGTCAGGGACCAGGTAAGGGGGAACCCCAGGTAACGCCTCCAGCCACAGGAAATTACCTGCATGTTTGAGGACAGCAGGGCTTGATGTTAGCAAGTAAAATCTCCAGCCAAACACAATTGGATTTCAGCAGTCACTCTTAACAGCATCTTTGATAGGTGCAATATTCTGTTACACTGTATATGTAGTCTATTGAAGTAATGCACTGCATTCATAAGAAAAAAGGTAATGATAAATTAATAATTTACCATAAGAATGAACAAACTTTAGAGGGAAAAAAACCTACTTAAATATTCAAGAATTTTTTCCTTTCTTTCGACTGCTGCTCCTTTTCTGGGGTCGCCACAATGTATCGTCACCTGATATTGCGATAATTCGCATGTCAATTAGGCAAGGATTTTTTAATGCATTAGGCCACCACTCTGGTTTTTAAATTTGCAAGAATAAATGCCCAAACTTGCAATTATAGTCACAAATTTGTGTGAGAAAAAAACCCCCAAAATTGTAAGAAAAAATATCACAAATTTATATGAAGAAACTGTAATTTATGAGAAAAAAAAATTGTAAATTTACAAGAAAAATTAAGGCTGGTTTATTTCTACAAAGCAAATGCAATTTATCTTTCAGACTTTAATGTGAAATATGTTTTGTGGTTCCATACAGATTTTGGGGGGAGCTTTTTCTTTTGACCAAAGATTACTAAAATGGCTCTTTCTACAGTTGGAGTCACTGACCCTTAAGCTAGTGAAAGTATTGTTTGGTTACCAACTCCCAGAAACTATTAGCCACAGTAGGTGGTGAACACAAAAGTCAGTGTCGAGCCCTGGAGGACAGCACTATTAATCACAGTGACAACACAAACTATTTTTGGCTGCACACCTTCTTCCATCTCCTACGTCTGCTCTTGATATATGATTGGGCCTGTTGGCCAAAGTATAACTCTGTGATTTAAAGTTAATGCCATCTTATGAATGTAAATGCACCAACCCTGAATCACTCCCTGCAGTGAGTTTGTTGTTAACTAATGCAACTCCTTACAGACCTAATGAGCCGATGATGCACATGGTGAAGAGGAGAAGGAGGCAGAAGAAGACGTCTTTGTTTAGTGCCCGCTCTAGTTTGCTGCGCTTGTATCTTGGCCCACTGTTGTTCAGCATCGCCTTGGTTTCATGGCCTTAAAGGATAAAGGGTAAGGTTGAGATTTAGTGACAGGCATTACTGTTAGTTTATGCCAAAAGTGTTCGGAAACACAGATGTTACTTAGAGTCCTGTAAAGAAAGGAAATTTGATGGCATTAAGAGGAGTACAGTTTGATTCAAAACAACTCTTACTAGCCTCATGAGATATATGACCATACTGGACTTATTCATTCATTCATTCATTCATTCCACATGTACACCTGATACAAAAAAGCTAATTATAATAACTGCTGGAAAAAAAGACAGTAAACAAAACTGGTAAATAGAAAGGCAAAGAATTATATCTTTGAAATTTTACTGTAGTTGCTGATGGTAAATGGTGTTCACTCATATAGCGCTATGACCAAAGCACTTTACAGATCCTGCTGTCTGTGTTTCTTCCTCTTGCCATAATATCATATATAGTGATTTCCCATCCCGATGTCTGTCTTGTTCAAGTACTGGTGAGATGTTATGAGTCACTCTTTTGATATACTGACTTAACCAGAGAGTCAGCATTTAGCACCATCTAGTGGACTGAAAAAGCCAACTTTTTTTTAACTCTGGTAGCCCCCCAAAATACATATTATTAGCACATATTGTATATATTTGCAACATTTATTAATATTTTTATTTAAGTATTGCAACACTGGTTTCTCTGAATCATGGTCATAAAGTATCGCAATACTACATTGTATAAATTTTTTGCCCCACCCCTCTAAAGGTGCATTCAGACCAAACACAAAGCAAATTTTTCACACAGCGCGAATACATACAAAGTCAATGGAAAGAGGTGAGCACACGCAAGTCTCTGGTCCGAAGGATAGCACTAGCTAGTAATGAGATGCGCAAGATGGCGCCCACAGTGGTCGCCATGGTGCTTCGCTGCGCCCTTTGTTTGTTTTTGTTTGTCAATTGTGTGTCTGCGAGCTCTTATACCCGTGAAGAGCTTCTAAATATCAGGACTTTCACTCCCACGGACCTACTCCCAGTTTTTTTTAGCTCCTGCCGCCGATCTGGTTCATTGCTTGGCTCGAAAAGTGAGACGGCGAAAGAGAGGAAGACGAGCGGGCGCTCTCGTCCGGCTTCACAGGAGAGGCACGCGCACGGCTTTGCCTGGCATATTTCTGTCCAATACCAACTCTCTCTCTAACAAGGTAGATGAACTGAGACTGCTGATGCGTTTTAAGGACCTCTCTTCCTCGGCTGCCCTCTGTTTTACCGAGACCTGGCTCAGGGAAAACACACCGGACAGCGCACTGCGCCTCGAGGGATTTCAGCTGTTTCGTGCTGATCGTGACACAGAGCTCTCCGGTAAATCCTCAGGAGGCGGAGTCTGCT
The DNA here is from genome assembly GCA_020510985.1 of Pholidichthys leucotaenia. Classification (NCBI taxonomy): domain Eukaryota; kingdom Metazoa; phylum Chordata; class Actinopteri; order Cichliformes; family Pholidichthyidae; genus Pholidichthys; species Pholidichthys leucotaenia. Next base: position 20,573,879 of record CM035840.1, on the reverse strand, counting down.
TTTACATCAACAGCAGCTGGTGCTCTGATGTAACGGTAATTTCCAAACACTGTTCTCCCGCCCTGGAATTTCTTTTTATTAACTGCAAGCCATTTTATTCCCCACGGGAGTTCGCCTCATTCATCCTCGCCGCTGTGTACGTCCCTCCCGACGCAGACACGCGCGAAGCTCAGCGCGTGCTCGCGGATCACATCCAACACACGGAGCGGATTTTTCCAGACTCTCTGGTTATTGTGGTTGGCGACTTTAACCAGAGCAATCTGAGCCACGATCTCCCCCGCTACAAACAATTTATTAAATGCCCCACCAGAGGAATAAACACGCTGGATCACTGTTACACTACAGTGAAAGACGCATATCGCGCTGTTCCCCGCGCTGCGCTTAGATTATCTGATCACGCGATGGTCCACCTCATTCCCACATACAGACAGAGATTGAAGCTCACTAAACCTGTTGTGAGCACTACGAAGAAATGGACCAGTGAAGCTGAGGAGAAGCTGGAAACGTGCATGGAAATAACTGATTGGGGCATGTTTAAAGGAGCCACGCATGATCTGGATGAATACACGGACACTGTGAACTCTTATATCCACTTTTGTGAGGAGAGCATTCTTCCATCGCGCACCAGGGTGAGGTACTCTAATGACAAGCCCTGGTTCACAGCTAAGCTCAGACAGATCAGGAAGGAGAAGGAAGCAGCGTTGAAAAGTGGAGACAGGGGCTGCTACGGGGAGGTTAAATATTGGTTTAACAGAGAGCTGAGGAGAGCTAAATCTGTGTATTCTGAGAGACTCCAGCAGCAGTTCACTGCTAATGACTCGGCTTCTGTGTGGAGAGGACTAAGGCAAATCACCAACTATCGGCCTCAGGCTCCTAAAGGTCAGGATGACAAAGCCCTTTGTCAAAGACTGTCCCAACACTATGCCCGTTTTGACACCTCGTCATCTGTGTCCAACTCCCCCCCTCTCTCCAACTCCACAGCCTCCACGATCCCTACTTCATCAAAGGCGCCCCCCCTCCTCCCCCCCTGCCCTTGTCATCAGTGAGCAGGACGTGCTCAAACAGTTCTCCAGACTGAACCCGCGCAAGGCCCCCAGTCCGGACGGCTTGTCTCCCTCCACCCTGAGACACTGTGCGAAAGAGCTGGCTCCTGTCTTCACAGACATTTTTAACACCTCCCTTAAGCTATGCCACGTGCCGTCCTGCCTCAAATCCTCCACCATCATCCCTGTCCCCAAGAAGCCACGGATCACTGGACTTAATGACTACAGACCTGTAGCGCTCACCTCTGTAGTCATGAAGTCCTTTGAGCGCCTGGTCCTGCCCCACCTCAAGTCCATCACCACCCCTCTCCTGGACCCGCTGCAGTTTGCCTACCGAGCCAACAGGTCTGTAGACGACGCAGTCAACCTGGCCCTCCACTCCATCCTGCAGCACCTGGACTCCCCGGGAACCTACGCCAGGATCCTGTTTGTGGACTTCAGCTCCGCATTCAACACCATCCTCCCCGCTCTGCCCCGGGACAAGCTGTCCCTACTCAACGTGCCTGACTCCCTCTGCAGGTGGATCACCGACTTCCTGACGGACCGGAGGCAGCATGTGCGGCTGGGAAAGACTGTCCCAGACTCTGCTAGCATCAGCACCGGATCACCCCAGGGCTGTGTACTTTCCCCCCTACTCTTCTCCCTTTATACCAACTCCTGCACCTCCAGCCATCAGTCTGTCAAGTTGATCAAGTTTGCGGACGACACCACCCTCATCGGGCTCATCTCCAACGGCGACGAGTCCGCCTACAGGAGAGAGGTGGCCCAGCTGGCGTCCTGGTGCAACAACAACAACCTGCAGCTGAACGCTCTGAAGACAGTGGAGATGATTGTGGACTTCAGGAAAGTCACTACCCCTCTGCCCCCCCTCACCCTCACAGGCTCTCCCATCACCACTGCTGATTCCTTCCGCTTCCTAGGCACCACCATCACCAGGGACCTCAAGTGGGAGCCGACCATCAGCTCCCTCATCAAAAAGGCCCAGCAGAGGATGTTCTTCCTGCGGCAGCTGAGGAAGCTCAAGCTACCCACCAAGATGTTAGTGCAGTTCTACACAGTCATCATCGAGTCCATCCTCACCACCTCCATAACCGTGTGGTACGCAGGAGCCACTGCCAGGGACAGACTAACGCTGCAGCGCGTCGTGTGCACTGCTGAGAAGGTGATCGGCTGCAAGCTCCCATCTCTCCAGGATCTGTACATCTCCAGGACCCGGAGGCGTGCTGGCCGGATCATAGCCGATCCCTCACACCCTGGTCACGTACTGTTTGCCCCCCTCCCCTCAGGTAGAAGACTTCGGTCCATCCAGACTAAAACCTCCCGTCACATGAACAGCTTCTTCCCCTCTGCCATCAGACTGCTGAACACTAAGTGACTTATTGACTCTCGTGCACTATGTACAGCAGCTCAACCAGACTCATGTCAATCATCACTGTTTTCTTCCTGCATTACCGACTGCACTATATGGTTCTCCACATTATCTGCTGCTCGCTAATATATTTTAACTGCTGACCAGTATTACTCACTCTTATTCTACACTTTATTGCATGTATAGTTTATTTCTTTTATTTTATCATGTTTAATGTTGCAGCATTGCACCGAGACAAATTCCTAGTTTGTGTACTACATGAACAATGGCAATAAATCTGATTCTGATTCTGATTCTGATGAGATTGAGATTCTGCCGTCACCAGAGTAAAAGTATCAACATTGGAGAGTAAACTAGTTTGAAAGTGAGACTGACACTCGCCTGCAGACAGATGGACCGGGAGCTCTGCAGCTGAATTGGAGTGTCATAGTTTTTCCACACGGACTCCCGCCATGGAAGTGCTAACAAAACTAGCAGGCTAGCAATGTAAACAACCCATCATTCAGATGAATTTTGGAGGCAGGAACAATTTTTTCAGGAGAGACCCCGTCGGATAACGCAAACCTAAGCATGATGATGTTTTGGGAATTTCCATAGCAGGTTGAACACAGCTGCAGGACTTATAAAGGCAACTTTGGCTGTCTGCAACTAACTCAGATGGTGAATTCATGTCAATTCACATGTTTACATTGAGTTAAAATGTAATCCCACCGCATGAAAAATTTGCCCATTTGTGTTTGGTCTGAACACACCAACTGTCAGATTTCACGTGCCCCTAGAGGCACAGTGCAGCAACTGCGCATGTCAGCTGAATATGTCATCCCTTTAACTCCCAAGCTGTACTGAGGATTTGTACTGATCTGCCAGTTCAGAAGGTGGCAGACATGTGTTGGAGGAATCATGACTGACATGGAATACACCGCCTTTTTCCTGCTTTGAGCTTACAAGACCAATATGGCCACCATGCATCGTCATACATTGTCAGATAAAACGGCATCATACAGGAAAAATAGCCGCGGAATACAAATGAAATTGACGTGGGATAATCATAAGAGTTTGTAGATGTAGTAGAGAGCGTAAATGACCGACAGAACGCAAAATAACTACCAGGATGGACAAAAACGGACCGCCCACGCCAGCGGGTGAGCCCCCCTTCGCCAGCAGTAAGTGACGAATTTCTTTGTTTCTTTACATTGTACTGATTTTCTGGTTCATATACTTTGTAAGAAAAGATAACAACATATCCCGCAGAAAAAAATGGTGTCAAAAAACAGAACCATTCTTTGTGTAAATATGTCCAAAGTCCACTTTTGACTGAGTTATGTAATTCGATATAGCTGCTGCATCATTATGCAAATTAGATGCGTAAATTTATTCCTATCTGAAACTTTGGATCATATTCTACATTTTTCTAATTGACAGTAAGCCATTATCTCTTGCAACTTTCAAGTTATAGCCTTTGAAATCTGAACTATTTTCTTGACAAAAAATCTTTAGCACTCTTGACCACTAAGGGTTATGGTGCCAAACGGCACCTGGGACAGTTAGAGGGGACACACAGGGTGTAGATTCGACAGCCTATGGGTCCTCAGTGGAGCCTTGACCATTCTACTGTAGACTGTTTGAATGCTTAAAAAACTAAATTTTCCCCAATGAAAATTACTGTATATATGAAGGCTGCAATAAAAATATTTGTTACCATTTAATCTGCAAATGAATCTGCGGATTACTTTTACAATTAATTGACTAATCACATGGTCTGTAAAATCTTTTTAAAATATATGCAAGAATATCCATCACAATATTCCAGAGTTCAAGGTGGCCTCATCAAATGTTTTGGTCTGACAGTCAAATGGCACAAAACCCAAATTTATTCAAGTTATAATGCAAAAACAAGAAAAGTAGCATTGAAAACCTGACACAATCATATTCTTAAAATTTTTACTTGAAAATGGTGCACAGCCAATTAGTCAGTAACCAGATTAGCTGATTAATTTTCTGTCCATTTACTAGCTGATTAATCTATAATGTTGTAGCAAACTGTATATTTTTTTTTTATCTTTTCCAACTAACACAGTTTCAGATGCAGAAACACTGAAGTGAACATAAAGTCTTAAAAGGTCTTAAAATATCTGTAAACAGCCAAAAAAGTAAGTAGGTAGAAACCAGAATTATTCAGCCTCTATGAATATAAGCTAATCAGTACCTTTCCTGCTACCCATGACTCTCCTGGTTTTACAGCTGAGTAGATAGCATTGTAGGTGGCTAAAGGTGTTAGCTGTAATCAGCATACTCATTTGGACCATTTGAAGCACTTTTTAAGTCAATTATTTGACAGAAATTGAAGTTACTGGGTAAATAACTTTACTCTCAGTCTCTCCAGCATGTATGTTCTTCATTTTTGGTGAGTCATTTTTAGGATTTTATTTGGTTGTTATTGTTAGAGATAATTAGCAAGTACCTGTATATAAGCAGCACTCATTGTTAGCCATCTGCTAGCATTTGATGTAGCCTATTTTTAAGTTAAATTATAAAACAATAGTAACATGCGACTTTTACTGTTAAACTGAGACTTTAAAGCAAGATTTTCTATAAAATCCTCCTTTTTTACATTTATAGAATATAGTTAGCATTGACAGTGTTAGCATTTTTAAGCTACTGGCCTCTAAAAAGGCAAATGTTTTTTCAGGAAAATGTAATGGAATAGAAAAGAAAATATTTTGAAGGGAAAATACTTTTGTCACTGGGTGAAATCAGTAAATCTGAGCTTTTTTATAAATACATTTTTATAGAGTTAGTTTGGTTAGTGAGTCACAAGTGTGCACTATAGTTTCAAGAATCCTGGACTCAGCAAACCTTAAAAAGCTCAAAGTTAAAACAGCTGAGAAAATGTAGACTTATACCTGCATAAACCACAAAGCCAACAGCATGATCCGTGTTTCTGACTGTGCAGCCCCTCAGCAGCAGACTCTCGATCCCTGCACCCACTTTCTGCTTATCAGGTTTCTCTCTGCAGAATGAGAAAGAGAGACACCTTCCTTTTACTGTCAGATCTCATTAGATATTTATTACAGAATACATATTACCCATTAGCAATGCTGCCTTTTTATGGCTATGGTGGAACAGCATGGCCAGACCACCTGTAAGAGCTGTGGTGCCTGAGCAGAATCGATTCTAGTCTATTACAGCCCCCAGTAATGCCTCCGGTAGCATCAGAAAGGTCCAGCAAGTGGGTTGGAATTAGTTTTGCTCAGCTGCTCAGAAAGGCTTTTTAAAGCTACATCTGATACTCACACGAAACACTTGAAGTGATTCAGGTTGTTGTTGGGCTTTTCACACACCACAATGCTATTGAAGCTTTCCGGGTCAAATTCTGGATCCTGAGAAATGGGAAGAAGTAGTTTCATTTGACACAAATGGAAACTTTAAAAATGCAGCTTAACCTGTACTTCAAGAGCAGCATGGTGATTAGTCCACTTTGAAGAGACAGCTGTCATCCAAGCATACAGTATGTGTTAAAGCTGTGCTATCTGACAGGTATGCTTGCGCTTACCAAGTTCTAATGATCAGTAGTTCCAGCATGGGACATTGTTGTTATTAAAGTGCATTGACTTTCAATGACAATGAGGCAGGCAAAAAAAGTAGAAAGCAGCATACTAGCAGGTTCTTCCTATCCTTCTTACCATGTTGCAGACTCCAGACACAGCCGTCCTCTGCTTCAGGTTGGTCTCTCCATCCAGATTGGCCGTCTCTATGTGACAAACACCATTGGGGTCGGATGTGTACATGAGCAGAAGGTCTGCAGGGACGATCTCGTTGCATACCACCTTTACAAAATCTCCCACTTGCACATCCTTCCAACACCTCTCCAAATACTGCTTCTCCTTCCTGCAGTCAAACATCCCAGATCCCCAACTCCATTATACATTTTTCATTAATATATTACAGATTATACATTATATGGAATCTGGCCCCTGTTGAGGTTTTTTATTTTTCACATTTACTATATTTCATCTGACTTTAAGTGAGTAAATTGGAAAAAAGATTCAGGTTTTTAAATCTGAGCAACTACTTAGGGTAGAAAATAGACACACGTGCACATGCATGCATGCCTCAGTGTTTTGTTTATTCCCCTCAGCCTCTAAAGGCTGAACAGTATTGTTGTTTCCCTGCCGGGCGGATGGGCAATAACGTTGGCAGCGGCATCAACACCTATCTTGTGAATGTGATAACTACAAAAAGAAATGACGTGGGCTCTTCAAATTTATACCATGGCTGTATCTGTGAAAGATCTCGGACAAGTTTGAATTTAGGTGACCTCTGAGGTTAGTTTTGCCTATATCTTCTAACTACTCAAAGAAATTATATATATATTTTATTTTGTGTACTTTATTGATTCCCAGAGGGGAAATTCAGGTCATCCACGGTACGGCACTATCCCTTCACCATTCACACACACATTCACACCTAGAGTGACGCAGACATAGCGAGAACATGCAAACTCCACACAGAAGGGTCACTGATGGTCAGGGGGTGGGATCGAACCCGTGATGTTCTTAATGTGCTGCCACTGTGCTAACCACTGCACCACTGAGCTCCCTCATAGCCTTTTCAAATCAATATCATCATGTCTAAGACAAGTCTTGGATGGCTTTGACCCTGCCCTCTGACTATGGGTTTGGGGTCAAAAGGTCAGAGGTCAATGTTAACATTTCCTTTGCACTATTACTATAGAATGAGTAAAGCTAGGGTCACCAAAGTTTGTACACAGGTTCATTCTGTGACCATGACCTCTGACTATGGTTTTGGGATTATAAGGTCAAGGTCAAATTGTCATTTAAACTATACCTCAACAACAATGGCATCTAGGGTCACCAGACTTTGTACACATGTTCACCCTCACTTCTGACTATGGGTCTGGGGTCAAAAGTGTCACGGTTAGCTTCCCCTATGCCCTATTGCTATAGAACGAGTAAAGCTAGGGTCACCAAACTTTGTACACAGGTTCACCCTGTTACCTTGACCTCTGCCTATGGTTTTGGGATTGCAAAGTCAAAGGTCAAGGTCAAAAAGCCATCTTAACAACAAACAAAGAGGTTGTGGGGTACCACTGGCAGCTGCCAGTATTTTTTGAGATTGGCCCCAGACCTGTTTTGTGTATGATGGAATGGGGAAAATTCTAGGTGTAGTGGTAAGTGAAAAGTCAAGGCTCTTTCCTAAGGCTGTGGTTGAGACTGCACCACCAGTGACAGATCTGCAGGTATGCTGCCCTGCATGTAGGACCTGATCAGTCAGCTGCTACCTAACACCACACCTTACTGCAAACAAAACTCAGTGGGGAGGTTCATATATTTTAGAATGCTGTGTTTTTAGAATGAATATTGTGTATTTGTGTGTCCGGAAAGCTTTTCAGTGTGGAAGTTTACTGTGTGCCACACCAGCAGAAATTCAGTTATGGGAGGTGCATTTTACCTTTGACCTTGTGAGAAAGGTTTTAACCAGTATGGAATACTGTATAAGCTCACTACTTTCTTAACTAAGATCAGCATGAGAAGACTATATACTACTGTCATATTGCAAGAGGTTGAATCTACAGTCAGGAGACAAATAGCCTAGCATAGTTTAACTGACTGGAAACATAAGAAACCCATTCGCCCTACAGTATAATACCAGCCAGTGTTGGTACCACTTTGACTGGTAGTGTGTGTATGTATATATGTATATATGTATACACACACACACACACACACACACACACACACAGAGTGGATAAAAAAGGTCTCCACACCCCTGTTCAAATGCCAGGTTTTTGTGATGTAAAAAAATTAAACCGAGATAAATCATTTCAAAACTTTCCATCATTAATGTGACCTATAACCTGTACAACCCAACTAACTAACTAACTAACTAACCTGCACTTATATAGCGCTTTTCTAGTCACAAAGACCACTCAAAGCGCTTTCATTAATACTAACCCTCTATTCTAAGGGCCTATAGGAAACAGATACCGCAGTGCTAACCACTGCGCCACCGTGCAGCCGAAAAACAAACTGAAATGTTTTAAGGGGAAAAATAAAAAACTTACAGTAGCCTGTTTGCATAAATATGCACACCCTGTTGTAACTGGGGATGTGGCTGTGCTCAGAATTAACCATTCACATTCGCACTCATGTTAAATGGGAGTCAGCACACAGTTTCCATGCGATTGTCAGCCATGACAGCTCACTTCTTCTTGGGGGCTGCCTTCTTAGCTTTAGCCGCTTTCTTAGGCGCAGCTTTCTTGGCAGCAGGGGTCTTCTTTGCAGCTTTCTTGGGGCTCTTTGGTGCCTTCTTGGCCGCTGCTGGTTTCTTGGCCTTCTTCGGGGACTTCTTAGCAGCTGCAGCCTTCTTGGCTCCTGCTGCTTTGGGTTTTTTAGCTGCTGCTGGTTTCTTGGCAGCAGGTTTCTTGGCTTTAGCAGGGCCTTTCTTTGCGGGCTTCTTGGCCTTGCTCTCTGCCTTTGCCACCTTGAAGGATCCAGAAGCCCCGGTTCCCTTGGTCTGGCTGAGGGTTCCCTTGTTGACCAAGCTCTTGATAGCAATGTTAACGCGGGACTTGTTCTTGTCCACATCGTAGCCCCCGCCAGCCAGACTCTTCTTGATGGCGGCCAGCGACATGCCCTTCTTCTCTTTGGAAGCTGTCACCGCTTTAACGATCAGTTCTCCAACGCTGGGTCCAGCCTTCCTGGGCTTGGATGCCTTCTTCTTTGCTGGTTTAGCCGGAGCAGCGGCTGGTGCTTCTTCTGCCATTTCTTCTCTGTGCAAGTGTCCAACACGCAGCAGGAATCAGAGCGCAAACATGTGTGCTGCAGAGATAGCAAAAAGACGTAACAAACTAATAGTTTCTTTTTTTTTTTTTTTTTTGGAATGCAAAAGATGCAATAGACTTACACAATGGTCCTCTCCGGCATACAACTAGGAACATACCGGTCGCTATGGAGGGTGAGAATATGTATGGGCACATAATCATACCATGTAGGATAACTAAATAGACGGTTATGCTGTTTCATCCCACCTAGCAACAATGCTCTGCACTGTGTGTGTTTATATATTTACATATTTATTCCATCTAGCTACAATGCTCTGCACTGGGTGTGTTTATATTTATATGTCTATATATTTATTCCATCTAGCTACAATGCTCCGCACTGTGTTTTTATATATCTACATATTATTCCATCTAGCTACATTGCTCCGCACTGTGTGTGTTTATATACTTGCATATTTATTCCACCTAGCTGCAATGCTCCATACTGTGGGTGTTTATATATTTACATATTTATTCCATCTAGCTACAATGCTCTGCACTGTGTTCATATATTCATATATTTATTCCATCCAGCTACAATGCTCTGCACTGTGTGTCTGTGTGTGTGTGTGTGTGTGTGTATATATATATTTTATAGTAATATGTACATATGTATATTAGCTGCTCTTGCTTGCTTGTTTTTTCTTGCCTTCTGATTGTTGCTCTGAGTGTTGCTATCCCTGTGCTGTTGCAATCCTGGAATTTCCCCGTTGTGGGACTAATAAAGGCTTATCTTATCTTATCTTATCTTATCTGCCACCATTTAAAGTGCCTCTGATTAATCCCAAATAAAGTTCAGCTGTTCTAGCAGGCTTTTCCTGACATTTTTGTAGTCACATATTACAGCACAAGCCATGGTCCACAGAGAGCTTCCAAAGCATCAGAGGGATCTCATTGTTCAAAGGTATCAGTCAGGAGAAGTGTACAAAAGAATTTCCAAGGTATTACATATACCATGGAACACAGTGAAGACAGTCATCATCAAGTGGAGAAAATATGGCACAACAGTGACATTACCAAGAACTGGACGTCCTTCCAAAACTGATGAAAAAACAAGAAGAAAACTGGTCAGGGAAGCTGCCAAGAGGCCAACAGCAACACTGAAGGAGCTGCAGGAATTTCTGGCAAGTACTGGCTGTTTAGTACATGTGACAACAATCTCCTGTCTAGGGTGGCAAGACGGAAGCCTTATCTTATGAAGAAAAACATCCAAGCCTAGTTACATTTTGCAAAAACATATTTGAAATCTCGCAAACGCATGTGGGAAAATGTGTTATTGTCTGATGAAACCAAGGTTGAACTTTTTGGCCATAATTCCAAAAGGTATGTTTGGCACAAACACAACGCTGCTCATCACCAAAACAACACCATACCTACAGTGAAGCATGGTGGTGGCAGCATCATGCTTTGGGGCTGTTTTTCTTCAGTTGTAACTGGGGCCTTAGTCAAGGTGGGGGGAATTATGAACAGTTCCAAATACCAGTCAGTGTTGACACAAAACCTTCAGGCTTCTGCTAGAAAGCTGAAGATGAAGAGGAACTTCATCTTTCAGCACGACAATGACCCAAAGCACACATCCAAATCAACAAAAGAATGGCTTCACCAGAAGAAGATTAAGGTTTTGGAATGGCTCAGCCAGAGTCCAGACCTGAATCCGATCAGACATCTGTGGGGTGATCTGAAGAGGGCTGTGCACAGGAGATGCCCTCGCAATCTGACAGATTTGGAGCATTTTTGCAAAGAAGAGTGGGCAAATACTGCCACATCAAGATGTGCCATGCTGATAGACTCCTACCCAAAAAGACAGTGCTGTAATAAAAGCCAAAGGTGCTGCAACAAAATATTAGTTTAAAGGGCCTATATCATGCAAAATCGACTTTTTTGAGCTTTTAAGCATGTTATAATGTTAATTCCTCACCAAAAACATCCCCAAAGTGGTATTTTGCTCCATTCACGCATCTCTGAGTATTCTTCCTCAACCCTGCTCTCTGAGCTGCTGCTCCGCCCTGTCCCTGATAATGATTGGGTCCCCACGTTCATACATATGAACGTGGGTGAGCCGCCCACTCCAGGAAGTGCCTGTGCTGCCAGCACTGCCTCCAGGCTAACGCACACACCCACTTTCTCCGCACAGCTAACGGAGCGGTGATCGGCAAAACTCTTTTACTTTAGCATTGACGCTGTGAAGAAGTAGTTCCTCTCGCACCTAATCTGCTCAGTGACAACAACTGTTTGCTTTTTTACGTAAGACAATGTCTTCTAAGTGGCGTAAATGTGTCTTTGGCTGTGAGAGATTTAGGAGTTTGTTCAGCCTTCCTAAAGAAGAGCCTACTCGTCAGAAATGGTTGGAGTTTATTATCGTCATGAAATGGGCGGCAGCCACAAGAAGGAGAGGCGGAGCCTCAGAGATTGAGGCATCTTACTTCCGGGTTGGAAAAGTAGCTCACGAAAATAACTCATATTTCATAAGAAATTCATTCTCCAGTGTACCAAAGGTAATATACTATCACATACATGCATATAGTTTACTCTGAAAGGCTTAAAATAGCATGATATAGGTCCTTTAAGGATTTATTTTGGTGAGAGGACACTGACTGTATCCCTGCACGGTCGTACGTACCAGTGGACATTCGTCATAGCGGCATGCAGTTTCCCAATCTTAGGCGCTGATTTTTTGTGTGCACACGGACTACTAGTCGATGTTGCTAACAGACGCCTGATTAAGTCTTTTGATTCTCTCCCCCTGTACAGCTCGAGGAGCCGGGCCAACAACGCTAGCCAGTGTCACAGCTCCAGGTGGTAAGTTCCACACACTGCTCACCCAGTTCCCAGCACTCACGGTCCCCACGTTTTCGGCGGCCATCACTAAACACGGGGTGGAGCACTTTATTACCACCACCGGGCCGCCCGTTTTCGCATGACCTCGGCGCCTGGACACAGCTAAACTGGCCATAGCACGCGAGGAGTTTGCTAACTTGGAAAGGCTGGGCATCATCAGACGATCAAACAGCCCATGGGCATCCCCACTACATATGGTCCCTAAGGCCGAGGGATCGTGGCAACCTTGCGGAGATTTCCGCAGATTAAACAACTGCGATAACTTCTCCAATAATTTGGAGAAAAAGCAGCAAACCACAGACAAAGACAATCTTCATATGGGACAATGAAGGCATAGAAACTTTGAGAGGTTGTTTTTCTTGTACCGACTGGGGACTCTTCCATAACTTGGAGTTGGAGGAGGCCGCAGATACCATAACTGAGTATATAAAATTCTGTAAAGAAAATGTTTTACCTCAGAAAGTAATCACTACGTACCATAATAATAAGTCTTATATTTCCAAGGAATTAAAACGGTGCATAGTACAGGAAAAGATTGCTTTTAAGAATGGGGACATGTTAAGTATGAAAAATATACAGAAAGAACTTAGTTATAAACTAAGAACAGCTAGAGATGAGACGAGGAAGAAATTTGAATCTGAATGCCTAGGAAAAAGTTCTAGGAAATTGTGGGACTCAGTTAAAGTAATGACAAAGATGACTCCATCCAAAAGCTGCATTAATGTAATGAATGAGGAAGAAAAGGCAAACGAATAATTTCTTTTGCAGATTTGAGACTAGAGATTTTTCTCATGAACAAAAAGCTGCTCTGGATGCTATACCAGTTTTAGGCTCTGCAAAAATTATAGTTGACCAGCATGTTGTGGAAAGATTTTTCTCACGTACAGTATATGCTCCAAGAAGGCATCTGGACCAGATGGGATCTCTGGGCGCTTACTGAAGTCATGCAGTGAGGAGCTAGCAGAAGCCTGGAGTCCCATCTACCACAAGTCTTTAGATATGTGTTCTGTCCCAGTAATTTGGAAAAGCTCTATTATAATTCCTGTACCAAAAAAAGCAAGCTGTAAAGAGAATAATGACTATTGTCCTGTTGCATTGACCTCACTGGTAATGAAGTGCCTCGAGAAGATTGTCATTGACATTCTGAAAACCGATTTTGGAGGACTTTTGGATCCTCTGCAGTTTGCTTATAAAAATAATAGAAGTACAGAGGATGCCATTTTAACCTTAACCCATTCTGTGTTTAAACATTTGGAGGAGACAACCTCATACTATGCACGTCTTTTATTGGTTGATTTTAGTTCAGCTTTTAACACACTGCAGCCACACTTTTTAATTAAGAGGTTAAATGATTTTAAAGTGCATCCTGTCATTATTAAATGGTACCACTCATTTTTAACTTATCGTAAACAGCAAGTTAGTGTAAATGGAACTTTATCTAAATTTAGAACCCTCAGCACAGGAGCTCCCCAAGGCTGTGTTAGTTCACCATTTTTTTTTTTTTTTTATTTTTTTTTTTTGTTACTTATTTGTACCCGTAGGTAGACTTGGTTTGCAGTCTGGTGACAAGCCACCGGCTGCTGGTCGCTGCGTGCGCGAGCGCCCTAAACCTACATGTTTTTGGTGTGCGGGAGGAAACCGGAGAAATCCCGGAGTAAACCCGCGCAACACGGGGAGAACATGCAAACTCCACACAGCTCACTGTTGGTCGGGGGCTGGGATCGAACCCACGATCTCATGATCCCCGCGATCCCCCCGGCCGAGGGTAAAACTGTGCTGCCACAGTGCTAAACCACTGCGCCACCGTGCAGCCATTTTTGTTCACCTTGTACACTGATGAGTGCAGAAGTGTCTATCCAGGCAATCGAATTATTAAATTTTCTGATGGCACTGCTATTTTATCACCACTTCAAAAGACTCATGATCTGTCAAGCTATTTTATAGAAATTCAGAGGTTTGTCAATTGGTGTGGTGACAATCATCTCATTTTGAATACTGATAAAACAAAGGAGATGGTGTTTGACCCTCGGGGAGTTGGTGACCACTGGCCTGTGGTCATCCACAACCACACTATAACACAGGTTAGTTCCTATAAATATTTGGGAGTATGTACTGACAATTCATTAACCTGGAGCACACATATTGATTACCTCTGTAGTAGACTACAACAACGGCTGCATTTTTTGCGTACATTAAGAATACATGGCGTTGATTAAAGGATTATGTTAATATTTTTACCAGGCTGTGTTGGAGAGCTGTATTAGATACAGCATTACAGCTTGGTTTGGCAACCTCTCTGTGAAACTAAAGAACAGAGTGTTGCGTTTAATTCATACAGCATGGAAAATTATTGGCGTTAAAGAATATTTACCCATGCAGATCTTACATGAACAGGCAGCCTGTAGACAAGCTCAAAAAATAATCAGTGACATGAGTGACATGGGGTAACGTGGATTGTCACTTCCTTGTGGTAACGTATCGTCACTTCCTGTTTTGCTGTCTGCCTGTGTGGTTTGCTCTCCAGCCACTAGCTAGCCACTAGCTATGGCTACTAGCTCTCTTTCCTCTCCTCCTCTGGTGTGCTCTCTCTGTCAGATGTTTAGCTACACCTCTGCCTCTTTTAGAGATAACGGTAAATGTAATAAATGTTGTCTTTTTGAGGCGCTCGAGGCGAGGTTGTCTGATTTGGAATCCCGGCTCCGCTGCATTGAAACACCGTCTGCGCCAGTTAATCTCGACGGACGCCCATTAGCTGCAGCGGAGCTAGCTAGCTTAGGCCCCCCTGTCAGCGGTTCCCCGGCTCTCCTCAGCAGCGAGGAGACTGGGTGGGTGACGGTGAGAAGGAAGCCTAGTCGCAAAGCCCCGGTTCACCACCAACCTGTTCACGTTTCTAATCGTTTTTCCCCGCTCAGCGACACACCCGCTGAGGAAAAAACTCTGATCATTGGCGACTCTGTAGTCAGAAACGTGAACCTAGAGACTCCAGCGGCCATAGTCCAATGTATTCCTGGGGCCAGAGCAGGCGACATCGAGTCAAATTTGAAAATACTGGCTAAAAGTAACTGTAAATACTCCACAATTGTTATTCACGCCGGCATTAATGACATCCGTCTCCGGCAGTCGGAAGTCACGAAACTTAATATAGAATCGGTGTGTGAGTTTGCAAAAACGATGTCTGCCACTGTAGTATTCTCTGGACTCCTCCCCAATCTGACCAGTGATGACATGTTTAGTCGCTCGTCATCCTTGAACCGCTGGCTGTCTGTGTGGTGTCCTAAAAATGACGTGGGCTACATTGACAATTGGAGCTCTTTTTGGGGAAAACCTGGTCTTATGAGACGAGACAGCAATCATCCCACTTTGGATGGTGCTTCTCATTTATCTAACAATCTGGCATCTTTTTTATCCAAATTTCCAAAACCCTGACTACTCAGAGTTGGGACCAGGAAGCAGAGTCGCAGTCTTACACGCTTCTCTGCAGCTCCTCTTCATCCGCCACCCCTCAGCTTAGCCCCTGTCTTCCCCATCAGAGAATCGTTGTCTGCTCCCTCCAAAGTAAATAAAAATATAATGTATAAACATCCCAAAGTGATAAAGCAAAATATTGGTAAAACTCAAATTAAACATAAAGCCTCTAAATTGAATGATTTGGCCTCTGTTCCTCCTCATAATTTAAAAATTAAATGTGGTTTATTAAATATTAGGTCTCTAACTCCCAAGTCTCTGTTAGTCCATGATCTGTTAATTGATCATCAGATTGATGTAATTTCCCTTACAGAGACTTGGTTAGGGCAAGAGGATTATGTTGGTTTAAATGAATCAACTCCCTCTGGTTATTTAAACTGTCAAAATCCCATTAGTTCTGGTCGTGGAGGAGGAGTAGCATCAATTTACCATTCCAAATTACTAGTTAATGTAAAGCAAAAAACATGTTATAATTCCTTTGAGGGCCTGGTCCTCAGTGTTGGGCACTTTAGCAATTTCAGGTTAAACCCAATTTTATTTGCCATAGTTTATCGTCCCCCATCAACCTATTCAGAATTTTTATCCGAATTTGCTGATTTCTTAGCTGATTTAGTGCTGAAATCTGATAGAATAATTATAGTAGGGGACTTTAATATACATGTGGATGTAGATAGTGACTGCCTTAATGTGGCTTTTAATTCAATATTAGACTCGATTGGGTTTTCTCAGAAAGTAGGAAATTCTACTCATTACCTCCACCATACATTGGACCTTGTTCTGACATATGGCATAGAAATAGAAAATCTTGTAGTGTCTCCTCATAACCCTGTACTGTCAGACCATTGTCTGTTAACCTTTGATTTTACTATTTCTGACTATTTGGCTCCTAAAGAAAAATATTATCACAGTAGATGCCTCTCAGATGATGCTGTTTCCAAATTTATGCAGATTGTTTCCTCTATGCCATGTGTCAACACAACGGAAATAAGCTATAGACAGCTTGCTCCTTCTGTAATTGATAACATGGTGGATAGTGTTTCAGCTTCTCTGCATCAGGCTCTAGACTTGGTGGCCCCCTTAAAAAAGAAAAAGTCTAATCAGAGATTTTTAACTCCTTGGTTCAACACAGAAACTCGTAGCTTAAAACAGAAGACTCATCAATTAGAAAGAAAACGGCGCTCTACTAATTTAGATGAAATCTATTTAGCTTGGAGAAATCATCTTTTAATTTATAAAAAATCTCTTAGAAAAGCTAGAACGAGTTATTACTCTGCATTAATAGAAGAGAACAAGAATAATCCCAGGTTTCTTTTCAGTACTGTAGCCAGGTTGACAAAGAGTCAGGACTCTGTCAATCCTAGCATCCCCTTAGAGCTTACTAGTCAGGACTTTATGAACTTTTTCAATAATAAAATTTCATCCATCAGAGATAAAATCAATCAGATTCTTCCCACAGTTAACTTAAATACTGTAACTATTACAACTCCTATTGATGTCTGTCTTGATGAGTTTACTCCAATCGACCTTTGTGAGTTAGACAAAATAGTTTCCTCATCCAAACCTTCAACTTGTCTTTTAGACCCTATTCCTACCAGGTTATTTAAAGAAGTCTTCCCACTTATTGGTAGCTTTATTCTTCATATAATCAATTCTTCATTAACTTTAGGCCATGTACCGCAGGCTTTTAAAACGGCTGTAATTAAACCCTTACTCAAAAAGCCAACGCTAGATCCAGGAGCTTTAGCTAACTATAGACCAATCTCTAATCTCCCTTTCATTTCAAAAATCTTAGAAAGAGTTGTTGCTACGCAATTATTTGACCACCTGCAGGGAAATGGTTTACTTGAAGAGTTTCAATCTGGGTTTAGAATCCATCATAGTACTGAAACAGCCTTAGCGAAGGTCACTAACGACCTCCTCATTGCATCTGATAATGGACTAGTTTCTGTACTTGTCCTTTTAGATCTTAGTGCAGCTTTTGATACTATTGATCATAATATTCTACTTGATAGATTAGAACACTATGTTGGACTTAATGGAACTTCGTTGCAGTGGTTTAGATCTTATTTATCTGATAGGTTCCAGTTTGTTCATGTAAATGATGAGTTTTCTTTTAGCTCAAAGCTTAGTCATGGAGTTCCACAGGGATCTGTGCTAGGCCCTACTCTTTTTAGTTTATATATGCTTCCGTTAGGCAACATTATTAGAAAGCACTGTATACATTTTCATTGTTATGCAGATGACACACAATTATACCTGTCAATGAAGCCAGATGATACTAATCAATTAGCCAAGTTAGAAGCCTGTCTTAAGGAAATTAAAGCTTGGATGACTTGTAATTTCCTGCTATTAAATTCAGATAAGACTGAAGTCATTCTTGTTGGTCCAAAAAACCTTAGAAGTTCCTTTCCAAATCAAACTTTCAGTTTGGATGCAGTTACTCTTTCTCTTAATAGCTCTGTGAGGAACCTTGGAGTTATTTTTGATCACGATTTGTCCTTCAATTCACATATTAAATTTGTTTCTAAGACTGCCTTCTATCATTTGCGTAATATTGCCAAGATTAGGAGCATCTTGTCTCAGAGTGATGCTGAGAAGCTGATCCACGCTTTTGTTAGCTCGAGATTAGATTATTGTAATTCTTTATTATCAGGCTGTCCTAAAACATCTTTAAAAAGTCTTCAGCTGATCCAAAATGCTGCAGCAAGAGTTTTAACAGGTACTAGAAAGAGAGATCATATCTCTCCGGTTCTGGCCTCCCTTCATTGGCTTCCCATAGAGTTTAGAATTAAGTTTAAAATCCTTCTTCTTACTTACAAAGCTTTAAACAATCAGGCTCCTTTTTATTTAAAAGATCTGATACTACCGTATCATCCTAACAGAGCACTACGCTCCCAAAATGCAGGATTACTTGTAATACCTAGAATCTCCAAAAGTACAATGGGAGGCAGAGCCTTCAGTTATCAAGCTCCTCTCCTGTGGAATCAGCTGCCAATCTGGATTCGGGAGTCAGACTCGATCTCTGTTTTTAAGAATAGGGCTAAAACCTACCTTTTTGATATAGCCTACAATTAGGGAGGGATCATGTGTTTCTGAACCCTCCCTTAGTTATGCTGCTAATAGGTTTAGTCAGCCGGGGGACCTCCAGTAATGCACTGGGCCTCACTCCTTTCCTCACTCTCTATGAAATATTTTTTTTTTGCTGGTCATTAACATTTGTTTGTTCTCTCCCATAGATTGAGTCCCCATCGTGCTGTTTGCTCTCTACATGTCTGTTCTTTTCTTCTTCTCTATCCCCTCACCCCCCAGCCAGTCGCAGCAGATGACTGCCCCTCCCTGAGCCTGGTTCTGCTGGAGGTTTCTTCCTGTTAAAAGGGAGTTTTTCCTCTCCACCGTCGCCAAGTGCTTGCTCACAGGGGATCGCCTGATTGCTGGGGTCTTTCTGCAACTGTGGGGGTCCCCCCTACAGTTGATAGTGCTATGAGATGACTGTTGTTGTGAAATGGCGCTATATAAATAAAGTTGAATTGAAATTGAATGAGCCATGTACTAAACAATGAATATGTGCGGCTGCCCTCAGGTAGGAGATACAGAGTCCCCAAGTGCAGGTTCAATAGATACAAGAACTCATTTATCCCGACGTCAGTAAAACTTTTAAACTCAGATAAATAGGTCAGGGACACTTATAACTCCTGTTCTTAATAACTGCTGTTATATGTGAAATGGCGCTATATAAATAAAGTTGAATTGAATTGAATTGAATATATTTATTTATGTATGTACAGTACTTGTATTATTTATTGGGTTTTATTTCATATATATATATATATATACAGTATATATATATATATATAATTTTATTATGTACTACATCCATTGTGTATGTGTGGATTGTGTGGTTGCAGCACGGGTGATAAGCCCAAGACAAATTTCCCCTTGAGAGACAACAAAGTTTATCTTATCTTACGACCGCTACCCGATCCCCCATATTCAGGATTTTTCCATTCACCTCGCCAGGGCACATATTTTTTCTAAGATAGACCTGTTCCGTGGTTACCACCAGGTCCCGGTGCACGCGGAGGACATACCTAAAACGACAGTAATAACCCTGTTTGGTCTGTTTGAGTTTTTACGCATGCCTTTCAGGTTAAAAGGCGCGGCACAGACATTCCAACGCATGATGGATGCGGTGTTGCGCGATCTGTCCTTTGTGTTCGTCTACCTGGATGACATCCTGGTGGCCAGCGCGTCCGAGGATGAACACGTAACCCACCTCAGGACAGGTTAATAATCAACCCGGTGAAATGCCAGTTCGGCGTGACGAGGATCAATTTTTTTTGGACACCGCATCTCACCAGAGGGGGCGATACCCTTGCTGGACAAAGTGCACACAGTGGCGAATTTTCCCCAGCCTCAGACGGTCAGGGCGCTGCAGGAGTTTTTGGGGATGGTTAACTTTTATAACCGTTTCCTCCCGCGCAGCCCAGCTCATGCAGCTGTTGTACGCCGCACTCAAGAAACGAAAACCGGCGGACAGAGTCGACTGGACTCCTGAGCGGGAGCAGGCGTTCTCTGAGGTTAAAACAGCCCTGGCAAACACCGCACTACTGGCGCACCCGGACCTGGCGGCTCGGATAGCACTCACTGCCGACGCCTCGGATGTGTCCATAGGGGCCGTTGTGGAGCAGTGTGTCGCCGGTTCTTGGCAGCCGCTTGGCTTTTTTAGCAGGACTTTGCGCGACAGTGAGCGTAAATACAGCGCGTTCGACAGAGAGTTACTGGCTCTCCACCTGGCCATATGCCACTTCCAGTTCTGGCTGGAAGGGCACACCTTCACTGCGTTCGTGGACCGCAAGCCGCTAACGTACGCGATGGCCAAGGTTTCGGATTTCGGAACCATGGTCGGACCGGCAGCAGAGACAGCTGGCCGCGATCTCGGAGTTTACGACCGACATTCAGCATGTGGCCGGTAAACTTAACGTGGAACGTGGTGGCGGACTGCCTCTTGCGTGCCTTAGTGGCCCCAGTCTACATAGGGATAGATTACACCGCCATGGCCGCGGAGCAGATCGGCAATGTGGACGTGTGCATGCTCCAGTCTGGACCATCAGGGTTAAGGCTGGAGAACAGGGTACTGCAAGACGGGGGGCCCCTCCAATCTGTGACATCTCCACAGGACGCCTGTGCCCGGTGGTCCCACGCGCTTGGCACCGTCGCATTTTTAAGTCCGTTCACTCCCTGGCGCACCCAGGAGTGTGCGCGTCAGTCAAAATGGTGGGAGCAAAGTTCGTCTGGCCAAGCCTGCGCAAACAGGTGAAAGAGTGGGCTGCAGCCTGCATAGCGTGCCAACGAGCCAAAGTGTACAGGCACACAAAGGCCCCTTTGGAGCCATTCCATATTCCGGCTAAGAGGTTCGACCACGTTCACGTGGACCTCGTGGGCCCCCTCCCGCCATCGCAGGGGTTCACGCGCCTTCTGACAGTGGTGGACTGCACCACACAATGGCCAAAAGCAGACCCGCTAGCTTCCACTGCGTCCGCAGACGTGGCACGCACTTTTTTGACAACATGGGAGACATGTTTTGGCACCCCTTTGGACATCACGTCCAGTCGGGGCCCTCAGTTTGTTTCCGACCTCTGGTCCACGATAGCCCGGAGCCTGGGCATCACAATTCATCGCACGACCGCGTACAACCCACAGGCCAATGGGTTATGCGAGCGTTTCCATAGGTCACTGAAAGCAGCGCTCAGGGCTTTGCTTACGGATGCAAATTGGTTGGACCGATTGCCGTGGGTTCTATTAGGGTTGCGTTCCGCACCAAAAGAGGATTTGGAGGCTTCCCCAGCAGAGCTTGTTTTTTCTCAGCTGCTGCGACTCCCCGGGGAATTTTTACCAGATAACCCCGCGCCGAACACCCATCCGTCCCAGCGTTCACGGCATAGCGCAGACGCAGGGACGCTACCTGGCCCGGCCCACCACTGTTTTCCCCACACTTTTGTGTCGAAAACCTTGAAGGACACGGCATTTGTGTTTGTCAGGCACGATGCCCACCGACCCCCATTGCGCCCACCTTACGATGGCCCGTTTAGAGTGCTGGAACCCGGGGGCAAATATTTTGTATTAGACTTGGGGGGGTCGCCGGGAGAAAATCTGTATAGACAGGTTTAAGTCCGCCTTTGTGGTGGCAGACAAGCAGGTGGAGTTGGCTCGTGCTCCTCGGCGCGGAAGACCCCCCCTGAGAACTCCCCAGGTAAATGACTCATCAGAGCAGTCACACAAGCATGCTGAATGTTCCCCCCCTCCATTGTCCACCCACAGATGGACGCACCCCCATGAACCCCCCACCGGCACAGCAGCGCCTTGGAGCTGAAGACCCCCCGTTACAGCAGCTATGGGCAGAGGCTGAAGCTGAGAGGATGTGAGGGTTAAAACTCAGTCTGAGACTCTGGTGGGGGGGGCGGTATGGGGGACCCATGCTGTGGTATTCATCTCAGACTGGAAGGAAGAGAGATGCAGTAATTTCCTCTGACAGAAGAGCATGGGGATTAAGGGGCTGGGGGACAAAAGGGATTGTGATGTGAGAATAAATTGTAATGCAGGACCTCAGGCAGAAGGGGCGTGTGAGTGTGGTAATATAAAAGAGAGCCCCTGCTACAGAATGTTAATGTTTTCTGATTCTGAGAGATGTGAGAGGGAATAAAGATCATCTGCTCTGAATGCTTGGCCTGGTCATTCCTCTCTCCACTATATATATATATATAGTGGAGAGAGGATGGATGGACGACAACAACCCAACTTCACCAGAATGGGAGTTATATAATAATAATAATAATAATAATAATAATAATAATATATATATATATATATACTGTATATATATATTATATATTATTATTATTATTATTATTATATAACTCCCATTCTGGTGAAGTTGGGTTGTTGTCGTCCATCCATCCATCCATCTTCTTCCGCTTAATCCTTTTCGGGTCGCGGGGGGGCTGGAGCCTATCCCAGCATCTTTGTGCGAGAGGCAGGGTACACCCTGGAGAGATTGCCAGTCCAGGGTTGTTGTCGTGTAAAACATAAATAAAAACAAAATGCAATAATTTAAACACGCACTCCGGCAGCTCTAAATCTACCTCAAAAACAAATGTGTATTGCCCAAAATATATTGTGGCCTTTTACACACACAAAAAAAAATTTAATTGCCTTAGAATTGCTTGGAAAGAGATTTTAAATCTTTCACCTACTTAAGTATGCATGGATCTATGAATATTCTAATTAGCGGCCTGCAGGGCTTGCACGTGATTGGTCGCCCCAATTCCTGGCTGCTAGTCTGTTCACGATGCTTCCGGATGTTAAAGTTTTGTCTATATCTTCAAAAGTAAAAAGCGCAACGTTTTTTTGAAAACGGTCGAGGTGAGAGATAAATGTGTAGTTGCCAAATATGTGTTTACTTTTTACTAACAACCAGTCCCCCGTCCACCAGCGACTGAGCAGGGAGGGGAGAGGGGAGGACCTGATTTGAGTGTGGCTGCTCTCAGCTCACAGTGCAGCACCATTCTGCTGGCAAAGTGAGCTGAGAGCAGCTTGATTTGAATGTGGCTGTGCGAGACGGTCCCCCCCTCTCTCACCTCGCTGCCTCTCTCTGCTTTCTCTCTATTGCTACCCCAGCCCACTCTGCCTCAATCCTGCTGCTCCTCGGCTTCTCCCTCTTCCCCCAAGGTAGCCAAGAGTATCCGTCTGATTGGTTAATGTTATAACCAACCAGGCTAAGCAGGAATAGCTACTTAGCTATTCACGGTCTGTCCAAACTCGCCCGTTTCAGGGGGTGTTACCAAACTGGAAATTCACAGCAGAAAAACACAGACTTCAGACTGTGGTGAGATTTTGTGCTTGATATGTCTCGTAAGTCACAAAAAACTTGTTACAGACATGTTAACAACAGAAAAAAAGCTTGATTTTTGCCCGATTGTCACTTTAAAAATCCTTTTCAAACTTTATTCAGTTGAGTACAGTACGAAGACAATATATTTAATGTTCAAACTGATAAGCTCTTTTTTTTTTTTTTTTGCAAATATTCACTCATTTTGAATTTGATGCCTGCAAGACTTTCCAGAAAAGCTGGGATGGGCATATTTACCACTGTGTTACATCACCTTTCCTTTTAACAACACTCAATAAGTGTCTAGCAACTGAGGACACTAACTGTTGAAGCTTTGCAGATGGAATTCTTTCCCTTGCTTGATGTACGACTTCAGTTACTCAACAGTCCAGGGTCTCTGTTGTTGTAGTTTGCAATTCATAATATGCCAGACATTTTCAATGGGAAACAGGTCTGGACTGCAGTCAGGCCAGTCTAGTACCTGCACTTTTTTACTATGACGCCACGCTGTTGTAACACATGCAGAATGTAGCTTGGCATTGTCTTGTTGAAATAAGCAGGGACATCCCTGAAAAAGACGTTGCTTGGGTGGCAGCATATGTTGCTCCAAAATCTGTATGTACTGTTCAGCATTAATGGTACCTTCACAGATGTGCAAGTTATCCATTCCATGGGCACTAACACAGGGGTGGGAAAAAAGATCAATTCAGGGATGGATCGCAATACTTGGCACTGGTGACAATGCATCGATCCATAAATGCATGGATCGATCTTTTATTTGAAAAAATGTGCACACATATACTTTTGGGTTATCAGTTAATCAATAGCGTTTTCAGTCCACTAGATGGTGCAAAGCAAACACCCAGCCAAGTGAAGTCATAGCTTGTCTCGGTGATTTGCAGCCAGCTTTGAAAGTTAGGAAGCAGTTAGCTCAAGTTAGCTCAAATGTTGGGCCTTTTTTTGATTTTTTAACAAAGACAGAAGGAAAGAGTTTGACATGACACACAGCCTGCAAGAAGTGCTACATGAAAAAAAGAAAAAAACACTCGGAATACAGTGGGCCACACACATCTCAGAGCAGCATTAGCAATGGCTAAGCTAAAGAGACACCGGCATGGAGCTTTTTCTTCAAGCATCAAGTTTGGTTTGGTTTGATTTTTATTTATTTGTCAGGGACCATGTACAAAAAACATTAATCTCATAAGAGAAGAGATGCATTGTATCAGATTTAGCCAATGGCTAATTTCCATCTGCAACTAAGTAAAGTTTATTTATGAAGTGCTTTTCAGAGACATACAGTCACAAATCGCTGCACAATAAAATGGAATAAAAGGAAATTGATAGATAAAAATCATTTTAAAAATACAAAAACAAGTTAAAACACAAGATTAAAATAATTTAAAAATATCAGACTTTCCACTAGAAAGCAGTTGAAACTCAACAGAAATCCTTGTTAAACAAAAAAGTTTTCAGCTGCTTTTTAAGAGTCCACAGTCAGATAGACATATCTGGAGTGGGAGTCAATGCCAAACACCGGTCACAACCCTCCCTGTGTGCAGACGTGTCTCCGTGAAAAATAAAGCCCCGAGAATACTTTATTATATGAAAGAGATGTCAACAGTTTTACTTTGGGACATGATTTGAGGTTGAATAAGGTCAAAAAATTTGAAATATATGGGATCGTGATACTCGATTATCGCAATATTGTGATTATCATTGAATCATGATAGGATTGAATCATGACCCAAGGATCATGATCTGAATCAAATCGCAAGATCCCTCATGATTCCCAGCCCTACTAACGCACCCCCTATACCATCACAGATGCTGGCTTTGAACTTAAAGCTGATAGGCAGCTTGGTGGCGCTGTGGTTAGCACTATGGCAGCACAGTAAGGAGGTCACAAGATCGATCCCACCCCCGACCATCTGCGACCCTTCTGTGTGGAGTTTGCATGTTCTCCCCGTGTCCGCGTGGGTTTACTCCGGGTACTCCGGTTTCCTCCCACAGGCCAAAAACATGCAAGTTAGGTTAATTGGAGACTCTAAAGTGGCCCTAGGTGTGAATGTGTGTGTGAAGGGTGAAGGGATTGACGCTATACCGTGGCTGCTGCCTCATCCATCCAGGTGGATGTGCTGAATTTCCCTCTGGGGATTAATAAAGTATACAAAAAAAAATAACAATCTGTACGGTCCTTTTCCTCTTTAGCCCAGAGGACACAGCATCCATGATTTCCAAAAACAATTTGAAATGTGGACTTGTCAGACCACAGCACACTTTTCCACTTTGCGTTAGTTCATCTCAGATGAGCTCGGGCCCAACCGGCGGCCTTTCTGGGTGTTGTTGATATATGGCTTTCACTTTCCATGCTAGAGTTTTAAGTCACACTTGTAGATGTAGCGATAAGCTGTGTTAACTGACAGTGGTTTTTCAAAGTGCTCCTTAGCCCATGTGGTAGTATCCTTTAGAGAACGATGTTGGTTTTTAAAGCAGTACTGCCTGAGGGATCCAAGGTCATGGCCATTCAATGTTGGCTTTCAGCCTTGCTGCTGACGTGCAGAAATTTCTCCAAGCTCTCTCAATCTTTTGTGGATATTTTGGATTGTAGATGATGAAATGCCTAAATTTCTTGTAGCTGTACGTTGAGAAGTGTTGTTCTTAAACTGTTGGACTATTTGCCCATGCAGTTGTTCACAAAGTGGTGAACCTAGCCCCATACTTGCTTTGCTTGTAAATGACTGAGCCTCTCAGGGGTGCTCCTTTTATACCCAATCATGACACTCACCTGTTTGCAGTTAACCTGTTCAATGTGGAACCTGTGGAATGTTCCAAAAAGGTGTTTTTGAACACTCTTCAACTTGCCCAGTCTTTTCTTGCCCCTGTCTCTGCTTTTTTGGAACGTGTTGCAGGCATTACATTCAAAATGAGTGAATATTTGCAAAAACCCCCAATAAAGTTTATCATTTTCAACATTAAATATCTTGGCTTTGTAGTGTATTCAATTGAATATAAGTTTAAAAAGAATTTTAAATCATTTTTTGTTTTTATTTACATTTTACATGATGTCCCAACTTCACCAGAATCGGGCTTGTACTGTACATATATGCTCCTGATTAAAATCTTAAGACTGGGGGAAAGTTAAAAGTATTTACATTTCATGCTGGCAGATCATACCCAGGTTGTAAGTAGAGCTTCAAAATGGAAAAAGAAGAAATGGGAGCAAGAGACAAAAAACAGAGGTTTAAACTGCATTTAAACACAAATAGGTTGTTCATCAGCTGATCACTTCACGCCCTAGTGAAGTGCTGAATCTTAAGTATATCATACCTACCCTAGTATTTAAAGAGCTTTTCATTTCCGTTCATTTTGAAGTAGTCTAAAAGTACAAATTTTGTTCATATTTGTGATTTATATATCTGTATTTTATATTAGCAGTGCAATATGTAGTTTAGAAGTTTGGTTGTATAATCTACATGAATGGAGGAATGATATAACTGCATCTCTTCTAACAGACAGGAAAGCCCAGTGAGGGGTGGCGACCAGTTTTTAAAAAAAGCCTGACGTGTTTAACAA
Organism: Pholidichthys leucotaenia; assembly: GCA_020510985.1. Taxonomy (NCBI): domain Eukaryota; kingdom Metazoa; phylum Chordata; class Actinopteri; order Cichliformes; family Pholidichthyidae; genus Pholidichthys; species Pholidichthys leucotaenia. The sequence goes on along the minus strand of CM035840.1, from coordinate 20,546,862 downwards.
CAAAAGAATATGACTTGGCATCTACAGTAAGCAGCATGATTGTCAGCCGGTGCCTTTTATGTTTGGCAACTTTTTGTACAGCTGTATGTACTGACAACTGTTTGAGACAAGACAGACAGGATGACCGAGAAGATAAGGGATGTCATCGTCTAATGTACGTTACACCTCTACATAAACAAAATACCAATGAGGTTTGATGGGAAGTTCCTCCTTTCTGACACCATTCCATCCATGTGCCCTGCAATCTCTGACTGACATTTTTACGAGCCTCCATTGTATATGTGACATAGAGAAGGAGATGGGAAGTGTTCAAGGCCTAGAACGTATTCTTAAGCTCCCCCCGAAATGTTTGTATACTTCAAAGAAATCCCAACTAATCAATTCTCTTTACAAGCTCAAAATGAAGCTTTAGCACCTTCACCCAGTGAGCCGTGGGGGACCCACAGGGACCAGCTCGCTGTGGCTAAACTGCTGCACTTGTGATTATATGAGGCAGAGGTGACTAGTGTCAAGAGGGACCAGCGTGTGCTCTGTGGTGTTTCTAACTGCTGTCTGGAGACCATCCAGCCACCTGGACCCTGTTGCCCCACACGCACAAATACACAGATATAGACACACTGCAGGGTCCCCCCCCACCCTCCCAGCTGAGGCTTCCTATCACCCCTGCTGCCTCTTACAGTATTTGAGTATTTGTCACTGGAAGAGGTGTTTGTCATATCATCACCCAAAATCACAGCTATAGTTAGAAGGGACAGTGTTCGTCCTCTTATGTGAATTACTTTTTCATCACTACTAACCTTACTGTAAAGAGTGTGTTGGAGAAACGTAGTGGATGACTTCTGCTCTGCATGGAGCTAAGGGTGTGAACGAGTGAGAGAACTTTACCGTCTTTGCTGAATGGCTAAATGGTGAGTTCTTCAAATGATCACAATGTGGCGGTGGGAGATACTGCTGTGGGGGTGTTCAAAAGAGGAGTAATCTCCCACATGCTTTCTATTTTTAAGTCAAAAATTCCCACAGGGTGCTGTAACGCAGAGGAAGTAAAGCTGAAATGTATCACACAAACTACACAGATCTACACAATCATACAGCAGCACGATAGTGATCACAAACACAGATGTAAGCCACATCATGCATGAACTGTGAGACACAACTGCTTCTATATTCAGGACAGGATTGTCTTCCATCAGTTACCTGCTGTAGATGAGGCACGGTGTGTTGTTAAGCTTCCTGTCGGACTGGTACCTCCTGAAGTCCTCCCAGGCATCCTTCAGGGCCGTCAGAGCCAAAATAATACATATGGGAATGACAGCTATCTCTGGCTGGAAGGCATTCACTGGAGGGTAAAAGTTCAAAAGAGCCAAGCCCACAAAATAGATGTTGGCCCAACGGTGAAACTGCTCATATAGGTTCGTTGGGATGAAGAAAAGCAGGCTGTATTTTGTGGTTTTGATGCCATTTGATGGGAAGAAGCGGTTAGGTTGCTTCCCCTCCTCCAGTCCCTCATAGGGCAGATTAGACACCAAGTTGCGGAGCTCCTTCCCCCGTGCCCTCTGACCTCTCAGGGCATCCCTCACCAGGGTTATAGGGCTCCTCCACGTCATGACTGCCCACCTGTTTTCTTCTTTCTCCTCTTATCAACCTTTTGTCCCCATCCTATAAAAACCTGTTGTTTTAGGTAAAGGCTGTCCACCACGGCCCTCTGCTCCTTCAGTGATTGTCTGGACGTGTGTGAGGCCTGTGCTGAAACAAGTGACAGCACACCCATCCGTCCTCTGAGTCCGCCTCTTACAGGGACAGGTGTGTTGCATTCCTCACATTTAAGCCGTGAGAGGAAAGCAAGCCAACTAGTGACACCCAGAAATGTTGCTGTGAGTGCTCCGGTGACTCAGACAGTTTTGAATTTTTCTGCCACTAATCTTTTTTCAGCAGATTCACCAAAGCAGTAATGTGTTTTCATTTCAGAAATAATCCTTCACTTTTTAGCATGGTGAGTCAATGGTATTTCTGCTGATAAGTAGTCTGGCAACATTTCTATTATAACCTTTGTGGAAAATGGTAAATTAATAGTTGTAATTGTATGGTATTAGAGGAGTGGCACTGAATTGGGTTACAAGTTATTTATCTGAGAGACAACAGTTTGTGAAGATGGGAGGATATCTGTCTGGATGTATGGAAATTGCCTGAGGGGTCCCCCAGGGGTCAGTATTGGGCCCCAAATTATTTAAGATGTATATAAATGATATATTCCAAGTTTCTAAATGATTAAAAATAATATTATTTGCTGATGATCATATATTTTATTCTGGAAATAATTATAAGGAACTAATCCATACTCTAAATAATGAATTAAATAAGCTAAAAAAAATGGATGGATAGTAATAAATTATCACTAAATATAGATAAAATTAGGTAATAATATTTGGGAATTGTAAAAATAAAGAAGATATACATATTCATATAGATAATGTAATTATTGAAAATGTTAAGGAGATCAAATTTTTGGGTGTAATACTAGATGATAAAATTAGTTGGAAACCACACGTTAGATACAAAACAAAATGGCAAAAAATATCACAATTGTAAATAAAATTAAGCAAGTCCTAGATTACAAATCACTTCATATCTTGTATTGCTCATTAGTACTTCCATACTTGACCTATTGTATAGAGGTCTGGGGTAAAAATTATAAAAGTACACTTAATTCATTGCTAATATTACAAAAAAGGGCAGTCCATGTTACACACAAAGTCAGGTATCTTGAGCATGCTAATTTATTGTTTTTACATTCAAAGTTATTGAAATTACAGGATCTGGTTGATTATTATACAGCACAGTTAATGTTTAAAGTCAGTAAAAACTTTTTGCCACACAATATACAAAATCTTTTCAGTGAGAGAGAAGGGTTACAATACAATACAGTTTATGGGGGAATACAAAATTTAAAATGCACCTAGTAAGATCTACTAGGAAAAGTTTTTGTGTGTCTGTGTGTGTGGGGTAAAATTGTGGAATGGGCTGGGGGAGAAACAGGCAATGCGAAACGTGCAACCCAAGCTGACAAAAAGGCACGTGCCACTTCCGCGAACGTGGTAGAAGCTAGCGGGACCACTTCAGGTCATCGCATGGTGCGGTCCACAGCTGTCAAAAGGTGCATGAAACCTTGCAGCGGCGGGGGGGGTCTCACCAAATCCACATGGACGTGGTCGAACCTCCTGGCCGGCATTTGGAACGGCTCGAGGGGGGCTATGGTGTGCTTGTGCACTTTGGCCCGCTGATACGCGACGCAAGCTACAGCCCACTCTTTCACGTCTTTGCACAAGCGCGGCCAGATGAATTTTGCCCCCACTAGCTTCACTGAAGCGTGCACTCCCGGATGCAAAAGGAAGTGGACCAACTCAAAAACACGATGGCGCCAAGCACTCGGAACCACCAGGTGCGGGCGGCCGGTGGAGACGTCGCACAGCAAGGGAGGGCACCCTTCTTGCACCACCCTGCTCTCCAGCCTTAACCCAGTTGGCGCAGACTGGAGCACGCAAATGTCCGTGTCCCCAGCTTGCTCTGCAGCCATGGCGGGAAAATCTATCCCCATGTAGATCAGGGCAATTAACGCGTGCGACAGGCAATCAGTCACAACGTTGAGTTTACCGGCAACATGTTGAATGTCAGTAGTAAACTCCGAAATTAGGGCCAAATGCCGTTGCTGCCGGGCTGACCACGGTTCCGAGGTCTTGGACATTGCATGCGTCAGCAGCTTATGGTCCATGAACGTGGTGAACTCGCGCCCCTCCAGCCAGAACTGGAAATGGCGCATCGCCAGGTGGAAAGACAGCAATTCTCTATTCAATGTGCTGTACTTGCGTTCGTTGTCGCGCAAAGTCCGGCTAAAAAATGAGAGCGGCTGCCACGAACCTGAGACACACTGCTCCACCACTGCCCCTATGGCAACGTCAGACGCATCCGTCATGAGTGCAATCCGTGCAGACGGATCCGGGTGGGCTAACAATGTGGCATCCGCAAGTGCTGTTTTGGCGTTAGTAAAAGCCTGGACTCACTCGGGAGTCCAGTCGAAGGCTTCCACAGGCTTCTTTTTTTTAAGCACGGCATACAATGGTTGCATCAGCTGGGCTGCCCGGGGAAGGAAACGGTTATAAAAATTAACCATTCCCATTCTGTAGTGCTCTCACGGTCTGTGGGCACGGAAAGTCCGCCACAGCGCGCACCTTATCCAGTAACGGAATCGCGCCGTCCGGTGAAATGCGATGGCCCAAAAAGTCAATCACTGGCACACCGAACTGGCACTTTGCCGGGTTAACTATCAGTCCATACGCTTCCAACCTCTGGAAAATGTCTTGAGATGGGCGATGTGCTCCTCCTCGGATGCGCTGGCTACCAGGATGTCGTCTAAGTAGACAAAAATGAAGGGCAAGTCACGAAGCACTGCGTCCATCATCCTCTGGAAGGTCTGCGCCGTGCCTTTTAATCTGAACGGCATGCGTAAAAACTCAGAAAGGCCAAAATGAGTTATTACCGTTGTTTTTGGAACATCTTCTGCGTGCACTGGGACCTGATGGTAACCGCGGAACAGATCCACTTTGGAAAAAACACGCACCCCGGCCAGGTGTACTGAAAAATCCTGGATGTGTGGAATAGGATAGCGATCGTGTTCCATAGTGTTGCTCAAGTGCCAGAAATTGCCACATGGTTGCCACGACCCATCGGCTTTAGGCACCATGTGTAGTGGGGATGGATGCCCATGAGCTGTTGGAGCGCCTGACGATGCCCAACTGTTCTAAATTGGCGAACTCCTCACACGCGCTGGCCAATTTAGCTGCTTCCAGGCGGTGAGGTCACGCAAATACCAGCGGCCCTTTTTGTAGTTATGAAATGTTCGACCCCATGCTTTGTTATCATAGCCGAAAATGTCGGGACCGTGAGTGCTGAGAAACTGTGTGAGTAACTGTTGGTACTTACCCCCTGGAGCTATAACGTTAGCCAGTGTTGTCGACCCACCTCCCTGAGCTGTACAGGGCAGAGAGGCAAAAGAGACAGCATCCACTAATCTCCTATTAGCAACATCAACTAATAACCCATAAGCACATAAAAAATCTGCGCCTAAAATGGGGCTGGAACATGCAGCTATCACAAAGACCCAATGAAAGTTGCGACCATGTGAGCATATCGTCAGTGTCCGCTCACCAAATGTCCTGATGGTGGATCCGTTAGCAGCCGTGAGCTCGGGACCGCTACCTCCCGCCACCCTGTCTGCATTGACCAGTAGGATGAGGCTCTTCTGCGAGCCAGAGTCCACCAAAAACCGTCTCCAAGAACGTGTGTCTGTGACATAAAGCAGTCTGTTCCTGTTGCCATCGGTCGCAGCTGCAACCAAATTCCGACCATGCCGTCTTCCCGGCTCCTTGAATTGGCATGGCACCAGGCAGCGTTGGGCATTCGAGCCGAAACGGCGATGATAAAAATAGATCGCCCCGTTCCTTCGTCTCCTGGTGTTCGTCCGGCTACCACCCACAGCTCCTCGACCTCACTGGAGTCCCTCATGGATGCCAGTGCCACTGCCTGCACGCTGAGAGTTCTGGTCGCCGAAATGATGCGGCCCGCTTCCTGCGCCAGGACACAGTAGTCCCTGGCAACCAGCCGTGGCGAGTTGGCCAAGATTGCCCTTGCTGTAGCCGGTAGGTTCCTGAGGAACAAGTGGGCAAACAGGAAAGATTCATCGTCCTTCCCCCTCATCGCCAGCATGTGCTGCGTGAGATCCATTGCTGATCTGTCCCCTAACTCCTAACACGTTAGGAGTTTCTCTGCCCTCTCACTGTCAGAAAGGGTGTGGAGAAGCATCCTCTTGAGTGCTTCATATTTTCCTTGGGCCAGCGGCTCCTGTAGCAGGTTCATTACCTGTTGAGTGGCGCGTGCATCCAGCGTAGCAACCACGTAGTAATATCTTGTGTCGTCCGTTGTTATCCCGCAGAGTGCGAGCAGGGCTTCTATGTGCAAAAACCATGCAGTCGGGTTGTGAAGCCGGAAGTCTGTGAGCTTGACTGAGCCGGTGCACGCAGCGCCAGTGCTCTCCCTCCAGGTAATCTCCGTGACGACTCTTGGCTCACTTTCCATGGCACGTCTTAGGGTCACCACTGTGGAGAAAGGAGGCAGGCGAGGCAACGAGCTGGACGACGCAGAAACTTTATTCCTTCTCCAACATAATTTACAGCAAAAGAGAATCCCGGGTCGATGTGCATTCCTCTTTTATATCGTAATTCGCATGCATCGAGACCCGGAACTTCCGACCATAACACATTGCTATTTGAACAAAGAACTGTGTAGCATATTAACATGACATAATGCCGGCGCAGCTCCAAACACCTTCTTCTCTTAGCGGCACCGGCAGATGTTACTCTCCCCGGGGGGTGCATAGACCTAACCATCCCATCTGATACCCCCCGGTGACACCTCCTCCTTCGGTCCATTGTTCTCCCTTCCCCTTGCTTTCTCTGGGTGGAGAAAACCCCCACACTATGCCCCCACAATGTCATTATTACTAGAATATAACAACGGTATTATAGTATTATGATTGTTGTCTAGCATGGAAATATTTAAAGTATTATATTCCAGGTGGTATTATTATTATTATTATTATTGTTGTTGTTATTGTAACTACTATATGGCTACCTATTATTATGGTTATTATTATATGGTTACTGATTGCACCTAAGTATTGTAAGCCATGTGGGGGTATATTGTGGTATTTTATTTTATTTTTTTTTTTTTTTTTTTTTGTTACTTATTTGTACCCGTAGGTAGATTTGGTTTGCAGTCTGGTGACAAGCCACCGGCTGCCGGTCGCTGCGTGCGCGAGCGCCCTAAACCTACATGTTTTTGGTATGCGGGAGGAAACCGGAGAAATCCCGGAGTAAACCCACGCAACACGGGGAGAACATGCAAACTCCACACAGCTCACTGTTGGTCGGGGGCTGGGATCGAACCCACGATCTCATGATCCCCGTGATCCCCTGGCCGAGGGTAAAACTGTGCTGCCACAGTGCTAAACCGCGCCACAGACGTTGACAAAATTGTTGGTACCCCTCTGTTAATGAAAGAAAAACCCACAATGGTCACAGAAATAACTTGAATCTGACAAAACTGGTAATAAATAAAAATTCTATGAAAATTAACCAATGAAAATCAGACAGTGCTTTTGAATTGTGGTTCAACAGAATTATTTTAAAAAACAAACTCATGAAACAGGCCCGGACAAAAATGATGGTACTCCTAGAAAAGATTGAAAATAATGTGACCATAGGGACATGTTCAACCAAGATGTGTCCTCTAATTAACATCACAGGTGTCTACAAACTTGTAGTCAGTCAGTCGGCCTATTTAAAGGGTGACAAATAGTCACTGTGTTGTTTGGTGACATGGTGTGTACCACACTAAACATGGACCAGAGGAAGCAAAGGAGAGAGTTGTCTCAGGAGATTAGAAAGAAAATTATAGACAAGCATGTTAAAGGTAAAGGCTATAAGACCATCTCCAAGCAACTTGATGTTCCTGTGACTACAGCTGCACATATTATTCAGAAATTTAAGATCCACAGAACTGTAGCCAACCTCCCTGGACGTGGCCGCAGGAGGAGACGGATAATACGAATGGTAATAAAAGAGCCCAGAACAACCTCTAAACACGTTCATGGTGAACTCCAAGGTCAAGGTACATCAGTGTCAGATTGCACCATCCATCGTTGTTTGAGCCAAAGTGGACTTCATGGGAGACAACCACGGAGGACACCACTGTTGAAAACAAATCATAAAAAAGCCAGACTGGAATTTGCCAAACTGCATGTTGACAAGCCACAAAGCTTCTGAGAGAATGTCCTATGAACAGACGAGACAAAACTGGGACTTTTTGGCAAGGCACATCAGCTCTATGTTCACAGACGCAAACATGAAGCATACCAAGAAAAGAACACTGTCCCTACTGTGAAACATGGAGGAGGTTCTGTTATGTTCTGGGGCTGCTTTGCTGCATCTGGCACAGAGTGTCTTGAATCTGTGCAGGGTACAATGAAATCTCAAGACTATCAAGGTATTCTAGAGCGAAATGTGCTGCCCAGTGTCAGACAGCTTGGTCTCAGTGGCAGGTCATGGGTCTTGCAACAGGATAATGACCCAAAACACACAGCTAAAAACACCCAAGAATGGCTAAGAGCCAAACATTGGACTATTCTAAAGTGGCCTTCTATGAGCCCTGATCTAAATCCTATTGAACATCTGTGGAAGGAGCTGAAACATGCCATCTGGAGAAGGCACCCTTCAAACCTGAGACAACTGGAGCAGTTTGCTCGTGAGGAGTGGGCCAAAATACCTGCTGATAGGTGCAGAAGTCTCATTAACAGTTACAGAAATCGTTTGATTGCAGTGATTGCCTCAATGTGGCAACAAAATATTAAGTTAAAGGTACCATCATTTTTGTCCGGGCCTGTTTCATGAGTTTGTTTTTTAAAATAATTCTGTTGAATCACAATTCAAAAACATTGTCTAATTTTCATTGGTTAATTTTCATAGAATTTTTATTTATTACCACTTTTGTCAGATTCAAGTTATTTCTGTGACCATCGTGGATTTTTCTTTCATTGACAGACGGGTACCAACAATTTTGTCCACGTCTGTATATGGTGATTATGATGATGATAATATTGTCTATAATTATATTAAACATGCCAGAAGTATTTACTTATTATTATTACAATTATTATTAGATGTTGGTATTATTGTCATTATAAACCATCATTGTTGCTGTTCACCGGGCTAGGCTAATCTGTTTTTAGCTGTTTTTGACTGGCTGGCTATCCACTTCCCGCCTGGAATGTCATGGCTCCATCCCCAACGTGTGTCAGCTGTGTGTCCCTCCTTAGGAAGGTTTCTGAGTTGGAAGTGAGGCTCTCCAACCTCTATAAGATTCGGGAGGTTGAAGACCACCTTGACACTATAATTCTCGGGCGAACAACGGCCCCAGCAACCGACTCGCTAGCTGGCAGAGACAGCTACTTACCTGGGTAAATTCAACACATCGCCATCCACTTCCACCCCTGCTCCGGTCTCTTCAGATGTCCAGGACCCCAGCAATAAACACTGGCTTCAGCTTGGAGCTAAACCAAAGCCCCGGGTTGTTTTTCTCATCCTCAATGCGCGCCCTGGACCTTGGTTGGGCCAACTAGCAAACATCGGCAATTGACCAGACAGGGCCGCGCCTCTTCTCTTCCCTCGCTTCTGGAAAACAGATTCGACATCCTCTCCCTGGAAGATTTTCCCCACCTGGACATCGATCATCCGCCCATGGCCGCCCCTCCTCCTCCTCCTCCTGCTTCAGCGGCGGCCCAAACCTGCAAGCCCCAGATTAAAACTACTTTAGGTGTGCCAAATTATACACCAGCTCCAAAAAGAAGAGAGCGTATCACCCTGCCATAACAACAACATCGACAAAATTATCCTCCACTTCAGAAACCACTGACAAAGCCCCCCCCCCCCCCCCCAGACGATGTTGGTAATTGGTGACTTGATTATGAGGAACATCAGAAGCAGGTACTGTATCACTAAATTTTTTCCTGGGGCTAAAGTGTCTGACATTGAGGCTCTTACCCCTGACCTATTAAATGAATTCTCCCACGCTAAAACTGTCATTGTACATGTTGGATACAACAACATCCCAGATGAAGCGTCGGAGATCTTAAAGAGTGACTTCAGGAGCCTTCTGTCCACTCTTATGAACTGTGGCAGACGTGTGTTTATCTCTGGGCCTTCGGCACCTTTCAGACGAGGTTGCAATTATTTTAGCAGAACTCTCAGCCTTAATACCTGGTTGTGTTCTACATGTCCTACTTTTAACATTGGTTTTGTAGACAATTTCAACCTGTTTTGGAACCGCCCATCACTTATGAGGCCAGATGGCATCCATCCAAATAGACTTGGTGCATGTGTTTTAAGGGACAATCTGTTCTATTCCATTCAGCGTTTTTTAGTACAGTGACTGAAATTTGGTGCGTTAACTCACTCCAAAGTTCCTGGGTCTGCCAACCAGCCCTTCTCTGTTTCCACTTCTCATATTAATCCAAATAATCCTCACTGTTTAGCTCAGTCTTCAGTTTATAACCCCATAGAGATTGTGTCTGCCTCCCGTTACCCAAAATATTATAACCCAAGACAAATACAACATAACTTGATAAATACACGCCTTTCTGCAGCTCCTCCTCATCCGCCACCCCTCAACTTTGCCCCTGTCTTCCCCCTTAGAGAGCCTTTGTCTACTCCCCCCAAAGTTAATAAAAATATAATTTATAAACATCCCAAAGTGATTAAACAAAATGTTGGTAAAACTCAAATTAAACATCAAGTCTCTAAATTTAATAATTTGGCCTCTGTTCATCCTCATAATTTAAAAATTAAATGTGGTTTGTTAAATATTAGGTCTCTAACTCCCAAGTCTATACTAGTTCATGATCTATTAATTGATCACCAGATTGATTTAATATCCCTTACAGAGACTTGGCTAGGGCAAGATGATTATGTTGGTTTAAATGAATCAACTCCTTCTGGTTATCTAAACTATCATAATCCCAGAAATTCTGGTCGTGGAGGTGGAGTAGCAGCAATTTTCCATTCTAAATTACTAGGTAATGTAAAGTAAAAATCATGTTTTAATTCCTTTGAGGGCCTGGTCCTCAGTATGGGGCATGTTAGCAATCTTAGCTTAAACCCAGTTTTCTTTGCCATAGTTTCCCATCCCCCATCAGCCTACTCAGAGTTTTTATCCGAATTTGCCGAATTTTTAGCTGATTTAGTGCTGAAATCAGAAATCATGTTGATGTAGATAGTGACTGTCTTAATAAGGCATTCAATTCAATATTAGACTCAATGGGGTTTTCCCAGAAAGTAGAAAATTCTACCCATTTTCTCCACCACACATTGGACCTTGTTCTGACTTATGGTATAGAAATAGAAAAATCTGGTAGTGTCTCCTCATAATCCTGTACTGTCAGACCATTGTCTGTTAACCTTTGATTTCACTATTTCTGATTATTTGACTCCTAAAGAAAAATATTACTACAGCAGATGTCTTTCAGATGATGTTACCAAATTTTTGCAGATTGTCTCCTCTATACCATGGGTAATACAACGAAAATAAAAGATGGAGAGCCTGCTCCTTCCGTAATTGATAGCATGGTAGATAGTGTTACAGCCTCTCTGCATTAGACTCTAGACTTGGTGGCCCCTTTAAAAAAGAAAAAGTCTAACCAGAGATTTCTAGCCCCTTGGTTTAACACAGAAACTCGTAGCTTAAAACAGAAGACTCGTCAATTAGAAAGAAAATGGCGTTCCACTAATTTAGATGAATTCTATTTAGCATGGAGAAATCATCTCCTAATTTATAAAAAAATCTCTTAGAAAAGCTAGAACAAGTTATTACTCTGCATTAATAGAAGAGAATAAGAATAATCCCAGGTTTCTTTTCAACACTATAGCCAGGCTGACAAAGAGTCAGGATTCTGTCAATCCTCGCACCCCACTAGAGCTTTCTAGTCAGGACTTTTTGAACTTTTTGAATCATAAAATTTTATCTATTAGAGATAAAAATCAGTCGGATTCTTCCCACTGTAACCTTAAGTACAGCAACTACTACAGCTCCTTCAATTGATATCTGTTTAGATAAGTTTACTCCAATTGACCTTTTAGAGTTAGATAAAATAATCTCCTCATCCAAGCCTTCTACTTGTCTTTTAGACCCTATTCCTACCAGGTTATTTAAAAAAGACTTCCCATTTATTGGTAGCCGTATTCTTCAAATAATCAATTCTTCTTTAACTTCCCGCTCTCCCCAGATATCCTGCCGTTGTGTCCCTGGGCAAGACACTTCACCCGCATTGCCTCCAGTGCCCATAACACTGGGTAAGAATGTATATAAATGTTCGGTGGTGGCCGGAGAGGCCGTTGCCACGGATTGGCAGCCACGTTTCCGTCAGCCTGCCCCAGGGCAGCTGTGGCTACAGTAGTAGCTTGCCACTACCATTGTCTGTCTGGAGTGAATGAATAATGTATCTACTTGTAAAGCATCTTTGAGTGTCTATGATAAAGCGCTATATAAATCTGATGCATTATTATTATTATAACTTTAGGTCATGTACCGCAGGCTTTTAAAATTGCTGTAATTAAACCCTCACTCAAAAAGCCAATGCTCAATCCAGGAGTTTTGGCTAACTCGACGAATCTCTAATCTGCCTTTCATTTCAGAAATCTTAGAAAGAGTTGTTGCTACGCAATTATTTGACCACTTGCGGGGAAATGGTTTATTTGAAGAGTTTCAATCTGGGTTCAGAATTCATCACAGCACTGAAACAGCCTTAGTGAAGGTCACTAATGACCTCCTTATCGCATCTGATAATGGACTCGTTTCTGTACTTGTCCTTTTAGATCTTAGTACAGCCTTTGATACTATCGATCATGATATTCTACTTGATAGACTAGAACAATATGTTGGACTAATTGGAACATCGCTGCAGTGGTTTAGATCTTATTTGTCCGATAGACTTCAGTTTGTTTATATCAATAATGACTTTTCTTCCAACTCTAAGCTCAGTCATGGAGTTCCACAGGGATCTGTGTTAGGCCCTACTCATTTTAGTTTATATATGCTTCCGTTAGGCAACATCATTAGAAAGCACTGTATACATTTTCATTGTTACGCAGATGACATACAATTATACCTGTCAATGAAGCCCGATGATTGTAATCAATTTGCCAAGTTAGAGGCCTGTCTTAAGGAAATCAAAGCTTGGATGACTTGTAATTTTCTGCTATTAAACCCAGATAAGACTGAAGTCATTCTTGTTGGTCCAAAAAAACCTTAGAAATACCTTTCCAAATCAAACTCTTAATTTGGATGCTGCTACTCTTCTTTCTTCTTCTAAGACTGCCTTCTATCATCTGCGCAATATTACCAAGATTAGGAGCATCTTGTCTCTGAATGATGCTGAGAAACTGATCCACGCTTTTGTTAGCTCTAGATTAGATTATTATAACTCGTTATTTTCAGGTTGTCCTAAAATATCTTTAAAAAGTCTTCATTTGATCCAAAATGCTGCTGCAAGAGTTTTAACTGGTTCTAGAAAGAGAGATCATATCTCTCCGGTTCTGGCCTCCCTTCATTGGCTTCCCATAGAGTTTAGAATTAAGTTTAAAATCCTTCTTCTCACTTACAAAGCTCTTAATAATCAGGCCCCCTTTTATATAAAAGATCTGATATTACCCTATCATCCTAACAGAGCACTACGCTCCCAAAATGCTGGATTACTTGTAATACCTAGAATCTCCAAAAGTACAATGGGAGGCAGAGCCTTCTGCTATCAAGCTCCTTTCCTGTGGAACCAGTTACCAATCTGGGTTCTGGAGTCAGACTCGATCTCTGTTTTTAAGAAGAGGGTAAAAACCTTCCTCTTCAATATAGCCTACAAATAGGGAGGGATCTTGTGTCTCTTAACCCCCCCCCCCCTTTGTTTTGCTGTTAATAGATTTAGACTGCCGGGTGACCTCCAATAATGTACTTGGCTTCTCTCCGTTAATGTTTGCTCTCTTTATGTCTGTTCTTTTCATCTTCTCTATCCCCTCACTCCCCAGCCAGTCGCAGCAGATGACTGCCCCTCCCTGAGCCTGGTTCTGCTAGAGGTTTCTTCCTGTTAAATGGGAGTTTTTCCTCTCCACCGTCGCTAAGTGCTTGCTCACAGGGGATCGTCTGATTGCTGGGGTCTTTCTGCAATTGTGGGGTTTTCCCTACATTTGAAAGTGCTATGAAATGACTGTTGTTGTGATATGGCGCTATATAAATAAAGTTGAATTGAATTGAATACAACTATTGACAAGTTCAAATCGTGACTACCTATGCCTGTCAGGAACCTGGTTAACCCCAGCAACACCTCCAACTGTTTTCAATGTACCAGGTTACAATACCTAAAGACAAGACAGAAAAGATGGCAGGGGAGGAGGGGTCATGATTTATGTAAAGGATGGTTATCAGTGTACACAACCTGACATCGCTGAAAATACACTAGAATGTGTTGGAGTTAAAGTTGTACTATTACCAGAAATGTCTTTTGCTTTGATTGTGATCTATCAACCTTCATCCTCTAAGGATACATTCTTTAATTGTCTATCAAATGTATTGAAGCAGTTTGGCAACAAAGAGTTCATCCTCATGGGTGATTCCAACTTAAACTGACTTTGTAAAACAGAAATTAAAGGACATCACCAATAAGTTTCCTATGGATTAGATGATCAGTAACCCAACTAGAATAACCCATTCATCTCAAACTCTCCTTGATTTGATCTTTACCAACAAACCTGACAGCATAACAAAAAACTACAATCTAATTACTGGCATGTCTGACCATAATCTCATTTTAGTAGTACGCAAGTTGTCAAAATCACCATACAAAAAGCCTACTGATGGTGGAAAATATAGTTCATACATACCAAAGAAAAACATAGAATCATTTGAAAATGAGTTACAGCACGTAAAGTGAAATGAAATAAATTGTGATATAAACTGTGAAGAGACATGCGAAAATATGATATCAACAAAGAAATGATCTCAAAATATAAAATAACACTATCTAAGCACACGAGAAAACAGGATCTATCTTGACTAAATGAAAAATTATGGAATCATGAAAAAAAGGGATTTAGCTTTTAAAAAATGGCTAAAAACTGGTTTAAGTAAGATAGACTGATTTTTAAAAGCCTCAGAAATGAAGTCACCATGCAGCTCCATAAAGCAAAAGTGGAATCGGTACAAGAACTGGGTCTGAATTTTACCCAAACATACCCGCACCAAATTAAAATAAATCATGAAACTGATCTAAACCTTAAACCCACAAATGCGGTAAAGCTTAACAAAATTTTTATCATCTCTAGCAAGTTCCAGAGCTAAGGATATTCATGGACTAGACACTGTATTCTTGAAAAAACATAAAGATACTTTAATAATTCCAATTACAGAACTAATAAATCAATCAGTACATGAAAAAATCCTGATGCACTGAAACCTGCCATTGTAACCCTCATACACAAAGCCAGAGACAAACAGAAAATTAGTAATTATAGGCTGATAAGTATACTTCCTGTTTTGTCAAAAGCCACTGAAAAGGTGGTAGTAGACCAACTGGTAGAACATCTCGAATCTGCCCAGCTGCATTCCATGCAGTTTGTGTTATGAATCCTCGTGTGCCATTACGCGGCACACAGAGGACAGAATAAGAAGCCCACGAGCAAGTTAAGCGACTGTATGGAACGGGTGTCGCAGGTGGAGCTCCGAATTTCCAGTGCTGAGGATGACGTCACCGGCCTACAATTAAAGGTGCGCACATTGGAATTAAAAAATAAACGTCTGGAAGATAATGTTCTGGATTTAGAATCCCGGTCGAGACGGAACAACCTGAGGCTGGTGGGTCTCCCGGAGAGAACGGAGGGTCTGGATCCATGTTCCTTTTTGGAAAAGTGGATCCCAGAAGCGCTGAACAACGCGGAGATGCAGTCATCAGTTGTTCTGGAAAGCGCCCACCGAATTGGCCCACCGAGAGATAACAAGGCAGCACCAAGGACGCTGATTATGAAGTTCCTCAGCTACAGAGACAGGATGACGATCTCCAATGCGGCGCGAGCCAAAGGAGAAATTAAATACCAGGATCAACAGGTGCGGTTCTATCCAGATTTGGCCACAGGAATCCAACAATTAAGGAAATAGTTCGACCCTGCCCGTAAAGAGCTGCGCAACCGTAGGATTCGTCATGGAGTGATTTATCCTGCAAGACTGTTGGTCACGTATAAGGGCAGAACCCACATCTTCAAGACCCCTGAGGAGGCGCAGGAGTTCATCAAGAAGATCCAAGAGAGACTGGTGGGAGCTAAGCATGAACAAAATATAAGGTAGAATATTTAAGCATTTGCACAGACATCTGACTGATCTGAAGCATATAGCAAGTTTACAAACTATAGATTGTATTATATATTAAAAAAAAATCCTATGATGTACAAAGTTGCTATAAAATTTAGGAGTTAAGTTGGAAAACTACAGAAGAGAGTTAATGTTACATCATTAAAAGCAGTAGAGTTAGGGTGATTGAGAGGAGAAAGAAAGAGTGGTTTTGACTGATCCTCGCGGGTGTGGAGCAGTCAATGGCTATAGCGGGAGACGGAATTTTTTTTTTATTTTGGGGGGGATTACCACGAATGTGGGAAGGGGGAATTTGTTTGTGTGTAGTTTGTAGGATGAATGTTCAACCACTCATGTTTTTGCTTCTCTGTGTGAGCATGTTTACATTGCAAGGTAATCTCAAATGCCTTATTGATCATAGACCAAAGCGTTAATCTCAATTTAACCTCATGGAATTGCAGAGGTCTACAAAATTTAAAAAAACTTAAACAAGTTATGAATAAAATAAAAAACATGGGTTCAAAAATTGTGTTTTTACAAGAAACTCATCTAATAGAGGAGGATGTAAAAAGAATTAGGAGAAGATGGCAAGGAAGTGTATTCACCTCATCATTTTCATCCCGAGCCAGGGGAGTTATGACTCTCATACATAAATCAGTCCCATTCCAAGTGAAAAATGTAATTGGTGACAAATTTGGAAGATATCTAATCATTCAAGGATCTTTGTTATTAGAAAATATAAATTTGGTGAACTTATACGGTCCCAATATAGATGACCAAAATTTCTTTACTAATTTATTCCTTATTTTATCTTCACTTACAGGGCAACATATAATAGCAGGGAATTTTAATTGTACATTGAATCCTGGTATAGATAGATCAACAGGACTGGACTGTACGCACAATGGATGCAGGATGATCATTAATCATTTTATGAAAGAATTGAGATTGCTAGATATATGGAGAGAAATGAAACCACAAGTTAAAGCCTATTCTTTTTTTTTCCACAATATCTTTATTGAACCTTTTTTTTTTTTTAACAAACATGATACAAACAATCAAACACTAACACTAAAGTACTACAAAAAAAAAATGCACTAAAAACACCAACAACCACCAACAAAATCAAGTCTTCAACAATGCTCCTCTGTTTAGTCTAGACAATCCAATACATAAGTATACATATTATGTTCACCAGTTTGGAATTTACAAGGTCCACACACATCATTCACCTTCTTCTTCAAGAGTTATGTTTAAATTTTTTACATAATCAATAAAAGGTCTCCATATATTCTAAACACAATTTCCTTTGATTTCAGTATATATGTTATTCTTTCTAATGGAAGGTTTGTTAACATCTGTCTTAACCACTGAGTCACATCTGGTCTATAAGTCTTTTTCCATAATAGTGCAATACATTTTTTGGCATTAAGCAAACTGAGGTCTATGAATGTTCTTTCACTTTTATTAAAATTATGCTTTTCTGGGTACAGACCCAACAAAAACAGTTTAGGATTCAATATGATTTGTTTTGAGATTATTTTTTCAATTGTTACCCTCACCTCTTCCCAAAACATTCTTATTAATCTACATTCCCATAAACAATGAAATAGGGTTCCTTTACTTTCCATGCATTTTGTGCATGTATCTGGTATATTTTTGTTATATCTATTTAACTCCTCCGGTGTAACATACATCCGCATTAACCATTTGAAATGTATCAATTTAAGGCGTGCATTTATTGATTTGGTTTGAGCTTCTGTACAAGCCAATTCCCATTGTTCCTCTGAAATTTCAATTTGCAGATCTTCTTTCCAGTAGTTTAATCTTTTCAGTGAATTTTCACTTGAAGATAGTGTCAATGAGTTATAAAACTCTGAAATAATACCCTTTCTTTTACTATCTTTCATCATCATTTTTTCCAAGGATGAATAAATAGGTCGAGTGAGAGCTTTATTTTGATTTGATCGAATAAAGTTTCTAAGTTGAAGATATTTAAAAAAATGTGTTCTATTGAGATTAAATTTGATCCTCAGCTCTTCAAAAGACATTATGTTGTCTGCACATGGCAAATATAAATCCTGAATCTTTTGTATCCCTTTTAAATTCCATACTTTAAATACAGCATCCGCTCTCCCTGGTTTAAAATATTGATTACCCCATATTGGACTAAATTGTGACAATAACTGTGGTTCTTTTAAATAGTTTTTAGCTTCACACCATATTTTGATCATATGCTTTACAAATGGATTTTTAACTTGTTTTTGTAATTTTTTTGCCGAATCTGAGTATATGAATATGGGAAGAGGTAAAGGTAAATTGTATGATTCCATTTCAGTCCAGTGAGGGAGATCATTTGATGAAAAATAATATGTCATAGACCTCAGTTGTGCTGACCAATAATACAACATAAAATTTGGACATTTCAGACCTCCACGATCAAATGGTAAATATAATAAAGACAAACGTAATCTAGCCCTCCTGTTGTTCCATATAAATTCCACTAACTTTTTTTTTATTCTTGAGAATAGATCTAAAGGTGGTGATAAGGGAATGTATTGAAATAAATAAAGTATTTTAGGTAAAATATTACTTTTAAGTATATTGATTCTCCCGATCATCGACATTGGTAGTGACATCCATCTCTGAGTTAACTCATTGATATCTGACATTAAGGCTTCATAGTTGACACTGGCGACTGATTCTAGCTTAGGCATAATTTGGATTCCTAAATATTTAAACTGATTTACAACATTGAATTGATTTACCTCAGGGGCTGGGTAATTTCTCTGGGTCTCATTTAGCATTAATATTGAAGATTTAGTTTTATTTATTTTATATCCTGATATTTCCCCAAAATTCTTTATTAAATTCAACAAGGTCGGAATTGATTTTTTTAGATTCGACATAAACAAAATTATATCATCGGCGTACAGGGAGATTTTATGTTCTGTTGGTCCAACTTTAATTCCATATATTTGTGAATGTAAACGTATCGCTATCGCTAAAGGTTCAATTGCCATAGTAAACAGTAAAGGTGAAAGTGGACAGCCTTGTCGACATCCTCTATTGATTTTTATTGGTTTTGAAATATTGTTATTTGTTAGGATTTCTGCTGTAGCATTATTGTATATTATTTGAACCCATTTTATGAAATTATTTCCAAGTCCAAACCTTTGTAGGACTTCAAAAAGAAAGGGCCATTCAACTCTATCAAAGGCCTTTTCGGCGTCCAATGATAGGAGAGCTGTATCCGGTGCTTCTTTATTAAAATAAATAATATTAAATAGTCTTCTTACATTATGGAAGCCTTGTCTACCCTTTATAAAGCCATTCTGATCTCGATTAATAATATTTGGTAAAATTTCTTGTATTCGTCTTGCTAAAATTTTACAGATTATCTTAAGGTCGGCGTTTAATAGGCTTATTGGTCTCATATTTTCACATTTATTAGAGGGCTTACCTGGTTTTGGCAGCAGTATAATTAAGGCATTATTTATGTATGATGGTAAATTATTATTTTGAAATGCTTCTAAAACCATTTCCAAAAAAGGTTTTATTAATTTATTCTTAAATTTTTTATAAAGGTCAACTGGAAGACCATCTGGTCCTGCACTTTTTCCTGATTTCATATTATCAATGGCTAGCCCAACTTCTTCTTGACTAATTTTAGACTCCAATATCTCCCTGTTTTCATTTGGAATACACGGTATAGATAGTTCGTTCAAAAACCCATTTAGTTTTGTTAAATCAGGTTCATTTTTGGTATCATATAATTTTTCATAGTAATCTCTAAAGGCTCTATTAATTTCTAAAGGATCTATAACTACCTGTCCGTTACTTATAATACTGGTAATTGGTGTTTTAATTTCCAATTGTTTAATCTGCCATGCTAATAATTTTCCTGATTTTTCACCTTGTTCATAAAAAGATTGTTTCAATCTTAGGACAGCCAGTCCTTGTCCTTACAATTAAGGCATTATTCATGTATGGTGGTAAATTACTATTTTGAAATGCTTCTAAAACCATTTCCAAAAATGGTTTTATTAATTTATTCTTAAATTTTTTATAGAGGTCAACTGGAAGACCATCTGGTCCTGCCCTTTTTCCTGATTTCATATTATCAATGGCTAGCCCAACTTCTTCTTGACTAATTTTAGACTCCAGTATCTCCCTGTTTTCATTTGGAATACACGGTATAGATAATCCATCCAAAAACCCATTTAGTTTTGTTAAGTCAGTTTCATTTTTTGTATTATATAATTTTTCATAATAATCTCTAAAGGCACTATTAATTTCTAAAGGATCTACAACTGGCTGTCCGTTAATTGTAACGGAAATGGTTTTAGAAGCATTTCAAAATAGTAATTTACCACCATACATGAATAATGCCTTAATTGTACTATTGCCAAAACCAGGTAAACCCTCTAATAAATGTGAAAATATGAGACCAATAAGCCTATTAAATGCTGACCTTAAGATAATCTGTAAAATTTTAGCAAGACGACTACAAGAAATATTACCAAATATTATTAACCGAGATCAGAATGGCTTTATAAAGGGAAGACAAGGCTTCCATAATGTAAGAAGACTATTTAATATTATCTATTCTAATAAAGAAGCACCGGATACAGCTCTCCTATCATTGGACGCCGAAAAGGCCTTTGATAGGGTCGAATGGCCCTTTCTTTTTGAAGTTTTACAAAGGTTTGGAATTGGAAATAATTTCATAAAATGAGTTCAGATAATATACAATAATGCTACAGCAGAAATCCTAACAAACAGCAATATTTCAAAATCAATAAATATCAATAGAGGATGTCGACAAGGCTGCCCACTTTCACCTTTACTGTTTACTACTCTGCACTGTGTGTGTTTATATATTTGCATATTTATTCCATCTAGCTACAATGCTCCGTACTGTGGGTGTTTATATATTTATATATCTACATATTATTCCATCTAGCTACATTGCTCCGCACTGTGTGTGTTTATATACTTGCATATTTATTCCACCTAGCTGCAATGCTCCGTACTGTGGGTGTTTATATATTTACATATTTATTCCATCTAGCTACAATGCTCTGCACTGTGTGTTCATATATTCATATATTTATTCCATCCAGCTACAATGCTCTGCACTGTGTGTCTGTGTGTGTGTGTATATATATATATTTTATAGTAATACGTACATATGTTTATTAGCTGCTCTTGCTTGCTTGTTTTTTTTTTCTTGCCTTCTGATTGTTGCTCTGAGTGTTGCTATCCCTGTGCTGTTGCAATCCTGGAATTTCCCCATTGTGGGACTAATAAAGGCTTATCTTATCTTATCTTATCTTACTATGGCAATTGAACCTTTAGCGATGGCAGTACGTTTACATCCACAAATATATGGAATTAAAGTAGGACCAACAGAACATAAAATCTCCCTGTATGCCGATGACATAATTTTGTTTATGTCGAATCTTAAAAAATCAATTCCGACCTTGTTGAATTTAATAAAGAATTTTGGGGAAATATCAGGATATAAAATAAATAAAACTAAATCTTCAATATTAATGCTAAATGAGACCCAGAGAAATCACCCAGCTTCTGAGGTAAATCAATTCAATGTTGTAAATCAGTTTAAATATTTAGGAATCCAAATTGTGCCTAAGCTAGAATTAGTCGCCAGTATCAACTATGAAGCCTTAATGACAGACATTAATGAGTTACTTCAGAGATGGATGTCATTACCAATGTCGATGATCGGGAGAATCAACATACTTAAAAGTAATATTTTACCCAAAATACTTTATTTATTTCAATACATTCCTTTACCACCACCTTCAGATCTATTCTCAAGAATTAAAAAAAAGTTAGTGGAATTTTTATGGAACAATAGGAAGGCTAGATTACGTCTGTCCTTACTATATTTACCATTTGATCGTGGAGGTCTGAAATGTCCAAACTTTATGTTGTATTACTGGTCAGCACAACTGAGGTCTATGACATATTATTTTTCATCAAATGATCTCCCTCACTGGGCTGAAATGGAATCATACAATTTACCTTTACCTCTTCCCATATTCATATACTCAGACTCGGCAAAAAAATTACAGAAACAAGTTAAAAATCCATTTGTAAAGCATATGATCAAAATATGGTGTGAAACCACAAAATATTTAAAAGAACCACACTTACTGTCACAATTTAGCCCAATATGGGGTAATCAATATTTTAAACCAGGGAGAGCGGATGCTGTATTTAAAGTGTGGAATTTAAAAGGGATTCAAAAGATTCAAGACTTATATCTGTCATGTTCAGATAACATAATGTCTTTTGAAGAACTGAGGATCAAATTTAATCTTAATAGAACACATTTTTTAAAATATCTTCAGCTTAGGAACTTTATTCGATCAAATCAAAATAATGCTCTCATCCAACCTACTTATTCATCCTTGGAAAAAATTTTGACGAAAGATAGTAAGAGAAAGGGTATTATTTCAGAGTTTTATAACTCATTGACACTATTCTCAAGTGAAAACTCACAGAAAAGATTGAATTATTGGAAAGAAGACCTGCAAACTGAAATCTCAGAGGAACAATGGGAATTGGCTTGTACAGAAGCTCAAACCAAATCAATAAATGTACGTCTTAAATTGATACATTTTAAATGGTTAATGCGGATGTATGTTACACCGGTGGAGTTAAATAGATATAACAAAAACATACCAGATACGTGCACAAAATGTATGGAAAGTAAAGGAACCCTATTTCATTGTTTATGGGAATGTAGAAAAATCAGAATGTTTTGGGAAGAGGTGAGGGTAACAATTGAAAAAATAATTTCAAAACAAATCATATTGAATCCTAAATTGTTTTTGTTGGGTCTGTATCCAGAAAAGCACAGCTTTAATAAGAGTGAAAGAGCATTCATAGACCTCAGTTTGCTTAACGCCAAAAAATGTATTGCACTACTGTGGAAAAAGACTCATAGACCAGATGTGACTCAGTGGTTAAGACAGATGTTAACCAACCTTCCACTTGAAAGAATAACATACATACTGAAATCAAAAGAAATTGTGTTTGAGAATATATGGAGACTTTTCATTGATTATGTAAAGAATTTAAACATAACTCTTGAAGAAGAAGGTGAATGATGTGTGTGGACCTTGTAAATTCCAAACTGGTGAATGTATAATATGGATACTTATGTAATGTAATACTTATGTAACAATTTACCATTCCAAATTACTAGTTAATGTAAAGCAAAAAACATGTTATAATTCCTTTGAGGGCCTGGTCCTCAGTATTGGGCACTTTAGCAATTTTAGGTTAAACCCAATTTTATTTGCCATAGTTTATCGTCCCTCATCAACTTACTCAGAATTTTTATCCGAATTTGCTGATTTCTTAGCTGATTTAGTGCTGAAATCTGATAGAATAATTATAGTAGGGGACTTTAATATACATGTGGATGTAGATAGTGACTGCCTTAATGTGGCATTCAATTCAATATTAGATTCGATTGGGTTTTCTCAGAAAGTAGGAAATTCTACTCATTACCTCCACCATACATTGGACCTTGTTTTGACATATGGCATAGAAATAGAAAATCTTGTAGTGTCTCCTCATAACCCTGTACTGTCAGACCATTGTCTGTTAACCTTTGATTTTACTATTTCTGACTATTTGGCTCCTAAAGAAAAATATTTTTACAGTAGATGCCTCTCAGATGATGCTGTTTCCAAATTTATGCAGATTGTTTCCTCTATGCCATGTGTCAACACAACGGAAATAAGCTATAGACAGCTTGCTCCTTCTGTAATTGATAGCATGGTGGATAGTGTTTCAGCTTCTCTGCATCAGACTCTAGACTTGGTGGCCCCCTTAAAAAAGAAAAAGTCTAATCAGAGATTTCTAACTCCTTGGTTCAACACAGAAACTCGTACCTTAAAACAGAAGACTTGTCAATTAGAAAGAAAATGGCGCTCTACTAATTTAGATGAAATCTATTTAGCTTGGAGAAATCATCTTTTAATTGATAAAAAATCTCTTAGAAAAGCTAGAATGAGTTATTACTCTGTATTAATAGAAGAGAACAAGAATAATCCCAGGTTTCTTTTCAGTACTGTAGCCAGGTTGACAAAGAGTCAGGACTCTGTCAATCCTTGCATTCCCTTAGAGCTTACTAGTCAGGACTTTATGAACTTTTTCAATAATAAAATTTCATCCATCAGAGATAAAATCAATCAGATTCTTCCCACAGTTAACTTAAATGCTGTAACTGCTACAACTCCTTCTATTGATGTCTGTCTTGATGAGTTTACTCCAATCGACCTTTGTGAGTTAGACAAAATAGTTTCCTCATCCAAACCTTCAACTTGTCTTTTAGACCCTATTCCTACCAGGTTATTTAAAGAAGTCTTCCCACTTATTGGTAGCTTTATTCTTCATATAATCAATTCTTCATTAACTTTAGGCCATGTACCGCAGGCTTTTAAAACGGCTGTAATTAAACCCTTACTCAAAAAGCCAACGCTAGATC
This sequence comes from Pholidichthys leucotaenia, assembly GCA_020510985.1. Lineage (NCBI taxonomy): Eukaryota > Metazoa > Chordata > Actinopteri > Cichliformes > Pholidichthyidae > Pholidichthys > Pholidichthys leucotaenia. The sequence continues at coordinate 20,522,345 of CM035840.1, read as the reverse complement.
CAGGAGCTTTAACTAACTATAGACCAATCTCTAATCTCCCTTTCATTTCAAAAATCTTAGAAAGAGTTGTTGCTACGCAATTATTTGACCACCTGCAGGGAAATGGTTTACTTGAAGAGTTTCAATCTGGGTTTAGAATCCATCATAGTACTGAAACAGCCTTAGCGAAGGTCACTAACGACCTCCTCATTGCATCTGATAATGGACTAGTTTCTGTACTTGTCCTTTTAGACCTTAGTGCAGCTTTTGATACTATCGATCATAATATTCTACTTGATAGATTAGAACACTATGTTGGACTTAATGGAACTTCGTTGCAATGGTTTAGATCTTATTTATCTGATAGGTTCCAGTTTGTTCATGTAAATAATGAGTTTTCTTTCAACTCAAAGCTTAGTCATGGAGTTCCACAGGGATCTGTGCTAGGCCCTACTCTTTTTAGTTTATATATGCTTCCGTTAGGCAACATTATTAGAAAGCACTGTATACATTTTCATTGTTATGCAGATGACACACAATTATACCTGTCAATGAAGCCAGATGATAGTAATCAATTAGCCAAGTTAGAAGCCTGTCTTACGGAAATCAAAGCTTGGATGACTTGTAATTTCCTGCTATTAAATTCAGATAAGACTGAAGTCATTCTTGTTGGTCCAAAAAACCTTAGAAATTCCTTTCCAAATCATTTTTTTTTTTTTTTTTTTTTTTCTCTCGGCGCCACACCAGTAGGCTGCCTTTTGCAACAGCGGCTCGATTCCGAGTCTTTTTCCCTTCCTCTCTCTTTTGATCCGTCTTTTTTTTTCACCCCACTTATATCACGGACACACAGATCGTCCTAAATGTCTCCTGAGCCGGTGGACGGAGCCACTGTTTATAGCAGGATACGATACAGCAGAGAACAGCTGCTAGCATTCAACCGCCACCCGGTCCCATTGGAAAAACTCGACATACCGAGAGAACTGAGGCGAAAACGCACCGGCTGCCGGGCTAGAGTAAGGCGGAGGACAAAAAATATAAGGTACAGACCCTCCCTTCCATCTGTTGTCATGGGAAATGTACGGTCGATACTGGGAAAGTTAGATGAGCTAGCGGCTATCTCCCGTTATGATAGCACATACCGGGAGTGCTCTCTCCTTTTGTTTACTGAGACGTGGCTAACTGAACTAGCAGCAGATGCTAACATTGAGCTGGAGGGTTTTCACATGATACGAGCTGACCGAACACCAGACAGTGGCAAGGCTAGGGGCGGTGGAGTGATAATGTATGTTAACAACAACTGGTGCAGACCGGGACATATCACTGTTAAACAACGACACTGCAGCAAAGACATTGAGTTGCTAGCTGTTAGCATGAGGCCTACATATCTCCCGAGAGAACACTCACACGTGATCTGCATTGTTGTTTATGCAAATCCGACGGCGAACGCTGGGACAGCACGTGACGTCATCCATTCAGTAACCAGCAGGCTGCAGACAGAACACCCAGATGCTCTTCTCCTCATCTCAGGCGATTTCAACCATGTTTCACTGTCTCCCATTCTACCCACGTTCACCCAGTATGTCACATGCCACACTAGAGACAATAAAACACTGGATTTATTCTACGCAAACAATAAGGAGGCGTACACCTCATCACAACTCCCCCCACTCGGGAGATCGGATCACAACTTGGTTCATCTCCGGCCGGTGTACAAACCCCTAGTGCACAGACAACCTCCGGCCATGCACACTGTGGAGTTATGGTCTGAGGAGACAATGGACACCCTAAAGGGCTGTTTTGAAGCCACCGCCTGGAAGCAGCTCTGCGATCCACATGGTGAGGACATCGATGGCCTCATTCACACCTTCACGGGCTACCTCAGCTTCTGTGTGGACAAATCCGTTCCCACCAAGACCATACGGCGTCACTCAAACAACAAACCCTGGATCAACCCTGAGATAAAAACACTTCTGAGAGAGAAGAAGAGGATCTTCAGGTCAGGGAACAGGGAGATGCTGAAGTCCGTACAGAGGGAGCTGAGGAGAAAGATCAGAGAAGGCAAGGACAGCTTCAGGAAGAAGATGGAGGACAAGCTGCAACAGAGCGACATCAGCGGGGTCTGGAGAAACCTCAAAACCATCTCGGGGCTCCAGAATACCTCCCCCCAGGCCACAGGGGGCAGGGAGTGGGCGAACAACCTGAATCTGTTTTTCAATAGATTTGACCAACCGCCCTCCCCCCTGACTGCACAACAACCACTGCTGCCTCTAAAGAAATCAAGTCCTGCTGCCCACTCCCCACTCCACCAACACCCCCCCACTCCCAACACACAGCCCCCCATCCTGACCCTGACCAGGACCCAGGTGAGGACGGAGCTGAGGAAGATCAAGGCGAGGAAGGCGCCGGGACCGGACGGCATCAGCGCAAAGCTCCTCAAGTCCTGTGCAGACCAGCTGTGTGGGATTGTGACGTATATCTTCAACATGAGCCTGAAACTGGGGAGGGTACCACAGCTGTGGAAAACATCTTGTGTGGTACCTGTACCAAAAACTTCCCACCCCAAAGACCTGAACAGCTACAGACCGGTGGCCTTGACGTCCCACTTGATGAAGACCCTGGAGAGACTGCTCCTTGCTCACCTCCGCCCCCTGGTGGAACCAGCGATGGATCCACTCCAGTTCGCCTACCAGCATGGCATTGGGGTGGAGGATGCGGTGATCTTCCTCCTTCACCGTTCTCTGTCCCACCTGGAGAAGCCCGGGAATATGGTGAGGATCATGTTCTTTGACTTCTCCAGTGCTTTCAACACCATCCAACCGATGATCCTGAAGGACAAGCTGCTGCGCGCAGGGGTGGACCAGCACCTGTCATCATGGATCCTGGACTACCTCACGAACCGGCCTCAGTTTGTGAGAACCCGGGACTGTGTGTCCGACACGATCATCAGTAGCACGGGGGCCCCCCAGGGAACGGTGCTGGCTCCCTTCCTGTTCACTCTTTATACTGCGGACTTCTCACACAACACAACACACTGCCATCTACAGAAGTTCTCTGATGACTCTGCGATCGTTGGCTTCATCTCCAATGGAGATGAAGCTGAGTACAGAGGGCTTATCCAGGACTTCGTGGACTGGTGCCATCGGAACTGCCTCCAGATCAACGCGAGGAAAACTAAGGAGCTGGTGGTGGACTGTCGCAGGCATGGGCAGCCCCTCACAGTACCAGTAAATATACAGGGAACAGACATCGAGATGGTGACATCCTATAAGTACCTGGGTATTCATCTGAACAATAAACTAGACTGGTCACACAATACTGATGCACTCTACAAGAAGGGACAGCGCAGGCTGTTCCTGCTGAGGAGACTCAGGTCTTTTGGTGTACAAGGGGCGCTGCTGAAGTCATTCTATGACACGGTGGTGGCATCAGCCATCACTTTTGGAGTGGTCTGCTGGGGCAGTGGCATTACTGCAGCCGATAGGAAGAGACTGAACAAACTGATTAAGAAAGCTAGCTCTGTCCTGGGGCAGCGCCTTGATCCGATGGAGGAGATAGGAGAGAGAAGGACGGTGGCTAAACTGTCATCTCTGCTGGAGTCCGAGTTCCACCCTATGCAGGACATACTGAATGCACTGAGGAGCTCATTTAGCAGCAGACTACATCATCCCAGGTGCACAACCGAGAGGTTTCGTAGGTCCTTCCTACCAACGGCTGTCAGACTGTACAACCTAAGCAGGGCTGCTCGCAGAGATAGCAAAAAGACGTAACAAACTAATAGTTTTTTGAATGCAAAAGATGCAATAGACTTACACAATGGTCCCCTCCGGCATACAACTAGGAACATACCGGTCGCTATGGAGGGTGAGAATATGTATGGGCACATAATCATACCATGTAGGATAACTAAGTAGACGGTTGTGCTGTTTCATCCCATCTAGCAACAATGCTCTGCACTGTGTGTGTTTATATATTTACATATTTATTCCATCTAGCTACAATGCTCAGCACTGGGTGTGTTTATATATTTATATATCTACATATTATTCCATCTAGCTACATTGCTCCGCACTGTGTGTGTTTATATACTTGCATATTTATTCCACCTAGCTGCAATGCTCCGTACTGTGGGTGTTTATATATTTACATATTTATTCCATCTAGCTACAATGCTCTGCACTGTGTGTTCATATATTCATATATTTATTCCATCCAGCTACAATGCTCTGCACTGTGTGTCTGTGTGTGTGTGTATATATATATATTTTATAGTAATACGTACATATGTATATTAGCTGCTCTTGCTTGCTTGTTTTTTTCTTGCCTTCTGATTGTTGCTCTGAGTGTTGCTATCCCTGTGCTGTTGCAATCCTGGAATTTCCCCGTTGTGGGACTAATAAAGGCTTATCTTATCTTATCTTATCTTAAACTTTCAGTTTGGATGCGGTTACTCTTTCTCTTAATAGCTCTGTGAGGAACCTTTGAGTTATTTTTGATCACGATTTGTCCTTCAATTCACATATTAAATTTGTTTCTAAGACTGCCTTCTATCATTTGCGTAATATTGCCAAGATTAGGAACATCTTGTCTCAGAGTGATGCTGAGAAACTGATCCACGCTTTTCTTAGCTCGAGATTAGATTATTGTAATTCTTTATTATCAGGCTGTCCTAAAACATCTTTAAAAAGTCTTCAGCTGATCCAAAATGCTGCAGCAAGAGTTTTAACAGGTACTAGAAAGAGAGATCATATCTCTCCGGTTCTGGCCTCCCTTCATTGGCTTCCCATAGAGTTTAGAATTAAGTTTAAAATCCTTCTTCTTACTTACAAAGCTCTAAACAATCAGGCTCCTTTTTATTTAAAAGATCTGATACTACCGTATTATCCTAACAGAGCACTACGCTCCCAAAATGCAGGATTACTTGTAATACCTAGAATCTCCAAAAGTACAATGGGAGGCAGAGCCTTCAGTTATCAAGCTCCTCTCCTGTGGAATCAGCTGCCAATCTGGATTCGGGAGTCAGACTCGATCTCTGTTTTTAAGAATAGGGCTAAAACCTACCTTTTTGATATAGCCTACAATTAGGGAGGGATCATGTGTTTCTGAACCCTCCCTTAGTTATGCTGCTAATAGGTTTAGTCAGCCGGGGGACCTCCAGTAATGCACTGGGCCTCACTCCTTTCCTCACTCTCAATGAAATATTTTTTTTTGCTGGTCATTAACATCTGTTTGTTCTCTCCCATAGATTGAGTCCCCATCGTGCTGTTTGCTCTCTACATGTCTGTTCTTTTCTTCTTCTCTATCCCCTCACCCCCCAGCCAGTCGCAGCAGATGACTGCCCCTCCCTGAGCCTGGTTCTGCTGGAGGTTTCTTCCTGTTAAAAGGGAGTTTTTCCTCTCCACCGTCGCCAAGTGCTTGCTCACAGGGGATCGCCTGATTGCTGGGGTCTTTCTGCAACTGTGGGGGTTCCCCCCTACAGTTGATAGTGCTATGAGATGACTGTTGTTGTGAAATGGCGCTATATAAATAAAGTTGAATTGAATTGAATTAATGGATTGTCTAGACTAAACAGAGGAGCATTGTCGAAGACCTGTCTTTGTTAGTGGTTGTTGGTGGGTTTTTTTAGTGTTTGATTGTTTGTGTTGTGTTTGTAAAAAAGGTTCAATAAAAAATATTGTGGAAAAAAAAAAAAAAGAAGCCCACGAGCAGAGATTGGTTTGTGCATTTTATTAACAAAAAACCCCAAACCTTGTCCAGTAAACAGTCCCACAATGAACGGAGAGTGAAAATGATGAGCTTAGGCCACCAGACATACAGGGATGCCACCTGGAGGCTCTACAGCCCGAGGATAGGAATGTCTAGTGCCGCAGGGCTGCTGTCGGCAAGGGGAGAAAGGCAAACATAGGCTTACAGAGCTGGAGTGATCCGGGGTGGTCTCTGCAGTCTGGTGGATGAGGGAAAGAGGCAGGAACAGCCGCTTACACCAACAAACTAAAACAGTCATGTAGTGCAAGAGAAGACAATTTAGTCAGGCTGAAAATAAACGTAGGTAATGACAACTTACATTCACAGAGGTACACGCTGCCGTGAATGAAGCACATATACTCCGACGGTCTCTTCCAACTAACACAGCGTTTAAGTAATAATAATACTAACGAGGGAAGAGACCGCCAGTGTGAGGAAGCATGGGCTGAACATAATGAATCCCAGGTGTGCATGAGTGAGTGTCTGAGCGTGTGAATGGGAATGAATTGAGTGTGTGTGTATGTGTGTGAAAACACCCAATATGACACAGCTGATGGCACTGACAGGAGGAGGGGGCATGCCCGAGCTGTCAGGGAGCGAAGGACCCAAAGGGCTCCCTGACATGCCTGATGGAAAATAAATAGGGAGACAGGCCAAACAGCCACGGGTCAGAACTGGGTTCATGACAGAGCCCCCCCAAGGGGTGAATTCCAGACACCCCAGTACCACCAGCAAGAAAAAACAAAAAACACAACCAAGGGACCCCCCACCCCCACCCCCAGAGACAAACAACTACCCAGGGCGGGAGGTGGGGGGGAAACAGGTTAGGAAGAAGCAACACGTGACAAACATAACCCATAATATGCATGTATAATAATGTGCAGAATCAGAATCAGGTTTATTGCCATTGTTCATGTAGTACACAAACTAGGAATTTGTCTCGGTGCAATGCTGCAACATTAAACATGATAAGATAAAAGAAATAAACTATACATGCAATAAAGTGTAGAATAAGAGTAAGTGATACTGGTCAGCAGTTAAAATATATTAGCAAGCAGCAGATACTGTGGAGAACTATATAGTGCAGTCGGTAATGCAGGAAGAAAACAGTGATGATTGACATGAGTCTGGTTGAGCTGCTGTACATAGTGCACGAGAGTCAATAAGTCACTTAGTGTTCAGCAGTCTGATGGCAGAGGGGAAGAAGCTGTTCATGTGACGGGAGGTTTTAGTCTGGATGGACCGAAGTCTTCTACCAGAGGGGAGGGGGGCAAACAGTACGTGACCAGGGTGTGAGGGATCTCACACCTGCACCTCCTAACAGCCCCCCACCTAGGAAACTAAAGCTCGGGCCTGCCCGAGCCCCATGTCCAGCAGGCAGCCCATAGAATAGCGTCCGGCAGCCTGCCTGGGCCGATGTGCCACCCGACCCTGAGGCCAAGTCTTTCAGGTGGCCGACCAGCGTGGTGGAGCCACCAGGACTGGAGGGGAAGGCAGAGAGGCAGCCTACCCACCGGGGAACCTCGGTGGCCAAACCGGGGGACAGGAGCCCCCCTGCCCCCCGAAGTTTGGAGCAGGGGGACCGTAGCACCTGCGATGGTCCTGATCCGGGACATGGCTGCACCCGTGATGGTCCCGGTCTGGGACGTGGCCGCACCGGCGGTGGACTCCGGCTGGAGCTCTGCTGCACCGGTGGTGGACTCCGGCTAGAGCTCTGCTGCACCAGCGGTGGGCTCCGGCTGGAGCTCTGCTGCACTGGCAGTGGCCTCCGGCTAGAGCTCTGCTGCACTGACGGTGGGCTCTGGCTGGAGCTCTGCTGCACCGGTGGTGGGGCCCAGTTGGAGCACCGTTGCACCTGCAGTGGGCCACATCAGAGACCTCATTGCTCCTGCGGTGGCCTCCCCAACGGGAGAGGTAGGGTTCTCCATGAACTCTGGCGCTGAACCCAGACTCCCAGCAGCCTCAGGTGGTGTTGGCAGCTCTCCGGCAACCCTGAGAGAGAGAGCTCAGAGACAGGACAGAGAGACAAAGAGTCAGGGTCACCGGGGGCAGCGGAGCCCGGCGAGGCGAGGCCAGGTGCAGCGGATGGCTGCATCTGGCTCTCCTCGCCAAGAGCCAGACAAGGTTGCTGTAATTCAGAAGAGAGAGAAACGAGAGCACTTGTCTGGGCTCGAGCTCCACCGCCATTCAGGACTCCGTCGATCCCAATGACGATACTGGCCCGGCCTCAAGGCGGTCCGGCTCGGGTTCCTCCTCCGCTGCAGCAACTTCGGTGGTTGGTCTGGTGATGGTGGCAGTCCAGGTGCCCCTAGGCAAGGACTCCAATGCTGGAGACTGATCCAACAGGGAAGCAGGGGGCTGGTCTGAACTCCTCCGTTGCCACAGGCTCCTCCATCATTCAGTAGCTAAATACAGAGGCCGGCGGACACTCAGGGGAAAATGGGGGAGACACGGAGAGAGTAGGAACAAATTCAATCTTTGCAGCTGGAGGAGAGGAACCAGCGGACTGCTGAGGCTGGACCTCTCCCTCGGGAGACAGACAAGGCTTATCATAATTAGATGGAGACAAAAGACAAAACACTTGCCTGTCCTCCCAGTCTCTGATGTCCACAGCTGCAGATGGGAGCCAATTGTCTCTCTCTGTGCCCAACTTAGATTCGGGCCCCCTTGTGGAGAGTGGAGGAGCTGTCTCAATGGTGATGGAGGTGGATGAGACGAGCAGCAGGTCAGCCGAACTCTTGTGGCAGGCCCTCCGGGAATGGTGGCAATGAGAGGAGACAGGCGGTGGGAGTTCCACTCTCCCCGGTGACAGCCTCTCCTGCGTCTGGGACTCATCTTCCGGCATAGACAATGGCGCGGAAGAAACAGGGGAAACACGATCGTCAGCTGACAGTTCATCAGGAATCAGGCAGGCAGTTTCAGGTGACAATAGATGAGACTGAATTAGCACTTGCCTGAATTCCTGAGAAGTGATGATGTCAGCTGTTGTCTCAGGGTCAGGGAGGTGTGGAGACTCCATGGATAGAGCACGCTCCTCCTCGGGCTGCGGCTCCCCTTCCCTCGGGGAAAATTCCTCCAATCTCCCAGCCGTCTCTGGGAGGAGCCACGGCTTCACCTCCAAGATGAGGTCCGTCTCTGCCTGAAGAGCCAGTCTGCGTTCCTCCAGCTCCTCCGGGGACGGAGCGGGACACGGCTCGGGTTGAGGAGGCAGGGCTGTCGTCAGCGAGGCTGGAAGGTTCTTCCGGTGGGAGTTCCTCCTCTTCTTCTTTACAGACGGCTCGGGCACCAGATAATCCGGGATACAAAGCGCTGCACTGGGCAGCGAGTCACCCATGCTAAGAAGCTCCGTATTATTCGAGGAAGACAGCGGAGTGGCTGCGAGGGGCTCGATCGCTGGGAGATCCTCATCCAACCCCTTGCCTGGCACAGCGAAGATGTCCCGGAGAATCGAACAGGACATCTTCATCTGCAGAACGACCGGCAGTCGTTACCAGCTGTGGCCACCGGTGACACAAACAAGCTGCTCTACGTAACGGACTCATGTTCGGGGAGATGATTCCTCGTGGACTCCGGTTCCCAAAAGAGCCTCATCCTGCTGTCAAACGCAGACTGCTTGGCTGGGAGTAGCGGCCCCAAGCTGGCAGCCGCCAACGGCTCAGACATTAAAACTTTTGGTGAGAGGACACTAACTGTATGTTTGCATGGCCACAACTACCAATGGACTTTCATCATTGCAGCCTGTAACTACCCCATCTTAGGCACTGATTTTCTGTGTGTGCACGGACTGTTAGTCGATGTTGCCAATAGACATCTTGTTAATGCTCTGTCTTTTTATTCTCTGCCCTGTACAGCTCGAGGAACCGGATCCACATCACTCGCCAATGTCACGGCTACAGGGGGTAAGTTCCAACAACTTTTCACACAGTTTCCAGCACTTACGGTTCCGACGTTTTCGGCGGCCATCACTAAGCATGGGGTCGAGCACTTTATCCCCACTACGGGGCCACACCCTTTTCGCGTGCCCTCAGCGCCTGGACGCAGCTAAACTGGACAGTGTGCATGAGGAGTTTACCAATTTGGAGAGACTAGGCATCGTCAGGTGCTCCAATAGTCCATGGGCGTCCCCGCTGCACGTGGTGCCTAAAGTCGAGGGGTCGTGGCGACTATGTGGCGACTTCCGCCGGTTAAACAACACTACTGCACATGATCGCTACCCCATTCCCCATATTCAGGATTTTTCCGCCCACCTCACCAGGGCACGCATTTCTTCCAAGGTGGACCTGGTCCGCGGGTACCACCAGGTCTCGGTGCGTGAGCAAGACGTACCCAAAACGGCAGTAATTACTCTTGAGCTGCGACGATCGATTTTTTGGGCCACCGCATCTCACCGGAGGATGCAATCCCGTTACCGGACAAGGTGCAAGCGGTGGCCAATTCTCCATGTCCTCAGACCGTAAGGGCGCTCCAGGAGTTCCTAGGGATGATGAACTTCTCCAACCATTTCCTCCTTCGTGCAGCCCAGTTCATGCAACCGCTGTACGCTGTGCTTAAGAAATGCAAACCGGTGGACAGCACTGACTGAACACCCGAGTGGGTGCAGGCTTTTGCGGATGCCAAGGATGTGCTGGCTAAGGCCACCACTGGCACACCCAGACCCGTTGGCACGCACTGTGCTCACTACCGACGCATCGGACGTGGCCATAGGTGCCGTCGTGGAGCAGTGTGTCACAGGGTCTTGGCAGCCGCTCACCTTTTGCAGCAGATCCCTCCACGACAATGAGCGTAAATACAGCGCATTCGACAGGGAGCTGCTGGCCCACCACTTGGCCATACGCCACTTCCAGTTCTGGCTGGAAGGGCGCAGTTTCACAGCATTCGTGGTCCACAAGCCACTGACATACACCATGGCCAAGGTTTGAGAACCATGGTCAGCTCCGCAGCAAAGGCAGCTAGCTGCAATATTGGAGTTTACCACCGACATACGGCATGTGGCCAGTAAACTCAACGTGTTGGCGGACTGTCTCTCACGCGCGCTCGTGGCCCCAATCCACGTAGGGATAGATTATACGGCCATGGCCGCGGAGCAACCCAGCGATGCCGACGTTTGCGCGCTCCAGTCTGGACCAACAGGGTTAAGGCTGGAGAGCAGAGTACTGCGAGCCAGGAGCCCGTCCCTACTCTGTGACGTCTCCACAGGCCATCCACGCCTGGTCGTTCTGCACACTTGGCGCCGCCGTGTTTTCAACTCTACTCACTCCTTGGCGCACCCAGGGGTGCGCGCATCAGTCAAGCTGGTGGGGGCGAAATTCATCTGGCCGGGTCTGCGCAAACAGGTGAAAGAGTGGGCACCAGCTTGCGTCGCCTGCCAGTGGGCCAAGGTGCACAGGCACACAAAGGCCCCCCTAGAACACTTCCACATCCCGGCCAAGAGGTTCGACCATGTCCACGTGGACCTGGTGGGGCCCCTCCTGCCTTCGCAGGGGTTTATGCGCCTCCTAATGGTAGTGGACCGCACCACGCATTGGCCAGAAGCCATGCCACTGACGTCCACAATGTCCACAGAAGCAGCACGCACTTTTTTGACCACTTGGGTGGCACGTTTCTGCACGCCGTCTGACAGGGGCCCCCAGTTCGTTTCCGACCTCTGGTTTGCGATGGCCCGGAGCCTGGGGGTCAAGGTCCACCACACTACTGCATACAACCTTCAGGCCAATGGGTTACAGTATGTGAATGTTTCCACAGATCGCTCAAAGTGGCGCTCAGGGCTTCGCTTACTGATGTCAATTGGGTGGACCGACTGCCGTGGGTTTTGTTGGGGTTGCGCGCCGCACCGAAGGAGGATTTGGCAGCCTCCCTGGCAGAGCTCGTTTTTTCACAACCGCTGCGGCTCCCCGGGGAATTTTTGCCCAACAACCCAGCACTCGATGCCCAACCACCCCCGCATTCCCCACATGCCGCGGAACCGGGAAGAGTACCGGGCCCTTCCCACCACTGTTTCCCCCGTGCTTACGTCCCCAAAAACTTGCGGAATGCATCGTTTGTCTTTGTCAGGCATGAGGCACACCGGACCCCATTGCGCCCGCCGTACGATGGGCCATTCAGAGTGCTGCAACCTGGGTAGAAACATTTTCTGTTAGACTTGGGGGGACGAAGCGAAACCGTCTGCATTGACAGGCTCAAACCAGCATTCATTTTAGCAGACGAGGAAGTGGTGTTGGCCCGGGCTCTCCGGCGTGGACGCCCCCCATTGGGGGCCCTGCAGGTAAATGATTCTGCAACAGCAACAACAATGCCTTTTGAGGATGTCCCCCCCCATCCCCCTACAGACGGACGTGCCTCCCACGGTACCGCGCCGCCAGAGCAGCGCATATCAGCCAGCAACCCCCGTTACAGCCGATACGGCTGCCAGCTGAAGCCCTCAGGACGGACAGGTTGAAGCCCATTCTGGGTGTTTAGGGGAGCGGTGTGGGGGGACACAGAGGTGACATCCTCCACCCAGACAATGGACAGTGAAGTCGAGGCTGACCGGGGGGTCGAGTCAAGACACTTGAGGGCAGACACTGGCTGGAGCGAAGAGGAAGAAGCAGCACGCCAGCGAGTGTTATGATAATGTGGGGGGGGGATGTACTATGTCATGCTAATGTGCCACACAGACTGTTGATTCAATGTGGATTGTGGTGTGAGTCCCCAGTTCGCTAGGCAAGGGATTAAAGTATAAAAGAGGGAGAGCCTGCGACCTGGGTTTCATTCTTATCAACTCGACTTGTGGAGAAAGGAGATAAAGTCTGTGCTGTTCAGCCCGTTGTCACGCCTGCTCCTTTCCCTACAATACAACATTTTAAAATCAGGGGTCAACAACCCCTGCCAACAACCAGTGACTTCCTATGGCAAAAAACTTTTAGCAGAAAAAATGAAGTCACAACTGACTGGAGTGGTGGCCTACTTGATAGAGCATCCGCCTCACAACTGGGAGGTTGTGGGTTCAAGCCCCGGCCGGGTCATACCAAAGACCATATAAAAATGGTACTTCCCGCCTTCTAGCTTGGTGCTCAGCATAATAGAATGGGGGAAGGACAAAGTTGTTTGTGGCAGCACCTTGCATGGCAGCGGCCCCTCTGATTCTAGATGTGATTAACATTGTAGATAGGAGAAACGTAATTTCGTTGTACTGTACATGATTGGCTGTATAGATTGAATGACAATAAAGTTGGCGTCTCTTCTAAATTTATGACGCAAGTCTCAAATTTACAAGAAAAAAGTAGTTTTATATATAGAAAAGCAGTAAATAATAATAGTATCTGTTATGTCCACAAACCTGGGAATGCCCACAGACGTGTGAGCTGTGCTGGAACTGAATTTTGTTACAGAAAGTGTTATTGATACAGAACATGTGAACAAGCACTCAGCTCCAAACTGTTGCCTATAGTGTGAGAGCCAGCAACGAGGCCATAAGATGGCCGACTCCTCTCTTATATAGGTTGGAGTGATGACGGCACCAGCCGGCTGTGTCATCACATTCACACACACCCCCCCCCCCCCCCCCCCCCCCCGGGAAAACCACAGAACACTTTAATAATTGTAACCCTCCCCAACTTGACATAAACAACAATATTTAACACTCTAAACTAGGGTTAGCGGGTGGACCACCACTCAACCCAATGTGGCTGAGTGGATTATTCTGCCACTCGTCTCAGCAGCCACGCTCCTAACCAAACAGTCACTTTTTTCTCACAGTCTTCCATGAGGAAGGTGGTTCTGCTGGAGGGGCCTTGTAGCAGGCCCGCGGTGGATGCGCTCCTGGAGATGCTGGGTCTCCCGGACTGGGACCAATCTTCATAATGCTGTGGCCCGGGTCCTGCGCTGCACCAACTGACTCCTGCGAACCCTCACCGTCTGGAGCAGCCATTCGAGTGTGCCGAAGATGGTTTGTGTGCCGCACCAAACCATCCATTAGTCTGAAACACGCTGGTCCCAGCTGTACCATGATCCTCAATGTTGTCCGCGGTTTTGTAGACTGTGACTTGACCAGCTGCTGTCCCGGTCGCTCATCCGTGCGGACTTGAACCCAGTCCATCACTTTGAGAGGCACCTTGCTCGGCCTCATATACCAATGAGGTCGTGGTGGCACCGCATGCACATCCGTCATGGAGGGTCATAGTAGTTTTGCCGTAATCGTGTTGGTCACGGACTCTTCACCCAATGCTACAGTAGCAATCCATGGAGGCCAAAGCTGATCATTGGTCCTGAAAGCATCCAGTGTCTCTCCTGTGTCACTCACTGTTACAGACTTTTCACCCGTTGGTTCAGCCGTGGCTTTCGTAGACTGATACTGAATGAAGATTCTGAAGCAGTCTGGTTCCTCTTCTCCATTACCTGATCCATGTAGTTGTGTCATGTCACCATCATCACAGTTACCATCTGTATTGGGGTAATGTTTCTCAGGATTCTCTGTGTGCGTGGTCTCTCTCACCTTCAACTCCGCAGCGGCTTTCGTGGGCACATGCTGGGCGAGGATCAGAGGCAAGTCCGGCTGCTGTCCCCCCTCCAGGCAGCGCTCCTCCTGCACACACGGGATGGCTGTTTTCTTGTCCCACTCATCATCATCATCACTGGTGTGTATTGCGTCCCAATTACCGTAGCCAGACAAGTTGAGCCCATTTCTGTTGCGGATGGTGAAACCCAGTCGGTAGAAGAGGTCGCATCCCAGTATGTTGTCACCATGCGTAGCCACTTGAAACTTGAAGTCATAAACAATCCTTGGCTTGCAGCAGACTGTTAGCATGATGGTCTCTACGTTGCTAACTCTGTGGCCACCATAACCATACAGTTCCGCTGTTTTTTTCTGATCGGATAGTTGGGGAAAAATTTCTTCACCATGGCCCAATTTAACATCAACCTCACCGCAGCGGTATGGAGCAATAACGGCACAGCAACATCATCCAACTCAACCATGCTGTATGCGTACAACATTATTTCAGGGCTTACTGCATGGATGGTCATCACGGGCGGGCGGCTTTGCTTGGCTGGTGAGCTCCACGGTGTCGGCGACCAGCAAACCCTGGCAAAGTGATTAAATCTTCCACACTTGTTACAACGCTGTCCTCTTGCTAGGCAAAAATATGCTCTCTCATGGTGCATCGGGGAACCACAGTTACCACACACGGGACCTCTCAAAGCGGTCCTCCGTCCATGGCATTCGTCTCAAACTCTTCTGCCGTGCCACCGTGTTCCTCCATGCCCACTGCATAGGTTAGCTGGCTGTCGTTGCTGTTGGCGCACACCTAGCTCCGATGCTAACTTTTCTGCTGACTCAAGCTGCAATGCTAGCTCGACAGTGTTAGCTAGCGTCATGTCGTTTGGCACCATTAGCATCTTTGCCCGCAGCTGTGGGTTGTTCATGTGCTTGGCCAACTGGTCCCGCACCATTTCCTCTTCCAATAAACCAAATCTGCACATGCTAGCCAGATGTTGTGGGTCTGTGACAAATTGCTGGGTAGACTCACTAATTCCCCGTCGCCGTTGGCGGAATCTTACGCGCCGCACCAACACGTTGTCCGGTGTAGCAAAGTAGCTAACTAACAGCTCCGCAGCCTCATCAAACAAGTCCATTGGTCCAAGCATATGAAAAACGCGCTGACCTTCAATTCCCAGGTTGTGGACTGGTAGAGCCCATTTCCGTCTTTTGTCCAACTTGCCCAAATCCAACACTGTTACATACGTTTCAAAAGAGTCGAGCCAACGTGGCCATGGAACAGACGGCTCACCAGGGTACTCCAGAAAGGTCTCAGTGCCCTCAGGCATGCTTGCATGGTTTAACTCTCATCGCCAGATGTTATGTCCACAAACCTGGGAATGACCACGGACGAGTGAGCTATGCTGGAACTGAACTTTATTACAGAAAGTGTTATTAATACAGAACACGTGAACAAGCAATGAGGGTATTCTTGTATCCCCCTACCTTGCTGCCTCTATATTGGAGTTTTCCCTGGTGGATGAAAGGGTTGTTTCCCTGTGCCTTTGGGTTGGGAAACAGGTCCTAACCATCATTTGTGCCTATGCACCAAATGATGGTTCAGAGTACCTACCCTTTTTGGAGTCTCTGACTGGGGTGCGGGAGGGTGCTCCTTTTGGAGACTCCATTGTCCTACTGGGGGACTTCATTGCACACATGGGCAGCAACAGTGAAACCTGGAGGGGGTGATTGGAAGGAATGGCCTGCGCGATCTGAACCCGTCTGGTGTTCAGTTATTGGACTTCTGTGCTAACCACAGTTTGTCCATAATGAACACCATGTTCAAGCATAAGGGTGTCCCTATGTGCACTTGGCACCAGGACACCCTAGGTCGCAGGTTGATGACCGATTTTGTTATCGTGTCATCAGACCTGCGACCATATGTCTTGGACACTCGGGTAAAGAGATGTGCAGAGCTGTCAACTGATCACCACCTGGTGGTGAGTTGGATCCGATGGCAGGGGAAGATGCCATTCAGACCTGGTAGACCCAAACATATAGTGAGGATGTACTGGGAACATCTGGCTGAGGTCTCTGTCCGGGAGGTATTCAACTCCCACCTTCGGAGGAACTTCAACCACATTCCGAGGGAGTCTGGAGACATGGAGTCTGAATGGGCCATGTTCTCCACCTCCATTGTTGAAGCGGCTGCCCAGAGCTGTGGCCACAAGGTCATCGGTGCATCTCGTGGTGGCAACCCCCGAACCAAGTGGTGGACACCAGTGGTGAGGGGGGGCCATTAAGCTGAAGAAGGAGTCCTATTGAGCTTGGTTGGTTGGTCGGCTCAGGAGGGGGAAGCAGCTCCCTGTCCACACTGTGTATGGTGCAAATGGCGTGCTGCTGACTTCAACTGGGGATATCATCAGGCGGTGGAAGGAATACTTCGAGGATCTCCTCAATCCCATTGACACCCCTTCCACAGAGGAAGAAGGGCTTGTGGACGAGGGGGATGACTCACCTATTACAGGGGCAGAGGTCACCAAGGTAGTTAAAAATCTCTTTGGTGACCGGGCCCCAGGGTTGGACGAGAATCACCCTGAGTACCTCAAGACCCTGGATGTTGTAGGACTGTCATGGTTGACACGCCTCTGCAACATTGTGTGGAGGTCGGGGACAGTGCCTTTGGCATGGCAAACAGGGATGGTGGTTCCTCTCTTCAAGAAAGGGGACCGGTGGGTGTGCTCCAATTTTAGAGGAATCACACTCCTCAGCCTCCCTGGGAAGGTCTATGCCAAGGTACTGGAGAGGAGAGTCTGGCTGTTGATTGAACCTCAGACTCAGGAAGAGCAGTATGGTTTTCGTCCTGCCATGGCACATCAGATCAACTCTTTTCCCTCTCGAGAATCCTCAAGGGTTCGTGGGAGTTTGCCCAACCAGTTTACATTTGTTTTGTGGACTTGGAGAAGGCATTCGACCGCGTTCCTTATGGCTTTTTGTGGGGGGTGCATCGAGAGTATGGGGTATCGGGCTTGTTGTTACGAGCAATCCGGTCTCTATATGACCGTTGTGAGAGTTTGGTTCGTATTGCCAACACTCGGTCAGATTCATTCCAAGTGAGAGTTGGACTCCACCAGGGCTGCCCTTTGTCACCGATCCTGTTCATAATTTTTATGGGCAGGATTTCTAGGCGCAGCCAGGGAATGGAGGATGTCATGCTTGGTGACCACAGGATCTCATCTCTGTTGTTTGCAGATGATGTTGTCCTGTTTATTTCATCCAGCAATGACCTGCAGGTCTTACTGGGACAGTTTGCCGCTGAGTGTGAAGTGGCTGGGATGAGAATCAGCACATCCAAGTCCAAGTCCATGGTCCTCAGCCGGAAAAAGGTGGATTGTCCTTTCCAGGTTGGGGACAAGATCCTCCCCCAAGTGGAGGGGTTTAAGTATCTCGGGGTCTTACTTCTTACCCCTGCTGCCTATAGTGTGAGAGTGAGGGGAGAATGGAGCAAGAGATTGACAAATGGATCGGGGCAGCATCTGCAGTGATGCGGACGTTGTACTGGTCCATTGTGGTGAAGAGGGAGCTAAGCTCTAAGGCAAAGCTGTCGATTTACCGGTCAATCTACATCCTTACCCTCACCTATGGTCACAAGCTTTGGGTAATGACCGAAAGAATGAGATAGCGGATACAAGTGGCTGAAATTATTTTTTTTCGTAGGATTGCTGGACTCACCCTCAGAGATAGGGTGAGGAACTCAGTCATCCGGGAGATGCTCAGAGTAGTAGGTGGTTTGGGCATCTGATCAGGATGCCTCCTGGATGCCTCCCACTTGAGATGTTTCGGGCACACCCCACTGGGAGAAGACCCCAGGGCAGACCCAGGACTCGCTGGAGAGACTACATCTCCCAGTTGGTCTGGGAACGGCTTGGTATCCTCTCTGAAGAGCTGGAGCAGGTGGCTGGGGAGAGGGAAGTCTGGGCTTCTCTGCTTGAACTGCTGCCTCCGTGACCCGGACCTCCGGAAAAGCAGTAGAAGATGGATGGATGTGAACAAGCGCTCAACTCCTAACTGTTGCCTATAGAGCGAAAGCCGGCAAAGAGGCCATAAGATGGCTGACTCCTCTCTTATATAGGTCAGCATGATGACGGCACCAGCCAGCTGTGTCATCATGCCGCTACCTGTGATTAACCCCTTATATCACATTATTATTCTTTTGTTCTTATTAAAGACAAGAATAGTTGCAGGAGAGTTGCAGCTCTTCAGCCTTCATCAGAAGAGCTGACGAAGGCTGCAGTGTACAGTCGAAACATGTTAAGAAGGTAAATACATCTCCTTTCTATTCTTGTCTTTAATAAGAACAAAAGAATAATAATTAAAAGAAGACAAAATGAACCTACTTGAGCCCTTATATCACAGTAACATGTTAGATTTATTTAGTCAGAATGTATATAATGTGTGTGTTTTATGTATCAAAAGTAGCTTTACTTAAAAAAGTTGTAAATTTGCAAGACTAAAGTCAAATATATCAGAAAGATCCGAAGATTGACCCGACTTCCAGTGCCACACGAGAAGGTTGCCTTTTTGCAACAGCGGATCAATTTCTTCCTATTTCTATTTACTATCTGGCTTCTCTTGCTAATCTTTCTGATCTGGCGACACCTTATCCATCACGGACGGACACAGATCGCCCAAATGTCTCCTGAGCTGGCAGACGAAGCCACTGTTTTTAGCAGGATACGTTACTGCAGAGACCAGCTGTTAGCACTTAACCGGACCAAGTTGCTAGTGCAAGACTTCGACATGCCGGGTGAAATAAGACAGAAACGACGTGGATGCCGTGCTGAAGCAAGACGGCGGGTGAGAAATATAAGGTACAGGCCCGTCCTTCCATCCGTTATTATGGGGAATGTATGATCGCTACTCAATAAGACTGACAAGCTAGCGGCCATCTCCCGTTACGAGAGCGTCTTCAGAGAGATTAGCATGATGTTGTTTACTGAGACATGGCTAACAGAACTAGCAACAGATGCTAACATCGAACTGGAGGGTTTCCACGCAATACGGGCAGACCGAACACCACACAGTGGGAAGGCAAGGGGCGGAGGAGTGATAATGTATATCAATAACAGCTGGTGCAGACCGGGACATATCACGGTTAAGGAACAACAATGCAACAAAGACATTGAGTTGCTAGCTGTTAGCATGCGGCCTACCTATCTCCCGAGGGAATACTCACACGTGATCTGCATTGTTATTTATGCAAATCTGACGGCGAACGCAGGGACAGCGCGTGACGCCATTCACTCAGTAACTGGCAGGCTGCTGACAGAACACCCAGATGCTCTTCTCCTCATCTCAGGTGATTTCAACTATATTTCACTGTCCCCCATTCTGCCCACGTTCACCCAGTATGTCACATGCCACACTAGAGACAATAAAACACTGGACTTATTCTATGCAAACACTAAGGAGGCGTACACCTCATCACAACTCCCTCCACTCGGGAGATCGGATCACAACTTGGTTCATCTCCTGCCGGTGTACAAACTCCTAGTACACAGACAACCTCCGGTTATGCGCATGGTGAAGTTATAGTCTGAGGAGGCAATGGACGCTCTAAAGGACTGTTTTGAAACCACTGCCTGGTAGTAGCTCTGCGATCCACATGGTGAGGACATCGATGGCCTCACTCACTCCATCATGGACTACATCAACTTCTGTGTGGACAACACCGTACCCACCAAGACCATACGGTGTTGCTTGAACAACAAACCCTGGATCAACCCTGAGATTAAAACACTTCTGAGAGAGAAGAAGAGGATCTTCAGGTCGGGAAACAGGGAGATGCTGAAGTCCGTACAGAGGGAGCTGAGGAGGAAGATCAGAGAAGGCAAGGACAGCTTCAGGAAGAAGATGGAGGACAAGCTGAAACAGAGCGACATCGGCGGGGTCTGAAGAATCCTTAAAACCATCTCTGGGCTCCAGAATACCTCCTCCCAGGCCACGGGGGGCAGGGAGTGGGCGAACAATCTGAACCTGTTTTTTAATAGGTTTGACCAACTGCCCTCCCCCCCGACTGCACACCAACCACTGCTGCCTCTAAAGTCATCGAGACCTGCTGTCCACACCCCACTCCACCAACACCCCCCCACTCCCAGCACACAGCCCCCCCCAACCTGACCCTCACTAAGACCCAGGTGAGGACGGAGCTGAGGAAGATCAAGGCGAGGAAGGCCTCGGGACAGGACGGCATCAGTGTGAAGCTCCTCAAGTCCTGCGCAGACCAGCTGTGTGGGATTGTGGAGCACATCTTCAACCTGAGCCTGAAGCTGGGGAGGGTACCACAGTTGTGGAAAACATCTTGTGTGGTACCTGTACCAAAGACTTCCCACCCCAAAGACCTGAACAGCTACAGACCAGTGGCCCTGACATCTCACATGATGAAGACCCTGGAGAGACCACTCCTTGCTCACCGCCGCCCCCTGGTGGGACCAGCGATGGATCCACTCCAGTTCGCCTACCAGCATGGCAATGGGGTGGAGGATGCGGTGATCTTCCTCCTTCACCGTTCCCTGTCCCACCTGGAGAAGCCCGGGAACGCGGTGAGGATCATGTTCTTTGACTTCTCCAGTGCTTTCAACACCATCCAACCGATGATCCTGAAGGACAAGCTGCTGTACGCAGGGGTGGACCAGCACCTGTCATCATGGATCCTGGACTACCTCACTAACCGGCCACAGTTTGTGAGAATCCGGGATTGTGTGTCTGATACAATCATCGATAGCACGGGGGCCCCCCCAGGGAACGGTTTTGGCTCCCTTCCTGTTCACCCTTTATACTGCGGACTTCTCACATAACACAACACACTGCCATCTACAGAAGTTCTCTAACTCTAACGACTCTGCGATCGTCGGCCTCATCTCCAACGGAGATGAAGCTGAGTACAGAGGACTTATCCAGGACCTCGTGGACTGGTGCCATCGGAACTGCCTCCAGATCAACGCGAGGAAAACTAAGGAGCTGGTGGTGGATTGCCGCAGGCAAGGACAACCCCTCACAGCACCAGTAAACATCCAGGGAACAGACATTGAGATGGTGACATCCTACAAGTACCTGGGTGTTCATCTGAACAATAAACTAGACTGGTCACACAATACTGACACACTCTACAAGAAGGGACAGCACAGGCTTTTCCTACTGAGGAGGCTCAGGTCTTTTGGTGTACAAGGGGTGCTCTTGAAGACATTCTATGACACGGTGGTGGCATCAGCCATCACTTTTGGAGTGGTCTGCTGGGGCAACGGCATTACAGCAGCCGATAGGAAGAGACTGAACAAACTAATCAAGAAAGCTAGATCTGTCCTGGGGCAATGCCTTGACCCAGTGGAGGAGATAGGAGAGAGAAGGATGGTGGCTAAACTGTCATCTCTGCTGGAGTCCGAGTCCCACCCTATGCAGGACATATTGAACGCACTGAGGAGCTCATTTAGCAGTAGACTGCATCATCCTAGGTGCGCAACCGAGAGGTTTCGCAGGTCCTTCCTACCTACGGCTGTCAGACTGTATAACCTAAGCAGGGCTGCTCGCAGAGATAGCAAGAAAACGTGACGACCTAGTAGTATTGAATGCAAAAGACGCAACAGACTTACACAAATGGTCCCCTCCAGTATACAACTAGGACAATATCAGTCGCTACGGAGGGTGACAATATGTATGGGTACATATTCATACTATGTAGGATAACTAAGTAGACGGTTATGCTGTTTATTCCATCTTGCTACAATGCTCCGCACTTTGTATATATATTTATATATTTATGTGTACGTATGTATATCCACTGCTCTTATTTATTTTTTCATATCTTCTTAATTATTGCTCTGAGTGTTGCTATCCCTGTGCTGTTGCAATCCTGGAATTTCCCCATTGTGGGACTAATAAAGGCTTATCTTATCTTAAATATACGTAATAGCCTCCATCTCTACAGTGCATCCAGAAAGTATTCACAGCGCTTCACTTTTTCTACATTTTCTTATATTACAGCCTTATTCCAAAATGGAATAAATTCTTTTTTTTTCTAAAAATTCTACACACAATACCCCATAATGACAACATGATTTTTTTTTTGAGATTTTTGCAAATTTATCAAAAATAAAAAAACTAAGAAATCATGTGTACATAAGTATTCACAGCCTTTGCTCAATATTTTGTTGATGCACCTTTGGCAGCAATTACAACCTCAAGTCTTTTTGAATATGATGCCACAAGCTTGGCACACCTATCTTTGGGCAGTTTCACCCATTCCTCTTTGCAGCACCTCTCAAGCTCCATCAGGTTGGAAGGGAAGCGTCGTTGCACAGCCATTTTCAGATCTCTCCAGAGATGTTCAATTGGATTCAAGTCTGGGCTCTGGCTGGGCCACTCAAGGACATTCACAGAGTTGTCCTGAAACCACTCCTTTGATATCCTGGCTGTGTGCTTAGGGTTGTTGTCTTACTGAAAGATGAGCCGTCACCCCAGTCTGAGGTCAACAGCGCTCTGGAGGAGGTTTTCATACAGGATGTCTGTACATTGATGCATTCATCTTTCCCTCTATTCTGGCTAGTCTCTCAGTTCCTGCTGGTGAAAAACTTCCCCACAGCATGATGCTGCCACCACCATGCTTTACTGTAGGGATGGTATTGGCCTGGTGATGAGCGGTACCTGGTTTCTTCCAAACATGACGCCTGGCATTCACGCCAGTGAGTTCAATCTTTGTCTCATCAGACCAGATAATTTTGTTTGTCATGGTCTGAGAGTCCTTCATGTGCCTTTTGGCAAACTCCAGGCGGGCTGCCATGTGCCTTTTACTAAGGAGTGGCTTCCGTCTGTCCATATATAAAAATGGAACTTCCTGCCGTTCAGCTTGGTGCTCAGCAAAAATGGAACGAAGGAGGGAAATGTTGGTGGCAGTGGCTCACAAGGTAGAGCGGGTTGTCCAGTAACCAGAGGGTTAGTGGTTTAAATCCCGCTCTCCCCAGCCATCCTGCCATTGTGTCCCTGGGCAAGACACTTTACACACCTTGACTCCAGTGTCCACGACACTGGGTATGAATGTGTATAAATGTTTGGTAGTGGTCGGAGAGGTGCAGATTGGCAGCCACATTTCCGTCAGTCTGACCCAGGGCAGCTGTGGCAGCTTACCACTATTCGTGTCTGTCTGGAGTGAGAATAATGGACTCACTGTAAGTGCTTTGAGATGTCACCTGACGTGTAAAGCGCCATATAAATCTAATCCATCCATGCATTTTCTACTGCTTTTCTGGAGGTCCGGGTCGCGGAGGCAGCAGCTCAAGCAAAGAAGCTCAAACTTCTCTCTCCCCAGCCACCTGCTCCAGCTCTTTAGAGAAGATACCAAGGCGTTCCCAGGCCAGCTGGGTGATGTAGTCTCTCCAGCATGTCCTGGGTCTGCCCCGGGGTCTCCTAAACACCTCAAACACGCGAAACACCTCAAGTGGGAGGTGTGCAGGTAGCGGTCATTACCCAAAGTTCATGACCATAGGTGAGCATAGGAATATAGATTGACCAGTAAATCGACAGCTTTGCTTTAGAGCTTAGCTCCCTCTTCACCACTGTTACGACCCCTCAGTCTAGGGGTGAGAGGGGTGTAACAAATAACCAGATGGAATTTGTTGTAAAAGAAATATTACATTTTAATTAGTTAAAAGAGGCTTTCTGCCAAAATGATAAATATACTGCTCAAAAAAATTAAAGGAACACTTTTTAATCTGAGTAAGCTGGACTAGCCTGCCACAATTTCTTCACTTTAAGTTTTGGAGTGTTTTCATTTCCATCAAAAGACGTGGCATCTTTTCATTCTTAACACATTATCCAGTCCATATAAGTGTAGATATCCAGCTTATTTTTTCCCATTAAAATCTGATGTTTTCAAAGTGTTCCTTTATTTTTTTTGAGCAGTGTACATAACATGGTTGGAGAACAAAGGCCTAGAAAAGTACTACTCAAACCAAAGAAAGAAATATAACCAGACTAAAATACAAAATGGAGTAGTACCTCTAAACCTAAATGTGTCTAACAAAAGTTACCTGCAGTGATGTGTACAGAATTGCAAATTCTTGGCCCAGTCTCTCAACCTGAAAGAAAGATAACATGGGCAGTAAGATAACGACAGAATGATGGTTAACAAAATATAATAAGTTCCCAATTACCACAATGTGCCTTGTAAAGGAAAAAAAAAACAAAACACAAGAAAGACAGAGTACTCCTGCGCAGGACAAACAATTACTCTAACAATGGGAACAAGAGTGGCAGACTGCTCACATTAAATCACAGCCACACCTGACTAATTATTTAGCTGGAATTTATAGCAGGTGGCTTACTGAAGGTGAGGCTTGATTGGTGGAGTGTTGCAGCACCAAACCAATCAGACGCAGGATTTTGTCAGGGGCTGGATGGGGCAGGAGACAGCCAAAACACAGACTTTAAACCAGAAGAGCTGCACAACTGAGTGACATGAGGGAGGGAAACAGACAAAGATAAGCAGCATTGTCAAAATAAAACGACAGAAGGCCGTGGGCCGTAACAACCACAACAGACCGGTACAACGTTTGCATGACTGCAGAGGCTGCTCCGATCCGTCTGTCAGTCTCTTGCTCCATTCTCCCCTCACTTGTGAATGAGACCCCGAGATACTTAAATTCCACCTGGGAGAGGAGATTGTCCCCAACCCAGAGAGGACAATCCACCTTTTTCCGGCTGAGGACCATGGACTCGGATTTGGAGATGCTGATTTTCATCCCAGCCGCTTCACACACAGTAGCAAACCGTCCCAGCAAGGCCTGTAGGTCATTGCTAGATGAAGCCAACAGGACAACATCATTCGCAAATAGCAGAGTTGAAATCCTGCGGTCACCGAGCATGACACCCTCAAATCCTTGGCTGCGCCTAGATATCCTGTCCTTAAAATTATGAACAGGATCAGTGACAATGGGCAGCCCTGATGGAGTCCAACTCTCACTGGAAACGAATTTGACTGGGTGTTGGCAATATGAACCAAACTCTTGCAAAGGCTGTATAGGGACCAGATAGCTGGTCTGATGCCAGGATGAAAACCACATTGCTCCTCCTGAGTCCAGGGTTCGACCAGCAGTGGAAATCTAACCCATTATTATTATTATTATTATTATTATTCTACCATACAGGCCTGATTGGTGGATTGCTGCAGAGATGTTGTCATTCTGGAAGATTCTCCTCTCTCCACAGAGGAACACTGGCACTCTGACAGAGTGACCATCGGGTTCTTGGTCACCTCCCTGACTAAGGCCCTTCTCCCCCGATCACTCACTTTTTTAGACAGCCAGCCAGTTCTAGGAAGAGTCCTGGTGGTTCCAAACTTCTTCCATTTATGGATGATGGAGGCCACTGTGCTCATTGGGACCTTCAAAGCAGCAGAAATTTTTCTGTACCCTTCCCCAGATTTGTGCCTCGAGACAATCCTGTCTCTGAGATCTACAGACAATTCCTTTGACTTCAAGTTTAGTTTGTGCTCTCACATGCACTGTCAACTGTGGGACCTTATATAGACAGGTGTGTGCCTTTCCAATTCACGTCCATTCAGCTGAATTTACCACAGGTGGACTCCAATTAAGCTGTAGAAACATCTCAAGGATGATCAGTGGAAACAGGATGCACCTGAGCTCAATTTTGAGCTTCATGGCAAAGGCTGTGAATACTTATGTACATGTGATTTTAGTTTTTTATTTTTAATAAATTTGCAGAAATCTCAAAGAAAAAAAAAAAAAAACTTTTTTCATATCATTACGGGGTTTTGTGTGTAGAATTTTGAGGAAAAAATGAATTTAATCCATTTTGGAACAAAGCTGAAACATAACAAAATGTGGAAAAAGTGAAGCGCTGTCAAGACTTTCCAGATGCACTGTAACCCCCGTCCCACTCTTAAATGTTAATTTTACGCAAGTTGGGACTTTATTCATCAGAAATGTGTGGATTTATCTTTTTTTGATCAAACGTTTATTACAAAAAAATGGCTTGGTCAAAGCTAGGTTTGCACATTATTCCCAACAGGGAATCGTGCTTGTTTTGTGAAAAAAAAAAAAAACCCAAACAAACAAACAAAAAAGCTCTATATGAAATAATTCCTTGTCTTCAATCAAAAATATTCATCAAAATTGAATGTGGCATGAAAAAAATCAGGGATTTTATTGTTTGGCCATATCGCCTAATATGTGCTGATCTGTTCACCAATGGGTCACTGCTTCTAGGCCTTGCCCCATTCATTAAGGTTCAAATCTGTCTTTGATGCAGTCTTGAATATACTGTAAAATAGGCTCCCTCAAATCACTAAAACTAAAACAGTGAGCCTGTTGTAAAAATGGAAGGTGGAGAAAGTACAAATATTTGTGTTGTGATGAGAAAAAGTACAAACCCGTCAGAAAGATAATACTCACGTAAAGAACATAACTGAAAGTTCTGCTTCAGTTCAGTAACAAAATCTCTGTATTTCCCATCACTGTTTAGTTTGTCAGTTTATCATTTATTATAATATCAGTGGGTATTATAGTGTTCCAAACGCTCAAGAAAAAAAACCCTCAAAAAAGATGAAAATCTGATCTGATCTCAAGTTCAAGTTCAAGGCTTTTGCGACTCAGTCGGTACCGGGGTCACTGGGTTCATCTCTATTCAAATCTTTATTGTTTTCCATCAGCCGCAGATGTTTTACGTCAGCCTCGCCATAACATGGCAGCTGTACAGAGTTACAAAGTTTTGCCAACATGTATGCTGAGTGGAATACTCAGTACAGACAGCCTAAATCACACCCCTTCTACTTCTGCATTTATCACCTTAAATTGGAAAAAAAAATCTCCATTGAAGTGAATAACAAGAAAGAAATTATTGTTTGAGCCCAATCAAATTTTGCCTCGAGTTACAAATGTGATGTTTGTCAATTTAAAAGATAATTTTTCCATGTTATTGAAGTTGTCAGTTGTCATATAACAAATGGGTAATATTTAGTTTTTATGAAACCACATAGTTGACTACATCCCCTTGTCTCGGACTGTACACGTCACCAAACACAATTACAGCGGTTCCCCTCTCAAAGCTGACCTCCCGTTTCCTCACCGATGAAAGAAGGATCCAAAGAGGAGAAAAACAACACAAATGCTGCAGCTGATCCACAGAACTGCAGTTACTTCCCCCTGGGCGTGCTTTGAAAACGATGACGTAACTTAGGTGAGTCTGTGTTTGTAGTCTTTCAATTTATGTATTTTCACAACCTTATATCTTAACAGACAACAACCTACACTATTATTTACATGGAAAATTATCTTTTAAATTGACAAACAGGTGTAACTTGTGGCAAAATTCAGTCAGGATCAAAAAATAATTTTGGTCTAGCCATTCACGTCAATGGAGATTTTTTTCGATTTAAGGTCCCATATGTGGAAGTAGAGGGGGCATGACATAGTATCGGCATTGATTTTTTTAAAAAAAAATTTACACACCGTTATGTACATAATGGTGTGGATTTTGCAGGAATGTGTTGCAGGAAAAAAGTAAGTATCGGATTGTGACTCGGTATCCGCTGATCCTCAATCTTATTAAATTACTCGGATCAGATCAGGGACAAAGAATCTTATCGGGACATCCCTAAATCTAATATTAGCAGAGCAGAAAAATGGTGTGGTGAGTTATAAGAAGATTTGAACTGACAGCACTACATCGAGCAGATGGCCCAGGGCAAACATGCAGTGGTATGGAAAAGTATTTGCCCCCTTCCTGATTTCTTATATTTTTTGCATATTGTCACACTTGAATGTTTCAGATCATTAAACAAATTTGAATATTAGACAAAGATAACCCAAGTAAATACTTATTCTCCTTTTGGCTGCTCCCTTTAGGGTCACAACACTGTATCATCTGCCTCGATCTCAGCCGATCCCTTGCAGAGTAAATACACAATGCAGTTTTTAAATGATTTCATTTATTAAGGGGGAAAAAGCTATCCAAACCTAGCTGGCCCTTTGTGAAAAAGTAATCCCCCTTTGTTACATTATGAATTAATCGTGATTAACCACATTTTTGGAAAACCGCACCCAGGCCTGGTTACTGCCAGACCTGTTGAATCAATAAATCACTTACATAGAACCTGTCTGTCAATGTGACATAGGCTAAAAGATCTCAAAAAGCAACACATCATGCCACTATGAGGAAATTCAAGAGCAGATGAGAAACAAAAACCCAGAACAACTGCAGGACTTGCCTCAGTTTGGACATTGGTCCATGATTCAACAATAAGAAAGAGACTGGGCAAAAATGGCATCCATGGGAGAGTTCCAAGGTGAAAACCACTGCTGACCAAAAAGAACGCAAAGGCTCGTCTCACATTTGCCAAAAAAACATCTTGATGATCCCCAAGACTTTTGGGAAAAAATTCTTTGGACTGACGAGACAAAAGCTGAAAACTTTTTGGAAGGTGTTGGTGTTCTGTTACATCTGGCATTAAACTAACAGCATTTCATCAAAAGAACATCATTATCAACAGTCAAACATGGCGGTGGTAGTGTGATGGTCTGGGGCTGCTTTGCCGCTTCAGGACCTGGACAACTTGCTGTAATTGATGGAACCATGAATTCTGCTCTCTACCAGAAAATCCTGAAGAATGTCCGGCCATCAGTTCATGACCTCAAGCTCAAGTCCTCCAATGTGACTGAATAAAAACAATTCTACAAAGAAGAGTGACCCAAAATTCCTCAACAGTGATGAAGATTTACTGCCAGTTATTGCAAACGTTTGATTGCAGCTGTTGCTGCCAAAGGTGGCACAGCCAGGGGCAATTACTTTTTTTTTTACACAGGACTAGGTAGGTTTGGATAGCTTTTTTCCCTTAATAAACAAAATCATTTAAAAACTGCATTTTGTATTTACTTAGAATATCTTTGTCTAATATTAAAATCTGTTTGATGACCTGAAACATTTAAGTGTGACAAATATGCAAAAATATAAGAAACCAGGTAGGGAGCAAATACTTTGTCACAGCACTGTATATGAAGAGCCTGCATGAACCCAGCATACATCAGATACCAGAGGACAAGACTGAGGAAAAGGGACAGTTTGGCTTTTTGCTGGTGCGTGCGGAGATCAGCCGCAGAATTCGGACAGGTGGAGCAGGAAGATTTCCTGTCATGACTTCAGTTTTCCAGTTTGAAGCTTTAAGTTTGATCAGAAGTGGCTTCGTGAATCTGTGTGCGGGACTCTAATGTTCGATGGGACCACACAATGAAACAGCTTCTTGTACAGATGGCGTGCATGTAGGACGCTTTCCATTTCCTCATGTCAACATATGTCGTCTTTTCCAAAGCAGGCTGCCAAACCTGTTTAAAGGGTTACTCATTTATGGTGTTAAATTTAAATCCCAGGTGTATTTATAGTCGTGCAACTGAAGCGCTGTATAGTGTGTCTGTTTTTATTAATACATAGCGGTGGCTAAAACTTAAGCGTCTGATTAAAGGATGTCATGCATGACCTTGGCGGTGATTTATTTGCCAAACAGAAGACACAATCAGGTTGATTTCTCCTGGGCAGCCCAGCATGTTTTTCCATGAAATACGTAGCGGGAGTCACATGGTGAGAGAGTGGCAGACTCGCCCTCTTCACCCGTCCCAGTCAGCTCTGGTTGGGTTTGACTTGGCTGGCACACCGACTTTCACAGTGGCGCAGCTGTGAATTCACAAAACACACACACACACACACGATTCCACAGAGCAGAGGTCTGTGCATCTCTAATGATTGCCAGTGACATGGAAACACTACAAAGTAGAAAGCATCTGCCTTTCTTCTCCCCCCCTTCACATGTCAACACTAATGTCCTTTTTGAACAGAAGAGGAAGAAAAAAGAAATATGGAGAAAGAGAGAGGGCCAATTTAGCGCAAACCATCTGTCTTCTGTGGTGAGATAATACATCTGTTATACTGAGGGGCAACAGCGGTGAAGAGCTGACATTTTTGTTTTTTTTACAATGCATGGAGGAACCTGAAACAATTTTACATGTCACGTTGCATCAGCTTTTACACCAGTTTGCCTTTTATAGTGCAGTTTTTGCAGTTTTTTTAAACTCCCAGGAGCTTCACACACATGCATAGTTAAGGCCTTTACATACTCCACAAGAACAGAGAATTTTGTTCTTTTTCTTGAGGTGGCAAGAACAAGGACAAAGTTCTTTCTGGCCAGGACATTTCATACTTCACAAGAAACTCACGTGCAGAACTGGGAAATTCACATTTCTGACCAATCACACAACAGTTCTTGGACACCACGCAAGAAAAGAGTTCTGCCACGATGATGTGTCATGAACAAGCTGCAAGAACCCCCCAACCAGTGCTGCAAGAACAAAATGACGTCATTTTGTTCTTGCAGCACTGGGAAAGAGAACAAATTTCTCTGTTCTTGCGGAGTATGTATAGGCCAGGGGTGTCCAACCATGTGCCATGGAGAGCCAAGACCCTGCAGGTTTTCTCTTCTACCCAGTCTCTTCAGCAGGTGTTTTCACTTATCAGCAATCAGTGGGAAGAAGTTCACTGAAATCTGCTGTTGAAGACACTGGTTGGAGGTAAAACCTGCAGGGTCTTGGCTCTCCATGGCACATGGTTGGACACCCCTGGTATAGGCCTTTACAGTCTTTTTCTAAGATTTTTTTCTGTAGCCACCAGCAGCTAAAAAACACTCAAACATAAGCGACCTTTTAACTTCATGTTTATCTGGCCTCCATTTGGCTTCTATCAAATTTATTTTAAGATGGAATTTCATTGTGTTCTCCAGCTCAGTGTCAAACATTAGCTACACATTAGTCCCTGCCAGGACAAAACTCCATTTTAAATATTAAATATTCAGTGTTTTGCACCATCAAATATTCACCAGCATCCATTTAAGTGGTCAGCCAGTGTGAGCAGAATGCAGTGGGTTTGTTGCGTGAGAGGGGGACGCAGTTAGAGATTCGAGGCATGGATGCCTCCTTCTCTTTCTCGTCCTTTTATATTCTTTCTCTTCCTGGCTTTTTTTTTTTTTTTTTTTTTCTTGAGCTCACACAGCCAGAGGGCCATAGTTGAGTCTGCAGAGTGCCTCCATATCTGCGGCTCTCTGAGTTAATGTCCCCCGAGGCCGGGGTTGAGCTCGGCCCTGCTCCAACCCCAGCCGAGCCCATCACAGCCGATGCAGACCACCACTACGCCCTCTCGCTCCAACTCCTCTGCCTCTTCATCCATTATGCAGCCAATAGTCCCCAGCTGCAGCGCACACACACATCCGTCCGTGTTAACCCCTACGTTTGCCTCTCTCGCTTGCCTACCCACTCCCCGGGTCGGGTTTAGTTGTTCATTCGCTCATTCAGACACCCGTTCAGCCATGAGGCCGACAGTCAGCCTCGCATTCACGCAGGACACGTAAAACTGCCACCCGCTGCACTCTGTTATTGAAGTGATAGACTGAATTAAGTTTTAATTGAATTTAGATACATCTTCATAATTGCTGACAATCATTACACAAGATATTTACAGTCATTATGAAATATTACAATTGGAATTTACAGAAACTTTGTACAAAATATGCCTGACGTCATTGCCTGGATAGTGGGGGTCCTTGTTAAGTCTTTTCTGGAGAGCAAAACGTTGACCCAAAAGTCACTGGTGTCTGGAAGTGCTTTAGTTTCAGCAAGTAGATGCTTTTAGAGTCCATTAAAAAGAAAAAAAGAGAGAGAGAGAAATCCCAAAAGTATAGAGTCAGCAAAGTTGTGAATTGTGTTCTTTTTTCCTCATCAGATAATATTCTGTTTTCTTTCATTTTCTTTCCTTTTTTTGACTGGAGCATTTGAGCCATAATTCAACTGCAAAAACAACAACAAAGACCCATTTAAATAGAATAAATTCATAATATTTACACAGTAATGTGAGTACTGGTTTATAAAAATGAATAATCTTTTTTTCTTTCTTTAAACATGAGTAATGTTTATATCTACAGTTTTTCAAAACAGAAACCTATAATCACAATGGAACGCATCATACTTCTATCATTCAAGTCTACTGATAACGATGATTGTGGATTGCCATATTTATGCAGCAATGAAACTCGGCTCATAAGAAAAGTCCTCACACCGGCTTAAGTCACATCACAGCCACTGTCCACCTCTGGAGCGCCTCGCACGATGGCAGGAAGTACAGATCCAAAACAAAAAATACACACGGTGAAAATAACTTGATTCTGTCAGCAAAAGCAAAAGATAAAATTGGCCAAAAGCTTCAGTGTCCACAGTCCTGATTGTGTGGGACCAACCGTGGATTTTTCAGGCCCCACCTGGACGTCCGGAGAGGAGCGCTCCTCCTGCTGGCCACCTGTTGTCATCCACCGACGCTGTGGGCTGTGCTGAGCCAAAGATGCAGACGTGAACTGACAGAGTAATCTCAGTTAGTGCAACTAAAAAGCTTTGCTCGCCACCGTCATCATCATCATAACTGAGATGCAAATGAAATCAAACGTAAGCATGCTTTTAAAAGATGTTCTGATATACAATAATTATAGGAAAATAGACTATCAAGGATGACTCCTTTAAAATCATTTATAAAGCTTTCCTGGATGCAGACAGCTCGGCTACGAAGTAAATAGACACTAAATAAAAGAAATCCTTAAAGTATATGCAAACACAAGCATAAATATTTGATCCACAGAGAGTAAGCTACGAATGACAAATATTAGTGATATATTGAAATTCTGGAACAGGCACCATTTCTGTCTTTTTAAAATCCCACTCTTCTTTTTCACGAGCTCGTCAGTCGATTTGAAGGTGTTTCCCAAATCCTAAAAGAGTCACTGCTGACTGAAATGTTGGGTGTTGCTGCAGTCCGTCTAAAAGTCTTTGCATTCTCCTCACTTTTTCACAAACCACTTAAAAAAAGTCGGTGCACTGTTCATTTCCTGCCTCACATCATCTCTCTTCCTCAATTTGTTACACATCCACCTAAACCCCCACCCCCTCCCCCTCTGCTTCTTTGCGTGCCCTCCACGACTCCACTGGGTTTAATGGACGTAGTAGAGCCAGTAGACCACGTTGAAGAAGGAGAAGACAGTGGGAAAGATCATCCTGGACCACTTGTCAATAGAGTTTACGTCGGAGAGGTCTGGGATGTTCACCTTGAGTTGGGAGGCTCGTCTCCGTAGGCGCGACTTCTTCTGGGCGTGACGCTCCAGGGCGCTGTGGCCATAGTTCTGGCGTGCCATGGCCGCCCTGCGGTACTGCAGCGTTGAGCTGTCATAGGCCAGCATGGTGTTACGGGGGTCTCCGGGTGCTCCCAGGCCCCGGGACAGATCCCCAGCACCACCCATCTCATTCTTCATCTCCAGGGTGCTGAACAGAATGTTGTCGTCGGGGGTCATCTGTGTGAATTGGGGAAAAACAGGCAGAGCCATGAGAAGTTACTGCCAAAAGGAATTTGCTGAGCGCTCACACTGTTAAAACTGTTATTATTCAAAACAAGTGAAGCTGTAATGATCATCAGGTAAAAACACTGATGGGGTGCTATAATGGGTAATGCAAATGAATCAAAAATCGTGTTACTTACAGTGAAAGAACAAAATTTAATCTCTTTGAAAGCTCTAAATAAATTATTGATCATTTGTCAATCAATATCTGAGTGATAATACGACCACAAGACTATGAGGCAACATTCCTGGAAGAGCACAGCGCACTCCACAAATTAATTCTCATGGAGAAATCTTCATTGTCATCTCAGAATTTCAACCAGCATGTAGTTAAAATTCTGTCGATTCACAAGACAAACTGAATAAATAAAAAAAAAGAGAGAGAAAGCAACGGAAAAAAGAAAATGTGACAGGAGAAGGTTGAGAGAAACTGTAAGGACTTTGCAAAGATGGAGGAGAGGCTAAAAGGTTCAGGGCAGGTCAGGAAAGACGTTGTGGGAAGTGAATTCGGATCAACATTTCTTCATCCATAGCCTGACTTCTGAGGAAAAAAACATCCCTACCATCCAATCCTGTCCTGCTGTAAATGTCAGCTTGGTTCATTTTGTTGTCACTTTGAAGAAAAGCCACTTAGCTGGTGCTATTCATCAAACTGCAAAGAATTTATTTTGCTTATCTGACGATTTGTGTTTTTTTCTTTACATACTTTTAGAAGATTAATGAGTCTGACTTTGAGATTGTACAGTTTTGCATCTAAATTAAGAGAAGCCACTGATGCTTTTATTTCTCTTGCCATATTTGTCTTTTCCCATCGATTCAGATGGACTACAGTCCAGGTTAAGGTTAAATCAAATGCCGGCAGAACTCAAACTGCTAAACCATGTTTGTCAGGAAAATGCATGAAGAGCAAACCAAGAGAGGGAAAAACACAATGGTGGGAGTGATGACCAAGGTTGCCTTAAAAATCTATAAAAAATCAAAGAAATGCACAAAGACTACAGCATTTTCCTCTGATCTGGATTGATTCAGATTGATGACATTGTTAGTTTTGACTTTCAAAACCTCCAGTACCTTATTTCTTTGCTCGCCTAGTCCTAATGCGGCATCGTCCACAAAGATGGGATCCCACATCGAGTCATATGCGTCAATTTCCCTCTGTTTCATTCTGGCATACAGAGCATCATCTCTCTGAACTACATTTCCCACCAGCCACTGCAAGCATACAAAATCAGCACTGTTACTTCGGGGAAATCGTAGCTTGCCACACTCAGAAGGAAAGGGTGTTTGATTTATTTATTTTCTATGCTGCTGTTGTTCTCGCCAACTTTAGCAGCTGAATAAAATTTAAAGAGAAGGCTTTGGCACCACAGCCAGCGAATTTTCCGAGGCGCCTTACCCTTTGGGAGACACAGAAATATGGAGATAAAGTATAAGCCATTCATTGCTTCTGCATTCACTCTTTCAGATCCTAATCTGAGGAATAAAGTTGATACACAAGGCTACACCAGTGAGAAATGGAGAGCTAGAGCAGGAGTAAAGAGTGCTGGTAAAGGACATCAAGCATTGATCACAGCATCACACTGACCTTGAAAGGAGAAGAGGTAATTTGCTCCCACAGAAACAAACACAGACATTAACCGACAGCACATATACACGTTCGGAGGAGGCTTCCCCCACACGCACCTTATTGGGATCAGGTCTCAGCTTCTCGTTATTGGCTGTGGCCGCTTTCTCAGCTGCCTTCTTTTGCCGCTGGGGGCCCTGACCGAAGAAGATGTAGTTGACGAAGGCGTACTCGAGCAGGGCC
Source organism: Pholidichthys leucotaenia (assembly GCA_020510985.1). Classification (NCBI taxonomy): domain Eukaryota; kingdom Metazoa; phylum Chordata; class Actinopteri; order Cichliformes; family Pholidichthyidae; genus Pholidichthys; species Pholidichthys leucotaenia. The sequence goes on along the minus strand of CM035840.1, from coordinate 20,486,882 downwards.
AGGAAGACAAACACAAAGCAGCCCATCAGGTACATGTCAATAGCCTTCACGTAGGGGATCTTAGGGAGGGTCTCTCGCAAGTGGGTGTTGATGGTGGTCATGGTCAGCACAGTAGTGATCCCTGGAGATCAGCGGAGTCACATATTCAGAAAGAGGGTTGTTATGTTTAACCATCATTATGCTGTGGAAAAACAGAGCACTAAGTGAAACATATTGGCACATAATGTATATGGGAGAGAACAGAAAATCTGTCTGGAAATTCCCACGCTTCAGCATCCATTGGTATTAGGATTGAGTTATTGTGTTATTACCTTATTAGTATCGTTGTGTACCTATTACCTTGGCATTCATTCGGAGAGCAAAGTAAGAATTTCATTGCTCAGGAAATGTAGCATTTCTTAACTGTGCACATGATAATAAAGCCTTTGAATCTTGAATCAAAGAATAACTTTTCCTATCCTTGGTGATTTATTTGCTCGTCCAAAGAGAATGATTTTGTGGTTTCAGTACAGGCTGGAATTTTTTTTTTTATTACTTATTTTGTACCCGTAGGTAGATTTGTTTTGCAGTCTGGTGACAAACCACCAGCTGCCGGTCGCTGCGTGCGCAAGCGCCCCTTAACTCCCTAACCTGCATGTTTTTGGCATGTGGGAGGAAACCGGAGAAATCCCGGAGTAAACCCACGCAAACAGGGGGAGAACATGCAAACTCCACACAGATCACTGTTGGCCGGGGGCAGGGATCGAACCCACGATCTCATGATCCCCACGATCCCCCAGCCGAGGGTAAAACTGTGCTGCCACAGTGCTAACCACTGCGCCACCGTGCAGCCCCACCGTGCAGGAATGATATTGGATTTAGTTTTAGAGACATTTCCATGGGTAATCCCTTTGTCTATTGTGCTGTGTGTGTTTCTGTCGTTTTGGTCATCTACTGTCATGCCACTGTTACACTGTAATTTCCCAGTTTGGGATCTATCTATCTATCATAGACATTGCACTGAACACAACCTGTATAGAACTCTGAATTGTCCTGAATGGCATCTCCCTATATCCCTTTGAAAATGGAGTTACTTCATTATGGCACTTTTGCCCATAATGTATTAGAAAATGACAAATTTATGACAAAATGTCAGTTTTGTGAGAAACAAAAGTTGGTACTAAAGCATACCAAGGCTTGTCTGGATCTGTACAAATTTTAACCGAGACCTCAACATTTTCCACAGTGCCAACAATAACAATGACGTTGGCGTGACCACACAAGATTCAAGGGACAAGCTAAAAAAACCCTCAAATTTATGAGAATAAAAATCACAAATTCATCAGAAATTCATGACAAACACAGCAACCTTATGAGCCTCAAATCTAAGAGAAAAAGCTCCAAATTTGCTATAAAAAGTTGAATATTTTTCATTAAAAATTGCATATTTAAGAGGAAAAAGTAACAGTCTGACAAAAACCAGACCTGCAGTGATGGATTAGCTCATTCCAGCCTGATGAAATCACCCTGAGAATGCTCAGGTCTCCTCACCATTGATCTTAACCTTGAGCACAGCCTAGATGCAGACCCACTTGAGGATCACTGTGCACGAGTTTGCCAAACATTGGGACAGTTGCCCAGGGAGGGTAACAATTTTTGTGAAATCCTAAATGGCCAGATCTCCTGACCTTTAACTATGACCTAGACCTTGAGCTCAGCCTGGATGCAGACAAAGAAGGAGTAACAAATATAAGCGCAGCGATCTCCTGACCTGACCTTGAGCACAACCTTTACATATGCAGACCCACCTGAGGATGATTGTGAGTGAGTTTGGTGAACATCAGGGGAAATGCCCAGAAGAAGTTGCGATTCTGATGAAATGTGGACAGATGGACAGATGGAGGGACGTTCAATGGACGCCACGTCATCGCATTAGCTCCTATCTGCTTCACCGCAATGAGCCAACGAGAAAAAAACTCACAAATTTCTAATTAAAAAAATATACATATAAGAAAAAACAGTGCACTTCCAAGAATGTCATAAATGGCTAGTGTGATCTTTCCGGCATGCCTCTCCCCTGCTCTTCAGTCTATATTCTGTCTCTCTCAGCTGTATCATTCCAGTCAAGGCTAAATGGCTCAAAATACATCTTAACAAAAAATACAATTCAAAAGAAGAAAATATATATAAAAATAGCTTTTACTAATTTTGACAATCCAATTTATACTTATAACTCAGTTTTTTCACCTTAAATCAAGGCTCAAATTTGCTTTCCGGCTGTACGCAGATATTTTCACCAATAAATTGCTCAAAATAGCTCATTCCATAGTACAAAGGCCAATCCCTCATTTACATTGAGGCCTGGTCAGCCAAGATGGCTACTAAGCGAGTAGCAAGACTTCCTTCTGGATTCTAGAAGAACCTTGAGCAGATTAGAAAGCCTTTATTGTGCTAGGCAAACAATACAGCAAAACTGTTTTTTTAAAATATGATTTTTTCTTATTATGTAAATGTTTCTAATTGAAATCACTTGTGTCTGCTGCTAGTATCAGATCATAGTTTTAAATTCTCAAAAGCGACCTAATGCCATTCCCATGTGCAGGTGTACTTAAAGAGCTAGTTTAGCAGATGTTAGCCTTTTCTCACACTAAACTTAAGGCCCTGTCACACCTTAACGATTTAGGCAGCGTTTGCCGACGTATCAAAATGTCTCTAAAACGCTGGGGCGTATGCATCACATATCCATAACAAGTTGGACATATACATAACGTATTAGTAACTTATACAGAACGTTTCGATAACTTATAGATAACTTATACCAACAAATGTTTAGCATGTTGCCGGCATTCACAACTTATGCCCAATGATAGTCTAACTTATGCATAACTTATACATAGCTTATCCTAACTTATGCATAGCACGGTCATGCCAAACTGCCGTTGCCTCTCGTGTGCAAGAGCATGAAGACTCCATCATCTCGGTTCAACCAAGATGATTCTCTCCTCCAAAGACCATCACATGGCGGGGGGCATGACCAACCTGGCAGATCTGTCAAATCTGTCAGGTCGGTCACATCTACAGAAAGGATAAAACAGCTGATGTGGCACGACACGAATGTCAGATGACAGTTGAAACATGTCAAGGTATGAAACATCTCTTTACTTTGTCTGAATATAAGAACAAGACCAGTTTGATATGGACATCTGCTCTCCATGGAGTACTGACAGGTTCCTCCTGTGAACCAACGCTACCAATACGGTAGCTGTAAGTTAGAAACACGTTCAGTATGTTCTGTGGTCGTCCGGAACATGTCACAGCACATTACTCATAAGTTAGAAATAAGTTTTGGATACGCTAGACATTATCTCGACGTATTTCGATTTCTGAGTCATTTCGAATCCCTCAACTGACTAAGATTGTCCACTTCAAAATTATGTGTGTCCTTTGATGGCTAAAAAAAACAATCCGAGAAGCACAGACACAAAGTTTTTCAGTGGACGCCTTGTGTGTGAAAACTTTTAACGTGGGAGTATTGCTGCATAACAGTGCTTTACAGAGAAAGGTCTGAGTCCAGTGGCAAGGAAACCTCGACGACTGGGGATCCAGTCTCTGCGCCGACGTAGCACGTGCAAGTAACGTGTGTCAACGATTGCATAACTTATCTACAACTTATGGCCCATGTATGTGGGACATATAAGCCATACGCTGGATACGTCGAAAAATTTAGAGCATGCACAAAATTTTGCGAAGACCTTGCCATACTAAGACGTATGAGGGGGGCTGAATAGTTCATAGTGGTCAAATTTGACCAAATGTGGTTTATTTTTCAACATAGTCTCCCCTTCGGTCCACACACTTCTTCCATTGGTGATGCAGTGCTTGAATCCCTGCGGTTGAAAAATAAACCACATTTGGTCAAATTTGACTACTATGAACTTTTCAGCCCCCCCTCCCGCCCCCCCCCCCGTATACCAGTGTTGCTTCATCGTGCTTTTAAATTATACAAAACTTACACGTAACTTATTCGATGTATTCGCCACAGTTTTTAAACATCAGCATACACTGCTTAAATCGTCTTGGAGTGACAGGGGCTAAGATGTTAGGCCTTTTAACCGTGGCGTGCCATACTCATCACTTTGGTCACATTAGCATGCTGAGCTTAACATGCTGATGTTAGCATTTGGCTTGAAGGACCTCAATGTGTAAATAAGCAGCAGCTCAGAGCTGCTAACTATAGGCTGAGTAATTCCCTATGTATGATGGTCTCCACATACAGTATAAATTTAGTGACAATCTGCCATTTTATTTGACTTACCAGGATTGTAGCACTTTAATCTTTTTATCTCGCTGCATTCTGCATTTTAAAGATAGTACCAAGTACTTATGGTTTATTATGTAGGGACTAGCAAACAATTGAACATAGATGCCTTCCTTCATTGGAGTTTATCCACTATGATCAGCTGCTCATCTTCAAAGTACAGAAGCTTTTGATCATGAGCATTCTTGTTGATCAGTTACACTATATAGTGCAAATTCAAAGCAAACACAGAGGCTTAAAAGAATAAGAGCCCATATGGATGAAAAAATCCCACAAATCCTCCTGAGACTGCATGTTTCATAAGATATTAAGCTAGTTTACATCCAACCATGTATCCAAATGGACACAGAACAAACTGTAGGCTCTGTAAAAGGCACCATATTGCCACTGTAAACATCTGCTGTTAGTCATAGCACGATTCACCTGTTTTTCTGACATGCACGCATTGTGTTTGATACATTAGTCATCTGCTTGCACAATCTGCATTTGGTCAGATTCACACGTATTATAAATAACCCAGCAGCCAGCACTGTCACTGTAGCATGGAGTCTCATCTCTCATTGGCTGCACGTTCTCAGGACGATGAGAGCTGGCACATCTTTAAATCACGTTACCCTCTGAATGCACTGTCTGGGGCTCCAACCTGCCCGCGTCGACCTCATAAAACAAATGGTGTGTGACAAGAGTGGCACACAAAAAACACTGCATGTGTGACATTGGTGTAAAAACATTAACTCTAATGTGAAAGATGCATTTAAACAAATGCTGCCACTGTTCATTTGGCTGAAATCTGGCTGTGCTCGGGCTTCGATAAGCTGGCATCTCTGGTCAGCGAGAGGCTCCAGTAGGAAGACAGGAGAGAGAAAGACAGCACGCTTCAAGGTCGAGCTGCAGCGCTTCTCGCTCTGCATGAGTCATGCATATAGTCATCTCTGAACAACAGACATTTACCCAGGCAGCCTATCACACATTGCTATCACTCACATGCTTAGAGCGACTGTGAAAAAAGTAAATGCTGAGAAAATAAAGCGGCATCAGACTATTTATAGACGCAGTGTTGCATAAATCTAAAGCAAAATCAAATGCAAAAGGCCCAACGTATGTTAAACGGCTCTTTTCATGGTCTGTTATCATTTGACTTTGTGTTATTTCTCGGGGTTAATCTTGAGCAGAGACGAGGCAATCCTACCCAAGGCCACCCTGGCAGCTGATGCGTCGTAGTTGATCCAGAAGGAGACCCAGGATAGGATGGTAATCAGGATGGAAGGCATGTATGTCTGCAGGATGAAGTAACCAATGTTCCTCTTCAGTTTGAAGCTGAGGGACAGGCGGGGGTAGGAACCTGAAGGAGGCACAAAGAGAGAGGAAGTAGGATAGAAATAGATTTTCTTCAATGACGCCAGCTTAGTTTTCTTTGACACTAGATACAGTCTCCAATATAGTTGGATTTTAATAAAGTTTTAATGTTGAAAATTACACTTCTAAAGACGGACCCAAGACAAAGGTGGCCACTGGACTCTGTACCTGTCGAGAAGACCACATTTTTAGAGATGAGTTTGTAGTCGACAATAGAGAACTGTGGCAGCTCTATCCTGTCCACCCCGGAAACTGCGCCCTCTCCACCTCGCCAGTAAAATTCAATGTCGTCTGTGGTGTATCCGTCTGCAGAAGAGAAAGCCAAGACACTTAGAGAAACATTATCATCAGCCATTAACACTCTATAATACGAAGGAGGTGGGGGAGAGGGGTTGAAAAGTTCATAGTGGTCAAATTTGACCAAATGTGGTTTATCTTTCAACATAGTCTCCCCTTTGGTCCACACATTTCTTCCCTCAGTGTTGCAGCACTTGGATCCCTGTGGATGAAAAATAAACCCCATTTGGTCAAATTTGACCATTATGAACTTTTCAGCCCCCCCTCGTACATCATAGCAAAGTGCAGTGATGTTAAACTGTCAGCACAAGTGGTTTTATCTGTTTAAGCACATTCACTATACATAAGGATCAGCACACTCTAGAACAGGAATAACATCTGGGACAATAATTACTTGTCTTCTTACAAAATGGGATAGTTTTTGAATTTTGCTACTGTTAATTATAGTGACTGAAGTGAAGAAGAAACATAATTAACATACAGTATCTCACAAAAGTGAGTACACCCCTCACATTTTTGTAATTATTTTTATTATATCTTTTCATGGGACAACACTGAAGATATGACATTTTGATACAATGTAAAGTAGTCAGTGTACAGCTTGTGTATTAGTGTAAATTTGCTGTCCCCTCACAATAACTCAACACACAGCCATTAATGTCTAAACCGCTGGCAACAAAAGTGAGTACACCCCGAGTGAAAATGTCCAAATTGTGCCCAATTAGCCATTTTCCCTGCCCGGTGTCAGGTGACTTATTAGTGTTACAAGGTCTCAGGTGTGAATGGGGAGCAGTTGTGTTAAATTTGGTGTTATCGCTCTCACACTCTCTCATACTGGTCACTGGAATTTCAACATGGAACCTCACGGCAAAGAACTCTCTGAGGATCTGAAAAAAGGAATTGTTCCTCTTCATAAAGATGGCCTAGGCTATAAGAAGATTGTCAACACCCTGAAAATGAGCTGCAGCATGGCGGCCAAGACCGTACAGGGGTTTAACAGGACAGGTTCCACTCAGAACAGGCCTCGCCATGGTCGACCAAAGAAGTTGAGTGCACGTGCTAGGCGTCATATCCAGAGGTTGTCTTTTGAAAATAGACGTATGAGTGCTGCCAGCATTGCTGCAGAGGTTGAAGGGGTGGGGGGTTAGCCTGTCGGTGCTCAGACCATATGCCGCACACTGCATCAAATTGGTCTGCATTACTGTTGTCCCAGAAGGAAGTTCCTTTTAAAGATGATGCACAAGAAAGCCCACAAACAGTTTGCTGAAGACAAGCAGACAAAGGACATGGACTACTAGAACCATGTCCTGTGGTCTGATGAGACCAAGATAAACTTATTTGATTCAGATGGTGTCAAACGTGTGTGGTGGCATCCATGTGAGGAGTACAAAGAGAAGTATGTCTTGCCTACAGTCAAGCACGGTGGTGGGTGTGTCATGGTTTGGGGCTGCATGAGTGCTGCCGGCACTGGGGAGCTACAGTTCATTGAGGGAACCATGAATGCCAACATGTACTGTAACATACTGAAGCAGAGCATGATCGGACACTGGGTTCCAGGGACGCAGGGCAGTATTCCAACATGATAACCACCCCAAACACACCTCCAAGATGACCACTGCCTTGCTAAAGAAACTGAGGGTAAAGGTGATAGACTGGCCAAGGATGTCTCCAGACCTAAACCTTATTGAGCATCTGTAGGGCATCCTCAAACGGAAGGTGGAGGAGCGCAAAGTCTCTAACACCATGATACTGTAGTAGATAGATAGATAGATAACTTTATTGTCTGTCCCAATCAGTGACAGAAATTCTTCTTAGACACAACTACAACAATATTACACGTTCAGCACTTTCAAAAACATGTTCAAACTCAGGATAAAAACAGTTTAAAAAAAATAAACATGGTTAAAAAGGAAACAGCAAATAAAATCATGTGGCAGAAAATATTAATAACTATTAAAAATTAATAGTGATTAATAGATAAATGCTGATAACTATTATTGATAGCTAACTAAAGTATGATAACTATTTGATTTTGTTCAGGATTGTTACTGCAGAAGGAATAAATGATTTCTTATAAATGTTTTTATGGGCCAATGGAACTTTATATTGTCTGCCTGATGGCAGTAACTGAAAAGGGTGATGGAGGGGGTGAGATGGGTCCTCTGTGATCAGGGTGGCTTTCCTGATCACAGAGCGCTGATACAGTTCAGACAACGGTGTCTGTGGTGAGCCAATGATTTTGTTAGCCTGATTAACTATACGGGAAAGCTTTGTTTTGTGCTTGATGAAGAGGGAGCTGTACCAGGATGAAATGTTAAAAGTGAGATTGGATTCAATTAATGAAGTGTAAACCAGAGTTAAAATGTGTCTACTGACATTAAAAGTCCTCAGTTTCCTCAACAGGTGGAGGCATTGCTGTGCTTTTTTATAAACAGAGTCAACATGGTGTGCAAAAGACAGGCTACAGTCCATCTCTATTCCCAAGTAGGGAATGGTTTACTTGAAGAGTTTCAATCTGGGTTTAGAATCCATCATAGTACTGAAACAGCCTTAGCGAAGGTCACTAACGACCTCCTCATTGCATCTGATAATGGACTAGTTTCTGTACTTGTCCTTTTAGACCTTAGTGCAGCTTTTGATACTATTGATCATAATATTCTACTTGATAGATTAGAACACTATGTTGGACTTAATGGAACTTCGTTGCAGTGGTTTAGATCTTATTTATCTGATAGGTTCCAGTTTGTTCATGTAAATAATGAGTTTTCTTTCAACTCAAAGCTCAGTCATGGAGTTCCACAGGGATCTGTGCTAGGCCCTACTCTTTTTTTAGTTTATATATGCTTCCGTTAGGCAACATTATTAGAAAGCACTGTATACATTTTCATTGTTATGCTGATGACACACAATTATACCTGTCAATGAAGCCAGATGATAGTAATCAATTAGCCAAGTTAGAAGCCTGTCTTAAGGAAATCAAAGCTTGGATGACTTGTAATTTCCTGCTATTAAATTCAGATAAGACTGAAGTCATTCTTGTTGGTCCAAAAAACCTTAGAAATTCCTTTCAAAATCAAACTTTCAGTTTGGATGCGGTTACTCTTTCTCTAAATAGCTCTGTGAGGAACCTTGGAGTTATTTTTGATCAGGATTTGTCCTTCAATTCACATATTAAATTTGTTTCTAAGACTGCCTTCTATCATTTGCGTAATATTGCCAAGATTAGGAGCATCTTGTCTCAGAGTGATGCTGAGAAACTGATCCACGCTTTTGTTAGCTCGAGATTAGATTATTGTAATTCTTTATTATCAGGCTGTCCTAAAACATCTTTAAAAAGTCTTCAGCTGATCCAAAATGCTGCAGCAAGAGTTTTAACAGGTACTAGAAAGAGAGATCATATCTCTCCGGTTCTGGCCTCCCTTCATTGGCTTCCCATAGAGTTTAGAATTAAGTTTAAAATCCTTCTTCTTACTTACAAAGCTCTAAACAATCAGGCTCCTTTTTATTTAAAAGATCTGATACTACCGTATTATCCTAACAGAGCACTACGCTCCCAAAATGCAGGATTACTTGTAATACCTAGAATCTCCAAAAGTACAATGGGAGGCAGAGCCTTCAGTTATCAAGCTCCTCTCCTGTGGAATCAGCTGCCAATCTGGATTCGGGAGTCAGACTCGATCTCTGTTTTTAAGAATAGGGCTAAAACCTACCTTTTTGATATAGCCTACAATTAGGGAGGGATCATGTGTTTCTGAACCCTCCCTTAGTTATGCTGCTAATAGGTTTAGTCAGCCGGGGGACCTCCAGTAATGCACTGGGCCTCACTCCTTTTCTCACTCTCAATGAAAGATTTTTTTTGCTGGTCATTAACATTTGTTTGTTCTCTCCCATAGATTGAGTCCCCATCGTGCTGTTTGCTCTCTACATGTCTGTTCTTTTCTTCTTCTCTATCCCCTCACCCCCCAGCCAGTCGCAGCAGATGACTGCCCCTCCCTGAGCCTGGTTCTGCTGGAGGTTTCTTCCTGTTAAAAGGGAGTTTTTCCTCTCCACCATCGCCAAGTGCTTGCTCACAGGGGATCGCCTGATTGCTGGGGTCTTTCTGCAACTGTGGGGGTTCCCCCTACAGTTGATAGTGCTATGAGATGACTGTTGTTGTGAAATGGCGCTATATAAATAAAGTTGAATTGAATTGAATTGAATTGAATTGAATTGAAGTATTTAAAAACTTGAACTTGCGCAATAGCCTGACCCTGGATACTGAGGGGTGTAAAGAGAGTAGTTGAAAGTTTCTCTTTGTTCCCACAGCACAACTCCCTAGTCTTTGTGGTGTTTAACTCCAGAGAGTTTTGATTAAAAATCTGAGCTAGATTGCTGACTGCCTGCTGATAGCGGGTCAGTGCAGTACTGTCTGTCAGATGGGCCACCAAGGTCATGTCGTTATGGAGGAGTGAGGATTCCAGTGGCAAACTGTGAAGCTCTAGTGAACTCCATGCCCAAGAGAGTTAAGGCAGTGCTGGAAAATAATGGTGGCCACACAAAATATTGACACTTTGGGCACAATTTGGACATTTTCACTAGGGGTGTACTCACTTTTGTTGCCAGTGGTTTAGACATTAATGGCTGTGTGTTGAGTTATTTTGAGGGAACAGCAAATGTAGATGAGAATAAAAGTGAATGCCATTTACAAGACATACAGTGCATCCGGAAAGTATTTACAGTGCTTCACTTTTTCCACATTTTGTTATGTTACAGCCTTACTCCAAAAGGGATTAAATTCATTTTTTTCCTCAAAATTCTACACACAATACCCCATAATAAAAACGTGAAAAAAATTGAGTTTTTCAAATGTATTAAAAATTAATAAAAAGTAAGAAATCACATGTACATAAGTATTCACAGCCTTTGCCATGAAGCTCAAAATTGAGCTCAGGTGCATCCTGTTTCCACTGATCGTCCTTGAGATGTTTCTACAGCTTAAATGGAGTCCACCTGTGGTAAATTCAGTTGATTGGACATTATTTGGAAAGGCACACACCTGTCTATATAAGGTCCCACAGTTGACGGTGCATGTCAGAGCACAAACCAAGCAGGAAGTCAAAGGAATTGTCTGTAGACCTCTGAGACAGGATTGTCTCGAGGCACAAATATGGGGAAGGTTACAGAAAAATTTCTGCTGCTTTGAAGGTCCCAATGAGCACAGTGGCCTCCATCTTTCGTAAATGGAAGAAGTTCGGAACCACCAGGACTCTTCCCAGAGCTGGCCGGCTGTCTAAACTGAGCGATCGGGGGAGAAGGGCCTTAATCAGGGAGGTGACCAAGAACCCGATGGTCACTCTGTCAGAACTCCAGCATTCCTCTGCGGAGAGAGGAGAACCTTCCAGAAGGACAACCATCTCTGCAGCAATCCACCAATCAGGCCTGTAAGGTAGAGTGGCCAGATGGAAGCCACTCCTTAGTAAAAGGCACATGGCAGCCCGCTTGTAGTTTGCCAAAAGGCACCTGAAGAACTCTCAGACCATAACAAACAAAATTATCTGGTCTGATGAGACAAAGATTGAACTCTGTGGTGAATGCCAGGCGTCATGTTTGGAGGAAACCAGGTACCGTTCATAACCACACCAATGTTGGTGGCAGCATCATGCTGTGGGGATGTTTTTCAGGGGCAGGAACTGGGAGACTAGTCAGGATAGAGGGAAAGATGAATGCAGCAATGTACAGAGACATCCTGGATGAAAACCTGCTCCAGAGCGCTCTTGACCTCAGACTGGGGCGACAGTTTGTCTTTCAGCAGGACAACGACCCTAAGCACACAGCCAAGATATCAAAGGAGTGGCTTCAGGACAACTCTGTAAATGTCCTTGAGTGACCCAGCCAGAGCCCAGACTTGAATCCAATTCAACATCTCTGGAGAGGTCTGAAAGTGGCTGTGCACCGACGCTTCCCATCCAACCTGATGGAGCTTGAGAGGTGCTGCAAAGAGGAATGAGGAATGGGTGAAACTGCCCAAAGACAGATGTGCCAAGCTTGTGGCATCATACTCAAAAAGACTTGAGGCTGTAATTGCTGCCAAAGGTGCATCAACAAAGTATGGAGCAAAGGTTGTGAATACTTATGTACATGTGATTTCTTAGCTTTCTTTATTTTTAATAAATTTTCAAAAATCTCAAAAAAAAACTTTTTCACATTGTCATTATAGGTATTGTGTGTAGAATTGAGGAAAAAATGAATTTAATCCCTTTTGGAATAAGGCTGTAACATAACAAAATGTGGAAAAAGTGAAGCGCTGTGAATAATTTCTGGATGCACTGTATCAAGAGCAAAATCACTGTTATGTGTCATGTCTGTTTTTCTGCTGTGAAAGTTCAGTTAAGCTCCACCTCCTCTGAACAGGCAAGTTTAAACTGTTTTTGTGATGTCACTATAACAGGTGAACCAATCAGGACTAAGCACGGGCTATGGCCTTGGGGGAAGAGGGCATAACTAAAGAGTGAATTTAGCTTTCAGTGCCAGTTAGCATTTTTGGACAGCTGCTTTGAAAACTTGACCAAAATTAAGATGAGTTTTACCATTAAACTGCTTTTAAGGACCAATGCAGTTTCAGCCATTATCCTGGGCCACCACACATACAAGTATCCAGATAAGGCTGGATATATTTGTTTGATGATTTGTTTGTTCAGACTTTTTTTGTAGAAACACTGCTGCATATTGAAGACATGAGAAAAACGGTGTAACTCAGCGTGATGTCTGACAGTTCTGTCCCGACACAGTGCAGCAAAGTAAAATACTTTTGAAGTTTGTTGAGATTGTGCATAGATGATTGTGCACAGAATGTTGCAGTGTAATGCAACATTGCAGCAATGTAATGTTGCTTGGTAATTGCTGACAGGCAGTTCCAACTCTGGCAGCCTCCACTGTGTTCCATGCTGCCCCATTTGCATGTGTGGTTGCCGGTCCTCTAAGCAGTCATGGTGGGGTTAACTTTTGAAGTTTTGGATATTATAGGCATGTGAGTGGAGTGGGGACTCGTGTGCTTTTGGGCCTCTTTGCTGTGGTGCTTGTGTTCTCCACAAGTGCCAAGTGGTTGGTTGGACCCTCTGCAGTCACAGCAGCGTTGTATTGTAATTTTTTAAATATTAGATCTTCAACACTATCGTTCTCTGGTCAAATTTGCCAACTTGCAGACTTTGTGTGCTGTGGCCCTGAAGGAGAGGCGGCAGGTCAGTGTCCTAGTCAGTGGGACATGGATGGGCCTAATTAGAATATTCATAGATCTTGGTGTCTGAAGGAGGAGGAAAGTGAAGAAGATTATCACAAGCAACTGTAAGACCATGAAAACGTTTTGGTTGAAAAATGGGCATAAGTTACATTTTAGACAATGTAGATTTGTTTTTAAGGGGATTTATATCCACTGAAGTTCATCTTTAATGCTGATATTAACAAGAGCACTCTGAGACGAGTGCAATATTCCCCACCTCTGTTTTCTTTGAAGATCCCAATACTTACTTACAGAGAGCAGTTTTCAACTTTCAATATAATTACTGGGGCAGAACCAAATTATGATAAGCCCATCATCCACAAATATACAACAAAGTACACAACCCATAGTTGTAGGTCAGGATTCCAAGATGAACCTGTGTAGCAAGTTTGGTGATCCCAGAGAGCTTTACCTATCTTACAGAAAGAGAGCATAGGAAGCACCAACCTTGACCTTTGACTTTTTGACCCCAAACTTGTAGTCAGAGGTCATGGTCTCTGGGTGAACCTGTGTACCAAGTTTGGTGACCGTAACTTTACTCACTGTACAGTAATAAGGCATAAGGAATGTTAACCTTGACCTTTGACCCCAAACCCATAGCCAGAGGTCAGGATCCCAAGGTGAACCTGTGTACTAGGTTTGGTGACCCTAGCTTTCTTTGTTCTTGAGATATAGTTTATAAGCAGGTGTGCACATACAGTAAGTGGTGCGCAGGTGTGCATGCACAATCAAAATAAGCAATGCGCACCAGATCAAATGTTGTAATGCGCATTTGCATACCTAGGGATAGATAAATTCTTAACATTTGACTGCAGTGCAGAGTATGAGCAACTGCTTTTAGAATTTTCTCCTTTCATTAAAATGTCCAACAAGCAAGTTCCGTTAAGCAATTACTATGGTGTTCCTCCACCTCCCAAGAAACGCCAGACTGAACCTGAACCGCAAAAGAAGCGTGCCTTCTTGGAAAAGTAGCTGCAGGAGGTCAGCTGGCTTTCAACAGATGACACCCGCACTGAGATGTGGTGCAACCTATGCTGTGAAAATCCCACTCTGGCGGATAAAAACAGTGCCTTTTATACAGGCACTAAAAACTTTAATCATGCAGCTTTTGATAAGCATGCAAATAGCAGAGAGCACCGGAAAGTAGTGCAAGTGATTGATATTGCTACCAGATGCAGCCAGGGCCAGAGGCCCAGTGGTCCACTCCACAGATGGCAAGACTAACTGAATGAAGAACAGCATCAAGCACTGAGTAACGTTTTCTGTTGAAACATGCATGGCCTACGCATTCATATGAGGAGGATATTCGTGTTATGATACCTCATGCGCCATTACGCAGCGCACAGAGGGAGGAATGAAAACCCACATGCAGAGATAGTAGCGTGGAATTTATTGAATGAAAATAATAAGTTCAGTCCAGCAACACAATTACAACGAGCACTGCAGGATGAATAAACAGTCACGGAGTGCTCTGAGAGAGCAGGGACGCCTCTAGGACACTCAACAGCCCGAGGAGGGAGAATGCCTAGTGCCACTGAATGGCACGGGGAGAAAGGCAAAGGAACTTAGGAGCTGGAGCCATCCGAGGCAGTCCGTGCTGTCTGAAATGCAGGTAACAGGAACAGCCGCTCACAATAGCCAACGAACAGGCATCAGGTAAAGTAAGATGAAGACTAAGTAGTCAGGCTGAATGAACAATGCAGGGAGTGGAGGCTAATACACACAGAAGGGAACAACGACTGTGTACATTGCGCAGTGATCTGGCAATCTCTTTCCCCAAATACAGAGTATAAATAATGACAATACTAATGAGGAAAGAGATCACCGGTATGCATAATGAGGAGTAAACAGAGGGAGTGCGTGGGCTGGACTGAATGGAAACAGGTGTGCATGAGTGAGTGCCTGGGCATGTGAGTGAAGATGAATGGAGGTGTGTGTGTGTGTATGTGTGCATGTGAGTGAGAGTGAGAGTGTGTATATGTGTGTGTGCGTGCGCAAGGGAAAACCAATAATAAGGAGCAGCTGGTGACACTGACAGGAGGAGGAGGCATGGCCGAGCTGTCAGGGAGCGGAGGACCCAAAGAGCTCCCTGAAGCGCCTGATGGAAAATAAACAATGCAAAGAGACAAAATAAGATAAGATAAGCCTTTATTAGTCCCACAATGGGGAAATTCCAGGATTGCAACAGCACAGGGATAGCAACACTCAGAGCAACAATCAGAAGGCAAGAAAAAACAACATCTAGTAAACATATGTCCATATTACTATAAATGTATATATGTAGACACACAGTGCAGAGCATTATGGTTGGTTGGTGAATGTGCAGCAGAAAGTCTAAGCTCTCTCTCCGCGGATGCGGCGGGCCAGCTGGAAGTCTTTGGGCATGATGGTGACCCCCTTAGCGAAGAAGAGACCACCAGGTGGGCCTCGCTGGTCTCCTGCAGAGCCATGACGGCGAAGCTCAGGAAACGCAGGACGGTCTTGAAGTCCTGAGCGATCACCCTCACCAGGCGCTGGACGGGCAGCTTACGGATGAGCAGCTCCGTGGATTTCTGGTAGCGACGGATCTCTCTCAGAGCCACGGGCCTGTGACGGCGAGGCCTCTTCACTCTGCCGGTGGCCGGAGCGCCTCTCCGAGCAGCCCTGGTGGCTAGCTGTCTCCTGGGGGGCTTCTTCCTCCAGTAGATTTTACAGGCGGTCTGCTTGGTTCTTGCCATCGCTCTTTATTATTCTGTCTTATATTTCTTGCACGCCACCTAAACTCCAGCCCGGCACCCGCGTCGTTTTCGCTACAGCTCCCGGTATGTCGAGTTTCCCATTAGCACCGGGCGGCGGCCAAGTGCTAGCTAGCACTAGCTCCTCCCCGCTGTAACGTCTCCCGCTGCAAACCGTGGCTCCGTCCGCCGACCCGGGAGACCCCCAGGGCGATCCGTGCGTCCGTGATATATATACAGAGTGAAAGGTGTAGAAAGAAGAAGGAAGATTAAAAAAAAAAAAAAAAAGGCTGTTGCAATGGGCAGCCTACTCGTGTGGCGCCGCCAGTCCGGAACTGGGTTTGGGACCACCAAACCCAAGTTCATGACAGAGCACCCCCCCCAAGGGGTGGAATCCAGACACCCTAGTGACACCAGAACACAATAAACACAATAAGAGAACCCCCCCCCCCCCCCCCCAGAGGAAAACATCAAACCAGGGTGGGAGGTGGGGGAAAACAGGTTAGGAGGGAAGCAACACATAAATAATACAAGAATAATATGCAAATAAAGTGAGGAGAACCTCCTCCCTGCCCCAACCAAGGCATGGTGAGGGGTGACTGACCGGGTGGCCTGCCAGAGTCCCAAGCCCAGCAGGTGGCCCGCTGAACAGCGTCAGGTGGCCTACCAGGACCGATGGACCACCCGACCCGGAGATTAAGTTTTTTGGGTGGCCAGCCAGCATTGTAGAGCCACCAGGACCGAAAGGGAAAGCAAGGGGGTGGCCTACCCACCAGGAGACTTAGAGGTGGGTGACCGGGCCAAAGGATAGGAACCCACACGGCTGCTGGTGGCGGAGACACTGGAACCACAATGGCATCTGGCGACGAGGAAGGAGCCCCCCCCCCGCCCTCCAAGGCTTTGAGCAGGAGGACCGTAGCACCCGCGATGGTCCCGGTCTGGGACATAGCTGCACCCACGATGGTCCCGGTCTGGGACAACGTTGCACCAGCGGTGGTCCCTTCCCGGGACCTCATTGCTCCCACAGTGAGTCCCGACTGGGCCTGCGTTGCACCCACGATGTACCCCGACCGGGCCTGCGTTGCACCCACGGTGGACCCTGACCAAGCCAATGCTGCACCCTCGGTGGACCCGGACTGGGCCAACACTGCACCCGTGGTGGCTCCCGGCTGGAGCGCTGCAGCACCCGCAGTAGCTCCCAGCTGGAGCTCTGCAGCACCCGCGGTGGACTCCGGCTGGAGCTCTGCAACCTCCATGGCGACCTCAGGTGGCATTGGCTGCTCTCCGGCGACCCTAGCAAGGAGCTCCGAAGCCGGAGGGAGAGAGAAAGACACCAAGTCAGGGTCGCTGGCAGCGACAGAACCCGGTGAGGTGAGCCTGGGAGCTGCAGCGAGCTGCCCCTTGCCCTCCTTGCCATGAGTCGGGCAGTGTGACCTCAACACAGGCAAAGGAGACATTATGGAGCACACTTGCCTGAACTCGGGCTCCACCACCGTCCAGGACTCTGGCGATCCAGGGTGCGCTGGTTCAGTAAGTCTGGGAGGCGTTATGCCCATGTCGGCCTCCACCTCAGTGGCAGGATGCTCGTCATCGTCATCCGCGGGAACCCCAGGTTGCGGTGGATCCTCTCCAACAACCCTAGGAAGGAGCTCAGGGAAGACGGGAGAGGAAAGGGGGTTAGGGTCGCCAGCAGCGGCGGAGCCCGGCGAGGGGAGTCCGGATGCAGCTGAGGGCTGCACTCGACTCTCCTCTCCAAGAACCAGGCAAGATCTCCCAAATACTGACATGAAAAACACAGGAGAGATTACTTGCCTGTACTCGAGCTCCACCGCCGTCCAGGACTCTGTCAAGCCTGTCGACGACGTCTTGGACTCGGTCTGCTGGAGGTCCGGCTCAAAGGGTGACTCTGCAGCGGTGGGCCCCGCAGCAGGCATGATGGTGGTTGCAGTCTCAAAGTCCTCAGACGCCATTTTCATTGCTGGTGGCTCCCCTGGTGTGACAGCTTGGGACTGCCGCGCCATTGACCCTGGAATAGGATCTACCAGGGCCTTGAGTTCCGCCCCCTCTGGTGACTAGGTTCTGAAGCAGACAAACCCTCAGGAGCACCCAGAGAGAAAATGGGGAGAATGGGTGAGGAGCTAAGACATGCCGCTGCAGCAAGGAACTCAGGGGACTGCAAACCCTGAGTTTCTTGGCCAGGGAACAGGCAAAATTGTTCATTAGTAGAAAACCCAAAATGAGAAAGAACTTGCCTGTTTTCCTGGTTCTCGACGTCTCCAGCGGCATCCGGTGCACCCTCCTCCTGGTCAGCGTCCAATTCGTGCCAGGGATCCTCGATAGACACAGGTTAAGCCCCCCAAATGGGCGCAGGGGAAGAAGAGTCCGTAAAGAAGACCGCCTCCTCACCCTTGGCGGATGTAAAAGCCAAGGATGAGGCGGCTGCAGGAGGAAAAAATGGCCTAACTGAGTTCTTTTCCTCCTCCATGTGACGGTCTATCGCAGCCAGAAGCGCTCGTCTCTGCTCCTCCCTCTCATGGCGTTCCTCCTCAATTTGGCAGTCGATCTGGGCTAACAAAGCTAGTCTCTCCTCCTCCGTCATCACAGACATGGGTTGAGTGGGCCCAGACTCGAGAGGTGGAGACGGAGCTGGAGCAGGAAAGCTGCAAGAGGAGGAGGGCTTCCTCCGTCGCGAGTGCTTCTTCCGTGGCGGTGATGGCTCCCGCATTGGAGAATCCCTCTCCGGCTCTGCGTAAGGCTGGGAGAATACGATGGAGAGGATGTCGACCGCCCTTGGAATTAACCTGAAGGTAGGATGTTTCCACATTACCTCTTCAGCAGTACTGCATGCCAGCCAAACATCATTGGGAGAACGCGGCCACTGAGCCCAAAAAAGAGTGTCCTCCAAAAGCTCCTGAGCTTTCAGCTCCTCATCCGTCCAGACCTCCATGGCGTGACTTGGGTCATGGAGAGAGCACACAAAAAGGTGTAAAAGAGAAGATTACACGCAACCACTCTGCTGGGTTTATTTCTGGCTGGATCATTGTTATGATCCCTCATACGCCATTACGCAGCGCACAAAGGGAGGAATGAAAACCCACATGCAGAGATAGTAGCGTGCAGTTTATTGAATGAAAATAATAAGTTCAGTCCAGCAACACAATTACGACGAGCACTGCAGGATGAATAAACAGTCACAGAGTGCTCCGAGAGAGCAGGGATGCCTCTAGGACACTCAACAGCCCGAGAGGGGAGAATGCCTAGTGCCATTGAATGGCATGGGGAGAAAGGCAAAGGAACTTACAAGCTGGAGCCATCCGAGGCAGTCCATGCTGTCCGAAATGCAGGTAACAGGAACAGCCGCTCACAATAGCCAACGAACAGGCATCAGGTAAAGTAAGATGAAGACTAAGTAGTCAGGCTGAATGAACAATGCAGGGAGTGAAGGGTAATACACACAGAAGGGCACAGCGACTGTGTACATTGCGCAATGATCCGGCAATCTCTTTCCCCAAATACAGAGTATAAATAATGACAATACTAATGAGGAAAGAGATCACTGGTGTGCATAATGAGGAGTAAACAGAGGGAGTGCGTGGGCTGGACTGAATGGAAACAGGTGTGCATGAGTGAGTGTCTGGGTATGTGAGTGAAGATGAATGGAGGCGTGTGTGTGTATGTGTGCATGTGAGTGAGAGTAAGTGTTGTTTATGTGTGTGTGCGTGTGTAAGGGAAAACCAATAATAAGGAACAGCTGGTGACACTGACAGGAGGAGGAGGTGTGGCCGAGCTGTCAGGGAGCGGAGGACCCAAAGAGCTCCCTGAAGCGCCTGATGGAAAATAAACAATGCAAAGAGACAAAATAGCCACTGTGTCAGAACTGGGTTTGGGACCACCAAACCCATGTTCATGACAATTCCACTTCTCAAAAGGTTTGGAGTTAACGTCGGGACCGCTTATCATTCTCGAGAATCATTCCATGCTTTTCAATAGCAATAACTGTTGTCAGTGCTTAAAAAACTGTCATTTCATTTAGTTTTTATTGCTTGAAAATCAGACATATGTACATTTAGTTTTCAGTGCTTGAAGGGCAGTCATTTCATTAGAAAGTTACATACTATGAAGCTTTAAAGAACAGACATTTTGTTGTAATGCTTTCATTCATTTTCAGTTGAAATTAAAATGTGTTACATGGACTTCCGGTTATGGCGGCCACGTAGGAAGATGTGTTTCACACTGCTCTGCTCCTAAAAATAAAAAGTTTACTAAAACTCTCTTAATTGGAACAAAAACCCATCCCAGCGTTTAGGCGCGGATATGGTAAAGACCAAGGCTGGGAAATTAGGTGGAGGAAAAAGCAATTCGACAAAACAACCCAAGCTAACAGACTTCCATGCTCGAGGCGAAACAGAAAAAACTCCAGAGACGATGGCGGAGGATGGAGCCAGCGGCGGAGCAAGAACTGCTGAAGAGGGGACAAACGCAGTGCTCACTGCCATCAACTCCATGAGAACAGAGTTCTCGTCTAAATTTGATGGAATTATAGCAGCGATAGAAGGAATGAGGAAAGAAATAAATGACTGTTTGGAGCGAGTATCGCAGGAGAAGCTCCGAATTTCAAGCGCTGAAGATGACGTCACCAGCCTACAATCAAAGTTGCAAACACTGGAATTAAAATGTAAACGTCTGGAAGATAACGTCCTGGACTTGGAATCCTGCTCGCGACGGAATAATTTGAGGCTGGTGGGACTCCCGGAGGGAGCGGAGGGACAGGACCCGTGTTCCTTTTTGGAAAAGTGGATTCCAGAAGTGCTGAGCAACGTGGATCTGCAGTCATCGGTTGTCTTAGAGAGCGCTCACTGAATCGGCCCACCGAGAGATAATAAGACACCACCGAGGATGCTGATTATGAAGTTCCTCAACTACAGGGACAAGATGACAGTCACCAATGCGGCGCGAGCTAAAGGGGAAATTAAATACCAGGATCAACAGGTGCGGTTCTACCCAGATTTGGCCACAGGAATTCAACAATTAAGGAGGCAGTTCGACCCCGCCCGCAAAGAGCTGCGCAACCTCGGGATTCGTCACGGAGTGATTCATCCAGCAAGACTGCTGGTCACATATAAGGGGAGAACCCACATCTTCAAGACCCCTCAAGAGGCGCAGGCGCTCATCAAGCAAATCCAAAAGGAGACTGGTGGGAGCTAAGCATGAACATGACAAAGGTAGAACATTTAAGCATTTGTACAGGCATCTAATTGATCTGAAACATATAACATGTCTACAAAATACAGACGGTATTAAAAAAAAAGGGAAAAAAAGCTATGATGTACAAAGTTGCTATAAAACTCTGAAGTTATGTTGAAAAAACTACAGAAGAGAGTTAATGTCATAAAAATAGTAGAGTCAGGGTGATTGAGAGGAGAAAGAGAGAGTGGTTTGACTCATCCTCGCAGGTGTGGAACAGTCACTACCTACAGTGGGGTAAAAAAGTATTTAGTCAGCCACCAATTGTGCAAGTTCTCCCACTTAAAAGATGACAGAGGTCTCCAATTTTCATCATAGGTATACCTCAACTATGAGAAACAAAATGAGGAAAAAAAATCCAGAAAATCACATTGTCTGATTTTTAAAGAATTTATTTGCAAATTATGGTGGAAAATAAGTATTTGGTTAATAACAAAAGTTCATCTCAATACTTTGTTATATACCCTTTGTTGGCAATGACAGAGGTCAAATGTTTTCTGTAAGTCTTCACAAGGTTTTCACACACTGTTGCTGGTATTTTGGCCCATTCCTCCATGCAGATCTCCTCTAGAGCAGTGATGTTTTGGGGCTGTTGCTGGGCAACACGGACTTTCAACTCCCTCCAAAGAGTTTCTATGGGGTTGAGATCTGGAGACTGGCTAGGCCACTCCAGGACCTTGAAATGCTTCTTACGAAGCCACTCCTTCGTTGCCCGGGTGGTGTGTTTGGGATCATTGTCATGCTGAAAGACCCAGCCACGTTTCATCTTCAATGCCCTTGCTGATGGAAGGAGGTTTTCACTCAAAATCTCACCATACATGGCCCCATTCATTCTTTCCTTTACATGGATCAGTCGTCCTGGTCCCTTTGCAGAAAAACAGCCCCAAAGCATGATGTTTCCACCCTCATGATTCACAGTAGGTATGGTGTTCTTTCTCCCCCAAACACGACAAGTTGAGTTTTTACCAAAAAGTTCTATTTTGGTTTCATCTGACCATATGACATTCTCCCAATCCTCTTCTGGATCATCCAAATGCTCTCTAGCAAACTTCAGACGGGCCTGGACATGTACTGGCTTAAGCAGGGGGACACGTCTGGCACTGCAGGATTTGAGTCCCTGGCGGCATAGTGTGTTACTGATGTTAACTTGGTCCCAGCTCTCTGCAGGTCATTCACTAGGTCCCCCCGTGTGGTTCTGGGATTTTTGCTCACCGTTCTCATGATCATTTTGACCCCACAGGGTGAGATCTTGCATGGAGCCCCAGATCGAGGGAGATTATCAGTGGTCTTGTATGTCTTCCATTTTCTAATAATTGCTCCCACAGTTGATTTCTTCACACCTAGCTGCTTACCTATTGCAGATTCAGTCTTCCCAGCCTGGTGCAAGTCTACAATTTTGTTTCTGGTGTCCTTTGACAGCTCTTTGGTCTTGGCCATAGTGGAGTTTGGAGTCTGACTGTTTGAGGTTGTGGACAGGTGTCTTTTATACTGATAACGAGTTCAAACAGGTGCCATTAATACAGGTAATAAGTGGAGGACAGAGGAGCCTCTTAAAGAAGAAGTTACAGGTCTGTGAGAGCCAGAAATCTTGCTTGTTTTTAGGTGACCAAATACTTATTTTACCGAGGAATTTACCAATAAATTCATTAAAAATCCTTCAATGTGATTTTCTGGATTTTTTTTTTCTCATTTTGTCTCTCATAGTTGAGGTATACCTATGATGAAAATTGGAGACCTCTCTCATCTTTTAAGTGGGAGAACTTGCACAATTGGTGGCTGACTAAATACTTTTTTGCCCCACTGTATAACGGAAGACAGAATTTTTTTTGATTTTGGGGGGATTACCACGAATGTGGGGAAAGGGAATTTGTTTTTGTTTTTGTTTGGTTTGTAGGATGAATGTTCCATCATCCATGTTTTTGCTTCACTGTAAGAGTATGTTCATATTGCAAGGTAATCTCAAACTCCTTATTGATCATAGATCAAAGCATTAAGCTTAATTTAACTTCATGGAATTGCAGAGGTCTACAAAATCTTAAAAAACTTAAACAAGTTATGAATAAAATAAAAGACATAGATTCAAAAATTGTATTTTTACAAGAAACTCATCTATTAGAGGAGGATGTAAAAAGAATTAAGAGAAGATGGCAAGGTAATGTGTTCACCTCATCATTTTCATCCCGAGCCAGGGGAGTTATGACTCTCATACATAAAACAGTCCCATTTCAAATGAAAAATGTAATTAGAGACAAATTTGGAAGATATCTATTCATCCAAGGATGTTTGTTATTAGAAAATATAAATCTGGTGAACTTATACGGCCCCAATATTGATGATCAAAACTTCTTTGTTAATTTATTCCTTACTTTATCATCACTTACAGGGCAACATACTGTATAATAGCAGGGGATTTTAATTGTACATTGAATCCCAGTATAGATAGATCAACAGGACTGGACTGTACGCACAATGGATGTAGGATGACCATTAATCATTTTATGAAAGAATTGAGATTGCTAGATATATGGAGAGAAATGAAACCACAAGTCAAAGCCTATTCTTGTTATTCTAGTAGATTAGTTTATTTGACAGGGACAGTGCAATAAACATAGACAATTAATCAAAGACAATCAATCTGATGTGTTGCACATAGAGTGTATAGCTATTAGCTAATTTGCAACTCTTGTCCCTGGATGGGCTTTAGAAAAAAGAATCAAGTAAAAGATGAAAAAAAAAATATATATATATACACAATAACCACATACATCAATGCAGAAAGATTATAAATACACAATTATAAATATTATAAATACACAAATATAACAGCCTGATTCACATTTAACATAAATATTATAAATATTATAAATACACAAATATAACAGCCTGACTCACATTTAACACATATAACATAACTCACGTTTGCCTATTTCAGGCCTCCCTCCCTTCGTCACTCACTATAAACAAACACATTTATTCCTTCCCTTCATTCACTCTCACTTTGCAGACAATTAATTCATACATGAGTACATTCTTGTTTATTTTTCAGCCAGTTTTTAACCTTTTTAGTGAATGTTTTAAAGTCCGTTATTATTTTAATTACATTTGGCATTGTGTTCCAGATGTGACTGCCCTTTATAGAGAAAGCTGTTTGTCCAAATGTGGTTCTGCGGTGGAATATTTTACAGTTATTGTTAACAGAACTCCTGGTGCTGGTGAACTCCTGCTCAAGCTACCCACCAAGATGTTAGTGCAGTTCTACACAGCCATCATCGAGTCCATCCTCACCACCTCCATAACCGTGTGGTACGCAGGAGCCACTGCCAGGGACAGACTAAGGCTGCAGCGCGTCGTGCGCACTGCTGAGAAGGTGATCGGCTGCAAGCTCCCATCTCTCCAGGATCTGTACATCTCCAGGACCCGGAGGCGTGCTGGCCGGATCATAGCCGATCCCTCACACCCTGGTCACGTACTGTTTGCCCCCCTCCCCTCTGGTAGAAGACTTCGGTCCATCCAGACTAAAACCTCCCGTCACATGAACAGCTTCTTCCCCTCTGCCATTAGACTGCTGAACACTAAGTGACTTATTGACTCTCGTGCACCATGTACAGCAGCTCAACCAGACTCATGTCAATCATCACTGTTTTCTTTCTGCATTACCGACTGCACTATATAGTTCTCCACAGTATCTGCTGCTGGCTAATATATATTTTAACTGTTGACCAGTATCACTTAATCTTATCCTACACTTTATTACATGTATAGTTTATTTCTCTTATCCTATCATGTTTAATGTTGCAGCATTGTACCGAGACAAATTCCTAGTTTGTGTACTACATGAACAATGGCAATAAACCTGATTCTGATTCTGATTCTGATTCTGGTGGCTCTGCTGCTGTCCTGTCTTTGGACGAAACCAGCAAGTGGCTCAGGTGCTGATTTATGGAAACATTTGAACGTTAATTTCAGAAAACAGAGGTCAATGAAGCTCTCAAAACTCAATAGGTTGTATTTTTTTAAAACATTACAGTGATGCCATCTAATGGGCTTTTTGTCCAAGATTTTTAGGGTTTGATTATATAATGAACCTATATGTCTTATTGTGGAAGGGGCTGCTTGAGCCCAGACTGTCAAACAGTATGATATATGAGAAAAAACCATAGAATGCATATACAGTGCAGCTGCTTCGTAAGGTATGTAATATCTAATTAATTTAAAGCAGTTCAGATTTTTTTTACTGTTTTTGAAATTTTCTTTATATGAAGATTAAATTTGAGTTGAGGATCTAGTACAGGGGTGGGCAGTGAGGGCCATTCCACTGCAGTTTTTTTGTTCCACTCAGTCTCTTCAGCAGGTGTGTGCTCTGATCAGCTTCAAGGATTGCTAATCATTGAAAACACCTGCTGAAGAGACTGGGTGGAACAGAAAACCTGCAGTAGAATGGCCCTCCATGGCACCTGATTGCCCACCCCTGATCTAGTACAATGCCAAGGTATTTGAATTCTGTAGCTAAACTGATGTCATGATCATGTATATTAACTTTAAAACGTTGCAGGTTACATTTTTTGATTGAAAAGCACATTGAGACTGTTTTCTGAAGGTTCAGCAATAGATGGTTCTTGAGGAGCCACTCTTGGACATCAACCATACTTGTAGACAGTACATCTGCAGCCTGTGCTGGAGTCTTGGCAGCTGTGTAAATAACTGCATCATCTGCATAAAGTTGGCATGTTGCAGCTGAGCAGTGTAACGGCAAGTCATTAATAAAAATGCTGAAAAGTAAAGGACCAAGAATGGACCCTTGTGGGATACCCATGCAGTTGTTTAAAAATGAGGATTTATCCTGGTGAACTAATTTCTAACTAATATCTAATACCTATAAGACATTCTCACATATTGACTATTTTTTGATCCCTACAGAATTAAGGTCCAAGATTCAAAACTGTTTCTATGATAATATTGTGATCTCTGATCATGCACCCTGCTGTCTAATATATGTAGATAAGAAACTGACAAAGGACCCAGTTAGGTGGCATTTTCAACATAAATGGCTTCAGGATGAGGAATTTGTTAAGTACATAGAAAAACAGATGAGTTCTTTGATATCAATACTACACAAACAACGGCATGTATAAAGTGGGAGGCTTTCAAAGCTTTTATTAGGGGGCATATTATTAGTTATACAGGTTCAAAATCTAAGAAGACCCGAGAGGAGAGAGTCCAATTGGAACGTAAAATAAAAATCCTTCAAGAAAAGGTGTATGCAGGAAGTAACCCACAGTTAGAGAACGAATTACTGATTCTGAGAGCTGAATATGACAAAAAAATCAGTGAATAGAGCTGCCTCGAGTCTTCTAAGATTGAAGCAAACTTTTTATGAACAAGGTGAAAAATCAGGAAAATTATTGGCATTGCAGATTAAACAATTAGAATCTAAAACACCAATTACCAGTATTATAAGTAACGGACAGGTAGTTATAGATCCTTTAGAAATTAATAGTGCCTTTAGAGATTATTATGGAAAACTATATGATACAAAAAATGAAACTGACTTAACAAAATTAAATGGGTTTTTGGCTGGATTATCTATACCATGTATTCCAAATGAAAACAGGGAGATACTGGAGTCTAAAATTAGTCAAGAAGAAGTTGGGCAAACCATTGATAATATGAAATTAGGAAAAAGAGCAGGACCAGATGGTCTTCCAGTTGACCTCTATAAAAAATTTAAGACTAAATTAATAAAACCACTGTTGGAAATGGTTTTAGAAGCATTTCAAAATGGTAATTTACCACCATACATGAATAATGCCTTAATTATACTGTTGCCAAAACCAGGTAAACCCCCTAATAAATGTGAAAACATGAGACCAATAAGCCTATTAAATGCTGATCTTAAAATAATCTGTAAAATTTTAGCAAAACGACTACAAGAAATATTACCAAATATTATTAACCGAGATCAGAATGGCTTTATAATGGGAAGACAAGGCTTCCATAATGTAAGAAGACTATTTAATATTATTTATTCCAATAAAGAAGCACCAGATACAGCTCTCTTATCACTGGACGCCGAAAAGGCCTTTGATAGGGTCGAATGGCCCTATCTTTTTGAAGTCCTACAAAGGTTTGGACTTCAAACCAAGTCCATTTCATAAAATGGGTCCAGATAATATACAGTAATATACAATAATGCTACAGCAGAAATCCTAACAAACAACAATATCTAAAAATCAATAGAGGATGTCGACAAGGCTGTCCACTTTCACCTTTATTGTTTACTATGGCAATTGAACCTTTAGCGTTGGCAGTACGTTTACATCCACAAATATATGGAATTAAAGTAGGACCAACAGAACATAAAATCTCCCTGTATGCTGATGATATAATTTTGTTTATGTCGAATTTTAAAAAATCAATTCCGACCTTGTTAAATTTAATAAAGAACTTTGGGGATATATCAGAATATAAAATAAACAAAACAAAATCTTCAATATTAATGCTAAATGAGACCCAGAGAAATCATCCAGCTCCTGAGGTAAACCAATTCAATGTTGTAAATCAGTTTAAATATTTAGGAATTCAAATTTTGCCTAAGCTAGAATCAGTCGCCAATGCCAACTATGAAGCCTTAATGACAGATATTAATGAGTTACTTCAGAGATGGATGCCACTACCAATGTCGATGATCGGGAGAATTAATGTACTTAAAAGTAATATCTTACCAAAAATACTTTATTTATTTCAAAACATTCCTTTACCACCACCTTCAGATCTATTTTCAAGAATTTAAAAAAAGTTAGTGGAATTTATATGGAACAATAGGAAGTCTTGATTACGTCTGTCCTTACTATATTTACCATTTCATCGTGGAGGTCTGAAATGTCCAAACTTTATGTTGTATTACTGGTCAGCACAACTGAGGTCTATGACATATTATTTTTCATCAAATGATCTTCCTCACTGGACTGAAATGGAATCATACAATTTACCTTTACCTCTTCCCTTATTCATATACTCAGACTCGGCTAAAAAACTACAGAAACAAGTTAAAAATCCAATTGTAAAGCACATGATCAAAATATGGTGTGAAACCAAAAAATATTTAAAAGAACCACACTTACTGTCACAATTTAGCCCAATATGGGGTAATCAATATTTTACACCAGGGAGAGCGGATACTGTATTTAAAATATGGAATTTAAAAGGGATTCAAAAGATTCAAGACTTATATTTGTCACACTCAGATAACATAATGTCTTTTGAAGAACTGAGGATTAAATTCAATCTTAATAGAACACACTTTTTAAAAATATCTTCAGCTTAGAAATTTTATTTGATCAAATCAAAATAATGCTCTCACCCGACCTACTTATTCATTTTTGGAAAAAATTTTGATGAAAGATAGTAAGAGAAAGGGTATTATTTCAGAGTTTTACAACTCATTGACACTATTCTCAAGTGAAAACTCACAGAAAAGACTGAATTACTGGAAAGAAGACCTGCAAGTTGAAATTTCAGAGGAACAATGGGAAATGGCTTGTGCAGGAGCTCAAACCAAATCAATAAATGTATGTCTTAAACTGATACATTTTAAATGGTTAATGCGGATGTATATTACACCAGTGGAATTAAATAGAGATAACAAAAACATACCAGATACATGCACAAAATGTATGGAAAGTAAAGGAACCCTATTTCACTGTTTATGGGAATGTAGAAAAATCAGAATGTTTTGGGAAGAGGTGAGGGTAACAATTGAAAAAATAATTTCAAAACAAATCATATTGAACCCTAAACTGTTTTTGTTGGGTCTGTATCCAGAAAAACATAACTTTAATAAGAGTGAAAAAGCATTCATAGACCTCAGTTTGCTTAATGCCAAAAAATGTATTGCACTACTGTGGAAAAAGATTCATAGACCAGATGTGACTCAGTGGTTAAGACAAATGTTAACAAACCTTCCACTAGAAAGAATAACATATATACTGAAATCAAAGGAAAATGTGTTTGAGAATATATGGAGACCTTTCATTGATTATGTAAAGAATTTAAACATAATGTCTGAAGAAGAAGGTGAATGATATGTGTGGACCTTGCAAATTCCAAGCTGTTGAATGTATATTATGTATTCTTATGTAATAGATAACCTAGATTAAACAGAGGAGCATTGTTGTTGATTTGTGTTTGTTAATGGTTGTTGTTGTTGTTGTTTTTATTACACATTTTTTTTTGTTATTGTTCTTTTTAATTTTTAAATTACTTTTGTGTTAGTGTCTGATTGTTTGTGCCATGTTTGTATAAAAAAAGGTTCAATAAAAAATATTGTGGAAAAAAAAATGTGTTACATTATCCACATATTCCTCTATTTTGTGAGGTGGGTCAAGGAAAAAAAAAATGACGCCCAAGCAACAGCCTTAGGTTCTCCCCTGAGAACAAGACCAAAAAAGTTATGTGCTCCCCTGTTTATCATTTTGATGTTGACCTTTGACCTTGAAATCCCAAAACCATACTCACACTTCAGGGTCACAGGGTGAACCTGTCTGTCAGGTTTGGTGACCCTAGCTTTACCCGTACAGTAATAAGGCATAAGGAATGTTAATGTTGACCTTTGACCTTTTGACCCCAAACCCATAGTCAGAGGTCAGGATCCCAAGGTGAACCTGTATACCAGGTTTGTTGGCCTTAGTTTTACTGGTTTTATAGTAACAGTAAATTTAGTGTTTACCATTTACCATAGTGTAACTGGAATGTTAACTTTGACCTCTGACTCCTTGCCCCAAACCCATAGTTAGGTCAGGGTGTAAATCATCCAAGATGTGTATTAGATACAACTATTGTATTGATGTGAAAAGCCTACATAATTTCTTTGAGTAGTTAATGTGTTTAGAAGATTTAGGGAAAATCTGACCTCTGACCTCAAGGTCATCCGATGCGAGTGAAATTCCAATATGTGCATCATCAGAGTATATCAAACCACGGTACCAAGTTTCAAAACAATCAGAACAAAACTAGGAGGAGTTGATTTTACAAAAGTGGGACAGACGGACGGATAGACGGATGGATGGACGGACTGACCCATAACATCCTTTGGGCTTTGACCGGCGGGGGATAATAAAACTATAGTGACTAATGTTGCATCATAATAGAAAATACAAAATTAAAATGCCATCAGACTGCACAGACCTCTGCCAACGCACCATTCTTTCTTCTATAATGTGATTATACCTACATGCAATACTGTGTATATATCCACAAGATAGAATATTGATCAAATACTGGTAGGTGGCACCTGTAGAAGAACATCGTGTACAAGACATTACAAGGCAAAATGCCAAAATTGGCCCTAACTAGCAACAGCAAAGAATCATGTAAAAAATAAATAAATAAAACATTCTGGTATCCGGATGATCACCACCCCAATGTAATCATTGGCCCTTGGGCTTTTTCCAATCGATCCTGAAAATTTTACCAAGAAGACATTTTACAAGTTTTAACCTTCTGAAATGCATCTATTGCGCAGATGATTATTGAAAAAATATCAAAATGTTGACTTCTCTTAAAGCCTTTATAGCCTTTTTGTAGTTTCTGTGTCCAACTAGCCATTTTAACTCTTCCAGATTTATCATGGGATGTCAGAAAATGGTAAACCCAGCCCAGCACTGTCTTTGACTGTCTTTGAGCACTGTCTGTCATGAGAACAGTGAGCTAACAGTGTTCTTAGAAATTCGTCTAACAAGCACAGTTTATATTATTTGCTTTAGATTTCAGTTACTCAAACAGACTTCCCTGTTTCCGCCTAGTTCACTAATCTACAGTCAATAATATATCTTGTGTCATTCTGGCTTATATTGTTATTTTGTCACCATGATGCTACATCGCACTGTTAGCATTAGCTTGGCTAGGCAGTTAAGCCATCTGGCATTAGCTTAACTGCCAATCCAGCCGGTTTTGATCACTATTTTCTAAAAATTCTATTCATCCATCTATTCTATTTTATTCTATTCATTCATCTATTCATTCGTGTTGTAGCTTAGTTTTTTTTTCTTTTTTCTGTCACATTTTGTCTTAGCTTTGTTTTTGAATTGTAATCGCCTAGCTTAGCTTAGCTTAGTTCTTTCTTTTTTCTGTAACATTTTGTCTTAGCTTTGTTTTTGAATTGTAATCGCTCTTGTCTTGTTTCTTTTTTTTCTCTTCTCTTTTCTATTTTGAATACTTGGATGGAATATGGGTGGGTATGGCGCATATTTAGGGCGCATATATGGCATTCATATTCACCCACATATACCTAGTAGGCATGACGGTGCATATTCTGGAAGCTTCACGTCTCAATGGCCAAAGAGGACCTGACCCTGCAGAGACCTACGAGAGGTGTGAAGTTGGTCTTTTAGGAGACGGGAAGTGGGAGAAAATGTCCCAGCAGGAGCCCCGGAGGCTAGAAGGATGAGAGAGACAGTGGAGACGCCAAGGAGCCTCGGGGGCTGTATGTTTACTCAAGGACTGTGGGTTGGGGGTGTGTTATTTGATGTTGGGGTTTTTTGTGTCTTTGGAGGGTATAAGAACTGTGAAGGATGATTGTTCTACCTCTCTTTTCTGAGATTCTGTTCTTGTTGGAGGATGTGACCTTTCAATAAACCAACCCTGAGAAATAAACTCAGTCTCGTTTGTGAAAGGCATCCTCTACACTGGTGACCTACGACAAACTATGGCCGGTGGCGACGATCTTCCCGCACCGGACTCTTCAGGAGCCAACCGGGTTAACGCAGCTACCACACTACAGCTGCCCGATTTCTGGCAACATAATCCGCGCTCCTGGTTTACCACTGTGGAGGCGCAGTTCCACCTTCGGGGAATCTCAGCGGACACAACGAGGTTCTACCATGTCGTCGCGAAGCTGGACAGCCTCACAGTGCAGCGGGTGGAGAGCCTGACCAACCACCCGCCCCAGGACGACAAGTATGGCGCACTGAAAGCCGCCCTCATTCGAGCTTTCACTCCCTCGCAGGGAGAGCGAGCAGAGAGACTTCTGGCGCTGACAGAAGGGGAAGCAGACAGGCCGGCAGATCTGATGGCGAGGATGATGAACCTGAGAGGCGAAGATGATGACAGTTTTATCTTCGCCCACCTCTTTCTCAGAACACTACCGCCAGCAGTGAGAGTCACCCTGGCCAGCTCACAGCTGCTCAACAACCGCGACTACCACGGGTTGGGCCAGGAGGCGCAGCGGCTCGTCGACGCCCATAGACGACACGCAGCCACGACGGCGGCAATGGAGCTGAATGCACCCCCGCGAGACGAGGGGAGACCAGAGGCCGCAGCACCGGACCCACTGACGTCAGCAGCGGCAGAGACCAGGAGAAGCGGAGCGGACGGCACCCTCTGCTTTTACCATCGACGTTTCGCCGAGAGGGCGCACAGATGCATCCCACCGTGCCCATACAAGCGCCAGGGAAACGCCAAGACCGAGAATCGGTAGCAGCTGCTGCTCTCGGCGCAAAGAACAAGCTGCTTTTCGTGACGGACGCGAATTCAGGGAAGGATTTCCTGGTGGACACAGGCTCCCAGCTGAGTTTTGTCAAGCCCTCCTACGCGGACCTGCTGGCGCCTTCCAGCGGACCCCTGGTGCTAGCGGCAAATGGCTCGACGATCAAAACCTATGGGGAGAAGACGCTCCTTCTATCCTTCCACGGGCGCACCTTCGAGTGGACTTTCGTCGTAGCTGCAGTTAGCAACAACATGTTAGGTGCTGATTTTTTATGCTCAAACAGTTTATTAGTTGATCTTACTAATAGACGTATGGTAAATGCACTGTCTTTCCACTCTATCTCCTGTACAGCTCGGGTGGCCCCGCCTTCTGCACATCCTAATGTCACAGCTGCGGGTGGTAAGTTTCATGCACTACTCAATCAGTTCCCAGCACTCACAGTCCCAACATTTTCAGCGTCAATAGCTAAACACGGGGTTGAACACTTCATAACTACCTCCGGCCCCCCTGTTTTTGCAAAAGCTCGGCGCTTGGACCCAGCTAAACTGGCCATCGCGCGCAAGGAATTCGCCATCTTGGAAAAACTGGGCATTGTTAGACGCTCTAACAGCCCTTGGTCGTCACCCCTGCATATGGTCCCCAAGGCTGACGGCTCGTGGTGGCCTTGCGGTGATTTCCGCAGGTTAAATAATGCTTCAGCACACGACCGCTACCCGATTCCGCACATCCAGGATTTTTCGGCGCATTTGGCGGGGGCGCGCATCTTTTCCAAAATAGATTTGGTGCGCGGTTATCACCAAGTCCCAGTCCGCGCTCAAGACATACCCAAAACGGCAGTAATAACCCCCTTTGGGCTTTTCGAGTTTTTGCGCATGCCTTTTGGCCTCAAAGGCGCCGCACAGACGTTCCAACGCATGATGGATGCGGTGTTGCGTGGCCTCCCTTTCGTGTTCGCCTATTTGGATGATATTTTGGTAGCCAGTGCATCCGAAGTCGAACACGAACGCCACCTCACAGCGGTTTTTCAGAGGCTGACAGAGCATGGGTTGATAATTAATCCAGCGAAATGTCAATTCGGGGTAGGGCAAATCGATTTTTTGGGCCACCGCGTTTCTCCAGAAGGAGCGGTCCCGCTGCCCGATAAAGTACGCGCGATAATGGAGTTTCCCCAGCCGCAGACAGTTAAAGCATTGCAAGAATTTTTGGGGATGGTCAATTTTTATAACCGTTTCCTCCCCAGCGCGGCACAGCTCATGCACCCACTGTACGCGGCACTAAAGAAACAAAAACCTGCAAATAAGGTCAAGTGGTCCCCGGAACGGGAGCGCGCTTTCTCCCAGGTCAAGTTGGCCCTGGCGAACGCTGTGCTGTTGGCACACCCCGTGCCAGCAGCTCGCATGGCACTAACCACGGACGCTTCCGACGTAGCAGTGGGGGCGGTTGTCGAGCAATTGGTAGCAGGGAGCTGGCAACCGCTTGCGTTTTTCAGCAAAACATTGCGCGATAACGAGCGGAAATACAGCGCGTTCGATAGGGAGCTTTTAGCCCTGCATCTGGCCATCCGCCACTTCCAGTTCTGGCTGGAAGGGCGCCGTTTCACCGCGTTTGTAGACCACAAACCATTAACATTTGCAATGGCCAAGATTTCAGAGCCGTGGTCGGGCCGACAGCAGAGACAGCTGGCCGCGATTTCAGAGTTTACCACCGACATTCAACATGTGGCGGGCAAACACAATGTAGTGGCAGATTGCCTCTCGCGTGCAGTTGCAACGCCAGGCCCCCAGGGGGCAGACACGGTGGCCGTGGACGCGGGCCAGGCTTGCGGCGCGGAAGCGCTCGCAGCCCCGGTCTGCATAGGCTTAGATTATGCAGCCATGGCCGCCGAGCAGGTTAGCGATGCGGATGTGCGCGCGCTCCAGTCTGGGCCAACAGGGCTAAGGCTGGAGCACAGGGTGCATCAGACAGGTATGCCTCCTCTAATCTGCG
This sequence comes from Pholidichthys leucotaenia, assembly GCA_020510985.1. NCBI lineage: Eukaryota > Metazoa > Chordata > Actinopteri > Cichliformes > Pholidichthyidae > Pholidichthys > Pholidichthys leucotaenia. The sequence continues at coordinate 20,452,251 of CM035840.1, read as the reverse complement.
ATATCTCCACGGGGCGCCCCCGCCCCGTGGTCCCAGCTGCGTGGCGCCACCGCGTTTTTGATTTAATCCATTCGCTGGCACATCCGGGAGTTCGCGCTTCGATCAAAATGGTGGGAGAAAAATTCGTTTGGCCGGGGCTGTGTAAACAGGTCAAAGAGTGGGCCGCAGCCTGTGCAGCGTGTCAAAGAGCAAAGATACACAAGCACACGTGGGCCCCCTTAGAACCTTTTCACATCCCGGCCAAACGCTTCAACCACGTGCATATCGACTTGGTGGGACCCCTCCCACTGTCGCAGGGTTTCACACACCTTCTAACCATGGTAGACCGCAGAACGCGCTGGCCAGAAGCGGTCCCCCTGGCGTCAACTACAGCAGCAGACGTGGCGCGTGCATTTTTAACGGCTTGGGTCGCGCGTTTTGGAGTCCCGTCAGACATAACGTCTGACAGAGGTCTCCAATTCGTTTCCGAGCTCTGGTCATCCATGGCCCTCAGTCTGGGGGTGAAAATTCACCGCACTACCGCTTATAACCCTCAGGCCAATGGTTTGTGCGAACGCTTTCACCGGTCATTGAAAGCAGCCCTCAGAGCGGCTCTCACGGACACAAATTGGGTTGATAAACTTCCATGGGTTTTATTAGGGTTGCGTTCAGCACCTAAGGAAGATTTGCAAGCCTCTCCAGCTGAGCTAGTTTTTGCCCAACCCCTCCGGTTACCAGGCGAATTCCTTCCAGAGAACCCCGCACCAAATCGCCCACCCGCTCAGCTGCTGCAGAGCGACACGGGATCAAACACCCTCCCCGGCCCAGTTCATCACAGTTTCCCACGCGTTTTTGTGCCTAAAGCCTTAAAGAACGCAGAATTTGTCTTTGTCAGACACGACGCTCAGAGGCCAGGTTTAAGGCCACCTTATGATGGACCGTTCAGAGTGTTGGAAACTGGGGAAAAACATTTTTTGCTCGATTTGGGTGACAGGAGGGAATTAGTCTGCATTAACAGACTCAAACCCGTTTTTGTGTTGGCTGATGAACAAGTACAGTTAGCCAGGGCCCCCCGTCGCGGCAGGCCACCGGGGAGACACTCTTCTAAGCTTTCACAAGGATGTGCTAACGACTCTGATCCACAGATGCAAGAAACAGCTACAGGTAGATCAAAACCGGCTTACAGCAGATATGGCAGGAGGTTGAAGCCCAAGCAGTTGGAAGTGTGATATGTTGTGCCATTTTGCTGTTCTGTGTGATATGACATGTTTCTATGCATTTTGGGGTGTACTTTGTCCTTATTTAGACGCTTGGGGGGGGGTTATATGGCACATATTTAGGGCGCATATATGGCTTTCATATTCACCCACATATACCTAGTAGGCATGACGGTGCATATTCTGGAAGCTTCACGTCTCAATGGCCAAAGAGGACCTGACCCTGCAGAGACCTACGAGAGGTGTGAAGTTGGTCTTTTAGGAGACGGGAAGTGGGAGAGAATGTCCCAGCAGGAGCCCCGGAGGCTAGAAGGATGAGAGAGACAATGGAGACGCCAAGGAGCCTCGGGGGCTGTATGTTTACTCAAGGACTGTGGGTTGGGGGTGTGTTATTTGATGTTGGGGGGTTTTGTGTCTTTGGAGGGTATAAGAACTGTGAAGGATGATTGTTCTACCTCTCTTTTCTGAGATTCTGTTCTTGTTGGAGGATGTGACCTCTCAATAAACCAACCCTGAGAAACAAACTCAGTCTCGTTTGTGAAAGGCATCCTCTACATTGGCAATATAAGCTGTGGCTTCAGCCATCACCCATTTCGGATAACTTACGTTGAATTGTATAATCAGAGGAGTTATTGTCTAATTTGACCTTGTTGGATTTTCTTTCCCCCTTTGTTATATTATTCAGTCTCTTTTAACCTGTACTATCCGAAATAAAGATTCGTTCATTCATTCATCCCCCACTTGAATCCTTGTTCATCTACTAACATTTGACCATACACAGCGGGGAGAATAAGTATTGAACACATAAGCATTTTTCTCATTAAACATATTTCTGATGGAGCCATTGACCTGAGATTTTCACCAGCTATCAGTAACAACCCAAGTAATCCATACATACAAAGAACTCAAGGCAACTGTGTTCACAAAACAGGATATATTTAATAAAGTGGAATGACACAGGGAATAAGTATTGAACATGCTTGGTGAAATCCATTTAATATTTAGTAGAAACACCTTTGCTGGTAATAACAGCTTCCAGACGCCTCCTGTATGGAAAACCTAGGCACGGGCAATGCTCAGGAGTGATTTTAGCCCATTCTTCCACATAAACTGTCTTCAAATCTTGAAGGTTCCATGGGTGTCTTCTATGAACTCTGATCTTCAGTTTGTTCCATAGATTTTCAATTGGATTCAGGTCAGGTGATTGACTGGGCCATTCTAGCAGCTTTATTTTCCTTCTCTGGAGCCAGGTGAGAGTTTCCTTGGCTGTGTGTTTGGGATCATTGCCTTTCTAAAATGTCCACCCTCATTTCATCTTCAGCATCTTGGCAGATGGCAACAGGTTCTTATCAAGGATGTCTCTTTACATTTGTCCATTCATCTTTCCTTCAATTATATGAAGTCTGCCTGTACCATGTGTTGAAAAACACCCCCACACCATGATGCTCCCACCTCCAAACTTCACTGTTGGTATGGTGTTTTTGAGCTGATATGCAGTGCCATTTCTCCTCCAAACATGCTGTGTGTTGTGGAATCCAAAATGTTCAATTTTGGTCTCATCTGACCAGACTATATTCTCCCAGTATTTTACTGGCTTGCCTAAATGTTGTGCAGCACACTTTAAACGAGCTTCAACATGCTTTTTCTTCAGCAATGGAGTCTTGGGAGGTGAGCGGACATAGAGCCCATGTCGGTTGAATGCATTACTTTTTGTTTTCTTTGAAACAGCAGTACCTGCTAACTCCAGGTCTTTCTGGAGCTCTCCACGAGTGGTCTTTGGCTCTTAGATAACTCTTCTGATAATACTTTTGACTCTTCTGTCAGAAATCTTGCGAGGAGCTCCTGGTCATGGCCGGTTTATGGTAAAATGATATTCTCTCCACTTCCGAATGATGGCTCTAACACTGCTCACTGGAACATTCAGCAGTTTAGAAATGCGCCTGTAACCAATTCCATCATGTTTTGCAACAATAAGGTTGCAGAGGTCTAGAGAGAGCTCTTGGCTTCTGCCCATCATGAGTTCTTTATGGTGTGACAATCTGATATTCATAGACCTTTTTAAAGGCTATCAGTCAGGACTTAACCAGCTGAAATTAATTTGCACTGATTGGGGATGGGATGGCTTCCTAAATTATGATGGATTTCAGTTGGTTGCTTGGCTTTCCATGCCTTTTTGCACCTCTTTTTCTTTGTGTGTTCAACACTTATTCCCTGTGTCATTCTCCTTTATTAAATATAACTTGTTTTGTGAACACAATTGCCTTGATTTCTTTGTACATATGGATTACTTGGGTTGTTACTAATATCTGGTGAAAATCTCAGGTCAATGGCTCCATCAGAAATATGTTTTATGAGAAAAATGTTGACATGCTCAATATATATTTTTCCCGGTGTACATTGCTCTTAGACGTTATTTTTGCTAGATGTTAGGCAGCTTCTAGCATCAGCTAGACACTTAGGGCATCAGCTAGGTGCTGTGGACCACCATTCACTCATGCGCAAATGTTTCTGTGCTTATTGTACTCCAAGGGCGAGTCATATCCTATCGACCACTGAAACTACACACCTCTGTCCATCAGTGATACTTTATTTCATTCATTCTTTAAGACAAAGTTTCGTTAGTTGGCTCAGCCTCGCTAGTCAGCTAGCCAACTAAGCTTAGCAATAGTGATATAAGAGGGACGGCAGAGTTAACTGTCGTTCTTGGTCATTTAAAGAAACATGCACTGAAATGGGACGTTTTGATTAAGGCTGCAAAAGATGATCCACAATTATCAGAATCAGAATCAAAATGAGATTTATTGCCATTGTTCATGTAGTACACAAACTAGGAATTTGTCTCGGTGTAATGCTGCAACATTAAACATGGAGTAGCACTAAAGATAAAAATAAAAAACTATGCATGCAATAAAAGGTAGAATATGAATAAGTAATACTAATCTACGCAATTTTTAAATATATTAACAAGCAGCAGATATTGTGGAGTTCCACATAGTGCAGTCGGTAGTGCAAAAAGAAAACAGTGATAATTGTCATGAGTCCGGTTGAGCTGCTGTACGTAGTGCACGAGAGTCTAATAAGTCACTTAGTGTTCAGCAGTCTGATGGCAGACGGGAAGAAGCTGTTCATGTAGCGGAAGGTTTTAGTCTGAATGGACCGAAGTCTTCTGCCTGAGGGGAGGGGGGCAAACAGTGCGTGTCCAGGGTGTGAAGGGTCGGCTATGATCCGACCTGCACGCCTCCGGGTCCTGGAGATGCACAGGTTCTGGAGGGATGGGAGCTTGCATCCGATCACCTTCTCAGCAGCGCGCACAACGCGCTGCAGTCTTAGTCTGTCCCTGGCGGTGGCTCCTGCGTACCACACGGTGATGGAGGTGGTGAGGATGGACTCGATGATGGCCGTGTAGAACTGCACCAACATCTTGGTGGGTAGCTTGAGCTTCCTCAGCTGCCGCAGGAAGAACATCCTATGCTGGGCCTTTTTGATGAGGGAGCTGATGGTCGGCTCCCACTTGAGGTCCCGGGTGATGGTGGTGCCCAGGAAGCGGAAGGAATCCGCAGTGGTGATGGGAGAGTCTGTGAGGGTAAGGGGGGGCAGAGGGGCTGTAACTTTTCTGAAGTCCACGATCATCTCCACTGTCTTCAGAGCGTTCAGCTGCAGGTTGTTGTGGCTGCACCAGGACGCCAGCTGGGCCACCTCTCTCCTGTAGACGGACTCGTCGCCATTGGAGATGAGCCCGATGAGGGTGGTGTCTGGACTCAGACTGGTGGCTGGAGGTGCAGGAGTTGGTGTACAGGGAGAAGAGCAGGGGGGAAAGTACACAGCCCTGGGGTGATCCGGTGCTGATGCTAACAGAGTCTGAGACAGTCTTTCCCAGCCGCACATGCTGCCTCCGGTCCGTCAGGAAGTCGGTGATCCACCTGCAGAGGGAGTCAGGCACGTTGAGCAGGGACAGCTTGTCCTGGAGCAGAGCGGGGCGGATGGTATTGAATGCAGAGCTGAAGTCCACAAACAGGATCCTGACGTAGGTTCCCGGGGAGTCCAGGTGCTGCAGGATGGAGTGGAGGGCCAGGTTGACTGCGTCGTCCACAGACCTGTTGGCTCTGTAGGCGAACTGCAGCGGGTCCAGGAGGGGAGTGGTGATGGTCTTGAGGTGGGGCAGGACCAGGCGCTCAAAGGACTTCATGACTACAGAGGTGAGCGCTACAGGTCTGTAGTCGTTAAGTCCAGTGATCCGTGGCTTCTTGGGGACAGGGACGATGGTAGAGGTTTTGAGGCAGGCCGGCACGTGGCATGACTTCAGGGAGGTGTTAAAAATGTCTGTGAAGACAGGAGTCAGCTCCTCCGCAAATTATGCTGCAATAATTAAAAAGTTAACAAAAATTTGACCAAAACTTGTCACAAACATTTTATTAAGACGTGTCAGAGCCGTCAACATGTGGAAAGTTAAGTCAATCTCCTCCCTCCCCCCACCCCATACACACAAAAGTGTGTATTGTTCACATACAAATAAATAAATGTAGGTTTGCAGGTATAAAGACAACTGCCTTGAAGGTAACAAAAATTGCTGTGTGTCGTAGCATCCTTAAACCAACCAAAAACACCTCCCATATTAGATCTTTGCTCCCTCTAGAGTGCATCGTCAACACAAAGGAGTCACATTCAATAAAAAAATGTGGCTGTGTACTTGCTGTTTTTCAGTTTTCATAAATTTCTTACATAAAACTGAAATTATGATTCTGTCCATGAGGAAGACTCACTCCAGCTATGTTTGTGTACTTTTGGAGGATTGATGTCAATAATGTTCTACACAGGAAGGCAGAAAATTCATTTTTGTACATACATGCATGCATGCATAATGAATGGTGAACTCCTATAGATGTTGTAACTACAAAAAGAAATCCACTGCATGTAAAAGTTTAATGAGCATCCAGCATTTTCAATTCTCTGTGTTCAAAGCATGTACATGCAGTATTTCCACTGAGAAGCATATTCGTATCAGGAACTTTTAACTTTTCCGCTGCAGTCAGCGTACTGTTGTGTTGCCAGCCACCTGCGTCTGACAGGAACAGCGTCACAGGCACATGGGGAGCAGCCATCGCCGTGCTCGTAGTGCTACTTTGTCTGCCGTGCACTCAAAATAGAGGCAGCGACTTATTCAGATTTGATGAATAATTAAACTCGGAAGCTTTGATTTTTAAAAATTAACACTAAAATTCTTTGTTGCCATGGTGCTGACACTGAAGGTGAAGTTAGTCACGGTGCTCACGTTGCCTTGTTATTGGTTGGACAGGCAGCCTGCTTCACCCACAGGCCTTTTTCACAGCAGACATTTTGATTTGTTATAGTAGGAGAAGTTCAGGTGTTGCTAATAATATCAGCCGTGGCATCCTTCTGCATGAACCTGCATGCACATTAACAGGAAACTTTTATTTCCTGCTGTGATTGTCAGTATACGGTATGAACTAAAGGGCTTCTGTATCTGATGCCAGTCTGAGGATGCAGATCCGATGCCACTGACAGATAAGCTAGTGGGAAACAAGTGTGTGTGTGTGTGTGTGTGTGTGTGTGTGTGTGTGTGTGTGTGTGTGTTTTCAAGAGATTAGAAAAAATCATCCACAGTTGGGTCCTGTAGCTCATGACCAACATTATTCAAACACGAGTAAATTCTGAAGCTGCTCAGGACACATTTCGGTGCTTAAGTGGGTAAGCACAGCAGCAGGAGGGAGAAAGTGGGATTGACTCAAAACAAACTCACAGTGTGTGTTCATGGTAATGAAGAAGCATGTCAGCTACTGCAACGGTGTGGCTCAGGGATATTTCCCAACTCTGAAGCCTACAATAAAAGGAGCTATAAATATTTGATTAAAGCATACTAGTATAGTAAAAGCTCTCATACCTGTCAAAAAAAATTAAGCTTATTTTCAGTTTTGACTTTAAAAAAGGAAGAAAAACATCAAAACACAAGTGTGGCACAGAGCAGAGGTATGAACCTGGATGCACTGATCCTGGACAAGAAGCCTTTCCATTTTCATTACTGTAATATCATTAGTAAGTATAATATTGTAAATTTTGATAGTTACCAAATGTTTAGTGATTTGTGCCTTGTTTATAAGGTCTTAAATGGGCTCCCCCCCACCATCATTAAAGCATTTTATCTAGAAAAAGCACAATAACAGGATAAATACCAGAGCACAAACCAGGGGAGATGCAGTGTACCAAGGCGTAAATCTGAACTTGGTCAGAAGGTTGTGTCCGTTAGAGGCACACACTCATGGAACAAATTATCAGCTCATATCAGAGACTGTGACAACTACCTAGCCTTTAAAAAGAAGCTTAAGTTTTGGCTAAAGACAAACTAGTCCTGTGCTCATTCATAAAATGTCTCCATTACAGATGTCCATATCTAGAGGTTTCTGGGAAATCCTGTTTTTTTTTTATCTATTCTGTTTGTGGATCCATTGGTGTTGTCCTGTTAGTTGTGATATGTTGTGTCTTTTGTCTTATGCATTGTCTTGTTAGCTGTGACATGTCTACAAACGTGTCTTATGAATTATGTTTTGTGTATGTGAAACTTGCCTCATGGCCCTGTCACACCTAGACAAATTGGGCAGCGTTTGCAAAACGTATGAAAAATTTGGAGAATATGCTGGCATATGTTGAATCAGTTATGGCTAAGTTTTGTCTAAGTTAAGAGCATGCTGAAGCACGCTGGTATACACCATAGTTCACTGAGCTCCTCCAACGTATCCAGCGTATGGCTGATACGTCCCGCCTCCATGGAGCAAAGGTTGTAGGGAAGTTATGCGTTCGTTTACACACATTACTTGTCAGCGACTCATAGTTACACAAAAGTCGAAATATGTGTAACTTACTGAATGGGTTTCTAACTTACAACTACCCTATAATGGCATATTTGCAGTGTTGGTTCACAGGAAAAAAACGTACAGGGCTCTGCCTGCAGTGCGCACGCACGCGCGCGCGCACACACACACAGAGCTAAACACACATATTTTTTCATATAACGGGATCTTTCGGAGATGTGTCTGAGCACTTTCAAGCTACAGGATAAAGATCCAAATCATTGTTTAGCCCTCCCTCATTTTTTTTTTACCTCTAACTGCAGTCTGTATCATCAGCTGTTCTGCTAGAGATGCCAAAATTTCAGAACACTGGAGGAGGTGGATCCAATCAACTGACTGCCCTAAGCGCAGAGCTCAGCTGTTTTCCATGATAAATCCCACTTTGCTGTTGGCTGCGCCTCCTGGCAAAAGCACACTTCATGCATTGGCTTGTTATTTTTTTCACTTTATTGAAAATAAACTTTTTTTTTATCGCCATCAGTTAGCATGCCTTTGAGCCAGGTTGTGACAACTGCCATCTGATGTTCCTGACGTGTCACATCAGCTGTTTTAGGTGTGACTGACCTGACAGATGTCACAGCTCTGCCAGGTCGGTCATGCCCCCCACCGTGGTCTTTGGAGGGGGAGAATCATCTTGGTTGAACAGAGATAATCTCTCACACACCTAGGATTCATGGATCAGGAGGCAACGGCAGTTTGGCATGACTGCGCTATGCAGAAGTTAGGATAAGCTATGTATAAGTTAGACTATTGTTGCGCATAAGTTGTGAATGCTGGTTGGGCATGCCTGGTTTAAGTTATTCCAGCAGTTCCGACAGCACGGTGGTGGAGTGGTTAGCACTGCGGCAGCACAGCAACTCACCCTTGGCCGGAGGATCCTGGGTTCGATCCCAGCCCCCAACCAACAGTGATCTGTGTGGAGTTTGCATGTTCTCCCTGTGTCTGCGTGGGTTTACTCCGAGATTTCTCCGGTTTCCTCCCACATGCCAAAAACATGCAAGTTAGGTTAATTGGCATCAAAAGTGGGGATTCTAAATTGTCCTTAGGTATGACTGTGAGAGTGAATGGTTGTCTGTCTCTCTGTGTTGGCCCGGCGATGGACTGACAATCTGTCCAGGGTGTACCCTGCCTCTCGCCCAAAGATGCTGGGATAGGCTCCAGCCCCCCGTGACCTGAAAAGGATTAAGCGGAAGAAGATGGATGGATGGTATGATGTTCCTTTTCTGAAATGCTGTGTTACTTTTACACCGGACGTAATGAGACACACACCTTCCAAAAAGTTCAACTTTTGTCTTGTCAGTCCACAGAGTATTTTCCCAAAAGTCTTGGGGATCATCAAGATGTTTTCTGGCAAAACTGACACAAGCCTTTATGTTCTTTTTGCTCAGCAGTGGTTTTTGTCTTGGAACTCTGCCATGCAGGCCATTTTTGCTCAGTCTCTTTCTTATGGTGGAGTCATGAACACTGACCTTAACTGAGGCAAGCGAGGGCTGCAGTTCTTTGGATGTTGTTGTGGGGTCTTTTGTGACCTCTTGGATGAGTGGTCGCTGCACTCTTGGGGTAATTTTGGTTGTCTGGCCACTCCTGGGAAGGTTCACCACTGTTCCATGTTTTCATTATTTGTGGATAATGGCTCTCACTGTGGTTCACTGGAGTCCCGAAGCTTTAGAAATGGCTTTCCAGACTAACCTTTTCCAGACTGATAGATCTCAACTACTTTGTTTCTCATTTGTTCCTGAATTTCTTTGGATCGCAGCATGATGTCTAGCTTTTGAGGATCTTTTGGTCTACTTCACTTCGTCAGGCAGGTCTTATTTAAGTGATTTCTTGATTGAGAACAGGTGTGGCAGTAATCAGGCCTGGGTGTGGCTAGAGAAATTGAACTCAGCTTTCCAAAGATTTGATAAACCACAGTTAATTTATGTTTTAATAGGGGAGGGGCAATCATTTTTTCACACAGGGCCATGTAGGTTTGGATTTTTTTTCCCTTAATAATAAACACCTTAATTTAAAAACTGCATTTTTTTGTTTACTTGTGTTATCTTTGTCTAATATTTAAATTTGTTTGATGTGAAACATTTAAGTGTGACAAACATACAAAAAATGAGAAATCAGGAAGAGGGCAAACACTTTCTGACACCACTGTATATAAGTTATCAATACGTTATGTATACTGTATGTCCAACTCATTATGGATATGCGATGCATACGGCCAAAAGCAAAAATTTCGGCATATGCCCGTGTTTTAGACCAATTTTTATACATGTGGCAAACGCTGCCTAAATCGTCAAGGTGTGACAGGGCCTTTAGGACTACGGCCGAAATCTAGCTATTGTGCTAATTCCGGCACATTTACATTGAAAAATAATTTTGATATGTTGATTAATGCACACTGTCCTAATTCAGTAAATCAAATAAATAAAAAAGGGATAAACTTAAAGTGATACTCCGCTAAAAATTGAGTTTTTTTTGTTTGTTAACATGTCTGTAACATGTTTTTTTATGATTTACAAAACATTCCAAGGTTCCAAGGTTGTCATAGCCAGGAGCGGCACTAGGGTTAAGCTCCCAGTGCTCATAAAATGCTCCTTACGGCGTGCGTCTCGAAAAGCCTCTGACAACTAAGTCCAACTCCTAGCCTGCCCATGTGGTTTAGTCTCTAAGCCCGGCGGAACTGCTTTTACTAATAGGAGAAGGGGCGAGGGCGGATCTCTGGCGCCTTAAAACCAGATGCTTCGGGTAGATGGTGGCTCGTCAACCTGGGAAGGTAGCCCATCTAGGGGAAGGTAAACCCTGATTTCAAACCTCCGCTGCCTTGCGGCACACCCGGTCACGGGAAAGGCCTCGGGAGTCAACCCTGAGGAAAAATCCGGAGTCGGAGCCCCTAAGGCAGTTCTCTGTTGTGCTCAACATCGTTCTGGCAGCTCCTGCGACGGCGCTGGTGCCAAACTATAGCAGCCCTGCTGTTCCTTTGGATTCATCAGTGACGTGGAGAGGGGGGACATGCTGCATGGGTAACATCTTGTCCTCCATATCTTCCTGCCCAGGCTTGAATCCTACCAACGCCCAACGCTGGAAGGTAGAACACCGGTGTGCATCGGCCTGTTCAGCCACAGGCGGTGCTGTTCCAGCAGAGTAGATGTTTAGGATTCTCTTCCATGGTCATCATAGACCGACGGAGGCCGACGACAAAACATATCAAGAGTGAAACCACTTAAATGTCTCATGTGTCTGTTTTTTTTACTGTCAAGTTTCACTTAAGCCCCGCCCCCTGAAAAAAAGGCACATTTAGAGAGAACATTTTTGGTGACGTAACTATGCATGGTATTGGCACGTCCATGGTGTTGAGCCAATCAGGATTTTCTGGCCTAAATGAAGTTATCCTCCAGGCTACTTAGCATTTTTTTAACACATTGCTTTGAAAACGTGACCCAAATTAAGATGGGTTTTATTATTAAACTGCTTTGAAGTACCGATGCAGTTTCAGTCATTATGCTGGGCCATCATGCATACAACTGAGCATATCCTTCAACCAGTAAGTCTTGTTTTCACAGGATCTATTCTGATAATGTAGTGCTAGCCAGTATTAGCCTTGTGGGATGTGGGTGGGCCTAGTAATCACAAACCCTGGCGTTTGAAGGAGGAGGGAAAGTGAAAAGATTTTGACACAAAAACTGTAAGACAAGGAAAATTTTTTTTGTAGGAAAAAAGGCACAAGATACCATTGTAGACAATGTATATTTGTTTTTATCGGGGATTTATAGCCACTGGAGTCATTTTAACATCAATATTGATGGATATTGATTGATATTGGCCTTTCGGCAAATAAGATGACATTCACTGATAGCAGTGGCTGATGACTATCTGATGTGTTCTTTTGTCGTGTGAGAGAGTAAAATTAAGGTTGTTTCATATATTTAGGGTTCCAAGCAGTGCAGCTTTGGGAAACCTGTTGTTTTGTTCAGATAATTACCCCAGTAGAGTTGAGGCATGGATAGGATGGTCACCTGAGTTTGCATATCAGTCTGTCTATCTGAGTGTCAGTGCTCTAACTTAAGAACAAATGATGCTAGGGCGACCAAACTTGGGACACAGATTGCCCACAGGAGCGCCACGTTTGGCTATGGTTTTGGGATCTAAATGTCAAAGGCCACAGGGTTATCCATCCATCCATCCATCCATCCATCCATCTTCTACCACTTTTCCGGAGGTCTGGGTCGCGGAGGCAGCAGTTCAAGCAGAGAAGCCCAGACTTCCCTCTCCCCAGCCACCTGCTCCAGCATTTCAGAGAGGATACCAAGGCATTCCCAGACCAGCTGGGAGACATAGTCTCTCCACCGAGTTCTGGGTCTGCCCCGGGGTCTCCTCCCAGTGGGACGTGCCCGAAACACCTCAAGTGGGAGGCGTCCAGGAGGCATCCTAATCAGATGCCCATACCACCTCAACTGACTCCTTTCAATGTGGAGGAGCAGCGGTTCTACTCTGAGCCTCTCCTGGATGACTGAGCTCCTCACCCTATCTCTGAGGGTGAGTCCAGCAATCCTACGGAGAAAGCTTATTTCAGCCACTTGTATCCGCGATCTTGTTCTTTCATTCATTACCCAAAGCTCATGACTATAGGTGAGAGTAGGAGCGTAGATTGACTGGTAAATCGACAGCTTTGCCTTAGAACTAAGCTCCCTCTTCACCACAACAGACCGGTACAACGTCCGCATCACTGCAGATGCTGCTCCGATCCGTCTGTCAATCTCGCGGTCCATTTTTCCCTCACTCATGAATAAGACCCCAAGATACTTAAACTCCTCCACTTGGGGCAGGAGCCTGTCCCCAACCCAGAGAGGACAATCCACCTTTTTCCGGCTGAGGACCGTGGACTCGGACTTGGAGGTGCTGATTCTCATCCCAGCCGTTTCACACTTAGCGGCAAACCATCCCAGCAAGAGTTGTAGGTCATTGCTGGATGAAGCCAACAGGACAACATCATCTGCAAACAACAGAGATGAGATCATGTGGTCACAAAGTATGACACCCTCCATTCCCTGGCTGCACCTAGAAATCCTGTCCATAAAAATTATGATCAGGATCGGTGACAAAGGGCAGCCCTGGCGGAGTCCAACTCTCACTGGGAATGAGTCCGACCGAGTGTTGGCAATACAAACCAAACTCTCACAACGGTCGTACAGAGACCGAATAGCTCGTAACAACAAGCCCGATACCCCATACTCCCGAAGCACCCCCCACAAAAAACCACGAGGGACGCGGTCAAATGCCTTCTCCAAGTCCACAAAACACATGTAAACTGGTTGGGCAAACTCCCACGAACCCTCGAGAATTCTCGAGAGGGTAAAGAGCTGGTCCGATGTGCCACGGCCAGGACGAAAACCACATTGCTCCTCCTGAATCCGAGGTTCGACCAATGGCCAGACTCTGCTCTCCAGTACCTTGGCATAGACCTTCCCAGGGAGGCTGAGGAGTGTGATCCCTCTAAAGTTGGAGCACACCCTCCGGTCCCCTTTTTTGAAGAGAGGAACCACCACCCCGGTTTGCCATGCCAAAGGCACTGCCCCCAACCTCCACGCAATGTTGCAGAAGCGTGTCAACCATGACACCACAACAACATCCAGGGCCTTGAGGTACTCAGGGCGAATCTCGTCCACCCCCGGGGCCCGGCCACCAAGGAGATTTTTAACCACCTTGGCGACCTCAGCCCCTGTGATAGGCGAGTCATCCCCCTCGTCCACAAACCCTGCTTCCTCTGCGGAAGGCGTATCAGTGGGGTGAGGAGATCCTCGAAGTATTCCTTCCACCGCCCAACAATATCCCCAGTCGAAGTCAACAGTGAGATGCTTTCCCCTCCTGAGCCGCCGGACAGTTTGCCAGAATCTCTTCGAGGCTGACCGAAAGTCTTGTTCCATGGCCTCACCGAACTCCTCCCATACCCGGGTTTTTTCTTCAGCAACCACCCGAGCTGCACTTCGCTTGGCCTGCCGGTATACCTCAGCTGCTTCGGGAGTCCTAACAACAAGTCCCAACAAGTCCTACAAGCCAACCAAGCTTGATTGGACTCCTTCTTTAGCTTAATGGCCCCCCTCACCACTGGTGTCCACCACTTGGTCCGGAGGTTGCCACCACGAGATGCACCGACCACCTTGCGGCTGCAGCTCTGGCCCACCGCTTCAACAACAGAGGTGGAGAACATGGCCCATTCAGACTCCATGTCTCCAGCCTCCCTCGGAATGTGGTTGAAGTTCTTCCGGAGGTGGGAGTTGAAGACCTCCCGGACAGGGGCCTCAGCCAGACGTTCCCAGCACACCCTCACTATACGTTTGGGTCTACCAGGTCTGAATGGCTTCCTTCCCTGCCATCGGATCCAACTCACCACCAGGTGGCGATCAGTTGACAGCTCTGCACCTCTCTTTACCCGAGTGTCCAAGACATACGGTCGCAGGTCTGATGACACAATAACACTAGAAAAGCACTCGGAGAGCGCAGACCTCCGCCAAGCGCCGCAGTTCCGCCCATACAGTCTTGATATTCCTTGATCATGAAAACATATGAGAAGCAGTGGTTCAGTAGTTATTCACGAAAATGGCATTTTCCGTAATGGCGGCCACAGTTCCTCCCATACAGTGTTTGTGTGTACGTTTTCAGATTCCTTGACCATGAAAACATATGACTAGCAATTGGATTGACAATGATAGGATTAGTGGTTCAGTAGTTATTGTGGAAAATGTGATTTTCCATAATGGCGGCCACAGTTCCTCCCATACAGTGTTTGTGTGTACGTTTTCAGATTCCTTGACCATGAAAACATATGAGTAGCAATTGGATTGACAATGATAGGATTAGTGGTTCAGTAGTTATTCACGAAAATGGCATTTTCCGTAATGGCGGCCACAGTTCCCCCCATACAGTGTTTTTGTGTACGTTTTCAGATTCCTTGACCATGAAAACATATGACAAGCAATTGGATTCACAATGATAGAATTAGTGGTTGAGTAGTTATTGAGGAAAATGGCATTTTCCGTAATGGCGGTGTAGCACTACAGTTCCCCCCATACAGTGTTTGTGTGTACGTTTTCAGATTCGTTGACCCTGAAAACATATGACAAGCAATTGGTTTGACAATGATAAGATTAGTGGTTCAGTAGTTATTCACGAAAATGGCCTTTTGCGTAATGGCGGTTTAGCGCTACAGTTCCCCCCATACAGTGTTTGTGTGTACGTTTTCAGATTCCTTGGCCCTGAAAACATATGACTAGCAATTGGATTGACAATGATAGGATTAGTGGTTCAGTAGTTATTCACGAAAATGGCATTTTGCCTAATGGCGGTTTTCTTGTGGACGGTGATCCGGATCACCCCCAAAATCTAATCATCTGTAGGATACCCCATTTCTGACAATCTGTGAAAATTTCATGAAAATCCGTCCATAAGTTCTTGAGTTATCTTGCTAACAGACAAACAGACAGACAAACAAACAAACAAACAGACAATCCAACGCCGATGATCACATAACCTCCCCCTTTGGCGGAGGTAAAAATTGATCATCGACCTGCGACCTAGGGTGTCTTGGTGCCAGGTGCACATATGGACACCCTTATGCTTCGTTATGGACAAACTGTGCTTAACACAGAAGTCCAATAACTGAACACCACTCGGGTTCAGATCGGGCAGGCCGTTCCTCCCAATCACCCCCCTCCAGGTTTCACTGTCATTGCCCACGTGCGCAGTGAAGTCCCCCAGTAGGACAATGGAGTCTCCAAGAGGAGCACCCTCCAGCACCCCAGTCACAGACTCCAAAAAGGATGGGTACTCTGAAACATCATTTGGTGCTTAGGCACAAATGATGGTCAGGACCCGTTTCCCAACCCGAAGGCGCAGGGAAGCAATCCTTTCGTCCACTGGGAAAAACTCCAATATAGAGGCAGCAAGGTGGGGGGATACAAGAATACCCACCCCTGCTCGTCGCCTCTCGCCCGGGGCAACTCCAGAAAAGGCCAAGCTCCGGCCCCTCTCCAGGAGACTGGTTCCGGAACCAGAGCTGTGTGTTGAGGTGAGGCCGACTATATCTAGCCGGTATCTCTCAACCTCGTACACCAGCTCAGGCTCCTTCCCCACCAGAGAGGTGACATTCCACGTACCAAAAACCAGTTTAGAAAGCTTGAGATCAGTCCGCCAAGGTCTCCGCCTTTGACCGCCACCTAATCCACATAGCACCGGACCCCCATGATCCCTCCTGCAGGTGGTGAGCCCACTGGAGGGCGGACCCATGTAACTCCTTCAGGCTGAGCCCGGCCGGGACCCATGGGTGGAAACCCGGCCACCACACGCTAGCCATCAAGCCCCTCCCCCAGGCCTGGCTCCAGGGTGGGGCCCCGGTATTCCCATACCGGGCGGGGTACACCGAATCCTTGATCTAGAATTTATCATGAGAGTCTGTTGGATCGTTCTTAGTCTGGCCCTTCACCCAGGACCAGTTTGTCTTGGGTGACCCTATCAGAGGCAAATTGCCCCGGACAACATAGCTCCTGGGATCACTGGGGCACACAAACCCCCCCCACTACAATAAGGTGACGATCCACAGGGTTATAAAAGGTCAAAATTAGTTTTGGCTTATCGTGATTTTATTGAGAACGATAGAACCACCACATTTAAGACAACCTAGAACACAGGTGTCAAACTCATTCCATGGAGGGCCAAGACCCTCCAGGTTTTACCTCCACCCAGTGGCTTCAACAGGTGTTTTCACTGATCAGCAATCAGTGGGAGAAAATTCAGAGAAAACACCTACTGAAGAGACTGGGTGGAAGTAAAACCTGCAGGGTCTTGGCCCTCCATGGAATGAGTTTGACACCCCTGACCTAGAATGTTGTCTGGGACACTAGCTGAATGTCCAGCGACCTTGACCTTGCACTTCACCTTGAAGATTGGTAAGGTCTGAAAATAGGTCATGGCATCCCATCAGAATTGAAACAGAAAGTCAACCAGGGATTTTCCCTACTATATGACATTCCAACAGGGACAGGGCTGTAAGGCGTGGGTCTGCATCTCTGTTGAGTGCAACTGAATGCATTATTTTTCTCCTCTAAAACTGCATGTGAAGCAAAAACGATAAGGTGCAGAAACACAAAATTTTACCGTCAGATCAGAAATTCTCCTCATTACTCAGTGACCCAAAATCAAGGTGCTAATCAGTTAACTCACAATAATCAGTTTTACGTTTCTGCAAATATGCCATGAACGGCTGGGCCTATACTCTTTCATCATTCTGTTCTCTGGAATCTACAGCTTTTCTCCACAGGATGTTTTCTGCAGCCTGTTCTCAATAAATGTGCAAGTGAAGATAAAATAAACCTCTCAAAGGTCAAACTGCTTGAAATTAAGCATGACACATCTACAAATATTGATAATGAAAAGTTGCTAAAATTTTTAAAAAATATCAATCCATTTTGATTTGATTGGCTTTAGCCTGTATTTCCTGATTCATCTTCTGATGTAGCAATCCAAACTTAGTGGAACGTCACACTGACAATCACAACTACACTCTTTAGAATCACACCAAATTTCATGTAATTCTGTTCATGTGCCAACAATCATCTTTATAAAATGTCTATCAGCCTTTGTGTCTTGTCAAGGGGCATTTTGTTTTGAAAAAAATAAAACTGAACTAAAGCAGTTCATTTTTGTAGTGGGTTAAGATATTCATCTGGGGATCCAGGATGGGAATCTTCCCAGGGAAGTGTTTTTGTCATATTATACAACATGCATCTCCTGTGCATGTGTAGCACACCTTAGTGTCTTAAATGCTGTTGGTACACAGTGCAAAACCCTTGAAGTCTACAGCTGCTTGGAACCCTATGGTTCTTGTTTGCAGCTACATTTGTATGATTGAATTTGTGCTCATTTGGATATGCTGTGATTTAGGGTTGAAATCAAAAACATGCCAAAAACATGCAGGTTAGGGATAAGGGGCGCTTGCGCACGCAGCGACCGGCTTATTTTGTACCTGTAGGTACAAAATAAGTAATAAAAAAAAAAGAAAAAAAAAGAAATATTTTAGAACAGTTCGGTTATTTTTATAATGCAAATATCTTTGTTTCCCCACCATAAAAAGGGGAAATATTTTAACAAGTACAAAACAGAAACAATCAGTATTGGCTATCAAATTTGTAAAATATTGTTATAAGTATCTGTATCAGTGTAAGTGCAAAATTTCACATTTTTTTCATACCACATTAATTTTTTTAAATGATATTTTTGACTGAAGACAAGGAATTATTTTAAATATTTCCTCCCCAAACAAACACGATTCCCTATTGGGGAAAAAAGTGCAAACCCGACTTTAACCAAACCTTTTAACCAAACCTTTTTTATAATAAATGTTTGATCAAACAAAGATGAATCCACACATTTATGATTAATAAAGTGCCAATTTATATTTCATTAAATTAACTTTTAAGAGTGAGGGAGGGGGTTAGAGCTGGAAAATCAATTTTCACAATAATTTTTTTTCTAATCCTGTCCTCCTAGTCATTCCCAGTGAGAATCTTAGCATCTTCAACTCTGCCACCTCCAGCACTGCCTCCTGTCTTTTTGTCAGCGCCACCGTCTCCAAACCATACATCATAGCAGGTCTCACTACTGTCTTGTAAATCTTCCCTTTCATTCTAGCTGCTGTCTTTCTGTCACAAATCACCCCTGACACTCGTCTCCACCCACTCCACTCTGCCTATACGCTCTTCTTCACCTCTCTTCTGCATTTTCCATTGTTTTGGATGGTAGACCCCAAGCATTTAAACTCATCTACCGTCACTATCTCTACTCCTTGGATCTTCACCTTTACACTTGTCTCCCTCTCATTCACACTCATGTATTCTGTCTGGCTTCTACTGACTTTCATTCCTCTTCTCTCCAGCTGATACTTCCAACTGTCCAGGTTCTCTTCCATCTGATCCCTGCTCTCACTACAGATCATAATGTCGTCTGCAAATATTATGGTCCATGGAGACTCCTGTCTGATCTCATCTGTCAGCCTGTCCATCACCACAGCAAACAAGGAGGGGCTCAGAACTGATCCTTGATGTAAAGCCCAACCTACCAAAGAACCAAACAAAACATTTGGATAATCATTGCTCTAGTTGTAGAAGTTTTGGGTGAGATCAGTTCTTTGTCTGTCTTTTGTAATGTTCCATCTGAGCTCCAATCTACATGAACAGTCTCTGTGAACAGGAGACCTCCAACTCACCCTGTTTCCTAAATAAAGCATTGAAACCCCACATTCCTTGCTTGACTTAAGACCCCAAGGACCCTCTTCATGCCAGGAAGACGCCTGGACTTTTATCATAAATCCCCGAGGAACACTTAGCCTCAGACAGTTTTATGTGCTAAACAGCCATTGATACAAGCCAGAAGACATCCACTGCATTCCTGAGACCTCCCACAATTATCCAAAGCCCCACAGTGCCCCCTTTTGAACAACTCAGGGACATGTGGGCTCATACTCTGGTCACCATTGGACTGTGTTATCTGCCTAAAATAATCCTCTCTCCTCAAGACTTTGATATTTTTTCAGGAAATACTGCTCAGAACACTGCTGAAGATGACCGCCACTGTGATGAACACTGATGGTTTGAAATGTTTCAATAATTATTGATTTTAAATGTATTGCATGTCTGAAAATGTTTAAACGAATTATAAAAGTGCATGCTCACTGGAAGTAGTCATGAAAGTTAGTCATGAATCACTGACGTTAGCTTAGATTTTACACACACACACACACACACACACACTTATTTATTTATAAGTATAATGACTTATGCCAGTCATCTGACTGGTACCAGCCAATCACCAGCCCCTCTCTGTTGGACGATGCCCCCTTTCATTCTATTGGTTGGTTACAGACAAAGGACCGCTTTCTTATTGGACCATAGTCCATTCACATCTCCCACGATAGCCAATAATTGGTTCTTCCTGCTGCCAATCATATGTTATGACCAAAGAATTGCTCTCATTTAAAAGAGGGAAACGCTCTAGTAGTTCAGCGTTCTTTCAGTTGTCTTTCAGTTCAGTTCCTTTCAGTTCTTTCTGTGGTTTTTCTGTTGGTCTGAATTCTGTCTCTTTTGTGTGCATTTTTTTCTCTAGTATCTGAGGAGAGATCACCCTTTCTTGTTAAGCTCAACCCGTCTTACTTGGAGTAAAACTCCAAAACTCCGTTTTTCCCTCTCCTCAGACGCTGTTTTATTCTGTTATACTTTTTCGATTAATTTTCCTTAACTCACCATTAAAGTGGACTGACAGTGATTTTTGAACTTTTTTAGTCGAGACTGTCTCACCCACGTACCACGACATCAGAAGAACTAGGACTTCGTGGGTGGAACTGTTTTACATTAATTTTTCCTTCAGTCCTGTGGTTCTTGTTGGCCGGTGTATAAATTGAATAATCCTTGTACCTTATCACACTTATAACTAATTTCTCCTACACTTTTCTTTGCATTTTTAAGTAAAGAAAGTAAAGTAATAGTATCTCGTGGAGCAGTGAATGCTGATGAACATTGCAGTTTTTGGATTTGCCAACTTTTCTGAAGAATATTCATGAAAATCAGGGTTCGCCTCTGTCATCAGCAACATTTAGTGACATTTAGCAACGTTTGCGCAAATGTTTCCAAAAGTGTTTGTGACAGTTAGCAACTATTTTTCCACTCTGCCACTGTTTGGGAACGTTTGGGACCTTTTGCCAATTCGAGGTAAAAGGCAAATGTCAGGTGAATCTTTGACCCAACCCTATAAAAAGGATGAGTCAGGCCTCCCCAGCATTCAGATTTCAAGGGTTCGTAAAGGTTCTTAAGCAGTTGCTAGTATTCTTTACTTGGCAAACCAAAAAGAACTTTAGTGACACATGTTCCAATGGTTTGCAAAGGCTTATGATTATTTTGCAAACGTTTGCAACTGTTTGAAGAAAAATTAATTCATGTTCAAAATTTCTCCATCCATCTGTCCATCTTCTACCGCTTATCCAGAGATCTGGGTCACAGAGGCATCAATCCAGGCAGAGTAGCCCAGACTTCTGCCTGGTTCATATAGCACCATGATCCCCATGATCCCTCCTGCAGGTGGTGAGCCCACTGGAGGGTGGACCCATGTACTTCCTTTGGGTACGCTGGGTCCTTAATGTAACGTTTTTCATGGAGATCCACTGGACCACTTTTTGTTTGGCCCTTCACCCAGGACCAGATTGCCTTAGGAGACCCTACCAGGGACAAGCTGGCCCCAACAACATAGCTCCTGGGATCAATGGGGCCCTCAAACCCCTCCACCACGATAAGGTGGCGATCCACAGAGGGCCTTTTTAAATGTAAATTTGGACCCCTTTATGACAAAAATTGTTTGCAACCTTAAAAGCTGCAACCTTTTATGAACCCTGACGAAACCCAAAAATCGCAACATTTGCCAGCATTTACTGCTCCGTGAGATACTAGCTTCAAGAATGCAGCCCATCCTAATCTTTGATCATTTAATGTCTTTGGGTAAACTGAAACTGATGCAGCTGCTGACCTAGCTATGAGACCGTGTTAACAATATAGACTTGGTTTCAGAGGAGTCAGCCAAAGCCCTTGGTTATTTTTTCACAGGAGAACTTTAGGAGGACTGACGTCATATTGGATTGTTTGAACCATTCACTCCCTGGGGACTCTGTGCTATACTGACATATGGTCATTTTTTAGAGACTGTCCGTTTCACCATAAGTGCTACTGATGTCATTGATGGAAAATAACAACTTGTTACCATTTTTGCTATACTTGCAGCATTTCTGCTGACTTGGTATGGAGTTTTGTATCTTGAGTTTGAGATTTACTGTTGCTGGTGTTATTTTATGCTACAATGTGTATAGCCACCAAAACAAATTTCCCTGAAGCCTGAGCATAATCGCTCCCTCCATATCTGCATTAACCGATTAACTGCTTTGTACAACTGTTTTGCACCAATTGTGCAGCTCAGTTTAGACCGGACCAGCGATGGTGGACCAGGATCAGCAGGGTTTGGAATCATTTGAAAAGTAAAGTTGTTGTATGAAGAATATTGTAAGGGATCGCTTTATGGGCTCTACATAACTGTTCCGTTAGTGTCGATTCATTTGTTCCGGACCATTGTCTCTGTCAATGTGTTACATCACTGCACTCATCCTGAGCTGACATGTGAGCCCAGCAAAAATGACACAAAGAGGGATAAGGCTGTAAGAGCTAGGTTATATGTCACTGTGTATTTTCATTTACATGTGCATAATAAAGATTTAGAGTTAAATGGTTAGAAATTAATTTTTGCTAAGTACTGCCCAGTATGTGTGTGTGTGACAACGCCCCAAGCCACAGCAGTCTGCTGCTGATGTATTGGGGGTTCTGGGGTTTTAAGGCTTGTGTTGGTTAAAAATGCATCGAGTTTATCAAGGGAAGTGAGAGTTCTCTGGGCTCATTAGTCTGAATAAAATAGCACGCTCTGGCATGAAGAGATTCCAACGTTAAAACCGTTGCCAGTTAATCCATATGAGAGCAGATACTGCCGGGTGATCAAAACTAAAGCTCTGTGTGTGTGTGTGTGTTGTATTGGGGTGCCTAAGAGAGGAGGAGGAGGAGAAAAGAGCATATGAGTGATGGAGAGAGAGATAAAAAGGTTGCGAGAGAAAAAAGAAGAGGATGAGACTCTGCAAAGAAACGAGATGAGAAATGGAGAGAGTGATGAGTCGAGCAGTGGGGAGCATAATGGGAGAGGAGCAGCGGGGGGCAGTTCTGACCCGTGCAGTTTTTGTGCTACTTAACGCTGCTGGTGATAGTGTGATCAAACCTGGTACGAGTGAGCCCTACGCCACATCTTAACCCCAATAATCCAGATCCAGAAAATACACGTGGAGGACCTTTCACTCTCATGTTGTCCCGCTCTCCCTCACTCCCTTGGCTCGATAGTACTGTATCATGTACAATTACAAACGTCACGTGAAATGAGCACTTTGCACTTTGCAAACATGAGGCAAATTTGGGAGAAAGCTGCACACAACATCCACCATCAGCATGCCCCTGAAATGCTGGACCTAATCAGGCTCCTCCTCGCCTTGGGAAGCCACTGCAGTTGGAGTTGAATTAATTAGGCTGGATGTTATCACTCACTGAGCCATTAGTGATGTTCCACTTCTTGATGCGTATCTCTTGATATCTCATCAGCCTTTCTCAGCATTTTACATCCAGTCTTATCAACCTTCCTGGCTGATGCCACTGGGCCTGCACACTGTTTTCAGACCAGTTTTCAGAGCTGTGTATGTACATGGGATCTCTTTAATTCAATGTCTTTGAGTAGGTGTGAGAGCTGGTTGTCAGGGACAACGGTACTTACAGCTCTCGATCTCCAGGGTGCAGTTTTGCTCATCTAGAGGGTAGCGGCGCAGGTCCATCATGCAGGCTGCAGTAGTAGTGATCCTAGAAATGGACAGGAGAGAAAAATAAAGCATTCATCTCAGAACCGGCCGAGGCAGCCATAGGCTGTCTAGTACGCATCATTTGACCTTCCCCACAGAGTACCACACAGATCACAATGACAAACATGTAAAACCAAGGAGCACCTGACATAAAACCATCTATATATTATATAAAAGAGGTTTTGAAGTGTGGGTATATATGTATGTATGTGGCAAAAAGTTTGTCCCCCTTCTAACTCAGAGGCAACTTGACCATGGGCTCTCATCTCTTGCATGGTGATGCCACAATACCTGAAGAGTGCACCTGACATGGTTTCACTGACCGCTTGACCATAAAAGAGGTCAAAGGTGACCTTTTTAAACCAACCTTTACCAGTGGACGTGTACACAGGGGGAGGAATCAAGAACACCTGACACGGTCAGCGGAGTTTAGGATCCGTGGGTTTCTTTCCACAATACAGGCATTGTGGACTGATGGGGAGATGGAAGTACAGCTCATCACTGGGTGCTGGGATACCGAAACTATACAGTTAGGTCCATATATATATTTGGACACTGACATGAGTTTTGTTATTTTAGATGTTTACCAAAACATATTCAGGATACAGTTACACAGTCAATCTGGGCTTAAAGTGCAGACTCTCAGCCACAATTTGAGGGTATTCACATCCAAACTGGAGTTACGATTTAGGAATTACAACCATTTTTATACAAAATCTCCTCATTTCAGGGGCTCAAAAGTAATTTGACAATTGACTTAAAAGCAATCTCATGGCCTGCATTCACTATTTCCTCATTAATCCATCAGTCAAGCAGGTAAAAGCTCTGGAGTTGATTCCAGGTGTGGCATTTGAGTTTGGAAGCTGTGGCTGTAAACATGTGAAACGTGATGAAAGGAGCTCTCAGTGGAAGTGAAACAGACCATCCTTAGGCTGAAAAAAGAAGAAATCCATCAAAGAGATAGTGGAAATATTAGGAGTGGTCGAATCAACAGTTTGGTACATTCTGAAGTGTATGCCGGGAGAAGAATCGAGCGCACCCCGAATCCTTTTGCATGCACCCAGGGGTTCTCTCCCCATGCACCCCCAAGTACAGATTCAAGAGATTGAAAGATTTTATTAGTCAATACTACTATATGTACAGGACATACAGGAGAATTGAAATGGCGTTTCTCTTTTCAGTGGTTTGCACAATATAAAAAGAAAAAGGAATAAGGCTGGAAAAACAACAACAGCAGTCTATGTACAGTAATGCAACCCGGAGTGCAAATGGCGACAGAAGATAGACCCAGACCTCCCATAGTGCAAATAAAGATAAACGATGATGAAACCCAGCAATCCTATATACAGAAAAGAAGAGACGTAATACCCGTAATTGCAAATTCAATGTGGTAGTGTAGGTGCAGACAGTGACAGATCCAAGGCGATCCCTGCCTGGGCATCAGCAATTATAAAAACCCTGCTGACCAACCGAAGGTTCAGAGTCCACCTCGGTCAGAACACAAGCGCATGGAGAACGCAGAAAAACGGACTCCCACAAGGCTCAGTTCTAGCTCCAACCCTGTTCAACCTCTACATAAACGACCTGCCCACTACAAAATCCCGCAAATTCATCTATGCAGACGACATCTGTTTGGCACTCCAAGCACCAGACTTTGAGCCACTGGAACGGGTGCTCACGGAAGATCTTGCCAAACTGGACCAGTTCTGCAAAACCTGGCACCTAAAACCAAGCCCAACAAAAACCGTCTCCAGTGTATTCCATCTCCACAATGTAAAAGCTGCCAGAGAACTAAACATCCACCTGAGCGGACTTAAGCTTAAGCATGCCTCGAATCCAACCTACCTTGGAGTGACCCTTGACAGGACCCTATCCTTCAAGGAACATTTAAAGGGGACGGCTGCTAAGGTGAAGGCACGAAACAACCTGCTCTGCAAGCTTGCTGGTGCAAAATGGGGTGCAGCCTCCACCCTACGCACCTCAGCACTGGCCCTTTCATACTCTCTAACAGAATATTGTGCCCCTGTCTGGTCCAGGTCATCCTACACACACCACGTAGACACCCAGCTCAACACAACCATGAGAATCATAACTGGGACAATCCGCTCAACACCACTCCCCTGGCTCCCTGTACTGTCAAACATAGCTCCCCCCACACATCCGGCGAGCAGCACTAACTCAAAGGATGCTTCAAAAAGCCAAAGATTCTCCTCACTTACCAATCTATGCAGATATCTACACCCCACCCACTGCCCGACTTCCATCCAGACGGCCGATTTGGAAAAACCCTCCCCCAGCTGACTTCACCATCCAGACAGCTTGGCAAGAGGAATGGAAGACCAAGGAGGTCCCAAACAAACACCTGGTGACAAACCCCAACCAACAGGTCCCGGGCACCAACTTCCCAAGGAGACAGTGGTCTACACTCAATCGCTTCAGGACTGGACATGGCCCCTGCTTGGGCAGCCTTCACAGATGGGGCAGTAGCCCTAGTCCACTGTGCGCATGTGGAGAGGAGCAAACAATGGAACACATCATAGAGGCTTGCCCGCTCCAAAGACTGGAAGGAGGATTACACACCCTCCATACAGCAAACCAGGAGGCAACTGCTTGGCTTGAGGTCTTTGCATTTGCTAAATAAATAAGTGACAGATAGGACTGCACATGATCAGTACTGCAATGACAGACAGCAGCAGATATGGCATTTGTGCAAATGGTTGCAGTAAAGTGCAGAGACATACAGTACAGCAGCAAATGTATTACTGTTGGTGTGCCAGTCTTTCTGTGCTAACAGCTGAGGTATTGTTCAGGTGAGTGGGGTCCGGGGGAGAGGAAGTGGACAGAGTTCAGGGTCCTGATGGCCTGATGAACAAAGCTGTTTAGCAGTCTTTTGGAGCGGGCCCGAAGGCTCCGATACCTTTTCCCCAAGGGCAAGGGGGTGAAGAGGGAGTGTGAGGGCTGGGAGGTGTCACCTGCGATGTTGGTGGCTCTGCGGGTGAGGTAGATGTCCGAGAGGGGGGCAGAGGGGCACCGATGATCTTTCTGGCTGCTTTCACTGTGTGTTCAGGTTCAGGTTCAGGTTACTTTATTTGTACCCGTAGGTAGATTTGTTTTGCAGTTGGTGACATCCATATTTACAAGCCACTAATTACATTCAACATAGACACAAACACAGGCACACATCTTACAAATAGGTAAATATAAAATATGTACAATATAATTTTTATAGCTTGTTCAACTCTTTGACAGCAGCAGGGACAAAGCTGTTTTTGTAGCGCTGGGTTCTACTTTTTGGGACAGCAAACCTCCGTCTGGAGGGAAGAAGCTGAAAGTTGCAGTGCAAAGGGTGGGAGTCATCATTTAAAATCGAGTCGGCCATCCTCTGTACTTGTCTGGTGTACAGGGATGTCAGGCAAGAGCTGTGACTCACCAAGCAAACGACTGGACCATCTGACTACCTGATCCAAGGATTTCCTCTGTTTCAGTTTTATCTGACCAAACCATGACATTAAAGAAAAGGATAAAACAGATTCAATAAAAGCCCGATAAAACATTGTCATTATGGTTCGGTCAATTTGGAAGCGTGCAAGTTTCCTCAAACAATGCAAATTTTGCTGACCCTTTTTGCACACCCTTTCACAGTTCACCTCAAAGTTCAATCCACTATCAATAATCGTCCCAAGATATTTGTACGATTGTACACATTCGGTGGTCTGGCCTTTTAGTATGGTGACTTTGTGCCTGGGAGTTTTCCTCCTAAAGTCAATAATCATATCTTTCGTTTTTGTTGTATTCAGCTGCAGGTAGGAATCCTCACACCAGTGAACAAAGTCATCAACTACTGGGCCGTGGCCACTCTCACCATCCTGGAGGAGACTGACAATGACTGAGTCATCAGCATACTTTATAATGTGTCTGTTGTCATGTCTGCTCTGACACATGTTTGTGTACAGGATGAAGAGTAGTGGTGACAACATACACCCCTGAGGAGAGCCAGTAGAAGAGCACTTTAGGTCAGACAATGTGCCATTGACCCTTACTCTCTGCGTCCTGTTGGTTAAGAAATCCAGAATCCAACCCACCAGATTATTGCTTAAATCAAATTGTTGCAGGAGCCTTTCAACTAAAATATGAGGTTGGATTGTATTAAAGGCAGAAGAAAAGTCCACAAATAAAAGCCTGGCGTGTGTCCCATTAAAATCCAGATGTTTAAAAAGCATGTCAAACAGAGTGACAGTGGCATCCTCCACTCCTCTGTGAGGCCTATAGGCAAACTGCAGAGGATCCAATGCATGTTCAGTCTGCCTTTGGACCTCACATCTGACCAGTTTTTCAAAAATTTTCATTAAAATTGAAGTCAAAGCAACTGGTCTAAAGTCATTTACCGTTTTAGGACAGCTGGATTTTGGAACGGGAACAACCACGGCATCTTTCCAGATCTTAGGCACATGTTGTGTCTGTAAGGACTTATTGAAAATATAATGAAATATAGGACTCAGTTCATGTGCACAGGACTTTACCAGGCGTCCACATATATTATCAGGGCCCTGACTTTTGTTCACTTTTACAGCGCGGAACTCCCTTTTAACATCCTGCATCTCAATATTAAAGTG
The DNA here is from genome assembly GCA_020510985.1 of Pholidichthys leucotaenia. Classification (NCBI taxonomy): domain Eukaryota; kingdom Metazoa; phylum Chordata; class Actinopteri; order Cichliformes; family Pholidichthyidae; genus Pholidichthys; species Pholidichthys leucotaenia. Next base: position 20,424,116 of record CM035840.1, on the reverse strand, counting down.
CTGATTGTCTTTGAGTTTCTGTTTCAAATCTTGGATTTCTGTGCTAAAATCAAAGGAGTCAAAACGACCATAAAAACAGTTAAGAGCATTAGCCAGCTCTGTGTCTGAACTAAAACCATCTAAAAACACACGATTACTGCGCTCTGTGCTCTGAAGGCCTGCAATAGTTTTCATACTGGCCCAGGCCGAACCAAGTTTATTTGCTGCCATCTTGCTTTCCAACTCTGATTTATAATTCTGTTTTGCTCTTAAAATTTCGGCCTTCAGCTCCTTGGTGGCAACCTGTAGCTCAGAAACAGACCCCTGTTTAAAGGCAAGAGCTTTCCTCTGTAAGCAGGATTTAACTGATTTAGTTACCCATGGTTTGTTGTTGGGGTATAGTTTGACACGTTTACATGGAACAATCTTATTTTGACAGTAAGCCATGTATGAGCATGTGAGCTCAGCCAGAGAGTCCAAATCATCCCCGCAGGCCATTATGAACATATGAACAACATATTGTGTTGCAGTGTCCTCCGGCAGGAGGCGGTGCAGTTTCCATACCATACCGTGATGCAGCTGGTGAGGATGCTCTCAGTGGTGCCCCGGCAGAATGAGCATATAATGGGGGGTGAGACTCATGCTCTCCTCAGTTTGCGGAGGAAATGGAAGTGAGTTTGAGCCTTCTTGGCCAGTGATGTGGTGTAGTTGGACCAGGAGAGGACCTCAGAGATGTGCACCCCCAGGAAATTGGTGCTGCTTTCCACATTCAGGAAAAGGTTATTGTCTTTACACCACTGGACCAGTTGCCTCACCTCATTTCTGTAATTGGCCTCTTCACTGGTGATGAGGCCCACCACCATCATGTCATCCGCAAACTTGATGATGTGGTTGGTGTTGTAGGCTGGTACTCAGTCATGGGTCAGCAGGGTGAAGGGCAGCGGGCTGAGCACGCACCCTTGTGGGGCCCCTGTGCTCAGTGTGATGGTCTGGGAGGTGTTGCTGCCAACCCACACATTGTGTGGCCTCCCTGTGAGAAAGTCCAGCACCCAGTTACAGAGAGAGGTTTTGAGTCCCAAATGTCTGAGTTTTTGTATCAGGTGCTGGGGGATGATTGTGTTGAATGCTGAACTGAAGTCCAAGAACAGCATTTGCATGTGGGAGTTCTTTGAATCCAGGTGGGTGAGAGCTGGATGGAGAGCAGCAGCAATGGCATCTTCTGTGGATCTGTTTGACCTGTATGCAAACTAAGATGGGTCGTGGGAAGGAGGGAGGGTGGACTTGATGTTCTGCATGACTAGCCGCTCAAAGCACTTCATTATAATGGGGGTCAGTGCTACAGGCCGGTAATTGTTGTAGCTGGATGGGATGGGCTTCTTTGGGACCGGTATTATGGTGGCAGTTTTGAAACATGTAAGGACAACAGCTTGAGTCAGGCAGATGTTGACGATGTCAGCCAGGACCTTGTTGAGCTCCTCTGCACAGTCCTTCAGGATGTGACCCGGTATGTTGTCTGGTCGAGCTGCCTTGCGTTGGTTGATCCTGCAGAGGGTCCTCTTCACGCTAGCCAGATCCAGACTCACGGCCTGCTCGTCTGGAGGAGTGGTGTTCTGTGCTGATGTGCTGTTTTGTGCTTCAAAGCAGCCAAAGAAATAATTTAGGTTGTTGAGCAGTGTGGTGTCACTCGCACTGGTCTGAGGGGGAGGTTTGTAGTTGGTGAGGGTCTGTATGCCACACCAGACGGAACATGCATCTTTGGTGTTGCTGAAGTGGCCGGATATTTTCTTGCTGTATTGTTGTTTTGCCTCCTTGATGCCACAGGACAGGTTGGCCCTAGCTGTTGTTAGTCCTGCAGTGTTGCCGGCCCTAAAGGCTGCGTACTGAGCCCTCAGGAGCGTGTGGACCTCTGCTGTCATCCATGGCTTTTGATTGGCATGAACAGTGATGGTTTTGCAGTGAGTGACATCATCAATGCATTTCGCTATGTATGCTACAACAATCTCAGTGTACTCCTCTAGGTTTGTGTGTCCATCCAGCCAATGGTACTGGCGACCGGTGACAGAGGCAACAATGTAAACAGAAGCGAATTACATTGTAGCCAATACATTGTACATTGTATTGTAGCCAATACATTGTACATTGTAGCCAAGTAGCCAATCTGGCTACTTGGCTAGCAAGGGCTAGGGCTTTGAACAGACCAACACTGCCTAGCCTTTTTGTTGCAAATGCCCGGTCCCTTGGAAGCAAGATTGATAACTCGAACTGGATATATAGCCTGACCAACCATAGGAGACAGCTCTGTGATGATGATCAAAAGCTGGCTACACCCCAAAATCATAGACGCCACGGTTGAGCTAGCATGCTGCTAACTACACTGAAGTGCAGGACAGAGGAATCTGGTCAGAGCTGTGGAAGCAGAATTTGTATATACTATAGTATGTACATTAATAAGGGCTTGTTTGCAAACTCTGTGATCATCAATAAGTACTGCTCACTGGACCTGGAGCTGCTGTCAGTTTCTGTTGCCATGGTAACAGCGGTCCAGATGTTAATGCTAACTTAGCCTTCAGCTATGTGCTAACATGTTTTCCTCTTCTTTCGTGAAGTTAAGAGGCGACTGGTGAGTCAAAAAAAGTAGTTTAAAGCAGAGAAAAGTTCAAAAACATGTTTATATTCATACAAAGGCAGGTCTGGACTGATAACTATAAATATAAAAAAATATTACCTTGTAGCGGGTTTGATTCAACCCCCCCACAACACACAGAGACAGTCAGCTCGTTACTCCTGGGTTTTTTCCGCTGCATGCTGAGTTTACAGCTGTGAGGTTAAAGTGTCATCCATGCATTGTGTTCATGCATCCTGTCTGTACCTCTGATATGCAAATGCCCAGATCGACTGCTGTGAAGGTCTTTGATGTATTGTCTGAGTTGGGTATATATGCTGCACTGTCCTGTAAATCTGCCTCTCATTCACTCACTCTTCAACTGCTGCAGACACGCACTTTGTGTCTCCTCTCTGAGAGCCTGAGGACATCACCTCAGCCTGCAGCACAAGGGCTGGGGAGGTGTTCCAATGAAGGCGGTATGATTCAATAAAACCAACTTAAAACTCCATCGCTGCCTTTATATTATCATGCCGCTTTAACCTAAACATTCAATGCATGACGCTAAGAAAAAGTATACCAGTCAACAGTTTGGACACATCTACCCATAACTATACCCAATAACCGTAGCCAGTAACCAGAATACCAATCAATCAATCAATCAATCAACTTTATTTATAAAGCACTTTAAAAAGCAACACTCGCTACACAAAGTGCTGTACAGCAAGGACACACAAAAGCATAAAAGCAAGGAGCAGGACACTAGCACAAAAACAATATAAAACCAACAAGACAATATAAAACTCAGCACTGTCACGAATGGCTCTTGCGAGCCATTAATAAGAGCCGAGGGCCAACCGGTGAGTTTGCGTAGTTTATTAATAAAGGAAAATAACAAAGGAAAAGAGCCTCGTGGGGCAAAACACAAATAACACAGGAGGAACACTTACGGATCACGATGATGGAAGAGAGGAGGGCTGGAGCCGGACGTAGGGACTCCAGCCTAATCCACAGCGAGAGGTACGTGTGGATAGAGTGAGGTCGCAGCCCTGAGCAAACAGGGCCGCTCCCTTATATAGGGGTTGACAGCTCATCAGCTGAATAATGGTAATTGGCCTCCAGCCGACCCGTGGTGCTTGGCTTTTGACAGCCGGAAGCACCGCTGAGACGCTGTCATAACAAAAGCATGGCTGAGATGATGTATGGCCTGAGCGCGGATGACATCGGCGCTCAGACCATGACAGTACCTCCCCCTCGAGGCCGGGCTCAGAACGGCCAGTAACACCCAAGCCCCCCACCCCCCCACCCCTCCTAGGGTGGGCGGATGGGGCGCAGGCCAGGAGGGAGCGAGCCAGAAAAGGAGACGGAAAAAAAAACCCATGACGATGACAGGGAATAAACGAAGCAGTTACAGAGTACGGTGGGGAAGAAAAAAAAACCCCACAATACTCCATAACGTGCGGATGATACATAGACCAGACCCTAAAAAAAAGGGGGCAACAACAGAAGGAGGCCTAGAAAGACAACAAAGGCATGCTAACAGCAATGAGGTGCATGAAACACAAAAACACGCTAACAGCGATGAGACTACATGAATTCATAATATCATACCTGTACATCCACAAAATTACAAAGGAACAAAAGGCACAGGAATGACAGGCGAGATAACACAGTTCCGGGGGCCTCCCTGCACCCAGCGTCCAAACCGCTAACAGGGGTGATGGGAAGAGTTCAGGCGGCCTACCCGAATCCCAGGCCAGGAAAAACCATGCTTCAGGTGGCCGGACCAGGCTGCCGAATAGACAGTCCAGTGGGTCGGGTGGCCGGCCCAGAGAGCCAAATGGGCGCGGCAGTCCTTCTGGCGGCCGACCTGCATCGCTCAGCCACCAGGACCGCAGGGGAGAGAAAGGCAACAGCTTCCCTGTCGAGGGGAATAGTGAGGGCGAGCTGGGCCAAAAGTGAGGGGTCCAAGCGGCACCTGGTGGAGAAGCCTTGGGGGGAAAATGAGGGTGAAGATGAGGAGGAAGATGAGCCAGTCCAGTGTCCGGCGGCAGGGGATCTGCAGCTCCCTCACCGAACTTGGACCCTGCTGGTGCTGCACCCTCATCGGACCCCGATTGGGTCACGGTTGCACTCGCGATGGACCCCAATTGGGTCACGGCTGCACCCGCGTCGGACCCGACTGGGTCGGCGTCGCACCAGTACTGACCTCCAACCCCGAACCCGGAACCTCTGGCACAGCGGGCGAAATCAGCTCCTTGCCAGCGACCCTGGGAGAAGGCTCGGGAGAGAGAAAAGAACCGGGATCAGGATCACCGGCAGCACCAGAACCCGGCGAGACAAGCTCGGATGCAGCGGGCAGCTGTACCCGGCTCGCCTCCCCAGGAGACAGGCAAAAATGCTCTAGAATGGAAAGGAGAAAGACAACGCAGAGCACTTGCCTGCTGTCGGGTTCCGACGCCGTCCAGGACTCCGATGATCTGGGTTCAGACGGCAGGTGGTCGTCGTCAGGCTCCCACTCAGCTACGTCGGGCTCCGCAGCTGGCATGATGGTGTCCGCAGCCTCAGGATCCTCCAGCACCGATGCCCACGCCGACGACCCACACGGCGTGGTGGCAGGAGACCCTCGACCCGCAGGACCGGACCGCTCGTCTGTGGAGACCTGGGGACGCTTCTTCGTCGGCGCAGGATCCACGCTGCAGTCCGCTCTCCTCCTCCGCCCATGACGTGGCTGCGGGACCGGAACCAGGTTTTCTAGAACCGCAGGCCCCCTCCTCATCCGGCGACATTGGCCTGGCGTCGAGGACCGCTCAGCGGAGGGAGACACAGAGGAAGCGGGGTTAACATTTAAAGCCACAGCAGGTGGTGGGAGCTCGGGGGGCTGCGAACCCCGAACTCCACCCCCAGGAGTCAGACAAGGCAAACCACAATTATGGAGAGAAGAGTGAACTTGGACTTGCCTGTCTCCCGGAGGGAGGATGGTGCCTGCTGTAGCGGACGTTGCTCCTCCCTTTTCCCACCGGATGGTGACAGAGAGCCCCCTGGAAGGACGTGGGGGAGCCGCTTGAGAGGGTTCCATGACAGGGCTCGCCGAAACAGGACTCCAGGCACACACAGCAGCCGGGAAAGGCGTTGAGGAGGAGGGGGCGACAGCCGAAACGAGCCGGACACGGAGCGCTGACGGGACAGCAGGAGAAGATGGCCCGGGGGGAGAGGCTGCGGGAATTCCCCTCTGACGAGGCGCAGGAGTGACAGCTTTGTGGGGGATTGAGCCCTTGCGGCGACCCGGAACTGGATCCGGATAGGATTCAAGCTGAGGTTGATTGTGGAGGTGACGATGGTTTCTGGCAGAGGGCGAGGCGAAGGTGAGGTCCGGAAATCGCCACTCCTGTGCGGAGACAGAGGCGAGGAGGTTGGCGAACTCAGGAAAGTCACTTAACCTAGGATTCCTCTCCACCAGTCTGACTGCCGCTGTCACATGCTTAATGATTTCCGTAGGATGAACAGCAGAGCGAGCAGCAGCCACTCGGTCCCAGATGTTAATTGCTGTCAGCTGCAACTTCTCTGGGGGAATCCCGACTGACGTCATGCTCAATGGGGGAAGACTCCTGGATGGTGCGAACTCCCAGGCCGGAACGGAGGCAGGAGCGGGATCCCGAAGCGAGGGGCGACGATTCCTCCTCTTCAGCTTCCTGCCGGGATTTCCCTCCAGCCCACGGAGTATCTTGCGCTGTGCGGCGATGTCATATCTCCTCGCACTGACTTCAGGGTGGTTAGCGAAGCGGGGGAGATGATTAAGGATGTCCTCAGCTTGGTCCAGGTACCGGTGCACGTCACGGTGGAAGTCAAGGAGAGAGGCGGTGATGAGGATTTCATCAACGCATTCGAGGGCGTCCGCCAGATCGTCGCTCTGACTCTGAGTGCGAACCCTCCGCGACGGCATGCTTCCAGCACGGTACCCAGACAGGAAGGAGCAGTCCAATTAATGCAAAAACTCACGGTGGCCGGCAACTCACTGGCTGCGACCTACTGTCACGAATGGCTCTTGCGAGCCATTAATAAGAGCCGAGGGCCAACCGGTGAGTTTGCGTAGTTTATTAATAAAGGAAAATAACAAAGGAAAAGAGCCTCGTGGGGCACCGGAGTGGTGGCTCAGTTGGTAGAGCATCCGCCTCACACCCGGGAGGCAGGGGTTCAAATCCCGGCCGGGTCATGCCGAAGACCATATAAAAGTGGAACTTCCTGCTGTCCAGCTTGGTGCTCAGCAATAATGGAATGGAGGAGGGAAATCTGTAGCGGCGCCTTGCATGGCAGCGGCCCTCTGATTCTGCACTTGGGGTGTGTGTGATTGACACTGTAGATAGGTAAAGCACAATCTCGTTCTACTGTACATGATTGGTTGTACAGCTGAATGACAATAAGGGTGATTTAATTTAATTTACTTTAAAACACAAATAACACAGGAGGAACACTTACGGATCACGATGAGGGAAGAGAGGAGGGCTGGAGCCGGACGTAGGGACTCCAGCCTAATCCACAGCGAGAGGTATGTGTGGATAGAGTGAGGTCGCAGCCCCGAGCAAACAGGGCCGCTCCCTTATATAGGGGTTGACAGCTCATCAGCTGATTAATGGTAATTGGCCTCCAGCCGACCCGTGGTGCTTGGCTTTTGACAGCTGGAAGCACCGCTGAGACGCTGTCATAACAAAAGCCTGGCTGAGATGATGTATGGCCTGAGCGCGGACGACATCGGCGCTCAGACCATGACAAGCACGAGTGGAAACCACAGTCAACAAAATCAATAAAATATAAGGTAAGAGAAGTAAATAAATAAATAAGTAAAAATCCATTTCATTCAATAAAATCAATGTTTCACACTGGGTCGAAGGCCAGAGGGTAAAAGTGTGTTTTAAGACGGGTTTTAAAAATGGACAGTGAAGGTGCTTGTCTAATGCTCAGAGGTAATTCAATCAGCGGTAAATAACCTAAATCATAACAAGACTGAATCAACTACATACAGTACACTATATTATACTATACATTACATTTTTGTTTTTTTGCATGAAAACATCAGATGACATCACCTGTGTCCACAATAAAAAATAAGTTTAAAAAATCATGGAAAGAATTTGCACACAACTGAACTGCTTTACTTTTGCATTATGCAACTTTGTTTTTCCAGCTTAATGTACTTGGGTTGAGTCAGCTTAATTTGTTAAAGTTCCATCTGTCCATCTTCTTCCACTTAATCCTTTTCGGGTCGCGGGGGGGGGGGGGGGGGGCTGGAGCCTATCCCAGCATCTTGGGCAAGAGGCAGGGTACACGCTGGACAGAAGGCCAGTCCATCACAGGACCAACACAGAGAGACAGACAACCATTCACTCTCACAGTCATACCTAAGGGCATGTTTTTGGCATGTGGGAGGAAACCGGAGAAATCCCGGAGTAGACCCAGGCAGACACAGGGAGAACATGCAAACTCCACACGGATCACTGTTGGTCGGGGGCTGGGATCGAACCCAGGATCCCCCGGCCAAGGGTGAGTTGCTGTGCTGCCACAGTGCTAACCACTCCGCCACCACGCTTGTTAAAGTTGATTCAACTTATTTACTATGGTTGGTTTGAATTTAATTTATTTATGTTGATGCAACAAAACAAGGAAGTGGAAAGCAGCAAATTTGACCAAAAAAAGATTATACTGAAGATTTAATGCTTAAAAAGTTATAATATAATGTTGCCATGATTGCATAGGTCTAAATGATAACTGGGCATATATGGAGAACATGAGGCACGCAAGTACACCAGGAGGAGCGCTAGCAGGGACTCGGGGCCTGGCAAAGAATGCTGGTGTATCCAACACAGACCACACCGGGAGAAGCAGCAGCCGGACCGGCAGACCGTGGTCCTTCGCAGGGAGGCAAGCCCAGCCTGCCTGGTCAGCGGTAAACAAGAGTACCCGGCTGCTGCTTAACCCATGTGCTACCACTGTCCTTTGCAGGACCACAAGTCCCCAATGTCGCTCCTTCCAGTGCTCGCGCAAGTATCTAAAAATTAAAAAGTTATTAATAATACTGCCATGTTTGTGGCGCAGAATGCCCAGATCAATTGCATATCACATGCAACTGCACAGGTTGACTAAACGATGACTGGGACCAAACAGAACACAAAAACACCCAAATAACAAAATAAATCATTTTTATTTAAACATTTACCCACAAATGAGCAACACCCATGGAACAGTTGCAGCCCAACGGGTCCTTCTGCTGTGTATAATAATGTTGGGTGTTTTGTAGTTAATTTGATTGATTACGGCTTTAAAAAGCTTTTAATAACCAAATACTGCAAAAATTTTAACAGGATACACTAGAATGGGTCTCAGATATTTGTAAATGTGTCCTGTTATAGTACTACATGAGTTTGTTGACGATACACAAAAGAAATTCAATATTACACTGAACTCCATCACTGAACAGTGATATAAACTAAAATAATTATAATGGTGACTGAACAACTCCCATTCCCCAAAGTGCAAGATACACTATTATGAATATAAGAAGGACTTGACATTAACTTTTTTGCTTACTGGACACCGTGGCTAGTGATTTTCCAAAGTTACTAGCCACTCAGCCTTTTCACAAGCCACAATTTTGTGGTTGGAAAATTATGTTTAATAAGATCAAATTTGACTATTGCACGCTAAATTCTACTTGAACTAAATTTACAACCTTTTCAAATGTAAATGACCCTTATACATACATAAAAATAGCAAGAGAAACACTGTTTAATTATTAACAGGAGTAAATTCTGTAAAGCAGTCAAGGACAATATTTGCAATATGATTGAAGTACAGGTAGATTTGGGGTCTGTCCAAATTCTCATTTGTACCTCTTCCCTTTTGCCTACCCCCACCCCTTGGTCCTTTAAATCAAAGGCCAAGGGGTAGGGTTTGAAAATGACCCCTATGAACTGGGACACCCCTTCAGGGCTGCACGATGTCATTAGTAGTTGCTGATGGATTTACCCAAAATGGAAATGGAAAATTACCTGTGTTCACTAGAAAAAAAAGAAGAAAAGTGATGACGGCGTGTCTCCCTCCACCCTGAGACTCTGTGCGAAACAGCTGGCTCCTGTATTCACAGACATTTTTAACACCTCCCTTAAGTTATGCCACGTGCCATCCTGCCTCAAATCCTCCACCATCATCCCTGTCCCCAAGAAGCCACGGATCACTGGACTTAATGACTACAGACCTGTAGCGCTCACCTCTGTAGTCATGAAGTCCTTTGAGCGCCTGGTCCTGTCCCACCTCAAGTCCATCACCACCCCTCTCCTGGACCCGCTGCAGTTTGCCTACCGAGCCAACAGGTCTGTAGACGATGCAGTCAACCTGGCCCTCCACTCCATCCTGCAGCACCTGGACTCCCCGGGAACCTACGCCAGGATCCTGTTTGTGGACTTCAGCTCCGCATTCAACACCATCCGCCCCGCTCTGCTCCGGGACAAGCTGTCCCTGCTCAACGTGCCTGACTCCCTCTGCAGGTGGATCATCGACTTCCTGACGGACCGGAGGCAGCATGTGCGGCTGGGAAAGACTGTCTCAGACTATACTAGCATCAGCACCGGATCACCCCAGGGCTGTGTACTTTCCCCCCTACTCTTCTCCCTTTACACCAACTCCTGCACCTCCAGCCACCAGTCTGTCAAGTTGATCAAGTTTGCGGACGACACCACCCTCATCGGGCTCATCTCCAACGGCGACGAGTCCGCCTACAGGAGAGAGGTGGCCCAGCTGGCGTCCTGGTGCAGCAATAACAACCTGCAGCTGAACGCTCTGAAGACAGTGGAGATGATTGTAGACTTCAGGAAAGTCACTACTCCTCTGCCCCCCCTCACCCTCTCAGGCTCTCCCATCACCACTGCTGATTCCTTCCGCTTCCTAGGCACTACCATCACCAGGGACCTCAAATGGGAGCTGACCATCAGCTCACTCATCAAAAAAGCCCAGCAGAGGATGTTCTTCCTGCGGCAGCTGAGGAAGCTCAAGCTACCCACCAAGATGTTAGTGCAGTTCTACACAGCCATCATCGAGTCCATCCTCACCACCTCCATAACCGTGTGGTACGCAGGAGCCACTGCCAGGGACAGACTAAGGCTGCAGCGCGTCGTGCGCACTGCTGAGAAGGTGATCGGCTGCAAGCTCCCATCTCTCCAGGATCTGTACATCTCCAGGACCCGGAGGCGTGCTGGCCGGATCATAGCCGATCCCTCACACCCTGGTCACGTACTGTTTGCCCCCCTCCCCTCTGGTAGAAGACTTCGGTCCATCCAGACTAAAACCTCCCGTCACATGAACAGCTTCTTCCCCTCTGCCATTAGACTGCTGAACACTAAGTGACTCTCGTGCACCATGTACAGCAGCTCAACCAGACTCATGTCAATCATCACTGTTTTCTTCCTGCATTACCGACTGCACTATATAGTTCTCCACAGTATCTGCTGCTGGCTAATATATATTTTAACTGTTGACCAGTATCACTTAATCTTATCCTACACTTTATTACATGTATAGTTTATTTCTCTTATCTTATCATGTTTAATGTTGCAGCATTGTACCGAGACAAATTCCTAGTTTGTGTACTACATGAACAATGGCAATAAACCTGATTCTGATTCTGATTCTGATTCTGAGAAAAAAAGTCTCATCTTAAGGAGAAAAATGTCTCAAATTTACATGAACAATTCTAATCAGTAGAAAAAGTCGTAAATTTACTAGAAAGAAAGCTGTAAATTCAGAGAAAAACTTGGACCCCCTGGTGGGCCGTTTTTGGCCCGCTGGCCACATGTTTGACACCCCTGGACCAGCACATTAAAAATACATAATTAGAGGATTTACTTCCATGAAATAGCTGCAAATCGCAGACATCATAGATAATCACAGATAAACAAAAGTTCACCTCAGAAGAAGCTTCATTTGCTCTTTACAGCAACATAAAGTTTAGTCACTTTTTCACTCTGTCATACGAAAACTTAAATTTGCACAATTGAGGAGAGTAAATAGGAACTTCTTGCTCTGAAAATAATCATATTTAGATACATAGGTGTACTTTATTGATCCCAAACTGGGAAATTACAGTATAACAGCAGCATGACAGTAGACAACCAAAACGACAGAAACACAGTATAAAAGAAAAAGGGATTACCCATGGAAAGTAAAACTGCCTATATAACTTATATACAACGGAGATACGAGCTAATGTGGGGGAAGAGCACAGGTTATTCCTGCCGCTGGGACAACAGGAGATCAGGGGCAGTTGTCCCCATGAGCTGATCACTGGGAGCGGCTGCTGTCATGATTCCCCAAGCACCACTACGCGGCACACAAGGGAAGGAATAAAAAAACCCAAACGCGAGAGTAGAATGTGCCATTTATTAATGTAAACCAAGAAAATAACGAGTCCAGCTTTGACCACACAAATATAGGGAGTTGCAATGGTGAGATTAGGCCACCAGACATACAGGGCGTCTCCCGGATGCTCTACAGCCCAGCGAAGGGAATGCCTAGTGTCGCAGAGCTACTGTCGACACAGGAAGAAAGGCAAACATGACTTACGGTATTGGAGCGATATGGAGCTGTCCGTGTAGTCTGGTGGATGAGGGAGTGAGGCAGAGTCAGCCGCTAACATCAAGGGATTAACCGTCTTTAAATGTCCGGCTGAATAACACGCAGGTGATGAAACAACATACGTGGAGGAACACAGTGCCATGTATGAGGGTGAATGCTCCGACGATCTCTTCTTACTAACCCATTGTTTAAGTAATAATAATCCTAACAAGGGAAGAGATCGCCAGTGTGAAAGTGTGTGGGCTGGACATAATGAAACCCAGGTGTGCATGAGTGAGTGTCTGAGCGTGTGAATGAGAATGAATGGAGTGTGTGTGTATGTGTGTGAAACACCCAATAACGAAGCACAGTTGATGGCACTTGACAGGAGGAGGGGGCGTGCCCGAGCTGTCAGGAAGCGAAGGCCCAATAGCTCCCTGACGCGCCTGAAGGAAAATAGAGCAAAATAACCATAAGTCAGAACCGGGTTTGGAACTATCAAACCCAGGTTCATGATAGGTGCTGTCTGTTCATCGCTGTTTCTCCAGACTAGAAAGAAAATGAGCCGACCTGCAGAGCCAGACTTCTGGGCTGCAGCTGGCTGACAGTGGACCAATGAGAATACACTGTGTGTGCACAGATAGTGCTTATGGGAGTTGTTGTTTTGTAATCTCACTTTGCGATAAGTTTATTATTTAGATGTTGTTTGAGAAAACTACAACCCGCCCACCAAAGGTTGCTAGTGGGAGTCGCTGTCTTACCCACCACAGCCGAAATATACCTGCCAGTGGTGGGTGTTAATGTCAAGCCCTGAATATAAGTCATAAAAGATCAGACAAATAAGATAAGATAAGATAAGATAAGCCTTTATTAGTCCCACAATGGGGAAATTCCAGGATTGCAACAGCACAGGGATAGCAACACTCAGAGCAACAATCAGAAGGCAAGAAAAAAAAAAAAAGCAAGAGCAGCTAATATACATATGTACATATCACTATAAATATATATATATATACACAGACACACAGTGCAGAGCATTGTAGCTGGATGGAATAAATATATGAGTATATAAACACACAGTGCGGAGCATTGTAGCTAGATGGAATAAATATGTAGATATATAAACACCCACAGTACGGAGCATTGCAGCTAGGTGGAATAAATAAACACACACAGTGCGGAGCATTGTAGCTAGATGGAATAAATATATAGATATATAAATATAAACACACCCAGTGCGGAGCATTGTAGCTAGATGAAATAAATATGTAAATATATAAACACACACAGTGCAGAGCATTGTTGCTAGATGGGATGAAACAGCACAACCGTCTACTTAGTTATCCTACATGGTATGATTATGTGCCCATACATATTCTCACCCTCCATAGCCACCAGTATTTTCCTAGTTGTATGCCGGAGGGGACCATTGTGTAAGTCTATTGCATCTTTTGCATTCAAAACTATTAGGTTGTTACGTCTTTTTGCTATCTCTGCGAGCAGCCCTGCTTAGGTTGTACAGTCTGACAGCCGTTGGTAGGAAGGACCTGCGAAACCTCTCGGTTGTGCACCCGGGATGATGTAGTCTGCTGCTAAATAAGCTCCTCAGTGCATTCAGTATGTCCTGCATAGGGTGGAACTCGGACTCCAGCAGAGATGACAGTTTAGCCACCATCCTTCTCTCTCCTATCTCCTCCACCGAGTCAAGGCGCTGCCCCAGGACAGAGCTAGCTTTCTTGATCAGTTTGTTCAGTCTCTTCCTATCGGCTGCAGTAATGCCACTGCCCCAGCAGACCACTCCAAAAGTGATGGCTGATGCCACCACCGTGTCATAGAATGTCTTCAGCAGCGCCCCCTGTACACCAAAAGGCCTGAGTCTCCTCAGTAGGAACAGCCTGCGCTGTCCCTTCTTGTAGAGTGCGTCAGTATTGTGTGACCAGTCTAGTTTATTGTTCAGATGAACACCCAGGTACTTGTAGGATGTCACCATCTCGATGTCTGTTCCCTGTATATTTACTGGTGCTGTGAGGGGTTGTCCTTGCCTGCGGCAGTCCACCACCAGCTCCTTAGTTTTCCTCGCGTTGATTTGGAGGCAGTTCCGATGGCACCAGTCCACGAAGTCCTGGATAAGCCCTCTGTACTCAGCTTCATCTCCATTGGAGATGAGGCCAACGATCACAGAGTCATCAGAGAACTTCTGTAGATGGCAGTGTGTTGTGTTGTGTGAGAAGTCCGCAGTATAAAGAGTGAACAGGAAGGGAGCCAACACCGTTCCCTGGGGGGCCCCCGTGCTACCGATGATCGTGTCGGACACACAGTCCCGGGTTCTCACAAACTGAGGCCGGTTCGTGAGGTAGTCCAGGATCCACGATGACAGGTGCTGGTCCACCCCTGCGCGCAGCAGCTTGTCCTTCAGGATCATCGGTTGGATGGTGTTGAAAGCACTGGAGAAGTCAAAGAACATGATCCTCACCGCATTCCCGGGCTTCTCCAGGTGGGACAGAGAACGGTGAAGGAGGAAGATCACCGCGTCCTCCACCCCAATGCCATGCTGGTAGGCGAACTGGAGTGGATCCATCGCTGGTCCCACCAGGGGGCAGAGGTGAGCAAGGAGCAGTCTCTCCAGGGTCTTCATCAAGTGGGACGTCAAGGCCACCGGTCTGTAGCTGTTCAGGTCTTTGGGGTGGGAAGTCTTTGGTACAGGTACCACACAAGATGTTTTCCACAGCTGTGGTACCCTCCCCAGCTTCAGGCTCAGGTTGAAGATGTACGCCACAATCCCACACAGCTGGTCTGCACAGGACTTGAGGAGCTTTGCGCTGATGCCGTCCGGTCCCGACGCCTTCCTCGCCTTGATCTTCCTCAGCTCTGTCCTCACCTGGATCTTGGTCAAGGTCAGGTTGGGGGGCTGTGTGTTGGGAGTGGGGGGGTGTTGGTGGAGTGGGGAGTGGGCAGCAGGACTTGATGTCTTTAGAGGCAGCAGTGGTTGTTGTGCAGTCGGGGGGAGGGCGGTTGGTCAAACCTATTGAAAAACAGATTCAGATTGTTCGCCCACTCCCTGCCCCCCGTGGCCTGGGGGGAGGTATTCTGGAGCCCAGAGATGGTTTTAAGGTTTCTCCAGACCCCGCTGAAGTCGCTCTGTTGCAGCTTGTCCTCCATCTTCTTCCTGAAGCTGTCCTTGCCTTCTCTGATCTTTCTCCTCAGCTTCCTCTGTACGGACTTCAGCATCTCCCTGTTCCCCGACCTGAAGATCCTCTTCTTCTCTCTCAGAAGTGTTTTTATCTCAGGGTTGATCCAGGGTTTGTTGTTTGAGCAACACCATATTGTCTTGGTGGGAACGGTGTCGTCCACACAGAAGCTGAGGTAGTCCGTGAAGGTGTGAGTGAGGCCCTCGATGTCCTCACCATGTGGATCGCAGAGCTGCTCCCAGGCGGTGGTTTCAAAACAGCCCTTTAGAGTGTCCATTGCCTCCTCAGACCATAACTTCACTGTGCGCATGGCCGGAGGTTGTCTGTGCACTAGGGGTTTGTACACCGGCCGGAGATGAACCAAGTTGTGATCCGATCTCCCGAGTGGGGGGAGTTGTGATGAGGTGTACGCCTCCTTAGTGTTTGCTTTGAATAAGTCCAGTGTTTTATTGTCTCTAGTGTGGCATGTGACATACTGGGTAAACGTGATCTGAAAAACAAATAAATACGGGATCCAAAACACTCGCTAATGCTGAATGTCTTATTTGTTTTCAATGATAGGTATTCTGTAATTAATATTCACATAATCAAATCTTAGTGCCCTTCAGGCCCTTTATATGTGTCAAAGTTTAACGTGTGATTGCCTACATATAGGTTACACCTCTTTGTATTCCACTTTCAAACACAGCCTACATTTGGGCCTGTTCAGACTAATTGGGCTACCTGTTTCAGACAGGAACACTTGCATTCTACGGGCAATGCACTACTAGCTTAAGTAAATACAGTTGAGCCAACCCATGCAAATTAAGTTAGCCCAACTAAAGAGTTTAATACTAAAAGAAAGCACTTCATTGATGTGCAAATTATTTCTATGATTTTTTATTTTTTATATTTTATTTTTTGAGCCATCCATGAACAAACTTTAGTTTCTCCAAAGTGAATCAACACCTTCAAGTGCCTTTCTCCAAAGTTTTTGGCTGAGTGACTAGATAACTTGGAGTTACATAACATATTTCGAGCCTTAAAATGAAGGTGAAACAGTTGAGTTACAACTATAAACTGGGCTGTCGACATTAGTGATAGGTGAGTTAAAAAACATTTCTCTCATAAATTCGTGACATTTATTTCATAAATTTGCAGATTTTTTTTCTTATAAACTGCAACTTTTTTCTTGTAAGTGTATGGGGGGGGGGCTGAAAAGTTCATAGGCTGACTAAGAAGGAGTTATGTCTTTGAGGATCAAGAACAGAGCTTCTATACCGCAGAGATCCAAGCACTATAACACCAATGTTGAAATGTGGGAAAAGATGCTGAAAAATAAACCACATTTGGTCAAATTTGACCACTGCATCATGGTCAGCTTATGAACTTTTCAGCGCCCCCTCATACAGAGCCCCAAAACAGCCCAAAAATCCAAACCACAATTTAAAAAAAAAAAAGCTTTTGCACTTTATGAAGAATTCTTCTGTTTTATTGCAAAATGTTGCTGTTCTCCATACAAATAATTAGAATTATTTTGTGATAATCAGAATATGTTTAAAATCACAACATGCGGTGTCTAGGGTGGAACTTCTTTTTAATCTATAAACATATAAAATCAGCAGAGTTCAACCACTGGTCAATAAACCCTGTAAGGAAAAAAAGAGAGGGAGGGAATGGACAGGATGCGTCCGACAGGTTCATTCAGAGCGATGCGCTTCCTGTTACACATGACAAGTTGGCCAAAGCTGAGATGGGCTGGCACTCGGCCGTGCCAAACCCCTGAGGCTGTCTCAGAGAGACTGGACACACAATTTAACTACAGGGGATAAATCGAGCTTCCAAGACTTGTAAGACGAACCCACACACATACTCATACACACACTGACTGATATACAACATGATAGCATCACGCGACCATTAATAATAATGGCAGCCTGTGGAAGAATTTCCAGTATAGGTCGAAGGATTTATCATATCTGCGGGTTTCCCTTGTCATGGACAATTAAAATCACTTCATCGATTTATTGCTTTAGCAGTCCATTCATTCATAGGTGACAGTCGGGGCCTGCAAATCTCCAGCCAGTAGATTAGTGATTTTATTGACTTTATTTATCCTATCAAACTTTTAGATATAATTTTGTATCTAATTAATATTAATGATGATTTCCAGGAAATTCTTAAGACAACCTGCTTTTTAAATAAGCAGTCTTACATGTATAGGTGGTGCTTTTTCCCCAAATTGCCTAGGTGGCTGAGAAACATATAAAGGAAATCACCTAAGTTTTTTTTCTTAGCCAAACAGTTCAGCAGGAGTGTCAGGTTTTTGCTTAATCCAGTAATTTTACTCCATCCATCCATTTTCTACCACTTTTCTGAGGGTCCGGGTTGCGGAAGCAGCAGCTCAAGCAGAGAAGCCCAGACTTCCCTCTCCCCGGCCACCTGTTCCAGCTCTTCAGAGTGGACACCAAGACGTTCCCAGGCTAGCTGGGATCTGCCCCGGGGTCTACTCCCAGTGGGATGTACCCAAAACACCTCAAGAGGGAGGCATCCAGGAGGCATCCTGGTCAGATGCCCAAACCACCTCAACTGGCTCCTTTCAATGTGGAGGAGCAGCGATTCTATTCTGAGCCTCTCAAGGATGACTGAGCTCCTCACCCCATCTCTAAGGGTGAGTCCAGGAGTCCTACAGAAAAGGTCATTTCAGCCACTTCTGTGATCCTGCAGATCTGCAGGATTTAACACCACCAAACACCACCGTTTAGTTCCTCCTCATGGCTGTCATTTAAAAATGGCCAACACACGCCAATCTATCACATCCTTTTTCATGTAAATTAGAAACATTCTGTTGTAAATGTGAGGATTTTTCTCATAAATTTGCAGGATTTTCCTGCAGAGTTACAGCCATTTAACTCAGAAATGTACAGCTTCTTACTTGAAAATTTGCAGCTTTTTATTATTCATAATTTTGCAGCTTTTTCCTCATGAATTTAGAGCTTTTCTTACTCTTGAATTTGCAGTTTAAAAAAAAACCCACTTAAATTTGCAGCATTTTTCTCAAATGTTATATTTGCAGCATTTTAGGTTGTAAACAGTTAGTAATTTACACCTTTTTTTGTCTTTTTGCTAAAGTTGCATCTTTTTTAACCATAAAATTCCACTTTTTTAGTCAGAAATTGGCAGCTTTTAACTGAGACTTGCATCCCCCCCCTTTTTTTTTTGTCAGGCATTGTCTTGCTTTCTACCGGACAACCATGAAAACCAGTACTACCTGTCTCATGGGTCGGGTCATCAATGACTCAACCGGCATCCCCGCCCTTATGAGGGCATGGAGGGTGAAACTGGGCATCCTGGCAGAACTAAAAACAATATCTGCCACAGGTCTGTGGTGGACCACTCCCAGTTACACGGGGTGAGACTGGACATCCTGGCATATAAACACATCTGTCGCAAGGTCTGTGGTGGACTGTGCCAGTTGGTGCATCGTGACATGCACTACACAAAGAGCAGAGATAAACAAACCTATCATCTGGTCAGTCACTGCAACAGAGACTGGAGTCAGTTTGTCTTGGCTTGTCCTTGCCACTGATAATACCTTTATCTGCCAAGAATGTGCCGCTAGTCCAGCAAAAGCTAGCGGTACAAATACTTTGCAAGCAGTTTCATGAAATGGTCAGTCAGAAAGCAACTCATACCGGCTCAGACGTCGCCCGGGCTAATAAGGTCCGTGCTGATCTGTTCACACTCCAACAGGCAGCAAAAAGTAAGCTAGAAGCAGGAAGACAAAAGAAGAGGAAAACAGCAGCTTTGTGTGTAGCAGAATGGAATGTACGCACTCTGTTGGACAGAACAACATCACCGCGCCCAAAAAGACAGACCGCGTTTGTGGCCCTGGAAATGAACAGGTACAATGTAGACATAGCTGCACTTAGTGAAACAAGATTGCCTGGATATGACAGCTTGGAAGACCATGGGTACATCTTCTTGTGGAGTGGGAAATCAACTCAAGAAAGGAGAGAAGCAGGAGTGGGCTTTGCAGTTAGAAAGGAGATAGCAGCAATGCTTGATGAGGAACCGGTGCCAATCAATGACAGGATAATGACTATGAGACTCCCTCTACAGTGGAAGATGTATGCCACCAACAATGACCAACACAGAGGAGGCGAAGGAAGAGTTCTACAGTGATTTATGTGAGACTATCAGGTGTGTACCGACTGATGACAGGCTGACACTCGTTCGAGATTTTAATGCCAGAGTTGGTTCGGACACTGAGAAATGGAAAGGAGTGCTAGGCAGTCATGGAGTAGGCAAGTGCAATGCTAATGGAGAACTTCTACTTGCACTATGTTCAGAGTACAACCTTGTGATAACCAACACTCTATTTAAGCGCAAGGACATACACAAGAAGACATGGATGCACCCAAGATCCAAGCACTGGCACTTGATAGACTACATCATAGTAAGGCAGAGAGACATAAGGGATGTATTGGACACCAGAGCAATGAGAGCTGCAGACTGTGGTACTGATCATGTTATGCTGATATCTAGATTAAGGATTTGCAGATGAAAACAGCAGTGCAGGACAGGTGCAAAGCCACCACGGAAGATAAACACTAGTGCACTGAAAAGCCAAAAGAAGCAGGAAGAACTTACACAGGAAATGGATGAAAACTTTGAAAGACTGGGACAGCAACAACTCAGAGAATGACATAGAAGAGAAATGGGCAACATTGACGACACTGATACGGTTTATCAGACTGTGAGTGATGTACAGTATTAGGTCACCCTGAGAGGAAACATCAAGATTGGTTTGATGAGCACAATGAACATCTGAAGAAACTACTAGAAGCGAGGAATACAGCTAGGCAGGAAAACCTACAGTGTAACACAAGGTCAAGGAAGAAGAAATACTCAAAGGCTCAGAGTGAGCTACAGAAGCACACCAGAGAAATGAAGTCCAACTGGTGGGATGAAAAAGCGGAGGAACTTCAAACTGCAGCAGACAGGAAGGACATGAAAACATTCTTCACAGGTTTGAGAGAAATCTACGGCCCTAAACCAAGAGGATTGATCCAACTAAAGGCTATGGATGGTGAAACAATTTTGCAGGAGAAAGACAAGATCCTGGACAGATTTGCAGACAACTTTGACCAACTACTAAACAACCCTGGAGATCTCACTGAAGAAGCTAAAGAAGCTCTAGTGCAGCAACCAGCTGTATCAAGTCTGGATGAACCACCAAATCTTGATGAACTAATAGCAGCTATCAGGACAACACAGGATGGTAAAGCTCCAGGAAGGGATGGAATTCCAGCAGAAGTGTGGAAATTTGGTGGTATTCAGCTGACCAACTGTCTGAACAAGCTCATCCAAGAGATATGGGATGCCCAGAAAGTACCTTAAGACCGGAAGGATGCAAGTATTGCGCCTTTGTTCAAGAAAGGTGACAGAAAAGATTGTGGAAATTACCGAGGTATATCACTGCTAGCCACTGTTGGTAAGATTCTCTCACGTGTACTACTGAACAGACTCAATGAACACATCTCGCAGAATGTACTACCGGAAACCCAGTGCGGCTTTAGAAGTGGAAGAAGCACAATGGACATGATTTTCTGCTTGAAACAGGTTCAAGAAAAGTGTATCGAACAGAACATGCCGTTTTATGTAGTCTTCATAGACTTCAGTAAAGCCTTCATTACTGTTTCGCGACAAGGACTTTGGCAGGTACTCAAGAAATATGGCTGTACAGAGAAGTTTGTCAGCCTGATCGAGGCACTCCATACAGGTATGCAGGCAAACGTGGCAATGAGTGGTTCAGTATCTAAAGACTTTTCAGTAAGCAACGGGGTGAAACAAGGGTGTGTGCTTGCGCCTACACTCTTCTCACTATATCTGGCAGCCATGCTTGAGGTGGCACTTCAGAAGGAGTATACATTCAAACAAGGAAAGAAGCAGACTTGTTCAATGTGGCACAGTTTAAAGCCAAGAGTAAGACATCAATAAAGGTAGTAAGAGAAATGCTCTTTGCCAACGACAGTGCTCTAGTTGCACACAGTGCGGAAGATATGCAATCTTTAGTGGACAAATTTGCAAGAGCAGCAAGCCAATTCAGCTTCAAAATCAACATCAAGAAGAAAAAATCCCTTTATCAACCACCCAGTTATCAACATCACTACCAGAAGAGATCAGCATTGGTACAGAGCCGCTAGTCAAGTGCAAGACTTTCAAGTATCTAGGGAGTACTGTTTCAGAGAATGCTAGGATGGAGGATGAACTATCTCTCAGAATGGGAAGAGCAAGGGCTGTGTTTGGAAACTTGAGGGAGAGACTGTGGAACAATCGACATGTGTCTATCCGTGTGAAATGCAAAGTGTACAGAGCGACAGTACTGGCTACTCTATTGTACGGTGCTGAAACTTGGACTGTCTACAGAGTGCAGGTAAAGAAACCCATGCATACATGATGAAACACCTTTGAGCCATAATGAACATCTCATGGAAAGACAAGATAACCAACACAGAAGTGTTGAAACGAGCTGGTCTACCATCAATGGAGGGCATGCTAATACAGATGAACCTGAGATGGCTCGGACATGTTGAGAGGATGGACCACCAGCGTCTCCCTCGGCAGTTACTCTACTCACAGTTATGCGAGGGCAAACGCAATCAGGGTAGACCAAGGCTCAGATTTAAAGACACTGTAAAAAGAAACTTGAAGAAGCTGGATATAAACAGGAGTTCCTGGCAGCGGAAGGCTAAGGACAGAGCTGTGTGGAGGAATCTGATCAGACCTAAATGAAACAGTCATTGTCACCCACAACAGACTGCTATGATGATGATGACGATCTGCGATCTCATTCTTTCAGTCATTACTCAAAGCTCATGACCATAGGTGAGAGTAGAAACGTAGACTGACTGGTAAATCAACAGCTTTGTTTTAAAGCTCAGCTCCCTCTTCACCACAGCAGACCAGTACAACGTTCACACCACTGCAGATGCTGCTCCAATCCGTCTGTCAATCTCATGCTCTACTCTCCCTTCACTCGTGAATGAGACTCCAAGATACTTAAACTCCTCCACTTGGGGCAGGAGCTTGTCCTCAACCCGGAGAGGACAATCCACCCTTTTCCGGTTGAGGACCATGGACCCAGACATGGAAGTGCTGATTCTCATCCCAGTCACTTCTCACTCAGTAACAAACCATCCCAGTAAGACCTGTAGGTCACTGATTGATGAAGCCAACAGGCCAATATCATCTGCAAACAGCAGAGATGAGATCCTGTGGTCACCAAACATGACACCCTCCATTCTTTGGCTGCGCCTAGATATTCTGTCCATAAAAATTATGAACAGGATCAGTGACAAAGGGCAGCCCTGGTGGAGTCCAATTCTCACTGTGTGACGATGGGATGTCACCACTGTATGTCTTGTTATATTGTGTGATTATGTTGTATCTGTATTGTTGTATTGTTGTATGATTGTTAAGATGCACATAATAGTTTAGGATTTGTCTTTGTTAATTTGAATGCCCTGGGAGATAATTAGTATGATTAAGAATCTGGTAAAATAATTGTAAAAGGATTTATTGCACATACCTTTCAATTCAATTCAATTCAATTCAATTCAATTCAACTTTATTTATATAGCGCCATTTCACAACAACAGTCATCTCATAGCACTATCAACTGTAGGGGGAACCCCCACTGTTGCAGAAAGACCCCAGGAATCAGGCGATCCCCTGTGAGCAAGCACTTGGCGACGGTGGAGAGGAAAAACTCCCTTTTAACAGGAAGAAACCTCCAGCAGAACCAGGCTCAGGGAGGGGCAGTCATCTGCTGCGACTGGCTGGGGGGTGAGGGGATAGAGAAGAAGAAAAGAACAGACATGTAGAGAGCAAACAGCACGATGGGGACTCAATCTATGGGAGAGAACAAACAAATGTTAATGACCAGCAAAAAAAATATTTCATTGAGAGTGAGAAAAGGAGCGAGGGCTAGTGCATTACTGGAGGTCCCCCGGCTGACTAAACCTATTAGCAGCATAACTAAGGGAGGGTTCAGAAACACATGATCCCTCCCTAATTGTAGGCTATATCAAAAAGGTAGGTTTTAGCCCTATTCTTAAAAACAGAGATCGAGTCTGACTCCCGAATCCAGATTGGCAGCTGATTCCACAGGAGAGGAGCTTGATAACTGAAGGCTCTGCCTCCTATTGTAGTTTTGGAGATTCTAGGTATTACAAGTAATCCTGCATTTTGGGAGCGTAGTGCTCTGTTAGGATAATACGGTAGTATCAGATCTTTTAAATAAAAAGGAGCCTGATTGTTTAGAGCTTTGTAAGTAAGAAGAAGGATTTTAAACTTAATTCTAAACTCTATGGGAAGCCAATGAAGGGAGGCCAGAACCGGAGAGATATGATCTCTCTTTCTAGTACCTGTTAAAACTCTTGCTGCAGCATTTTGGATCAGCTGAAGACTTTTTAAAGATGTTTTAGGACAGCCTGATGATAAAGAATTACAATAATCTAATCTCGAGCTAACAAAAGCGTGGATCAGTTTCTCAGCATCACTCTGAGACAAGATGCTCCTAATCTTTGCAATATTACGCAAATGATAGAAGGCAGTCTTAGAAACAAATTTAATATGTGAATTGAAGGACAAATCCTGATCAAAAATAACTCCAAGGTTCCTCACAGAGCTATTAAGAGAAAGAGTAACCGCATCCAAACTGAAAGTTTGATTTGGAAAGGAATTTCTAAGGTTTTTTGGACCAACAAAAATGACTTCAGTCTTATCTGAATTTAATAGCAGGAAATTACAAGTCATCCAAGCTTTGATTTCCTTAAGACAGGCTTCTAACTTGGCTAATTGATTACTATCATCTGGCTTCATTGACAGGTATAATTGTGTGTCATCAGCATAACAATGAAAATGTATACAGTGCTTTCTAATAATGTTGCCTAACGGAAGCATATATAAACTAAAAAAAAGAGTAGGGCCTAGCACAGATCCCTGTGGAACTCCATGACTGAGCTTTGAATTGAAAGAAAACTCATTATTTACATGAACAAACTGGAACCTATCAGATAAATAAGATCTAAACCACTGCAACGAAGTTCCATTAAGTCCAACATAGTGTTCTAATCTATCAAGTAGAATATTATGATCGATAGTATCAAAAGCTGAAACCGTCACTTTTATGTTCAGTTCCTAGACCCACGTGTTCAGCCTCAGTACATAGTGGAGTATATAAAACAAAAGTGTTGCTTAATGGTCAGTGTGAAGAGGCCCTGTTAGATTCAGGCTGTTTTCAAACAGTTGTGCTACCTAGTTTGATCCCTATGGATTTATGGAATGATTCAGGAATAAATATCAGTTGTGTCCATGGGGATAAGAAACTGTACCCGACCGCTGAGGTTTATTTAACAGTAGGGGGTCAAACCTATCTCCTTCCTGTAGCTCTTGTGCCTGATTTGCCGTATCCTGTTATTCTTGGCAATGATGTTCCAACTCTGTTAGACATCATACAACAGGTTAGAGAGGAACAAACGGAGGAGAGACAGGCAGGTGGCGCTGTTGAACAGAGAGTAAATACACCTGTGGTGAAAAATTGTAATATGGTGACAACTAGGGTACAGAGGGCACAGAGGGTTGCCAATGCTCTTCTGGAATTACCTTTTTATGATTCTGAGATAGAGGTAGGCCCTATTAAGCAACACAAATCCAAGGCTCAGAAGAGAAGAGATAAGGTGTTAGTGTCAGCAAAGAATTTGGGTGAAGAAACACCACAATTAAGCCAGTCAGTAGAGTTTGACATCCCTCCTGACATAGCTAGATTGCAGAAAGCTGACCCAACACTTAAGCCCTGGTTTGATAAAGTCTCGGAGATTGAGGGTGTGAAACAGGGTAAAACCGATTGTTTGGCTGAGGCCTTGTATGTCATAAAAAAGGGCATTTTATATCAACAGCATGGTGGAGTTATGGCTATAGCTTTACCACAGGACCTCATACCAAAAATCATGGAACTAGGACATGTTATCCCTTGGGCAGGTCTTCTAGCATTCCAAAAAAACTCTACAGAGAATTGCTAGAAGGTTTGTGTGGCCGGGAATGTATACCCAGGTAAAGGACTTCTGCACGACATGCTCAGTATGTCAGATTACAGCATCTAGGGGAGTAGCACGTGCCCAACTGCAACCATTACACATTATTGGAACACCATTCGACAGAATAGGGATGGATATAGTTGGCCCCCTAGAAAGAAGCTCCTCGGGTAATAAATACATTCTTGTAATTTGTGACTATGCAACTCGGTACCCAGAAGCTTTTCCCTTGAAATCTATTAAGGCTAGGCAGGTTGCCAACTGCCTGATCCAGTTGTTTTCAAGGGTAGGCATACCTAGAGAAGTTCTAACAGACTGTGGAACAAATTTCTTGTCCAAACTGTTGCAGCAGGTGTATAAGCTGTTGGGGATTAAGGGCATTAAGACCACCCCTTATCACCCGCAGACTGATGGACTAGTGGAGCGATTTAATCAGACTCTTAAAAATATGCTGCAGAAATTTGTTTCTGAAACGGGCTCAGATTGGGATCAATGGGTACCTTATTTACTGTTTGCTTACCGGGAGGTGTCCCAGGCTTCAACAGGGTTCTCACCTTTTGAACTGCTTTATGGCCGTCAGGTGAGGGGCCCATTGGATTTATTAATGGAGCACTGGGAGAGTCCACCGAGTGATCAGGACAATGTGGTCTCTTATGTCATTAAAATGAGAGAGAAACTGGATCGAATGAATGCTTTGGCTCAGGAGCACATGAGGATGGCGCAGGCCAAACAAAAAACCTGGTATAATAAGAAGGCCAGGAAAAGGGTTTTTCACCCAGGACAAGAAGTTTTGTTATTGCTGCCCTCGTGTGACAGTAAGCTGTTGGCTCGATGGCAGGGGCCATATGAAATTTCTAAAAAACTCAGTTCAGTGACATATGAACTATATATGCCTGACAGGAAGGTGAAATATCAAACCTTCCACATTAACTTATTGAAAGAGTTTCAGCAGCCTGGTCATCAGCAGCAGCAACCTGCCCTTCAGGAGACACAGCAGCTCTTGATCTGTGCGACGGAAGTGGATGAGGAAAAGGAACAGTCCTTTCCCACAAACGTGTCAGAGCCTTATTCATTTCAAGTATCTCATTTGCAGGTGGATCAGTGGAGAGAGTTAGAGACATTACTGGATCCAGATTTGTTTCAGGAGAGACCTGGTTTCACCACGTTGGTACGTCATAAGATTTATTTGAAAGAGGAAACTGTTCCACGTAGAAAATCTTATAGGATCCCGGAACGATTGGTCCCTAAAATGAAACAAGAAATTGACTTGATGTTACAGCTGGGAGTGATCGAGGAGTCAGTCAGTGAGTGGTGTAGCCCGATTGTGCTGGTTCCAAAAACGGATGGCTCATTAAGATTTTGTATTGACTTTAGATACCTTAACTCAGTATCTAAATTTGAGTCATACCCCATGCCCCGGATTGATGAATTATTAGAGAAAGTGGGAAGGCTAGATTTATTTCTACTTTGGACCTATGTAAGGGGTATTGGTAGGTGGCATTGGCACCAGAAATAAAGGAACTTACAGCCTTTAAAACACCGTATGGCAGTTTTCAATTTAGGGTCATGCCATTTGGCCTTCAGGGGGCACCTGCAACATTTCAGCGGCTGATGGACCAAATTTTAAGGAGAGTGTCGAACTTTGCGGCTGCCTATTTGGATGACGTGGTCATTTATAGTCAGACCTGGGAAGAACATCTGATACACCTTAGGCAGGTCCTTCAGCTAATTAAGAGGGCAGGACTGACAACCCACACAAATGTGCATTTGGACAACAGCAGGTGGAGTACCTGGGACATGTGGTTGGTCAGGGGGTCATTAGACCACGAATAGGTAAAGTGGATGCCATTCGGACATACCCTGTACCCACCACTAAGAAGAGAGTGCGATCATTCATGGGAATGGTAGGATGGTATAGTAAGTTCATCCCCCACTTTGCTGAAAGAGCCGCAGTATTGACTGACCTCACTAAAGCTGCAGCACCGAATAAGGTAAAATGGACAGAGGAGTGTGACAGAGCGTTTGAGGATCTGAAGAGGGCTATTTCTGGGGAGAAGGTTCTCTACAGTCCAGACTTTGCTCGCCCGTTCATTTTACAGACTGATGCTTCAGGGGTTGGCATTGGAGCAGTACTTCTCCAGGAGGAGAAGGGAGAGAGACACCCAGTGCTGTTCTTGAGCCGTAAATTGTTGGACCGGGAGACAAGATACTCTACGGTTGAAAAAGAATGTCTTGCCATAAAATGGGCAATAGGGTCTTTGAAATATTATTTATTAGGGCGTCATTTTTTGTTAGAGACAGATCATCGGGCTTTACAGTGGTTAGACAGAATGAAGGATGTGAACAGTCGTCTTACAGGGTGGTATGTGTCCCTCCAACCATATAATTTTACTGTTCGGTATGTGGCAGGGAAAACCAACCTTGTGGCTGATAGCCTCTCTAGAATACATGACTCATAAGAGTACTGTATTCTCGGGAAAGGGGGGAGGAAATGTGATGATGGGATGTCACCACTGTATGTCTTGTTATATTGTGTGATTATGTTGTATCTGTATTGTTGTATTGTTGTATGATTGTTAAGATGCACATAATAGTTTAGGATTTGTCTTTGTTAATTTGAATGCCCTGGGAGATAATTAGTATGATTAAGAATCTGGTAAAATAATTGTAAAAGGATTTATTGCACATACCTTTGCCAACATGCTTCCTGTGCGTGTCCAGGCAAAAGACTCCGTTAGGAGTTGAGGGCCTTATATAGGACACCAGCAGGGAGCAAATATGTCTGGTAAGTCAGGGGGTGGTTTAATATTTGTAAATAGGGGTTAAGGTTATTTATTGAACTATTTATATTACTATTTATTGTGTGTTATTTATATATTTATATTGTGTATGTTTGGGGAAACTATTTATGTATTTTTAGATGTTAGTGGGTATGTGTTTAGAATAAGGAATGATGAGTGTTTTACCTGGGATTGTGGTAGGGGCTAATCACCTCTAATTATCTCTCCATTATATAATAGGTGTGAGATATCGAGTAAGTAGTTGATTGATGAAAATGGTTATTGAGGAATCTGCTATTGCTTGATATGCTTCTTGTTTTGAGGAAGTACATTTGTTGAAAGACTGTGTCAGAAGATTTTTCCTGAGAGACTGGAGATATTACTTGTGAGTTAAAAATAAATCGGACTAATTGACAAGCTCTGACCTCGCTTTGCTGCACCCACGTTCACACACTGGAAAAGGGTTTGACTGGGTTTGCAATGCGAACCAAACTCTTGCAATGGTCGTATAGGGGCCGGATAGCTTGTAGTAACAAGCCCAATACGCCATACTCCTGCAGTACCCCCCACAAGAGACCATGAGGGACGCGGTCAAATGCTTTCTCTAAGTCCACAAAACACACGGGGACTGGTTGGGCAAACTCCCATGAACCCTCAAGGATTCTCGAGAGGGTAAAGAGTTGGTCCGATGTGCCATGGCCAGGACGAAAATCACATTGCTACTCATGAATCCGACGTTCGACCAACGGTCCGAGTCTCCTCTCCAGTACTTTGGCATAGACCTTCCCAGGGAGGCTGAGATGTGTGATCCCCCTAAAGTAGGAGCACACCCTCCGGTCCCCTTTTTTGAAAAGAGGAACCACCACCCCGGTTTGTCATGCCAAAGGCACTGTCCCCAACCTCCACACAATGTTGCAGAGGCATGTCAACCATGACAGCCCTACAACATCCAGGGCTGTGAGGTACTCAGGGTGACTCTTGTCCACCCCCGGGGCCCGGCCACGAAAGAGTTTTTTAACCACTTCAGCAACCTCAGCCCCTGTGATGGGAGAGTTGTCTCCTTGTCCTCAAGCCCTGCTTCCTCTGTGGAAGGCGTGTCAGTGGGATTGAGGAGATCCTCGAAGTATTCCTTCTAACGCCCGATGATATCCTCAGTTGAAGTCAACAGTGCCCCATCCGCACCATACACAGTGTGGACAGGGAGCTGCTTCCCCCTCCTGAGCCGCTGGACAGTTTGCCAGAATCTTTTTGAGGCTGACTGAAAGTCTTGTTCCATGGCCTCACCAAACTCCTCCAACACCCGAGTTCTTGCTTCAGCAAACACCCGAGCTGCACTCCGCTTGGCCTGTCAGTACACCTCAGCTGCTTCGGGAGTCCCACAAGCCAGCCAAGCTCCATAGGACTCCTTCTTCAGTTTAATGGCTGCCCTCACCAGTGGTGAGGGCAGCCATTAAACTAAATGTGCCATTAAACTAAATGTGGTTTAAACATTTAGTTTACCATTAAACTAAATGTGGTTTTCGTCCTGGCCGTGACACATCAGACCAGCTCTTTACCCTCTCGAGAATTCTTGAGGGTTCGTGGGAGTTTGCCCAACCAGTTTACATGTGTTTTGTGGACTTGGAGAAGGCATTTGACCACGTCCCTCGTGGTTTTTTGTGGGGGGTGCTTCGGGAGTATGAGGTATCGGGCTTGTTGTTACGAGCTATTTGGTCTCTGTACGACTGTTGTGAGAGTTTGGTTCGTATTGCCAACACTCGGTCGGACTCATTCCCAGTGAGAGTTGGACTCCGCCAGGGCTGCCCTTTGTCACCGATCCTGTTCATAATTTTTATGGACAGGATTTCTAGGCGCAGCCAGGGAATGGAGGGTGTCATGCTTGGTGACCACAGGATCTCATCTCTGTTGTTTGCAGATGATGTTGTCCTGTTGGCTTCATCCAGCAATGACCTACAGCTCTTGCTGGGACGGTTTGCCGCTGAGTGTGAAGCGGCTGGGATGAGAATCAGCAACTCCAAGTCCGAGTCCATGGTCCTCAGCCGGAAAAAGGTGGATTGTCCTCTCTGGGTTGGGGACAGGCTCCTGCCCCAAGTGGAGGAATTTAAGTATCTTGGGGTCTTATTCACGAGTGAGGGGAAAATGGAGCGAGAGATTGACAGACGGATTGGAGCAGCATCTGCAGTGATGCGGACGTTGTACCGGTCTGTTGTGGTGAAGAGGGAGCTGAGTTCTAAGGCAAAGCTGTCGATTTACCAGTCAATCTACGTTCCTACTCTCACCTATGGTCACGAGCTTTGGGTAATGACCAAAAGAATGAGATCGCGGATACAAGCGGCTGAAATGAGCTTTCTCCGTAGGATTGCTGGACTCACTCTCAGAGATAGGGTGAGGAGCTCAGTCATCCGGGAGAGGCTCAGAGTAGAACCGCTGCTCCTCCACATTGAAAGGAGTCAGTTGAGGTGGTATGGGCATCTGATTAGGATGCCTCCTGGACGCCTCCCACTTGAGGTGTTTCGGGCACGTCCCACTGGGAGGAGACCCTGGGGCAGACCTAGGACTCGGTGGAGAGACTATATCTCCCAGCTGGTCTGAGAACGCCTTGGTATCCTCTCTGAAGAGCTGGAGCAGGTGGCTGGGGAGAGGGAAGTCTGGGCTTCTCTGCTTGAACTGCTGCCTCCGTAACCCGGACCTCCGGAAAAGTGGTAGAAGATGGATGGATGGATGGATGTCAGGATTTTTATGAAAACAAAATAAAAAAATACATCAACAAAGTGTTTAGAAAGGGATGAAATTGAAGTCTTTATATTCTTCAAAACTTATTATATTGACGTGGGTTGAACTATGTACATGCAGACGTGGACAAAATTGTTGGTACCCCTCTGTTAATGAAAGGAAAACCCCCAATGGTCATAGAAATAACTTCAATCTGACAAAAGTGGTAATAAATAAAAATTCTATGAAAATTAACCAGTGAAAATCAGACAATGCTTTTGAATTGTGGATCAACAGAATTATTTTAAAAAACAAACTCATGACTTCCGGTTATGGCTGCCACGTAGGACGGACGTGTCTCGCTCTGCTCTGCTCCTGGAAAAAAAAAATCGGCAAATAACTCTCTCATTTGGGACAGAACGTATCCCAGCATTTGGGCGAGGATATGTCGGCGAAGCCTAAGGCTGGAAAACCAGGAAAAGGAAAAAGCGAGCCGCCGAAACAGTCCAAATTAACGGACTTTCAGGTCTGTGACGCAGCAAACAAAACTCCATATATGGCGGAGGAGGCTGGCGGCGGTGCGATATTTGCGGGGAATGGCGCAGATGCGCTGATGGCTGCCATGAGTTCAATGAGAGCGGACTTTTCCTCTAGATTTGATGGGATTATGACAGCGTTGGAAGGAATAAGAAAGGAATTGGGTGACTGTGTAGAACGAACGGCGCAGATGGAGCTCCGTCTCGCTAGTGCTGAAGATGACGTCACCCGTCTTCAATTAAAGGTGCGCACTTTGGAAAAAAAAATAAATCTCTGGAAGATAATATTTTGGATTTGGAATCTCGGTCGAGACAGAATAATTTGAGGCTGGTGGGTCTTCCAGAGGAATCAGAAGGTCGGGACGTATGCTCCTTTCTGGAAAAGTGGATTCCGGAGGTGCTGGGCAGCGAGGAGTTGCAATCAGCAGTGATTCTGGAAAAAGCACATCGTATTGGCCCACGGAGAGATAAGGGACCGCCGAGGACCTTAATTATGAAGTTTCTTAGCAACAGAGACAGGATGAAGATCTTCAACGCTGCACGAGCTAAAAAAGGAGAGATTAAACACCAGGACCAGCAGGTGCGGTTCTACCCAGATTTGGCCACAGGAATCCAGCAATTGAGGAAGCAGTTTGATCCCGTACGTAAGGAGCTGCGCAACCTTGGGATTCGTCATGGTGTAATCTATCCTGCGAGACTGCTGACCACGTATGAGGGCAGAACCCACATCTTCAAGACCCCAGAGGAGGCGCAGGAGTTCATCAAGAAGATCAAAGAAGAAGAAGAGACTGGTGGGAGCTAAGCATGAACAAAATATAAGGTAGAATAATTAAGCATTTGCACAGGCATCTGACTGACTTGAAGTAAATAGTAAGTTTACAAAATATAGATTGTATTATATATTAAAAAAACAAAACAAAAACAAAACAAACAAAAAAAAAAAAACTATGATGTACAAAGTTGTTAAAAATTTTGGAGTTAAGTTGGAAAACTACAGAGGAGAGTTAATGTTACGTCATTAAAAGCAGTAGAGTTAGGGTGATTGGGAGGATGAAGAAGGAGTGGCTTAGGCTGTTCCCCGTGGGTGTGGAACGGTCGATGGCTATATCGGGAGACAGAATTTTTCTTTTGAGTTTGGGGGGTTTGCCACAAGTGTGGGAAGGGGAAATTTGTTTGTGTGTAGTTTGTAGGATGAATGTTCAACCACTCATGTTTTTGCTTCTCTGTATGAGCATGTTTACACTGCAAGGTAATCCCAAACTCTCTATTGATCATGGACCAAAGTGTTAATCTTAATTTAACTTCATGGAATTGCAGAGGTCTACAAAATTTAAAAAAACTTAAACAAGTTATGAATAAAATAAAGGAAATGGGTTCAAGAATTGTGTTTTTACAAGAAACTCATCTGATAGAGGAGGATGTTAAAAGAATTAGGAGTAGATGGCAGGGAAGTGTATTCACCTCTTCATTTTCATCCCGAGCCAGGGGAGTTATGACTCTCATACATAAATCAGTTCCTTTTCAAGTGAAAAATGTAATTGGAGACAAATTTGGAAGATATGTAATCATTCAAGGTTCTTTGCTATTAGAAAATATAAATCTTGTGAACTTATATGGTCCCAATATAGATGATCAGAAGTTCTTTGCTAATTTATTTCTCATCTTATCATCACTTACAGGGCAACATATAATAGCAGGGGATTTTAATTGTACATTGAATCCAGGTGTGGATAGATCAACAGGACTGGATTGTACGCACATTGGATGTAGGATGACTATTAATCATTTTATGAAAGAATTGAGATTGTTAGATATATGGAGAGAAATGAAACCACAAGTTAAAGCCTATTCTTGTTATTCCAGTACCTACAAGACATTCTCACGTATTGATTATTTTTTGATTTCCACAGAATTAAGGTCCAAGATTCAAAACTGCTTTTATGATAACATCGTGATCTCTGATCATGCACCCTGTTGTCTAATATATGTAGATAAAAAATTGACAAAGGAATCAGGTAGATGGCAATTTCAGCATAAATGGCTTCAGGATGAGGAATTTGTCAAGTATATAGAAAAACAGATAGACGAGTTCTTTGACATCAATACTACACAAACATCAGCATGTGTAAAGTGGGAGGCTTTCAAAGCTTTTATTAGGGGACATATTATTAGTTATACAGGATCAAAATCTAAGAAGACTCGAGAGGAGAGAGCTAAATTGGAACATAAAATAAAAAGTCTTCAGGAAAAAGTGTATGCAGGAAGTGACCCAAGGTTGGAGAATGAATTACTGATTTTGAGAGCTGAATACGACAAAAAATCAGCGAATAGAGCTGCCTCGAGTCTTCTAAGATTGAAACAATCTTTTTATGAACAAGGTGAAAAATCAGGAAAATTATTAGCATGGCAGATTAAACAATTGGAAATTAAAACACCAATTACCAGTATTATAAGTAACGGACAGGTAGTTATAGATCCTTTAGAAATTAATAGAGCCTTTAGAGATTACTATGAAAAATTATATGATACCAAAAATGAACCTGATTTAACAAAACTAAATGGGTTTTTGAACGAACTATCTATACAGTGTATTCCAAATGAAAACAGGGAGATATTGGAGTCTAAAATTAGTCAAGAAGAAGTTGGGCTAGCCATTGATAATATGAAATCAGGAAAAAGTGCAGGACCAGATGGTCTTCCAGTTGACCTTTATAAAAAATTTAAGAATAAATTAATAAAACCTTTTTTGGAAATGGTTTTAGAAGCATTTCAAAATAATAATTTACCATCATACATAAATAATGCCTTAATTATACTGCTGCCAAAACCAGGTAAGCCCTCTAATAAATGTGAAAATATGAGACCAATAAGCCTATTAAACGCCGACCTTAAGATAATCTGTAAAATTTTAGCAAGACGAATACAAGAAATTTTACCAAATATTATTAATCGAGATCAGAATGGCTTTATAAAGGGTAGACAAGGCTTCCATAATGTAAGAAGACTATTTAATATTATTTATTTTAATAAAGAAGCGCCGGATACAGCTCTCCTATCATTGGACGCCGAAAAGGCCTTTGATAGAGTTGAATGGCCCTTTCTTTTTGAAGTCCTACAAAGGTTTGGACTTGGAAATAATTTCATAAAATGGGTTCAAATAATATACAATAATGCTACAGCAGAAATCCTAACAAATAACAATATTTCAAAACCAATAAAAATCAATAGAGGATGTCGACAAGGCTGGCCACTTTCACCTTTACTGTTTACTATGGCAATTGAACCTTTAGCGATAGCGATACGTTTACATTCACAAATATATGGAATTAAAGTTGGACCAACAGAACATAAAATCTCCCTGTACGCCGATGATATAATTTTGTTTATGTCGAATCTAAAAAAATCAATTCCAACCTTGTTGAATTTAATAAAGAATTTTGGGGAAATATCAGGATATAAAATAAATAAAACTAAATCTTCAATATTAATGCTAAATGAGACCCAGAGAAATTACCCAGCCCCTGAGGTAAATCAATTCAATGTTGTAAATCAGTTTAAATATTTAGGAATCCAAATTATGCCTAAGCTAGAATCAGTCGCCAGCGTCAACTATGAAGCCTTAATGTCAGATATCAATGAGTTAACTCAGAGATGGATGTCACTACCAATGTCGATGATCGGGAGAATCAATATACTTAAAAGTAATATTTTACCTAAAATACTTCATTTATTTCAATACATTCCCTTATCACCACCTTTAGATCTATTCTCAAGAATAAAAAAAAAGTTAGTGGAATTTATATGGAACAACAGGAGGGCTAGATTACGTTTGTCTTTATTATATTTACCATTTGATTGTGGAGGTCTGAAATGTCCAAATTTTATGTTGTATTATTGGTCGGCACAACTGAGGTCTATGACATATTATTTTTCATCAAATGATCTCCCTCACTGGACTGAAATGGAATCATACAATTTACCTTTACCTCTTCCCATATTCATATACTCAGATTCGGCAAAAAAATTACAAAAACAAGTTAAAAATCCATTTGTAAAGCATATGATCAAAATATGGTGTGAAGCTAAAAACTATTTAAAAGAACCACAGTTATTGTCACAATTTAGTCCAATATGGGGTAATCAATATTTTAAACCAGGGAGAGCGGACGCTGTATTTAAAGTATGGAATTTAAAAGGGATACAAAAGATTCAGGATTTATATTTGCCATGTGCAGACAACATAATGTCTTTTGAAGAGCTGAGGATCAAATTTAATCTCAATAGAACACATTTTTTTAAATATCTTCAACTTAGAAACTTTATTCGATCAAATCAAAATAAAGCTCTCACTCGACCTATTTATTCATCCTTGGAAAAAATGATGATGAAAGATAGTAAAAGAAAGGGTATTATTTCAGAGTTTTATAACTCATTGACACTATCTTCAAGTGAAAATTCACTGAAAAGATTAAACTACTGGAAAGAAGATCTGCAAATTGAAATTTCAGAGGAACAATGGGAATTGGCTTGTACAGAAGCTCAAACCAAATCAATAAATGCACGCCTTAAATTGATACATTTCAAATGGTTAATGCGGATGTATGTTACACCGGAGGAGTTAAATAGATATAACAAAAATATACCAGATACATGCACAAAATGCATGGAAAGTAAAGGAACCCTATTTCATTGTTTATGGGAATGTAGATTAATAAGAATGTTTTGGGAAGAGGTGAGGGTAACAATTGAAAAAATAATCTCAAAACAAATCATACTGAATCCTAAACTGTTTTTGTTGGGTCTGTACCCAGAAAAGCATAATTTTAATAAAAGTGAAAGAACATTCATAGACCTCAGTTTGCTTAATGCCAAAAAATGTATTGCACTATTATGGAAAAAGACTCATAGACCAGATGTGACTCAGTGGTTAAGACAGATGTTAACAAACCTTCCATTAGAAAGAATAACATATATACTAAAATCAAAGGAAATTGTGTTTGAGAATATATGGAGACCTTTTATTGATTATGTAAAAAATTTAAACATAACTCTTGAAGAAGAAGGTGAATGATGTGTGTGGACCTTGTAAATTCCAAACTGGTGAACATAATATGTATACTTATGTATTGGATTGTCTAGACTAAACAGAGGAGCATTGTTGAAGACTTGATTTTGTTGGTGGTTGTTGGTGTTTTTAGTGCATTTTTTTTTTTTTGTAGTACTTTAGTGTTAGTGTTTGATTGCTTGTATCATGTTTGTTAAAAAAAAAAAAAAAGGTTCAATAAAGATATTGTGGAAAAAAAAAAAAAAAAAAACTCATGAAACAGGCCTGGACAAAAATGATGGTACCCCTAGAAAAGATTGAAAATAATGTGACCATAGGGACATGTTCAATCAAGATGTGTCCTCTAATTAACATCACAGGTGTCTACAAATTTGTAATCAGTCAG
Source organism: Pholidichthys leucotaenia (assembly GCA_020510985.1). Taxonomy (NCBI): domain Eukaryota; kingdom Metazoa; phylum Chordata; class Actinopteri; order Cichliformes; family Pholidichthyidae; genus Pholidichthys; species Pholidichthys leucotaenia. Next base: position 20,387,190 of record CM035840.1, on the reverse strand, counting down.
TCAGCCTATTTAAAGGGTGACAAGTAGTCACTGTGCTGTTTGTTGACATGGTGTGTACCACACTAAACATGGACCAGAGGGAGCAAAGGAGAGAGTTGTCTCAGGAGATTAGAAAGAAAATTATAGACAAGCATGTTGAAGGTAAAGGCTATAAGACCATCTCCAAGCAGCTTGATGTTCCTGTGACTACAGTTGCACATATTATTCAGAAATTTAAGATCCACGGGACTGTAGCCAACCTCCCTGTACGTGGCCGCAGGAGGAGACAGATAATACGAATGGTAACAAAAGAGCAAAGAACAACCTCTAAACACATTCATAGTGAACTCCAAGGTCAAGGTACATCAGTGTCAGATCGCACCATCCTTCATGGGAGACGACCAAGGAGGACACCACTGTTGAAAATAAATCATAAAAAAGCCAGATTGGAATTTGCCAAATTGCATATTGACAAGCCACAAAGCTTCTGGGAGAATGTCCTATAGACAGACGAGACAAAACTGGAACTTTTTGGCAAGGCACATCAGCTCTATGTTCACAGATGCAAAAATGAAGCATACCAAGAAAAGAACACTGTCCCTACTGTGAAACATGGAGGAGGTTCTCTTATGTTCTGGGGCTGCTTTGCTGCATCTGGCACAGGGTGTCTTGAATCTGTGCACGGTACAATGAAATCTCAAGACTATCAAGGTATTCTAGAGAGAAATGTGCTGCCCAGTGTCAGACAGCTTGGTCTCAGTCGCAGGTCATGGGTCTTGCAACAGGATAATGACCCAAAACACACAGCTAAAAACACCCAAGAATGGCTAACAGCGAAACAGTGGACTATTCTAAAATGGCCTTCTTTGAGCCCTGATCTAAATCCTATTGAACATCTGTGGAAGGAGCTGAAACATGCCGTCTGGAGAAGGCACCCTTCAAACCTGAGACAACTGGAGCAGTTTGCTCATAAGGAGTGGGCCAAAATACCTGCTGAGAGGTGCAGAAGTCTCATTGACAGTTACAGAAATTGTTTGATTGCAGTGATTGCCTCAAAAGGTTGTGCAACAAAATATTAAGTTAAGGGTACCATCATTTTTGTCCAGGCCTGTTTCATGAGTTTGTTTTTTAAAATAATTCTGTTGATCCACAATTCAAAAGCATTGTCTGATTTTCATTGGTTCATTTTCATAGACTTTTTATTTATTACCACTTTTGTCAGATTCAAGTTATTTCTGTGACCATTGTGGGTTTTTCTTTCATTAACAGAGGAGTACCAACAATTTTGTCCACGTCTGTAAGAGTGCAGAGAGCAGAACACACAATTGAACACATAATTGAGTAAAATGGCCCAAGGATTATGGAAAATATACGTAGTAGTGGTTTCACAGATGGGTCAATATACATCAAAGTGTGGAGTGCAAAGACAGGTGTGTTATTATGATAATTAAAAAGGTCGTCAGTTCTGTGCATGTGAGCGTTTGGAGGGAGGAGGGTGAGGCCTCTCACTGTTTGCAGTTCGGATGGCCAAGGGGAAGAAACTGTTTATCAGTCTGGAGGTGTGGGACCTGATTGATCTGAATCATCGTCCAGAGGGAAGCTGGTCAAACAGGTGGTGGGCGGGATGCGAGGGGTCTCCTGTGATGGCCTTGATCTTTCTGAGACAGGAAGATCTGGAGATGTCTTCCAGGGAGGGCACAGGGCTGCAGATAATTTTTTGGATGGTGTTGATGACCCTCTGCACAGCCTTCCTGTTCTCGGCCATGGAGCCAGCATATGACACACCCAGACAGTAGGTGAGCATGTTCTCCACTGAGCAGCGGTAGAAGGCCAGCAGCAGCTTCTGGTCCAGGTTGTTCTTCCTCGGGACATGGAGGAAGAGTAGCCGCTGCTGGGCTTTCTTCACCAGGGCCTTAGTGTTGACAGTCCAGGAGAGGTCAGAGGAGATGTGGGTGCCCAGGAACCTGAAGGCGGGGACGTTTATTTATGAGGAGGGGGCGTGGGGTGGTCCTTTCTGTGCTTCCTGAAGTCCAATATGAGTTCTTTGGTTTTTTTGGACGTTAAGTTTCAGGTTGTTTGCTTGGCACCACAGCAGCAGGTTCTCTACCTCCGCCCTGTATACCTTCTCATCGTCCAACCAAGGTGGTGTCGTCTGCATACTTCACGATGACGGTGGTTGAGTGGGTTGGAATACAGGCAAAGGTGTACAGGAAATACAGTAGAGGGATTAGCATGCAGCCCTGGGGGAAGCCAGCACTCAGAGACAGTGTGGAGGAGTGGTGGGGGCCAAGTCTGACTCTTTGTGGGCGGTTGGTGAGAAAGTTTTTTAGCCAGGAGCAGTTGGGGGGGGGGGGGGTTCTGGAGGAGGTGCAGTTGGTTGATCAGGATGTCCGGGATGATAGTGTTGAAAGCTGAGCTGTAGTCCACAAAAAACATCCTCACGTAGCTCCTTGGGTTCTCCAGGTGGCTCAGCGCTCTGTGGAGAGTGGTGGCGATGGCATCTTCTGTAGACCAATTCTCTCTGTAGGCGAACTGGTGGGGGTCAAAGGAGAGAGGAAGACAGTCCTTGATGTGCTGGGACACCAGTCGCTCAAAACACTTCACGACTACAAACATGAGTGCTAAGGGTCTGTAGTCGTTCAGGCTGTTAATTGTGGACTTTTTGGGGATGGGGATGATGGTGGAGGCCTTGAGGCAGGAGGGGACGGTGACATGCATCAGGGAGAGGTTGAACAGCTTGTTGAGGATCCCTGCCAGCTGGTCTGCACATGCTTTGACCACTGCTCCTGGGATGCCGTCTGGACCAGCAGCTCTGCGAGGGTTCACTGCTCTCAGTTGCCTCCTCACCTCATGCACCTGTAGAGAGAGGGGGAGGAGGGGGGGGGAGGGGGGCGAGTTTGGGGGGGGGTGCTCAAACCGGGCAAAGAAGCTATTAAGCTCCTCTGCCAAAGTGAGGCTGCTGTCTGATGTTGGGGGGCCCTGGCCCCCGTAGTTGGTGAGGGCCTGGATCCCTCTCCACATCTGTCAGGTGTTGTTGTTTGTGAGGAAGCCCTCCACTTTCCTCCTATAGGCGTTCTTAGCGAGTTTTATGCCTCTCCTCAGGTTGGCTCTGACAGTGCTGTGCAGAGCACTTTTATGGTTAATTGTATGTTTTTGGTATCAGCACTTTGGTCAACAGAGGTTGTTTTAAATGTGCTATATAAATGAACTTTGACTTGACTTGATGAAAATACAGTATATATTTTTTATTTTTTTATGGGTCCAAAAATATGATATTTACATTTGAGCAGCTGGATGAAGGTAAACACAGGTATCCAGTCATGATGTTACAGCCAGTAGCAGCACGAGATTGAAGTCACGTGCCATCTGGAGTTATTGAATTATACTGATAAAAGTCAAGTCTGAAGGCAGATTTTTTTTTTTTTTTTTTTTTTTTTTTTGTTACTTATTTGTACCCGTAGGTAGATTCGGTTTGCAGTCTGGTGACAAGCCACCGGCTGCTGGTCGCTGCGTGCGCGAGCGCCCTAAACCTACATGTTTTTGGTATGCGGGAGGAAACCGGAGAAATCCCGGAGTAAACCCGCGCAACACGGGGAGAACATGCAAACTCCACACAGCTCACTGTTGGTCGGGGGCTGGAATCGAACCCACGATCCCCCGGCCAAGGGTAAAACTGTGCTGCCACAGTGCTAAACCACTGCGCCACCGTGCAGCCGTGCAGATTTCACTATCCGTCTCTTGTAGGACACGACAAACAAAGGAGCAGGGTAAATATCAGCTCTGCTTTTGATCACTTGTGTCAGCTGAAGAATCTAAAAGCTATGAAAAGTCACACCGAGGTCATCCGTTTTCTTCTAGACAGGTAAGCTAAGCAGCACTAACCATGATGCTATTTAGCTCCATCCATCCATCCATCCATCCAGTTATTCGGGGATCCAGGTCATGGGAACAGCAGTCTAAGCTACGTAACCTATTTATTTAGTTTCTAACATATGCATATTACTATCACTAATGCATGCCCGTAGAAAGCAAGTATTCTTGTCTGAAAACAGGTAGCCCAATTAGGCTTTACAGGCCCAAATGTAGGGTGTGTTTGAAAGTGGAATAAAGAGGTGTAGCCTATATGTACTGTATGTCAGAACACTTATTTGTGTGATCTTTTATGACTTATATTCATAAGTGTTGTATCTTGCACTTTGGGGAATGGGAGTTGCTCAATCGCCATTATAACTGTTTTAGTTTATATGTGTAGTTTATAGTCTATCATCAATATACTCATGCAGTGCTATAACAGTATTTTAGCAATATTATATTTTAGCAATATTATAACTTTAAAACACCCAACATTATTATACACAGCCAGGGGCGTCGGACTGGGGGGTAAAGGGGACTGTGTACCCAGGGCCCATTGCAGGGAGGGGGCCCTCGAAAAGCCTGGAATTAAAAGGTTTTTGTGTGCTGTATTTTTAAATTTCTAATTAATAATGTCATAATGAAATTCACCTTGACTGAATCATGTGGTTGAGAGACTGAATTTTGCATTAACAATAATTATGGATATTGTCTGAGGCCCCATCACCCCTTTAAAACAGGTGCAAAATGGTTTAGTCCACTCCTGCACAGCTGCACAGGCTGATTCAATTTATTTACTTTGGACTGGTTCCGGGCAGCCATAGAGCAGGAGAGAAAACAGTCATGTCTTTCCTCAAAAAATTTAAATCAGGCTATCAAAAAAGAAAAGAATGAAAAGTGAAGCAGACAAACTTAAGGGAAGGGAGCCAGCTTCTCACCAGTTTCTTTGAGAAGAGAGGTGAGCAGCACAACTGAATTAACACAAAGTTTAAGCTAATATCAGCAGCAGTTGTCTCAGAGTGAAGCAGCATGTTAGTGCAGAAAGTTAGTGCTTTATTTTGACAACGGAGATAAATAATTACTATCATAAATTCATCAGCTTCAAAGTTATTACCAGTACACCGTGATTTGACACTGAGATGTGTCAGACCTTGTGGTAAAAACAGTTCAACTTTGTATTGATATAACAGCATTTCCTCTGTGATTGATCTTGACAGATTTAGTATCAGTGAGAATTGTTCAAATGAAACAGAGGAGGCCAAATAGTCCAACTACAAGGCCATAATGAATGATGAATAAGGTAGAGTCTAAATATTATATGGCCTACTATTTCTGCATTTGAGTCAGATTTAATGCTTTAAAAAAACGATTTGATGCTGAAAAAGGGCTGTCTTATAATTCTTACTTAATTACTTAATCCAGTGCATTAACTAGAAAAAAATTCTCAGAGTGCCATGCATCAGAAGGTATCCAGCCTGCATGAGTAAAATACAGCGTAGAATAAGTTCACAATACAAAACATGACTTGTATGCCCTTGTAGGTGTAAAGAAGACAATATATACTATGAAGTGTCTATTTGGATATAAGGAGGTGTGCGTGTGTGCATGACATGGTTTTCTTAATTGGCTTTCTCATTTGTTTAAGGGCTATTTGCATATTTTATTAGTTTTAAGTTGTTTATGTATTTGCTTACCTGTTTGTTTATTCCAGGTGATGGGTGTGATCTAATGATTCAGGGTTCTGTTTTGTGTTTTGAGGGAATTAAGCAGGGAATTATGAAATGTGATTTTCATTACAGTGTTGTTGTTTTCTACTACTAGGCTGTGCTGTTGCACAGGAAATAAGAACATGCCTTTTGTCAGCATAGAATAAGCTTGGTTGCTATGGAAACAGAAACCTAGGGATGCTGATGTGGTGATCCCGAGCGCGGAGCAGACCCGCGCTCAGGTCACATAATATTTTCTCCTTTTGTCTCTTTATTTGGGCATGTTATGGTGGTGTTTATTTGTGTTTTTATTTTGACAGCGCCGCGGCAAGACTTCCTCCTGTCAGTCTGCTCGTGGGCTGTCACAGCTGCTGCCACTTTATTCATCATTATCTGTCTCACCTGTTTGTAATTAGTTTGTGCACTATTTAACACTGCAGTTGAGATGCATTCCTCGCTGCGACCTCACCCTTGCTGGCTGGTATCCCTACGTCCGATGCCAGCCTTCATTTACAGTGTAAAGGGTTCGCCCTCGCTGTGTTATATCTAAGTGACTTTTTGATCCTTTATTTGTTATTTCACCCTCCGGGGTCGTATGTGTTTAGTGTATTGTGTTTTGGCCCTTGTGGCACATTATTTTGTTCGTTTTGTTAATAAAATAACAAACTCACTGCTGGCTTCTGGCGCCTCATCTTTGCCCTGAAAGAGGCAAACATAACAGTAGGTCGCAGCCAAAGCAGGTGCCAGCCTCAATGAGTTTTGATTTTTGGCTCTGTATTTTTTCCTTCACTGGGTGCCAGCGTTTTTTGTTTTTTTGGGAGGTTATGGTGTCATTCACCAAATGGTATCCTATGAGCCTGGGTTTTGAGCTCATCCAGGCTCTAATGGAGATAGATGACCTCCTAGCCATAGCTCGTGATCGTTCCCCTGAAGACACATTATGGTACCTGGGTCTTGTGGAGGCGGCTGTCAAGCATCATCCTCGCCTTGCTGATAACGCTGAGGGCAGGGAGAGGATGGCTGAGCTATCAGCGCTTCAACAGAAGAACCGTGAGTTGAACCAGAAATTCTCTAAGAAGCCTAAGAGGGAGGCCAACAGTGAAGCAGTCCCGTTCCTCAGCTCTTTATCAGGTTCCTGCCACGGTTCCAGCTCCCATATCTGCATTGCCGAAAGACCGTCTTCCAGCACAGCGGAGGAGGAGGTTAAGCCGGGGGTCCCAGCAAAGATGAACAGTGGGCAGCTGATTTCATCGGGGACCGGATGGCTGAAGCTCTCTCTTCCGTTATCCCAGACAAGGTTCTCAAGAGCGTGGTGGCAGCAGTTAGGGTTGTGGAGGCACATCTCGGGTTAAACAATTATCCTGAGTTTGCCAAGCTGCTGGCCACTGTTTCCGCTCAGCAGCAGGGTTTTCCTAACTTGAATTCAACCTCATCTCCAGCCAGAAGACGTCACCGCCCTGCACAGAACCCACCTCCTCCCCGGAACATGGCCGTTCCGAAGTGGAGGGAGAATAATGACCGGGTCAATACACCACAAGGTTCCCGTTTGGATCCAGCTACGGGCCCCCGGAAAAACTCCCCTGTCTCCCAGTCAGCTGTTTTTTCCTCACCACGGCAGAGAGGTATTACAGCAGCTTCAGCCTCCAGGTCTTCATTGTCAGCTGTTTTGCCAGCTCCCCTACCCTGGACTGTCTCAGCTGCTCCTCTCCCCACTATGGCGCTTCCTCCAGCTGCTGCAAGCCCAGGGATTTCTTCTCCGGCTGCCTCCATCTTCGATCTGTCAGAAGCGGCTCCTCCTTGTCTTCCTGAGGGGCCCACCTTCATCGCTATAACGGGAGAAGAAAAAATAGAGCCTGCTGCTGCAGTGATCATCGTTCCCCAGGAAAACAGGCAAGTGTGTTTTCATTCGTTACCTCTAATTGGTGAATTACCTTGTCTGATTCCTGGGGGTGAGGCTCAGGTCACGCAGTCCCCTGAGCCCCCACCACCTGCAGCAGCCATTAATATATCTCCTGCTTCTTCTGTGTCTCCTCCTTTATTCCCCAAGTGCGTCGGTGCCAGGGTCAGACTGTCGGACAGAGGAGGAGCCTGCAGCCCTGGAGAACCTGGTTCCAGCCCCGCAGCCACAATGTGGACAGAGGAGGAGGGCAGACTGTCATTTGGGGCCTGTGCCGATTAGGAAGCGTCCCCGGGTCTCCATTGAGCACAGTTCCACCCCTGCTGGAGACGGACTTCCTGTCGCCCCATCGAGCGAGCCATCGGTGAAGGTTGCAGCGCCAGGGGGTTCTGCGACTGCCTTGACCATCATGCCTGCTGTTGGGGCCACCACAGCAGAGTTTGAGTTGGACCTTCAGGAGGCTGGGCCCGAGTTTTTGCCATCCGGATCGATGGAGTCCTGGACAGCGGTGGAACTTGAGCTCAGGCGAGTACTGTCCTTTGTTTTCATTATTTCAGTGTTGGAGAGATCTTGCCTGGCTCTTGGTAGGGAGAGCCGGGTGCTGCCATCAGCAGCATCTGTGCTCGCCTTGCTGGGTTCCACTGCTGCCGCTGACCCTGACTCTGTTGTTGTTCCTCTTGTTCTCGAGTCTTCTCTTAGGGTCACTGAGGAATGTCCTACATCTCCAGAGGTCTCCGTGGGTTCTGGTCCGCCACCTGTGTTCTCCAGGGGTCCAGCTCTTCCGGCCGAGGTTTTGGTGGCGATGCCTTCCAAGCCTAGGTCTCCTCCGGGTGCAGCCACCCCTCAGTCCAGGGCCACCGTGGATGTGCAGCCATGTCCCAGACAGGGACCACCGCAGGTGCAGCAATGTTCCGGGCTGGGACCCCCGTAGGTGCTGCGCTGGTCCGGCCGGGGTGCACCGCGGATGCAGCTATGGCCCAGCCGGGGTCACCGCGGGTGCAGCTAGGTCCCAGACGGGGACCGCCGCAGGTACTACCGTTCGTCCTCCGCCTTCTGACACCGGTGTGGTCCCGAGGGGTGTTGCTGTGGGGGAGTCGCCTCCCAGGCTGCCTCTTCTCACCTGGTGGTTGAAACGCCCAGGCCAGCCGCCTAATAGACTGTGCCGCTGGGTTGGTGGCCCATTTTCCCGGGCAGGCCACCCGACTCATGCTCCGTGGTGGGACTTTGGTAGGCCACCAGAGCAGGTTTTTTTTTTGTTACCCTGTTTTGCTTAGCCCCATGCTCCTTGTTTAGTCAATGTTACCTGCATGATTTATTCATTGTATTTTTCCCGTTTATTAGTTAAAGTTGGAATGTTCAGCCTTCGTAGTCTATTTCTTTTCTGGGTTGACATTTCTGGGGGGGAGAGAAGAACCCTCACTTGTACTGATATTTTTTGGTGTTTTACTATATTGTTTTGTGTTTGGTACATTGATGTTCTGGGAGTTTTGCTGAGCATTTTGCGTTGTTCTTTTATCTTTCTTTTCAGTGTCCCTCCTTCCAGGCCTGGATTCCTCCGCCGCCCTCCCGAGGCTGTTTCTTGGTAGTTATTTCTGGTTGGGGGGGGGGGGGAGGGGTGTTCCGTTCTCCCTGGATGTTACAGGGGGATGTCTGGAATCCATCTCTTAAATGGGGGGCACAGTGGTGATCCCGAGTGCGGGTCTGCTCCGCGCTCGGGTCACTTAATATTTTCTCCTTTTGTCTCTTTATTTGGCCATGTTATGTTCACCCTTGGCCGGGGGATCCTGGGTTCGATCCCAGCCCCTGACCAACAGTGATCTGTGTGGAGTTTGCATGTTGTCCCCGTGTCTGCGTGGGTTTACTCCGTGATTCCTCCGGTTTCCTCCCACATGTCAAAAACATGCAAGTTAGGTTAATTGGCATCAAACTGGGGATTCTAAATTGTCCTTAGTTGTGACTGTAAGAGTGAATGGTTGTCTGTCTGTCTGTGTTGGCCCTGTGATGGACTGGCGATCTGTCCAGGGTGTACCCTACCTCTCGCCCAAAGATGCTGGGATAGGCTCCAGCCACCCCCCCCCCCCCCGCGACCCGAAAAGGATTAAGCGGAAGAAGATGAATGAATGAATGAATGAATGGTGGTGTTTATTTGTGCTTTTATTTTGACAGCGCCGCGGCAAGACTTCCTCCTGTCAGTCTGCTCACGGGCTGTCACAGCTGCTGCCACTTTATTCATCATTATCTGTCTCACCTGTTTGTGATTAGTTTGTGCACTATTTAAGACTGCAGTTGAGATGCATTCCTCGCTACGACCTCGCCCTTGCTGGCTGGTATCCCTACGTCCGATGCCAGCCTCATTTACAGTGTAAAGGTTTCGTCCTCGCTGTTTTATATGTAAATGACTTTTTGATCCTTTTTTTGCTCAGTTATTTCACCCTCTGGGGTCGTATGTGTTTAGTGTATTGTGTTTTGCCCCATGTGGCACATGATTTTGTTCCTTTTGTTAATAAAATAACAAACTCACTGCTGGCTTCTGGCATCTCATCTTTGCCCTGAAAGGGGCAAACATAACAGTTGATAGCTTTTTGCCGTCTTGTGAAAATATTTCTTGGTCCGTAGAATAGAGGGTATGCACATGATGTCACAGAACAGAACTCATGGCAGTTACAAAACACTGAGAGGCAAAAATGAGTGGCAGCATCATGCATTAAAACACAAAAAATACACATAGTATTCAATCACAGAAGTACACAGAGTACCTGCTTGCATTCTGGAGAACTAATCTTATCATTCCATCTTCTATTAATTGGCAAAAAATAAATAAAGGCTCTGAATCAGTTCTTTTGTGTGCTCTTTCCCACACATCACTACAGTCAAGTAGTGATGTGACTAAATATTTTGTGATTTTTATGTTTTGCTGCATACAAACTAAAGCTGCCACATGTGTTTGCCACTTAAGTGCTGAGTAACTATGGTAATTGCCCTGTAACTGCCAAGAATTGCATTCCAATGCATCCCCTCTATAAAGTTGTTTTTGTGGAATTTTCAGTCAGTCTGTCAACTCTCTCAAATAATAATAAAAATAAGTCAAGTCTGACCATCTGACTTTTATTATACTGGCAATTAGGCATTTTCTCAATATAGAGGTTGAACTAAGATCGCATTTATAGTCTTTGTCTTATATTGTTTTATACCATGGGGAAAAAATATGCATGAGAGATATTGATCAAGTGAGCATGGGGGCCCACCAAGATGGTTTGTGCATAGGGCCAAGAATTTTGTGCTACACCCCTGTACACAGCAGAATAACACGTTTGCCTGCAACTGTTGCATCAGTGTTGCCCATTTGTCAGTAAATATTTAAATAAAAATGATTTATTTCATTATTTGGGCATTTTAGTGTCCTGTTTGGTCACGGTCGTCGTTTAGTCAAACCGTACATACTGTATGTGGCACATATGATATGCAATTGATCTGGGCATTCTGCTCCACGATCATGGTGGTATTATTATTAACCTTTAATTTTTAGATAGCCATGCGAGCACACCGAGACTCAGCTTTGATGTGCAGCTGTTCCGTCTTATAATTTACTGTGCAGTGCATTTTTTAGTTGTTTGTATTATTATCAAGACAGTTTGTTCTAATAGTAGAATAAAGCACACAAAAATTGTAATTTGAGTTCTCTTCTTGCACAGTCATTCACCTGTATTGTAATTCAGTCTGTAGACCAGGCAAAACTCATTGTAGCACTACTGTAGTCCTAAAAACTGTCAAGTAATTCACATATTGTCGTATCTATCATAAATTTACAAGAAAAGCTCACAAATTTGTAAGCAGCCGCAAATCTACAAAAAAAAGTTGCAAATGTCAGAGAAATTGTTGCAAATTTATGAGAAAACAGTTATAAATGTATAAGAAATGTTTGCTGTTTGTACTGCTCATTTCACTTCCTATTGTGTTAAAATACAAATACTTTAAAACCCCTTAGCATTCCAGCCAGTTTCCCTAAAAACGCCTAAAAATAACATACCCAACATAAAGCAAAAGCTGCTCTTCAACCCTTTGCTGTATATTCATGGGGTTTGTCTCATTTAAAATAAAACACCCTAAATTTTTTGCCAAAACAGTCAGAATCCCTCTAAGTGCTTCTGCCAGTAACAGTGGTATGTTGACACCACTGTATTAACACCACTTGGCTCTACATTCCTGTTGTAGAGCCAAGTGTTATCAAGTTCAGGTCAAAATTTTGTAATAATGCCACAAAAAATGAATATATTACAGTTTTTTTTCCTCAGGTTGCAACCAGGCCCTTTTGAACTGTGCCATTTGGCGCAGGTTGGCACATAAATTGGAAAAATATTTAACTTTTGAATGCGTCAACACAGAAGTGTGATCTTAGGCTGCATTCAGACCAGGATAGTCCGGGGGTCTTGGTTCGACTGGGCGGGAAATGCCGAGAATTTTCACATCTGCAGCAAAGACATTGAGTTGCTAGCTGTTAGCATGAGGCCTACATATCTCCCGAGAGAACACTCACACGTGATCTGCATTGTTGTTTATGCAAATCCGACGGCGAACGCTGGGACAGCACGTGACGTCATCCATTCAGTAACCAGCAGGCTGCAGACAGAACACCCAGATGCTCTTCTCCTCATCTCAGGCGATTTCAACCATGTTTCACTGTCTCCCATTCTACCCACGTTCACCCAGTATGTCACATGCCACACTAGAGACAATAAAACACTGGATTTATTCTACGCAAACACTAAGGAGGCGTACACCTCATCACAACTACCCCCACTCGGGAGATCGGATCACAACTTGGTTCATCTCCGGCCGGTGTACAAACCCCTAGTGCACAGACAACCTCCGGCCATGCACACTGTGGAGTTATGGTCTGAGGAGACAATGGACACCCTAAAGGGCTGTTTTGAAGCCACCGCCTGGAAGCAGCTCTGCGATCCACATGGTGAGGACATCGATGGCCTCATTCACACCTTCACGGGCTACCTCAGCTTCTGTGTGGACAAATCCGTTCCCACCAAGACCATACGGCGTCACTCAAACAACAAACCCTGGATCAACCCTGAGATTAAAACACTTCTGAGAGAGAAGAAGAGGATCTTCAGGTCAGGGAACAGGGAGATGCTGAAGTCCGTACAGAGGGAGCTGAGGAGAAAGATCAGAGAAGGCAAGGACAGCTTCAGGAAGAAGATGGAGGACAAGCTGCAACAGAGCGACATCAGCGGGGTCTGGAGAAACCTCAAAACCATCTCGGGGCTCCAGAATACCTCCCCCCAGGCCACAGGGGGCAGGGAGTGGGCGAACAACCTGAATCTGTTTTTCAATAGATTTGACCAACCGCCCTCCCCCCTGACTGCACAACAACCACTGCTGCCTCTAAAGAAATCAAGTCCTGCTGCCCACTCCCCACTCTACCAACACCCCCCCACTCCCAACACACAGCCCCCCATCCTGACCCTGACCAGGACCCAGGTGAGGACGGAGCTGAGGAAGATCAAGGCGAGGAAGGCGCCGGGACCGGACGGCATCAGCGCAAAGCTCCTCAAGTCCTGTGCAGACCAGCTGTGTGGGATTGTGACGTATATCTTCAACATGAGCCTGAAACTGGGGAGGGTACCACAGCTGTGGAAAACATCTTGTGTGGTACCTGTACCAAAAACTTCCCACCCCAAAGACCTGAACAGCTACAGACCGGTGGCCTTGACGTCCCACTTGATGAAGACCCTGGAGAGACTGCTCCTTGCTCACCTCCGCCCCCTGGTGGAACCAGCGATGGATCCACTCCAGTTCGCCTACCAGCATGGCATTGGGGTGGAGGATGCGGTGATCTTCCTCCTTCACCGTTCTCTGTCCCACCTGGAGAAGCCCGGGAATATGGTGAGGATCATGTTCTTTGACTTCTCCAGTGCTTTCAACACCATCCAACCGATGATCCTGAAGGACAAGCTGCTGCGCGCAGGGGTGGACCAGCACCTGTCATCATGGATCCTGGACTACCTCACGAACCGGCCTCAGTTTGTGAGAACCCGGGACTGTGTGTCCGACACGATCATCAGTAGCACGGGGGCCCCCCAGGGAACGGTGCTGGCTCCCTTCCTGTTCACTCTTTATACTGCGGACTTCTCACACAACACAACACACTGCCATCTACAGAAGTTCTCTGATGACTCTGCGATCGTTGGCCTCATCTCCAATGGAGATGAAGCTGAGTACAGAGGGCTTATCCAGGACTTCGTGGACTGGTGCCATCGGAACTGCCTCCAGATCAACGCGAGGAAAACTAAGGAGCTGGTGGTGGACTGCCGCAGGCATGGGCAGCCCCTCACAGTACCAGTAAATATACAGGGAACAGACATCGAGATGGTGACATCCTATAAGTACCTGGGTATTCATCTGAACAATAAACTAGACTGGTCACACAATACTGATGCACTCTACAAGAAGGGACAGCGCAGGCTGTTCCTGCTGAGGAGACTCAGGTCTTTTGGTGTACAAGGGGCGCTGCTGAAGTCATTCTATGACACGGTGGTGGCATCAGCCATCACTTTTGGAGTGGTCTGCTGGGGCAGTGGCATTACTGCAGCCGATAGGAAGAGACTGAACAAACTGATTAAGAAAGCTAGCTCTGTCCTGGGGCAGCGCCTTGATCCGATGGAGGAGATAGGAGAGAGAAGGACGGTGGCTAAACTGTCATCTCTGCTGGAGTCCGAGTTCCACCCTATGCAGGACATACTGAATGCACTGAGGAGCTCATTTAGCAGCAGACTACATCATCCCAGGTGCACAACCGAGAGGTTTCGTAGGTCCTTCCTACCAACGGCTGTCAGACTGTACAACCTAAGCAGGGCTGCTCGCAGAGATAGCAAAAAAGACGTAACAAACTAATAGTTTTTTGAATGCAGAAGATGCAATAGACTTACACAGTGGTCCTCTCCGGCATACAACTAGGAGCATGCCGGTCGCTATGGAGGGTGAGAGTGTGTATGGGCACATAATCATACCATGCAGGATAGCTGGGTAGACGGTTATGCTGTTTCATTCCATCTAGCGGCAATGCTCTGCACTGTGTGTGTTTATATATTTGCATATTTGTTCCGTCTAGCTGCAATGCTCCGTACTGTGGGTGTTTATATATTTATATATCTACATGTTATTCCATCTAGCTACATTGCTCCGCACTGTGTGTGTTTATATACTTGCATATTTATTCCACCTAGCTGCAATGCTCCGTACTGTGGGTGTTTATATATTTACATATTTATTCCATCTAGCTACAATGCTCTGCACTGTGTGTTCATATATTCATATATTATTCCATCCAGCTACAATGCTCTGCACTGTGTGTCTGTGTGTGTGTGTATATATATATATTTTATAGTAATACGTACATATGTTTATTAGCTGCTCTTGCTTGCTTGTTTTTTTTTCTTGCCTTCTGATTGTTGCTCTGAGTGTTGCTATCCCTGTGCTGTTGCAATCCTGGAATTTCCCCGTTGTGGGACTAATAAAGGCTTATCTTATCTTATCTTATCTTATCTTATCTTCGTTTGGTTTGCATTCACACTGCAGCGGACCAAACTGCCTGGACAACGTCATGCAGTTACAACACGTGCTCATTTGGGGCACTGTAGCCAAAACCACCACTGACCAGGAAGAAAAAATCTCAGCAAAGAAGAAAAATCAGGCTCATTGATTGACCAGGACCGAAAACGAAAATACGTTCCCTTCAGCCAGGTTGTTTGTCCACCACAAACGAGACATTTTTTTTACTTTTCTCCTCGACTTTCTCCGGTAAAAGGATTTCTCAGATTCGTGCAGTTGTTTTTTGTTTTTTTATTTTCTACCCAAAATGTACTATGGTAAATGCTGCTACTTCTTCTCAGATTACGCGTTGCTATGGTTACACAAATGTCAAGGGGCACTTCCGCCCTTTGGTCTGCGAGATAGTCCGTTTGGATTCACACTGCAAGTGAAGCGCACCGGACTTTGTTTGCAAGTGAACCGAGACCCCCGGTTTTCAGGGGGTCCAGACTTCGCTTGTTTGGTGCGCACCAGAGTTCCAATACGTGTTCAGACGGCACCAAACAAACCAAACTATCTGTAGATAGTCCTTTGGTCCAGACCAAACAGTGGCTATCTGAATGCGCCCTTAGGCTCTAATGAAAGGTGACAGTCAGGGTTCTCCTGCCCCATATCCAGATACACTGTCAGTAGTAATGACACAGATAAGTAAAGTATAAACACTACACAAAAGGTTGGTAGATGTGACTCAGCTTTGTAGAAGCAACTGAACATTACGTTTGGGAGATGCACAGGCTTTATAGGGGACGTGTGTGACAAACCCAGCCCTATCAGATATTAAGTTCAGAAATTATCTGTCCACACGACACCTCCATAATCAGCATACTCAGCTGCAATTGGCTTGTTTTGTTTGCGTTAGCTGTGGGGCTGGTCCTTCATGCTAAGCTCTGTCCTGGGAAAACGCCTTGACCTAGTGGAGGAGATAGGAGAGAGAAGGATGGTGGCTAAATTGTCATCTCTGCTGGAGTCCGAGTCCCACCCTATGCAGGACATTCTGAATGCACTGAGGAGCTCATTTAGCAGTAGACTACATCATCCTAGGTGCGTGACCGAGAGGTTTCGCAGGTCCTTCCTACCTACGGCTGTCAGACTGTATAACCTAAGCAGGGCTGCTCGCAGAGATAGCAAAAAAAATGTGACGACCTAATAGTATTGAATGCGAAAGACGCAACAGACTTACACAAATGGTCCCCTCCAGTATACAACTAGGACAATATCAGTCGTTATGGAGGGTGACGATATGTATGGGTATATATTCATACCATGTAGGGTAACTAAATAGACCAGGGGTGTCCAACCATGTGCCATGGAGAGCCAAGACCCTGCAGGTTTTACCTCCAACCAGTGTCTTCAACAGCAGATTTCTGTGAACTTCTTCCCACTGATTGCTGATAAGTGAAAACACCTGCTGAAGAGACTGGGTAGAAGAGAAAACCTGCAGGGTCTTGGCTCTCCATGGCACATGGTTGGACACCCCTGAAATAGACGGTTATGCTGTTTAGTCCATCTAGCTACAATGCTCCGCACTGTGTATATATATTTATGTGTACATATGTACAGTATATTCACTGCTCTTATTTTCTTATCTTCTAAATTATTGCTCTGAGTGTTGCTATCCCTGTGCTGTTGCAATCCTGGAATTTCCCCATTGTGGGACTAATAAAGGCTTATCTTATCTTAAGTAGGCACTCATTGAGTACTGAAGGCTGTGAAAACAGAAAGGAAAAGCCTATTGGGTTGAATGAAGTATCAATCAAATCGAGACTGTCACATCAGTCTTTTGGACTTCCGTTTATGTCACGATCACTATGGGAAATGTAGTTTCTATAGCACATAACTAAAACAAAAAAGCAGGAAGTTAGCCGGCTGTGTTTCAAATAATACTGGGATTTTATGGGTATTTTCCCTTGTAGTCATCTAGATGGACAATAAAGCTTACTCAAATGGATCTATTGGACCTTTTGCAATAAAATTGGACCATATTTGTTGGACTATCATTAATTACAGAACTCCAAGAAAGCTTCATTGGTGAGTAACTGCTATGTTGTGCTAGCTTGTTTGATGCTGTATTTAATTCCAATGTTATGATTGTATCTCATATCTGTTTTAAAAACCAAATAGACAAAATTCTACACTTTCAAATGATGTGAGGCATGACTATTCACCCTCAGCATGTTTACCACACTTCACTGTGTTGCAGCAGAAATATTAAAACGTTCCGCCAGCGGGACACCAGAATGCTAAGGGGTTTTAAGCCTTAATTTTGGACCAGCCAATTGAAGCCTTTTTCAGGATTTGTGGATACCCGGCATTTAGGTGTAGATGAAATCTGCCTGGTGAATAGAAGAGCTCTCCTATGGAGCAGAGAAATACTGCAGCATTAAACTAAATCACAATATCCTTTCTTTGTTATTGCCATCATATCCTGAAATGAATTTTGAAGAATGCTTTGTCTTTAATAACTAAGAGTAGTTTATTTGAAATATATCTACATAAGATGCACAGCTCCCTTGGGCCCAGCCGGGTAACTTTGGGATTTTGTTTTTGGAGCTGTGAAGCCTCACATTCTTTTCTTTAACATGCTCAACCTCCCTGTTTCTCTCGCCTCCTTCCTTTTTCTTCGTCTCTGTGCTCTTATGTAAGAGCCAGTTAGCAGGGCTGTGGTGCACTGGGGGATTAACATAGGAGGCTCATTTCTGTCCTAGTTTACCCCTTTTATGGCCATAACTTACTGGGATGTTTGGGCCGGTCAGGCGGGCGCTCATCGCTTACCATCACCACCATTACCACCACTAAATCATCATGGTGGTACGGAGGAAACACAGGAGAAAAGGAGAAACGAGGCCAAAATGGCAGGGGTAAAAATAACATTCTATTTATAGTCCACCTACATCATCAGCAGAAGTCTCAAAGCTTTTTCATCCAAGAGTTTGCATCACCGATCGAGGGCTGTTTCCCCGGCCAAGCTCTCACAGTCAGAATAACTAACGATTCATAAAATGCTAATAAATGACAAAGGAAGAGAAAAGGGTGAAGTTTCTCTGCAGGATTCCCTCCCCATCTTTGAATCTCCTCCTCCTCTTCTCTTCGTCATCTCCACTGCAGCGAGAGTCAGCCGTGGACCTCTGCAGCAGCAGCAGCAGCACTTGTCATGGAACACAGGCTTGTTTGCTCTTCATCAACATCAGGGCCGGTCCCTCTCTCTCTCCCTCTCATTCCAACCTGCCGGCAGAGAGGCCATGCTCTCGCAGATCACGCTGAATCAAACATGCTACATTTGCTCTGCATCAGAGCTAATAGGACATGGAGTTCTAAAAAAAAAAAAAGCTGTATGTGTGTGCATGTACCATCACGGTTCAGCCTAGGCTCCGTGTGTGTATGTGTGGAACCCCCAAGGCAGCCTGTGCACCTTTATTCCAAATGACCTTGTTTACGGACAAAACACCACCACTACAAATTCCCGTACAGGATCTCGTTTCAAGGGACCATTAAGAGCAGCGACCCAGTTCAGAGGGGAGGTTTGTGAGCCTGCCCAGTTTTTAATTGAAGTGGCATTCCAGTACAAAGAGGGATCATTTTAGAACTTAAATTAAGATGGAGAAGCTTCCTCCATTTTGGATAGAGAGCCCACTGAGCTTTTCTCTCCCCTGCTCAGGCTGATCTGAAAATTAAATGTCTCCGGTCACAACAAAAAAGGCCTCCAATGAAAGGACAGGCGCTGTCATTTTACAAAGCCGCATACGTTTCAGAGAAAAATGCTTCACCTGGTCGGTAACTTCAAAAGGAGATTTGACTTTGAAGGCGATCATATTGTCAGTACTGACATGCAGCTTTCTCCTCCTGGCCATGGGATATCTGCACGCATCAAGCTGCAGAGCAGAAACACTTGCCATCCCAACAAAAGACGACGTCAACGTCTAAACGGAACAAGGATATGTCCTCTCAAAAAGGAGTTACCATATTTACAGCGAGTGGAGGGAGGGAGGGGAGTGAATCCTAATAATTTCTCCATTTTGAATGAAGTCTGACCTTCAGGTCTCTTTCTCTCTCTTTAGATATTCATCTTTTTGCTGTCTCTCTCTCTTTTTGTGAAAGTGGAGTGACATGCATCAGGAGTCACGCACTGAATCTCTTTGGATTTCCTTCACTTCCTGCATAAAAAAGAAAAGCCAAGTGGAGTTTTTGTCTTCCTGCTGTGCATGTGTGTGCATGCTTCTATCACAGCCTGGGCGGTGCGTGCGTTATTGGCTGAGCCTTTTCGGGGGGCTGGGTAATTAGATCACACTGCCTCTTCCTGAGAGTCCAACCGAGCTCTAAAGTGACAGTTGGGAGCACTGTTGTAATTTTCTGCTCCTCCTGGTACTTCAGGACCAGGATTTGGCAGGATTGGGAAGCAGTGTATATCTGCAGAATTCAGAGTAAACAACACCCTCACCCTTCCTCCTCCTCGTGGACCCCAAAAATAACGCTTGCCCACTCACATTCACCCACCAGTGTGCACACACACACACACACACAGAGTAACAGTCTAATCTAGTAGTGGTCCCCAGGTACAGCGTTAGCTAATTCTAGCTCAGTAAAAATCCATATTCATCTTTAACATCAATAATACTTTTTATGAGGGTTAAGAAAAGCAATGTCAAACTGTACATTTAAAAAGGCAAATACAGAAATCAACCAGAAAGTGCTCAGAGAACACACACCTCTGACAACAAATAAGTTCTACACTCTAAAAGATACAGCGAGGAAAATAAGTATCTATGGAACAAACTGAAGATCAGAGTTCATAGAAGATACCCATGGAACTTTCAAGATTTGAAGACAGTTTGTGTGGGAAAATGGGCTAAAATCACTCCTCAGCAATTCCTGTGCCTAGTTTCTCCATACAGGAGACATCTGGAAGCTGTTTTTACCAACAAAAGCTTTTTTACTAAATATTAGATGAATTTCACCAAGCGTGTTCAATACTTATTCCCTGTGTCATTCCACTTTATTAAATATAACTTGTTTTGTGAACACCGTTGCCTTGATTTCTGTGTATGTATGAATTACTTGGGTTGCAACTGATATCTGGGGAAAATCTCAGGTCAATGGCTCCATCAGAAATATGTTTAATGAGAAAAATGTTGATGTGTTCAATACTCATTTTCCCCACTGTAAAAACACAGCAGTTCCGCGCATCACGTTGCATAGTTCTCAGGAGCTGTATGTAGTCTATTTTGTTGTCTAGTGAGCATACGTTGGCCAGAATGAGGGAAGGAATCGGGAGTCTGTGTAGGCTAACGGCTAGCTTCGTTCAGATACCTCCACGTTCATCTTTCTTCCGTCTTCCCTCACACCATCTGCAGCATCTCTATTTGGGATGGGACACAGCAGTCGTCTGGCAGAGAAGTCCTAGGTCACGGAGTTCCTCTGTAATGCTCTGGTCCAGGGCATAACGTTTGGTCATATTCCTAATCTCCAGAAGACTGTGGTGACTGTAACTTGTGCTCAACATCATATGTGGACATTAAACACATGAATATATAGTGCTGTGAAAAAGTGTTTGCCCCCTTCCTGATTTTTCATTTTTTTGTATGTTTGTCACAAATGTTTCCAATCATCAAACAAATTTAAATATTAGACAAAGATAACACAAGTAAACACAAAATACAGTTTTTAAGTGAAGGTGTTTATTATTATGGGGGAAAAAAAACCCTACATGTCCCCATGTGAAAAAGTGATTGCCCCCTAAACCTAATAACTGGTTGGGCCACCCTTAGTAGCAACAACTTCAATCAAGCGTTTGCGATAACTGGCAATGAGTCTTTAACAGCGCTGTGGGGGAATTTTGGCCCACTCATCTTTGCAGAATTGTTGTAATTCAGCCACATTGGAGGGTTTTCAAGCATGAACCACCTTTTTAAGGTCATGCCACAGCATCTCAGTCAAATTCAGGTCAGGACTTTCACTAGACCACTCCAAAGTCTTCATTTTGTTTTTCTTAAGCCATTCAGAGGTGGACTTGCTGGTGTGTTTTGGATCATTGTCCTGCTGCAGAAACTAAATGCGCTTCAGCTTGAGGTCATGAACAGATGGCCGGACATTCTCCTTCAGAAGTTTTTGGTAGACAGCAGAATTCATGGTTCCATTTACCACAGCAAGTCTTCCAGGTCCTGAAGCAGCAAAACAGCCCCAGACCATCACACTATCACCATCATATTTTACTGTTGGTATGATGTTCCTTTTCTGAAATGCTGTGTTACTTTTACACCGGATGTAATGGGACACAAACCTTCCAAAAAGTTCAACTTTTGTCTTGTCAGTCCACAGAGTATTTTCCCAAAAGTCTTGGGGATAATCAAGAGGTTTTTTTTGGCAAAACTGAGATGAGCCTTTGTGTTCTTTTTTTCCTCAGCAGTGGTTTTCGTCTTGGAACTCTGCCATGCAGGCCATTTTTGCCCAGTCTCTTTCTTATGGTGGAGTCATGAACACTGGCCCTAACTGAGGTAAGTGAGGCCTGCAGTTCTTAGATGTTGTTGTGGGGTCTTTTGTGACCTCTTGGATGAGTTGCCACTGCACTCTTGGCGTAATTTTGGTCAGCAGTCCACTCCTGGGAAGGTTCACCACTGTTGTTTTCGCCATTTGTGGATAATGGCTCTCACTGTGGTTTGCTGGAGTCCCAAAGCTTTAGAAATGCTTTATAACCTTTTTCCAGGCTGATAGATCTCAGTTACTTTGTTTCTTATTTGTTCCTGAATTTCTTTCGATTGCAGCATGATGTCTAGCTTTTGAGGATCTTTTGGTCTACTTCACTTTGTCAGGCAGGTCCCATTGAAGTGACTTCTTGATTGAGAAATTGAACTAAGCTTTCCAAAGATGTGATAAACCACAGTTAATTTATCTTTTAATGGGGGGGGGGCAATCACTTTTTCACACAGAGCCAAGTAGGTTTAGTTTTTTTTTTACCCTTAATAATAAACACCTTCATTTAACAACTCCATTTTGTGTTTACTTGTGTTATCTTTGTCTAATATTTAAATTTGTTTGATGATCTGTAACACTTAAGTGTGACAAACATACAAAAAAATGAGAAATCAGGAAGGGGGCAAACACTTTTTCACACCACTGTACACTTAGGCTTAATTTAAACAACACTAAACGGAACAAAACACAAAGAGAAGGGAGGCTGCTGCGTGTTCACACGCCACCTAGTGAATAATGCTATCCGTAGTGCAAATAAAGATTAAAAAAAAAAAAAACAGCAATCATAACAAACCTAAATTTTAGTTTCATCAGACCACAGGACATGTCTCCAAAAATTAAGGTCTCTGTCCCCTGTGTGCATTTGAAAATTGTAATCTGACTTTTTTATGTTGCTTTTGGAGAAAGCAACCTGCCAATCTTTGGCTGTGGCGCAGTTGTACTGTAGTCGACTATTGATCGGCGGGGTCAAGGGTTCCGATTCTCACTCTGTCTGCAGTCTGCATGTCAAAGTGTCCTTGAGCAGGACACAGAACCCCCAGTTGCTCCTGGTGAGTCAGGCCAGTGCCAGTGCATGGCAGCTGTGTCGCCACCAGTGTGTGAATGTGTGTGTGAATGGGTGGATAGCAGGATCTGTAAAGCACTTCGGTCATCCAGAGATGAGAAAAAGCTCTATATAAGTGAATGCCATTTACCATTTAATGGCCGCTTCTTCGCTGGGTGGTCTTTCAGCCCATGTCAATGCAGGACTCATTTCACTGTGGATAATTACACTCTTTCACTGGCTTCAGCCAGCATCTTCACAAGGTCTTTTGCTTTTATTCTGCAATTGATACG
Organism: Pholidichthys leucotaenia; assembly: GCA_020510985.1. Lineage (NCBI taxonomy): Eukaryota > Metazoa > Chordata > Actinopteri > Cichliformes > Pholidichthyidae > Pholidichthys > Pholidichthys leucotaenia. The sequence continues at coordinate 20,364,354 of CM035840.1, read as the reverse complement.
TACATTTCACACCAAAACAAGTTCATCTCTGGGACACAGAACCCGTCTCCTTCCTGAGAGGTACGATGGCTGGACATTCCCATGGTGTTTATACTTGTGTATAATTGTTTGAACAGATGAATGTGGCACCTTCAGGCATCTGGAAATCATACTCAAGAATGAGACAGCCTTGTGAAGGTCCACAGTTCCCTTCCTGATGTCTTGGCTGATTTCTTCAGATTTTCCCATGATGTCTCACAAGAAAGCAGTGTGTTTGTCCATTTGTCGATTTGTCATGTTCTGCAAATAAATACTCTAAATGACTATATTTTTATTTGGAATTTGGAAGAAATGCTGTCAGTAGTTTATAGAATAAAACAAAAATGTTCATTTTACTCAAACACATGCCTATAGTATAAATAGTACAATCAGAGAAATTGATCATTTTGCAGTGGTCTCTTTATTTTTTCCGGAGGTGTATGTAGAGTTTGCATGTTCTCCTCATGCTTATATAGGGCTTCTTCTGAAATTGTATCCAACATGGCTGTGGCCACTCTGGCTTACTGATGCGTGACTGAATGTAACTGTGTTCAGTAAATAAAGATGACTTATTCTGCAGAATGTAAGGTACTGGGGGCTGAAAAGTTCATAGTTGTCAAATTTGACCAAATGTGGTTTATTTTTCAACCACAGCGATCCAAGCACTGCAACACAGATGGAAGAAGTCTGTGGACCAAAGGGGAGGCTATATTGAAAAATAAACCACATTTGGTCAAATTTGACCACTATGAACTTTTCAGAATCCCCTCGTACACTTTTAGTAGCTGAGGTCTCTGAGCGCAACTAAGATCACAAATGTGCAGATGTCTGAAGTTCTGGATTCTGCAAGTCCAAGTCCAGTCCCTTATTTCTTCCAGACACCAACACAGCTGATTCTGATAAACACATGACAGGTTGATTTGTACTGAATTTCTTTTTTTTTTTTTCCCACAATATCTTTATTGAACCTTTTTTTTTTTTTTAACAAACATGATACAAACAATCAAACACTAACACTAAAGTACTACAAAAAAAAAAAATGCACTAAAAACACCAACAACCACCAACAAAATCAAGTCTTCAACAATGCTCCTCTGTTTAGTCTAGACAATCCAATACATAAGTATACATATTATGTTCACCAGTTTGGAATTTACAAGGTCCACACACATCATTCACCTTCTTCTTCAAGAGTTATGTTTAAATTTTTTGCATAATCAATAAAAGGTCTCCATATATTCTCAAACACAATTTCCTTTGATTTTAGTATATATGTTATTCTTTCTAATGGAAGGTTTGTTAACATCTGTCTTAACCACTGAGTCACATCTGGTCTATGAGTCTTTTTCCATAATAGTGCAATACATTTTTTGGCATTAAGCAAGCTGAGGTCTATGAATGTTCTTTCACTTTTATTAAAATTATGCTTTTCTGGGTACAGACCCAACAAAAACAGTTTAGGATTCAATATGATTTGTTTTGAGATTATTTTTTCAATTGTTACCCTCACCTCTTCCCAAAACATTCTTATTAATCTACATTCCCATAAACAATGAAATAGGGTTCCTTTACTTTCCATGCATTTTGTGCATGTATCTGGTATATTTTTGTTATATCTATTTAACTCCTCCGGTGTAACATACATCCGCATTAACCATTTGAAATGTATCAATTTAAGGCGTACATTTATTGATTTGGTTTGAGCTTCTGTACAAGCCAATTCCCATTGTTCCTCTGAAATTTCAATTTGCAGATCTTCTTTCCAGTAGTTTAATCTTTTCAGTGAATTTTCACTTGAAGATAGTGTCAATGAGTTATAAAACTCTGAAATAATACCCTTTCTTTTACTATCTTTCATCATCATTTTTTCCAAGGATGAATAAATAGGTCGAGTGAGAGCTTTATTTTGATTTGATCGAATAAAGTTTCTAAGTTGAAGATATTTAAAAAAATGTGTTCTATTGAGATTAAATTTGATCCTCAGCTCTTCAAAAGACATTATGTTGTCTGCACATGGCAAATATAAATCCTGAATCTTTTGTATCCCTTTTAAATTCCATACTTTAAATACAGCGTCCGCTCTCCCTGGTTTAAAATATTGATTACCCCATATTGGACTAAATTGTGACAATAACTGTGGTTCTTTTAAATAGTTTTTAGCTTCACACCATATTTTGATCATATGCTTTACAAATGGATTTTTAACTTGTTTTTGTAATTTTTTTGCCGAATCTGAGTATATGAATATGGGAAGAGGTAAAGGTAAATTGTATGATTCCATTTCAGTCCAGTGAGGGAGATCATTTGATGAAAAATAATATGTCATAGACCTCAGTTGTGCCGACCAATAATACAACATAAAATTTGGACATTTCAGACCTCCACGATCAAATGGTAAATATAATAAAGACAAACGTAATCTAGCCCTCCTGTTGTTCCATATAAATTCCACTAACTTTTTTTTATTCTTGAGAATAGATCTAAAGGTGGTGATAAGGGAATGTATTGAAATAAATAAAGTATTTTAGGTAAAATATTACTTTTAAGTATATTGATTCTCCCGATCATCGACATTGGTAGTGACATCCATCTCTGAGTTAACTCACTGATATCTGACATTAAGGCTTCATAGTTGACACTGGCGACTGATTCTAGCTTAGGCATAATTTGGATTCCTAAATATTTAAACTGATTTACAACATTGAATTGATTTACCTCAGGGGCTGGGTAATTTCTCTGGGTCTCATTTAGCATTAATATTGAAGATTTAGTTTTATTTATTTTATATCCTGATATTTCCCCAAAATTCTTTATTAAATTCAACAAGGTTGGAATTGATTTTTTTAGATTCGACATAAACAAAATTATATCATCGGCGTACAGGGAGATTTTATGTTCTGTTGGTCCAACTTTAATTCCATATATTTGTGAATGTAAACGTATCGCTATCGCTAAAGGTTCAATTGCCATAGTAAACAGTAAAGGTGAAAGTGGCCAGCCTTGTCGACATCCTCTATTGATTTTTATTGGTTTTGAAATATTGTTATTTGTTAGGATTTCTGCTGTAGCATTATTGTATATTATTTGAACCCATTTTATGAAATTATTTCCAAGTCCAAACCTTTGTAGGACTTCAAAAAGAAAGGGCCATTCAACTCTATCAAAGGCCTTTTCGGCGTCCAATGATAGGAGAGCTGTATCCGGTGCTTCTTTATTAAAATAAATAATATTAAATAGTCTTCTTACATTATGGAAGCCTTGTCTACCCTTTATAAAGCCATTCTGATCTCGATTAATAATATTTGGTAAAATTTCTTGTATTCGTCTTGCTAAAATTTTACAGATTATCTTAAGGTCGGCGTTTAATAGGCTTATTGGTCTCATATTTTCACATTTATTAGAGGGCTTACCTGGTTTTGGCAGCAGTATAATTAAGGCATTATTTATGTATGATGGTAAATTATTATTTTGAAATGCTTCTAAAACCATTTCCAAAAAAGGTTTTATTAATTTATTCTTAAATTTTTTATAAAGGTCAACTGGAAGACCATCTGGTCCTGCACTTTTTCCTGATTTCATATTATCAATGGCTAGCCCAACTTCTTCTTGACTAATTTTAGACTCCAATATCTCCCTGTTTTCATTTGGAATACACGGTATAGATAGTTCGTTCAAAAACCCATTTAGTTTTGTTAAATCAGGTTCATTTTTGGTATCATATAATTTTTCATAGTAATCTCTAAAGGCTCTATTAATTTCTAAAGGATCTATAACTACCTGTCCGTTACTTATAATACTGGTAATTGGTGTTTTAATTTCCAATTGTTTAATCTGCCATGCTAATAATTTTCCTGATTTTTCACCTTGTTCATAAAAAGATTGTTTCAATCTTAGAAGACTCGAGGCAGCTCTATTCGCTGATTTTTTGTCGTATTCAGCTCTCAAAATCAGTAATTCATTCTCCAACCTTGGGTCACTTCCTGCATACACTTTTTCCTGAAGATTTTTTATTTTATGTTCCAATTTAGCTCTCTCCTCTCGAGTCTTCTTAGATTTTGATCCTGTATAACTAATAATATGTCCCCTAATAAAAGCTTTGAAAGCCTCCCACTTTACACATGCTGATGTTTGTGTAGTATTGATGTCAAAGAACTCGTCTATCTGTTTTTCTATATACTTGACAAATTCCTCATCCTGAAGCCATTTATGCTGAAATTGCCATCTACCTGATTCCTTTGTCAATTTTTTATCTACATATATTAGACAACAGGGTGCATGATCAGAGATCACGATGTTATCATAAAAGCAGTTTTGAATCTTGGACCTTAATTCTGTGGAAATCAAAAAATAATCAATACGTGAGAATGTCTTGTAGGTACTGGAATAACAAGAATAGGCTTTAACTTGTGGTTTCATTTCTCTCCATATATCTAACAATCTCAATTCTTTCATAAAATGATTAATAGTCATCCTACATCCAATGTGCGTACAATCCAGTCCTGTTGATCTATCCACACCTGGATTCAATGTACAATTAAAATCCCCTGCTATTATATGTTGCCCTGTAAGTGATGATAAGATGAGAAATAAATTAGCAAAGAACTTCTGATCATCTATATTGGGACCATATAAGTTCACAAGATTTATATTTTCTAATAGCAAAGAACCTTGAATGATTACATATCTTCCAAATTTGTCTCCAATTACATTTTTCACTTGAAAAGGAACTGATTTATGTATGAGAGTCATAACTCCCCTGGCTCGGGATGAAAATGAAGAGGTGAATACACTTCCCTGCCATCTACTCCTAATTCTTTTAACATCCTCCTCTATCAGATGAGTTTCTTGTAAAAACACAATTCTTGAACCCATGTCCTTTATTTTATTCATAACTTGTTTAAGTTTTTTTAAATTTTGTAGACCTCTGCAATTCCATGAAGTTAAATTAAGATTAACACTTTGGTCCATGATCAATAGAGAGTTTGGGATTACCTTGCAGTGTAAACATGCTCATACAGAGAAGCAAAAACATGAGTGGTTGAACATTCATCCTACAAACTACACACAAACAAATTTCCCCTTCCCACACTTGTGGCAAACCCCCCAAAATCAAAAGAAAAATTCTGTCTCCCGATATAGCCATCGACCGTTCCACACCCACAGGGAACAGCCTAAGCCACTCCTTCTTCATCCTCCCAATCACCCTAACTCTACTGCTTTTAATGACGTAACATTAACTCTCCTCTGTAGTTTTCCAACTTAACTCCAAAATTTTTAACAACTTTGTACATCATAGTTTTTTTTTTGTTTGTTTTGTTTTTGTTTTGTTTTTTTAATATATAATACAATCTATATTTTGTAAACTTACTATTTACTTCAAGTCAGTCAGATGCCTGTGCAAATGCTTAATTATTCTACCTTATATTTTGTTCATGCTTAGCTCCCACCAGTCTCTTCTTCTTCTTTGATCTTCTTGATGAACTCCTGCGCCTCCTCTGGGGTCTTGAAGATGTGGGTTCTGCCCTCATACGTGGTCAGCAGTCTCGCAGGATAGATTACACCATGACGAATCCCAAGGTTGCGCAGCTCCTTACGTACGGGATCAAACTGCTTCCTCAATTGCTGGATTCCTGTGGCCAAATCTGGGTAGAACCGCACCTGCTGGTCCTGGTGTTTAATCTCTCCTTTAGCACGTGCAGCGTTGAAGATCTTCATCCTGTCTCTGTTGCTAAGAAACTTCATAATTAAGGTCCTCGGCGGTCCCTTATCTCTCCGTGGGCCAATACGATGTGCTTTTTCCAGAACCACTGCTGATTGCAACTCCTCGCTGCCCAGCACCTCCGGAATCCACTTTTCCAGAAAGGAACATACGTCCCGACCTTCTGATTCCTCTGGAAGACCCACCAGCCTCAAATTATTCTGTCTCGACCGAGATTCCAAATCCAAAATATTATCTTCCAGAGATTTATTTTTTTTTTCCAAAGTGCGCACCGTTTATTGAAGACGGGTGACGTCATCTTCAGCACTAGCGAGACGGAGCTCCATCTGCGCCGTTCGTTCTACACAGTCACCCAATTCCTTTCTTATTCCTTCCAACGCTGTCATAATCCCATCAAATCTAGAGGAAAAGTCCGCTCTCATTGAACTCATGGCAGCCATCAGCGCATCTGCGCCATTCCCCGCAGATATCGCACCGTTGCCAGCCTCCTCCGCCATATATGGAGTTTTGTTTGCTGCGTCACAGACCTGAAAGTCCGTTAATTTGGACTGTTTCGGCGGCTCGCTTTTTCCTTTTCCTGGTTTTCCAGCCTTAGGCTTCGCCGACATATCCTCGCCCAAATGCTGGGATACGTTCTGTCCCAAATGAGAGAGTTATTTGCCGATTTTTTTTCTCCAGGAGCAGAGCAGAGCGAGACACGTCCGTCCTACGTGGCAGCCATAACCGGAAGTCCTGAATTTCTTTTTGCTTTTACTTTTACTTAAGTTGTGATTTCAGGACTTTATCGTGCATGGTTTTGAGTTACCAGATGGACTGAAATGCTGTTTTCACCACTACAATCTTTACACTTGACACAGCATGAATTAAGTCATTGGCCAGACATAAACTGAGACCATCTGACAGGATGCGTGTTCAGATACATCCTGTTTACCCGCTGAAGATTAACAGTTAGCAATCTCACACACAGTCGCTAAAGCTCTGCTGTTGTAACCAGCCGGCCCATCTCCACAGGTATGTGTCGGTGTGCTCATAGTGCACAGGCATCTGGCCGGGCTCACTCTGACAGCGGCTTGTGTCTGGACTTGCTAGCATCACATAAAAGCTGGACCAAACCCATGAACCAAATAATGGAGGAGCTGGGAGGCACCAGCGCTGACAAGGACAGCGCATCTGAGGTAACAACCTCCTCACTCTGTTGCACACACACACACACACACTACACACACATCCTCAAATTTTTAGAGCACTTTTACATCTCTCAGAGCCCCTGCATTTTTTGGATGTTATGCAAAAATATGTGTTAGGCTTATATAATTGAGTCTGAGTGTTTCAAATTGCATTTCTCGTCTGTAGAGACAAAATGTTGAGATGAATAATGTGGTGCAGTGCAGATACTTAAATTTTTTAAACAGTCTTTGCGCAAGAAGAGCATCTGAGCCTAGAGAGAATGACTGAATGCTGCAACGTCTTGAATTAGCAACAATAACCTCAGCTTTTCGGCACACACAAAGACACACAGGCACATCACAAACAGAAGAGGGAGTGACAGATCAGAGGAGGCGGCAGCACGGTGACGGACGGGTTGCGTTAGGCCGTGCAGTCAAATACGCAGCATCAGTACAAATACAGATTCAGTGTTTGTATTGAACTGCTGCATTATTGATTATGAGTTATCAATTATGGATGATGGTACCCTCAGAGGCTACAGAGTCCAGCATCACAAAGAGATGTTGTGCAGATGGGTTGAACTACTGTACACAATCTAACTTAGTTCAGCTGTTTCTACCTCCCTGCTTTATAATTGATATTTACAAATCAATTATTGATATTGATGATTATCGGGGGAATGAAAGACTGCTACGTGCTGTGGATCCATATAGGTTCTCTTATACACAGCTGGCAAATCTGCTGCAACCTGCAGCACAACTTGGGCCTTACTTTCATGCTTTGGAATTATTATAAAACTGTTAAAGTAACATTTAGTAGCTGAGGTCTCTAAGCACAATTAAGATCACAAATGTGAAGAGGTCTGAAGTTCTGGATTCAGCAAGTCCAAGTCCAGTCCCATATTTCTTCCAGCCACTCACTAACACAGCTGATTCTGATAAGCTCTGCAGTCAGGTGGATCAGCTTATTACTTCCACTTTTGAGAGCTGTGATTATCAGAATCAGCTTTGTAAGTGAATTGCTGGAACAAGTAAAGCTACGGTCACAAATACCCTTACGAATGGCTATGAACATCGTACGAACGATTTTTGGATCATTTTGTCTGGCCTTCTTAAGGCAGCCATAGGAGAATCCAGCATTTGTAGACCCTACGTAGGTTTGTGGCCACGTCAATGGTCTTGTCCAAGATTTCTACGAACACCCCACAAAAAACCCTCATTGTAGAGCGGCTGTACGAATGCCATAGGAACAACATAAGAACTACACAAGATGTTGGCTGTAAGTATGCTTCAAGAACACTTTAAGTTGTTCTTGAGGGCCCCTTACAGCGGTCGTAGGAAACACCATACAAATTCCCGTTTGTACGGAGATTCGTACAGCGTGTGTAAGGTGGTAGTGAGGTGCTCATAAGGTGGAAGTGCGTCATCCGTGTGACATTTGTGCCGACAAAATGTGCCAAAAGTCACAAGATCTTCCTACCAACAACTTGAGAGTGCTGTGAGTTGCACAAAAATTTTCATAAGATGGCAGCAAGTATGTCATAGGAAGATCCCAAGGCACCCTTACGAAGAACACAGGAACTCTAGGGCTATTGTACGACAGAAAAGCACGTCATTTGTCAAGAATGACTCAAGTTGCGCTTGCGAATTGAACGGCAGCTGTAAGAAACTATGACCCCCTCCATGAATGTCTGCGAACCGGACCGTAACGCACCCACCCGCCCAATAACTACCTCAGCTGTTGGCACAGAAATACTGGCACACCAACAGTAATACATTTGCTGCTGTATGTCTCTGCACTTTACTGCAACCATCTGCACAAATGTCATATGTGCTGCTGTCTGTCATTGCAACATTGATCACGTGCAGTCCTGTCACCGTCTGCACCTACACTACCACATTGAACTTGGTACTACAAGTATTACTGCTCTATTTTTCTGTATATAAGATTGCTGGGTCTCATCGTTTATCATTTACCTTTATTTGCACTATGGGAGGTCTGGATCTATCTTTTGCCGACATTTGTACTACGGGTAGCATTACTGTACATAGACTGCTGTTGTTGTTTTTCAAACCTTATTCCTTTTTCTTTTTTATATTGTGCACACCACTGAAGAGAGAGAGAAACACCATTTCAATTGTCCTGTATGTCCTGTACGTATAGTAGTATTGACAAATAAAATCTTTGAATCTTTGAACTCCAGAATTCGTAGGAACTGGGAGATTCTTACGAACCCATCGTTCATAAGAATCTTTGTGACCGTAGCTTAAGGGACTGGACTTTGATTTGCTGAATCCAGAATTTTCCACTTCTGCAAATGTGTGTTCATATAAAAAAAGAGAAGTGATCGTGTTTTCTCATAAGTTTATTTATGTATGTATTTAAATATTTATGTTGTTTTTCATCCTTGTTCCTTCTTGTTTTGAATGTTGCGCACACCACTAAGAGAGAGAGGAACAGCATTTTACTTCCCCTGTACGTCCTGTATGTACAGAAGTATTTACAAATAAAAATCCTTGAATTTATTTATTTACTTTTTCAATATTAAAATGATTTGTTTAATGCTAGAGCAGTGTTGTTTTAGTTCAGTTTTTACATTTAATGCAAAGCTTTAGTTTAGCCTTCATTATCTTTGTAGACTTTCATTATTATTATTTTTAGTAGAAGTAGAAATGCATGTCAGATTTTTTACACAGTCAGCATAATATTACCACTACTACCACTTCTAATAATGGACTAAGATTAAAAATGTTTTCATTTTTCAAGCATATTTAATTCATTATTATCAATCAGTACTAGTAATCAATCAGTATTATCAATATAATATAACATTAAAAATGTTTTTATTAACTGTAATAACGTAAAGATGGAATTAGGGTTATATGATCTGAAGCAGTTGTTTTTAAACAGAGCCATAAACCCTGTTTTAACAGAATAAAATTAATTGGTGTGAAATAAAATAGTAGAATAAAAAATCATTAGACAAGGTACTGTATACACAAAGCACTGCACTATGGGTATTGGAGCTATAAAGGGAATTTCAGTGTTCACACTAATAAATTAATATCTAATATTTTTTGTAGTTTTTAACTGCCACTGATAAATGTAATCTTTCTGGTAGGTTTCACTTAACTTAAGAAATATGGGATTCACTGAGTCTCCTATAACTGCAGAGATCTAAGACTTTTCCAGATTGACATTGTTTTATCACAGTTATAGCAGAAAGTGACATTTTACACACATATACGGATCACTTCTTTGTGTTTCTTGCAGCTAGGTTTCCGCCACAAATCTATTTTTGTGATTTTGTGTGTAAATAAGAATAAGCATATGAGATGAGGTTTTATGTCAATGAAAATAGTTTTACTGACACTTTGTCAGTGGTTTTATTTACAATTTACTTTATATGATTTTACTTGAAAAACATAATGTATACTACTCACAAAAAATTAGGGATATTTGGCTTTCGGGTAAAATTTATGGAAAATGTAAAAAGTTCACACTACAGAGATATTATATCGTGAAAGTAGGGCATTTAAGAAGAAGCATGCAATAGTGATTTTCTCATCTCAAACAATTTATTGAAACAAATGCCAACAACAGTGGTGGGTATACCACAACAAAAAATGTCAGCGTCTCAATAACTTGTCATGTGCCCTTGAGCATCAATTACAGCTTGACAACGTCTCATGCTGTTCACAAGTCGACTTATGGTCTGCTGAGACATGGCATTCCACTCTTCTTGAAGGGCGGCCCTCAGGTCATTGAGATTGTGGAGTACAGGGTTACGAGCCTCTACAAGGCGACTCAGGTGATCCCCTAGGTTTTCTATGGGATTCAGGTCTGGAGAAAGTGCAGGCCACTCCATTTGAGGTTCCCCAGCCTCCAGCAGCAATTCCCTAATGATGTGACCTCGATGAGCTGGAGCATTGTCGTCCACGAAGATGAAATTAGGCCTGTGTTGTTCATGCAGGGGCAAAATGACTGGATTAATGATGTTATTCAGGTGGTATCGGCTTGTCACTGTACCATTCACAAGGTGTAGGGCAGTTCTGTATTGACTAGTCACACCTGCCCAGACTGTAACATGGTGACAGCAGTGGCTGATGCATAGCACTCTCCTTGATGTCTCCAACATTGTTGGTGGCCATCATTTCTGCTTAACGTGAATCAACTTTCATCAGAGAACAACACTGAGGCCCACTGGTCCCTTGTCCAGCGTAAATGCTCCCTGGCCCATGCAAATGATGATCCCTGTGCCTGATGGTGTGGTCAGGTACCCTTGCAGGTCATCTAGCACGCAGACCATGCTGATGTAAATGGTTTCAAATGGTCTGACGTGACACTTGGGTGCCTCTTACCTCCCTTAAATGTTCCTGGAGTTGAGTGGTATTCATCATCTGGTTCCACAGGGCACTGTTCACAATGAAGCGGTCATCAGCGTGGGATGTGGCTAAAGGACGCCCACTTCTATGCCTTTCTGTGACTCTTCCAGTCTCTCTGTATCTCTGTTGCAACCTGCTGATGACACTCTGTGACACTCTAAGCTCAGTGGCCACTTCCCTCTGAGAACATCCTGTATGAAGCCTCACAATGGCGAGGTACTGTTGATCAATTGTTAGGCATTGTTTTGGTCTCATGATGTCAAAATGTGAACAGCATGATGAAGAGGACTGTTTTCCATCCATCCATCCATCCATCTTCTTCCGCTTAATCCTTTTCGGGTATCAATTCTAATTGAACCAGAAAATATACTGGTTGATTCATGGATCAAACACCTGTTGTGAATTTTGCCGTTAAGTACCTTGTTAGAGAGCAACAAGTTATGCAAAAAGTACTGAAACACTGAATAGTTGGACATGTGCATTCAAAGGGTTAGAGAAGGTCAACTTAAGTTTACCTGTAAAGGTTATAGTGCATTTTAGGTGCATCCTGAAGTTTCACCTGAAAGTCGAACATCCCTAACTTTTGTGAGTAGTGTACATTGTACTGTATGAAATATGTATGGAGTATGGAGTATCGGGTTTGTTGTTGTTACGAGCTATCTAGTCTCTATACAACCGTTGTGAGAGTTTGGTTCATATTGCCAACACTCGGTCGGACTCATTCCCAGTGAGAGTTGGACTCCGCCAGGGCTGCCCTTTGTCACTAATCCTGTTCATAATTTTTATTGACAGGATTTCAAGGCGCAGCCAAGGATCGGATGGTGTCATGCTTGGTGACCACAGGATCTCATCTCTGTTGTTTGCAGATGATGTTGTCCTGTTGGTTTCATCCAGCAATGACATACATGATATACAGGTCTTACTGGGATGGTTTGCTGCTGAATATGAAGCGGCTGGGATGAGAATCAGCACCTCCGAGTCCATGATCCTCAGCCGGAAAAAGGTGGATTGTCCTCTCCGGGATGGGGATAAGCTCCTCCCCCAAATGAAGGACTTTAAGTATCTCGGGGTCTTATTCACGAGTGAAGGGAGAGTGGAGCGAGAGATTGACAGATGGATTGGAGCAGCATCTGCAGTGATGCGGACGTTGTATTGGTCTGTTGTGGTGAACAGAGAGCTAAGCTCTAAGGCAAAGCTGTCGATTTACCGGTCAATCTACATTCCTATCCTCACCTATGGTCACGAGCTTTGGGTAGTGACCGAAAGAATGAGATCGCGGATACAAGCGGCTGAAATTATTTTTTTTCGTAGGATTGCTGGACTCACCCTCAGAGATAGGGTGAGGAGCTCAGTCATCTGGCAGAGGCTCAGAGTAGAACCGCTGCTCCTCCACATTGAAAGGAGCCAGTTGAGGTGATTTGGGCATCTGATCAGGACGCCTCCTGGACGCCTCCCACTTGAGGTGTTTTAGGCAAGTCCCATTGGGAGTTGACCCCAGGGGAGACCCTGGACTTGCTGGAGAGACTACGTCTCCCAGTTGGTCTGGGAACGCCTTGGTATCCTCTCTGAAGAGCTAGAGCAGGTGGCTGGGGAGAGGGAGGTCTGGGCTTCTCTGCTTGGCCTGCTGCCTAACGTGACCCGGACCTCCGGAAAAGCGGTAGAAGATGGATGGATGGATGGATGGATGGACACACAAATCTTCAGTAAAGTTAGTACACCAAGTACACTCCATGGTTTTCATAACTTGGAATATTATAGTAGCAATATTAGCATGATATCTGTAAAAATATAATACTAATCATATTAATCTAATTTGTGTGTGTGTGCACGTGTTGTAATGGAATTTTTAATGTTTAATGCTCATTCAGTATTTATCCTTGGCTATAAAATTTTAGCTATTTTGTGATGCTCAAGGAAAACTCATTGTCTGTACAGGACAAATACGTAAGTGGGAAGGTATGATGACCTTCTCTGAGAGTGGCTCCATGTTGTTGGCGACTATCTTTAGGCTGTTATCAGGATAAGAAAGTCAGAGTGAAGCCTGTTTATAAAAAAAAAAAGAAAAAATGCTCACATTGTTGGGATTTTGAGCTTTTGGTCATTGCTGCTTGCTCTGTGTTGACTGCTCCTCTGCAGACATAATAAACTCACAAAAAGCCAGCTCTGGTGTACATGTACTCTTAACTGACTGTAAAAAATGAGCAAGAAAACCGGCACATAATATGTATATATCAGTCAGCTTATTTAAATATGGCTCTTGCCAATATTGTGATGTTGCAACTCCCTGATTAGTACAAACGTTTAAGCAACATTAACCTTAATCAGTTCTACGCTCTATGTGCTTTCAACCAAAACACTCCAACAAAAGCATTTTGTTATTTCAAAAGCAAAGGGAGGAAATCCGTATTAAATTTATTAACGAATAAGTTCTCAGTAGTACAGCAAGCAAAATTTGACTTTATTAAAAAGCTTTTAATATTTGTCTGTTGCTCTTTCATGGTTTGCCTTAATGCCTTTCTCATGTAAAATGCTTCACACAAGACTAAACACCGAGGTCAGGCGAGCAGCTTTATTTGTACAGCACCCTACAACAACACATAAATCTGTCTCACTTGGCCTTGGCATTTCATTTTCTTTCTTATCCTTGTTGATTCACACAGAATACAGCATAGTGGATGATTCCATACTAAACCCTTACTACACTTGAAAGGTATATTTTAGTACAGATTATAGTTTGAATTTAGTCAGCTGGTTGACTTCTGTATTCTGAATCTGACCACTCGAATTTCTGTTTCGTTTGAATGTTCCTGTGTTTCTGGATGTTCATGGAACTCAGTCATTAGTCACAATCAATTCATCTAATACAGTCACATTACTATGTTATATATACTGTATAGTTTACTGAGAAAAAAATCTTTATTTCTTTATATTTTGCTTTCAAGCAGCCAGACTTTCTTGTACTTTTTAATGTAGCTGTAAGCAATAGTTCGCCAGGATTTGTCAATATCTTTTAACATTTTTTTCTTTGGGCTCTGGCTGCTTTTCCACTCATTTTCAGTCTAGTCCTTGTACCTGATCATGAAGGACAAAAGAAGAAAAACAACAACAAACTATACATATCTACAGCAGATGAACAGTATCTGAAAATCATGGAATTAAGAAACGGGAAAAAAAAAAAAAAATCCAGCAAAGACCTTACAGGACATGAGAGATTCACCTGGACCATCTACTGTTGGCCGAAGCCTCGTCAGAATGGTCTAAATGGAAGAGTGGCTGTCAATAAGCCAATCTTCAAGAAGGGTACTAGGGAGAAAAGGCTGAGATATGCCAAAATGCACAAAAACTGGAGTGAAAAATCAGTGGCAAGGTCTCATGAACTGAAGAATCCAAATATGACACGTGGGATACTTATCCAAAGAAGAGCTATGGAACGTTCTTCAAGAAACCCAGAGAACTATTCCTGAAGACTACTTAAAGAAAATACAAGAAAGCTTGCCTAAATGATTTCAGGCTGTGTTGAAGAATAAAGATGGTCATACCAAATATTCATTCATTCATTCATTCATTCATTTTTTATTTTTGTCGGATCATAACAAGACAAAAAAGAAAAGGAAAGAGAAAAAGACATTGACTTTCAAGCTTGTTAAAATTGTACACAAACTCTGAATTCATATGGATGCATAAATTGCTGCAACTACAGTTCATGTCCATAAGTATTTGGACACCGACACAAAACTTTACTCATTTACCAAAACATATTCAAGATACAGCTGTAGGCTTAAAGCGCAGACTCTCATTTTTAATTTGAGGATATTCACATTTAAGATTTAGGAATTGCAACTATTTTTATACAGAATCTCCTCATTTTAGGGGTTCAAAAGTAAATGGAAAAATTAACATTACCATAAATAAAATGTCCATTTTTAATACTTTGTTGAGAATCCTTGGCAGACAGTGACTGCCTGAAGTCTGGAACCCATAGACGTCACCAAACTCTGAGTTTCCTCTTTTGCGCTGCTTTGCCAGGCCTTTACTGCAGCTGTCTTCAGTTGTTGCTTGTTTGTAGGTCTTTCTGCCTTAAGTTTTGTCTTAACCAAGTGAAATGCTGCTCGATCAGGTTGAGATCTGGTGACTGACTCGGCCATTGCAGAATATTCCAGTTCTTTGCTTTAAAAAACTCCTGGGTTGCTTTCCCAGTATGTTTTTGGTCATTGTCCATCTGTCCTGCAAATCCAAGCCAACTTTATTTCTAAAGCACTTTAAAAACAGCTACTGCTGATACAAAGTGCTGTACATCAGGAATAGATAAAATGTGAAGGACAAGAAAAACAATAAAATGCAACTAAAAAAGTATAAAACAAAACAGGCAAAAATGACAATCATATAATAAAAGCAATAAAACAAGTAAAATCAATGTTTCATGCTGGGTTGAAGGCCAAGGAGTAAAAATGAGTTTTAAGATGAGTTTTAAAAATGGACACTGAAGGAGCCTGTCTAATAGGCAAAGGGAGACTGTTCCACAGTTTAGGAGCAGCAACAGAAAAAGCTCTGTCCCCTGTGAGCTTCCTCTTTGATCTCGGTATCTCCAGGAGCAGCAGATCAGCTGACTTGAGAGACTGAGCAGAAGTATAAAAGTGAAGATGCTCAGAGAGGTAAGGCGGGGCAAGGCCATTTAATGATTTAAAAACAAATAAAAGAATTTTAAAATGAACCCTAAAATGCACAGGCAGCCAGTGAAGGGAAGCTAGAATGGGTGTAATGTGGTCCCTTTTACGTGTTCCAGTTAAGACATGCAGTAGCATTCTGAACCAACTGGAGATGTGAGAGGGAAGACTGGCTGACTCCAAAATAAAGTGCATTACTGTAATCCAGCCAACATGTGATGAAGGTATGGATTACTGTTTCAAAGTGCTGCTTTGAAAGGATGGGGTTAACCTTTGCCAATTGCCTTTAAATGAAAAAAGCTACACTTCACTACTGTAGCAATTTGATGGTCTAATTTAAAATCACTGTCCATCTTAAAACCCAAATTAGTAACAGTAGTTTTGACAAACCCTGCCAAGGGGCCCAGGTCAACAGGGGGGACTCACAGGAGCCACTGGGTCCAAATCTCCTTAGGGACCCTGCTCCAAAAGAGCAGGGGCCCTAAAATTGAGCCCTGTGGGACCCCACATGACAGGGAAGCAGAGGAGGATTCAGAGTCAGCAAGGTTTACACACATGGTTCTATCAGTTAAACAGGACCTGAACCATTCCAATGCAGTGTCAGAAATACCCACAAGATGCTGCAGGCAAGAAATTAAAGTGTCATGGTCCGCTGTATCAAAAGCGGCAGTTAGGTCTAGCAGAACAAGAACCACATAATCACCGGAATCAGACATCAAAAGGATGTCATTAAAAACCCTTAATAATGCTGACTCTGTACTATGTAGAGTTTTAAAACCAGACTGGAACACCTCCAGGATATCATGTTCATCCAAAAAAGCCTTCAACTGGAAACAATTTTCTCCAATATTTTTGAAATAAAAGGCAGCTTGGAGATTGGCCTAAAATTAGCCAACACAGTGTAGTCAGTACCAGATTTCTTAATCAGAGGTTTAATTCCTGTATGCTTAAAATTTTCAAGAACCACACCAGAAGATAAACTGTTGTTTAAAATCATTAAAACTGATTGACCTATGCTAGGAAAGACTTCTTTAAAAAAATCGAGGAGGGACAGCATCACAAGGCTAACCTGAGGGCTTAATATGATCAACCACATCCTGTAATTGTTGCAGGGTCACAGGCTCAAACTGATTGAAAACAGTTGGGATGAGAGCCCTAATGGTGGTGACCTTATCAATAAAAAATGTCAAAAGTCATTGCATGTTACAGATGAAGTGCCATCCAATCAACTTTGCTGCATTTGGCTGAATCTGAGCAGACAGTATATCTCCATACACTTCAGAATTCATCCTGCTGCTTCTGTCACATCATGAATAAACACTAGTGACCCAGTGCAATTGGAAGTCATGCATTCCCATGCATCACACTGCCACCACCATGTTTTACAGAAGAAGTGGTGTGCTTTGGTTCCTAACCTTCTCCATACTTTTGTCTTCCCATCATTCTAGTACAGGTTGATCTTGGTTTCATCTGTCCAAAGAATGCTGTTCCAGAACTGGGCTGGCTTCTTTAGATGTTATTTGGCAAAGTTTAATCTGGCCTTTCTATTTTCGAGGCTGAATGCTGGTTTGCACCTTGTGGTGAACCCTCTGTATTATTTGCTCTCATGAATTCTTCTCTTTATGGTACACTTAGCTACTGACTCCACCTACTTCCTGGAGAGTGTTCTTGACTTGGGTGAATGTTGTGAGGAGGTTTTTCTTCACTGTGGAAGGGATCCTGTGATCACAACTACCATTGTCTTCTGTGGACTTTCAGGCCTTTTTGAGCTCCCAAGCTCACCAGTGCACTCCTTTTTTTCTCAGAATGTACCAAACTGTTGATTTGACCACTGTTAACATTTCCACCATCTCTGTGATGGATTTCTTCTTTTTTTCAGCCTAAGGATGGTCTGTTTCACTGCTACTGAGAGCTCCTTTGACTGCATGTTTGGGTTCACAGCAACAGCTTCCAAATGCAAATGCCACACCTAGAATTAACTCCAGATCATTTATCTGCTTGATGAATGATGGATTAAGGAAGGAATAGCCCATGCAGCCCATGAAATACAGTAGCTTTTGAGTCAATTGTTCAATTACTTTTGAGCCCCTGAAATAAGGAGTTTTTGTATAAAAATGGTTGCAATTCCTAAACCGTTCCCCCAGTTTGGATGTGAATACCCTCAAATTAAAGCTGACAGTCTGCACTTTAAGCCCATATTGATTATACAACTATCTTGAATATGTTCTGGTAAACAACTAACATAACAAAACTTGAATGAAGACATTAAAAAGCTTACCTGAGTCCGTATAGTACTGTCCCATCAGGGTGGAGTCGTATCATTCTATTTTTGACTGTGACACCGTGAACAAAGGACTTCTTGTCATTAAGGAAGTAGGTATCGGGGACCCACAGCTGATCAGCCACTCGGTTATCCAGAGTCAGGTTGTACCCGATCTCAGAGTAGGACAAGCGTTTGTCCCGCCATGCTTGTTGGAAATACATCGTCAGAGTGTAGTCCTAGAGGCAAAGAGTGGATCAATTTCAATAAAGTGCAACATTTCAAGGCCAAAGTCACACTAAGCAATGCTATAAATGAAATGTACTTATACGTATATGAGAATCAGTTTTATTTTCAGCTGGTGAATACATTAAGCACACACAGACATTGGACCTCATGCAAGAACTGTTAGTACTACCAGATTTGTTTGTAAATGTGACGCACGATCAATTTATGTGAGCTTTTGGGATTCACCAATTGTTTAGTATTTAGAAATTTAGTACATTTACTAACAAAATTGCAAGTGGTCCAGACCAGCTGTAAGAGTTAAGTGTTAATAGTTTGCTGTTATTCTAACCTTAGTTTTCACTGAACGTCTCTATATTTTATTAGTCTGAATCAAGTATCGTGTGTAAATCGTATAAACTTAACAATTAGTCAACAAGATTTTATACTTTGATTCAAGTTATAATTAAAATTGAAATATAGCTAAAAGTAATTAAAAGCAGTAGCTGCCAGACTGCCATGTTGCCGGGGTGCGCACGGCTTCCTATAACAGGGAACAGTGTAGTGAGGTGTCTCGGGCAAAGTAATGGTGAGCTGTTAGCACAACTGATAAGTGATATCAGTTATCACAATGCCAGACACATGGATATCATTCTGAGTTTTACTGCTTTCCTATGGGGTGTGGGGTTTGCTTCTGGATTAGAGTGCAGCAGGGGCCGCAGTGATTTTATTTACCCAGAATAAACTCAGACTTTATTGTGAAAATAAGAAAAGTCAGTTTTTTTTTACCCATCTTTTATACACACATTTTAACCCCAAATTGCTGAAATGTGTCGTACTGCTCAGCACTGTGGAGCATTTTCCGTACAGTGTGCACCAATGGCACACTTGACCAAAGTGCACTGTGCTAAACTGTCTTCATGTCACAGGAACATCTGCAGCAAACACACACAAATATTTCCCATAATCTGATGTTTCCGTCATTTTTGCTGGTCCTCTGATACCACTGCTGATGCTATTTAAATGTGTGTGGGGGGGGGGGGGGGGAGTCTCAGAAAGGAGACCTTCAGTTTTGCTGAAAGGTTTTCATTTCACATGAACACGAGTTCACTTACACATGGGTGTAATTCACCATTTTTATGTACGCTGTTGACACATGTCTGGAGGACGTACTGTATGACCGTTTGTTAAATCAGGAGTGGCTCATTAGTTCTAACATGGCTTACTAACAAAATACACCTGATTTACACATACTAATAATAACATGTTCTTGCATGAGGCCCATTGTCTCCCATGCTCACGTGTGCATGACTTCATAACTCCAAAGACAGATAGGCCTGTATTACAATGATGTAGTCAGCAGTCTATTGTCTATGGTGCAGAGTGCATTTATGGGTGTGTCCATTTCACTGTTACAGCAGCACAAAAATGTTTCTGCACCTGGCAGAAAGCGAGAAAGGGCTGTTCTAATGCTCTTAATTATTCAGAAGTGTGCTTTGGGCATACAATAATTGGCTAACATGCAGTAAACCAATTGTTGCCTTTGCTGTCATTCTCTTTAATAAACAGGGCACAAGATCTAAGGTGTAAAACTAATATGACAGCATTTAAAAGGGAAGATAAATCTGTTTTGCTCTGATTTGCTCTAAAATTAACAACAGACACTGTGGGGGGTCCCCTGTTCAACACAAAGCAGATTCATGTGACACCAGAGATGGGAGAATACACTGAGGAAAGGGCCCAGCAGACCCACGGTGGCTGTCCTCAGTGATTCATGAGCTGTAGTCTTGGCCTGAATATAAATATTCCCTCTGCCGAGTGCAAAATTGTTGCATTTTAACAAAAAAAAAAAATACTGTTGGGACAACCATGGATGGGATCAAATAAATCCTGCTTCGATTAGGCTACACTTTGATTTTGAATTATCCTGTTAAAAGAATGTCAGGGAATGATCAGAGAAATAATGAAACACTCAGATAGGTTTGATGACTGATAAGTCATCGATATATTCCGTGTGTGCAGATTTTAGCAGACATGCTCTACATCTGGCCAGGTGACAGCTGTTTCGTGGTGCATGTCACATACCAGTCCTGCTGCGCAACAACAAGGTAAAGTTTGCTGGTTAAATTTTACAAAAAGAGTGACCCACATTCCGATCATTTAAGGAGAAGATAAATAAATAAATGCATACTTAATGTATGTACTTGTCCTCTCACTTTACAGTTAGAACTGAAAAGGTAAATGAGAAAAAAGCCATTCAGTCTTTTATCACCTGAAACTCAAAAGGACAGATCAGGTAATGACAGATTGTATTTAAAATCTGTCATTACCTGATCTGTCCATTAAAAATTAACAGAAAAAAATTATTTAAAATTTGTCCATAAAAATAAAGGACACTGAAAAATTTTAGCACCGGTGTTGGAACAGTCATACATCTGCACACATACCTTTTAAACACGCTGCTGAAATAGTGGTTGATAATGTGCTGCTGACTTTAGACCTGGTTTTTGTTGCTCAAAGGCACACTGATAGAGAATGCAGCATAATACAAATGTGCCGAACTTTGCCCCGAGCCTCACCCACTTCAAATAAGTCCACTCCTACAAGCGTAAACCACATGCATAGTCATTCACTAATTAGGTGGTAAGGGCATACAGCAGAAAAACAGACAATGCGCTGACAGAAACTAAAGATTCCACCAGTGCAAGGTGGGAAACGTGGCACAAATTCACACTTTGGATCATCGTAATAGGGCCCATAGTACTGTACAGATTTTCCATAGTGAGGTCGTCAGCCAAGAAGTTGTTCGTGGCCTGAAATGCCACAGCATGTACTTGAGGCTATGGTGGCCAGGGGGGTTAATATTCAGCTATCCTCACATTCAATGACTCTTAGGCCATAGCCAGAAATTTCTCAGGTGCCTGACAATTGTTTTGTGTTTAAAATACCTGCTTCCACTTGAACGAATGAAGCCATGTTCTACATTATGCTGCAGAATGCCAGTTGACATCAGTAGCTGGCTCTTCCTCCCACTTCTTGCATAATAAACAATAAGAGCTACCACGTTTTTCAGGTTTAACCTTAGTGAAAGAAAAAAATGTATCATTTGTACAGTTGCTTTTACACATGCCCAGAGATGTAGCAGTAAACCACACCTCCTCCTCCTCCTCCTCCTCTCCTTCTCCCTGTCTCTATTCTGCTTCTCACCCTTAAAAAAGACTCACACCCACACAACCACAGTGAAACACAGCACTGCAGTCGGGTCTGCTTGGTTACAGTGTATTGCAGTGCAATCAGTGAGTGGGAAAACAAATTTAAAAAATACGCTCCGTGAAACAAGGCCCTTGAGCTTTTACTCCAAGCAGCCATCATCATCATCACTTATCACTGTTTCTATGCTTCCAAGCTTTTTTTTTTTCTATATCATCACACATTGGCATGACACAGCAAAGCATTTGCCGCTTTCTCTCCTAAACTCTCATCATTCATTGCATGCAGTGTGAGCGACCAAAACATTGTGCAAAAAGGGCATCTAAAAATACATGTGCTGCTGCCATGTTGATTCTTTCAGGAATGAAAAGTCAAGCGAGGACAGCTTCATCCTTATCCTGTTTTACAAGAGTTTCCACTGAACCCTCCGTGCACACTCGCTCCCTCTCTGTCTCATTATCAGCTTGTCGATCGGATATCTCTATCACCTTTGGGATTGTTAGCTTCTGCCTGCTGGCTCCATGTACATCACCAGCTGAGGCAACACTGCAATACATCTGTCTTTGGTAGCATCGTTTGCCACATTGATCAAAGAAACACAGAGAGACAAGATGGCAGAAAAATAGTGCAACCATCAGCAACAAGAAATAATGTTAACTGTGTCCCAGTGGTAAAAGCCTGTGCAACATGAGTGCTGCTTGGACAGGAAGCAGAAAATATGTGTTAATACGGAGCCACAAACTTATGCAGTAAGAGGGGATTCAACATTTTTGACCTTTATCAAGGTCATGAGTGCAGCTCCTTGAGCGGCCACTTGGGTTTTGCTCCAGAAGTGAGTACTCAGTGTTAAAGTGGCTACACGAGATTTCCCAGTGCAGCAGCCCAGCATTTCAAGGGGTACTGAAGTAGACATATTTGTTAATCTTGTTGCCTAAAATTGGTGACTAAAACCCACCTCTGAGACTGCAGCATCAGTAGTAAAGAATGAGCAAAGGTTTTTTTTTTTATTATTTGTTTATAAGATGTCTAATTGCTCCATTTCACCATCTTACACATGAAGAGAGGTGGTACATCTAAAACTCTGGAATAAAAAATATATAATAACAATAATAATAATAATAGCATCTCAAAAAGCTCCAGCTGTCTCAAAAACTACAAATCCTCAAACACAGTCAAATTGTCCCGATCTTAAATGGGAATTTTCTTAATGTTGGTGGCATGTCGTTTACATACATTTAAGTGTCTTCTGGTGACCTTTTCTTGGAAAAAAGTTGGTTTGGGGATGAACCCAATAAGTGCTTCCAGGCCATGAAGTTGTTTTTTTTAATTTATGAAGTCACGCAAGCTATGACAAGACCAACTTGAATCCATTCTTGAAGTCAAGATGGCCACACCCATGCACCAGGTATCGACCGGGATTTAAACTGTATCATTTATCAGCACGTTGCTCTTTTATACTGTACGTCTCTTCTCCTCGGTTGTATACACAGTACTGCCCAACTTCTATCTGTGAATATACCACTAGGGTGTTTTTATATCCGCGGATTTCAGCTTACCGTGTTGTTTTCAGTGGGCGATGCTAGCAATAGCTAAGGGTTAACTGGCTTGTAGTGTTGTAGTGCTTTTTCAAGGTCTCGGGCTCATCTCGGAATGGGAATCATTTTTACTCCGTCTCTTGGGAAAAAGTGGAATCAGAATTTTAAATAAAGACCTTGTTTATTTGTCCACATAATTGGTTGCACAGAAATATTCCCCTTAAATGTAACAATAAACTGATCAGCAGGTTTGATTTGATGTCATCACTAACAGTCGCAGCAAACAAAGGAACCGGAGGAGGGGAGATGGAACTTTTGAGAACTTGTGGACATTTCATGTTTGCGTTAATTACAGACAGTTGAGGATGTCTGAGTCAATTGAAGATGGCTGTTTTGATTTCAGGACCTTTGTATTTACTCAGAAGGAATATAGATACAGTGGTGAAAAAATTAGGACACCCTGTATAAGCCTGTGTGGTTTTTTTTTTACATATTTGGACATATGGATATTTAATATCAATGTTAAAAAATACTGGGAGATTCATGTAATACAACTAAACAATTAAAAATGAATTAAAGACTTTTTTCAAATTTTCCGTAAAATGTAATTCTAAATAAATAGTGAGGAATAAATTAGGACACCCCCTCATCTTTTTTAGGACACCCCCACATTCATTCCCATGGGTAAAATAAATGCAAATAAAAATGTGAACATTTCTTAATAAAGAACTGAATATTTAAAGGGGTGTCCAAATTTTTTCACATGACTGTGTGTGTGTATACATATACTGTATATATATATGTATATATATATATGGTCTTGGTCTCGACTCGGTCTCAATCTGTCTTGGTCTTGACTTGACTTGGTCTCAAACCTGGTCCCAGCACACTTTGGTCTCGATCATGTCTTGATCTTGGTTATTGCGGTCTCGACTACAACGCTGCTGGCTAGAGCGGACCAATGACCTTATCACATAAAATGAAATAAAAGAAAAAAACTAACTCTAAACTCCAATTTATAATTAAAGGTCGAAGAGATAAAATTCTTTTTACACTTAGACCAGCCAGATCATGATTTATTTCAGTTAAATTTACATTAAAAATAGTAAATGATCTTAGTTTTCTGGGTTGTGGAACCCTGTAGACATCATTTGACATCATCTGTTTTCAACCTCAGGCAGAAAAGGAATAAGGTATTTCATCTGCATTATATAATGTAGCAGGTTATGGTAATCCCCTCTCATTATTTTTCAGTATACAACAGTGTTTCCTCTACCATTGCACATCTACACAGGCCAGTAATGGGCCAAAAAAGGGGGAAGATGAAGTGCAGCAATGAGCAATTCACACTTTGTTCATAATAAAAGTTTACTGAGCCCTTCTCACCTTGACCACTTTCTTTATAAGTGCTTTGCATTGAAATGACCAACCAGAAATCTTATATCATGTAAAAAATGACCCGGTACCAGTGGCGTGCAGTCAGGGGAGGCAGGGGAGGCAGAGCCGCACCAGTGATCATGAAAAATAAAAAAGAAACAATGATAGATAAATATTATTATTTGTCATCTGATCTGTTTGGTAGTTCTAAATGTCATTTCTGACTGATTCTTATCATTTCATTAACATTTAAAATCGCTGAATCTGCATATGTCCTGCTCAAATTCAAGGCAGAGAGGTGAAGTGTTGCAGCAGCAAACTCAGCCTCAGATGACTGTGCAATCCTTCACAAACTGCACTGAGCTCATGCCAGTAAGTGCGCTCCCGTTGCCATCTCTCTGCATATCAACACAAGACTGTTTCTAGCCACTTTTATTGTGTGTCCTCACTTGTCATAGGCTATATAATGTCATTCATTTTTGTTTCTAACATATTTACTTCCTAATCTGACATAAAACTTTAGTTACAAATCACAGCCTGAGGATGTGCAGTACCGCTGCGCCAACAAGGGGATGCATGCTTGAGCACTGTAAGCACGGGATTTTTTTTTAAATTAGAAGACGATAAGGACATTTTTTTAACAGTCACAGCGATTTTTTGTTCAGAAGATTAATAATACATTTATTTATGGGCGCCTTTCATGACACTCAGTCACCTTACAGTAATGAGGTTAGGCAAATTTATTCATTTACAAGTGAAGGTAAGACCATGCATCCATAGTTGCTGTAAATACTTGAATTTGTAATAAATGAGTGTAAATTGTGGAGCTGCAACACACACAGAGATGCACGTCTCTGAGCCACTAATTTATGCTCTTCCTTGGCCAAAAGCAAAGTATAATGAATTTTGTGCCCCAAAAAACAGTTGTAAAATAATACATTATACTCGTGTAACTGAGGGTTTTTGCACTTTCTCTATACTCAAGGAGAGTTATAAAATTAATACATGGACTTTTATTACTGCCTTTTCTGTGTATTCCATTAAGAGGCAATTCAGTAAACACCATGCACTTGTCCTGATAAAATTTGATAAAATTTTCTCATAAAATCTGATTTTAAAAATGTAAGATTAGCAGATTATAAAACCATGCAAGCTTTCAACTGCATGTTGAATTTAATTTTACTCTATTGGGTTCATTTATTTGTAAATCTGACTCTGAAAGTGTCAGTGCCTCACCAGCCCTGAAACTCACCGCACGTCACTGTGGAATACAGCCATCATTCTTTAAAAAATACCATTGTGGAGACTGTGTCCCCCTGTTATGCATTAAATTAGTAAATTGATCTTGTTTTTTCTTCTTCGTGGGATCCCTATTTTTCTGCTTGGAATGTGGTTCTGATTCTTAAAAATGGCAGTGGCATGGGAGTGGCAGTCCGCCTAACTTGTGCTATAACCTTGTGTATCATGCACCACAGCCTAAACACAAATAAAAGTAAAGGCCCTGTCACACCTAGACAATTTAGGCGGCATTTGCCAAACCTATGAAAAATTTGGAGAATACGCTGGCGTATGTCAAATCAGTTATGGGTAAGTTTTGTATACGTTAAGAGCACGCTGAAGAACACTGAAGCACACTGGTATATGGAGTTGTACGGTGAGCTCCTCTGAAAATTTTCAGCATGCTGAAAATTTTAACATATCCAGCGTATTGCTGAAAAGTTGTAGGGAAGTTATGCATCCGTTCACACACGTTACTTATAAGCAGTGTTGGGAGTAACGCATTATTGTAACGCCACTACTTTTGCAGTAACGTGCTGTGTAACAAAATTACTGTTTAAAAATTCAGTAATGCGTTACAGTTACTGAAATTTGATCAGATGTGTTGCTCGTTTTATTAATATGGATAGATATTTTTAGCGTAAATAAACTGACTCTACCATAGCTGGTGCAGCTGTCAGTCTCCTCCGCGGGTCGGTTTCCTGTTCTGCCCCAGTTCACGCTGCAGCCCGGTAGGAAGAAATGCTGTGGCGGTGGCGACTTCTCATATTGAGCCCTGATCACCTGTTGTCCGAGCGGTGAGTAGCCCCTACCAGCTCCTACCTCTGTGGTTAAACATGAGTATTTTTTGAGCAAGAAGCTCGCATTTAATGTCCACATTAAATGCATTTAAGTTTTCTTACGCACAGAGAAAAAGTGACTGTGATTTGTTGCAGTAAAGAACAGCTTCTCCTAAGCGGTGAATTTTGAGTTATCTGTGCTTTCTGTTTTATTTTATCTTATTTTATTTATTCATTCATTCATCTTCTTCCACTTAATCCTTTTCGGGTCGCGGGGGTGGGGGGGTGGCTGGAGCCTATCCCAGCATCTTTGGGCGAGGGGCAGGGTCCACCCTGGACAGATCGCCAGTCCATCGCAGGGCCAACACAGAGAAACAGACAATCATTCACTCTCACATTCATACCTAAGGACAATTTAGAATCCCCAGTTTGATGCCAATTAACCTAACTTGCATGTTTTTTGGTGTGTGGTATTTATTATTTTATTTATTTTATCTTGTTTTATATTTTTTATTCATTTACATGCTGTTGTGATAGGCAACTATTTCATGGAAGTAAATCCTCTAAATATGCGTTTTTAATGGGCTGGTCCAGGGGTGTCAAACATATGGCTCGTGGGCCAAAAACAGCCCACCGGGGGTCCAAAGTTTCCTCTGTGAATCTGCAGCTTTATTTCTAGTAAATTTCTGACTTTCTACTGATTACAATAGTTTATGTAAATCTGAGACATTTTTTCTCTGCAAGATGAGACTTTTTTCTCATCAGTTTTCTTTTTCTTCTTTTTTCTGACGAGAGCAAGGGGCCCTTGATCTTATTGTGTGTGCAAGATGATTTAAGTATGCATTTAAAAGTAACGTGAAAGTTACTTTTCCAAGTAACTAGTTACTTTAATCATGCAGTAACTCAAAAGTAAGTTACTTTTGGAAAGAAGTAACTAGTAACTGTAACTAGTTACTATTTTTTAGTAACTTGCCCAACATTGCCTATAAGTGACTCACCAGTTACTCATAAGTCAAAATACGTTGAGATAAATGTCTAGCGTACCCAAAACTTATTTCTAATATACGAGTAACGCTCTTTGAACGTATGTGTAACTTACTCAGTGGGTTTCTAACTTACAGCTACCCTATAATGGCATATTTTGCAGCATTGGTTCACAGGAAAAACTCATACAGAGCTCAGCTGCTGCCTGCAGCGCATACACACACACCGAGGTAAACACATGTACTTTTTCATATAACAGGACCTGTCAGGGATGTGTCTGAGCACTTTCAAGCTACAGGATAAAGATCCAAATCGCTGTTTATCCCTCCCCCCATGTTTTTTACCTTTGACTGCAGTCTGTACCATCAACTGTCCAGTGTTGTTCTGATAGATATGCTAAAATGTCAGAACACTGGAGGAGGTCGATTCAATCAGCTGATCACCCGAAGCACAGAGCTCAGCTGTTTTCCATGATAAATCCCACTTTGCTGTCCCTTGGCTGTGGTTCCCGGCAAAAGCACACTCCATGCATTATCTTGTTTTGGGTTTTTTTTTTACTTTTTTTATCGCCATCAGTTCACGTGCCTTTGAACCAGGTTGTGACAACTGTCATCCAACGTTCCTGACGTGTCACATCAGCTGTTTTAGGCGTGTCTGACCTGACAGATTTAACAGCTCTGCCAGGTCGGTCACGCCCCCCACCGTGGTCTTTGGAGGGTGAGAATCATCTGGGTTGAACAGAGATGATCTCTCGCACACCTAGGATTCATGGATCGGGAGGCGACAGCAGTTTAGTATGACTGTGCTATGCAGAAGTTAGGATAAGCTATGCATAAATTATACTTAAGTCTACTGTTTCGCATTAGTTGTGAATGTCAACAACATGCTAAGCATTCGCTGGTTTAAATTATTTATAAGTTATGGAAATATTCTCTATAAGTTGCTAATACGTTATGTATACATCCAACTCGTTATGGATACACGATGCATATGGCCAAAAGTGAAAATTTTGGCCTATGCCAGCATTTTAGACCAACTTTTATACGTTTGGCAAACGCTGCCTAAATCGTCAAGGTGTGACAGAGCCTTAAGATTAGGACCTTTAGACTGTGTTTGAAGTTTTTGGAGAGTCTGCGACATTTTTATGCTGTTATATTAATTACCTGGTGATATGGATTGTAACTGACTAGTCTTTTTGAAGTGTAAACTCTACATTTATTCACCTCTCAGAAATATGCAGAATCTTCATTTACTACCATAAACTTGGGGCCTCATAAGAGTAGTCAACAAATATGACCTGTGCTGGAAGCAGAGTGTTTCCTACAGCCTATATTTTTATATTACTCATCATATTACTCACCTGCAAGTGTTAACTCTTTTTCTGATGACAGGACTAATGATTTCAACACCTGAAGCGTTCGAAAACAACCTTTGTGTAAAATCACTCTCTTCCTGATCCCAGTAGACATGTATCAGCGGGAAGAAAAAAATTGATCTTGACCATTATGGTTCTCTGATGTGAGTCAGTGTGACATACTTTTATAGTATGAGCAGCATTATTTGACTGATGAAATGGAAAAAATATTACACTGGGACAGGAGTGGGGCAGCAGGCATGACAACAAGATCTTAAAAACAAAGTGCTTGCCTTATTATTTCTGCTTTTTGTGGTATCGGTATATGATACAATTTTACTTTTCAGATGTGACTCTGGGATTCTTTCAGTGTTGAATTTTCATGCCTCCGTTTGAAGGGGTTAATGCTATAGATATACACAAACAACGGCTGGACCTGTACATTGCCTCCTGGCTAGCATAATTACGGCCTCACAGATGGTGCTGTTTACCTTTAATTGGACATCGCTTGATCTTAGAGAGCAACACAAAATACAGCTTCCATTCCTCTCTGATACAAGTTATCATTCAAAGAAAACCAAATTTGCATCATAGATTACTGACAGAGGTGTGGAAATTTCTTAACTCAAATATGCAGTGTGATGTGGCATCTGAAGCCCATGCAAAAATTGTAACAGGCTAACATTGATTGCTGATTGTTCATCCTCTGAACAATAACGTTGGAAAGTTACATTCTTGCCTTTACTGTTGGTGTGGGATGTTTTATCAAGGTGGAGGGAGGCAGAGAGCTGCTACCGGTGATTAAAAAAAAACCTCACCTAGTGTTTTAAAAGTGGATGTTTGGGCACATTTGTGTTTTATTAATTTGCTGGAAAGCATGAACTGGACAAGAAACAAACTACTGTATCTGAAAAACCTGATACTGTAGGTAGAATAAAAAAGGAACACACTTTGTTTAAACGGAATGAACAAGGACTTCCAAATTAGGGATGAGCCGATACCACTTTTTCAAGTCCAATACTGTGACTTTGAGTATCGACCGATACTGATCCAAACCCGATATCGTCTCTCTTATTTAAAACAATAAAAGTACAGAACATACTTTGGTAATCACTGGTTGCATTTTGCACCCATATAAAAACATAAATCTAAAAGTCAAAAAATATATTACAAATATGACTCAGTTCAGCAACACTGCCGCTTTTTTAATTTTAAACTTTGTAACACTGGCAGCTTTTCACTGGTCAGGACCATGACCTGAAGTTTTAAGTGCAAGTTTATGCAAAACTTTAAAGCTGGATATTAAATAAGCATTCAGATGAAATTCAAAGTGCCACTTTATGCATGAGGTAAAAATGCTGTAGATCTGAAAATAAAGGAACTAACCCTTTAAGCTGTATTTTTGTCATCCATTATTCAATATTCAAAGGCTTTATTATCATGTGCACAGTTAAGAAATGCTACATTTCCTGAGCAATGAAATTCTTACTTTGCTCTCCGAACAAATGCCAAGGTAATAGGTACAGAAACAACAATTCTAATAAGGTCATGATACACTAACACAGTAACTCAATCCTAATACTACTGGATGCTAATAACACACACGCCAACACAGAGTTAGGCAGTTAGGACTGCTTAAGCATACCTTGATACCAAACACTAAAACTAATGAGTCCTAATAACACTATGACAGTGTGCAAATGAGCACTGTGCAACCTGATGTAAACCTGAGATGGCATAGACCTATGTACAGTGTGCAAATGAGCATTGCGCAATAAGCAGTGTATAATTACGAATTAGCACCCGGTGCTAATTTCTGTAATGGTAGTACCAGTAGACT
This sequence comes from Pholidichthys leucotaenia, assembly GCA_020510985.1. Classification (NCBI taxonomy): domain Eukaryota; kingdom Metazoa; phylum Chordata; class Actinopteri; order Cichliformes; family Pholidichthyidae; genus Pholidichthys; species Pholidichthys leucotaenia. The sequence continues at coordinate 20,333,559 of CM035840.1, read as the reverse complement.
GTGCATGATAAGTAGCAGCAGAGATGGTAATTAGCAGCAGAGATGATATGGACATCAGAGGAGTGAGACTATATCTACTGTACAGGTGAGCAGTGTGCAAATTTAGCAGCCGGTGTATGAGTTCCTATATGCAAAGATGTGTTACGGAGTTTTGGGAGTTGTTATCTGTTCAGGAGTCTGATGGCAGTGGGAAGGAAGGAGTTCTTCAGTCTGGTTGTCCTGCATTTCACACTTCTGTACCTCCGGCCTGAGGGTAGAAGTCTGAACAGTCTGTGCTGAGGGTGGGTGGGGTCCCGGAGGATGGCATCAGCTCTCCTTTGGACTCTGCAGTGATAGATGCTCTGCAGAGAGGGGAGTGGAGTCCTGATGATCTTCTCCGCTGTCTTCACCACTCTCTGCAGGCGTTTGTGGTCCAGGGCAGTGGTGCTGCCGTACCACGCAGCGATGCAGTTGGTCAGGATGCTCTCGATGATGCAGCTGTAGAAACTGTTGAGGATCCTGGAGGAAATGCCAAACTTCTTCAGCCTCCTCAGAAAGTACAGTCGCTGTTGAGCTATCTTAACCAGCTCCGTAGTGTTGTGTGTCTACTTAAGGTCCTGGCTGATGTGGATGCCCAGGTATTTAAAGCTGTTCCTGGGGCCTCATGTACAAAAACTTGCGTGGATTTCCTACTGAAAGATGCCATACATTTAAATCAAGAAACACCCTAAGCAAAAAAAAATTCCAGATATACGAAACCGTCCGTACGCAAGAATCCAAGCACATTTCCTTTGAACATACCGATCTGCCTGAAATTGAACACACATGAGGAAATACCGGACTCCTCCCTTGACACGCCTCTTTTTGAATATGCAATTAGATGCAAATAGGTATGCAAATGTATATGTATAAGTGCTGCACGTTTGATTCTCCTGTATCCACGATCAAAAATAATAGATTTAATGGAATTTCATGGAATGTGAGTTGGAGGTGCTTCTGAATGAGGTAGCGGCACGTAAAAACATTTTGTTTGGCACCCTGTCATCCGGCATTAGCACTGTATACAGGTAATTCAATAGGCTGCTCACAGCCTTATGAGATTAGTTTATTGTTTCCTTTATTCAGATAGGAATAAGAAGGAGAAGTTTATTTAACTTTAACATATTTAGACTGACGTCTGCAGTCATCCTCGGACACATCAGCTGATAGCTGTGATTTGGAGTGTGTATAGCTCAGTGGTTAAAAGTGCCAGATTTCAAAGCAGAAGTTCCAGGTACGAGACCAGCTGTGATCTCATTTAGGGACCACAATGGAAATAAGTGTGCGCACTTTCTTGTGTCATCCCATTGTTTTTAAATGTATGTTGTATCTTTTATACAATGTTATTTTAAATGATAAATCAATCAGTCAATCAATTTGTGACCAGCTGGGTCAATCAGCTGGTTGAATTAAAGGAAAACAGTCACAAAAAATAAGACAATATGAACCTATTTAGTGGGTAGCCACAGTCACCTGTCAGTTGAAAGCAGATCATATTAGACTTGAAAAGTACATATTTTATGTCCAAAATGTAAATCTCATCCTTTATAGTTATATACAACTTATATGGATTACACACACTACTAAATGAATGAAGTGCACTGGGGAACGGGTGAGACTGTTGCATTTCAAACTTTACGCATGTGTTTATTGACGTAACTACTGTACACACAGAGGCAATTGGGGGCTTGGTAGAATGTTGTGAAACTGTAGTTTAATCAGCAAAAAAAGAAAGTCACTTACTCAAATCATTGAATTGTAATGAAGCCTTGAAGACGGGATGATATTTGGGGTGTTCCACAAGGACTGCCCGTGGAAACCTAAAATGGCTGACAAGCCAGTCATCATCCTGAGCCAGAAAATCTTCTGTCTCTAAAATACCCTTTCTCTTCTCACTGCACGATTTGCAATATCCTCTAATCCTCTGTTGTTAGAGCCATTTTCTGCACTTCTTTGCGCTTGCTTTTATATCCACTCATCTAATTGCGCACACTTGGATGTTTGTTCATCATGTGTTTCTGGTGTGTACAATCATTTTCACGTCATTATCAGTCTCCCAACATCACCTCTAAGTGTCGCCAACAGACCAATAACAGTAGAAACGTATGTATGCCAGCCATGAAGTCGGCATGGGGCTGCGCATATTTCCACAGTCATTTCATTCTTGATACATCTGAAATTTTCCATGGAAAAAGACATACACCATGTTTTTGTGCATAAGTACCCTTTGTACATGGGGCCCCTGGTCCTCGGTTTATTTAGTAGTGTTTCTGATATTATTCTCTGTCCATTCTTAGTTTTTAGGTTTGCTCTTATTTTGAAGTCATTCTTTTTCCATTTCCTGTAGCTTTATTGTTGTAGTTCTGCTTCCAGTTCACCATTATAATGTGCTATTTACGTTTTTCATCAGCTGTAACACTCCGTCAAAAGGCAAGCCCATGTTATGTCTTTGTTTCCGTCGTTTTCCATGCTTCCGTAGTGTAAAGACATAGATTCTTTACACTCTTACTATCCAGTAAGCGTTACAAGACCCTGTATGCCTGTACCAGCAAGCTGAAGAACAGAAAATTGGTCAGTCAGTCAGTGCTCCTATGCCAGGTGCTGCACATGTGCTTTCACTGTGTCCACATAGAGAAGATGTAAACACCATGGTGAAATTTTTTTCAAATCAATCATAAAATCTTGGATGACATCATATGCCACCTGAAATCCACTACCTGCTGCCTTGATACTCTCTTAATAGGGTTTTTTTAAAATATTGTATGGCCTCAGATCTACTATAGGTCATAAATATGTCTCTGCATTCAGGTGTCTTCCCTCAGTGTTTAAAAACAGCTGTTATCAAGCCACTTCTAAAAAAGAGCCACCTAGACACCTCACTCATGAACAGCTATAGGCCCATATCAAACATTCCCTTTCTTAGTAAAATAATAGAAAAAGCTGTTTTTCAACAGTTGTACAACTTCCTGACATTAAATAACTGTTTTGATGTCTTCCAGTCAGGTTTTCGGCCACACTACAGCACTGAGACAGCTCTAGTTAAGGTCCTTAATGACATCCACTCCAATACAGATAATGGCAACATTTCATTCTTGGTTCTACTGGACCTCAGTGCTGCATTCGACACGGTCGACCATAACATCTTATTAGACCAGCTGAAAAACTGGGTGGGACTTTCTGGTACAGCATTTAGCTGGTCTGAGACCTATTTAAAAGACAGGGATTATTTTGTGTCTATAGGTAACTACAAATCTGAGCAAACAAAAATAACCTGTGGAGTTCCCCAAGGTTCCATTTTGGGACCTTTGCTTTTCAACATCTATATGCTCCCACTAGCTCAAATTATAAAAAAACAACAAACTATATTACCATAATTATGCATATGATACACAAACCTATATAACTGTCTCACCAGGAGACTATGGTCCAATTAAAACCCTGATCAAATCCATTGGTCAAATTAAAGAGTGGATGTGCCAGAATTTTCTTCAGTTAAACGAAGACAAAACCAAAATAACAGCTTTCGGAGCCAAAGAAGAAAGACTTGGTTAGTACTCAGCTTCAATCAATGATGCTAAAAACCAACAGCCAAGCCAGAAATCTGGGTGTGGTTCTGGACTCAGACCTGAATTTTAACAGTCACATTAAGACAGTAGTGAAATCAGCCTATTATAACTTAAAGAACATAGCGAGGATTAGAGGTCTGATGTCTCAGCAGGATCTAGAAAAACGTGTCCATGCATTTATCTTCAGTAAACTGGACTACTGTAACGCTGTCCTCACAGGTCTCCCTAAAAAGTCCACCAGACAGCTGCAGTTGGTTCAGAACGCTGCAGCTTGAGTCCTCACTAAGACCAAGAAAGTAGATCATATAACTCCAGTCCTCAGATCTTTACACTGGCTTCCTGTCTGTCAAAGAATAGATTTCAAAATACTCCTGTTGGTTTATAAAGCTCTGAATGGTTTAGGGCCAAAATACATTTCAGATATGCTAGTCCATTACGAACCACCCAGAACCCTCAGGTCATCAGGGTCAGGCCTACTATCTGTGCGCAGAGTTAGAACCAAACATGGTGAGGGAGCGTTCAGTTTTTATGCCCTCACATATGGAACCAACTCCCAGAAAGCATCGGGGCTGCTGAAACTCTCAGCTGCTTTAAATTGAGGTTAAAAACTCTATTTGCCGTGGCCTTTCAGTAGAACAACTGTTAATCTCCTACAATGTACTGTAACTTTTATTTCTGCTGTATTCTATTTTAGCTTGTTTTTGTTTCTCTTTAGTTTACTTTTTAGTTTGCTTTTAAATTCTTATGTATTCCTTTTGCAACTTGCTGTAATGCTTTAATGTTTTTATGTAAAGCACGTTGAATTGTCTTGTACAGTGGGGCAAAAAAGTATTTAGTCAGCCACCAATTGTGCAAGTTCTCCCACTTAAAAGATGAGAGAGGTCTCCAATTTTCATCATAGGTATACCTCAACTATGAGAGACAAAATGAGAAAAAAAAATCCAGAAAATCACATTGAAGGATTTTTAATGAATTAGTTGGTAAATTCCTCGGTAAAATAAGTATTTGGTCAATAACAAAAGTTCATCTCAATACTTTGTTATATACCCTTTGTTGGCAATGACAGAGGTCAAACGTTTTCTGTAAGTCTTCACAAGGTTTTCACACACTGTTGCTGGTATTTTGGCCCATTCCTCCATGCAGATTTCCTCTAGAGCAGTGATGTTTTGCGGCTGTCGCTGGGCAACACAGACTTTCAACTCCCTCCAAAGATTTTCTATGGGATTGAGATCTGGAGACTGGCTAGGCCACTCCAGGACCTTGAAATGCTTCTTACGAAGCCACTCCTTCGTTGCCTGGGCGGTGTGTTTGGGATCATTGTCATGCTGAAAGACCCAGCCACGTTTCATCTTCAATGCCCTTGCTGATGGAAGGAGGTTTTCACTCAAAATCTCACGATACATGGCCCCATTCATTCTTTCCTTTACACGGATCAGTCGTCCTGGTCCCTTTGCAGAAAAACAGCCCCAAAGTATGATGTTTCCACCCCCATGCTTCACAGTAGGTGTGGTGTTGTTTCTCCTCCAAACACGACAAGTTGAGTTTTTACAATAAAGTTCTATTTTGGTTTCATCTGACCATATGACATTCTCCCAATCCTCTTCTGGATCATCCAAATGCTCTCTAGCAAACTTCAGACAGGCCTGGACATGTACTGGCTTAAGCAGGGGGACACGTCTGGCACTGCAAGATTTGAGTCCCTGGCGGCGTAGTGTGTTACTGATGTAGCCTTTGTTACTTTGGTCCCAGCTCTCTGCAGGTCATTTACTAGGTCCCCCCGTGTGGTTCTGGGATTTTTGCTCACCATTCTCATGATCATTTTGACCCCACGGGGTGAGATCTTGCGTGGAGCCCCAGATCAAGGGAGATTATCAGTGGTCTTGTATGTCTTCCATTTTCTAATAATTGCTCCCACAGTTGATTTCTTCACACCAAGCTGCTTACCTATTGCAGATTCAGTCTTCCCAGCCTGGTGCAGGTCTACAATTTTGTTTCTGGTGTTCTTTGACAGCTCTTTGGTCTTGGCCATAGTGGAGTTTGGAGTCTGACTGTTTGAGGTTGTGGACAGGTGTCTTTTATACTGATAAAGAGTTCAAACAGGTGCCATTAATACAGGTAACGAGTGGAGGACAGAGGAGCCTCTTAAAGAAGAAGTTACAGGTCTGTGAGAGCCAGAAATCTTGCTTGTTTGTAGGTGACCAAATACTTATTTTACCAAGGAATTTACCAATTAATTCATTAAAAATCCTTCAATGTGATTTTCTGGATTTTTTTTTTCTCATTTTGTCTCTCATATTTGAGGTATACCTATGATGAAAATTGGAGACCTCTCTCATCTTTGGGAGAACTTGCACAATTGGTGGCTGACTAAATACTTTTTTCCCCCACTGTACATGAAATGTGCTACACAAATAAATTTGCCTTGCCTTTCTATCCTAGTGCAGTCACATTAATGAATAGTCTCAACTCAAACTTTTTATTTCTTCAAACTGAATTTATTTGTATTGATTTTATATGGACTGCTGCACACAAGTGTGTACACACACACGCACATATTCACAGCTGGACTCACCCTCATTGGGTTTTGTAATCATTTATGTGCATTTTTGTGATACGTTAAATGTGCAATAGCCCGACCTATGTATTTTACTCTGTATATCAGCAAAGTGAATTACACACATATTTATATATAGTCAGCTGCATTAACTAATTTTGGAGAAATTATTCTGGACCTGAGGAGGTAGAATAATGGTATTTCAATGGTATTCTTATTAAATGGTATTTTATTGTATTTGTAACTGATGCTGCTAGATTTCTATTTGTTTTTTTAATACATTGAGTGGTAGCATCTTAGGTTTGCTCTAAACAATGTCTCATTGTGCTTGTGTGCAATGACAGTAAAGTTAGTCAATTCAATTATTCAATTCCATCTGGTTTGTACAAGTTTTGCTCTTTTGTTTACATTTCACTTTTAGCGTCTTCCAGCTTTTGAGCTGGAAAAGCAGCGGCTGCTGATGCGCAACACACTTCCTAGTGCTTGGTTGTTGACAGAATTCGGCATACTCCTTTACCGTGATACTTTTGCAAGTGTTTTATCAAGCTGGTGGTGTTAAAATTGTAAACACTGGTACCACACAGCAAACCAAGGCGAGTCCCACAGTGATACTCATTGCTTCTGTTTACAGAAGGCGCACACAGCGTGGCTGAGAACATGAGCACGCTTTCATTTTAATATTATAAATGTATCAGATCATTATTTACTTTTATTCCTTACCAAAACCGATCCAGCCGTTTTGCCTGGATCAAACCCAATATTGATACGCCGGATTGGATCGGTTCATCCCTACCCAAATGAACAGTTCAGATTTAAGAGTTCAAATTTATCTGACTGATTCTGCAAATACTGGGCTGTCCTCAATATCACTTTGGGGGCTCTGAATGTTCACTAGTAACCCAGAGCAAACATCTGAATATTCTGGCATTGTCTTTCTTCTCCCTCAGTGGACTGCAACAGCATCACTGTCTTATCAGAAGTCTGTGACTTTCCTATATTTTTTCACTAAATTTTTTCTCTTAATCTATTTTTTTTATTTATAAATTTTTGACTTCTACTTGGAAATCTTCTACTTTTTTCTTATACAGTGGGGAAAGCAAGTGTTGAACACGTCAACATTTTTCTCATTAAACATATTTCTGATGGAGCCATTGACCTGAGATTTTCACCAGATATCAATAACAACCCAAGTAATCCTTACATACAAAGAAATCAAGGCAACTGTGCTCACAAAAAGGAGAAGAAGCCAACTTTATTGTCATTCAGTCCATACAGCCAATCATGTACAATAGAACGAAATTACGTTTCTCCTATCTACAATGTTAATCACATCTAGAATGAGAGGGATCGCTGCCATGCAAGGCACCGCCACAAACAACTTCTCCTTCCCCCATTCTATTATGCTGAGCACCAAGCTAGAAGGAGGGAAGTACCATTTTTATATGGTCTTTGGTACGACCCGGCCGGGACTTGAACCCCCAACCTCCCAGTTATGGGGCAGATGCTCTGTCAACTAGGCCACCATTACACCACTAAACAAGTCATATTTAATAAAGTGGAATGACACAGGAAATAAGTATCGAACAAGTTTGGTGAAATTCATTTAATATTTGGTAGAAAAGCCTTTGTTGGTAATAACAGCTTCCAGACGCCTCCTGTATGGAGAAACTAGGCATAGGCATTGCTCAGGAGTGATTTTAGCCCATTCTTCCACACAAACTGTTTTCAAATCTTGAAGATTCCGTGGGTGTCTTCTATGAACTCTGATCTTCACTTCGTTCCATAGATTTTCAATTGGATTAAGGTCAGGTGACTGACTGGGCCATTCTAGCAGCTTTGTTTTCCTTTTCTGGAGCCAGTTGAGAGTTTCCTTGTGTTTGGGATCATTGTCTTGCTGAAATGTCCACCTTCATTTCATCTTCAGCATCTTAGCAGATGACAACAGGTTCTTATCAAGGTTGTCTCTGTACATTTGTCCATTCATCTTCCTTCAATTATATGAAGTCTGCCTGAAAAACACCCCCACACCATGATGTTCCCACCTCCAAACTTCACTGTTGATATGGTGTTTTGGGGCTGATGTGCAGTGTCATTTCTCCAAACATGCTGTGTGTTGTGGCATCCAAAAAGTTCAATTTTGGTCTCATCTGACCAGACTATATTCTCCCAGCATTTTACTGGCTTGCCCAAATGTTGTGCAGCACACTTTAAACGAGCTTCAACACGCTTTTTCTTCAGTAATGGAGTCTTGCAAGGTGAGTGGGCATAGAGCCCATGTTGGCTGAGTGCATAACTTATCGTTTTCTTTGAAACAGCAGTACCTGCTAACTCCAGGTCTTTCTGGTGCTCTCCACGAGTGGTCTTTGGCTCTTTGATAACTCTTCTGATAATTCTTTTGACTCCTCTGTCAGAAATCTTGCGAGGAACTCCTGGTCATGGCCGGTTTATGGTAACATGATGTTCTTTCCACTTCCAAATGATGGCTCCAACAGTGCTCACTGGAACATTCAGCAGTTTAGAAATGTGCCCGTAACCAATGCCATCATTATGTTTTGCACCAATAAGGTGCACTGATGGGGGATGGGATGGCTTTTTAAATTCTGATGAATTTCAGCTGGTTTCTTGGCTTTCTATGCTTTGTTGCACCTCTTTATCTTCATGTGTTCAATATTTATTCCCTCTATCATTCCACTTTATTAAATATAACTTGTTTTTTGAACCCAGTTGCCTTGATTTCTTTGTATGTATGGATTACTTGGGTTGTTACTGATACCTGGTGAAAATCTCAGGACAATGGCTCCATCAGAAATATGTTTAATGAGAAAAACAGACGTGTTCAATACTTATTTTCCCCGCTGTAAATACGCCAATTCAAGAAAATAAATAGCTTTTTCTTAACATAATTTTGATGCTTTTTCTTGTATATTTGCAAGTATGTTCACATAAATCTGTGGTGTTTCATATCATCAACTTCTTTTGAATATGCTACTTTTTCTTTTTAAATTTACAAGTTTTTTTCCCTCCAGATTTTTGGCATTTTTGATTTACATCTTTGGACAGTAAGAAAAAAAGCTGAGCATCCAAAATAATCAAATTTTAAAACTGATTAGCAATGTACTGAATATCTAGATCAGGGGTGTCCAATCATGTGCCATGGAGGGCCAAGACCCTGCAGGTTTTCTCTTCTACCTAGTCTCTTCAGCAGGTGTTTTCACTTATCAGCAATCAGTGCGAAGCAGTTCAGTGAAATCTGCTGTTGAAGACACTGGTTGGAGGTAAAGCCTGCAGGATCTTGGCCCTCCGTGGCACATGATTGGACACCCCGATCTAGATAATCAATATTTGTGTACAGCCCTAGTGAAGTGACGAAAAAGTAGTTGTGCAACACTGAAAGTGCATGAGAATCATTTTCCATTTGAATCATGAAGGGAAAGCTTAATAAAAATCCCAAAGTTTTCAGGAGATATTCAGAAAAGCAGAGAGGACCACCATATTACAGGATAATAATGGAAAAAACATAATCTGCATTTTGTATATAGTTTTTCTTCATCTTGCACTGGCGGGAAGACATCAGACGTGTACGTAATGTGGTAAAAGCGGAGTGTCTCCCTGTCCAAAAGCAAAACATGACAAGAAGAAGGCAAAAAGGATTTTGACAAACGGCATCTAAAATAGCTGCACATAACTGAGACACAGGCCGTCCCACTCTGAAGTGGTGGTCTCCCAAGTGACCTTCACTCTCCTTGTCACAAGCACTTCTCAGAAAGCCCATTAACATCAGCCCAGTGAGTATTAGTGAGGGAGACATCTTGTGAAGACCATCAACATTGGGAAGAAAAAAAGGAAGGGACGCTGACAGCAGTGAATACATAAAGACGATAAAAGACACAAACAAGGCCCAGCAAGCTTCTAAAATACTGAGGCTGGGTGCACAGTGTCTCACAGCAGGGATGTTTGTGAGCTAACAGAGCCCCATTAAGAACCTGACAGACTGACCAGGAGGACTTCTGACAGACCAATGCTGTTCCAAGTCCTCTATTACAACTACATCAACTGTACTTGGATGAGATTAACACAACTACAAGAAATCGGTCATGTTATGCATAGACCAGGGTAGAAAAAATCTGGAGTCACTTTGATCGTCACTTTTGGTGCCAGGAGGATTTCATGGAAAAAAAACAACATATTAGAAGGTGAAGCAGTTCTAAGCATAATTGGTCATATCAATATTAGGATTTTTTTCCTCTTACAAATACAGCATTTGTCATAAATTTGCGATTTTTTTCTCATGAAGTTACTACATTTTTATATTGTTTCCCTTGAAATTTTGAGATTTTTTTCTTGTATAGTGTGTGTGTGTGTGTAAAGCTCTGTGGCGTGGAGCTTAGCGGTCATTAGCGTGACACACAATAGGGTTGTACTTGGCGCAGGAGCGCGCCCACCAAAACACATGGAGGTAATAAAAATCAGCAGTTTACCATTGAAACAATATGGTATACCAATATTATGATGAGATTTCACTGCAAGATCGTTGCAGATATGTTCAAAAACTACAAATCTGTGATCTCAAAAAGTGTCCCGACTGTCTACCAGCCAGTATGTGGAAGAATGATCCAACGGAGTGGCCAGAAACAATATTTGATACATGCACCAGCTTTGCTGCGCATTGGCGGAACACTCTAATAACAGAAAATAAATTCTAACTGTGGAAATCCCCAAAAAGCCATCATGTTTAGGTTTGCAAAATTTATCCACCAGAGCTCACAGCTGGGAAAATATTACTTGCCTCTGCAAAGATGGGAGACTGCAGTCTGTTTACACTTGTCCATCCATCCATCCACTTTTCCAGAGGTCCAGGTTGCAGAGGCAGCAGCCCAAGCAGAGAAGCCCAGGCCTCCCTCTCCCTGGCCACCTCCTCCAGCTCTTCAGAGAGGATACTAAGACCAGGCCAGATGGGAGACGTAGTGTGTCCTGGGTCTGCCCCGGGGTCTCCTCCCAGTGGGACGTGCCCAAGACACTTCAAGTGGGAGGCGTCCAGGAGGCATCCGGATCAGACAACCAAACAACCTCAATTGACTCCTTTCGACGTGGAGGAGCAGTGGTTCTACTCTGAGCCTCTCCCGGGTGACTGCGCTCCTCACTCTATCTCTTTACACTTGTACCTCTCATTAATCCCGACACTTTGTTTCAGCTCTACAGAGTTTCAGTCCATTTGTCTGCAGATGAGTGTCAGTCTCATTTTTAAACTAGTTTAATTGCAGTGTTGATACATTTACTCTCAGGCTGATTAGCAGCTCAAACTGGAATGAATATTCCTACTGTGGCACATATGTTGGGTTCATATTTTCCACAAATGTATTGCTGTATGTGTATTGGGTGCTTCACGTCTCGCGGGACAAAGAAGGTCTGGATCTGCAGAGGTCTGCAGGAGATAACGATGAGGTGTGAGATTTGGCCTTTGTCTCAGAGAAGACGCCCCAGAAGGATTTCCGGATCATCGAAGAATGAGAGACAATGGTGAAAGATCAAAGAGTTGCATTGTGACTGGGATTAAGTACCTTGTGACTGTATGTTTGCTAAAGCACCATGTGACTTAGGTTTCGATGCTCCAGGAGTATAAAAGTGTGATGTTCCATTGATCAGCCTCTTTTCTTGTTGAGAGGTTGATAGAGAATGTGTTCTGACAATAAAGCTGAACCTGAGAAATAAAGTCAGTCTCATCCTTGAGCACATCCTCTACACTACCAAGCCCACATGTTTCTATGCTAATGCTATTCTAGCTATTATCTCCTTTGGATGCAAATTTGGGTATTTTTTGCATGTTCACATTAACTTTACGTGTAGGTAATGTTTCCTCTAAGCTGTGCGTTTGCGCAATTGTGCATTGCTCCCACGTTCTCAACACACAGCATCTATGCAGCACATAAAATAAAATCCAACCTGAACTGTAAATAAAATAAACACACTGTAAAGGAAAAAAGGATGTGAAGGTGAGGCACGAGCTGGAGCGACACAGAATCTTTATTTTCCTCTAACAACAATACAGTCATGAGCCTCCAGCGCAAATGCGCTGGGGCAGAAAAACCCATCCTGCTTCATGCTACACTTATGCTGTCCGCGTACGTGTAACCGGAAACCTTGTGTGATGAAATTTACGTCATCGTCTCCACTCCGCTAGTGTCCAAAGTGCTCGACCACGTGCAGCCCAAATTTTGTGACCGTGCCACCTGCCCACGACCTGAACGCAGTGAAAAGCACATGCGCAAGACTGAACGTCCCATTCACAAGGTGGCGATATCAACACAGCATTCATCAGTAGACGAAGAAGACAACAAGGAGGCGGAAAACTAGAATAAAAACATGCATTAATCATACATACATACTTTCTTTTACAGCGGCAGCAGCATCTTCGTGGAAAAGGAGTGAAAACCGGGAAGTCAAACAACAGAAATGGACTCTATATTTGAAGAGAAATTTTGTGAAGTCAGTCGTTTCTTTGTTGGTGAAAATCCTGGTGCGTCATCGTCTTGGTGCTACCTATCGGGCGGGAGTGAAACTACAAATGATGGTTGTGCGCATGTCAACCGCTTGGCCTGGGTAGATTAAAAAAGTATGTACAGCGCCGCATGCGTGCCGGGCTCGTCCAAAGCATACACGCACCAAGGCAGACTAGAGGTGAAATGCAGCATGAAGCAGGCTTAAATGGGAGCTCACCTCAATCGCTGTGCATCTGGCTTTATAGCTTTAATCTCATGCACAACGACTGAGGCTTCTGACATTCATTTTGTTTGGACAAAGAGAATGTGTGGCGCAATTATCATAACACTTGTTATATAAATTACAATACATCCACCTCCCTGCATCTTCACACGGCAGCTTGGTGCAGCAGGGGGAGAAAGGCACATCTTTGTCTGGTTGGCTCCATGTTAACTTTCCCCTCCCCGGGAGATGTATAGACTAACTGCCCAGTCTGAACCTTCCGGTGACCCTCCTTATTCGGTCCATTTTCCTCGTGTTTCCTCCTGCCTTTCTAGGTGTGAGAGGACGCTCCCACGCTGTGTCTTAGTGTTCCCCACAACATAACAATTTATTCTGTATCATTTTGCAATGTAACTCAGTGAGTGCCAGGTGACACTAAGCAGTAACTTAAGATAAAACAATGACTAATACTGTCCAGCGAATGATATGATGCAGTTCACACGTGTTTACTTACACAGCCAATCAATGCCACTGACAGCGCTTTGTGTACGTGCCCATACGTGCCAGTGTTTTGCAGGTTAGCTAGCTAACAGTGCGGCAGAGTTAAGAGAAGCAAATGCTGCTAATGTAGCCACACATGTGACTTACTTAATGCCTTACATAATGCCTCACATCTTAGATAAGAACAAGTGCAGAGTTTCCTTGGGGATAACAGGAAGCTGTGAAAGTGTAATCTTTGATATGCGAGAGACGGCTTGGAGAAGCCTTTGTGTGCCAAGTACTGCTTGGAGGATCCTTTGGGGCCAAAGACTGTGAGGGGGATGCTAAGGGATTTATGAGGAAATGCAATGTGACCTTTTACATGAATGCATTGTGACCTTTTGATATGCAGAAGGACCTGAGTATTTAAGTGAAGAGTTCTGTGTGAGAGGTCCTCTTTTCTACCATGCTCATGAGAGAGAATGTGTAATAAACTGCTTGAGACCAACTTGCCTCATCATTTACACATTCTACACTAACCCCTTATTATGACAAAATGAACGGGCAGTGGCACATCCACTCACCAAGCCAAAGTGAAAAAGAAATGCGGTTCTTTTAAGATGGAATGGCTGTCGGAGTATGTGCAAACAGAAGAACAAATGGTGAAACTGGGTGAGATTTTTCTTTTTCGAATGAGAAAGGTCTGCTCTGCAAAACGTGCTGTGAAGCCAAAGTAGCAAGCAAGTTTTCGGAGGGAAAAGTGTGGACTGAATGAAAGTTGGACTACCTCAAGCATCACATTCAGCAGAAAAGTCATTTGAATGCTGTTGGAATTGTACGAAGACGCAAGATGGGAAAGGGGATTGGTACATTATTGCGGGAGAGCGCAAAAGATCAAGGGAAGAGGAACGAGCTGTCACACAAAAAGAAATCCGACCCCGAGCAAGTTAAAGTTCTCATCGACAATATTCTACTCGCCATCAAAATGAATGCATCAATGCTGTCGGTTCAACAAATCCACAATCATGTGGCAAAGTATGTGAGTATACCAGAAAGCTGGCAAAGCAAAAATTTTGCCTTTGAATTTGTGAACTTGATCAATGAGAGAGCGCAGAATGAGACGATGTGCAATGTTAGAAATGCACCCTGGCATACCCTGATAGTAGATGAGAGCACAGACATAACAGTGCACAAAATGCTAGTCATATATATTAAATACAGGGAGGAAAATGACGTCAACTATAAAACTGTGTTCAGCAGCATCATCCAGCTGACAGCATGCACTGCTCAGGATATTGTGCAGGCAATAACTCAGTTTTACTCCAAGCATGGATTGGACATGCAGAGAATGGTGATGCTGACCTCCGATGGCGCCTCAGTAATGCTAGGAAAACACAACGGAGTTGCAGCTTTATTAAAGCGGCAAATACCACACCTAACGGAACAACATTGTGTGGCCCATAGCAAGGACTTGGGCTCTGATGATGCCTGGAAAGATGTGCCTTTGATGCGAGATGTGGAAACTCTTCTTAGAACTGTATATTCCACTTTCTCTCGGTCCACTGTGAAGAGGGGCAAAATGGAGGACCTAGCAAAAATTCCCGATGAGGATACTATGTCATTCAGGCCTCTGAGCGAAGTGCGATGGCTGTCGTGGCACCAAGCTGTGAATGCTGTTCTGAGGAACTACACTGTGCTTGAAGAATACTGCAAGAGAGAATCCAGTGATAACAGAAATCCAGTGGCAAATTACAGTACTGCTACAAAAAGCTGAGTGATTCAAAGTTCAAGGTTATTCTCACTGCTCTGTGAAATGTTTTGGGCGAGCTGGCACAACTCTGCCTTTCTTTTCAAAGACGCAACCTGACTGTGATGGAAGGGCACTGCTTTGCAAGAGCAAAGATTGAGAAGTTGTGTTCCCAGTACTTGAAGGATGAGGATGTTCAGTGGAGTGACTGTGTCAAAGAGGTGATGAGGACCTCATCAGCTGATAGCAGAAATACCGGTGAGATTACTCTTTATTTGTAAGCTCTGTGATCACTTGGATGCTCGTTTTCCAGAGGATGAATTAAAGGAGTGGTCCGAATTTGACATTGAAGCAGTGAGCTCAGACATCAGCTCTGAGTATGGATCAGCAGACATTGCTACACTGGCAAAGAAGTATGAGGCCATTCTCCACCACCCACATTCTATGGAGGTCATTAACAGTGAATATGCTGAGTTCAAGTACATAATGAAGCAAAAACTTAAACAAGGGTCAATCAGCACAGTCTCGGATTTGGTGGCTGCAGCACTTAGATGTGAGGAGCTAAAGGAGATCTCACAGCTTGTGGATATTTGTGCTACATTTCAAGCATCCAGTGCAGATTGTGAAAGAGGCTTTAGTTTAATGAATCATATCAAAACAGCATCCAGAAATCGTCTTGAAGTGGCACATTTGGACCAGTTGATACGCATAAAGTCAAAGCAAGAGGCAGACGGGGCCATCAACCTGGACAAAGTGTACAACCACTGGAGAAGTGAGAAGGACAGACAGGAAAAATAAGGTGAAATTTAAGTCCCCAATCAGATTTGTGCTTATTCTAGTGTCATTTATTAAGAAGAGTTGGCATGTTCTCTTCGTGTCTGCGTGGGTTTACTCCGGGATTCCTCCGGTTTCCTCCCACATGCCAAAAACGTGCAAGTTAGGTTAATTGGCATCAACTGGGGATTCTAAATTGTCCTTAGGTATGACTGTGAGAGTGAATGGTTGTCTGTCTGAGTTGTCTGTCTGTCTGTGTTGGCCCTGCGATGGACTGGCGATCTGTCCGGGGTGTACCCTGCCTCTCGCCCTAAGACGCTGGGATAGGCTCCAGCCCCCCACGACCCGAAAAGGATTAAGCAGAAGAAGATGGATGGATGGATGGATTTATGGATCTTAATCATTAAATGCTTTTTATTAGATTATGAGTAGTAGAAATCCATCCATCCATCCATCCATCTTCTACCGCTTTTCTGGAGGTCCGGGTCGCGGAGGCAGCAGTTCAAGCAGAGAAGCCCAGACTTCCCTCTCCCCAGCCACCTGCTCCAGCTCTTCAGAGAGGATACCAAGGCGTTCCCAGACCAGTTGGGAGACATAATCTCTCCACCAAGTCCTGGGTCTGCCCCGGGGTCTCCTCCCAGTGGGACGTGCCTGAAACACCTCAAGTGGGAGGCGTCCAGGAGACATCCTAATCAGATGCCCATACCACCTCAACTGACTCCTTTCAATGTGAAGGAGCAGCGGTTCTACTCTGAGCCTCTCCCGGATGACTGAGCTCCTCACCCTATCTCTGAGGGTGAGTCCAGCAATCCTACGGAGAAAGCTCATTTCAGCTGCTTGTATCCATGATCTTGTTCTTTCGGTCATTACCCAAAGCTCATGACCATAGGTGAGAATAGGAACGTAGATTGACTGGTAAATCGACAGCTTTGCCTTAGAACTAAGCTCCCTCTTCACCACAACAGACCGGTACAACGTCCGCATCACTGCAGATGCTGCTCCAATCCGTCTGTCAATCTCTCGCTCCATTTTCCCCTCACTCGTGAACAAGACCCCAAGATACTTCAACTCCTCCACTTGGGGCAGGAGCCTGTCCCCAATCCAGAGAGAACAATCCACCTTTTTACGGCTGAGGACCGTGGACTTGGACTTGGAGGTGCTGATTCTCATCCCAGCCGCTTCTAACTCAGTGGCAAACCGTCCCAGCAAGAGCTGTAGGCCATTGCTGGATGAAGCCAACAGGACAACATCATCTGCAAACAACAGAAATGAGATCCTGTGGTCACCAAGCACGACACCCTCCATTCCCTGGCTGCATCTAGAAATCCTGTCCATAAAAATTATGAACAGGATCGGTGACAAAGGGGAGCCCTGGCGGAGTCCAACTCTCACTGGGAATGACTCCGACCGAGTGTTGGCAATACGAACCAAACTCTCACAACGGTCGTTTTCAACTTTTCAATATAATTACTGAGGCAGAACCAAATTATGACAAGCCTATCATCCACGAATATAAAACAAAGTATACAACCCATAGTTGTAGGTCAGGATGCCAAGGTGAACCTGTGTAGCAAGTATGGTGACCCTAGAGAGCCTTACACGTTCTATAGTAAGAGATCATAGGGAGTACCAACCTTGACCTTTGACCTTTTGACCGTAACTTTTTGTGAGTAGTGTATATATATACTACTGTTCAAAAGTTTGGGGACACTTAGAAATTTCCTTATTTTTGAAAGAAAAGCACTTTTTTTCAATGAAGATAACTTTAAACTAATCAGAAATACACTCTATACATTGCTAATGTGGTAAATGACTATTAGAGCTGCAAATGTCTGGTTTTTGGTGCAATATCTTCATAGGTGTATAGAGGCCCATTTCCAGCAACTATCACTCCAGTGTTCTAATGGTACAATGTGTTTGCTCATTGCATCAGAAGGCTAATGGATGATTAGAAAACCCTTGTGCAATCATGTTAGGTCTGCAATGCTGTAATTGCTGCAAATGAAGGATTCTTTGACGAAAGCAAAGTTTGAAGGAAAAAATTATTATTTCAAATACAAATCATTATTTTTAACCTTGTCAATGTCTTGACTATATTTTCTATTCATTTTACAACTCATGGTGGTAAATAAAAGTGTGACTTTTCATGGAAAAGACAAAAATTGTCTGGGTGACCCCAAACTTTTGAACGGTAGTGTATAGATACTGTAGATGGATAGATATAGATATGTATACATGTAGCACTGACTCTTGAGACATGGGACAAAACAAAAAAAATAAAATTGATGCTCAGATAAATTAAACTACATGTATGAATCTACCAAGGGCTAGACTACCTAATTATGCTTTGATACAACCACCAACCCGTTTTCTTTTTAAAAAAAAAAAAAATGTGCTTTTTGCATCCGCATCACCTATTTTGTGTCAACACCATCAAACACCAAAAGCACACATTAATTTTCACTCACATTATGCCAGACTTACAAAAACTACAAAGTCAAGTTTTTACCTAGACTGACAGAAAATCTGACGGACTTGACAAAATAAGCTTTTTTTAAAATCTAGCAGAGTTCAAGGTATAGCCATTTTGATTTTCGCATGATGCTAGATGCTAACATAATTAATGAGATTAAAATTATCTGAAGATTTCAAACAATTTTGTCAGAAACTGGATGATGGTGTTGATGTGTCATAGGTGTGACATGTCAGATTTATATATATATATATATATATACTGTATATATATATATATATATATATATATTTTTTTTTTTTTTTTCAGCAATATTACATGAGAGGGGGACTTCCGGTTATGGCGGCCACGTAGGAAGACGTGGTTCACTCTGCTCTGCTCCTAAAAATAAAAAGTTGGCAAATAACTCTCTCAACTGGAACAAAACCTATCCCAGCGTTTGGGCGCGGATATGCCGGTAAAGCCTAAGGCTGGGAAATTGGGTGGAGGAAAAGCTGAATCGTCGAAACAGTCCAAACTAACAGACTTCCATGCTCGTGACGAAACAGAAAATCCAGAGACTATGGCTGAGCAAGCTAGCAGCGGAGCGGTGACTGCTGGTGAAGGCACAGGTGCGGTGCTCGCTGCCATTAGCTCAATGAGAGCAGACTTTTCCGCTAAATTTGATGGGATTATAGCAGCGATAGAAGGAATGAGAAAGGAAATAAGTGACTGTATGGAACGAGTGTCGCAGGTGGAGCTCCGAATTTCCAGCGCTGCGGATGACGTCACCAGCCTACAATTAAAGGTGCGCACATTGGAATTAAAAAATAAACGTCTGGAAGATAATGTCCTGGACTTAGAATCCCGGTCGAGACGGAACAATCTGAGGCTGGTGGGCCTTCCGGAGGGAACAGAGGGACAGGACCCATGTTCCTTTTTGGAAAAGTGGATTCCAGAAGCGCTGAACAACGCGGAGCTGCAGTCATCAGTCGTTTTAGAGAGCGCCCACCGAATCGGCCCACCAAGAGATAATAAGGCACCACCGAGGACGCTGATTATGAAGTTCCTCAGCTACAGAGACAAGATGACAATCTCCAACGCAGCGCGAGCTAAAGGAGAAATTAAATACCAGGATCAACAGGTGCGGTTTTACCCAGATTTGGCCACAGGAATCCCACAATTAAGGAAACAGTTTGACCCCGCCCATAGAGAGCTGCGCAACCTCGGGATTCGTCATGGAATGATTCATCCGGCAAGACTGCTGGTCACATATAAAGGGAGAACCCACACCTTCAAGACCCCTGAGGAGGCGCAGGTGTTTATCAAGCAGATCCAAGAGGAGACTGGTGGGAGCTAAGCATGAAGCATGAACAAGATATAAGGTAGAATATTTAAGCATTTGCACAGGCATCTGACTGATCTGAAGCAAATAGCAAGTTTACAAACTATAGATTGTATTATATAAAAAAAAAAAACCTATGATGTACAAAGTTGCTATAAAACTTTGGAGTTAAGTTGGAAAACTACAGAAGAGAGTTAATGTTATGTCATTAAAAGCAGTAGTCAGGGTGATTGAGAGGAGAAAGAGTGGTTTTGACTGATCCTCGCGGGTGTGGAGCAGTCAATGGCTATAGCGGGAGACGAAATTTTTTTTTTGATTTTGGGGGGATTACCACGAATGTGG
This sequence comes from Pholidichthys leucotaenia, assembly GCA_020510985.1. Lineage (NCBI taxonomy): Eukaryota > Metazoa > Chordata > Actinopteri > Cichliformes > Pholidichthyidae > Pholidichthys > Pholidichthys leucotaenia. Next base: position 20,313,582 of record CM035840.1, on the reverse strand, counting down.
GAAGGGGGAATTTGTTTGTGTGTAGTTTGTAGGACGAATGTTCAACCACTCATGTTTTTGCTTCTCTGTATGAGCATGTTTATATTGCGAGGTGATCCCAAACTCCTTATTGATCATAGACCAAAGCGTTAATCTTAATTTAACTTCATGGAATTGCAGAGGTTTACAAAATTTAAAAAAACTTACACAAGTTATGAATAAAATAAAAGACATAGGTTCAAAAATTGTGTTTTTACAAGAAACTCATCTAATAGAGGAGGATGTAAAAAGAATTAGGAGAAGATGGCAGGGAAATGTGTTCACCTCATCATTTTCATCTCGAGCCAGGGGAGTTATGACTCTCATACATAAATCAGTCCCATTTCAAGTGAAAAATGTAATTGGAGACAAATTAGGAAGGCATCTAATCATTCAAGGATCTTTGTTATTAGAAAATATAAATTTGGTGAACTTATACGGTCCCAATATAGATGATCAAAACCTCTTTGCTAATTTATTTCTTATTTTATCATCACTTACAGGGCAACATATAATAGCAGGGGATTTTAATTGTACATTGAATACCAGTATAGATAGATCAACAGAACTGGACTGTACGCACAATGGATGCAGGATGACCATTAATCATTTTATGAAAGAATTGAGATTGCTAGATATATGGAGAGAAATGAAACCACAAGTTAAAGCATACTCTTGTTATTCTAATACCTACAAGACATTCTCACGTATTGACTATTTTTTGATCTCCACAGAATTAAGGTCCAAGATTCAAAACTGTTTCTATGATAACATTGTGATCTCTGATCATGCACCCTGCTGTTTAATATATGTAGATAAGAAATTGACAAAGGAACCAGGTAGGTGGCAATTTCAGCATAAATGGCTTCAGGATGAGGAATTTGTTAAGTACATAGAAAAACAGATAGATGAGTTCTTTGATATCAATACTACACAAACATCAGCATGTATAAAGTAGGAGGCTTTCAAAGCTTTTATCAGGGGGCATATTATTAGTTATACAGGTTCAAAATCTAAGAAGACTCAAGAGGAGAGAGTCCAATTGGAACATAAAATAAAAATTCTCCAAGAAAAAGTGTATGCAGGAAGTGACCCAAAGTTAGAGAACGAATTACTGATTCTGAGAGCTGAATATGACAAAAAATCAGCGAATAGAGCTGCCTCGAGTCTTCTAAGATTGAAGCAATCTTTTTATGAACAAGGTGAAAAATCAGGGAAATTATTGGCATGGCAGATTAAACAATTAGAATTTAAAACACCAATTACCAGTATTATAAGTAATGGACAGGCAGTTGTAGATCCTTTAGAAATTAACAGTGCCTTTAGAGATTATTATGAAAAACTATATGATACAAAAAATGAAACTGACTTAACAAAACTAAATGGGTTTTTGGACGGATTATCTATACCGTGTATTCCAAATGAAAACAGGGAGATACTGGAGTCTAAAATTAGTCAAGAAGAAGTTGGGCTAGCCATTGATAATATGAAATCAGGAAAAAGTGCAGGATCAGATGGTCTTCCAGTTGACCTCTATAAAAAAATTTAAGAATAAATTAATAAAACCATTTTTGGAAATGGTTTTAGAAGCATTTCAAAATAGTAATTTACCACTATACATGAATAATGCCTTAATTATACTGTTGCCAAAACCAGGTAAACCCTCTAATAAATGTGAAAATATGAGACCAATAAGCCTATTAAATGCTGACCTTAAGATAATCTGTAAAATTTTAGCAAGACGACTACAAGAAATATTACCAAATATTATTAACCGAGATCAGAATGGCTTTATAAAGGGAAGACAAGGCTTCCATAATGTAAGAAGACAATTTAATATTATCTATTCTAATAAAGAAGCACCGGATACAGCTCTCCTATCATTGGACGCTGAAAAGGCCTTTGATAGGGTCGAATGGCCCTTTCTTTTTGAAGTCCTACAAAGGTTTGGACTTGGAAATAATTTCATAAAATGGGTTCAGATAATATACAATAATGCTACAGCAGAAATCCTAACAAACAGCAATATCTCAAAATCAATAAATATCAATAGAGGATGTCGACAAGGCTGTCCACTTTCACCTTTACTGTTTACTATGGCAATTGAACCTTTAGCGATGGCAGTACGTTTACATCCACAAATATATGGAATTAAAGTAGGACTAACAGAACATAAAATCTCCCTGTATGCCGATGACATAATTTTGTTTATGTCGAATCTTAAAAAATCAATTCCGACCTTGTTGAATTTAATAAAGAATTTGGGGGAAATATTAGGATATAAAATAAATAAAACTAAATCTTCAATATTAATGCTAAATGAGACGCAGAGAAATCACCCAGCTTCTGAGGTAAATCAATTCAAAGTTGTAAATCAGTTTAAATATTTAGGAATTCAAATTGTGCCTAAGGTAGAATCAGTCGCCAGTGCCAACTATGAAGCCTTAATGACAGACATTAATGAGTTACTTCAGAGATGGATGTCACTACCAATGTCGATGATTGGGAGAATTAATATACTTAAAAGTAATATTTTACCCAGAATACTTTATTTATTTCAATACATTCCTTTACCACCACCTTCAGATCTATTCTCAAGAATTAAAAAAAAGTTAGTGGAATTTATATGGAACAATAGGAAGGCTAGATTACGTCTGCCCTTACTATATTTACCATTTGATCGTGGAGGTCTGAAATGTCCAAACTTTATGTTGTATTACTGGTCAGCACAACTGAAGTCTATGACATATTATTTTTCATCAAATGATCTCCCTCACTGGGCTGAAATGGAATCATACAATTTACCTTTACCTCTTCCCTTATTCATATACTCAGACTCGGCAAAAAAATTACAGAAACAAGTTAAAAATCCATTTGTAAAGCATATGATCAAAATATGGTGTGAAACCACAAAATATTTAAAAGAACCACACTTATTGTCACAATTTAGCCCAATATGGGGTAATCAATATTTTACACCAGGGAGAGCGGATGCTGTATTTAAAGTATGGAATTTAAAAGGGATTTAAAAGATTCAAGACTTATATTTGTCATGTTCAGAAAACATAATGTCTTTTGAAGAACTGAGGATCAAATTTAATCTTAATAGAACACATTTTTTTAAATATCTTCAGCTTAGGAACTTTATTCGATCAAATCAAAATAATGCTCTCATCCGACCTACTTATTCATCCTTGGAAAAAATCTTGACGAAAGATAGTAAGAGAAAGGGTATTATTTCAGAGTTTTATAACTTATTGACACTATCCTCAAGTGAAAAACTCACAGAAAAGACTGAATTATTGGAAAGAAGACCTGCAAACTGAAATTTCAGAGGAACAATGGGAATTGGCTTGTGCAGAAGCTCAAACCAAATCAATAAATGTACGTCTTAAATTGATACATTTTAAATGGTTAATGCGGATGTATGTTACACCGGTGGAGTTAAATAGATATAACAAAAACATACCAGATACGTGCACAAAATGTATGGAAAGTAAAGGAACCCTATTTCATTGTTTATGAGAATGTAGAAAAATTAGAATGTTTTGGGAAGAGGTGAGGGTAACAATTGAAAAAATAATTTCAAAACAAATCATATTGAATCCTAAATTGTTTTTGTTGGGTCTGTATCCAGAAAAACATAACTTTAATAAGAGTGAAAGAGCATTCATAGACCTCAGTTTGCTTAAGGCCAAAAAATGTATTGCACTATTGTGGAAAAAGACTCATAGACCAGATATGACTCAGTGGTTAAGACAGATGTTAACAAACCTTCCACTAGAAAGAATAACATACATACTGAAATCAAAGGAAATTGTGTTTGAGAATATATGGAGACCTTTCATTGATTATGTAAAGAATTTAAACATAACTTTTGAAGAAGAAGGTGAATGATGTGTGTGTGGACCTTGTAAATTCCAAACTGGTGAATGTATAATATGTATACTTATGTAATGGATTGCCTAGACTAAACAGAGGAGCATTGTTGAAGACCTGCCTTTGTTAGTGGTTGTTGGTGTTTTTAGTACATTTTTTTAAATTACTTTAATGTTAGTATTTGATTGTTTGTTATGTTTGTAAAAAAAAAAAAAAAAAAAAGGTTCAATAAAAATATTGTGGAAAAAAAAAATGTTACATGAGAGGGAGTACGGTATCAATGAATATAGTAACTGTTACTATATTCATTCATACCGTAATGACCTCAAGTGTAATATTGCTTTTATACAGCAGTTCCGCAAGTATAATTTATTAAATGACAGCAATACTGGACAAAATATTATGATTTGTTTGTTTAACCAGTTATTTTGCGCAGCTGAAAAAAAAAATAGTCCCTTCTAAATGTAGCCAGCAACTGTTGCTAAACATCTCAATCAGCATGAAGACGTCTCTTGTCATTTCACACACCTGTAAACAAATTAAATATTGTCAAGTGCAAAAGTAATAAGTGTTTATAAAACATATACCTGTTGAGTTGGTACTGCAGAAGACCCCAGATCAAAACGTAACCAAAGCCGGTAGCTAGCCAATGGCTAGCAGTTAGCATGCTAGTGATTTAGCACACTTCACTCGCTTTTCTTCACATTTTCAGATGAAACAAAGAGTCAGTCACCACAAAGGTATTGTGGTTTGTTAATCAAGACAATAAATCCAACTCTAGCGCTGCCTATTTTTTTTTAAACAGATGTGAAATAGCTTCACGATATTTACACAAGGCCAGACTTAAAGCTGAATAAAGCTTTTTTCAAAAGGGTGGGACTTCCGGGTCAGGTAAGAAATCTTTTCAAACAACGCCTCACTGTGGAAATTAAGGTATTCAACACAGTACTTCAATTGTCACTGAGAGTTAGTTGACAGTAAATTAGTGTTAGTAATTAACGGTTACATGAACACCTTTGAAGCAGAGTGATACATATCCAGTGAAATGTTGGACTGCAATTATCGTGGATTTTAGTAACTTCTGGAATCCTGTAAATCCTGAAATTTAGGGCAGCTCGGTGGTGCAGTGGTTAGCACTGTGGCAACACGGTAAGAAGGTCACGGTCCACCCCTGACCATCAGTGACCCTTCTGTGTGGAGTCTGCATGCTCTCCCTGTGTCTGCATGAGTTTACCCCGGGTACTCCGGTTTCCTCCCACAGGCCAAAAATATGGAAAGTTAGGTTAACTGGAAACTCTAAAGTGGCCCTAGGTGTGAATGTGTGCGTGAATGGTGAAGGGGTTGGCGTCATACTGTGACTGCCTCATCCATCCAGGTGGATACCCTGTAATTTCCCTCTGGGGATTAATAAAGTAAGCATTTTTTTTAATTTAAATCCCTATTGTCCAATCAAATTGCTCGGTTGGAACTAACGTGTGTGTGTGTGTGTGTGTGTGTGTGTGTGTGTGTGTGTGTGTGTGTGTGTGTGTGTGTGTGTGGTCATGTGAAAAAATTAGGACACCCTGTATAAGCTTGTGTGTTTTTTAACACATTTGGACATATGGATATTTAATACCAATGTTAAAAATACTGGGAGATTCACGTAATACAACTAAACAATTAAAAATGAATTAAAGACTTTTTTTCAAATTTTCTGTAAAATGTAATTCTAAACAAATAGTGAGGAATAAATTAGGACACCCCATCTTTTTTAGGACACCCCCACATTCATTCCCACTTACAATGGCTAAACTAGATGTTTAAAAAATGCATATAAAAACAAAAACAAGGTTAGACATAGATATGTGAACAGTTCTTAATAAAGAACTGAATATTTAAAGGGGTGTCCAAATTTTTTCACATGTGTGTGTGTGTGTGTGTGTGTGTGTGTGTGTGTGTGTGTACTGTATATACAAACAAGAGCAACACGAGTCTTGTGGCAAACATCTATATCTTCAGAAGAAAGCAGAGCTATGTTTTATTTAAACCTCTTGATATCTACCTTAACTAGCTGCTGACATTTCTTTGCAAAATGTGTAATTATGGTAAATGGCGTTCACTTATATAGCGCGCATAACTGATGCAGCAGCAAAGAAGTGAACGTTTGTTGAATAATGGTAGGAGCCCTTCCGTCACTTCCCTAAAGCCCTGCAGGACAGACGTCCACCATATTGCTCTCGCGTTCACGTTCTGTGTCCTGCTGCCAAACAAAGGGGGGGGAAATCTGCTGACAATAACAAAGTCAACTGTGGTATGGGGAGACAGTTTGACATTTGGACAATAACAAGCTTGTCTGCTGACATCTCAACCTCGTGCTTGTTCATTACGCACGTACGTGCTAGAGCACATGCACAGCACATCAGCTGGTCAAGCTAAGTTTCTTCATTTGTTGTGCTCCCTGTGTTTCTGGTTAAGTACAAGCTTTGAATTAAGTATTAGGGGTCAAGGGGGGAGTGAATGCATTATGAATGAGTTTCCAGCCATGCACATCCCGAGGGAAGTGACAACAAGGCCCTTATGACTCTCTTTCCAATGGGTCATTTTTCAGCTACTTAGTTACACTGGAGAAAGTGCCTGACAGAATCATTAAGGGAGTTATCAACACATTAAAGGCTTTTAATGGAGCAGACTAACTTTGTGCTGTGTTCTGGCCATCATGAAAGAAGATTATCCCTAATTTAAACTTGGCGTGACTTTACTTTTATAGTGGGGCATCACACGAGTAGGAGAAGATAATTAAAGCAAAGGAAAAACTAGCTAATAAAAGCAGAAAATTCCCCCTTTTATTTAGAGATGTCCTCCAACAGAAAAAAAGGTAGTGCAGGAAGTTTAGGGTGCATCCCAATTCACCCCTTCGCCCTACCCTCCATTTTAGGGCAAAGGGTTGAATTAGGACGCACCCTAAGTGATCGCTGGGGGTCCTTTAAACAATGACATGAAGTGGCATGGTGGAGGGTTACAGATAGGGCTGTGCAATATGATGATATATATCGGTGATGCGATAAAAAAATGTCTACCGTTTCGTATAAAATTGTATCGTTTATATCGGGATTTTAAAAGACACATACCTCATTTATACTTGTCACCCCCCCCACCACCACCTCTTCCCCTCAATGCACCAGGTCTGTAGGTTCCGATGGTTAGCACAGCAGCTAACTACAAGCTAATGTTTTGGTCATATAGCTGCTACTTCTGTTTGCCAGGGATGTGGGACTTTTTCCCACTGTGCTGCATCAGAGAGGACAGTCCTCTAACCTCGTTTTAATTGGAGGCAAGTAACGTTAACACCATCTCCCTCTAATTAGAAAACAGCAAATGCTAACTGAAGATGCTAACTTGACGCTAATAGGAAGTATAGTATATCAGACCATCATTTCTTTGGTTTAAATTACTGCCTAGTTTCTTAATTTTGTCTGGAAAAAATATTACTAAAGCTGCAAAAGTGCATGACAGCGGCCGCATACACACTAAATAAATAATGAATTAATTAAAACGTGTTGGAGGAGCAAAGTGGCTCTTAAAGTAATTTGATTTCTATTAATTTTTAATTCCTCAAGTAGCAATAATGAATAAAGTTGAAGTCGTCTCAAATGCACATTAAAAACAATTTTATAATAACACTGCAAAATTAAGAGGGGGAAAAAGGTGCATAAAAAGGTGCATACATGGGCGGTGCAGTGGCGCAGTGGTTAGCACTGTGGCAGCACAGCAACTCACCCTTGGCCATGGGATCCCTGGTTCAATCCCAGCCCCTGACCAACAGTGATCTGTGTGGAGTTTGCATGTTCTCCCCGTGTCTGCGTGGGTTTGCTCCGGGATTTCTCCGGTTTCCTCCCACAGGCCAAAAACATGCAGGTTAGGTTAATTGGAGACTCTAAAGTGGCCCTAGGTGTGAATGTGTGTGTGACTGGTTAAGGGATAGTGCCGTACCGTGGCTGCTTCATCCATCCAGGTGGATGCCCTCAATTTCCCCTCTGGGGATCAATAAAGTACACAAAATTAAAAAAAAAAAATAAAAAAAAAAAAAATTAATGACAGATGAATTTATACAATTGATTTTTTTCAGTATGTAATTCAAAATGTATAAAAAAGATACGGTCTTTTTTATTGGCTATTATATATAAACTATAGAATTTATCAAAAATGTATACCGTGATAAATATCGTTATGTATATCGTGATATGAAATTTTGGTCATATCGCACAGCCCTAGTTACAGATGTAATGAGTGTAAAGTAGAGCCACATTTTCCTAACCCTAATCACATAAAAATGTGCATTTAATGCCCAAAGGAACCGTAATTACAGATGGACAAACAACCTCTGGTACCTGACTGCAGTATGACGTCACGTCAAGCCCTTCCTTTCCCATTATTGTGTGTGATATTTGGCCAAACAGAAAACTAAAAATACTACAATACAGTACTCATACATAGCTTTTATGATGCTCATGCATGTTCATTTATTTTGTTGTTGGTTTTTTGGGGGTTTTTTTGCTTTTTTGGATCAGTTGAGTTTTGATTAGTTGTCTGATGCGATAAAAACGGGTGTGGTCATTATTGACCGTGGCTGTGACTGGTCATTTTGCTGCTGCACAGACTGTAATGAGCAGCCATTTGGGTGGGAGATTGATACTGTGGTTCCACTTCAGTCGTTACTGCACAGACTCTGGTTGAAAATTACATCAAAAGAGCAAGTTGGCAGCACCCTAAATCCAGGAAGTAGACCTTCACTTCTCTACAACAGAACTGCCAGCATGTCATCAATCAATCAAACAAACAAAGTGAAAGTTAGCACAGATAGTGGTGGAAAAAAGGGGATGCAAAGATAGGACTGGAGCATGATAGTGTGGTTTTTGTCCTGTCCAGCATCCCATTCACCTCCATGCAAGAATTTAAAGGTACGGTATGTAAAATTTTTGGTAAACAGAAATTTGAAATGTAATGCAGCTTAAAGGCTTTATTTTGTTTTCATTGTTATAGAATCACCTTTCAGTGAAAGTTGTTGTGGTTTCTGTACCTTAAGATAAGATTTTTAATACATGGGAAAAGGGTCCTTCCTTATGGAGGCGGCCAACCTGACCATGAAAATGTCTTTCCAAGTTTTTGTATCAAACTTTAATTGCACAGGTGATTTCTGCAGGATTTCTTGTATGCTTTGGAAGAGAGTGATGACTGATAAAATGTGAATTGTTTGCATTTTTAAATCTGACTGCCAGCTTGTGCTGAATATTACACACTGCACCTTTAAACGAGTGTGGTTTTGGTAAGGAGAAACACAGTGAAATGTGATGACATCACTGTTTTCAGCACAGTATATCTGGTCTTCTTTTTAAGGAGAATACAATGTATTTTTAGGTTTTAGCTAGAAGACTTGTTACATTATTGTAAATCTCACTAAGTTTATTAAGCTCTCTTATTCGTTAGTGTACTCCAAAAGAGACCTGCAACCATCTATCCAGTCTCTTCCTCTCTTACCTAGTTCAAGGTTCTGCTGGGCTATGAGTTCTCAGTGTTGCTTATGGCTTTGTTATTATATTTTACATTATTTACATAGAGTAATTGGGCTTTTTAAGCTTGTGGCCTTCCTTCCTTGTTGCTTTCTCTTAAGTTTTACATAGTGTCTATGGTTCAAGTATTAAGAAAGAGAACTCAGCATGCATGTAAGAAAGCTGCGGATTAAGTGTTGTTCTTTTGCTGTAATTATTCTGCTGACTATATTAATCTGTTACTCGCCGTGTCCACTCACCATCACTAATGACATTGTTCCTGACAATGTGCATTTTTGTCTTAAGCTTTTTAGAAATCCAAGCAGAGCAGAGAGCAGGCACAGTCACTGCTATAAAGGGTGTATCTGTACAGCGTTTCATATATCTTTTATTTAAAGATGCACTGCAGTGGATATTAATCCCTTTAAAAACAGATCTACATTGTCTAAAATAATATTTTATTAAATTTTTTCCCCAAAAAAATCTTTAATGGTCTTACAATTGCTTGTGAAAATCTATTCTCTTTTGCTCCATCAAACGCCAGTCTCTATAAATATTCTAAGTAGGCCCACCTATAGCCCATAGGCCCATAGCCAGTGCTTAGTCCTAATGTGTTCACCTGTTGTAGTGACATCACAAAAACGGTCCATCTAAACTTGCCTTTTTCCAAGGGGAGGAGCTTAACTGAACTTGAACAGCAGAAAAACATAGACAAGACACATAAGAGTGATTTAGCTCTTGATATACCTTGTAAGTCATTAACCTCTTGCACTCTGGTGTACCGCGGGCGGGCACGTCTCTGCGTCCTAGAGTGCACGAGGGCGCTGTGTCCTAGAGCGCACTGAAAAAAAAAAGCTGCATTTCCGTTCTTCCACTACAGACACAGCCGCGAACAGAAAGCCAAAGGAGTGCTTTGATTGGTTTAGATGTGATTGACCTCTCACTCGACTAATAAGAGCCTTGAATTGGGTTTCTGAAACCTTGAAGAACCAATGACTGAAAACCTAGCAAGAAGGACCCGCCTACCAACGGCTGCGAATACAGCCAGCCAATTGAAGCACAGAAGTTCGAAAGCTGTTTTGTGTAAGGCTGGGTGAAGAGAGACTGACTGCTGCAGCAAATGAAAAAAGGACCTGCAGGAAGAACCGCCACAGACCCAGCAGCACGGAGACCACCCACAAGTGCGACCTGTGTGACAGGGACTGCCATTCGCGCATCGGCCTGTTCAGCCACAGGCGGTGCTGTCCCAGCAGAGTAGACGTTTAGGATTCTCTTCCATGGTCATCATAGACCGTCCACATGCTGTTGTGGACAGGTAAGTGTTATAAGCTAAATTATTCTTTATCCCTGAAAATTGTAATCTAAAATGACTTTTGACCGATCGGTAAATTACAACTGTGCGTAGTAGACCGTGGCGCACGAAGTCCGAAGTCCATGCGCCGCGGTACACAGTTCGTGCACCGCGTCCGGACCGTGAACGCTACTCTTCTGTAGCGGGGGGGGGGGGGGGGGGGGGACCGCGGGGACTGTGCGCTGCGGTCGCCACATAGCCACATGACTGTTCCGTCATGTAGCGATGGCCGATGTCCGTCCTCTGTAGCGGGGGGGAGGAGTTGTTATCTTCTACATTACAAATATTTTAGAATAATTTTTAGTGCACTGTAGGTTATTTTTTCTATGTGGCATGCTTCTTTGTGTGTGGGGGCTTGTTTGTTCATTCATTCATGAATGAATGAATAAACAACCCCCCCCACACACACACACACAGCCCTGAGTGTCACCTTTCATTAGAGCCCAAGATGAAGCTTCTATATTGAATCATTCAAAAATTACAGACGTTTTTCCAAACTGTGCCATTTGGCACAATTTGGCACAGTTCAAAAACGCCTGGGAACTACCTGAGAACAAAGCTGTATAATATATTCATTTTTTGTGGTATTGTTACAAAATTTTGACCTCAGCTGGATAACACTTGGTTCTACATTTCTGTTGCCTTTTCCAGCCCGGATCTGAAGCTGTGTGTTATTTGCAAGCATTTGTATCCAAAAAAACACCCAGGCGAAATTTATTTTCTTCAAGTTCAGTATGTTTAGATGACTGTTACTCAGTGGCAGGAGCACTTAGAGAGATTATGACTGTTTTGCCAAAATATTCAAAGTGTTTTCTTTTAAATGAGACCAACCCCATGAAGATGCTGCAATGGGTTGAAGAACAGCTTTTGATTTACTTTGGGTACGTTACTTTTTGGCGTTTTTAGGGAAATTGACCAGAGTGCAAGGGGTTAACCAGACTGTCAGTGCTCAGATCTCCTGACCTTTGACCCTGACGTTGAGCTCAACTTGGATGCAGACCCACCTCAGGATCATTTTGAGTTTGGTGAGCACTGGGGAAAATGCCTAGGAGGAGTAGTGATTTCCATGAAATGTGGATGGACGGGCAGACAGACGGATGGAGAGGACAACAGCTGCCACATCATCGCATTAGCTCCTTTTGGTTTGGCTGGAATGAGTTAAGAACATGTCGCACACATGTTAAGAAGGGAAAAAAAAGACCTGATTTTGACCAGAGTGTCACTTTAAAGTAAGTATAAGTCTTATTGTGATACAGTACAAAGTTGTTTTGAAGACAGACATGCACACAGCGGCTCTGAGCAGCGCACTGAGGGTAGTGCGCGGCGTGTATAAGTAGAGCAGCAAATCAGCAACACTCGTGGACAATCAGTAATCAAAAAATCAAAAGCAGCCGTGAATAATTAACAAAGCAAAAACTCACAATGCAAAACTGGAAGTAAACAAAAGGCGCTGTCAAAACAAAAGCCCAAACCCAAATCATAACAGGAATAAACATGATAACATAACCATGAAAGTAATAATCATCAAACCCAAGCATAACTGTAATCATGATAAACATAATACTAATGAACAGGACTATGATGAACTAAACTAAGACTAAGGTAAGGAAAATGACAAGACAGAACTCAGAAGATAACCATGGCAAACATAAATAAATGGCAAATTCACAGGAACATAAACATGTGTCATTGTTGTCAAGCTGTAATTGATGCTCAAGGGCACATGACAAGTCATTGAGACACTGACATTTTTTGTTGTGGTGTACCCACCACTGTTGTTGGCTTCTGTTTCAATAAATTGTTTGAGATGAGGAAATCACCATTGCATGCTTCTACTTAAATGTTTTGCTTTCATGATATAATATCACTGTAGCGTGAACTTTTTACATTTTCCAAAAATTTCACCCGAAAGCCAAATATCCCTAACTTCTTGTGAGTAGTGTGTGTGTCTGTGTGTGTGTAAGTAACAACGCAAGTAATCCATACATACAAAGAAATCAAGGCAACTGTGTTCACAAAACAAATTATATTTAATAAAGTGGAATGACATGAGGAATAAGTATTGAACACGCTTGGTGAAATTCATTTAATATTTAGTAGAAACACTTTTGTTGGTAATAACAGCTTCCAGACGCCTCCTGTATGGAGAAACTAGGCACAGGCATTGCTCAGGAGTGATTTTAGCCCATTCTTCCACACAAACTGTCTTCAAATCTTGAAGGTTCTCTGGGTGTCTTCTATGAACTCTGATCTTCAGTTCATTCCATAGATCTTCAATTGGATTCAGGTCAGGCAACTGACTGGGCCATTCTAGCAGCTTTATTTACCTTCTCTGGAGCCAGTTTAGTTTCCTTGGCTGTGTGTTTGGGGTTATAGTCTTGCTGAAATGTCCACTCTCATTTCATCTTCAGCATCTTAACAGATGACAACAGGTTCTTATCAAGGATGTCTCTGTACATCTGTCCCTTCATCTTTCCTTCAATTATATGAAGTCTGCCTATACCATGTGCTGAAACACACCCCCACACCATGATGGGATGGGCAGTGCCATTTCTTCTCCAAACATGCTATGAGTTGTGGCATCCAAAAAGTTCAATTTTGGTCCCATCTGACCAGACTATATTCTCCCAGTATTTTATTGGCTTGCCCAAATGTTGTGCAGCAAACTTTAAATGAGCTTCAATATGCTTTTTCTTCAGCAATGGAATCTTGCGAGGTGAGCGGGCATAGAGCCCATGTCGGTTGAGGGCATTACTCAACCAACACATTTGCTCTCTACATGTCTGTTCTTTTCTTTTTCTTTTCTAGCCCCCCCCCCCCCCCCCCCCCAGCCAGTCGCAGCAGATAACTGCCTCTCCCTGATCCTGGTTCTGCTGGAGATTTCTTCCTGTTAAAAGGGAGTTTTTCCACTCCACCGTCGTCAAGTGCTTGCTCACAAGGGATCGACTGATTGCTGGGGTCTTTCACAATTGTGGGGGTTTCCCCTACAGCTGAAAGTGCTATGAGATGACTGTTGTTGTCAAATGGCGCTTATTGTACTTACTTGTTTTCTTTAAAACAGCAGTACCTGCTAACTCCAGGTCTTTTTGGAGCTCTCCATGAGTGGTCTTTGGCTTTTGGATAACTCTTCTGAGAATTCTTTTGACTCCTCGGTCAGAAATCTTGTGAGGAGCTCCTGGCCGTGGCCGGTTTATGGTAAAATGATAATCTTTCCACTTCCGAATGATGGTTCCAGCAGTGCTCAATGGAGCATTCAGTAGTTTAAAAATGCACCTGTAACCAATGCCATCATTATGTTTTGCATCAATAAGGTTGTGAAAGTCTACAGAGAGCTCTTTGCTTCTACCCATCATGAGTTCTTTGTGGTGTGACAATCTGATATTCACAGACCTTTATAAAGACTAACAGTCAGAACTTAACCAGCTGAAATTAATTTGTACTGGTGGGGGATGGGATGGCTTCCTAAATTCTGATGGATTTCAGCTGGTTTCTTGATTTTCTATGCCTTTTTGTACCTCTTTTTCTTCATGTGTTCAATACTTATTCCCTCTATCATTCCACTTTATTAAATATAACTTGTTTTGTGAACCCAGTTGCCTTGATTTCTTTGTATGTATGGATTACTTGGGTTGTTACTGATATCTGGAGAAAATCTCAGGTCAATGGCTCATCAGAAATATGTTTCATGAGAAAAATGTTGACGTGTTCAATATTTGTTTTTCCCACTGTATATATGAAATGTTGCTAGTACTCTTCTACCACCTTTGCACAGGAGTGGAGATTGTTGAAAGATGAAAAAATGGCCAGATCTCACAACAATCTCTCAATGATCTCTCAGCCATCTCTACTGTTCATTGAAAGATCACCATGAGATCATTGGAAGATCGCTGAGTGCTCCTTGACTGCTCAATAATCTTATCGATTTCTCAGTGATCTCTCAATGAACTCCAAATTTTTGTACTCCTAAGGTAGAGATGGCTGAGAAATCAGTGAGGGATCGCTGAGTATTCAATGAAAGACCAGTAGATATCATAGAAAGAGCGCTGAAAGATCTGACTATTGCTATCTCTCAACAATCTCCTGCCCTGTGTAAAGTGGGGTTAACTTACGTCTGAAGAAACAAAAAGTCCTGCGTACCAAGTGAAAGTCCTTCAGGTTTCAACACTGCAATACGACACAATCACAAACACAACGCTGAAATATTCACCTGTCATGTAGTCATTGCTGGAAAGGCTACTGGACTGAGTCACAGATAAAGACATATTAGCCAGTTAATGATTGGAACAGTTTTGACACCTGAAGGCCATGTCCTTTGACCACCAGATGGGTTTACAACATCAGTATCCTGTGTTTAATATTCTGTCTCTATAACAAACATCAGTGATATTTACTTGGCTGGTGGACAGTCTCAGACAGAACTGTGGTGTGATGCTGGACTATATGGAACTAAGTCATTTTCACACTTGATCTACAGCCAATTACTTGGACATGTCCTCCATGTGAGAACATCAGTGACACAGACATATCAGATATTTAACCCACCAGCTTAAAAAAAAAAAGTCCAGTGAGCCATTAGCCAGTCCACCGTTTACAGAAGTGTGAATGTCTTAATGAGACTATTTCCTGCTGGGTGCTAAACGTGAGAAACGCTAACTGTGGAAATGATCCTTTCCTGGTTTATGAAAGCTGCATTATTTCAGCATCCCTGCTCAAACCGCAGTGCCTTGTTCTGTCAGGTGTAACAGAAGTTTGATTGCATCTGTTACACTGTAGCTTCTCACAAGTGCTGATTTGCTCCTGTTCTGTTTGTCTCTGAAAAAAAACCTGAATCAGCAGTTTGATGTTGTATCACACCGCCTGGGTTGGATGTTTTTCTTTTTTTTCTGATATTGTTGTTAGGGTGGAATAAAAAATAGCAAGCAGTCATAAAAATAACTACTTGAAGTAACACCTTATATTGTGCAAAATTCATAATAACATTAAGAAACCCCCCATTTAAGAGTGAAAAAATAAATTAAATAAACAACTATGGCCTTCACTTTAATTACAAATAAAAACCTTGAAAACGTCCCTAGAAAAATGGGCCTTTTTTTCCATCACTTCCCCAGATCCACAAAAAAGAGGTTGCGTTGTCATGGCAACACAGAGTAAAAATAACACAAGCTTATTTTCCACAAGCTGAAAATAAAATGGAACAGGATGAGTTTGGACAAACAAGATCAAAATGGTTGCTAATTCACAGACATTCACAGACATAATTCATGTCGTTTCCTCTCCTCTGGTCATCGGCGGCCGTTATCTGACCGCCCGATCCTCCTCACTCATGCAAAGAACCAGCCATCTTTATAAAGGCTACACTCACGCCCCACTAATTCCTCCATCCCAGAAGCCACCACAGCTGGTCTGTTTAAATCTTTTAATTCACAGGCAGCTAATTAACATTCACAGAACAGTATTATAGTACAGACAGTGCCTCTTAACAACCACCAACCTCAGGTATTTTACATGTAATTAACAAGCAAGAAGAAGAAACGACGAGGAGCGAAAATACTCATTTAGCTCCTGCCTCGCAGTGCATAGCTATACTCAACATATGGATCGTACACTGAAGGCATTATTATGCAGCACTGATTCATCGCTGAGACAACAGACTCCACTTGTATTTAATCAGCCGCGCCGGCTGTGTGGAGAACACTTTTTAATGCACCTTAACCAGGGATTGCTTCCTGGATGTGTGATTTCAGCAAAAACAAACAGCATTATGCAAATCAAACTTCAGCAGCTAGGTGAGGGAGGTGAGTGATGGAGCGAGGTAAACGAGCAGAGACACACAGAAGAGGGTCGTCGCCATGATATGGTATCTGTGCTGTATTTCGCACTGACCCCAGTGAGTCAGCACAGCCCACCCAGCAAAGACGTGTGGTCACACCTCGGACTCGGAGGACAATTCCCTCTCAAAATAGCACATGGTAATGTCATGCGGCCAAGGCTGACTGATGTGTGCACATTTCTACTGCCCGGCAACATGGCTGACCTTTGAGCCTCAACAGGCCAATGTTGTGGATCACACAGCTACTGCACTGCCGTGGCAGAGACGCGAGTGAACGGACAAAATCACAAATCCCACAACATATTCATGCAGCACTTCAAATCCATCATATGCTCTTCGTGTCAGCTTTAGAAAATGGCTTCAATCAGCCCAACCAAAACACAGAGTTCATTCGCCACCAGAGGCACTTGTTTCTTTAATTAGAGCAGTGAGCAGCTGTCTACAACCCAGTCCTGCACAGGAGAATGAAGGTGGGCCTGCACACAAACACTGGTTTTTAATCCACTTGGATTGTTTCTACTTCACACAGCAACTTCCTCCATTTTCCTCCAGCTTCATGCACAGTGTTCATTTGGAATCAGGCATAACTGGACTAGATTTGGTTGGTCTTGTCTTAAGGAAGTCTTTGAAAATTCTCTCTTCCTCCTCCTCGATCTTTGACCAACAGTAGCCCAATGTCCACCGGCACCCAGTTGGTTAACAACACCGGTGGTGGTCGTTGTTAACCCGGGCCTCGACCGATCCAGTATGAAAGTCTCATTCGTCATGATCCGCGTGTTTGATTTGGCAAAGGTTTTACGCTGGATGCCCTTCCTGACGCAACCCTCCTCATTTACCCAGGCTTGGTACCGGCACTAGGAGTACACTGGCTTGTGTGCACCCTGTGGCTGGGTTCACTGATGGGAATTTAGTTTTACTTTATTGATTTGCTCACATGAGGAACCCATCATGAGAAAACTATTTTAAAAATGAAAGCACCAAGGTGCTATGCCTCGGTGCCTGTGGCATGGTAGCATGGGCGGCTGTAAAAAAAAAGTGGCACTCTGACCTCTACTGGCCCGGGATAGTTATTACAATACCTTTTTTCGCTGCGGCATTGACAGAAATGGTGAGTTAAATTTGTGTTTATTTCAAAAACAAAGTGTTATTTCAAAATTCTGGCAAATTCAAAGTCAAAAAAATATGGTGATACAATGATACAAGCCTTTAGTTGCACTTAATTTTGACCGGGCAAGCTGAAACGAAGAGGCAGACAGACGGACAGATACAACCACAAACAGACGCACTAACCGATTACTGTATGCCTCCATTTCACCGAGGCATAATAACATTTTGGCAGTTTCCTGGTAGCCTAGTGCTTACAGTACCTACCATGAGAGTATGTTGCTCAAACGCAGTAATACCTGGTTCACATGCTGCCCAGAGTGATCTTTCCTACACGTCTTCCCCTCTCTTCATCACATTTCCTGTCAATCTAAAGAAAAAACTTTCAGCTACATACTTTGTACTGTTACCAACAGCATTAAAAACCTAAGGTGGACTCCATCTTAGGCTTTAAAAATGTACAGGAGAGGAATGTTATGCTTCTAATTCAGAAGAATTAGACTTTCTTGGAATTTAAACCAGCCAACTTCGGGGGACTTCCGGGAAGATGGCGGAGAGACATAACACTTAAACAAAGAGCTCTCCCTAGCCGGATTAAAAATCATCGGTAAATGGCCAACTCGACATAAACGAATCAATAAACTAAGGGATGAAAACACGAAGGAACCAGGCACAAGGACAAAAACAGGGTAAAATTGAAGAATTCCTCTCCAACAACGCAGGAAAAACCGCTGTACGCAAAGCCCAAAAAAAACGAGATGTCCACAGCAGAGAAAATGGAGGACACCAGA
This sequence comes from Pholidichthys leucotaenia, assembly GCA_020510985.1. Lineage (NCBI taxonomy): Eukaryota > Metazoa > Chordata > Actinopteri > Cichliformes > Pholidichthyidae > Pholidichthys > Pholidichthys leucotaenia. The sequence goes on along the minus strand of CM035840.1, from coordinate 20,295,084 downwards.
CTCGACAACATGAACGCTGGCATCGCCAGTTTGGGTGAAGAGTTAAGAGAATTCAAGCGACAGCTACAACAGATTTAGCGGCTCTTAAGGAGGAACTGAAAAAAGAAATTAAGGAGGAAATCATGGACCTCCGAAGAGAAATGGAGCGTAAATTAACGGAAAACCTGGAGGAGCTGCGCTCCCAGCGGGCGTGTATGACAGAAGCGCAGTCCCGAATTTCGGAACTAGAAGATTGGAAAAGCGAGGCAAACGAACAACTACAGACCCTGACGACGCAAACGCAGAGGATGCAGGAGAAAATAAACGACTTGGAGAGCAGATCCCCGACGAAGCAATATGCGCATTTTTGGAATTCCGGAGGGCATTGAAGGCAACTCGATGACAAAATTCATGGATCAGTTCTTAAAAAAAGAACTGAAATACCCGGAGAAACGGATCTGCAGATTCAACGGGTGCACAGAACACCGGCACAGAACCCGAAAACAAACTCTCCACCCAGGTCAGTTGTGGTAAACTTTGTGAAATATGACATAAAGGAAAGAATCCTGACGCAAGCATGGAAAAAAAAGATACGAATCGGCGACAAACAGGTATTTTTTGACCATGACTACCGACAGAAATCGTGCAGCAGCGGAAGAAATATGCCAATATTAAAAAAACGCTGAAAGAGAAAAAATTAGATTCCAACGCCGCTAACGAAAATGAGGATTCATTGGGAGGAAGGCACAAGAACCTACAACACGGCCGAAGAGGCAGCGCGGGATATGATGGAGCGGGCCTTGAGGTGAGTGTGCCGAAGGAGACGGCTGGAGCAGCGGCGGCCCTGAACCGCACCACGACAGACGGAGTGGAGACGAGTGAACGGCGGAAGAAGGGGGAGAGACGTGGAGCAGCGGGCCCAGGACAAACTACAAGGCTTTCAACCTGAAAGCCTAGATCATAACAAAGATTAAGAAAGGCACAGAAGAAATGAAGGCCAAGAAGACAAGGTAAAAGAGAAACAGACGGCTAGGAGAGGTTTAAGTGATATTTGTTGGACATTTCTAGACTTATGACTATTACTTTGATAGTAATTAGAAGTCTAGGGAGGGCCCTTCACTCTGTGAAGACAAACCCCCCACCCACCAACAGGGACCAGTGGGCAGAAGAAAGGCCCAAAGTACGGAGGTCGAGTTTTTTTAATGTGTTTTTATATAAATATGTGTTATTTTTGTTGTTAAAGGGGCTAGGAGCACAAGTTAAAAAAATGGAAAAACATGAATATGGGTAAAAATCTTAAGATAATGACACTAAACGTGAATGGTCTGAACTCACCTGTTAAAAGGGAAAGAATAATAAGAAAATTCAAGAAGGAAAAAGCTGAAATTATATTTATGCAAGAGACACATTTGAGCAAGACAGAACATGTGAAACTAAAGAGATTTGGCTATAAGAACTCCTACTACAGTTCATTTAAGGGAGGAGCAAAAAGGGGGGTTATGATACTAATCTCAAACAAAATACAATTTGAAAGTGAACAGGAAATCCAGGATAAAGAAGGCAGGTATGTAATAATAAAGGGAAGAATAGATGGTATGCAGATCACATTAGTGAACATCTATGCCCCACCAGAAAGTGACAAGGGTTTTTTTCAACATCTGTTTGATCTCATAGCAACACACAGTGAAGGAGTCCTAATTTGTGGAGGAGACTTAAATGCTGTCATGGATCATGAAGTTGACACAACAAGTGTTAAGAAGACAAAAAACATGTAACAAAGTTCATAAGAACCTCACTGGCAGAAATGGGTATGGTAGACATATGGAGGGAACCTACACCCACTCTAAAAGACTATACACATTATTCAGCAGCCCATAAAGTACACTCTAGAATAGATTACTTCCTTATGAATGAAGGTGACAGACACAGGGTGAGAAATTGTTGGATTGGAGGGGCAGAAATATCAGATCATAATCCTATATACATGGAAATATATTTAAACAATAGAAAACGACAAACAACATGGAAACTTAACGTAGGACTATTAAATGATGAGAAAATGAAAGAAAGAATAAAAATAAACATAAACGAATATATCCAAGAGAATGACAATGAAGAAGTGGACCCAACAATACTATGGGACGCACTAAAAGCCGTGTTAAGGGGTAAATTAATTGTTGAAACAGGAAAAACAAATAAGACTAAACTGGAAGCGTATGAACAAAGATGTGAGAGACTGAGGGAATTAGAACGTAAACATCAAAGCACAAATGATCCAAAAATATATCAAGAAATTAAAGAAAAAAAAACAAAGATAAAAGAAACACAAATGGATGAAATTGAAAGGAAAAATAGATATCTAAAGCAAAAATATTATGAAACGGGGCCAAAAGCCACAAAACTGCTGGCAAAACGGTTAAGAAAACAACAAACAATGAATAATGTATACAAGATTAAAGACCCCACCACAAATAAAACCACAGTTAACCCAGAAAACATCGAAGAAATTTTCCATAATTTCTACCAAGAACTATACTCGCAACCTGAAGAAACAAATACTAAAGATATCAAAAAATTTCTAGACACATTGGACTTGCCATCAATAGGAAATCAACAAAATGAAAAACTAACAGCAGAAATAACAACACAAGAAATCAGAGATGTGATTAAGTCACTTAAAAACGGTAAATCACCAGGTAGTGATGGATACCCTTCTGAGTTTTATAAACTGTTTATAGAAGAACTCACGCCACAACTCCTAAAGTCATTTAATTGGACGCTGAACAACAACAAAATACCTCCATCATGGAACGAAGCAATCATTTCAGTTATTTTAAAACCAGGGAAAGATAAAGAACAATGCGGAAACTATAGACCAATCTCTTTATTAAATGTAGATTATAAAATATACACAACAATTATATGTAAACGAATAAAGACATTCTTGACGGAATTGATAGAAGATGATCAAACTGGATTCATAGAGGGACGCCAAACACATGACAATATCAGGAGAACAATACATATAATTAACCAAATACATAAAGAAAAGAAAAGCGCAGTAATAATGAGTTTAGACGCAGAAAAAGCATTTGACAGGGTTAACTGGAAATTCCTATATAGTGTACTGGAGCGCTTTGGATTTAACGAAAAATCAGTACAATGCATAAGGACGCTATATCAAGAACCTGTGGCAAGAATCAAGATAAACGGTAGCTTAACAGACAAAGTAAATATACAAAGATCAACTAGGCAGGGATGCTGCTTATCGCCCACCTTGTTTGCTCTGTTCATAGAACCATTGGCTCAAGCGATACGACAAAATAAGAAATTAAAAGGTGTAACAATAAAGGGGGCGGAACACAAGATTGGGCTATTTGCAGACGGTATTATAGTTTACCTTGAACAACCAGATAAATCATAATGGAAATGATGAACTTGATAGAAAATTTTGGAAAATTATCAGGATACAAGATAAACATAACAAAAACACAAATACTGACATTCCACTATAAACCCTCTAAACCAGATAACTGATAAGATCAAACTAAACTGGAAGCAAAAGAAATAAAATACCTTGGAGTGAACATACCTAAAGACCTAAGCAAAATATATAAAGCAAACTATGATAGGTTGGAACAAGAAATAAAAAAAGATATTGATAGATGGTCAATCTTAAATATGGATCTGAATTCAAAAATTGAGACAGTCAAAATCAGCATACAACCTAGATTACTTTACCTTCTCCAGGCTATACCAACAGAGATTCCAGATGCCCAATTCTCAAAGTGGGACAGGATGATATCGAGATTTGTTTGGGGAGGTAAAAAACCAAGAGTGAAATATAAAACCCTCCAATTACCAAAAGAGAAAGGAGGCATGGGCCTACCGAGTCTAAAGGAATATTACTACTCAGCACAAATAAGATATATCATATGTTGGTGCGACGAGGGATATGAGGCAAAATGGAAAGAAATGGAAAAGGAAATTGAGGGACTCCCAGTACAAAGCATAATAGGGGATAAAGATGCATATAAGCAAATCAAACAAATAGACCCAATCACTAAATTTACTTTAGAACTGTGGTATAAAATAGTACAAAAATATAATATAAGGGAAGACATAAAACTATTGAAATGGGTAGCATTTGACAGTCAGTTTGAACCGGCAAAACAAGATAGGGGATACAAAAATCTGGTGAACAAGGGAATCACAGCATGGGGCAATATCGGAAAAAAAGATCTTGGGAGCTTTGTAAACATCAGGAGAAAATTTAAATTAGAAAGATCGGAATTTTTCAGATATCTGCAGATGAGAGATTACTATATGAAGAAGATTAGGCATAACCTCCAAACAGATGTGAACGAGATTATACAACTTATTTAAGCTCATATGCAGGAAATAAAATAAGAATTATTTCAAAACTATATCAGAAACTTATGACAAACAATCATACAAGTAACTATATAAAGGAGAAATGGGGAGAAAGAGCTCAATTTAAACATAACAGAAGAAAGCTGGCAGGAAAATGGAAAACACAACACACATCAACAAATTCAAGGGCATGGAGGGAATTTGGATGGAAAAACCTGATTCGCTTTTTCATTACACACAGATTCAAGGAAAATATACAAATACCCAATCTTTATGCTGGAGGGGATGTGGGGCTCAAAATGCAGACCACTCACATATGTTTTGGAAATGCTACAAAATATCATCATTTTGGAAATCTATGCATGTGACAATACAGAGGATATTAGGATATAATATACCAATGAACTGTAACCTGATGTACTTATGTGATCTTAAAAAAGACAATGTTATACAGGCTGAGGACAGATATCTAGTTAAAATCTTGTTGATTGCATGTAAAAAAACTATCACAAAAAAATGGCGATCAGAAGTTCTTCCTGACCAAGAACAATGGACTGACATTGTTGAGGACATACGTATGATGGAAAAAACTAACATATCGACGAAGAATGCAAGAAGGAATATGGGAGAAAAAATGGCGGAAATGGACACACTACAAAGTGCAACAACGAGGCAGAAATTGAAAGAATAACCAAAGACACTGAAAAAACCAGAAGAATTAAGAGATGGAAACTAAAAACTTGATGCTCCAACATTTGTCCCCCCCCCTTTTATTTTTTATTTTTTTTTATTTATTTTTTTTTTTTTTTAATTTTTTTTTTTTTATTTTTCCCTACCCTAACCCCTTTGTTTTTTAAATGTAGAATGTGATCTGAATGCATTATATATGATGAAAAATGAATAAAAATCTAAGTTACAAAAAAAACCAGCCAACTTCAGCAAACCTTATTGATGCCTTAACCCATGACACCACAGGACACTCTCACTTCACAGCGTTACTTCCTCAACACAAACTGTTCCATTTACAAGACATTTCATAAAGGTGATTTGCGGCGCACACTGAACAGAAATGCATGAAATTCGGTGTGCCTTCAAAGGATGTAGTTGTGAATGTGACGTTTCATCAGGTTTCATCAGATTTATTGTTCTGTAAACTCAAAACGATTTGACCGTTGTCGATAATTTAACAACCTTTCATTACTGATATCTGTATGATGCCTGACTTGCCTGACTGTAAAATTTCATGTTTCTGCACTTTACAGTGTTTGCTCCCCATAAACTTTTAGTGACAAAGAAGAAGGAACAGACAAACCATCCAGAAACACACCTGGGTCCAGGGACTCATTTTTCATATTAAAACTCCACATATACATGTCATATTTAAAAAAAAAAAAACTGCAGGCATCACTTTAATTTTCTCAAAAAACATCATAAGCAAATCTTAGTTCTTATATTCATCTGGTACTAAGGACTTAATCCTTGTATTTTGTAGACTGTCAGACTGTTCTTGTTACAACTGTTTCCATTTCCCCCACACTTTTTGGACAAGATTGCGGGAATAAAATGCCCAGCATGTTATCTTGATCCATGCTCAAATGTTGCTATGGTTATTAGAAACTAGGGGTATTATCTCATGGAGCGGCAAATGCTGATGGACATTGTGATTTTTGGATTTGAAAAACTTTTTAAGGTAACGTCAACTTTATTGTCATTCAATCCATACAGCCAGTCATGTACTGTAGAACGAAGTTACGTTTATCTACAATGTTAATCCCATCTAGAATCAGAGGGGTCGCTGCCATGCAAGACGCCGCCACAAATTTCCCTCCTCCGTTCCATTATTGCTGAGCACCAAGCTGGACGGCAGGAAGTTCCACTTTTATATGGTTTTCGGCATGACCCGGCCAGGATTTGAACCCAGGCCTCCCGGGTGTGGGGCGGATGCTCTACCAACTAGGCCACCACTCCAGTATTTTCTGATAAATATTGGCAAGAATCAAGCTATCTTATGGAGTGTCAAATGCTGGTGAATGCTGCAGTTTTTTGGGTATCATCAAGGTCCATAAAAGGTTGCAACACAGTTAGCAAGCAGTTTTTAAGGTTGCAAACAGTTTTGCAATAAAGGTTCTTAAACAGTTGCTCATGTTCACTGTTTGGTGAACCAAAAAGAACTTTAGTAATACATCCGCTTGCAAAAGCTTACAACTATTTTGCAAACATTTGCAACTGTTTGCAGAAAAAAATACATTTGCAAAAAATTCTGAACATGCTCAGAAATTTTTGGCGGCAAGAAAAACTGCTGATGAGCTTAAAAAACTGTTGGCAAACTGCTCGACAACCTTTTACGAACCCTGACAAAACCCAAAAAGTGCAACGTTTGCCAGGATTTGCCACTCCATGAGCTGCGGGCATAACCAACTAGTGATGAAACAATAAAAATTATTTTAAACAAGAATTACTCTGAGATCACATAATGTACCACCTTCACAGTCCAATTTAATCCTAACCCAGGATTTTCACTGACTCTGGATGCAGTCTGTCACAGATGCAGTGCGGACGGCACCTTTCGTCCATCCCTACCAGCTCCATTTGTGTTTTGGAGCAGCATGGATAAGAACAGGGTTTGAAATACAAGATCGCGTGATAATTATATAAAATAACATGAGATCTCGAGAAGGACTAGAGCGAGACTAAGAAGGACCAATCACCATCACGTGATAACAACAAGGAAGCGTGATGTACCGGCTCTCCACCTGGATTTGTGTGCTCTAATAATGCATAAGTAGCCCGTTAATTTTAATTGTGTGAAGCATTTGTATGTTGTGTCAAAGTTTTTACCTTCTCTGACACAGTGGTGGGGTAGACCTCAGAAAATAACAGACGATCCTTAAACAGGCTTTAATGAACAAACAGTTATTAAATATAGTAGATACTGCGGCTCTTCCTTGTGGACTCTATCCGGCATCTTTCAAAAATGGACTCCTTGTGTATTTTTAGCGATCCGAATCTGACAAGCTGGATTCGTTCCGCGGTGGTCCGGACCAGGTGGGGATTAGAACATCAATTAGAATGGGAACTATTTGTTATGGAGACTGGACTGCAGCCGTAATGGACTGGATCTGGAGTCAGTAGAAATCCTGGGTTAAATTTAAATGGTTACCAGATCCAGAATTTGAATTGTCTCAGGGTGAAACTAACAAAATCAAAACACCCTTGGTGGAGGTAATTGGGGGGGGGGCGGTATTTGTCAGCCGCAGGGATCCAAGCATTGCAACACCGATGGAAGAAGTGTGTGGACCGAAGGGGAGACTATGTTGAAAAATAAATTACATTTGGTCAAATTTGACCATGATGAACTTTTCAGCCTCCCCCCCCCACACACACACACACCGTACAGTCATCAGGTGCATAAACTGAACTCAGCATATGATGTCTGTTTTTTGTGTGCGTTTTTTAACCTTGCCTAACGACTTCTCCTTTGGGGGCTACAGACGAAAATTAGTTTATTTGCTATTTCTTTCACAATATGTATTGTGCATAGCCCCTGTTCAATAAATTTGATGATAATAATTATAATAATAATAATGATAAATCAAATGTCTCCATCTGTTGGGATGATCCTGCCTCATGAAAATCTTTAAGTTTTGGAAGTTTGTAAAATTTCTGTTGCAAATTAAAAGTAAATAAATAAATACACCCCTCTGTGGATCGCCACTTTATCATGGTGGAGAGGTTTGAGTGCCTGAATGATCCCAGAAACTATGTTGTCGGGGCAACTTGCCCCTGGTAGGGTCTCCCAAGGCAAACTGGTCCTGGGTGAAGGGCCAGGCTAAGAGCTGTCCAGTGGATCTCCATGAAAAATGTTACATCAAGGACCTAGTGTATCCAAAGGAGCCACATGGGTCCGACCTCCAGTGGACTCATCACCTGTGGGAGGGATCATGGGGATCATGGTGCTATGTGAACCAGGCGGAAGTTTGGCCTACTCTGCCTGGACTTATGCCTGCATGACCCAGATCCTCAGATAAGCAGTAGAAGATAGATGGATGGATGGAAATAAATACACGGCCAAGACTTTAATGGATCAAGACCAAACCGAGACCAAGAAGAAGATATATATACACAGTGATCTTGGTCATGATCTCTTAAATCTTGGTTTTGGTGAGCTCTGGTCTTGGTGTGGTCTGAAATGTGATAATTCCATAAATAAATTTTTCAACCTCATAACCATCAACTGAAAAAACAAGTTGGAGAAGAACGGTTCCAGGTGTTCGACAATAACGCCGGTGTGCTCCCATCATTAGAGGAGCTGCTGAAAGTGCTCACAGTAACCTTCACATCTCTCCCACCGTGCCTTCATCATCGCCTCTCCCGGTTGTTTTCCCTCTCAGCACTTTAATCTTACAAGCGGCTGCCCCTGATGAGGAAGATCAAAGCAGTCGAGCACCAACCCCAAGTCACCAACTCCATCCTCACCATCACGGTGCACGCTGATATTATTGATTTCTCCCACATCAGTCTGGTCAACGGCTGTTATCCTCTATTACGCCACAGAGGGATGGACATGAAGGAGGAGGTGGAAGAGATTCCAGCCTGCTATTACAGTCCAAGGAAGGACTTTTCTCCTTTTTATGCAAATTTTTTTTTTTCCAAAGTTTGTCTGTGGTATCACAGGGACGCCTGTACAGATTTGGCACCGAGAGCTTTTCTGAGAAATGAGAGAGACAAATACTCTCTCATAGCCACGGGGAGTTGCATGACGTCAGTCGCCATTCACTGTTTGTGCACGGTTTGGTGTTTTTGCCACACGCACGCACGCACACACACACGCACGCACACACCGCTGTATGAAGCAGTGTTTTTTTTCCAGATGAATGCCCTCATAGATGCCTAGTTCTTAAGTAAGATAACCCTTTGGAGCAAGACAGAGGTGGATTACATGGCTGCTGAGCTCAGAGTCGCATCCAAGGATCCAGTCAAAGTGGTGAGCGAGAAGGATGGGGAGGGAGAAGGAGAGAGGGAGGGGGTGAGCGATAGAGGGAGAGAGGCGGAAGCCGGTGAGGGGTTTCTATTTCAAATCTCCCCGGACCCCCAAGGCACTTCCGTCCTGGCAGCATCATCCACCGAAAATGAATCACTTCCATCAAAGGAGAAGCTCTGACCATTCAGTGCTTTTCCTCAACCAAAGCAAACCCACATAAGCCGCCGTGTCTGTCCACTGGACCTCGCTCACTCCAGTTCAAAACGACCAGATCTGACAGGCAAAAATTAACAAGACATTGGACTCAAAAGTGGCGCTGCTAATCATGGAAAGCCGCCTTCCTCCATTCCTGGTGGCAAACTTGTTTCCAGTGCTCTTATGTAACACGTCTATTATGTTTCTCTGTGTAGGATGAAGCTGCTCTGCAAAAGAAAAAAATGTCTTCTCACCGCCTCACATTTATTTCTGCAAAAGCCATGAGCCAACTCAACAGTTCTGCATCTCATCTGCACGCTTTCGTGATCTTTACACTAAAGTCGTTGAATGTGCAGCTCAGTGTTACTGTATGTGGTCTGTCTGTCTGTCAGTCACACGGATCAATAGGTGGCGCTCTTGCTCCAGCCGCTTAACTTTCTCCCTCTGTCCTCCTGCCTGAAGTTCAGACCCATTTCTTTTTTTTTCTTTTTGGCAAGGGCTACGACTAGACATTTATTAATAACAATTTGCTTACGTCATCTGACAAGAAGAGGGAAGATCATTTGCGCAGAAGGCGCGGATGTGATTGGTCGATGAAATGGGAGCCTAAAAATAGGGGGGGGGGCACCAAGTTGGGCATGTTTGGAGGGTGGAGAGTGTTTTTATTCGGTTTTTAACGCATGTATTAACTCTCTCTGTTTCACACACGCACGCACGCACACACACACACACACACACACCCCGGGACAGGCAGCTCTCAGTGCGCGCAGCCGGGGCTGTGCGCCAGTGAGCGTGCGTTTTGAATTCAAATGCAGCAACACACCAGAACTGCAAAATGTGGATGGAGTGAGAAGAGGATGGCGATGATGGTGGTGGTGGTGTGGTGTGTTTTTTTTTTGGGGGGGGGGGGGGGTTGGAGGGAGAACGGAAGTCTCACATGCAGCCGCACACGCTGACCCGTGATGAAGTAGCGCACCTCACATATTGGCAACATTAGTGACGCGAAGACGTGCACCTACCATGTTGACTTCAGAGACCATGTCTATGCTGGCTATGTCTATGTTCATCCCCACCGCCACCGGCGCACCTGTGAAGGAGAAAGAGGCGTTAAATACCGGGGGACATGAGTAATTTATATTTTTTTTGTCATCGTGCAGTTTTTCATCCCGTACTCTCCATCCTATCTGTGCGCATCGCCAACCTGAGCAGAAATCTTCACACACGTGTGGGGGTGGTGGTGGTGGTGGGGGAGGTGTTAAATGGCGCTAATTTTATTTATTTAGCGGTGTAATCAAACATGACAAGCGGTATCGATCAAGAAAAAAAAAGCGCCCCCCCCCCCCCCATCCTCATCAGATGAAATATGCGCATCATCCGTCTCAGACTTAATTGGGGAGGCCTATTTGGCTGTGAAGGCATAATTATGCAGATGAAGGCAGATTTTGCGTTTCATTAAACATGTTTCGCACGTCAGGGTGGCGTGAAGGGAGGGGATGACATTCCCCGTTTTCCTTTACCTCCGAAATCTGGCCTCAACCGAATGTCGTATCCTTTCATCAGCCTGTCCACCGTTTCCTTCACCAGCGGCATATTGCTCGGGTCTTTGATATCCTTGACGCTGCACGGGGGGAGGGAGAAGGTGGTGGAAGGAGAATGATTATCATAATTATATCATTAATGTGACAGGCCACGGCATGCTGACCAGCGAAGACAAGAAGCAGAAACGTTTACCTCTGAGTCCACACAAAAGTCACTAATAAGGAAAAAGTCAAAATCCCAAAGTGATTTTTCCTGATCCTCCCCATGGCAACAGTTTTTCTGGCGGCTTCGGGATGCGAGTGAAGAGCGCGCACATCCAACTTCCTCCAGACAGCGCAGAGGAGCCAATGAGGGGCGCATGCGCGCAGCGTGCCCGAGATCAAACGGTGGAGACTGACGATGGTGGATGAGCAGTTTCCATTGCAGTGAAAAATATTAAAGGGACAAGTGAGTGTGCGTAATGAAGAAACGGAGCGTTTGTGTGAGAGGAGAGACAACTGGGATGGGTGTCTCAGCTTTGTGTTATTTACAGGCAGATGAGTTTGGAGACATGCTGACAAGGTCAGCTGCAGGGTTACAACGGCCGGCAACACTTCAGAGCAAGTTTAGTTCAGCGTTTTTCTTATACTGGGTAACTCAGTGGTGCACTCCTTTTCTCAAGCAAGTGGGGATTTGAGGTGGGCCCCACACTTCTGGGCGTGAAACTGGTTAACCTGCAAGAGGACAGCAGTAGTAGTAGATGTCTCTTCTAGCTGGTCGTGTACACAGTACTGGCCAACTACCTGAATATGTCACTGAGGAGTTTTAGGCGCAAATTACAGCTTACTGCAGGTTTTTAGTGGGAGCTGTGAGGAACTGATAACTGGCTAAAGCACCTTGTACAATGAAACAAAAGAAAACTAATCTTTGAAATTATAACTTAAAAGTCAAAGCGCTAAAGAGCAGTCAAATGATGATATATTTTGGTTAAATTGGCCTGAAAACACCGTGCACCTTTTCCACAGTTTAACTGCTCACACATCTTAATGAAATGTTTGCTAAATTGTCCCTAGATATCTGTTTCCTATAGGCCCTTAGAATAGAGGGTTAGTATTAATGAAAGCGCTTTGAGTGGTCTTTGTGACTAGAAAAGCGCTATATAAGTGCAGGTTAGTTAGTTAGTTAGTTAGTTAGTTAGCTAGTTACATAATTTGGTCAATTTTGCTTTAATTATTGCAGCATAATTTGTGAATCCTACTTTGCAGCCTTTCTCGGAACGTCTGGTTTCACTGGATGAAATCATGTCTCTTTAAATTTCTAAGACTGTATTCAACTCTGCATTCCCTCTGATATCACTTTTGCTAATCTTAGCTCCTAGCTAGCCTTGACCCTGAGCCAACAATCCTAAATTTGTCTTAAAGAATGAATGAAATAAAGTATCACTGTGCAGGGGTGTGTAGTTTCAGTGGTAGATAGTGTTATGTCGGAGGTAGGAGCCAAAGGATGAGACCAGGTGCTGGACTGAACACACATTTATTTAACAGGCAGTGCAACCTAACCACATCTAACCGCTATGCAGAGAAGATGGCCAAGAGACCAGCCCTCCTGCCTGCAGCCCTCTTATAGGCACGGGTGATGGCGGAACCGGAACTCAGAGCCATCACACCGTGCCTCACAATAAAAGCACATCATAATAAGAACCATATAAATAACTACATAACATTCACCTCCCCCTTACAAAAGTCCAAAACACACACACACAATTCAGACCCACCCCAATTTAGGACCCAAATTGTGCACTAACATAACCCAAAACAATGAACTAAAAGTGGCCTAACACATTCACACCCAAAACAACTAAAAACTAGGGGGGGGGGGGGGGAACATGTGGACTGCCGTGCCACCCCACACAGCGAAGTGGATTATTCTGCTGCTTATCCTAAATAAAGACAGAGTCCATCTACAAACAAAAATACTGCCGTGTCTCCTAAACTAAACTAAAATACACTAAATAATCCCAAACTATATACACAATAATACACACCAAACACATGCATAACAATTAACCTATTTACACAAAAGAAGAAGAAAGGGAAGAAACCCTGTGGGCTCCCTGGACCATCCCTTCTTGAGACCGCCCCTGGAGGTGGCTTGTCTCCCGGGCCTCAGCAGGTCGCCTCGGCCCTGACGCGCCTCCTCTTCCTCACTGCTGGATGCTCCACTCGTCCAGGCCCATGTCCCTTGAACCTCTCCCAGGGATGCCGCAGCTCGTTCAGGTGCCTCCACAAGCCATTCGACAGCTGAAGATAAGCGTTGCTCCATCCAGCCATAACTCAAGCCCGAACCCTGTCCGCGACTCCCAGCGGGGCTCTGCTCGGCTTGCAGAGTCTCTGCCTGGCACTCGCTCTCTCAATGCCAATCGGTCTTGCCCCAGCCTCTTCTAAATCCGCTGCTGGTCTTGCAGATGTGGCCCCGTGTCCACCGGCCCACTTCAGCCAAGCTCCGGGAACACCTAGGACCATCCCCTCGGCATCGCTCGTCAGTGCAGGCGCCCCCCCTGTGCCGCCCAGTACCCTCGTCCAGGGCAACTCAGGCTGTGGCACTGGGGCCCTCCTGCGGTGACCCTGAGCGTGGCAAGGCCTGTCCCCTCTCTGGGGTGCCGGGCAACTTTTCATCCCACACTACGTCATCCTGTACTCTCAGAACCGGTCGGTCCTACAGTCCACGGCCCGACCACTTTTTCCCAGCGCCGCTCTTAATGGCAAAGTCGAGGCCATAGAAGAGGTTGCAGCCCATGATGTTCGCGCCACGGGCTGTCACAACAAACTCCAAATCAGACATCTCCGCCAACTTGTACCGGGCCGTCAGTCTGATTGTTCCCACCGTGGCCAGCCATCCTCCCCCATAGCCGCAAAGCGGCGCTGGGTCACCTCCGATCCTGTAGTGTGGAAAAAATTGCCTCACTGTAGCCCAGTTCAGCAGAGAACTCTCCGCCCCCGTGTCAGTCAGCATCGGCACCTCCACTCCATCCGACTCCACCGTGCAATACATGCACCCACTGGTGCTCGGGGACACAGTATAGATCACCGTCGGGGCGGGAGGGGTTGAACTCTTCTGTGGGCTCCCTTGCTCGACCAAATGGCACACCCTCGCATAGTGATGTAAATGGCCACACCTGCCACAGCGCTTCCCTCTTGTTGAACAATCTCTGCTTTTGTAGCGGTGCTTCGTGGACCCGCAGCCCATACACCTGGCTTCCCCGGGGCAGACCTCAACACCACAGTGTTGGCACCTCCCATGTTGTCGTCAGCGCTTCCATCACTGTCCGGGTCCACTACTTATGTAGTCATGGGGGATCCTAACTCTCGCGGTGATAGACGCTCACTCAGCTCCCGAGTTAGCTTATCTGCTGCCTCCAGCTGGAGTGCCAACTCGACGGCCCCGGATAGTGTCAGTTCACCCGGAAATGTGAGCAGCTTCGACCGGACGGCAGCACAGTTGGCATGTTCCGCCAACTGGTCGTGGACCATTTCTTCCTCCAACAGTCCGAACCGACACTCGGTGGTCAGCTGCCTCAAGTCTGACACAAACCGTTGGATGGACTCGCCCACCTGTTGACGGCGGTGCTGAAACTTAATCCTCCGGACGATGACGTTGTCCGGTGCACAGAAATGTCACACCATTAGTTCAAAAACTCCTTCATATTTGTCTGCGTCGCCAAGCGTGCTCAAAATCCATTGTCCCTCCATTCCCAGGTTATGCACAAGCAACACACGTGCCCTTAATTTCTCCATCCTTCTCAGGTCCAGCACCACCATATACATCCGAAAGGTGGCGTACCACCTAGGCCAGGGAACAGGTGGCTCACCTGGGAGCTCCAAAAATGGCAGAATTGGGAAACCACACACTTCCATACCTTTAGATTTATCTGTTTTCGTCCTCGTTGCCAAATGTTATGTCGGAGGTAGGACTCAAAGGGTGAGACCAGGTGCTGAAGTGAACACACATTTACTTAAAAGGCAGCGCAACCTAACAACATCTAACTGCTATGCAGAAGAGATGGCCAAGAGACCGCCCCTCCTGCCTGCAGCCCTCTTATAGGCACGGGTGATGGCGGAACCAGAACTCAGAGCCGTCACACCATGCCTCACAAATAAAAGCACATCATAATAAGAACCATATAAATAACTATATAACAGATAGGATATGACTGGTCCCTGAAGTACAATAAACACAGAAACATTTGTGAATGAGTGGCTACACTGCTCACTTCAGCTAGCTGCCTTTAGTCCTAGTTATAAATAAAAAGAAAATAAGCCAAATAATGTCTAAGAATGACATATGGTAAATAGGGCTTGACATTAACTTTTTTGCTCTCCGGCCACTGTGGCTCGTGATTTTGGAAAATCACTAGCTACTCAGCCTTTCACTAGCCACAGTTTTATGGTTGGAAAATTATGTTTAATATGATCAAACTTGACTATGACATGCTAAATTTTACTTGAACTAAATTTACAACCTTTTTAAATGCCTATCCATCCATCCATCTTCTACCACTTATCCGGGAATCAAGGTTGCAAGGGCATCAGTCCAGGCAGAGTAGCACAGACTTCCACCCGGTTCACATAGTACCATGATCCCTCCTGCAGGTGGTGAGCCCACTGAAGGGTGGACCCATGTGCCTCATTTGGATACACTGCATCCTTGATGTAACATTTTTCATGGAGATCCACTGGAACACTCTCGGTCTGGCCCTTCACCCAGGACCAGTTTGCCTTGGGAACACTACCAGGGGCACTCAAATTTGGGCACTCATTTGGGCACTCAAATCCGTCAACCATGATTAGGTGGCCATCCACGGAGGGCCTTTTTAAATGTAAATTTGGACCCCGTGGCAGGCCGTTTTTGGCCCGTGGGCCATATGTTTGACACTCCTGGACCAGCACATTAAAAATACATATTTAGAGGTTTTACTTCCATGAAATAGCTGCAGTTCACAGATATCATAGCTCATCACAGATAAACAAAAGTTCACATCAGAAGAAGCTTCATTTGTTCTGTACAGCAACATATCAAAGTGCAGTCACTTTTTCTCTGTCATACAAAAACGTAAATTTGCACAACTGTGGACAGTAAACAGGAGATTCTTGCTCTAAAAGTAATCATGTTTAACCATAGAGGTAGGAGCTGATGTGGGGGGTTAGCTACTCACCACTGGGACAATGGGGGATCAGGAGCAGTTGCCCTGGTGATCTGATCGCTGGAAGCGGGGACAGATATGTTCTGCTGGCTGCTGTCTGTTCGTCCAGACTGTTCCTCCAGACTGGCCGCTACACGAACTGACCCGCGGAGCAGGCCGTCCACGGCTTCTCATGTACCCAGCCCAGAGCGGAGCCAGACTCCGTCCATTACTTCTGCTGTACCGAGCTGGCAGCAGAACCAGACTATGCTCACAGCGACAGTGGACCAATGATCACACCCTGTGTGCAGATAGTGCTTATGGGAGTTGTAGTTTCGTAGTCTCACATTGTGACAGGTTTATTATTTTAGATGCTGCTTGAGAAAACTACAACCTGCCAAAGTGGCTTGTGGGAGCGGCTGTCTTACCGGCCATTGCTGAAATCCACCTGCCGTTGGTGGGTTGGCAGGTGTTAATGTCGAGCCCTGATGGTAAAGTGTTGTAGATGAACAAGAATTCCAGTGGGTGGTGAATAGAATTGATAGGAAATAGCAATGAAAACCAGCCAGATCAACTCAACAGTTAAGCTAATGCCAAGTGGCCTTTCTGTCACTTCCTCTCTGCCGACGCAAAAGCCGACCACCTAGCCAAGCTAATGCTAACAGATCAATGTAACATTACAGTGAAAATATAACAAAATAAACCAGAATGACGTGAGATATATTATTGACTGTGGATTAGTGAACCAGGTGGAAACAATGGATGTCTATTAGGGTGACTGAAATCTAAAGAAGGTAACAATATAAACGGCAAAACAAATTTCTTGTGACGGTGTTAGCTACATGACAGTCAGCGAGGCTGAATAGAGCAGCAGGTGGGTATCAAGGATGGCGCTGGGCTGGGTTTACCATTTTATAACATCCCGTGGCAAATCCGGAAGAGTTAAAACAACTAATCGGACAGAAATGATGTCAAGGCTATATTTTTTTTTTTAAGAGAAATTAGCATTTTGATATTTTTTTTTTTTTGATAATCACGTGACCAAAGAGATGCATTTCAGAGGGTTAAAAACCTACATAAACACCATTTTTCAGTCAAAGACCCCTTTAACAATCTTGGCTGTCCAAGTTATAGTTATGGAATGCCACAGATGTCATTTCATTAGATGGTTTTCAACCTCAGATGGAAAAAGAAGTCACCTAAGAACAAGTTTATTTCTGCTGTTTCTCTGATGAATATTTTACACAGCTAAAAGGGAACACCTTTCTTTCATGGATGCACACATCAGTCATTCAAAAATGCTAAATCAACACCCATGGGTATATCATATCACACTCTCCTGCTGCAGTGTACCCCCCTGGAAATGCAAAGGGAGCATCAGATCTGAAGGTGGGATGGAAAACCCAGTCCCACAATTCATTTTCTCAGGTCTGAGTATATTTTCAAGCTTTGAGGAGGGATGCAGCCTCTTCTACAATTGTCTTTGATCTGTTGTAGTGGGAGCCGTGCTTCTGTAGAGGGTAGGCATCTGAAAGCATTGGTTCACTGTTGCATCACCACCAGTTAAAGCCATCATAGATTATATCATCCACGTCTTTTTGATGTGTTTCTTGGTTTATTGTGAGTGTGTCTGAGCATCATGCATAGGGAATGTGTGTGGCGTCTGTTTGGAGATGTCTGCTGTGCGGTGTAAACCGGCCAAAGCCCTTCGAAGGGCAGCTCTTCTGTCACTGAACTCAAGTGGGCAGGGGGCATTGGGCAGCGTGTGTGAAATGAATAGATGTGAGGCGGGATAATAAATTAGTTTCTGACTCATTTCCTCTGTCGGATAAAAGAGCTGTAGATGGAGAGACAGCGCTCACTGAAGCTTGGTGGAAGATCTCTGAGGTTAGCTGTGCCCTTTTCCAGGCTCACTCAGTCGAGATCCAGATCCCTACAATACCAGAAGACAGCAGTGCAAAATTAAGAAGAAGAAGAAAAAGAAATAAGAACAACCTTGTTCCCACATTCATAGATGCTCTCTCTGCAGTGCTCCACACAGCCAAACAGTAGCAAAGAACAGACGTGGCAACAATATAAAGAGAAGAGCTGCAGCTGCTCCCATGCTCTCCATCTTGTCTCTCTCATTATTCTGCAGAACATTCTAAACAAAACAACCATAAAAATTCTCTGACAGGAACATGAGAAGCATGATGAGCAGATTTGCCCTCCCCAGTGTTGCATAACAGATCTCTCTCTCTCTCTCTCTCTCTCTCTCTCTCTCTCTCTCTCTCTTTCTCTCTCTCTCTCTTTACCCTTCGTGGACATGGAGCTTTGTGGTCCATAAGTGGCTCGCACACAGGCTGGAAAGTGAATAGTCACTTTTTTGTGCGTATTGTTGAAAGTGGGCTCTGTTTGTTTCTCCTGAAACTGTGTTGACATGAAAACAGCCAGTCCCTGAGGTACAGTTTACATAAAAGACTAAAGGGCTTGATGCACATTCCTGTCTCACAGTAAATGAGCCCCTTTTCTGGAACAAATCTATTGATGATAATGGGGATGACAGAAGCCACATTTTTTTGTCTTTTTCTACAACTCCCAGTGCTGGTTCAGCATTGCAAATTCTTACTGTCTCCATTACCCAAATGTTTCTGGAAACAGACAAACAAACAAACAAACAAAAAAAACGCTGTGGCTAGTAACCATCATAACAGAGTAAGATGGAGGCTCTTTGGGAAGCAAAGTTAAGCATGCACATATATACCCCCGTATCTCATGGAGCGGCGAATGTGAACATAATGCTTTTTGGGTTTCGTCAGGGTTCGTAAAAGGTTGCCAAATACTTTATAATGTCACCAACAGTTTTTCTTGTCGCCAAAAATATTTGAACATGTAACATGTTTGCAAACAGTTGTAATGCGTGTCGCTGAAGTTCTTTTTGGTTTGCCTAGTAAGTGAACACTATCTATCGTTAAGACCCTTTATGACAAAAACTGTTGGCCACTTTCAAAGCTGTGTGCAAACTGTTTTGCAACCTTTTACGAGCCCTGACAAAAACCCCAAAAAGTGCACGCCTTCATGCAACTGCACGTTCCCTCAGCATATTCGCTCTGTGAGATAGTAGCTCGATTTCACAATATTCACCAAAATTCTCAGAAAAGTTGCAAATTCAAAATCGCATATGGAGGTTTCATTCAGACCACTTCCACATACTTGGAATCCCCTCAGCCGTTTCCCCCAACCCAACCATTCACTGCAATTTTATATCTTGCTAAGTGAATAACGCTTTAATGTATGAATGGCTCAATGGCAGGCAGTGCCGTTCAGGTAGCAGTTAGAACCTGAACATTCTCCCCTTATGGCTACTTCACACAAATCATAAGAATAATTGTGCTGGTGGGCAGCAGGTTGTAGAGGTCGCTGACCAAAACCCCTGAATGGAAGAGGAAATACCCCCCCCCCCCCCCCCCCTCGGTCACCCTCTCCTTGGTGTGAGCTCTGCAGAAGACATGGTCATGGACATTTAACCCCGACAGATATCTAGCATGCCAAACATCTGAACCAGTTGCAGCCATCTACAACTAATGAGAGCACAGCATACAGATGAAGTCATGTAGTATGAACTCATTACAACCTCAAGAGTCCCGATCACATGTCTGAAGTTTGTGCAGTCGACGACCGGACTTCAGGATGCTTTAGTTTCTGTTTAGCACTGTCATCGTAACATAATTGCTGGATTCCTTTGACACAGGGCAGATGTTTGCTCTTTGTACAATTTTGAAGTCCACAGCAGTACTACACTGAAGTGTGCACATGGTAGTGGTCATAATTGGACTTTCAGGAAACAATTCAGATGTCCTTGAAAGGTAGCTTGACAAATTCTATCTTTTCATTTTATTTATTTATTTTTAAATGGGACATTGGTTTGAAAATGTTTTCAAATCTGGCTCAGTTGTTTGGAAATAATACTCTTGGTTAATAAGATATGAGAACATATGAGACTATAGGTAAGAACCTTTATATCGATCGTTGGCCTCATCTCCAATGGAGATGAAACTGAGTACAGAGGGCTTATCCAGGACTTCGTGGACTGGTGCCATCGGAACTGCCTCCAGATCAACGCGAGAAAAACTAAGGAGCTGGTGGTGGACTGCCACAGGCAAGGACAACCCCTCACAGCACCAGTAAATATACAGGGAACAGACATCGAGATGGTGACAGCCTATAAGTACCTGGGTGTTCATCTGAACAATAAACTAGACTGGTCACACAATACTGATGCACTCTACAAGAAGGGACAGCGCAGGCTGTTCCTACTGAGGAGACTCAGGTCTTTTGGTGTACAAGGCGCGCTGCTGAAGACATTCTATGACACGGTGGTGGCATCAGCCATCACTTTTGGAGTGGTCTGCTGGGGCAGTGGCATTACTGCAGCCGATAGGAAGAGACTGAACAAACTGATCAAGAAAGCTAGCTCTGTCCTGGGGCAGCGCCTTGATCCGGTGGAGGAGATAGGAGAGAGAAGGATGGTGGCTAAACTGTCATCTCTGCTGGAGTCCGAGTTCCACCCTATGCAGGACATACTGAATGCACTGAGGAGCTCATTTAGCAGCAGACTACATCATCCCAGGTGCACAACCGAGAGGTTTCGCAGGTCCTTCCTACCAACGGCTGTCAGACTGTACAACCTAAGCAGGGCTGCTCGCAGAGATAGCAAAAAGACGTAACAAACTAATAGTTTTTTGAATGCAAAAGATGCAATAGACTTACACAATGGTCCCCTCCGGCATACAACTAGGAAAATACCGGTCGCTATGGAGAGTGAGAATATGTATGGGCACATAATCATACCATGTAGGATAACTAAGTAGACGGTTGTGCTGTTTCATTCCATCTAGCAACAATGCTCTGCACTGTGTGTGTTTATATATTTACATATTTATTTCATCTAGCTACAATGCTCCGCACTGGGTGTGTTTATGTTTATATATCTATATATTTATTCCATCTAGCTACATTGCTCTGCACTGTGTGTTTACATATTCATATATTTATTCCATCCAGCTACAATGCTCTGCACTGTGTGTCTGTGTGTGTGTATATATATATTTTATAGTAATATGTACATATGTATATTAGCTGCTCTTGCTTGCTTGTTTTTTTTTTTCTTGCCTTCTGATTGTTGCTCTGAGTGTTGCTATCCCTGTGCTGTTGCAATCCTGGAATTTCCCCGTTGTGGGACTAATAAAGGCTTATCTTATCTTATCTTATCTTATCAGATGGTCACTCCTTGATTATTCTGGACCAAATGGATTGCATTTATATACAGTAGCACCTTTCAAGATACCCAAAGCGCTTTACAATGAGTCCATTATTCATTTGATCCACAGACAGACAATGGTAGTGGTAAGCTACTGCTGTAGCCACAGCTGCCCTGGGGCAGACTGACGGAAATGTGGCTGCCAATCCATGCCACAGGCATCTCTGACCAAATGTACAGTATGTTAGTAATAAATAGTGTTGGATGACTTAAAACCGGTCTTGAGTACTACAACACGACTGATAACTCAAGAAAACCTAAAAAAGCAATAAAACTATCAGTCAAATTCATCTATAATATTCCTTCATCACCTTTTGACACAGAAAATAATTGAATAATCATTGCTTTATTGGCTTTGTTCTTTATATTAGATTTTTATCACTAGATCTGAATGAAGCCAAAACACCCACACATAGTATACAGATGAGACTTAAAACTGAGAGAGTGATGTTTTACCTGGGTTTCTCCATGGTGTCTTTGGCCAGGTAGATATACCAGTAGACAAGGTTGAAGAGGCCAAAGGCCAAGGGAAAGAGAATGCGGGCATATGCATCGATAGGACTGGTGCCAGCCAGCTGAGGGATCTGAGGAAAAGCTGAACCTTGCTGCAGAAAAATAGGCAGGTGGGGTGTTTCTCCTGGATCACTGCGACTCAGTGAGTGGTTCCTCTTTTTCAGGCCTTCTCGAGCACTGCTATCCATCTGGTAGTAGGGTGGGGTGGGGGTAGTTTGGATCAAAAGCAGAGAGAAGTGAGATGGGGTAAATATGGTGATGCTTTAGAGAAGAAAATGTGGAATAATTAATAAAAAGAAGGTGCTTCCTATCCAACCAATATGTGATAATTCTAATATCATGTGGACCATATAAACAAGGCTGAAAGTAATGTTTGTTCCCATGAGGGATTTCCTGTAAATGGTATTCCTACATGTCCATAGGAAGCAGTAGGCTGTTTGCTATAGGTCCACAGCATGGTTATGAGATCATAGAAGGGAGGAATGCTGGGGTTGCTCTCTGTTCTCACACTGAAGCTATTTTTATGGCATCTAACCATGAGCTCTGCACGTGAGGCAGATACCAGGAGGACACAGTGGTGGCTTACTGCATTAACATAAAGCATACAGAGCTAGCCTGGAGATGGGAGCACACAGCAGCCAGTATTACTATTTAATGTGTGGTGTGCCCTGAATGAGAAGAACAAAAGAGGCTGGGTGACTACTTGGAAATGCATAGGAAAAAAGTTATCTGTAAATTGGATTTTTTTTATTTTTTCTGAGCCTGAAGCTGCTGGCTCTCTGCTCATCGCAAGCATCACTGCATCAAACTCGTTGCAACACTTGGACTCTCTGCACCTCCTCTCGTAATTCAGTTCATTTCTGAGTAAGGTGCTGAAACATTTTTCTTCCTGGTGTCTCAGCTTTGCAGAGGAGTAAATAAATGCAGTACCAACTACAGAATGGCAATTCCAAACACACACTGTACAATATCACTTTTTTTTTGCTTTCGTCATTGTTTGGCAAAGAAGTAGCATTGTTGTCTGAATATTAGGAATATCTCTATTTTAAAATAGCCCATGTAGTTTCCAGATTTCGAAAAGCTTCAGCAAATATCTTCTTGAGACCAAAGCCAAAAGGAGCTAATGTGATGTCCATCCACATTCCACGGGAATCAATTCTCCTGCTAGGTAATTGACCTACTGGTCATTAGTCTGCATCAAGGTTGTGCTCAAGGTCATGGTCAAAGGTCAGGAGATCCGGGCACTTATGTGATTTCATAAAAATTTGCTCCTCCTAGGCAATTGCCCTGATGTTCACCAATCTCGCACACAATGATCTTCATGTAGGTCTGCTTCCAGGTTGCGGTCAAGGTCATTGACAAAGTTCAGGAAATCTGGGCATTTATGATTTCACGAAAACCGTTACTCCTGCTAGGCAATTGCCCCAATGTGACAGCAACCTCATACACAAGGATCCTCGGGTAGGTCTGCATCTAGGCTGTGCTCAAGGTCAGCAGTCAGGATTATTAGGCCAAATTAAGGATTGAAATCTGTTTATTATATTGATGATTATCATTAAAGTTTTTGTTTTTCATCTATTTTAGAGTACCTTTAAAGGCAGTGTGTGGAACTAACCATCGTCCTTAGAAATGGGGTGAAAGAGGTTCCAGATGTTTCTGTAAATAATCTTCCCACCTTTCACCAGAATATTGCAAAAAATAAACAATTTCAGATTATACTTTAAACTATTCGAACAATAGTCTTTTGGATAGACATCAACAGCCACAATGTTCCAGTTTATTGACTAATTAGCATACAAAGCTACCTTCAAAACTGAATAAATATGCCAAAAACAATACAGAAGAAACTGGACTCACCAGCTTTTTCAACAAATTGGACCTGTTTGTAGTGTTTGTGGTGCTGGCACCTTTTGGAGCATTCTTATTGAAATCATCTAAAAACTTAAAGGAAGTGCTATGCAGATTATTACCGTCTCCTTCACGAAATTTGCACACCAGTTTTGGTCAAGGACATTCTTGTTATTCGTACATTCTATAACACCAGTACAGAGGTGTCTGGTTTCCAAAATGCCTTAAAAGTCTTATGGTACATGTCCACTAGTCCATTTTGTTGGAAGGCATTGCATAGGGGATGTGTTGCGGTGCGGGGAGGGGTGGAGTGACAGAAAATAATTGACATTATGGAAGACTAATAGTTAAAGAGCTCTGTCCTGAGTGGAAGACTCTCATTAGTCCTGCTGCGGAGAACACACAAGCTACACCTGACTGGTCAACGGATCCAGTCGTAGGTGGTCTTCCACGAACTGAAGCTCCCAGACAACATGGGGGATTGTGAATCTCATATCTTTAAAACAAACCAGGGAAAAGTGTTTCTAATGACACTTCATGTGAGAAATAGTAGGTGCAGTTAATGAATCTGTCATTATTTGACATCAACAACTGCTAGTTTAAACATTCAGGATGAGATCGCTGCCTCCAACGCATGCCAACATTTGCAGCATGCCGACATCTCATTTGCAGAAAGTTAAAAAAAAAATCCAACTTTATGCAAATGAGAAGTACACGCAATTTGATACACTACAGCCCAAATCTCACTACACTGGAGCCAAATGCTTTGAGCTGCGTTTCACATACACAATGAATGGGAAGCAGAGAAATGATGGATCAAGTGGAAACGTACTGTTAGGGTATAAGGAAGCTTTCACTCACCCACTCCACTCAAATATCATCAGTTTTGCTCTGAAAGGCCAAGGTGGGCTGACTGTGTTGCTAAAAATTATGCGTCAAAAGATGGGCTTACATGGTGTGAAACCAAAAAATATTTAAAAGAACCACACTTACTGTCACAATTTAGCCCAATATGGGGTAATCAATATTTTACACCAGGGAGAGCGAATACTGTATTTAAAGTATGGAATTTAAAAGGGATTCAAAAGATTCAAGACTTATATTTGTCATGTTCAGATAACATAATGTCTTTTGAAGAACTGAGGATTAAATTCAATCTTAATAGAACACATTTGTTTAAATATCTTCAGCTTAGAAATTTTATTTGATCAAATCAAAATAATGCTCTCACCCGACCTACTTATTCATTTTTGGAAAAAATTTTGACAAAAGATAGTAAGAGAAAGGGTATTATTTCAGAGTTTTATAACTCATTGACACTATTCTCAAGTGAAAACTCACAGAAAAGACTGAATTATTGGAAAGAAGACCTGCAAATTAAAATTTCAGAGGAACAGTGGGAAATGGCTTGTGCAGAAGCTCAAACCAAATCAATAAATATACGTCTTAAACTGATACATTTTAAATGGTTAATGTGGATGTATTTTACACCAGTGGCGTTAAATAGATATAACAAAAACATACCAGATACATGCACAAAATGTATGGAAAGTAAAGGAACCCTATTTCACTGTTTATGGGAATGTAGAAAAATCAGAATGTTTTGGGAAGAGGTGAGGGTAACAATTGAAAAAATAATTTCAAAACAATTCACACTGAACCCTAAACTGTTTTTGTTGGGTCTGTATCCAGAAAAACATAACTTTAATAAGAGTGAAAGAGCATTCATAGACTTCGGTTTGTTTAATGCCAAAAAATGTATTGCACTACTGTGGAAAAAGACTCATAGACCAGATGTGACTCAGTGGTTAAGACAGATGTCGACAAACCTTCCACTAGAAAGAATAACATATATACTGAAATTAAAGGAAGGTGTGTTTGAGAATAAATGGAGACCTTTCATTGATTATGTAAAGAAATTAAACATAACTTCTGAAGAAGAAGGTGAATGATATGTGTGGACCTTGCAAATTCCAAGCTGTTGAATGTATATTATGTATTCTTATGTAATAGATTACCTAGACTAAACAGAGGAGCATTGTTGTTGATTTGCTTTCGTTAATGGTTGTTGTTGTTGTTTTTAGTACATTTTTTGTTGTTGTTGTTAGTGGTTTTTTTAATTTTTAAATTACTTTAGTGTTAGTGTTTAGACTGTTTGTGCCATGTTTGTAAAAAAGGTTCAATAAAAAATATTGTGGGAAAAAAAAAAAAAGATGGGCTTACAAACCAGTGGATGAGATCAGGGTGACTACACTTGTTGTTAATAACTGCAATGGTCCTGCATTGTGTATATACAGTATATCATCATCATCATAGCAGTCTGTCGGGGGCAACAATGACTGTTTCATTTAGGTCTGATCAGATTCCTCCATGCAGCTCTGTCCTTCGCCCTCTGCTGCAAGGAACTCCTGACCTTGTTAACCCGGGCGACATCCGAGATGGTATGAGTTGCTTTCTGACTGACCATTTCATGAAACTGCTTGCAAAGTATTTGAGTACTGCTAGCTTTTGCTGGACTAGCGGCACGCCGTTCAGCAAGAAATCTCTGTGTGTCTGTCTGCCTGTGTGTGTGTCTGTGTGTCTGTCACGTTTATAGGACATCATAGGACGGCCTATGATCTCTGCATAATCATCACAGGACGTTTTATGAACTCAGGCATCATAGGACTCACAATGCCGTCATAAAGATATGATGTCTATATGACGGCACATAGACAAATGTGTCTTTATGATGTCATACGGCTCATAGACAAATGTGTCTTTATGATGTCATATAGACCATCACTCACGATGCCTAGACTCGTGTGTCTTTATGATGTCATATGGCTCAAAACTGGTAAGGTGAATAAGTCACAGGGCCAGTCTTTACAGTACGTTCAGGTTTTCTGCACAACAGATTTCTGCAGCCATGGCCAATTCTACGTTGCCGCGAGCCGAGTTGCCAGATCAAGCAGTCTTCGTATCGTTGCTCAAGATGAAGAAACTAAGAAAAAGTGTCGCTTTCTCAGCAATGTCATTTTTAAAGAGCTGCTGACACAGTAAAAATGTGTAACCTTGAAGAATGCCAGTCTACACTACAAATGTGTAAAATGCCAAGCAAAGCACTGATTTTCTCCGAGTGCTCTGGTTTCTTGGTTTCTACAGGCACGCACAGGCCTTCCTGAACAGAGTCAAAAACCACTTTTTGCTCAGATCTACTTTCATGATCCTGCCCATGAACTGGAATTACGATGCACCTATCCCTCAACCAGTGGTCTGAACGAAGAAGACAAAGACCCACCAGATGGAGAGCAATAGAATGAGGAGAACTGCTGCACGTCAGAAAAGATGCTGTGAACATGAAACACCTCAGGTTCCAGCAGTACTCCGCATGCATGACTGTGAACAGCACAGCCGTCTGAGACAGGAGGAGACCCTTCAGCAACGGGCATGCAGAAATACTTGCTTATACTTGGTTTCTATGGGCATGGACGGGTATGCACGGGTATGTATCAGTAATAATAATAAAAATAAGTTTATTTATAGAGCACTTTTCACAGACAGCGTCACAAAGTGCTTAACATGCTAAAAAAACAAAGCAAATAAAAATACAAGCACACGAGACAGTAAAAAACAAAGAAGACAACAAGAGCACATAAAAATACAATCAACACACAGTTCATTAAAAAGCCAGGCTAAAAAGGTGGGTCTTTAGTTGCTTCTTAAAAACATCAGTGGAAGGTGCAGATCTAAGTTCAAAAGGTAAAGAGTTCCAAAGTTTGGGAGCAACAGCAGCAAAGGATCTATCGCCTTTGGTTCTGAGCCTAGTTCTAGGAACTACCAGTAGGTTCTGATTAGAAGACCTGAGAGACCTGCTGGGATGGTGTAATGGAGCAAATCACTAATATAAGAAGGTGCCTCATCATGAATGGCTTTGTAAGTAAGAACAAGAACTTTAAAATCAACTCTATAATTTATAGGAAGCCAATGCAAGGAACGAGAAACGGGAGTGATATGACAGAATCTACTGCACTTAGTAATCTAGCAGCAGAATTCTGGACCAACTGTAGGCGATGTAGAGAGAATTTACTAAGGCATGTAAAAAGAGCATTACAGTAGTCCAAACATGAAGAAACAAAGGCATGAATAATAGTTTCTAACTGACTGAAGGAAACCAATGACCTAATTTTGGAAATATTCCTAAGGTGGAAAAAACAATTCTGGGTCAGAGATTTGACATGCCGATCAAAATTCATTGATTGGTCAAAAATTACACCAAGATTTTTTTTAGATTAGGCCATATATTGGAGCTTAATGAACCAATGCTACTAACCATCATAGGAATTAGATTATCAGGTGCTACAATAAGGACTTCAGTTTTGTCAGGATTAAGTTGCAAAAGGTTATTAGACATCCAGTCTTTAATTGCAGACAGACAATGAATAATTTTTAAATTGTCAACATGGTCAGGTTTAAAAGAGAAAAACAACTGTAAATCACATCAGCGTAGCAGTGATAAGATATACAGTACCTTTAAATGTGCTGATGATAGAACCAAGAGGCAGCATATACAGGGCAAATAAAAGTGGACCCAGAATAGAACCCTGAGGCAATACAGTATGCGTATTTACTGTTGTGCTATCCAATTTCTTGTCTTCTTATCTTATTTACTTTTTGATCTGAGTGCTGCTATCCCTTTGCTGCTGCAATCCTGTAATTTCCCCATTGTGGGACTAATAAAGGTTTGTCTTGTCTTATATGTAATTTTGGTGAAGAGGGGTGAGCTAAATTTGTGTATGTGTGTGTTTTGGCAGTACTGGTTATACAGTGAGAGGCATACAGTACATGAGGTACAGCTTCATGTAATGTTTTTTTAAACGGGGCAGTGATGGCCCAATAGTTAGGGATGTGGACTGGTGAGCAGAAAGTTGCCAGTTCAATCCCTGGACTGGCAGGATCAGATCTGGGTGGGACAGATAACATAGCAGTGTTTGCCACACCCTCCTTAACCCCACTGTGGTCACAGGTCAGTCTGTGGTTGTACTGGGCCACTTCCAGGTGTGAATGTGAAGAGGGCGTCCTTGAAAAAGAGGGGTTCTAGTGACACTAATGTCACTAGAACCCAAATTTCTAAAACTTGCATAGTCCCAATAAATGTAGGTTCCCCATAAAAAATGTAATACACCACTATTATACAATTTCACACTGTTGTATTGTCAATACGTGAACTTAAACATAACAAAAAACTGTATGTCTTTTTCTGTTTTGAACTTGTAAAAAAAAAAAAAGCTTACTGAGACAGTATCCTCCTCATCACTGCCAGTTGCCAGCACCTCGAGCTTTTTTTGTCTGGCTTGCTGCTTCTTTAGACGATGGGCCTGCAGGGTGGCAAAGTAGTTCACCGCCGCAAACTCAATGAGAGCAGACGCCACAAAGGCAAAACATACAGCAATGAACCAATCCATTGCAGTGGCATAGGCTACTTTGGGGAGGGACTGCCGGGCGCTGATGCTTAAGGTGGTCATGGTCAGAACAGTGGTGATTCCTGAAGGAGAGTAAAGCATTTATGAATCATCCATGTAGATGATGATCACAACAAGCCGATTAGCGCACAATAATCATACCAGCGACGGTTCGTGCAGGAACAGACTCTTTGTTGATCCAAAAAGAGACTTGTGACAGCACGACAATCATTATAAGAGGGATATAGGTCTGGATGAGATAGTAGCCCAGCTTTCTCTGTAGATGGAAATGGACTACCTGCACAGAGTAGTGACCTGCAAGATAAACAATTTATGTGAAGAGAGCAACCCTAAAGGACAGAACCAAGAAACACAGAATGGATGTCCTTGGTTGCCCTTGTGGTGGAAGAGCTGCTGAGAGAAACGTATGTGTAGTTCTACACTTTGATGCTTTATGGACTGGAATAAGCTGCTCACTGTAAGGTATGTGGGAGTCAAGGGGAAGAAGGAGGGAAGAAAGGAGCCTGTGAGTTTGGGGGGTGAGGGTGTTGCATCATCTCTACAGTTCAGAGCATGCCTCATACTTTTTCCTCTCAATTTCAGAAACACGTAGGATTTGCAATAGAGCTGGAATGTTCATGAACGATTTGTTCAACTGTACTAGTTCTTTTGGGTGAACAAACTGTACTGAATCACTTACCATAACTGAACGAATCACTTAGGAAATAGCGGCCACTTCATCCCCCCATTTCCGAATCCGTTGGTCCCGCCACGTTTTCCAGACATAACAAATAGCGATGAGGAAGACCCGTGCAAAACCAAGGATGAAGCGTCCAGTCACAAAGGTGAAATTCCTCAGTGAACCTGGTGAGCTGCCTATCCCTTGGTCCCACTGGTATTATGGACTGTTTGTAGAGTTCATAACTGCAGCTGGCCTGTGACATGCTAGCAATGCTAAGCTAAAGAGTGTGCTACTCCACCGTCGGCCTCCGTTGGTCTATGATGACCATGGAAGAGAATCCTAAATGTCTACTCTGCTGGAACTGCACCGTCTGTGGCTGAGCAGGCCGATGCGCACCGGTGTTCTACCTTCCAGCGTTGGGCGTTGGTAGGATTCAAGCCTGGGCAGGAAGATATGGAGGACAAGATGTTACCCATGCAGCATGTCCCCCCTCTCCACGTCACTGATGAACCCAAAGGAACAGCAGGGCTGCTATAGTTTGGCACCAGCACCGTCGCAGGAGCTGCCAGAATGATGTTGAGCACAACAGAGAACTGCCTTAGGGGCTCCGACTCCGGATTTTTCCTCAGGGTTGACTCCCAAAGGCTTTCCCGTGACCGGGTGTGCCGCAAGGCAGCGGAGGTTTGAAATCAGGGTTTACCTTCCCCTAGATGGGCTACCTTCCCAGGTTGACGAGCCACCATCTACCCGAAGCATCTGGTTTTAAGGGCACACAGAGATCCGCCCTCGCGCCCTCTCCGATTATGTAAAAGCAGTTCGGCCGCGGGCTTGAGAGACTAACCACAGATCGGGCAGGCTAGGAGTTGGACTTAGTTGTCAGAGGCTTTTTGAGATGCACGCCGTAAGGAGCATTTTATGAGCACTGGGAGCTTAACCCCAGTACTGCTCCTGGCTATGACAACCTTGGAACAAGGGGTTCTGTGTGCTACTCCACTGCCTCGGCATCAAGGGACACCGTATCTTCCAAATGTTTGGACCTGCAGATGCCTACGATGACTATGATGAGTGTGTTGGTTTACTAACCAAACACTTTGATGTTCCAGAAAGCGTGATGGGCTGAAAACATGTGTTTACCAGGCGCTGTACAGTGTGTGGGTGAGTCTACTCAACATTATGCCACGGAGCTCCAAGTCTTAGCGAGCATGTGCGCTTTCGGGCCCCTAAAAGACGAGCTAATCCGTGACAAGCTAGCCGAAGACCTCAGCACAGAGAGTGAACACAGCACAGAGAGCGAACACCGCTTGGAGACAGGGCAGCGACCAGACTCACCTCAGATCCTCACCCAGCATAAGGCTCAGGGAGCCCGCATCTATCGGGAACCCCGAGACACAACAACCTGGCGTGGGTTCTACCAACGGTTGACAGCAGCACATTGCCACGACCATACTTCCCAGGAAAGGGGAAGAAGAGGCCAGACTACTTCCGAATCCATGCCGAGGCACCAACCTCCAAGAGCCACTGCTGAGCTGCAGATGAAGAGTCCGCGATCCAACAAAACACAGCAGAGCCACCGGATTGCCTTTCGAATCCACGCCCAGCACCAGCCCCCAGGAGCCGCAGCTGAGCTGCAGGATGAAGAGTCTGCGACCCAACAAAATGCAGTAGAGCTACCAGACGCTTTCAAAATCCACTACTGGCATCAGCCTCCAGGAGCCACCGCTGAGCCGCAGAATGAAGAGTCTGTGACCCAACAGGGCGCCGCAAAACCACCACTACATGGTGGATGCCCCACAGTGGACGTGGGACCCACACCATCACAACCGCGACGCCGAGTGCAGCCAAGCAGAGCACCACTCACATTGGTGGACTGGGTCCGGGTCCTCGGAGCTGAGCAATCAGACCCGCAGTCGATCTCAACAGCATCTCCACCACTACCGGCACCCATCAAGATCACCAAGCAGCTGAGGTCAGCGACCTTCCAGCTGGCAGATGGTTCAGTGTGGCACGCCAACCATCTTCGCTGAGTTGGAGCAGCTGCCCCAGATGATGTGGCTACACAGAAGTCGACTCACACGGTAGGGACTCGGACTGGGGTTTTGCAGAAGATAATCCCAGTCTGCGGGCCTCAGTACCTCCAGGGGCGCGTCCACCACGGGCTCTCCTCAGGGCCCCTTGAACTGAACTGCCTTCCTCAATAAAAAGATGGACTGTTTAGCTAGGGGCAACGGCTGCCAGTGAATAGTGGCATAATAAACCACTCAGCTGCGCTGGGGCCACGCAATAGTCTACCTGCTGGCCCTAGCTAGTTTGGGGGTTTTTTCACTGTACCAAATTGGGGAGGGTCAATTTGAACATAGTGTATATATTGTTCTGCTTTTCCCGGGGGGGGGGGGGGGGTGTAAGGAAAATCACAAGTCTGGCCAGCGTCGGCGTGATGACGTGGCCGCTTGGTGACGCGACTGCTTGGTGACGTCATAACAGCAAACATATAAATGTGAGGGACGGCCATTTTACAGCCTCTTTCTGCTCTCCTTTGGCACTCGGTCTCCCAACCGTTAACAGATAGATAGATGTACTTAATAGATCCCAAACTGGGAAATTACAGTGCAACAACAGCATGACGGTAGACACTGTCAAATAACACTGCTGTACCACCACAATAGTGTTTTATGTAATAAAGCTTGTGTTCCCAGCAAACGCCATACTCTGTCAGTCCCTCCACGTTTTCCAGACATAACCGAACCGAAGTGATTCAGTACATTGTAGTGAACTGTAGATCCCATCACTAACTTGTAGTGGGGTGGGGTGGGGGTGGAGGATAGCTGTGGGATACACCTGAATGGAGAGTATTTACCTGTGTTTGATTTGAATATCTCACTAGACAACGTTTGTCCCACAAGATCATACTGCAGAAGACTCATAGACTCTTTGGGACAAACTACTGAATTTATTGGCCCCTTCCTCCAGGTGAACATGATTTCATTGCTGGTGTATGCATCTAAAATGATAAGAGTAAAAAAAAGAAAAAGGTCAAACGGACCTCTTGCACAATGTAGAGTAATGTAGTTCCGCATTCCAGTCCACCCGCATTTTTGGTTCTGCTTCCATTATATTTTCCCATTCCCTGGTGCTTTCTCATCAATAAATCAATTTTATCACTTTCACTTGTCATTGTACATACTAGAAATAGTGTGTGGGCAGATCATTTTTTTCTTTATAAAGATCGTGTTTCACATTTTGATTGTTTTTGTAACAATACTGAGCTGCTTAATAGTTCCCCAGTTAGCTTAGCAGCTAGCAGCTATCGTGTTTGTTTATGTTTGTGCTAGGGTTGCCAACCGTCCCGTTATAGGGACGGTTGGCAACCCTAGTTATAGCCAGGACTTCCTGTTTATTGGGCTAAATACTATATGTTTGTCCCAAGTGGGATGTGTGTTTTCCTGTATTTCAAGGCCACCTTACTCAGTGGGCTAGGCTGGGCTGAAGCCCAGGGGCCTACGGAGGTCAGGACCTATCAGCCAATGAAAAAGATCACATTGTTGTTAATTGGTCAAATTTTATGTCCATCACTTGATATTCATGTGTGGCTGCTGATTGGTCTAATTTTCAAGTGCCTCACGTGGGTACCACATAACAATAGAGGAATTGCTTTGACATATGACTATGCAAGTGCCAGCAAGAGGTAAGAAGTAATTAGCTTGGTCAAAATGCCTGGAAAAAAGTTTGAAAGTGGTGCTCATAAAATTATTGAGAGGAAAAGAGCTTAGGGATAACAAATTGTACAAAAAATCCTGAAGTGTAAAGGATTTTTCTAAACTGGAGCTTCGAGCGGAGGAGCTTCTCCTCCTCACCTGGAGGAGAAGGGCGAAGGGAGAAGAAAGGCCATGATTGCTTACATCAGAAAGCTGTGCGTGGGACAGTGGACTCTGAACTTGGTAATAAGTAGACTGGATCAAGCATGCAACCATAGAGTATGATGATATTCGTGAGCTGGACTTAAAGGACATAATGAAGGATTTTTCTCTAAAGAAGGCCAGAAGAAAAGACTTCTGCAAAGGTAAGACATGCTATTTGCATTGCTTTCCAGCCACCTGTGCAGGTTTTCCATTGCTATTGTTGTGCATGTTTGAATCAGGAATACTTCAATGATGTAAGTTTATGCCAAAGGCAGTATCTGTCACACTGTAAAAAAGGAAATCTCAGTAAGATAAAATATCCTAAATCAAGGCTTTATGCATGGACAATTTAGAATCCCCAGTTTGATGCCAATTAACCTAACTTTTTGTGTTGCAATTTTCCTCAGTTGTGCACTTTTATTTAGAGTTGTATGTTAGTTTTATTTTTACAATAAACTGGTGAATTTTCACGAGTCTGAGTGTTCGTTCTGGCAGCTCTGCGTTTGAGCCTCTCTTGCCCTCAATCATGACAGAACGATCCAGCCAGGATCAAGGCTCAGGGAGCGCTCAGCTGTGCGAACAGTCAGCGCTCTTGCGCTTGGATGCCACGGAGTGCCAGGTCATGTTTCTTTCCGAGCAGTTACAAAGTATCACCCAGCAATTGGTGACCATAACCAAGCACTTGTGTTGGCTTCCTGGTGCAGCGCCTCCTCCTGCACCTGATGCCCCAGCAGCTACTGGCATCCGCAGGAACATTCCATCCCCACGCCTGCCCCCTATGGGGGGGGGGGTGCAAAGGGTTCCTGCCTCACTGTCGGTTATATTTCCAGCAGGTGGAGGGGAAACATAGGGAGGATTCGGCTAAGATTCACTTCATGACCTTGTTGCTGCGGGACCGGGCACTCAAGTGGGCACAGTCCATCTTGAGCAGCTTGGAAGGGCCCCTTTATTCATTTGAGCGATTTGTGCGTGAGTTCTCCGAGGCTTTTGACCATTCAGAGAGTGAGGGGAACATATTGAGCCAGCTGATGGGACTTTGGCAGGGGGACCGGTCAGTAGCCGATTTCTCTGTCGAGTTCCAGGTCATTGCGGTGGACTCTGGATGGAATGACGTTGCTCTTCGCAGCACATTTCTCTGCCCTCTACCCTCCGAGCCAAAGGCCCTCGGTAGATCCCATCTGTCTCTGGAGAAGCACCAGCATCGAGAGAGGGCGGGGGCGTGTATGTATTGCGGGGTCACAGGCCATGCAGTTTCCAAATGCCCCAGGAGACCAAAAAGATCCGGCCCGTCAGTAACCGTGGAGGGTCTGGCGGGAGCATTCATGCAAAATCCTCCCAACCGTTTTGAACTCCCGGCCCTCATCCAGTTACCGGGGGCCGAGTTCAAAACCTCTGCCCTGGTTGATTCTGGAGCGGAGCAAAATTTTATTCAACAAGCCATGGTCTGGAAATTCCAGATACCGACCAGGAATGTCCTGACACCCCTAAGTGTCTCGACGGTCTCAGGCAGCAGCATCGTAGCGATTACCGAACAGACTGAGCCCACTTCAGTCATTCTGTCCGGTAATCACACGAGACTATTCAGTTTTATGTTCTGCCTCAATCGACCACCACTATGAGTCTGGGGTATCCGTGGCTCCACTCTCACAACCCAATTATAAACTGAAGTCAGGGCTCCATTTTGTCCTGG
The DNA here is from genome assembly GCA_020510985.1 of Pholidichthys leucotaenia. Taxonomy (NCBI): domain Eukaryota; kingdom Metazoa; phylum Chordata; class Actinopteri; order Cichliformes; family Pholidichthyidae; genus Pholidichthys; species Pholidichthys leucotaenia. The sequence continues at coordinate 20,259,489 of CM035840.1, read as the reverse complement.
AGCCCTTTTTGCCTCTCATCATCTCTCCGATTGGTCGCATGCTTGCCCTCTCTCCCCATCTCCTCCCCCCCAGCTGAGCCAGCGGCTCTCAACTACATGCCTGAGTTCTATCATGACTTTGGGGACATCTTTAGCAAGTCCAGGGCCCTATTGTTACCACCTCATCGGACCTATGACTGCACTATTGACCACTTTCCTGGCGCGCGGCTGCCACCCAGCCAGCTCTACAGTTTATCTGGGCCGGAGAGAGAGGCTATGGAGACCTACATTAAAGACTCCCTCAGCGCCGGCATTATTCATCCGTCGTCCACCCCCTTGGCGCTGAGTTCTTTTTTGTAGGGAAAAAGGATGGGACACTGCGGCTGTGCATTGATTACCATGAGCTTAATGCGATTACTCGTAAAGATAAATATCCACTGCCTTTCATCAAGTCAGCGTTTGAGCTACTCCAACGGGCGCGTTACTTCACCAAGCTCGACCTCTGTAATGCGTATCACTTGGTCCGCATTCATGAGGGAGATGATTGGAAGACGGCATTTAAAAAACCGCTGGGCCATTTTGAGTATTTGGTCATGCCATTTGGACTGACCAACACCCCTGCCGTCTTCCAACGGTTAATTAATGACGTCTTACGGGACATGGTGAACCAGTTTGTTTTTGTGTATCTGGATGATATTTTGATTTTTTTCCCGCACGCTGAAGGAGCACGAAGTCCATGTTTGGTCCGTCCTGCAGTGGCTGCTGGAGAATCAGCTTTTTGTGAAAGTGGAGAAGTGCAAATTTTCCACTCGCTCAACTTTGTTCCTGGGGTTCATCATCGCCAAGGGCACAGTAAAGGCCAATTCGGCGAAAATCAAGGCGGTAGTAGACTGGCCTACCCCCCAGTCCAGGAAGGACCTCCAACGCTTCCTGGGCTTTGCCAACTTCTGCCACCAATTTATCCGTAATTATAGTAAAGTGGCGCAACTGCTTACGCAGTTGACATCAAACAAAGGCCCGTTTAAGTGATCCGAGGCTGCTGAATGAGCTTTTGTGACTCTGAAAAGCCTGTTCACCAACACGCGCATCCTGGCGCAGGCGGATCCTTGGGCACAGTTCGTGATCGAGGTGGATGCTTCCAATTCGGGGGTGGGCGCTGTCCTCTCCCAGCATTCTGCAGCCGATCAGAAGCTCCATCCATGCGCATATTTCCCCAGCGGCTAATGCCAGCTGAGAGGAATTGCAATGTTGGGGACCGCAAACTGCTGGCCATTAAGCTGGTGTTGGAGAAGTGGCGACACTGGCTGGAGGGAGCTAGCCAACCGGTCATTGTCTGGAGCCATCATAAAAATTTAGAATATCTTCAATCGGCCAGATGGTTGAATTCACGGCAGGCTTGGTGGGCCCTGTTCTTTAATAGGTTCAATCTGTCCATCTCATACCGACCAGGGTCCCGCAATGCCAAGGCTGACGCTCTCTCACGCCAGTTTTCTCCCGACTCCTCCTCCTCCACCTCTTCCTCCGCAGCTGCTGCGTCTCCCCTGCTTTCTCGTGGGAGACTGAGCAGAGGGTTCGGCAGACTCAATCATCAGAACCCATCCTGGAGGTAGGTCCACCTGACCAGCTGTATGTCCCCTCAACGTTACGCGGCGAGGTGATCAAGTGGGGGCATATTAGCTTCTTCACCTGTCATCCCGGCATCTCCCACACAATCGAGCTGCTCAGGAGAGTGCTTTGGTGGCCCACACTCAGGAGGGATTTGCGGGAGTTTGTCAAGGCCTGTCACGCCTGCGCCGCTAATAAGTTGGACTTGTCTCCTCCAGCTGGCCTCCTCCATCCCCTCCCAGTGCCGAGTCATCTGTGGCCACACATTGCATTGGCCTTTATGACGGGCCTCCCTCCATAAGATAAGATAAGCCTTTATTAGTCCCACATTGGGGAAATTCCTTCCATCCCAAGGCAACACTGTGATCCTCACGATCACTGACCGGTTCTCCAAGGCCATCCACCTGGTCCCTCTCCGCCAGCCCTCTCTGTCCTCCTCCGGACCCCCCCTCCCCCCCCCGGGTCATCAACGGCCAGACCACGTATACCCAGCACCGTTCCCCCCAGGGAACGGTGCTGGCTCCCTTCCTGTTCACTCTTTATACTGCGGACTTCTCACACAACACAACACATTGCCATCTACAGAAGTTCTCTGATGACTCTGCGATCGTTGGTCTCATCTCCAACGGAGATGAAGCTGAGTACAGAGGGCTTATCCAGGACTTTGTGGACTGGTGCCATCGGAACTGCCTCCAGATCAACGCGAGGAAAACTAAGGAGCTGGTGGTGGACTGCCGCAGGCATGGGCAGCCCCTCACAGCACCAGTAAATATACAGGGAACAGACATCGAGATGGTGACATCCTATAAGTACCTGGGTATTCATCTGAACAATAAACTAGACTGGTCACACAATACTGACGCACTCTACAAGAAGGGACAGCGCAGGCTGTTCCTGCTGAGGAGACTCAGGTCTTTTGGTGTACAAGGGGCGCTGCTGAAGTCATTCTACGACACGGTGGTGGCATCAGCCATCACTTTTGGAGTGGTCTGCTGGGGCAGTGGCATTACTGCAGCCGATAGGAAGAGACTGAACAAACTGATTAAGAAAGCTAGCTCTGTCCTGGGGCAGCGCCTTGATCCGATGGAGGAGATAGGAGAGAGAAGGACTGTGGCTAAACTGTCATCTCTGCTGGAGTCCGAGTTCCACCCTATGCAGGACATACTGGATGCACTGAGGAGCTCATTTAGCAGCAGACTACATCATCCCAGGTGCACAACCGAGAGGTTTCGTAGGTCCTTCCTACCAACGGCTGTCAGACTGTACAACCTAAGCAGGGTTGCTCGCAGAGATAGCAAAAAGACGTAACAAACTAATAGTTTTTTGAATGCAAAAGATACAATAGACTTGCACTATGGTCCTCTCCGGCATACAACTAGGAACATACCGGTCGCTATGGAGGGTGAGAATATGTATGGGCACATAATCATACCATGTAGGATAACTAAATAGATGGTTATGCTGTTTCATCCCACCTAGCAACAATGCTCTGCACTGTGTGTGTTTATATATTTACATATTTATTCCATCTAGCTACAATGCTCAGCACTGGGTGTGTTTATATTTATATATCTATATATTTATTCCATCTAGCTACAATGCTCCGCACTGTGTTTTTATATATCTACATATTATTCCATCTAGCTACATTGCTCCGCACTGTGTGTGTTTATATACTTGCATATTTATTCCACCTAGCTGCAATGCTCCGTACTGTGGGTGTTTATATATTTACATATTTATTCCATCTAGCTACAATGCTCTGCACTGTGTGTTCATATATTCATATATTTATTCCATCCAGCTACAATGCTCTGCACTGTGTGTCTGTGTGTGTGTGTGTATATATATATTTTATAGTAATATGTACATATGTATATTAGCTGCTCCTGCTTGCTTGTTTTTTTTTTTTGTTTGTTTGTTTTTTTTTTTTTCTTGCCTTCTGATTGTTGCTCTGAGTGTTGCTATCCCTGTGCTGTTGCAATCCTGGAATTTCCCCGTTGTGGGACTAATAAAGGCTTATCTTATCTTATCTTATCTTATACGGTGGTGAAGATCCTGGATGTCCGTCGATGGGGTGGTGGGTGCCAGTACCTGGTCAACTGGAAAGGGTACAGTCCGGAGGAGAGGTCCTGGATTCTGGGGTCCTACATCCTGGACAAGTGGATGGTGCGGGCATTTCATCAAGCCCATCCGCGCAAGCCCAGTGAGATGCCAGGAAGCGCCCCTTGATGGGAGGGCACTGCGATGATCAGGCAAACATGCTCCCCCTCCCCTTCTGTTCCTGTCTTCTCGGCTCCAGAGTATCAACTACATCTGCGTGATTACACACCTGTTGCATCCTAATTTCCCAGCATATTTAAGAGCCAGCATGTGGAGAACTCATCGCTGGATCGTTAGGTTTACTTCCTGAAACGTCTATGCCTTTATCTCATTTTTCTCTCAGTTTGACCTGTGTTTTTCACTCCCTCTGTCCTCCTGTCTCTTCAGGCTTGCTGCCACCTTTGCAATGTGTACTCCGGGGCTGATCACGCTCACCTGACCAAGAAGACGCCGGACGTCCACCAAGGTCACCGTCTTCCCCCTGTTCCCCTGGTCCACGCAGGAATTCCCTGCCAGGCTCCTCTGCTCACTGAGCAAGAGTGCTTTCCTAATATTATTTTCCTCTTTCAGAGAATCTGTCCCTAATTACCTCTTCTGCTCTTTTCCCGTAGGCTACGTGCGCTCCAGCAGTCACCGGTTTTTGTGTCTATTTAAGTGTGTGGTTTTGTGTTGCAATTTTCCTCAGTTGTGCACTTTTATTTAGAGTTGTATGTTAGTTTTATTTTTACAATAAACTGGTGAATTTTCACATTTGAGTCTGAGTGTTCGTTCTGGCAGCTCTGCGTTTGAGCCTCTCTTGCCCTGAATCATGACACCAGTATTATGACAACACTAATGTCCACAACATTGTGGCACCGAGCAATAGTTAAAACCCTCTGTCCCTTATTTGGCTGTGAGAAAGTTGGTAACCCTAGTCTGTGCCATTCCAAATACCACTGCATAGGCTGTAATAGACCTGTGTAATGGACATGTATTGTGCAAAATCTTTACCCAAGCTCATTCACATTCCTTTGAGTCCATGCAATGTTACTAGGAGTGAGTCAAAGTTTTACAAGAATAAATAACTAACAACTGAAAGCTAACTAAGCTTATATCAATAACAGTAATGGTATTGAGGCAGCTTGGTGGTGCAGTGGTTAGTGGCACAGTAAGAAAGTCATTTGATTGATTCCACCCCTGACCATCATGGGTTTGATCCCACCCCCTGACCATCAGTGACCCTTCTGTGTGGAGTTTGCATGTTCTCCCCGGGTCTGCGTGGGTTTACCCCGGGTACTCCGGTTTCCTCCCACAGGCCAAAAAACATGCAAGTTAGGTTAATTGGAGTCTCTAAAGTGGCCCTAGGTGTGAATGTGTGTGTGAAGGAATTGGCGCCGTACCGTGGCTGCCTCATCCATCCAGGTGGATGCTCTGAATTCCCCTTAATAAATGCAGAGTACACAATAATAATAAAGTATACAAAAATAACCAAGGGATTCTGCATACACAAAGTAATATTAAAAGAAGTCCGGTAACAACTGGGAGTTGGACATAATGTTTCAGTGAGTTTCACAGGTCTATTACAGCCATGCAGTGGTATTTGGAATGGCACAGACATAGACAAATACGATAGCTGCTAGCCGTTAAGCTAACTGGAGAACTATTAAACGGTTTAGTATGGTTACAAAAACGATCAAAATGTGAAACACTACCTTTATAAAGAAAAACGATCTGCCCGTACACTATTTCCAGTACGCACAATGATAAGTGAAAGTGATAAAATTGATTTATTGACGAGAAAGCACTAGGGAATGGGAAAATATAATGGAAGCAGAACCAGAAATGTGGGTGCACTGGTATGCAGAAATACAGTTACTCTACATTGTGCAAGAGGTCCACTATTCATTCAGAGTAATTGAAGCAACTTTTATTTTAGTTTTAGCAACCTCTTGTGGTCTTTAAGTAAACTGCAGTCTCAAGCAGTCTTCTTTAGAAATGGAGTTAAAAGAAGCTACAGTTCACTTCGCAACCACAAGGTGTCACTACAGCTTGCATTTCAGAAAGTTCCACATTGTACCTTTAAATATACACAGTATCTCACAAAAGTGAGTACACCCCTCACATTTTTGTGAATATTTTATTGTATCTTTTCATGGGGCAAAACTGAAGATATGACACTTTGATACAATGTAAAGTAGTCAGTGTACAGCTTGTATAGCAGTGTACATTTGCTGTCCCCTCAAAATAACTCAACACACAGCCGTTAATGTCTAAACCACTGGCAACAAAAGTGAGTACATCCCTAAATGAAAATGTCCAAATTGTGCCCAATCAGTCATTTTTCCTCCCTGGTGTCATGTGACTCATTAGTGTAACAAGGACTCAGGTGTGAATGGGGGGCAGGTGTGTTAAATTTGGTGTTATCGCTCTCACACTCTCTCATACTGGTGACTGGAAGTTCAACATGGCAAAGAACTCTGAGGATCTGAAAAAAAAATTGTTGCTCCACATAAAGATGGCCTAGGCTATAAGAAGATTGCGAACACCCTGAAACGGAGTTGCAGCATGGTGGCCAAGACTATACAGCGGTTTAACAGGACAGGTTCCGCTCAGAACAGGCCTTGCCATGGCCGACCAAAGAAGCTGAGTGCACGTGCTCAGCGTCATATCCAGAGGTTGTCTTTTGAAAATAGACGTATGAGTGCTGCCAACATTGCTGCAGAGGTTGAAGGGGTGGGGGATCAGCCTGTCAGTCCTCAGACCATACGCTGCACACTGCATCAAATTGGTCTGCATGGCTGTCGTCCCAGAAGGAAGCCTCTTTTAAAGATGATGCACAAGAAAGCCTGCAAACAGTTTGCTGAAGACAAGCAGACTAAGGACATGAATTATTGGAACCATGTCCTGTGGTCTGATGAGACCAACATAAACTTATTTGGTTCAGATGATGTCAAAATGGTGTTTGTTTGTTTTTAAAAAAAAAGCATGGTATCTCCTTCCACCTGTATGCTGATGACTGTCAGATATACTGTATGTCTGTCTAAAACAAAAAGCTGCCTCATCAGTAAACCCACTCCTGGCATGCATTGAAGACATCAAGTCTTGGATGGCCCTAAACTTTCTTTAATGATAAGAAGACAGAAGTGATGGTGTTTGGACCTAGTGGCCCCTGTGAGTCCCCCCCCCCCCCGTAAACTTGGGCCCCCTCACTCCTTACGTGAAATCCACAGTTAGGAACCTCGGTTTTATCATGGACAGTGATTTTAAATTATGCACTCAGATTCGTTCTGTGGTAAAATACAGCTTCTTTCATCTAAGACGTTTAGCAAAAGTAAAACCTATTCTCTCCAGACCGCACGTGGAAGCAGTAATCCATGCTTTTATTTCATCTCGGCTGGGTTACTGTAACGCGCTTTACGGTGTCAGCCAGTCATCTCTTTCGCGTCTGCAGCTGGTTCAAAATACCACTGCTCATCTTTTAACAGGTACACGTGGAAGAGATCACATCACACCCATCATACTTTCACTCCACTGGCTGTCCGTGTATTTTAGAGTTCATTTGAAAATTCTTTTATATTTTTTTAAATCCTTGAACGGTCTTGCTCCGCCTTACCTCTCTGAGCTTCTGCATCCCTACGCTCTCACCCGGTCCCTCAGGTCAGCTGAACAGCTGCTTCTGGAGGTGCCAAAGGCGAGGCAGAAGCTCAGAGGGGACAGAGCCTTTTTGATCATGGCACCCAGGTTATGGAATGATTTGCCCCTGGACATCAGACAAGCATCTTCACTGTCCATTTTTAAAACCCGTCTTAAAACATACCTTTACTCCCTGGCCTTTGACCCAGTGTGAGACATTGATTTTATTGAATGAAATGGATTTTATTTATTTATTTTACCTTTTGTTTTGTTTTATTTTATTTTATTTTTTTGACTGTGGTTCTTTATTGTTTTTGTGTTAGTGCCCTGCTTCCTGCTTTTATGTTTAATTGTTGTACAGCACCTTGTGTAGCGAGTGTTGCTTTTAAAGTGCTTTATAAATAAAGTTGATTGATTGAAGTGTATGTGGTGGCAACAAGGTGAGAAGTACAAAGACGTGTGTCTTGCCTACAGTCAAGCATGGTGGTGGCAGTGTCATGGTTTGGTGCTGCATGAGTGCTGCTGGCACTGGGGAGCTACAGTTCATTGAGGGAACCATGAATGCCAACATGTACTGTGACATACTGAAGCAGAGCATGATCCCCTCCCTTTGGAAACTGACCCGCAGGGCAGTATTCCAACATGATAATGATCCCAGACACACCTCCAAGACAACCACTGCCTTGCTAAAGAAACTGAGGGTAAAGACGATACACTGGCCAAGCAGGTCTCCAGACCTAAACCCTATTGAGCATCTGTGGGGCATCCTCAAACAGAAGGTGGAGGAGCACAAGGTCTCTAACATCCACCAGCTCTGTGATGTTGTCATGGAGGAGTGGAAGAGGATTCCAGTGGCAACCTGTGAAGCTCTGATGAACTCCATGCCCAAGAGAGTTAAGGCAGTGCTGGAAAATAATGGTGGCTGCTGTGTTGATGTTTGGACCCTTGTTTGTGTGACACGGGTGGTGGCTTCCGGTTCCGCCACCACCCAGGGTATAAGAGAGCAGTGAGTGGGAGGGGCCGTCTCTTGGCCACCTCTCTGCCTGGTGGGTGCATGTGTGTACTGTGGAGTGTCCACCAATAAACGTGTGTCCAGTTCAACACCTAGTCTCGTCCTTGGCTCCTACTATCAACATAACATTTGGCGAAGAGGATAAAAGGTATGGACGCATGTGTGACATCTATTCGGCCATTTCTGGAGCTCCCAGTGAGCCGCCCATCCCTTGGGCAAGATGGTTCACCGTGTTTCAGACATACTTGGTGGCACTGGACCTTGGGAGGCTGGAGAAGTTGAGGGCACGGGCACTGTTGGCTCATAATCTGGGAATGGAAAGACAGGGTATTTTGAGTACTTGGGGCGAATGTGATAGCTTTGAGGAAGTGGTGAAGCTAATGGTGCCCCGGAAAACCTCATCGTCCGCAGGATTCAGTTTCGACAGTGCTGCCAGCGGTTCGGAGAGTTGGTGCAGCGGTTTGTGGCAGACCTGCGACAACTGGCCAGAGACTGTCAGTTTGGATCATTGGAGGAGGAGATGGTTCGCGACCAGTTGGCGGAACATACTATCTGCCCTGCTACAAGGTCGAAGCTATTTACATTCTCGGGCAAACTGACGCTATTCACCGCTATCAATTTAGCTCACTAGTTGGAGGTGGCAGGCAAGCTATCACGGGAGCTCAGTGGGATGTATTGCATCGACAGTCTGAATCACAGTCGACAGCGCATGCAGTGGACCCGGACAGTGACAATAACATGGAGGGTGATGGAAGCTACACCAGTGCTGTAAAAATGAGGTCCGCCCCGGGAACGCCCATGTGTTTGGGTTGTGGGTCCACGAAGCACCGCTATAAGGCCAGCGAGTGTCCAGCGAGAGGGAAGCGCTGCGACAGTTGTGGACTTTTGCATCATTTCGCCATGGCATGCCACAAGTTTGAGTGAGGGAGTCCAAAACACAAGGAGGACTCTCCCACTCCCATGGTTGTTCACGCTGTGTTCCTGAGTATCAACGGGTGCTTCTACTGTATGGTGGAGCTGGACGGGTGACAGTGTCATTGCTGATTGACACGGGAGCAGTGGGCTCCGTGTTGAATTGAGCAGTCGTGAGGAATTTTTTCCCACATTATAGGACTGGAGGCAATCCAGCACCGCTTTGTGGTTATGGTGGAGGGAGATTGGCCACAGTGGGAACGTTGAGACTGACGGCTCAGTACAAGTCGGCGGAGGTGTGCAACCTGAAGTTCACTGTGACTGCTCGGGGAGAGAATATAATGGGATGTGATTTAATTTTATGGCCTGGGCTTTACCATCAAGAGTGGTACTGGAGAAGAGTGGTTGGTGTGGTTTGTGGGACCGGCCAGTCCCAAGAACGGTGGACAGAGCTGTGTGGGATGAGAACTTGCCTGGCACCCTGGAGAGTGAGCAGCACCAACCCCACCCAGGGCCATCACAGGAGGGTTCCTGTGCCAGAGTCCAAGTAGCCCTGGACGAGGAAACTGGGCGGCACAGGGGGACGCCTGTGACGCCGGGTGGCGCCAAGTGGCTGGCTCCATCTGTTCCCGGATTTCGGCTAGAAGAGACCGGAGAACATGGAATCACAACTGCGAGGGTGGCAGCGGAGACAAAAGCGGTCAGCGCAGGGCCGGCTGGCACGGCAAAACGACGTGCCAAACAGAGACACTGTAAGCTGAGTAGGGCTCCTCTGGGGGTCACGGATGTGGACCAGGCCCAGGAGGAGGCACGGTCAAGGAGGATTCGGGCCAAGCGTCGGATGGAAGAACACCAGGGGTGGCTGCAGGTGGTGGCAGTACGGGAGGATGCCTATCTGCAGCTGTCTGATGGCTCATGGAGGCATCCAAATGAGCTGCGGCGCACCCGGGAGGAGATTGGTGAACTTGGGCTTGATCAAGGGACGTCCCCGGTGGTGGTAAAGAGGAGGCGCACCGGGGTCGGATCAGCCAGCGCTGACCCAGTGGGTGGTCCTTCCCCTGGGGCAGACTGATGGTTGGACGGTTCGTTGAGAAAAGAAAAGGGGGACCAAGGGTGTGGTTCTTAATGTTTGATTTGTTTGTGATGTTCTAAAATTGTTAAAAAAAAAAAAAACAAACAAAAACTCTTAAATCTATTGATTGGCTATGTTCAGGGGGATTAATTTGTGACGTTTAGGTTTAGACACGGCGGCATTTTGTGTTGAATTGTTTATTGTACAATATAAGCGGCAGAATAATACGCTTCGTTGTGTGGGGTGAGATGGCAGTCTACCCATCTCCCCCTAGTGTAGTCCTTTTAGTATGACTGTGTTAGGCCCCTTATGTTACTATTGAGGTGGGTTTGAACTGTGTGTGTGGCCTTGTGGCTTTTGTGGGGGGGGGGGGGTGGAATGTTGTGTTGGTGTTTGGACTTTTGTTTGTGCAACATGGGTGGTGGCTCCACCTTTCCGGTTCCACCACCACCCAGGGTATACGAGAGCAGTGAGCGGGAGGGTTGGTCTCTTGGCCACCTCTCTGCCTGGCGGGCGCGTGTGTGTACTGTGGAGTGTCCACCAATAAACGTGTGTCCAGTTCAACACCTAGTCTCGTCCTTGGCTCCTACTACCGACATAACAGTGGCCACACAAAATATTAACACTTTGGGCACAATTTGGACAGTTTTACTTCGGGGTGTACTCACTTTTGTTGCCAGCGGTTTAGACATTAATGGCTGTGTGTTGAGCTGTTTTTGAGGGGTCAGCAAATTTACACTGTTATACAAGCTGTACACTGACTACTTTACATTGTATCAAAGTGTCATGTCTTCAGTGTTGTCCCATGAAAAGATATAATAAAATATTTACAAAAATGTGAGGGGTGTACTCACTTTTATGAGCTACTGTATATTCATTAACTAATCTACAATACTCACAACTGCCAAATCTCAGTGGGCAGGAGTGGCCATCCATTGGAAAATCCATTAATCTCATTGGACACGCTGCACTAATTGTCAGTCTAACAAAAATATGACACACAGAGATCAAGGTCAAAAGCCCTACAAAATACAAACCATCAGAAACGACTCCTGTACTATGTGAGATCACCTCATGGTGTAAAGGACTGTGCCGTTCTGCATAATGCGGAAGAGCTTGTTGGGTGTGGTCATGTTATGAGAAATGGACTTCTTGGAGTTTCTGAAGAAGCTGTCCGGCGTCCAGATCTTGTCCACCATGCGGTTGTTCAGCCGCAGGATTTCAGTGGGGCCCTCAAACTTCAGCCGCTCGTCGACCCACATCTGACGGAAGAACATGTCCATGGTGTACTCCTGATGATAGAAGAAGCCTTGAATCGTAAATTCTCATATTGAATTTAGATCTTTTCCACTTCCTGTAGCTATCAGTATGCATGAGACTGGCGAGACATTTCAAGCTGAAGTGAAAGGTGAGGAGCAATGATGAGGCAGTGATGGATGCCACTCATCCCAGATAATCATTAATCAATCCCCTGTGCCACTCTGTCCCTCTGACATGTTGTCATATTGATTTAAAGGCCATCAATAACGAAGTTATAAGGCTGTTCAAACAGATTAAAGCTCATTAGATGGTCTCGTGGCAGAGTGCCATAAGGCTGGTCACTGAAGTTCTATTATCTCACACAGTCAGTGCATACACACACACATGCACACCTCCTCACTGAATCACTGCCTTACCATTTCAACGTCCGACACGGGTCCAAAGCTGGTGACAAAGATGTCTGTCTTCACCTCAGTCACTCCTCCTGTAACCGTCATAAATTACTGCAATTTTAGCACAAAAACTGCAATGAAATAATTCAGGGCTTTATGAACCAGTCTGAAATACCTCCTGAACCAGGCCGCAGCCTATTGTCATACCCATCCAAAAGTCTGTCCAGAATACGAGTAATGTTGTCCGAGTAGATCTTCTCATTTGCCCTTACATGGCTTAGATTGCAGAAAGAGATAAGAGAACATTAATCCCCCCAAACCAGCTCTTCTTTTATCCACATTTAAGCTCAAAGAGAACATACCTCATCGAGCAGACAAAAGCAGCCCAAGTCAATAGGTGGATGATCATCCTTGGCAGCATTTCTAAACTTTCAAATTAAATTTTTTGGAAAATCCTATCAAATGAAATGATGAAAAGCAAGAACAAGAGTCCCTTTTAATGTCACTGATAGGTGTGCATTAAGACACACAGGAAGCCCAGAGGCATAGAGAGAGTAATCTAATTAACAGATTACTAAATCCACTCCCTTTTTAGACAAACAGTGGATTTTGTTGGTTTATGCTGTGCTAACTTAAGATCATTAAAACAAAGATGTAAGAGAAGAAAAAGCCAAATAAATCGAGCAGAAATGATCACAATGACTATATAAAAGGGTAGGGACACAGGATTCTTTGCTTCTGTATCTGATCAAGATTACTTATTGTAATTCATCTCAGCAGCCAGCAGGTGGAACTCCAGCCTCTTCATGATAGTCACAACCGGAAATAAGCACAAGGAAGTTGCCAGATCCGTTAATTTTACGCTACGCTGGGCTTGTTTTATCGGAAAGTTGGGAATTATACAAAGTTGTGTTTATTATTAAAGCTGTGAATTATACAAAAGACGATTTTTCTATTGTGTGTCCCATAATTCAACCCTATTTATTTACTTATATGTCGGTACTTTTGTTGCATTTACTGTATATGCATATTCAATTATTTTAATGTTGAGGAAAAGTGCTGTATAGTTATAATCCAAAAATTATTGTTCTACTGACTTTTGGTTAGTTGTTGTTCCCCATTAAAAGTGTAATAGCATGTTTAAATGTTGGCAGTTTCCAGGATACTCTTACTTGGACATTTTTATTGCAGTGAAAAAGTACATAAAAATTAACATTCATTCATCTTCTTCTGCTTAATCCTTTTCGGGTCGTGCGGGGGGGGGGGGCTGGAGCCTATCCCAGCATCTTTGGGCGAGAGGCAGGGTACATCCTGGACACATCGCCAGTCCATCGCAGGGCCAACACAGACAGACAGACAACCATTCACTCTCACACTCATACCTAAGGACAAATTAGAATCCCCAGTTTGATGCCAATTAACCTAACTTGCATGTTTTGGGGATGTGGGAGGAAACCGGAGAAATCCCAGAGTAAACCCATGCAGACATGGGAGAACATGCAAACTCCATACAGATCACTGTTGGTTGGGGGCTTGGATCGAACCCAGGATAAATTATACCACTGTGGAGAGTGTGGGAAATGATGAGGCCAGTTTATGAACAGACGAAGTTTTATTAACACTCTCTCATCATTCATACACAGAAAAGCATGAACGCATTCAGGCACGGTTCTCCTTTATATCTCCACCGCTCATCTCACATCTGCGTGACATTCCACATCACACTGCATGACATCCAACATCACAATACATTCACCCTTAAAGGGGACCTGTGGTGGTCGTGAAAAAAAAGATATTATATTGAGCCCCTGTCTCACGTTCTAGTTCAAGTTTAAGTTCAAGTTCAAGCTCAAAGCAATGCAATATAAATCCATTGCTGATGTGCTGGTTCAGCTATGTCAGCAAAACATGCGCGCAGCCATACTGGCGGCTACATGGCCTGCCAGGACGCTTCCTGTGACGTAGTAGCGTGGATACCGCGATCTGGATCAATATTGGCTGAGCCTGGAGTGCCCGGATGAGCAGTGGCTTTCGGGATATTCAAATTCAAATTCAAACGTTTATTTCAAACTCAGGGTTCATATTAAATGCAGAACTAAAATGAGTAGAAAATAAATAAATAAATGCTTAAATTCAGCGGGTCGTCTCGTCTGATCTGAGGTCGTAACGGCCGCCAGACGGCCGGGGATTCGGCGCTGGGCTCTTCCCTCGCCGCTAAAAGTATATACAGATCAGCAGACACTCGGCGCTCTTGTAACAACAAAAACATACAATGCGATATGGATATCGCAACATGGCGGAATGTAAAGCCTTTGGATGTCTCAATAATAAGCGAAAAAACAAAGATAAACACTTCTTTTGTGTACCCAAACCCAGCTCACCTTGTCGGAAGATCGTAGCGGAAAAGTGGTTGCGCAATCTCGGAACAGGGTGTCATATAATGTGATAATTGTGTGTGCTGTGTCTTTAAGACTGTGGTGACGTCACAGGTCAGAGTTGACCTTCACCGAGTATATAGTTATGAAAATGGCAATGTGTTGATGTTGCTGCCTGTTAATGTTCCCGCTCCTAGTTGTTAAAAGAGAACTTTGTTGAAACCACTATTCGTGTGGACCTCAGTTCTTTACATGGTGTCAGAAGTGCTTGACGGACGCTCTGCTTCAGTAAGATGGCCAAGTTTAATCCCCCGGAAAGTTTTCCTTTTCATCGTCCAAATGAATGGGCGGGCTGGAAAGAGCGCTTTCTGCGTTTCCGGACGGCTACAAAACTGAATAAAGAGGACGGCGAAATTCAGGTCAGTTCACTGATTTACGCCATGGGCCCCGAAGCTGAAAACATCTTCAAATCATTCTCCTTTACTGAGGAAACGGATCAAAAGAAGTTTGACGTTGTGTTAGGAAAATACGACGAGTACTTCTGTCCCAAACGGAACGTGATCCATGAGCGCGCTTGTTTTCACCAGAGGCTGCAGCGGCCCGGTGAGAAAGTGGAAATGTTTATCAGAGCCCTTTTTGAGATGTCAGAACACTGTGACTTTGGTGTAAAGAGAGATGAACATATCCGTGACCGAATTGTTGTGGGCATCCTTGATAAAGAGCTGTCACGTAAACTGCAGATGATGGCTGATCTAACGCTTGCCCAAACCATTCAAACAGTTCGCCAGTACGAGGAGGTTGTCCTCCAGGTTCACCAGCAGGGGGAGGCACACGCCACGGTGCAGGAGATCCAGGGAAAAACAGCAGGCAGAGGAAGATCTCCATTTAAACCAAGGAAAGGAAAAAGTGGAGAGCAGAAAGACTCATGGTGTGGAAGATGTGGAAAATTAAAACACAGAGATCCTGAAAAGTGCCCAGCCATGAAGTCAACATGCAACAAGTGTAAAAAGGTGGGTCACTGGGAAAAGAAATGTCACAGTAAATCAGTCAGAGAAGTCACTGAAGAGACAGTTTCCCAGACACCATTTTTTTTGGGCGCAGTCACAAAAACAGACAGAAATGATGACCCATGGACCATACAGCTTACAATTGGAACAACACCAGTCAATTTTAAAATTGATACGGGTGCAGATGCAAACATTATGGGAGAAAAGACATTTAACAAACTAGTTCCTAAGAAGGAATTGGAGCCATCTAATGTCACACTGTGCAGCCCGGGTGGTCAGTTGGACTGTATAGGGAAATTTCAAGCCTTCACAGAATACAAAGAAAAACCATATACTTTTCCTGTGTATGTCATCAGTGGCAATAATGCAAACAATTTGCTGGGCAGAGACACAGCAATGTCGATGGGGCTTGTGAAGCGTGTTGAAGAAGTACACAAAGCATTTGGTGAGCATGGAACACTTAAAACAGAACCAGTTAAAATCCTGTTAAAAGAGAATGCTCAGCCATACACAGTGCACACTGCCCGTCGTGTCCCTTTGCCACTTTTGCAGAAGGTTAAAGAGGAATTGCAGCGTATGGAGAAGAATAATGTGATTGAAGCTGTGATTGATCCTACAGATTGGTGCGCGCCAATGGTACCAGTCCCAAGGAAAAATGGAAAAGTGCAGATCTGTGTCGATTTAAAGAGGTTAAATGAAGCTGTACGAAGAGAGAGGTATGTTCTTCCTACTGCAGAGGAAATCACTGCAAAACTTAGTGGAGCAACCACATTCACATCATTGGATGCTGCCTCCGGGTTTTGGCAGATTCCTCTCCATCCAGAAAGCAGTAAATTAACAACCTTTATCACACCCTTTGGGAGATATGCATTCAAACGTCTTCCATTTGGGATCACAAGCGCTCCTGAAATTTTTCAGCGCAAAATGACAGAAACCCTCAACGGCCTGGAAGGCGTGGCTATCTACATGGATGACATACTGGTGTACGGCGACACTCCTGAACAGCACGACCAGCGTCTCAGCAAGGTACTGGAAAGGATCGAGTCAGCCGGACTTAAACTGAACAGAGAAAAATGTAAGTTTAGACAAAACAAGCTTCACTTCTTGGGCCAAGAAATTGACAAATCAGGCGTGAGACCCGACCCTGATAAAGTCAAGGCAATCCGCGAGCTCCCTCCACCACAGAACGTGCACGACCTCAAGCGTGTCCTGGGCATGTTTAACTATCTAAGGAAAATAGACACCATAAAGACTGCTACAGCAGCTGACTGTAACCTACAGTTGGTGTTGTGGTACATCAAGTCAGGATGGCCAGAATACATAGGCAATGTCCCAGCAGCTATCAGAGACTATTTTCCCATTAAAAATGAACTGTCTGAATGCGATGGAATTATCACCAGAGGAAGCCGCATGTTGATTCCGGATGTGCTCAGAGCAGACATCTTGGATCGAATACATGATGGACATCAAGGTCTGACAAAATGCAGAGAGCGGGCCTGCACATCTGTGTGGTGGCCTGGCATCTCATCTGAAATCAAACGCAAAGTCCATTCCTGTCAGGTGTGTCGTGAGATGAGACCAGCTCAGCGAAAAGAGCCTCTCTTGTCAACCCCTCTACCTGATCGACCCTGGAAGAGACTTGCTGTTGACCTGTGTGAGCATAACAAGCACACCTACCTTGTTGTGTCAGACTATTTCTCTCGGTTCCTCGAGATACTTCATCTGCCAGTAACCACTGCTTCTCAGATGATCTTAAAGCTGAAGGCAGTGTTCGCGAGGTTTGGTTGTCCAGATGTGGTTGTATCTGACAATGGGCCTCAATTCTCATGCCAAGAATTTAAAAAGTTTGCAAGGGAGTTTGACTTTTTGCACATCACCTCAAGTCCACACAACCCCCAAGGAAACGGACATGCAGAGAGGGGAGTTCAAACAGCAAAAAGAATCTTAAAGCAACAAGATCCTTTGCTTGCCCTCATGTGCTTTCGATCAACGCCCTGCACCACCACAGGCGTGAGTCCTGCAGAGCTACTTATGGGTCGAAAGATCAAAACAACTCTTCCTACACTCGAAGTGAATCTTCAGCCCCGATGGCCTGATCTGGAAGTCGTCAGGAACAAGGATGCAATGGAGAAACAGAAACAAGCATTCTACTTCAATCAGCGCCATGGAGCTAAACCCCTACCTTCGTTGAAGCCAGGAGATTCAGTCCTCACAAAGCTGGACCATCAGAAATCCTGGAAAACACCCGCTGTTGTCACAGGAGAAAGCAGCACACCTCGCTCCTTTCTTATTGAAACACCCCAGGGAGCAACTTTGCGACGCAACCGCCGTCACTTGCAACATGATCCTGAATCAGCCAGAGAGATACACTCTTCAGCTCCAAATGACCTGCAGCCAGAGATTGTCGATCAGCAGCCTGAAACTGCAGCTGCCGCTGACACTATTTTACCAGAATCCAGTGTCAAACCGCCAGACCCAAAGCAAGGACTGTTGTTTACCCGGTCCGGTAGAATGATTAAACCTGTGCAAAGACTAGATTTGTAGAGAAAAAAAAAAATGAATGAATGAAAAAAAAGAGAGAAATTCACGTGTTCACTGTGATAAGTGTGGTTATATGTGGTTCAATAATTAAGCCATGGGCTGTGGGGAAGGGTGAAATGGAAATGAAAAATGTTTGAACTGAAAATTGTTTTGTTCTGAAAAAAAAAAAAAACTAAAAAAGGGGGAGATGTCATATAATGTGATAATTGTGTGTGCTGTGTCTTTAAGACTGTGGTGACGTCACAGGTCAGAGTTGACCTTCACCGAGTATATAGTTATGAAAATGGCGATGTGTTGATGTTGCCGCCTGTTAATGTTCCCGCTCCTAGTTGTTAAAAGAGAACTTTATTGAAACCACTATTCGTGTGGACCTCAGTTCTTTACACAGGGCACAGACGTTTCCTTTTGGACGAAATTCCGTTGTGTGTGAGGACCACTTCGTCACTTTCACCCTCAGAAGACCTTTCTGGCTCAAACCTGTAGCCATGTTGACCGAATTCTTCCTCAGAGTCCGACAATTCAGCCATAATAGAACAAAAACACTGACAAAAGCACCCTATTTGCTGGTACAGGCGGAGTATTGACTTTTCAGTAGCAACGTGGTGGCGTCACATCTGCATGTGTCATGGCTGCGCGCATAGTTTTCATTGGCTGGCCATGCCGGCGGTCGTATTTGCATATTTCTCTGGTGGCAGATGGCTGGCAATAATTATTTAACCAAATAACAAATACTTTGCCTATGGCTGTGTTGTGAGACATGTATATGTTGGACACTGCATATGTGATTTAACCACGATGAAGGAGAGCCAGCCCCCTGCGGTGCGGAGCCACAGAGCCTGGACCCCCTGCGGAGGACAGGGGACAGAAGACTTCCTGACCACTGAGGCTCGGGAAGAGAGAAGGGGGAGTTATGTAAATAAAAGGCTAATGAATGTGAATAAAGAGACTTTGATATAGATGTGTGATTTCCCCCGCGAGGGAAATGGTTTGATGTGAGAAGGTTTAAATGAGAGAACTTTGGTGTGTTCACTCTCTTTGTTCGCTGCTCAAGAATAAGAGCAGACAGTGGAATGAATTCTTGAATAAACTGAAATGAAAGACAATTCGGTTTCGTTATTCAAGTCTCCCCACATTGGTGACTGACGACGTTGAGAATGAACGAAGAAATTCTCAGGGTCCCGGACTCACAGCGCTCAGAGCTGGCGAGCGCAGTGGCCGTTAAGCTGCCTGATTTCTGGCAGGATAACCCACGGTCGTGGTTTCTGCAAGCAGAGTCGCAGTTCGCGCTCGCAGGAGTAACGGTGGATGACACTAAGTTCCACCATGTCATCGCTAAACTGGACAACAGCACAGCTCGGTGCGTGCAAAGCTTGGTGGAGCAGCCACCCGCGACCGACAGGTACAGCAAGCTGAAATCCACCCTCATCAAGTTTTTCACCCCCTCGGCTGAAGTGAGGGCGAGGAGGATCCTGTCTTTGCTAGACCAAGGTGGACACAGGCCGAGCGCCCTGATGGAGGAGATGATACAGCTGAGAGGGTTGGACAACGATGATTTCATTTTTCAGTTCATCTTCCTCTCCAACCTCCCGGCGCATGCGAGAAGCACGCTGGCCGGCAAAAAGTGTCACACCCTGGAGGAGTTCCGGGAGCTGGCCCAGGAGGCAGACGGGATCCTGGACGCCTGCGGCGGGCAAGCAACCACAGCAGCGACCCGAGACAACGGGGAGCCAGAGGCGGCAGAACCAGACTGGCCGACGACGGCGGCAACACGGCCGCGACGAGGGGGAGCCAATAGCCCGGCGACAGAGGCGCGGGCACGACACAGCGGAGGAGAAGATCTCTGCTTTTACCATCGGAGGTTCGCAGAGAAGGCACGCAGGTGTGTGCCGCCCTGCATCTTCAGGAGTTCGGGAAACGGCAAGACCGGGGGTCGCTAGCAGCTTCGACCCTCGGAGAACGCAACAAGCTGCTCTACATCACGGATGCGCGCTCCGGACGAGTGTTCCTCATTGACACCGGAGCACAAGTGAGCTTCATCACCCCAACATACGCGGACCGGGTAGCTGGACCCCACGGTGACGGAGCTACAGCGGCAAATGGCTCGAACATCAACACCTACGGGAGAAGGACCTTGCCTTTATGCTTACATGGCCGCACATATGAATGGACTTTTGTAGTAGCGGCGGTGAGTTTCAACATGTTGGGCGCGGATTTTTTGTGTTCACACAATCTGTTAGTTGATCTTGCTAATAGACGGCTGGTAAATGCACTCTCTTTTTACTCTCTCCCCTGTTCAGCTCGAGTGTCCCCGCCACCAGTACAGACCCACGTCGCTACAGCAGGTGGTAAGTTTCACACACTCCTCACCCAATTTCCAGCGCTCACTGTGCCCACTTTTTCAGCGACGGTTGCGAAGCACGGGGTGAAACACTTCATCCCCACTTCTGGTCCTCCCGTGTTTGCAAAAGCTCGGCGCTTGGATGCAGTTAAGCTCGCCATTGCGCGCGAGGAGTTCGCCAGCCTGGAGAGGCTGGGCATCGTTCGTAGGTCGAAGAGCCCGTGGGCTTCGCCGCTGCACATGGTACCGAAAGCCGATGGCTCCTGGAGACCGTGCGGGGATTACCGCAGGCTAAACAACGCTACGGCACACGATCGTTATCCCATCCCGCACATTCAGGATTTTTCGGTGCACCTGGCGGGGGCGCGCATTTTTTCAAAGATTGATCTAGTTCGCGGCTATCACCAAGTCCCGGTCCAACCGGAGGACATTCCTAAAACAGCGGTAATAACCCCGTTCGGACTTTTCGAATTTTTACGCATGCCGTTTGGTCTCAAAGGGGCGGCGCAAACATTTCAGCGGATGATGGATGCCGTGTTACGCGATCTCCCTTTCGTGTTTGTGTACCTCGACGACATTTTGGTCGCGAGTACTTCAGAGGACGAACACGAAATGCACCTCACAGCAGTTTTTAGGAGGCTGGGAGAGCACGGCTTAATAGTTAACCCAGCCAAGTGCCAGTTCGGCGTTGAGCGGATTGATTTTTTGGGTCACCGCGTCTCCCCGGAGGGAGCGGTTCCGTTACCAGAGAAAGTACGCGCGGTAGCGGATTTTCCCCGTCCACAAACGGTCAAATCACTACAGGAATTCTTGGGGATGGTGAATTTTTATAACCGGTTCCTGCCCCACGCAGCTCAAATCATGCAACCGTTATATGCCGCGCTCAAAAAACAAAAGCCGACCCAGGCGGTCGAATGGTCCCCGGAGCGGGAGCGCGCGTTCACAGAGGTTAAAAAAGCCTTGGCTGACGCTGCGCTCCTGGCCCACCCAGACCCTGCAGCACGTATCGCGCTGACGACAGACGCTTCAGATTTAGCCATAGGGGCCGTTATTGAGCAACAGGTAGCCGGAGTTTGGCAGCCTTTGGCTTTCTTTAGCAAATCTTTAAGCGCGGCTGAGCGAAAATACAGCGCGTTTGACAGAGAACTGTTGGCGCTGCATTTGGCTATTCGTCATTTCCAGTTCTGGCTGGAAGGACGGTGCTTCACCGCTTATGTGGACCACAAGCCGCTCACATACGCCATGGCCAAAATTTCAGATCCGTGGTCCGGCAGGCAGCAGAGGCAGCTGGCCGCAATCTCGGAATTTACCACTGACATTAGGCACGTCGCGGGCAAGTTCAATGTAGTAGCGGATTGTCTCTCACGCGCGTTCACGACCCCGACACGCGCAGAGGCAGAACGGGCCACCGTGACCGCGCCGCAGGAGAGCGGCACGGTGGCGCGCGCAGCCCCGGTGCACGTGGGTATAGATTACGCAGCCATGGCAGCGGACCAGGGGGCGGACGCAGACGTGCGCGCGCTCCAGTCTGGACCAACAGGGTTGAGGCTGGAGAGCAAGTGTTTACAAACCGGTATGCCCCCCCTGATCTGCGACATGTCGACGGGGCGCCCGCGTCCGGTGGTTCCGGCCACGTGGCGCCGCCGTGTTTTTGGCTCGGTCCACTCACTGGCGCACCCGGGGGTGCGCGCGTCGGTGAAACTAGTGGCGGAAAAGTTTGTTTGGCCGTGCCTGCGCAAGCACGTGAAGGAATGGGCAAAAACCTGCATTTCCTGTCAACGGGCCAAAATTCACAGGCACACAAGAGCCCCGTTAGAACCGTTCCGCATTCCGGCCAGAAGGTTCGACCATGTGCACGTCGACCTTGTGGGCCCCCTACCGGCATCACAGGGGTTCACGTATCTTTTGACAATGGTGGACCGCACCACACGTTGGCCGGAAGTGGTCCCACTTGCGACGACCACGGCCGCGGAGGTGGCTCGCGTTTTTTTAACGACTTGGGTGGCGCGCTTCGGGGTTCCGTCGGACATTACGTCCGATAGAGGACCGCAATTCATCTCTGAGCTGTGGTCAGCGATGGCCAACGGCTTAGGAGCCAAAATTCACCGCACTACGGCTTACCACCCTCAGGCTAATGGTTTATGCGAGCGTTTTCATAGGTCTTTGAAGGCAGCACTCAGAGCGTCGCTCACGGATGCAGATTGGGTAAATAAACTCCCTTGGGTTTTATTAGGGTTGCGTTCTGCGCCTAAAGAGGACTTAGACGCCTCCCCAGCGGAGCTGGTATTCGCACAAACTCTGAGGCTGCCGGGCGAGTTTTTACCAGAGCACCCAGAGCCCCCACCTCTCTCTGCTCTGGGACCGTTAGTTGGCACGGGGGCAGACACGCTCCCGGGTCCGGTTCATCACGCTTTTCCACGAGTTTTCGTCCCCAAGGCTTTGAAAAATGCCGATTTCGTTTTTGTCAGGCGCGAAGCCCTTAAAGCAACGCTCAAACCACCTTACGAAGGGCCATTTCGAGTGCTGGAGGCAGGTGATAAGCAATTTGTGCTAGATTTTGGGGACAGAAAAGAGACAGTCAGTATTGACAGACTAAAACCTGCTTTTGTCATGAAGGACGTGTCTGTACCGGTCGCGGTGGCGCCTCGACGAGGCAGGCCCCCGCAGAGGGCAATTAACCACTCTCTTCCTCAGTCAACAGACCCGGAGCAGAACAGCACCGCAGGCAAGGCGGGGCCAACGCACAGCAGATTCGGCAGACGGCTGAAGCCCAAGCGGCGCACAGACTGAATGTTGGTGTTGATTATTCAGTAGTGAGTAAGGTGCTATTAAATTTTGGGAATTAGTCTGTTCTTCATCGTTTGGGGGGGGGGTTATATGGCTGTGTTGTGAGACATGTATATGTTGGACACTGCATATGTGATTTAACCACGATGAAGGAGAGCCAGCCCCCTGCGGTGCGGAGCCACAGAGCCTGGACCCCCTGCGGAGGACAGGGGACAGAAGACTTCCTGACCACTGAGGCTCGGGAAGAGAGAAGGGGGAGTTATGTAAATAAAAGGCTAATGAATGTGAATAAAGAGACTTTGATATAGATGTGTGATTTCCCCCGCGAGGGAAATGGTTTGATGTGAGAAGGTTTAAATGAGAGAACTTTGGTGTGTTCACTCTCTTTGTTCGCTGCTCAAGAATAAGAGCAGACAGTGGAATGAATTCTTGAATAAACTGAAATGAAAGACAATTCGGTTTCGTTATTCAAGTCTCCCCACATGCCTAATGTTTTCAAGTTGAATGCGTTTAGACCACCACAACAGGTCCCCTTTAAACCCCCGTCTACTGTTTACCCTCTGCTTCCTGACTGAGACGCTGTCTGACTCACTCAAGTCTCTACACTCTACAATATGCATTTTGTGTCTGCTACACCTCCCCCCCAGACAGAGTTTCAGTCGGCATGTCTTTTGGGCTTCAGTCTCCTCCCATATCTGCTGTAACGGGGGTCTCTGTGCCGGCGGGGGGCTGCTGGACGTGTGTCTGACTGCGGGTGGGCCATGGCGAGGGGGGGAGGAAAACCGCATTGCCCGTGTGGCTGTCCTGGTGAATTGTTTGCCTGGGGAGTTCTCAGTGGGGGTCTTCCACACCGAGGGGCCTGGGCCAGCAGCACTTGCTTGTCCGCCACTACAAAGGTGGGCTTAAGTCTGTCTATGCATATTTTCTCCCGACGCCCCCCCCCCCCAAGTCTAGCAAAAAATGCTTGTCCCCTGTTTCCAGCACTCTGAACGGGCCATCATAGGGTGGGCGCAATGGTGGGCGGTGGGCATCGTGTCTGACAAACACGAACTTCGCGTTCTTCAAAGTTTTTGGCACAAAAGTGCGTGGAAAACAGTGGTGGGCCGGGCAACGTGCCTGTGTCTGCACTACGCTGCAAACACTGAGACGGGCAATTGTCCGGCGCGGGATTATCTGGCAAAAATTCCCCGGGCAGCCGCAGTGGCTGAGAAAAAAACAGCTCAGCCGGGGAAGCCTCCAAATCCTCTTTTGGTATGGAGCGCAACCCCAATAAAACCAACGGCAACCGGTCAACCTAATTTGCATCCGTCAACGAAGCCCTGAGTGCTGCCTTCAGTGACCTGTGAAAACGCTCGCATAACCCATTTGCCTGTGGGTTGTATGTGGTTGTGTGATGAATTGCAACACCCAGGCTGCGGGCCATCGCGGACCAAAGTTCGGAAACAAACTGAGGGCACCTATCAGACGTGATGTCCGACAGGACGCGCCACCCATGTTGTCAAAAAAGCGCGCGCCACGTCCGCGGATGTGGTTGCTGCCAGCGGGACTGCTTCTGGCCAGCGTGTGGTGCGGTCCACCACTGTCGGAAGGTGCGTGAACCCCTGCGATGGCGGGAGGGGACCCACGAGGTCCACGTGAACATGGTCAAATCTTTTAGCCAGTATACAAAACGGCTCCAAAGGAGCCTTCGTGTGCCTGTGCACTTTGGCTTGTTGGCACGCTACGCAGGCTGCCGCCCACTCTTTCACTTGTTTGCGCAGGCCTGGCCACACGAATTTCGCTCCCACCATCTTGACTGACGCGCGCACTCCTGGGTGCGCCAAAGCATGAACTGACTCAAACACGCAGCGGCGCCACGCGACCGGGACCACCGGGCGCGGGTGTCCCGTGGAGAAGTCGCAGATTAGGGGGGGGCTTGCCGTCCTGCAGTACTCTGCTCTCCAGCCTTAACCCTGTTGGTCCAGACTGGAGTGCGCGCACGTCCGTATCGCTAATCTGCTCTGCGGCCATGGCTGTATAATCTATCCCTACGCAGACCGGGGCCACTACCGCGCGCGAGAGGCAGTCCGCCACCACATTCAGTTTACCCGACACACGCTGAATATCGGTCGTAAACTCCGAGATCGCAGCCAGCTGTCTCTGCTGCCGGCCCGACCATGGTTCCGAAACCTTGGCCATCGCGAACGTCAACGGCTTGTGGTCCACGAACGCGGTGAAGCTGTGCCCTTCCAGACAGAACTGGAAGTGGCGTATGGCCAGGTGGAGAGCCAGCAACTCCCTGTCGAACGTGTTGTATTTACGCTCACTGTCGCGCAAAGCCCTGCTGAAAAAAGCGAGCGGCTGCCAAGAACCGGTGACACGTTGCTCCATGACGGCCCCTATGGCCACGTCTGAGGCATCGGTAGTGAGCGCTATTCGGGCCGCCGGGTCTGGGTGCGCCAACAGTGCGGCGTTTGCCAGGGCTGCTTTCACCTCAGAGAACGCCTGCTCTCGCTCCGGAATCCATTCGACTCCATCCGCGGGTTTCCGTCTCTTGAGCGTGGCGTACAATGGCTGCATGAGTTGAGCTGCGCAGGGGAGGAAACAGTTATAAAAGTTAACCATCCACAAAATTTCCTGCAGCGCCCTGACCGTCTGAGTCCGGGGAAAGTTCGCCACTGCGTGCACTTTGTCAGGAAAGGGTATCGCTCCCTCCGGTGAGACGTGGTGCCCCAAAAAAATCAATCCCCGTCACGCCAAACTGGCACTTCGCCGGGTTGATTATTAACCCGTGCTCCTCCAACCTCTGGAAAACCGTCCTGAGGTGGGTTACGTGTTCGTCTTCGGACGCACTGGCTACCAGGATATCATCCAGGTAGACGAACACAAACGGGAGACCGCGCAACACCACGTCCATCATGCGCTGGAACGTCTGTGCCGCTCCTTTTAATCCGAATGGCATGCGCAGAAACTCGAACAAGCCGAACGGAGTTATTACCGCTGTTTTGGGTACGTCCTCCGCGCGTACTGGGACCTGGTGGTAACCGCAGACCAGGTCTATTTTAGAAAAAATGCGTGCTCCGGCGAGGTGAACGGAAAAATCCTGAATGTGGGGAATCGGGTAGCAGTCGTGTGCTGTGGCGTTATTCAACCTGCGGAAATCGCCGCACGGTCGCCACGACCCCTCAGCCTTAGGGACCACGTGTAGCGAGGATGCCCATGGGCTGTTCGATCACCTGATGATGCCCAACCTTTCCAGGTTGGTAAACTCCTCGCACGCTATGGCCAGTTTAGCTGCATCCAAGCGGCGAGGTCATGTGAAAACGGGCGGCCCGGTGGTGGTGATAAAGTGCTCCACCCCGTGTTTAGCGATGGCCGCCGAAAACGTCGGGACCGTGAGTGCTGGAAACTGAGTGAGCAGTGTGTGGAACTTACCGCCTGGAGCTGTGACGTTGGCTTGTGTTACTGGCCCGGCCCCTCGAGCTGTACAGGGGACAGAGTCAAAAGACAGTGCATTAACCAGGCGCCTGTTAACAACATCAACCAGTAAACCATGTGCACACAGAAAATCAGCTCCCAGGATCGGGAAACTCAGTGCAGCTATGACAAAAGTCCACTCGTATGTACGGCCGTGTAGAGATAAAGCCAGTGTTCTCTCACCAAAGGTCTTAATGTCCGAGCCGTTTACTGCTACCAGCCCGGGGCCGCTAGGTCCTGCCAGCCGGTCGGCGTAGGTCGGCAGGATGATACTCTTCTGGGCTCCGGTGTCTACGAGGAACGCCTCACTGAGCGTGAGTCCGTCACGTAGAGCAGCTTGTTCTCTTCGTTGGCGGTCGCAGCTGCTACCGACTGCCGGCCCTGGCATTTCCCGAGTGCTTGAATTGGCACAGTGGCGCACATCTGCGTGCGTTCCCTCCAAAACAGCAGTGGTAGAAGCAGAGCGTGTCTCTCTGGCGCTCCATGGCCCCCGCTGCCACTACCGTCGGTGGCTCCTCGCCTCCTCTGGTCGTCTCGCTGGGCTCCGATGCCGCTGTGTTCGCCGTGAGCGCTCTGGTGGTGAGAATGATCCGGTCTGCCTCTTGGGCTAGCGCACGGTAGTCACACGCGGCCAGCAACGGCGAATTGGCCAGGACCGCTCTCACCTGTGTTGGAAGGTTCCGGAGGAAAAGGTGGGCAAACAGAAAATGGCCGTCGTCCGTGCCCATTAACGCCAACATCTTCTCCATCAGATCGACGGCCCAACCATCTCCTAACTCGGAACGCCTCAGGAGCCTCTCTGCTCTCTCACAGTCTGAGAGTGTGTAGCGCCAAGTCAGCGCAGCTTTGAGAGCCTCGTATCTGTCGTGGGCTGGGGGCTGGTCGAGCAGGCTCGCTACCTGCTGAGCTGTTCAAGTGTCCAGCGCTGCAACCACATGGTAAAACTTGGTGTCGTCTGCCGTTATTCCCCGGAGGGCGAACTGGGCCTCGGTGTGGTGGAACCAAGAGCGCGGGTTGTGCTGCCAAAAGTCCGGTAGCTTGACTGCAACAGCGCATGCGTTGCTGGGGGTTCCAGTCCGGGTTGTCTGTGGGATGCTTGCCGCGTTGCTGGGGCTTCCCATCCGGGCTGACTCCGGGGTTCTTGCCTCGTATTCCATAATATGTCTAGGGTCACCAGTGTGGAGAGTGTGGGAAATGATGAGACCAGTTTACGAACAGACGAAGTTTTATTAACACTCTCTCATCATTCTTACACAGAAAAGCATGAAAGCATTCAGGCACAGTTCTCCTTTATATCTCCACCGCTCATCTCACATCTGCGTGACATTCCACATCACACTGCATGACATCCAACATCACAATACATTCACCCTTAAACCCCCCCCCCCCCGTCTACTGTTTACCCTCTGCTTCCTGACTGAGACGCTGTCTGACTCACTCAAGTCTCTACACTCTACAATATGCATTTTGTGTCTGCTACACCACATAGTTTCTATTCTAAACAGAGCATCTCCTACTCCTACAGCTGCTGTAAATGATATATACAGAAATCAAACAGATGAATCAACAGATGAAAATGTTACGCTATAGAAAAAGGTAAATAAAGAGAAAATAATAATAATGATAATGTATTGCATTTGTATAGCGCCTTTCAAAATGCCCAGAGCACTTTGCAATTCACTCCACAGACAGACAGTGGTAGTGGTAAGCTACTGCTATAGCCACAGCTGCCCTGGGGCAGACTGACGGAAACGTTGCTGCCAAGCCGCACCAATGGCCTCTCGACCACTACCGAACATTTATACACATTCATGCCCAGTGTCATGGACACTGGAGGCAAGGTGGGTAAAGTGTCAGTAGCAATAAAGTGACAATAGCAAAAAAATTTAAAAAACTGAGATAAAATAATTTTCAGTTGTAAATATTTTGGGGATTGCTTCTACAGGAAAAAGGACAAATCAGGGGCTAAGATAAATTGCAGTCAGATATGTCTTTATGAAACTGTCTGGCTTGGGACTTTTTGAATTCTTGTAAATACCTGGATTTTTTTAAAGCACATGTGGAGAGTGCAAATAAAGGAACCAGACTTGCACGACAGACGAACTTTATTTCTCACTCTCACTTTATACATACACAGAAAAAGACTTCCTCAATACACCGGGGTCTCTCCTTTTATATCACTCCATTCCTTGCCCCTGCTGCCTGAAAACTTGCATTATAATACGTTCACACATTCACCCCTTGCTGTCCCCACAGCTGCTCCTTACTGCTGCATTACCATCTTTTCCCATTACAATACGTACTGTCCTTCTCTGTTAAATCCCCCACGCTCTGCCGGCAGAGGGAATATTCCCCTCCCCTCTGCTTCCAGTCTGAGATGAATATCCCAGCGTGGGTTCCCTACCGACCCCCCTCCCCCCACAGAGTCTCAGACTGAGCTTCAATCTTCACGTCCTTTTGGCTTCAGTCTCCTCCCATATCTGCTGTAACGAGGGTCCTTCGACTCCACGGTGCTGCTGTGCCGGTGGGGGGCTCCTGGGGGTGTGTCTGTCTGCGGTGGGCAATGGCGAGGGGGGGGGGGGACATTCTACTTGCCCATGTGGCTGCTCTGATGAATCTTCTACCTAGGGAGTTCTCAGTGGGGGTCTTCCACGCCGAGGGGCCCGAGTCAACAACACTTGCTCGTCCACCACCACAAAGGCGGGCTTAAGTCTGTCTATACATATTTTTTCCTGACGACCCCCCAAGTCTCCCCTGGTTCCAGCACTCTGAACGGACCATCGCAGGGTGGACGCAATGGGGGGCGGTGGGCATCGTGCCTGACAAACACAAATGCCGCATTCTTCAAAGTTTTTGGCACAAAAGCGCGTGGAAAACAGTGGTGGGCCGGGCCCAGTAGCGTGCCTGTATCTGTGCTATGTTGCGAACGCTAAGACAGACAGTCGTCCAGCGTGGGATTATCTGGTAAAAATTCCCCGGGGAGCCGCAGTGGCTGGGGAAAAAACAAGTTCCGCCGGGGAAGCCTCCAAATCCTCTTTTGGTGCGGAACGCAACCCTAACAGAACCCACGGCAACCGGTCTACCCAATTTGCATCCGTAAGCGAAGCCCTGAGCGCTGCTTTCAGCGACCTATGGAAATGCTTGCATAACCCATTGGCCTGTGGGTTGTACGCGGTTGTGCGATGAATTGCTACACCCAGGCTACGGGCCATCGCGGACCAGAGGTCGGAAACAAACTGAGGGCCCCTATCGGACGTGATGTCCGATGGGATGCCAAAACGTGCCACCCATGTCGTCAAAAAGGCGCGCGCCACGTCCGCGTGTGGCGCGGTCCACCACTGTCAGAAGGTGCGTGAACCCCTGCGATGACGGGAGGGGGCCCATGAGGTCCACGTGAACATGGTCGAACCTCTTAGCCAGTATACGAAACGGCTCCAAAGGGGCCTTCGTGTGTCTGTGTACTTTTGCTCATTGGCACGCTACGCAGGCTGCAGCCCACTCTTTCACTTGTTTGCGCAGGCCTGGCCATACGAACTTCGCTCCCACCATTTTGACTGACGCGCGCACTCCTGGGTGCGCCAGAGCGTGAACTGACTCAAACACTCGGCGATGCCAAGCAACTGGGACCACCGGGCGCGGGCGTCCCGTGGAGACATCACAGATTGGGGGGGGGGGGGCTGCCGTCTTGCAGTACTCTACTCTCCAGCCTTAACCCTGTTGGTCCAGACTGGAGCATGCACACGTCCGCATCGCCAATCTGCTCTGCAGCCATGGCTGTATAATCTATCCCTACGCAGACTGGGGCCACTGCTGCGTGCGAGAGGCAGTCTGCCACCACATTCAGTTTACCTGCCACATGCTGAATATCAGTCGTAAACTCCGAGATCGCGGCCAACTGTCTCTGCTGCCGGCCCGACCATGGTTCTGAAACCTTGGCCATCGCGTACATTAGCGGCTTGTGGTCCACGAACGCAGTGAAGCTGCACCCTTCCAGCCAGAACTGGAAGTGGCTTATGGCCAGATGGAGAGCCAGCAACTCTCTGTCGAACGCACTGTATTTACGCTCACTGTCACGCAAAGCCCTGCTGAAAAAAGCGAGCGGCTGCCAAGAACCAGCGACGCGTTGCTCCATGACAGCCCCTATGGCCACATCTGAGGCGTCGGTAGTGAGCGCTATCCGGCCCGCCGGGTCCGGGTGCGCCAACAGTGCAGCGTTAGCCAGGGCTGTTTTAATCTCAGAGGACGCCTGCTCCCGCTCCGGAGTCCATTCGACTCTGCCCGTCAGCTTCTGTTTCTTGAGCGCGGCGTACAATGACTGCATGAACTGAGCTGCACGGGGGAGGAAACGATTATAAAAGTTAACCATCCCCAAAAACTCTTGCAGCGCCCTGACCGTCTGAGACCGGGGAAAATCCGCCACGGCGCGCACCTTGTCGGGCAAGGGTATCGCTCCCTCCAGTGAGATGTGGTGCCCCAAAAAATCAATCCCCGTCATGCCAAACTGGCACTTCGCCAGGTTGATTATTAACCCGTGCTCTTCCAACCTCCGGAAAACCATCCTGAGGTGGGTTACGTGTTCATCCTCGGACGCACTGGCCACCAGGATATCATCCAGGTAGACAAACACAAACGGCAGATCGCGCAACACCGCATCCATCATGCGTTGGAATGTTTGTGCCGCGCCTTTTAATCCGAAGGGCATGCGTAAAAACTCAAACAAGCCAAACTGAGTTATTACCGCTGTTTTGGGTATGTCCTCCGTGCGCACCGGGACCTGGTGGTAACCATGGACCAGGTCTATTTTAGAAAAAATGCATGCCCCAGCGAGGTGAACGGAAAAATCCTGAATATGGGGAATCAGGAAGCGGTCATGCGCTGTGGCGTTATTCAATCTGCGGAAATCTCCGCACGGTCGCCACGATCCCTCAGCCTTAGGGACCATGTGTAGTGGGGATGCCCATGGGCTGTTTGAGCGCCTGATGATGCCCAACCTTTCCAAGCTGGCAAACTCCTCGTGCGCTATGGCCAGTTTAGCTGCGTCCAGGTGCCGAGGTCGTGCGAAAACGGGCAGCCTGGTGGTGGTGATAAAGTGCTCCACCCCGTGTTTAGTGATGGCCGCCGAAAACATCGGGACTGTGAGTGCTGGGAACTGAGTGAGCAGTGTGTGGAACTTACCGCCTGAAGCTGTGACGTTGGCTAGTGTTGTTGGCCCGGCCCCTCGAGCTGTACAGGGGAGAGAATCAAAAGACACTGCATTAACCAGGCATCTGTTAGCAACATCGACTAGCAACCCATGTGCACACAGAATATCAGCTCCCAAGATTGGGAAACTGCATGCCGCTATGACAAAAGTCCACTCGTACATACGGCGGTGTAGGGATACAGCCAGTGTTCTCTCACCAAAAGTCCTAATGTCTGAGCCGTTTGCGGCTATCAGCTCGGGGCCGCTAGCTCCCGCTAGCCGGTCGGCGTAGGATGGCAGGATGAGGCTCTTTTGGGAGCTGGTGTCTACGAGGAACCGTCTCCCCGAGCGTGAGTCCGTCACGTAGAGCAGCTTGTTTTCTTCACCGGTAGTCGCAGCTGTTACTGACTGCCAGCCTTGGTGTTTCCCGAACACTTGAATTGGCACAGTGGCACACATCTGTGTGCGTTCTCGCCAAAACGGCGGTGGTAGGAGCAGAGCATGTCTCTCTGGCACCTTCTGGCCCCCGCTGCCGCTACCGTCGCCGGCTCCTCGCCTCCACTGGTCGTCTCGCTGGGTTCTGACGCCGCCGCATTCACTGTGAGGGCTCTGGTGGTGAGGATGATCCGATCTGCCTCCTGGGCTAGCGCACGGTAGTTGCGTGCGGCCAGCAACGGCGAGTTGGCCAGGACCGCTCTTGCCTCTGTTGGGAGGTTCCGGAGGAAAAGGTGGACAAACAGAAAATGCCCGTCGTCCGTGCCCATCAACGCCAACATCTTCTCCATCAGTTCGACCGCTGGCCCGTCTCCTAACTCGAAGCGCCTCAGGAGCCTCTCTGCTCTCTCACAGTCCGAGAGTGTGTAGCGCTGGGTCAGCGCGGCCTTGAGAGTCACGTATTTATCGTGGGCTGGAGGCTGTTGGAGCAGGCTCGCTACTTGCTGAGTCGTGCGAGCATCCAGCGCTGCGACCACATAGTAATATCTGGTGTCATCTGCCGTTATTCCCCGGAGGGTGAACTGAGCCTCGGTGTGGAGGAACCAAGACCGCGGGTCGTGCAGCCAAAAGTCCGGTAGTTTGACCGAAACAGCGCACGTGTTGCTGGGGCTTCTCATCCGGGCCGACTCCGGGGTTCTTGCCTTGTGTTCCATAATTCGTCAAGGGTCACCAGTGTGAAGAGTGCAAATAAAGGAACCAGACTTACACGACAGACGAACTTTATTTCTCACTCTCACTTTATACATACACAGAAAAAGACTTCCTCAATACACCAGGGTCTCTCCTTTTATATCACTCCATTCCTTGCCCTGCTGCCTGAAAACTTTCATTATAATACGTTCACACATTCACCCCTTGCTGTCCCCACAGCTGCTCCTTACTGCTGCATTACCATCTTTTCCCATTACAATACGTACTGTCCTTCTCCGTTAAATCCCCCACGCTCTGCCGGCAGAGGAACTATTCCCCTCCCCTCTGCTTCCAGTCTGAGATGAATATCCCAGCGTGGGTTCCCTACACACACTCGACGTGTGTGTGTGTGTGGGGGGGGGGGGATTGGTATTTATGTATATTTATGATGACATTATTAACAATTAGTTCACTCTTTTTAAATTGTATGCTTAGGTAACAAAAATAATTCTATATGGATTTGAAAATTAGCCGGTCATAGAGCAAGTCAAAGAGTCAGAGAGAAATTCACATAAAACTTCTATCCTGTAACAATAATCAGTTTTAAATCTAGATCTTATTAAATCCTTCAAAGGGGACATTTTGCTTATCATTTGATATGCATTTATATATGGGTTTTGGAATTTGTTTTGAAAATTTTGTCCTGATCTGTATGAGTCTTGTTGAGCTTCAGGGATTGAGTCGTTTGTAAGTCCCGCAGGATCTGGCAACCCTGACTATGCTACCCACAACGACCGGAAATGAACATGAAGAAGAAGAGAGGGAGAAGTTTGGAGAAGGATTAGCTGATAAAGCTATCATATAGAGTAACAGTTGTTCGCAAAATTACTTTTAATATCAGCCCTTTTTTTAAATTTTCAGCACAAACGTAACTGTAAAGCTTAAACGCCAAACTGACGTGCCCGAGCGACCGGTAGTCCGCCTGTGAGCCGGGGGGAGAGCCGCAGCATGTCGGCGCACTTTGAGGAGAGGAGCGGGGTGGTCCCGTGTCAGACAGCCTGGGGCTCCTGGTACCAGACCATGGAGGAGGTCTTCATCGAGGTCAGTGTGCCTCACGGGACTAATGCTCGAGAGGTGAAGTGCCGTCTGGGACCCAGAGACATCGAGCTGAGTGTCGGAGGGACCGAGGTGTTCAAGGTAGGAGGGACACGTGAGCGCCTTTAGGTGTCCAGCTGCGGTTCTCAACGTCACTCCTGATCATTTTATCAGTGTTATGATTTTATGTTTCTTTAGTCTTTTAATTTTTTTTAACTTTATTTTTAATTTTTGATTTAATTCACTTAATTTTGTTCAGTTTTAGGCTTTGATTTTGCTCGTTACTGCATGGCAAGTATGCTCAAGAAAAAAAAAATACTAATGCAACACCTTAGTTTGTCTCTTTTTTCACAAGTTCAAGTGACACTGGCAAAAATTGAGTTTTTTTTCCCTTGTTAATAACATGTCTCTAACATGTTTTTATGACAAGACACATCAATAGATAACTCACTCTTATGTGTCTGTGTGTTTTTGCTGTGAAAGTCCAGTTAAGCTCCTCCCACTTGGAACAAGTCAAGTTTAGACTGGGCGTCTTTTGGTGATGTCACTAACAGGTGAACAAATCAAGACTGAACACTGGCTGTTCACATTTTTCAGCTTGCAGACGTCTGTGTCCTGGTGGGCAGGACGTGGGTGAGCCTAATTTTCAGAAGTAACTGTAAGACAATAAAGGTGAAATGACTGAATGTTAGGATGGAAGGAAATGTTAGGACGTCCTTTTTTTCTGACCAGACCAAGGTACACCTTTGCAACAACCATGCTGTGTTAAAACAGAATATGACGTGCCAGAATCCATTCACGTCAGGTGAATGGGTGATCTGCAGAAGGAGGAGGGCTCACCATGAATTTTAAAAATGTGCTCAAACTTTAATGGAAACATATCTTTTGGCTGCAGTCTAAGACCTTTAACTTGTCTGTTTCCACCCAGTCTAAAAACTGTTATGAATTAGGTTTAGTTAACTGTAATAGCACTACACAGAGTAGAGATAAACAAACAAACCTATCATCTGGTCAGTCACTGCAACAGATACTGGAGTCAGTTTGTCTTGGCCTGTCCTTGCCACTGATAATGCCTCTATCTGCCAAGAATGTGCCGCTAGTCCAGCAAAAGCTAGTGGTACTCAAATACTTTGCAAGTAGTTTCATGAAGTGGTCAGTCAAAAAGCAACTCATACCGGCTCGGATGTCACCCGGGTTAACAAGGCCAGGTGTTCCTGGCAGCGGAGGGCGAATGACAGAGCTGCGTGGAGGAATCTGATCAGACCTAAATGAAAGTCATTGTCGCCCCCGACAGACTGCTATGATGATGATGATACCATTTACATATGCTACCATGTAAACACATACTGTATATTGAGTTCATGTTAAGTGTATATATTCTCTTCACATTTTTCAGGGAAGGCTGTTTGACACAACCGTGTCTGATGAGGCCACATGGACACTAGGTAGGCTTCACATTTCACAGACACTCTCAACAACTTTATTTATGTATATTGCAAATGAAATATTTAAAAAAAAAATTATTTCCAGAAACTCATTAGGACATTGTGATGAGATCTGTAGCAGTCAGAAGAAAACCAGGTTGAAGGCAGATTGGACATCATTGGAGTGACTGATGTTGAACTGTGGATGATGAGCTGTCCACTTTAACACAGAAAAGTCAGCCTTACATGTGTCATGTTTTGCTGTTTTCCCCCAGAGGACAAATGTCTCATCCGGATCGTTCTAATGAAGGCTAACAGAGAGGCAGGAAACTGCTGGTCCTCCCTGCTGGAGGGGGAGTACTGTGCGAATCCCTGGATCCAGGACCAGATGCAGAAAAAGCTCACGCTGGAGAGGTTTCAGCGAGAGGTTAGTTCAAGTTGGAGCCCCTCATCAACATTAATTATTATACTGTATGTTACAGGGTTATAGTTTCAGGGTTGCAGCACATGGTGTGAAGGGAATTGACTAAACTTAGTGCCTGACTATGTATAGTAGTAATGTCCTGGAAAGATTGATTTCTGGGAGGGGAGACAGTAGCACTTTCTAATCCAGAATTCTGTGAAAGGCGTGATGACTTTTAATCTTTTAACTTCTGCAGTTTTTGATGTTTTATCATTTGACAAAGTCTTAAAATGTACCCCTGATGATGTAGAAAATCGTGTGAAATGGCAGCAAAGAACGGATCTCATATCCCTCTGTGTGAACATTGTGGTTAAGATCTTAGATGCACACGCTTGTTGTCAGACTGTGCATAAACACTGGTATCAGTGTGTGTGTGTGTGGGGGGGGGGGGGGGGGACAGGCTCCAGGATCTGATATTGCCACACTTCTGTGGAGTGTTGATTATTGCACTGACAGTTTTCCATCTGCCATCTTTGTTTTGTTCCTGGACAAATCTCAGTCACTCCTTTGCTCTGCTGACCTCTAGTGGTAAGAAAGTCAACTGTTTTTTTTTAATTTAGCTGGTAATGTAAGAGTTGTTTGTATTTGCAATATTTCTTAATGTTTTATAATAAAGTGTTGATACTTGGTGTCTGAATTAACATATTATTGTCACTCAAAGTATCACATTATGTTGTAGACCCCCCCAAACACCTAGAAAAAAAAATAAAGTTAAAAAAAGCATGACAGCAAAGTGATGTCAGGAAGTAAACAACGATGTTTCGTGATTGTGGGGTGAGCCTTGCTGTAATTTCCCTGACTAGGTAAGCAGCTATCCGCTGTCATGGTTACCTGGATTGTGTATGTAGATTAAATTGGACAGTTACTTTATTTGAGCACACTGGTAAATGTTTACCTCTCCGTGGATTGCCACTTTATTGTGGTGAATGGATTTGCATGTCCTAATGATCCTAGTAGCTGCGTTGTTGGTCGGCAGTTTGCTCCTGGGAGTGTCTCCCAAGCCAAACTGGTTCTGGGTGAAGGACCAGACCAAAAGCAGTCCAGTTGATCCCCATGAAGAAGTTACAAGGATCCAGTGTACCCCCACCTACTTTTGGGTTACTGGTGCTTGAGAGTAAGCACCTGGCAACCGAGTTTCTGTCCATAGGACCTGGCCGGGCTCAGTCCGAGCGAGCTACATGGATCCGACCTGCAGTGGGCTCACCACTTGATCATTGTACTGTGTGAACCGGGCGACAAGCTGGGCTTCTCTGCTTAGACTGCTGTTCCTGCAACCTGGACCCCCAAATAAGTGGTAAAGAAGAAGAAGCTATCTCTATTGTCATTCAGTTCATACAGCCAATCATGTACAGTAGAACAATATTATGTTGCTCCTATCTACAATGTTAATCACATGTAGAATCAGAGGGGTCACCGCTATCCAAGGCGCCGCCACAAACAACTTCTCCTTCCCCCATTCTATTACGCTGAGTGCCAAGCTAGAAGGCGGGAAGTACCATTTTTATATGGTCTTTGGTATGACCCGGCCGGGACTTGAACCCCCAGCCTCCCAGTTGTGGGGCGGATGCTCTACCAACTAGGCCACCGGAGAATGGATGGATGGAAATGTTTGGCATTCAGCTAAGCAGAGCTTAAAAAAAAATTCAAAGCTGCTATGTAGAGATGTAATCAAAGTGCTTCAGAGGTCAGAGTTTTACTGGCCCACAGATCGGCAAAGAAAATAGCAGGAAATAAAGACACTGACCAGTCATGATGATAACAGCTGAAAAGAAATACGAACAATGAAAGTGCACTGTAAGTGCCACAGTAAAAAATAACTAGTTCTAACATTTTAAAAATGTTAGAATTGGATTGGATGGATTAAAAAAAAAAAATGGATTAAATTCTTTTTTTTCCCTCAAAATTCTACACACAATACCCCATAATGACAATGTGAAAAAAGTTTGAGATTTTTGCAAGTTTATCAAAAATAAAAAACTAAGAAATCACATGTTACATAAGTATTCACAGTCTTTGCTCAATACTTTGTTGATATACTTTTGGCAGCAATTACAGCCTCAAGTCTTCTTGAATACGACGCCACAAGCTTGGCACACCTGTCTTTGGGCAGTTTGGCCCATTCCTCTTTGCAGCACCTCTCAGGCTCCATCAGGTTGGATGGGAAGCATCGGTGCACAGCCATTTTCAGATCTCTCCAGAGATGTTCAGTTGAATT
The DNA here is from genome assembly GCA_020510985.1 of Pholidichthys leucotaenia. Lineage (NCBI taxonomy): Eukaryota > Metazoa > Chordata > Actinopteri > Cichliformes > Pholidichthyidae > Pholidichthys > Pholidichthys leucotaenia. Next base: position 20,221,534 of record CM035840.1, on the reverse strand, counting down.
CAGGTCTGGGCTCTGGCTGGGCCACTCAAGGACATTCACAGAGTTGTCCTGAAGCCACTCCTTTGATATCTTGGCTGTATGCTTAGGGTTGTTGTTCTGCTGAAAGATGAACCATCACCCCAGTCTGAAGTCAAGAGCGCTCTGGAGCAGGTTTTCATCCAGAATGTCTCTGTACATTGCTGCATTCATGTTTCCCTCCATCCTGACTAGTCTCCCAGTTCCTGCCGCTGAAAAACATCCCCACAGCATGATGCTGCCGCCACCATGCTTCACTGTAGAGATGGTATTAGGCTGGTGATGAGCAGTGCCTGGTTTCCTCCAAACATGATGCCTGGCATTCACACCAAAGACTTCAATCTTTGTCTCATCAGACCAGAGAATTTTGTTTCTCGTGGTCTGAGAGTCCTTCAAGCGCCTTGTGGCAAACTACAGGCGGGCTGCCATGTGCCTTTTACTAAGGAGTGGCTTCTGTCTGGCTACTCTACCATACAGGCCTGATTGGTGGATTGCTGCATTTCTCCTCTCCTCAGAGGAACGCTGGCGCTCTGACAGAGTGACCATCGGGTTCTTGGTCACCTCCCTGACTAAGGCCCTTCTCCCCCGATCGCTCAGTTTAGACAGCTGGCCAGCTCTAGGAAGAGTCCTGGTGGCTCCGAATTCTTCCATTTACAGATGATGGAGGCCACTGTGCTCATTTGGACCTTCAAAGCAGCAGAAATTTTTCTGTACCCTTCCCCAGATTTGTGCCTTGAGACAATCCTGTCTCTGAAGTCTACAGACAATTCCTTTGACTTCCTGCTTGGTTTGTGCTCTGACATCCACTGTCAACTGTGGAACCTTATATAGACAGGTGTGTGCCTTTCCAAATCATGTCCAATCGACTGAATTTACCACAGGTGAACTCCAGTTAAGCTGTAGAAACATCTCAAGGATGATCAGTGGAAACGGGATGAACCTGAGGTCAATTTTGAGCTTCATGGCAAAGGCTGTGAATATTTATGTACATGAGTTATTAGTTTTTCATTTTTCTTTCAAAGGTCTTTTTATTATTATTAATTGAAGTATCAATACAATACAAAGTATTAGAAATTTTCATTTTTGTTTCAACCAAACAGTAAAAAACTAGAACTTAAAGCCAACAAATGTAAATGCTTCAAAGCACAAAAACCTTTAAATAAACAATAAAAAAAAAAAAAATACAAAGAAAAATTATGTGTGTGAAGTGGGGTTGGGGTAAAGGGGATATGAGCTACTCAGAAACTATAATCGTGGGTCTTTCAAAGAAATCAAGAAACGGGCGCCATAATTTATAGAATTTGTTTTCAGAGCCACAGACTGTATATCTGATTTTTTCTAAATCCAAACAGGACATTATATCTTTTATCCACTGTAAATGTGAAGGGGGCGAAGAATCTTTCCACTTCAGTAATACAGCACGTCTGGCCAATAATAATGAAAATTTGAATACTTTTAATTTGGAACTTGGCAAGACAAGTTCTGGAGCCACACCAAAAATGGCGCATAATGGATCAGGTTTAATTTGATATTGCAGGACTTCAGACATAGTGATAAAAACAGAATGCCAAAAATTCATCAATGCAGGGCAGGACCAATACATGTGAAGCAAAGTGCCAGGAGCGCTACCACACTTTTCACAAGTTGGGTCTATATCCGAGTAAATGCGTGCTAACTTAACCTTGGACAGGTGCATCCGGTGTACAATCTTAAATTGAATAAGAGCGTGACGAGCACACATTGATACAGTGTGAACCTGGCCAAGAATAGAGTCCCACAGTTCATCAGTAAAAGTAAAATTAAGATCTTGTTCCCAGTTCAATTTGATAGCGGCCAGAGAAGAAGATTGTAAATTTGAAATTAAATTATATAAAACTGACATTACCCCCTTAGAAGTTGGTTTAACTAATAAAAAATCATCTAGAGGATTATCAGAAGGTTTTTGAGGGAATTGTTTTGTCATGGTTTGCACATAATGTCTGACCTGGAGGAAGCGGAAAAAGTGTGTAGAAGTGATGTCGAATTTGGTGGAAAGTTGAGAAAAACTTGCAAATTGACCATCAAAATATAAATCCGCAAAAGATTTTAAACCTTTTCTGTGCCATATATGAAATGCACTATCAATAGTTGATGGGGTAAATAAATGATTTGCGGCAATTGGACTTCTAATGGAAAAAAAACTGAAGACCGAAATTTTTCCTGAATTGAGACCAAATTCTAAGAGACTGACGAACTACTTTATTATTACCCAGTGTAGACAAAGCAAGGGGAAGTGGTGAACCTAAAATTGCCGGTAGGGAAGTTTGATTGTCCACATGTGACTCCATAAGGATCCAAATAGGTGATTTGGGTTCCAGATAAAAATGTTTCCAATATAACATGCACCTGATATTTGCTGCCCAGTAGTAATATTGAAAGTTAGGCAGAGCCATGCCACCTACTGATTTGGGTCTTTGAAGAAAAACTTTCCTCAATCTCGGATGTTTACCATTCCAAATAAATGAGGTAATCAGAGAGTCCAAAGACTTAAAAAAGGATTTAGGAATAAAAATGGGGAGACATTGAAACAAATATAAAAACTTTGGAAGTAACATCATTTTTACAGAATTGATTCTGCCAATTAAAGACAAGGATAATGGGGACCATTTGGAAAGTATTAACTTGCACTGGTCAAGTAAGGGGAGAAAATTATTTTTAAACAAGTAATTAAATTGTTTAGTGACACATATCCCAAGATAATTAAAATGATCAATAACAACCTTGAAAGGAAAATGTTCAAAATCCTGAACTTGAATCTTTTCATTAATCAGAAACAGTTCACTCTTATTAAGATTAATTTTATAACCAGAAAACCTACTAAAACTATCCAAAATATTAAGTATAGCAGGTAATGAAGTAAGTGGGTTGGAGAGAAATAATAAAAGATCATCAGCATAGAGTGAAACCCTATGCTCAATGCCACCCCTACGAATGCCTAGAAAGTCCCGGCTCCCACGGATTGCAATAGCTAACGGCTCAACTGCCAAGGCAAAGAGCAACGGGCTCAAAGGACAGCCTTGCCTCGTACCACGGTAAAGTCTAAAATAGTCAGAATAGCGACAATTAGTTAACACTGAAGCTAAAGGACTAGCATAGAGAAGTTTAATCCAGGAACAGAAGGAAGGACCAAAACCGAACCTCTCCAAAGTAAAAAACAAATACTCCCACTCAACCCTATCGAATGCCTTTTCAGCGTCCAAACTAATAAGACATTCAGGTATGTTGTGGTGAGGAGTATAAATAATATTAAACAACCGCCGCAAGTTAAAAAAAGAATGGCGATTTTTAATAAAACCGGTTTGGTCCTGTGAAATTATAAAAGGAAGAATCTTTTCCAACCTTGAAGCTAACAACTTTGACAAAATTTTAACATCGGTATTTAACAAGGAAATAGGCCTGTAAGAAGCACAATCAACAGGATCCTTATCCTTTTTAAGCAACACAGTGATACAGGCCTGATAGCATGAAGGAGGAAGTGTACCAGAGTCAAGCGACTCTGTAAAAACTTGACAAAGGAAAGGGGCGAGGTCATCAGAGAATTTTTTGAAAAAATCTGCGGAAAACCCATCAGGTCCTGGAGATTTTCCTGATTGCATGGATGATATTGCCAGCTGAATTTCTTCTTTTGTGATGGGAGCTTCTAAAATTTGCCGAGATTCTGAAGAAATCGAAGGAATATCAATAGAATCAAAAAAAATTTCCAAACCCTTTAAGTTTGTTGTATATTCTGAGGTATATAATTTGGAATAAAATGACCTGAAAATATCATTAATCGCTTGTTGGTCAGATGTCACCTCTCCTTTATCTGTCCTAACTCCAGTAATAATTTGCTTAGCTCTAATACCACGTAGTTGATTAGCTAGAAGTTTACTGGTTTTTTCGCCATGTTCATAAAATTCACTCTTGTTCCTTATTAAACAACCTTCAATTTGTCGAGTAGAAAGTAAATTAAATTTAGTTTGTAATGTCATACGTTCCTTGTACAGAGCGGGTGATGGAGATTGAGCATATTGTCTGTCAATGTCCAGGATTTGATCTAAAATAACCTTCTGTTCCTGTATTAAGGATCGTCTTTTAAATGCTGCCAATGAAATAAATTCCCCCCTAAGAAATGCCTTCATGGCCTCCCATATCATTTTATTTGACATACCAGGAGTTTTATTTTCTTTCAAAAAAAAATTAATTTTAGAAGAAATATTCGCAACCAATTTTTCATCTGTAAGTAATAATGGATCCAATCTCCAATGCTTTCTCATGGAGTCACATCCATGGAGGATCATTTTAAGTACAAGAGGGGCATGATCAGAAACCGAGATGCTATCATAACTGCAAGAGCAAAGGTTATTAATTAATAAATTGTCAACAAAAAAATAATCTATTCTGGTATAAGTATGATGTACGTGAGAGAAAAAAGAATAGTCCCTGCCGTTAGGATGTAAAAAACGCCAAGGATCTGTAAGGCTATATTCCTCAAGAAAAGACTTAACATAAGTTGCAGATTTATTAAGACTAGCAGGTTTTGAAGATGAGCGATCTAAGATCGGATCCATATACAAATTAAAGTCACCCCCAAGAATTAGAGAATGAGTATTTAAATCTAGAAGTTGCGAAAAAAGGTTGCGAAAAAAGTGCACATCATCAAAATTCGGTGCATACAGATTAGCCAAAGTGACATGTTTATCGCCAAGTTTACCTGATACTATTACAAATGATACTGATACTATACTGATACTGATACTGATACCTGATACTATTACAAATCGTCCATTTTGGCTGCACGGTGGCGCAGTGGTTTAGCACTGTGGCAGCACAGTTTTACCCTCGGCCGGGGGACCGCGGGGATCATGAGATCGTGGGTTCGATCCCAGCCCCCGACCAACAGTGTGCTGTGTGGAGTTTGCATGTTCTCCCCGTGTTGCGCGGGTTTACTCCGGGATTTCTCCGGTTTCCTCCCGCACACCAAAAACATGTAGGTTTAGGGCGCTCGCGCACGCAGCGACCAGCAGCCGGTGGCTTGTCACCAGACTGCAAACCAAGTCTACCTACGGGTACAAATAAGTAACAAAAAAAAAAAAAAAAATTTTTATCTGATACAACATTAGAGGGAATAAATGGGATATTTCGATCAATAAGAATAGCAGCGCCCCTGGCCTTAGCTTTAAAATTTGAATGAAAAAATTGTCCTGACCAACATTTTGACAAACGCAAGTGGTCGGAATCCTGCAAATGGGTTTCCTGCAAAAACAATACCCCAGGCTTAAACTGCTTTAGACGTGACATGACTCTCTTTCGTTTAATTGGATGGTTCAACCCCTTCACATTCCAGCTTACCAAAGTAAGATTACTATTCATTCAAAGAGTAAAATTTATATATTATGTTGTGTAGCCCAAAGAAGAGTAAAGTGAGGTACGGGTATAAAAAAAAAAAAAAAAAAAAAAAAAAAAAAAAAGGAAGGGGTAAGGGGGGTGTAAATAAAACCATAACAAAAAAAACAAAACAAAAAAAAAATTAAAAAAAAAATAAATAAATAAAAAAATCCAACAACCAAACCTATAACAACACTCCAGCCGGTTGCAAAAAAACAGCAACCGCTCCATCTCCTGCTCTATTTTCATCCTAACAGAATGCTCCCATACAACTGGCTTCAATCCTGCATAATATGAACGTTTTACCCTAAAAAAAAAAAAAAAAAATAAGATAAAATTAAAAAAAAGAATTAAGTAAACAACAACGTATAGGGAGCCAATTTTACCTTGTTTTTAAACATCTGAAAATGCATCAATGTCCAGTCAGTGCAGCTTCAATGAAGTAACAAGCAGCCCAGCGCGGCAGCTGGTCAACCCAGAAATGTCCAGTTCAAGGCGAAAATTGCTGGTTTCTCTCCATAGTTTGCATGAAGCGGGTGGCCTCTGAGACGGACGCCAGCCACTGGTTTCTGCCGTCTGGAAGAGTTATCCGGAGCCTGGCGGGGAAAAGAAGAGAAGGACGAAAACCTCTCTTGTACAACTCGGACATAACCTCCTTATATTCGGCTCGTTGCTTCTGAACGTCAGCGTTATAATCCTCGTAGAACTGAAGTTTATGCCCACGATATTCCAAAGTCCCACGGCGTCTCCGCGCTTCTCTCATCACCAAGTCTTTGGTCCGAAACCGGTGGAAACAAATAATGACAGTGCACGGCTTCCCATTCGGACCCGGCTTGGACATGGGGCTGCGGTGGGCTCTATCCAGCTCTGGGGGAGATGGCAAAGTTTGTGCGCCAAAGACGTCCACCAACAGCCGAGAAAAAAATTCAGATGGCCGTGGACCCACATCAAAGGACTCCGGCAGACCCACCAGACGAATATTCAGCCTCCTGCTTCTTCCCTCCAGGTCAGAAAGTTTGTTTTTCAAAAGTTTGTTCTCCTCCTGTATTGACTCGCATGTAACTTCAAGCGCCGCTAGGCGCTGGCTGACGTCCTCCGCGTTGTTTTCAAGGTCGCCAATGCGTTGCTCCTGGTTCGCCACATCTGCTTGAATTTTGTCCAGCTTACCATTAATAAGTTCAAATGAAGCTTTGAAGTCAGCAGCTATGGACATTCTGTGTTGCTCTAGCAAGGCAACAAGTGCAGGGTTAAGGCTGATACTAGCATCCTCAGCTAAGCTGGTGTTAATATTGTTCCCTGCTGCCTCCTTTTCAATCTGCTTTCTTGTTTTGGACATATTTCAAAACAGATTCTGCATGTATTAAATGTCCAAAACATTAACAGCTTACAGCAAAGTAGGGTTTAAAAAGTAAAGGAAAAAAAATATAGCAGGAGCCAGCAACACACACACCTACTCCATTGCCAGCACACCTGAAGCCAATCCCCCGGAGCTCTAGTTTTTCATTTTTAATAAATTTGCAAAAATCTAAAAAAAAAACCAAAACTTTTTCCACATTGTCACTATGGTATTGTGTGTAGAATTTTGAGGAAAAAATGAATTTAATCCACTTTGGAATAAGGCTGTAACATAACAAAATGTGGAAAAAGTGAAGCATTGTGAAGACTTTCTGGATGCACTGTATAAGGTTGTTAGTTTGATTCCGTGTTAGCAGGGGCCGGGGCCTTTATATGGAGTTTGCATGTTCTCTTTGTGCTTGTGGGTTTTCCCATGTCAGTCAGTAGTACAATAACTGTCAGAACTATATATTTTTTTACTTTAATGTATGAACAGGGACATTTACCAGTATAGAGTTCACATCAGTGCTGGAAGTAAAGCTGGGTTTATGCACCCACAGCAGTGCTGGCGCAATATCCCCCTGCGTCGCCAACGGTGCAGGCAGGGTGGAGACAAGTGTCAGGGGTGATTTGTGACAGAAGGATAGCAGCAAGAGTGAAAGGGAAGATTTACAAGAAAGTAGTGAGACCTGCTATAATGTATGATTTGGAGATGGTGGCGCTGACAAAAAGACCAGAGATGGAGCTGGAGGTGGCAGAGCTGAAGATGCTAATATTTTCATGGGAGTAACTAAGAAGGACAGGATTAGAAGTGAGTATATTAGAGGGATAGCTCAGGTTGAGCGGTTTGGAGACAAAGTAAGAGGCGAGGCTGAGATGGTTTGGACATGTGCAGAGGAGGGATATTGGACAAAGGATGCTGAAGATGGAGCTGCCAGGCAGGAGGAAAAGACGAAGACCACAGTGAAGACTCATGGATGTAGTGAAGGAGGACATGGAGAGTGTTGGTGTTGCAGAGGATCTGCTGTGAAGGGGAGCAGCCAAAAGAAGAAATCGCAGACAGTGCTTGTCAGCATCACAGACCACAGAGATGTAATTAGTCCACTTTGTTGTCTCCTTCACATTTCCTGGTTCTTGTCTCAGCTCTGCTCGTTCATGGTGGCACAACATTCAAAGTGAATTGGTTAAACAAGTCTAAATTCGAAAGAGTATTTAGGAAGTGAGCACATACAGAATATTCTATGACTCATCCTAACCCCAGTAATTACATTTTGTCAAATAATGGCCGTGATGATGGTTGCACATTTTCTCCGACGTCTTTTTTTCCCCTCTGTGCAACAATCATATGAAAAGTTGCTTTTTAACATTTATTAGCACCAACTCCATCACAATCTGCTCTTGTCCTTTATTAAATAGAAATGGACAACAAACACAAATCACTCTACACATCGGCTGAAACCCCTTTTGGCAACGGAACAACGCATTCCTCCCAACACACGAGAAAAAATTGCTGATCACTACGTCAGCGACATACATCATTACATCAGTAATGGTGTCGACGTGATGCAGGTGCATAAATCCAGCTTAACAGTCGAGATTTTTTTCACATTATTTTGAAACCTTTCAGTTGCCATATTCATGTGGTCTATTGAAACCGACCTTAAGTTCCTACGAAAGGCTCTTTGGTTTTCTGGTCATCTCATTAAACTGCATCAGTGACCCATCTTGTGTATATTGGCAGTTATAAGCTGTACTGTATGTTTGCAGTAGTGTGAGAAATTAGGCAAACTGAAGGGAAGAATAGTTTAATCAGACTGCCCTCATCTAGTAGTAATGCTGCTGCCAATTATTGAAGCATCTAAAGGAGCAAAGTGATGTCAATGTGTCTCACCACAAAGGTTGGCATTTGGTTGAGGGCAAACACTTAAATTTACTGTAAACTGATGAAAATGTTTTGACAAATGGCAGACTTCTGACTGTTTTATGGTTGTTCTTGTTATTAGAATCCTGGATTTGACTTCAGCGGGGCAGAGATCTCTGGGAATTATGCCGGCGGTGGTCCAGACTTTTCCAGCTTACAGAAATAAGCTGGTGCATACAGAAGACTTATCGGACCTTCTGTCAAGTCAATGATTTGCCTTCAGAGACTACATGGCAGACTGACACGAGACGCTTCACTGCAGCCCTGTCATCAGCCCCAACAGGATCAATGTTTAAACCAGATTTGATGAGTGAAAAGCTTCAGCTCAAAGTAATTGGTGCTTGTCTGCCTGGTTATGAGAAGCCTGTGGGATGTTTTCCACAATAAGAATGCACACAGCAATCGCTTTTCAATAAAGTTTTATTGAAAGGTACCTCGATTAATCAGATGGTGTATTCTGCTATTTCAGTTGGAGAACAAATTTTGGTTTGAAAGAAAAATACTAGACAGAAGCTTGTATTTCCACACATCTCCACTGCAGTAACCAATATTTTGTAGTGTCTAACTGAACTCCATTCATGTGGCAGGTCACTGTATCCACAAGTTAAGAATCATGAAGACAACTCATCTGTAATCATATTACATTTCAAACCGTGATCAGCTACATGAGACACGATCATCACTAGCCTCACACTTCACTGGTGCAAACCAGGGAGGGGGGAAGAAAAAAAAAAAAAAAAAAATCGCCTTGGGTAGGAGTGTGCATTCAGGACAGCTTAGCAACCTAGGGTGGGAGTTAGAGACTTTGGGCCCGATTTCTTGGTTCCATTTTTGATGTTCACAAAATCCCTCTCCCTCCTCTTCCACATGGTGGACTGAGGACCTAGGTGGTTCAATACTTATTAGCTTAAAACAGCAACCCATTCCAGGAAACACCAAACACCCTGGTACGGATTTAGACGAGAACATACTGTACACCTGTGCAAGCAACTCAACCAGGAAAGTAAAACTCGGCAGGATGGCAGGTCGACCTTTCCAACAAAGCATTACTCCTTGTGAAATAAACTAAAAGAATAGTTTGCTTGGTAATTGTATGACCAAAAAATTAAGGGTTACTTTTTTTTTTAGCACTTGGTGTCTTTCCTTAAAGACATCCATCATCCTTGATGGATGTCTTTAAGGAAAATATTTGCAGCTGTACGTGGGTGACCATACTGCCAAGGAAATCATCAAAAAAAGTACAGACCTGTGACCATGGAGACTGTTAATCTGTGGTCACCCACTTTTGTGCCAGGGTTTTAACAAACTGACTCGGGTATGGTGGGAAGATGAACAATCTTGTAGTAGCTGTGCTTCAGCTGACGAGCAGTTCTTCCTGAAATGGTCCAGCGGAGCCTCTGAGTGTTGGGCTTGGAGCATTTGGTTGTAGCATATTCAGCCAGACATTTTCCAACCAGCTCCCGCACGCTGACCAGATCCCCATCTTTGGTCTACAGAAAATATGAGTCAGTTACAGCAACACACCACTTTTCATTTACAGCAGGGAAAATAAGTATTGAACACGTCAACATTTTTCTCAAACAGATTTCTGATGGAGCCATTAACCTGAGATTTTCACCAGATATCAGTAACAACCCAAGTAATCCATACATGCAAAGAAATCAAGGCAACTGTGTTCACAAAACAAGTTATATTTAATAAAGTGGAATGACACAGGCAATAAGTATTCAACACACTTGGTGAAATTCATTTAATTAGTAGAAAAGCCTTTGTTAGTAATAATCGCTTCCAGACGGCTCCTGTATGGAGGAACTAGTTTAGTTTAAAGTTTATTTGAAAGGGAAATTACATAATAAGGAACATTAATACTAAGTATGCCAGATTTAGCAATATGACTAATTTGCATCTGCAGTCCCCCAGTGGGTCACAAATACACAATCATACACAAGAAGAACATCTGCAGTGAAACTACAAAGTGGATATGCTAAAGTGCAAGAGTTAAGGTGCTACAAAACATTCAAATGTCACACGAGTGAAGTGTTGTGTATGTGTACACACACACACACACACACACACACACACCCAAGCACCTCACAGTAACAACAAACAAGAAGCGGGGCATATGTATGTGATGTATGGGCACATACTGTATATGCGCATGCCACAGAGCAACCACCAGTTATGGTTACAGTTTTGCTTGTTTAAAAGCCAATTATTACAATGAGTCGCAAAACTAGGCGCAGGCATTGCTCCAGAGTGATTTAGACCAGTGTTTTTCAGCCTTTTTTAAGCCACGGCACATTTTTTTACATTGGCAAAATCCTGGGGCACACCACCAACCAAAATGACATTCTATAGCCCAACACAGTAAAAATAATAAAATATAGTTAGCAATACAGTTTCTAAATGTATTTATACTCACTCAGTGTGAACCCTGGGCCTGTTTAGATGAACACAAAGCTGATATCCTGGCAGGAATGAAAGAAAGACACACACAGAGCTCTTCCTCAACAGCTCTCAGTCTCTCTCTGTTTTTAGTTTTTACCACAGTCAAGCTTGAAAAGCACAGCTCACACAGATATGTTGTGGAAAATGGAAGCAATGTTGAAATAGCTTTGTTGGCCAGAATGGGGAACTCCTTGGCAGCAGTTAACCAAAAACTGTCCAAAGGAAGATCAGCAAAGTTTAGCTTTAAACCATGATCTTGTTAGATAGCTTCTCACCACACACCAAGCATAACAGAGTCGGTGTCGTCGCATGCCCAGTGAAAGTAAATCCAAATGAAAGATAGCTTTCGCTATATTGCCTTGAGCTCACCGTCTTGTCTTTTTTTCTTTCGTGTACCACTCATACTAGGGCCTTTTTCTTGGTCAGAATTTTGTCCAGAGCCTTGTTCGGACTTAGCCTTTCCCCTTGTCAAAAACTTCTCCATCACTGTCACTGTGACCTGTCAGGTGCAGCTCTAATTCTATTGTCTTTTTATAGGCAATTAGCCGTCTGCTGCCATCCAGTGACATAAAAGAGTATTACTCTGATACTGGCCACAGTTACATGGGCAAAATTTCTTCAATCTTATTACAATTCAGATCAGAATTTTACTGTTTACATGGATCCTGAAAAAGCTGATCTGATTAGGACGTGCATTTTCATGTGTCACAGGTATGAACGGAATAAATCATTTTGACATGCGCAGGTCGACATTTCGACATTCAAAAAATAGTAGAAGAAGAAGCAACTTCCGGTGTTAGCGAGCCCCGCTTCGTGTCGAAATTGACCTGTATCGTATTATTCAGACTGTACTTTTGCTTCTGCTGGTCTCCGTAATGAAGCTACAAGTACATACTTCTGCATATGACGAAAAGAGGGAGACAGCAGGACGATACAGACCAGTTTTGTTTTACTCCCGCTATGTTTTCCGCTAGCTGCTGCTAAGGCGGAAATACCTCACGTCGACGTGCGGCTGGTGTACAGACATGCGCAGTAAACATATTTTCTGCCCTGTGTTCGGAATAAGTGTTTTCATGCGCACCATTCGGATTAACAATCGGCATAACCTACCCCTCTCAATCGGAATGAAATTTTGATCCGAATGAGCGTGATCGGGTTAGAATATTCAGATTGGCGTGTTTACATGAAGCATTTTTATTCCGATCAGGCTTTTAATCCAGTTACTTGTGTCCATGTAAACATAGCCACTCACTCAAGTAATTAAGTTAAATTGGATAATTTCCAATTAAATTGGATAATTTAATTTCCAATTGGATAATTTCCTGGCGTTCCCAGCTGGTCTGGGAATGCCTTGGTATCCCCTCTGAAGAGCTGGAGCAGGTGGCTGGGGAGAGGGAAGTCTGGGCTTCTCTGCTTGAACTGCTGTCTCCGCGACCCGGACCTCCGGAAAAGCGGTAGAAGATGGATGGATGGATGAATGGATGGATAATTTCCCACGGCATACCTAACGATCTCTCACGGCACACTAGTGTGCCGCGGCACATAGGTTGAAAATCACTGATTTAGACAGATGTACTTGATTGATCCCAAACTGAGAAATTACAGTGTAACAGTAAATGACCAAAATGACAGAAACACACACAGCATAATAGAAAAAGGAATTGCCCAGGGATAGCAAAACTGCCTAGATAACTATACATTGCAGACCACCACTAAGATGAATAGATGACTCGTAGAGATACATGGATCGTACTCACTGTACAATGCAGGACTATCGGGCGCAGGGTGAAATGTGAGGCACCAATTACTGTAAGGTGCAGTATGGTAGCATAGTTATGACCACAATTCAACATTAGAGTGAGTTATTATACAGTGAAATGGCATGTGGCAGGAAAGATTTCCTGTACCCGACCATTCGGCAGCAGTGCTGTAGCAGTCTGCTGGAGAAAGTGCTCCGCTGTCTGTCCAGTGTGTGGTAGAGGGGGTGATCAGGATTGTCCATGATGGATACCAGTTTGTTCAATGTCCTCTTCTCCAACACATTCTCAAAAGTCTCCAGCCTGAGACCAATTACAGAGCCAGCCTCCTTGATTATCTTGTCAAGTCTGTTGGTGTCGCTGGCTCTGATACTGCTACCCCAACAAACAGCAGCAAAGAATATGGCGCACGCAGCAACAGCCTGGTAGGAAAGCTCCAACATCTTGTTGCACATATTGAAGGATCTCAACTTACTCGGAAAGTAGAGTCTGCTCATCCCCTTCTTGTACTCAGCATCGGTTAGATTTTAGCCCATTCCTCCACACAAACTGTCTTCAAATCTTGATGGTTCTGTGGGTGTCTTCTGTGAACTCTGATCTTCAGTTCGTTCCAAAGATTTTCAATTGGATTCAGGTCAGGTGACTGACTGGACCATTCTAGCAGCTTTACTTTCCTTCTCTGGAGCCAGTTTAGTTTCCTTGGCTGTGTGTTTGGGATCATTGTCTTGCTGAAATGTCCCTCGTTTCATCTTCAGCATCTTAGCAGATGGCCACAGATTCTTATCAAGGATGTCTACATTTGACCATTCATCTTTCCTTAAAGTGGGTTTCTCCGGTTTCCTCCCACATGCCAAAAACATGCATGTTAGGTTAATTGGCTGTTCTAAATTGTCCCTAGATATCTGTTTCCTATAGGCCCTTAGAATAGAGGGTTAGTATTAGTGAAAGCGCTTTGAGTGGTCTTTGTGACTAGAAAAGCGCTATATAAGTGCAGGTTAGTTAGTTAGTTAATTAGTTAGTTAAATTATATGAAGTCTGCTTGTGCCATGCGCTGAAAAACACTCCCACACTATGATGGGATGTGCAGTGCCATTTCTCCTCCAAACATGCTATGTGTTGTGGCATCCAAAAAGCTCAATTTTGGTCTCATCTGACCAGACTATATTCTCCCAGTATTTTACTGGCTTGCCCAAATGTTATGCAGCAAACTTTAAACAAGCTTCAACATGTTTTTTCTTCAGCAATGGAGTCTTGTGAGGTGAGCAGGCACAGAGCTCATGTTGGTTGAGTGCATTACTTATTGTTTTCTTTGAAACAGCAGTACCTGCTAACTCCAGGTCTTCCTGGAGCTCTCCACAAGTGGTCTATTGCTCTTTGATAACTCCATACCTGCCAACTACTCCGGTTTTGCCGTAATGGTTACGGTTTTCAAGACCCCATTCCAAGTTACGGCTTTATTAATCAAAATTACGGTTTTTCACTAAAAATTCAGTCAAAAATTTTAAATCGTAAAAAAAAACACGAAAGCAATTCCAAACACGAGATCGCTAGGAATCGTATCTAAATTTAGAACACAGCAACACGTGATGGCGGCCAGGATGGTCACACTTTTTAGTGCTGAGACAAAGTTGCTGATTTTGCCACTAAAATAACTAACCAACAGCGAATATTGGCTCAACATTTGTGACGCACAGGCGGAATTTCCACCTTGGTTGAACCAGCTTTTGAAGTAGAAATACCCCTTTATTCGCCTTTCACCAGGCTCTGTGAGTAAACGGAGTAGCGTTTCTTTTCGTGGTTTGCTGCTACGCTTTACCTGAAGCGTTTGCTAAGCTAACGCTATCGCTATTGAGGTTTCTATTCTTGCGCGAAATCCCGGAGAGGCGTGTGCACATCGCGAGATGTAAACACGATGTAAACTGCTGCAGACGTTCACACGACTGCACTTCAACCCTGGCAAATGGACCATGGATTCGACATCTAAAGGGAGAATACATTTTATATAATGCCTAAGATTCTGAAGAACATGTGCTGTGTAATTGCAGGCCTCGTCATGCTTGGTGTATCATGTAAACACATAAAATATCAGAGCGATTTTGCCGTCATTTACGCACGTGCTACAGTGCAGTATACCCTGCTGATATTTCTAGTCTTCTAGTATTCATAATACATCACACCTGGCCTATTCAAAGTTCTATGCAGTGTTAAGATAGTCTTTTGAATACAAATTTAATAACAAGATAGTCGATTGCAATCCATGGCATACAGGCCGTCACTTAATTGTAATTGACTAACACAATACTTTCACTCTGTGAAATTGTTTTTGCTGGCTGTTATTTGTGAAATTACAATTTTACTAGTTTTGGAGAGGGTTCAACTTCAACATCAGACTGATTGGGGACAAAACTAAGTTATGCTTAGAACTGTCTATATCGCATTCAGCTGTATGAAATCCAAGAAAGTACAGCTATAATATTAATTTACATATTTAAATAGCTGATTATACCAGGAACATGCATTGTATGTATATTTTTTTTTAAACATGAAATCAACACATTGCAATACACATGTATTGTCTATTGACACTGTTGTCTGATACCCAATTGTAATAAGGTGGATAGCAAGCTTGCAGAAATAAATTTTACACTTAAATATTGCAGCCGATATGCTTAGAACACTGATAAAACCTTGGACAACAATATACTGTGAATTTGTAGCAATGGGATAGAGTTATGATAGCACAAATTAAGCCTACTTACCAGTTCGTTTGGTGGGTTCTCCGTGTTGTTTTGATATCTTCGCCTCTCTGATGCGCAAGGGATTATGGGATACATCAATACCCCGAATAGCTAACGCCATAGCTAGTCGTAGCACCCAACACCGACACAAAGAAGCGACTTTGTCCCCGGTGATTGGGGCTCGCCGGAGGAACTAACAGAGGCAAAAGTTGGACGGGAGCCGGCTCAGAGTTCAAGTACAGTGGCGGTAGGAGACGGGGACCAGTGGAGGACCACCGGGGGCCGGATAAGAGCTGGAATCGGAGCCCAGTTACAGTGGCGGGGCTTGGCAGAGTCACGAAGGAATTAGGTATACGTTTTCATTTTTTATACGTTTTTTATTGTATACATTTTTATCATGGAATCTGCTGGAGAAAAATCACAAATGAGCGTGAAACCCAAACGAAAATTACAGTCTTCATGAGGAATACTCCAAAGCATTTCCAGGAATTATTATTCGCTCAAGAAAGGGTGAAAATTTCACATTTGCTGAGGGAAAAGGTCAAGAGAAATGTCATTTATCAACATTTGTTAAATGCATGATTATGTACTAAGAGAATATTACCAGAGTTTCTCCTTGATCTTTTCCATCAGCACATCTGCATTGACAATTTAAGGAAAATAGAAACATGATTGTTGAAGAAATATGAGGTTGTTAGCCACATTTTAACTTGATTTAATGCCAATATTTGTTTGGCGTCGGGGGGCTTTGCCCCCCCTGAACCCCCCACCAGGACTTTGTCCTGGACCTACCAGGGCCTGCGGCCCCTGGACCCCGGCTAGCTACTAGGCTTTTCAGGTTTTAAAAGTTGGCAGGTATGTAACTCTCCTGATAATTCTTTTGACTCCTGTCAGAAATCTTGGGAGGAGCTCCTGGTCGTGGCCGGTTTATGGTAAAATTATGTTCTTTCCACTTGCAATGATGGCTCCAACAGTCCTCACTGGAACATTCAGCAGTTTAGAAATGTGTCTGTAACCAATGCCATCATTATGTTTTGCAACAAAGTTGTGAAGGTCTAGGAAGCTCTTTGCTTCTACTCATCATGAGTTCTTTGTGGTGTGACAATCTGATATTCACAGACCTTTTATAAGTTTTGCAACAGTAAGGTTGCCAAGGTCAAGAGTAGGGATGTCAAACTCGATCCATTCCGGGCCAAGACCCTGCGCATTCTACTTCCACCCAGTTGCTTTAGCAGGTGTTTTTGCTAATCAGCAATCAGTGGGAGGATATTCAGTTAAATCACCTGTGGAAGACACTGGGTGGAGGTAAAACTTGCAGGGTCTTGGCCCAGAATGGAATGAGATTGACATCCCTGGTCTAGAGAGAGCTCTTTGCTTCTACCCATCATGAGTTTTTTGTGGTGTGACAATCTGGTATTCACAGACCTTTTTAAAGGCTATCAGTCAGGACTTAACCAGCTGAAATTAATCTGCACTGATGGAGAATGGGATGGCTTCCTAAATTCTGATGGATTTCAGCTGGTTTCTTGGCTTTCTATGCCTTTTTGCACCTCTTTTTCTTCATGTGTTCAATACTTATTCCATGTCATTCCTTTTTAATATAACTTGTTTTGTGAACACACTTGCCTTGATTCCTTTGCATGTATGGGTTACTTGGGTTGTTACTGATACATGGTGAAAATCTCACGTCAACGGTGCCATCAGAAATGTTTAAGGAGAAAAATGTTGACGTGTTCAATACTTATTTTCCCCGCTGTACAATCTGGCAAGGAAAACAATTCATAATAAAAATAGTCACATTTATCAATATTAAAACTACAGTCTCTTTTCTGATGTTGGTAGACGAGTAGGGAGCAGGTGGAGGTGACCCAGAAGAGGTGGGGGCATGCACTGGAGAGAAGAGGAATGAAAGACCCTAGAAGCAAGACAGAATACACGTTTGTGAATGAGAGGTAGGCAGCGGTGAAGATGCAAAGAGTAAAAGGTAGTGAAGTGGATGAGTTTAAATACCCAGGGTCAACCATCCAAAGCAATGGACAGTGCACAAGAGAGGTGAAGAAGAGTGTCAGGGATCATTTGTGACAGCAGGATAGCAGTTGGGAGTGACGGAAGATTTACAGATGCATCTCACTAAATTAGAATATCATCAAAAAGTTGATTTATTTCAGTAATTCAATTCATAAAATGAAACTTTTTTTTTTTTAATAGATTCATTACAGACAGAGTGATATACTGTATGTCAAGTGTTTATTTCTTAATTTTGATGATTACAGCTTGTAGCTCATGGAAACCCAAAAATTAGTTTCTCAAAAAATTAGGATATTACATAAGATCCAATTTTTAAAAAATTGATTTTTTTAATAGAAATGTTGGCCAACAAAGCATTTCCATGTACACACTCAATACTTGGTCAGGGCTCCTTTTGCATGAATTAATACTGCATCACTGTGGCATGGCATGAAGGTGATCAGCCTGTGTTACTGCTGAGGTGTTATGAAGGCCCAAGTTGCTTTGAGAGCGGCCTTCAGCTCATCTGCATTGTTGGGTCTGGTGTCTCATCTCCCTGTTGACGATACTTCATAGATTCTGTAGGGGGTTTTAGGTCAGGAGAGTTTGCTGGCCAGTAAAATATGGTGATGCCATGGTCATTAAACCAGGCTTTGGTACTTTTGGCAGCAGTGTGGGCAGGTGCCAAGTCCTGCTGGAAAATGAAATCAACATCTCCATAAACCTTGTCAGCAGAGGGAAGCATGAAGTGCTCTAAAATGTCCTGGTAGACAGCTGCATTGACTTTGGACTTGATTAAACACAGTGGACTAACACCAGCAGATGACATGGCTCCCCAAATCAGGTGCCAAGTCCTGTCACTTGGAAATCAAGGTCGCAGAATCTGGAGGAAGAGTGAACAGGCACAGAATCCAAGTTGCTTGAGGTCCAGTGTGAAGTTTCCACAGTCAATAATGATATGTGGAGCTATGTCATCTGCTGGTGTTTTTCCACTGTGTTTAATCAAGTCCAATGTCAGTGCAGCCATCTAACAGGAAATTTTAGAGCACTTCATGCTTCCCTCTGCTGACAAGCTTTATGGAGATGCTGATTTCATTTTCCAGCAGGACATGGAACCTGCCCACACTGCCAAAAGTACAAATACCTGGTTTAATGACCATGGCATCACTGTGCTTGATTAGCCAGCAAACTCTCCAGACCTAAATCCCATAGAGAATCTATGGTGTATTGTCAAGAGACACCAGATCCAACAATGCAGACGAGGTGAAGGCTGCTATCAAAGCAACCAGGGCTTCCATAACATCTCAGCAGTAACACAGGCTGATCACCTCCATGCCATGCTGCATTGATGCAGTAATTATGCAAAAGGAGCCCCGCCCAAGTATTGAGTGTACATGGACATACTTTTCAGTCGGCCAACATTTCTATTAAAAATCTTTTTTTAATTAATTAATTTTATATAATCAAATTTTTTGAGAAAGTGAATTTGGGGTTTTCATTTGTTGCAAGCCATAACCATCAAAATTAAAAGAAATAAAAAGTTGAAATATATCACTCTGTGTGTAATGAATCTATATACGAGTTTCACGTTTTGAACTGAATTATTGAAAGAAATCAACTTTTCGATGACATTCTAATTTATTGAGTTGCACCTGTACAAGACAGTAGTAAGTAATATAATGATGGCTTAGAAATGATGGCACTGACAAAAAGACGAGGAAAAGCTGAAGTGGCAAAGTTCAAGGTGCTAAGATTTTCATTGGGAGTGACAGAGGATTAGAAAGGAGTACATTAGAGGGACCGCACAGGTTGAGCATTTTGGAGAAAGTAGGTTTGAACATGTGCAGACAAGGGATAGTGGAGATACTGGACAAAGGATGTTGATGGAGCTGCCAGGCAGGAGGAAAAGAGGAAGACCAGAGAGAAGGTTCATGGATGTAGCGGAGGAGGACATGGAGAGGGTTGTGTGATAGAAGAGGATGCAAGGGATAGGACATGATGGAGACAATAGCCAAAAAAACTCTCAGGGCAACCAATTTCCAAACATAATTATAGAGTAAGTACCACATTACAACACACATACTTACATTCATCAGCTGCTGCAGGGCACTCAGGGCATCAGACACTTTGTCGACGTGTATGGGGTCATGTTGTTCTTGTGCCTCAAAACACAGGATGGCCAAGGCAAGAAGAGATGGCTGCAGGAAAAAAAAATAGTTTTCCAAAAGCTGCAACAAATATCCTTGCACGGTGATTCACAAATTCCCCCCCCCCCCCATTGAGTCCACCCCCCTCCCCCCCTTACTTGGGTCCAAGGCAGTGCATTGTAAGTGGGTTTATACAGACTGATTATCCAGTTGGGTGCATTGGATTTTTTTTTTTTTTTTTTTAATATGCCCAAGAGAGAGCTAAGTCTATGACACCCCACAAAAACGGGCTGGAAACCACTGTCTTAAGGTGCGTTCAGACCAAACGTGAACGGGCAAATTTTTTCATGTGGTGCGATTACATGTTAACTCAATGTAAACACGTGGATAGACATGAATTTGCCATCTCAGCCAGTTGCAGACGGGTAAAGTTGTCTTTATAACTTCTGCGGCTGTGTTCAACCTGCTGTGGAAATCCCCAAAATACATTCATGTTTAGGTTTACGTTATCCCATGAGGGGCTGAACTGAAAAAAATTGTGCCTGCCTCCAAAACTTCACAAGATGATGGGTGTTTACATTGCTAGCCTTGTTAGCACGTCTGTGGCAGGAATCTGGGGGTAAATAACTCAGACATCCCGATTCAGCTGAAGAGCTCCCAGTCCTGTCTGCAGGTGCATCTCATTTTCAAACTAGTTTACTCTCCAACGTTCATACTTTCACCTCAAAGCCATTACTAGCTAGTGCTATCCCTCAGACATGAATGTGCAAAGTCGTGCATGTTTGCCTCTTTCCCTTGACTTTGTATATATTCACACTGCACAAAAAAAATCCACTTCGCATTTGGTCTAAACACGCCTTTGGAATCAACAGTTCTTTTAAGCTGAAAGCACTTTAAGTTAAAGCCTACATTAAAGAAGCTCTTTTCCTTTTCACCTCTGATCAGCAAAACATCTGGCAACATCCAGTTCATACCTGTAACATAAGCATGCCAAAATCTAGCTGAAAATCAGCTATTTTCAACATTAAGGGAAAAAAGTAATTTCGGTGTACCTTTATTTTGGAGAAGACAAATGAACAGTGACAGGCTTTCAGCTGTGCCTCCAGTCTCTCAAGGCTCAGTATCTTCTTGCTGTATAAAGAAAATGCTTTTAGTGTCATTCTTGCAACTACACGAGCACTCTGAAAGCAAGAGCTCAACAGTGACAAAGATGACAAACAAAGGGATTCATATATTTTCTAGAGGCAACAACAAAAATTACAATATTGACGTTTGAAAAGAAGGATTTTCATACTAACTCACACAGTCACATGTCTGAAAAATGTACATGATTTTTAACAGGACCGTGCCTCATGGCAAAACCATATTTTGGGCTAGTGTTATTTATCAAGCCAAATAAGAGAAGACATGTTCATGGAGTAAATATAATTTGGTTGAGTCATGGCTCAGCCCTGCAGGTTCACCGTCTGTCCTTACCTCTCAGCGTCCAGCTGCTCCAGGATGTGGCTGTGAAAGAGGCGGAGAAAGCGCAGGGCCGTGGGGGCCTTCACCTTCCAGTAGAGCTTCTCCATGATTATCTTCTCCATCCTCATCATGTCAGACACCGTGAAGCGATTCTGACTGATGCGGATCAGGTCACTGGCCAGAGGCACATTCTTCTCCTCTTCTGTGGACTTCACAGCAATGTAAAAGCAGCACAGGCCCACACAGGACAAGTGTTTTGGCTGAATCTGTAAGGGAGGTGGAAAAGAAAAAAAAATTAATAGAGTCAACAAAACACTCTGCATTTTAAAAAATAACATATTTACAAACCTTCATTACAGAGAGAAACCTATCCAGCAGGCTGATGGCAAGAGAGAAGGTCTCCGAACTGAAACCGAAGAACCTTGTCAGAGAGAGCAAGTCCTTCACCTCTAGCTCTCGTAGTCTGGTGGTCATCCTGAGGCCATGAACCTGGGCTCCTTCAATCAGCCTCAACCCACTCAGCTTTGGCTGGTATCGGCCCTCCAGATCCATCAGGGCTTTCAGCTGAACTGCAAAGGGCTGTGCTCCAGGTCCGCTCATCGAGTCAATCATCTGCATAAATATAGAAGAAAAATGAGGCTGAAAACAATAACTGCCATAATCTTAACCACATCTCCAAATGCAGTTATCTAAATGCTCATTACTACTGTGACAATACATATTACAGCTAAAACACCATATTACTGCTGAAATCCAAAACTTATACAGCTAACATTTAGTTCCATTAATAAGTAAATGTGTGCTCAACATAAAAATCCTTACATTAAATTTAAGACCAAACTTGCATTTTGAAAAAATAATGTATAGAAAAGTTAAGAAAAATATTAATGTTGCAAACCTTTATCTACCACTATTTTCAGGCCTCTTGTTGCCAAGTTAGGCTTAAATTCACACCCACCTGAGCAAAGCATTTGAGATTTCTGCAATTTTTTTAAACTTAAACCAACAGAAACTGAAGGCAATTAGAAAGTAAATATTTATTTTAGACATAGTCAACACTGGCAGACACATCTAACCTTAGATGCAAGATAAAAGTAGTTAATAATAATGAATTGGGGTATACATACTACTCACAAAATGTTAGGGATATTCAGCTCTCAGGTGAAATTTCAGGATGCACCTAAAATTCACTATGACCTTTACAGGTGAAATTAATTTGATGTTCTCTAACCTTTTGAATGCACATGTCCAACTGTTCATTGTTTCAGTACTTTTTGCATCACTTGCTGTTCTAACAAGGTGCTTAACGGCAAAATTCACAACAGGTGTTTGATCCATGAACCGACCAATACTGTAAATTTTCTGGTTCAATTAGAATTGGTATTTAAACAGTCCTCTTCATCATCCTGTTCACATTTTGACATCATGAGACCAAGATGACACCGAACAACTGATCAACAGTACCTCACCATTGCGAGGGTTCAAACAGGATGTTCTCAGAGGGAAGTGACCACTGAGCTTAGGGAGTGTCACAGAGTGTCATCAGCAGGTTGCAACAGAGATCCAAAGTCACAGGAAGACATAGAAGTGAACGTCCTTTGGCCACATCCCATGCTGATGACCGCTTTATTGTGAACAGTGCTTTGCAGAACCATATGATGAATGCCACTCAACTCCAGGCACATTTAAGGGAGATGAGGGGCACTCAAGTGTCACGTCAGACCATTCAAAACCGTTTACATCAGCGTGGTCTGCGTGCTAGATGACCTGCAAAGGTACCTGACCACACCACCAGGCACAGGCGTCATTGTCTTGCATGGGCCAGGGAGCAGTGGGCCTCAGTGCTGTTTTCTGATGAAAGCTGATTCACGTTGAGCAGAAATGATATTCGCAAACCATGTCAGAGACGTCAAGGAGAGTGCTATGCATCAGCCACTGTTGTCACCAGACGAGCCTATGGTGGTGGTGGTGTTACAGTCTGGGCAGGTGTGTCGAGCCAATCCAGAACTACCCTACACCTTGTGAATGGTACAGTGACAAGTCAATAGTACCTGAATAATCTTCTTTCAGCTGCATTATTTAGTGGTCTCCACAGCAGATCATCTGTCTCCATCTCACCATATCCCTTCATCTTCTTCTGTAACACCACCCCTCTTTATGTCCTCCTTCACTACATCCATGAATCTTCTGTGTGTGAATGGGTGGATAGCAGGATCTGTAAAGCGCTTTGGTCATCAAGAGATGAGAATAAAAGCGCTATATAAGTGAATGCCATTTACCATTTACCATTTCTGTGGTCTTCCTCTTTTCCTCCTGCCTGGCAGCTCCATCTTCAACATCCTTTGTCCAATATAGCCACTATCCCGCCTCTGCACATGTCCAAACCATCTCAGCCTCGCCTCTTTGTCTCCAAACTACTCAACCCGAGCTGTCCCTCTGACATACTTATTTCTAATCTTGTCCCTCCTAGTCACTCCCAATGAAAATCTCAGCATCTTCAACTATGCCACCTCCAGCTCCATTTCCTGTCTTTTTGTCAGTGCCACCGTCTCCAAACCATACATACTGCAGGTCTCACTACCATCTTGTAAATCTTCCCTTTCACTCTTGCTGCTATGCATCATGCTATGCTATGCATCTTGTTTTCCGGTTCCGGCGCCACACGAGTTGGCTGCCTTTTGCAACAGCGGCTCAATTCTGAGTCTTTTCATCTTCCTTCTTCTTTCTGATCCAGTGATAACTTTCTGATCCGGCACACCTTTCACTCTATATACAGTATATCACGGACATACAGATCGCCCCAAAGGTCTCCCGAGTCGGCGGACGGAGCCACTGTTTACAGCAGGAGACGATACAGCAGGGAAGAGCTAGCTAGCACTCAACCGCCACCCGGTGCTAACGGAGAAACTCGACATACCGGGAGAACTGAAGCGAAAACGACGCGGGTGCCGGGCTGGAGTTTAGGCGGCGTGCAAGAAATATAAGACAGAATAATAAAGAGCGATGGCAAGAACCAAGCAAACCGCCCGTAAATCTACTGGAGGAAAAGCCCCCAGGAAGCAGCTGGCCACCAAGGCTGCTCGGAAAAGCGCTCCGGCCACCGGCGGAGTGAAGAAGCCTCACCGTTACAGGCCTGGTACCGTGGCTCTGAGAGATCCGTCGCTACCAGAAATCCACGGAGCTGCTCATCCATAAGCTGCCCTTCCAGCGCCTGGTGAGGGAGATCGCTCAGGACTTCAAGACCGACCTGCGCTTCCAGAGCTCCGCCGTCATGGCTCTGCAGGAGGCCAGCAAGGCCTACCTGGTGGGTCTCTTCAAGGACACCAACCTGTGCGCCATCCACGCCAAGAGGGTCACCATCATGCCCAAAGACATCCAGCTGGCCTGCCGCATCCGCGGAGAGAGAGCTTAGACTTTCTGCTGCATATCCACCAACCACAATGCTCCGCACTGTGTCTATATATATATATATACACACACACACACACACACACTCTACCGTTCAAAAGTTTGGGGTCACTTAGAAATTTCCTTATTTTTGAAAGAAAAACACTTTTTTCAATGAAGATAACTTTAAACTAATCAGAAATACACTCTATACATTGCTAATGTGGTAAATGACTATTCTAGCTGCAAATGTCTGGTTTTTGGTGCAATATCTACATAGGTGTATAGAGGCCCATTTCCAGCAACTATCACTCCAGTGTTCTAATGGTACACTGTATTTGCTCATTGCGTCAGAAGGCTAATGGATGATTAGAAAACCCTTGTGCAATCATGTCAGGTTCTGCAATGCTGTAATTGCTGCAAATGGAGGATTCTTGTGACGAAAGCAAAGTTTGAAGGAAAAAATTATTATTTCAAATACAAATTCATATTTCAAACTTGTCAATGTCTTGACTATATTTTCTATTCATTTTACAACTCATGGTGGTAAATAAGTGTGACTTTTCATGGACAAACAAAATAATTGGGTGACCCCAAACTTTTGAACGGTAGTGTGTATATATTATAATATTATTATATATCTATATACTGTATATATATATATAATATTAATATGTATACTAGCTGCTCTTGTTTTTTTTCTTCGCACTTCTGATGTTGCTCTGAGTGTTGCTATCCCTGTGCTGTTGCAATCCTGGCATTTCCCTATTGTGGGACTAATAAAGGCTTATCTTATCTTATGCTTCTGTTACAATCACCCCAGACACTCGTCTCCACCCTGCCTGCACACTTCTTCACCTCTCTTGTGCATTTTCCATTGCTTTGGATGGTTGACCCCAGGTATTTAAAACTCAGTACCTTCACTACAGCTACTCCTTGCGTCTTCACTGTTACGCCTGCCTCCCCTCTCATTCACACACCATGTATTCTATCTTGCTTCTACTGACTTTCATTCCACTTCTCTCCAAAGCATACCCCCCACCTCTCCACCACCCTTCACATACTTCTTCCATACAGTACCCCACTTCTTCTCTTGGCACCCTATCATATGCTTTCTCTACATCAGAGGTGTACAAACTCATTCCATGGTGGGCCAAGACCCTGCATGTTTTACTTCCACCAATGTCTTCAGCAGGTGTTTTCACTGATCAGCAATCAGTTGGAAGAAATTCAGTGAAATCACCTGTTGAAGACACTGGGTGGAGGTAAAAACCTGCAGGGTATTGGCCCTCCATGGAATGAGTTATGACACCTGTGCTCTAGATCCACAAAGACACAGTCCAACTCCTTCTAACCTTCCCTATACTTCTCCATCAACACTCTTAAAGCAAACATCACATCTGCAGTACTCTTTCTTGGCATGAAACCGTACTGCTGGCTTACTGATTGTCACCTCTCCACTTAACCTGGCTTCAACAACCATTTCCCATATCTTCATAATGTGGCTGATCAACTTTATGCCTCTGTAGTTACTACAGCTCTGAGCATCACCTTTGTTCTTGAAAATTGGTACCAAAACACTTCTTCTCCACTCCTCAGGCATCCTCTCACTCTCCAAGATTGTGTTAAACAAATCTGGTTAAAAATCCACTGCCATCTCTCCTAAAACATCTCATACCTCACAGGTACTGCATGTCATCTGGGACCAACCACCTTTCCATTCTTCATCCTCTTTAAAGCTGCCCTCACTTCTGCCTTGCTAATCCTCAGGACTTCCTTGTTCACCATCTTTCCTTCATCCATCCTCCTCGCTCTCATTTTCTTTATTCATCAGCTCTTCAAAGTACTCCTTCCACCTTCAACACACTCACCGTTTGTTAGTACATCATTTCTGTCCTTAATCAGCCTAACCTGCTGCACATCTTTTCCAGCTTGATCTCTGTCTAGCCAGTCGATACATGCTCTTTTCTCCTTCCTTAGTGTTTAGCCCTCATACAACTCACTATATGCCTTTTCCTTTGCCATGTGCCTAGATTCCAAATATTCCGGTCTACTTTCTTCATCTCCCTGACTATCCCACTTTTTCTTTGCCAAGCTCTTCCTTTGAATACTTTCCTGTACCTCAAAGATTTTATGTGTCAATACTACTATATGTACAAGACATACAGGAAAACTGAAATGACATTTCGCTCTCTCTTCAGTGGTGTGTGCAATATAAAAAAGAAAAAGGAATAAGGCTGGAAAAACAGCAGCAATCTATGTGCAGTAATGTTCCTGTAGTGCAAATAGTGACAAAAGATGGACCTAGACATCCCATAGTGCAAATAAAGAAACAATAAAACCCAGCAATCCTATATACAGAAAAGTAGAGCAGCAATACTCGTAGTTGCAAGTTCAATGCAGTAGTGTCAGTGCAGACAGCAACAGATAGGACTGCATATGATCAGTATTGCAATAACAGACAGTAGCAGGTATGGCATTTGTGCAAATGGTTGCAGTAAAGTGCGGAGACATATGGTGTGCCAGTCTTTCTGTGCCAACAGCTGAGGTACTTATTGTGCGGGTGAGTGTGTTATGGTTGGGGGAGGGGGGTTCAGGGTCCTGATGGCCTGATGAGCAAAGCCGTTTAGCAGTCTTGTGGAGTGGGCCTGGGGGCTCCGGTACCTTTTCCCCAAGGGCAGGGGGCTGAAGAGGGAGTGTGAGGGGTGGGAGGTGTTGCCTGCAATGTTGATGGCTCTGTGGGTGAGTCGGGTGTGGTAGATGTTCAAGGGGTGGGAGGCAGAGGGGCACTGATGATCTTGCTGGCTGCTTTCACTGTGTATTGTAGTGTCTTCCGGCAGGAGGCAGTGCAGCTTCCATACCACACAGTGATGCAGCTGGTGCGGATGCTCTCAACGGTGCCCCGGTAGAATGAGCACATGATGGGGAGGTGGGACTAATGCTCTTCTCAGTTTGTGGAGGAAATTGAGGCGAGTATGAGCCTTCTTGGCCAGTGATGTGGTGTTGTTGGACCAGGAGAGTTCCTCAGAGATGTGCACCTCCAGGAACTTGGTGCTGCCCACCCTCCTCTTTCCACCACCAAGTCTCCTTGTCTTCCTTCCTCCGTCCACTGGATACACCACATACCTTTCTACCCATTTCCCTCAATACTTCTGCTGTACTTTCCCAGTCATCTGGTAATTCTTCCCTACCACCCAGAGCCTGTATCAACTCCTTCCTAAACTCTGTGCAACCTTCTTCCTTCTGTAACTTCCCCCACTTAATCTTTGGCTCTACCTTCACTCTATTCCTCTTCTTGCTTTGCAAGATCATCCTCCAGACTACCATTCGATGCCGTCTCGCTACATTCTCCCTTGTCACCACCTTGCAGTCTCTTATCTCTTTCAGATTTCTCCTTCTGCATAAGATGTAGTCCACCTGCAGTGTTTCCTCTGGCTTAAAGACCTTGGCGCGGTGGCAACATATTTTTCCGTTGGGGGGGGGGGGGGGGAGAGACACATGACACGCTTGTAACCAGAATATGTTAATTTTACACTTTTTATTTTTTTAAATTTTGCACGGTAATATTGCATAATGGAATTTACCATTTTAAGTATTGTTCAACCAAGGCTTGATTATTGGGCCATTTGGGGTCCCACCCAGACATCCTGTGTTTGGACTTTTTACTGGTGTCATCCTTCTCTCCTTCCTCTGCTCTCACCTCTCATGGACCCTCTGCCTGAACACTTTCCTCTCCTTGGCTCCTCTCTTCTGTCTCATCTTTCCCTTTCTGAGCTCTGTCTAATTCAGGTTCTCTCTCTGTCTATGGTGGTATACAAACAGGTTAGAAAATATCAAGTGTCACGTTTTGTCCTGCAGGATTTTTTTTTTTTTTTTGCTATGGTTTACATAAATAACAAAAATATGTATTTTTTTGTATTTTTATTCTGGTGTTTTTTTTCCATTCCGAAAAAGTAAGAAAGAGAAGGAAAAAACATTTGTAATAGTAATTTACTCATGCATACTTTAATTATATGTTCAGAGGTGGGTACAGTAGCCAGAAATTCTCCTCATGTAAAAGCAGTGCTATGAAATTAATAATTTAAAGTAGACAACCAAAAATTTCTAGCTGAGTTAAAGGTACAAAGTGCACCCACTTAAAACTTGAGTAATGACTTCAGTCTTGAAGTCAAAATAAGGGAGGTTTTTCTTGGCGGTGAGATTTCTAAAAAAAAAAAACTATAAAATAAATAGAAATATTATAACAGAAATAATGGCATCCTTGGTCATTTAAGATAAGATAAGATAAGCCTTTATTAGTCCCACAATGGGGAAATTCCAGGATTGCAACAGCACAGGGATAGCAACACTTAGAGCAACAATCAGAAGGCAAGAAAAAACAAAAGCAGCTAGTATACATATGTACATATTAATATACAGTATATATACATGTATATTAGACACAGTGCGGAGCATTGTAGCTGGATGGAATAAATATGTAAATATATAAACACACACAGTGCAGAGCATTGTTGCTAGATGGGATGAAACAGCACAACCGTCTACTTAGTTATCCTACATGGTATGATTATGTGCCCATACATATTCTCACCCTCCATAGCGACCGGTATTTTCCTAGTTGTATGCCGGAGGGGACCACTGTACAGTGGTACCTCTACTTACGAACGTCTCTACATACGGAATTTTCAGGTTACGAGACGCCTCAACGGGAAAATATTGCCTCTAGTTACGAACGAAATTTCAGGATACGAAAGGCAAAAAAGTACGCGCTCCTCGCAGCTTCCATAGTTTACCGAATGTAAACATACCTGTAGCTGCTCTGCCATTGGCTATCGCCTAGCATCTTCCTGGTATCCCACTGGCCACGAAGTTTTTTTTTTTTTTTCCAAAACTTTATGCATTTGGTTGATCTCGCCAAAGAATATGGCCGTAATACATCAACGATCAGCACAGTATTAAAACAAAACGAAGCACTTACAAGCCGACAAAAGCAAACGTCCTTGGATCAGAACATGAACCGCCGAAGGCAAACGGTGACGACGTCGACGACGATAGCAGTTAAAGGGTAAATGAACATAATTTTTATTATTCTTTCTCTTTTATTATCTCTTTTATTATTCTTTCTCTCATTTTAAACTCTCATTTTATGTTTATTGTGCAGTAATCTAATTGTAACATGTATTTGTTACATGTTTTGATGCGTTTTTACGATTTATAAAAAATTTATGCCCGAATTTTGGGGGCTTGGAACGGATTACGGCATTTACATGTAAAACACGCCTCTACTTACAAATTTTTCACGTTACGAGAATTCTTCCGGAACGAATTAAATTCGTAAGTAGAGGTACCACTGTATAAGTCTATTGCGTCTTTTGCATTCAAAAACTATTAGGTTGTCACGTCTTTTTGCTATCTCTGCGAACAGCCCTGCTTTGGTTGTACAGTCTGACATTCAAGTTAATTTAAACCATTAAATACAATTTTATTAATATTTTTTTTCTTTGTAATGAGAGTTAAATTATTGTTCTGTTCTGACTGCAAAGCTATGGTCAAAAATATAAGTTGTTTTTAGGAAAAGGTAAAAAAAAACCCCAAAACAGTCTGTTTCAAATTATTTAAAAAACAGTAATTTGATTTTAAAAAAAAAAAAGAAAGACAAAAATAAGCTATAAAATAATCCACAAATTTAGATAAAATTTACAGAGAAAAGTAGAAAACTATAAGAAAATTGTTATAAATTATGGAGAAAAACCTCAAACCTTCAACACTGAAGTCACTGCAATCCTGGAATTTCCCCATTGTGGGACTAATAAAAGCTCATCTTATCTTATTACTCAGTTTTAAGTGGATGTTCTTTGGTACCCTTAATTAGAAATTTTTGGTTGACTCCTTTAATTTACATGGCACTTGATATTTTCTAATCTGTTTGTATACACCATAGACAGAGAGAGAAGCTGAACTAGACAGAGCTCAGAGAGGGCAAGATGAGACACAAGAGAGGAGCCAAGGAGAGGAAAGTGTTCAGGCAGAGGGTCCAGGAGAGGTGAGAGCAGAGGAAGGAGAGAAGGACGACACCAGTAAGAAGTCCAAATACAGGACGTCTGGGTGGGACCCCAAATGGCCCAATATTCCAACATTCAAGCCTTGGCTGTACAATACTTCAAACTGTAAGTTCCATATGCATAGCAGTGGCTCAGGAGGTAGAGCGGGTCGTCCAATAATCGGATGGTTGGCGGTTCGAATCCTGCTCTCCCCAGATATCCTGCCGTTGTGTCCCTGGGCAAGACAATTTACCCACCTTGCCTCCAGTGTCCATAACACTGGGTATGAATGTGTATAAATGTTTGGTGGCAGCCAGAGAGGCCGTTGGCCCGGATTGGCAGCCACACTTCTGTCAGCCTTCCCCACTTCAGCTGTGGCTACAGTAGTAGCTTGCCACAACCATTGTCTGTCTGGAGTGAATGAATAATGTACCTGTAAAAAGCATCTTTGAGCGTCTACGATAAAGCGCTATATAAATCTGATGCATTATTATTATATGCAAAGTTACTGTGCAAAATTTAAAAAAGAAATAAATAGTATAAAATTGACATATTCATACATGTGTTTTCTGCCCCCTCCCCACCCGGAAAAATATGTTGCCACCACACCAAGGTCTTTAAGCCAGAGGAAACACTGTGACTGGAAAGCTTGCGTGGGCGGGGCGCTTCTAAACTCCGTGCGGATGATGGCCACACACGTTCATGTGTGTGCTTGCGTAAAGTCATTGCTTCATATATTTTTCTTAAATTCATATCTCCTTATTGGTGCGGCGGTAATATTTCTGGCGAAGCGGGCCGCCACCCAGAAATGTTACCAAAGGAAACCCTGACCTGTGTGCACCTTCCTCCACTCTTGTAAGTCACCCGATGTTCCTCTCTCTTCTTGAAGTATGTGTTCACCACAGCCATTTCCATCCTTTTAGCAAAATCCACAACCATCTGTCCTTCCACATTTCTCTCCTTAAGACCATACCTACCCAGAACCTCCTCATCACCTCTGTTCCCTTCATCTACATGTCCATTTAAGTCCGCTCCAATCACAACTCTCTCCCCCCGGGAATACTCTCTACCACTTCATCCAACTTACTCCAGAATTCCTCTCTCTTCTACCTGACATCCAATTTGTGGAGCATACGCACTGACAACATTCAACATCACACCTCTGATGTCTAGCTTCAAACTCATGATTCTGTCTGACTCCCTCTCTACCTCCTGAAAACTTTTCACATACTCTTCCTTCAAGATTACTCCTACTCCATTTCTCTTTCTATCTTCACCATGGTAGAACAGTTTAAATCCACCTGCAGTGCTCCTAGCCTTGCTTCCCTTCCATCTGGTTTCTTGAACACACAGTATATCCACCTTTCTTCTCTCCATCATATCAGCCAACTCTCTACCATTACTAGAGTCCTTACATTTAACATCCCTACTCTCACCTCCACACTTCTACCTTTCCTTTTCTCTCTCTCCCTCCTAACACGCCTTCCCCCGCTCTTCCTCCTCAATCTTCAACCAACAGTAGCCCAGTTTCTACCGGCACCCTGTCGGTTAACAGCACCAGTGGTGGTCATTGTTAACCCGGGCCTCGACCGATCCGGTATTAAAGTCTCATTCATCATGATCTGCATGTTTGATTTGGCAAAGGTTTTATGTTGGATGCCCTTCCTGACACAACCCTCCCCATTTACCCGGGCTTGGGACCGGTACTAGGAGTACACTGGCTTGTGCACCCCCTGTGGCTACCTGAATTACATCATTAATCCAGTCGTTGTGCCCACAGACCTAATTTCACCTTCATGGATGACAATGCTCCAGCTCATCAAAGTCGCATCATTAGGTAACGGCTGCTGGAGGCTGGGTACCTGAAATTTAGTGGCGTGCACTTTCTCCAACCTGAATCCCCTGGAAAACCTATGGGATCAGCTGAGTTGCCGTGTAGAGGCTCGTAACCCTGCACCCCCACAACCTCAATGACCTGAGGCTGCCTTTCAAGAAGATGGAATGCCATGCCTCAGCAGACAGTAAGTTACTTGTGAACAACATGAGACGTCGTTGTCAGACTGTATTGATAGCTCAAGGGCCATGACAAGTTTAGTTGAGACATTGACAGTTTTTGTTGTGGTGTAACCCACCACTGTTTGTTGGCTTTTGTTTCAATAAATGTTTGAGATGAGAAAATCACCATCGCATGCTTCTACTTAAAGCGTACCTATGGTGGTCGTGAAAAAAAAAGATATTATATTGAGCCCGTCTCACGTTCTAGTTCAAGTTTAAGTTGAAATTCACGTTCAAAGCAATTTGATATAAATCCATTGCTGATCTGCTGTTCAGCTATGTCAGCAAAAATGGTACAGCCATACTAGCGCTACATGGACTTCCAGGACCTTCCTGTGACGTAATTTCGTTGACACCAGCGATCTGGATCAGTATTGGCTGAGCCTCGAGTATCCGGATGTGGAGCGGCTTCGGGGATATTCAAATTCAAACGTTTATTTCAAACTCAGGGTTCATATTAAATGCAGAACTAAAACGAGTAGAAAATAGCTGTCTTTTCTGATCTGAGCTCATAAATGACGATGATTCTAAAACTGCGATCTGAGTACCCGGATGTGCAGCGGCTTCGGGGATATTCAAATTCAAACGTTTATTTCAAACTCAGGGTTCATATTAAATGCAGAACTGAAACGAGTAGAAAATAAATAAATAAATGCTTAAATTCAGCGGCTTGTCTCATCTGATCTCGGGTGAGGACGGAGCTGAGGAAGATCAAGGCGAGGAAGGCGTCGGGACCGGACGGCATCAGCGCAAAGCTCCTCAAGTCCTGTGCAGACCAGCTGTGTGGGATTGTGACATATATCTTCAACATGAGCCTGAAACTGGGGAGGGTACCACAGCTGTGGAAAACATCTTGTGTGGTACCTGTACCAAAAACTTCCCACCCCAAAGACCTGAACAGCTTCAGACCGGTGGCCTTGACGTCCCACTTGATGAAGACCCTGGAGAGACTGCTCCTTGCTCATCTCCGCCCCCTGGTGGAACCAGCGATGATCCACTCCAGTTCGCCTACCAGCACGGCATTGGGGTGGAGGATGCGGTGATCATCCTCCTTCGAACCGTTCTCTGTCCCACCTGGAGAAGCCGGGAATATGGTGAGGATCATGTTCTTTGACTTCTCCAGTGCTTTCAACACATCCAACCGATGATCCTGAAGGACAAGCTGCCTGCGCGCAGGTGGACCAGCACCTGTCATCATGATCCTGGACTACCTCACGAACCGGCCTCAGTTTGTGAGAACCCGGGACTGTGTTTCCGACACGATCATCAGTAGCACGGGGGCCCCCCAGGGAACGGTGCTGGCTTCCCTTCCTGTTTCACTCTTTATACTGCGGACTGTCTCACACAACACAACACATTGCCATCTACAGAAGTTTCTCTGATGACTCTGCGATCGTTGGTCTCATCTCCAGCGGAGATGAAGCTGAGTACAGAGGGCTTATCCAGAACTTTGTGGACTGGTGCCATCGGAACTGCCTCCAGAATCAACGCGAGGAAAACTATGAGCTGTGGTGGACTGCCGCAGGCATGGGCAGCCCCTCACAGCAACCAGTAAATATACAGGGAACAGACATCGAGATGTGACATCCTACAAGTACCTGGGATTCATCTGAACAATAAACTAGACTGGTCACACAATACTGACGCACTCTACAAGAAGGGACAGCGCAGGCTGTTCCTGCTGAGGAGACTCAGGTCTTTTGGTGTACAAGGGGGCGCTCTGAAGTCAATCTATGACACGGTGTGGCATCAGCCATCACTTTTGGAGTGGTCTGCTGGGGCAGTGGCATTACTGCAGCCGATAGGAAGAGACCTGAACAAACTGATTAAGAAAGCTATCTCTGTCCTGGTGCAACGCCTTGATCCGATGGAGAGATAGGAGAGAGAAGGACGGTGGCTAAACTGTCATCTCTGCTGGAGTCCGAGTTCCACCCTATCAGGACATACTGGATGCACTGAGGAGCTCATTTAGCACAGACTACATCATCCCAGGTGCACAACCGAGAGGTTTCGTAGGTCCTTCCTACCAACGGCTGTCAGACTGTACAACCTAATCAGGGCTGCTCGCAGAGATAGCAAAAAAGACGAAACAAACTAATAGTTTATTTTGAATGCAAAAGATGCATAGACTTACAACAATGGTCCTCTCCGGCATAACAACTAGGAACATACACGTCGCTATGGAGGGTGAGAATATGTATGGCACATAATCATACCATGTAGGATAACTAAATAGACTGTTATGCTGTTTACATCCCACCTAGCAACAATGCTCTGCACTGTGTGTGTTTATATATTTACATATTTATTCCATCTAGCTACAATGCTCTGCACTGGTGTGTTTATATTTATATATCTAGTATATTTATTCATCTAGCTAGCAATGCTCATCACTGGGTGTGTTAGTATATTTATATATCTATATATTTATTCCATCTAGCTACAATGCTCGCACTGTGTTTTATATATCTACATATTATCCATCTAGCTAACATTGCTCCGCACTGGGTGTGTTTATATTTATATATCTATAATTTATTCCATCTAGCTACAATGCTCCGCACTGGGTGTGTTTTATATTTATATATCTACATATTATTCCATCTAGCACAATGCTCAGCACTGGGTGTGTTTATATTTATATATCTATATATTTATTCCATCTAGCTACAATGCTCCGCACTGTGTTTTTATATATCTACATATTATTCCATCTAGCTACATTGCTCCGCACTGTGTGTGTTTATATACTTGCATATTTATTCCACCTAGCTGCAATGCTCCGTACTGTGGGTGTTTATATATTTACATATTTATTCCATCTAGCTACAATGCTCTGCACTGTGTGTTCATATATTCATATATTTATTCCATCCAGCTACAATGCTCTGCACTGTGTGTCTGTGTGTGTATATATTTTATAGTAATATGTACATATGTATATTAGCTGCTCTTGCTTGCTTGTTTTTTTTTTCTTGCCTTCTGATTGTTGCTCTGAGTGTTGCTATCCCTGTGCTGTTGCAATCCTGGAATTTCCCCGTTGTGGGACTAATAAAGGCTTATCTTATCTTATCTCGTAACTGCCGCAACACGGAAGATGATTCTAAAACTATATACAGAGCAGCAGACACTCGGTGCTCTTGTAAAAACAAAAACATACAATGCGATATGGATATAGCAACATGGCGGAATGTAAAGCCTTTGGATGTCTGAATAATAAGCGAAAAAAACAAAGAAACACTTTCTTTGTGTACCCAAACCCAGCTCACCTTGTCAGAAGATCGGAGCGGAAACAGGGCACAGACGAATAATTTCAGACGAAATTGCGTTGTGTGTGAGGACCACTTCGTCACTTTAACCCTCAGAAGACCTTTCTGGCTCAAACATGTAGCCATGTCGCCCGAATTCTTCCGCACAGTCAGAAAATTCGGCCATAATAGAACAAAAACAACGGACAACAGCACCATAATCGCGGGGAAATGCTTATTATTGTCTTTTCCTATCCACGAAGTGACGTCACATCCGCAAGTGTCATGGCTGCGCCCAGTTTTCATTGGCTGCCCATGGGCAAGGTCCTATTTGAATATATGTCTGGTGGTATATGGCTGGCAAGAATTATTTACAAAATTAAGAAATACTTATTCATAATGTTTTCAAGTTAAATGCGTCTTCACAACCACCAGAGGTACGCTTTAAATGCCCTACTTTCATGATATATCACTGTAGCGTGAACTTCTTACATTTCCCATAAATTTCACCCAGAAGCCAAATATCCTTAACTTTTTTGTGAGTAGTGTGTTTCCCAAAAAATGTTAGTAACTGTGCCACTTCCAGTATTCAGTAATAACCCTCCCCCTAACGGCTGCCTGTCACTGAACTGGATTAAACTGGATCAAGGATACAACATTACTGGGCCAAGTAAAATACTTTATTTATAGACTGGTGTACCTATTGATCCCACACTAACACTCAGATTATAAATGCCCCACAAAGTTTTAATCTTCATTTGACACAGAGACAAACGCATTCGGCTGCAGCTGAGCTCAGTAAACACAGTAGGCCGTTTCTGTTCTATGTGGACTGTGGACCATGTCAAGACATGTCTCTGCCGCACACACTAATGGAGAACCACACACCGCAACCAACATCACCCAACTGACCAATTTTAACACACAATACTGTGTCTAAAACTGTGTCACAGCACTAACAACATGTGTCAGGATTTAACTATGCTTCATAAATCCAAAGGACAATTTCATAAACTGATTTTATATAAATGACGTAGCTGTGACTGCTAGCAAAACCCGCTAACGTTAGCTAAAAATAACTGTTTTAATACTAGGTGTGACTTAGCAGAAGAAAAAGCCCTAAACGATTGATTTAATAACCAAGATGCCAGAATAACGACATTAAAATATATGTCAAAGAAACAGAGATTAACTTACCTTGGAATATACGATGTCTTCAGTGTTTTCAAAAAAAAAAAAACAGGCTTAAATTAAGTGAGTGAAAATAAAGACCTAAAATAAGAAGTGTAAGTATGAAGTTTCGCCAAATAAAGTTTTAAGCACAGGTTAATTTCTGCCTATGCACACCCCCTAACCTTGGCGCAAGGCGATGGGGAAAAGGACCGTTTGGGTGTTTGTGCAAAAATAAAACTATGGCCATGCCCAGAAACGCTGAGCTCCGATTGGCTTTCAACAAAGCAAGTTTCTCTTTCTAAATTCTAATTGGATATAAGTCGAGTTACTCACAAATAAATCCCGCCCTTTGCATGCCGAAGAACCAATCAAGTTCGAGAAGGCAGGACATGAGCGAAAATAGCCACTGTCTATGATTTGTTAAATAACAAAAATATTTAATACTCGATCATTATCAAATACCTGATAATCTATCAGGTATAGTCAGGTAAAGTCACTTTGACTTTGAGTACCAATAGCTTTATATTTTCCAACCTTAGACTAGTAACAACAGTGTGCAATATTATAAATTAAGAGCTAAATATCAAAACAACAAAATCATACATCGTTGTGAAAATCTTGCAGGTCACCCTAAAATATTCAGATTACAAATGTTTATGTATGTTTTCCATACACGAAAAGTTAAAACACAATCCTTCCCTTTCTTTCTAACGTGGGGCACACTGGCACATTTCTGGGACAATCTGGAGGATTCAGGAAACATCTGGGTTCTCCACCGGTGTTCTGGTGACTTCTTTGATATTTTTTTGCTTGAAATTATGAACAACACAAACTTTCAATAAAGTAACTCTTTATTATATTAAGATTAACAAATTTCCAAACAGATCCACCCAGACCCACAGACACGAATACATAAAATCTTGGATTTACATCAGGATTTAGTGTAACAGAAAATAGTTTCTTGCAATTTAAACTTTGATATGTTAATTACATCTTACAGACAGCATAAAGGTTGACAAGTCAGTATTATTTACTACAGGTAATATGTTTTAAAGTGCTTCTAAGTCATATGATTCACAATCGGTAGATCTTTAACAGCAATATAATTTCAGTTAATGCTATATATTTCACAGTGTAAAATCAGTCAGATACCACAAGCAAAATGGTAGACGAAAAAAGCACATTCAGTAAAAGTAAAGTTAAACTCTGGCATTGGAGAGGTATTACTGCTTCTAGGAGTGAGATCTGGGAGCCATGCAGAGACCATGCTACAGAGCGCTGTTAAAAGGACAAAGTCTGGTAGACATGGAAGTCTTTATGTGACCCACTTCCAGTGAAATTTTTACAAAATACTGATTAAATACTGTAAAAATAATAAGCTTGATTGTTATTCAGTGATCATTTGATGTAGTAGAAAGTCTTCTAATTCAAATTCCTTCCTGAGGTAAGGGAGCACGCTGATGGAAGACTAAAGAAGCTATAGTATGAGAGGAAAGAAAAAATATGTCATTAACTGGAAGAAGCAGCAGTCAGTAAACCCATTAGAAACACATAAAACATTTACATTTGGTACAAATGTTGAGAAAAGCTTTTAAGAGTTATGTAGTCTGTTAAATAAAGGAACACAAATACTACTGTAAATGCATGAAGTGTCAGATGTGTTTGGGTATGTGATGAAGACAACGGCTGCAATATGAAATGATACAAATGACGGACTTCACTCAGGTGGTGGAAGGGGACTGGGTCCAGCATTCTTTATTTAAATTTATTTTAAAAGAAAGTATTTCCTTTTTCTCAATTTAAGGAAATATGTTTTAGTATAATACTGAGCATTACAGTAGTAATAAAAACTATTTTGAAAAGCTGTCAAAATTTTGTATACATCACACATTAATCATATTTACATGTACACTAATAAACCGGTTATGATTGGATTTCTGCAGTTATCTGATCATTCAAGTGGCCATGTAAACAGAATAATCTGATAAAGGCCATGTAACTGGGGTCATTAACTCAAGTGGTTTACCCTCCAGTAATCCGTTTATTCAGGGCATGTAAACACAAGAAAACTGATCATTGGCATTATCAGTTTATTCTCAGTAATCGGTTTATTGTGACCATGTAACCGGGGTCATTGTCTTGTTACACACAAAAACACATGACTTTTTATTTAATAAGTTAATGCTATGTTAA
Organism: Pholidichthys leucotaenia; assembly: GCA_020510985.1. Classification (NCBI taxonomy): domain Eukaryota; kingdom Metazoa; phylum Chordata; class Actinopteri; order Cichliformes; family Pholidichthyidae; genus Pholidichthys; species Pholidichthys leucotaenia. Next base: position 20,182,199 of record CM035840.1, on the reverse strand, counting down.
TGATAATTATTAAGTTATTCAAGTATCTCACTGAGAACTAGACACTCATTCCAAGAGCCAGTGCAACCTACATGTCATGAGAACAGTTCATGGCTTTGTTATGATACTGCAAGGACATCTAGGCATAGTCAGCATTAATGTTAAATTAAATACAGTGAGCAAAGCCACCTTTCTGATCCATAAGCATGCTGTGGCGTCAGTCAGTCCACACATACAGAGTCAGTAATGTCAGACAGTTTCCCTTTCCACATGCTTACTGCAGACACATTCCTGCTTCCCCTGGGAGGCTGATCCATAAATCAACTGAAAGGGGAAAAGAAATATGACAAAATATGGAAAAAGAAAATAATGAAGGATTTAAAATATGAAAGAAATCAAAAGAACAATAACAATACTGGATGTGGCGTGTTTTGACCGGGTTAAGCATTTAATTAATGTACAGCCAGTGGCTAGTTTAACTGCTCTATGTGACCACCGTCTTAAGGTTGGGTCCAATACACTGGACATGACACCATAAAAAAGAAAAGTTATTTTATTTTATTTATTTATTTATTTTCGGATAGTACATTACAGGTTAAAAGAAACTGTATAATATAACAACAAGGTCAAATTAGACAAAGACTCCTTCTACTATACAATTCCACGTGAGTTATCCGAAATGGGTGATGGCTGAAGCCGCAGCTTAGATGCCGCAGCGACATCTATTTAAAGATGTCGACTTACTTGTGATGTTTGTCTAAACTCTGAACAAACTCATAATTATTCATTTAGATTCACCACCTGCAAGATGTAAACAATATCTCCTCATTATGGAAATAATTTGTATTTATTTTTTTATTATTTATTTTTTTATTTATTTTTATTTATTCATTGTTAAGCATTAAAATACTATATAAATATCTTTATCTTTACTCTATTTAGTTCTGTGGACTATCAATTAAAAAATGTAAGTTTTTTCCTCAGACAGGATTATGGACAGTCTTGGTGTAAAAACTCAAAACACTCCTGCAGATATTTAGTTCTTCCTTAAGAAATAGTGCTAAAAAACATTTTTACACGTTTGTATTAAAAGATAATAAACAGCTTTTATATACAGACAAGTCCTAAGTGACAACAGTCAAAATCAAGTTTTTTTCTTACATGTCTGCCACACGTTTTTTTTATGACTCACAAGACATATCAAGAGTAAAGTCACTTTTATGTGTCATGTCTGTTTTTTCTGCTGTGAAAGTTCAGTTAAGCTCCTCCCCCTTCAAAAACGGAACTATAGCTGGACTGTTTTTGTGATGTCACAATAACAGGTGAACCAATCAGGACTAAACACTGATATGGCCTTGGAGGGAGAAGGTGGAACTGAGGAGTCAGCTAGACAGGATGCCAGTTAGCATGGAATGTGCTGGTCCTAATTAGAATATTCATTGATCCCTGGCATTTGGAAAGAGGAGGAAAGCGAAACAGATTTTGACAAGCAAGTGCAAGACCATGAAAGCTTTTTTTGTGGGAAAAAAGGGCATAAGACACAATTTTAGACAGTGTAGATTTATTTTTAAAGGGATTTATATCATACCGCTCCCTAAAACTATTTTTTTCTTTGTATAACAGTGCCCCCTTCTGATTTCAAATTTTTTAGTTTGTCACACTTAAATGTTTCAGATCATCAAACAAAATATAAATATTAGACAAAGATAACACAAGTAAACACAAAAGCAGTTTTTAAATGAAGGTGGTTTATTATTAAGGGATAAAAAGTCCAAACCTACATGGTCCTGTGTGAAAAAGTGATTGCCCACTAAACCTAATAATTGTTGAGCCACCCTTAGCAGCAACAACTGCAATCAAGCGTTTGCGACAACTGGCAATGAGTCTTTTACAGCACTGTGAGGAATTCTGACCCACTCATCTTTGCAGAATTGTTGTAATTCAGACACACTGGAGGGTTTTTGAGCATCAACCGCCTTTTTAAGGTCATGCCACAGCATTTCAATCGGATTCAGGTCAGGCCTTTTGACTATGGCCACTCCAAAGTCTTCATTTGTTTTTCTTAAGCCATTCAGAGGTGGACTTGCTGGTGTGTTCTGATCATTGTCCTGCTGCAGAACCCAAGCGCACTTCAGCTTGAAGTCCAGCAAACAGATGACCAAACATTCTCCTTCAGGGAAATTTTGGTAGACAGCAGAATTCATGGTTCCATTTACCTCAGCAATCTTCCAGGTCCCCTGAAGCAGCAGAACAACCCCAGACCATCACACTTCCACTACCATATTTTACTGTTAGCATGATGTGCTTTTCTGAAATGCAGTGTTACTTTACACCAGATGTAATGGGACACACACCTTCCAAAAAGTTCAGCTTGTCTCGTCAGTCCACAGAGTATTTTCCCAAAAGTCTTGGGGATCATCAAGATGTTTTCTGGCAAAACTAAGACAAACCTTTATGTTTTTGCTCAGTAGTGGTTTTTGTCTTGGAACTCTGCCATGCAGGCCGCTGTTGCCCAGTCTCTTTCTTGGAGTGAAGTCATGAACACCGACCTTAACTGAGGCAAGTGAGGCCTGCAGTTCTTTGGATGTTGTTGTGGGGCCTTTTGTGACCTCTTGGATGAGTCACCACTGGGCTCTTGGGGTAATTTTGGTTGACTGGCCACTCCTGGGAAGCTTCACCACTGTTCCATGTTTTCGCCATTTGTGGATAATGGCTCTCACTGTGGTTCGCTGGAGTCCCAAAGCTTTAGAAATGGCCTTATAACCTTTTCCAGACTGATAGATCTCAATTACTTTGTTTCTCATTTTTTCCTGAATTTCTATGGATCGCAGCATGATGTCTAGCTTTTGAGGATCTTTTGGTCTACTTCACTTTGTCAGGCAGGTCCTAGTTTATATGTTTTCTTGATTGAGAACAGTGTGGCGTAATCAGGCCTGGGTGTTGGCCAGAGAAATTGAACTCAGCTTTGCAAAGATGTGATAAACCACAGTTAATTTATGTTTGAACAGGGGTGGGGTGGGGGGAATCACTTTTTCACACAACGGCCATGTAGGTTTGGATATTTTTCCCTTCATATATTAACACCTTCACTTAAAAACTGCATTTTGTGTTTACTTGTGTTATCTTTTGTCTGATATTTAAATTTGTTTGATGATCTGAAACATTAAGTGTGACAAACATACAAAAAGTGAGAAATCAGGAAGGGGGGCAAACACTTTTCACACCACTGTATATAGTCAAGAAGGCAAGGGTCCAACATATGCTTAATACATGGAAGAAATGGCATCTTCCAGTTTTCCAAAGAAATGGAGGAGACTCCAGTGCCCATGAGCACCCACCTTTTCTACTTGTTGGGCCTTATCTCCAAAACATGCTTTTACCCGCCACGCTTTGCATCTTTGTGCTTTGTTAGTTTCTGTGAGCGCACTGTCCTGTTTTTTCTGGTGGTGCGACCTGGCAACCTAGGTAGGAATGACTGGGTGTGGGCCTTGCACTTGTAAGATGGGACTGATTAAAGTGGGTGAGGCTTAGTGCAAAGTTCAACGCTTTGGTATTAGGAGCATCCTCTGTCAATTGCCTTTGATTATGAAAAAAACAGGTCTGAAATCAGCAGAGCATTATCAAGTGCTATTTTAGCAGCACATTTAAACAGTATGAATGTGCACATATGCCTATTACTACACCGGGGCTAAAGTTTCTGTTTTCCTTATTTTGACAGACCGATTTATGTAAACATCTGTCATAATCCCTTGCCTGATCTTTGATTCATTCATTCATTGGCTATCTGTCCTGGATGTGCCCTGCCTCTCGCCCAAAGATGCAGGGACAGGGGTCCAGCCCTCAGTGACCCATAAAGGACCATTAAGAAGATGAATGAATAAATGAACTGTAAAGTTATAGACAGTGCACATATTGAACATTTATTTCTTTATTCATTTATCCTCTCCTTAAGTAAACAAAGGCAGGTCACTGTTATATATCTATCTATCCATCTTTATCTACCAAACTTCTGTGCTGTCACGCAGTGGGACCAGTCTGAACTACTGTCCAGAGAGCTGTCTACCACAGCCGGAGGAAATGCTGGTAGTGCATTCCTCAGCTGGATATCCATCATTATCTAGTTTATAACAGTTTTTTTTTTTTTTTAACTTTTCGATACTCATTCACTGTCCATTTCTTCTAACAACTGGTTTAAAAGAGAAGCTTAGATGACAATGAAGTGGATATGCTGCTTTACCGTGTCCCTATGATAACGAAGGATTTGTTAAAACTCTCATGGACAAAGAGAAAGGCATAACCTCTGAATTGTACAGCTCTCATTTGTGTGTAATTATGATACATCTCACCAGTGCGAGTAGGGAGCAGGAAGAGGTTAATAAGCTTCCTTTTAAGCAACCTTGCCCTGATACACTTTTCATTTTGTGATTATCCCCAGTGCAAAGCAGATTTGTCCTGGCATTTAAACGCTGTCATATTAGTATTTAAGTCTTTGATCTTGTGCCCCTATTTATTAACAGGAATGAGAGCAAAGATAATGATTGAATAATAAAAAGCATTAGGAACAGCCTCCTTGCACTTTGTGCCTGGTGTAGAATTTGTTTTTGTGCTGCTGTAATAGCAAAATGGACTTCAACACACCCATAAATGCACTCTGGCTCCTGAGACAATAGACTGTCAACTGGATCGCTGAAATAGGGCCCTATAAGTTATGTTTTTGCTGCACAAAACAATCCAGACATGACTGGTATAGAAAACTGCATTCTCACTTAAGGAAAGATGTTTTTTATCTTAATTTATTACTTCAGTGATGTGGCCTTCACTATATTGCCCCACTGTCTGTCCATGATGCAGACTTGTCTTCACACAGTCTCCAGGATGCAAGTGCCTCGGTCAGTTCTAAAGCAATGACTTCACCTGTATGGTCTTCAGGAAAGTTTGAAGACATTTGCTTTTCAAATTCCAATGCGATCAATGAAGTGGGCAGTGAGGCTCATATATGGTTCAGATGTGCAACCTGACCACAAATCTGATGTAGTAGTTAAGTATGGCACACTTTGCAGCTCATTTTCAACCATTTCTCTACATTACGTGTACAGCTGGGGAAGTGTCATCTGGGAGAAATATTTATAGCTAGGGAGGTGGTAACAAGGGTCAATTACTCTAATCAGCCACTTAAAATCCGGCATTCTGTGTGCTCAATAGGATGACATTGCTTCAGATGGTAAAAAAAAAAAGATTTGTAGTGGTTACCTGAATTTGTGGGAACATTTTGACAGTTTGCAGTGCACACTAAGCTGCTTCTTGTCAGACTTTAAAATAGCCAAAATATCTCCACATTACTGAATTTCCTCGCACTATTCTTTTCAACAATCTCCTTGTCTATTGAGTGGCGCCATTTTGGTGTCTTCTTTGGCAACGCTGTCACTTGGACTTTTCATTAATGTTTTCTGTCGTCTCCTAAACGGCTGTGCTAGCCCAAACATTAGCAGGTGTGCTAGGCTAAGCCCCAGCGACATGCTGGGTGTATGCGCCTACGCATGCTGTTGTGTGCGTCAATCCAACGTGACTTTCAGCCACAAGGATTGGTTTGGTGCACTGTATTCTCATTTTCATTGGCTTTTCGTGTTGCCTGTCAAAACAGAACGAATGAGTTCTGTCAACGTTCTATCAAAAATGTTTATGTCTCTATAAAGGAAAAGTTATTTCACAATATTATTGTTATCGTTTTAATCGCCAGCCCTAGGATGGTTTGACCTGGCCCTGTTAGCAGTTGTTTTAAAAGGGGTCTCCACTTTTAATGCTGGAAAGTGGAATGCCTGATTTAAGAAAAAAATTGAGATCTTTTTTATGTCCTGTCCTAGATTCATATGAATCTACAATGATTATTGTTACTGAAGACCTCAGAAAAAAACAAGTGATTTTATTGTACTTTTTTGCATAAATATACAATCACTTTTATCTATAAATATAATTGAAATGGGTTAAATGGTGATAAATCCACATTTCTTATTAACATACATTTATAGTCTTATATACTGTATCAGACTTTTTTGTTATCTGTCATTTAACAGACAAGGTTGTAAAAATTCTGTCATAATCCATTAATATCTGTCATTTGAATTTCTTTAATTAAATCATCCTCAGTATAATCGGTCAAAATGATAGATAGCTTTCAGATTTTCTGTCATTGCGAAAAAAAATCTGTCAATGAAGGACAATTTTCACTTAACACAATGTCTGATGTAAATACATATATGAGAGCATATATACAGTGGTGTGAAAAATGTTCACCCCCTTCCTGATTTCTCATGTTTTTCTGTTTGTCACACTTAAATGTTTCAGATCATCAAACAAATTTAAATATTAGACAAAGATAACACAAGTAAACACAAAACACAGTTTTTAAATGAAGGTGTTTATTATTAAGGGAAAAAAAAATCCAAACCTACATGGCCCTGTGTGAAAAAGTGATTGACCCCTAAACCTAATAACTGGTTGGGCCACCCTTAGCAGCAACAACTGCAATCAAGCATTTGCAATAACTGGCAATGAGTCTTTTACTGCACTGTGGAGGAATTTTGGCCCACTCATCGTTGGCAGAATTGTTGTAACTCAGACACATTGGAGGGTTTTCGAGCATGAACCGCCTTTTAAGGTCATGCCACAGCATCTCAATCGATTCAGGTCAGACTTTGACTAGGCCACTCAAAGTCTTCATTTTGTTTTTCTTAAGCCATTCAGAGGTGGACTTGCTGGTGTGTTTTGGATCACTGTCCTGCTGCAGAACCCAAGTGCGCTTCAGCTTGAGGTCACAAACAGATGGCCGGACATTCTCCTTCAGGATTTTTGGTAGACAGCAGAATTCATGGTTCCAGTTACCACAGCAAGTCTTCCAGGTCCTGAGGCAACAAAACAGCCCCAGACCATCACACTACCACCACCATATTTTACTGTCGGTATGATGTTCCTATACTGAAATAATGTGTTACGTTTACGCCGGCTGTAATGGGACACACACCTTCCAAAAAGTTCAACTTTTGTCTTATCAGTCCACAGAGTATTTTCCCAAAAGTCTTGGGGATCATCAAGATGTTTTCTGGCAAAACTGAGATGAGGCCTTTATGTTCTTTTTCTCAGCAGTGGTTTCGTCTTGGAAATCTGCCATGCAGGTCATTTTGCCCAGTCTCTTCTTATGGTGGAGTCATGAACACTGACCTTAACTGAGGCAAGTGAGGCCTGCAGTTCTTTGGATGTTGTTGTGGGGGTCTTTTGTGACCTCTTGGGATGAGTCGTCGTGCCGTGCTCTTGGTGTAATTTTGTCAGCCGGCCACTCCTGGGAAGCTTCACCATCGGGTTCCATGTTTTCGCCATTTGTAGATAATGGGCTCTCACTGTCGTTTGCTGGAGTCCCAAAGCTTTAGAAATGGACTTTATAAAACCTTTTCCAGACTGATAGATCTCAATTACTTTGTTTCTCATTTGTTCCTGAATTTCTCTAGATCGCAAAGTGATGTCTCGATTTTGAGGATCTTTTAGTCTACTTCACTTTGTCAAGCAGGTCTTATTTAAGTGATTTCTTGATTGAGAACAGGTGTGGCAGTAATCAGGCCTGGGTGTGGCTAGAGAAATTGAATTCAATCTTTGCAAAGATGTGATAAACCACAGTTAATTTGTTTTAACGGTGGGGGAGCAATCACTTTTTCATACAGTGCCATATAGGTTTGGATTTTTTTTTTACCCTTAATAATAAACACTTTCATTTAAAAACTGCATTTTGTGTTTATGTGTGTTACCTTTGTCTAATATTTAAATTTGTTTGATGATCTGAAACATTTAAGTATGACAAACATACAAAAAAATGAGAAATCAGGAAGGGGGCAAACACTTTTCCACACCACTGTAATCCTGAGAGTAGATGAGCCAGAGTAATCAGAATAAATAAAAAGAACACATTCAGCCTTTTGTGGAATCACCGCACTAAGATAGTAAAATAAACCACTATTTATAAGCAAAGTGTCATAGAAAAAAATTTATTTGTTCACATTTATCTCCATTTTTGTCATTAAAACCCCTTTATGGTTGTCAAAGCCAATCCTGGCTTCAGTCTACATGTGATATTTATCCTGACAAACAAGGTTTCCACCTGAAAAACTGATTTCAGCTCATTGTAGGATGTCACCTTTGCTGTGCATGATGTGAGCATTAGTGAGACCAGTCAGATGTAAACAAGTGTGCCCCTGCCTGAGATGCAGTCTGGCAAGTCGGCCTGCAGAGATGTAAGCATCAGGCATCGTCATGCAAGCTGTGACCCTTCCTACAGTGTCTGGGCACACTGTGTCGGTCTGAATCTGGGCCCGGATCAGACTCTGAGATTCACGTTCGACAGCTACCCCTCCCATTAAATTCCACAAAGACAACACATGAATGGTGAACAAATGTGTTTGTGCTTGTTGGTGGAAATGACAAAGGGGTGAAAGAAACCACATGATGACCATGACAGAAAATGAACAAATGGCCAAAAAGCAGACTTACTTCTTTTTGTCCTTGTCCTTCTTGAAGGGCTGTTGTGAACAGCCTTGGAGTGCCTGTCCCATCAGAGTCTCAGCTGCTACCTTTCGTCTGTTGAAGGCATTCATGTCCTCTTCCAGCTCTCGTCTCTTCTCTTCCAGATTCTTCTTTTCTTCCTGGTGCATCCGTTTGAGCTGCTCAAACCTTTCATGAAGCTGGAAATGATGATGTAAGGAAAGAGCACATTGAGAGGCAAAAATAAGTGATGATATTATCCCTGGACAGCAAAGATCATCCTGTAAAACTGGAACTTAAAAGGCTATAAATCAGTAAAGAGATCAGTTCATTCACACTATACCTGAATCACAGGAATGAAACTGAGACTAAGGGCCCTATTACCACCAGTCAACAGTGAATATTTGCAATGCGGTTCTTGCCTTATGCCAGTGTTTTGTTAGTTTCTGTCAGTGCACTGTCTGGTTTTTATGCTTTGCGTCACACCATCCAATTACCAGTATCATGCACCAGCTTTGCACTGGGAGGAGTGGTGCTCATTTCAAAGAGGTGTGGCAGCATGGAATCTCATGCATATCGGTATTTTGGTGCATTTTATGACAATCAGGAAAAAAGACATCTGTCGTCAGAAGCAGGAACAGGCTTGCTTCATGGTGGGAGTCGGCGGCAGATGGGACACCGCACTGACTCTCCTCCTTCCCTCCCGTCTGGGAGGGACTGGGACAGAGAGCCATAAACCTCGGGGTCCGTGAAAGCATCAAGAGAGGGAGCCCTCCGGCCCTCCATGAGGGGACGTCCATGCCACTGTCAATGATCCTTCCACAGGTTCACCTATGGAAGTTATCCAAAGTCAAGTTTGATTGTCTTCTCAGCATTCCGCCGGGGCCGTGACTGTCACTGGCGAGGCCGAGCCAACAACCTCACTAAACCATCCAATCAGTAGTAGTGACAGAGAAAAAACAGTGCATGAGTATATGAAAATCTGTACAGGTATTGTCCTCTTTTCCTGAAGTTTCAAACCCATTCATGTCTGCGTGTTGCATCTGTGCGCACTACATTACACTGCGTTCCAAATTATTATGCAAATAGGATTTTAGTGTCAAAAACATTCAATTTTTTGTTTTTCAATTAAACTCATGGACGGTACTGTGTCTCAGGGGTCTTTGGATCACTGATATCAATCTCAGACACCTGTCATAATTAGTTTGCCAAGTAAGCCCAATTAAAGGAAAACTACTTAAGGATGTTCCACATTATAAGCATGCCACAGGTTTCAAGCAATATGGGAAAGAAAAAGGATCTCTTTGCTGCCGAAAAGCGTCAAATAGTACAATGCCTTTGGGACAAGGTATGAAAACATTAGATTAGGTTCAACGAAAACTTAAGTGTGATCATCGTACTATGAAAACTTTGTGGCTGATTTAGAGCACAGACAGGTTGGTGCAGATAAAGACATAATGAGGAAGGTTTTTGCCAGACAAATTCATCGAATTAAGACAGCAGCTGCTAAAATGCCATTACAAAGCAGCAAACAGGTATTTGAAGCTGTTAGTGCCCCTGGAGTCCCACCAACCTCAAGGTGTAGGATCCTCCAAAGGCTTACAGTTGTGCATAAACCTACTATATGGCCACCCCTAACCAATGCTCACAAGCAGAAACGGTTGCAGTGGGACTAGAAATACATGAGGACTAATTTTCAAATGGTCTTGTTTACAGATGAGTGCCGTGCAACCCTGGGTGGTCCAAGTGGATGGAGTAGTGAATGGTTGGTGGATGGCCACCATGTCCCAACAAGGCTGCGACGTCAGCAAGGAGGTGGCGGAGTCATGTTTCGGGCCGGAATCATGGGGTGAGAGCTGGTAGGCCCCTTTAGGGTCCCTGAAGGTGTGAAAATGACCTTGACAAAGTATATAGAGTTTCTGACTGACCATTTTCTTCCATGGTACGAAAAGAAGAACCGTGCCTTTCGTAGCAAAATTATCTTCATGCATGACCATCCACCATCTCATGCTGCAAAGAATACCTCTGTGTCATTGGCTGTTATGGGCATAAAAGGAGAGAAACTCATGGTGTGGCCCCCATCCTCCCCTGACCTCAACCCTACTGAGAACCTTTGGAGCATCCTCAGGCAAAAGATCTATGAGGGTGGAAGGCAGTTCACATCAAAACAGTAGCTATGGGAGGCTATTCTGACATCTTGCAAAGAAACTCAAGCAGAAACTCTCCAAAAACTCCAAAGTTCAATGGATGCAAGAATTGTGAAGGTTATATCAAAGAAGGGGTCCTATGTTAATATGTAACTTGGCCTGTTAAGATGTTTTTGATTGAAATAGCTTTTGATTTCAGTGAATATGACCTAATGCTTCAAATACAACAAATGACCATTTTCAGTTCTTTACAACCAATAAAATGTTTTGAAACTCTGTTGTGCATAATAATTTGGAACAGTGCATTTTGAGTTTTTTTTATTTTTGCAAAAAAAAAAAAACTGTTATCATTGGGAGGTTTGTTCAATAAAATTTGAATTATGCTCTAACGGTTGATGACTTGAAAATTATACTGACTGTCATTTGCATCAACTATTTAGGAAAATCAGAGACAAATATCATTTGCATAATAATTTGGAACGCGGTGTATGTGCTCATCAGGAACCTCACAGCTGACTCTGAGGATAAAGTGCTGCAAACACAAAAAAATTCTGGTGCTTGGAAATGGTGTCTACACTATGGGCCCTATTATGACGGTCAACAATGCATTTTTGCTTCCCACCTTGTACCAGTGCATTTGTTTGTTTCTGTCAGCACACTGTCTGTTTTTTACACTTTGTGTCACGCCATCTAATTGCCAGTACACAGTGTGCCGGCTTTGCGCTTGGAGTGAAAGAGGTGTGGCAGCGTACAAGCTCATGCGCATCAGTATGTTGGTGCATTTTATGACAATGCACTTTAGATCAGGAAAAAGGAGGTCTGTCGGCAGAAGTGCATTGTTTAATGCTATTTTAGCCACGTGCTTTGAAATCGCGCAGCTCCTACTGACAGGTGCTCATGAGGAAACATCAAGCGCTGTGATTTTTGTGTTATTTTAATGGACAGTTGTAACAGTTATAATCTAATCTATACAATAATATACAGTATAATAATCTAATAATTATAATATGATGATACACTTAATAGCTTTTTTTTTATCCCATCCACATTTTCATTTCAATTGTGGACTTACCATTGGAGTATAGTCTACAGATTAGGCATTTAGAAATTATTTTTTTAGGGGAATGAATGAATGAACAGCGAGCATGCGTTGTCCAGTGTGGATGCGGTACACGGGAGAGGTGTGGTGGGATACTGTCAGTCTGAAGATTAAACTTAACACTTTCTCCACCTAGCACTGTATATACTCTATGTTTCACCTAGCATTAATAATAATAATAATGGATTGCATTTACATAGCACCTTTCAAGATGCCCAAAGCACTTTACAATGAGTCCATTATTCATTCACTCAACAGACAGACAATGGTAGTAGTAAGCTACTGCTGTAGCCAAAGCTGCCCTGGGGCAGACTGATGGAAACTTGGCTGCCAATCCGCGCCAACGGCCTCTCCAACCACTACCAAACACTTATATACATTCATACCGAGTGTCATGGACACTGGAGGAAAGGTGGGTGAAGTGTGTCTTGCCCAGGAACACAATGGCAGAATGGCTGGGGAGTGCAGAAGTCAAACCGCCAACCGTCTGGTTATTGGACGACCTGCTCTACCTCCTGAGCCACTGCTGCCCACATTTCCCTCCTCCGTTCCATTTTTGCTGAGCACCAAGCTGGACAGCAGGAAGTTCCATTTTTATATGGTCTTTGGCATGACTTGGCCGGGACTTGAACCCCGACCTCCCGGTTGTGAAGTAGAGGATTATTAACAGTTCTCACCAAAAATGATAATAATCACAGTGGTAGTCACAATAAAGCTACTTTGATGGAAATTATGAGTTGCATTCAGCAACGGCAGCCACATGCCAAACAAGATTAATGAAAATCACACATTCAACCGTTGTTTTCTGTTAAATGAGGATAGTGAAATATGAACTACTTGAAGACACAGCAGACAGGATATTTCACTGCACAGTGAAAAAAAATAACGGTGCATGGATTCACGATTCAGTGGATTGTCAGTCTGCCTTATACCAAGAAAAGAACTGTCACTGCAGCCCTGGAGAAAAGCTGACAAATGCATACAAAACTGACATTCATCATTGTCTAATGATAAAAAAACATTTTTTTAACCTCATTCACTGTCATTGTTTTAACAGAATGATTCCAAATGAAAATATCCCAACAGTTGCTTTGAATTAAAACAACAATTTTGCATTCAGCATAAGAAATTAATGGACCTCCGCCAAGATGAGTACTTCCCTTTTCTCATTTTAAAGGAGAAGTTTGGATGAATGATAATATAACTGAAGGAAGTTTTACAGTTCTGCCAAAATCATGGACAAAAAGAAAGACTGGCATAATCTCTGAATTATAGCCTACAGCTCTCATCTGTGTGTAATTCTAATCATGTCTCCCCAGTACGAACAAAGCTGTGGAGAAGGACATTAAAACGCTCCTTAAAAGCTCCTTGCTCTTAAATGCATTTACACTTTGTGAATGAGCCTGCATTGTCCTCAGCACAAAACGGACTTGTCCTTCTGTTTAAATGCTGTCATATTAATATTAAGCCTTTGATCTCATGGGAATGAGAGCCAAGACAGAGACTGGCTTATTTTATGTTATGCCCCAAACACACCTCTGTATACGTTATTAAAGAGCATCAGGACAGTCTCTTTGCTCTTGGTGCAAAATTTGTTTTTGTGCTGTCGTAATAGCAAAATGAACTTGGAAATGCCCATAAATGCACCCAGCACCTCAGACAATCGATTATCAACTGCACTGTGCTGTAATACGGCCCTGTGATGGCACAGCAGAATAAAATCTTCTGTTTCCGGCTACCTCGTTTTATGGTTTCACTCCTCACCTCTTTTTCTTTTTCTTTAAGCTCTGCTTCTGTCTCTTTGACTTTGTTGACAAACATCTGTCTCATTTCTTCTTCTTTGCGCTGTATCTCCACCAGGAACTCCCTCCTCTTGGCTTCATATGTCTCCTGAAGGCTGAAGATCAGAGTGAAAGCTGGGTTATGCTCACTTTAACACCCAATAAAATCAATAAAATCATTTTATCTTATACAGACAGCAGTCATGAGGATTCATGGATGCAATCAGTGTCACAGCTATCCATCCATGAAACACAGGATAACTCACTGAATATTTACTCTTTTATTTTGATCTTTTTCTCTGTAAGTACTTCCTTAAAATAGTTTGTTTTATTTCTTTATCCTAATTTATTTCATTTTATGGAGGGGTGGGCAGAATAGCTAGAATTTGTACTTGAGTACAGTAAGTAGTGTTACCTTATGATATTACTGTATTTACTTCAATTTCAGTAAAAGTCAATAAATAAGATACTTGATAAAAAAAAGTTATTTAAGTACACAGTAACTTTTAGACCATTGTAATAGGGTCCTCAGTGAGAAAAATTCAATTCACATCAGTGAAATCAAAACTCAAGTACAATCAAAAGTATTTGAGTAGAAGTACAAACCTTTTCTTTCACAAATGAATTCAAGTAAAACAAAAAGTATCATGCAGTAAAACTTTTCAGTGAAACAGTTTTATGACAAAATTGCTTGACTATTATAATGGTGGACTATAGTTCCGCATTTAATGCAATTATTATGGCGCATATATTGAACTCACATTTCCCACATATGCATGACTGTATGTGTATTGGGGGCTTCACGTCTCAGAGGACAAAGGAGGTCTGGGCCTGCAGAAATCTACAGGAGATGACAAGGAGGTGTGAGTTCGGGCTTTTGTCTTGGACAGGATGCCCCGGTGGGAGTCCCGGAACATCGAGGGATAAAGAGACAATAGGGGAAGAGCAAAGAGGCATTGGGACTGAGACTATGTACCATGGATTGTATGTTTGCATAAGCATCATGTGACTTAGGTTGTGTGGCTTCTGCAGGGTATAAGAAGTGTGATACGTGATTGTTCTGCCTCTTCTGTTTTCGAGAGATTGATAGAGGATGTGTGCTTTCAATAAAACTGATCCTGAGAAATAAACTCAGTCTCATCTTTGAACGCATCCTCTACACTGGTGACCTACGACAAATTATGGCCGGTGACAACCTTCACGTATCGGACTCGTCAGGAGCCAACCGGGTTAACGCAGCTACCGCAGTCCAGCTGCCCGATTTCTGGCAACACAACCCACGCTCCTGGTTTACCACTGTGGAGGCGCAGTTCCATCTTCGGGGAATTTCAGCGGACACAACGAAATTCTACCATGTTGTCGCGAAGCTGGACAGCCTCACAGTGCAGCAGGTGGAGAGCCTGACTAACCACCCACCACAAGACGACAAGTACGGCGCACTGAAAGCCGCCCTCATCTGTGCTTTCACCCCCTCGCTGGGAGAGCGAGCAGAGAAGCTCCTGGCGTTGACTGAAGGCGAAGCAGACAGGCCGGCGGACCTGATGGCGAGGATGCTGAGTCTGAGAGGCGATGACGACGACAGTTTTATCTTCGCCCATCTTTTCCTCAGAACACTACGGTACCGTCAGCGGTGAGAGTCACCCTGGCCAGCTCACGGCTGCTGACCAACCGAGAGTACCACGAGCTGGGCCAGGAGGCACAGCGGCTCGTCGACGCCCATAGACGGCACACGGCCACGACGGCGGCAGCGGAGCTGAGCGCATCACCGGGAGACGACGGGAGGCCAGAGGCTGCAGCACCGGATTCGCTGACGTCAGCAGCGGCGGAGACCAGGAGAAGCGGAGCGGACGGCACCCTCTGCTTTTATCATCGACGCTTCGCCGAGAGGGCACGCAAGTGCATTCCACCGTGCCGGTTCAAGCGCTCGGGAAACGCCAAGACCAAGAGTCGGTAGCAGCTGCTGCTCTCGGCGCGAAGAATAAGCTGCTCTTCATAACAGACGCGAGGTCGGGGAGGCAGTTCCTGGTGGACACAGGCTCCCAGCTGAGTTTCATCACTCCTTCCTACGCTGACCGGCTGGCGCCTTC
This sequence comes from Pholidichthys leucotaenia, assembly GCA_020510985.1. Lineage (NCBI taxonomy): Eukaryota > Metazoa > Chordata > Actinopteri > Cichliformes > Pholidichthyidae > Pholidichthys > Pholidichthys leucotaenia. The sequence goes on along the minus strand of CM035840.1, from coordinate 20,166,583 downwards.
CAGCGGACCCCTGGTGTTAGCGGCGAACGGCTCGACGATCAAGACCTTCGGGGAGAAGACCCTCCCCCTGTCTTTTCACGGTCGGACATTCGAGTGGATTTTCGTCGTAGCTGCAGTCAGTAATAATATGTTAGGTGCTGATTTTTTGTGCTCAAATGGTTTATTGGTTGATCTTGCTAATAGACGTATGGTTAATGCACTGTCTTTCCACTCTATTTCCTGTACAGCTCGGGTGGCCCCGCCTACTGCACATCCCAATGTCACAGCTGCGGGTGGTAAGTTCCAAGCACTACTCACTCAGTTCCCAACACTCACGGTCCCAACGTTTTTGGCGTCAGTAACTAAACACGGGGTGGAACATTTCATAACTACCACTGGCCCCCCCGTTTTTGCAAAAGCTCGGCGCTTGGACCCAGCTAAACTGGCCATTGCGCGTGAGGAATTCGCTAACCTGGAAAAACTGGGCATCATTAGGCGCTCTAACAGCCCCTGGTCCTCACCACTGCATATGGTCCCCAAGGCTGACGGCTCGTGGCGGCCTTGCGGTGATTTCCGCAGGTTAAATAATGCTTCAGCACATGACCACTACCCGATTCTGCACATCCAGGATTTTTCGGCGCATTTAGCGGGGGCGTGCATTTTTTTCTAAAATAGATTTGGTGCGCGGTTACCACCAAGTCCCAGTCCGCGCTCAAGACATACCCAAAACAGCGGTAATAACTCCTTTTGGGCTTTTCGAGTTTTTGCGCATGCCTTTTGGACTCAAGGGTGACGCGCAGACGTTCCAACGCATGATGGATGCAGTTTTACGCGGCCTCCCTTTCGTGTTCGTCTACTTGGATGATATTTTGGTAGCCAGCACATCCGAAGACGAACACGAACGCCATCTCACAGCGGTTTTTCAGAGGCTAGTAGAGCACGGGTTAATAATTAACCCAGCGAAATGCATGTTCGGGGGTTGAACGCAAATAGATTTTTGGGGCACCCGCGTTTCTCCAGAAGGAGCGGTCCCGCTGCCCGATAAGTACGCACAATAACAGTGTTTCCCAACCTCAAGACGGTCAAAGCATTGCAGGAATTTTTTGGGGAATGGTTAATTTTTATAATCGTTACCTCCCCAGCACAGCGCAGCTCATGCAACCACTGTACGCGGCACTTAAAAAACAAAAACCTGCAATAAGATCGAGTGGTCCCCGGAGCGCGCATTCTCCCCAGGTCAATCAGCCCTGGCGAACGCTGTTTTGTTGGCACACCCAGTGCCAACGGCTCGTATGGCGCTCACCACGGATGCTTCCGATTTAGCGGTTGGGGCGGTCGTTGAGCAGTTGGTGGCAGGGAGCTGGCAACCTCGTCGCGTTTTTCAGAAAAACCTTGCGCGATAACGAGCGGAAATTACAGCGTGTTCGTTAGGGAGCTTTGGCCCTGCTTTGGCCATCCGCCATTTCCAGTTTCTGGCTGGAGGGGCGCCGTTTCACTGCCTTTGTAGACCATAAGCCGTTAACATTTGCGATGGCCAAGATTTCAGAGCCTTGGTCAGGCCGACAGCAAAGACAGCTGGCCGCGATTTCGGAGTTCACCACCGATATTCAACATGTCGCAGGCAAACATAATGTAGTGGCAGATTGTCTTTCGCATGCAGTAGCAATGCCAGGCCCCCTGGGGGGCAGACTCGGGAGGGTCTGGTGAGCGCCTCTGCGCCACATAACCTGGCCCCCTGGGGGCCAGGTTTGTGGCACAGAGGCGCTCACAGCCCCAGTCTGCAGTAGGTTTAGATTACGCAGACCATGGCCGCGGAGCAGGTTGGTGACGGCGGATCGTGGCGCAGGCGCTCCAGTCTGGACCAACAGGGTTAAGGCTGGAGCACAGGGTTGCAGCAGATAGGTATGTCCCCTCTAATCTGTGATGTCTCCATGGGGCGCCCTCGCCCGTAGTTCCAGCTGCATGGCGCCGCCCGCGTTTTTGACTCATCCATTCTCTGGCGCACCCGGGGGTGTGCGCATCAATTAAAATGGTGGGGGAAAAATTTGTTTGGCCGGGGTTGCGTAAACAGGTCAAGGAATGGGCTGCAGCCTGCGTAGCATGTCAACGAGCCAAAATACACAAGCACACTAGAGCCCCTTTGGAGCCTTTTCACATTCCGGCTAAACGTTTTGATCATGTACATGTCGACTTGGTGGGCCCCCTCCCGTTGTTGCAGGGGTTCACACACCTTTTAACGATGGTGGATCGCACCACGCGCTGGCCAGAGGCGGTCCCTCTGGCGTCAACTACAGCAGCAGACGTTGCACGCGCGTTTTTAACGGCTTGGGTTGCGCATTTTGGAGTCCCGTGGACATAACGTCTGACAGAGGTCCCCAAATCGTTTCCCGAACTCTGGTCATCCATGGCCACAGCTGGGGGTGAAAATTCACCGCACTACCGCATATAACCCCCAAGCTAACGGTTTGTGCGAACGCTTTCATAGGTCATTGAAAGCAGCCCTCAGTGCGGCTCTTACGGATACAAATTGGGTGGATAAACTTCCATGGGTTTTATTAGGGTTGCGTTCTGCACCTAAGGAAGATTTGCAAGCCTCTCCGGCTGAACTAGTTTTTGCTCAACCCCTCCATTTGCCGGGCGAGTTTCTTCTGGACAACCCCGCACCAAATTGCCCCCCCGCTCAGCTGTTGCAGAGCGACGCGGGATCAAACACCCTTCCTGGCCCAGTTCATCATAGTTTCCCGCGTGTTTTTGTGCCTAAAGCTTTAAAAAATGCAGAATTTGTTTTTGTCAGACACGATGCTCAAAGGCCAGGTTTGCGACCGCCTTACGACGGGCCTTTCAGAGTGTTGGAGACAGGGGAGAAATATTTTTTGCTTGATTTGGGAGACAGAAAAGAGTTGGTCTGCATTAACAGACTCAAACCCACCTTTGTTTTGGCTGATGAACACGTGCAGTTGGCCAGGGCCCCCCGCCGTGGCAGGCTGCCAGGAAGACATTGTTCCAAGCCACCACAGGGATGCACTAATGACTCTGATTCACAGATGCAAGGAACTGCTGCAGAAGGAGCGAAGCCTGCTTACAGCAGATACGGCAGGAGGTTAAAGCCCAAGCAATTGGGGATGGAGTTGTGATATGTTGTGCTATTTTCTGCTCTTTGTGATATGTTGTGATATTTTCTGCTATGCATCTCAGAGTATGCTTTGTCCCTGAATAGACGTTTGGGGGGGGGTTATATGGCGCATATATTGAACTCATATTTCCCACATATGCATGACTGTATGTGTATTGGGGGCTTCACGTCTCAGAGGACAAAGGAGGTCTGGGCCTGCAGAAATCTACAGGAGATGACAAGGAGGTGTGAGTTCGGGCTTTTGTCTTGGAGAGGATGCCCCGGTGGGAGTCCCGGAACATCAAGGGATAAAGAGACAATAGGGGAAGAGCAAAGAGGCATTGGGACACCTATCAAAATGCTGGCCAAGCGAGGTTTAACCATCAAATTGAAAAAATGGAGAGGACTCTGACAGCGGCAAATGGAGAACTGTCTAGGAAAATGGATTACATCATGATCACGCTGAGAGCCGTCCATGAAGGATTCAACGTCCAGCAATGAAGGATTAAGTACTGAATCTGTAGAGGATACAAAGTTTCTTTCTCTGGATCAGTACTATTCGACTAATCTGACTCCCCTCTCACAAGTCCTCCAGATTATCTGTAGTTTTTTGTTTTCAAAACATTTGAGCTTCACGGCCTTCACGGACAGCCAGCTGCATGGCCCAAGGACAATGCCAGCAGCTAGACAAAACATCTCCTGCCAAAGAGACCTTGTTGTTCTTAACTGATACAAACACCTACATTCAACACTACATCCACACTGACTCAAAAAACTGATGAAAAAGATCACTCACTCACTGCTCTCTCTGTGTCCTTGTGTACTTTTTTGTCTGCTAACTGTGCATTGAGGGCTTTTTTTTCTTGTAATCATAATATTGATCATATATGACCACTACTCTGACAATCAATGGTTTTTTTGCTCCTTCCTATTGTATTATCCTTTTCTTCCCTATGCATCCTGTACCCATCTGATGACAGGCGCGTTCACAGATGCTGCCGTGTCACCGGAAATGCAGGTCGTTTTCTGTGTCAAGTCAAATCCCTTGTATGTTATCAGTTGTTATATCTGTTAATGTACTTGGCAATAAATCCTTTCTGAGTTCTGAGACTATGAACCATGGATTGTATGTTTGCATAAGCATCATGTGACTTAGGTTGTGTGGCTTCTGCAGGGTATAAGAAGTGTGATACGTGATTGTTCTGCCTCTTCTGTTTTCGAGAGATTGATAGAGGATGTGTGCTTTCAATAAAACTGATCCTGAGAAATAAACTCAGTCTCATCTTTGAACGCATCCTCTACATTATTCCCAATATTCTCATCAGTAAATTGTCTCAGCTTGGTCTGCCCACTCATACCTGCAGTTGGATTAAGGACTTTTTAATAAATAGCACACAAACTGTCAGACTCGGACCCCATTTCTCCTCGACAATCAAGCTCAGCACTGGCTCGCCACAGGGCTGTGTGTTGAACCCCACTCTGTATTCACTGTACGCCTGTTCATCCCACAAACATCATAGTGAAGTTTGCAGATGATACGACAGTGGTAGGGCTCATATCAGAAGAAGACTGGTCTGCATACAGAGACGAGGTCCAGAGACTGATGAGATGGTGCTATGATAATAAACTGTTACTGAATACCAATGACGAACATCTCATCATTGATTTCAGGAAGCACTGTAGCAAGCTTCCTTCTCTATATATAGGCAAGGAGTGTATGGAGAGGGTGGGGGTTTTCAAGTTTCTGGGGTGTTCATATTTCTACAAACCTCACCTGGTCAGTTAACACCACAACTATGATAAAGAAGGCTCAACAATGTTCACACTTTCTGAGGCTCCTTAAGAGGAATGGCTTGAATGCACAGTTGCTGGTTTTGTTTTATCGCTCTGCCACTGAGAGCATTTTGTCATATGGCATCACAATTTGGTATCCTGGCTGCTTGGCTGCAGACCGTAAAGCTCTGCAGAGAGTGATTGAGACTGCACAACAAAAATCCACCGGTTGTTATCTCCCTTCTTGGAAGATATTTCCAGGTCTCGTTACCTCAGTAGAGCTACTGCCTCACTATGGACTGCACTCATTAGGTCATAATTTCTTCCACTTGCAAACCTCAGGGAAGCGGTACAGATTCCATAAAAACCCGGACTATCAGATTTAATCATAGTTTCGTTCCCAACTGCAGTATGTATTTTGAATGGATTCATATAATACATACAGACTGCTGATGTTATTTTCAGGCCATTTTGTGAGTAATAACCTTGTGTACAAGATGGTCTTATTTTATTCACTGCCCAGTATGTTCTTATTTATTGCTATGCATATACTTTATTTTAATTTTTTATGTACCATTGCTTTAGGCATTATTTATTGTTGTAATTATGAGGATGCTAAATGCATGAATGAATTGTGAATGTGATAGTTTGTCCTGGGGAGCAGCATCTTAATTTCGTTGTATTGTTTCTTAACAATAGAATGACAATAAAGGCACTTTGACTTTGACTTCATGTAGCTGAGTCGATGTAACTCATGAGTACCCTCCTCTGGGTTGGGTGGGGTTATTTATGTAACAGGCCCTGGTATGTTACGGCTCATTTTTACCTGAATGATTGGCTGTCCGCACCCGTGTCCTTGAAGCCCATCTCCTCCAGCTTACAGCGGCGGTACAGTTCATAGTGGCGGGCGTGCGTTTGCTCCCGGAGATCCTCCATGTTCACACGCAGCAGCATCTCCCTCAGCTTCACAAAATCACAGTGGTTCTCATTCTCCACTGAAAAGACAGACTTATTAAAATATAAGATGTTATTTTTGTAATTTAGCTAAAGAACTCATAGGCGCTTTGGCATGAGCTCTGAGAAGATGTTTGTGATGTCTGTCAAATGAACTGAGCGGACTCACCCTGCACGGATCCCCAGGGGTACAGCCTCGCTTTCACCATCTTATTTCCTACTTTGACATCATCCACACTTCCAACCACAGCAAAGGGAAGAAGTGACTGTAACATGAAGGACTGATATTAGAATACAGCTCCAAAAATGTGTGCTACATCATGCAAGTAACAGTGGGTAGACTGACCAGAAACTGTACCAAAGTAAATGTAGCATTACCTTATGATATTAATTACTCACGTTTAAGAGCAGTCACCAAATAAAGTTACTTGAGTAGTGAGTACTGACTTTACTCTCATTATTTTGTGCATTTTTCCTCCTAACCTTCTAACTTTTTCTCATTAATTTGCATTTTTTCCTCTATCTCTGATTCCCTCATATTTACTACGGGTTCCTTTTAAATTTTATTTCTTTTTTGCACAGATCTCCAACTTTTTAAATTTAAATTTGCATCAGGACTCATTTCTCATAAAATTATGACCGATTTCCTATAAATTTGTGACTTTTCAAATTTGAAACATTTAATATTTAAATTTTCATTATTTTTTCTTGTAAATTTACAGCTTTATTTAGCAAAATTGGAAGGTTTTTCTTCTTAAATATCTTGGTGTGAGGAAAATGACAGCACACAGTAATAAATGCAATACTTCCTGAGCTAGAAGAACAATAACTCTTTAACACGTCAGAATAAAGATTTAAGTTGATCAGTTGTCACAGGTATGGCACACATGTTTTGTTTCATGTTAACGGGATCGACAATGAGCTCACATTCATGGAGGAATTGATCTCTGCAACGGCCTCGTCCTCTGTTGGAAACTGATATATCTGAACGCCGTTGCTGACAAGCTCGCTCATAATTTTTATCTTTAATTTGTCCAGCTCGCTCCTGGACACCGTGTCAGCCTTGGCGATGACCGGGATAATGTTCACCTGAATCAGAAAGAATAAATGGATCATAAACTTCGAGTCAGCGTTGGCAAAATCTGCTGAAACACACTGAGGTTTAAATTCCGTCACCTTGCTGTCCAGTTTCTTCATGGTGACGAGATCGAGGGACTTCAGGGAGTGTCCGTTGGGGGCGATGAAGTAAAGGCAGATGTGGATTCTCGTGTCGTGGTAGTGGCACAGGGAGCGTTTTATTTTTAGCTCCTCTTCAAGGTACTTCTCAAACTGGCCGTCGATGTAATTGAGAATGGGCCTGTAGCTGTGACAAAATAAAACAGTTACTTTACACTCAGCCAAGAGTGACACATTTTTAAACTTCCAGCTGTCAGACGACTACTGAAGAGCCATTCGTTCTAACAGTCACCCCTTTATTTGCAGTCTCAGTTCACATGGCAACAACAGGGCAGCGCTTATTTTACAATCCATAGTTAGAACGTGGATGCTGTCAGCAGCGTCTACTATGGACAATGTCATCAGAGCAATTCTATAAAAATCTAGATTCAGCTAAATGTAAAGAACAGATTCATAGGAATAGACTGGTTTGTCAGCATTAGTAATGGGTAATTTTTTCTTTTTATTTATAACCTTTTTAATAAGACTTATCAGACTTCTTTGAAAAAAAAATTTCCACAAAAATTTTGCAGTGTTTCCTTCATATAAATTGACATTTTTTCTTGTAAATTTATGACCTTTTTCCTTAAAGATTTGTGACTTTTTTTCCTGTAAATCTGCTAACTTTTACTGCAAAGTGAGCACCATTATTTTGGTTAATTTGTGACTTTTTTCTCTAAATGTGAAAATGTGACTGTTCTTAAAAACTATTTTTTTTTGTTATAAATTTGCTAATTTGTCTTGTGAATTTTTGAGTATTTTTCCAGCTTTTCTCATAAACTCTGTGACTTTTTTGGTAAAACTGCAACTTTTTTCAGGTAAATTTAAGACTTTATAGTTCTGGCACTGGTCTTACCACCTCCCAATTACGGTGAAGTAGGGACATTTGTGTAAACCTTAAAAAATGATTAATAAATTTTTCAAACCTGTATTCAATTGATACAATACAAAGACAGATATTTAACATTCAACTGATAAACTTTATTGTTTTCTGCAAATATTCACTCATTTTGTATTTAATGCCTGCAACATGTTCCCCAAAAATAGCTGGGACAGGAGCAAAAAAAAAGACTGGGAAAGTTGAGGAATGCTCAAAAAACACAGGTGAACAGGTTAATTGGAAACAGGTGAGTGCTGTGATTTGGTATAAAAGGAGCACCCTGAAATCTCAGTCGTTCATAAGCAAGGACGGAGTGAGGTTCACCACTTTGTGAACAACTAGTGTACTTGGACAATAGTCCAACAGGTTTAAGAAACAATGTTTTCAATGTACAACTGCAAGGAATTTAAGGATTTCATCATCATCATAGCAGTCTGTCGCAGGTGACAATGACTGTTTCATTTAGGGTCTGATCAAGATTCCTCCACGCAGCTCTGTCCCCTTCGCCTTCCACTGCCAGGAACTCCTGCCTTTGTTAACCCCGGGCGGACGTCCGAGTCGGTATGAGCTGCTTTCTGACTGACCATTTCATGAAACTGCTTGCAAAATATTTGAGTCCCGCTAGCTTCTGCTGGACTAGCAGCACATTCTTGGCAGATAGAGGTATTATCAGTGGCAAGGACACAGTCATAATTTCATCAAAAGAGTCAGAGAATCCGGAGAATTTCTACACGTAAGCGACAAAGCCAAAAACCAACAGTGAATACCCATGAGCTTTGATCCCTCAGGTGGCACTGCATTAAAAACCGACGTCCTGTAAAGGTGGATTCACACTACAACATTTGGACTGACTTTTTTTTTTTTTTGTAACTTAGATTTTTATTCATTTTTCATCATATATAATGCATTCAGATCACATTCTACATTTAAAAAACAAAGGGGTTAGGGTAGGGAAAAATAAAAAAAAATAAACAAAATAAAAATAAAAAATAAAAAATAAAAGGGGGGGGGGACAAATGTTGGAGCATCAAGTTTTTAGTTTCCATCTCTTAATTCTTCTGGTTTTTTCAGTGTCTTTGGTTATTCTTTCAATTTCTGCCTCGTTGTTGCACTTTGTAGTGTGTCCATTTCCGCCATTTTTTCTCCCATATTCCTTCTTGCATTCTTCGTCGATATGTTAGTTTTTCACTCATACGTATGTCCTCAACAATGTCAGTCCATTGTTCTTGGTCAGGAAGAACTTCTGATCGCCATTTTTTTGTGATAGTTTTTTTACATGCAATCAACAAGATTTTAACTAGATATCTGTCCTCAGCCTGTATAACATTGTCTTTTTTAAGATCACATAAGTACATCAGGTTACAGTTCATTGGTATATTATATCCTAATATCCTCTGTATTGTCACATGCATAGATTTCCAAAATGATGATATTTTGTAGCATTTCCAAAACATATGTGAGTGGTCTGCATTTTGAGCCCCACATCCCCTCCAGCATATAGATTGGGTATTTGAATATTTTCCTTTAATCTGTGGTGTAATGAAAAAGCGAATCAGGTTTTTCCATCCAAATTCCCTCCATGCCCTTGAATTGTTGATGTGTGTTGTGTTTTCCATATTTCCTGCCAGCTTTCTTCTGTTATGTTTAAATTGAGCTCTTTCTCCCATTTCTCCTTTATATAGTTACTTGTATGATTGTTTGTCATAAGTTTCTGATATAGTTTTGAAATAATTCTTATTTTATTTCCTGCATATGAGCTTAAAATAAGTTATATAATCTCGTTCACATCTGTTTGGAGGTTATGCCTGATCTTCTTCATATAGTAATCTCTCATCTGCAGATATCTGAAAAATTCCGATCTTTCTAATTTAAATTTTCTCCTGATATTTTACAAAGCTCCCGAGATCTTTTTTTTCCGATATTGCCCCATGCTGTGATTCCCTTGTTCACCAGATTTTTGTATCCCCTATCTTGTTTTGCCGGTCAAACTGACTGTCAAATGCTACCCATTTCAATAGTTTTATGTCTTCCCTTATATTATATTTTTTGTACTATTTTATACCACAGTTCTAAAGTAAATTTAGTGATTGGGTCTATTTGTTTGATTTGCTTATATGCATCTTTATCCCCTATTATGCTTTGTACTGGGAGTCCCTCAATTTCCTTTTCCATTTCTTTCCATTTTGCCTCATATCCCTCGTCGCACCAACATATGATATATCTTATTTGTGCTGAGTAGTAATATTCCTTTAGACTCGGTAGGCCCATGCCTCCTTTCTCTTTTGGTAATTGGAGGGTTTTATATTTCACTCTTGGTTTTTTACCTCCCCAAACAAATCTCGATATCATCCTGTCCCACTTTGAGAATTGGGCATCTGGAATCTCTGTTGGTATAGCCTGGAAGAGGTAAAGTAATCTAGGTTGTATGCTGATTTTGACTGTCTCAATTTTTGAATTCAGATCCATATTTAAGATTGACCATCTATCAATATCTTTTTTTATTTCTTGTTCCAACCTATCATAGTTGCTTTATATATTTTGCTTAGGTCTTTAGGTATGTTCACTCCAAGGTATTTATTTCTTTTGGTTCCAGTTTAGTTTGATCTTATCAGTTATCTGGTTTAGAGGGTTATAGTGGAATGTCAGTATTTGTGTTTTTGTTATGTTTATCTTGTATCCTGATAATTTTCCAAAATTTTCTATCAAGTTCATCATTTCCATTATTGATTTATCTGGTTGTTCAAGGTAAACTATAATATCGTCTGCAAATAGCCCAATCTTGTGTTCCGCCCCCTTTATTGTTACACCTTTTAATTTCTTATTTTGTCGTATCGCTTGAGCCAATGGTTCTATGAACAGAGCAAACAAGGTGGGCGATAAGCAGCATCCCTGCCTAGTTGATCTTTGTATATTTACTTTGTCTGTTAAGCTACCGTTTATCTTGATTCTTGCCACAGGTTCTTGATATAGCGTCCTTATGCATTGTACTGATTTTTCGTTAAATCCAAAGCGCTCCAGTACACTATATAGGAATTTCCAGTTAACCCTGTCAAATGCTTTTTCTGCGTCTAAACTCATTATTACTGCGCTTTTCTTTTCTTTATGTATTTGGTTAATATATGTATTGTTCTCCTGATATTGTCATGTGTTTGGCGTCCCTCTATGAATCCAGTTTGATCATCTTCTATCAATTCCGTCAAGAATGTCTTTATTCGTTTACATATAATTGTTGTGTATATTTTATAATCTACATTTAATAAAGAGATTGGTCTATAGTTTCCGCATTGTTCTTTATCTTTCCCTGGTTTTAAAATAACTGAAATGATTGCTTCGTTCCATGTTGGAGGTATTTTGTTGTTGTTCAGCGTCCCAATTAAATGACTTTAGGAGTTGTGGTGTGAGTTCTTCTATAAACAGTTTATAAAACTCAGATGGGTATCCATCACTACCTGGTGATTTACCATTTTTAAGTGACTTAATCACATCTCTGATCTCTTGTGTTGTTATTTCTGCTGTTAGTTTTTCATTTTGTTGATTTCCTATTGATGGCAAGTCCAATGTGTCTAGAAATTTTTTGATATCTTTAGTATTTGTTTCTTCAGGTTGCGAGTATAGTTCTTGGTAGAAATTATGGAAAATTTCTTCGATGTTTTCTGGGTTAACTGTGGTTTTATTTGTGGTGGGGTCTTTAATCTTGTATACATTATTCATTGTTTGTTGTTTTCTTAACCGTTTTTGCCAGCAGTTTTGTGGCTTTTGGCCCCGTTTCATAATATTTTTTGCTTTAGATATCTATTTTTCCTTTCAATTTCATCCATTTGTGTTTCTTTTATCTTTGTTTTTTCTTCTTTAATTTCTTGATATATTTTTGGATCATTTGTGCTTTGATGTTTACGTTCTAATTCCCTCAGTCTCTCACATCTTTGTTCATACGCTTCCAGTTTAGTCTTATTTGCTTTTCCTGTTTCAACAATTAATTTACCCCTTAACACGGCTTTTAGTGCGTCCCATAGTATTGTTGGGTCCACTTCTTCATTGTCATTCTCTTGGATATATTCGTTTGTTTATTTTTATTCTTTCTTTCATTTTCTCATCATTTAACAGTCCTACGTTAAGTTTCCATGTTGTTTGTCGTTTTCTATTGTTTAAATATATTTCCATGTATATAGGATTATGATCTGATATTTCTGCCCTCCAATCCAACAATTTCTCACCCTGTGTCTGTCACCTTCATTCATAAGGAAGTAATCTATTCTAGAGTGTACTTTATGGGCTGCTGAATAATGTGTATAGTCTTTTTCGAGTGGGTGTAGGTCCCTCCAAATGTCTACCATACCCATTTCTGCCAGTGAGGTTCTTATGAACTTTGTTACATGTTTTTTTGTCTTCTTAACACTTGTTGTGTCAACTTCATGATCCATGACAGCATTTAAGTCTCCTCCACAAATTAGGACTCCTTCACTGTGTGTTGCTATGAGATCAAACAGATGTTGAAAAAAACCCTTGTCACTTTCTGGTGGGGCATAGATGTTCACTAATGTGATCTGCATACCATCTATTCTTCCCTTTATTATTACATACCTGCCTTCTTTATCCTGGATTTCCTGTTCACTTTCAAATTGTATTTTGTTTTAGATTAGTATCATAACCCCCCTTTTTGCTCCTCCCTTAAATGAACTGTAGTAGGAGTTCTTATAGCCAAATCTCTTTAGTTTCACATGTTCTGCCTTGCTCAAATGTGTCTCTTGCATAAATATAATTTCAGCTTTTTCCTTCTTGAATTTTCTTATTATTCTTTCCCTTTTAACAGGTGAGTTCAGACCATTCACGTTTAGTGTCATTATCTTAAGATTTTTACCCATATTCATGTTTTTCCATTTTTTTAACTTGTGCTCCTAGCCCCTTTAACAACAAAAATAACACATATTTATATAAAAACACATTAAAAAAATCTCGACCTCCGTACTTTGGGCCTTTCTTCTGCCCACTGGTCCCTGTTGGTGGGTGGGGGGTTTGTCTTCACAGAGTGAAGGGCCCTCCCTAGACTTCTAATTACTATCAAAGTAATAGTTCATAAGTCTAGAAATGTCCAACAAATATCACTTAAACCTCTCCTAGCCGTCTGTTTCTCTTTTACCTTGTCTTCTTGGCCTTCATTTCTTCTGTGCCTTTCTTAATCTTTGTTATGATCTAGGCTTTCAGTTGAAAGCCTTGTAGTTTGTCCTGGGCCCGCTGCTCCACGTCTCTCCCCCTTCTTCCGCCGTTCACTCGTCTCCACTCCGTCTGTCGTGGTGCGTTCAGGGCCGCCGCTGCTCCAGCCGTCTCCTTCGGCACGCTCACCTCAAGGCCCCGCTCCATCATATCCCACGCTGCCTCTTCGGCCGTGTTGTAGGTTCTTGTGCCTTCCTCCCAATGAATCCTCATTTTCGTTAGCGGCGTTTGGAATCTAATTTTTTTCTCTTTCAGCGTTTTTTTAATATTGGCATATTTCTTCCGCTGCTGCACGATTTCTGTCGGGTAGTCATGGTCAAAAAATACCTGTTTGTCGCCGATTCGTATCTTTTTTTTCCATGCTTGCGTCAGGATTCTTTCCTTTATGTCATATTTCACAAAGTTTACCACAACTGACCTGGGTGGAGAGTTTGTTTTCGGGTTCTGTGCCGGTGTTCTGTGCGCCCGTTGAATCTGCAGATCCGTTTCTCCGGGTATTTCCAGTTCTTTTTTTAAGAACTGATCCATGAATTTTGTCATCGAGTTGCCTTCAATGCCCTCCGGAATTCCAAAGATGCGCATATTGCTTCGTCGGGATCTGCTCTCCAAGTCGTTTATTTTCTCCTGCATCCTCTGCGTTTGCGTCGTCAGGGTCTGTAGTTGTTCGTTTGCCTCGCTTTTCCAATCTTCTAGTTCCGAAATTCGGGTCTGCGCTTCTGTCATACACGCCCGCTGGGAGCGCAGCTCCTCCATGTTTTCCGTTAATTTACGCTCCATTTCTCTTCGGAGGTCCATGATTTCCTCCTTAATTTCTTTTTTCAGTTCCTCCTTAAGAGCCGCTAAATCCTGTTGTAGCTGTCGCTTGAATTCTCTTAACTCTTCACCCAAACTGGCGATGCCAGCGTTCATGTTGTCGAGTCTGGTGTCCTCCATTTTCTCTGCTGTAGACATCTCGTTTTTTTGGGCTTTGCGTACAGCGGTTTTTCCTGCGTTGTTGGAGAGGAATTCTTCAATTTTACCCTGTTTTTGTCCTTGTGCCCGGTTCCTTCGTGTTTTCATCCCTTAGTTTATTGATTCGTTTATGTCGAGTTGGCCATTTACCGATGATTTTTAATCCGGCTAGGGAGAGCTCTTTGTTTAAGTGTTATGTCTCTCCGCCATCTTCCCGGAAGTCTGTGGACTGACTTTTAGTGATGTTTTGGCAAACGTCTGGCTCTGCTGGCAAAAGTTAATGATAGTTGATGTTTGTTGGCAAACGCTGGCGAAAGTTGTGTTGTTTGAAAATTTTCAGCCTGCTGAAAATTTACCGACGTTTGGAAATACACGGTGAACGTTGTGCTCAGTTTGTAAAAGTTCCTGAGCGCTGGGCTAAGTTATGCAGAGTTCACCTAAGTCAGCCTAAGTTAAAGCTGGGTTCACACTCCAGTGTTTGGACCGACTTTTACAGATGTTTTGAAAAATCAGAGAAACACTCAGTGCAGGTCAGCTGACATCAGTGTTAGTCGATGCTCATATAAAGATCAGCATTTGTGGAGGCTTCCTGCCATTCTGGACCTGCTTCTGGAGTGAACACATCTCCCTTGGGCATACGGTTCAGTATTTATTTTTGTTTGAGATTCCTATGTAGTTCTTCTGCATACGCTTTTCCCCTGTTCATTCATTCACTCATTCACCTAAAAAAATAATAAAATAATGCATAGACTCCAACACTAAGTCCGCGATTAAAATGTGAATGTGGATGGAATAAAAAACTATTTAGTGAATCATCATATGTGACCTGTGCTAGCAAAATGAGTCACTTTGAGGAAACTATCAAAACTGAGGTAATGTTTTTTTTTCCATATTCTGTATTGAAAAGACCTTCAAAATTATATTTAATTTGTAGGAAGTGTGCAAAAACGGACCCGGAAAAAGCCGATTTGTTTATATTTTGGCTAGGTTTAAAACTCGCGTTCGATTGGTCGGGAATTGTCTTCCGCCAAATCATATGTATTTTTAGAAAGTACGATTTCTAAGCTTTACAATGATACCAGGCACTCATGGGGGTTTTCCCGGGACTTGCCACTAGCAAACAAAGAAAGAATCATGATTTATGACTTCTCGTGCCTGTAGCTTGTAATGACACGGTGTGCATTCTGACTCATTTTGCCAGCACAGGTCACATATAAATAAAATGACGGGTGATTATATTTTGACTGTTACACCTCTCTCCATCAAAATAACATAAAATCCTGTTAAATGTAATTTATTTTTTGACACCACATCAGCGCTGTTTGATTCCCACAATGGAAGTGAACCAATAAATCCTGGAGAATCATTACGCATGAAGCAGGAAATTAAGAACAGTAAATTTCTCAATGAGCAGATTTTTCTTTTCTTATGGGCTGTCACATTTTTGGGAGATTATATATATATGTAGCAGGCAGAGAGTAGACAGACTCTGACTGAAAATTTCACGAAAAACCTTTATTCCACGGACCAAGAAAATGTTTTTTCAGACAGCAAAAAAAAAAAGAAAAGAAAATGACTGTTGTTTCCAAGGCAACCAGTACTGGCAAAAGACACGTTTGCGTAACAGCACAGCCTAGTGGTAGAAAAATAACACTGCAAAGCCACGAAACCACCCACCAAACCACACCCATCACCTGCAAACAAACCCACAAACAACTCAAAAAAAAAATCAAATGTCCGTAATATATATCCCATAGATTAAATAGCTTCAATAATTAGCTATTCTGTAATTAATATTCACACAATCAAATAAATCTTAGTGCCATTTACTCCCTTTCATATTTGTCAAGGTCTAACATGTGTGATTGCCTACATATAGGCTGCACCTCTTTGTATCCCACATTCAAACACAGCCTACATTTGGGCCTGGAAAGCCTGATTGGGATCCCTGTTTCAGACAGGAACACTTGCGTTCTACGGGCAATGCACTAGCACTGAAGAAATTCTGAACCAAAAATTTTCAAATTTGGATTGATCACTCCATGAGACCTGTTGTCACTGACCATGTTTACATGGACACAAGTAACCGGATTAAAAGCCTGATTGGAATAAAAATGCTTCATGTAAACACGCCAATCTGAATATTCTGATCCGATCACACTCATTCGGATCAAAATTTCATTCCAATTGAGACGGGGGGGTTATGCCGATTGCTATTCTGACTGGTGTGCATATAAACACTTATTCCGAAGCTTGGGTTGAAAATATGTTTACTGCACATGTCTGTACGTCAGCCACACGTCGATGTGACGTATTTCTGCCTTTACAGCAGCTAGCGGAATACATGGCGGGAGTAAAACAAAACCGGTCTGTATCATCCTGCAGTCTCCCTTTGTCATATGCAGAAGTATGCACTTGTAGCTTCATTACAGAGACCAGCAGAAGCAAAAGTACAGTCTGAATAACACAATACAGGTCCATTTCAAAAAGAGAAAGACACGAAGCGGGGTTTGTTTACACCAGAAGTTGCTTCTTCTCCTACTACTTTCGGAATGTCAGACGTGCGCAAAATGATTTAATCCGTTCAAACGTGTGACACATGGAAACGCACGTCCTAATTGGATCAGCTTTTTCAGGATCCATGTAAACAGTAAAGTTGTGATCTGAATTGTAATCAGATTGAAGAAATTTTGCCCATGTAACCGTGGCTACTGATTTTCAGTCCAGGTCTTGAGTAATTTGACATACCT
Source organism: Pholidichthys leucotaenia (assembly GCA_020510985.1). Taxonomy (NCBI): domain Eukaryota; kingdom Metazoa; phylum Chordata; class Actinopteri; order Cichliformes; family Pholidichthyidae; genus Pholidichthys; species Pholidichthys leucotaenia. Next base: position 20,149,758 of record CM035840.1, on the reverse strand, counting down.
CAGCTGTTTCTCCCTGCTTCCTTTTCTTAAGAATGCCTTCTTGACAGCCACCCTTTCACTGAGTCCATTATGACGAGACTTCAGTGAACAGTAGACATGCCACTTTTTTTTGTCCTCCACTTCTTGGGCAGGTACAATGGTCTTTAATAGTGAAGTACAAGAATGGTGAAGTACAAGGACTGGACAGAAAATGAGTGAAAAAGCAGCCAGCATACAAAACAAAAAGAAAGAACCTCTCAACGACCTTCAGAAAGCCTGGGCTACTGCTCAAGACCACTTTAAAAAATTACCAAGTCTGGCTGCATGGAAGCAAAGTATAATGAAATGAGGGGTGGACCAAGACTTTTGCACAGTACTCTACATAAACTGTAAATCCATCCATCCATCCATCCATCCATCCATCCATCTTCTTCCGCTTAATCTTTTTCGGGTCGCAGAGGGGCTGGAGCCTATCCCAGCATCTTTGGGCGAGAGGCAGGGTCCATCGCCAGTCCATTGCAGAAATCAACTTTTTCAAAAGGTGTCCGTCTCTCTAAAATGAGTGCTCTGTAAGACTAGTGAAGTGCTCCATAAATAAAGTCAGACAAGGGATTTTGAGAATGTTCCAATCTCATTTTCACTACATTGTGTTGATTGTTTTCATTCATCTTCTGCCACTTAATCCTGGACAGATCGCCAGTCCGTCACAGAGAGACAGACAACCATTCACTCTCACATTCACACCTAACGACAATGTAGAATCCCCAGTTGGTGCCAGTTAACCTAACCTGCATGTCTTTGGCCTGTGGGAGGAAACCCACACAGACACTAGGAGAAGAAGCAAACTCCACAAAGAAGAGTCACTGATGGTGAGGGGTGGGATCGAACCCACAACCTTCTTGCTGTGCTGCCACAGTGCTAACCACTGCGCTACCGAGCTGCCCTGTGTTGATTGTTACTGTACGTGTGAAAATGTCCCAAAAGTGGAACATCTCCCAACAATGCTCCGTACCTCTCTTCTTTATTGATCTGGTCTCCAAACCCGACTGTGTGCACGATGGTCAGCTTCAGCTTGACATTGCTCTCCTTCAGATCGTACGTTTGCGGGCGTAGCTGGACCTCTGCCTCATAGTGGCTGGCCTCCTCATTTTCAAACGTCGTATTGAAAAGCGTATTCATCAGCGTTGACTTGCCAATCCCCGTTTCACCTTTGTTAGAAAAAAAAGTGCAAAAATACAGTAGCAAAGACACGATGGAGAATGGGTGATGTGTCCATGCTTCAAATCAAAAACTACACCATGTTTTAGTCCACACGCTGGATTCAGACATACCTACACACAGGATGTTGAAGGAGAAGCCCTGAGCCACTGATTTGCTGACCAGCTGATCTGGAAGACTGTCGAAGCCCACATAGCCACCCAGCTCTAGGGTACGCTTTTCTTCATTCTGAGGTTTGGTGTTTGAAAACAGGCACAGCAAATATTACTTTCCGATTCATTCAAATGAGAAGTCATCATGTCCTCACACCTTTAAATATCTGTGGAGAAAACAGTGAGGATAAAACGCTCCATCTCCACACTCTGGAGCCTAAATGCTCTTCCTTGCAAATGAGGTCAACGCTCTCTTCTGATTAGTCAGACCTATAAAAAGAATCAAACCAAATTCAGCGTAATGGAGAATCACTTGAATTATGCAGCACTGATGTCACATTGGATGGATGTCCCATGTCTGTATTATAGGACTAAAGGTTACAATAACCTTTTACTAACTTTAACACTGCAGCGCCGTCACCTGTTATACGTTTTATTTTCTTGTAAGACAGCTGGAGAAAGTGTTGTACTCACTAAATGCTGTCAGGTTAGGTGTGTGCGCATAAGGCCCACACAAACCCAGGCGTATATCAAGGGGGGATATGCCCCCCCCCCCAACCTGGAAAAAAAAAACAGAAAATTGCCCCCCACACACACACACTTTATCATAATCCTTTGTTTATATCGTGTTACATAACAGAATAAAATGCATGTGAAGCAGCAGTTTTAAATCTGAATCTTTTTTCGTGTAAATGTGAAATTTTCTCTCATAAATTTGCAACTTTTTCCTTTAATTATGCCATTTTTTATTGTAAATTTGCATCTTTTATCTCATACATTTAAAACTTTTTGTAAATTTGCATCCTTTTTCTCATAAATTTGCAACTTTTTTCTTTTAAATCTGCACCTTTTTCTCATAAATTTGCAACTTTTTTCTAATGAATTTGCAACTTTGTTCTCATGCATTTAAAGCAATTTTTTGTAAGCTTGCAGTGTTTTTCTTTTAAAGGTAGACTATGTAGAAATTGCAAGTGATTACTGGCAACACCGGTGGGCAGTAATGAACCTTCATCCACTAGGCTGAAGCGAATTTGATATTTTTTTTTTTTTTTACTGATGACCCATGATGACTTCTTCAAGTCTGTCTACTCTAAGTGAACCGGTAATTGATTGGTATCATTATATTTTCTGACCTACTCTAGAAATAAATGTAATTAAGTTAAAACACAGGACTTATGACTCTGAGGTGAAAACTGGCTTAATACTCACCCTGCTGGTGTAACGTGGTATTTATCATTTTGTCAGTCCAGACACAACACTGGCAAAAATCATAAATGAATTCATAGCTCTACCTACGGGTACAAATAAAGTAACCTGAACCTGATAGCTCTGAAATATCATAAATTATCATATTTGGCATGACAGCAAATGATGCTTCTTTACACTCTAATTATAGTTTTATTAGGTATTTCTGGAATATTTGAAAGTAGAAAATAGTGCATATTCTACCTTTAAATGTGCAACCCTTTTTTTCTTGTAAATCCAACTTTTTTCTGGAGAAATTTTCAATTTTTTTCTTGTAAATTTGCAACTTTTTCTTTTTTCCCTCATGAATCTTCATAAATTCACTACGTTTTTGTCATAAATCTGCAACTTTTTTCTTATAAGCTTGAGATGTTTTTCTTCTAGATTTGCAACATTCATATAGATGCTGGTTTAATTTTTATTCTGTGTAACTGATTAAATGTCCTTTGTTCATCTAGATAATGGCTCGTTTTCATAATGTTTTTGTTTCTAAGGGTTTGAACTCTTTTCTATTACAAACACAGGAGCCCATAAACACAATCTTACAGGGCCCCGGCTAAAAATAACACCTACAGGGCCCTCTCAGTCTTTATTCTTGAGAAAATGTTCTGTTTATCATCCCCCCCAACAGTGAAATGAAACATCTGTCCATGTACAGAGAAAAAGCAGACACTGAAAATAAATCTTGACAGACCAGCCACAGTTGCCAGTTCTGCTCATTTTAAGTGTTTTTCTTTTGAAGAGACTTGTTTTAGGACACTTTTCACAAATAAACTACTCTATACAATAAGCAAAGTAACTATTGAATATGTCAGAAAACTCACTTCTCACATGGAATTTTCATCAGACTTTATTAACTGAAGAAATCAACACATATAAAGAAATCAAGACATCTAGCTGAACAAAAGAAGTGATATCAAACAGGTAAAGTATTGAACACGACAAGTAAAATGTATTGAATACTTCCTGGAGAAGCCTTTGTTTGCAATGATGGCTTCAAGATGTTTCATGAAGAAACTAATCTCCCACAGCGCTCATGTCACAGTTTGACCTGTTCTTCTAAACTGACTGTCTTGTGAACCCTGATCTTTAGTTCTTTCCATTAATATTCAGTTGAATTAGATCTGGCCATTCCAGCAAACTGATTTGTAGCTTATTTTAAGTAAAATTAACAAGAAAATTTGGCATTTTATAACAGCATAAAATTAAATTAAAAAAATAAATAAATACAAAATGCAGTTTTTAAATGATGATTTCATTTAAGGGTAAAAAGCTATCCAAGCCTACCTGACCCTATGTGATAGTCTCCTTCAGGATTTTCTGGTAGAGAGCAGAATTCATAGTTCCATCAGTTACGACAAGTCGACCAGGTCCTGAAGCAGCAAAGCCGCCCCAGACCATCATGCTACCACCACCATGTTTGACTGTTGGTATGATTCTCTTTTTATGAAATGCTGTGTTAGTTTTATGGCAGACGAAACAGGATGCACGCCTTGCAAAAAGTTCAACTTTTGTCTCATCAGTCCACAGAATATTTTCTCAAAAGTCTTGGGCATCATCAAGATGTTTTTAGCAAATGTGAGACAAGCCTTTCTGGTTTTTGTGGTCAACAGTGGTTTTCGTCTTGGAACTCTCCCGTGGATGTCACTTTTGCCCAGTCTCTTTCTTATTGTTGAATCATGGATCATGCCATGATGTGTTGCTTTTTGAGATCTTTCAGCCTAATTCACTTTGTCAGATGGGTTCTATTTAAGTGACTTCTTGATTCAACAGGTCTAGCAGTAATCAGGTCTGAGTGTGGCTACTGAACTCAGCTTTCTAAAAAGTGTGGCTAATCACAATTAATTCAGGATGTAACAAGGGGGTAATTACTTTTTCACACAGGACCAGGTACGTTTTTTCCCTTAATAACTTAAGTCATCATTTAAGAAACTGCATTTTGTATTTACACACATTATATTTAATATTAAGATCTGTTTGATGATGGCAAATACTTTTTTACAGCACTGTATATCAGAAATAATCTGTCATATAAAAAAACAGCAACAGGAGCCTTAATTTAAGATAATTTCTTCTTATTTTGATTTAATGTTTTGCAGTGGAGCCCAAGTGACAAACATGTGAAAGAGGCAACCATGTTTGAATGAAATGAATAAATATGAAACACAGGTGTGAGCAAACTATAGCAGTCATGCACTCCATCGCCCGAGGAGAAAAATGTACCGAAATCAGTACGGCTCTGAGCAACAACAATTATACTGTTTGAAATAATAAATTGAGGCAGTTAGTCCATATATAAATAGCAGTAACTCTATAGAAGGCTGGCATGCTGTTGCTGCTCTACAGATTCTCCCTGGGAGCCTGGCATCCTTCAAAAAGGCTCAACATGCGGATCGGGATGTGCCCAACGCAACAATCATCCGTTTCTCTCTCACACACATGCACAAAGAGCTCTTTATCTGGATGTTATTTCACTGGGTGGGAGGATATCCAAGCAGGGCTGGCTGCACTGGTGCCCCCAACCCACCCACCCCTTCACCGATAGACAAACACTGCATAAACTTCACCCAGACTGAGACTCCTCACTATACAACCTGTAGATGAAAGCAGAACTTTCAGGCACGAGCTCCAGGAATTATGACTTATAGTCAGGATCTGATGTTGGCGCCAGTCCACCGACCAAATGTCGCTGGAGTTTGGCTGGTGGTTGCTCAGCACCTGTCATTCCTGCTAAGCACTCTGGCAGGGGGAAGATTCTGATAGGGTGTCTCCACCTAAGACCACTGACAAACGAACAAACCCAGCATATTTACAAGTCACCAATCTATTAGAAAAGAAATGCTAATTTATTAACTTAAGAGGGAAAAAAAACACACTATTTTGTAACAATTATGCCCCAAAATCATATGTAAAAATGTGTAAATTTACAGTAAAAAGTCACAATTTCACCATAAGCAAGTAGCAAATTTATGAGAAAGGTAGCAAATTAGTTTATTTTAAGAGCTGCAATTTTATGATTAAAAAGCAGAGTCCAACTGATAAAGGATTTCTAAAACCGACGGTGCTTTAAAAATCTGATATTTCTCTATAAATGCTGATTTTACTGACTTCCATCCATCCATCTTCTACTGCTTATCGGGGGATCCGGGTCGCGGGGGCATCAGTACCGGCAGAGTAACCCAGACTTCGCCCAGTCCCATGATCCCTCCTGCAGGCGGTGAGCCCACTGGAGGGCAGACCCATGTGCCTCCTTTGGGTACACCAAGTCCTTGATGAAACATTTTTCATGGAGATCCATTGGACTGCTCTTAAGGTGCCTTCACACCAAACGTGAACGGGTGGCGCAAATCCATACAAAGTCAATGGAAAGAGGCGAGCACACGCAAAATCGCATGTTCACGTCCGAGGGATAGCAAAGTCACCTGAGTAAAAGTATCAACATTGGGGAGAAAACTAGTTTGAAAATGAGACTGCCACTCACCTGGAGACAAAAGGACCGGGAGCGCTTCAGTTGAATTGGGATGTTGGAGTTATTTACCCACGGATTCCTGCCACGGACGTGCTAACAAGGCTAGCAACGGAAACACCAATCTTGTTAAGTTTTGGAAGCAGAGACAACTTTTTCAGGTGAGCCCCCGTCGAATAATGTAAACCTCGTTATTTTGGGGATTTCCACAGCAGGTTGAACACAGCTGCAAGAAGTTATAAAAGCAACGTCACCTGTCTGCATCTCACTCAGATGCTGAATTCATGTCATGCGTTTACATCAAGTTATAATGTGTTCGTGCTGTGCAAAAAAATTGTCCAGTCGTGTTTGGTGTGAAGGCACCTTTAGTCTGGCCCATCAGCCAGGACCAGTTTGCCTTGGGAGACCCTACCAGGGGCAAGTTGCCCCCGACTACATAGCTCCTGGGATCATCTGAGCACTCAAACCCCTCCACCATAATAAGGTGGCAACCCACGGAAGGGTTTACCCACTTCCAGAATGAGAGCAGATTTCATTAATGTTTTATGTGTAGTTATTTATGAGTCCCAAGAAAAAAATTGACTATGCAGTTTAAAAAAAAACTTGTTTTATCATCATAACATAATAGAATTTTGACCTTAAATACAATAAAATGTAAAAAAATGGATAACAGTAAAATGTATTAAATATTTTAAAAGGTTTTAGATTCACAGACTATAAGTAAAAATACAACAAACTGTAAACCATCCATCCTCTACCACTTATCCAGGGTTCCGTGTCATGAGGCCAACAATCCGAGCAGAGAAGCCTGGACTTGCGGCCAGTTCACAGAGCACCAATGATCCCTCCTGCGGGTGGTGAGCCCACATGGAGGGTGGGTTCATGTAGCTCATGTGGTAAGAACACGGTTACAAAGACCCACCACCCACCCCGACCTGGCTGCAGGGCGTGGCCTCTTACCTCACACCAGGTGGGGTACACTCTCGCCTTGTTGTAACTTCTTCATGGAGGATCCACTGGACCGCTCTTGGTCTGGCCCTTCACCCAGGCCCAGCTTGTCTTGGGAAACCCTTCCAGAGGCAAGTTGCCCCCGACAACATACAGTGGGCAAAAAAGTATTTAGTCAGCCACCAATTGTGCAAGTTCTCCCACTTAAAAGATGAGAGAGGTCTCCAACTTTCATCATAGGTATACCTCAACTATGAGAGACAAAATGAGAAAAAAAAATCCAGAAAATCACATTGAAGGATTTTTAATGAATTAATTGGTAAATTCCTCGGTAAAATAAGTATTTGGTCACCTACAAACAAGCAAGATTTCTGGCTCTCACAGACCTGTAACTTCTTCTTGAAGAGGCTCCTCTGTCCTCCACTCGTTACCTGTATTAATGGCACCTGTTTGAACTCGTTATCAGTATAAAAGACACCTGTCCACAACCTCAAACAGTCAGACTCCAAACTCCACTATGGCCAAGACCAAAGAGCTGTCAAAGGACACCAGAAACAAAATTGTAGACCTACACCAGGCTGGGAAGACTGAATCTGCAATAGGTAAGCAGCTTGGTGTGAAGAAATCAACTGTGGGAGCAATTATTAGAAAATGGAAGACATACAAGACCACTGATAATCTCCCTCGATCTGGGGCTCCACGCAAGATCTCACCCCGTGGGGTCAAAATGATCACGAGAATGGTGAGCAAAAATCCCAGAACCACACGGGGGGACCTAGTGAATGACCTGCAGAGAGCTGGGACCAAAGTAACAAAGGCTACCATTAGTAACACACTACGCCGCCAGGGACTCAAATCCTGCAGTGCCAGACGTGTCCCCCTGCTTAAGCCAGTACATGTCCAGGCCCGTCTGAAGTTTGCTAGAGAGCATTTGGATGATCCAGAAGAGGATTGGGAGAATGTCACATGGTCAGATGAAACCAAAATAGAACTTTATTGTAAAAAACTCAACTTGTCGTGTTTGGAGGAGAAAGAACACCATACCTACTGTGAAACATGGGGGTGGAAACATCATGCTTTGGGGCCGTTTTTCTGCAAAGAGACCAGGACGACTGATCCATGTAAAGGAAAGAATGAATGGGGCCATGTATCATGAGATTTTGAGTGAAAACCTCCTTCCATCAGCACGGGCATTGAAGATGAAACATGGCTGGGTCTTTCAGCATGACAATGATCCCAAACACACCACCCGGGCAACGAAGGAGTGGCTTTGTAAGAAGCATTTCAAGGTCCTGGAGTGGCCTAGCCAGTCTCTAGATCTCAACCCCATAGAAAATCTTTGGAGGGAGTTGAAAGTCTGTGTTGCCCAGCGACAGCCCCAAAACATCACTGCTCTAGAGGAGATCTGCATGGGGGAATGGGCCAAAATACCAGCAACAGTGTGTGAAAACCTTGTGAAGACTTACAGAAAACGTTTGACCTCTGTCATTGTCAACAAAGGGTATATAACAAAGTACTGAGATGAACTTCTGTTATTGACCAAATACTTATTTTACCAAGGAATTTACCAATTCGTCGGCCTCCGTCGGTCTATGATGACCATGGAAGCGAATCCTAAACGTCTACTCTGCTGGAACAGCACCGCCTGTGGCTGAACAGGCCGATGCGCGAATGGCAGTCCCCGTCACACAGGTCGCACTTGCGGGTGGTCTCCGTGCTGCTGGGTCTGTGGCGGTTCTTCCTGCGGGTCCTTTTTTCATCTGCTGCTTTTCATCTGAACCAAGGAATTTACCAATTAATTCATTAAAAATCCTTCAATGTGATTTTCTGGATTTTTTTTTCTCATTTTGTCTCTCATAGTTGAGGTATACCTATGATGAAAATTGAAGACCTCTCTCATCTTTTAAGTGGGAGAACTTGCACAATTGGTGGCTGACTAAATACTTTTTTGCCCCACTGTAGCTCCTGGGATCATCAGGACACCCAAACCGCTCCGCCACGATAAGGTAGTGAAACTGTAAACTACACATTAAAAATAAAAACAAACTTGTCTTGTACAGTGTTGGATAGTAATATTGTGTATATAGTTTGGGTGTACCAACATGGCGGTGCCCTGGGTGTAGTAGGAGGTGACGCCCAGTCTTTCCGGTGGTGGCGTCATGGGAGTAGAAGAGGGCACAGCAGAAGGGGATCTCTCTCTTCGCTGTGGCCTCTCAGGCTATACGGAGTGACTCCTGTTAGTTCCTGTTCGTTGTTAATCAAACTAGTAAACTGTCACCTCGACTCCTCATTTCCGGACGTAGCAGACAGCAAAATTAGCAGATTTTTCTATACTTTTTAAAGGCCAAATGTCACGTAATTTTTTTTTCTAAATGACAACGAATTTAGATAAAATACACATAGCTTAAACCAAATATTCATACCGGAGACCATATCACCCACCTGTATTTACATAATTGCACAAAATACACCAGGTGAAGGCCCCACCTTGCTTGCTGGCTTGTGACAGCCAGTCCAGACCACGCCCATGTTTTTGACATCACCAGTTGTACCCTGGCTGCCCTGCCTATCCACATTCACACTTATCAACATTGGACAATCATGACAGAAAGTGACAGCGATTGTGAACAAATTAGTTTAGTTTTGTCTTTTTTTTTTTTGTCTTTTTTTTTGTCAGTGGTTCAGACAGTGACAGAGGCATAGAACCTTACAGGTTCGAGCCGTCCGAGACGGAATCAGATGCTTTGTCTGATGACAACAGTTCCACCGATGACCAGAGAGCAGAACCAGTGGAAAATGTCATTGAACTGGACATTAATCGCCTCCAGAATTGCGAAGCCGAAGGGAGTCTGTCCAGGGCGCCCCATAAATATTGATTTTTCGGAAGCCATTATTATTACAGTGGAGGAGAGCCGCTGCTGTCAAGAAATTGACCAGATCAATATGAAAATGGAGGCGCATACCTGTCAAGTGAGACGTTTTCGCCGTATTTTGGTGCCAAGCGTGGCACGGTGGGGGACAGCGGAGTGGTGGGGGATACTTTTCTGGGAAATGTTTTAAATGTAGTTCGTGTTGTTATTGTCAAATATTTTAAGGAAAATACGGGGAAAATGCAATTTTAGCAAAAACGGGCGTATTGCCATTTCTGTACGCCCAAAAGAAAAATATACGGGAAAAAAAATTGAGTGTGTTGAGGAGCACGTCCTGTGTGTGATCCCCCACAGCTGGTGCTGGCAGATGGCTCAGCGGGAGCTATTATCACTACAATGAGAAGTGTGGAGTCAATCATCAGTCTGATTGTCGGGGCGGGCAGATCGCTCAGCGTGAGCTATTCTCACTACAATGAGAAGTCATTAGGACAATGGTTTAACACGTTCAGCTGTGCAGCGGTTGCGGAACAGAGAGATCGCCTTACAAATACAGAATTCTGCTTTTTTTTTTTATTTTGCGCCGGACGCTGAGTTGTGTTGTTATTGTCAAATATCCATGAATCCTTAAAATATTTGACAATAACAACACGAGTTGCATTTGGGGCATTTCCCAGAGAGGTGTCCCTTGTTGCTCCGCCGTCCCTTATAGCTGCTTTTTACGGTGTTGAAGTACGGCGAAAACGTCTCACTTGACAGGTATGAAAACATTTCCCAGAGAAGTGTCCCTTATTACCCAGCTGTCCCTGATAGTCCCGTTTTAAGGTATGGGTGAAATATCCAATTTTTTCTTTCTTGTTGCTCACTTCAACCTTCCAGTCTCCATATAAACAATCAATTGAAATACCCCAAGCATCAAACTAGGGTACAATCGATTTCGTCACTTCCGCCTTCTTCCCCAGGCGATTCCAGGGGCCGTGTCAGGCCAAGCGCGGCAGTTTTAAATTAACGAATATTCCGTTGTTACTGAAGCATATGCACCAAGACCCGAACGGATCGGTTCTCTTTTATATCTAGTTTCAAGATATTTAAAGTACCCTGTTACATGACATTTGGCCTTTAAAACTGTTAATTATTGGCCGAAAACGATATTTTTGCCAATATCAATAGATTGGCAATTGGCTAATATCGGTTGAAAATATCTTTCTGATATACTGGTTGGGCTCCAATAAAATTTAGTAATTTAAAGGTTTAGAAAGCCTGGGATCAGTCCACCAAGGTCTCCGCCTTTGACCGCCACCTGATCCACATAGCACCAGATCCCCATGATCCCTCCTGCAAGTGATGAGCCCACTGGAGGGCGGACCCATGTAACTCCTTTGGGCTGAGCCCGGCCGGGTCCCATGGGTGGAAACCCGGCCACCAGACAGCTAGCCATTGAGCCCCTCCCCCAGGCCCAGCTCCAGGGTGGGGCCCCGGTAACCCCATACCGGGCGGGGTACACTGAATCCTTGATCTAGTATTTATCATGAGAGTCTGTTGGATCGCTGTTAGTCTTGCCCTTCACCCAGGACCAGTTTGTCTTGGGTGACCCTATCAGTGGCAAATTGCCCCGGACAACATAGCTCCTGGGATCACTGGGGCACGCAAACCCCCCACCACGATAAGGTGACGACGCCTCCCACTTGAGGTGTTTTGGACACGCCCCACTGGGAGGAGACCCTGGGGCAGACCCAGGACTCGCTGGAGAGACTATGTCTCCCAGCTGGTCTGGGAACGCCTTGGTATCCTCTCTGAAGAGCTGGAGCAGGTGGCTGGGGAGAGAGAAGTCTGGGCTTCTCTGCTTGAACTGCTGCCTCCACGACACGGACCTCCGGAAAAGTGGTAGAAGATGGATGGATGGAATTTAAAGGTTAAAAAAAAGTTGGAAATTTAGTGGGGGGGGTAAAAAAAAAGTCAAAATGTCACAAAAATAAAGTCACAAATTTGCCAGAAAAAAGTTAAAACTTTAACAAAAATTAACAAGCAAAGCAATCAGTAACATGAATGCAAAGAAGATGCAAGTTTAAACTGGAGAATCATGCTAGCTGCTAATGTCGACAGGCCAGTTTCTTGCTCCAAAAATGTTACAAAATTTTACTGAAAAAGAAAGGCTGAACCTTGATTCCATCTATTAATTAATTGTGGCTCCACAGACTGAGGGGGAAAAAAATGCTCAAAATGACTCTGTCCACACTGGGAATTTTCTCGTCTCCTTTTTAGCGACACTGCCGAGCGGCTGACTCCGCACACGCAGCCGCCACGGCGACTCGTGAGCAGGGAAGCTAATGTCAAGGCTCGGGCAACTGGAGCGGCGAAGCCGCCGCCAACAGCCTGCTTTCTACCGCCAAGTCCAGCTCGTCTCCATCACGCTGGGTCCGGTCCCCCTCGCGGCATCGTCTGAAGCGGTCCTTCCGTGCACGCCGTTAACGCAGCATCCGCGTGCAACAACCTGTCAGGGGCGCTGACAAAGGTCAGCCGCGCGCGACGCTTCCCGATGCTGAACGCGCGTGGACGGACGCCGAGCTCCTCCGGTTCTCCACAGACCCTGGAAGGAGTCCAGTCCAGATTTATTCTGCTTGCATACATAACCAGCCTTCTCAGGACCGCAGTGTTACGCACACACACGCGCGCGCATCACGGGACACCTAGCTCGCGTGCAGCCGAGTGTCACGCGCTCGCCACTTAAATGCACCCCCCTTCGCCCACTGTGGGGACTCTAAAAATGACAGATGTTGTAACCGTCGTCACACTTACCGCGAACGCATCTACCTCACCGTTCGCCATCGTTCTGCTGCTGCGAGCAGGAGTGATGATGATGATGATGATGAGGGGCGATCAGCAGGACCGCAGATCCGCAGTGTTGCCAGATACTGCAAGGCTAACAAAGTGACTTTGTCCGTGAAATTAAGCTCTTCAAGTCACTCTCTTTAAAAGAAAACGATAGCTTGGGCAAAACAGTTTCACTTTGTTTTCTTCCTCTTAAATGAAGAATAAAAAACTCAATAACTACATATGTCCAGCAAAAAAAAAAAAAAAAAAAAAAAATTAAAGTACAATATGCAAATGAATGAATGAATGAATGAATTTATTTCGGATAGTACATTACAGGTTAAAAGAAACTGTATAATATAACAACAAGGTCAAATTAGACAAAGACTCCTTCTACTATACAATTCCACGTGAGTTATCCGAAATGGGTGATGGTGATTAAATGAATACATTTAATAAATGAGATAAGAGAAAATCAGAAGGAGTTGTACCATGTCTTTGTGGATCTAGAGAAAGCATGAGATAGGGTGCCAAGTCAGGAGTGGCAGAGAAGTATGTGAAGGTGGTGCAGGATATGTATGACGGCAGTGAGACAGTGGCGAGGTGTGCTGTAGGAGTGACGGATGGATTCAAGAAGGGGGTGGGATTACATGAGGGATCAGCTCTGCGCTCATTCTTGTTTGCCATGGTGATGGACAGGCTGACAGACGAGGTCAGGCAGGAGTCTCCGTGGACCACAGAGGGCACTGAGAGTAGGGACCAGGTGGAAGACAATCTGGAGAGGTGGAGGTATACACAAGAGAGAAGGGGAATGAAAATCAGTTGAAGAAGGACTACAGGAGTATGAATGAGAACAACAGTGAAGATGCTCAGAGTAGAGGTAGTGAAGGTGGATGAGATTCACTACCTGGGTCAACAATCCAAAGCAATGGCCAGTGCACAAGAGTGGTGAAGAAGAAAGGGCAGGCAGGGTGGAGTGGGTGGAGACGAGTGTCAAGGATGATTTGTGACAGAAGGATAGCAGCTAGAGCGAAAGGAAAGGTTTATAAGACAGTAGTAAGACAGCTATGATGTATGGTCTGGAGACAGTGGCACTGTCAAAAAGACAAGAGGCAGAGTTCAAAATGATGAGATTCTTACTGGGACTGACTAGCAGGAACTTGATTAGAATATATCAGAGGGACAGCTCAGGTTGAGCAGTTTGGAGACAAAGTAAGAGAGGTAAAGCTGAGGTGGTTCGGACATGTGAAGAGGGATAGTGGATATATTGGACAAAGGATGTTGAACATGGAGCTGCTAAAGAGGAGGAAGAGCGATTCACAGAGAAGATTCATGAAGGAGGAGATGGAGAGGGTCGGTGTTACAAAAGAGGATGCCAGGGATAGGATGAGATGGAGGCACATGATTTGGTGACCCCTGAAGGGAGCAGTTGGAAAAATATTATTGATGGAATAACTTTTTTTTTACCAATGAAAAAAACGTGCATGTAGGGCTACAGTAAATGCAACAAAACTGCAACAGTATGACAAGTAAACACACAATTTTATTGATGGGATGAGCAAGCAAAACAAAAAAGAAAAACCCTGAGTGAATGTTGGAGAAATTAGATGTTTGTGTCTGTGAGAGAAGAAGCCCAAATAAGCCACCATCTGTTTTAGAATAACCTCAAAAACACAATAGGCTGAGTACACAGGTACGTACAACTTTCTAAAAAAAGGAACAGAATCACGGGGAATAAGCACACCTGGCAACTAAGCTTGTAGCGTCCCACTGAGATGAGCGACTTATCGATGACGTAATAATGATGCCAGAGGACGGCATTTGCTGGTTTTTCTTGTTGATTTGTGAATTTAATCATGTAAAACTGTTTTTCTTGTAAACTTGCATTTTTTCCCCTCAAAATTTGTCATCTCATAAATTTTTAAAAATTTATGAAAATACAGGCTCCTGCCCCAAGTGGAGGAGTTTAAGTATCTTGGGGTCTTGTTCACGAGTGAGGGGAAAATGGAGCGAGAGATCGACAGACGGATTGGAGCAGCATCTGCAGTGATGCGGACGTTGTACCGGTCTGTTGTGGTGAAGAGGGAGCTTAGTTCTAAGGCAAAGCTGTCGATTTACCAGTCAATCTACGTTCCTACTCTCACCTATGGTCACGAGCTTTGGGTAATGACCGAAAGAACGAGATCGCGGATACAAGCGGCTGAAATGAGCTTTCTCCGTAGGATTGCTGGACTCACCCTCAGAGATAGGGTGAGGAGCTCAGTCATCCGGGAGAGGCTCAGAGTAGAACCGCTGCTCCTCCACATTGAAAGGAGTCAGTTGAGGTGGTATGGGCATCTGATTAGGATGCCTCCTGGACGCCTCCCACTTGAGGTGTTTCAGGCACGTCCCACTGGGAGGAGACCCCGGGGCAGACCCAGGACTCGGTGGAGAGACTATGTCTCCCAGCTAGTCTGGGAACGCCTTGGTATCCCCTCTGAAGAGCTGGAGCAGGTGGCTGGGGAGAGGGAAGCCTGGGCTTCTCTGCTTGAACTGCTGCCTCCGCGACCCGGACCTCCGGAAAAGCGGTAGAAGATGGATGGATGGATGGATGGATGAAAATAAAAAAAAAAAATCTCATAAATTTTTGACTTCTTAAAAATGGACTTTGCCTCCCTCATTAATGTTTGACCCTTTCAAGTAAATTTGACTTTTTTCCATCATAAAAGTGCAATATTTTGTTTTAAACTCGCATTTTTTCCCCTCCAAAAGTCACAATACACTCTCAAATTTGTTTAAAAGTTAAAACGTTTACTAAAAGTCTATTACAGAGGAGTCACTGGGGACGTGCAAATGAGACCCAGGTGGCTCTGGAACCTCAGGTTGAAGATCCCTGTCAACCAACTTCACATGAACTAACTACTAACTAACTAACCTGCACTTATATAGCGCTTTTCTAGTCACAAAGACCACTCAAAGCGCTTTCATTAATACTAACCCTCTATTCTAAGGGCCTATAGGAAACAGATATCTAGGGACAATTTAGAACAGCCAATTAACCTAACATGCATGTTTTTGGCATGTGGGAGGAAACCGGAGAAATCCCGGAGTAAACCCACGCAACACGGGGAGAACATGCAAACTCCACACAGATCACTGTTGGTCGGGGGCTGGGATCGAACCCACGATCCCACGATCCCCACAATCCCCCGGCCAAGGGTAAACTGTGCTGCCGCAGTGCTAACCACTGCGCCACCGTGCAGCCATGAAGGTTTTAATATTTTCAGAGTCCCTGCTCTGAAGGAGGGGCTGAAAAGGTTCCTGTGCGGCGTGGCATGAAAAAATAAAAACAGCGATGCTGTGGTTTTAAGTGAAGCTTTATTATATCATCCAGCCGTCACGAGCTCCGCTCCCGGCGCCGTGCATGCGCACCGGGAGCGAGCCCACGGCTCTCAGAGAAGGAGGACACAAAGTCTGTGTCCAGCAGCAGCAGTTGCAGGATCAGAATGAGAGTGAGAGAGTTTGCATTACAGAGTTGCAGCATATATACTGGACTACAACAATACATCAAAGGACATACCCCAGCAGCTGGTATGATCAAAGAGATAACAGAACAGGCATAAGACATTTGCATTGGAGAGACATATTGATCTCAGTCCCTAGGTCACAGTGAGGACAGGACGCATGAGCACAATGCATGAAAGGCAACATTAACATCACAGAAGTGAGCCAGACGAAACGAGTCTGCCTGTAGACATTAATACACATTTCACTGTTCTGTTATTTGCTCTAGCCGAGCGCTGTGTTTGACCAGTCTGTTTGTGGGGGTTACACCAAAGCACATCTACATATTGATCTCAGCCTCTAGGTCACAGTAAGGACAGAACGCATGAACACTATACATGAATGGCACATTACATCACGATACATGCATGGCACATTACATCTCAGTAGTGCAGCGGGAAAAACCTAGAGAAAAGAGCTGAGTGTCCTGTGTGTTGTGGGGGGGTTGAATCAACCCGCCACACGCTCCCCCCCAGAGGGCACGGCAGGGGGCCGAGACCTTGATAATCCATCTATGGGAGAGAGCTGTGGGAGAAGCTCGCTGCAGGCGGAGGGGGAGGGAGGGGAGGGGTAGTAAGTGCCGGCAGGGGGGGTGAAATCGTCCGAGCCGCGCAAAAATTGCTTGCTGCTCCGCGACGTCGAGGGGCTGTCCCGTTGCGTGTGCGGAGATCACAAGAAGAAAAATTTGTCTCTGACTCCTCTCGTGGACATGAAGAAAAGCAGGAGCAGCTGTAAGAAAAAAAAAAAAAGAAACAAAAGCAGAGGGACTGGCGTGTTGGCTTTAGGTGCAGGAGCAACCCCAAAGCCCCCCGGGAACAGCTGACGGCTGAAATCCCTTTGTGCCGTGGCTGAGACCATTAGAAAATCCAGTGGCGAGCCGCGTGCTTGCTTCAGGTGAACGGGCAGCCCTGAAGGTTCCGAGGGTGGCGATCGGCCATATTTCTCGGGCATCTGCAGCGGCGGAGGACGATGGCGGTCTCTGTAGCCTTTATTGCCCCGTGCGTGGTGTGCCGTCCTCGTAACTCCCCGGTGCGCGCGCGGGGGTTCCGTGCTTGGTTGGGCCGCTGGAGTGGCGAGTCAGGGTGCAGAATCTTGGCGGAGATCGGCGCAGACGGCGCCGATAAAATCCAGGTTGAGCTGTGGCTGCAGATTGGCCATGGTGCGTTGGAGCAGTGAGAGGAAATAGACGATCTTTTGTCCCTCAGGCTTGTGCAGATGCGTTGGAGCGGTGGGAGGGAATAGACGATCTTTGTTCCTCAGGCTCGGGTAGATGAGTAGGCTCGCTGAGAGGGAAGGGTAGCGGTGAGAGGGAGAAAACATTCTGTGCCCCTCGGCTGGTCCAGCGTGGACGTCCCGATCTCAGGCGAGGGTCGCGCCATGACGTTTTCTGCAGTTTTCCCGGTCGTGGGTGATGTCCGGAGAACAGCTCGTTTGCGTCAGGCTGCTGTGTTCGCTGGCAGCGTGTTCTTTTCTGCCTTCCCGTCATGGTGCGTTGGGGCGGCGAGAGGGAGGAGACGTCTTGTGTCCCTCGGCCGGTTCAGCGTGGATGTCCAGACCGGAAGGCTGCGTCGCACAAAGTGTGTGCGTCTCAGGGTCACCAGTGCGGCGTGGCATGAAAAAATATAAACAGCGATGCTGTGGTTTTAAGTGAAGCTTTATTATATCATCCAGCCGTCACGAGCTCCGCTCCCGGCGCCGTGCATGCGCACCGGGAGCGAGCCCACGGCTCTCAGAGAAGGAGGACACAAAGTCTGTGTCCAGCAGCAGCAGTTGCAGGATCAGAATGAGAGTGAGAGAGTTTGCATTACAGAGTTGCAGCATATATACTGGACTACAACAATACATCAAAGGACATACCCCAGCAGCTGGTATGATCAAAGAGATAACAGAACAGGCATAAGACATTTGCATTTGAGAGACATATTGATCTCAGTCCCTAGGTCACAGTGAGGACAGGACGCATGAGCACAATGCATGAAAGGCAACATTAACATCACAGAAGTGAGCCAGACGAAACGAGTCTGCCTGTAGACATTAATACACATTTCACTGTTCTGTTATTTGCTCTAGCCGAGCGCTGTGTTTGACCAGTCTGTTTGTGGGGGTTACACCAAAGCACATCTACATATTGATCTCAGCCTCTAGGTCACAGTAAGGACAGAACGCATGAACACTACACATGAATGGCACATTACATCACAATACATGCATGGCACATTACATCTCAGTAGTGCAGTGGGAAAAACCTAGAGAAAATAGCTGAGTGTCCTGTGTGCTGTGGGGGGGTTGAATCAACCCGCCACACCTGGAAATATATTTTAGGAAACTAAAACTGCCTCTGGTTGTTTGGTGGGAATGTGCTTTAAAGAACAATGACTGGAACCCAAAAGGTCCCTGTGGTGAACTGGTCTGAGATACAGCTCTCCTCATCATGTCAGTCGCTCTCGTGCTTATAGTCAGGCAGATAAGGGCCAATTTTCATAAGAATCGTTCACTTCTGGATAGAAGCATGAAATTTGGCACAAATGTAGCCCAATAAGTCCTGTTTCATATAAAATTAAGACCCACTTCGGATCTGGCTTGGTACTTGCATTATTCAAGATGGCGTCCAAATATGGCCGCCAAAAAACACGTTTTTACTTATAACTAGAAAATGTGAGCTTTTAGGGCATAATAATGTATTGTTGACTAATATAAATGTGTACATTCCGCACATTTTGAGCCCAACATCAAGTCTGTATGACAAACGGTTCTTGAGATATGGCTTATTCAATTAATCACAATAATGCAACTTCTTATGTTCATTTCAGGTACAGCAGTGGGAGTGTCAGTATTGAGATACAGGGATGTCCAGATTGCTTTTTTTTTCAGGCCTAACTACGATTTCTTTTTTTTTTTTCCCCAGGTATCCCAAGTTGTTATTGTAGTGCTGTAGAAGTGGTGGTGGTGAAACCAATTAATCTAACGTAGCATACCAGGAACCGAGACAACATGGATTCACGAGAAGACAGTGCCTGCTTAAGTTCTGGAAGTGACAGTCAAGTGAATGTGATGGATTTTACAAAATGTATCATTTGCCAGTTGGAAACTGTAGAGAAGCTAATCTGTCCTGCCAAAAGCACAAGAGCATCATATGGCTCAGGCTATGAAACTTTTGCTGAAAACATGAAATTTACTGAGGCTGGTGAAGTTCCAGTAACGATTTGAAACTTTTGAATGATGGGCAAGGGATTGCAGAGACTCTGAAGTCTAAGGAAGCCTTATGGCACAAATCTTGTTTCAACAAGTTCAGCAATTTAAAACTAGAGAGGGTTTTGAAAAGAAAGAGCTCAGAGTGCAGATAGCCCTGTGAAAACTCGTTCCAAAGTCACCTTTAGTAGTGGCAGTGACACTTGCTTCTTCTGTGAAAATGGGGGTGGTAAAATGCATAGGGCACGGACCATGGAAGTCCATGAAAATGTTAAATGGTGTGCAACAGAAATAAATGATACCAAGCTTCTTGCTAAACTTGCTGGTACAGACCTGCATGCACTTGATGCAATGTGATGATGAGGACAATGATAAGGACAGTTGACACAGATGTTGTTGTTCTAGCTGTTACATATGTAAATCAGCTGGACACTGACCTGTGGCTGGCGTTTGGTGTGGGAAAACATTTCACCTACATATCAGCAAACAGCTTGGCGGGTAGCCTTGGTCCTGACAAGTGCAAAGCCCTTCCCTTCTTCCATGCTTTCAGTGGCTCAGACACTACTTCCTCGTTTGCTGGCAGGGGCAAGAAGACTGCATTTGATGCTTGGGAAGTTTTTCCTGAAGTGACACCTGTATTCAGGAAACTGAGCTTCACTCCTGAAGTTATAACAGCAGAGGATGAAGCTGTTCTTGAACGGTACACGGTAATAATGTACAGTCGTACCTGCCCACTGTATCAGGTAAACAAAGCTCGTCAGACCCTTTTTGCACAAGGAACGCAGTCACTTGAAAATATTCCTCCAACAAAGGCAGCATTAACAGAACATATCAAAAGAGCTGCTTATCAAGGTGGCTATGTGTGGGGTCAAGCACTGGATCCAGTGCAAAATCTACCAAGTCCTACACATTGGGGATGGACTGAAGCAAGGGAAGGCTTCGTCCCAAAGTGGACCACTCTCCCTGAAGCTTCCAAAGTATGTCAAGAGCTTGTGCACTGTGGTTGCAAGAAAGCTTGTAGGGGCTTGTGCAAGTGCAGCAGGGCAAATTTAAGCTGCACTTCTCTGTGTTATTGTGGTGGTGCATGTCACCAGGCAGAAGGTTAGCGGAGGTCTTCTCGATCACTTCACTCTGTTGATGCATGGGTTGTAATGAGGTTACACTCGATTACATAATATTTGGCATATCACTGACTGCGTTTTGTATTTTTAACTTTCTTGGGGTTTCTCATTATGCTATTATTGATCTTCAAATGTGATTCGAATGAACATATACCATAAATGTTCAATTACTATTGTTCAGCATTTGTATCTCTGTAACTTTTGATATGATTAAGATCATACAGTTTGTGGCAATTTTCAAAATATTATATCTCAAGAACCGTTTGTCATACAGACTTGATTTTGGGCTCAAAATGTGCGGAATGTACACATTTATATTAGTCAACACTACATTATTATGCCCTAAAAGCTCACATTTTCCAGTTATAAGCAAAAACGTGTTTTTTGGCGGCCATATTTGGACGCCATCTTGAATAATGCAAGTACCAAGCCAGATCCGAAGTGGGTCTTAATCTTATATGAAAGAGGACTTATTGGACTACATTTATGCCAAATTTCATGCCTCTATCCAGAAGTGAACAATTGTTTCACCTATCTGCCTGACTATTAACGTTTAAGCAATTTTCTTCTGCGCCACACATCAAAGGAGTATTTAAGACTTTCCTCTTTAAACGGATGCTCATTTATCCAGTGATCTGGTCAGTTTCTTAAAAACATTAAAAGCTCATCTGAAAATATTTTCCGCTCCTCTGCTGCAAATGTGCATCTTTATGCAAAAACAATGAACAAAATGGAACTGCTAAAAGGAAAACATCCACACCCATTTAAATATCGGCAGTCTTTATTTCAACAAGACAAAAATGTTTAATATACTTTTTTTTTCCTCTTACACTTTAACATCTATCTCATCTTGTTTTTCCATAACATTTAGGAGATACTCTTGACATGTAAAAATCTCACGTACTTGTAAGGCCTCTTTTAGAGACGTCTACAAATGGCTGTTCTGTATTTACACTTTTCTTCTCACTCGCTTCAGCTCTCTTCTCGGAGTCCTTTCTGCTCCCGTGGGCCAGAGGCAGCAACAACACAGAGAGGTTCCGACACGTGTCCGACTTTAAAGACACGCCACTGAAGACGCTGCGACTCAAACGAACATCCTCCAGCAGCTGGAAAATGTCGCTGCCCTGGCCTGCAAGCACAGACATTTTTTTTTTTTTTTTTTTAAAAACCAGGGTCACCAAAAACCGTTTCCTCCGACTCACAGGAAGTCGTAATTTCTTCACACATGCACAAGCCCTCGTAGAAATGTGATGGGGAATCCTGCAGTAATGCCAACTGTCGCTGCTGGAGTGCAGCTTTGTGAGTTTACATTAAGGCTTTGGGTTGCATAGAGGTTTCATCAAATCCTTCAAAGTCAGATTCTTAACATGACGTCTGCTGAGCCGCTCGTCGGAAACAAACTTGATGACCTGAACATGATGTTATCTAAACTTACAATCAACCTGTCAATTCCAAAACCAGATAATTATCAAAACAGTTGGCTGTTGTTCATTTATAGCCTCTAAATCTGATCAGCTTAATAAATTACTTAAGAACTTAATTTCTTTATCCTAACCTGTGCACATAAAACCACCCCACATGCTCGACTGTGAATGACCTTTCAGTTCCCTACCAAGAGGTTTGCGGCAACGTCAAAATGCCACTCTATAAAAAGCTGCACGAGGCAGCATCGTCTTTTTTTTATTTATTTAGAGATGAAATGGTCAGGAAATGCATCTTACAGACCTGATTATCTTCCTTCGTGCTTTTCTGCAGGTAACAACGTTCTCAAACACCTGTGAGGAAATCTGAGCTGATAGATCAGAAATCATTAACATCTACATTCCTCTTTAATCTCAAGATTCTAGTAATGTACCACAAGTAAAATCAGGCACCTTGCATTAATTTTGGCAGTCGCGACAAAACTTTACATTCCACCTCAAGTTGAAATGAAAATGACAAGTGCAGGTAGATTCATCAGGACGAGTCCATATATACTGACACAGGCCATGACGAGGTACACGTGTGTTCTGGAAGAGGGGAAGTGAGCTGAAAAATAAAAATAACTGAAAGTGCCCCCATTATCTGTGCACACTGTCCTCTTCCACTGCTTAAAACTATTAAAATTCACTGTAGTACCTAATATAATCTTCATACAAAAAAGCTAAAAATCTCAACTTGTTTCCTCAACATAAAACCCTGTATTAGAAGAATCTTTTCTTGATTTCATTTGTTCCAAACGCCGCCTTTCCTTCTTCACTCTAAAACTGAACATACACACTGACGCCGTCTCTTTCTAAACAAGTAAGACTGTATAGAGTCAAATCCTCTGTTCTGAGCTGAGCTTACAGTACCAAAAATGGCATTTAGGACTTGTCAGCTTTTTCCTGTTTTCTGAAGGGGGCTGCCACGTATCCAACTCTATCCTCGACATTGTTAGATTGCATTGACAAAGCGTATGCATGAGGTATGGACTGACTACTGAACTAAGCCGAAGAATTTAAATTGAATGATGAGGAAGATTAGACGTTAGGCTAGGCTGCGATAATGCACGTAGCAGACATACATTTAAGCACGTTTGGGCTTTGCGGAGCGCCCCCTAGTGATTCCATCTCCAGGTCAAACACAAGCACCTGCGCTGCGACATCTCCTGCTGTTATTTATTTCAAAAGCAGGCTGAACAGGAAGCCTTAAACTGCCTCAGTCTTTCTTGGATTGGCTAACGACTGCAAACAAAGAGAACTGCACGCGGACGCACACATTCAGAGCATGCGCCTTTACGATGTAACCGTTCACATTCATAACGGCATCATGGGGTTTGCATTTCCATTATTCACTAATCCAAAAAACACCAGGCAGAACAGAAGACGTGTACACACAGGAGCTCAGTGTTCGACCCTTCTAAACCGGTAAGAGATTTCAGATGGTTATCACCGGAGAAGGCACAATATTCAGACATAAGATTAAAATTGCCAAAAAGACAATTACATAGTGTTCGTAATGCGGCAAGCAAGAACTGTAACGTAGCCCAAAGAGAACCATCGGAGAAAAGGCTTCATCAGGGGAAACACTGGACTTCTTGGGAAGAAGAAGAAGAAAAAACACACTGCTGTACACTGATGTCTTTAAAAACATATGAATGAATCGTTAATAGTGAGGTTATTGTAATATTAAGTTTCTTCTCCCCCGAATGGTGGACAGTCCAAGGTCCTGAAAGCAGTCTGTTTTTTGTAAGTCTCTGACAGTTTTCCCCTTTGCGCCGTTATTCCTTGTTGTTCTCTTTCCCCATTCAGCCACTTTTATCTCAGTTGGGGAGCGAGCAGAGCAAGGGCCAGCCCGCAGAGCGCCACTGCCACACTTCCTTGTGAGGCAACCCCCACTGACTCTGGATCCCTGTGCACCGGATCAACCCGTGGTTTGCTGATGTCTGGTGGAGTCGAGAAGTAGATGTCCTGGTCTGACTCACAGTCGGCCGAGTTGCACCCGCTGCCGCTCTCTTCCCCGCTACCAGTTTCATCTGTGGAAACGAAACAAGTCGACAGTCAAGAGGCGTGCGGACAGGAAACTGAGATGTAGAAGTGATCGTGAAGCAGCCTTACCATTCTCAACAGAAATGTCATGGCCACTGTGGGCCGCTTTGAGCCGGTTCGTCATTTCCTTCAAAACAGCAATTTGACTGCGAATCACAATGTCTGGTTTTGTTATGTCCACGTCCACATCTGGGTTTGATACCTGATTAGCCAGTCCGTTGCCAATGACCACTGACTCGTACCTACATAGAGAGAGTATTCAACTCAGGTTATTTTATATTAAGTGAAATTTATTACATTTATGCATCCATCTGTAATTTTACCTGCTTTTTGCGGTTCCATTCCAGCACTCATCTCCGGGTGCGATCCTCTCACCTGCACACACAGTCTCTGGTAATGTGGACCAGAACTTCTTTGCGCGTTTCAGCTTCTTCTTTATATCAATTGTCTACATATAATGCAAATATGCACACAGCACAGATCAGACACCATTACTGCAGATCACTTAGGCTACGATCACACTGCAGGTCTTAATGCTCAATTCTGATTTTTTTGCTGAGATCTGACTTTTTTGTGTGGGCGTTCACATTATAACTTAAATGCGACCCCCATCAGACTCCAGTGTGAACGGTCTACAGCTATGAAGTGACCCGCATGTGCAGAAGAAAACGTCACGTCAGCACAGCGTTGTGTTTACGGAAGTAGATATGAGCCCCGACCGACGGGGACAGAACTTCTTCACCTTGATGCAGCGCAGCAAAATAAAATGTTAAAATCATTCAGAAATGATTATGCACAAAATAAGACCAGCTTCATTCCTCTACATGCCAGATGACCACTGTGATCAGCTCTGCTTTAACAGAACTGATCCATTAAACAGCTCTACTGAAAACGAGACCCCGTGTCTCAATAGGATTACCTGTATCAATAAGGTTAATAATAAATAATCCTAGCGATTAAAATAGGGCTCTCGCCCTATGCTGACGTTGTCAGTGGCTCGTACCAGCGGTCCTGCACAGGAAGGGGAAGCTGCCACAGACTCCCCTCTCCTGTGTCCCCCTATCTGGCCATTCCGCTCCACAGTCATGGCAGTATTAACTTTACATGTTAGATATTACAGCGGCCAGGACTCACTGTGTGCTGCTTACAGGAGAAAAAGGAATTTTCAGTGTCCAATAAATGTGCTGTTTTGTTTTTTTTTGTATTTTTTAATGTGCCGTTACTGTGCGCCTGCTTGTCTGACGGTTTCAGCCCCCCCACCACCCGAAATTTGGACGTTATTGTGCAGTCAGAGCTGACAAAATTACAATCCAGTGATAAAGGGAAGAAGATTGATTAAAAAGAGAACACAAATCAGCTGTGTCTGCCATGCTGGCTGCATCCTGCACTGTAGAATTGTAGCGTCTGTCTCACTTAAATGAGGAAAAAGTCGGATGAAATACACCATGACCGTTCAGACTGAGGTCGCTTTGGAAAATATCAGATACGTATCCGAATTAGGACCACATATGAAAGTGGCCTGGATCTGGTGTTGGGGGGGGGGGGGGGGGGGAATCAGAACTGGGCATTAAAACCTGAAGTGTGACCGTAGCCTTAATCACATTTTATCATTAGTGTTTTTCTTACCAGTCGTTCTAGGCTGGTCCCTGCAGCAGTCGTGGGTTGTGCGTCAGGACTGTAAGGGCGGAAGCGGCCAGGGAAGGCTGATTCTTTCACAGATCGTTTATTACGTCCGATAATCTGCTTGGGTGTCCCGCATCCTTGGAAAACCTGTATAACGAGTATAGGCAGACCTGAGTGGATTGTTTTTCATTTTAAATTGGCCTGTCATAGAGGCTGAACTGATACCAACTTTTTGTGACACTTGCATGCTGTTCTCCTGCATGTTCATGATGGCGTCAGAAATCTTCACATCGATGGGCTCTACGACGGACTCAAAATTAAACGGTCCTTCAAGCCTGCCTACTAGACCAAGCATGGCATCTGAAAACAGGATAGAAGGAATTTAAACCCAAAACATGAGAAAACCAAGCCCCGAACTGGTCAGGTTAAATCATGGGTTCCTTTTAAATAAATTAACCTAGGGACTTCCGGGAAGATGGCGGAGAGGCATAACGCTTAAACAGAGAGCTCTCCCTAGTCGGATTAAAAATCTTTGGTAAATGGCCAACTCGACATAAATAGGTCAATAAACCAAGGGATGAAAACACGAAGAAGCCAGGCACACGGACAAAAGCAGGGTAAGACTAAAGAATCCCTCTTCAACAACACTGGAGAAATCGCTAAACACGAGGCCCAAAAAAACGAGGTGACTACAACAGAGAAAATGGAGGACGCCAACCTCGATGTTATGAACACTGGCTTCGCCAATATAAGTAAGGACATAAAAGACTTCAAGCGACAACTCCAACAGGATTTAACGGCTCTTAAGGAAGAGCTGAAAAAAGAAATGAAGGAGGAAATTATGGGTCTCTGAAAAGAAATGGACCGCAAGCTAGCAGAAAACATGGAGGAGCTGCGCAATCAACGGGCATGTATGGCAGAAGCACAGGCTCGAATATCAGAGCTGGAAGACAGGAAGACCGAGGCAAGCGAGCTGCTACAAACCCTGACGGCACAAACACAGAGGATGCAGGAAAAAATAACAGACCTGGAGAGCAGGTCCAGGCGGAGCAATATACGCATCTTTGGGATTCCGGAGGGCACTGAAGGCAACTCGATGACGAAATTCATAGATCAATTCTTAAAAAAAGAGCTTGAGCTGCCCAATGAAACAGACCTGCAGATCCAACAAGCACACAGAGCCTTGGCACAGAACCCAAACTCAAACTCTACACCCAGGTCAGTTGTGGTAAACTTTTTAAAATACGACGTAAAAGAAAGAATCCTGACATAAGCATGGAAAAAAAAGATACGAGTTGGCGACAAACAGATATTCTTTGACCATGATTACCCGAAAGAAATTGTGCAGCAGCGAAAGAAATATGCCAACATTAAAAAAATGCTGAAAGAGAAAAAAATTAGATTCCAAACGCCGCTAACAAAGATGAGGATTCATTGGGAGGACGGCATGAAAACCTACAACACAGCCAGAGAGGCAGCGCGGGACATGACGGAGCGAGGCTTTGTGGTGAGCGTACCCGAGGAAGGAGCTGGAGCAGCGGCCGCACGGAGCACACCGAGACAGCCGGAATGGAGGCGAGTGAACGGCAGAGGGCGGGAGACGGACGTGGCGCACCGAGCCCAAGAAAAACTGCAAGGCTTTCAACGGAAAGCCTAGATTATAACAAAGATTAAGAAGAGCACAGAAGAAATGAAGGCCAAGAAGACAAGGTAAAAGAGAAACAAATGGCTAGGAGAGGTTAAAGTGATTTTTGTTGGACATTTCTAGACTAATGACTCTTGGATAGTAACTACAGGTCTAGGGAGGGTACCTCACTCGGTGAGGACATTCCCTCCACCCTCCAACAGGGACCAGTGAGCAGAAGAAAAGCCCAAAGTACAGAGGTCGAGGTTCTTTAATGTGTTTTTGTACATATATGTGTTAGTTTTGTTGTTAAAGGGGCTAGGAGCACAAGTTAAAAAAATGGAAAAACATGAATATGGTTAAAAATCTTAAGATAATGACATTAAACGTGAATGGTCTGAACTCACCTGTTAAAAGGGAAAGAATAATAAGAAAATTCAAGAAGGAAAAAGCCCAAAATTATATTTATGCAAGAGACACATTTGAACAAGACAGAACATGAGAAACTAAAGAGATTTGGCTATAAGAACTCCTACTACAGTTCATTTAAGGGAGGAACTAAAAGGGGGGTTATGATACTAATTTCAAATAAAATACAATTTGAATGTGAACAAGAAATCCAGGATAAAGAAGGCAGATATGTAATAGTAAAGGGAAGAATAGATGGTATGCAGATCACATTAGTGAACATCTGTGCTCCACCAGAAAGTGACAAGGGTTTTTTTCAACATCTGTTTGATCTCATAGCAACACACAGTGAAGGAGTCCTAATTTGTGGAGGAGACCTAAATGCTGTCATGGATCATGAAGTTGACACAACAAGTGTTAAGAAGACAAAAAATCATGGAACAAAGTTCATAAGAACCTCACTGGCAGAAATGGGTATGGTAGACATATGGAGGGACCTGCACCCACTTGAACAAGACTATACACATTATTCAGCAGTCCATAAAGTACACTCTAGAATAGATTACTTCCTTATGAATGAAGGTGACAGACACAGGGTGAGAAATTGTCGGATTGGAGGGGCAGAAATATCGGATCATAATCCTATATACATGGAAATATACTGTATTTAAACAATAGAAAACGACAAACAACATGGAAACTTAATGTAGGACTATTAAATGATGAGAAAATGAAAGAAAGAATAAAGGTAAACATAAACTAGAAAAGCACTCGGAGAGCGCAGACCTCCGCCAAGCGCCACAGTTCCCCCCATACAGTCTTCAGATTCCTTGACCATGAAAACATATGACAAGCAGTGGTTCAGTAGTTATTCACGAAAATGGCATTTTCCGTAATGGCGGCCACAGTTCCCCCCATACAGTGTTTGTGTGTACGTTTTCAGATTCCTTGACCATGAAAACATATGACAAGCAATTGGATTGACAATGATAGGATTAGTGGTTCAGTAGTTATTGACGAAAATGGCATTTTCCGTAATGGCGGTTTAGCGCCACAGTTCCCCCATACAGTGTTTGTGTGTACGTTTTCAGATTCCTTGACCATGGAAACATATGACTAGCAACTGGATTGACAACAATTGGATTGACAATGATAGGATTAGTGGTTCAGTAGTTATTCACGAAAATGGCATTTTGCGTAATGGCGGTTTTCTTGTGGACGGTGATCCGGATCACCACCAAAATCTAATCGTCTGTAGGATACCCCATTTCTGACAATCTGTGAAAATTTCATGAAAATCCGTCCATAACTTTTTGAGTTATCTTGCTAACAAACAGACAAACAAACAAACAAACAGACAGACAAACCAACGCCGATGATCACATAACCTCCCCCTTTGGCGGAGGTAATGAGTATATCGAGGAGAATGATAATGGAGAAGTGGACCCAACAACACTATGGGATGCACTAAAAGCCGTGTTAAGAGGTAAATTAATTGTTGAATCAGGAAAAGCAAAAAAGTCTAAACTGGAATCATATCCTCTCGGCGCCACACCAGTAGGCTGCCTTTTGCAACAGCGGCTCGATTCCAAGTTTTTTTTCCCCTTCCTCTCTCTTTTGATCACTTTTTTTTTCACCCCACTTATATCACGGACACACAGATCGTCCCAAATGTCTCCTGAGCCGGTGGACGGAGCCACTGTTTATAGCAGGATACGATACAACAGGGAAGAGCTGCTAGCATTTAACCGCCACCCGGTCCCACTGGAAAAACTCGACATACCGAGAGAATTGAGGCGAAAGCGTCGCGGCTGCCGGGCTGGAGTAAGGCGGAGGACAAAAAATATAAGGTACAGACCCTCCCTTCCATCTGTTGTCATGGGAAATGTACGGTCGATACTGGGAAAGTCAGATGAGCTAGCGGCTATCTCCCGTTATGATAGCACTTACCGGGAGTGCTCTCTCCTTTTGTTTACTGAGACGTGGCTAACTGAACTAGCAGCAGATGCTAACATTGAGCTGGAGGGTTTTCACATGATACGAGCTGACCGAACACCAGAGAGTGGCAAAACTAGGGGCGGTGGAGTGATAATGTACTGTATGTTAACAACAACTGGTGCAGACCGGGACATATCACTGTTAAACAAGATAAGATAAGATAAGATAAGATAAGCCTTTATTAGTCCCACAACGGGGAAATTCCAGGATTGCAACAGCACAGGGATAGCAACACTCAGAGCAACAATCAGAAGGCAAGAAAAAAAACAAAACAAAACAAAAAAAAAACAAGCAAGCAAGAGCAGCTAATATACATATGTACATATTACTATAAAATATATATATACACACACACACACACACAGACACACAGTGCAGAGCATTGTAGCTGGATGGAATAAATATATGAATATATGAACACACAGTGCGGAGCATTGTAGCTAGATGGAATAAATATGTAAATATATAAACACCCACAGTACGGAGCATTGCAGCTAGGTGGAATAAATATGCAAGTATATAAACACACACAGTGCGGAGCAATGTAGCTAGATGGAATAATATGTAGATATATAAAAACACAGTGCGGAGCATTGTAGCTAGATGGAATAAATATATAGATATATAAATATATATCCAGATCGTCACTTCCTTGTGGTAACGTATCGTCACTTCCTGTTTTGCTGTCTGCCTGTGTGGTTTGCTCTCCAGCTCTCGAGCCACTAGCTATGGCTACTAGCTCTCTTTCCTCTCCTCCTCTGGTGTGCTCTCTCTGTCAGATGTTTAGCTACACCTCTGCCTCTTTTAGTGATAACGGTAAATGTAATAAATGTTGTCTTTTTGAGGCGCTCGAGGCGAGGTTGTCTGATTTGGAATCCCGGCTCCGCTGCATTGAAACACCGTCTGCGCCAGTTAATCTCGACGGACGCCCCTTAGCTGCAGCGGAGCTAGCTAGCTTAGGCCCCCCTGTCACCGGTTCCCCGGCTCTCCTCTGCAGCGAGGAGACTGGGTGGGTGACGGTGAGAAGGAAGCCTAGTCGCAAAGCCCCGGTTCACCACCAACCTGTTCACGTTTCTAATCGTTTTTCCCCGCTCAGCGACACACCCGCTGAGGAAAAAACTCTGATCATTGGCGACTCTGTAGTCAGAAACGTGAACCTAGAGACTCCAGCGGCCATAGTCACATGCATTCCTGGGGCCAGAGCAGGCGACATCGAGTCAAATTTGAAAATGCTGGCTAAAAGTAACTGTAAATATTCCACAATTGTTATTCACGCCGGCATTAATGACATCCGTCTCCGGCAGTCGGAAGTCACGAAACTTAATGTAGAATCGGTGTGTGACTTTGCAAAAACGATGTCTGCCACTGTAGTATTCTCTGGGCCCCTCCCCAATCTGACCAGTCATGACATGTTTAGTCGCTCGTCATCCTTGAACCGCTGGCTGTCTGTGTGGTGTCCTAAAAATGACGTGGGCTACATTGACAATTGGAGCTCTTTTTGGGGAAAACCTGGTCTTATGAGACGAGACAGCATTCATCCCACTTTGGATGGTGCTTCTCATTTATCTAACAATCTGGCATCTTTTTTATCCAAATTTCCAAAACCGTGACTACTCAGAGTTGGGACCAGGAAGCAGAGTCGCAGTCTTACACGCCTCTCTGCAGCTCCTCTTCATCCGCCACCCCTCAGCTTAGCCCCTGTCTTCCCCATCAGAGAATCGTTGTCTGCTCCCTCCAAAGTAAATAAAAATATAATGTATAAGCATCCCAAAGTGATAAAGCAAAATATTGGTAAAACTCAAATTAAACATAAAGCCTCTAAATTGAATGATTTGGCCTCTGTTCCTCCTCATAATTTAAAAATTAAATGTGGTTTATTAAATATTAGGTCTCTAACTCCCAAGTCTCTGTTAGTCCATGATCTGTTAATTGATCATCAGATTGATTTAATTTCCCTTACAGAGACTTGGTTAGGACAAGAGGATTATGTTGGTTTAAATGAATCAACTCCCTCTGGTTATTTAAACTGTCAAAATCCCAGAAGTTCTGGTCGTGGAGGAGGAGTAGCATCAATTTACCATTCCAAATTATTAGTTAATGTAAAGCAAAAAACATGTTATAATTCCTTTGAGGGCCTGGTCCTCAGTATTGGGCACTTTAGCAATTCCAGGTGAAACCCAATTTTATTTGCCATAGTTTATCGTCCCCCATCAACCTATTCAGAATTTTTATCCGAATTTCCTGATTTCTTAGCTGATTTAGTGCTGAAATCTGATAGAATAATTATAGTAGGGGACTTTAATATACATGTGGATGTAGATAGTGACTGCCTTAATGTGGCTTTTAATTCAATATTAGACTCGATTGGGTTTTCTCAGAAAGTAGGAAATTCTACTCATTACCTCCACCATACATTGGACCTTGTTCTGACATATGGCATAGAAATAGAAAATCTGGTAGTGTCTCCTCATAACCCTGTACTGTCAGACCATTGTCTGTTAACCTTTGATTTTACTATTTCTGACTATTTGGCTCCTAAAGAAAAATATTATCACAGTAGATGCCTCTCAGATGATGCTGTTTCCAAATTTATGCAGATTGTTTCCTCTATGCCATGTGTCAACACAACGGAAATAAGCTATAGACAGCTTGCTCCTTCTGTAATTGATAACATGGTGGATAGTGTTTCAGCTTCTCTGCATCAGGCTCTAGACTTGGTGGCCCCCTTAAAAAAGAAAAAGTCTAATCAGAGATTTTTAACTCCTTGGTTCAACACAGAAACTCGTAGCTTAAAACAGAAGACTCGTCAATTAGAAAGAAAATGGCGCTCTACTAATTTAGATGAAATCTATTTAGCTTGGAGAAATCATCTTTTAATTTATAAAAAATCTCTTAGAAAAGCTAGAACGAGTTATTACTCTGCATTAATAGAAGAGAACAAGAATAATCCCAGGTTTCTTTTCAGTACTGTAGCCAGGTTGACAAAGAGTCAGGACTCTGTCAATCCTAGCATCCCCTTAGAGCTTACTAGTCAGGACTTTATGAACTTTTTCAATAATAAAATTTCATCCATCAGAGATAAAATCAATCAGATTCTTCCCACAGTTAACTTAAATACTGTAACTACTACAACTCCTTCTATTGATGTCTGTCTTGATGAGTTTACTCCAATCGACCTTTGTGAGTTAGACAAAATAGTTTCCTCATCCAAACCTTCAACTTGTCTTTTAGACCCTATTCCTACCAGGTTATTTAAAGAAGTCTTCCCACTTATTGGTAGCTTTATTCTTCATATAATCAATTCTTCATTAACTTCAGGCCATGTACCGCAGGCTTTTAAAACGGCTGTAATTAAACCCTTACTCAAAAAGCCAACGCTAGATCCAGGAGCTTTAGCTAACTATAGACCAATCTCTAATCTCCCTTTCATTTCAAAAATCTTAGAAAGAGTTGTTGCTACGCAATTATTTGACCACCTGCAGGGAAATGGTTTATTTGAGGAGTTTCAATCTGGGTTTAGAATCCATCATAGCACTGAAACAGCCTTAGCGAAGGTCACTAACGACCTCCTCATTGCATCTGATAATGGACTAGTTTCTGTACTTGTCCTTTTAGATCTTAGTGCAGCTTTTGATACTATTGATCATAATATTCTACTTGATAGATTAGAACACTATGTTGGACTTAATGGAACTTCGTTGCAGTGGTTTAGATCTTATTTATCTGATAGGTTCCAGTTTGTTCATGTAAATGATGAGTTTTCTCTCAGCTCAAAGCTTAGTCATGGAGTTCCACAGGGATCTGTGCTTGGCCCTACTCTTTTTAGTTTATATATGCTTCCGTTAGGCAACATTATTAGAAAGCACTGTATACATTTTCACTGTTATGCAGATGACACACAATTACACCTGTCAATGAAGCCAGATGATACTAATCAATTAGCCAAGTTAGAAGCCTGTCTTAAGGAAATCAAAGTTTGGATGACTTGTAATTTCCTGCTATTAAATTCAGATAAGACTGAAGTCATTCTTGTTGGTCCAAAAAACCTTAGAAATTCCTTTCCAAATCAAACTTTCAGTTTGGATGCAGTTACTCTTTCTCTTAATAGCTCTGTGAGGAACCTTGGAGTTATTTTTGATCAGGATTTGTCCTTCAATTCACATATTAAATTTGTTTCTAAGACTGCCTTCTATCATTTGCGTAATATTGCCAAGATTAGGAGCATCTTGTCTCAGAGTGATGCTGAGAAGCTGATCCACGCTTTTGTTAGCTCGAGATTAGATTATTGTAATTCTTTATTATCAGGTTGTCCTAAAACATCTTTAAAAAGTCTTCAGCTGATCCAAAATGCTGCAGCAAGAGTTTTAACAGGTACTAGAAAGAGAGATCATATCTCTCCGGTTCTGGCCTCCCTTCATTGGCTTCCCATAGAGTTTAGAATTAAGTTTAAAATCCTTCTTCTTACTTACAAAGCTCTAAACAATCAGGCTCCTTTTTATTTAAAAGATCTGATACTACCGTATCATCCTAACAGAGCACTACGCTCCCAAAATGCAGGTTTACTTGTAATACCTAGAATCTCCAAAAGTACAATGGGAGGCAGAGCCTTCAGTTATCAAGCTCCTCTCCTGTGGAATCAGCTGCCAATCTGGATTCGGGAGTCAGACTCGATCTCTGTTTTTAAGAATAGGGCTAAAACCTACCTTTTTGATATAGCCTACAATTAGGGAGGGATCATGTGTTTTCTGAACCCTCCCTTAGTTATGCTGCTAATAGGTTTAGTCAGCCGGGGGACCTCCAGTAATGCACTGGGCCTCACTCCTTTCCTCACTCTCTATGAAATATTTTTTTTTTGCTGGTCATTAACATTTGTTTGTTCTCTCCCATAGATTGAGTCCCCATCGTGCTGTTTGCTCTCTACATGTCTGTTCTTTTCTTCTTCTCTATCCCCTCACCCCCCAGCCAGTCGCAGCAGATGACTGCCCCTCCC
Organism: Pholidichthys leucotaenia; assembly: GCA_020510985.1. Classification (NCBI taxonomy): domain Eukaryota; kingdom Metazoa; phylum Chordata; class Actinopteri; order Cichliformes; family Pholidichthyidae; genus Pholidichthys; species Pholidichthys leucotaenia. Next base: position 20,115,067 of record CM035840.1, on the reverse strand, counting down.
TGAGCCTGGTTCTGCTGGAGGTTTCTTCCTGTTAAAAGGGAGTTTTTCCTCTCCACCGTCGCCAAGTGCTTGCTCACAGGGGATCGCCTGATTGCTGGGGTCTTTCTGCAACTGTGGGGGTCCTCCCTACAGTTGATAGTGCTATGAGATGACTGTTGTTGTGAAATGGCGCTATATAAATAAAGTTGAATTGAATTGAATTGAATTGAATATAAACACACCCAGTGCAGAGCATTGTAGCTAGATGGAATAAATATGTAAATATATAAACACACACAGTGCAGAGCATTGTTGCTAGGTGGGATGAAACAGCATAACCGTCTATTTAGTTATCCTACATGGTATGATTATGTGCCCATACATATTCTCACCCTCCATAGCGACCGGTATGTTCCTAGTTGTATGCCGGAGAGGACCATTGTGTAAGTCTATTGCATCTTTTGCATTCAAAAAAAACCTATTAGTTTGTTACGTCTTTTTGCTATCTCTGCGAGCAGCCCTGCTTAGGTTGTACAGTCTGACAGCCGTTGGTAGGAAGGACCTACGAAACCTCTCGGTTGTGCACCTGGGATGATGTAGTCTGCTGCTAAATGAGCTCCTCAGTGCATCCAGTATGTCCTGCATAGGGTGGAACTCGGACTCCAGCAGAGATGACAGTTTAGCCACCGTCCTTCTCTCTCCTATCTCCTCCATCGGATCAAGGCGTTGCCCCAGGACAGAGCTAGCTTTCTTAATCAGTTTGTTCAGTCTCTTCCTATCGGCTGCAGTAATGCCACTGCCCCAGCAGACCACTCCAAAAGTGATGGCTGATGCCACCACCGTGTCATAGAATGACTTCAGCAGCGCCCCTTGTACACCAAAAGACCTGAGTCTCCTCAGCAGGAACAGCCTGTGCTGTCCCTTCTTGTAGAGTGCGTCAGTATTGTGTGACCAGTCTAGTTTATTGTTCAGATGAATACCCAGGTACTTGTAGGATGTCACCATCTCGATGTCTGTTCCCTGTATATTTACTGGTGCTGTGAGGGGCTGCCCATGCCTGCGGCAGTCCACCACCAGCTCCTTAGTTTTCCTCGCGTTGATCTGGAGGCAGTTCCGATGGCACCAGTCCACAAAGTCCTGGATAAGCCCTCTGTACTCAGCTTCATCTCCGCTGGAGATGAGACCAACGATCGCAGCAACAACGACACTGCAGCAAAGACATTGAGTTGCTAGCTGTTAGCATGAGGCCTACATATCTCCCGAGAGAACACTCACACGTGATCTGCGTTGTTGTTTATGCAAATCCGACGGCGAACGCTGGGACAGCGCGTGACGTCATTCATTCAGTAACCAGCAGGCTGCAGACAGAACACCCAGATGCTCTTCTCCTCATCTCAGGCGATTTCAACCACGTTTCACTGTCTCCCATTCTGCCCACTTTCACCCAGTATGTCACATGCCACACTAGAGACAATAAAACACTGGATTTGTTCTACGCAAACACTAAGGAGGCGTACACCTCATCACAACTCCCCCCACTTGGGAGATCGGATCACAACTTGGTTCATCTCCGACCGGTGTACAAACCCCTAGTGCACAGACAACCTCCGGCCATGCACACTGTGGAGTTATGGTCTGAGGAGACAATGGACACTCTAAAGGACTGTTTTGAAGCCACTGCCTGGAAGCAGCTCTGCGATCCACATGGTGAGGACATCGATGGCCTCATTCACACCTTCACGGGCTACCTCAGCTTCTGTGTGGACAAATCCGTTCCCACCAAGACCATACGGCGTCACTCAAACAACAAACCCTGGATCAACCCTGAGATAAAAACACTTCTGAGAGAGAAGAAGAGGATCTTCAGGTCGGGGAACAGGGAGATGCTGAAGTCCATACAGAGGGAGCTGAGGACAAAGATCAGAGAAGGCAAGGACAGCTTCAGGAAGAAGATGGAGGACAAGCTGCAACAGAGCGACATCAGCGGGGTCTGGAGAAACCTCAAAACCATCTCGGGGCTCCAGAATACCTCCCCCCAGGCCACGGGGGGCAGGGAGTGGGCGAACAACCTGAATCTGTTTTTCAATAGATTTGACCAACCGCCCTCCCCCCTGTCTGCACAACAACCACTGCTGCCTCTAAGAAATCAAGTCCTGCTGCCCACTCCCCACTCCACCGACACCCCCCCCACTCCCCACACACAGCCCCCCATCCTGACCCTGACCAAGACCCAGGTGAGGACGGAGCTGAGGAAGATTAAGGCGAGGAAGGCGTCGGGACCGGACGGCATCAGCGCAAAGCTCCTCAAGTCCTGTGCAGACCAGCTGTGTGGGATTGTGACGTATATCTTCAACATGAGCCTGAAACTGGGGAGGGTACCACAGCTGTGGAAAACATCTTGTGTGGTACCTGTACCAAAAACTTCCCACCCCAAAGACCTGAACAGCTACAGACCGGTGGCCTTGACGTCCCACTTGATGAAGACCCTGGAGAGACTGCTCCTTGCTCATCTCCGCCCCCTGGTGGAACCAGCGATGGATCCACTCCAGTTCGCCTACCAGCATGGCATTGGGGTGGAGGATGCGGTGATCTTCCTCCTTCACCGTTCTCTGTCCCACCTGGAGAAGCCCGGGAATATGGTGAGGATCATGTTCTTTGACTTCTCCAGTGCTTTCAACACCATCCAACCGATGATCCTGAAGGACAAGCTGCTGCGCGCAGGGGCGGACCAGCACCTGTCATCATGGATCCTAGACTACCTCATGAACCGGCCTCAGTTTGTGAGAACCCGGGACTGTGTTTCCGACACGATCATCAGTAGCACGGGGGCCCCCCCAGGGAACGGTGCTGGCTCCCTTCCTGTTCACTCTTTATACTGCGGACTTCTCACACAACACAACACATTGCCATCTACAGAAGTTCTCTGATGACTCTGCGATCGTTGGTCTCATCTCCAACGGAGATGAAGCTGAGTACAGAGGGCTTATCCAGGACTTTGTGGACTGGTGCCATCGGAACTGCCTCCAGATCAACGCGAGGAAAACTAAGGAGCTGGTGGTGGACTGCCGCAGGCATGGGCAGCCCCTCACAGCACCAGTAAATATACAGGGAACAGACATCGAGATGGTGACATCCTATAAGTACCTGGGTATTCATCTGAACAATAAACTAGACTGGTCACACAATACTGACGCACTCTACAAGAAGGGACAGCGCAGGCTGTTCCTGCTGAGGAGACTCAGGTCTTTTGGTGTACAAGGGGCGCTGCTGAAGTCATTCTATGACACGGTGGTGGCATCAGCCATCACTTTTGGAGTGGTCTGCTGGGGCAGTGGCATTACTGCAGCCGATAGGAAGAGACTGAACAAACTGATTAAGAAAGCTAGCTCTGTCCTGGGGCAGCGCCTTGATCCGATGGAGGAGATAGGAGAGAGAAGGACGGTGGCTAAACTGTCATCTCTGCTGGAGTCCGAGTTCCACCCTATGCAGGACATACTGGATGCACTGAGGAGCTCATTTAGCAGCAGACTACATCATCCCAGGTGCACAACCGAGAGGTTTCGTAGGTCCTTCCTACCAACGGCTGTCAGACTGTACAACCTAAGCAGGGCTGCTCGCAGAGATAGCAAAAAGACGTAACAAACTAATAGTTTTTTTGAATGCAAAAGATGCAATAGACTTACACAATGGTCCTCTCCGGCATACAACTAGGAACATACCGGTCGCTATGGAGGGTGAGAATATGTATGGGCACATAATCATACCATGTAGGATAACTAAATAGACGGTTATGCTGTTTCATCCCACCTAGCAACAATGCTCTGCACTGTGTGTGTTTATATATTTACATATTTATTCCATCTAGCTACAATGCTCTGCACTGGGTGTGTTTATATTTATATATCTATATATTTATTCCATCTAGCTACAATGCTCCGCACTGTGTTTTTATATATCTACATATTATTCCATCTAGCTACATTGCTCCGCACTGTGTGTGTTTATATACTTGCATATTTATTCCACCTAGCTGCAATGCTCCGTACTGTGGGTGTTTATATATTTACATATTTATTCCATCTAGCTACAATGCTCTGCACTGTGTGTTCATATATTCATATATTTATTCCATCCAGCTACAATGCTCTGCACTGTGTGTCTGTGTGTGTGTGTGTATATATATATTTTATAGTAATATGTACATATGTATATTAGCTGCTCTTGCTTGCTTGTTTTTTTTCTTGCCTTCTGATTGTTGCTCTGAGTGTTGCTATCCCTGTGCTGTTGCAATCCTGGAATTTCCCCATTGTGGGACTAATAAAGGCTTATCTTATCTTATCTTATCTTATATGTACAAAGATGTGAGAGACTGAGGGAATTAGAACTTAAACATCAAAACACAAATGACCCAAAAATATATCAAGAAATTAAGGAAGAAAAAATAAAGATAAAAGAAATACAAATAGATGAAATTGAAAGGAAAAATAAATATTTAAAACAAAAATATTATGAAACGGGGCCAAAGGCCACAAAACTGCTGGCAAAACGGTTAAGAAAACAACAAACAGTGAATAATGTATATAAGATTAAGGACCCCATCACAAATAAAACCACAGTTACCCCAGAAAACATCGAAGAAATATTCCATAAATTCTATCAAGAACTATACTCGCAACCTGAAGAGACAAATGTTAAGGATATTAAAAAATTCCTATACACATTGGACTTGCCATCAATAGGAAACCAACAAAATGAAAAGCTAACAGCAGAAATAACAACACAAGAGATTAAAGATGTGATGAAGTCACTAAAAAATGGTAAATCACCAGGTAGTGACGGATACCCCTCTGAGTTTTATAAACTGTTTATAGAAGAACTCACGCCACAGCTCCTAAAGTCATTTAATTGGACATTAAACAACAACAAAATACCTCCATCATGAAATGAAGCCATTATTTCAGTTATTTTAAAGCCAGGGAAAGATAGGGAACAATGCGGAAACTATAGGCCAATCTCTTTATTAAATGTGGATTATAAAATATATACAACAATTATCTGTAAACAAATAAAGACATTCCTGACGGAATTGATACAGGATGATCAAACTGGTTTCATAGAGGGACGCCAAACACATAATATCAGGAGAACAATACACATAATTAATCAAATACATAAAGAAAAGAAAAGCGCAGTAATAATGAGTTTAGACGCAGAAAAAGCATTTGATAGGGTTAATTGGATGTTCCTATATAATGTGTTGGAACTCTTTGGCTTTAACGAAAAGTCAGTGCAATGCATAAAGACACTGTATCAAAAACCTGTGGCAAGAATCAAGATAAACGGTAGCTTAACAGACAAAAGTAAATATACAAAGATCAACTAGACAGGGATGCTGCCTATCGCCCACCTTGTTTGCTCTGTTCATAGAGCCACTGGCTCAAGCGATGCGACAAAATAAGAAATTAAAAGGTGTAACAATAAAGGGAGCGGAACACAAGATTGGGCTATTTGCAGACGATATTATAGTTTACCTTGAACAACCAGATGAATCAATAATGGAAATGATGGACTTGATAGAAAATTTTGGAAAATCATCAGGATACAAGATAAACATAACAAAAACACAAATACTGACATTCCACTATAACCCTTTAAACCAGATAACTGATAAGATCAAACTAAACTGGAAACAAAAAAAAATAAAATACCTTGGAGTGAACATACCTAAAGATTTAAGCAAAATCTATAAAGCAAACTATGATGGGTTAGAACAAGAAATAAAAAAAGATATTGATAGGTGGTCAATGTTAAACATGGATCTGAATTCAAAAATTAAGACAGTCAAAATTAGCATACAACCTAGACTGCTTTACCTCTTCCAGGCTCTACCAACAGAGATTCCTCGTGCCCAGTTCTCAAAATGGGACAGGATGATATCGAGATTTGTTTGGGGAGGTAAAAAGCCAAGAGTGAAATATAAAACTCTCCAATTACCAAAAGAGAAAGGAGGCATGGGCCTACCGAGTCTAAAGGAATATTACTACTCAGCACAAATAAGATTTTTTTTTTTTTTTGTTACTTATTTGTACCCGTAGGTAGATTTGGTTTGCAGTCTGGTGACGAGCCACCGGCTGCTGGTCGCTGCGTGCGCGAGCGCCCTAAACCTACATGTTTTTGGTATGTGGGAGGAAACCAGAGAAATCCCGGAGTAAACCCGCGCAACACGGGGAGAACATGCAAACTCCACACAGCTCACTGTTGGTCGGGGGCTGGGATCGAACCCACGATCTCATGATCCCCGTGATCCCCCGGCTGAGAGTAAACTGTGCTGCCACAGTGCTAAACCACTGCGCCACCGTGGTAAGATATATCATATGTTGGTGTGACGGAGGATACGAGGCAAAATGGAAAGAAATGGAAAAGGAAATTGAGGGACTCCCAGTACAAAGTATAATAGGAGATAAGGATGCATATAAGCAAATGAAACAAATAGACCCAATCACTAAATTTACTTTGGAACTGTGGTATAAAATAGTACAAAAGTATAATATAAAGGAAGACATAAAACTATTGAAATGGGTAGCATTGGACAGTCAGTTTGAACCGGCAAAGCAAGATAGGGGATACAAAAATCTGGTGAACAAGGGAATCACAGCATGGGGCAAAATGGGGAAAAAAGATTTCGGGAGTTTTGTAAACATGAGAAGAAAATTTAAACTAGAAAAATCGGAATTCTTCAGATATCTGCAGATGAGAGATTATTATATGAGGAAGATTAGGCATAACCTCCACACAGATGTGAGCGAGATTATACAATTCATTTTAAGCTCGTATGCAGGAAATAAAATAAGAATTATTTCAAAGCTATATCAGAAACTTACGGCAAACAAACACTCAAGTAACTATATAAAGGAGAAATGGGAGAAAGAACTAAATTTAAACATAACAGAAGAAAACTGGCAAGAAATATGGAAAACACAACACACAACAAGTTCAAGGACATGGAGGGAATTTGGATGGAAAAACCTGATTCGCTATTTCATTACACCACAGATTCAAAGAAAATATACAAATACCCAATCTGTATGCTGGAGGGACTGTGGGGCTCAAAATGCAGACCACTCACATATGTTTTGGAAATGCTGCAAAATCTCATCATTCTGGAAATCTATACATGTGACAATACAGAAGATATTAGGATATAATATACCAATGAACTGTAACTTGATGTATTTATGTGATCTTAAAAGAGACAATGTAATACAGGCTGAGGACAGATATTTAGTTAAAATCTTGCTGATTGCATGTAAAAAAAAAAAAAAAAAACAATCACAAGAAAATGGAGATCAGAAGTTCTTCCTGACCAAGAGCAATGGACAGACATTGTTGAGGATATACTGTACGTTTAATGGAAAAACTAACAAAGAATGCAAGAAGGACAATATGGAAAAAAAAAAATGGTGGAAATGGACACACTACAAAGTGCAACAACGAGACAGAAATTGAAAGAATAACCAAAGACACTGGAAAAACCAGAAGAATTAAGAGATGGAAACTAAAAACTTGATGCTCCAACATTTGTCCCCCCCCCCTTCTTTTTTTTCCCCTTTCTTCTTCTAGCTCCTTTTTTTTTAAATATAGAGACTGTGATCTGAATGTAATATGTATGATGAAAAATGAATAAAAATCAAAGTTACAAAAATAAATTAACCTAAACAACCCTCCTCTCTTTCAAGAGGCCAGCAGACCAGGATCTGATCCCTACACACAGGCCTGCTTTTCTGTGGTGTGTCAAGTTTGAAGTTGATGTCACACAAATGCACCACACAGGTTGGAAGGTGGTAAAACCATCGCCATCAGTCTGTGAATGGGTGGACAGCAGGATCTGTAAAGCGCTTTTGTCATCCAGAGATGAGTAAAAAGTGTGAGATAAGTAAATGCCATTTACCAAAATGGTGGTCACCGGCATTTTTACAAATCTACTTTTGTCGCTCCATCAACGTCTGCGCAGAGCAGTAGTTGGCAAAACGTTGCTCATTGTCCATTAAATTTTTCCGTGATCATCTATATTTTTACCCATCATTTTAGTTTTCATAAGTCAAGACACTGACCATGTGATGATGCATTAAAGGTACAGTGTCTAAAATTTTTGGCAATCAGAAATCTGAAATTTAAAGCAGCAAAATGTATTTACTTGTTTTCATTGTTATATAATCACTTTTCAGTAAATGTTGTTGTGGTTTCTGTACCTTTAAGATGAGATTTTTAGCACACAGGAAGCGGGTCCTTCCTTATGGAGGCAGCCATCTTGGACCACATAAATGTCTTTCCAAGTTTTTGCATCAAACTTTAATTACCCAAATGATTTCTGCAGGATTTCCTGCACGCTTTGGAAGAGAGTGATGACATAAAATGTGAATTGTTTGCATTTTTAAATCTGACTGCTAGTTTGTGCTGAATACTACACACTGCACCTTTAATATTTTCAGTGGAACTCTAAACAAAGACTGTGCCTCACTTTTCCCCTGCCAACACCACATGTAGCTGGACTGTTTTTTTTCTGTGACAGCAGACTGGTGTGGAGACAAACGTCCATCGGCAGCCATGACTGAACAACACATCCCATTGGGTATCCCAGCACAGTCTGGTGTCAGTCCCTTTGAAGTGTCGAGAATCAGTTATTCCGTTACAACAGCTCAACCTCTGTGTGATCTGTCACAATCACTGAGAAACTTACAATTTTTTTTCCAGTTTCTGTCACTATGCTGTGACATAGTGACAGTGACATCTACTTTGTTGCACCTTCACTCGTGTGCCATTTAAATAACTGTTGATAGGAGGTGAGGTTGACAACAACCCATAACCACTGCAGAAGTCATGGAGCGTTTTCCAGTGTTATCTGGCCAGTTTGAACGGGACTTCAGAAGCACTTTTTTAAATTTTTGTCTTTTAATTCAACAAGTGCCAACTGTTTTGAACCAGCATAAACTACTTGTGTTGATTGAAAATAGGTCAGTGTTGTGTAATCCAATAATGTTAGCTGTCCCTAAAGCAAACCAAGTGTATTCAACCAATGTCCGCTACAGAATCACTTAAGCACAATTTGTGTCTCTGTGTCACTGTTGCAGACCCAGCGCAGTTGCAACACTGCCGCCCAATGTGCACCTCTCCAGAGATGTAACTACACGTCATGGCGATGCAGACTACAAGAGCTATGATTGGTCCGCTTTGTCTTCTACACATTTCCTGGTGTCAGTCTCTGCTCATCCACCATGACGCCACTTCCAAAGCAAGTTGGATAAATAGTCTGAATTCAAAAGAATATCGAGGAAGTTAACAGCTACAGAACATACAAATGACTCATCCTAACCTCATTAATTACATAGATGGTCAAATGACAGCAGCAGTGATGGTTGTTTGTTGATTTCTTATATTTTTGCATATTTGTTACACCTACATGTTTCAGATCATCAAACAAATTTTAATATTACACAAAGATAACCTGAGTAAATACAAAATGCAGTTTTTAGATGATGATTTCATTTATTAAGGAAAAAAAGATATCCAAACCTACCTAGCCCTATGTGAAAAAGTAATTGCCCTCTAAACCTAATAACTGGTTGTGCCACCATTGGTGTCCAACAACTGGCAATAAGTCTTTTTATGTCACTGTTGAGGAATTTTGACTCACTCTTATGTGCAGAATTGTTTAAATTCAGTCACATTGGAGGGCTTCATGAACTGATGGCCGGACATTCTCCTTCAGGATTTTTTGGTAGAGAGCAGAATTCATGGTTCTGTCAATTAGGGCAAGTTGTCCAGGTCCTGAAGCAGCAAAACAGCCTCAGACCATGACACTACCACTACCATGTTTGACTGTTGATACGATGGTTTTTTTTTAATGAAATTCTGTGTTAGTTTTCATCATCATCATAGCAGTCTGTCGTGGGCGACAATGACCGTTTCATTTAGGTCTGATCAGATTCCTCCACGCAGCTCTGTCCTTAGCCTTCCGCTGCCAGGAACTCCTGTCTATGTGCAACTTCTTCAAGTTTCTTTTTTACAGTGTCTTTAAATCTGAGCCTTGGTCGACTTCCGGGATGATGGCGGAGAGACATAACGCTTAAACAGAGAGCGCTCCCTAGTCGGATTAAAAATCATTGGTAAATGGCCAACTCGACATAAACGGATCAATAAACAAAGGGATGAAAACACGAAGAAGCCGGGCACACAGACAAGAGCAGGGTAAAATTAAAGAATCCCTCTTCAACAACGCAGGAGAAATCGCTGAACACGAGGCCCACAAAAACGAGGTGACTGCAGCAGGGAAAATGGAGGACGCCAACCTCGACGGTATGAACACTGGCTTCGCCAACTTAAGTAAAGAGTTAAAAGACTTAAAGCGGCAACTCCAACAGGATTTAGCGGCTCTTAAGGAAGAGCTGAAAAAAAAGATGAAGGAGGAAATTATGGGTCTCCGAAGAGAAATGGAACGCAAGCTAGCAGAAAACATGGAGGAGCTGCGCTCTCAACGGGCGTGTATGACAGAAGCACAGGCCCGAATATCGGAGTTGGAAGACTGGAAGACCAAGGCAAGCGAGCGGCTGCAGACCCTGACGGCGCAAACGCAGAGGATGCAGGAAAAAATAACCGACCTGGAGAGCAGGTCCAGACGGAGCAATATACGCATCTTCGGGATCCCGGAGGGCATTGAAGGCAACTCGATAACGAAATTCATGGATCACTTCTTAAAAAAAGAGCTGGAGCTGCCCGGTGAAGCGGATCTGCAGATTCAACGAGCGCACAGAGCCTCGGCACAGAACCCGAATCCAAACTCTCCACCCAGGTCAGTTGTGGTAAACTTTCTGAAATATGACAAAGGAAAGAATCCTGACACAAGCGTGGAAAAAAAAGATACGAGTCGGCGACAAACAGATATTCTTTGACCATGACTACCCGACAGAAATTGTGCAGCAGCGAAAGAAATATGCCAACATTAAAAAAACGCTGAAAGAGAAAAAAATTAGATTCCAAACGCCGCTAACAAAGATGAGGATTCATTGGGATGACGGCGTAAAAACGTACAACACGGCCAGAGAGGCAGCGCGGGACTTGACGGAGCGAGGCTTTGTGGTGAGTGTACCCGAGGAAGGAGCTGGAGCAGCAGCGGCACTGAACACATCACGACAGCCGGAGTGGAGACAAGTGAGCGGCAGAAGACGGGGGAGAGACGTGGCGCAGCGGGCCCAGGAAAAGCTGCAAGGCTTTCAACTGAAAGCCTAGATCATAACAAAGATTAAGAAAGACACAGAAGAAATGAAGGCCAAGAAGACATGGTAAAAGAGAAACAAACGGCTAGGAGAGGTTTAAGTGATTTTTGTTGGACATTTCTAGACTAATGACTATTACTTGGATAGTAGCTACAGGTCTAGGGAGGGCCCCTCACTTGGTGAGGACATTCCCTCCACCCTCCAACAGGGACCAGTGGGCAGAAGAAAGGCCCAAAGTACGGAGATCGAGATTTGTTAATGTGTTTTTATATAAATATGTGTTAGTTTTGATGTTAAAGGGGTTAGGAGCACAAGTCAAAAAAATGGAAAAACATGAATATGGGTAAAAATCTTAAGATAATGACACTAAACGTGAATGGTCTGAACTCACCTGTTAAAAGGGAAAGAATAATAAGAAAATTCAAGAAGGAAAAAGCCGAAATTATATTTATGCAAGAGACACATTTGAGCAAGACAGAACATGAGAAACTAAAGAGATTTGGCTATAACAACTCCTACTACAGTTCATTTAAGGGAGGAACTAAAAGGGGGGTTATGATACTAATTTCAAATAAAATACAATTTGAATGTGAACAAGAAATCCAGGATAAAGAAGGCAGGTATGTAATAATAAAGGGAAGAATAGATGGTATGCAGATCACATTAGTGAACATCTGTGCCCCACCAGAAAGTGACAAGGGTTTTTTTCAACAACTGTTTGATCTCATAGCAACACACAGTGAAGGAGTCCTAATTTGTGGAGGAGACTTAAATGCCGTCATGGATCATGAAGTTGACACAACAAGTGTTAAGAAGACAAAAAAAAAAAAACATGTAACAAAGTTCATAAGAACCTCACTGGCAGAAATGGGTATGGTAGACATATGGAGGGACCTGCACCCACTCGAAAAAGACTATACACATTATTCAGCAGTCCATAAAGTACACTCTAGAATAGATTACTTCCTTATGAATGAAGGTGACAGACACGGTGAGAAATTGTCGGATTGGAGGGGCAGAAATATCAGATCATAATCCTATATACATGGAAATATACAGTATTTAAACAATAGAAAACGACAAACAACATGGAAACTTAATGTAGGACTGTTAAATGATGAGAAAATGAAAAAGAATAAAAGTAAACATAAACGAGTATATCCAAGAGAATGACAATGAAGAAGTGGACCCAACAATACTATGGGATGCACTAAAAGCCGTGTTAAGAGGTAAATTAATTGTTGAAACAGGAAAAGCAAATAAGTCTAAACTGGAAACATATGAACAAAGATGTGAGAGACTGAGGGAACTAGAATGTTAACATCAAAGCACAAATGACCCAAAAATATACCAAGAAATTAAAGAAGAAAAAATAAAGATAAAAGAAGCACAAATAGATGAAATTGAAAGGAAAAATAGATATCTAAAGCAAAAATATTATGAAACGGGGCCAAAAGCCACAAAACTGCTGGCAAAACGGTTAAGAAAACAACAAACAGTGAATAATGTATATAGGATTAAAGACCCCATCACAAATAAAACCACAGTTAACCCAGAAAACATCGAAGAAATATTCCATAATTTCTATCAAGAACTATACTCCCAACCTGAAGAAACAAATGATATTAAAAAAAATTCTATGCACATTGGACTTAACATCAATAGGAAATCAACAAAATGAAAAGCTAACAGCAGAAATAACAACACAAGAGATTAGAGATGTGATTAAGTCACTTAAAAACGGTAAATCACCAGGTAGTGATGGGTACCCTTCTGAGTTTTATAAACTGTTTATAGAAGAACTCATGCCACAGCTCCTAAAGTCATTTAATTGGACGCTGAACAACAACAAAATACCTCCATCATGGAACGAAGCCATTATTTCAGTTATTTTAAAGCCAGGGAAAGATAGAGAACAATGCAGAAACTATAGGCCAATCCCTTTATTAAATGTGGATTATAAAATTTATACAACAATTATATGTAAACGAATAAAGACATTCTTGACGGAATTGATAGAAGATGATCAAACTGGTTTCATAGAGGGATGCCAAACACATGACAATATCAGGAGAACAATACATATAATTAATCAAATACATAAAGAAAAGAAAAGCGCAGTAATAATGAGTTTAGACGCAGAAAAAGCATTTGATAGGGTTAACTGGAAATTCCTATATAGTGTGCTGGAACGCTTTGGATTTAATGAAAAATCAGTACAATGCATAAAGACACTGTATCAAAAACCTGTGGCAAGAATCAAGATAAACGGTAGCTTAACAGACAAAGTAAATACACAAAGATCAACTAGGCAGGGATGCTGCCTATCGCCCATCTTGTTTGCTCTGTTCATAGAGCCACTGGCTCAAGCGATACGACAAAATGAGAAATTAAAAGGTGTAACAATAAAGGGAGTGGAACACAAGATTGGGCTATTTGCAGACAATATTATAGTTTACCTTGAACAACCAGATGAATCAATAATGGAAATGATGAACTTGATAGAAAATTTTGGAAAATTATCAGGATACAAGATAAACATAAAAACACAAATACTGACATTCCACTATAACCCTCTAAACCAGATAACTGATAAGATCAAACTAAACTGGAAACAAAAAGAAATAAAATACCTTGGAGTGAGCATACCTAAAGATCTAAGCAAAATTTATAAAGCCAACTATGATAGGTTGGAACAAGAAATAAAAAAAGATATTGATAGATGGTCAATCTTAAATATGGATCTGAATTCAAAAATTGAGACAGTCAAAATCAGCATACAACCTAGATTACTTTACCTCTTCCAGGCTCTACCAACAGAGATTCCAGGTGCCCAGTTCTCAAAGTGGGACAGGATGATATCGAGATTTGTTTGGGGAGGTAAAAAGCCAAGAGTGAAATATAAAACTCTCCAGTTACCAAAAGAGAAAGGAGGCATGGGCCTACCGAGTCTAAAGGAATATTACTACTCAGCACAAATAAGATATATCATATGTTGGTGCGACGGAGGATATGAGGCAAAATGGAAAGAAATGGAAAAGGAAATTGAGGGACTCCCAGTACAAAGCATAATAGGAGATAAAGATGCATATAAGCAAATCAAACAAATAGACCCAATCACTAAATTTACTTTGGAACTGTAGTATAAAATAGTACAAAAGCATAATATAAAGGAAGACATAAAACTATTGAAATGGGTAGCATCTGACAGTCAGTTTGAACCGGCAAAGCAAGATGGGGGATACAAAAATCTGGTGAACAAGGGAATAACAGCATGGGGCAATATTGGAAAAAAAGATCTCGGGAGCTTTGTAAACATCAGAAGAAAATTTAAACTAGAAAAATCGGAATTCTTCAGATATCTGCAGATGAGAGACTATTATATGAAGAAGATTAGACATAACCTCCAAACAGATGTGAGCGAGATTATACAATTCATTTTAAGCTCATATGCAGGAAATACAATAAGAATTATTTCAAAGCTATATCAGAAACTTATGGCAAACAAACATTCAAGTAACTATATAAAGGAGAAATGGGAGAAAGAGCTAAATTTAAACATAACAGAAGAAAGCTGGCAGGAAATATGGAAAACACAGCACACATCAACAAATTCAAGGACATGGAGGGAATTTGGATGGAAAATCCTGATTCGCTTTTTCATTACACCACAGATTCAAAGAAAATATACAAATACCCAATCTATATGCTGGAGGGGCTGTGGGGCTCAAAATGCAGACCACTCACATATGTTTTGGAAATGCTGCAAAATCTCATCATTCTGGAAATCTATACATGTGACAATACAAAGGATATTAGGATATAATGTACCAATGAACTGTAACCTGATGTACTTATGTGATCTTAAAAGAGACAATGTAATACAGGCTGAGGACAGATATCTAGTTAAAATCTTGTTGATTGCATGTAAAAAAACAATCACAAAAAAATGGCGATCAGAAGTTCTTCCTGACCAAGAGCAATGGACTGACATTGTTGAGGATATACATATGATGGAAAAACTAACATATCGACAAAGAATACAAGAAGGACTATATGAAAAAAAATGGCGGAAATGGACACACTACAAAGTGCAACAACGAGACAGAAATTGAAAGAATAACCAAAGACACTGGAAAAACCAGAAGAATTAAGAGATGGAAACTTAAAACTTGATGCTCCAACATTTGTCCCCCCCCCCTTTTCTTTTTTTTTTTTTCCTTACTCTAGCTCCTTTTTTAAATGTAGACTGTGATCTGGATGTAATATGTATGATGAAAAATGAATAAAAATCTAAGTTACAAAAAAAAAATCTGAGCCTTGGTCTACCCTGATTGTGTTTGCCCTCGCATAACTGTGAGTAGAGTAACTGCCGAGGGAGACACTGGTGGTCCTCGCAACATGTCCGAGCCATCTCAGGTTCATCTGTATTTGCATGTCCTCCATTGATGGTAGACCAGCTCGTTTCAAAACTTCTAAGTTGGTTATCTTGTCTTTCCATGAGATGTTCATTATGGCTCGAAGGTGTCTCATCATGTACGCGTGGAGTTTCTTCCCCTGCACTCTGAAGACAGTCCAAGTTTCAGCACCGTACAATAGAGTAGCCAGTACTGTCGCTCAGTACACTTTGCATTTCACACGGATAGACACATGTCAATTGTTCCACAGTCTCTCCCTCAAGTTCCTAAACACAGTGCTCGCTCTTCCCATTCTGAGAGATAGTTCATCCTCCAGCCTAGCATACTCTGAAACAGTACTCCGTAGACACTTGAAAGTCTTGCACTTGACTAGTGGCTCTGTACCAATGATGATCTCTTCTGGTAGTGATGCTGATAATTGGAACTTTGGTGGTTGATAAAGGCACTCTGTCTTCTTGATGTTGATTTTGAGGCTGAATTGGTTAGCTGCTCTTGCAAATTTCTCCACTAAAGATTGCATATCTTCCACACTGTGTGCAACTAGAGCACTGTCGTCGGCAAAGAGCATTTCTCTTACTACCTTTATCGATGTCTTACTCTTGGCTTTAAACTGTGCCACACTGAACAAGTCTGCTTCCTTCCTTGTTTGAATGTATATTCCTTCTGAAGTGTCTTTGAAGGCCACTTCAAGCATGGCTGCCAGATACAGTGAGAAGAGGCACTGCAGCAAAGACATTGAGTTGCTAGCTGTTAGCATGCGGCCTACATATCTCCCGAGGGAATACTCACACGTGATCTGCATTGTTGTTTATGCAAATCCGATGGCGAACGCTGGGACAGCGCGTGACGTCATCCATTCAGTAACCAGCAGGCTGCAGACAGAACACCCAGATGCTCTTCTCCTCATCTCAGGCGATTTCAACCATGTTTCACTGTCTCCCATTCTACCCACGTTTACCCAGTATGTCACATGCCACACTAGAGACAATAAAACACTGGACTTATTCTACACAAACACTAAGGAGGCGTACACCTCATTACAACTCCCCCCACTCGGGAGATCGGATCACAACTTGGTTCATCTCCGGCCGGTGTACAAACCCCTAGTGCACAGACAACCTCCGGCCATGCGCACAGTGAAGTTATGGTCTGAGGAGGCAATGGACACCCTAAAGGGCTGTTCTGAAACCACCACCTGGGAGCAGCTCTGCGAGCCACATGGTGAGGACATCGATGGCCTCACTCACACCATCACGGACTACATCAACTTCTGTGTGGACGACACCGTTCCCACCAAGACCATACGGTGTTGCTCAAACAACAAACCCTGGATCAACCCTGAGATAAAAACACTTCTGAGAGAGAAGAAGAGGATCTTCAGGTCGGGGAACAGGGAGATGCTGAAGTCCATACAGAGGGAGCTGAGGAGAAAGACCAGAGAAGGCAAGGACAGCTTCAGGAAGAAGATGGAGGACAAGCTGCAACAGAGCGACATCAGCGGGGTCTGGAGAAACCTTAAAATCATCTCTGGGCTCCAGAATACCTCCCCCAGGCCACGGGGGGGGGGGGGGGCAGGGAGTGGGCGAACAATCTGAATCTGTTTTTCAATAGGTTTGACCAACCGCCCTCCCCCCTAACTGCACAACAACCACTGCTGCCTCTAAAGACATCAAGTCCTGCTGCCCACTCCCCACTCCACCAACACCCCCCCACTCCTAACACACAGCCCCCCAACCTGACCCTGACTAAGACCCAGGTGAGGACGGAGCTGAGGAAGATCAAGGCGAGGAAGGCGTCGGGACCGGACGGCATCAGCACAAAGCTCCTCAAGTCCTGTGCAGACCAGCTGTGTGGGATTGTGGCGTACATCTTCAACCTGAACCTGAAGCTGGGGAGGGTACCACAGCTGTGGAAAACATCTTGTGCGGTACCTGTACCAAAGACTTCCCACCCCAAAGACCTGAACAGCTACAGACCAGTGGCCTTGACGTCCCACATGATGAAGACCCTGGAGAGACTGCTCCTTGCTCACCTCCGCCCCCTGGTGGGACCAGCGATGGATCCACTCCAGTTCGCCTACCAGCATGGCATTGGGGTGGAGGATGCGGTGATCTTCCTCCTTCACCGTTCCCTGTCCCACCTGGAGAAGCCCGGGAATGCGGTGAGGATCATGTTCTTTGACTTCTCCAGTGCTTTCAACACCATCCAACCAATGATCCTGAAGGACAAGCTGCTGTGCGCAGGGGTAGACCAGCAACTGTCATCATGGATCCTGGACTACCTCACTAACCGGCCTCAGTTTGTGAGAACCCAGGACTGTGTGTCCAACACGATCATCGGTAGCACGGGGGCCCCCCCAGGGAACGGTTTTGGCTCCCTTCCTGTTCACCCTTTATACTGCGGACTTCTCACACAACACAACACACTGCCATCTACAGAAGTTCTCTGATGACTCTGCGATCGTTGGCCTCATCTCCAATGGAGATGAAGCTGAGTACAGAGGGCTTATCCAGGACTTCGTGGACTGGTGCCATCGGAACTACCTCCAGATCAACACGAGGAAAACTAAGAAGCTGGTGGTGGACTGCCGCAGGCAAGGACAACCCCTCACAGCACCAGTAAATATACAGGGAACAGACATCGAGATGGTGACATCCTATAAGTACCTGGGTGTTCATCTGAATAATAAACTAGACTGGTCACACAATACTGACGCACTCTACAAGAAGGGACAGCGCAGGCTGTTCCTACTGAGGAGACTCAGGTCTTTTGGTGTACAAGGGGCGCTGCTGAAGACATTCTATGACACGGTGGTGGCATCAGCCATCACTTTTGGAGTGGTCTGCTGGGGCAGTGGCATTACGGCAGCCGATAGGAAGAGACAAACTGATCAAGAAAGCTAGCTCTGTCCTGGGGCGGCGCCTTGACCCAGCGAAGGAGATAGGAGAGAGAAGGGCGGTGGCTAAACTGTCATCTCTGCTGGAGTCCGAGTTCCACCCTATGCAGGACATACTGAATGCACTGAGGAGCTCATTTAGCAGCAGACTACATCATCCTTGGTGCACAACCGAGAGGTTTCGCAGGTCCTTCCTACCAACGGCTGTCAGACTGTACAACCTAAGCAGGGCTGCTCGCAGTGATAGCAAAAAGACGTGATAACCTAATAGTTTTGAATGCAAAAGCCGCAATAGACTTATACAATGGTCCCCTCCGGCATACAAGTAGGAAAATACCGGTCGCTATGGAGGGTGAGAATATGTATGGGTACATAATCATACCAGGTAGGATAACTAAGTAGACGGTTGTGCCGTTTCATCCCATCTAGCAACAATGCTCTGCACTGCGTGTGTTTATATATTTACATATTTATTCCATCTAGCTACAATGCTCCGCACTGTGTGTGTTTATATATTTACATATTTATTCCATCTAGCTACAATGCTCCGTACTGTGTGTGTTTATATATCTACATATTTATTCCATCTAGCTACAATGCTCCGCACTGTGTGCGTTTATATATCTACATATTTATTCCATCTAGCTACAATGCTCCGCACTGTGTGTCTATTATATATTATATATATATTTATGTTTATATGTACATATGTATACTTGCTGCTCTTGCTTCTTTTTTTTTTTTTTCTCTTGCCTTCTGATTGTTGCTCTGAGTGTTGCTATCCCTGTGCTGTTGCAATCCTGGAATTTCCCCATTGTGGGACTAATAAAGGCTTATCTTATCTTAAGAGTGTAGGCGCCAGCACACACCCTTGTTTCACCCCGTTGCTTACTGAAAAGTCTTTAGATACTGAACCACTCATTGCCACGTTTGCCTACATACCTGTATGGAGTGCCTCGATCAGGCTGGCAAACTTCTCTGTACAGCCATATTTCTTCAGTACCTGCCAAAGTCCTTGTCGCGAAACAGTATCGAAGGCTTTACTGAAGTCTATGAAGACTACATAAAACAGCATGTTCTGTTCAATACACTTTTCTTGAACCTGTTTCAAGCAGAAAATCATGTCCATTGTGCTTCTTCCACTTCTAAAGCCACACTGGGTTTCCGGTAGTACATTCTGTGAGATGTGTTCATTGAGTCTGTTCAGTAGGTCACGCGAGAGAATCTTACCAACAGTGGCTAGCAGTGATATACCTCGGTAATTTCCACAATCTTTCCTGTCACCTTTCTCGAACAAAGGCACAATACTTGCATCCTTCCAGTTTTGAGGTACTTTCTGGGCATCCCATATCTCTGGGATGAGCTTGTGCAGGCAGTTGGTCAGCTGAATACCACCAAATTTCCACACTTCTGCTGGAATTCCATCCCTTCCTGGAGCTTTACCATCCTGTGTTGTCCTGATAACTGCCATTAGTTCATCAAAATTTGGTGGTTCATCCAGACTTGATACAATTGGTCGCTGCACTAGAGCTTCTTTAGCCTCTTCAGAGAGATCTCCAGGGTTGTTTAGTAGCTGGTCAAAGTGGTCTGCAAATCTGTCAGTTTTATGACAGATAAAACAGGACATGTCTTCCAAAAAATTCAGTTTTTGTCTCGTCAGTCCCCAGAATATTTTCCCAAAAGTCTTGAGGATCATCTAGATATTTTCTGACAAATGTGAGACGAGTCTTTGTGTTCTTTTTGCCCAGCAGCGATTTTTTTCTTGGAACTCTCCCATGGATGCCATTTTTGCCCAGTCTCTTTCTTATTGTTCCATCATGGACCAGTGTCCAAACTGAGGCAAGTGAGGCCTGCAGTTCTTTAGACATCGTTCTGGATTTTTGTTTCTCATCTGTTCTTGAATTTCTTTAGATCACAGTGGGGTGTGTTGCCTTTTGAGATTTTTTTAGCTTACTTCAAGTTGTCAGATGGGTTCCATTTAAGTCATTTCTTGATTCAACAAGTCTGGCAGTAATCAGGCTTGGGTGTAGCTACTGAAATTGAACTCAGCTTTCCAAAAAATGTGGTTAATCACAGTTAATTTGTGATGTAGCAAGAGGGGAGATTACTTTTTCACATAGGGCCAGGTAGGTTTCGATATTTTTTTCCTTTAATAAATGAAATCATCATTTCATTTATTTCATTAATCATCATCAATATTTTGTATTTATTCAGGTTATCTTTGTCTGATATTAAAATGGTGCTGTTGCCATGATGCAGAGACATAAATTGAGCTTTAGTTACAGACTGTTTTTCTCTCCTCCTTTCCAGTGTACATTTGTCAGGGCTGACAAAGCCTAAAGGGCCTGTATTGTGCTAGACTGTGGTTCTGTGGAGCTTACGCTAATGAAGTACAAACTAGTGTTGTAGTCAAGACAGTGTCCCAAGACCACAACCGAGACCAAGTCAAGACCCACATACACAGTGGTCTTGGACTTGGGAGGCTCTGGTCTCAACTACAACACTAGTACAAACAGGGGTCACATGTATACAGTTAATATTAAAACACTTACTTCATAAAGAAATACACACAGCCTTTATTTTGTTAAGTCTCTTAAAGAAATTAGCAGTCTGTAAAAAAGTACAAATATATGCCCTTGATGATGTCAAAACTTAAAAGTGATCCCTGAAATGTGCAATATGGGTTCTTTAAAAGACAGTATAAAAATGGATCTCTATAGAAGCTACAGGCAAAATTTGCATGTAAATAAATGCGGCCAACAGGTTTAAAGTGGGGTTAATAATCCTCAGTGAAATTTTTTGTCGACATTACAAAAACCCACCACTAGAGGGAGGCACAGACACAGGAGGAGGAGATGTTTCACCAGTGATGAGCTTGAAGATCAGTCAGTCTGCAGCACAGCAAGGAGGCAACAGAAACCAGCTGTCTCTGCAGACAGCAGTGGTGTCAGCAGTCAAGGATAGACATGCGTAACTGTGATATAGTCAGAAAACATGTTTCTGTTACACAGGATAAATACAACGGACTTGTTCGCCACCCTGAATGAAATCAAACTGCTCTGGGTCTGTGTTTACCCAACACAAACTCAGGATTTACTCTGAGGGCCACAACATGTACGGTCCCTCCCTCCACCTTGACTTATACAAGACACCAAAGAATAGGGGGACATGCTTGGACAAGATTTGTTTTTTAAACCATTTTGTTAGACACATTCTAGACTGAAGCACAATACATCACTTATGTAATTATCCCAGTTCTGTCATGCCACCACGTCAATGGTCTCATGCCCACGAGGATAAAAAGGGGAGCATCTTCAGATTAGAGGACTAGATTAGATGGCACCTCAACGACTTTTGATGACAAATTGGAGATGAAGGAAAAGACAGTGAAGAAAAGGTTGCCAACTTAAATGCTTATTAAGATTTTATAAGGTGAAATCTTGGTCAAATTAGCCAAAAAAAAAAAGGGGGGGCTGCACTTACCCACAAAGTTGCTCCATTCAGAATCCAGGTCAGCCTGGTTAGCTAAACATCCCCGCATCACATTGAGACAGTAATTCTGGCAGGGTTTCAGGGCCACTTGACCCGAGCAGTAGGGACAGTACAACATCTTCATGGCCGCCCGCACACAGCTGGGAGAAGCGCTGACCTGGGGGAGGCAGAGGGCAGTTAGCTGACAGTGTTCACTGCATCACAGCTGAAACATTCCAGTGTGGATGTAAACTCAAATGAAAAAGAGCCTTCATCCATAAAGGAGTTGATTCTAATGATCAATGAATCACTTGCTACAGTAGAAAAAACATGCCATAAAAGAATGGACAAAATGGTTTATGTTGGAGTAAAGGAACAAAGCCTGCTTTTTCTTCTCTAAAAGATGTCCAGTCACAGATGCAGAAGGGAGGAATGAGGGGAAAAAAATGTAGACAAGATTTTTTTTTCAAGCTACAATGTGTAACAATTACTGACATCTAGTGGTCAAGCATACTAGGTTCAATTTTTTTCCCCTCAGAAACCTTTATTTTTCTTTACATGCTGCACCTTTAGGCATTCACTTACCTTATTAACTTTATTGACCACCTCTGGCATGAGTGCCAGGCCACGCACAAAGGCACGAGCAGCGATAAACGCCCTCATCAGCTGGATGCGGAGCTTGCGGGGCAAGTCGCCAAAGGGCTGCAGCTGCTCCGTGTGCTGGCTCACACACTCCATGTAGGCATCGCTGAACTCGTATTGTACGTTGACCAGCCGGAACATCCTTTCCAGCAGGTCGGCCCAGAAGTCTGACAGCATGGACTCCAGGTTGACGGCGCTGTTGCCTGACACGTAGTGCCGAGTCAGGGACTGAAAGAAGTCCTTAAAAAGTTCTGCGTTCTCCATGTACATCCTCCCATACGTCCGCCTAAACATCGTGTGCAGCGAGACCTCAGCATTTTGCAAAAGCTCACGGAAAAACTCTGCAGAGAGAAAAGGGAAAGCAGGACTGGGTCAGTGTGATGGGTAAACCTTCATCCTAAAGAACAATACACTGCAACTAGGGATGTACTAAAACCCCTTTTTAAGAGCAAGTACTTCCAATTTGAGTACTTACAAGGACTGTGTACCGATATTCAATGTGCTTTTTCTACACAGTTAAGCTACAGTCACAAATACCCTTACGAATGGCTGCAAACACCGTATGAATGACTTTTGGACCATTTCGTACAGTAGGGCTGTCGCGATAACTGCAATTATGTAGTATCGTGCAATGGACAAGTCTACCACGGAGGATAACGAGCAACCGCGGTGTTCACTTTTTTTTGTGTACATGGCTAAATCTCGTTCACTTATGTGCCCCTATTGATTATTAAATAAATTATTAAATGTTAAGTGTATTTTTATTGCCAACAGCATGTTTGCACCCAGTACTGAGGAAGCTTCCACAGCATTGGGTGCTGTCACCACCAGCACCATGTGGGGCACTCTCTCTCCAGACAGACTCCAGCAGGCAGTTGGTGGCAGAAGCGTTTGGACAAATTGCAAAGTACAGCCGTGACAGTAAGCACTGAAAGGGCACAAAGCGTGTCATTTCCTTCTGAGTGGAGTATTTATGATCCTGACAATTGAGCACCGAGAGTGAAACAACTACTGCATAGTACATTGCTTGTTTGAACATGATTTTTCGGACAGCGGCAAAAATCCAAAAATCATGGAGACAAGAGCCACGCAGGGTCCTGTACGGAGGCTGTCCTCTTTAAATAAGCTGAATGTCACTGCAGTCTCCAACCAGTCCACACACCCTGTCGTTGAAACACTGGAGTTACCGCAACTGCTTTATGAAGATGATTTGAGTTTTTTTTTGTTTTGTTTTTTTTACAGAATCAGCAGTTCATGCCTGTAGGAAGACTGGAGCTCCGCACAATTGTCACACATGCACATAAGTTGAGAGCAGAGCTGCAGTGAGTTTCTCACAGCTTCCATCATTTGCCACATAAGTTATGAACCTGTTTAAATTACAAGACCACAGGGTCCTAAAAACATTTGCAATAATACCGCATATCGTGGTGTTGAGCTATCCACCATCACCGCAGGAGAAATTCCTCCACCGTGACAGCCCTATTATATGGCCTTCTTAAGGTGACTGTAGGAGAATCCAGCATTCATAGACCGTTCATAAGTTTGTGGCCAAGTCGATGGTCTTGTCCAAGATTTCTACAAACACCCCACGAAAACCCCGCATCATAGGGCTGCCGTACAAATGCATAGGAACAACGTAAGAACTATGCAAGATGTCGGACATAAGTATGCCTCAAGAACACCTTAAGTTGCTCTTGAGTGCCCCTTACAGTGGTCATATGAAATGTTGTACGAATCCCTGTTCGTAAGGAGATTCATACAGCGTGTGTAAGGCGGTAGTGAGGCACTCATAAGGCAGACGTACGTCATTCGAGGGACATTTGTGCCAACAAAATGTGCCAAAAGCTGTAAGATCTTCCTACCAATGACCTGACTGCCATGACTTGCACAAAAATTTTTGTAAGATGGCGGTAAGTATGCCGTAGGAAGATCCCAAGGCACCCTTATGAAGAACGTAAGAACTCTAGGGCCATCGTACAACAGAAAAGCACCTCATTTCTCAAGAATGACTCAAGTTGCTCTTGTGAAATGAACGGCAGCCGTAAGAAACTATGCCCCCTTCACAAATGTCTGCAAACTGGATATTCTTACAAACCCATCATTTGTAAGAATCTTTGTGACCGTAGCTTCACATGCTACTTTTTGCTTTTATCTTTTACTTCTAAATTCTTCCACTCCTCTGAACTTATACCATCACCCCCCCTCTACTCACCAGTCAAGGAGTGGTGAATGAGTCCTTACTAGCCCAAGTGCATGTGCTGCAGCCATCAGTATGAAATACTGCAAATTTGGATGTACAAGTAATGGTACTGAAATCTGAGAGCAGTGTCTGTGAATCCCCAATCCCAACAATAGTTCTAAAAAACAGATTATGATTTTTGTTTGATACTTAAGTTTATTTTCGGCACTTGGGAGCACCACAGGGCAGGTGCCATTTTGTTCCACCACATTTAAAGGAAAAAAAAAAGAAAAAAAAAGGCAGACACTCCGTGGCCAGAGGAAAAATATGGTCATTTATTTTGTCGGGTTGTCCCCATAAGCATGAAATCCTGAGTGAAAGACAAAGGAATGTGTCAGGGGACAGTTGGAAATAATGAGATGAGGAGTGAAGCAGCAGAGAAGCATCGGCACAGACGTCCCTCCACACCAATTTGCCTCGGACTGACCACCATCAATGGCATTTTTCTCTTGTCACATTCCATTCCTTTTCCTTTCTGCCAGCTCCACTTGGACTGTCCTTCCGAGGCATTTTCTATAGGATTACTGAATAAAGTGACGACCCCCCCCCCCAGACCCCAACCCGTATATGGACCTGTACGCCTCCCCTCAATCCAGCATCTCCCTCCCTCCTTTGCTTTCACTTCATCAGTTCCTTCAGAGAGCGCTCTTCACCAGAGACATGGAACAATGACCTACTTCATCCTGAGGAATGTCCATCACCTCCTCCTCCGCCCCCAATAATCCAGGCCCCTTCTCCCAGAACCCCCACCCCACCCCAATCACCACCACCAATTCCTCACCCCTCAACTTTCCTAATCTGAACAAAATGAGAATTCTACAGAGGCTCTGAAAAATGTTTTACCTCGAGTCTCACATACACTCACCCGCTTTTCCCCCCTCCTGAGACCCCCTACCGCAAAGAACTTCTGTCCTGCTGCAGTTTCTCGGGGTGCCCACTGTGTGGCTTTGAAATGTAAAGTTCCCATGCTATTGCAGGGGGAGTCACTAAACGCTCTCTCTCTCTCTCTCACACACACAGTCTCCACGTACTGCTGTCACTTCCACTTCAGACTGACACACTAAAAAGAAAAAATGAGATAGGAGGGCGTGAGGGTTAAGTTGAGGGCTTTTTTAACCTCAAATCCCCACTGTGTCGCCAAGGATACCGGAAACACTGCAGCCCCTCCATTTACCTCCACGCCATCACTGCCCTCCCTCCCCTTCATCAGAACGTTCGCTCACACACACACAAACACACAGAGGCAGGGAAGGGGGCACCGAGTTCCACGCTCCATTGACAGAGATTAAAACAAAATAGTCCACCCCCCACCCATGGAATGTCATAGTAGCCACACTGACATGAAAGTCAGTGAAAGGAGGCCGATGAGGAGGAGTCATGAAGCAGCAAGACGGCCCTAAACTTCTCTATTGCCTTCTATACAGTTTATTAGAGTGGTAGGGCCTATATGTTAAACAGATAAGCACCATAATGAGTTTGGACAAACCCACCGGTTTTTAAAAAGGGACCAGCCCGAGTGGTGACAGCAAGTTAAGGCCTCCTTCTGGCCCTGAGAGGAGGGATCTGAAGTATGAGCTGCATTACACAGGCATCTTGCATTGTCATTAAAAACAGTTTATGGACGCACAGTCGTTTGCCAAAGGGCCGAGAAGCTGAATGATCCCTTAAGAGTTTTCCATTAAAAAATATTCCTGTTGCTCAGTCATAGCTCTGACAGAATCTGGGTGAAAGGTTACATGGGAGACCGTCTACACTGTAGCAAAAACTAAAGAAGAAGAAGGGCCACTCCTATCTCACCGTGTCCATCATTTCCTTCTTGCACACCTGGCACCTTGTCACCATTTCCACATGTTGCAGAGAAAGTCCTAAATTATGACCAACAATCTAGGGTCCAATCCATCAAAGGAACAGAGGAGCTGGCCCATCTCCTCCCACTTCCTCTTCTACACAGCGCCCCCCCCCCCCCACACACACACACACACACAAGTGTCTTTATAAACTCTGCTCCTCCCAATCACAGCCCAGGCAATAATTACACCCTATTTGTGCCAATTAGTTTCTGAGCTTCTCCCTTTTCTAATGGGATAGGATTCTGTCCCTCCTGCTGTTGGGATTCAGCGCTTGAGATGGATGTCTCTTGAAGTTGAGTGTGTGTGTGTGTGTGTGGGGGGGGGGGGGGGGGGGGGTGAGTAGGGGACTTAATCCCAAGTGCTTAATTCCCAGACATGGACTTGCTCTGCTGGGCTGGGTCACTGCAACAGGACAGACAGGCGGAGGCCAGGACAAATGGCGAGACGGCGAGGGGAGAACTATTTCTGGCTCGGGTCTTAATTGGCCATGACTTCTCGCTTCAGGCACATAATGAGAGCTTGCCTAATCACATACATCACTTTCCGAGTTTGTTAGAGTGCAAATACATGTTTTTGTGTTCATCCTCATTTATGGCTGCAGCTGTGTTTATGCACACATGCGCTGTGCTTTTAGTGAGCAGTTAGCTGATGTCACCGCCATTCCTCATAAGCTGTAAACAAAACGAAGAGCACTTCCTGGTGCCAGTTTTCCTAATTGGAAGTGCCTCCTTTTGGGTGTCTTGTGTGGCAATAGAACATGAGAAAATAACCTGGGCCTTTCACTGTATGCAGTGAGAGGGATGGTCTAATGCAGAGCTGGGAAATGTACGGCCCGCGGGCCACATCTGGCCCTTTGCCTGGCCTTAACCAGCCCACGCCAACTCAGTGGAAAACTAGGAATTAAAGGCAAATAAATGCACCTCACACAACTGGACTGCTTTGATTTTTAAGGCAACAGCTTTTTTTTTTTTTTTTAAATTTACACATGGACCGCTGAACGTTTTGAGATTTGGTCAGGCCTGATGATCTCGCGTGCGCACACACACCTCAACCGGGCAGTGACAGCATTACTTGATTGTTAGAAAGAAATGCAAGAAATCAAAATGCAAAAAACATTTTTAAACATGCTGGATAAACCCAAAGCAAAGTGGCGCTCATGGAGTCTGCCTGCATCCGCAGTTTCCCCTGTACCAACAGCAGCCCCACTTGGGGCGAGTTCCCCACATCAGCTGTGGTGACACCAACAGCTTTCTTGGAGAAACGTGTTTTAAATTGAAATATTTCTACATGTGTGGTTAAACATGATTTTTTTTGAGCCAGAAGCTCCTATTGTCTACAGTTGTAGCTACAAATGTGAGTTTTGTAACGAGAGAAAAAAAAAAATACAGGGCTGTACATTAACCTTTTTCCTCATAGCACTGGTGCTATACAGTAGAGGTTCATAGTCATGCAGCACAAGACAAAAACTTGTAGCACGAGAAACTGCAAGGATAAGGACCTGTACTTGTATAGCACTTTTCTAGTCTCAAAGCGCTTCACTAGTACTAACCCTCTATTCTAAGGGCCTATCAGAGACAGATACCTAGGGACAATTTAGAACAGCCAATTAACCCAACACGCACGCCTTTGGATTGTGGGAGGAAACCAGAGTACCTGGACTAAACCCACACAGCACAGGGAGAACATGCAAACTCCACACAGAAAGGCTCCTACCAGTGCCAGCCTTGGGATTTGAACCTAGCACCTTCTAGCTGTTAGGCAACAATGCTAACCACTGTACCACTGTGCAAGCAGTGCAGTTTAATAATTAAAAATATAGTATGTTACTTTATGGTTAAAACAACTCGTCAAAATCGAGAAATTATTTGAAATTTACATACATTTAATTGGCATCAAAACTGGGGATTCTAAATTGTCCTTAGGTATGACTGTGGGAGTGAATGGTTGTCTGTCCGTCTGTGTTGGCCCTGCGATGGACTGGCGATCTGTCCAGGGTGGACCCTACCTCTCGCCCAAAGATGCTGGGGTAGGCTCCAGCCCCCCCGCGACCCGAAAAGGATTAAGCGGAAGAAGATGAATGAATGAATACATTTCCACAACAGTCATCAATCCTAACCACCTAAAGACACTCACCACACCATACAAACTAACGGGCCAGTTTAGGCCTGCAGGCCATATGTTTGACACCCCTAGACTAGACTGTTAAAAATAGCTTACGTTGCCCCATGAAGCTTCCTCTTTCTCCGTCACACTAGTCCTCAGAGACCCGCGAAATGAACCCGCTCTGGGCAGCACAGTGATACAGCAGTTAGCACTGTTGCCTAACAGCTAGAAGGTTCCAGGTTCGAATCCCCAGGCTGGCAGGGTTAGGAACCTTTCTGTGTGAAGTCTGTATGTTCTCCCTGTGCTGCGTGAGTTTACTCTGGTAGCTCCGGTTTCCTCCCACAATCCAAAGACATGCATGTCGGTTAATTGACTATTCTAAATGGTCCCTAGGTATCTGTCTCTGATAGGCCCTTAGAATAGAGGGTTAGTACTAGTGAAGCTCTTTGAGACTAAAAAAAAAAAAATCACTATACGAGTCCTTATCCAGGAGAAGCCGGAAGAAGCGGGGGAAAAAAGTTTCTTTTATAAGAATGTGAGTGAGAGATGATGGTGAATCTCTGTCCTCTTCATCATACAGGTTTCTGCTATCTGTTCTGTTAGATGTGGGATCCTTTTACAGAACCCTGCTGTGCTTTCTTCCACTTTCGCCATTAGACCAGGGTGGGCAATTCATTTTCACAAGGGGCCACAGAAGAGACGGAATGCTGTGAAGGCCTGTGGCCAGTAAGCTGAGCTCAGTTCTGCTTAATATTAATTTCATCACTTTAAAAAAAAAAAAAAAAAAAAGCTTTACATTGTATAGATTGAATACACTTCTACAGGTATCACCCTGTAGGTTCTACAGGTAAATATGATTAGGCAACAAAAACATGAAACAGGCATGACAACACTGACAACATTTCCAGCCAATGAGAAATGTTCCACGAGTGAAACACCAGAATTTTAAGAGGTTAAATCATTTAATCAACAAAGAGCAATTTTGAACAATATACATTTTGTGGTATTTCAAAGACCAGCATTAAATTAACTTTATAGAAATTACTGCTGCTATTCTGCTTATACTCTACCACAGTGGACATTTTTGAGCTTTTTTTTTCTTGTTCAGTGGGAGATATCTGTTCTGAACAAGTGCACTAATGTCAGGCTGAGTGTCTGAGGAGGACATACAGAAGACAGGTCTGTATATTTCATTCATTCATTCATCTTCTTCCGCTTAATCCTTTTCGGGTCGCGGGGGGGCTGGAGCCTATCCCAGCATCTTTGGGCGAGAGGCAGGGTCCACCCTGGACAGATCGCCAGTCCATCACAGGGCCAACACAGAGAGACAGACAACCATTCACTCTCACAGTCATACCTAAGGACAATTTACAATCCCCAGTTTGATGCCAATTAACCTAACTTGCATGTTTTTGGCATGTGGGAGGAAACCGGAGAAATCCCGGAGTAAACCCACGTAGACACGGGGAGAACATGCAAACTCCACACAGATCACTGTTGGTTGGGGGCTGGGATCGAACCCAGGATCCCCCGGCCAAGGGTGAGTTGCTGTGCTGCCGCAGTGCTAACCACTCCGCCACCACGCCGCCTAGGTCTGTATCTTGATTTGTTCAATTTCATCACTGAGAATATTTGTTCACGTACTATATGTAGGTAGATCAGAGTATACACAGAGTTCTTTCAGTCCTGTGTTTGTCCGAAACTGAACTATGCATCACGAGTGTGGGGCTATAAATTGTACAAATCGTGCTAGCAGATTTAAAATGGAGCAATTAAGGCATTTGGGGGGCAGGGGGTTAATAAGTTTACTCCAGTCTTGGATCTGAAGGAGACATGGGTGGGAGCCATGTACAGTACGTTGGATAGGTTGGATATTAGGGCTGGGCGATTACCTGAATAGAACTGAAAAGCTGTTCATGGTGCAGAACAGACCTAATTTTGTTCATGTTAGTTCATTCGGTTTTCCCTGTCTCCTTGTTGTGTGCGTGTGTATAGAGAGCTTTTCATGTACTTCCCCTTTAAGACGTGCCCGCAGAGTTCCGTGTGCAGGCACGTACCACCGCATCCCGAAAGCAGCGCACTTAGAACCGGTCAAAAGCAGCAGAAAAAAAGTGGATCAGCTTGTAATGAAAAATAATGTGGTCTTTGTCCACATAGTATATGATGGTTGACTATTTTATCTGAAGATGCCAAGGAAAAGTTAGCAAGGTGCGGGGAAACTAACACGTAGATGCCTGAAGCCAAGTTGCCATTAGCCTCTGACAGCTATCCGTATCATCTCAACTGTTTTGTTTGTTGCCAGTTTGGACGACCATACGGGACAAGCTAAGGCCACTGTCGTGAGTCACATGACCCTTATGGTATGTAAACATACTGACTTTTGCTAGTGATATGATACTGCACTGTTGTGCAATATTGCTTAATTATGAGCCTTGTCAGTGAACTATAAGGGAGAAGGAAGGAGGGGGGAAAAGAAAACCGACCAGAAAGCGAATTTTCAGAACAATTTAAAATAACATTACTTATTTGAAAACTAAGTACTGGTTTTACTTTAACTGCAAATCCAAGATGTTACATTACTAATCACCCAAAAATAATCCAGTACTCTAAATTCTTATTTTTTCCAGCACATTGTCTGATTGTCCACTTGAGCGATAACTTGCATTTTGTTTGTCAAAAAGTGTGAGGGGTACCAAATAGTTGCCCCAACTTTTTAACATCCTTCTTTTGGGTTAACCAAGTAGAGTGGTTCAGTACATAAATGGCAGAGGTAGACGCACTGCAGTCTGGACTGCAGTCCAGAAAACGGTCACTTCTGTACGACAATGTGGACGCAACAGGGAAAATAAAAACCGTGCCTCTACCATGTCACATTCTTCTTGGTTGAATTTATCAGTGGGTTACACTCTGCTGAGCTGGTATTACTACTTTGGCAGTTAATAGTGTCAGTAAGAGAGGACTTCCTTTAAATTGTCATCTCCACAGCAGAGCAGCTACATGATGTTCACACCGCCCATTTGTGAGGGTCAGCCAATCGGATGCAAACTTGCTTAAGAGGAGAGAAGTTGAAGGGGCTTGTTGTACAGCTTCTCTGGTGAAGTCCAAGAATAAGAGAATAGAATGCATATTTTCTCCAGCATAATTTATCGCCATCAGTTTGGGCACACATGGCGTGCCATTGTTACCATTTATCAATATTTTCTAGACCACATGAAACTGGAAAATATTAGTTCCCAACATTGTCACAAAGCACCAGCTGGATTGTGTAAGACTAACGAAGAGGGTGGAGGACAGAACTAAACACCAAATACAGCATGGATTGGACAAGGACCCATAAACAACGGTGAGTCACAGCAGAGATGGAAACACAAAGAGGGGTTTGAGGAGCAAAAAGAAATTTTTGGGGGGAGGCATGTGATGGGGACAAAGGGCAGTGAGAGAAGAGAAAAAGAGGGGCGGAATAGCTTGAGCAGCCACTGCATTCCAACACGTCACATTCCTCTTCACATCTGGCTGCAATACACACGCTCCCTGTTACTCACTATTCCTCATTGCCGTTCACAGACACATAAGATGTGAAGGTCTCTGACCCATGTGGACAGACATGCATGTGTATACATGTCAATGCAAAGCTGTGCCTATCAAAAAAGAAGCTAAAATTCTGTATATTTAAAGGCTAAGATCCAATCGCTCCGTCCTTTTCCTGTCAGTCCATGTGGGTCCACATCCTCTCTTTATCTTATCAGGCTTCTTCGGCAGAGCTGCAGCGATGGCATGGTTGGGTGGCTGAGGGTATCCAAAACTGCCCCGCTTCCTCTGTGAGTCAGCACTGTTGCATGTTCCCATGCGCTGCAGTCCTCTACAGGGGGAAACCTGATCCCAATATTTACAGCCATACACACATGTGCTCACACACAGAGGAACAGGAAGTACAGAGAAGGCCGAATCTGTGGATGTGTGTGGTCCGTCTGGAAGCATGCATGTCTCTTTGGAGAGAAGGGTTGCTAGTATGAGGGGGGGACAAAGAGGCCGGGGGCTGAGACGTTGAGGGACAGGTGGGCAGGCCGAAAGACACAGACCGACTGTCTCCGCTTCGAGCAGTGCGCTGGCAGGCGGGAGCGCCTGTCAAAAACTCTGCAACCCAAGCACTGCAACTTGGGACACTCTGGCCAGCAGCACAATGCAGTCAGAAAAGTGGCTGCGGGTGGGGGTGTGCGTCTGCGAGTGTGTGTCTGTTTGCTTACTGTCAAAGTGGTCGTGTCTCTGTTTGAAGGTGGATTGCAGGTTGGTGCTAAGCCTGGAGACAGGAGCTTTGATCTCCGTGTGGCTCTGCTGGCTCAGCTTCTCCTCCATCTCCACCGTGCAGCAGGAGTATCCCTGCGGACACACTTTCAGGGGGGCTCCTGCAAGAGACGGGCACCAAAGACATGTAACACAGCACAACACCAGAAATTGTCCACATTATGTATGCCAACAGAAAACACCGCAGACAAGCTGCATCAAAATAAAAAGCAAAACTAGAATAAAAATATACAAGGTGTATAAATGCAACTTAACAAGATTTAAGGCTCTATTTCTAAACACTGCTGTTGTCTCAGGGGCAGCAATTGGCCATATTTAGCAGTTATTTCATGTTCTTGAAACAAATTCATATCCATTTTGATCATAATCTATCCACTATTAACCCATTTATCATATTAAATAACAGCTTTACCCTTCAACAAATCAAATAAACCTCTACTGTTAAAACCCCCTTAACTGCACTTAATTGTAGCACAGTGTGGTTTTTAGCTGGCCCCTTTATGAAGCCTTGCACTTATCCTGACACCCCCGTCTAGATTGATAGTTCAGTGCCGGAGCTTTCTCTGAGTGCTGTCCTTCCTAAACACAGTCTTCAAGAGGGGAGGATTAACTTTTCACACACTTCTCAGGTGAGAAGAAAGACTTATAATACATTCATGTTCTCCGACATTGCAGCCACAGATACAGCAGAGACATTGAAGATGGATTTGAAAATACTCTCCAATAACGAGACGATAATGGGTTTTTTTTAAGTATTACTGTGCTGATGTGAATGGAGAAGCATAAGACGATGCTTTCCTCACATGACCTGAGGCGCCTGAGTGTCAAGTGATCAGTTCTTCAAGGTTTTCTCTGTAAACAAACACTTACAGCAGACAGGTCACAGATGAACTATTTTGCTCCCCTGACAAGTCGAGCTGTTTAAGATGTAAATAAAATGAAGGTATAATTTGCAGAAAAATGCCCATTTGTCAACAGTCATTTTAACTTGATATATGCAGAAGATGAATGAATGAATATGCAGAAACACAGACCTTAATGGTTCTTTTGTTTTTAGATGCACCTTATGTCACACATTGTGTTTTTACTTCAAATGTGGTACTATAAAACAGCCCTGTCACCACATCCTGGTGACTTATTTACAAAGCATATGCAGCACATTTGCAGACAGGTTTTAAAATCAAATGCAAATACACTAACAAAATACTTTCTTTCATAAAACATACTGTCAATTTTGACCAAGGTACATTTAGCACATCCAATTAAAAAAAGGGGAGGGCTGTGGAGGGACGAATGTAAAGCTGCAGCTGCAATAATGTTTTGTTTTAACATGGCTGTTGGAATTTGGGAGAACACAGGGATCCTTTCACTGCATCCCAGCACCAACAGCCAGTTTAGTTTTCCCCACCAGCTTGAGCTGCACCCATTCCTGCTACCGAAACTACTTGCATTTCATCGACAGACTGCAGCTTTGACATTATCCATGTACTGTAGTTCAAAATCAGAAGCATTTGGTCAAGTTTTGGTATTTTTCCCTTTCTCCACTTAAGGACAAGGATAAAACTGTCTTTCTGCAGGTCTCCCATGTCACAGATTACTTAAGAATTATAATTTTGTATCTTCAGGAAGCTGAGGCTTTTAGCGTCAAACATATGCAGAGTACCACCCTCTAAAGGACATGCAAACAAAAAAATATAACCATAACTCAATCACAAAGCGGTGTTAGTCATTCTTTAGCTAAACTTTTTGTGTCTCTGTGTTAACTGTATCATATTTTCTTCACCATTAAAGTAAAGTCAACCATATAGCCAGACTGTCAGTGACAGAGCAGCTTATTCCAGCTTGACAAAATTGCCCCAAGTGCGCTCACATCTCCTCACCTGACAGATCCATCTAGGATGTGCTTAAGCTCATGGCCAATTGCCTAGGAGGAGTAACAATTTTTGAAAAATTATAAATGTCCAGATCTTCTGAACTTTGACCATGACTTTGAGCTCGGACTGGATTCAGACAAACCTGAGGATCGTTGCATGTGAGTTTGGTGAGAACTGGGGAAATTGCCTAGGAGGAGCAACAATTCATAAAATCATATTAGTGATGAGATCTCCTGACCTTTCACCCCAACATTGAGCACAACCTTGGTGCAGAACCACCTGATAATTGTGCATGAATTTGATAAGAATTAGGGAAATTGCCTAGGAGCATAGATTTTTCTGAAACTACAGAAGTGCTCATATCTCCTGACTGTTGACCCTGAGCACAACCTGAATGCAGACCCACCCAAGGATTATTGTGTGCGAGTCTGGTGACCATCAGGGAAAATGTCTAGGAGGTGTAGCGATTTCCAGGAAATGAGGATGCACGGATGGATAGACGGACGGACAGACAGATTGACTCCTTTCAGCTTCACCAGAATGAGCTAAAAACTGGGTGGGCAATCTCCAACCTCTCAGTTTGGAGCTAATTAACCATTCATGAAAAAAAAAAAAAAGTTTACCTCCATTTTGAGACCACACTTGAATTAACCTTGAAACATTGCAGCCATTGTCAACATGATGTCACATCTTGGATTACTGAGTCAGTTTGGTGTCATTTTCCCTTGAATTTAAACATCAAAGTCTATGGGATTTTTTCTGTTATCTCTACTGCTGTATTCAACACGTTTCCGTGGCAACCTGGCATTGTGGCTTTGTTTCTCTGTCATCTTGAGGTTGTTCTTCTTGAAAATGCAACTTTTGTTCAAGAACAGGACATGACTTTCAAATACACCAGAGTCTGAAATAAAACACCGCAAACACAGACAAGCCAGTTTTACCTCAGTGCACTCAACGCTGAATCAAGTAACGGGGTGAGACATGTTTAGAGAAGTTCCCAGCGTGTCTGAAATAGCGTCTCAAATGTTGAAGAAAAATTAAACTGCAGGGTCAGAAGTGACTCACGGCAAACGCAATCATCTAAAGGGGGCACCAGAGGGAGGGATGCACCCTGGCGCCATAAACTGGACCTCTCTGTCTGGGATTCGGTCCAAATGAGCCTCAAGTCACCCCTTCTCCCACAATCCTCTCCTCAAACTCATCTCCCTCAAAAAAAAAACCCTCCTCTACACATGTGCGCGCACACTCACGCATACCCAGGCACAGTTGGCAGCCTGTACCTAAACATATTCACACATCACATCACTGCTCAACACATGGCTCTTTGTACGAGCGTGATTGAAGGTACAGGGACACACACACACACACACACACCGGCTGAACTTTTAGGTGAAACAGCCATCCCAGTCTCTCCTCGAGCAGGCCTCCTGCTCGCCCACAGCACAGGCGTACAATCAAAAGGGCTATATCCATGTGGAAAATAGCCCTAGTTACCAAAGTACACAAACAAAAGCGAGATGGTCAATATTTCACAGGAATGTCTGTACAAATGTCACACTGTTAGCTTAGAGGATTGAATTTCTAAAAACTAAAGATTCCTAGCTAATATGTATTTTGCGAAAACATTTCTGCAGCCAGTTTTTCCAACCCCTGGAAGAAAAAAAATGGCACGATCAGAGCGAGCTTCAAACAAGAGCCGTTAGATCTTATAAAAATCAACTTCTCATTGACATGTTTCTGCCTGACCATTACAGAAAAAAATGTGTTTGTCAGTTAATGCACCAGTCATTTCTTTACCATTGTGGGCATGAATGGACTTTGTGCGGTGGCCCCAGTGGAGTCCCTCTAAGGGGCCTCTCACTCCTCCACCCCCCCCCCCACCAAGTACTTTAAAAATGCAATAAGACACAGTGACAGAGCATTGTTCAAGTGTCACTAAGAAGAGGAAAACTTCAATTTATGGTGAGCAAAACGAGAGCAGCATCTTGTAAACAAACATGTGACTGTGTGTCACGGTATTCATTGGCTCCACGCTGCCCCTCTGCCCTTCCTTTGTGGGGAGACCACCATCCCCTCTAAATGGCTCATAAAATAAGTCACTTCCCTTTTGACATTGTCCTGCCTCTCAAACTCTGTTCTCAGAGGAAGGATGGTGGGGGAGGTGAAAACGCCTCGCAGACAAAAACCAGATTAGACACCTCGCCACCCCCTCCGCCTGCCATCATATGCCCCTGAACCAGACGGACCTCAAAGTGCCCCCCACCCCCCGCCCGCCACCACCCTGCAGGCTGAACCAGCAAGGTCAGGGGTTAACAGCAACTCCTCTGAGAGAGGTCCTGTCCTCTGACCCGCCCCCTCCCTGTCTGCCAGCCAGCACATCCACCACACGCAGTTACTGATGCCCCCAAACCCCAATCATTTCCAAGAATAACGTCAGAAGAGAAAAAAAAAATCCCCCCCTCTCCCTGTAGGCGTTAAAGTCGCAGATATGTGCAAAAACATAAATAGGAAGCCTTAAGGAGCATACACTTCACATGTGAGGTTGTAAAAAGTCCCGTGGGGATTGTTTCAGTAACAACCTCTGGTCAGGAGCGTTGTGAAGGAGGCCACGGGGGGAAAGCACGTCACAAACCATCCACCGCTGTCTGTCGCTAATTGGAGCCCGGTCATCTGTGACTCAACCCAAACTTCAGGCTTTCACACGAACATCAACATTTGTAAATGATTAAAATGACAAATCGTACGCCGCTTATGGTTTATGCACAGAACGATTCAATCCCAATGGAATGCGGGAAATTTATGATGGTGAATACCGGTAACTTCATTTCAAAACATGAAAACTGTGTGAAGGTGTTCCAAGTCCCCAACTTCTGATTTATGTGGGACTGTCCGGCATGTAAAACAAAGCTTTAAACACTCTCAGCAACAACACCCATGAATACAAAGGTCGACAATTAATTGGCACATTTATGATCTCTGCTGAAACATGCAAACAGAGTCCTGCCAGTCTCCTGAGCATTAGTCAGACTGCAGTAAATTTGCACACCCTGCAGCCATAACATTCTCCTCTTGCTTCTCACCTAAGTTGATGGTGCATTTATCCTGGAGGGGCTGAGGGGATCGGAGCCATTTGTTGGCCAACTTTCTTCTTTTCTGCACATCCCATCAGGCGTGGTCAGCTGAAGTGATCACGCGGTGGAAGGGCTGACGTTGCTTTTAAAAGGTGTGATGTTTTAACTCAAAGCATGACGTCTGTTAAAAGCGTGAATGGGCATGAGATGAAGCCACAAATGAAAGGGGAGCAGCAGCATATTTAACTGCCGAATTCAGACCAATTACCTTCTCCAAATTATTTGCGTCTAACCCCCCCTCACCACCACCACTGTGACACAGCTCACTGTCAAATCACCCTTCCTGGTTATTTTTAAAACAAATCTGCAGGAACCCTACAGTTGTCATTTGTATGTCAATCTTTAAATCCTCACAAATTGCACACTAAAAGCCATTTAATCATTTCAGGAAAACAGTATATCTCCAATGATATTCTGAAGAAGCTATTCAAATTCTGATGCTTCATTCTTCATTTCATACATTAATAATTCTGTAATTTTAATGCACCAGACTAGAAATGCTCCACTTTAACAACTTTCTGTAATTACTCTGCAGAACCCGCACTTTTTTGTTCCAACTTGCCAACTTGAAATGAAACCCTCATATCTATTCAAAAACAACTGACTGAATGTTTTCAAGTCTGCATAATTGTGCAGGAATTAGCCAAGCAATCTCTGACATGAGATCAGTCTAGTTTTGCCTTTTCCCCTTCCTTCTCTCCTCTCTTCATACCACATATTTTCAAAGTACAGTTTGGGAAAGTGTTCCTTTGTCAGTATGACCCTACCTTTCACCAATTTAAGAAATCTTCACAAGGCTAGCAGAAGATACAATCCCCGTTTTGGGAGTTTTTTGAGGGGGTTACAAACATTCACAGCCTGCAGCTCAGTACAACCGCAGACTGTGGCTCAAGGGCATCATGCCAGCAGGACTGTGTGGTTGGTTCAGCTTTCACCAGCCAGTCTTTTCTTGTTCTTTTCAGACCAGTCAATGCAGTGATATTCTTTAGACTGTGACCATCACATTCAAAACTTTATTATAGAGGCACAATTACATTGAGGGAGTGAGGGACAATGCAAAAAGTAACCTAGAGATGTTTGTGACTTAACGCTCAGATTTTCCATCTCATGCCACATTCAGACTGAAGGGTAACACCTCAAACTGAAGTGGGGAAAAAAAGGATAAACGCAAAACCTGTCCACATGTTACAGTTAACATTTCCTTACCAATATCCTGCATACAGAGGTTTACTCCCAAAGCTTTTGGTCAAATCACCGCAAGGAGAGAAAAAAAAATGTTCAACAACATTATGCTGTAAGAGGAAACCATTATTAGAGACCAAGTTGTTCATATGGAGATCATCAGGGCAGGGAGATATTTCCACCTACCCTTCAGTCCCTTACAAAAATAGAGTAATGACAAGTTTATAGCAGCTATGGCCAAACCAATAATGCTTTTTAAGTTGAAGTCCATAAGGAAAGTCAGAGAGAAGCTGAATGTGCAGGGAGGGACTTCAGAATCAGACTGAAAGGCTTTAACTTTCCACCACTTGTAAAGTTAAGCGTCTCGACTGCTGACATCTTAAAAACCCGCACAAAAGCCAAGCTAATAAACATTTTCTGAGGATCTTAGCGGTATGAGCAATGAAAGATGGTGTTTGCACAGACAAACAGCCCCCTCTGCCAAAATATGTCAACCGAACTGCTCCTCTGGACTCAACAACACTTATGTAGGAATCTGCTCCTCACTGGGAGTGGCAGCTTTAAAAATGAGACTCCAGCTAACTCCTGACACTCCATGAGAAGACTGTAGCTCGTAATGGATGCAACTTAAGTGGAACATGGCTTCAAATTTTGGAGTTGAGAAGTAAAAATATTTATTGGGGAGTTGTCTGAAACTGGAGTTAAGCAATCAGCATGTTTGTCTCAATACCTAAATATTTTTCTAAACCATCAATTCTAAATCAGCTCAGCAATGATCCTTTATGTTCTTAGAATTCCAGTAACTTCAACAACTCACTTGTGCAACTTACAAAAAAACAATTTGACTAGCCCATTTTGTGTGACCAGCCTCATGTTCATACACATCAACTGCAAACAAGACAAATGATATCAGATTAGCTCAGTGGGACAATGGTCAGCACTGTTGCCTCACAGCAAGAAGGCCTTGGGTTCGATCCCACCCGTGACCATTGGTGACCCTTCTGTGTGGAGTTTTGTATGTTCTCCCTGTGTTGGTGTGGGTTTTCACTGGGTACTCTGGTTTCCTCCCACAGTCCAAAGACATGCCCATTAACTGGTATCAACTGGGAATAAACTGCCCTTAGGTATGAATGTGAAAGTGAATGGTTATCTGTCCATCTGTGTTGGCCCTGCAAAAAACTGGCAATCTGTCCTGGGTGTACCCTGTTTCTTGCTCGAAGACGCTGTAATCCAGTGTAAAAGAATTTTAACTCTTTGAATTCTAAGTAAGATTTTGCACTTTGAACAGTGAAACAAAACTAAGGAGCACTCTGAGGCGAGTGCAAGATCCCCAGCCTCAGTTTTCTTTGAAGATCCCAGTACTTACTGATGGAGAGCAGTTTTCACCTTTTCAATATAATTGCTGGGGCAGAACCAAATAATAAGCCCATCATCCATGAATATACAACTCAGTATACAACCCATAGTTGTAAGTCAGAATCCCGAGGTGAACCTGTGCAGCAAGTTTGGTGAGCCTAGAGAGCTTTACACGCTCTATAGTAAGATGATATAGGGACTGCTAACCTTGACCTTTGACCTCAAACCTATAGCTGGAGGTCATGGTCTAAGGGTGAACCTGTGTACCAGGTTTGGTGACTAGGGGTGAGCAATATGGGCTAAAAATGATATCACGATATTTCTGTGAATTTTCACGATAATATTTTTTGCGATGTTAGGACAGTTTCACAGGCCAGCGTTATTTACCTTCAACATAATCAGGAAAAACAAAACAAAAACTTATAAACCGTTACATCTTAACTGCACACAGATGTTGGGTTTTATGCCGAATCACTTCACCTACATTGTAATTCTTGTTGCATGGACCTCTCCTGTGGCTTTTTGGCTCTGAATGGATGTTTTCCCCCCTCTTCAGGGCGTTGAATAAAATCAAGATGAAGCAGCCAAAACAGAATGAAAATACAACTACAGACACTTCAAGTGGCACATTGTCGGACGTCAACACTGCTGTTGATTTTTAAAACATGGCAGCAGTCTGAAAGCCTTAAAAAGCAAATATTTCCACTCAACTGGATGCAAACGCTCCAACTTTGGAGTGGCAGCTTCCTGTGCCACCTTTGTTTTGCCGTTTCTATGGTAACGCTCAACTTCCATCGGCAGCGTAACGGTGCAACGTCATCACGCAGCAGACCCCAAATATCGCAATATTCATTTTTACACTGGTAACAAAATTTATACCAGTATTATTATATGACACATCGCTATTGGTGACCCTAGCTGTCATTGTTGTTGAGATATCATTTATATGCCATTTTGATGCTGACCTTTGACATTGCGATCCCAAATTCATAGTCCCCTTGCAGGGTCAGGCAGTGAACCAGTGTACCAAGTTTGATGACCCTAGCTTTACTTGTACAGTAGTAATAGGGCATAGGGAATGTTAACCTTTACCTTTGACCTTTTAACCCCAAATCCATAGTCAGAGGTCCGGATCCCAAACTTCATTTGAAGTGTGAGAATCCATTTGATGTTCTAGCCAGTGAGTCATTAGTCAATGCTAGCAACTCCCATTCAAAACAATGCAGTAAGTGGTAATTTGGGTATAAAAAGACTGTAGTGACGTGTTCAGAAATAAAAACTGGGCAGTTATGCGTGTATAATAGGGGTGGGAATCTCGAGCCACCTTACCTCAGGGGGCGCACACTACACCTGTGGCGCAGGTGTAGTGTGGCCGACTACTGATCGGAGGGTCAGTGGTTTGATTCCTGCTCTGTCTGCATGTCGAAGTGTCCTTGAGCAAGACACTGAACCGCCAGTTGCTCTTGATGGATCAGGCCAGCAGTGCCTGTGCATGGCAGCTCCACCGCCAACAATGTGTGTGTGTGTGTGTGTGTGTGTGTGTGTGTGTGTGTGTGTGTGTGTGTGTGTGTGTGTGTGTGTGTGTGTGTGTGTGTGTGTGTGTGTGTGTGAATTAGGGCTGCAACTAACGATTATTTTGGTAGTCGACTGATCTAACGACTATTATTTTAGATTAGTCGACTAATAGCGATTATTTCTCATGTCCGCCATCTCTGCTTCCTGTTGGCACGGCTCCTGTTCGGGGCTCCAGGTCATGTTTTACCTCACCACTTTAAGCCTGCAGACCTGTGAATATCACTTTGTTGTCAGTCTCTGCCTTAATATAATGTAGCCTATTATAACAAGTTCCCATAGGTATAAATTGAATAATGACCCATCAAACATGAGTTGGAAATTTGAACTTGGCAGCTTAATCAGAAGTGTTTGTAGCAACACAATTAAATAATCGATGCTAAAGGGCAGTCTTTTAACCCCCAAAATTAAAGTGCAAAAACTCAAATAGCAGCCTCTGCTACTCCATAAAGGGCTGTTGTAACTCTGCATGTTGAAAACAAACTAGAACAACATTCAACTCCATTAAGGTAGAAAAAAAAGAACATACCAAGCTAGTCCATCCTGTTTGAAAACTTGCTGGGTCTAGAAGTTTAAAATAATTAGGCTTCAGATGAAAATTAAAAGAACTTCTTCCAGACCAAAATAAATTCATAAACACTTTAAATATCAGTGCAGGAATGTGAGTCTTCACCACACATACAGTGAAATATTTATCAAGCCGTTTTAATTTATTTGTGATGATTATGGTTATCTTTTTTAATTAAATTACAAATCGTGGTATTCTAGTATACCAAGATGCACTAATATTCAGAATGAGGGCATATATATAGGCCAAAAAACATGCAGGTTAGGTTAACTGGAGACTCTAAAGTGGCCCTAGGTGTGAATGTGTGTGTGAATGGTTAAGGGATAGCGCCGTACCGTGGCTGCTTCATCCATCCAGGTGGATGCCCTCAATTTCCCCTCTGGGGATCAATAAAGTAAACGAAATCAAAAAAAAAAAAAAAATATATATATATATATATATATATTACCACGACAATAATGAAGAATATAAAAAAGAGTAAGCTGCTCCTGTAATTCAACCATCTACTGCAGTTAACACATTAACCAGCATAACAGAAGCAGCTCAGCTGTCAGCAATCATCGTCAAAGAGAGATTATTGTCCAACATCAGGTAAACTGTTTAAACAGTATGTACTAATAGTGTGGTCAGTTTTCTAAAGCTGAGAGAGTCGCTCATTGAAAATAAGCGTTAATGTTACTTGCTAACCTTACCGATGCAGTCCGCTGACAAGTGGCCGGTGACGGAGGAATGGAGAGGAGGGGGGAATGGATGCATCGCTGTAGTGCAGCAGTGAAATGACAACACTGCTTTACAGTCTACATTTAACTTGTTTCATTTATTTATTTTCAGTAAAATCCTCCCATACTTTGGAAACTTTTGGCCTACTCTGTGATTTTCTCTCCGTGTCGCCATGATGCGCTCCTCCTCTTCTTCGCTGGAACAGTTAAACTGTACATTCCCACGGCATGCATACAAACTTTAAAATTAAACGATTTGTCGACAAAAATCTGTGTCAACAAATTTTTATGATCGACTTTATCGACAATTTCGACTAATCGTTGCAGCCCTAGTATGAATGGGTGGATACCAGGATCTGTAAAGCACTTTGGTCATCTAAAGATGAAAAAAGCGCTATATAAGTGAACGCCATTTACCATTTTCTATTTAACGATTTGATTATAATTCATGGGGATGTGGTGTGATTATAAAATGGCTTTTGATGTATCTTTTTTTTCCTAATTAGGATTTCTTTAGGTAATGTCAGAGCAAAGTATTTGTAATGACCCATAATAAATTTACTTCCACTACTTTGTGTTAATAATAATAATGATGGAAGAGAGATACATTTACTCAGCGTATCACCCACCACAGATACTACAGTACCTGGTTACTTCCTTCTCAGTTCCCGCTGAATTCTGGACATTTAATAATAAAAATTGATTCTTTAAAATTTGTGCATCAGTTCAGAGTCTTCCACATATGGTAATTTGATGGATCTAAGAACTGATCCCCCCCCCCCACACACACACACCCCTAGTCTATAACCAACTACAAGAGGCATAAAACTGAATTGATGATAAACAATATGTTACACCACTGTTGATGCACACTGCATGCATCAACAGTGGAGCCATCTTGACATGGTTGGTCTGGTCAAGGCCTGCCTGACTTCATAGTCCAAAATGACTTCTTTTTTGCTGCCAAGGCTTTTATAGAATCACTTAAAAAAAAAAAAAAAAAAAAACCAACAAAAAAACAAATTATATATCTCACATGT
This sequence comes from Pholidichthys leucotaenia, assembly GCA_020510985.1. Taxonomy (NCBI): domain Eukaryota; kingdom Metazoa; phylum Chordata; class Actinopteri; order Cichliformes; family Pholidichthyidae; genus Pholidichthys; species Pholidichthys leucotaenia. The sequence continues at coordinate 20,070,455 of CM035840.1, read as the reverse complement.
CTGTATTGTGAACTGGGTCAACTCCAACATCTAATCAACTGTAAGTTGGGGCAGCACCTCTAGAAAAAAAAAAAATGCTAATCTGAATGCAGAGATTGTCATTATGCAATTGGAAAATAAATTGAATGAAAAAGGTTATAGGCTTCAAAACAGTAAGCAATACTTTATAATAATAGTTTTTTGAAGATAAGGAAAAAAGATAAGATAAGATAAGCCTTTATTAGTCCCACAATGGGGAAATTCCAGGATTGCAACAGCACAGGGACAGCAACACTCAGAGCAACAATCAGAAGGCAAGAAAAAACAACATCTAGCAAACATATGTCCATATTACTATAAATGTATATATATAGACACACAGTGCAGAGCATTATGGCTGGTGGATGTGCAGCAGAAAGTCTAAGCTCTCTCTCCGCGGATGCAGCGGGCCAGCTGGAAGTCTTTGGGCATGATGGTGACCCCCTTAGCGAAGAAGAGACCACCAGGTGGGTCTCGCTGGTCTCCTGCAGAGCCATGACGGCGAAACTCAGGAAACGCAGGACGGTCTTGAAGTCCTGAGCGATCTCCCTCACCAGGCGCTGGACGGGCAGCCTACGGATGAGCAGCTCCGTGGATTTCTGGTAGCGACGGATCTCTCTCAGAGCCACGGAACTGTGACGGCGAGGCCTCTTCACTCCGCCGGTGGCCAGAGCGCCTCTCCGAGCAGCCCTGGTGGCTAGCTGTCTCCTGGGGGGCTTCTTCCTCCAGTAGATTTTACGGGCGGTCTGCTTGGTTCTTGCCATCGCTCTTTATTATTCTGTCTTATATTTCTTTCACGCCGCCTAAACTCCAGCCCGGCACCCGCTTCGTTTTCGCTACAGCTCCCGGTATGTCGAGTTTCCCATTAGCACTGGGCGGCGGCCAAGTGCTAGCTAGCACTAGCTCCTCCCCGCTGTAACGTCTCCCGCTGCAAACCGTGGCTCCGTCCGCCGACCCGGGAGACCCCCGGGGCGATCCGTGCGTCCATGATATATATACAGAGTGAAAGGTGTAGAAAGAAGAAGGAAGATAAAAAAAAAAGGCTGTTGCAACAGGCAGCCGACTCGTGTGGCGCCGCCGGTCCGGCAACGGAGAGATTTGTGATGACTTAAGGTTTTAACTTGAGCTGTACAGCAGCAAATGGGTCTTTCTTTCTCCGCTTACCAATGCCACATGACAGACAAAATGTGACACTCGACTTCCGGTTATGGCTGCCACGTAGGACGGACGTGTCTCGCTCTGCTCTGCTCCTGGAGAAAAAAAATCGGCAAATAACTCTCTCATTTGGGACAGAACGTATCCCAGCGTTTGGGCGAGGATATGTCGGCGAAGCCTAAGGCTGGAAAACCAGGAAAAGGAAAAAGCGAGCCGCCGAAACAGTCCAAATTAACGGACTTTCAGGTCTGTGACGCAGCAAACAGGGCTCCATATATGGCGGAGGAGGCTGGCAACGCTGCGATTTCTGCGGGGAATGGCGCAGATGCGCTGATGGCTGCCATGAGTTCAATGAGAGCGGACTTTTCCTCTAGATTTGATGGGATTATGACAGCGTTGGAAGGAATAAGAAAGGAATTGGGTGACTGTGTAGAACGAACGGCGCAGATGGAGCTCCGTCTCGCTAGTGCTGAAGATGACGTCACCCGTCTTCAATTAAAGGTGCGCACTTTGGAAAAAAAAAATAAATCTCTGGAAGATAATATTTTGGATTTGGAATCTCGGTCGAGACAGAATAATTTGAGGCTGGTGGGTCTTCCAGAGGAATCAGAAGGTCGGGACGTATGTTCCTTTCTGGAAAAGTGGATTCCGGAGGTGCTGGGCAGCGAGGAGTTGCAATCAGCAGTGGTTCTGGAAAAAGCACATCGCATTGGCCCACGGAGAGATAAGGGACCGCCGAGGACCTTAATTATGAAGTTTCTTAACAACAGAGACAGGATGAAGATCTTCAACGCTGCACGAGCTAAAAAAGGAGAGATTAAACACCAGGACCAGCAGGTGCGGTTCTACCCAGATTTGGCCACAGGAATCCAGCAATTGAGGAAGCAGTTTGATCCCGTACGTAAGGAGCTGCGCAACCTTGGGATTCGTCATGGTGTAATCTATCCTGCGAGACTGCTGACCACGTATGAGGGCAGAACCCACATCTTCAAGACCCCAGAGGAGGCGCAGGAGTTCATCAAGAAGATCAAAGAAGAAGAAGAGACTGGTGGGAGCTAAGCATGAACAAAATATAAGGTAGAATAATTAAGCATTTGCACAGGCATCTGACTGACTTGAAGTAAATAGTAAGTTTACAAAATATAGATTGTATTATATATTAAAAAAAAAAAAAAAACAAACAAAAAAAAAAAACTATGATGTACAAAGTTGTTAAAAATTTTGGAGTTAAGTTGGAAAACTACAGAGGAGAGTTAATGTTACGTCATTAAAAGCAGTAGAGTTAGGGTGATTGGGAGGATGAAGAAGGAGTGGCTTAGGCTGTTCCCCGTGGGTGTGGAACGGTCGATGGCTATATCGGGAGACAGAATTTTTCTTTTGATTTTGGGGGGTTTGCCACAAGTGTGGGAAGGGGAAATTTGTTTGTGTGTAGTTTGTAGGATGAATGTTCAACCACTCATGTTTTTGCTTCTCTGTATGAGCATGTTTACACTGCAAGGTAATCCCAAACTCTCTATTGATCATGGACCAAAGTGTTAATCTTAATTTAACTTCATGGAATTGCAGAGGTCTACAAAATTTAAAAAAACTTAAACAAGTTATGAATAAAATAAAGGACATGGGTTCAAGAATTGTGTTTTTACAAGAAACTCATCTGATAGAGGAGGATGTTAAAAGAATTAGGAGTAGATGGCAGGGAAGTGTATTCACCTCTTCATTTTCATCCCGAGCCAGGGGAGTTATGACTCTCATACATAAATCAGTTCCTTTTCAAGTGAAAAATGTAATTGGAGACAAATTTGGAAGATATGTAATCATTCAAGGTTCTTTGCTATTAGAAAATATAAATCTTGTGAACTTATATGGTCCCAATATAGATGATCAGAAGTTCTTTGCTAATTTATTTCTCATCTTATCATCACTTACAGGGCAACATATAATAGCAGGGGATTTTAATTGTACATTGAATCCAGGTGTGGATAGATCAACAGGACTGGATTGTACGCACATTGGATGTAGGATGACTATTAATCATTTTATGAAAGAATTGAGATTGTTAGATATATGGAGAGAAATGAAACCACAAGTTAAAGCCTATTCTTGTTATTCCAGTACCTACAAGACATTCTCACGTATTGATTATTTTTTGATTTCCACAGAATTAAGGTCCAAGATTCAAAACTGCTTTTATGATAACATCGTGATCTCTGATCATGCACCCTGTTGTCTAATATATGTAGATAAAAAATTGACAAAGGAATCAGGTAGATGGCAATTTCAGCATAAATGGCTTCAGGATGAGGAATTTGTCAAGTATATAGAAAAACAGATAGACGAGTTCTTTGACATCAATACTACACAAACATCAGCATGTGTAAAGTGGGAGGCTTTCAAAGCTTTTATTAGGGGGCATATTATTAGTTATACAGGATCAAAATCTAAGAAGACTCGAGAGGAGAGAGCTAAATTGGAACATAAAATAAAAAATCTTCAGGAAAAAGTGTATGCAGGAAGTGACCCAAGGTTGGAGAATGAATTACTGATTTTGAGAGCTGAATACGACAAAAAATCAGCGAATAGAGCTGCCTCGAGTCTTCTAAGATTGAAACAATCTTTTTATGAACAAGGTGAAAAATCAGGAAAATTATTAGCATGGCAGATTAAACAATTGGAAATTAAAACACCAATTACCAGTATTATAAGTAAGGGACAGGTAGTTATAGATCCTTTAGAAATTAATAGAGCCTTTAGAGATTACTATGAAAAATTATATGATACCAAAAATGAACCTGATTTAACAAAACTAAATGGGTTTTTGAACGAACTATCTATACCGTGTATTCCAAATGAAAACAGGGAGATATTGGAGTCTAAAATTAGTCAAGAAGAAGTTGGGCTAGCCATTGATAATATGAAATCAGGAAAAAGTGCAGGACCAGATGGTCTTCCAGTTGACCTTTATAAAAAATTTAAGAATAAATTAATAAAACCTTTTTTGGAAATGGTTTTAGGAGCATTTCAAAATAATAATTTACCATCATACATAAATAATGCCTTAATTATACTGCTGCCAAAACCAGGTAAGCCCTCTAATAAATGTGAAAATATGAGACCAATAAGCCTATTAAACGCCGACCTTAAGATAATCTGTAAAATTTTAGCAAGACGAATACAAGAAATTTTACCAAATATTATTAATCGAGATCAGAATGGCTTTATAAAGGGTAGACAAGGCTTCCATAATGTAAGAAGACTATTTAATATTATCTATTTTAATAAAGAAGCACCGGATACAGCTCTCCTATCATTGGACGCCGAAAAGGCCTTTGATAGAGTTGAATGGCCCTTTCTTTTTGAGGTCCTACAAAGGTTTGGACTTGGAAATAATTTCATAAAATGGGTTCAAATAATATACAATAATGCTACAGCAGAAATCCTAACAAATAACAATATTTCAAAACCAATAAAAATCAATAGAGGATGTCGACAAGGCTGTCCACTCTCACCTTTACTGTTTACTATGGCAATTGAACCTTTAGCGATAGCGATACGTTTACATTCACAAATATATGGAATTAAAGTTGGACCAACAGAACATAAAATCTCCCTGTACGCCGATGATATAATTTTGTTTATGTCGAATCTAAAAAAATCAATTCCAACCTTGTTGAATTTAATAAAGAATTTTGGGGAAATATCAGGATATAAAATAAATAAAACTAAATCTTCAATATTAATGCTAAATGAGACCCAGAGAAATTACCCAGCCCCTGAGGTAAATCAATTCAATGTTGTAAATCAGTTTAAATATTTAGGAATCCAAATTATGCCTAAGCTAGAATCAGTCGCCAGTGTCAACTATGAAGCCTTAATGTCAGATATCAGTGAGTTAACTCAGAGATGGATGTCACTACCAATGTCGATGATCGGGAGAATCAATATACTTAAAAGTAATATTTTACCTAAAATACTTTATTTATTTCAATACATTCCCTTATCACCACCTTTAGATCTATTCTCAAGAATAAAAAAAAAGTTAGTGGAATTTATATGGAACAACAGGAGGGCTAGATTACGTCTGTCTTTATTATATTTACCATTTGATCGTGGAGGTCTGAAATGTCCAAATTTTATGTTGTATTATTGGTCGGCACAACTGAGGTCTATGACATATTATTTTTCATCAAATGATCTCCCTCACTGGACTGAAATGGAATCATACAATTTACCTTTACCTCTTCCCATATTCATATACTCAGATTCGGCAAAAAAATTACAAAAACAAGTTAAAAATCCATTTGTAAAGCATATGATCAAAATATGGTGGGAAGCTAAAAACTATTTAAAAGAACCACAGTTATTGTCACAATTTAGTCCAATATGGGGTAATCAATATTTTAAACCAGGGAGAGCGGACGCTGTATTTAAAGTATGGAATTTAAAAGGGATACAAAAGATTCAGGATTTATATTTGCCATGTGCAGACAACATAATGTCTTTTGAAGAGCTGAGGATCAAATTTAATCTCAATAGAACACATTTTTTTAAATATCTTCAACTTAGAAACTTTATTCGATCAAATCAAAATAAAGCTCTCACTCGACCTATCTATTCATCCTTGGAAAAAATGATGATGAAAGATAGTAAAAGAAAGGGTATTATTTCAGAGTTTTATAACTCATTGACACTATCTTCAAGTGAAAATTCACTGAAAAGATTAAACTACTGGAAAGAAGATCTGCAAATTGAAATTTCAGAGGAACAATGGGAATTGGCTTGTACAGAAGCTCAAACCAAATCAATAAATGCACGCCTTAAATTGATACATTTCAAATGGTTAATGCGGATGTATGTTACACCGGAGGAGTTAAATAGATATAACAAAAATATACCAGATACATGCACAAAATGCATGGAAAGTAAAGGAACCCTATTTCATTGTTTATGGGAATGTAGATTAATAAGAATGTTTTGGGAAGAGGTGAGGGTAACAATTGAAAAAATAATCTCAAAACAAATCATATTGAATCCTAAACTGGTTTTGTTGGGTCTGTACCCAGAAAAGCATAATTTCAATAAAAGTGAAAGAACATTCATAGACCTCAGTTTGCTTAATGCCAAAAAATGTATTGCACTATTATGGAAAAAGACTCATAGACCAGATGTGACTCAGTGGTTAAGACAGATGTTAACAAACCTTCCATTAGAAAGAATAACATATATACTGAAATCAAAGGAAATTGTGTTTGAGAATATATGGAGACCTTTTATTGATTATGTAAAAAATTTAAACATAACTCTTGAAGAAGAAGGTGAATGATGTGTGTGGACCTTGTAAATTCCAAACTGGTGAACATAATATGTATACTTATGTATTGGATCGTCTAGACTAAACAGAGGAGCATTGTTGAAGACTTGATTTTGTTGGTGGTTGTTGGTGTTTTTAGTGCATTTTTTTTTTGTAGTACTTTAGTGTTAGTGTTTGATTGTTTGTATCATGTTTGTTAAAAAAAAAAAAAAAAAAAAAAAGTTCAATAAAGATATTGTGGAAAAAAAAAAATGTGACACTCTTGTCTACCTTCTAGTCCTAGAGCTAGGTGATGAACCGAAACCGATGATCGGGACATAAAACCAATGTAATCTTACTTATGTCATTTTTGTCAGTTCTCCCCTTCTTCCAGTTATGTGCATGTGTATATGAGGGTTTTCATGTACTGCCCCTTTAAGACATCTCCTGCGCACGTGGTCACATGACTCCGCAGCCCGGAAGCAGTGCAGTTAGTGCTGTTCGGAAGCAGCAGAACACAGCAAAAAAAATTAAAACTGCTTGTACCATAAAGAAATGTGGTGTCTGTCCACATAGTATCGAAATGTTTTCTGGGGATTCCGGGAGGGTGCGAACGGGGTGTGCAGGAGCTGGCGTGGAATGCGCTAAGGCTGGGGCACTGCTGGCCTCTGACTGCTGTCCACGTTATCGACAGTTTTGCAGTGGGGGTGGACAAGCTCAGGCTGTATTTAAGAACCTGATTGGAGATTCATGGTCGTGGCTGCATAAAGGGCTCCCTGGGCACAGCTGGCAACTGGCTGGCCTTTAGTGCAAGTCATGCGACCCATGGCCCTAAAGAGGTATTGCACGGACACTGATTTCTGCACTGGATAGTGTTTAGCTTGGGTGCAAGTGTGTGGGGTGACAATGGAGCTATTCTTTATTATATTATGCTCCTTTATGGCTGAATCACCACAGTGATACATACACTGATGCCACACTCTCATGGCATAATTATGAGTCTTGACAGTGAACTATAAGGGAGAAAAAAGAAAGAAAAATTATAAAAAAACAAAACAAAACAGACTTCAAATCTTCAATCATGATGCTGATTTACGGTTAAAATCACCCAGCCCTACTGGGACCTACTGTCCAAAATGGATAGTAGGTAATAAGATAAGATAAGATAAGATAAGCCTTTATTAGTCCCACAAAGGGGAAATTCCAGGATTGCAACAGCACAGGGATAGCAACACTCAGAGCAACAATCAGAAGGCAAGGAAAAAAAAAAAAAAAAAAAAGCAAGCAAGCAAGAGCAGCTAATATACATATGTACATATTACTATAAATATACTGTATATACATACACACAGACACACAGTGTAGAGCACTGTAGCTGGATGGGATAAATATATGAGTATATAAACACACAGTACGGAGCATTGCAGCTAGATGGAATAAATATGTAAATATATAAACACAGTGCGGAGCAATGTTGCTAGATGGAATAATATGTAGATATATAAACACACAGTGCGGAGCATTGTAGCTAGATGGAATGAATATATAGATATATAAATATAAACATAAACACACCCAGTGCGGAGCATTGTAGCTAGATGGAAGAAATATGTAAATGTATAAACACACACAGTGCAGAGCACTGTTGCTAGATGGGATGAAACAGCACAACCGTCTACTTAGTTATCCCACATGGTATGATTATGTGCCCATACATATTCTCACCCTCCATAGCGACCGGTATTTTCCTAGTTGTATGCCGGAGGGGACCATTGTGTAAGTCTATTGCATCTTTTGCATTCAAAAAACTATTAGGTTGTTACGTCTTTTTGCTATCTCTGCGAGCAGCCCTGCTTAGGTTGTACAGTCTGACAGCCGTTGGTAGGAAGGACCTGCAAAACCTCTTGGTTGTGCACCTGGGATGATGTAGTCTGCTGCTAAATGAGCTCCTCAGTGCATTCAGTATGTCCTGCATAGGGTGGAACTCGGACTCCAGCAGAGATGACAGTTTAGCCACCATCCTTCTCTCTCCTATCTCCTCCACCGGATCAAGGCGCTGCCCCAGGACGGAGCTAGCTTTCTTGATCAGTTTGTTCAGTCTCTTCCTATTGGCTGCAGTAATGCCACTGCCCCAGCAGACCACTCCAAAAGTGATGGCTGATGCCACCACCGTGTCATAGAATGTCTTCAGCAGCGCCCCTTGTACACCAAAAGACCTGAGTCTCCTCAGTAGGAACAGCCTGCGCTGTCCCTTTTTGTAGAGTACGTCAGTATTGTGTGACCAGTCTAGTTTATTGTTCAGATGAACACCCAGGTACTTGTAGGATGTCACCATCTCAATGTCTGTTCCCTGTATATTTACTGGTGCTGTGAGGGGTTGTCCTTACCTGCGGCAGTCCACCACCAGCTCCTTAGTTTTCCTCGCGTTGATCTGGAGGCAGTTCCGATGGCACCAGTCCACGAAGTCCTGGATAAGCCCTCTGTACTCAGCTTCATCTCCATTGGAGATGAGGCCAACGATCGCAGAGTCATCAGAGAACTTCTGTAGATGGCAGTGTGTTGTTTTGTGTGAGAAGTCCGCAGTATAAAGAGTGAACAGGAAGGGAGCCAACACCGTTCCCTGGGGGGCCCCCGTGCTACTGATGAACGTGTCGGACACACAGTCCCGGGTTCTCACAAACTGAGGCCGGTTCGTGAGGTAGTCCAGGATCCATGATGACAGGTGCTGGTCCACCCCTGCGCGCAGCAGCTTGTCCTTCAGGATCATCGGTTGGATGGTGTTGAAAGCACTGGAGAAGTCAAAGAACATGATCCTCACCACATTCCCGGGCTTCTCCAGGTGGGACAGAGAACGGTGAAGGAGGAAGATCACCGCATCCTCCACCCCAATGCCATGCTGGTAGACGAACTGGAGTGGATCCATCACTGGTTCCACCAGGTGGTGGAGGTGAGCAAGGAGCAGTCTCTCCAGGGTCTTCATCAAGTGGGACGTCAAGGCCACCGGTCTGTAGCTGTTCAGGTCTTTGGGGTGGGAAGTTTTTGGTACAGGTACCACACAAGATGTTTTCCACAGCTGTGGTACCCTCCCCAGCTTCAGGCTCAGGTTGAAGATGTACGTCACAATCCCACACAGCTGGTCTGCACAGGACTTGAGGAGCTTTGCGCTGATGCCGTCCGGTCCCGACGCCTTCCTCGCCTTGATCTTCCTCAGCTCCGTCCTCACCTGGGTCCTGGTCAGGGTCAGGATGGGGGGCTGTGTGTTAGGAGTGGGGGGGTGTTGGTGGAGTGGGGAGTGGGCAGCAGGACTTGATGTCTTTACAGGCAGCAGTGGTTGTTGTGCAGTTAGGGGGGAGGGCGGTTGGTCAAACCTATTGAAAAACAAATTCAGATTGTTCGCCCACTCCCTGCCCCCCGTGGCCTGGGGGGAGGTATTCTGGAGCCCAGAGATGGTTTTGAGGTTTCTCCAGACCCCGCTGATGTCGCTCTGTTGCAGCTTGTCCTCCATCTTCTTCCTGAAGCTGTCCTTGCCTTCTCTGATCTTTCTCCTCAGCTCCCTCTGTACGGACTTCAGCATCTCCCTATTCCCCGACCTGAAGATCCTCTTCTTCTCTCTCAGAAGTGTTTTAATCTCAGGGTTGATCCAGGGTTTGTTGTTTGAGCAACACCGTATGGTCTTGGTGGGAACGGATTTGTCCGCACAGAAGCTGAGGTAGCCGTGAAGGTGTGAATGAGGCCATCGATGTCCTCACCATGTGGATCGCAGAGCTGCTTCCAGGCGGTGGCTTCAAAACAGCCCTTTAGAGTGTTCATTGCCTCCTCAGACCATAACATCACTGCGCGCATGGCCGGGGGTTGTCTGTGCACTAGGGGTTTGTACACCGGCCGGAGATGAACCAAGTTGTGATCCGATCTCCCGAGTGGGGGGAGTTGTGATGAGGTGTACGCCTCCTTAGTGTTTGCGTAGAATAAGTCCAGTGTTTTATTGTCTCTAGTGTGGCATATGACATACTGGGTAAACGTGGGTAGAATGGGAGACAGTGAAACATGGTTGAAATCGCCTGAGATGAGGAGAAGAGCATCTGGGTGTTCTGTCTGCAGCCTGCTGGTTACTGAATGGATGACGTCACGCGCTGTCCCAGCGTTCGCCGTCGGATTTGCATAAACAACAATGCAGATCACGTGTGAGTGTTCTCTCGGGAGATATGTAGGCCGCATGCTAACAGCTAGCAACTCAATGTCTTTGCTGCAGTGACGTTGTTTAACAGTGATATGTCCCGGTCTGCACCAGTTGTTGTTAACATACATTATCACTCCACCGCCCCTTGCTTTGCCACTGTCTGGTGTTCGGTCTGCCCGTATCATGTGGAAACCCTCCAGCTCAATGTTAGCATCTGCTGCTAGTTCAGTTAGCCACGTCTCAGTAAACAAAAGGAGAGAGCACTCCCGGTATGTGCTATCGTAGCAGCAGATAGCCGCTAGCTCATCTACCTTTCCCAGTATAGAGCGTACATTCCCCATAATAACGGATGGGAAGGTGGGTCTGTACCTTATACTCCTTGTCCGCCGTCTAACACCAGCCCGACAACCACGTTGTTTTCGCCTTATTTCTCTCGGTACGTTGAGTTTTTTCGTCAGCACCGAGTGGCGATTAAGTGCAAGCAGCTGTTCCCTGCTGTACCGTCTCCTGCTGTAAACAGTGGCTCCGTCCGCCGGCTCGGGAGGCATTTTGGGGCGATCTGTGTGTCCGTGATGTATAAAGTGTGTAAAGAAAGAAAGAAAAAAACTCAGAATTGAGCCGCTGTTGCAAAAGGCAGCCGACTCGTGTGGCGTCGGAAGTTTTTCTAGTAATGACCCATAATAAATTTAGATGCTAAAGCATATTTTGGCCACCCATTAACATCACAGGTTAATGGAGACACTACTACTAGAAGGAGGCTGCTCTGTAGTGACAAGCTTGGGAAACTCTAGCACCACTTGCAAACTGAGATTTAGTGCACTTACAATACTCGCCATCCATTTACAAGACAGGAAGTTCTGGTTTAGTGCAGAACTCTCTGGAGGAAAAACTTAGGAGCTACGCAATCAGCCACAGGGCTTTGGATAATATCTGTGTAAAATGATGTTTCCTTAAATACATCAAGTATTAAAATCCTTCCCACAGCAGCTGTCAAAACAACAAACTGCCACATTTTGTCTGTCACATGGCATTGGTAAGCGGAGAAAGAAAGGCCCATTTGCTGCTGTACACCACAAGTTAAAACCTTAAGTCATCACAGATCTCTCCATTGCATCTATTTTAACACAGTTACAGCACCAGAAAAACTGGCTACTTTCCATTTCTCATTCAGAGTAAAGAACTGTCACATTAAAATTGTTATCTGTGCTACATCTTCAACATGTCAAGCATGTGAGTTATTTTTTTAAAAGGCACAAGACCTGATGAACAAAGTGCACATGGAGATCCATAAATTGAAGAAGCCCTTTAACCGCCAGAGTCCATTTCTGATTACCAAACTGGTCAGGGCCCTGGGCCAATTAAAAACCCATTTGTGAGCATTCCAAAGCGCCGTCATCCATGAACATTTACCCACAAGCCCCTGGGGAGATTCCACAGCACTTCCTTGGCCTCTCGCTCCATCTTTCTCCCATTCTAGGCCAGCATCTCCAGCTTTGTCTCCCCAAACAAAAGCTTCCTGCCAACACCACTTCCCAGGTCAGCCTGTTCTGTCAAAACTTCAGCTCAGTTCTCACTCCCAAGTACATTTAACAAGTCAGAAAAACTCGACAAGTCAGAGCAATTTATAAAATATGGAAGACTGAATCATTTGCATGTAAAACTGTCAGACTGCAAATTAAGCACAATTATTTTCCATAAAAGTCTGTTGACAGAACAGAAATTTGTGGTTAAAATATCTCAAAATCCCATAAACATTTTAGCAAAAGAGAATGAGAAACATTTTTAATATCACCAAAAAATATCAATCAACAGAAGTGACTGCAGATCTATTTCAAAGTGTTGCAAAGCTCAGTTTGTTGGATACAGTCATGGAAACATCCCCCTTGATGGAATAAAAGTAGCTTTAACAGAAAATACAACAGCAGCCCTCAGGGATTACATTAACTAAAGGGTCTGCAACCTCCACTATGGACAGAGCTATTTGGGGCAAGATTTGGTCAAAAATAGCCTGCATGGAGCCACCAATATTTAATCCTAGAACTGAAAGTAGAACATTTGTCAAGTATAAAATGTCCTTTCAGCAATAGTTATATTAAAATTCTTTGATCTACAATACATAATTTTCTCATAAATTCTGGAGATTTCTTGTGAAATTTACTTTTTTCTTGTAAATTCACTATAATTTTGTAATAAATTTGCTATTTCTGGTGTAAACTTGAAAGGTTTTTCGATTAATTTTTTTGCTATTAAATCATATTTAATAGAAATAGAAAAAAATAGAATACATCTCCTGGGAAGACCAAAGCCATCACAGGAGACCCCTCACATCCCGCACACCACCAGTTTGACCTGCTTCCCTCTAGACGATGGTTCAGATCAATCAGGTCCCACACCTCCAGAGTGACAAACAGCTTCGGGCCATCCAGAAACAGCCAGAGGCCCCTTCCCCCTCCCCAAACAATGCTTACCACATAGAACTGAGGTCCTTTTATCACCTTTTTTTTTGCACTCTGCACTTTTCAGTACACTGATCTTCTGCAAAGCCACTACCAACATGTGTATTTTTTATACCTCTTATCTTTCTACTTAACTTAAGCTATTTTATTCAAATGTGTGTTTTCTAACTCTGTTTTTAAATTTTTTTTTCTTACTTTACCTTACTGCACAGTAGCCTGGTGAAGCACCCACAATTTTGTTGTACTTTACAACTGTACAATGACAATAAACGCCTATTCTATTAAATCTGCAGTTTTTCCTCCTAAATTTGTCAACTTTTTTTTTTTCAGCATCTCTCAAAAGCCACAAGGAGCCACTGCTAAAAGGAAATGGTCACGTGTGTTTCCAGACCAAAAATTCAAAGATTTTTATTTGTCAATACTTATACACGTATATATACAGGACATACAGTAGAATTGAAATGCCATTTCTCTTAGTGGTGTGCACAATATATATGACAAGAAGGAATAAGGATGGAAAACAACAACAACAACAATCAATGTATAGTAATGCTACCCGTAGTGCAAATAACGGTAAAAAAAACCCCAGCAATCCTATGTACAGTAAACTGTAATGCCAGTAAATTGCAAGTTCAATGTGGTAACGGGGGGGGGGGGGCAGACAGTGACAGACTGTTCTGCGCATGATCAGTATTGCAATGACTGACAGCAAAAGGCTGTGCAAATGGCATTTGTGGAAATGGTTGCAGTTAGGTGCAAGACATACAGCAGCAGATGTACTGTTGGTATGCCAAGTCTTTCTGTGCAAACAGCTGAGGTAGAGTTATTGTGTGGGTTAGTGTGTTACAGTCCAGGGGGAGGGAGGAAGTGGGCAGAGTTCAGGGTCCTGATGGCCTGGTGAACAAAGCTGTTTAGCAGTCTTGTGGAGTGGGCCTGTAGGCTCCGGCACCTTCTTCGTGAGGGCAGGGGGCTGAAGAGGGAGTGTGAGAGGTGGGAGGTGTTGCCTGTGATATTGATGACTGTGGGTGAGGCGGATGTGGCAGATGTCCGAGAGGGAGGGCAGAGAGGCACTGAAGATCTTGCTGGCTGCTTTCACTGTGCACTGTAGAGTCTTCTGGCAGGAGGCAGTGCAGCTTCCGTACCAAACAGCAATGCAGCTCGTGAGTATGGTGACCTGGTAGAATGAGCACATGACGGGGGTAGGACTCGTGCTCTCCTGAGTTTGCGGGGGAAATGGAGGCGAGTTTGAACCTTCTTGGCCAGTGATGTGGTGTTGTTAGACCAGGAGAGGTCCTCGGAGGTGTGCATCCTCCAAGAACTTGGTACTGCTCACCCTCTCCACAGCTGCTCCATCGATGATTGGGGGGGGGATGCTGTGTGTGTGTCCTCTCTTGAAATCGACCACAATCTCCTTGGTTTTTCCCACATTCAGGAAGAGATGACTGTCTTTACACCACTGCACCAGGAGGCTCACCTCATTTCCTTCTTCTCCTTACAAAGCTCTAAATAATCAGGCTCCTTTTTATTTAAAAGATCTGATACTACCCCATTATTCTAACAGAGCACTACGCTCCCAAAATGCAGGTTTACTTGTAATACCTAGAATCTCCAAAAGTACAATGGGAGGCAGAGCCTTCAGTTATCAACCTCCTCTCCTGTGGAACCAGCTGCCAATCTGGACTCGGGAGTCAGACTCAAACTCTGTTTTTAAGAATAGGGTTAAAACCTTCCTTTTTGATATAGCCTATAATTAGGGAGGGATCATGTGTCTCTGAACCCTCCCTTAGTTATGCTGCTAATAGGTTTAGACAGCCGGGAGACCTCCAACAATGCACTAGGCTTCACTACTTTCTTCACTTTCAATGAAATATTTTTGCTGGTCATTAACATCTGTTTGTTCTCTCCCATAGATTGAGTCCCCATCATGCTGTTTGCTCTCTACATGTCTGTTGTTTTAGTCTTCTCTATCCCCTCACCCCCCAGCCAGTCGCAGCAGATGACTGCCCCTCCCTGAGCCTGGTTCTGCTGGAGGTTTCTTCCTGTTAAAAGGGAGTTTCTCCTCTCCACCGTCGCCAAGTGCTTGCTCACAGGAGATTGCCTGATTGCTGGGGTCTTTCTGCAACTGTGGGGGTTTACACTACAGTTGAAAGTGCTATGAGATGACTGTTGTTATGAAATGGTGCTATATAAATAAAGTTGAACTGGATTGAATTTCTGTAGTTGGCCTCTTCATTGTTGGTGATAAGGCCCACCACCGTCATGTCATCTGCAAATCTGATGATCTGGTTGGTGCGCAGTCATGGGTCAGTAGTGTGAAGAGCAGCGGGCTGAGCACACACCCTTGTAGGGCCCCTGTGCTCAGTGTGATGGTCTTGGAGGTGTTGCTGCCAACCTGCATGTTTTGTGGCTTCCCTGTGAAAAAGTCTAGCACCCAGTTACAGAGAGGTTTTGAGTCCCAGGTGTCTGAGTTTTTGTATTAGGTGCTGGGGGATGATTATGTTGAATGCTGAACTGAAGCCCAAGAACAGCATTCACACATAGGAGTTCTTTTGACTCCAGGTGGGTGATGGTTGGATGGACAGCAACAGAGATGGCATCTTCTGAGGATCTGTTTGATCTGTATGCAAACTGAGATGGGTCGTGGGAGGGAGGCAGGGTGGACTTGATGTTCTGCATGATCAGCCACTCGAAGCACTTGATTATAATGGGGGTCAGTGCTACTGGCTGGTAATTGCTGTAGCTGGATGGGCTTCTTTGGGACTGGTATGATGGTAGCAGTTTTCAAACACGTGGGGACAACAGCTTGACTCAGGGAGATGCTGACGATGTCGGCCAGGACATTCATGAGCTCCTCCACACAGTCCTTCAGAACGCGACCTGGTATGTTGTCTGGTCCAGCTGCCTTGCATAGGTTGATCCTGGACAAGGTCCTCTTCACTCTAGCCGGATCAAGACTTATAGCCTGCTCGTCTGGGGGAGGAGCGGTCTTCTGTGACGTTTTGTGCTTCAAAGCGGCCAAAGAAGTCATTTAAGTTAAGCAGTGTGATGTCGCTCGCACAGGTCTGAGGTGGAGGTTTGTAGTTGGTGAGGGTCTGTATGCCATGCCAGAGAGAACGTGCATCTCTAGTGTTGCTGAAGTGCCCATCCATCCATCCATTATAGACCGCTTTTCCGGAGGTCCGGGTTGCAGAGGCAGCAGCTCAAGCAGAGAAGTCCAGACTTCCCTCTCCCCAGCCACATATTCCAGCTCTTCAGAGGGGATACCAAGGCGTTCCCAGACCAGCTGGGAGACATAGTCTCTCCAGCAAGTCCTGGGTCTGCCCCAGGGTCTCCTCCCAGAGGGACATGCCCGAAACACCTCAAGTGGGAGGCATCCAGGAGGCATCCTGATCAGATGCCCATACCACCTCAACTGGCTCCTTTCAATGTGGAGAAGCAGCGGTTCTACTCTGAGCCTCTCCCAGATGACTGAGCTCCTCACCCCATCTCTGAGGGTGAGTCCAGCAATCCTACGAAGAAAGCTCATTTCAGCCGCTTGTATCCGCAATCTCGTTGTTTCGGTCATTACCCAAAGCTCATGACCATAGGTGAGGGTAGGAACGTAGATTGACTGGTAAATCAACAGCTTTGCCTTAGAGCTTAGCTCCCTCTTCACCACAACAGACCGCGACAGCGTTCGCATCACTGCAGATGCTGCTCCGATCTGTCTGTCAATCTCTCGCTCCATTCTCCCTTCACTCGTAAATAAGACCCCAAGATACTTAAACTCCTCCACTTGGGGCAGGAGCTTGTCTCCAACCCAGAGAGGACAATCCACCTTTTTCCGGCTGAAGACAATGGACTCGGATTTGGAGGTACTGATTCTCAACCCAGCCCCTTCACACTCAGCAGTAAACCGTCCCAGTAAGACCTGTAGGTCATTGCTGGATGAAGCCAGCAGGACAACATCATCTGCAAACAACAGAGATGAGATCCTGTGGTCACTGAGCATGACACCCTCCATTCGATGGCTATGCCTAGAAATCCTGTCCATAAAAATTACGAACAGGATCGATGACAAAGGGCAGCCCTGGCGAGTCCAACTCTCACTGGGAATGAGTCCGAGTGTTGGCAATATGAACCAAACTCTCGCAACGGTCGTACAGAGACCGAAAAACTCGTAACAACAAACCCGATACCCCATACTCCCGAAGCACCCCCCACAAAAAACCATGAGGGACATGGTCGAATGCCTTCTCCAAGTCCACAAAATACATGTAAACTGGTTGGTCAAACTCCCACGAACCCTTGAGGATTCTCAAGAGCGTAAAGAGCTAGTCCGATGTGCCACAGCCAGGACAAAAACCACATTGCTCCTCCTTAATCCGAGGTTCGACCAACGGCCGGACTCTCCTCTCCAGTACCTTGGCATAGCCGTTCCCAGGGAGGCTGAGGAGTGTGATCCCTCTAAAGTTGGAGCACACCCTCCGGTCCCCTTTCTTGAAGAGAGGAACTACCACCCCAGTTTGCCATGCCAAAGGCACTGCCTCCAACCTCCACGCAATTTTGCAGAGGCGTGTCAACCATGACAGCCCAACAACATCCAGGGCCTTGAGGTACTCAGAGCAAAACTTGTCCACCCCTGGGGCCTGGCCACCAAAGAGATTTTTAACCACCTTGGTGACCTCAGCCCCTGTGATTGGCGAGTCGTCCCCCTCGTCCACAAGCCCTGCTTCCTCTGTGGAAGGCGTGTCAGTGGGATTGAGGAGATCCTCAAAGTATTCCTTCCACCACCCAACGATATCCCCAGTTGAAGTCAGCAGTGCCCCATCCGCACCATACACAGTGTGGACAGGGGGCTGCTTCCCCCTCCTGAGCCACCAGACAGTTTGCCAGAATCTCTTCGAGGCCAACCGAAAGTCTTGTTCCATTGCCTCACCGAACTCCTCCCATACCAGAGTTTTTGCTTCAGCAATCACCCGAGCTGCACTCCACTTGGCCTGCCAGTACACCTCGGCTGCTTCAGGAGTCCCACAAGCCAACCAAGCTTGATAGGACTCCTTCTTCAGCTTAATGGCCCCCCTCACCACTGGTGTCCACCACTTGGTTCGGGGGTTGCCACCACAAGATGCACTGACGACCTTGCGGCTGCAGCTCTGGGCAACCGCTTCAACAATGGAGGTGGAGAACATGGCCCATTCAGACTCCATGTCTTCAGACTCCCTCGGAATGTGGTTGAAGTTCTTCCGGAGGTGGGAGTTGAAGACCTCCCGGACAGGGGCCTCAGCCAGACATTCCAAGCACACCCTCACTATACGTTTGGGTCTACCAGGTCTGAATGGCATCCTCCCCTGCCATAG
Organism: Pholidichthys leucotaenia; assembly: GCA_020510985.1. NCBI lineage: Eukaryota > Metazoa > Chordata > Actinopteri > Cichliformes > Pholidichthyidae > Pholidichthys > Pholidichthys leucotaenia. The sequence continues at coordinate 20,052,023 of CM035840.1, read as the reverse complement.
GATCTAACTCACCACCAGGTGGTGATCAGTTGATCGCTCTGCACCTCTCTTTACTCAAGTGTCCAAGACATATGGTTGCAGGTCTGATGACATGATAACAAAATCGATCATCGACCTGCAACCTAGGGTGTCCTGGTGCCAGCTGCACATATGGACACCCTTATGCTTGAACATGGTGTTCATTATGGACAAACTGTGGTGAGCACAGAAGTCCAATAACTGAACACTACTCGGGTTCAGATCGGGCAGGCCGTCCCTCCCAATCACCCCCCTCCAGGTTTCATTGTAGTTGCCCACGTGAGCACTGAAGTCGCCCAGTAGGACAATGGAGTCCCCAAGAGGAGCACTCTCCAGCACCCCAGTCAGAGACACCAAAAAGGGTGGGTACTCTGAACCATCATTTGGTGCATAGGTACAAATGATGGTCAGGACCCGTTTCCCAACCCGAAGGCACAGGGAAACAACAGTTTGATCCACTGGGGAAAACGCCAATATAGAGGCAGCAAGGTGGGGGGGATACAAGAATACCCGCCCCTGCTCGTCACCTCTCACCTGGGGCAACTCTAGAGTAGGCCAAGCTCCAGCCCCTCTCCAGGAGACTGGTTCTGGAACCAGAGCCGTGTGTTGAGGTGAGGCCGACTATATCTAGCCGGTATCTCTCAACCTTGTACACCAGCTCAGGCTCCTTCCCCACCAGAGAGGTGACATTCCACGTACCAAAAGCCAGTTTAGGAAGCTTGGGATCAGACCACCAAGGTCTCCGCCTTTGACCGCCACCTGATCCACATAGCACCGGACCCTCATGGTCCCTCCTGGAGGTGTTAAGCCCACTGGAGGACGGACCCATGTAACAACTTTGGGCTGAGCACAGCTGGGTCCCATGAGCGGAAACCCAGCCACCAGACACTAGCCATCGAGCCCCTCCCCCAGGCCTGGCTCCAGGGTGGGGCCCCGGTAACCTCATACCGGGCGGGGTACACTGAATCCTTGATCTAGAATTTATCATGAGAGTCTGTTGGATCGTTCTTAGTCTGGCCCTTTACCCAGGACCAGTTTGTCTTGGGTGACCCTACCAGAGGCAAATTGCCCTAGACAACATATCTCCTGGGATCACTAGGGCACGCAAACCCCCACCACAATAAGGTGATGATCCATGAGGGGGTTGCTGAAGTGGCTGGATATTTTCTTGTTATACTGTCGTTTTGCTTCCTTGATGCCACAGGACAGGTTGGCCCTAGCTCTTAGTCCTGTGGTGCCACCGTTCCTGAAGGCTCTGTCCCGAGCCCTCAGGAGCCTGTGAACCTCTGCTGTCATCCATGGCTTCTGGTTAGCACAAACAGTGACAGTTTTGCAGTGAGTGACATCATCAATGCATTTAGCTATGTATGCTACAACAACCTCAGTGTACTCCTCTATGTTTGTGTGTTCATTTTGAGTGGCTGCATGCTTCAAAGTGTCCCAGTCTGTAGTGCTAAAGCAGTCTTTCAGGGCATTGGAGGCCCCCCTCTGGCCACACACGTACCTGCTTTTTAGTTGATCTGGTGACTTTCACTCTGGGTCTGTATGCAGGCCTTACCAAGATGGTGATGTTATCAGAGACCAAGGTGGGGGAGGCCTCGAATGCTGTCTTGAGGGTTGTGTACACCAAGTGGTCTCCTCTTGCTGGAAAGTCCACATGTTGGTGTAGTTTTGGTAGGAGGGCCTTTAAGTCTGCATGGTTGAAGTCTCCTGCTGTGATGAGGAATCCATCTGGATGCGCTGTTTGTGTCTCACTTATAGCCCGATAAAGTTCATTTAGTGCCTGACTCCTCTCGGTGGTGGTGGTGGGCAGGATATACACAGTGACTAGCAGGACGGATGTAAATTCTCTCGGTAAGTAGAACGGTCAGCACTTGATGATCATAAACTCCACCAATGGAGAACAGCGTTTGTGCACAACAGTCACATCTCAGTACCAAGCATCATTGATGTAAATACACACACCTCCTCCCAGGGTTTTCCCTCCTTCTGTCAACACCCGATCAGTGCGAAGGCATGTTAGCCCCACTAACTGAATAGCAGAGTCTGGGATATTGTCATTTAGCCATGTTTCCATAAAGATAAAAACAGCAGTTCCGCGCATCACGCCGTGTAGATTTCAGGAGCTGTATGTAGTTTATTTTGTTGACTAGTGAGCGTACGTTGGCCAGAATGAGGGTTGGAATCAGGAGTCCGTATGGGATAGCGGCTAGCTTCATTCGAATTTCCCCACGCTTACCTCATTTCCGCTTTCTCTCACACCGTCTACGGCATCTCCATTTGGGATGAGACGCAGCGGTCGAGTCCGGGGATGTGGAAGTCTGGCGGAGAAGTCCTAGGCCACGGAATTCCTCTGTAACACTCTGGTCCAAGACGTAATGTTTGGTCATATTCCTTATGTCCAGAGGGTTGGGCAACTGTGACTTGTGTGCAACTTCATATGTGAACATCAAACATGAATATACTCTTAGGCATAGTTTAAAATGACACTAAATGGCACAAACACTAAGAGAGGGGAGGCCGCTGCATGTTCACACGCCGTCTAGTGGTAAACAAGTGGCGCCTGTTAACTACATTACAAAAGTTTAAAAGATTTTCAGGCTACTGCGGTCTTTCCTCTACCCTCAAAAAGTCCATTTTGTGGCATGCTTCACAAGAACTTCTAGTCGTATCATCGGTTTTTCAGACGGAGAAGGGATGTGCCATATGGCACAGTTATAGCTTAATACATCCTATCACCATATTTGTCAAATGAAAATGGGTGAGATAATCATTATGCTCAGCCAACCCTTAGGCTGACAAAGGTCATGAGTTAAAAGAAACCCAACTGCGTTGGAATGAGACCACAAAAACATACACAACAGTGAGTTTTATCCCTTACCATTAGGGAGACTGAACCCATGATTCGTTTTAGCATAGCTGCGGGGAATTCATATTTTAAACAAAAGTAGTTTGTTTCAGCAAGTGATCAACTTCAGTGAACTTTTTTTTAATGTGCTCCAAGCAAAAAAGATGGTTGTGCTATATCCTTGAAAATTATGTTTGGGGCAGTGGTGGCCTAATGGTCAGGGATCTGGACTGGTGACTGGTGGGTCGTTGGTTCAATCTCAGTACAAGCAGGATCAGATTTGGGTGGGACAGATGACACAGCAGTGTTTGCCCCATCCTTCTTAATCCCACTGTGGTGCCCTTGAGCAAGACCCTTAAGCCTTATTCATGCTGCATTTCCCCTCTAGTCCGCTTTGGTCCACATGCGCTTTTGACGAGCCTGGCACGCATGCGGTGCTGCTCATGCTCACTTTTCTCATCTACCCAGGCATTCGCACAACCATCATTTGTAGTTTCACTCCCGCCCGATAGGTAGCGCCAATGCGCTGACACGCCAAGATTTTCACCAATGAAGAAACGCTGCTTGCTTTCTGCTGCTTGACTTCCCAGTTTTCACTCCTTTTCTAAGAAGATGCTGCTACTGCTGAAGTATGCATGTATGATTCATGTATCTTTATTCTCGTCTTCCGCTTCCTTGTTTTCTTCTTCGTCTACTTTGTCTTGGTATGCTGTGCCGATATCGCCACCTCGTGAATGGGATGTTCAGTCTTGAGCATGCGCTTTTCAATGCATTCAGGTCGTGGGCAGGCGGCGCGGTCACAAAATTTGGGCTGCACGCGGACGTCCGCGGTCGAGCACTGCAGACACTAGCGGAGTGGAGACAATGACGTAAATTTTGTCACACGAGGTTTCCAGTTACACGTATGCGGACAGCAGAGGTGCAGCATGAATCCAGCTTAAACACCAACTGTTCCAGTGGAGCTGCTCAGTGGCCACAGGTCAGTCTGTGGTTGTACTGGACCACTTCCTGGTGTGAATGTGTAACTGTGTGACTGTGAACAGGGGGTACTTGAAAAAGAGAGGTTGCGTCTCAGTGGGCCTCCTCTGTATAAATAAAGGTTAAATAAATAAATTTTATTTAAAGTTTAAAGTGGCTGATTTAAATTTCATATCACGATATAAGGCTGCATTCACACCAGGATAGTCTGAGGGTCTCGGTTTGATTCAGCAGGGAATGGCAATAATTTTCACACCTTCGTTTAGTTCGGTTTGCATTCACACAGCACTTTACTCAAGCAGACCAAACTGCTTGGACAACGTCAAACAGTTACAACAGCTGCTCGTTTGTGGCGCTGTAGCCGAAACCAGATTGGCCAGGACCGTGTTATGCTGAGAATTGCTCGCTTGCCAAGAACTGCATCCCATGCACCAAAACTATAACACTACAGCCAGGCTTGTAACCATTTGTGCATTTTTAAAAGTACCCATTATACATTTTTAGAAGTAAAAATTGTTACTTCTCACTTCCGGTTATGGCTGCCACGTAGGACGGACGTGTCTCGCTCTGCTCTGCTCCTGGAAAAAAAAAAATCGGCAAATAACTCTCTCATTTGGGACAGAACGTATCCCAGCATTTGGGCGAGGATATGTCGGCGAAGCCTAAGGCTGGAAAACCAGGAAAAGGAAAAAGCGAGCCGCCGAAACAGTCCAAATTAACGGACTTTCAGGTCTGTGACGCAGCAAACAAGGCTCCATATATGGCGGAGGAAGCTGGCGGCGGTGCGATTTCTGCGGGGAATGGCGCAGATGCGCTGATGGCTGCCATGAGTTCAATGAGAGCGGACTTTTCCTCTAGATTTGATGGGATTATGACAGCGCTGGAAGGAATAAGAAAGGAATTGGGTGACTGTGTAGAACGAACGGCGCAGATGGAGCTCCGTCTCGCTAGTGCTGAAGATGACGTCACCCGTCTTCAATTAAAGGTGCGCACTTTGGAAAAAAAAAATAAATCTCTGGAAGATAATATTTTGGATTTGGAATCTCGGTCGAGACAGAATAACTTGAGGCTGGTGGGTCTTCCAGAGGAATCAGAAGGTCGGGACGTATGTTCCTTTCTGGAAAAGTGGATTCCGGAGGTGCTGGGCAGCGAGGAGTTGCAATCAGCAGTGGTTCTGGAAAAAGCACATCGTATTGGCCCACGGAGAGATAAGGGACCGCCGAGGACCTTAATTATGAAGTTTCTAAGCAACAGAGACAGGATGAAGATCTTCAACGCTGCACGTGCTAAAGGAGAGATTAAACACCAGGACCAGCAGGTGCGGTTCTACCCAGATTTGGCCACAGGAATCCAGCAATTGAGGAAGCAGTTTGATCCCGTACGTAAGGAGCTGCGCAACCTTGGGATTCGTCATGGTGTAATCTATCCTGCGAGACTGCTGACCACGTATGAGGGCAGAACCCACATCTTCAAGACCCCAGAGGAGGCGCAGGAGTTCATCAAGAAGATCAAAGAAGAAGAAGAGACTGGTGGGAGCTAAGCATGAACAAAATATAAGGTAGAATAACTAAGCATTTGCACAGGCATCTGACTGACTTGAAGTAAATAGTAAGTTTACAAAATATAGATTGTATTATATATTTAAAAAAAAACAAAACAAAAACAAAAACAAAACAAACAAAAAAAAAAAACTAGGATGTACAAAGTTGGTAAAAATTTTGGAGTTAAGTTGGAAAACTACAGAGGAGAGTTAATGTTACGTCATTAAAAGCAGTAGAGTTAGGGTGATTGGGAGGATGAAGAAGGAGTGGCTTAGGCTGTTCCCCGTGGATGTGGAACAGTTGATGGCTATATCGGGAGACAGAATTTTTCTTTTGATTTTGGGGGGTTTGCCACAAGTGTGGGAAGGGGGAATTTGTTTGTGTGTAGTTTGTAGGATGAATGTTCAACCACTCATGTTTTTGCTTCTCTGTATGAGCATGTTTACACTGCAAGGTAATCCCAAACTCTCTATTGATCATGGACCAAAGTGTTAATCTTAATTTAACTTCATGGAATTGCAGAGGTCTACAAAATTTAAAAAAACTTAAACAAGTTATGAATAAAATAAAGGACATGGGTTCAAGAATTGTGTTTTTACAAGAAACTCATCTGATAGAGGAGGATGTTAAAAGAATTAGGAGTAGATGGCAGGGAAGTGTATTCACCTCTTCATTTTCATCCCGAGCCAGGGGAGTTATGACTCTCATACATAAATCAGTTCCTTTTCAAGTGAAAAATGTAATTGGAGACAAATTTGGAAGATATGTAATCATTCAAGGTTCTTTGCTATTAGAAAATATAAATCTTGTGAACTTATATGGTCCCAATATAGATGACCAGAAGTTCTTTGCTAATTTATTTCTCATCTTATCATCACTTACAGGGCAACATATAATAGCAGGGGATTTTAATTGTACATTGAATCCAGGTGTGGATAGATCAACAGGACTGGATTGTACGCACATTGGATGTAGGATGACTATTAATCATTTTATGAAAGAATTGAGATTGTTAGATATATGGAGAGAAATGAAACCACAAGTTAAAGCCTATTCTTGTTATTCCAGTACCTACAAGACATTCTCACGTATTGATTATTTTTTGATTTCCACAGAATTAAGGTCCAAGATTCAAAACTGCTTTTATGATAACATCGTGATCTCTGACCATGCACCCTGTTGTCTAATATATGTAGATAAAAAATTGATAAAGGAATCAGGTAGATGGCAATTTCAGCATAAATGGCTTCAGGATGAGGAATTTGTCAAGTATATAGAAAAACAGATAGACGAGTTCTTTGACATCAATACTACACAAACATCAGCATGTGTAAAGTGGGAGGCTTTCAAAGCTTTTATTAGGGGACATATTATTAGTTATACAGGATCAAAATCTAAGAAGACTCGAGAGGAGAGAGCTAAATTGGAACATAAAATAAAAAATCTTCAGGAAAAAGTGTATGCAGGAAGTGACCCAAGGTTGGAGAATGAATTACTGATTTTGAGAGCTGAATACGACAAAAAATCAGCGAATAGAGCTGCCTCGAGTCTTCTAAGATTGAAACAATCTTTTTATGAACAAGGTGAAAAATCAGGAAAATTATTAGCATGGCAGATTAAACAATTGGAAATTAAAACACCAATTACCAGTATTATAAGTAATGGACAGGTAGTTATAGATCCTTTAGAAATTAATAGAGCCTTTAGAGATTACTATGAAAAATTATATGATACCAAAAATGAACCTGAATTAACAAAACTAAATGGGTTTTTGAACGAACTATCTATACCGTGTATTCCAAATGAAAACAGGGAGATATTGGAGTCTAAAATTAGTCAAGAAGAAGTTGGGCTAGCCATTGATAATATGAAATCAGGAAAAAGTGCAGGACCAGATGGTCTTCCAGTTGACCTTTATAAAAAATTTAAGAATAAATTAATAAAACCTTTTTTGGAAATGGTTTTAGAAGCATTTCAAAATAATAATTTACCATCATACATAAATAATGCCTTAATTATACTGCTGCCAAAATCAGGTAAGCCCTCTAATAAATGTGAAAATATGAGACCAATAAGCCTATTAAACGCCGACCTTAAGATAATCTGTAAAATTTTAGCAAGACGAATACAAGAAATTTTACCAAATATTATTAATCGAGATCAGAATGGCTTTATAAAGGGTAGACAAGGCTTCCATAATGTAAGAAGACTATTTAATATTATTTATTTTAATAAAGAAGCACCGGATACAGCTCTCCTATCATTGGACGCCGAAAAGGCCTTTGATAGAGTTGAATGGCCCTTTCTTTTTGAAGTACTACAAAGGTTTGGACTTGGAAATAATTTCATAAAATGGGTTCAAATAATATACAATAATGCTACAGCAGAAATCCTAACAAATAACAATATTTCAAAACCAATAAAAATAAATAGAGGATGTCGACAAGGCTGTCCACTTTCACCTTTACTGTTTACTATGGCAATTGAACCTTTAGCGATAGCGATACGTTTACATTCACAAATATATGGAATTAAAGTTGGACCAACAGAACATAAAATCTCCCTGTACGCCGATGACATAATTTTGTTTATGTCGAATCTAAAAAAATCAATTCCAACCTTGTTGAATTTAATAAAGAATTTTGGGGAAATATCAGGATATAAAATAAATAAAACTAAATCTTCAATATTAATGCTAAATGAGACCCAGAGAAATTACCCAGCCCCTGAGGTAAATCAATTCAATGTTGTAAATCAGTTTAAATATTTAGGAATCCAAATTATGCCTAAGCTAGAATCAGTCGCCAGTGTCAACTATGAAGCCTTAATGTCAGATATCAGTGAGTTAACTCAGAGATGGATGTCACTACCAATGTCGATGATCGGGAGAATCAATATACTTAAAAGTAATATTTTACCTAAAATACTTTATTTATTTCAATACATTCCCTTATCACCACCTTTAGATCTATTCTCAAGAATAAAAAAAAAGTTAGTGGAATTTATATGGAACAACAGGAGGGCTAGATTACGTTTGTCTTTATTATATTTACCATTTGATCGTGGAGGTCTGAAATGTCCAAATTTTATGTTGTATTATTGGTCGGCACAACTGAGGTCTATGACATATTATTTTTCATCAAATGATCTCCCTCACTGGACTGAAATGGAATCATACAATTTACCTTTACCTCTTCCCATATTCATATACTCAGATTCGGCAAAAAAATTACAAAAACAAGTTAAAAATCCATTTGTAAAGCATATGATCAAAATATGGTGTGAAGCTAAAAACTATTTAAAAGAACCACAGTTATTGTCACAATTTAGTCCAATATGGGGTAATCAATATTTTAAACCAGGGAGAGCGGACGCTGTATTTAAAGTATGGAATTTAAAAGGGATACAAAAGATTCAGGATTTATATTTGCCAGGTGCAGACAACATAATGTCTTTTGAAGAGCTGAGGATCAAATTTAATCTCAATAGAACACATTTTTTTAAATATCTTCAACTTCGAAACTTTATTCGATCAAATCAAAATAAAGCTCTCACTCGACCTATTTATTCATCCTTGGAAAAAATGATGATGAAAGATAGTAAAAGAAAGGGTATTATTTCAGAGTTTTATAACTCATTGACACTATCTTCAAGTGAAAATTCACTGAAAAGATTAAACTACTGGAAAGAAGATCTGCAAATTGAAATTTCAGAGGAACAATGGGAATTGGCTTGTACAGAAGCTCAAACCAAATCAATAAATGCACGCCTTAAATTGATACATTTCAAATGGTTAATGCGGATGTATGTTACACCGGAGGAGTTAAATAGATATAACAAAAATATACCAGATACATGCACAAAATGCATGGAAAGTAAAGGAACCCTATTTCATTGTTTATGGGAATGTAGATTAATAAGAATGTTTTGGGAAGAGGTGAGGGTAACAATTGAAAAAATAATCTCAAAACAAATCATATTGAATCCTAAACTGTTTTTGTTGGGTCTGTACCCAGAAAAGCATAATTTTAATAAAAGTGAAAGAACATTCATAGACCTCAGTTTGCTTAATGCCAAAAAATGTATTGCACTATTATGGAAAAAGACTCATAGACCAGATGTGACTCAGTGGTTAAGACAGATGTTAACAAACCTTCCATTAGAAAGAATAACATATATACTAAAATCAAAGGAAATTGTGTTTGAGAATATATGGAGACCTTTTATTGATTATGTAAAAAATTTAAACATAACTCTTGAAGAAGAAGGTGAATGATGTGTGTGGACCTTGTAAATTCCAAACTGGTGAACATAATAAGTATACTAATGTATTGGATTGTCTAGACTAAACAGAGGAGCATTGTTGAAGACTTGATTTTGTTGGTGGTTGTTGGTGTTTTTAGTGCATTTTTTTTTTGTAGTACTTTAGTGTTAGTGTTTGATTGTTTGTATCATGTTTGTTAAAAAAAAAAAAAGAAAAGGTTCAATAAAGATATTGTGGAAAAAAAAAAATTGTTACTTCTTGTAAATTATCTTTAAATTATGTTTATTCGACGATGGGATGCAATTCTCGGCAAGTGAACAATTCTCAGCATAACACCATTCCTTTCAGCCGAGGCGTTTGACACCCACAAACTAATAAAAATAAAAAGCTCCGCTGTCTGTATAAACCCCCGCGCCGCCATCATGTCACTAAATGTTTTAAAAACATCGGTTTTCTTGTAAGCAGCCACAAGCAGCTGAGAAATCTGGTTCTCAAACCAAATATCTATCAGAGCCTGCATTTCCTCCTCACTACTCCAAGTCCAAGAAACATTTTTTTTTTTTTTTTTTTTTTTTTTTTACTCTTCTCCTTGGCTTTCTCCGGTAAAAGTATTTCTTGGATCCACGCGGTTGTCTTTATTGTATTTTCTACCCAAAATGGGGCAGAAGGACCAGGAGCTCTTCAGCTGAATTGGGATTTTGGATTTATTCACCCACGGATTCCTGTCACGGACGTGACGTGACTTTCTTACTTACAAAGCTTTAAACAATCAGGCTCCTTTTTATTTAAAAGATCTGATACTACCGTATCATCCTAACAGAGCACTACGCTCCCAAAATGCAGGATTACTTGTAATACCTAGAATCTCCAAAAGTACAATGGGAGGCAGAGCCTTCAGTTATCAAGCTCCTCTCCTGTGGAATCAGCTGCCAATCTGGATTCGGGAGTCAGACTCGATCTCTGTTTTTAAGAATAGGGCTAAAACCTACCTTTTTGATATAGCCTACAATTAGGGAGGGATCATGTGTTTCTGAACCCTCCCTTAGTTATGCTGCTAATAGGTTTAGTCAGCCGGGGGACCTCCAGTAATGCACTGGGCCTCACTCCTTTCCTCACTCTCTATGAAATATTTTTTTTTTTGCTGGTCATTAACATTTGTTTGTTCTCTCCCATAGATTGAGTCCCCATCGTGCTGTTTGCTCTCTACATGTCTGTTCTTTTCTTCTTCTCTATCCCCTCACCCCCCAGCCAGTCGCAGCAGATGACTGCCCCTCCCTGAGCCTGGTTCTGCTGGAGGTTTCTTCCTGTTAAAAGGGAGTTTTTCCTCTCCACCGTCGCCAAGTGCTTGCTCACAGGGGGATCGCCTGATTGCTGGGGTCTTTCTGCAACTGTGGGGGTCCCCCCTACAGTTGATAGTGCTATGAGATGACTGTTGTTGTGAAATGGCGCTATATAAATAAAGTTGAATTGAATTGAATTGAAACACATGTCAAGTTTTCAACTTTTTCAGGTGAGTGGCAGCTTCATCTGTCTGCATCTCACCCAGACGGTGAATAATGTCTTTTCATGTATTTACATTGAGTTATAATGTAATCGTGCTGCGTGAAAAATTTGCCCATTTTGATGTGAAGGCACCTTACAGTAAACACCACTTTCTCTTCTCACTGTATGTTGCTGTGGTTACACAAATGTGAAGGGGCACGTTCGCCCTTTGGTCTGCTGGATACTCCTTTTGTATTCACACGGCAAGCAATGCATACCAGACTGCGTTTGCAAGCAAACCGAGACCCCCCCCCCCCTTTTCAGGGGGACCAGAGTTCGCTTGTTTGATGTGCACCAGAGCTCCATCGCACGTTCAGACAGCATGAAATGAACTATCCACGGAATACACACTTTGGTCCTTTAGTCCAAACCAAACAGTGGCTGTGTGAATGCACCCCAAGTAATCTTATTTGATGATAACACACACACACACACACCTCACATAAAGTCAGGGATATTTGGCTTTTGGGTGAAATTTATGGAAAATGTACAAAGTTCACACTACAGTGATATGTCATTGAATCCTTATTTAAATCCTCCACCTGAACAACGAGAGCAAGTTTTTAGCCAAAGTCAAATTCCTTGTATGTGTTGTGCATACTTGGCCAATAAAGCTGATTCTGATTCTGATTCTGATATGATATCATGAAAGTAGGGCATTTAAGTAGAAGCATGCAATGGGAATTCCCTCATCTCAAACAATTTATTGAAACAAAAGCCAACAACAGTGGTGGGTATACCACAACAAAAATTGTCAATATCTCAGTAACTTGTCATGTGCCCTTGATATCAATTACAGCTTCACAACATCTCATGCTGTTCACAAGGTGACTTATTGTCCGCTGAGGCATGGCATTCCACCCTCCTTGAAGGGTGGCCCTCAGGTCATTGAGGTTGTGGGGTGCAGGGTTACGTGCCTCACCACAGCGACTCAGCTGATCCCATAGGTTTTCTATGGGATTCAGGTCTGGAGAAAGTGCAGGCCACTCCATTTGAGGTACCCCAGCCTCCAGCAGCAGTTCCCTAATGATGTGACCTCGATGAGCTCGAGCACTGTTGTCCATGAAGATGAAATTAGGCCCGTGTTGTTCATGTAGGGGCACAATGATAATTAATGATGTTATTCAGGTAGTACTGGCTTGTCACTGAACCATTCACAAGGTGTAGGGCAGTTCTGTATTGACTAGACACACCTGCCCAGACTGTAACACCACTACCACCACCACAGGCTCATCTGGTGACAACAGTGGCTGATGCATAGCGCTCTCCTTGACGTCTCCAACATGGTTGGTGGCCATCATTTCTGCTCAACTTGAATTGACTTATCAGAGAACAGCACTGAGGTCCACTGGTCCCTTGCCCAGCGTAAATGCTCCCTGGTCCATGCAAATGATGATGCCTGTGAGTGATGGTATGGTCAGGTACCCTTGCAGGTCGTCTAGCATGCAGACCACACTGATGTAAACAGTTTCAAATGGTCTGACCTGACACTTGGGTGCATCTCACGTCCCTCAAATGTGCCTGGAGTTGAGTGGTATTCATCATCCCATACCGCAGGGCACTGTTCACAATGAAGCGGTCATCAGCGTGGGATGTGGCCAAAGGACGTCCACTTCTATGCCTTTCTGTGACTCTTCCAGTCTCTCTGTGTCTCTGTTGCAACCTGCTGATGACACTCTGTGACACTCTAAGCTCAGGGGCCACTTCCCTCTGAGAGCATCCTGTTTGAAGCCTCGCAATAGCGAGGTATTGTTGATCAATTGTTCAGCGTCGTCTTGGTCTCATGATGTCAAAATGTGAACAGCATGATGAAGAGGACTGTTTAAATACCAATTCTAATTGAACCAGAAAATTTATTTGTCGATTCATGGCTCAAACACCGGTTGTGAATTTTGCCATTAAAGAGTCCGTGACATAATTCAACCAAGACATTATTAGAAAGAAAAACTACTGTGTTTTTATTCTGTGTAGACAAAAAAAAAAAAAAAAAAAAAATCAATAAAATTTTGTTCCCATATACTACCATAAATTACATCGTGATGCAGACGATTGCAATGTTCATTTGTCGAAATTGGGTCAAACACCGCCACCATTTTGTGATGTAATGAGGTGAACCAAAGATGTAAACACGCATGGCTGAGAACACTGAAGCATAGGAAGTTGTGAGCGATTTCAGCGAAGATTTGAGCAATTTGTCGATAGTTTTTGAGGAAGAAGCAGGATCGAGTGATGAAGAAGAGTGAATTGCTTCTAACGAAGGACTGCAACCCTATTTATTTGAACCATATCGTTCAGGAAGCGACGATGACTCGCACGTTTCAGAGGATTAAGGGTCCAACGGTGAAGGGTTAGAGATGGATATCGGTTGCCTCCAAAACACTGAATGGCAATATACAGATAGATCTAAATTTCCCCGATCGGGTGGCCGGGGAAACTTAAAAAAAAAAAAAATGCTCAGATATTCAGTTTCGGTAGGCAATGAGATTTATAAAAATGAAAACTGAACAAAGTAATATAACGTTTAACACAAAGTCGTTCCATTTGGAGTAAAGTTAACACTCTGCTTCAAAATTCATAGGGGAGGATTTTACTTTCAGTGGAAAAAATATAATAAAATCAAATCACAATCGCCTTATGTGGGGGGGAAAAAAAAAAAAAAAAATCAATTACACAAACTCTTTTCCGGGCAAGTTTTGACACTGTTGCTTCTCTGCGCTGTTTTGATATTGTCTTGAGATGTGGGTTTTCTTTTGAAAACCACAGGTATGGCAGTCGGTTTTAGAACCCGTTTGTAACAAACTTTGAAGCTTCAATATTCCTGTATAGCAGGCGCCTCCTCAAAACTGTCTGCAGTGAAATGATGGCTACAGAGTACAGAAGATGGTGTTGGTTGCCATTTGTCCCTTGTTCTCTGTACTTGCTTCGCCCATTTTTTAAGAAGATCTGGATCTTTTGGGAATGAGAACAGACTTATACGTTCACTGGAGCAATTAGAACACCCAGCCACCACGCAACGTTTCGGCACTTCTTCGCTGATATAGAAGCTAAACAGCTTGTTTACATTGACAGCACACAGATCAGCCGAGAGGAAACTCTCCTCATGACGTTATATCCGGAAACGAGGCGCGTCTCAGGATATCGCGTTAGTGCAACACGGCACTAAATTTGAATTCACTTGAAAATATTATTCCACTTATTTAGCGTTCAAAGTCAACAGAACCAACTATGTGGATGATTGAAGATAAATTCATACTGAATATTGATCCATAGTTCCTACATCATGTCACAGACACTTTAAGCACCTCATGAGGGAACAGCAAGTTATGCAAAAACTACCAAAACAATGAACAGTTGGACATGTGCATTCAAAAGGATGAGAAGCTCAAATTAAGTTCACCTGTAAAGGTTATAGTGCATTTTAGGGGCATCCTGAAATTTCATCCGAAAATCCCTAACTTTTTGTTAGTGTATATATCACAATATACATTTTCTGTAATTTCTACAGTTTAGACAAAATAATCACATAAAAAGGAGCAACTCTTTTTTTGCCTTTTTTACATGCACCTTTTTCCCCCTCATAATTTTGCAGTGTTGTTATAAAATAGTTTTTTTTTTTTTAATGTGCATTTGAGACTTGACTCTCTTAAATGTCAGGTTTTTCTTCTAAATCTTTTGAATAAAAATTAAACATCAGTAAGTTAAATATTTCCAGCCAGAGGAGAATAGCAAAAAAAAAATAGATAACATTAAAAAAAGTCTGAAAATGAGAAAATTACCCATCGATGCCATCTACAGATATAAATCAGATGTCAGTTTAAATCAATGAAAATTTAAGTAAGATAAGATAAGATAAGCCTTTATTAGTCCCACAATGGGGAAATTCCAGGATTGCAACAGCACAGGGATAGCAACACTCACAGCAATAATTAAGAAGATACGAAAAACATAAATAAGAGCAGTGGATATACATACGTACACATAAATATATAAATATATATACAAAGTGCGGAGCATTGTAGCAAGATGGAATAAACAGCATAACCGTCTACTTAGTTATCCTACATAGTATGAATATGTACCCATACATATTGTCACCCTCCGTAGCGACTGATATTGTCCTAGTTGTATACTGTAGGGGACCATTTGTGTAAGTCTGTTGCGTCTTTTGCATTCAATACTACTAGGTCGTCACGTTTTTTGCTATCTCTGCGAGCAGCCCTGCTTAGGTTATACAGTCTGACAGCCGTAGGTAGGAAGGACCTGCGAAACCTCTCGGTTGCGCACCTAGGATGATGTAGTCTACGGCTAAATGAGCTCCTCAGTGCGTTCAATATGTCCTGCATAGGGTGGGACTCGGACTCCAGCAGAGATGACAGCTTAGCCACCGTCCTTCTCTCTCCTATCTCCTCCACTGGGTCAAGGCGTTGCCCCAGGACAGAGCTAGCTTTCTTGATCAGTTTGTTCAGTCTCTTCCTATCGGCTGCTGTAATGCCATTGCCCCAGCAGACCACTCCAAAAGTGATGGCTGATGCCACCACTGTGTCGTAGAATGTCTTCAGCAGCGCCCCTTGTACACCAAAAGACCTGAGCCTCCTCAGTACGAACAGCCTGCGCTGTCCCTTCTTGTAGAGTGCGTCGGTATTGTGTGACCAGTCTAGTTTATTGTTCAGATGAACACCAAGGTACTTGTAGGATGTCACCATCTCAATGTCTGTTCCCTGTATGTTTACTGGTGCTGTGAGGGGTTGTCCTTGCCTGCGGCAGTCCACCACCAGCTCCTTAGTTTTCCTCGCGTTGATCTGGAGGCAGTTCCGATAGCATCAGTCCACAAAGTCCTGGATAAGTCCTCTGTACTCAGCTTCATCTCCGTTGGAGATGACGCCGACGATCGCAGAGTCGTCAGAGAACTGTAGATGGCAGTGTGTTGTGTTGTGTTGTGTGAGAAGTCCGCAGTATAAAGGGTGAACAGGAAGGGAGCCAAAACTGTTCCCTGGGGGGCCCCCGTGCTACCGATGACCGTGTCAGACACACAATCTCGGGTTCTCACAAACTGTGGCCGGTTAGTGAGGTAGTCCAGGATCCATGATGACAGGTGCTGGTCCACCCCTGTGCACAGCAGCTTGTCCTTCAGGATCATTGGTTGAATGGTGTTGAAAGCACTGGAGAAGTCAAAGAACATGATCCTCACCGCATTCCCGGGCTTCTCCAGGTGGGACAGAGAACGGTGAAGGAGGAAGATCACTGCATCCTCCACCCCAATGCCATGCTGATAGGCGAACTGGAGTGGATCCATCGCTGGTCCCACCGGGGGCGGAGGTGAGCAAGGAGCAGTCTCTCCAGGGTCTTCATCATGTGAGACGTCAGGGCCACTGGTCTGTAGCTGTTCAGATCTTTGGGGTGGGAAGTCTTTGGTACAGGTACCACACAAGATGTTTTCCACAACTGTGGTACCCTCCTCAGCTTCAGGCTCAGGTTGAATATATGCTCCACAATCCCACACAGCTGGTCTGCACGGGACTTGAGGAGCTTCGCGCTGATGCCGTCCGGTCCCGCGGCCTTCCTTGCCTTGATCTTCCTCAGCTCCGTCCTCACCTGGGTCTTAGTGAGGGTCAGGTTGGGGGGCTGTGTGCTGGGAGTGGGGGGGTGTTGGTGGAGTGGGGTGTGGACAGCAGGTCTCGATGACTTTAGAGGCAGCAGTGGTTGCTGTGCAGTCGTGGGGGGAGGGCAACTGGTCAAACCTAATGAAAAACAGGTTCAGATTGTTGGCCCACTCCCTGTCCCCCGTGGCCTGGGGGGAGGTATTCTGGAGCCCAGAGATGGTTTTAAGGTTTCTCCAGACCCCGCCGATGTCGCTCCGTTGCAGCTTGTCCTCCATCTTCTTCCTGAAGCTGTCCTTGCCTTCTCTGATCTTCCTCCTCAGCTCCCTCTGTACGGACTTCAGTATCTCCCTGTTCCCTGACCTGAAGATCCTCTTCTTCTCTCTCAGAAGTGTTTTTATCTCAGGGTTGATCCAGGGTTTGTTGTTCGAGCAACACCGTATGGTCTTGGTGGGTACGGTGTTGTCCACACAGAAGTGTCGCTCCACAGGCTGATGACTGCTATTCTGGCCTGATTTAACCCCTTTGCTTCTTACTAAAAATATTTTAGATTGTTCATGATCGAAAAATCAAAGACACAAAAGGTAAGGTAATAAAATACAGGTGATGACTTTAACTTAATTCATTATCGCTACTTGACTAATGAAAATTATTAGACCAAGTAGGTTCATTTTGTCTTCTTTTAATTATTTACCTTTTTGTGCAGTGAACAGTTGAAACATGTAAAGAAGGTAAAAACATCTCCTTTCTATTTTTGTCTTTAATAACAAAAAGGTAAATACATAAAATTATTAGAAATCAAATAAATTACATTAAGAGCCAACTTGCTCCTCCGACCTGTTTTAATTTATCATTTATTTTGCATGTATGTGCCACCATCATGCACTTTTGCAGCTTTAATAATTTTAATAACAGCTTTAATAATTTTTTCCCAACAAAATTAAGAAACTCAGCAGTAATTTAAACCAAAGAAACAATGGTCTGACACACTATTATGTTTCCAATTAGCACAACTTGGCACCGTCATTTAGCATTTGCTGTTTTATAATTAGACAGGTGTTAACACTACTTACCTCCAATTAAAACGAGGTTAGCGGACTATCCTCTCTGACGCAGCACAATGGAAAACAGTCCCACATCCTCTCTGGCAAGCAGGAGTAATGCATACACACTAAATAAATTTATTATTTATTTAGTGTGTATGCAGCCACTGTCACACACTTTTGCAACTTCAGTAATTTTTTTTTTTCAGATAAAATTAAGAAACTCAGCAGTAATTTAAACCAAAGAAACGACGGTCTGATACACTATAATGTTTCCTATTAGTGACAAGTTAGCATCGTCATTTGGCATTTGCTGTTTTATAATTAGAGTGAGATGGTGTTACCATTACTTACTTCCAATTAAAACTAGGTTAGAGGACTATCCTCTCTTATGCAGCATGGTGGGAAACAGTCCCACATCCCTGGCAAACAGAAGTAGCGGTTATATGACCAAAACATTACCTTGGTGTTAGCTGCTATGCTAACCACCGGAACCCACACACCTGGCGCACTGCAGAGGAGAGATGGGGCGGTGACGAGTATAAACAGGGTATGTGTCTTTTAAATCTCGATGTAAGCAATAGAGTTTTATATAAAATGATAGATGTTTTTATCACGTCACCCGATATATACCATGATATCGCATAGCTCTGCTGTAAACTGACAAATTGTTTAAAGCGACATGCCCTTTTTCAAATTGTTGGCACAGTTCCCAGATGTGGTAATGAAATGTATGTGACATGCTTTGGTCAAAACACGGCAGAATTTTATTATTATGCAGTATCATTTTACATCCAGTTGAAGGAGGATTCCTCACAATGGGCTGTTTTTATTGATTTTACTTTACATACTAATAAGCCTTCAATTCAGGCCATCTAGAGCACACTGTAACCCCACCCTCCCTCCTTCATCATTGCTAACTACTGTGGTTGACAATACCATTGTGTGGTTAGCTGGTTAGCTCATAGCTCTGGAAACAAAGACACCCTGAGCTAAGTAATTCACTGGTTGAACGTAAAAGGCCAAATAAAGCATTATCAAAGTCAGGGATGAGTGGTTTGAGTGGTCGATAGTATATGACCAGTCTCTGGGGTGTAACAGCACAAAAACAACCCCGAATAACTGAATGACTTACTCTGCTAATGACAACTAACTGCTGCCAGTCCCTGCTTGTGTATAATAAACAAGATATTAAAACAAAAAAATGAAAGAACCTTTGTGAGGAAGCGCACATACTTCACGCATCCCCATGTCAGAGTTCTCGCTGAACAATGTAATGGCTGCCTTCACCTGATGTGAATATAAACCTGGTATTTAGACAAAAGAATTGGTGTCTTTTTCAAGAGGAAAAACACAGAACTCATCCAATGTATTAATGAGTTAAAGCTTCTGTATAAATCAGTCCAATGAGAAATGTAGAAGCTATTGTGGCGACAATATAAAATGAACTGAAAAAGTAAAAGCCCCCCCCCCCACCCAAGGAAAATGGAACACCTCAGATTTATATATAAATGGAACTCATCTAAGGTATTGATGAGTTCAAACTTCTGTATAAATTTGAAGTCAATCAGATGAGAACTGTAGAAGCTATAATGGCAACAACAAAGTTGTTACCAAGTTTCAAAACAATCGGAATAAAACTGTAGGAGGAGTTGATTTCACAATACAGTTACTGTCTATGAAGTGAGGTGAAACAAGAGGTCATAGATCAGGGGCTACAAGTCCAGCAAAAATCATCCGATCAGAACCAAATTGCAATATGTGCATCCTCAGTGTACATCAAACAAGGTACCAGGTTTCAAAACAATCAGACCAAAACTGTAGAAGGAGATTTGGACAGACGGACAGACTCACTTATAACATAATCCCCCTTCGGTCTTCAACCCGCGGAGGATAAAAAGCACAAAACACTTACAAGTAAATCAAATAACCTTCCATCCTTTCAACACTGTTCTGGGAATCTCTTTGCAACAACTGCACTATCAATCATCATGAGTTGGCGGCCAGGATTCATATTAACAACAAGTAGCCTAATCTTACACCTTTTCCACGTCTTTGTTTTAACTTATGTGCCTTCTGATGAGCTGCCGACTTGAAGCATTTGACCTGCTGATTTTACAACAGCTTCCGCCTTGATGCTTTAGTCACTGTGTGTGCAAGGAAATGTGAGCGTCAAACAGAGAGCGAGGCTGTTATGTTTAAGATTTGCCGAGACAGGCAGAAGTTTTGCAGACAAACGGAGAGAACAAGTTGCAGCACAGCATGATTATCACAGGGGAAGTGAGAGGAAAAAAAAAAAAAAAAAGAAGCACAAAAGGCCTTCCTGGCTTGTCCCTCTGCACCAGCCCTCCATCCTTCTACTGACTCATGGCACACAAATGAAAACAGACTTTAAAGGAGATGATGAAAAACACTCTTTACTTAAAGCCAAGTGCTTTAACATGGGTCTTTGCGCAAACGCCGTTGTGCTGTCAGCAAAATGGACTACCATTGAGTTTACAAATACACCCTCTTTAAGATGTACTTCACACACTGCATGCGAGCTGTCCAACAGAATATCTAAACTGAAGCTTAAACTTTTTATTATTCAAGTTGCACACAGCAAATAAGACCCTTCCCCCCAAACTCCACATAAAAGAAAGAAAAAACATCCAATGTTCTTGAAACATGCAAGACTTTTTAGAGAAGTTGAAATGCAAACAGTACATTTTATCGTTGCTTGTAAAACCCAACGAGCCGCTTCTGAAGACAGGGCATTCTCTGACAATGTTTGTAACAGACATCAAATAGCAGCTGAAGCTCACCAGATGTTGAGGCAGAATGGGGCTGGTGAAGCCCCCCACCCCCACCCCCCACCCCACCCAAGGCAGAATGAGGTCAGGTATAAGATCAGGTTTCGGGAAGCTCAAAGCTACAAAAGGGGGTAACAAAGATTCTGATACACCTAGGAAACAGGACACCAGCGGGGGCGTAGAGAACCACTCATCGCTGACTGTCAAAGGACTAGAAAGTCTAAACCTTAGGCTACAATAGTTTTAATGGACCCAGTCATAGAGGGCTCAGTGTGTTCCTAATGATACACACTCAAGTGTGTCGATAAATCAAAGCTAGTTGCCATTCCAAAGATCTCAAATTTTTCAACCCCTGGCACTGATTTTGCATTCCCACATAATGGCCAGTTTTATTCGGCCCAGAAAAAAAAAAAAAAAAAAACTTGGCAAATGATTTGCAGCTCTGGAACCATCATTTAATCAAGTATTCAATGTTTTTATGTCTGTGCTTTTCCCCTTCCCTCTCTTATCGGCTTCCAGCCAGTGAGACTTTTGCCGCCATTTCCTTCATGTTTTAAATTTTGCTTTTTGACGACCTGCCTTGGAACACGTGGCATCAACTCATCTAACTCACAAAGAAATGAGAAGCAGCCAAAAAAAGCTGCTTTATTTGAAAGATGAAAAGACTGTGGTTTTGATCTTAAAACAACCTAATTTATATAAAAATAAATCCAAAACTGTGCAGTACACGGAGGAATTGGGTAAATATTGGGAAACATATTAGGCTAACTGCAGCTTGGAAAGCTGAGCTAAGTGAGTGACTGCCATGTCAGTGGAGTCTTGATGAAGGCCTTGGGAGTAATTAGCCAGGATTACATCTCTGCTGGCCTGCACCCAGCACTGGGGTTTCAGCCCAAACACCCAGGCAAGTCCCTGGCTTTGCTCCCTCTCAGCTCCCCCTAACCACACAGACCTCTGGCACGTCACACAATTCCTAATGAAAATCATTCCAATCAACACAGACACCGAGCCCACTGTGGCTTCATAAGAAAATCAATTAACCTTGGTCGGATTACACCTACATCATAACCACACACCGCCTCAGCTGGCAGCCACACAGCGAGATGACTTCAGTTTAGTGAGTGGGAGCCTCGCTGTGTCAGGCGAGTAGGTTCATACTCCACCCCTGCAGCTTGAGATCAGAGCCGGTGGGCGCTTTGCCACACTCCACACAGCTGGCGGAGGGACACCAGTACCAGGATGATCAACACAGCGGCAACTAAAATATCAGAAGTATCAAAAAAATAAAATCAGTGGGAAGAGAAGCCAAAAACTGGAAGATGAGCAGAGCGTGAGGGATGTTGTCATGGAAAAGTTCCCAACAACCCTACCTTCATCTAATATTTGGTTTGGCTGAAAATTCTTAAATTTATACTGGAACTGCTGTGCCGTCTAGAGATATAAAAGTTAATTTGATCTCAGAACTGGATTGGTGGACTAGTGGTAAAGCACCTGCCCTACAGCCAGGAGGATGTGGGCTCAAGCCACAGCCAGGTCATACCAAAGGCCATAAAAAAGTTATTTTTGCCTTCCAGCTTGGTGCTCAGCATAACGGAATGCTCAAAGGCAAGTTGGTTATCCAGCCACAGTGGAGCGCACAAACCAGTGCACTCCTAGTGACGGTCCCAAGCCCAGGTAAATGAGGATAGTTGCATCAGGAAGGGCATCCCGCATGAAATCCTGGCCAAAACAAATACACTACCGTTCAAAAGTTTGGGGTCACTTAGAAATTTCCTTATTTTTGAAAGAAAAGCACTGTTTTTTCCAATGAAGATAACTTTAAACTAATCAGAAATACACTCTAATATCTAATATACATTGCTAATGTGGTAAGTGACTATTCTAGCTGCAAATGTCTGGTTTTTGGTGCAATATCTACATAGGTGTATAGAGGCCCATTTCCAGCAACTATCACTCCAGTGTTCTAATGGTACAATGTGTTTGCTCATTGCATCACAAGGCTAATGGATGATTAGAAAACCCTTGTGCAATCATGTTAGCACAGCTGAAAACAGTTTAGCTGGTTAGAGAAGCTATAAAACTGACCTTCCTTTGAGCAGGTTGAGTATCTGGAAAAAAATATTATTTCAAATACAAATCATTATTTCTAACCTTGTCAATGTCTTGACTATATTTTCTATTCATTTTACAACTCATGGTGGTAAATAAGTGTGACTTTTCATGGAAAACACAAAATAATTGTCTGGGTGACCCCAAACTTTTGAACGGTAGTGTATGTGGACCCATGAGCCGCTGTTCCAAACTCTAATAAGGAGCAGCCGAAAGAGGAAGAATTTCAACTGATCCCAGTCAGTTTTGTTGAGTTTTTCAAATGCACCACAGACACGAAGTATTCACACCATTTTGGAGATGACATCATAAAGCCAACTGTCTTGTTGATGCCCCTGTAAGCAACACAGCCAGACCAAAATCATATAGTTAAAAAATAGTACATGAATTTGTTTTGCATGCACATTAGCTAAAAGTCTTTCAGCACAAGGACAACAATGGTAAAGAGCAGAACAGACAAATGCTAGGTGGGCAGAATGAAGCAGGGCAAGAAAATGCCAACAAACCACTTCAGGCTGTAAGAAGAGGAGAGAAAAATCACCCAGGGAAGAGGAGAAAGGGAAAGAAGGAGTGAAACAAAACCTCCCAAACGAGCTGCAACGGAGCGAGTGGTGAGAGAAGAAAATTGACTGATATGTCAGTCGGGACGGGGGTAGAAAAAGAGACTGTCGACTTAACAGGATGTGTTAACAAGGAATTTCAGGGGGTTATTTGCATCAAGTTAAAACATGGAAACCCACAAAGCCTAGATTAAGATTTCTGACATCAGGTTAGGAGCCACCAAATGGTACAGTCACATTTAACTGTGGCCACTTGTGCCAAATATTCCTGTGAGGAGGCCCTTGTTTAGAACCTTGTATCGGACAAGCTTGTACATTTGCTGGGATTATAAAGAGGAGCTGGCCGTATGACTCTATATGATTCACCATTACCTCCCAAGACTCCCTAAGCCTGCGTCACACATACAAAGTCACGGTTTGGCTGCAGCATGGCTCACCATTTCTTGATGCTGAACTGGACCCTGGTACAAAACTCTTTCCTGTCAGTCAAAGCCCCTCTATTTCTCTGCATGCCTCAGCCAGTCCCCACTGCGTGCTCTTTGTTGCCATGTGTTCCCAGCTCCAGGGCTCCTGTGTGCAGGTCTTGGTGGTCCAGTGTGGAATGTGGTGAGGAGGGGGGGGGGTACCGAGCCAGCCTAAAAAAGGAGTGCTCAATTGTTCTCTCACAGAGCATCCACCCCCCACTGATCTGTCGCTCACTTGGACATTTGGGTTGAGGGGGTGGGGGTCAAAGCAAAGAGGAATTACGGACGCTCAGTCTGCACACTCCACTATTGAAGTGATGCTATGCTCAGAGCATACTAAACGAGTGTGAAAAAGAAACTTAACATTCCACAGGTTTTAAAGAAAGAGGCTACCCAAAAGCTAAAAAAAAAGGGTCCAGAACAGTCAGAACCCATGAAACAAAAGAACTTTTACTGACATTCCTGTATACAATTGCTGTGCACTGTCTAAATTTTTTGTATGCTGTGATAAGCTGATTTTCTTTTGAGCAATGATAAGGCAGATGCAGCTGGCGGAGCAGAACAGGATGCCACAAGAGCTCCTGATCTCCAAGCTGCCACGCTGTCATAGCAGGAAGCTGATTAGCACAGAGGTATGTGTAGCCGTCCTCAGTTTTATTTTCAAACCCAGTATGGCCACTGAAAGTCTGTCAGACCCCACCCTCATAACTAGATTTAATTATCCTTCTAGCTCACTTAAACAGATAAATAATGTGACAGAAGAATAAACTATCATATCATGCGCACATCTGGCTGATTTGCAACAGGGACCACTGCAAACTGTTTACAATCTATAGAATAGTTTGTCGCTTACACTTTCCCTACACTTCTACTTATAAAAACGATAATTTGCAAGAAAGAAATTTTGGATAGAAACACAAATCAATATAACGCCAAAATGTGAAAAGGAAGATTAAATTGTGACTCTCTTAAGCCAAATGCTGATAAAGCTGATGGAAATGGTAATGATGACATGTCCACGTACTAATTTTGAGTGAAACACCGTGATATGCGTGTCCCATCCAGTGATCAGTGGACCTGGGTTGTGTGTGTGTGGGGGGGGGGGGGGGATGCAGCTTCTTTGCCTCTGACATGCCATGACCCGGCCCACCAGTCACCCACATACAGCTTGAGGAAATACACAGCCAGGGCCAGACGTGTCGCCCACCATCCTGCACAGGCAGCCCACACAGTGTGGCGCGATACGCCAGTCAACTGGCACAGGAGGTCAGTGGCTTGAAGTGTGTGGCTCTACAAGGGTTCCTGTTACAGGACTCTAGACTGTGACCAAAATGGTTATATAGGGGACCTTTTTTTTTGTCATTTTTTGAGTTATGTGCAAGTTAAAATTTCAAACTATTGCATTTGTGCAAATGCAAAATCATGAAAGTCCCTGACAAGTGAATAGGTAAATATGTTCAACTTTTATTTGGTTTATCAGACCAAATAAAAGTGTCATTAGCCAGCCAAATCTGAATGTTTAAAAATATCACCAGTTATGTAAAATGAACTTTAGAAATCTTGAAAAATCAACCAGCCCTCTCTGCTCTGAGATGGTGGTGGAATTGGGGGGGGGGGGGGGGGGGGAGAGTCTGCAGCGCACACTGAAACCACGCCCACTCCCAGATAAGTGTCAAATAGAGGTGGGACAAAAGATCAATTCAGTGATGGATCACAATACATGACACTAACAACCATCCATCGATCCCTAAACGCATGGCTCAGTGTTTTATTATATATACAGTATATATTCATGTAAATTTTCCAATAAAACGTGGCCTGCAGCCCATTCAAATATTAACATTGTATTGGTTTAATAATTGATCTCACACCTAGTTTGACTTGTATTCTATGACTAAATCAAATCCACTTACAGCTTAACAAGTTAAAACCTTGTCATAAAAGGCATGATACAGTGTGGTCATCCCACTTATTTATTACCCGTATGTAAACCTGCACATACAACAAGATGCACGCCAGGCAGTCATCAATTCATGGAACAAATCAAGCTGCTACAAGAACAGAAATTAAAGTGTAAATAAAGTTTAAATAAAGTGCAAATGGAAAAATATAGCCTTGTAATCTGTGAATGAATTTGATTCATTTTTCATTCATTCATTTTTGCCTGGCACAATAATAATATTCACAACAGTCCAAGCTACAACTTCCTTTTTATATTCATCTCTTCCAAACAGGCTGTAACAATTCTTGAAAGATATCAAGCTGCAACAAGAACAAATTTAAAGGCTCGAGTAAAGCTTATTAACACAAAAAATACATTAAAATAGATTAATAATAGAAGTTTCGAATTAAATAAATTTTAAATAAAGGGCCAATGAAAATATAGCTTTATAACCTGTGAATGACTTTGATTCATTTTTGTTCCTTCATTCATTTTTGCATGGCATGCTATATGTCTGAGGCAATGTCCACAATAGCGTGACTCACCGAATCGTTTTAGAGTGGGATGGTCAGCAGCCTCTCCGATCATCTCACGGCACATATCCACAGCAGCAGGCAGCCGCTCTGCTATAGCGGATGCCTACTCTGTGCCACACGTCTGGCTACCAGGTAGCTGGCTTTCAAAGCACATTTAGAATTACCAATCAGTGACACGACAGACCGTTTCTGCATCTGTAGCCCATGTTCTTTTCTCTTGAAAGAGTCCACCAGGTTTCCCACAAGCGCTGGATGCTTCGTTTCTAAGTGGCGCTTTAATTTCGAAGGCTTCAGGGCTTCGTTTGATAGCGTTAGCCCATCCGCCACACACTGGGCTCTTGGGTCTGCCTCATTTCCTCCATTCACAAAGCCACACCTAATCAGGTTCAGGTTACTTTATTTGTACCCGTAGGTAGATTTGTTGATAATGAAGTGACGACTGTACTTGTGCAAAATTTTACCCTTTTGGGCAGGTTTACCATCATCTTCACCGTCATTTTTTGTTTTCAAAAACTTTTCCAAAACTTTATCTTGGGGTTAGCGGCTGGCTGTCTTCTTCTGTTTACACTGGAGCTTGTAAACAACTGACTTACGCATTACCGCCACCAATTGGTGGGGAGCTGTATTGCAAATGAGTCTCTCATGGACGTCAGTATAATCACTGATATCTCTGGTGTCTTCAATTGCTGTCCTGCGGCCCTTGCGGCCCCCACGTGTTAAAGTGAATTTTTTTGGGGCCCTCTAGGTGGTGCTTGCAGCCCACACTTGGGCTGGGGCCCTGTGGTTAAGAATTACTGCACTAGATGGCACAAAGCAAGCACCCAGTCAAGTGAAGTCATACCTTGTCTCGCGAGATTTGCAGCCAGCTTTGAAAGTTAGAAAGCAGTTAAATGCGGCAAAAAGTTCAAATATCGGGCCTTTTTGGGATTTTATAACAAAGATGGAATGGAAGACCATGATATGACACACAACCCGCAAAAAGTGCTGCACGAAAATAAAAACATCTGCACACGTGGCACCATGGCCAGCACACGTCTCAGAGTACTGTTAGCAACAGCTAAGCTAAAAACATACCGACATGTAGCTTGCTTTTCTCCGGGTGGCACTGACCTGCAAACTCTGGAGAATTGCCACCATCGACCTGTGTGCAGAGACGCGTTTCCATGGAAAATGAAGCCCCGAGAATGTTGGCAGCAAAAAGGACCGCAGCATCTGCAGGGCTGCGAGCAACCAGCCACCACAACAAAAGCGGCTGCGGTGAGTTGAAAAGTTAAATCTTTACATGAGAAGATACTGACAGCTGTACTTTCAGGACAAAATTTGACAATGACATGGGAGAGGGGATGTACAGCGTTTGTCCGTCCAGAGTCCACACCAGAGATTCACAGTTTTAAAAGCTCAATGACCAGATGTAGTAATGATTTTACCTCTAAAGATGTATAAATCAGGGTTTTCTCTGGTAACATTTCTCGGTGGCGAGCCGCCTCACCAGAAATATTACCACCACACCAAGAAGGAGATATGAATTTAAGAAAAATATATGAAGCAATGACTTTCCGCAAGCGTGCACACGGACAACGCGCTGGCCGTCATCCGCGCGGAGTTTAGAAGCCGTCAGCAGCCTTCAGACAAACTGAACATGCCAGCATTTGGATTTCAAAATAAGGGAGGTTTTTCTTGGTGGTGGTGAGATTTCTAAAAAAAAAAAGAAATATATAAATATATAGAAATATTATAACAGAAATAACTGCATCATTGGTCATTTAAATTAATTTAAATCATTAAATACAATTTTATTTATATTTTTTCTTTGTAATGAGAGTTAAATTATTGTTTGTTCTCACTGCAAAGTTATGGTCAAAAATATAAATTGTTATAAAGGAAAAAGTAAAAAAAATACCACAGTCTGTTTCAAATTTATTATAAAAAAAATAATAATTTTATTTTTTTTAAAAACAGACAAAAATAAGCCATAAAATAATCCACAAATTTATAATAAAGTTTCAAATGTACAAGAAAAGTCAATTTTACAATAGGAAATTACAAATTTGAGGAAAATGCTTTCAAATTTAGATAAATTTACAGAGAAAAGTAGAAAACTATAAGAAAGTTGTTATAAGTTTTGGAGAAAAACCTCAAACCTTCAAAACTGAAGTCATTACTCAAGTTTTAAGTGGATGCTCTTTGTACTCTTAACTAGAAATTTTTGGTTGTCTCCTTTAATTTGCATGGCACTTGATATTTTCTAACCTGTTTGTATACCACCATAGACAGAGAGAGAACCTGAATTAGACAGAGCTCAGAGAGGGCAAGATGAGACAGAAGAGAGGAGCCAAGGAGAGGAAAGTGTTCAGGCAGAGGGTCCAGGAGAGGTGAGAGCAGAGGAAGGAGAGAAGGACGACACCAGTAAGAAGTCCAAACACAGGACGTCTGGGTGGGACCCCAAATTCCCCAATATTCCAACATTCAAGCCTTGGTTGTACAATACATCAGATTGTAAGTTCCATATGTATGGCAGTGGCTCAGGAGGTAGAGCGGGTCGTCCAATAACCGAATGGTTGGCAGTTCGAATCCCGCTCTCCCCAGATATTCTGCCATTGTGTCCCTGGGCAAGACACTTTACCCACCTTGCCTCCAGTGTCCATAACACTGGGTATGAATGTGTATAAATGTTCAGTGGTGGCCGTTTCCGATGGTGGCTGGTTTCCGTCAGCCTGCCCCAGGGCAGCTGTGGCTACAGTAGTATCTTGCCACTACCATTGTCTGTCTGGAGTGAATGAATAATGTATTTGTAAAAAGCGTCTGAGTGTCTATGATAAAGTGCTATATAAATCTGATGCATTATTATTATTATATGCAAAGTTACTGTGCAAAATTAAAAAAAAGAAATGGTGTGGCACACATATTTGAGATGCTTAAGCTGCATATGTATATTACTTTTGAGATGCTTAGGCTGCATATGTATATCACTGTTACCTCACGTCTTAGAAGGAACAATATGTCTGGACCTCCTGGGGATGACAGGAGGGTGTGAAATGTGTCTTTAGAAATGGCTCTGAGAAGACTTGCTGACCACCAGGGTTTAGGTGGAGAAGAGAGGACCTTGGGGGGGTGATGTATTGTCTCTGGGGAGTGAGTGACAATGTGATTCTGTACTCTGATGTCCCGGGTATAAAAAGGGGAGATGTGGGAAGTTCGTTCTCTTTCTGTTTGAGAAGATGTTGGAGACACGTGATTGTTAATAAACCTGAATTGAGAAATAAATTCAGCCTCTTCATTTCACGCTCTCCACACTGGTGACCTTAAGACGTATAATGGGCAGAGACAATTCCCCCGAACCAGACTCGCCAGGGACCAGCCGGGCAAGCGCAGTCTCAGTCAAGCTACCAGAATTCTGGCAGGACAACCCGGACTCATGGTTCCTCCTGGCCGAAGCCCAGTTCGCTCTCGGGGGAATAACAGCAGATGACACAAAGTTCTACCACGTCATCGCCAAACTCGACAGCCGCACAGCTCGACATGTGCGGAGCCTGGTGCAGTGCCCACGCGCTGGCGACAAATACGGCGGGTTGAAAGCTGCCCTCATCCAGCGTTTCACTCCCTCAGCACAGGAGAGAGCTGAGAGACTCCTGGCCCTGCACGATTTGGGAGAAAGCACGCCTGTTGACCTGATGGAAGACATGCTGAAGCTGAGAGGCTCAGACAACGACGATTTCCTCTTCACTCACATCTTCCTGAGGACTCTACCGTTGCAGACGAAGGCGACTCTGGCGGGCTCCCAGTTTGTGACCCAGCGGGACTTCCGCGCGCTAGCCCAGGAGGCACAGCGAATCCTCAACGCCAGCGGACGGCACACGGCCACCGCAACAACGGCAGATCTCAGCACAACGACTGGGAACGGCAAAGGGCCAGAGGCGACAGAGGCAGATACACCAACAACGGCTGCGGCGAAGCCCCAACACCGCGGAGGAGACGACCTCTGTTTTTACCATCGTCGCTTTGCAGAGAGGGCACGCAAGTGTATACCGCCGTGTCAGTTCCAGAGCTCGGGAAACTCTAGGATCGGGAGTCGGTAGCAGCTGCGGCCCTCGGTGAACAGAACAAGCTGCTCTACCTGACGGATGCGCGTTCTGGGAGGCAATTCCTCATGGACACAGGCTCCCAAGTGAGTTTCATCATGCCAACCTACGCTGACCGGCTGGCGGGCCCCGGGAGTCACGGAGCATCAGCGGCGAACGGCTCGAGCATTAAGACCTTCGGTGAAAGGACCCTACTTCTGTCCCTGCACGGCCGCACATATGAGTGGACTTTTATTATAGCGGCGGTGAGTTTCAACATGTTAGGTGCTGATTTTCTGTGCTCACATGGGTTGTTGGTTGATCTCCCCAATAGACGCTTGGTTAATGCACTCTCGTTTTACTCTATCCCTTGTGCAGCTCGAGTGTCCCCGCCCACAGCACAAGCCAAAGTCGCCACAGCAGGCGGTAAGTTTCACACACTCCTCACTCATTTTCCAGCACTAACGGTTCCTACTTTTTCAGCAGCCATTGTTAAACACGGGGTGGAGCATTTTATCACTACCGCTGGTCCCCCCGTTTTTGCAAAAGCTCGGCGCTTGGATGCAGCTAAACTGACCATAGCGCGCGAGGAGTTCGCCAACCCGGCTTGTCACTGTACCATTCACAAGGTGTAGGGCAGTTCTGTATTGACTGGACACACCTGCCCAGACTGTAACATGGTGACAACAGTGGCTGATGCATAGCGCTCTCCTTGACGTCTCCAACATTGCTGGCAGCCATCATTTCTGCTCAATGTGAATCGACTTTCATCAGAGAACAGCACTGAAGCCCAGTGGTCCCTTGTCCAGCATAAATGCCCCCTGGCCCATGTAAATGATAATGCCTGTGCCTGGTGTTGTGGTCAGGTACCCTTGCAGGTTGTCTAGCATACAGACCACACTGATGTAAACATTTCAAATGGTCTGACGTGACACTTAGGTGCCTCTCACCTCCCTCAAATGTGCCTGGAGTTGAGTGGTATTCATCATCTGGTTCTGCAGGGCACTGTTCACAATGAAACGGTCATCAGCGTGGGATGTGGCCAAAAGACATCCACTTCTATGCCTTTCTGTGACTCTTCCTGTTTCTCTATCTCTGTTGCAACCTGCTGATGACACTCTGTGACACTCTAAGCTCAGTGGCCACTTCCCTCTGAGAAAATCCTGTTTGAAGCCTTGCAATGGTGAGGTACTGTTAATCAATTGTTAGACGTCGTCTTGGTCTCATGATTTCAAAATGTGAACAGCACGATGAAGAGGACTGTTTAAATACCAATTCTAACTGAACCAGAAAATTTATTAGTCGATTCATGGATCAAACACCTGTTGTGAATTTTGCCATTAAGCACCTTGTTGGAGAACAGCAAGTTATGCAAAAAGTTCTGAAATACTGAACAGCTGGACATGTGCCTTCAAAAGGTTAGAGAAGGTCAAACTAAGTTCACCTGTAAAGGTTAAAGTGGATGTTAGGAAATTGTACGTATGTATATACATGTTATCATTTCATATTGCATTATCTCTATGCAACCTTTTTTCGTGTGATACGTGACAAAAGGACTTTTGCAAGAACATCTGCACAACGGATGCAAAAACATAATCTGCCCTGCAACAGCTGCTAGATGAACAGGAGTCATCTGTATGATAATAATTAACCAATCATATGTTTGCTCTTTTTATAGAGTTGTTCACTTTCTCTGAGTGTTACTTTGTATTTCGTGGAAACTGACTATACATGTGAACTTTATGTCCCTTTCTGTGACCCTGTGTAGGTGCAGCAAGTGTTGTGAAACTTTTCCACTGACCTGCTTTTGTATAAAAGGGAAGCGCTGTCTCTGCTCAGCAGCGCTCACTTCCCGTCTGTAATCAGAGGTGTGTGTGCTCCTTGCAAGTAAAAATTTGTGATCAAATATATGTCTCGAGTCTGATTAAGGTACGAACCTGACAGAGTACTATTTTTATGAGTCTTGAGTTCCAGATTCCTGACAGTGGATTTTAGGTGCATCCTGAAATTTCATCCGAAAGTCGAATATCCCTAACTTTTTGTGAGTAGTGTATTGTGACGTAGGCAAGGCTCACACAAGAAAAGGAGCAGATAGTTGTGACGAACAGGCTTTATTCACACACACTAACTCCAGAACAACTACAACTGAACACCGACAGGCGGGAAAACAAGTCCTTCTCCCCCCAAAGCATGCTGGGAAATTCCAGCCCCCCTAGACATGGCCCCGACGTTACACTGCCCTCCCTTGTACTGGTTTCTGTCCTCAGAAAATTCAGGGTTCACTTTCAGAAATCCAACACAAACTCATCCAGGTGTCGGGGCAGCCTTCGGTGCCAGCAACCAACACGTACAGGCCCCCCAGTGTCCATCTGAGTCTCGGTCAGGGTATCTGGTCGGCATGAAAGCTCCGGTTCGTCCACCAACGGTGCAGATGGCTGATACGGGGCGAGACGGTCACGGTGAAGGACCATGACCCGGTCCCTTTTCCTAAGCCTCACCCTGTACAACGGTTCCTACTTTTTCAGCAGCCATTGTTAAACACGGGGTGGAGCACTTTATCACTACCGCTGGTCCCCCCGTTTTTGCAAAAGCTCGGCGCTTGGATGCAGCTAAACTGACCATAGCGCGCGAGGAGTTCGCCAACCTGGAAAGGTTGGGCATCATTCGGCGTTCGAATAGCCCATGGGCTTCCCCGCTCCACATGGTCCCTAAGGCTGACGGCTCGTGGCAACCTTGCGGTGATTTTCGCAGGTTGAACAACACCACAGCGCACGACCGCTACCCAATCCCCCATATTCAGGATTTTTTGGTTCATCTGGCGGGGGCGCGCACTTTTTCTAAAATAGACTTAGTCCGCAGTTATCATCAAGTCCCAGTACGCGCTGAGGACATTCCCAAAACAGCGGTAATAACTCCGTTCGGACTTTTTGAGTTTTTGCACATGCCGTTTGGGCTTAAACGCACCGTGCAAACTTTCCAGCGCATGATGGATGCAGTGTTACGCGATCTCCCTTTTGTGTTTGTCTACCTGGACGACATTTTGGTAGCCAGCGCGTCCGAAGAAGAACACGAAAAGCACCTCACGGCAGTTTTCTGGAGGTTGGGGGAGCACGGGTTAATAATCAACCCAGCGAAGTGCCAGTTCGGGGTGGCGCAGATTGATTTTTAGGGGCACCGCGTCTCCCCAGAGGGAGCAGTTCCGCTGCCGGACAAAGTGCGTGCAGTAGCAGATTTTCCCCAGCCACAAACGGTCAAAGCACTACAGGAGTTTTTGGGAATGGTGAATTTTTATAACCGTTTCCTCCCCCGTGCAGTGCAGCTCATGCAACCATTGTATGCCGCGCTTAAAAAACAAAAACCTTCAAATGCAATCGAATGGTCCCCGGAGCGGGAGCGCGCATTCTCGGAGGTAAAAAAAAGCCCTTGCGGACGCTGCGTTGTTGGCTCACCCAGACCCAACGGCCCGCATAGCGCTCACCACCGATGCGTCAGACGTGGCCATAGGGGCGGTAGTGGAGCAACAGGTTGCCGGGGCTTGGCAGCCGCTGGCCTTCTTCAGCATGACCTTCCACGAGGCCGAGCGAAAATACAGCGCGTTCGACAGGGAGTTGTTAGCGCTCCACTTAGCCATGCGTCACTTCCAGTTCTGGCTGGAAGGTCGGCGTTTCACCGCGTTTGTCGACCACAAACCGCTCACTTTTGCGATGG
The DNA here is from genome assembly GCA_020510985.1 of Pholidichthys leucotaenia. NCBI lineage: Eukaryota > Metazoa > Chordata > Actinopteri > Cichliformes > Pholidichthyidae > Pholidichthys > Pholidichthys leucotaenia. The sequence goes on along the minus strand of CM035840.1, from coordinate 20,018,023 downwards.
CCAAAGTTTCGGAACCATGGTCGGGCCGGCAGCAGAGGCAGCTGGCTGCAATTTCAGAATTTACTACCGATATTCAACACGTAGCGGGTAAACTTAATGTGGTGGCAGACTGCCTCTCTCGCGCTGTAACCGCTCCAGTCCGCGCAGAGGTAGATTATACTACCGCGGCCGCAGAGCAAAATAGCAGTGCGGAAGCGTACGCGGCCCCAGTCCACGTGGGGATAGATTACGCAGCCATGGCTGCGGATCAAGGTAGCGACGCGGACGTGTGCGCGCTCCAGTCTGGATCAACAGGGTTAAGGCTGGAGAGCAGGAGGCTGCAAAATGGTATGCCCCCCCTAATCTGCAATGTCTCTACAGGACGACTGCGTCCGGTAGTGCCGGCCGCGTGGCGCCGCCGTGTTTTTGACTTGATTCACTCTCTGGCGCACCCGGGGGTGCGCGCGTCCGTAAAAATGGTAGGAGAGAAGTTTGCTTGGCCGAGCCTGCGCAAGCACGTTAAGGAGTGGGCAAGAGCCTGCATGGCTTGCCAGCGGGCCAAAATACACAAACACACGAAAGCCCCCTTAGAGCTGTTTCACATCCCGGCCAAGAGGTTTGATCATGTGCATGTTGACCTCGTAGGCCCCCTACCCTTGTCGCAGGGGTGCACGCATCTTTTGACAATGGTGGACCGCACCACGCGTTTACCTGAAGTGGTCCCACTGGCATCAACCACAGCCGCAGAGGTGGCCCGCGCATTTTTAATGGCTTGGGTAGCGCGTTTTGGGGTCCCATCGGATATTACGTCCGACAGGGGGCCTCAATTTGTTTCTGAGCTTTGGTCAGCAATGGCCCAAAACCTGGGGATAACAATCCACCGCACTACCGCGTACCACCCCCAGGCTAATGGTTTATGCGAGCGTTTTCATAGGTCATTGAAAGCAGCCGTCAGAGCATCGCTGACGGATGCAAATTGGGTAAACAGACTACCATGGGTTTTATTAGGGTTGCGTTCTGCACCTAAAGAGGATTTAAAAGCCTCCCCAGCTGAGTTGGTGTTTGTGCAACCACTCCGGCTGCCAGGGGAGTTTCTTCCTGATAACCCGGCGCCAGAGCGTCCCCCTGCTCAGCGGTCACTGAACGACACGGGAGCGGACATGCTTCCAGGCCCCGTTCATCACACTTTTCCGCGTGTTTTTGTACCTAAATCTTTAAAAAACGCCGAGTTTGTTTTTGTCAGGCACGAGGCTCAGCTCCCAACCCTGCGACCACCTTATGACGGCCCATATAGAGTGCTGGAAACAAGTGATAAGCATTTTTTGCTAGATTTAGGGGACAGGAGGGAAACAATTGCTATAGACAGACTTAAACCTGCTTTTGTGATGGCTGGTGAAACTGTGCAAGTGGCGAGGGCTCCTCGACGCGGCAGACCCCCCCAGGGAGCAGGCCCCAGAGCCCTCTCAGGGATTGACTAACAGTTCTCATCCTCAGATAGCAGATTCACTGCAGGATGGCGCCACGGGAGTGGCGAAGCCCGCCTACAGCAAGTTCGGAAGAAGGTTGAAGCCCAGACAGCATATGTACTGATGTTTGTGATTTTATCATGTTGTCTAGACTATGTTGTATTGTTTCATCTTCGACGTTTGGGGGGGGTTATATGGCACACATATTTGAGATGCTTAAGCTGCATATGTATATTACTTTTGAGATGCTTAGGCTGCATATGTATATCACTGTTACCTCACGTCTTAGAAGGAACAATATGTCTGGACCTCCTGGGGATGACAGGAGGGTGTGAAATGTGTCTTTAGAAATGGCTCTGAGAAGACTTCCTGACCACCAGGGTTTAGGTGGAGAAGAGAGGACCTTGGGGGGTGATGTATTGTCTCTGGGGAGTGAGTGACAATGTGATTCTGTACTCTGATGTCCCGGGTATAAAAAGGGGAGATGTGGGAAGTTCGTTCTCTTTCTGTTTGAGAAGATGTTGGAGACACATGATTGTTAATAAACCTGAATTGAGAAATAAATTCAGCCTCTTCATTTCACGCTCTCCACAATGGTATAAAATTAACATATTCATACATATGTGTTTTCTGCCCCCCCCCCCCCCGGAAAAATATGTTGCCACCGCACCAAGGTCTTTAAACCAGAGGAAACACTGTAAATGTTCAAACACTAGTTGTAGTGTAGTGTACTCTCCTCATGCGCGCTCCCACAACGGGGTGCTTTTGGGGCAGGTGCATGTTTTTCAACACAAACCCAGTGCTTCACACACGGGGTCAGGACAGAGACGTGGCGAGGCGTCCACGGCAGGCTGGGGGAGACGGAGGAAGGGACGGTGTTGAAAACCTCGCGGGTGAGTGTTTTGTTGTTGTTGGGTTTTTTTTTTTTTTTAAATCACACACTGTTTGCATATTTGTTCCATTACTCACTGTAAACTATAAACTCAGTACTCACTGTGAACACGCAAGTGAACGCAGTGCAACAATGCATTTGATTGGTTAGACTGAGCGTTTCAGCGCCAGTTAAGAGACAAATTTGATTGGTGAAGTTGGCGGAAGTTGACGAGGATTGGCCAAAATTGCGGGAAAGTTGCGGTGATTGGACAAAGTTGCAAGGTCGTGCAATGGTTGCACTGATTGGCTGATTTCGCGTGAATTGGTGCAATCGCAACATCGCAAAATCCTGGAGGGCCTGGTATGGTATCATGATGGATCGTAATAGTGATGGGATCGTGATAGGTCATCCAAGTATCATGATTTGAATCGGATCATGATGTCCCTCGTGATTCCCACCCCTAGTGTCAAGTGTCATTTATCAAATCCACTGCTAAATTGGGGGGGGGGGGGGGGATGGAAAAATACAGCATATCTTTTTTGAGCCAGAAGAGTTACACTTCATTTCTGAGCCACAGGACAATGATTCAGAGGGTAAAACCCCATCCATCCCTGTCTGCAACAGAATGGTAAAAAAAACCTTTCCCATTTATGAGAGTTGGCAGTATGTATTCGGCTGCATTCACACCAGGATAGTCTGGGGGTCTCGGTTCGACTGGGCGGGGAATGCAGAGAATTTTCACATCTTTGTTTGGTTTGCATTCACACTGCAGCGAACCGAACTGCCTGGACAATGTCACGCAGTTACAACTGCTCGTTTGGGGCGCTGCAGCCGAACCCACCACTGACCAGGAAGAAAAAAATCTCTGCAAAGAAGAAAAATCCGGCTCATCGACTGGCCAGGACCGAAAATGGAAATCTGTTCCCTTCAGCCGGGTTGTTTGTCTGCCACAAATGAGACTTTTTTTTTTTTTTTTTTTAAATAACTTTTCTCCTCGGCTTTCATTGGAAAAAGGATTTCTCGGATTTGCGCGGTTATCTTTGTTATTTTCTACCCAAAATGTACTACGGTAAACGCCACTTCTTCTTCTCAGATTACGTGTTGCTGTGGTTACACAAATGCCGAGGGGCACTTCCACCCTTTGGTCCACTGGATGCTCCATTTGGATTCACACTGCATGCGGAGCACACCACAGTTCATTTGCAAGAGAACCGATTCCCCCTGTTTTCAGGGGGTCCAAACTTTGCTTGTTTGGTGCGCACCACAGTTGCAACACGCGTCCAGACAGCACTTAAAGCGTACCTGTGGTGGTCGTGAAGACGCATTTGACTTGAAAACATTATGAAAAAGTATTTCTTATTTTGGTAAATAATTTTTGCCAGCCACATACCACCAGACATATATTCAAATAGGACCTTGGCCATGGGCAGCCAATGAAAACTGTGGGCGCAGCCATGACACATGCGGATGTGACGTCACTTCGTTGATACTCAACAGTCAATGCTCCGCCTGTATGAGAGACTAGGGTGCTGTTGTGAGTGTTTTTATTCTATTATGGCTGAATTGTCAGACTCTGAGGAAGAATTTGTCCAACATGGCTACAGGTTTGAGCCAGAAAGGTCTTCTGAGGGTTAAAGTGACGAAGTGGTCCTCACACACAACGCAATTTCGTCTGAAATTATTCGTCTGTGCCCTGTTTCCGCTCCGATCTTCTGACAAGGTGAGCTGGGTTTGGGTACACAAAAAAAGTGTTTCTTTGTTTTTTTTCGCTTATTATTCAGACATCCAAAGGCTTTACATTCCGCCATGTTGCGATATCCATATCGCATTGTATGTTTTTGTTTTTACAAGAGCACCGAGTGTCTGCTGCGCTGTATAATATCCCCGAAGCCGCTGCACATCCGGGTACTCAGATCGCAGTTTTATAATCATCGTCATTTACGAGCTCAGATCAGAAAAGACGGCTCGCTGAATTTAAACATTTATTTATTTTCTACTCGTTTTAGTTCTGCATTTAATATGAACCCTGAGTTTGAAATAAACGTTTGAATTTGAATATCCCCGAAGCCGCTGCACATCCGGGTACTCAGATCGCAGTTTTATAATCATCGTCATTTACGAGCTCAGATCAGAAAAGACGGCTCGCTGAATTTAAACATTTATTTTCTACTCGTTTCAGTTCTGCATTTAATATGAACCCTGAGTTTGAAATAAACGTTTGAATTTGAATATCCCCGAAGCCGCTCCACATCCGGGTACTCGAGGCTCAGCCAATACTGATCCAGATCGCGGTGTCAACGAAATTACATCACAGGAAGCGTCCTGGAAGTCCCTGTAGCCGCTAGTATGGCTGGACCCATGTTTTGCTGACATAGCTGAACCAGCAGATCAGCAATGGATTTATATCAAATTGCTTTGAACGTGAATTTCAACTTAAACTTGAACTAGAACGTGAGACAGGGGCTCAATATAATATCTTTTTTTTCACGACCACCACAGGTACGCTTTAACGAACTATCCACAGAAGCCATTGTTTGGTCCTTTGGTCCAGACCAAACAGTGGCCGTCTGAATGTGCCCTTAAGCCTTATTCATGCTGCATTTCCCCTCTAATCCACTTTGGTCCGCGTGCGCTTTGGATAAGCCCGGCACGCATGCAGCGCTGTTCATGCTCACTTTTTTCATCTACTCAGGCCAAGTGGTTGACGCATGCGCACAACCATCATTTGTAGTTTCACTCCCGCCCGATAGGTACCGCCAATGCGCTGACACGCCAGGATTATCACCAACGAAGAAACGCTGCTTGCTTTCTGCTGCTTGACTTCCCGGTTTTCACTCCTTTTCCACAAAGATGCTGCTGCTGAAGTACAGTAGTTAGGTATGATTCATGTATGTTTATTCTCGTCTTCCGTGTCCTCGTTGTCTTCTTCGCCTACTTTGTCTTGGTATGCTATGCCGACATCACCACCTCGTGAATGGGACGTTCAGTCTTGCCCATGTGCTTTTCAACGCGTTCAGGTCGTGGGCAGGCGGCGCAGTCACAAAATTTGGGCTGCACGTGGCCATCCGTGGTGAAGCACTGCGGACACTAGCAGAGTGGAGACAATGACGTAAATTTCGTCACACAAGGTTTCCGGTTACACGTACGCGGACAGCAGAGGTGCAGCATGAATCCCACTTTAGAGACTAGTGTTTTGCTAACCTAGCATTAGCCATACAAAGTTAGCAAAGAACTTTTTTTTTTTCATCTGTAGTTTTATTTATCTGTATAGATCAAGGTAGGAGCCATCATGCTTTCATTTATCAAGATTTTCTTGACTACATTTCAGTTAAACTTGACAAGTAGTCAGGCAGTCTTCTGACTGCTGTGTGCTGAAAATCATCATTGAAACATGAGCAGAGCTTTAGTTTATGCTCTGAACGTTTCAAACATCACTAAAATTGTTTATATGTCGGCACCATTTTTTCTTTTTCACTGGCTCAGTCAAATGTCTACTGGAGCATTTGACGGATGGGGTGGCAGAACTTACAAATATGGCATATTTGGTTCACGGCTTCCTGTGGTAACTTATCGTCACTTCCTGTGTTGCTGGCTATCAGTGTGGTTTGCTCTGTGGTTAGCTCTCCTCAATCTCCTGAGGATTATTGCCTTTAATTGTATTTTAACCGCTTTTTTCCTATCCATCCTCACCTACTAACTAACTAACTAACCAACCTGCACTTATATAGCACTTTTCTAGTCACAAAGACCACTCAAAGCGCTTTCACTAGTACTAACCCTCTATTCTAAGGGCCTATAGGAGACAGATATCTAGGGACAATTTAGAACAACCAATTCACCTAACATGCATGTCTTTGGATTGTGGGAGGAAACCGGAGCCCCCCGAGTAAACCCACGCAGCACAGGGAGAACATGCAAACTCCACACAGAAAGGTTCCTACCCCTGCCTCTCACTTCTGTTTAACATGCCTCTTGCACCTGTGTGCGCACTCAGTGTCACCTAATCACCCTCTTAACCTTCTGTTCACCTTTCATCGGTGTTTGTGTTAGCTTCGGGTTAGCCACTAGCTATGGCTACTAGCTCTCCTTCCCCTCTGGTGTGCTCTCTGTGTCAGGTGTTTAGCTACACCTCTGCCTCTTTTAGTGATAATGGCAAATGTAATAAATGTCTTTTTGAGGCGCTGGAGGCGAGATTGTGCGATTTGGAATCCCGGCTCCGCTGAATTGAAACACCATCAGCGCCAGTTAATAATGACGGACTCCCCTTAGCTGCAGCGGAGCACCGTAGCATAGGGCCTGCTAGCTGTCCCCAGGCTTCCACCTCTCCTTAGCAGCCAGGAGAGAATGGGTGGGTGACGGTGAGAAGGAAGCATAGTCGCAAGCCCCTGGTTCACCACCAACCTGTTCATGTTTCTAATCACTTTTCCCCACTCAGCGACACACCCACTGAGGAAAAAACTCTGATCACTGGTGACTCTATAATCAGAAACGTGAACCTAGAGACTCCAGCGGCCATAGTCAAATGCATTCCCGGGGCCAGAGCAGGTGACATTGAGTCAAATTTGAAAATGCTGGCTAAAAGTAACTGTAAATACTCCACAACTGTTACCCACGCCAGCATTAACGACATCTGACTCCGGCAGTCGCAAGTTACAAAACTTAGTGTGGAATTGGTGTGTAACTTTGCCAAAACGATGTCTGCCTCTGTAGTATTCTCTGGGCCCCTCCCCAATCTGACCAGTGATGACATGTTTAGCCGCATGTCATCCTTCAACCCCTGGCTGTCTGTGTGGTGTCCTGCAAACAATGTGAGCTACACAATTAGAACTCATTTTGGGGAGAACCTGGTCTTATTAGATGAGACGGCGTCCATCCCACTTTGGATGGTGCGTCTTTTTTATCTAACAGTCTGGTATCATTTTTATCCAAAACCCTGACAACTCAGAGTTGGGGCCAGGAAGCAGAGACGCAGTCTTACACGCCTCTCTGCAGCTCCTCTTCCTCCACCACCCCTCAATTTAGCCCCCGTCTTCCCCAACACAGAATCACTGTCTGCTCCCTCCAAAGTAAATAAAAATATAATGTAAAAGCATCCCAAAGTGATTAAACAAAAAGTCGGTAAAACTCAAATTAAACATGAAGCCTCTAAATTTAATGACTTGGCCTCTGTTCCTCCTCATAATTTAAAAGTTGAATGTGGTTTGTTAAATATTAGGTCTCCAACTCCCAAGTCTCTGCTAGTCCATGATCTGTTAATTGATCATCACAATGATTTAATATCCCTTACAGAGCCTTGGTTAGGGCAAGAGAATTATGTTGGCTTAAATGAATCAACTCCCTCTGGTTATTTAAACTGTCAAAATCCCATTAGTTCTGGTTGTGGAGGAGGAGTAGCAACAATTTACCATTCCAAATTACTAGTTAATGTAAAGCAAAAATCATGTTATAATTCCTTTGAGGGTCTGGTCCTCAGTATTGGGCACTTTAGCAATTTTAGGTTAAACCCAATTTTATTTGCCATAGTTTATCATCCTCCCTCAGCCTACTCAAGAGTTTTTATCCAAATTTTCCGAATTCTTAGCAAATTTAGTGCTGAAATCTGATAGAATAATTATAGTAGGGGACTTTAATATACATGTAGATGTAGGCAGTGATTGCCTTAATATGGCATTTAATTCAATATTAGACTTGATGGGGTTTTCTCAGAAAGTAGGAAATTCTACCCATTATCTCCACCATACGTTGGACCTTGTTCTGACATATGGCATAGAAATAGAAAATCTGGTAGCATCTCCTCATAACCCTGTACTGTCAGACCGTTGTCTGTTAACCTTTGATTTTACTATTTCTGACTATTTGGCTCCTAAAGAAAAATATTACTACAGTAGATGCCTCTCAGATGATGCTGTTACCAAATTTAAGCGGATTGTTTCTTCTATGCCATGTGTCAACACAACGGAGATAAGCTATGGAGAGCTTGCTCCTTCTGTAATTGAGATTTCTAACTCCTTGGTTCAACACAGAAACTTGTAGCTTAAAACAGAAGACTCGTCAATTAGAAAGAATATGGCGCTCCACTAAATTAGATGAAATCTTTTTAGCTTGGAGAAATCATCTTCTAATTTATAAAAAATCTCTTAGGAAAGCTAGAACAAGTTATTATTCCGCATTAATAGAAGAGAACAAGAATAATCCCAAGTTTCTTTTCAGCACTGTAGCCGGGCTGACAAAGAGTCAGGACTCTGTCAATCCTAGCATTCCTTTAGAGCTTACTGGTCAGGACCTTATGAACTTTTTCAATAATAAAATTTCATCTATCAGAGATAAAATCAGTCAGATTCTTCCCACCGTTAACTTAAATACAGTAACTACTACAACGCCTTCAACTGATATCTGTTTGGATGAGTTTATTCAATTGACATTTTAGAGTTAGATAAAATAATTTCCTCATCCAAGCCTTCAACTTGTCTTTTAGACCCTATTCCTACCAGGTTATTTAAAGAAGTTTTCCCATTTATTGGTAGATCTATTCTTCAAATAATCAATTCTTCATTAACATTAGGCCATGTACCACAGGCTTTTAAAACAGCTGTAATTAAACCCTTACTCAAAAAGCCAACACTAGATCCAGGAGCTCTAGCCAACTATAGACCAATCTCTAATCTGCCTTTCATTTCAAAAATCTTAGAAAGAGTTGCTGCTACGCAATTATTTGACCACTTGCAGGGAAATGGTTTATTTGAAGAGTTTCAATCTGGGTTTAGAATCCATCATAGTACTGAAACAGCCTTAGTGAAGGTCACTAATGACCTCCTTATCACATCTGATAATGGACTTGTTTTTGTACTTGTCCTTTTAGACCTTAGTGCAGCTTTTGATACTATCGATCATAATATTTTACTTGATAGATCAGAACACCGTGTTGGACTTAATGGAACTTCATTGCAGTGGTTTAGATCTTATTTATCTGATAGCTTCCAGTTTGTTCATGTCAATAATGAGTTTTCTTCCAACTGAAAGCTCAGTCATGGAGTTCCACAGGGATCTGTGCTAGGCCCCATTCTTTTTAGTTAGCGCCGCGGCGGAGTGGTTAGCACTGCTGCAGCACAGCAACTCACCCTTGGCTGGGGGATCCTGGGTTCGATCCCAGCCCCCGACCAACAGTGATCTGTGTGGAGTTTGCATGTTCTCCCCGTGTCTGTGTGGGTTTACTCCGGTTTCCTCCCACATGCCAAAAACATGCACGTTAGGTTAATTGGCATCAAAACTGGGGATTCTAAATTGTCCTTAGGTATGACTGTGAGAGTGAATGGTTGTCAGTCTCTCTGTGTTGGCCCTATGATGGACTGGTGATCTGTCCAGGGTGTACCCTGTCTCTCGCCCAAAGATGCTGGGATAGGCTCCAGCCCCCCCGCGACCCGAAAAGGATTAAGCGGAAGAAGATTGATGGATGGATGGATATGCTTCCACTAGGCAACATTATTAGAAAGCACTGTATACATTTTCATTGTTATACAGTTGACACACAATTATACCTGTCAATGAAGCCACATGATAGCAATCTATTAGCCAAGTTAGAGGCCTGTCTTAAGGAAATCAAAGCTTGGATGACTTGTAATTTCCTGCTATTAAATTCAGATAAGACTGAAGTCATTCTAGTTGGTCCAAAAAACCTCAGAAATACCTTTCCAAATCAAACTCTTAGCTTGGATGTGGTTACTCTTTCTCAATAGTTCTGTGAGGAATCTTCAAGTTATTTTTGATCAAGACTGGTTTTTTAATTCACATATTAAACTTGTTTCTAAGACTGCCTTCTATCATTTGCGTAATATTGCCAAGATTAGGAGCATCTTGTCTCAGAGTGATGCTGAGAAACTAATCCACTCTTGTTAACTCTAGATTAGATTATTGTAACTCTTCATTATCAGGTTGTCCTAAAACATCTTAAAAAGTCTTCAGCTGATCCAAAATGCTGCAGCAAGAGTTTTAACAGGTACTAGAAAGAGAGATCATATCTCTCCGGTTCTGGCCTCCCTTCATTGGCTTCCTATAGAGTTTAGAATTAAGTTTAAAATCCTTCTTCTCACTTACAAAGCTCTCAATAATCAGGCCCCTTTTTATTTAAAAGATCTGATACTACCCTATCGTCCTAACAGAGCACTACGCTCCCAAAATGCAGGATTATTTGTAATAACTAGAATCTCCAAAAGTACAATGGGAGGCAGAGCCTTCAGTTATCAAGCTCCTCTCCCGTGGAACCAGCTGCCAATCTGGATTTGGGAGTCAGACTTCATCTCTGTTTTTAAGAATAGAGTTAAAACCTTCCTTTTTGATATAGCCTATAATTAGAGTGGGATCACGTGCCCCTGAACCCTCCCTTAGTTATGCTGCTAATAGGTTTAGACAGCCGGGGGACCTCCAACAATGCACTAGGCTTCACTTCTTTCTTCACTGTCAATGAAATATTTTTGCTGGTCATTAACATCCGTTTGTTCTCTCCCATAGAATGAGTCCCCACCGTGCTGTTTGCTCTCTACATGTCTATTCTTTTCTTCTTCTTCTCTATCCCTTTACCCCCCAGCCAGTCGCAGCAGGTGGCTGCCCCTCCCTAAGCCTGGTTCTGCTGGAGGTTTCTTCCTGCTAAAAGGGAGTTTTACCTCTCCACCATCGCCACATGTTTGCTCACAGGGGGATCGCCTGATTGCTGGGGTCTTTCTGCAATTGGGGGAGTTTCCCCTACAGTTGAAAGTGCTATGAGATGACTGTTATGAAACAGTGCTATATAAATAAAGTTCAACTGAATTGAACAAACCTCCAGAAAAAGATTGACTGTTCTATCCCCTCTACAGCCTCCTACAGTAGCACAAATGTGGAGGATGATACAACTAGCAGAGAGCAGGTGTTCCAGGATTTCTGAACTTATCCAACATGGTGCCTCAGTAGTAAATTTTCTGATACCTACAAAAAAAAAAAAAAAAAAAAAAAAAAAATCAGCAGAAAGTGATTCTGAAAACATCAGCGGAAGGGTGATGGCCCAAAAATATAATCCTTTTTTTTTTTTTAATGCCACATTCAATTTTTATTTTAGCTGATATTTTTGATTTAAGGCAAGGATTATTTTTTTTTCCAATTGAGGCCTCCCCCCAAACAAAAACATGATTCCCTACTGGGAATAAAGTGCAAATCTGGCTTTAACTAAAACAAACCTTATTTATAATAAAGAAATTATCAAAGAAAAATGAATCCACACATTTCTGATTAATAAAGTGCCAACTTAACTTTTCAAGGTGGGGAGGGGGTTAGAGCCGGAGCTACCATATTTACTCTTGTGAATAGGAAAATCGATTTTAATGATGTTCATTTTTTGACACTTGTCCAAACCAAAAATTTCAAATTAAAATCAATTTATTGCCAAGCTCATTTCTCCGTAGGATTGCTGGACTCACCTTCAGATATAGGTGAGGAGCTCAGTCATCCGGGAGAGGCTCAGAGTAGAACCGCTGCTCCTCTACACTGAAAGGAGCCAGTTGAGGTGGTTTGAGCATCTGATCAGGATGCCACCTGGACGCCCCTCACTTGAGGTGTTTCGGGGACGTCCCACTGGGAGGAGACCCCGGGGCAGACCCAGGACTCGCTGAAGAGACTACGTCTCCCAGCTGGTCTGGGAACGCCTTGGTATCCTCTCTGAAGAGCTGGAGCAGGTGGGTGGGAAGAGGGAAGTCTGGGCTTTTCTGCTTGAACTGCTGCCTCCGCGACCCGAACCTCCAGAAAAGCGGTAGAAGATGGATGGATGGATTATTGCCAAGCACTAATCTGAGACACTAACTGTATTGTTTCGCTGCTGAATCTACTTTTATTTTATACCAACAATCACTTGTTTAAAAGTTTAGCACGAGTTTGCTGCTGATGATGACCTCACACTGTGACACTACCAGAAAGCACTGTGAAGCATTTTACACAGACAATGAACTGGCAAGCAGGAAAAAACTGAGGAACCAGGGATCCAGTGTAGCCAGTCTGTGCTTTAATGATCATGAAATATGCTCCATTTAGCTATAGTCAGGACGTAAAGAGGACAGCTGGTTGTTGTTCATAGCGGATTATTTTAAGACACACAGTGTGAAGAAAGAGAAAGAACCTTGTGGGGAAGGAGAGTTTCCGAATCAGACGCAATGATAAGAGTGAAGGGATTTTCTCAAGTTTTATTTTAAAAATCATAATTGACGATGTCCAATTTTGTTCAAACTTGCTCATGGCAAAGGGATCTAATGGTCACAATAAAATTGTTTACAAAGAACAGGTCTCTTCGTCGTGTTGTTCTTTAAGGCTGTATTCACACCAGGATAGCCCGGGAGTCTTGGATCGACTCAGCGGGTGTTGGCGAGAATTTTCACACCTTCATTTGGTTCGGTTTGCATTCACACAGCACTTCATTCAAGCGGACCAAACTGCTTTGACAAGGTCACGCGGTTACAACAGCTGCTCGTTTGTGGCACTGTAGCTGAAGCCACCACTGACCAGGAAGAAAAAATCTTGGCGAAGAAAAGAAATCCGGCTCATCGATTGGCCAGGATCGATGTTATGCCAAGAATTGCATCCCATGCACCACAACTATAAAATATAACACTAAAGCCAGGCTTGTAACCATTCGTGCATTTTTAGAAGTACCCATTATACATTTTTAGAAGTAAAAATTGTCATTACCTCTTGTAAATTATATTTATTTGACGAAGGGATGCAATTCTCGGCAAGCAAGCAATTCTCAGCATCACACCATTCCCTTCAGTAAGGTGTTTATGCACCACAAACTAATAAAAATGAAAAGCTCCGCTGTCTGTATAATCCCCCCATCATGTCGCTAAACGTTTTAAAAACATCAGTATTCTTGTGTGTAGCCACAAGCAGCTGAGAAATCTGGTTCTCAGACCAAACCTCTATCAGAGCCAGCATCTCACTCCTCATTCGTCACTACTCCAAGTCCAACAGACATTTTTTAAAACTTTTCTCCGGTAAAAGTATTTCTTGGATCCGCGTGGTTAACTTTATTGTTATTTTCTACCCAAAATGGAGGCTGAAGAACCAGGAGGTGTTCAGCTGAATCAGGATGTTGGATTTATTTACCCAGATTCCTACCACAGACGTGCTGCCAGAAAACACATCAAGTTTTCAAGGCAGGGACAACTTTTTCAGGTGAGTGGGAACTTCACCTGTCTGCATCTCACCCAGACGGTGAATTAATGTCTTTTCATGTATTTACATTGAGTTATAATGTAATTGTACTGCGCAAAAAATTAGCCCATTCGCGTTTGATGTGAAGGCACTTTTACAGTAAACGCCACTTTCTCTTCTCATTGCGTGTTGCTGTGGTTACACAAATGCAGAGGGGCACGTCCGCCTTTTGGTCCGCTGGCTACTCCGTTTGCATTCACACGGCAAGCGAAGCGCACCAGACTGCATCTGCAAGCAAACCGAGACCCCCCCCTTTTTCAGGGGGACCAGAGTTCGCTTGTTTGGTGCTGCACCAGAGTTCCAGGCGCATTCAGACGGCACCAAACAAACCAAACTATCCACAGAATACACACTTTGGTCCTTTAGTCCGGACCAAACAGTGGCCGTGTGAATGCGCTGTAGCATCAAATCGGCTCAAAACAAACACATCAAGACAACTATTACAGAAGGTTGCTTATCATGAAGTCATAAAAATAAGTAAATACAATGGTCCAGCCAACCATATGCTGGTGCAACCATCTGAGAAAGTTGGTATTACCAGTGCTGGCAGTGGAAAAGTTCATCTGGAGCCCTGGAACCAAGTAAAATACCCCTGGGTGATCCGCTGGAGCTGATCCGGTCACCCTCACACGCAGGTGTCCGATCGTGGTGGAGGGTGAAGACTAGTATTGTTTATGGACATCAGCGTAGTTTTGTGTTTTCTTTGATCAAAATATGAAAAATTGTTTAAAAATGGATAGAAACAGTAACTAATTTCATCCAGCATAATATCAAAATCACCAATCCAGTATTATGGTGGCGCAGTGGTTTAGCACTGTGGCAGCACAGTTTTACCCTCGGCCGAGGGATCGCGGGGATCATGAGATCGTGGGTTCGATCCCAGCCCCCGACCAACAGTGAGCTGTGTGGAGTTTGCATGTTCTCCCCGTGTTGCGCGGGTTTACTCCAGGATTTCTCCGGTTTCCTCCCGCATACCAAAAACATGTAGGTTTAGGGCACTCGCGCACGCAGCGACCAGCAGCCGGTGGCTTGTCACCAGACTGCAAACCAAATTACCTACGGGTACAAATAAGTAACAGAAAAAAAAAAAAAAAAAATTACTGATCATTTAAAAATGCTTAATAACTGTTCTGCAAAGGTCTACCTTGGAACCAACTAATTTGGTTGGTTAAATTGAACCAATTTAACCAACCATTTAACTGCTTCTTCTAAGTGCAATTATTTGTTTGAAGTGCCATATTTTTCTAGTATTTTTTTCCTAGTTTAGTTTTTTTATTTATTCTATTTTTATTCTATTTATTTAGTATATTCTCTGGGCCTTGAGTACAAAATTTTGTTCTTTCATGTCTGAATGCTGGAATGACAAACACCTTAATCCTTAATCCAAATGAGGAAAAACAGAGTCAAGCACCAAGATGGTCTTGCTGTTTTAGATTTAGATTCCTTTATTAGTCCAACAACGGGGAAGTTACAGGGCATCCACATGAGTGGATGAGGCAGCCACTGGTGCGGCGCCCAACCCTTTCACCATTCACACCTGGGGCCACTTTACAGTCTCCAATTAACCTAACTTGCATGTTTTTGGCATGTGGGAGGAAACCGGAGTAAACCCACGCACACACAGGGAGAACATGCAAACTCCACACAGATCACTGTTGGTCGGGGGCTGGGATCAAACCCAGGATCCCCCGGCCAAGGGTGAGTTGCTGTGCTGCCGTAGTGCTAACCACTCGAGTCTATTAATAACGCCATCACACCTTAAAAGACCAACTTCAACACTTGTTTTCAGAGAAACTCACAAATGCATAAAAGGCAAGTGAAAATAACTGCTGCAACAGTTTCAGGGCAAAAAACTCCAGATAAGCGAGACAATCACTGATGAATGTTGTCATAGATTTAGCAGAGGAGATGCATTTAATCTTCACATGTAAGCACTTTTCCCTTTGTAGTCATCCATGTTAATGTTTGTGCAGGTTTTTTTATATAAAAGATTTGTGTGTATTACACTCCCTCCTACAGAATGTGAATACATTACTTTTCACATACAAGGCATGACATGAAGGTGAGTAATTTCTTATTGCTACTGTGAGTCAGAGTAGAATGTGTGAATTTTCTGTTGACTGAAGCCACACCCCGTTTCTTGCATTGCTCATCTGAATCCGTTTGCTCCTGCTGAAAACCAGTTTGGCCTTAAAATAAACGTCTTTAATATGTAATTTCTCTGCTCATGTGTCATATGTTTCAGAATACTAGTGACATAAATTCTCGCTCTGTCTTGGCCGGAAGAGTGGCAGCACTTCATATTTGATCACAATCAATCATAACATGCTGCCCTCATTTCTGTCACCACGATCACTATGGACTCGCAGGTAGTCGGGAGGAAGGTCAGGAAAGTGTCAACCACCACAGTCACGTCATGGTTACTGAAGCGCTCCCTCTCCCTCTGCATGTTTGCACTTTATTAGCAATCTTTTGCTCAGAAAAAAAAAAGAAAACAAAAATAGACTGTGGACATGTTCAGGGGTGTCTTGAAGAGGACAGTACTGACTGCATTTTCTCCAAAGAGAAGTTAAGGTAAGGCCAGAGACACATCAAGCTGACAACTCTGATAAAACCCGATGAACGACGTCCTGCGCCCCCCGCTGCCAGTTTGTCGGTGATGGCATTAAAAAAAACAAAGAGTTCCACCTGCACACACTGGGAAGACTACAGCAAACAAAAAAATGCCGACTTTCTGCACTTGCGCTCACCAAATCACTACACTCAACAGCTAATCAGTGTGCTCCATTTCACCGACAAATCTGACGATTCAGCATGTTAAATCAGAAAAAAAAAAAGAAACAGAAAAGGTTTGTTTTGTGCTGACGGTGTGGAACACACCAAGCAAACGAGACTCACCAACTGCTTGAACTTGCCATATGGCTGATCGTTGGTTTGGTGCATCTCTTGCCAAAGATGTCACGAAAATTAGCCTATATGTAGCCTATATGTAGCCTAGACATAGCGATAATGTTAGCTAGCTAGCTAATATCATCATCGGTTTCACTGTATATAAATGAAAAGTCCCCAGGAGTAGAAAAATGTGTGTACAGCTGTCATCCCATTGGTCACTGCCAAAAGGGGGCAAAAAATCATTTAAATAATCAGGGGCCGTCCAAGTAGGCAAAATTCTGACCCGCTACTCTTGCCAGGCCATGGTTGTGAGAGTTCCAGCACACTACAGCAGTTTGTGGATTATGTCACACTACACAGTTGTTAATTGTGCCCTGTGTTCATCGGTTCTGACAAAAATTGGCTCATTATCATATTATCTGACTGAATTTGTGCAGTCTGAACCTGACAGAGTTGCTTACAAACACTGATTTCTATAACACGATACCTCAAACAGCACCTTTTTTTTTAGTAATACACTCCAACCACTAATCAGTAATTAAATTTAAGCCATAAACCAACCACTTCTGTTTGCTTAATAAATAGTTTCCCCAACAATGATGATTGAGGATTACTGATAACAGACATTAATTACAGAGTGCCTCAGCTGAAAGCTATTGGGACTGTGAACCACACTAGATAAGAGTAATCATAAAATACACAAATTACAACAATAACATTCTTCTACAGCTCATTCTACTATCTTAATCTAGATACTTGGCAAATATTGATGGAAACAGCAAGATTCCCCCCCTGCAGTGCTGAATCCCCTCCTCAATAAGAAGACTTGCAAACGACTTGACAAAAACCACAAAGGGCTTTTGTTTTATGGGACTGACCTTGCGAGGCAGGTAAAACCCTTGGCAGTTAGTTTATTAGTTAATCATTACAAGAGGAGGAAAAAAAGAGATACATGGGGCAACTGAAGAGACAAATACTGGCCTTTGGACTATAAACAGCTCAGACTGTGCCCTGCTTCCCTGCTCTTATCTTATCTACAGAACATCACTGCAACAGCACAACCTGTTATTTCCCAAACCGTAATGATGCGGGGCATGCTGCCACCAGCCAAGAGAGAAAAGGGCCCTCACAATGCAAGACTGCAGAAAGTCTCAGCCTGACTGAGAGGCCAATGCGCTGAGATCATGCACGCTTTAAGTTTCAGTCATAATGCACTGGGGCTGATTATGAGCAGGGGATGATCCACATGCTGAAAGGAGGGAAAACGACCCTCTTCTCTCTCTGATCTCTGTTATTGTCCCATGCCTGAAGGGTAATATTAAGTCTGACTGCCAGCGTAAATGACACTAATTTGTCAATTTCTTCCTTTTTTCAAAGCATAGTATCCAACCTTGCATTGGATCGCATTAAATAGTTTGTTGTTAAACAGTTTTTGATCCATTTCCTGTTACCACAGAGTAAAAAACACCTTCTAACACTTATATACAGTATCAAGTAAGTACTAAGAAAATAAAACTACCTATTAGCAGATAGTGAAACCAACCTTACATCCTGTATGATTACCAACATTACTTATCCATCACCATTAAGACACAAAATGTAATTTATTTCTCATTTCAGTGACGTCTTCAACCACAGCATAAAAACAAATGATCATTCAGCAGACAAAAAGTTGGGAAACTAGGCTTTAACTGCTTCAATGTGAGCAATACACGATACCACGGGATCAGCAAAGCATTCACCCACTGAGCCTGCTTTTCCTCTGAATCACTTAATTCTGTCTATGCAGAAGCAATCGGGGTTTCCATTTCAGTTTTACTGCATTAAAACATCTTTATTGAATCTCAAGTCTGGATTCAACTGAGCCCGACAGTAATTTCAACAGTAACAAACATTCTTATCTACATGCTGCCAACACTAACACAAGATGTTTGCGGTTGTGAAAGGCGAATTTTGAATCCTCTCTTCTGTAAGTCTTACATTCCACAAATCTGATTTATGATGAGGGCATTAGAGGGGTAAAAATGTTTAAAAAAGGACTACTTTTGTTATAGCTGGCACACAGTGTACAAAAAGTAAAGTCAACCAAGTTAAAATAAAGTCACATAAGAGGCTTTCACAGTATGGATGCGAGCCCGGACCAGAGTACACTTAACCCTCAAAGTCCGGTACATTTGGTCATCAAGAACACAAGAGTATTGTACTCAGATAACACACACACACACACACACACACACACACACACACACACACGAGTCTGCTTGAGAAAGTGGTCTCATTAATAAATGATGTGTACTCAAGTATCGTCTCCGGGAGATATGAAAGCATGCTCAAACAAGTAAGTGGTCAACTACATGCCGTCCAGCTTGGTGCTCAGCAATAATGGAATGGAGGAGGGAAATCTGTGGCGGCGCCTTGCATGGCAGCGGCCCTCTGATTCTACACTTGGGGTGTGTGTGATTAACACTGTAGATAGGTAAAACACAATTTCGTTCTACTGTACATGATTGGTTGTACGGTTGAATGACAATAAAGGGTGATTTAATTTAATTTTAAAACTACGTATATGGACTATTTGTCTTTGTAGTTCAAATCATTGTAAATATGGTGGCAAAAGGAGTTCTATGGAGTAACAAAAGCACTGAGGTGAGGGTGATATCGCCCACCTCAGTTTTCTTTGAAGATCCCATTATCTTATTGAAGGAGAGCCGCTGTCATCTTTTCCATGGACACCAGTGTACAGTAAACCCAATACAAAGTTTCTAAACATTTGGAACCAGGAAAAAAAAAAAAAAAAAAAAAAAAAAATCAAAGTGGAGTCCTTTGACCCCGACTTTGCGCACAACCTGAATATAGACTCCCTGAGGATCTTCATGCCAAAGTTTGGCGAGCATCCAAGCAATTTTCTAGGAGAAGTAGTTATTTTTTTTTGTTAAATAACGCAAGTGTCCAGATCTCCTGACCTTTGACCTTGGATGCACACCCACTTGAAATATGTACATCATCACTATATATCAAATCCTGGTGCTAAGTTTCAAAACATTTGGAACAAAACTGTAAGAGACAGGGCTGTGAGATATAACGATATACAGTATATCGGTGATGCAATAAAAAACGTCTACCGTTTCATATAAAACTATCGTTTATAGGGCTCCAGCTAACGATTATTTTATGGCCCAGGTAATCGCCCACTGTAATCAAAGATTACTTGAGGAATCTGACACTTTTTTTTTTAAAGAAACTTGCATTGGCAAGTGGAACTTTCTTTCCTAAAGAGCAGTAGTAATTGTACCAAACACTCAATAAAAAAGGCACACATTTATTGCACTGCTTATTGCATAGAACATAACTTTAAATGGTACGTTACACCATAAAGTTCTGTTCACTAGCCATTAGCATTCGCTACCGCTAGCAGCAACGAATGCTAACAGCGGTGGCTATATGTTTTTTTGAATTTTTTTTTTATTTTTGATAAGCATAATTAGCATAGCTATTCATCTTAATTTAAAATCTCAATCACGTACCTCGTCTCGGGTGCGCTGGCTGTGCATGATGTGGGATGCTTTCTCCTGAGACATTGTAACATCCGACGTTGTAGCATGCTAGCTCGCCGCTCGGCTTTACCATGTACACACTGCACAATGCTTTCCTTCAATTTGAGCTTGAAATTATCTCAGACTTGAGATGCTTTTGTCATTTATTTTTTCTTTTAAATTTTCTTCCTCTTTGCCGGCCCACTATGCCGCTCTGACATGGCGCCGTTAAACAAATCTGCATTTTGTTTAGGTAGCGTGACTGGAAGAAGGTCATATAGACCAGAAGTGCTACATTAAACAACACATCGAATCATAAATTCTGAATCGAGAAATTTTTGTAATTTAATTATTCGAGTAATCGTTGCAACCCCAATCGTTTATATCGGGATTTAAAAGACACGTACCCATTACTACTCGTCACCGCCCGCCTCTCCTCCATAGTGCGCCAGGTGTGTGCAATAGCGGGTTCCGGTGGTTAGCAGCTAACTGCAAGCTAATATTTTGGTCATATAGCCGCGACTTCCGTTTGCCAGGGATGTAGGACTTTTTTCCCACCGTGCTGCATCGGAGAGGACAGTCCTCTAACCTCATTTTAATTTTAAATAAGCAATGTTAACGCCATCTCTAATTATAAAACAGCAAATGCTAAATGACGATGCTAACTTGTCGCCAACAGGAAGCATAGTATATCAGACCATCATTTCTTTGGTTTAAATTACTGCAGAGTTTCTTAATTTTGTCTGAAAAAATATTACTAAAGCTGCAAAAGTGCATGACAGCGGCTGCGCACACATTAAATAATAAATTAAAACATGTCGGAGGAACAAACTAGCTCTTAAAGTAACTTGATTTCTAAAATTTTTAATTAATCAAGTAGCGATAATGAATAGCTGAAGTCATCTCAAATGCACATATATTGTGATATACGTATATCGTTATTGTCAAATAAGATTACGTATGTCGTGATATGAAATTCTGGTCATATCGCACAGCCCCAGTAGGAGGAGGTGATTTCACAACACAGGTGGACAGACAGCCGGACATACGGACGTACATCACCATAACATAACCCCCCTTGGGTCTTCTTTGACTGGTGGGGAATAATAGTAAACTAGAAAAGCACTCGGAGAGCGCAGACCTCCGCCAAGCGCCACAGTTCCCCCCCATACAGTGTTTGTGTGTACGTTTTCAGATTCCTTGACCATGAAAACATATGACTAGCAATTGGATTCACAATGATAGGATTTGTGGTTCAGTAGTAAAAGCATTACCTCCTTGGCGGAGGTAATAAACTCAAGTGTTGCTGTTGTGTCCATCTCCTCCATCTCCAAACTCCCAGGCTGCGAGCGTTGCAATTCATCGCACAACCACGTACAACCCACAGGCCAATGGGTTATGCGAGCGTTTTCATAGATCACTGAAAGCAGCACTCAGGGCTTCACTGACAGATGCAAATTGGGTAGACAGGTTGCTGTGGGTTTTATTGGCGTTGCGCTCCGCGGCAGCTCCGCGGCAAAAGAGGATTTGGAATCTTCCCCGTCAGAGAGCTCGTCTTTGCTCAGCCACTATGGCTGCCTGGGGAATTTCTGCCAAATAATCCGGTGCCGGACAGCTGGCCGTCTCAGCTTTTGCAGCGTTTCACAAACACAGGCACGCTGGCAGGCCCTGCTCACGACTGTTTTCCGCGTGCTTTTGTGCCTAAAACTTAAGAACGCGGATTTTGTGTTCCGTCAGAAACGAGGACCAGCGCCCTCTATTGCCCCTGCATGCGTGTTGAAAATGGCCGTATCTCACAATGTTAAAGAATCCTTTAAAAAATTCCTGTATTCAGACGGTGATCCGGATCATCCCCAAAATTTAATCAGTTCTTCCTTGTACCATTTCCAACAATGCCTAAAAGTTTCATGGAAATCTGTCCAAAACTTTTTGAGTTATCTTGCTAACCAACAGACAGACAAACAGACAGACAAACGCTGGCAAAAACATAACCTCCTCCTGGCCTCCAGCCTGGCGGAGGTAAAAATCCTTGCTTGAAATTTGAGCTGTTGAAAACATACAAAGACTAGAAAAGCACTCAGAGCACATACCTCCACCAAGGCTCCTTCCCTTCCTCCCTTTGTCCATCCACTTGGCCATTCCTCCCTGCCTCCATTGCAAGATAGGGACAAGGACCACCTCTGGTGAAAATTTCAAACTCTGTCCAGTAGATTTTGTGTAATCCTGCTAAACCACTGCTAGAAGAATGAGCCTTTGTACAGACACAGTATGTGCCATCGGACCATCACCAAAATCTAATGGGTTCCTCTGTCATCCAAGAACCACCTCTGGTGAAAATTTCATCAAAATCCTTCTTCTGACTGCTCCTTTTAGGGGTCGCAACAGCGAATCATCTGTCTCCATCTCACCCTATCCCTTGCATCTTCCTCTGTAACACCAACCTTCTCCATGTCCTCCTTCACTACATCCATGAATCTTCTCTGTGGTCTTCATCTTTTCCTCCTGCCTGGCAGCTCCATCTTCAACATCCTTTAACCAGTATATCCACTATCCCTCCTCTGCACATGTCCAAACCATCTCAGCCTTGCCTCTCTTACTTTATCTCCAAACTGCTCAACCTGAGCTGTCCCTCTGATTAGGGCTGTGCGATATGACAAAAAAAAAAAAAAAAAAATATCACGATATAAGTCATCTTATATCCCGATAACGATATAGATCATGAAATACATTTTCTGTAAATTCTACAGTTTAGATAATCACAAAAAGGACCATCTTTTTTTTTTTTTTACATGTACCATTTTCCCTCAATTCTGCAGTGTTGTTATAATAGTTTTTTAATGTGCATTTGAGACTTGATTCTCATAAATTTCAGGTTTTCTTCTAAATCATGTATGAATAAGATAAGGTAAGATAAGCCTTTATTAGTCCCACAATGGGGAAATTCCAGGATTGCAACAGCACAGGGATAGCAACACTCACAGCAACAATCAAGAAGACAAGAAAAACAAGAGCTGCAAATATACATATGTACATATAAATATATAAACACAGTGCGGAGCATTGTAGCTAGATGGAATAAACAGCATAACCGTCTACTTAGTTATCCTACATAGTATGAATATGTACCCATACATATGGTCACCCTCCATAGCGACTGATATTGTCCTAGTTGTATACTGGAGGGGATCATTGTATAAGTCTGTTGCGTCTTTTGCATTCAATACTACTAGGTCGTCACGTTTTTTTGCTATCTCTGCGAGCAGCCCTGCTTAGGTTATACAGTTTGACAGCCGTAGGTGGGAAGGACTTGCGAAACCTCTCGGTTGTGCACCTAGGATGATGTAGTCTGCTGCTAAATGAGCTCCTAAGTGCGTTCAGTATGTCCTGCATAGGGTGGGACTCGGACTCCAGCAGAGATGACAGTTTAGCCACCATCCTTCTCTCTCCTATCTCCTCCACTGGGTCAAGGCGTTGCCCCTGGACAGAGCTAGCTTTCTTGATCAGTTTGTTCAGTCTCTTCCTATCAGCTGCTGTAATGCCACTGCCCCAGCAGACCACCCCAAAAGTGATGGCTGATGCCACCACCGTGTCGTAGAATGTCTTCAGCAGCACCCCTTGTACACCAAAAGACCTGAGTCTCCTCAGTAGGAGTATTTATCGGAATAAAAAGTAAACATTAATAAGTTAAATATTTCCTGAGCCAGAGGAGAAAAGCAAAAATAAATAAATAACATAAAAAATGTCTGAAAATGAGAAAATTACCCATGGTTGTCACCTACAGATATACAGTGGTGTGAAAAAGTGTTTGCCTCCTTCCTGATTTCTCATTTTTATATGTTTGTCACACTTAAATTTTTCAGATCATCAAACAAATTTAAATATTAGACAAAGATAACACAAGTAAACACAAAATGCACTTTTTAAATGAAGGTGTTTATTAAGGGGGAAAAAAATCCAAACCTATGTGGCCCTGTGTGAAAAAGTGATTTCCCCCTAAACCTAATAACTGGTTGGGCCACCCTTAGCAGCAACAGCTGCAATCAAGTGTTTGTGATAACTGACAATGAGTCTTTTACAGTGCTGTGGAGGAATTTTGCCCCACTCATCTTTGCAGAATTGTTGTAATTCAGCCACATTGGAGGGTTTTCGAGCATGAACCGCCTTTTTAAAGTCATGCCACAGCATCTTAATCAGATTCAGGTCAGGAGTTTGACTAGGCCACTCCAAAGTCTTCATTTTGTCTTCCTTAAGCCATTCAGAGGTGGACTTGCTGGTGCGTTTTGGATCATTGTCCTGCTGCAGAACCTAAGTGTGCTTCAGCTTGAGGTCACAAACAGATGGCCGGACATCCCCCTTCAGGATTTTTTGGTAGACAGCAGAATTCATGGTTCCAATTACCACAGCAAGTCTTCCAGGTCCTGAAGCAGCAAAACAGCCCCAGACCATCACACTACCACCACCAGATTTTATTGTTGGTATGATGTTCCTTTTCTGAAATGCTGTGTTGCTTTTACACCGGATGTAATGGGATACACACCTTCCAAAAAGTTCAACCTTTGTCTTGTCAGTCCACAGAGTATTTTCCCAAAAGTCTTGGGGATCATCAAGATGTTTTCTGGCAAAACTGAGATGAGCCTTTATGTTCTTTTTGCGCAGCAGTGGTTTTCGTCTTAGAACTCTGGCATGCAGGCCATTTTTGCCCAGTCTCTTTCTTATGGTGGAGTCATGAACACTGACCTTAACTGAGGCAAGTGAGGCCTGCAGTTCTTTGGATGTTGTTGTGGGGTCTTATGTGACCTCTTGGATGAGTCGTTGCTGCGCTCCTGGGAAGGTTTACCACTGTTCCATGTTTTCGCCATTTGTGGAAAATGGCTCTCACTGTGGTTCGCTGGAGTCCCAAAGCTTTAGAAATGCCTTTATAACATTTTCCAGACTGATAGATCTCAATTACTTTGTTTCTCATTTATTCCTGAATTTCTTTGAATTGCAGCATGATGTCTAGCTTTTGAGGATCCTTTGGTCTACTTCACTTAGTTCACCTAGTTCACTTAGTCAGGCAGGTCCTATTTAAGGGATTTCTCGATTGAGAACAGGTGTGGCAATAATCAGGCCTGGGTGCGGCTAAAGAAATTGAACTCAGCTTTCCAAAGATGTGATAAACCACAGTTACTTTATGTTTTAACGGGGGGGGGGGGGGGGGGGGGGGGGGGGGGGGGGGGGGGAGATTACTTTTTTCCACACAGGGTCATGTAGGTTAAGATTTATTTTTTTTTTACCCTTAATAATAAACACCTTCATTTAAAAACTGCATTTTGTGTTTGTGTTATCTTTGTCTAACATTTAAATTTGTTTGACTAGTGCATGCCCGTAGAACGCCAAGTATTCCTATATGTAGGCAATCACATGTCCGACTTTGACAAATATAAAAGGCAGTAAATGGCACTAAGATTTATTTGATTGTGTGAATATTAATTACAGAATAGCTAAATATTGAAAATGAATGGGACATCCAATATTAGTGACTGTTTCAGATCCCTTGTTTATTTGTCAAATCACTGATCTGTGATCTTTTTTTTATCACTTATATTCATAATAGTGTATCTTCACTTTGGGGAATGGGAGATGTTCAGCCATCATTATAATTATTTTAGTTTATATCACTGTTCAGTGACGGAGTTCAGTGTAATGGTAAATGGTATTCACTTATATAGTGCTTTTATTCTCATCTCTTGATGACCAAAGCGCTTTACAGATCCTGCTATCCACCCATTCACACACACACACACAGATTCACACACTGTAATATTGAATTTCTTCTGTGTATTGTCAATAAACTCATGCAGTACTATAACAGGACATGTTTATAAATATTTCAGACCCATTGTAGTGCATCAGTTTATACTTTAGCAATATTTTGCTATTAAAAGTTTTTTTTAAACTTTAATGCCAAGATTGAGGAGGTGCTTATATCGTCACACTGAGGCGATACTGAGGCCAAATAATGATCTGAACCTTGAGAGCAGGACTGGCAAAGACTGAGCACCACGGCTCTATTGTAAGCACTTGGTTTTTTATTCATGCGATTATTATTATTATTCCGCCTAAACTATCGCATTTTTGACCCTCTAAACGTTAACCAAAACGCATTTTTTCCCCACACACACACCTCAGACCCAGTGAAACGTTTTCCAAACTGGGAAAAAAAATGTGCCCCATGCTGAAAATTTATCCAGCGTATGGTTGATATGTCCCGCATTCGTGGAGCAAAGGTTGTAGGGCCTCCCCCCCATATTTTATTTTTTTTTACCTTTGGTAATAAAAAGGTGGATCCAATCAGCTGCTCGCTGGAACCACAGAGCTCAGCTGTTTTCCATGATAAATCAGCCTCAGGGAAAAAGCACACCCCATGCATTATCTTTTTTTCACTTTATTGAAAATAACTTTTTTTTTTTTTTAAATCGCCATCAGTTAGTGTGCCTTTGAGCCAGGTTGTGTCTGGCCGCGAAAGCTGTGAAAGTGGAATATAGAGGTGTAGCCTATATGTAGGCAATCACACATGTTAGCCTTTGACAAATATGAAAGGGACTGAATTGAGATTTATTTGATTGTGTGAATATTAATTACAGAATAATTGAAAATGAATAGGACATCCAATACTAGCCACTGTTTAAGAACTGCTTGTTTATTTTTTTGTCAGATCACTTATTTGTGTGATTTTTTTTATGAGTTATTGAGCGTTTCTGCATCCAGTTTGGTGACGGTCGTCGTTAAGTCAAACAGTGTATGTGGCTGCATATGATATGCAGTTGATCTGGGAATGCCACTCCACAATTATTAAAAGTTAATAATTGTGCGAGCACACCAAGAGGAGCGCCATCGGCAATGGTGAGTCGTGGTCCTGCAAAAGGACTCCCGTCTACCGCTGACTGGGGCAGGCTGGGCATGCCTCCCTGCAAACAATCGTGGAGTGCCCGGTCGGACACCGGTGGGAGAAGCAGCAGCTGAACCGGTGGATCACAGTCCTTTGCAGGGAGCCAAGCTCAGCCTGCCCGGTTAATGGGAGTCTCGGCTGTTACTTTAGCATGGTACTAGCGGTTCAGCTGCTACTCCAACCCCCTTCCCCCAGCACACCCGCGCACCTCGTGTTCTCCATGCCGAATTATCCATTAGACCTATGCAATCACAGCAACTTTATGGTATAATTTTTTTTAAGCATTAAATCTTAAGTATTATCCGTTTCTAGTCAAATTTGTTGCGTTTCGCTTCCTTGTTTTGCACAGAGTACTGTGGTTACTGATGCCATAATGCGCGTATTATCCAATCAGTAGGAGTCAATCTGAAACCAAACCCCGCCCACACTTCTAGAAGCCCGGGCATGAGACAGAATGGTGGCTGAACTTTTATTGATAAAAATTACATATTTTTGACCGAGCGACTCCATATTCGGGAATGCACACCCTCGTAACCTCAGCAAAGTACGTTTAAAATCTGAGGCCAGTCTGACAAACGGTTCAAGAGATATGCGTGGAACAGACAGACAGACACACAAACACACAGAGATTTCATGAATTAATAGATGGATGATCTGAAACATTTAAGTGTGACAAACATACAAAAAATGAGAAATCAGGAAAGGGCCAAACACTTTTTCACACCACTGTAAATTAACTGTTAGTTCAAATCTGAAAAAAAAAAAATCCTTTTTTTCTCCTTTCCTCTTTTTTTTCCCCCCCTTCTTTTTTTTTCTAAAAAAAAATCTGTGAAAATTGAAGTGTAGACCTGCAGCCTGCCATTCTGGCCTGATTTTGTTTTGACTTTGCATGTTCTCACCGTGTCTGTGTGGGTTTACCCTGGGATTTCTCCGGTTTCCTCCCACAGGCCAAAAACATGCAAGTTGGGTTAATTGGAGACTCTAAAAGTGGCCCCAGGTGTGAATGTGTGTGTGAATGGTGAAAGTGGCTTATGGCTGCCTTATCCACTCATGTGGATGCCCTGTAATTTCCCCACTGTGAGACTAATTAAGGACTCTAAAATCTAAAAAAAAAAAAATTAACCTGTTTGCTTCTTAGTAAAAATATTTCAGATTGGTCATGATCTAAAAATCAAAGACAAAATGTAATGTAATAAAATACATGTGATGACTAACTTTATTCATTATACCTACCCGACTAATTAAAATGATTAGAAATCAAATAAATTACATTAAGAGCCAACTTGCTCCTCCGACCCATTTTTAATTTATTTATTATTCATTTTGCATGCATGTGCCACCATCATGCACTTTTGCAAGATTTTTTTCCAGACAAAACTAAGAAACTCAGCAGTAATTTAAACCAAAGAAACAATGGTCTGCTCCATATTTTCAATTAGCACAACTTAGTATCTTCATTTAGCATTTCATAATTAGACATGGTGTTAACATTACTTACCTCCTATTAAAACAAGGTTAGCGAACTATCCTCTCTGATGCAGCACGATGGAAAACAGTCCCACATCCCTGACAAACAGGAGTAGCAGCTATCTGAACCGGTAGTTTGGAGTTAGCATTAGCATCCACCAGACTGAAGCCTAGCTACCAACCACACACCTGTTCCGCTATACACAGTCGTGCACTGCGGGGGAGAGGCGGGGTGCTGACAAATAGTGGTGAGGAGCTTTACTGAATAAACGGGAGTATGTGCATTTTAAATAATGATAGAAACGATATTCTATGAAACGATAGACCTTTTTATATCATCATCTGATATATATCATCATATCGTACAGCCCTACCCTCTGATATAATCATTTCTAATCTTGTCCCTACTAGTAACTCCCAACGAAAATCTTAGCATCTTCAACTCTGCCACCTCCAGCTCCATTTCCCGTCTTTTTGTCAGCTCCACCGTCTCCAAACCATACATCATCGCAGGTCTGACTCCTTTTCACTTTTGCTGCTACCCTTCTGTCACAAATCACCCCAACACTCGTCTCCACCCACTCCACCCTGCCTGCACTCTCTTCTTCACCTCTCTTGTGCATTTTCCATTGCTTTGGATGTTTGACCCCAGGTATTTAAACTCATCTACTTTCACCAACCCACTCCTATCTTCACTGTTAGACCTGCCGCCCTCTCATTCACACTCATGTATTCTGTCTTGCTTCAACGGACTTTCATTCCTTTTCTCTGCAGAGCATACCTCTACCTCTCCAGGTTCTCTTGCCAGCTCTCTCTTTGTCATGTGCCTAGATTCGAAATACTCCAAGTCTCATTGTTTTCCTTCCACTGTCCACTGGATACACCACATACAGTCATGTGAAAAAATTAGGACACCCTGTATAAGCCTGTGTGTTTTTTAACATATTTGGACATAAGGATATTTAAAGTAGAACTGAACTGAACGGCATTGAACGGCACTGGGTGATAGTACATACAATTATAAAGATAATTTATCATTGGCACCCCCTCCACAAATCCCGGAATCTTGGAGAAAATCGTGATTTTGAATTTCCCGCCCTGAAAAATCAGACAAATCCGCCGATTAACCGGAAGTGCAGCCGGAGTTCCGCGTGACGTCACGAGTGTGACACAGTCCTCCATGTTTACCATTGCGAGCACGTCGACACTGGTTGTTTTTGGTGCATTTTGTCGTGATAGTCGACTACAAAACACTTCCAACACCTGGGAAGATCTGTTCAGTGGCCAAGGAAAGGTGTCATGGCGACGAAAGAAAAGAAAGGGGGAGGAAAAGCGACCAGGAAGCGATGCGTTTCTAGATATAGATATTACAGTGATCCCTCACTTATCGCGTTTAATGGGGACCAGAACCGACCGCGAAAAGTGAAAAACCGCGAAGTAGCGTCACCCCCCCCCCCCCCAAGGGCGTCACAAGCACTATTTTGCACAAAAAGGCACAAGAGAACAGCGAAAAGTGCCACTAAGCAACACGAGCGATAAAGAACAATGAAGATACATCAGGTATCAACACAGAGAGCCTGCACAACTCAAAATCCACCTCTCTGACCACCGCTCCACTCCTCTCCGCCCACCTCTTCATCGCTCGGGAATCTCGCAAGCTGACTGGCCGAGACGTTTTACCTCGCAAGCTGATTGGCCGAGACGTTTTACCCAGCTTCTCTCCCTGCAGAGCGCACATACCCAGCGAAGGAAGACAGCATTCATTGTCCTTTATCGCTCGTGTTGCTTAGTGGCACTTTTCGCTGTTCTCTTGTGCCTTTTTGTGCAAAATAGTGCTTGTGACGCCCTTGGGGGGGGGGGGGGGTGACGCTACTTCGCGGTTTTTCACTTTTCGCGGTCGGTTCTGGTCCCCATTAAACGGCATAAGTGAGGGATCACTGTATTCCCCGGCGGCGGACCTCGCCTCTGCATCGCCGTCTGCCAGCTGCTGTCACAGGTGCATCAGGTCTCTGTCTCCCGGGCTCGCCCTTGTGCACGCCTGCCACCTGCCACACTCCTGCATCCTCCTCTGTCTCGTCACCGATCCTGAATGCCTCTTCACTCTGAAAACTCTGGTTTTCTTGACTGCTGGAACTGCTATCACCTGCCATTGTTGTTTTGTTTAGGGATCACACTCGTGACGTCACGCAGCGTCGTCTGCACTACTTCCGGTTTGTTTGGCACTGCCAGCCAGAGGCAAAAGTTTATCGGCTTATAGCTTGGCCATCACACGGCCTAAAAATTTCTTTTATGTGTTGAAAAATACAATGGGTAATAAGGAATTAATCTGCTATTCTACTTTTTGCGCCAAAAGGTGGGTTCAGTTCTACTTTAATAATGTTAACAATACTGGGAAATTCACGTAATACAACTAAACATTTAAAAATGAATTAAAGACTTTTTTCAAATTTTCTATAAAATGTAATTCTGAACAAATAATGAGGAACAAATTAGGACCTCCCCCCCATCTATTTTAGGACACCCCCACATTCATTCCCACTTACAATGGCTAAAATAAAAGTTAAAAAAAAAATACAAATAAAAGCAAAAACAAGGTTAGACATAGATATGTAAACATTTCTTAATAAAGAACTGAATATTTAAAGAGGTGTCCAAATTTTCTCACATTACTGTACCTTTCTACCCGTTTCCCTCAATACTTTTGCTGTACTTTCCCAGTCATCTGGTAATTCTTCCCTACCACCCACAGCCTCTATCAACTCCTTCCTGAACTATGTGCGACCTTCTTCCTTCTGCAACTTCCCCCACTTAATCTTCGGCTCTGCCTTCACTGTTTTCCTCTTCTTGCTTTCCAAAGTCATCCCATAGACTACCATCCAATGCTGTCTAGCTACACTTGCAGTCTCCTATCTCTTTCAGATTTCTCCTTCTGTATAAGATGTAGTCCACCCTCCTCCACTCTTGTAAGTCACCCTATGTTCCTCTCTCCTGTGTTCACCACAGCCATTTCTATCCTTTTAGCAAAATCCACAGCCATCTGTCCTTCCACATTTCTCACCTTAAGACCATACCTACCCAGAACCTCCTCATCACCTCTATTCCCTTCACCTACATGTCCATTAAAGTCCGCTCAAATCACCACTCTCTCCCCCCTGGGAACACTCTCTACCACTTCATCCAACTTACTCCAGAATTCCTCTCTCTTTTCTACCTGACATCCAACTTGTGGGGCATACGCACCATTTACATTCAACATCACACTTTTTTTTTTTTTTGTACCCGTAGGTAGATTCGTTTTGCAGTCCGGTGACAAGCCACCAGCTGCCGGTCGCTGCGTGCGCAAGCGCCCCTTATCCCTAACCTGCATGTTTTTGGCATGTGGGAGGAAACCGGAGAAATCCCGGAGTAAACCCACGCAACACGGGGAGAACATGCAAACTCCACACAGATCACTGTTGGTCGGGGGCAGGGATCGAACCCACGATCTCACGATCCTCGCGATCCCCCGGCCGAGGGTAAACTGTGCTGCCACAGTGCTAACCACTGCGCCACCGTGCAGCTTTGACTTCTAGCTTCAAACTCATGATTCTGTCCGACTCCCCCTTTACCTCCTGAACACTCTTCACATACTCTTCCTTCAAGATTACTCCTACTCCAGGATTTCATCAAAATCCATCCAGTAGTTCTGTGTAATCCTGCTGCACAATTACAAACCAGGGCCTTGGCGGAGGTATGCACTCTCAGATCACCAAAATCTAATGGGCTGTTCCTTCAGCCAAGGACCCGCCTTTGGTGAAAATTTCCCCAAATCCATCCAGTAGTTTTTTCATAATCTTGCTAACAGAAACAAACAAATGCTGGGAAAAACATACCCTCCTTGGCAGAGGAAATAATAACTGGACACTGGACCCCATGACTTAAGGAAAATTTATGGAACTATTCACAAGAATTTACTTACCACATGGAACATATACAAATGTCAAAGAGCTGATAATGTAAGTGCTCGTTTCTTCATTTTTCATTTTCTTGGTGGATTACAAACCTAGTACCTGTACAACTAGAAAAGCACTCAGAGAGCGCATACCTCCATCAAGGCTCTTTCTGTCCCTCATGGATCACCTCCGAAATATAATGGGTTCATGTGTAGGCCACGAGCCAATTCTGGAGAAAACTGCATCAAAGTCTATTCAGTAGTTTTTGGAGGATTCTTGCTAACACACTGTGAGAAGACAAGAGCCTTGGCAGAGGTATGCGTTCTCGGATCATCACCAAAATGTAATGGTTCCCCTCTAGGCCAAGACCACCTCTGGTGAAAACGTCATCCAAATCCACCTAGTAGTTTTTGTGTAATCACGCTGCACAAATACAAACAAGGCCCTTGGTGGAGGTATGCCGTCTCAAATCATCACCAAAATTTGATGGGTTCATCCTTGCCTCAAGGGCTACCTGTGGTGAAAATTTCACCAAAATATTCCAGTAGTTTTTGCATAGTCCTGCTAACAGACACAGACAAATCCCCCCGATTACATTACCTCCTTAGAGGCAATGAGAACAGTCAGATTGGAATTCATGCAACTCTGCACCCCAGCGCCTGCGTGGACTGCTGATGTCACTTAGCACTAGGAGTGGGACAAAAGATCGATTCAGTGATGGATCGCGATACTTGACACCAACGACGATCTACCAATCCCTCAACGCATAGATCGATCCTGTATTAATTATGTATATTCAATGTCAACGGTGCATACTCTCTTGGGTATTCAACCAATTGCAATTTCAATCCACTAGATGGTGCAAAGCAAGCACCCAGTCAAGTGAAGTCATAGGTTGTCTCATGAGATTTGCTGCCAACTTTCAAAGTTAAGCGTAAGTTAAGCACTTGTGTTGAGGCGTCGCAACGTACTTGCACGGGTGTTCACTTTTTGGGGCTGCATGGGCTCGGTCAACACTCACCGTCTGTGTCGGGTTTGAGCACGAATGCATCCACTGCACTCGTTCACGTACCAACGTGTTTTTGCCACCATGAATTAGGCTTAAATTTAATTGAAATTCAACAGTTTAGCTTGTAATGTGAATGTAGCCTAAACCCTCAGATGAAGCAAAAATAATCATTTTAGTGTAAAAATTACACAACTCTAGTTAGAATGTAAATATTTACAGTAATCTTTGGATCATACACTGAACTGCATCAAGTCAAGGTTTTCTTAAATATTCCTGAAATGAGATCAATTTAAACACTTGTAGCCTAAAAATCTAAAAATTGCAGTTTTGACACAAAATTTAAAAGTGACAAGTCTGAAGTTCATCTCGACCAAATTCTCACACAAACACACAACATAAAAACATTTCGAGATCATAAAGCTTTTGTGGCCAAGGACTCAAATGTTCTTTAATGACAGTTGACCCTATAGTTTTCTATAGATCAATTATCTCAGGCCATATCAATGACAAAGAGCAGCTCATTGAGGTCAGCCCTGCCTAAAGCCCAGACATACACCAGGAATCCATTGTAAGAAAAAAAAAAGAAAAAAGGCACGTGTATGTATAGCACACAAACCTGCACAATAACACTGCCTTCATTCACATCCTTTCAAAACCAGGGATGCAAGACAATTAAATCTGACCAACACAGACATGCTGGGCTACCCTTAATGACATTTAGCATCACAAAGACAAACAACCAGGAAACAAAAGCCCATAGACTTGTGTGAAATGCAGAAAAACATTTCTGTCTCTTTGAAGAGTCACGCCCGACTTAAATTCAAATACGCTATTGTAGCAACAAGTGGAAAAAAGACGGTCAGAGGAGCATCCTCTTACCATGCAAAGGAAAACCCATGGAGACTTTTTCCACAATAAAGAGCATACTAATTGGTCACCCTTGTCACACAAAATAAAGCTGTTAACACAAAAAGCCCCTGAAGAATGAATGGCTTATTGCTATGATTTTATGTGAACCTGGCAACAACATGAACACAGTTTAGATTTCTGATAGCATATTTACCGTCATTATTTTTAAAAAAAAATGGTGGTGGCGTATCTGTTGTGGGGGTGTAATCGGGCAAGTGACCCCCTCCCCCCCAAGCCTTTACTGTAAAAGCCCTGGGGAAGATGTGGCTGGTGCCAATGATTTGAATTCACACTTTTAACATCACATCTGCTTCTGCAAATTACCAGCTGTTACAGCTGTGCATTCTGTCTGGCGTGGAAGTCCAGCACTCACAAAAGAAAAGACAGAAAAAATATATATATATATAAATCAGACTAACCCAGTAAGAGGGAGAAAATTCATATGGCTTGTTCACAATGCAAAGGAATGTTTACTAAATCACTGCCGGCTGCCTGCACTTCACAGCCATGGGGGTCTCCGCTGAGGAAGCCTAGAAATAAACACAGGCCTGGGATCTTTCAGTGGGGAACAGAGGCTGTGTGCTGATTATACCTCTTTATTGTTATGAATTACCTGGAAGTATTTCCTAAATGAAGACTATGTTTACCCACTGGAGCAGTGAAGTGTCGCAGGCAGCACACGCCTGCATGCCTGAGAACGCATCCCCAAATATCTCACCGAGACAGTCAATGGTATAACTTCATGGCATGAAAAAGCTGCATGTCTGACAAAATGGGAAGGGAAAGATGCATCTCAGAGGAGGTCTGGACAAAACACTGAATTTCTCTGCAGGAAACTGAGCTCAACTTCATGGAAGAAGTTGAGTTAGAAGTATAGGGGGCATTTTAATAGCTGCTTTTCAGAACGTTTATCACCCAGGCTCTTACAACTGCTTAAAATAAACTCCATTTGTCAATCACTCTCACTTGCTTTATTCCTGGTCATTATTAATACTTTCTGGCTCATCATTCAAACAAAGGGCAGCAATCATCACCAAGTTCACGAGACACTAAACCCCTTCTCTCATTCTATGTTTGACTACATACACTTTAAAACAAAGTATTCATTTAGAATATGCATGTGGACATAAGGAATCACATGGAAAGAGCTGAAGCCAAACTCCACGAGTGGTATGGCAGCATTTAGGAAATCTTCCCAGTGTGAAGAAATACTTTACCATTCCCCTAAATGTGTTTGGATTGAGGGAAAACTGCTACCTGAAGTGTTCGGTTTTATTTCGTTGCTGCACAAACCGATCACTCTGGAAATATAACAATTACAGATGACTGTGCAGTTGTTAAAATGGTGAATCCTTATCAACACTGAAAAAAAGTCGGTGACTGTGTGACCTCACTGACTTTTACGTGAACTTTTATTGCATTTCATGATCATTTGTATTTTTTTAATGCTACAATGAATACGGAAAATGTTGGCTCAATCACATGACTGTTTAAAGTTAGTATTCCTGAGCTAATTTTACAGCCGTGCGTGTTGGCTACATCGCTAGTTTAAAAATAATTAGCCTAAAGGCCTATCGGGAGACCTCTCTGCGATCCACGGGCCCCGGGCCCTATGTTTGGGGCACGCTTCTTCTGCATCTTAAAAACAGGCTAAAGGTGGTAAAACATGGGTGTAAAACTCACCGTTATTCCTTTGTTGGGGACGTCGTTGACGTTGAAGCCTTTTGAGCTGTAAGCGGCTCGAACTTCGTTACAGTTTTTCAACTTCTGCTCCGCCGACACGGACAACGCAACACACACAGCACAGCGCGTCTTCATTTTCAGACAGTAAAACGGAGGAAAAAAACGAAAACGCTCACAAGGAGCAAGTGTATAAATATACTATATATGGCTGAGTGTGTGCGTGAGCTAAAACACGTCTCAGCGAGTCCAGCGCTGAGTTTGCGTCATGGAGACGCGCTGGTTTCCTCAGCTCAAGATACTTCATTCACAAAAGAAAAAGGGGGGAAAACGCCGAAAAAAACACGCCAGACCCTCATCAACGCAGTCCGTTTAAAGTGACGGGCGCCGATCGTTACAGACGAGTTCCAGACTCGATCGGAAAAAAACACACAAATGCATGGAGAAAAAAAACAATAAAAACCAACGGCTTTTAAAAGACCGACAATCCTTTTTTAAGAGTCGGGGCAACAATCAGTGCTGCTGCACAGCTCCGAGCAGAAACACCAGCAGGAGCGTTGGTATCAGGACAGCTCAGGTCTTCCTTTCTTTACCTGCGTGCTTCTTCCCCCCCCGCAACGGAAAAAAAAAAAAACCGTGGTTTCTACTGGAAGAGACCTCGAACCGTATGAGTCCTGCTGAAAATCCAGATGCGAGAAGTCGGGGTGGGGGAGGTGGGGGAGCCCGGACAGGAGGGAGTGCGAGTTCCGGGGACAAAGAGACTGCTGGAGACAGGACAACCAGGGGTGGAGCGTGGAGCGGGGACCTCAGACCCTGGACCTCCTTTTCCACTATAATGTTTCGACTGGAGGCAACAACAGGGCTGAAAATCAGGAGTGGAGCTCAGGGTGGAGCTACACAAAAATGTGAGGGTGTGATTTATCGTTGGCCCCGCATGATATAGAGAAATTAAAGAGCAGACCGAAGGATCAGAACCTCAGATCTTCAGGTGAAGGCCACTGTGTGACCTGAGGATCTAAGATGTTCATCTGTGAGATAACCGCAGATAAAGGCTCTGAACACCCTTTTGTCCACAAGTGCTCTTTATGACTTTGACATACTGTACTTACATACATACTTAAACTAGAGGGCAATCAGCGAGTGCATACCTCTGCCAAGGCAGTTTGTCCACTGATTAAAAATATGACAAAAAAAGTGTCATTTGACAGAGCAATATAAGTTGTCTGCACCTGTGTATTCTCGGGTTAATTAGCTCATCATCTTCCATAATTTAGCAAAAATCTCACTGAGTAAAAACATGAGAAAAAGTGATTTGGAATAGACACACTAAAGATCTGCCTAAAAATTTTCACCTTGGCCTTCATTAAAATCCATCCAGTAGTTTTTGTGCAATCCTGGTAACAGACAAACAAACAAACAGGAAAAAACAAAAGAAAATGCAATGATCATATAGAGTCTTTGCATAGGGCCATTAAGGTCACGTGACTCGCGGGGGGTAAACATAAACACGCCGTAGGTGCCGCCATCTTGGATGGCAAGAGCAGCAGGTGCACTGTGACAACCCAGGCGTAACTTGTACTTGTACTGTTTAGCGATCAGAATGAGTGAGGAGAAGTTGTCGGACCTTGTAGAACACCTTCGGGGACTCGAGAAGGTCAGGTACCTAAACAAGATCAGACAAGTGAGTGCTGGAGACCCGTACCTGCTGGCTCAGCGCTTGTTTACCCTCTTGTGAAAGCTTTTCTAGTCATAAAGACCACGCAAAGCGCTTAACTAGTCCTTACGCTAACCCTCTATTCCAGGGGTGTCCCAATCAGTGTGCATGGAGGGCCAAGACCCTGCAGGCTTTACCTCCAACAGCGTCTTCAACAGCAGATTTCCACTGATTTCTTCCCCAAGTGACAAGTGAAAACACCTGCTGAGAGACTGGGTAGGAAGAGAAAAACTGCAGGGTCTTGGCCCTCCATGGTGTTAAGTCGAATAAGACAGAACGGAGAGCTTCTTGAGGAACACACAACTGACTTTATTTAGCTCTTATTCCAATTTATATTCCCCACCGTAGCCCGCCTGACGTCACCTCCTCCCCATCCACCCCGGCGGTGCTACGCAAACTCCAACAGTCCAATACTCATACATAAACCCCCCCTCACAAGTTCCAAACAAACACACTATAAAATCAACACCAATTTAATACAATAAACTAGTCATTGTTTTTGTTTTTTTTACATATAAACAAGTGAACTTATGGCGTCTGGTAGACTACACAGCGCCCTGCCAGGCTGGAGCGGTTATATCTGCCACTAATCCAACTGGCATCGTCATAATATTTTAGTGACGTAATCGTCCAGATATGCAGGCCTCCGACGCCTCTAGCCGGGCGTCCCCCACAAGGAGACCCTGCACCAGGCACCATCGGTACAGCCTGTGAATCCACATCAGGTGTGGTTGGCCAGTCCCAGCTCTCACTGAGGCGTCTCGTGTTATCCAAATCCCGGTCAGGCACGAACGTCTCAGTCTGCTGGCATGCTACCTGGACCCATCATCAAGTTCGAAGTGTTGGGCTCCGCTGCCTCCTCGTCATCTGCCGTGTCCCGGTCCAGAGTGGCTGCAACTTGTGAGTCCAGACAGGATGCTTGACCAAACTTGATCCATCTCCCTCAGGCTGTGGTCCCTTGGTCTGTGCTTCCTATCGAACCGCCATTTCATCCTGCGCTGCTGACCAGTAACCCTGCTCCTCAGTGCCACCATATCCTTCTGGGGCGACATCACCGGTGGTCCCAAACGGTTTACCGGCAAAGACAGTTCTCACCCCATCATGAGAGCCGCCGGGGAACAGCCCGTCGTGGCGTGGACCGACACCCTATAGTGAAGCAAAGTGTTCTGGAGGGCATCCGAAAAGGGGAAGTCATCCGCCAAGTGCGCTCTCAGTCCGTTCTTTAGGGTCTTATTGAACCTTTTGACCCCTCCGTTGGCCTGCGGATTGTAGAATGCTGTCTTCACATGCTCCACACCCCTGCTGCTCAAAAACTCCTCAAATGCCCCTGATACAAACTGTGGGCCACTGCCCGTCGTGAGTGTGTGCGAGGTTCCCCACCTGGCAAACAAAGATGTCAGGAACCCCGTAACTACTTCTATCGTTACCGAGCTGGTAGGCAGCACCTCCGGCCATTTTGAGAACATGTCATAGGCCACCAGCAGGAATCGGCTGTTAAAGGAGCTGCATGGAGTTCACGCAGATGTCAGCTCAGCGTGTTTCAAGGCCCCTCCGGGGTATACGACTGGCCTAAGTGGTGCGGGAGGTGGTCCGCTGGTCTTGCCGCTCTCAGGCATGGTACACAGTGCTTCTCATGGCCTCAATGTCATTATCAATGCCAGGCCACAGACTGATCTTCTACTATGTTGTTTCACTCTCACTACCCCCAGGTGGCCGTCATGCAACATTTCCAGGACCTGCGCCCTAGAGAATTTGGATCAGAGCGCACTGGCCCCGGCCACACATACCTCATCCAGCAGCTTAACTTGTCCTTGAAACGGTGATAGGATGTCAGGTCGCCTCGCACCCTTGCCGGCCATCCCCTCTCTGATCACCACACGTAAATTGTACCCAAAAACTTGGATCCCGCTCTGACTCCTCCCTGAGCTCCTGGGGGGAATCTCGACTACCTGGAGTGGTACGCACAAAGCGTTGACCAGATCGTCCTCAGCTGAGCCCGCGTCATCGTCGTCTGCAGTGGGATCTCCACTGGTGGCCCGGGATAGGAGGTCTGCTACTATATTTCTCCTTGCCTGGGGAGTGAAACTTGGTGGTAAAGTCCATAGGCCCTCAGTCGCTCAGACCACCTATGTATCCTCAGTGGTCTATGCCCTGCCCCCCGACGTCTCCAGCAGAGCTGTAAGCGCCCAGTGATCAGTTCTCACGTGAAGCAGCACCCGTAGAGGTATGTTTGCCACCTCTCACATGCCCCGACACAGGGCCTGTGCTTCTCTCTCGCCCACAGTGTATTTTTGCTCTGCCACGAAAGGGACCTAGACACGAATGCCACTGGTCTCTCCATGCCTCCCTGAACTTGAGACATGACTGCCCCCCGAGCCGACCCAGATGCATCACGGTCACCACCGTCTCACAGTTAGGGTCAAAGTGCGCCAACACTCCTTTCTGTGGAACCAGTTACCACTCTGGGTCTGGGAGTCAGACTCGATCTCTGTTATTTAAGAACAGGCTCAATCCTTCATTTCAATATAGCTAAGATTAGGGCAGCATCTTGTGTCTCTTACCCCCCTTTTGTTTTGCTGTAATAGATTCAGACTGCGGGTGACCTCCAATAATGTACTTGCGCTCATTCTCCTCCCTTAAGCAATGCCACGTGCCGACCTGCCTCAAATCCTCACCATCATCCCTGTCCCCAAGAAGCCACGGATTACTGGACTTAACGACTACAGACCTGTAGCGCTCACCTCTGTAGTCATGAAGTCCTTTGAGCGCTGGTCCTGTCCATCTCAAGTCCATCACCACTCCCCTCCTGGACCCCGCTGCAGTTTGCCTACCGTGCCAACAGTCTGTGGACGACGCAGTCAACCTGGCCCTCCACTCATCCTGCAGCACCTGGCCTTCCCCGGGAACCTACGCCAGGATCCTGTTTGTGGACTTCAGCTCTGCATTCAACCACCATCACCCTGCTCTGCTCCAGGACAAGCTGTCCCTAGCTCGGCGTGCCTAACTCCCTCTGCAGGTGGACTCACCCGACTTCCTGCTGGACCCGGAGGCAGCATGTGCGGCTGGGAAGTCTGTTCTCCGACTCTGTTAGCATCAGGCATCGGATCACCCCAGGGCTGTGTACTTTCCCCCCTACTCTTCTCCCTTTATACCAGCAAATGCACCTCAACCCACAGTCTGTATAGCTAGATCAAGTTTGCGGACGACACCACCCTCATCGGGCTCATCTCCACGGCGACGAGTCCGTCTACAGGAGAGAGGTGGCCCAGTGGTGTCCTGGTGCAGCCACACACCTACCTGCAGCTGAACGCTCTGAAGACAGCGGAGATGATTGAGGACTTCAGAAATTCACAACCCCCCTGCCCCCCCCCCCCTCACCCTCACCGGCTCTCCATCCCCATTGCAGATTCCTTCCGCTTCTTGGGCACCACCATCACCCGGGACCTCAAATGGGAGCCACCATCAGCTCCCTCATCAAAAAGGCCAGCAGAGGATGTTCTTTCTGCGGCAGCTGAGGAAAGCTCAAGCTGCCACAAGATGTTTAGTGCAGTTCTACACGGCCATCATCGAGTCCATCCTCACCTCCTCCATAACCGTGTGGTACGCAGGAGCCACTGCCAGGGACAGACTAAGGCTGCAGCGCGTCGTGCGCACTGCTGAGAAGGTGTTCGGCTGCAAGCTCCCATCTCTCCAGGACCTGTACATCTCCAGGACCCAGAGGCGTGCAGGCCGGATCATAGCCGATCCTTCACACCCTGGTCACGTACTGTTTGCCACCCTCCCCTCAGGTAGAAGACTTCGGTCCATTCAGACTAAAACCTCCCGGCACATGAACAGCTTTTTCCCCTCTGCCATCAGACTGCTGAACATTAAGTGACTTATTGACTCTCGTGCACTATAGACAGCAGCTCAACCAGACTCATGTCATTCATCACTGTTTTTCTGTTGCATTATCGACTGCACTATGTGGTACTCCACATCATCTGCTACTTGCTAATTTATTTAAAACTGCTGTGACTAGTATTACTCATTATTATTATTACTTATTATTCTACACTTATTGCATGGTTTTAGTCTTTAAGTTTTTTAGTTTATCTCTTTATCTTATCATGTTTTAATGTTGCAGCATTGCACCGAGACAAATTCCTAGTTTGTGTACTACATGAACAATGGCAATAAATCTGATTCTGATTCCGATTCTGATTCATTGTTCCTGTTCTTTATGTCTGTTCTCTTCATCCTCTCTATCCCCACAACCCCCAGTCAGTCGCAGCAGATGACTGCCCCTCTCTGAGCCTGGTTCTGCTAGAGGTTTCTTCCTGTTAAATGGGAGTTTTTCCTCTCCACAGTCGCTAAGTGCTTGTTCACAGGGGATCATCTGATTGCTGGGTCTTTCTGCAATTGTGGGGTTTTCCCTGCATTTGGTAGTGCTATGAGATAACTTTTGTTGTGATATGGCGCTATATAAATAAAGCTGAATTGAATTGAATTGAACACTGGTGGAGAGGTGAGTTGGCGCTTCAACTTGGAGACTGCTGCAGAACAGGCCAGTGTCCACTCCCACGGCACGTCTTGTTTCAGTAGGGCTCCCAGAGGCTCAGTCGTTTCCAAATAGCGCAGAATGAATCGCCCATAAAAGTTCAACATGCCTAGGAATGACGAGATCTGGGCAGGCGTAGAAGGGTCCAGGATTCGAAGGACCGCCTCCACATTTGAATGCAGTGGTTGAAGGCCCCTCCCCGTCAGTCGAAAACCCACAAACTCGATGGCGTCCACCATGAAAAGACATTTTTCTCCATTCAGGGTGACCCCGTAGTCCTGCAGCCTTTTTAGGACCTTCTCCAGTCTCTCATC
Source organism: Pholidichthys leucotaenia (assembly GCA_020510985.1). Lineage (NCBI taxonomy): Eukaryota > Metazoa > Chordata > Actinopteri > Cichliformes > Pholidichthyidae > Pholidichthys > Pholidichthys leucotaenia. Next base: position 19,975,554 of record CM035840.1, on the reverse strand, counting down.
ATGCACCTCCCTTGACACGGCGTGCACCACAATGTCTTCCAAATAGGCTACCACGCCCTTAAGACCCGCCAGCATCGTCTACATTACCTTTTGAAAACAGCTGGGGGCGGAGCTCAGTCCGAACGGCATCCTGGTATATCTAAAAAAAACCATGTGGGTCACGAACGCCATCAAGTTCCTGCTGTCTGGGTGGAGTGGCACCTGTAGATAACCCTGTCGGAGATCCAGCTTCATGAATACCTGGGATCCACTAAACGTCGCTGTGAGCTCCTCCATGGTCGGAAGGGGGTATTTGTCCGGGATGATCGCCTTGTTCACCATCCGCAGGTCTATACAAGGTCTGATCCCCTCTCCTTTCTTCTTCGCTACCACCAGGTTAGAAATCCAAGGTGAGGCGTCCACCTTCTCAATGATCTCGGAGTCCAGCAGCCTAGACAGTTCCGCCGAGATTTCGTCACGTAGCGCTAGGGGCAGGCACCGCAACGGTTGAATCCTCGGTGTCACCGTCTCGTTCACCAGCAGGCGATGAAAGAAAGCATCTATCTGGCCCAGGCCCATGAACAACGCCGGCCAATGGAGTTGCCAGTCAGTGTATGCCATTAATACCACTGAGCCCTCCGGATCCCGTATGGAGAAGCCCAGCTCCCCCAGTAGATTGATCCCTAGCAGGTCCGCCCCCTCTCATGCCACATGGAAAGCGAAATTAGTCACCCTCTTCGGCCCGCACGTCACATCAAACTCCGCCGTGCCCACCATATCAATCTCAGCGTGGCCATAGCTGAACATCCTCACTGCTCCTGCCTTGACCGTCTTTGCTGGGAACAGCCTCCTCAGCGTAGCCAAACTCAGGATTGACCTGCCGGCCCCCGAGTCCACCACAAGGGGCACCTTGACACCATCCAGCTGCACAACATACCATTTGAGTGGGCCTCTTACCACATGTGCCGCACACACACGGCCAGCTTCCCGGGGTCCCTCTCTCTCCAGGTCCGTAAAAGTTACATGGGCCCTGCCGCACGCCACTGTCCGCTTTTTCTTCTTCTTCTTCTTCCCAGCCCGCCCCCGAGGCCTTGTTAGCATGCTAACCGTCGCCCTTGGCGCGGCGGCCCAGTCCTCCGGCTCCTCACTAACCGACGTACCTAGCTTCTGTAGAGAAGCGGACTCCCACAGCTTCACCAAATCCACTACCCCATCCAGGGACAAAGGCTGCTGGGTTAACCTTAGCATGCTCCCCAGCCACGTACTAGTCATGCTATGGGCTAATTTGTCCCTCACTAGCTTGTCCACTAGCGGCCCAAAAGCGCACTTTCCCGCTAGGCTGCGTAGCTCCATAATAAATGACAGGGTGGGCTCACCAGCATGTTGTCGACGGTCAAAAAACTCATATCTTCTTTCAGTTGACTGTGGAGTGGTCACCGAAAAAACTGTCCATCTTTAGCAAACCGTCTGCCAGTGAGCCGTCGCCACACAGCCCAAAGAAAATACGCTGTCCTTCCATACCCAGATGGTGTACTAATAAGCTCCTCCGTCTTTCCTCGGTGATATTGCCGAGTCCAGTCACTGTCACGTAGACCTCGAACATATACCTCTAACGTGCCCATGGTATATCTGGCATACCCTAGTACTGCAGGAACGGAGGTGGCTCTACAATACATGCACCCATTTTCTTTCCATCGTCGCCAAATGTTAAAGTCGGAAATAAGACAGAATGGAGAGCTTCTTGAGGAACATACAACTGACTTTATTTAGCTCTTATTCCAATTTATATTCCCCACCATAGCCCGCTTGATGTCACCTACTCCCCCCACCCCGGCGGTGCTATGGCAAACCCCAAAGTCCAATTCTCATACATAACACATGCCACATGATTGGACACTCCTTCTCTATTCTAAGAACCTATCAGAGACAATTTAGAGTCACCACTTAATCTAACATGCATATCTTTGGATTGTGGGAGGAAACCAGAGCACCCGGAGTAAACCCACACAGCAGAGGGAGAACATGCAAACGCCACACAGAAAGGTTCCTACCCCTGCCAGCTTGGGGATTTGAACCTGTAACATTCTAGTTGGGAGGCAACAGTGCTAACCACTGTACCGCTGTGCATCATGCTTACACAAAATAAGAGGAAAATTAAGAGATTTTTTCCCCAGATTTATGACAAAACAATGCAGTTATGATGAAAAAAGTCACAAATTTACAAGATGTTACACGTTTAAATAAAAAAAAAATCATATTCCTAATTTTCACATGCCTGTTTATTCTTATAACAACTGTTTTACCTTCATTATAAGGCCCGGATATGAAAAAAACATCTGATAAAACCATTTTATCAGAGTTAGCTGAGGCACCCCAAGAGCCCTCACCAACTGCTGCGTTTTTCAATTAAATCTTCCAACTATGGTGGGAAAAGCCACATTTTTGTGTTATTTCTGTTCAGCCTGTAAAATCCAGTACATCACAGTTTGTTTAAAAGCCTCTGCTCAAAACGCTGCTAGTGTTCCAGTAACCTAGCGGACAGAAATTACAGCCCTGCTCCTTACACAAACACAGGTCAGCCTGTGTCCTGTTAGCAACGGGGCAGCGGTGTTTGTAATATGCAGCTGCCTGTCACGTAATGTGTCCAGTGGTGTAAACTACATTGAGGAGTGTGCCGGAGGCTCGGCTGCGCTGTACAAGAGGACAGAGATTACAATCACAGTTTGCGGCTGATGTGTTTAGCGGTCAAGTGCTGTTCACACAGACGGTCAAGTCCAAGAAATTTCCATAAAGTTTCCGTTAGGTTTTGCGCTGAAAAAGGTTCTGTCTTAAGGAGCATCTTGTTTCCTTCCATGCAGCTCTGACCCCTGCCCTACTAGTGCTAATGAAGAAATGGATCTAGTTTTTAACTTATAAAATTGGATAAGTCTTTATTAGTCCCACAACAGGGAAATTACAGTATTGCAGCAGCAAAGGGACAGCAGCACTCAGAGCAATAATAAATAAGATTAAAAAAATGAGGTAAAAACAGTATATACACAGTGCAAGAGGTCAGAGAAAGTACAATAGTTTTTACAGTTAAAAAATAAGTAGAGTATCATTTACAGCATTACAGTTAATTAAATTACCGTCACTATATATAGACTATGGCTGTCTGTGTGGTGTCCTAAAAATGACGTGGGCTACATTGACAATTGGAGCTCTTTTTGGGGAAAACCTGGTCTTATGAGACGAGACAGCATTCATCCCACTTTGGATGGTGCTTCTCATTTATCTAACAATCTGGCATCTTTTTTATCCAAATTTCCAAAACCATGACTACTCAGAGTTGGGACCAGGAAGCAGAGTCGCAGTCTTACACGCCTCTCTGCAGCTCCTCTTCATCCGCCACCCCTCAACTTAGCCCCTGTCTTCCCCATCAGAGAATCGTTGTCTGCTCCCTCCAAAGTAAATAAAAATATAATGTATAAGCATCCCAAAGTGATAAAGCAAAATATTGGTAAAACTCAAATTAAACATAAAGCCTCTAAATTGAATGATTTGGCCTCTGTTCCTCCTCATAATTTAAAAATTAAATGTGGTTTATTAAATATTAGGTCTCTAACTCCCAAGTCTCTGTTAGTCCATGATCTGTTAATTGATCATCAGATTGATTTAATTTCCCTTACAGAGACTTGGTTAGGACAAGAGGATTATGTTGGTTTAAATGAATCAACTCCCTCTGGTTATTTAAACTGTCAAAATCCCAGAAGTTCTGGTCGTGGAGGAGGAGTAGCAACAATTTACCATTCCAAATTACTAGTTAATGTAAAGCAAAAAACATGTTATAATTCCGTTGAGGGCCTGGTCCTCAGTATTGGGCACTTTAGCAATTTCAGGTTAAACCCAATTTTATTTGCCATAGTTTATCGTCCCCCATCAACCTATTCAGAATTTTTATCAGAATTTGCTGATTTCTTAGCTGATTTAGTGCTGAAATCTGATAGAATAATTATAGTAGGGGACTTTAATATACGTACATGTGGATGTAGATAGTGACTGCCTTAATGTGGCTTTTAATTCAATATTAGACTCGATTGGGTTTTCTCAGAAAGTAGGAAATTCTACTCATTACCTCCACCATACATTGGACCTTGTTCTGACATATGGCATAGAAACAGAAAATCTTGTAGTGTCTCCTCATAACCCTGTACTGTCAGACCATTGTCTGTTAACCTTTGATTTTACTATTTCTGACTATTTGGCTCCTAAAGAAAAATATTATCACAGTAGATGCCTCTCAGATGATGCTGTTTCCAAATTTATGCAGATTGTTTCCTCTATGCCATGTGTCAACACAACGGAAATAAGCTATAGACAGCTTGCTCCTTCTGTAATTGATAACATGGTGGATAGTGTTTCAGCTTCTCTGCATCAGGCTCTAGACTTGGTGGCCCCCTTAAAAAAGAAAAAGTCTAATCAGAGATTTTTAACTCCTTGGTTCAACACAGAAACTCGTAGCTTAAAACAGAAGACTCGTCAATTAGAAAGAAAATGGCGCTCTACTAATTTAGATGAAATCTATTTAGCTTGGAGAAATCATCTTTTAATTTATAAAAAATCTCTTAGAAAAGCTAGAACGAGTTATTACTAACTAACTAACTAACTAACTAACCTGCACTTATATAGCGCTTTACTCTGCATTAATAGAAGAGAACAAGAATAATCCCAGGTTTCTTTTCAGTACTGTAGCCAGGTTGACAAAGAGTCAGGACTCCGTCAATCCTAGCATCCCCTTAGAGCTTACTAGTCAGGACTTTATGAACTTTTTCAATAATAAAATTTCATCCATCAGAGATAAAATCAATCAGATTCTTCCCACAGTTAACTTAAATACTGTAACTACTACAACTCCTTCTATTGATGTCTGTCTTGATGAGTTTTCTCCAATCGACCTTTGTGAGTTAGACAAAATAGTTTCCTCATCCAAACCTTCAACTTGTCTTTTAGACCCTATTCCTACCAGGTTATTTAAAGAAGTCTTCCCACTTATTGGTAGCTTTATTCTTCATATAATCAATTCTTCATTAACTTTAGGCCATGTACCGCAGGCTTTTAAAATGGCTGTAATTAAACCCTTACTCAAAAAGCCAACGCTAGATCCAGGAGCTTTAGCTAACTATAGACCAATCTCTAATCTCCCTTTCATTTCAAAAATCTTAGAAAGAGTTGTTGCTACGCAATTATTTGACCACCTGCAGGGAAATGGTTTACTTGAGGAGTTTCAATCTGGGTTTAGAATCCATCATAGTACTGAAACAGCCTTAGCGAAGGTCACTAACGACCTCCTCATTGCATCTGATAATGGACTAGTTTCTGTACTTGTCCTTTTAGATCTTAGTGCAGCTTTTGATACTATTGATCATAATATTCTACTTGATAGATTAGAACACTATGTTGGACTTAATGGAACTTCGTTGCAGTGGTTTAGATCTTATTTATCTGATAGGTTCCAGTTTGTTCATGTAAATGATGAGTTTTCTCTCAGCTCAAAGCTTAGTCATGGAGTTCCACAGGGATCTGTGCTAGGCCCTACTCTTTTTAGTTTATATATGCTTCCGTTAGGCAACATTATTAGAAAGCACTGTATACATTTTCATTGTTATGCAGATAACACACAATTATACCTGTCAATGAAGCCAGATGATACTAATCAATTAGCCAAGTTAGAAGCTTGTCTTAAGGAAATCAAAGCTTGGATGACTTGTAATTTTCTGCTATTAAATTCAGATAAGACTGAAGTCATTCTTGTTGGTCCAAAAAACCTTAGAAATTCCTTTCCAAATCAAACTTTCAGTTTGGATGCAACTATTCTTTCTCTTAATAGCTCTGTGAGGAACCTTGGAGTTATTTTTGATCAGGATTTGTCCTTCAATTCACATATTAAATTTGTTTCTAAGACTGCCTTCTATCATTTGCGTAATATTGCCAAGATTAGGAGCATCTTGTCTCAGAGTGATGCTGAGAAGCTGATCCACGCTTTTGTTAGCTCGAGATTAGATTATTGTAATTCTTTATTATCAGGCTGTCCTAAAACATCTTTAAAAAGTCTTCAGCTGATCCAAAATGCTGCAGCAAGAGTTTTAACAGGTACTAGAAAGAGAGATCATATCTCTCCGGTTCTGGCCTCCCTTCATTGGCTTCCCATAGAGTTTAGAATTAAGTTTAAAATCCTTCTTCTTACTTACAAAGCTCTAAACAATCAGGCTCCTTTTTATTTAAAAGATCTGATACTACCGTATCATCCTAACAGAGCACTACGCTCCCAAAATGCAGGATTACTTGTAATACCTAGAATCTCCAAAAGTACAATGGGAGGCAGAGCCTTCAGTTATCAAGCTCCTCTCCTGTGGAATCAGCTGCCAATCTGGATTCGGGAGTCAGACTCGATCTCTGTTTTTAAGAATAGGGCTAAAACCTACCTTTTTGATATAGCCTACAATTAGGGAGGGATCATGTGTTTCTGAACCCTCCCTTAGTTATGCTGCTAATAGGTTTAGTCAGCCGGGGGACCTCCAGTAATGCACTGGGCCTCACTCCTTTCCTCACTCTCTATGAAATATTTTTTTTTTTTTTTTTTTTTTTTTGCTGGTCATTAACATTTGTTTGTTCTCTCCCATAGATTGAGTCCCCATCGTGCTGTTTGCTCTCTACATGTCTGTTCTTTTCTTCTTCTCTATCCCCTCACCCCCCAGCCAGTCGCAGCAGATGACTGCCCCTCCCTGAGCCTGGTTCTGCTGGAGGTTTCTTCCTGTTAAAAGGGAGTTTTTCCTCTCCACCGTCGCCAAGTGCTTGCTCACAGGGGATCGCCTGATTGCTGGGGTCTTTCTGCAACTGTGGGGGTCCCCCTACAGTTGATAGTGCTATGAGATGACTGTTGTTGTGAAATGGTGCTATATAAATAAAGTTGAATTGAATTGAATTGAATTGACTCCACCATTGCTGGTTCCAAGCCCGGATGAGAAAGTGAGGAGGGTTGGGACAGGGTTAGCAGCTCTGTCCCGTAAACACCCACCGCTACAAATGCCAGTCCTCTACTCCAACACCGTGCAGGCTATGTGCCGAGGGTGACATGTCAGACCCTTTCGTCACCACCTCAGGAGTACGGCAGGGATGCATCGCCACACCAAACCTCTTTAATGCTGCAGTTGACTACTGGGTCAAGGACGTGATGGAACGCTGCCCCAATCTCAGAGTTGACTTCCACTCCCACTTCACAGACCTGTGCTACGCAGACGACGTGGTGCTTTTCGCCACGCAAATAGACATAATCACCGAGGCACTGGAGCTGCTTTCAGAGGAAGCATCACCCCTGGGCCTCACCATCACCTGGGGAAAGACAAAGATCCAGTCACTGTCAGACTTCTTCCCACCACCACTGCAAGTCATCACCATTAATAAGATTGTCAATGACTTTGTCTACCTCGGATCTAAGATCACCAGTTCCTGCTCATCAGACCCAGAGATTACTCACTGCCTGCAGCTGTCTCGCAGTGCTTTTGACCGCCTCCAGAGAGTCTGGTGGAGCGGGAAGATCCGCATGTCTACAAAGTTGCAAATCTTCAACATCTGTGTGGTCCCTGTTCCCCTTTACCGCTCTGAGACCTGGGCCATCTCCACCACAACCACCCGCCATCTGGATACATTCCACCGGACCACCATCCTCAGCATCCGATGGTTCCACGACATCACAGATTATGAGGTCTACAGGAGGGCTGGCTGCCCCATCCCTATCTCCACCTTCATCAGAAGAGGGAGGCTGCAGCTCCTTGGCCACATGGCCAGGTTGGATGATGGCATTCCGGCCAAGAAGCATCCGCCCCCTTCCAGGGCTGGCATCGCAGATAAGACCCCTGGATGACCTCATTGCCCTAGCCCAAGACCACCCTGCCTTCAGACCATTGTCCGTAACGGTCACTTAAGTGGTCAGGCGAGGATTAAATTAAAAAGTATATATATATATATAGACAGTATCTTTCACAGTTGAATGAGTTGCCACCTTCAGTAATAGTTATGATTGTTTTAACATTGTACTGGAAGGGTACAATCCCTATATTTTGCAAAGTAGTAGTGTTATATGCGGTCTCCATAAGCAGCGCAGTCTGACAGCAGCAGGTAGGAAGGATCTTCAGAACCTCTCCCTCGAGCACTTAAGCTGGATTTATGCACTCACATCACGTTGACGCCATTACCAATGTACGTCGCCGATGCAGTGATCAGCAATTTTTTCTTGTGTGTTGGGTGAAATGCGTTGTTCCGTTGCCAAAACGGGTTTCAGCCGATGTGTAGAGCGATTTGTGTTCGTGTGTTTTTTTCATGAAATAATGACAGACAAGAGGAGATTGTGATGAAGTGGGAGCTCATAAATGTTAAGAAAAAGCACCTGTTCATACGATCGTTGCACAGAGAAAAACAGAAGTTGGAGAAAACGGTGCATGCGACCACCACCACTGCTGTTATTTGACAGTCTGTGTAATTACTGGGGTTATGACAAGCTACAAAATGTTCTGTATGTGCTTACTTCCTCAAATATTCTTTTGAATTTGGACCGTTGTTTAACCAGCTCGCTTTGGAAGTTTTGCCTCCATGAACAGGCAGAGCGGAGCAGCGTTGAAGAACCAGGAATGATGAAGGATGGAGACCAAAGCGACAATCACAGCTCTTACGGCCTGCTATCGCAGATGTGCACCTCCTTCTCTGGAGAAAAGCCACAACTGATTTTGAACAGTTGCAATCCAAACAACAGAAGACGAGCACAGTGCAGATGTTTTAAATTGCAGAAGCAATGGAGGATGTGAATACAATGACAATCAAGATGAACAGGAGCTTTTGCTAGTTTAGTGGCAGAAGAAGAAACAGACGGGCAAAAAGACGGACATTTGTTACGCCAGTATTGGTGGATTGCTCAGATTCCCCTCTGGTGGAGTTTACGGGCACATCGCATAGTTCACTGCAACCATTTGATGGGCGAGGCATGGTTGGACTTGCAGGTTAGCGAGTTTATAACACGTTTTACCTCGTCCTTCCTCTGCAAAACTAACAGCAAAACCAGTGTGAAAACAATCGATGTGATGAATAAATGGTGTAGTTGCTGAACACGTTTTTTAGAAACCTCTATTTTATAACAGTTCAGTGCCACGTGCTGTAAAAAAAAAAAAACGTGCTGTGTTGTGCTGCAAAAAAAGTCGCACTGCCGCCTCTAGTGGCCAAGCATAGTTATTACAATACCTTTTCTTCCAGCTTCATTGACGTTAAAGATGAGTTAAATTTGTGTTTATTTCAAAAACAAAGCCTTATCTCAGAATTCTGAAAAAAATTAAAAGTCGAGAAAATATGACGATACAATGATACAGCCTTTAGTTGCGCTTAATTCTGACTGGGCGAGCTGAAAAGCTGGTAACAGTCAGACGGACAGGTACAACCACACACAGACACATTCACTGATTACCATATGCCTCCGTTTTCACCAAGGCATAATTATAAGAAAAATTATGAAGAAAAAGTCACAAATTTATGAGAGAAAAATGCTACTGTTGATAGGCCAGATAATACCTATAAAGTCAGCTGTTTACCTTCAATTTTAGACTCAAATATAATCTGTGGCTCCTTGCAGGTTAATTTTTTCTGTGGTAGAGGTTGCAAACTCCTGATCCTGACATACCACCACTACCTAACAGCTGCTCCAAGACTTTTCAACCACAGTCATCACACACATATAATTCATAATCACAACATTTTAGATGTTTTCTGCATCTCAATTATGGTTGTTAAACTTTTCTAAGGGAGCCAAATATTGCCATTATTAATTATTATTGATTAAAAAGATAAGTTATGCTTCTGAGGGAAAATAAAAGCCAGAACTTTTGGGGTGATTCTGATGTTCGTTGACTTAGGGAGGAGAGGGGGGGTGGCACTTGGCAAAATGCATCCTCCTTTGTGTCCACATTCCTCAGATGTCCCATTCATTCTGTGTGACTGCAGGGGAGGAGCAGGGGCTGCTGAGGAGGAGCAGGAGGAGGAGGGAGGATGCTGGACTCTGGTGCATGGGAGAGCGTGGGCTCGGCGCTCCTCTCAATACTTCAACAAAGGTAAGAAAATGGTCCACTGCATGGTAATTAGAGAGAATGAGCTTTGGACAACATGACAAGTCTCAGGCTTTGCTCTGAGGCTGAGGAATTTCAACATTGCGGCTTGGTAAAAAATAGGACAGGACTGTGGAGCCAGTGCACATCTTAGTACTTGAATATGCATCACTATTGTAATTTTAGGAAATCTGTGTTCGAGCTATTTTCTAGCCTTAGAAGCACTTCTAAGCACTCATCTACCTAACACATTAACCCCTTTTCATATATATGGGGTTTATCCGGGGAGACATAGGGCCTATTAGAATCAGCAATTAACCAAAATATTGGATTGTCTTTGGATGTGAGAGGAAACTGTCTTTCCCTTTTCTCATGGTAAGTCAGATTCAGGGGCGTTCTCGAGCACTTCTGGCAGAAGTGGTTTTTTTTCTCACCCTGTGGAGTTAGGTGGGCCATTACCAAATACCAAGTTTATTTATGCAACAGTAGTCTGAAATACCCTACTCACAAAAAGGTAGGGATATTTGGCTTTCAGGGTGAAATGTATGGAAAATGTAAAAAGTTCACACTACAGTGATATTATATCATGAAAGTGGGGCATTTGAGTAGAAGCAAGCAATGGTGATTTCCTCATCTCAAACAATTTACTGAAACAAACACCAACAACAGTGGTGGGTACACCACAACAAAAAATGTCAGTGTCTCAATGACTTGTCATGTGCCCTTGAGCATCAATTACAGCTTCACAACGACATCTCATGCTGTTCATAAGTCAACTTATTGTCTGCTGAGGCATGCCATTCCACTCATCTTGAAGAATGGCCCTCAGGTCATTGAGGTTGCGGGATGCAGTGTTACGAGCCTTTACATGGCAACTCAGCTGATCCCATAGGTTTTCTATGGGATTCAAGTCTGGAGAAAGTGCAGGCCACTCCACTGGAGGAACCCCAGCCTCCAGCAGCCGTTCCCTAATCATGTGACCTCGAGCTGGAGCATTGTCTGCCATGAAGATGAAATTAGGCCTGTGTTGTTCATGCAGGGGCACAATGACTGGATTAATGATGTTATTCAGGTGGTATCGGCTTGTCACTGTACCATTCACAAGGTGTAGGGCAGTTCTGTATTGACTGGACACACCTGCCCAGACTGTAACATGGTGACAACAGTGGCTGATGCATAGCGCTCTCCTTGACGTCTCCAACATTGCTGGCAGCCATCATTTCTGCTCAATGTGAATCGACTTTCATCAGAGAACAGCACTGAAGCCCAGTGGTCCCTTGTCCAGCATAAATGCCCCCTGGCCCATGTAAATGATAATGCCTGTGCCTGGTGTTGTGGTCAGGTACCCTTGCAGGTTGTCTAGCATACAGACCACACTGATGTAAACATTTCAAATGGTCTGACGTGACACTTAGGTGCCTCTCACCTCCCTCAAATGTGCCTGGAGTTGAGTGGTATTCATCATCTGGTTCTGCAGGGCACTGTTCACAATGAAACGGTCATCAGCGTGGGATGTGGCCAAAAGACATCCACTTCTATGCCTTCTGTGACTCTTCCTGTTTCTCTATCTCTGTTGCAACCTGCTGATGACACTCTGTGACACTCTAAGCTCAGTGGCCACTTCCCTCTGAGAAAAATCCTGTATTGAAGCCCTTGCAATGGTGAGGTCTGTTAATCAATTGTTAGACGTCGTCTTGGTCTCATGATTTCAAAAGGTGACAGCACGGATGACGAGGACGGTTTAAATACCAATTCTAACTGAACCAGAAAATTTATTAGTCGATTCATGGATCAAACCCTGTTGTGCATTTTGCCATTAAGCACCTTGTTGGAGAACAGCAAGTTTATGCAAAAGTTCTGAAATACTGAAACAGCTGGACATTGTGCCTTCAAAAGGTTAGAGAAGGTCAAAACTAAGTTCACCTGTAAAGGTAAAGTGGATCTTTAGGGAAATTGTACGTATGTATATACATGTTATCATTTCATATTGCATTATCTCTATGCAACCTTTTTTCGTGGTGATACGTGACAAAAGGACTTTTGCAAGAACATCTGCACAACGGATGCAAAAAACATAATCTGCCCTGCAAACGCTGCTAGATGACAGGAGTCATCTGTATGATAATAATTACCCAATCATATGTTTGCTCTTTTTATAGACTTGTTCACTTTCTCTGAGTGTTACTTTGTATTTCGTGGAAACTGACCTATACATGTGAACTTTATGTCCCTTTCTGCTGTGACCCTGTGTTAGGTGCAGCAAGTGTTGTGAAACTTTTCCACTGACCTGCTTTTGTATAAAAGGGAAGCGCTGTCTCTGCTCAGCAGCGCTTCACTTCCGTCTGTATCAGAGGTGTGTGTGCTCCTTGCAAGTAAAAATTTGTGATCAATATATTGTCTCGAGTCTGATTAAGGTACGAACACCTGACAGAGTACTATTTTTATGAGTCTTGAGTTCCAGATTCCTGACAGTGGATTTAGGTGCATCCTGAAATTTCATCCGAAAGTCGAATATCCCTAACTTTTTGTGAGTAGTGTATTGTGACGTAGGCAGGCTCACACAAGAAAAGGAGCAGATAGTTGTGACGAACAGGCTTTATTCACACACACTAACTCCAGAACAACTACAACTGAACACCGACAGGCGGGAAAACACAGTCCTTCTCCCCCAAAGCATGCTGGGAAATTCCAGCCCCCCTAGACATGGCCCGCGTTACACTGCCCTCCCTTGTACTGGTTACTGTCCTCAGAAAATTCAGGGTTCACTTTCAGAAATCCAACACAAACTCATCCAGGTGTCGGGCAGCCTTCGGTGCCAGCAACCAACACGTACAGGCCCCCCAGTGTCCATCTGAGTCTCGGTCAGGGTATATGGTCGGCATGAAAGCTCCGGTTCGTCCACCAACGGTGCCAGATGGCTGATACGGGGCGAGACGGTCACGGTGAAGGACCATGACCCGGTCCCTTTTCCTAAGCCTCACCCTGTACAACCACATCCGACAGTCTCTGCAGAACCACGCACGGTCCCGACCAATGGCTCACCAGCTTCCTCTTTTTCTCTCAGGGCAGAAAACCCAGACTCGATCCCCCGGTGCAAAGGTCCCTCCCTGGCAGCGGGGAGTCATACGCTGGCTTCTGCCGACCCCCTGCCGCTGCCAGGGCCTCTCGAGCTAGTTCGTTGCACCGTGTAGAGACGTTCTTTCACACAAAAAAAATAATCAACCGGGTTTTCCCTCCACCTCGGCTCAGGAGGGGGACCGAATACCAAATCCCACCGGTTGTGCGCAGCTCGCGTCCAAACATGAGCGCGGCAGGGGTGCACCGAGTAGATTCCTGTGCTGCCGTCGGTACGCCCACAAAACAAAAGGCAGATGCAGGTCCCAGTCTCGCTGTCGCTGGTCCACTAGGATAGCGAGCTGGGTGGTGAGGGTCCGGTTGAATCGTTCGACCAGGCCGTCGCTCTGTGGATGCAGCGGGGGTAGTCCGGGTTTTTCGGATGCCCAGCCGCTTGCAGACCTCTCGAAGACCTCTGCCTCGAAGTTCCAACCCTGGTCGCTGTGCAGCTCCTCCGGTGCGCCAAACCGACAGAACATTTCGTCCACCAGCTTTGATGCCATTGTAGCGGCGCTTTGGTCCGGGACCGCGTACGCCTCTGACCACTTAGTGAAATAATCCATCGCGACCAGCACGTAGCGGTTCCCCCGGTCCGTGATCGGGAAAGGGCCCAGGATGTCCACTCCCACTCGCTCCATCGGTGCTCCCACCCGGTACTGCTGCAGGGGAGCGTGGGATCGCTGAGTTGGCCCTTTCTGAGCTGTGCATGTGTCGCAGCGGTGAACGTGGAGCTCCACGTCCTAATGACAACCGGGCCAGTAGAACCGGGCTCGAAGGCGCTGCAGCGTCTTTGTCACTCCGAAGTGGCCCGCTCCTACCACACCATGAACCAGCTGGAGTACTTTGGGCCGGAGTCGACGAGGAACCAGCAGCTGCCAGACGTGCCGCTGCCCAGCTGGAGTCTGCCACTGTCGATACACCACGCCCTCGTGGCAGCGGAGGTTGGCCCACTGGGAGTGTAGGGCCTTAGTCTCTGGGTCCAGTGGTGACACAACCTCCCAGGCGGGCCGCTGTCCTGCGTCCAGCCACTGCCGAACCCGAGAAATGGCCGGATCTCTGTCCTGCTCGCTCTGCAGCTGCTGCGTGCCAAGAACCTCAGTGACGTCATCGCTGGAGAGAGCTGCCTGATCATCTGAGGAGGGGCTGCGCGTCGCTGCGTGATTCCTGCTCGCAGCGGGCCAGAGAGCAGCAGCCCGTGGGGCGGCTTGGTCTCGGTCTTCAGCCCGTTGGCAGTGACGACACTCCTCTGCCGCACAGGGACGCCGAGACAGCGCGTCAGCGTTGGCATGGAGGCGGCCTGCCCGATGCACAATCTGGAAATTATAATCCTGCAGTGCCTCCAGCCATCTCGCCAACTGTCCATCCGGCTCTTTGAAGTTTAATAGCCAGGTCAGGGAAAGCGTGATCCGTCCTGAGCTGGAACCTCCCCCCGTACACATACGGGCGGAAATGGCGCAGTCCTTGAATGACAGCCAACAGCTCTCAGCGAGTCACACAGTAGTTCCTCTCGGCCCTGCTGAGAGTGTGGCTGAAAAAAGCGACTGCCTGCTCTCCCTGCTCTCCCTCCTGGGATAACACCGCCCCGATGCCCTGGTTGCTGGCGTCCGTGTCCACAATGAAAGGGCGGTTCGGGTCAGGATACTGCAGGATGGGGCTCCGATGAGCGCCGCGCGGAGCTGGGAGAAAGCAGCAGCACAGCTGTCACTCCACTGAAACGTGTGTCCTTTCTGCATCAGCTGATGCAGCGGGCTGGCGATGGTGGCGAAGTTTTTCACAAACCTCCTATAATAGGAGGCCAATCCAAGAAAACTCCTCAACTCTCCCACGTTCCGCGGGCACTGGCCAGTCTCTCACCGCTGCCACTTTTTCTGGGTCGGTGGCGACTCCCGCTGCGCTGACGACGTGGCCCAGGAAGGTGGTCTCCCGCCCGGAATAGGTGGCATTTTCTAGGGTGCAACCGTAGCCCCGCCTGTTGGATGGCACCCAGCACCTCTTGGAGATTTGACAGGGCGCTGTCAAAATCAGCTGCACGCACCAGTAGGTCATCCAGGTAAACAATGCAGCGACTCCGGGGCACGTGAGCCAGCACTCGCTCCATCAAGCGCTCAAGGTGGCCGGGGCGTTGCAGAGTCCAAACGGCATCACTTTAAACTGGTACAGTCCCTGCCCAATGGAGAAGGCTGTTTTTTGGCGGGCCTCGGGTGACAGCTCTACCTGCCAATAGCCGCTGCGTAGATCCAGCGAGCTGAACCAGCTGGAGCTGGTGATGTGGTCCAGCGTGTCATCGATGTGGGGCAGGGGGTAGGAATCCTTCCAGGTGACGTCATTCAAGCGCCGGTAATCCACACAGAACCGCCACGACCCGTCCTTCTTCTTGACCAGCACCACCGGCGCCGCCCAGGGGCTGCTGGAGGGCTCAATAACATCTGCCTCCAGCATTTATCGCACTTTTTGTTCTGCCGCTGCCCGCCTTGAAAAGGGCAGCCGGCGTGGGCGGAGTCGAATCGGCCTGGTCTCACCGGTGTCAATCTCGTGCTGCACCAAGCCGGTCCGGCTGCATTCATCATCCTTCGCGGCGAAAACACCCATATAACAGTCCAATAGCTCCCGCAGCTGGCGTCTCTGTTCCGGGTCCAGCCCGCCGCAGCTCCGCTGAAATAATTCCTCAACCGCCTGCTGCGTCTCTGCTGACACGTTGACCCCTCTCCTTGCTGTCCCTGTGTGTGTTCGTCTTGGTTATCCCTCGATCGCGCAGGCCCCCGTGTTCCTTCTCTGGGTCCTGCTGTGGAGCATGATGGTCCGGTTTCCCAGCTGGAGGGACGGCCCGGCGGTGTCGATCTTGGCGTTCCAGGCTGTGAGCAGGTCTAGTCCAATAATACAGGGGTCTTGGATGTCAGCCAGCCAGAACGGGTGTTTTATGTTCTGACCGGCCACCCCCACCACCAGAACTTTCCGCCCCCTCAATCTGGCGCGCTCACCGGTAGCCGTGGTGACGCAGCGCTTGGTGGGTTCCCACCCCCATGGGGCCGTCTTGTTCGTGCCCAGCAGCACACCAGGTCGAACCAAGGAGATTGTAGAGCTGGTGTCAATCAGGGCCCGGAACGACGTCTTCCCCAAGCTGCACTGTAGATACATCCCTGGAGAGTGTCCAATCCGACCCATGCGTGGCGCCGGCTCCTCGGGGGAAACATCTGTGGGAGGCGGCCTGTCCCTGTCCACGCCACCTCGCTCTAGTTTAACGCCGGCGAGGGGCCACTTTGTCGTGGGGTAGGTGCAGGGCAGGTACCGTGCGATGTGTCCGGGCTCTCCGCAGCGAAAGCACCCTTCCTCGCGCCGCCGCGGCCATCTTCTCCGTGGACGAGCCGCCGTGGTCTGTCGTAATTCCTCCTCTTCTTCCTCGCTCTCCACCGTGGCCTGGAAGGTTCTTTGACTGTGTGTTGGCGCTTCAATTGTGCGATTCATCAGCGGCTCCACCCGCTCTGCTTCTGCCACTGCAGTCTCCCAGTCGCTCGCTGCGTGGATCCGTACGTGGCCCTGGAGCTGGACCGGGTGGAGACCTTGGATGAAGTTCCGGAGGGCGAGCTTCTCTACCACCTCCGGTGCGAAATCTGGGTAGCTACGCTGGGTTAGCAGCCGTATGTCTCCAGCATAGGCTCCTAGGCTTTCCTGGTTGCTGCGACGGCGGCGGGTCAGCTGTTCCTGGGCGTGCTCAGCGTCCGCCGTTCACCCAAATCGTCTCTGGAGCGCCCTTTGTAGCGCTGGCCAGCTGTAGCACTCCTCAGGCCGGAGATCAGAGAGCGTGCAGAGAGCTCTCCCCTCCAAGGCCAGTGCGACCTGCAACGGCGGTTTCCTCTGGTGACCAGCTGTTCAGCGCAGCGGCCAGCTCGACTTGGGTCAGGTAGTCATCCAACGTGGTCTCGCCGTTGAAGCAGGGGATCTTGGCCCGCTGCCGGACGGATGGGACGGTCGCTTCCTGATCGATCGCCACTCCTGATCGCCGTGGGATCGCCAGCCCGTCCTGTCCTGAAAAGGGCGGGATGCGGGGCTGGTTTGCTCTGCTCTGCCTGCTCTGCCTTGAAAAAGGCAGGAGGCGGGGTGCGCTGGCCCCGTCAGGTCCTCTGCTTCGTTCGTCCCTGCTCCCGGCTCCCGGGGGGGTGGTGTCTCGGTCCCATCGTCCGTCGTCAGCTGAGCAATGAGTTGCTCTAGCTGCTGGACCTCCATTCTGATCCTGGCTTCCATCTTCTCAATCCCACTCCTGACACCAGTGTGACGTAGGCAAGGTTCACACAAAGAAGAGGAGCAGATAGTTGTGACGAACAGGCTTTATTGACACACACTAACTCCAGAACAACTACAACTGAACACCGACAGGCGGGAAAACAAGTCCTTCTCCCCCCAAAGCATGCTGGGAAATTCCCGCCCCCCTAGACATGGCCCCGACGTTACAGTATATTATTTATTAGCACCACTGTTATACTGCCCATCTTCTATATCATAGCATGTCGATATAGTGTTTTTATATGCAATTTACAGCATACTGCATTGCTTTCAGCTGCCGTTGCTAGCAGTGGCTAATGGCCAACTGGTTAGAGCCAGCCAATTCTTCCACTTTGTGCAATGAAACAAAAGAAAACGAAGTGCAAATATCATTTTACAGTCAGAAAAATGTGTTAAATGATCTTGGCTGTCTGGGCTGGTTTTATGGCATGCAATCAACTAGGATGTGACGTCATGTTGACCTCAGACAGAAAAGATACACGGCATAACCCTATGCAAGCACAGAGATAACATCCCAACCTTGGGATTTAAATGGGAAACGTATTTGTGAGGTGACACCGCTAACCGCTGTTACTTTCTGCTGCCACAATTCCTATGTATTTTTCAATGACCCACTTGAGTTGTGAAGGTACAGTATGGATATAGTGCTGAAATACATATTCATACGGAGCCAATCATTCCTGCAGAAAATGCAACAATTCCTAATAGTCAGCAATTCTCTGTTTCTGCTGACTAACATCACATTGACCTTTCACTCTCATAATGCGGGCTGTTCCATCACTGCCCCAATATTACCCTAAGAAAACACGAACTCTGCATTTCAATGGCCTGTTTGCCCATTCTCCAACCTCACATTAGCATTCAGAGAGTCACCCCCCATCCTGGGTTAGCTGTTGCTCTCTCTGCAGCGAGAGTTTTGCTCATCTACTTATAATCAGCCTCTCTTTTACATCTTAAAAGCTGCCATCCACATCAGGACAGAAAAGCACAGCTGGATAATAATGGTGTTTTTATCTAGCACTGCTGAGCAGAGGGTGCATGGGTATGAAAAGTTACTGCAGCGAATGGGGACACCAACATTTTGAAGTTGCGTTTGCTATGACAGGCGTGTTATCTGTGGACCTGTGAGTGACTGGCCTTGTTTGGAAAGCGGACATGGTTTAATAGTGAAGATGAAACACAGAGGTTCATTAAGCCTAATGAACCTTATTTCTTTACTGAGGATGTGGATAAGTGTTTGTTACCTGGTTAACATGAATCCATGGGGGGAGGAAGTTGTTGGGTTCAATGTGGAGACACCCCACAGAGAGAGGGGCAGAGTTGTTACACCCAGAGTGGCTCACAGTCTGCTCAGAGAGAGAAATACGGATCCAAAGAGAGACACATGATTCACATACTGCTTTGAGGATGCACAGAACGTCGAGTGCAGTCCAGGGACACATAAATTATGTGATTCATGGAGGGCTTTGAAGTGCTGCATCAGACTTTGAAAAACATAAAATAACATAGAATACTATACTTGCAACACCCGTGTCTTATTTGTAATCTCAGCAGTGTGCCAACCATTTTATCTTTTTTTTTTATTTGCAGTCAAAAGACAATTCCACTCTGAATAACTAAGTCTGTGTCATTCAAAGTGTTTCAGAAGTTACCTTGTCATCTGTCATTTTAGACTGTTGGTTTACTCTCTTTTCCACCAATATTTAATTCAATATTTACTAGGTTAACAATTTAATTTCCTTTCATATTGTAACGTCGGGGGCCATTTTAAGGGAGCCAGGGATTTCCCAGCATGCTTTGCCAGTTTGAAACGTTACTGTGTGTGTTAAATGTGTTACTTCTGAGTTATACTGCTGTGTCATTATAACTGCATTATAATAACCCAGCAGTGTTTAGCAGGATTAGGGCAAGATGTATCATGTGTGTGTAACCATGATGTAAACAGAGGTCTGTGAGAATGACCTCCGCTCCTGTCTGTGCTGAGAAGCAGGTGGGGGTCGGGGTGTGTGTAAAATAAATCTGGTTGATCACAGCCATCTGCTCCATTGTCTTTTTGTGTGAACCCCTGCAAACGTCACATTGGTGTCAGAAGTGGGATCTCCTGTCCAAAGCAGTAATGGGGCGCTGACATCGGGACGATGTCGAGAACCAGAGGGGAGTAGTGTAGCGAACTCAATATGAGCACCCTACTTGGCTTGCCAAGTGGGTTGACCCTATTGGCGAGACAGGTAGGGTGCAGGACTCCGGAGCGGGAGGCGTGAGTTCAAATCTCCCGGTGGGACGTCGCCATGTCGAGCAGCACGTTACAATATTTTAATATAAACAATCTCAAAATCCTAACTAAACTGAAACCTTATTTGACTTTACTTCTGCATGCAAACACAAAAATGGATCAAATCTTACCTGCGCGGTCGACAGCAGTGTGTGCAGGTGATCTATGCCTTATCCCTATTTAAAGTATGCACACTGGGAGTACCACAAGGGTCAATTTTAGGTCCGCTGCTCTTCAGTTTACACATTAATGACCTTCCATCTGGGTGTAATGATGTAGGTTTAATAATGTATGCTGAAGACACTATAATATACGGTGGTGTGAAAAAGTGTTTGCCCCCTTCCTGATTTCTCATTTTTTTTGTATGTTTGTCAAACTTAAATATTTCAGATCATCAAACAAATTTCAATATTAGACAAAGATAACACAAGTAAACACAAAATGCAGTTTTTTAAATTAAGGTGTTTATTATGGGCAGCACAGTGGAACAGTGGTTAGCACTGCAGCAGCACAGCAACTCACCCTTGGCCATGGGATTCCTGGTTCGATCCCAGCCCCTGACCAACAGTGATCTGCGTGGAGTTTGCATGTTCTACTCGTGTCTGCGTGGGTTTACTCTGGGAGTTCTCCGGTTTCCTCCCACAAGCCAAAAACATGCAGATTTGGTTAATTGGAGACTCTAGGTGTGAATGTGTGTGTGAATGGTAAAGGGATAGCGCCGTACCGTGGCTGCTTCATCCATTCAGGTGGATGCCCTCAATTTCCCCTCTGGGGGTCAATAAAGCATACAAAAACCCCCAAAAACATTAAGGGTAAAAAAAAAAAATCCAAACCTACATGGCCCTGTGTGAAAAAGTGATTGCCCCCCATTAAAACATAAATTAACTGTGGTTTATCAAATCTTTGGAAAGCTGAGTTCTCTAACCACACCCAGGCCTGATTACTGCCACACCTGTTCTCAACCAAGAAATCACTTAAATAGGACCTGCCTGACAAAGTGAAGTAGACCAAAAGCTCCTCAAAAGTTGGACATCATGCTGTGATCCAAAGAAATTCAGGAACAAATGCGAAACAAAGTAATTGAGCTCTCTCAGTCTGGAAAAGGTTATAAAACCATTTCTAAAGCTTTGGAATTCCAGCAAATCACAGTGAGACCTATTATCCACAAATGGGAAAAACATGGAACAGTGGTGAACCTTCCCAGGAGTGGCCGGCCGACCAAAATTACCCCAAGAGCGCAGCTACGACTCATCCAAGATGTCACAAAAGACCCCACAATAACATCCAAAGAACTGCAGGCCTCACTTGCCTCAGTTAAGATCAGTGTTTGACTCCACCATAAGAAAGAGACTGGGCAAAAATGGCCTGCAAAAAGAACATAAAGGCTCGTCTCAGTTTTGCCAGAAAACATCTTGATGATCCTCAAGACTTTTGGGAAAATACTCTGTGGACTGTCGAGACAAAAGTTGAACTTTTTGGAAGGTTTGTGTCCCATTACATCCGGCGTAAAAGTAACACAGCATTTCAGAAAAGGAACATCATACCAACAGTAAAATGTGGTGGTGGTAGTGTGATGGTCTGGGGCTGTTTTGCTGCTTCAAGACCTGGAAGACTTGCAGTGGTAAATGGAAGTCTGCTGTCTACCAAAAAATTCTGAAGGAGAATGTCCGGCCATCTGTTTGTGACCTCAAGCTGAAGCGCACTTGGGTTCTACAGCAGGACAATGATCCAAAACACACCAGCAAGTTCACCTCTGAATGGCTTAAGGAAAACAAAATGAAGACTTTGGAGTGGCCTAGTCAAAGTCCTGACCTGAATCCAGTTGAGATGCTGTGGCATGACCTTAAAAAGGTGGTTCTTGCTCGAAAACCCTCCGATATAGCTGAATTACAACAATTCTGCAAAGATGAGTGGGCCAAAATTCCTCCACAGCGCTGTAAAAGAGTCATTGCCAGTTATCACAAACGCTTGATTGCAGTTGTTGCTGCTAAGGGTGGCCCAACCAGTTATTAGGTTTAGGGGACAATCACTTTTTCACAAAGGGCCATATAGGTTTGGATTTTTTTCCCTTAATAATAAACACCTTGAATTAAAAACTGCATTTTGTGTTTATTGTGTTATCTTTGTCTAATATTTAAATTTGTTTGATGATCTG
Organism: Pholidichthys leucotaenia; assembly: GCA_020510985.1. NCBI lineage: Eukaryota > Metazoa > Chordata > Actinopteri > Cichliformes > Pholidichthyidae > Pholidichthys > Pholidichthys leucotaenia. The sequence goes on along the minus strand of CM035840.1, from coordinate 19,953,635 downwards.
AAACATTTAAGTGTGACGAACATACAACAAAAAAAAAAGAGAAATCAGGAAGGGGGCAAACACTTTTTCACACCACTGCATTTTCCAGAGTTGCCCAATATTAATCATAAAAGCAGCAAATGGAAATCTATTTTGTGCATCGGAATCATTTTGGCCTTAGAGGTGGCTGCGGTAAAGAAGGTAGTTCACTAAAATTGGAAGGCTGGTGGTTTGAGTTCTCTGCCCCTCAAAGTGCCTACTGGAGTGCCCTTAGGCAAGATACTGAACCCCACATGATTTCTGATTTATGCAGTGTTGTACAATGTGTCAATAACAGGTGTCTGCAAGCTGCAACTCTGAAACCACAAGAGGCTCTTTTTCCTATAACCAGTGAAGACAAGTTGCAAAAAGAAAAATAATTTAAAAGACAAATGTAAGATGAAAAATAATGACAATGTTGTAAATGTACTAAATTTGTATGATGGGATATGTTACAAATATGACAATCAATCACTTAGATTTGTGGGATATTTTGAATGGACTACATAGAAATGTTTTTAAAATCATTCCTACATTGATGTCAGCAACACCTGACTACAAAATAATTATAAAAACTACAGGATGCAGAAAATAAAAAAAGGGGGAGGGGTAAAGTAGTCATAGCATAGGAATAAACGTGCTCTTTTAGTAACAGAAGGTTTTTTGTTGTCATCTAAAACTTCCAGCTTTTTTCCTGATACATTTTCAAATATGTATTTTACTACTTTTCTTGAGAATTTGTTTTTTCTTTTTAAATTTCAGCTTTTTGGTGAATGTGTTGCCTTTTTTTATTATGAATTCTGACATGATTTACGACCCAAGAGACAGACGCTGACACGAGTGATAACAGACAATTATCTTTTATTAATTAAGTGTGAGTGTAGTGTGTGAGTGGATGTATGGGTGCTCGTCTGGTCACTGGAGCTGAGCGCGTCTTGTGGCGACCTGGCAACCCTGGAACACACAAGCACAATGGTTACTGCTGCTCAGTAAAGATAGCGGCGTCAATGCTGCAGGTGCTTACTTGCAGGTCCCACTGTGTAAGTCTTGCTGGCTCCTGGTGTCTGTGAGATGTTGTGCTCGAGGTGCCCGGCAGCGGGGGTGAGGAGGAACTCCGAGGAGGGGAGGTTTTGCCTCGTCAGCTGAGGAGGATTGTCTGCCACCAGGGAGGTCCACCTGTGCACAGGGGAGAGAACTAGGAGATGATGAGTGCAGGGTTTGCTTACGTGGCCTGGCTTGGCTTGGCGTGCACTTCTTGACTTGTGGTCGAGATCTCGGCGCATTGCTTGGCAAGGAAGACAGACGACTCCGTGCTGAGGAGTCTGCGGGTCGGGCTTTTGAAGCCCGCTGATTGCCACCTGCTGAAGTGAGCGCAGCTGATGATGATGATGACGGCCTAGCGGCCGTCATGACAGTACTCCCCCCTCTAGAGGTGCCTCCAGGCACCTGCCCAATCCTACCTGGATGCGCCCGATGGAAATCGCGGATCAACTGTTTATCGAGGATCAACACAGGGCGAATCCAGGAGCGATGCTCAGGACCAAACCCTTCCCAGTCCACCAAATACTGAAGGCCCCGACCCCTCCTGCGGACATCCAGGATTGCTGTCACTCCCCAGGCTGGATGGCCATCGATCATCCTCGGGGGGACAGGAGCCGCGGGGGGCGGGCACAGCGGGTCGGCGATGTAGGGCTTGACATGGGAGACGTGGAAAGTGGGGCAGATGCGCATGTGAGGGGGGAGAACAAGACGCACAGACACAGGGTTGGCAATGCGGGCAATGACAAAAGGACCGATGAAGCGCTTGGTCAGCTTACGCTTCTCAGCTGGCACACTGATGTTTTTCGTGGACAACCATACCTTCTGACCCACCTAGTAATCTGGGGCGGGCCTCCTGTGATGGTTGGCCACTTCGATGTTACGCTCCGTGGTTCTCAGGAGGGCTTTGCGGGTGATGGACCAAATCCGCCGACAACGCCTGGCGTGAGCCTGTACTGACGGAACCGCTACCTCTCTCTCCTCCTCAGGGAACACAGGAGGATCGAACCCCAATGATGCCTTAAAAGGGGACATCCCCGTGGCCGAGGAAACCGTGGTGTTGTGAGCGTACTCGATCCACGGGAGATACGTGCTCCAAGAAGAGGAGCAGGAGGAGATGACGCAGCGCAGCGCAGTCTCCAACTCCTGATTGGCCCGCTCGCACTGGCTGTTGCTCTGCGGGTGGTACCCAGAGGAAAGCCTGGCCGTGGCCCCCAGTACCGTGCAGAACGCCTTCCAGACTTGAGACACGAACTGTGGTCCTCGATCCGAAACGATGTCAGTGGGGATCCCGTGAGGACGAACCACATGAAGGACGAGAAAGTCCGCCGTCTCCCGCGCCGATGGCAACCCCCGGAGAGGCACAAAGTGGGCAGCTTTAGAAAAGCGGTCCACTATTGTCAAAACAGTCGTGAAATGGCCGGAGGGGGGCAAACTGGTCACGAAGTCCATGGCCACATGGGACCAGGGGCGGGAAGGGACGGGCAGAGGGTGCAGAAGGCCCGCCGGGGCCGATGATGACGTCTTCCCAGTAGCACACTGAGCGCAGGCCCGGACATAGTTGTTAACGTCCTTCCGTAGCCCTGGCCAGCAAAAGGTCCTCTGGAGGAGGTCAATGGTTCGACCCACACCCGGATGGCACGCCAGTTTAGATGCGTGCCCCCACTCTATTACCTGGCCTCTGACAGAGCGGGGAACGAATAGGCGACCCGGGGGCCCCCCACCCGGATCGGGCTCCACCTCCTGAGCTCTTCTGACCTTTTCGCAGATCCCCCAGGACAACGCACCCACCACACAGGCGGACGGCAGAATAGTCTCCTCCTGCTCATCAGAGGATGGCACGTCAAACTGCCTGGAGAGGGCATCAGGTTTTCCATTCTTGCTTCCCCGGCCGGTAGGTGATGGTGAAATTAAAACGACCGAAGAAGAGGGACCAGCGGGCCTGACGTGAGTTCAACCGCTTGGCCGTCCTGAGATACTCAAGGTTGCGATGGTCAGTCCAAACGACAAACAGCTGGGCAGCCCCCTCCAGCCAGTGCCTCCATTTCTCCAGAGCGAGTTTGACGGCCAGCAGCTCCCTGTCACCAATGCTGTAGTTCCTCTCAGCGGGTATCAGGCAATGGGAGAAATATGCGCAGGGTCGGATCTTTCCATCCGCCAGGGAGCGCTGAGAGAGAACGGCCCCAATTCCCGAATCCGAGGCATCCACCTCCACCAGACACTGTAGTTCCGGGTCCACCTGGGTCAACACACGAGCCGAGGCGAACTCCCCCTTCAGTCTCTCGAATGCCGCAGCAGCCTCCTCACTCCAGCGAAAGGGAACCTTCAGGGACGTGAGCGCAGTCAGGGGTCGGGCGATGTTCCCAAAGTTAGGCACAAATCGCCAGTAAAAATTGGCGAAACCCAAAAACCCCTGCAGCTGCTTCCTAGACGTAGGTGTGGGCCAGTCCACCACCGCCTTGGCCTTGGCCGGATCAGGGAGCACCTGGTTTCGGGCGATAATAAACCCCAGGAAGGAGGTGCTATCCGTGTGAAATTCGCATTTCTCCGCCTTGACGAACAACTGATTCTCCAGGAGGCGCTGCAGAACCCGCCGCACATGCACCTTGTGCTCCTCCAGTGTGCGCGAGAAGATGAGGATATCATCGAGGTACACGAAGATGAAGGAGTTGAGAAAGTCCCGGAGGACGTCGTTGATTAGGCGCTGGAACACCGCCGGAGCGTTGGTTAACCCAAACGGCATCACTAGATATTTGAAATGGCCGCTTGGGGTCCGGAAAGCAGTCTTCCATTCATCGCCCTCTCGAATACGCACCAGGTGATAGGCGTTCCGCAGATCTAATTTGGTGAACCATGACGCCCCCTGGAGGGAGTCGAAGGCAGTGTTCATCAAGGGGAGTGTGTATTTGTCCTTGATCGTGATTTCATTGAGGCCCCGGAAGTCGATGCAGGGGCACAGCGAGCCGTCCTTCTTCCCCACGAAGAAGAACCCTGCACCTACGGCCAAGGATGAAGGACGGATGATTCCGGAAGCCAGAGACTCCTTGATATACGTATCCATGGCCTCGCGCTCTAGGGCTAACAGGCTGTAAAGGTGGCTCGCCGGGAGAGGGGCCCCTGCCTTGAGGTTGATTGCGCAGTCGTAGGGACGATGGGGAGGAAGGGACAGCGCCCGTGACTTGCTAAACACTGGACCCAGGTCATGGTAGACGTCAGGTACTTTGGACAGGTCCGGGGGAGGCGTCGAGGGAGGAAGCATCGGGACCGAGGGGGCACACACCGCTGACTGGAGACAGGCACTCAGGCAAAACGAGCTCCACGCCGTGATACTCCCAACTTGCCAGTCGAAAGTGGGCTGTGTAGCCGAAGCCAGGGGTACCCCAGGATGACGGGTGAAGAGGAGATGGGCAGAATCAGGAACCGTATTTCCTCTCGGTGATTCCCAGAGACTATTATGGACACAGGGGCCATCTGGTGGGAAACTGATGTCAATGACGCCTTGGACAGGGTGACAAGATGGACAGGGGGGGCGTAAGGGCTGACAGCTGAGGCCCATCAGGGTTGCCAGGTCTCTGGAGATGAAATTCTGCTCAGCTCCAGAGTCAACTAAGGCGTGTGTGGTGTGTTCCTTGTGTTTGTGGAGGAGTCTAATGGGGATGTGGCAACTAGTGAGGGGTTTTTCCTGATCTTTGTCCGCGAATCCCCCTACTGTGATCCGTGGACCTCCCCTTTTAACTGGTTCGGGCAGTCCGCCACCCCATGTGACCCATTACCACAGTAGAAACACAACCCTTGCTCCCTGTGGCGCTGTCTTTCAGCCGCTGAAATAACCGATTGCCCCACAGTCATATCCTCCTGCTCCAGAAGCTTCTCAGATGAGGGTAGAGCGAGGAGGGAGGACCTAACGGAGCGAGGGTGAGATTTACTCGAACGGGAAGCTGTTCGCCATTCGGCCACTCGCTCCCTTAGCCTGCTATCTAAGCTGATGGTGAGGGAGATTAACTCCCCTAACCTGTCTGGTTTATCCCGTGCTGCTAGCTCATCCTTCAACTCAGGGCTAAGACTGCGGAGGAAGATTCCACAGAGCGCTGGCTCCCCCCACCCAACCTCAGCAGCTAATACCCGGAAATCAACAGAGTAATCGGCGGCAGACCTACTGCCCTGCCGAAGACCTAGCAGCCGTTCGGTTAACACCGCGCCCCCGGTCAACATGATCAAATACCTCCATGAACTCTGCCACGAACTGTTGATAAGTCAAAAATGGATAGCTTGGTTTGGCCATGATGGTATAAGCCCAGTCTAAGGCTCTGCCTCCCAGCAAGTTGATAATATATCCAATTTTGTTTAAATCTGTGGCAAAGTCCCCCGGGACGCGGAGAAACACAGACTCGCACTGCAACAAAAACCCTCGTGCCTCCCCGAGTTTACCATTAAAACGAGCAGGGGTTGGCACGGGAGTGAGGCGATGTGCAGATGGTGGGTTAGTTTGGCTAGTAGCGGCGGCTGCGGGAACTGAAGACGCCCCGCTGGCCGGGGGAAACGCCTGATGTCCCTCCAGGTGGTCCAGCCGGCTGTTAATTTGTGTTAATTGATTTAAGATTACCGTCTGTTGATGGGAAATCATGTCAACTTGTGCGCTGAGAGTGTTTAAGCGGCGCGACAGCGCGTTGTCTGCTGGGTCATCTTGACGGAGTCGTACTAACTAACTAACTAACTAACCTGCACTTATATAGCGCTTTTCTAGTCACAAAGACCACTCAAAGCGCTTTCATTAATACTAACCCTCTATTCTAAGGGCCTATAGGAAACAGATATCTAGGGACAATTTAGAACAGCCAATTAACCTAACATGCATGTTTTTGGCATGTGGGAGGAAACCGGAGAAATCCCGGAGTAAACCCACGCAACACGGGGAGAACATGCAAACTCCACACAGATCACTGTTGGTCGGGGGCTGGGATCGAACCCACGATCCCACGACCCCCACAATCCCCCGGCCAAGGGTAAACTGTGCTGCCGCAGTGCTAACCACTGCGCCACCGTGCAGCCCAATCATGTACTGACATGATTTACGACCCAAGAGACAGATGCTGACACGAGTGATAACAGACAATTATCTTTTATTAATTAAGTGTGAGTGTAGTGTGTGAGTGGATGTATGGGTGCTCGTCAGGTCAATGGAGCTGAGCGTGTCTTGTGGCGACCTGACAACCCTGGAACACACAAGCACAATGGTTACTGCTGCTCAGTAAAGATAGCGTAGTCAATGCTGCAGGTGCTTACTTGCAGGTCCCACTGTGTAAGTCTTGCTGGCTCCTGGTGTCCATGAGATGTTGTGCTCGAGGTGCCCGGCGTAGTGGGGGTGAGGAGGAACTCCGAGGAGGGGGAGGTTTTGTCTCGTCAGCTGAGGAGGATTGTCCGCCGCCAGGGAGGTCCACCTGTGCACAGGGGAGAGAACTAGGAGATGATGAGTGCAGGGTTTGCTTACGTGGCTTGGCTTGGATTGGCGTCCGCTTCTTGACTTGTGGTCGAGATCTCGGCGCATTGCTTGGCAAGGAAGACAGACGACTCCGTGCTGAGGAGTCTGCGGGTCGGGCTTTTGAAGCCCGCTGATTGCCACCTGCTGAAGTGAGCGCAGCTGCTGCTGCTGCTGATGATGACGGCCTAGCGGCCATCATGACAAATTCACTACTTTTTTCTTGGAAATGTGTACCTTTTTCCTCCAAAATCTGTATCTTCTTTCTTGTAATTTTTCTACTTTTTCTTTATCATGTTTTTTTTCCACAATATCTTTATTGAACCTTTTTTTTTTTTAACAAACATGATACAAACAATCAAACACTAACACTAAAGTACTACAAAAAAAAAAAAAAAAGCACTAAAAACACCAACAACCACCAACAAAATCAAGTCTTCAACAATGCTCCTCTGTTTAGTCTAGACAATCCAATACATAAGTATACATATTATGTTCACCAGTTTGGAATTTACAAGGTCCACACACATCATTCACCTTCTTCTTCAAGAGTTATGTTTAAATTTTTTACATAATCAATAAAAGGTCTCCATATATTCTCAAACACAATTTCCTTTGATTTTAGTATATATGTTATTCTTTCTAATGGAAGGTTTGTTAACATCTGTCTTAACCACTGAGTCACATCTGGTCTATGAGTCTTTTTCCATAATAGTGCAATACATTTTTTGGCATTAAGCAAACTGAGGTCTATGAATGTTCTTTCACTTTTATTAAAATTATGCTTTTCTGGGTACAGACCCAACAAAAACAGTTTAGGATTCAATATGATTTGTTTTGAGATTATTTTTTCAATTGTTACCCCACCTCTTCCCAAAACATTCTTATTAATCTACATTCCCATAAACAATGAAATAGGGTTCCTTTACTTTCCATGCATTTTGTGCATGTATCTGGTATATTTTTGTTATATCTATTTAACTCCTCCGGTGTAACATACATCCGCATTAACCATTTGAAATGTATCAATTTAAGGCGTGCATTTATTGATTTGGTTTGAGCTTCTGTACAAGCCAATTCCCATTGTTCCTCTGAAATTTCAATTTGCAGATCTTCTTTCCAGTAGTTTAATCTTTTCAGTGAATTTTCACTTGAAGATAGTGTCAATGAGTTATAAAACTCTGAAATAATACCCTTTCTTTTACTATCTTTCATCATCATTTTTTCCAAGGATGAATAAATAGGTCGAGTGAGAGCTTTATTTTGATTTGATCGAATAAAGTTTCTAAGTTGAAGATATTTAAAAAAATGTGTTCTATTGAGATTAAATTTGATCCTCAGCTCTTCAAAAGACATTATGTTGTCTGCACCTGGCAAATATAAATCCTGAATCTTTTGTATCCCTTTTAAATTCCATACTTTAAATACAGCGTCCGCTCTCCCTGGTTTAAAATATTGATTACCCCATATTGGACTAAATTGTGACAATGACTGTGGTTCTTTTAAATAGTTTTTAGCTTCACACCATATTTTGATCATATGCTTTACAAATGGATTTTTAACTTGTTTTTGTAATTTTTTTGCCGAATCTGAGTATATGAATATGGGAAGAGGTAAAGGTAAATTGTATGATTCCATTTCAGTCCAGTGAGGGAGATCATTTGATGAAAAATAATATGTCATAGACCTCAGTTGTGCCGACCAATAATACAACATAAAATTTGGACATTTCAGACCTCCACGATCAAATGGTAAATATAATAAAGACAAACGTAATCTAGCCCTCCTGTTGTTCCATATAAATTCCACTAACTTTTTTTTTATTCTTGAGAATAGATCTAAAGGTGGTGATAAGGGAATGTATTGAAATAAATAAAGTATTTTAGGTAAAATATTACTTTTAAGTATATTGATTCTCCCGATCATCGACATTGGTAGTGACATCCATCTCTGAGTTAACTCACTGATATCTGACATTAAGGCTTCATAGTTGACACTGGCGACTGATTCTAGCTTAGGCATAATTTGGATTCCTAAATATTTAAACTGATTTACAACATTGAATTGATTTACCTCAGGGGCTGGGTAATTTCTCTGGGTCTCATTTAGCATTAATATTGAAGATTTAGTTTTATTTATTTTATATCCTGATATTTCCCCAAAATTCTTTATTAAATTCAACAAGGTTGGAATTGATTTTTTTAGATTCGACATAAACAAAATTATATCATCGGCGTACAGGGAGATTTTATGTTCTGTTGGTCCAACTTTAATTCCATATATTTGTGAATGTAAACGTATCGCTATCGCTAAAGGTTCAATTGCCATAGTAAACAGTAAAGGTGAAAGTGGACAGCCTTGTCGACATCCTCTATTGATTTTTATTGGTTTTGAAATATTGTTATTTGTTAGGATTTCTGCTGTAGCATTATTGTATATTATTTGAACCCATTTTATGAAATTATTTCCAAGTCCAAACCTTTGTAGGACTTCAAAAAGAAAGGGCCATTCAACTCTATCAAAGGCCTTTTCGGCGTCCAATGATAGGAGAGCTGTATCCGGTGCTTCTTTATTAAAATAAATAATATTAAATAGTCTTCTTACATTATGGAAGCCTTGTCTACCCTTTATAAAGCCATTCTGATCTCGATTAATAATATTTGGTAAAATTTCTTGTATTCGTCTTGCTAAAATTTTACAGATTATCTTAAGGTCGGCGTTTAATAGGCTTATTGGTCTCATATTTTCACATTTATTAGAGGGCTTACCTGGTTTTGGCAGCAGTATAATTAAGGCATTATTTATGTATGATGGTAAATTATTATTTTGAAATGCTTCTAAAACCATTTCCAAAAAAGGTTTTATTAATTTATTCTTAAATTTTTTATAAAGGTCAACTGGAAGACCATCTGGTCCTGCACTTTTTCCTGATTTCATATTATCAATGGCTAGCCCAACTTCTTCTTGACTAATTTTAGACTCCAATATCTCCCTGTTTTCATTTGGAATACACGGTATAGATAGTTCGTTCAAAAACCCATTTAGTTTTGTTAAATCAGGTTCATTTTTGGTATCATATAATTTTTCATAGTAATCTCTAAAGGCTCTATTAATTTCTAAAGGATCTATAACTACCTGTCCATTACTTATAATACTGGTAATTGGTGTTTTAATTTCCAATTGTTTAATCTGCCATGCTAATAATTTTCCTGATTTTTCACCTTGTTCATAAAAAGATTGTTTCAATCTTAGAAGACTCGAGGCAGCTCTATTCGCTGATTTTTTGTCGTATTCAGCTCTCAAAATCAGTAATTCATTCTCCAACCTTGGGTCACTTCCTGCATACACTTTTTCCTGAAGATTTTTTATTTTATGTTCCAATTTAGCTCTCTCCTCTCGAGTCTTCTTAGATTTTGATCCTGTATAACTAATAATATGTCCCCTAATAAAAGCTTTGAAAGCCTCCCACTTTACACATGCTGATGTTTGTGTAGTATTGATGTCAAAGAACTCGTCTATCTGTTTTTCTATATACTTGACAAATTCCTCATCCTGAAGCCATTTATGCTGAAATTGCCATCTACCTGATTCCTTTGTCAATTTTTTATCTACATATATTAGACAACAGGGTGCATGATCAGAGATCACGATGTTATCATAAAAGCAGTTTTGAATCTTGGACCTTAATTCTGTGGAAATCAAAAAATAATCAATACGTGAGAATGTCTTGTAGGTACTGGAATAACAAGAATAGGCTTTAACTTGTGGTTTCATTTCTCTCCATATATCTAACAATCTCAATTCTTTCATAAAATGATTAATAGTCATCCTACATCCAATGTGCGTACAATCCAGTCCTGTTGATCTATCCACACCTGGATTCAATGTACAATTAAAATCCCCTGCTATTATATGTTGCCCTGTAAGTGATGATAAGATGAGAAATAAATTAGCAAAGAACTTCTGATCATCTATATTGGGACCATATAAGTTCACAAGATTTATATTTTCTAATAGCAAAGAACCTTGAATGATTACATATCTTCCAAATTTGTCTCCAATTACATTTTTCACTTGAAAAGGAACTGATTTATGTATGAGAGTCATAACTCCCCTGGCTCGGGATGAAAATGAAGAGGTGAATACACTTCCCTGCCATCTACTCCTAATTCTTTTAACATCCTCCTCTATCAGATGAGTTTCTTGTAAAAACACAATTCTTGAACCCATGTCCTTTATTTTATTCATAACTTGTTTAAGTTTTTTTAAATTTTGTAGACCTCTGCAATTCCATGAAGTTAAATTAAGATTAACACTTTGGTCCATGATCAATAGAGAGTTTAGGATTACCTTGCAGTGTAAACATGCTCATACAGAGAAGCAAAAACATGAGTGGTTGAACATTCATCCTACAAACTACACACAAACAAATTTCCCCTTCCCACACTTGTGGCAAACCCCCCAAAATCAAAAGAAAAATTCTGTCTCCCGATATAGCCATCGACCGTTCCACACCCACGGGGAACAGCCTAAGCCACTCCTTCTTCATCCTCCCAATCACCCTAACTCTACTACTTTTAATGACGTAACATTAACTCTCCTCTGTAGTTTTCCAACTTAACTCCAAGATTTTTAACAACTTTGTACATCATAGTTTTTTTTTTTTTGTTTGTTTTGTTTTTTTTTTTTTTTTTTAATATATAATACAATCTATATTTTGTAAACTTACTATTTACTTCAAGTCAGTCAGATGCCTGTGCAAATGCTTAATTATTCTACCTTATATTTTGTTCATGCTTAGCTCCCACCAGTCTCTTCTTCTTCTTTGATCTTCTTGATGAACTCCTGCGCCTCCTCTGGGGTCTTGAAGATGTGGGTTCTGCCCTCATACGTGGTCAGCAGTCTCGCAGGATAGATTACACCATGACGAATCCCAAGGTTGCGCAGCTCCTTACGTACGGGATCAAACTGCTTCCTCAATTGTTGGATTCCTGTGGCCAAATCTGGGTAGAACCGCACCTGCTGGTCCTGGTGTTTAATCTCTCCTTTAGCACGTGCAGCGTTGAAGATCTTCATCCTGTCTCTGTTGCTAAGAAACTTCATAATTAAGGTCCTCGGCGGTCCCTTGTCTCTCCGTGGGCCAATACGATGTGCTTTTTCCAGAACCACTGCTGATTGCAACTCCTCGCTGCCCAGCACCTCCGGAATCCACTTTTCCAGAAAGGAACATACGTCCCGACCTTCTGATTCCTCTGGAAGACCCACCAGCCTCAAATTATTCTGTCTCGACCGAGATTCCAAATCCAAAATATTATCTTCCAGAGATTTATTTTTTTTTTCCAAAGTGCGCACCTTTAATTGAAGACGGGTGACGTCATCTTCAGCACTAGCGAGACGGACCTCCATCTGCGCCGTTCGTTCTACACAGTCACCCAATTCCTTTCTTATTCCTTCCAACGCTGTCATAATCCCATCAAATCTAGAGGAAAAGTCCGCTCTCATTGAACTCATGGCAGCCATCAGCGCATCTGCGCCATTCCCCGCAGAAATCGCACCGCCGCCCGCCTCCTCCGCCATATATGGAGCCTTGTTTGCTGCGTCACAGACCTGAAAGTCCGTTAATTTGGACTGTTTCGGCGGCTCGCTTTTTCCTTTTCCTGGTTTTCCAGCCTTAGGCTTCGCCGACATATCCTCGCTCAAATGCTGGGATACGTTCTGTCCCAAATGAGAGAGTTATTTGCCGATTTTTTTCTCCAGGAGCAGAGCAGAGCGAGACACGTCCGTCCTACGTGGCAGCCATAACCGGAAGTCTCTTTCTTTATCATGTTGGTATATTTTTAAAGCAGCACTGTAACTGTTAAGACAACAGGGCACTTAGTTGTTGGTGGCTTCAGCTGTGCCCTGTGATTGACTGCTGTAACTGGTTATAGTTGTCATAGTTGTAGTCCTCTGTGTTCCTATCAAGAACAGAGCTGTTGCAGGCAATGTAGCCCATAGACATGCAGTGGGGTAAAAAAGTATTTAGTCAGCCACCAATTGTGCAAGTCCTCCCACTGAAAAGATGAGAGAGGTTGAGGCGGCATGGAAAAATAAGCAGTGATGCTGTGGTTTTAAGCAGATTTTATTAATCATACCGCCGTCACGGGAACTCGGCTCCAGCCATAGTGTGAGCAGGCTGAAGCCGAATTCCTCAGGCTCTCAGTGAAGAGGGGACACAAAATCTGTGTCCTGCAGCAGGGTTGAAGTCAGATTGAGAGAGAGAAGAAGAGAGTGATTGCGTTACAGAGTTGCACCTTAAATACTTGATCATAACAATACATCAAAAAGACATACCCCACAGTCTAGAATGATCAAAGGGACAACAGAACAGGCAGGAGGTATTTGCATTTGTAAGCCATACATCACAATGGGCAGATTAGCTAGACCTCGCTCTAAGTGCAAGACAAAGAGGCTAACAAGCACATCTACATATTGATCTGAGTCTCTAGGTCACAGTAAGGACAGGACGCATGAGTACAAAGGATGAAAGGCATCGATTAACATCACATAGGTGAGACAGAAGAAACTCGTCTACCTGCAGACATTAATACACCAAAGCACATCTAAGATGCTCAGAAAAAGCACAGTAAGGACAAGCCATATGCACACTATACCGAATGGCGCATTACATCACAACACATGCATGTTTGCATCACAAATACATGAATGGCACCTTGCTTCTCAGTAATGCAGCAGAAAAACAGAGAAAAGAGGGCTGAGTGTCCTTAGTCTGTTGTGGGGTTAAAACGAACCGCCACACACGCTCCCCCCCAGAGGACGCGGCAGGGGGTCGCGACCTCGATAATCCATCTGTGTGAGCGAGCTGTGGGAGAAGCTCGCTGCAGGCGGAGGGGGAGGGAGGGGAGGGGTAGTAAGTGCCGGCAGGAGCTGTGAAATCGTCCTGAGCCGTGCAAAAATTGCTTGCTGCTCCGTGACGTCGAGGGTTTGTCCCGTTGCACGTGCGGAGATCACAAGAAGAAAAATTAGTCTCTGACTCCTCTTGTGGCCATGAAGAAAAGCAGGAGCGGCTGTAAGAGAAAAAGTAAACAAAGCAGGGGGACTGTTGGCTTTGGGTGCTGAAGCAACCCCAAAGCTCCCGGGAACAGCTGACGGCTGAAATCCCATTGTGCCGTGGCTAAGACCATTAAAAAATCCAGTGGCGAGCTGCGTGCTTGCTTCAGGTGAACGAGCAACCCTGAAGGTTCTGTGGGCAGCGGCGGAGGACGATGGCGGTCTGTGGCGAGGCTGAGACTGTTAACAAATCCTTCCAGTATGCTGCATGCGTGCCTCAGGTGAGCGAGCAGCCCTGAAAGGCAGCGGCGAAGGAGGAAGGCAGTCTGTGGAGCCATTACTTGTCCCATGCGTGATGCGCCGTCCTTGTAACTCCCCGATGCGTGCGCGGGGGTTCGTGCTTGGGAGGGGCCGCTGGAGTGGCGAGTCAGGGTGCAGAAACTTGGCGGAGATCAGCGCAGACGGCGCCAATAAAATCCAGGTTGAGCTGTTGCTGTAGATTTGGCCATGGTGCGTTGGAGCGTTGAGAGGAAATAGACGATCTTTAGTCCCTCAGGCCCGTGCAGAGGCGTTGGAGCGGCGAGAGGGAATAGACGATCTTTTGTTCCTCAGGCTCATGCAGCTGCGTTGGAGCGGTGTGAGGAAGTAGACGATCTCCGTCCCTCGGGCTCGTGGAGACGCGTTGGTGCGGTGCGAGGCAATAGACGATCTTTGTGCCCCGGGCTCGTGCAGCAGCGTTGGAGCGGTGAGAGGGAGGAGACGATCGTTGTCGCACGTGCGGCCATGGTGCGTTCAGTTCCACGCGCTGCGCTCCCCGTCGGCCCTGGAGGTTGCCGTCGTGGAGAGAGGACGAGGTGCGTGCGCTCTCTGTGAGAGCGGCCGGTCCAGCGTGGTTGTGCAGATCTCAGGCGACGGAGCATTCATGCCCGGGTGTTGCGTTCGCTGGCCGCTCGTTTTTTTCAGCGTCGGTTCGCCAGCGTGGCCATCCAAAACAGAAGGCTGCGTTGCACAAAGCGTGTGCGTCTTCAAGGGGCCACCAACGCAGCTGTGTGGCTGTCCAGCTCGGAAGGTTGCTTTCGCACAAAACGTGTGCGTGTTCGAGGGGTCACCAGTGAGGCGGCATGAAAAAATAAGCAGTGATGCTGTGGTTTTAAGCAGATTTTATTAATCATACCGCCGTCACGGGAACTCGGCTCCAGCCATAGCGTGAGCAGGCTGAAGCCGAATTCCTCAGGCTCTCAGTGAAGAGGGGACACAAAATCTGTGTCCTGCAGCAGGGTTGAAGTCAGATTGAGAGAGAGAAGAAGAGAGTGATTGCGTTACAGAGTTGCACCTTAAATACTTGATCATAACAATACATCAAAAAGACATACCCCACAGTCTAGAATGATCAAAGGGACAACAGAACAGGCAGGAGGTATTTGCATTTGTAAGCCATACATCACAATGGGCAGATTAGCTAGACCTCGCTCTAAGTGCAAGACAAAGAGGCTAACAAGCACATCTACATATTGATCTGAGTCTCTAGGTCACAGTAAGGACAGGACGCATGAGTACAAAGGATGAAAGGCATCGATTAACATCACATAGGTGAGACAGAAGAAACTCGTCTACCTGCAGACATTAATACACCAAAGCACATCTAAGATGCTCAGAAAAAGCACAGTAAGGACAAGCCATATGCACACTATACCGAATGGCGCATTACATCACAACACATGCATGTTTGCATCACACATACATGAATGGCACCTTGCTTCTCAGTAATGCAGCAGACCCTTCATCCAGGGTCTCCACTTGATGAAGACCCTGGAGAGACTGCTCCTTGCTCACCTCCGCCCCCTGGTGGAACCAGCGATGGATCCACTCCAGTTCGCCTACCAGCATGGCATTGGGGTGGAGGATGCGGTGATCTTCCTCCTTCACCGTTCTCTGTCCCACCTGGAGAAGCCCGGGAATATGGTGAGGATCATGTTCTTTGACTTCTCCAGTGCTTTCAACACCATCCAACCGATGATCCTGAAGGACAAGCTGCTGCGCGCAGGGGTGGACCAGCACCTGTCATCATGGATCCTGGACTACCTCACGAACCGGCCTCAGTTTGTGAGAACCCGGGACTGTGTGTCCGACACGATCATCAGTAGCACGGGGGCCCCCCAGGGAACGGTGCTGGCTCCCTTCCTGTTCACTCTTTATACTGCGGACTTCTCACACAACACAACACACTGCCATCTACAGAAGTTCTCTGATGACTCTGCGATCGTTGGCCTCATCTCCAATGGAGATGAAGCTGAGTACAGAGGGCTTATCCAGGACTTCGTGGACTGGTGCCATCGGAACTGCCTCCAGATCAACGCGAGGAAAACTAAGGAGCTGGTGGTGGACTGCCGCAGGCATGGGCAGCCCCTCACAGCACCAGTAAATATACAGGGAACAGACATCGAGATGGTGACATCCTATAAGTACCTGGGTATTCATCTGAACAATAAACTAGACTGGTCACACAATACTGATGCACTCTACAAGAAGGGACAGCGCAGGCTGTTCCTGCTGAGGAGACTCAGGTCTTTTGGTGTACAAGGGGCGCTGCTGAAGTCATTCTATGACACGGTGGTGGCATCAGCCATCACTTTTGGAGTGGTCTGCTGGGGCAGTGGCATTACTGCAGCCGATAGGAAGAGACTGAACAAACTGATTAAGAAAGCTAGCTCTGTCCTGGGGCAGCGCCTTGATCCGATGGAGGAGATAGGAGAGAGAAGGACGGTGGCTAAACTGTCATCTCTGCTGGAGTCCGAGTTCCACCCTATGCAGGACATACTGAATGCACTGAGGAGCTCATTTAGCAGCAGACTACATCATCCCAGGTGCACAACCGAGAGGTTTCGTAGGTCCTTCCTACCAACGGCTGTCAGACTGTACAACCTAAGCAGGGCTGCTCGCAGAGATAGCAAAAAGACGTAACAAACTAATAGTTTTTTGAATGCAAAAGATGCAATAGACTTACACAATGGTCCTCTCCGGCATACAACTAGGAACATACCGGTCGCTATGGAGGGTGAGAATATGTATGGGCACATAATCATACCATGTAGGATAACTAAGTAGACGGTTATGCTGTTTCATTCCATCTAGCAACAATGCTCTGCACTGTGTGTGTTTATATATTTGCATATTTATTCCATCTAGCTACAATGCTCCGTACTGTGGGTGTTTATATATTTATATATCTACATATTATTCCATCTAGCTACATTGCTCCGCACTGTGTGTGTTTATATACTTGCATATTTATTCCACCTAGCTGCAATGCTCCGTACTGTGGGTGTTTATATATTTACATATTTATTCCATCTAGCTACAATGCTCTGCACTGTGTGTTCATATATTCATATATTTATTCCATCCAGCTACAATGCTCTGCACTGTGTGTCTGTGTGTGTGTGTATATATATATATTTTATAGTAATACGTACATATGTTTATTAGCTGCTCTTGCTTGCTTGTTTTTTTTTTTTTTCTTCTTGCCTTCTGATTGTTGCTCTGAGTGTTGCTATCCCTGTGCTGTTGCAATCCTGGAATTTCCCCGTTGTGGGACTAATAAAGGCTTATCTTATCTTATCTTATCTTATCTTAAAAACAGAGAAAAGAGGGCTGAGTGTCCTTAGTCTGTTGTGGGGTTAAAACGAACCGCCACAAGGTCTCCAATTTTCATCATAGGTACACCTCAACTATGAGAGACAAAATAAGAAAAAAAAAATCCAGAAAATCACATTGAAGGATTTTTTAATGAATTAATTGGTAAATTCCTCGGTAAAATAAGTATTTGGTCAATAACAAAAGTTCATCTCAATACTTTGTTATATACCCTTTGTTGGCAATGACAGAGGTCAAATGTTTTCTGTAAGTTTTCACAAGGTTTTCATGCACTGTTGCTGGTATTTTGGCCCATTCCTCCATGCAGATCTCCTCTAGAGCAGTGATGTTTTGGGACTGTCGCTGGGCAACACAGACTTTCAACTCCCTCCAAAGATTTTCTGTGGGGTTGAGATCTGGAGACTGGTTAGGCCACTCCAGGACCTTGAAATGCTTCTTACGAAGCCACTCCTTTGTTGCCGGGGCGGTGTGTTTGGGATCATTGTCATGCTGAAAGACCCAGCCACGTTTCATCTTCAATGCCCTTGCTGGTGGAAGGAGGTTTTCACTCAAAATTTCACAATACATGGCCCCCATTCATTCTTTCCTTTACACGGATCAGTCGTCCTGGTCCCTTTGCAGAAAAACAGCCCCAAAGCATGATGTTTCCACCCCCATGCTTCACAGTAGGTATGGTGTTCTTTCTCTTCCAAACACGACAAGTTGAGTTTTTACAATAAAGTTCTATTTTGGTTTCATCTGACCATATGACATTCTCCCAATCCTCTTCTGGATCATCCAAATGCTCTCTAGCAAACTTCAGACGGGCCTGGACATGTACTGGATTAAACAGGAGGACACGTCTGGCACTGCAGGATTTGAGTCCCTGGCGGCGTAGTGTGTTACTGATGGTAGCCTTTGTTACTTTGGTCCCAGCTCTCTGCAGGTCATTCACTAGGTCCCCCCATGTGGTTCTGGGATTTTTGCTCACCGTTCTCGAGATCATTTTGACCCCACAGGGTGAGCTCTTGCATGGAGCCCCAGATCGAGGGAGATTATCAGTGGTCTTGTATGTCTTCCATTTTCTAATAATTGCTCCCACAGTTGATTTCTTCACACCAAGCTGCTTACCTATTGCAGATTCAGTCTTCCCAGCCTGGTGCAGGTCTACAATTTTGTTTCTGGTGTCCTTTGACAGCTCTTTGGTCTTAGCCATAGTGGAGATTGGAGTCTGACTGTTTGAGGTTGTGGACAGGTGTCTTTTATACTGATAACGAGTTCAAACAAGTGCCATTAATACAGGTAATGAGTGGAGGACAGAGGAGCCTCTTAAAGAAGAAGTTACAGGTCTGTGAGAGCCAGAAATCTTGCTTTTTTGTAGGTGACCAAATACTTATTTTACCAAGGAATTTACCAATTAATTCATTAAAAATCCTTCAGTGTGATTTTCTGGATTTTTTTTTCTCATTTTGTCTCTCATAGTTGAGGTATACCTATGATGAAAATTGGAGACCTCTCTCATCTTTTAAGTGGGAGAACTTGCACAATTGGTGGCTGACTAAATACTTTTTTGCCCCACTGTATCTACACTAGACCGGACATGGCTCGCACATTCCCTGCCAATGGAGCCACCACATTCTATAATTGCTGTTTTGACAGCTCCTGCAGCATTGTGATAACAGGATATACAAACAATTGTTCGTTGTCGTTATTGTAATCATATAAATAAATAAGCTATGCATATGGCATGTTATGATTATGTTATGCCTTACTACTGATATTGTCATATAATATCAATATCAGTAGTAAGGCATAACGCTGGAAGGTAGAACACCGGATCACTGGAGAGGACACTCCAGCTTTGCCTTTGGCGTAGACAAAACACGGGGAATGACAGTTACCGGTTATAAGCCACTGCTCAATTGGCATAGAGCGCGGTGCCAGGGGTTGTTCCCGACAGTGGGAGGGATCATCGGATCTCACTGGACAGCTACCGCCCGCCTCAAGCTGGGCAGCTCCCAGCCAATAAGGTGTTGTCCCGCCACAGCTTGCTTTCCTCATTGGGTGCATGGGGATGAGGAGAAGTCCGAACGGCAGGCTGAGAACCTTCACACCAGGCAAGACAAAAAAACAAAAGAGACCAACTCTAAAACTGGGAACTTGGAACGTCCGCACCATGGTGACAGGACTCGCTGCTAACCTCAAGGACATCAACGACACCAGGAAGACTGCCATCATCAATAATGAGCTGAAGAGACTGGATGTGGATATCGCCACTCTCCAGGAAACACGGTTGGCTGACGCAGGCACACTGAGAGAGAAGGACTACACGTTCTACTGGCAGGGAAAGGGCAGTGACGAACACAGGGAACATGAAGTGGGCTTCGCAGTGAAGAACACCTTGCTGAAGATGGTGGAACCGGGTAGCAATGGCTCTGCACGACTCCTCACCCTCCCCCTCAACACCACTCAAGGCCCAGTCACCCTCGTCAGTGTGTATGCCCCAACACTGACAGCCACACCAGAGGCAAAAGACGAGTTCTACGAGAGTCAGGATCATCCCCAACTCTGAACAACTCATTCTCCTTGGAGACTTCAATGCCAGAGTGGGTGCTGACCACAACTCCTGGCCCTCCTGTCTTGGACCATTTGGTGTGGGCAGAATGAACGACAACGGACAGCGGCTGCTCGAGTTCTGCACATATCACGATCTGTGCATCACAAACTCGTTCTTCAAGACCAAGCCCCAACACAAGGTTTCCTGGCGACATCCGTGCTCAAAGCATTGGCACCAGCTGGACTTGATCCTGACCAGGCGCACCTCACTGAAGAATGTGCTAATCACCTGTTCGTTCCAGAGTGCAGATTGCGGCACAGACCATTCATTGGTGTGTTGCAAGGTCAAGCTGCAGCTGAAGAAATTCCATCGTGCTAGACAGCCTGGAAAGGTTCGGATTGACACCAGCAAGATGGCCCAACCAGAACTTGTTGAGCAGTTTGCCTCCACCTTTGAGAAGGAACTTGGTGTACCACAAGAAGGAGAATCTGCAAAGCAGAAGTGGGAAGAGCTGCGAAACACCATCCACCGCACAGCCTTGGCTACCTTTGGGAGGAAGACCTCGAAGTCACAGGACTGGTTTGATGCCAAGTTGACTGAGATGACCCCCGTCATTGAAGCCAAGCGCTCAGCACTTGCTGAGTACAAGAAGTACCCAAACGAGAAGAATCTCCAGATTCTCAGGGCTGCGAGAAGCAAAGTTCAGCAGACTGCTCAGCGCTGTGCCAACGAGTACTGGACTCAGCTCAGCCAAGACATTCAAACCGCTGCCATAACAGGGAACATCCGTGGTATGTACGATGGCATCAAGAAAGCACTTGGTCCGGCTCAGAGCAAGACGGCCCCCCTCAAATCCTCCACTGGGGAGATGATCACAGAAAAGAACAAGCAGATGGAGAGATGGGTGGAACACTACTCCGACCTCTACTCCAGACAGAACACCGTGACACTGTCAGCCCTTGATGCCATCGACTGCCTGCCATCCATGGATGAACTTGACGCCGAGCCAACCATCGACAAACTCAGCAAGGCCATTGATAGCTTGGCCGCTGGCAAGGCACCCGGCAACGACGGCATACCCACCGACCTGATCAAGCACTGCAAGACCGCCCTACTGCTGCCATTGCATGACGTCCTCTGCCAGTGCTGGAAGGAAGGGGCCGTACCACAGGACATGAGGGACGCCAAGATCATCACCCTCTACAAAAACAAAGGGGAGAGAAGCGACTGCAACAACTACAGGGGCATCTCCCTCCTCAGCGTTGTTGGCAAAGTCTACGCACGAGTTGTTCTCGTTCGTCTACAGAAGCTTGCCGAATGTGTCTACCCCGAGTCTCAGTGTGGCTTCCGCGCTGAGCGATCGACGGTAGACATGATATTCTCCATCCGCCAACTCCAGGAGAAATGCAGAGAACAGAACATGCCCCTGTACGTCGCCTTCATCGACCTCACCAAAGCGTTCGATCTGGTCAGCAGAGAGGGCCTTTTCAAGATCCTGCCAAAGATAGGATGCCCACCAAAGTTGCAAAGCCTCATCGAATCATTTCACACCAACATGCAGGGGATAGTGCAGCACAACGGCAACGTCTCAGAGTCATTCAACATACGCAGCGGAGTGTAACAGGAATGTGTACTTGCGCCAACCCTCTTTGGGATTTTCTTTGCTATGCTCCTGAGGCATGCCTTCAGCACAGCAACAGAGGGAATCTACCTGCACGCAAGATCTGACGGCAGGCTTTTCAACCTCGCCCGCCTGAAAGCCAGAACCAAAGTACGTGAGGCTCTAATCAGAGACATGCTGTTCGCAGACGACGCTGCAGTCGCAACCCACACACAGCAGGAGCTTCAGACCCTGATGGACCGCTTCTCCCAGGCATGCAAAGATTTCGGGCTTACCATCAGCCTGAAGAAGACTAACGTCTTGGCGCAAGGCACGGAAGCACCACCAACCATCACCATCGACGACTACAAGCTGGAGGTCGTGAATCAGTTCACGTACCTGGGGTCCACGATCAGTAACAACCTCTCCCTTGATACAGAGATCGACAAGAGGATAGGAAAATCAGCCTTCACACTCGCTCGCCTCACCACACGAGTGTGGGAGAATCCCAAACTCTCTGTCAAGACGAAGATGGTAGTGTACAACGCCTGCGTCATCAGCACACTGCTCTATGGGAGTGAGACGTGGACAACATACGCCCGGCAGGAAAAGAGACTGAACTCCTTCCACTTGCGCTGCATTTGCCACATCCTGGACATATCCTGGCAGGACAAAGTGCCCAACACAGAAGTTCTGCCCCACGCCGGCCTTCCCTCCATGTTCACTCTACTCAGGCAGCGCAGGCTCCGCTGGCTAGGCCACGTTCACCGTATGGAGGATGGCAGAATCCCCAAAGACGTCCTCTACGGAGAACTGGCGACTGGCAGGAGAGACGTTGGCCGCCCACAGCTGCGCTTTAGAGACGTCTGCAAGAGAGACATGAAGGCCCTGGAGATCAACACACAGCGCTGGGAGGACCTTGCAACGGACGGCTCCAAATGGAGAGGCACCCTGACCAGACAGCTCAAGGCGGGTGAAGAGAGACTGATTGCTGCAGCAGATGAAAAAAGGACCCGCAGGAAGAACCACCACAGACCCAGCAGCACAGAGACCACCCACAAGTGCGACCTATGTGACAGGGACTGCCATTCGCGCATCGGCCTGTTCAGCCACAGGCGGTGCTGTTCCAGCAGAGTAGACGTTTAGGATTCTCTTCCATGGTCATCATAGACCGACGGAGGCCAACAAACTACTGATATTGTCATGATCAGAAAATTACCTAGCCTATCTGTTTGGATTTGCCATCCTCACAAGTACATTTCTATGAAAGAATGAGCAAACTAAAAAAAAAGCATATGAATATAAGAAGAAAGAAAGAGTAGAAAGAAAAACACGAAAAAAATCACTTGCATCACAGGAGACAATCCTGAAAAGTCGATACTTGGAATACTTGAAAACAGATCCGTATTTAAATCAAGTAAAACATTGTTAAAACTGAGCATATTTTTTCCTTAATTTTCTACCATGATCAGGCATTGAAAGTGAGAATGAATGCAATTTTTTTTCATGAAATATTCACCCCTACCCTCACCCGTGTAGCTCCACCTTATCATGGTAGAGGAGTTTGAGTGCCCGAATGATCCCAGGAGCTATGTTGTCGGAGGCGACTTGCCTCTGGTAGGGTCTCCCAAGGCAAACTGGTCCTGGGTGAAGGGCCAGACTAAGAGTGGCCCAGTGGATCGTCATGAAAATCTTTACATCAAGGACCCAGTGTACCCAAAGGAGGCATAAGGGTCCGTCCTCCAGTGGGCTCCCCACCTGCAGGAGGGACCATGGTGCTTTGTGAACCAGACAGAAGTCTGGGCTACTCTGCCTGGACTAATGCCCCCATGATCCGGATTCCCAGCAGATGGATGGATGGATGAAATATTCAACTTCTTGAGCCAGAATGAAGAAAATGCAGTAAATTATCTGTGTTGCAATGACTTGTTTGTGTTTCATGACCTGCGCAATATGACGGCCCCTCTTGGCCAACTGTGACTAGCGATGTTCAGTCTACAGATGTCTATGATGCGGGCCCACTCAGGCTATGGGGGAAGTGACATTCACCTAGTCAAAGGTTGATGTACAGCGGGGAAAATACATATTGAACACATCAACATTTTTCTCAATAAACACATTTCTGATGGAGCCATTGACCTGAGAGTTTCACCAGATATCAGTAACAAACCAAGTAAACCATATACAGTATACAAAGAAATCAAAGCAACTGTGTTCACAAAACAAGTTATAGTTAATAAAGTGGAATGACACAGGGAATAAGTATTGAACATGTTTGGTGAAATTCATTAAATATTTAGTAGAAAAGCCTTTGTTGGTAATAACAGCTTCCAGACACCTCCTGTATGGAGAAACTAGTCTTAGGCATTGCTCAGGAGTGATTTTAGCCCTTTCTTAAACACAAACTGTCTTCACATCCTGAAGGTTCCTTGGGTGTCTTCTATGAACTCTGATCTTCAGTTGGTTCCATAGATTTTCAATTGGATTCAGGCAGGTGACTGACTGGGCCATTCTAGCAGCTTTACTTTCCTTCCTTCTTTCCTCCTTACCTGCTTACACCCCCCTAAGGAAGAGTCGTCCCCCCCCAACCAAACAAACAATTAAAACCTGGCCTTAAAATGCTCTCCTCCAGCTACAGGACTGCTTTAGCTGCACAGATTGGAACATCTTTGAACAGCAGGACCTGGACTCCTACACCAAGTCTGTCCTCTTCTACATTAAATGCTGTGTAGAAAATGTGACAGTCACCAAACACATCCAGGTCTTTCCAAACCAGAAACCCTGGATGACCAGTGAGGTCCAAGCTCTGATCAGAGCTCGCAACTCAGCGTTCAGGCAGAGGGACAGCTCTCTGCACAGCACTGCCAGAGTCAACCTGAGAAAAGGCTTAAAACACGCTAAAAACACCTACAGGCGGAAGGTGGGGGGCTTCATCACAGACAACAACCCCAGACAGATGTGAAGAGGCATCCAGGCCCTCATCAACTACAGGGCCAGGGCCCCCCAACACCGGACAGCAGCCTCACTCTGGCAGAGGAGCTTAACAGCTTCTTTGCCCGGTTTGAGGTCGCCTCCCCTCCAACTCGTCCCCCCTCCTCCCCTCTCCCCCCCCTCACCTCGCTCTCTACGGATACATGAAGTGAGGAGGCAACTGAGAGCAGTGAATCCCCGCAGAGCTGCTGGTCCTCACTGAATCCCAAGAGCGGTGGTCAAAGCATGTGCAGACCAGCTGGCAGAGATCCTCACCAAGCTGTTCAACCTCTCTCTGATGTACGCCACTGTCCCCTCCTGTCTCAAGGCCTCCACCATCATCCCCATCCCCCAAAAGTCCACAATTGACAGCCTGAACGACTGCAGACCCATAGCACTCATGTCTGTAGTCATGAAGTGTTTTGAGCAACTGGTGTCCCAGTACATAAGGGACTGTTTTCCCCCTTCCTTTGACCCCCACCAGTTCGCCTACAGGGAGAACCAATCTATGGAAGACACCACACTCCACAGAACACTGAACCACCTGGAGAACCCAAGGAGCTATGTGATGATGCTCTTTGTGGACTGCAACTCGGCTTTCAACACCATCATCCCGGAGATCCTGATCAGTCAACTACACCTCCTCCAGACCCCCCCCCCCCACCTGCTCATGGATAAAAAAAAAAAAAAAAAAAAACTTTCTCACCAACCACCCACAAACAATCAGACTTGGCCCCCACCACTCTGCCACACTGTCTCTCAGCACTGGCTCCCCCCAGGGCTGTGTGCTAAGCCTTCTACTGTACTCCCCATACACCTTTGACTGTATTCCAACCCACCCAACCACCGTCATTGTGAAGTACACGGCCGATACTACCTCGGTTAAGCTTATCACTGATAATGATGAGAAGGCATACAGGGTGGAGGTAGAGAATCTGCTGCTGTGGTGTCAAGCAAACAACCGGAAACTGAATGTTCAAAAAAAACCAAAGAACTCATAATGGACTTCAGAAAGAACAGACAGGACCACTCCCCCTCCTCATAAATGTTGACCGCGTGGAAAACATCGCCACCTTCAGGTTCCTGGGCACCCACATCTCCTCTGACCTCTCCTGGACTGTCAACACTAAGGCCCTGGTAAAGAAAGCCCAGCAGCGGCTGCACTTCCTCCATGTCCTGAGGAAGAACAACCTGGACCAAAAGCTGCTGCTGGCCTTCTATCACTGCTCAGTGGAGAGCGTACTCACCTACTGTCTGGGTATGTGGTACACCGGCTCCACAGCCGAGAACAGGAAAGCTGTGCTGAGGGTCAACACTAAAAAATCATCGGCAGCCCTTTGCCCTCCCTGGAGGACATCTCCAGATCCTCCTGTCTCAGAAGAATCAAAGACATCACCACTACTATGTGTATTTTCCATAATCCTTGGGCCATTTTACTCAATTGTGTATTCAATTGTGTGCGCTGCACTCTTATGTACATAGTTTCATCCATGAAGCCACTACCATACCTGTGTATATTTCCAGAATCCCAGGCTATTTTTATTTCAGTCATGTGTTTGTGTGTTTTGTAACTGTGTTTTTATCGAAGCCTTCTCTCTTACTTTATTGCACAGTAGCCTGGTGCAGCACCCACAATTTCGTTGCACTGTACAACTGTCATAATAATAATAATGGTGGTCCCTCGATCGCAAGGATGACATGCATGTGCAGCTATCGAAAGATATAGGCTGCACATAGAATCTGTGCGGGAGGGTTTTTAAAAGTGGTAGAGCTGTTGCACAGGGGCAATCCCACTCTCTCGGCCGCAGAAGTCGGGTTCCAGTGGTATGAGGTATTGTCACAACTGGAGGCTTTGTTGGCTGCACCGGCGAAGTTTTGGCCTTTCCTGGGGGCGGGCACCTTTAACCCTACCTACTACAGTCATCTAGCCCTAGTAGACAGGGAATTCATTGAAAAAGAAGGGAAGATAAGAGCACAGCTGAAAATATGAAGACAGAGAGAAATCAGACAGCTAGGGAGGTAGAGGGAGCGGAACTCCTCACTCTGGTAAAGGACTCTGGTAAAGAACCATCCCATCACCATGTACATCTAAGTGGCTTTACTGCCATTGTACAACTGTACAATGGCAGTAAACCCTATTCTATTCTATTCCATTCTCTGGAGCCATTTGAGAGTTTCCTTGGCTGGGTGTTTGGGATCATTGTCTTGCTGAAATGTCCACCCTTATTTCATCTTCAGCATCTTGGCAGATGGCAACAGGTTCTTATCAAGGATGTCTCTGTACATTTGTCCATTCAGCTTTCCTTCAATTACATATATGAAGTCTGCCTATACCATGTGCTGAAAAACACCCCTGTACTATGATGCTCTCACCTCCAAACTTTACTGTTGGTATGGTGGTTTGGGGCTGATGTGCAGTGCCATTTCTCCTCCAAACATGCTGTGTATTGTGGCATTCAAAAAGTTCAATTTTGGTCTCATCTGACCAGACTATATTCTCCCAGTATTTTCCTGACTTGCCCAAATGTTGTGCAGCAAACTTTAAACAAGCTTCAACATAGGGTATTACATAACCGCAATTATATAATACCGCACTATGGACAAGCCTACTGCGGAGGAAAACGAGCAACCGCAGCAACCGTGGTGTTCACTTTTTTTGTGTGTGGCTAAATCTCATTGTTCCCTTATGTGCCCCTATTGATTAATAAATAAATTGTTAAGTGTATTTTTATTGCCAACAGCATGTTTGCACCCAGTACTGACGGCGGCAGCACCCGGTGCTATAGAAGCTTCCATAGCACTGGGTGCTGGCGGCGTCAGTACTGTGTGGGGCACTCTCTCCAGATGGACTCCTGTAGGCGGGTGGAAGCGTTTGGACTCCTTGTTAAATACAGCCGTGACAGTGAGCACTGAAAGGGCACAAAGCGTGTTATTTCCTTCTGAGCGGAGTGTTTATGATCTTGACAAGTGAGCTCCGACAGCGAAACATGCTTGCTTGTTTGAACGTGATTTTTTGGACAGTGGCAAAAATCCAAAAATCACGGAGACAAGAGCCACGCAGGGTCCTGTACGGAGACTGTCCTGTTTAAATAAACTAAATGTCGCTGCAGTCTCCAGTCCCCACACACCGTAGTTGAAATAGTGGAGTTCCTGTCACTGTTTTATGAAGATGTTTTTTTTTTTTTTTTACAGAATCAGCATTTATGCCTAGTAAGACCAGAACTCTGCACAATTGTCACACATGCACATAAAGTTGAGAGCGAAGCTGCATCGAGTTTCTCACAGCTTCCATTGTTTGCCACATAAGTTATGAACCCTGTTTAAATTACGAGACCACAGGGTCCTAAAACATTTGCAGTAATACTGTATACCACGGTGTTGAGCTATCCACCGTCACTGCAGGGGAAATTCCTCTACTGCAACAGCCCTACTTCAACATAGTTTTTCTTCAGCAATGGAGTCTTGTGAGGTGAGCAGGCATAGAGCTCATGTTGGCTGAGTGCATTACTTATTGTTTTCTTTGAAACAGCAGTACCTGCTAACTCCAGGTCTTTCTGGAGCTCTCCACGAGTGGTCTTTGGCTCTTGGATAACTTTTCTGATAATTTTTTTGACTCCTCTGTCAGAAATCTTGCGAGGACCTCCTGGTTGTCACTGGTTTATGGTAAAATGATGTTCTTTCCACTTCCAAATGATGGCTCCAACAGTGCTCTCTGGAACATTCAGCAGTTTACAAATGTGCCTGTAGCCAATGCCATCATTATGTTTTACAACAATAAGGTTGCGAAAGTCTAGAGAGCGCTCTCTGCTTCAACCCATCATGAGTTCTTTGTGGTGTGACAATCTTCTTCTTCTTCTGATGTTTTATGGCAGTTGGCAAACAGCTTATACATGCATTACCGCCACCTTCTGGAATGGAGTGTGATTCAGGATGGCATTACCCTCCTATATCCTTGAAATTAGACCTGTTGTTCTTATGAACCTAAATACTGCCTTATAGACCACATCCCCTGAACGTCTCTGTAAAATTGCTTTAATATTGAGCTGGGTTTTGTTCCTGTATAGACTGTCCACCAATGCCAACCGTGCAAACTGATACTTTGAACAGTGCATAAATATATGTTCAACTGTTTCGTTGTTTCCACAATAATCACATTTTCCATTTAGGTGTTTTTTCATTATAACTAATGTACTATTTAGCCCTGTGTGACCAAATCTTAATCTAGATATGATGTCCTCCTCCTTTCTACTCCTGTGAACTTCTCTAGCTTCCCCTACTTCCTTTTGTATGCCATACAGGCTCCGTCCTTTACTTCCTCTATCCCACTCTTCCTGCCACTTCTTTTTAATTTGTGTTTTAATAATGCTCTTGACCTCTGCCTTGCTATATTTCGCATTCCTTCTAACTTGACTCTTCCTAGTTGCACTTTTTGCATATTTATCTGCTAGCTCATTCCCCTCTACTCCAATGTGTGCCGGGATTGAAATGAATCTAATTTCCACACCTGCCTTTGAAATTCTCATTACTGAATGCACAGTTTCCATTACCAAATCCTGTCTTGATTCTGAATGCATTTGCCTAATACGCTCCATTGCAGAGTCAGACCCTATCAAAAATTTTCTGGGCTTTACTTCTTCCACCCAACCCAATGCCACAAAGATTGCCAAAAGCTCACCAGTATACACAGCTAAGTCATCATTAGTGGTGTGACAATCTGATATTCACAGACCTTTTTAAAGCCAGGGCTTAATCAGCTGAAATTAATTTACACTGATGGGGGATGGGATGGCTTCCTAAATTCTGATGGATTTCAGCTGATTTCTTTGCACCTCTTTTTCTTAATGTGTTCAATACTTATTCCCTGTGTCATTCCACTTTATTAAATATAACTTGTTTTTTCAACACAGTTGCCTTGATTTCTTTATATGTATGGATTACTTGGGTTGTTACTGATATCTGGTGAAAATCTCAGGTCAATGGCTCCATCAGAAATATGTTTAATGAGAAAAATGTTGACGTGTTCAATACTTATTTTCCCCGCTGTATCATCGAAATAAGCTGAAAATCCTACATAGTGTTTGTTGCCTTGAATTCGTTAACTTTTATCTCATAAATGTGCAATTTTTTTTGGCAAACCAAGAGGGAGCCACTGGTCATGGACAATAACACACGTACAGTAGTACATAACTGTAGATAAATCACACATCATCAAGAACGCAAATCAGTAAAACAAGTTTATTTTACATCATACTTTCCCCATTGACATTCAACTGAGAAAATATGTTTTTAATGTAAATTTTACAGACTCTCGCTCACAGGTTTGACGTCACTGGTCATACCAGGCACTTATGACAAACACAGGTGTAACCAATCAAATTAATTAGGCCCAACTTTTGTTTAGGTGTAGCGGGAGCCTTCTAGCGCCACCTGTGCTGCTCCTGATATGACTGGTCAAACAGTGGGCTGTGAGCTTGGTCCCCACTCACAGCTGCAGAGTCAGCTGGGTGGCAGCCGCCCGCCGCAGATACTCTTTCTACACATCCGTCACACGTGCTCTGGTATAAACAACAAGGGAGCTGGACTTTATATCTCACCACACTTCGTTTTTAAAGGTAAACAATATTAAATAAAATAAAACAATATGACTTCTGTTTTTAAAACAGAGACAGAAAGAAATGAACGATGAAATATAAAGGCCAGACTCTGAAGATGCACAAGCCCGTTTCAAACCAGCATAACAAATTTAATTTGCACATTCTTTTATACATATTCATATTTCATATTACCACTTGTTTTATGCACAATGCAGAAAAAGAATACACCAGAAATGAGTCTCACAGCCTAGCCAATATGTCATTTTTGGAAATAAACACATTTCTGTAAACATGGCACCAACACAGAGAGACATACATCTGTACAGGAAAGTTATAACAGCCCTTAAATCTTCTGTTTGTAGGGCTGTTACTGTTAAATCAAATCAAATCAAAGCAAAGAATGGTGGTGGACATGTGAAGGAATCAGTCTGAAATCATTTAGCTATCACTAGCACATAAACAATCAGAGCTTAAAAGATTTAAACAGTAGCAGGGCATTTTAAGGAACAGTGCATCTTTAAATAAGTTATTGGCTCCAGCCTGCAGGGATAAGGAGCTCTCTAAAACTCCTGAGCACAAGTCCAGCCCTGGCAGGAGATCATTCACTGGCATGGAGGAAAATGGCAGGAGTCGACTCGTTCTTCTTCCAGCACATCCCCGTATGGCCATAACTCTGTACAAACTGAGCTGGAACATTTTAAAAAGGCCTGTTGTGGGTTAGGTCCTTAACAAAGCTGTCTAACAACAAAAGTCTCCTTCACTTTGTTACTATACAGAAGCAGTCGGCATGAGAGGAGGTGAGGGCACAACAGCTGAAATAGAGGGTGAGTTTGTTATTTACACAGTGCCATGGGTTTATCTTGTGTGCTTTGTTTGTTAAAAACATCTGATTTTTAAGTAAAATGAACCACATTCTTGCAGAGAAAAAAAATGTACCATTTTCTGTTGTTCATGCTTCCTCTGATACACCACTAAACCGCATATCAGGAACAAGACCTCCAAAAAAGTTTGAAACATTACATAAATCTCGTAATGATTCCAAGAAGAAAGATGATGGGAGTGCACGGGTCAGTGGGGACAAAGCAGGAGCAGAGTGAACATCACGGGGAGGGTTGGAACCACCAGGCCGCTGTTCCACAGCGGAGCCCCAGGTGAAGAGGCTCCTCCAACCCCGCCCGTGGCCAACCGTGGGGTTAACAGCTGCTCCTGGAAGGTGAAGTCGTCCATTGCCAGGTTATCAGAAAGGTCTGCGAGAGGAGACAGACAGAGACAGGGGAGATGCACATAAGACAATGAAGGAAGGCAAAGGAATGAAAAAAAATGAGACAATTAGAGCAGTGTCACAAAAGCAGAAAAACACATGTCTGTCCTCCTCTTGCATGATGTCTGCCACAGCTGTAAAAACAATGTTTTCAAACCCAGACCACTCATATAACCAGATGTTGCATGTTATTGTTGTAGACACATGCTAAATCACACAGACATATTTTACTGTGAGTGAGTGTTGAAATGTGGATTTAACATGGTGAGATACTGGAAAACAAAAATTAAAACAGAATAACTCCAAAGGCTGCATGAGGTCATGTCAAAATGTCGGCGCAATGACAGTTAAAAACGAGAGGAAGGCTGCTGAGAAATTCAGACGAGACATAACTGTGCCACTGAACTGGTTATGAAATTGAAAGAGGTGACAATAAAGTTGACTGATTTGGTTTAACTAACCGTTGTTTTTGATTTACAGTGGTGTGAAAAAGTGTTTGCCCCCTTCCTGATTTCTCATTTTTTTGTATGTTTCTCACACTTATATGTTTCAGATCATCAAACAAATTTTAATATCAGACAAAGATAACACAAGTAAAAACCTACATGGCCCTGTGTGAAAAAGTGATTGACCCCTAAACCTAATAACTGGTTGGGCCACCCTTAGCAGCAACAACTGCAATCAGGCGTTTGCAATAACTGGCAATGAGTCTTTTACAGCGCTGTGGAGGAATTTTGGCCCACTCATTTTTGCAGAATTATTGTAATTCAGCCACATTGGAGGGTTTTCGAGCATGAACCGCCTTTTTAAGGTCATCCCACAGCATCTCAATCGGATTCAGGTCAGGACTTTGACTAGGCAACTCCAAAGTCTTCATTTTGTTTTTCTTAAGCCATTCAGAGGTGGACTTGCTGGTGTGTTTTGGATCATTGTCCTGCTGCAGAACCCAAGTGCGCTTCAGCTTGAGGTCACAAACAGATGGCTGGACATTCTCCTTCAGGATTTTTTGCAAGACAGCAGAATTCATGGTTCCATTTACCACAGCAAGTCTTCCAGGTACTGAAGCAGCAAAACAGCCCTAGACCATCACACTACCACCACCATAGATAGATAGATACTTTATTTCGAACAAAAAAGTAAAACAAAAACAAAACAACTGACAAGTGCAATAAAGTAACAGTATTCGAAAGGGAGAAGGAAGAAGTGAACACTTATTAATTCCATCTCCTCTTTTCCATAAATACAACCCATGTGAAATATATACAAATTACCACATTTGAGACCCCAAGTAAACAATTAACTATATTTTGTACATATCAATATTAACACCCATCCATCCCAACATACATACAGTCCATACATCAAAACCAGCCCCAAACAACATAGATATACACAGCACTGTCCCACCCACCATTCCATAGTGTCCCAGAGTGAGCATAGTGAATCGTACATACAGTGGGGTAAAAAAGTATTTTGTCAGCCACCAATTGTGCAAGTTCTCCCACTTAAAAGATGATAGAGGTCTCCAATTTTCATCATAGGTATACCTCAACTATGAGAGACAAAATGAGAAAAAAAAAATCCAGAAAATCACATTGAAGGATTTTTAATGAATTAATTGGAAAATTCCTCGGTAAAATAAGTATTT
The DNA here is from genome assembly GCA_020510985.1 of Pholidichthys leucotaenia. Taxonomy (NCBI): domain Eukaryota; kingdom Metazoa; phylum Chordata; class Actinopteri; order Cichliformes; family Pholidichthyidae; genus Pholidichthys; species Pholidichthys leucotaenia. The sequence continues at coordinate 19,920,790 of CM035840.1, read as the reverse complement.
GGCCAATAACAAAAGTTCATCTCAATACTTTGTTATATACCCTTTGTTGGCAATGACAGAGGTCAAACGTTTTCTGTAAGTCTTCACAAGGTTTTCACACACTGTTGCTGGTATTTTGGCCCATCCTTCCATGCAGATCTCCTCTAGAGCAGTGATGTTTTGGGGCTGTCGCTGGGCAACACAGACTTTCAACTCCCTCCAAAGATTTTCTGTGGGGTTGAGATCTGGAGACTGGCTAGGCCACTCCAGGACCTTGAAATGCTTCTTACGAAGCCACTCCTTCGTTGCCCAGGCAGTGTGTTTGGGATCATTGTCATGCTGAAAGACCCAGCCACGTTTCATCTTCAATGCCCTTGCTGGTGGAAGGAGGTTTTCACTCAAAATCTCACGATACATGGCCCCATTCATTCTTTCCTTTACACGGCTCAGTCGGCCTGGTCCCTTTGCAGAAAAACAGCCCCAAAGTATGATGTTTCCACCCCCATGCTTCACAGTAGGTATGGTGTTCTTTCTCCTCCAAACATGACAAGTTGAGTTTTACCAAAAAGTTCTATTTTGCTTTCATCTGACCATATGACTTTCTCCCAATCCTCTTCTGGATCATCCAAATGCTCTCTAGCAAACTTCAGACGGGCCTGGACATGTACTGGCTTAAGCAGGGGGACACATCTGGCACTGCAGGATTTGAGTCCCTGGTGGCATAGTGTGTTACTGATGGTAGCCTTTGTTACTTTGGTCCCAGCTCTCTGCAGGTCATTCACTAGGTCCCCCCATGTGGTTCTGGGATTTTTGCTCACCATTCTCGTGATAATTTTGACCCCACGGGGTGAGATCTTGCTTGGAGCCCCAGATCGAGGGAGATTATCAGTGGTCTTGTATGTCTTCCATTTTCTAATAATTGCTCCCACAGTTGATTTCTTCACACCAAGCTACTTACCTATTGCAGATTCAGTCTTCCCAGCCTGGTGCAGGTCTACAATTTTGTTTCTGGTGTCCTTTGACAGCTCTTTGGTCTTGGCGTTAGTGGAGTTTGGAATCTGACTGTTTGAGGTTGTGGACAGGTGTCTTTTATACTGATAAAGAGTTCAAAGAGGTGCCATTAATACAGGTAACGAGTGGAGGACAGAGGAGCCTCTTACAAAAGAAGTTTCAGGTCTGTGAGAGCCAGAAATCTTGCTTGTTTGTAGGTGACCAAATACTTATTTTACTGAGGAATTTACCAATTAATTCATTAAAAATCCTTCAATGTGATTTTCTGGATTTTTTTTTTTCTCATTTTGTCTCTCATAGTTGAGGTATACCTATGATGAAAATTGGAGACCTCTCTCATCTTTTAAGTGGGAGAACTTGCACAATTGGTGGCTGACTAAATACTTTTTTGCCCCACTGTACATGCATAAATACTACCCTTCTAACATATATTCTTTCAGCAAATAATGTTTATACCTATTTTTGAATTGATTTCTGTTTGTACATAGTTTCAGTTCCGGCTCCAGAATGTTCTACAAATCCACCCCAAAGACAGATATGCACAGACTTTTCTTAGTTGTGTGGCGGGTTGGTGTAACCCCCACAACAGACTGGAGAGACACAGCGCTCGGCTAGTGCAATTAACAGAACAGTGAAATGTGTGTATTAATGTCTACAGGCAGCCCCGCTTCTGCTGGCTCACTACTGTGATGTTAATGTGCCTTTCATGCATTGTGTTCATGGGTCCTGTCCTTACTGTGACCTAGAGACTGAGATCAATATGTAGATGTGCCTTGTAACCTCTTTGTCTTGCAGCTGGAGCAGAGGCCAGCAATCTGCCTATTGTGATGTATGTCTCTCAAATGCAAATGTCTCATGCCTGTTCTGCAATCTCTTTGATCATACCAACTGCTGGGGAATGCTCTTTTATGTATTGTTGTAGTTGGGTACATATACTGCACTGTAATCCATGCTCATGCTCTCACTCTCTCAATCTGATTCCTGCAACTGCTGCTGACACACACTGTGTCTCCTCTCTGAGAGCCTGAGGAATTCAGCTTCAGCCTGCTCACACTATGGGCTGGAGTCGAGTTCCCGTGAAGGCGGTATGATTTAATAAACTTGCTTAAAACTCTCATCGCTGCATTTATTTTATCATCCGCTTCAGTTGTTCGTATCTTGGGTTTTGTAAAGTTTAAGTCTCCTCTCAAATTATAATCATTGTCTCTTTTTTTAAATATTTTTTGTATATTAGTTGGGAGTTGATTATTAATTGCCCTGAACATGACTTGTGCTGTCTTAAATTTAACTAAATCGATGAACTTTATGACATATGACTTTAAAAACAACGAATTGGTATGGTCTCTATATCCTACATTATTTATTATCCTTATAGCTCTTTTTTGTAATGTGCATATTGACTGTAGGTTGGTCTTGTAGGTGTTTCCCCAGACTTCTACACAGTAGTTAAGATAAGGTAGAAACAGTGAATTGTACAGTAAGAACAATGATTTATAGTCCAATATGTGTCTTGTCTTCCCCAGTATCCCTATACATTTTGCCAACTTGGCCCGGATGTCACTGATGTGAGGTTTCCAGCAGATTTTATTGTCTAGCGTCACCCCCAGAAACTTATTTTCCTGTACTGTTTCTATTCTGGTATCATCTATCGTTACCATTATTTCATGATTTATTTTATAATTTCCAAACAACATAATCTTTGTTTTTTTCAGATTTAGAGATAATTTATTTTTGTTGAACCACTGCGTTAACCTTTTCATTTCAGTTGTGACCACCTCTAAAACCTGCTGCAAATTCTCACTAGTGCAAAGGATATTTGCGTCATCCGCAAACAAAATAAATTTCATAATTTTTGATACTTGGCATATGTCATTTATATACAAGATAAAGAGTTTGGGTCCCAAAACTGACCCCTGGGGCACACCACAAGTGATGTCCATGAAGGGTGATTTGTGCTCACCAATTTGTACAAATTGTTGTCTTTTGGTGACACATGGGGAGTGCATAATTGTATAGCATCTTAGACAAGAACAAAGAGCAGAGTTTCCCTGGGAGATAACAGGGAGGTGTGAAGGTTGAATGCAGTGTGATCTTTTGTGTGTTAGAAACTTCTAGAAGGATGTTAAAGGATTAAGGAAGTGAATGCAATGTGACCTCTTTTGTGTTAGAAGCTTCTAGGAGAATGCCATGCTTTTTAAGAGGAGAGTCTCTGCTGAGTATTCATTCTGTCTATGCTTCTCGTGTGAGACGTGTAATAAAATGTCTGAGTCAAATCCGTCTCGTTATTTACACGCTCCACAGTCTGTTACTTAAATAACTTTCTACCCAACCCAGTCCGACCCCTCTTATCCCATACCTTTCCAGTTTCCTTAGTAGAATTCTGTGGTCAATGGTGTCAAAAGCTTTCTTTAAATCTATAAATACTCCTACAGCAAACTTTTTTTTTCATCTATACAACTAGTAATTTCTTCAATAAGTTTGATCAGTGCCAAAGATGTAGATTTATCTGCTCTAAAACCATACTGGCTGTCTGTAAGGAGGTTGTGTTTTTCAATGAAATCATCCAGTCTCTTAGTGAAGATTTTTTCAAGTATTTTGGAGAATTGTGAGAGTAAAGAGACCGGCCTGTAATTTGTGAAATAATGACTGTCTCCTGTTTTGTATAGTGGTATTACTTTTGCTATTTTCATTTTGTTTGGAAATTTACCAGTTTGAAATGACAGGTTACAGATGTGGGTGAATGGCTTAACAATTCCTTCAATTACTTTTTTCACTATTGTCATGTCAATTTCATTCCAGTCCGTTGATTTTTTGTTCTTAAATTTACTCACAGTCTCGATAATTTCCTTTTCAGTAACTGCACCCAAAAAGATTGTGTTTGGATTTCTATCTTCTATTTCCTTTACAGAACCACTGTTGTTTGTTTCTGGTGTCACTATTGATTTTGCTAATTCGGGACTAACGTTTACAAAAAAATTATTGAAACCACTGACCACATCCTCCATGTTATTTATCAAATTGTCATTTTCAATAAAATATTCTGGATAATTAGCATTCTTAGGTCGATTACTAATAATTCCATTGAGTACTTGCCATATTCCTCTTAAGTTATTTTTATTATCCTCTAATATTCTGTTGTAATATTCTTTCTTACAGGTCCTCATTATATTAGTAAGCTTATTTTTATATCTTTTATATTTGATCTCAGCCTCCTCAGTTCTGCACTTAATGAATTGTTTATATAATGTATTCTTCTTTTTACATGCATTTAATAACCCCTTGATGACCCAAGGAATATTTTTCTTTTGTTGTCTGTCACTGTATTGTTTTATAGGACAGTTTTTATTGTACAATGATTGAAATATTTGTAAAAATTTATCATATGGTTAATTTATATCATTTTCATCATAAACTATCTTCCAGTCTTGTATTAATAATTCCTTTGTCAGTAAATACATAGATTCTTCGGTTCTTATTCTTTTATATTTAATATTTTTGGTATACTTTTTCTTCCTATAATCACATTGATAACACACACAGGTGGTCACTGATATCATTCAATAAAAGCCCACTCATGATATTATGTTCCATAATGTTTGTGAATATGTTATCTATTAGTGTGGCACTGTGTGACGTGATTCTGCTGGGTCCGGTAATTGTTGGATGTAAGCCCATACTGTACATTGTGTTGATAAATTCTTCTGTCAAACTATGTTGTTTTAAATTCATAAGATCTATATTGAAATCCCCACAGATGAACATAAGTTTATGAGTTAGTTTTGCATACATTTTTTCCATCCAGTCTTTAAATAAGTCAGTGTTTGATCCAGGTGTTCTATATACACAGCTCACTACTATATTCTTCACATTGTCCAGACAGATTTCTATTGTAATACATTCAAATAAATCATCCACAGTTACTGACAGATTTTCAACAACCTTGTATTGCAAGCTCTTGTCAACATAAATTGCAACTCCTCCTCCTTTTTTCACTTTTCTATTTATATAATTTAATTTATAGCCATCCATGGTAAAATCTACTCCTTTCTCTTCACTGAGCCACGTCTCTGATATTGTCACAATATTGAATGGTTCTTTAAACTGATGCAAATAATCTTTAATGTTATTAAAGTTGGCATAGAGACTTCTGCTGTTGAAGTGGATCATAGAAATATTGAAATCAGATGTGACCCTTGTGTTAAACTGTTCATCCGTGTAGTAACTACAGTCATTACTGATGGAGCTAAATAAATTATTATCAGGGTCTATGTTATATTCTACGTCCTGTGGGTTGTGATCCGTATATTCAAAAACTTTCAGTTCCTGTTGTTCCTGTTTGTTGATCTTTTGTTTCATGTTGTTAAATGTCCTGTTGCAGATGAGTATAATCCTTCAGTGTCCTACAGTTGTCTCTTGTTGCTGTCGACTCCAGTTCATAATACTCATTGATATTTGTCCAGTTCCATAATATTTCGGATGTTGATGACCTTGGCTTCTTCAGGTGATCCATTTAATTTTATGTATATTTTACAGTTTGATGTCCAGGTGTTTTGAATCTTTTTCTGCTTTCTCAGGTATCATGCTTTTCTGGCTATTTCTGCGTTTTCTTTTGTAAGGTGCTCGTTTATACAGATGTTCGTTCCTTTCAGTTTCCTACCTTGTTTTAGCAGCTCAGTCTTGTGTTTTCTATTCACAAACCTCATGATCACAGCCAGTTTGTCGCTGTTTTTCCTGGGCAGAGGGTGGCAGGCCTCAATGGTGTTACAGTCCAGCTGGATTCCTTTGGACTGCAGGAAGGCCGCCACTTGTTGCTCCGTGGATTCATCTTCCAGCACGTCGAGCCTCCCTCCGCTGTCCGTGGCCACTGCCCGAGCATATGATCGGGGTTTAATGTGGAGCCCCGTGATGATCATGTCATTCACCCAGGTGTACTGCTCCAGGTCCGACACTCTGCTCTCCAGATACGCCAGCCTCTTGTCCTTCTCGGCATTCTGGATCCGCAGCGCTTTCACCTCCTCGAGCAGGCCCAGGATGTTTTTTGCTGCAGCTTAACAGCAGAAATCTCTTCAGCCAAGAAGTCGAGAGATCTTTTAATGTCGTCCACCTCCTCAGTCTGCTGAGCTTTCTTGAGACCCATGATCCCGGCTGATGTACGCTGACTGAACAGCTAATGAACAGCTGTTTAGCTAGCTGAATGGCGGGCCGCTCCACTCCGCTCTCGTTTCCCAGTCCATAGATGCCGGTATTGGCGTCTTAAATCAGACAGGGGTCAAAACTAAAATGTCCAGTCCGTAATCCAAATTCAGTTCACAAAAGCCAAAAAAGTAGTCAAAAACTGAGCACCAAAACACAGAAATCCAACAGTAAATCCATATTTTACTGTTGATATGATGTTCCTTTTACGCCAGATGTAATGGCACACACACCTTCCAAAAAGTTCAACCTTTGTCTTGTCAGTCCACAGAGTATTTTCCCAAAAGTCTTGGGGATCATCAAGATGTTTTTTGGCAAAATTGAGATGAGCCTTTATGTTCTTTTTGCGCAGCAGTGGTTTTCGTCTTAGAACTCTGGCATGCAGGCCATTTTTGCCCAGTCTCTTTCTTATGGTGGAGTCATGAACACTGACCTTAAATGAGGCAAGTGAGGCCTGCAGTTCTTTGGATGTTGTTGTGGGGTCTTTTGTGACCTCTTGGATGAGTCGTCGCTGCGCTCTTGGGGTAATTTTGGTTGGCCGGCCACTCCTGGGAAGGTTCACCACTGTTCCATGTTTTCGCCATTTGCGGAGAATGGCTCTCACTGTGGTTCGCTGGAGTCCCAAAGCTTTAGAAATGGCTTTATAACCTTTTCCAGATTGATAGATCTCAACTACTTTGTTTCTTACTTGTTCCTGAATTTCTTTGGATCGCAGCATGATGTCTAGCTTTTGAGGATCTTTTGGTCTACTTCACTTTGTCAGGCAGGTCCTATTTAAGTGATTTCTTGATTGAGAACAGGTGTGGCAGTAATCAGGCCTGGGTGTGGCTACAGAAATTGAACTGAGCTTTCCAAGGATGTGATAAACCACAGTAAATTTATGTTTTAACGGGGGGGGGGGGGGGGTATCACTTTTTCACACAGGGCTATGTAGGTTTGGATTTTTTTTACCCTTAATAATAAACACCTTCATTTAAAAACTGCATTTTGTCTTTACTTGTGTTCTCTTTGTCTAATATTTAAATTTGTTTGATGATCTGAAACATTTAAGTGTGACAAACATACAAAAAAAAGAGAAATCAGGAAGGGGGCAAACACTTTTTCACACCACTGTAGTTTAACAAGGAGGTACACATCATGCAATCAATGCAACCATCAAGGATTTGGATTCCCACTGTAACATAACGTGTGTTTCTACCTCAAGGTCTTACAACCTTCATTCATTCATCTTATCTCACTGAAGTGCAACAGCTTGGACTAATGGAGAATGGCATTCACAAAGGAGTTTTCAAAATCTCTCTAAATGTTCGCGGGGATTCGCAATTTCCTCTCATGTTGCAGGAATTTTGAACATGTTAAAAAAAAAATTCACAATTTTTTTTTCTCAAAATAGTCACATAGTCATCACGGGTGTCTTGAACCTATTTTGAACCCTTTTCAGTTTAATTATCATGAGTCCAAAAGGGTGAGAAAAGTTAGATAACTTTGTGAGGGGTTGGAGACCTATGAAACTAAATTGTGACTGGAGACAAAGAGCAGCTACAGCAGGGAGGGTATTACTCACAGCAGTCTGGCACCTCCAGCATACAGTATCTCACAAAAGTGAGTACACCCCTCACATTTTTGTAAATATTTTATTATATCTTTTCATGGGACAACACTGAAGATATGACACTTTGATACAATGTAAAGTAGTCAGTGTACAGCTTGTATAACAGTGTAAATTCTCAAAATAACTCAACACATGGCCATTAATATCTAAACCTCTGGCAACAAAAGTGAGTACATCCCTACTGAAAATGTCCAAATTGTGCCCAAAGTGACATGTTTCGGGACCCAGGAGACAGACACTGACACGGGCAAATTAGTGAACAATAATCTTTATTAGAGTGAAAGGGTGTGTAGTGCAAGTGTAAGAGCGTGGATAGTATCCTGGTCACTGGAGCTGAGCACCCTGGACGGAGACCCGGCAACCCTGGAACATATAAGCACAGACAATTACTTTTGTCCCACGCTAGTGACAAGCTATCAGTAGTGAGGCTTACTTGGGAGAAGCACAGGTTACGTCCTGCTGAGAACCAGCGGCCGTGCAATGTGGAGGTGAAGGCGTCTGTGAATGTGCTGAGGCTTCCACCTGTGATTGTGGCGAGGTCAGATCTCCCAGAGACTCCGGCTGTGACTCCACAGACCGGGACGATGACAAACCAGCTGATGACAAGACCAGTGATTCCACAGAACGTGGTGACGATGATAATCCAGATGATGACAAGGCGAGTGATTCCACAGAGCGTGGTGACGATGATAATCCAGATGATGACAAGGCGAGTGATTCCGCAGAGCGTGGTGACCATGACAATCCAGATGATGACGAGGTGAGTGATTCCACAGAGCGTGGTGACGATGACACGACAGATGACGAAGACACAAACTCCACCGGTAACGGTGGCCAGTACTCCTGTAACTGATACAGTAATAATTCAGGAATTTGTGGAGCAAGACGTACCGGTAGTCGTGGTGGTAGCGAACCGCTACGTGTGCGTGTTGGCGTAACCCCGTCAGCTGGGGACGCAGGTCCGCCGCCAAGGGAGTCCACCTGTGCACAGGGGTAGAGGTTAGGAGTAGAGTAGCAAACGGTTCTCTTACGAGCTTGACTTTGAACAGAAGTCCTAGACGAGGCAAGAGAAGTTCTTGACGAGGCCAGAGAAGTTCCTGACGAGACAGTTCCTGACGAGACAGTTTCTGACGAGACAAGTTCTGACGAGACAGTTTTTGACAAGACAGTTCTTGACGAGACAGTTTCTGACGAGACAAGAGAATATCTTGACGAGGCCAGAGAGCGAAGTTCTGGTTCTTTCTCTGACGAGGAGGACAGACGACTCCCTGCTGGGCTGTCAGCAACGCTGGCTTTTAACAGCTGCTGATTAACACCTGTGGATCTGTGCGCAGCTGGAGTTAATGATGCCAATGACGGCCCAGAGGCCGCCATGACACAAAGTATCAATATTTTGTGTGGCCACCATTATTTTCCAGCACTGCCTTAACTCTCTTGGGCATGGAGTTCACTAGAGCTTCACAGGTTGCCACTGGAATCCTCTTCCACTCCTCCATGACAACATCATGGTGTTAGAGACCTTACACTCCTCCACCTTACGTTTGAGGATGCCCCACAGATGCTCAATAGAGTTTAGGTCTGGAGACATGCTTGACCAGTCCATCACCTTTACCCTCAGTTTCTTTAGCAAAGCAGTGGTCATCTTGGAGGTGTGTTTGGGGTCATTATCATGTTGGAATACTGCCCTGTGGCCCAGTTTCCGAAGGGAGGGGATCATGCTCTGCTTTAGTATGTCACAGTACATGTTGATCTGTAGCTCCCCAGTGCCGGCAGCACTCATGCAGCTCCAAACCATGACACTCCCACCACCATGGTTTACTGTAGGCAAGACACACTTGTCTTTGTACTCCTCACCTGGTTGCTGCCACACACGCTTGACATCATCTGAATCAAATAAGTTTACAGTGGGGCAAAAAAGTATTTAGTCAGCCACCAATTGTGCAAGTTCTTCCACTTAAAAGATGAGAGAGGTCTCCAATTTTCATCATAGGTATACCTCAACTATGAGAGACAAAATGAGAAAAAAAAAAAAAATCCAGAAAATCACATTGAAGGATTTTTTAATGAATTAATTGGTAAATTCCTCGGTAAAATAAGTATTTGGTCAATAACAAAAGTTCATCTCAGTACTTTGTTATATACCCTTTGTTGGCAATGACAGAGGTCAAACGTTTTCTGTAAGTCTTCACAAGGTTTCCACACACTGTTGCTGGTATTTTGGCCCATCCCTCCATGCAGATCTCCTCTAGAGCAGTGATGTTTTGGGGCTGTCGCTGGGCAACACAGACTTTCAACTCTCTCCAAAGATTTTCTATGGGGTTGAGATCTGGAGACTGGCTAGGCCACTCCAGGACCTTGAAATGCTTGTTACGAAGCCACTTCTTCATTGCCTGGGCGGTGTGTTTGGGATTATTGTCATGCTGAAAGACCCAGCCACGTTTCATCTTCAATGCCCTTGCTGATGGAAGGAGGTTTTCACTCAAAATCTCACGATACATGGCCCCATTCATTCTTCCCTTTACACGGATCAGTTGTCCTGGTCCCTTTGCAGAAAAATAGCCCCAAAGCATGATGTTTCCACCCCCATGCTTCACAGTAGGTATGGTGTTCTTTGGATGCAACTCAGCATTCTTTCTCCTCCAAACACGACAAGTTGAGTTTTTACCAAAAAGTTCTATTTTGGTTTCATCTGACCATATGACATTCTCCCAGTCCTCTTCTGGATCATCCAAATGCTCTCTAGCAAACTTCAGACGGGCCTGGACATGTACTGGCTTAAGCAGGGGGACACGTCAGGCCCTGCAGGATTTGAGTCCCTGGCGGTGTAGTGTGTTACTAATGGTAGCCTTTGTTACTTTGGTCCCAGCTCTCTGCAGGTCATTCACTAGGTACCCCCATGTGGTTCTGGGATTTTTGCTCACCGTTCTCGTGATCATTTTGACCCCACGGGGTGAGACCTTGCGTGGAGCCCCAGATCGAGGGAGATTGTCAGTGGTCTTGTATGTCTTCCATTTTCTAATAATTGCTCCCACAGTTGATTTCTTCACACCAAGCTGCTTACCTATTGCAGATTCAGTCTTCCCAGCCTGGTGCAGGTCTACAATTTTGTTTCTGGTGTCCTTTGACAGCTCTTTGGTCTTGGCCATAGTGGAGTTTGGAGTCTGACTGTTTGAGGTTGTGGACAGGTGTCTTTTATACTGATAACGAGTTCAAACAAGTGCCATTAATACAGGTAATGAGTGGAGGACAGAGGAGCCTCTTAAAGAAGAAGTTACAGGTCTGTGAGAGCCAGAAATCTTGCTTGTTTGTAGGTGACCAAATACTTATTTTACCGAGGAATTTACCAATTAATTCATTAAAAATCCTTCAATGTGATTTTCTGGATTTTTTTTTCTCATTTTGTCTCTCATAGTTGAGGTATACCTATGATGAAAATTGGAGACCTCTCTCATCTTTTAAGTGGGAGAACTTGCACAATTGGTGGCTGACTAAATACTTTTTTGCCCCACTGTATCTTGGTCCCATCAGACCACAGGACATGGTTCCAGTAATTCATGTCCTTAATCTGCTTGTCTTCAGCAAACTGTTTGTGGGCTTTCTTGTGCATTATCTTTAAAAGGGGCTTCCTTCTGAAACGACAGCCAATGCAGACCAATTTGATGCAGTGTGCGGAGTATGGTCTAAGCACTGACAGGCTGACCCCCCACCCCTTCAACCTCTGCAGTAATGCTGGCAGAATGCAGAATGCTGGCGCCTAAAACCAAGCCCAGCAAAAACCGTCTCCAGTGTATTTCATCTCCACAATGCAAAAGCTGCCAGAGAACTAAACATCCACCTGAGCGGACTCAAGCTTAAGCATGCCCCAAATCCAACTTATCTTGGAGTGACCCTTGATAGGACCTTATCCTTCAAGGAACATCTAAAGGGGACGGCTGCTAAGGTGAAAGTACGAAACAACCTGCTCTGCAAGCTCGCTGGTGCAAAATGGGGGGCGGCAGTCTCCACCCTGCGCACCTCAGCACTGGCCCTTTCATACTCTGTAGCAGAATATTGTGCCCCTGTCTGGTCCAGGTCATCTTACACACACCATGTAGACACCCAGCTCAACTCAACCATGAGAACTATAACTGGAACAATCCGCTCAACACCACTCCCCTGGCTCTCTGTACTGTCAAACATAGCCCCTCCACACATCCGGCGAGCAGCATTAACTCAAAGGATGCTCCAAAAAGTTAAAGATTTTCCTCACTTACCAATCCATGCAGATATCTACACCCCACCCACTGCCCGACTTTCATCCAGACGGCCGATTTGGAAAAACCCTCCCCCAGCTGACTTTACCATCCAGACAGCTTGGCAAGAGGAATGGGAAACCAAGGAGGTCCCAAACAAACAGCTGGTGATAAACCCCAACCAACAGGTCCCAGGCACCAACCTCCCAAGGAGACAGTGGTCTACACTCAATCGCTTCAGGACTGGACATGGCCCCTGCTTGGCCAGCCTTCACAGATGGGGCAGTAGCCCTAGCCCACTGTGCGCATGTGGAGAGGAGCAAACTATGGAACACATCATAGAGGCTTGCCCGCTCCAAAGACTGGAAGGAGGATTACACGCCCTCCATACAGCAAACCAGGAGGCAACTGCTTGGCTTAAGGACTTTGCATTCGCTAAATAAATAAATAAATGCTGGCAGCACTCATACGTCTATTTTCAAAAGACAACCTGTTGGATATGATGCTGAGCACGTGCACTCAACTTCTTTAGTCGATCATGTGAGGCCTATTCTGAGTGGAACCTGTCCTGTTAAACCGCTGTATGTTCTTGGCCACCATGCTGCAGCTCCGTTTCAGGGTGTTGGCAATCTTCTTATAGCCTAGGTCATCTTTATGTAGAGCAACAATTCTTTTTTTCAGATCCTCAGAGAGTTCTTTGCCATGAGGTGCCATGTTGAACTTCCAGTGACCAGTATGAGAGAGTGTGAGAGCGATAACACCAAATTTAACACATCTGCTCCCCATTCACACTTGAGACCTTGTAACACTTATGAGTCACATGACACTGGGGAGGGAAAATGGCTTATTGGGCACAATTTGGACATTTTCACTAGGGGTATACAGTGATCCCTCACTCATCGCGGTTAATGGGTTCCAGAACCAACCGCGAAAAGTGAAAAACCGCGAAGTAGCGTCACCCCTAATGACGTCACCCATAAATAACACACACGTTCATTCGCTCACTCTCCCTCATATGATACGTGTGTGTGTGTGTGTGTAAGTGTACATACATACGTAGATGTAAATAAAGTGTACATAAATATGTTTTTAGAACTCTTTTATTTTTATAACAAGATACGTAACTCAAGATGAAGATGATTTACGTACTGCACAGGTTAATGAGAGCTTTACTGCTCCTCAGGTGACACCTCATTATCAGGTGCTAGAGGCGCAGGATTGTCGAGGGCAGCTGCAGGAGGCGGCGTAGTGGCTCGACGGGAAGACTATTTCACACAAAAAGGGCCAAGAGAACAGCGAAAAGTTCCACGCTGCGAGACTAGCGATAAAGAACAATGAATGCGGTCTTCCTTCGGTGGGTATGGGCGCTCTGCAGGGATAGAAGCTGGGTAAAACGTCTCGGCCAATCAGCTTGCGAGGTAAAACGTCTCAGCCAATCAGCTTGCGAGATTCCCGAGCAGTGAAGAGGTGGGCGGAGAGGAGTGGAGCGGTGGTCAGAGAGGTGGATTTTGAGTTGAGCGGCTGTCCGTGTTGATACCTGATGTTCTAATGTAGTCTCCCTGCCTTCTGCTAGCGCCCGCCCATTTTTTCTCAATTTTGAATTTTTGATGAATATTTCTGAAAAATCCGCGATGCACTGAGGGCGCGAAAGGTGAAGCACGAAGTAGCGAGGGATCACTGTACTCACTTTTGTTGCCAGCAGTTTAGACATTAATGGCTGTGTGTTGAGTTATTTTGAGGGGACAGCAAATTTACACTGGTATACAAGCTGTACACTGACTATTTTACATTGTATCAAAATGTCATATCTTCAGTGTTGTCCCATGAAAAGATATAATAAAATATTTACAAAAATGTGAGGGGTGTACTCACTGTTGTGAGATACTGTATATCTAATGGAGAATGCTGAGGAACATTCACAATTGTTGCAATTGTTGGGGGTTCACAGTTTTTTTTGTTGTTTTTTTTTCCCCTCAACATTCACCGCTCGAGTGGTACTTTCCAGCAGCAGCAGCAGCCTGGCACGTTCCAGCAGTCTGCTACCTGTCAGCAGCAGAGTGGTCAGGATGGTGCTTGAGCGCAGCAGTACCAGACATGTAGCAGCACCAAACAGACATGCAGCAGCCTTCAGCATGTCAGCCCGATCTGCATTCAGCATTACAAGAATAAACAGAATAAACATTTCCTACGACCCCTGTCGTAGGAAATGGCGTACAAATGGGGATTTGTACAGAGATTGATACAGTGCGCATAAGGCGATAGTATGTCATCCGTGCGACATTTGTGCTGACAAAATGTGCTGAAAGCCATAAAATCTTCCTACCAACAACTTGAGTGCTGTGAGTTGCACAAAAATTTTCATAAGATGGAAGTAAGTACGCCGTAGGAAGATCCCAAGGCACCCTTACGAAGAACGTAAGAACTCTAGGGCCATCGTACGACCATTCGCTCTTGCGAATTGAACAGCAGCCATAACAAACTATGCCCACCTCCACGAATGTCTGTAAACTCCAGAATTTGTAGGAACTGGGAGATTCTTATGAACCCATCGTTCTGAAGACTCTTTGTGACCGTAGCTTAAATGTGAGCATGTCATGACACCCCTACAAGCTAAATTATTGCTGAACACTGAGAAAGAACTTCAAGACTTGACTTTTTATAATTTCTAAATGGTAACTTCCAGGGTTGAAAAGTTAATTTATAAACCAGAAAAGCACTCAGAGGGCACATACTTCTGCCAAGGCTCCTTCCGTCCCTTATGGATCACTTCCAAAATGTAATGGGTTCGTGTGTAGGCAATGAGCCAGTTCTGGTGAAAACTGAATCAAAGTCTATCCAGTAACTTTGGAGGATTCTTGCTAACACACTGGGAGAAGATAAGAGCCTTGTTGGAGGTATGCATTCTCGGATCATCTCCAAAATGTAATGGGTTTCTCTCTAGTCCAAGGACCACCTCTGGTGAAAATTTCATCCAAATCCATCTAGTAATTTTTGTGTAATCCTGCTGCACAAATATGAACAAGACCCTTGGTGGAGGTATGCACTCTCAGATCATCACCACAATTTAATGGGTTCATCCTTGGCCCAAGGGCTACCTCTGGTGAGCCTGTACAGTAGTTTTTGCATAATCCTACTAACAACCAGACAGACAACCCACCCTGAAAACATAACCTCCTTGGCGGAGGTAATGAGGAAATGAAACTGGACAGAGAACAAATTAAAAACATTTTTACTCAGAGACACAAGTTAGGATGAGCTTCATCCTTTTCATCATTCATCTTCATCACCCACATGCGCTTCTGAAACTATGCTATCATTACTGCCACCAAGGAGGTTATGTAATCGGGGTGGTTTGTCTGCCTGTCTGTTAGCAGGACTACGCAAAAACTACTGGATGGACTTCGGTGAAAATTTCACCAGAGGTGACCCTTTGGCCTAGAGAAAAACCCATTACATTTTGGTGATGATCCAAGGACGCATACCTCTGCCAAGGCTCTTATCTTCTCACAGTGTGTTAGCAAGAATCCTCCAAAACAATACTGGATAGACTTTGATATAATTTTCACCAGAACTGGCTCGTGACCTACACACGAACCCATTACATTTTGGAGGTGATCCATGAGGGACGGAAGGAGTCTTGATGGAGGTATGCGCTCTCTGAGTGCTTTTCTAGTTTAATGCTGTTTACCAGCTCCTAAAATTAGCTTTGGATTTAATGTCACAGTGAATTACAAATGCACTATGCAAACTCAGCAAGGGTTACCTGCCAGTGCCACTATTTCACCCAAAATGATTATTGGATTGATGGACACTGATGGTCCGAATGTCAAACATGAGGTCTCAAAACGGTAGCCCGCAAACCAGTGGGTGACGTCAGGGTGGCCATGTTGGTCTTCAATAAACAAGCTAGGTTAAAAAGAAAACTTTTTTATTTATTTTTGACAAGTGTATGCATAATTATTCCTATTTTTAAATGTCTGGGCTGAATTCCACTCACTCCAGGAAAGAGAAAACAAAGATTTGTTGGCTGTTTATTACCTCTGCCAAGAAGGAAATGTAATCGGGGGTGGTTTGTCTGTCTGTTCGTTTGTCTGTTTGTTAGCAGGATTACACAAAAACTACTGTATGGATTTTGGTGAATCACCCTTGGGCCAAGTATGAACCCATTAAATTTTGGTGATGATCTGAGAGTGCATACCTCCACCAAGAACCTTGTTTGTATTTGTGCAGCAGGATTACACAAAAACTACTGGATGGATTTGGATGAAATTTTCACCAGAGGTGGTCCTTGGGCTAGAGAGGAACCTATTACATTTTGGAGATGATCCGGGAATGCATACCTCCACCAAGGCTCTTATCTTCTCTCACTCAGTGCTTTTCTAGTTTTTTTTTTTCTAGTTTTTTTTCTTCCAGATGCTGCAGAGACATAAACATCTAGTGACTCCATGTGAAAGTAATTGACCAAGTCATATGGAGGGAAAAAAATAAACAAAAAACACTAACAGAGACTTCCGGTTATGGCGGCCGCCTAGAAGGACTCGTATCACTCTGCTCTGCCCCTGGAAATAAAAATTCGGCAAATAACTCTCTCATTTGGAACAGAACTTTTCCCAGCGTTTGGGTGAGGATATGCCGGTGAAGACTAAGGCTGGGAAATCAGGAGGGGGAAAAATTGAATCGCCGAAGCAGTCCAAATTAACGGACTTTAAAGTTTGTGGCGCAGTAGAAAAAGCTGCGGATATGGCAGATGAAACTAGCGGTGGTGCGGTAACTGCTGCTGCTGACGATGGCGGCACAGGTGCAGTGCTGGCTGCCATTAGCTCAATGAGAGCAGACTTTTCCGCTAAACTTGATGGGATTATGGCAGCGTTGGATGCAATGAGAAAGGAGTTGGGTGACTGCGTGGAGCGAGTGACGCAGGCGGAGCTTCGTGTTTCAAGTGCGGAGGATGAAATCAGCGGACTTCAAATAAAGGTGCGCACTTTGGAAAAAAAAAATAAAGATCTGGAAAATAGCGTTCTGGACTTGGAATCTCGGTCCAGAGGGAACAACCTGAGGCTGGTGGGTTTACCGGAGGGAGCCGAAGGTCGTGATTCATGCTCCTTTTTGGAGGGGTGGATCCCGGAGGCGCTGAACAACGCGGAGCTAAAATCATCAGTCGTCTTGGAAAGCTCCCACCGAATTGGCCCACCAAGAGGTAACAAGGCAGCACCGAGGACGCTAATTATGAAGTTTCTCAGCTACAGAGACAGGATGACGATCTCCAACGCGGTGCGGGCCAAAGGAGAAATTAAATACCAAGATCAGCAGGTGCGGTTCTACCCAGATTTGGCCTCAGGAATCCAACAATTAAGGAAGCAGTTTGACCCCATCCGCAAAGAACTGCGCAACCTTGAGATTCGTCATGGAGTGATTCACCCTGCAAGACTTCTGGTCACATATGAGGGCAGAACACGCATCTTCAAGACCCCCGAGGAGGCGCAGGAGCTCATCAAGAAGATCCAGGAAGAGACTGGTGGGAGCTAAGCATGAACAGAATATAGGGTAGAATATTTGAGCATTTAACTGATTAGAAGCATATAACAAGATTACAAAATATAGAATGTATTACATATTAAAAAAAAAAAAAAGTACAAAATTGCTAAAAAAAATTTGGAGTTAAATTGGAAATTACAGAAGAGAGTTAATGTTACGTTATTAAAAGCAGTAGAGTTAGGGTGATTTGGAGGATGAAGAAGGAGTGGCTTTGGCTGTTCCTCGTGGGTGTGGAACGGTCGATGGCTATATCGGGAGACGGAATTTTTCTTTTGCTTTTGGGGGGATTGCCACAAATGTGGGAAGGGGGAATTTGTTTGTGTGTAGTTTGTAGGGTGAATGTTCAACCACTCATTTTTTTGCTTTTCTGTTTGAGCATGTTTACACTGCAAGGTAATCCCAAACTCCCTATTGATTATAAATCAAAGCGTTAATCTTAATTTAACTTCATGGAATTGCAGAGGTCTACAAAATTTAAAAAAACTTAAACAAGTTATGAATAAAATAAAAGACATGGGTTCAAAAATTGTGTTTTTACAAGAAACTCATCTAATAGAGCAAGATGTAAAAAGAATTAGGAGTAGATGGCAAGGAAATGTTTTCACCTCATCATTTTCATCCCGAGCCAGGGGAGTTATGACTCTCATACATAAATCAGTCCCATTTCAAGTGAAAAATGTAATTGGAGACAAATTTGGAAGATATGTAATCATTCAAGGATCTTTGCTATTAGAAAACATAAATTTGGTGAACTTATATGGTCCCAATATACAGTAGATGATCAAAAGTTCTTTGCCAATTTATTTCTTATCTTATCATCACTTACAGGGCAACATATAATAGCAGGGGATTTTAATTGTACATTGAATCCCAGTATAGATAGATCAACAGGACTGGACTGTACGCACAATGGATGTAGGATGACCATTAATCATTTTATGAAAGAATTGAAATTGATAGATATATGGAGAGAAATGAAACCACAAGTTAAAGCATACTCTTGTTATTCCAATACCTACAAGACATTCTCACGTATAGATTATTTTTTGATCTCCACAGAATTAAGGTCCAAGATTCAAAACTGTTTTTATGATAACATCGTGATCTCCGATCATGCACCCTGCTGTCTAATATATGTAGATAAAAAATTGACAAAGGAATCAGGTAGATGGCAATTTCAGCATAAATGGCTTCAGGATGAGGAATTTGTTAAGTATATAGAAAAACAGATAGATGAGTTCTTTGATATCAATACTACACAAACATCAGCATGTGTAAAGTGGGAGGCTTTCAAAGCTTTTATTAGGGGACATATTATTAGTTATACAGGTTCAAAATCTAAGAAGACTCGAGAGGAGAGAGCTAAACTGGAACATAAAATAAAAATTCTTCAAGAAAGAGTATATGCAGGAAGAGATCCAAGGTTGGAGAACGAATTACTGATTTTGAGAGCTGAATATGACAAAAAATCAGCGAATAGAGCTGCCTCGAGTCTTCTAAGATTGAAACAATCTTTTTATGAACAAGGTGAAAAATCAGGAAAGTTATTGGCATGGCAGATTAAACAATTAGAATCTAAAACACCAATTACCAGTATTATAAGTAACGGACAGGTAGTTATAGATCCTTCAGAAATTAATAGAGCCTTTAGAGATTACTATGAAAAATTATATGATACCAAAAATGAATCTGACTTAACAAAACTACATGGGTTTTTGAACGAACTATTTATACCGTGTATTCCAAATGAAAATAGGGAGATACTGGAGTCTAAAATTAGTCAAGAAGAAGTTGGACTAGCTATTGATAATATGAAATCAGGAAAAAGTGCAGGACCAGATGGTCTTCCAGTTGACCTTTATAAAAAATTTAAGAATAAATTAACAAAACCTTTTTTGGAAATGGTTTTAGAAGCATTTCAAAATAGTAGTTTACCATCATATATGAATAATGCCTTAATTATACTGTTGCCAAAACCAGGTAAGCCCTCTAATAAATGTGAAAATATGAGACCAATAAGCCTATTAAATGCCGACCTTAAGATAATTTGTAAAATTTTAGCAAGACGAATACAAGAAATTTTACCAAATATTATTAATCGAGATCAGAATGGCTTTATAAAGGGAAGACAAGGCTTCCATAATGTAAGAAGACTATTTAATATTATTTATTCTAATAAAGAAGCACCGGATACAGCTCTCCTATCATTGGATGCCGAAAAAGCCTTTGATAGAGTTGAATGGCCCTTTCTTTTTGAAGTCTTACAAAGGTTTGGACTTGGAAATAATTTCATAAAATGGGTTCAGATAATATATAATAATGCTACTGCAGAAATTCTAACAAATAACAATATTTCAAAATCAATAAAAATCTATAGAGGATGTCGACAAGGCTGTCCACTTTCACCTTTACTGTTTACTATGGCAATTGAACCTTTAGCGATGGCGATACGTCTACAGTCACAAATATATGGAATTAAAGTTGGACCAACAGAACATAAAATCTCCCTGTATGCCGATGACATAATTTTGTTTATGTCGAATCTTAAAAAATCAATTCCGACCTTGTTGAATTTAATAAAGAATTTCGGGGAAATATCAGGATATAAAATAAATAAAACTAAATCTTCAATATTAATGCTAAATGAGACCCAGAGAAATTACCCAGCCCCTGAGGTAAATCAATTCAATGTTGTAAATCAGTTCAAATATTTAGGAATCCAAATTGTGCCTAAGCTAGAATCAGTCGCCAGTGTCAATTATGAAGCCTTAATGACAGATATTGATGAGTTACTTCAGAGATGGATGTCACTACCAATGTCGATGATCGGGAGAATTAATATACTTAAAAGTAATATCTTACCTAAAATACTTTATTTATTTCAATACATTCCCTTACCACCACCTTTAGATTTATTCTCAAGAATTAAAAAAAAGTTAGTGGAATTTATATGGAACAACAGGAGGGCTAGATTACGTCTGTCTTTATTATATTTACCATTTGATCGTGGAGGTCTGAAATGTCCAAATTTTATGTTGTATTATTGGTCGGCACAACTGAGGTCTATGACATATTATTTTTCATCAAATGATCTCCCTCACTGGACTGAAATGGAATCATACAATTTACCTTTACCTCTTCCCATATTCATATACTCAGATTCGGCAAAAAAATTACAAAAACAAGTTAAAAATCCATTTGTAAAGCATATGATCAAAATATGGTGTGAAGCTAAAAACTATTTAAAAGAACCACAGTTATTGTCACAATTTAGTCCAATATGGGGTAATCAATATTTTAAACCAGGGAGAGCGGACGCTGTATTTAAAGTATGGAATTTAAAAGGGATACAAAAGATTCAGGATTTATATTTGCCATGTGCAGAAAACATAATGTCTTTTGAAGAGTTGAGGATCAAATTTAATCTCAATAGAACACATTTTTTTAAATATCTTCAACTTAGAAACTTTATTCGATCAAATCAAAATAAAGCTCTCACTCGACCTATCTATTCATCCTTGGAAAAAATGTTGATGAAAGATAGTAAAAGAAAGGGTATTATTTCAGAGTTTTATAACTCATTGACACTATTTTCAAGTGAAAATTCACTGAAAAGATTAAACTACTGGAAAGAAGATCTGCAAACTGAAATTTCAGAGGAACAATGGGAATTGGCTTGTACAGAAGCTCAAACCAAATCAATAAATGTACGCCTTAAATTGATACATTTCAAATGGTTAATGCGGATGTATGTTACACCGGAGGAGTTAAATAGATATAACAAAAATATACCAGATACGTGCACAAAATGTATGGAAAGTAAAGGAACTCTATTTCATTGTGTATGGGAATGTAGATTAATAAGAATGTTTTGGGAAGAGGTGAGGGTAACAATTGAAAAAATAATCTCAAAACAAATCATATTGAATCCTAAACTGTTTTTGTTGGGTCTGTACCCAGAAAAGCATAATTTTAATAAAAGTGAAAGAACATTCATAGACCTCAGTTTGCTTAATGCCAAGAAATGTATTGCACTATTATGGAAAAAGACTCATAGACCAGATGTGACTCAGTGGTTAAGACAGATGTTAACAAACCTTCCATTAGAAAGAATAACATATATACTGAAATCAAAGGAAATTGTGTTTGAGAATATATGGAGACCTTTTATTGATTATGTAAAAAATTTAAACATAACTCTTGAAGAAGAAGGTGAATGATATGTGTGGACCTTGTAAATTCCGAACTGGTGAACATAATATGTATACTTATGTATTGGATTGTCTAGACTAAACAGCGGAGCATTGTTGAAGATTTGATTTTGTTGGTGGTTGTTGGTGTTTTTAGTGCATTTTTTTTTTTGTAGTACTTTAGTGTTAGTGTTTGATTGTTTGTATCATGTTTGTTAAAAAAAAAAAAAAAGGTTCAATAAAGATATTGTGGGAAAAAAAAACACTAACAGAAGACAGGATGGTGAGCAAACTATATTACTGTGATCTAATTTAATTTTTGCATCTATAGTAAATTGAATATACTTTATCTCTTACAACTTTGATACTTCCATGTGACAAAGATGGGATAATTGCAGTATTGAGGAAGTCCAAAATTATTCCACAGCACTCTCAGGAGACATTTAATCCACGCCTCTCACGTTACTTCGTCACGCTCCCATTTTACTTTTGTAGATAACAGCCATGTTATCAGTTCTACTGTTGATCACACAAGCCAGTTCATATGGTGTAGAGAAAATTACACCTGTGTGGGTTTCTGTTCTGTTTGCCTCTGATGATACCATCTATTATTATTATTATTACTACTCTATTTTTCTTCCACATATACTGTAAATACACCCTCAAGCAAGGCAGTTTGCAGCGGTGAGGCTGCTCGGGGCTTAGTGTCAGTCTCTTCAAACTTCCAAAATGTTTAAAAATCTAAAAACTTTTAGCTTTTCCTATTAATTCCTTTCACTCCATCCATCCTGTGTTTTCCTCAGAGTTCATGCTCTCTGCTTACTGCTCTGCATCCACAGCTGTTTTCCTACTGAGCAAATCTTCCTCTGTGCCTCTCCTTTCCTCTGTATTTGTGAATTATTCTGTGCAGCAGACCAGAAGGAAATCAGTAATAATACAGAACTATAGAAAAGCTCTGTCCTCCGTTAGCCAAAATGCAGAGCTACTCTACAAACACGCTGATGATTTTTTTTGGACTTTCCTCCCCCTCACACGGTGTTGGCAGCTGTACACTTCCACACTCGTGCACAGTCACATTTGAACTGCTGAAAAAATAACAGATCGCCCCTAATTGAATTAGCTGTCTCATCTGATCTGCGTACCATTCTCCCTTCCAGGAGTCGATCCAGAGGGAGGAAGCGGTCGATCTGACCCACTGTGTGATCATAGGGAGTAGTCAGGAGCAAACTCGAGTAAAAACAACACATGGGGCCCTCTCCACTGAATGTCTTTGAGTCCTCAGGCCCCTACACTGCCAGGCACCATCTTAAACAGAGAAACGGTGCAAATAAGTAAGCCCTCAAAGCTTCCAGCGGCATCTCCTATAAATTTCTTTGCAGTTACAGCATGGTTTGAGCGGCAGCCAGGGAACAATTAACTTCTTTTCTGCGCCTGTGTCCTCTGACATGGCAGTGGGCAGACATTCTCTGGGGCTCTGAAAAAACGATTTGTCACTGTCGACAGCCGCGCACTGTACTGCCGAGCCAATTAAGCTCAAGGTGCAATTCGATACAGCTTTTATATACACAGCGGATAAGAGGGAGGGCAAGGGGGGCATGCTCGTCTGCATTTGCACATTTGTATGGGGATGACTGAGTGTGGTGTGGGCACGCGGCCTTATGTGTGCTGGTGAGACAAAGTGAGGAGAGCATTGTGTTGGTGCTGCTTAAGCTACAATGACAAAGATTCTTACGAACGATGGGGTCGTAAGAATCTCCCAATTCCTATGAATTCTGGAGTTCGCAGACATTCATCGAGGGGGGCATAGTTTCTTACGGCTGCTGTTCAATTTGCAAGAGCAACTTGAGGCATCCTTGAAAAATGAAGTGCTTTTCTCTCGTATGATGGCCCTAGAGTGCTTACGTTCCTCATGATGGTGCCTCAGGGTCTTCCTATGGCATACTTACTGCCATCTTACAAAAATTTGTGTGCAGCTCACGGCATTCTTAAGTCGTTGGTAGGAAGATCTTACGGCTTACGGCACAATTTGTGCATACATATGTCGCACAAATGACGTACTTCCGTCTTATGAGAGCCTCATTCCTGCCTTATACACGCTGTACAAATCTCCGTATAAACGAGGATTCATACGGCGTTCCCTGCGACCGCTGTAAGAGGCCCTGAAGAATAACTTAAGGTGTTCTCAAGAACAACTTAAGGTGTTCTTAAGGCATACTTACGGCCAACATCTTGCATAGTTTTCTTACGTTGTTCCTATGGCATTTGTATGGCCGCCCTACGATGAGGGGTTTTCATTAGGGATGAGCCAATCTGATCTGCCATATTGGTATCAGGTTCAATCCAGGAAAAATGGCTGGATCGGTATTGGTAAGGAATAAAAGTAATTTACCAATCTGATACGTTAATATTATTAAAATGAAGGTGTGATCATGTTTTCAGCAACGCTGCGCACAGCTTCTGTAAACAGAAGCAGTGAGTGTCACGTCACTGGAGCCTGCCTGTGGGACTCACCTCGGTTTGCTGTGTGGTACCACTGTTTACAATTTTAACACCACCAACTTCATAAAACACTTGCAAAAGTATCACGGTAAAGGAATATGCTGAGTTCTGTCAAGAACCAAGCAGAAGGAAGTGTGTTGCACATCAGCAGCTGCTGCTTTTCCAGCTCGGAGGCTGGAAGATGCTAAAAATGAAACTAAAAGAACAAAATTGAAAGTAAACTATACAGGAACTGGAAAACAGGGACAAAGACATAACATGGGTTTACTTTTCAGTGGAGAAAAAGGAACAGCTGATGAGCTTTACGTAACAAACATAAATAGCAAGTCATAACGGTGAACTGGAAGCAGGACTAACACAGCTACATGAACAAACAGGAATGATGTCAAAATAAGAGCAAACCTAAAATCTAAAAATGGACAGAGAATAATATCAGAAACACTACTTCGTAAACCGAGGACCAGGAGAATACTTATGTTAATAATAATAAAAAATGTCAAAAATACAACTTAAAGGGTGAGTTCCTTTATTTTCAGATCTACAGCATTTTTTTTTACCTCATGTATAAAGTGGCACTTTGAATTTCATCTGAATGTTTACTTAAATACTCAGCTTTAAAGTTTTGCATAAACTTGCACTTAAAACTTCAGAATGCATGTCTACATAGCGCTGAGTGAAATTCTGCCAATGTTACAAAGTTTAAAATAACAAAAGCAGCAGCGTTGCTGAACTGAGTCAAATTTGTAATATATTCTTTGACTTTTAGATTTATGTTTTTATATGTGTGCAAAATGCAACCAGTCATTACCAAAGTATGTTCTGTACTTTTGTTGTTTTAAATAAGAGAGACGGTACTGGGTTTAGATCGGTATCGGCTGATACTCAAAGTCACAGTATCGGTATCGGACTTGAAAAAGTGCTAGTGGTTCATCCCTAACTTTCATGGGGCGTTTGTAGAAATCTTTGACAAGACCATTAACCAGGCCACGAACTTATGAACGGTCTTCGAACGCTGGATTCTCCTACAGCTGCCTTAAGAAGGTCGTACAAAATGGTCCAAAAATCGTTCGTACAGTGTTCGCAGCCGTTCGTAAGGGTATTTGTGATTGTAGCTTTAGTGACGACAATAATGTGGCTCAGAAAAAAATAATCTTAGGCTCTAAAAAAATAATAAAAAAGAAAACAAAGCCAAAGGGAAGAGAGTCTTTTTGTAGTTTAAACACTTCAACATGAGCAGCACCACAGAGGGGCCTTGTTCTGTAGGATTTAAAAACAACCCATCAGGGACTGAACACTATGCAAACTTAGATCCCTCTACTCTGACGCGAAGGCTGGGACTAATAATATCCTGATATAATGAGTGCTGGACACCTGTGCGTGTGTGCGGCAAAGTACAGACAGAGTGAAAGGCAACGGGAACACATGCAGAAGTAGTGGACAGGCATGGACAAACAGGCAAATAGATGGACTGCTTGGTATAAACAGAGCCACGGTCCCGACTGTGATTACCAACGTGGGCTTTCGTGGCTTTTATCACAACAGAGGCCTCCTCCTGCTCATCCATTCAGGCCTTCCATTCGGAGAGCCTGCAAATGACGCAACCTTGCCAGTGTACCCCTGCTAGCTTTATCGGGGCCTTATAAGCTCGAGTTACGACCCGGGGGAGAGGTCAACAGTCCAGCCATTGATTGGTGATGCTAATGGCTGTGGACTGTGAATGAGCAGGAGCACTAGTCGCATGCAAGCCAGCAAACAAGGCTGAATTTGCCTTAACTTTATGCTTTCTTTAGTGGCTGTTCCTCAAGAGGACAGACCAATATATCAAGGCGTTGTGGGGTATTTTTAGTGGGGGAGCGGATGTTTATTTGGATCCCACTAATGGGTCAAACAGTGGCTGGTGTGTGTGTGTGTGTGTGTGTGCGTATGCGTCTGTGCGTGCGCGCGCGCGCGTGTGTGTGTGTGTGTTATTTTTGTCTGCCTATGCAAAGTAGGATGGGGAAAAGAGGGAAGGTCGGTGGGGGGGCGAGTCTGTAGTTTTGTTTTCAGCACTGCTTGCCTGGCGCCTGGGGCTTGCCGTTTACAGTTTGCAGTTGTCACAACAAGCAAATTATGTAGAAAAATTGTAACGGCTGAGTGAAGAGATGCATTTCCCAGCTTATAGGTGAAGATTACATACTCCAGATTACATGCTCCAGAAAAATACAAAAAAAAATCCACGGTTAAAAACTGGGTTTCTCAAAGTGAGCAAGAGGGATTTTCAGAGTGGGTGCATTATCAGTATCCAGCTGACACATCATTATAACCCCTCTGGTGAGTGTGTACCTTCACGGCGGAGTACAGTTTATTCAATACATGTGTGCTATGCACAAAGGCCTTTTTTGGTCAGATAAGTACGTGGAATGTTAAGTCTCCAAACACAGGTGCTTCTTATGAAACGGAGGAGATGGTTTGGATTGCTGCTACATTGGCAGACGGTGCGCGCGCAAATAACACATCTAAGCTGGTCAAATTTGAGCTAGGTTTTGAAGATTCAACAGATTAAGTGATATTATGGTTTCTGAGATAAAGACAAATATTTTATCGCTCGTCTCATCTCAGCAGAGCAAACTGTTCACTTGGATGTTGAACTCAGCAAATTAAGAAGGCGAGGGGCTGGGTGTGTGCAATCCTCTGTCAGGAGGTGCCCTTATAGCAGCAGTTCTGTAAAAACATGATAGGAGCTGCTGGATCCATTTGGTCTTATCAGGTGAAGGTTAACTGATAAGACGCTGGACAGTGATTATCCGCTCACTGCTCACATTCTACAACTTGGGATACTTGGCATGTCCATTTGTCCGAGGACGCCGGTGACTGACAGCCAGGGGGGAAATGAGGGAGCGGTGCTGGGATGCTTCTGTCCATGGGCTGGCGGGAATGTGACCGTCTGCCTCCACACCCACAGGCCGACCACAGGGGCGCTCGGAGAGGCTGGGAATTTAGGGCCAAGACAAACGGGACGCCCAGAGGAGGCCCTGCCCCTGGCCTTTGCAACAGTGCTGCTCTCTGAACCGCTCTGGCCTTCCAACTTCCACAACACTGTTATTCTAATGTGTGAGGCCCTCCTACACTGAGGGCAAGAGAGTGAGACACAAGGACATAATGCAAAAGAAGGCTTGAGACATGAACAGACGTGTCTTTACTAATTATAAAAAGAAGTTATGGGGATTGCAGTAACAGAAAAAGGAACTAGACAAATGTTTCATTCGTAACCTAAAGAACTATGCAAGGCCAAACTGAGTGATGAATATGTGGGTTTGCACTGATTATAAAAAAAGGAATACACTTTTTCAAAACAGGAAACCAACCCTTCTCAGACACTTTATCAATGGCAGCCATGCAACAAATGCAAGTCAACACTTATTGATTTGTGATGGCTGATGAAGGGAGGTACTGTCGCTGAGGAGATGACCAACACGTTGCACAGACTGTTCTCTTTTCCCTGTGCAGCTCCAAATTAGATTTACTCCAATGTATTTATAGTCCCCACCTCCAGGAGCAGCTAATGTGATCAGGGAGAAAAAGAACTGGCTCAAAGAGAAATGAAAGCTCGGAACAGGGGCATAAATTTTTACTGAGAATTCCTCACAGTGCTGACGCTGTGAGAGTGGAAAGCGTACGCGCAGACGAGAGAGGTAAAAACCATAACAAATCAAACATACAAAGAGTTGATTCTGTAGTGGGGCAAGGGGCTCGTTTAGGGTGGGGAGTGCTGCTGCGTACAGAGAGGCCCGTAAGGCAGCCTTGAGGTCAATGTTGATGCGGGGCCGGAGGTTGGCAGGGAGTGCCCTTTAAGGCTCTCACTGAGGAGAGCGGACAATGATGGTTCTTATCAGTTCAGGCTAGAGTGGGTCAGCATTTGACCCAGGGGACATCCTGGTCCTCGTCAAGGATCCTCTAAGGAGCACATTCTTCGGATACCCTCTTTATCTTCTGATAATCGTTGAAGCTGACATCTCGCACACGTGGTTTCATTCTTCTCCTGGGTCCAGCAGTCAGTCCGGTGAAGGAAGTGGAGCTGGCAGATTGAGACGTGTTTGTTGTAGAAACGTCCCTGCCAACAAACAAAGCAGAAATCTCCTCACATTCCTGTCAGAGAAAAAAAATAGTCAGACTACACATGCTGCCAGAAGCGACAATTTGGCTGGTCTGACTGTACACACAGAGCTCCTGTCGAGCAGTTTCACTATCTGTCTGAGCCCTTTTTAGTGGTTAGCCTGCGGTTTCCTCCAGCAGCTCAAAGCCTATCGACAGCATGGCTCCTCTAATGCTCACTGCATCGAGTTACTTTTTAAAAGACAGAGCAGGCTAGCAGGGAGAAAACATGGTCAGAAGGAAAAATTTAAGAGATGCAGGTGAGAGTACAGGGTTAACGAGTAAAATTCCTGAACCGAGCTTTCAACATGTTCCCACAAAATGGCTTCTGTGTGTCGCTGTGGCGGCGAGTTGCAGAGCAGCGGGCCTCGAGAATGGTCCCGCTGTGTGCAGAGTGTTTGTGGACTGTGGCTGAGCTGATGGACACGACCCAGGAACAGGCCTGGAATCAATTTAGTGCGTCCAAAAAGTGCCTGTGAATGTAAATAAAGCTCTTGAGCAAACAAACGCTTTTCCGAGAGGCACACACAAACATAGAAAAATGCACGGGCCTACAAAATGAATCAAATGCTGGTGGGCCCCCTCATGCAGATGATGAGAACCCAGTAAGCTCTGTGTGCTTGTATCCACATAAATTAAAAACAGGGCTCTTCTTCCTGCCTCCCAGCTAATCTTAAGGGTTTTATCCCCGGATTGATTTGAAAAAACTCCATGATGGAAGACCAACAAGGGTCCAATAAGAGGGTAACTGCTTCCCCCAAGTCCTCTCCTCCCACTTTTTTCAGCTCCCTTTCCATCTTCTCCTTCACTGTCACCACTTTCAGGGCCAAAACAGGGGACACACACACAGGAAGGGGGCCCTCGTGGTGCTAACAAGAACAAGCTATGGAGACTGCAGCTCTTACAAGCCAAGCCTGTTTATACAGATGGAGGAAAGCTTCATTATTTTTGTGAGGGGCGAGAAAGGAGGAAGGATTGGCTGAATTTACTGTCATGATCCGAGAGCTGGAGATTTCCGCCAGGCTTGGTCTCACGGCCTTTTCATTGTATTTACTTATTTGTTGCATTTTATGCCTTTTGGGTTTCTGTATTCGTGTACTGTTTGCCATCTTCCCGTTTGTGTTCTAGTTTTGTTACACTTTTATTTTGTATTAATTTATATTTTATTTTTCTGCTTGGGTTGATATTTTATTCTTTTTATCTCCACTGTTGGTTTTTTTCTGGTTGACACCTGTCAGTGGTGTGGTGCGCCGTGTGGGCGTTGCCCTGTCAGCTGTCAGCTTTGGTTCGCTTCTCTCTCACTGCCCCAGCTGGTCCTAATTATGTTTCATTTGCTTTCTCCTGCCCGCTCAGATGCCCACATCTGTCATCGATTGTGTAAATGGGTTTTGTTCCTACTTAAGGGCTGTAATTTTATTTTTTCGTCACCACAGTCTTGTTTGGACTCTCCTCCTCTCCACCAGAGCCCTGCCCTGCTCTAGGTGTGTTATGTGTAAGTTTTCTCCATCATTTGTATTTTGTGTTTAGTGCACCGTGTTGAACTTTATGTTTGTTGTCTTTTGTTCAATAAATTGCCCAAACTCACAGTTCAGCACATGAGTCTCATCTTCCTGCCTCGAAGGGCATTCATGACATAAGACTGCGGACTGTAGAGACCCAGTTGCTGTGAGTTTGTGGATTTTTTGTTTTTTCTTTCACCTCAGCAGCGGCAATAGCTTGTTGGTTTCTTTATTTTTTTCCCCGTTGGTTTTCTTTTCACTGGGATTTACCATGTCTGTCACCCGGAGGTGTCCACCCTTAGACTGGACGAAGTGGAGCCGTGGTCAGTGTGTGTCCTGAAGGATATTCTGTCGCAGGCTAAAGCCTCCTGTATTCCCGAGGCAGCCTGAGAGTTTCTGGAGGGTGCGCCGCAAGTGCTTGAGGCATGCCCCAGCCTGTGGGATCACTTGGAGCTCACAAACTTACTCCTCTCCATATTTCTTACTCAATCAACGAGTGATGAGGTAGAGGAGTCAGCTCCGATGCCTGCACCAACAAAGAGCAAGCGCTCATGCACACGGAAACCTTCAGCTTCTCACCGCTCTTCGGCAGCAGCTCCACCTCCTCCTCCCGAGCTTTGGCCCGCTCCATCGGCCAAGGAGCTGGAGGAGCACAGGCAGGCTTTACTGGCAGAGACTGAGCTCCTCCTGGAAGTCAAGCCATGGCTCCTCCTGGATCTTGCTCAGGAGCTGGAGGAAATTTCGCCAAGGGACACAGAGTTTAATCCGATGAGTGAACGTCCCCTGACTCCGGAGCCTCTCCCTCTCCATCTTGAGCACACGCCTCCTGCTCCTCACCGTCGTTCCAGGAAATCCAGTCAGAGGAATGCTCCCACCTCTCAGTTGGCAGCTACTCCTACGCTGAGAGAGAAGCCTCCCTCAGCAGTGCACCCTCCAAGTTTTTCTCCGGCAGAATTGTCAGCCTCTTCCCTCTCTGCTGCTGCAGTTCCTTGCTTCTCCTTGATGCCTCCTCCTGCTGCTGAGAGCCAAGCTGTTTTTTACCCGGCTCCGCCTGAAACCGTATCGACAGGGGCGGCTCCTCCACATCCCTTAGAGGGGCCGACGACCACTGAAGTCACGGAAAGGGCCGAATTCCAATCAGCTGCAGCAGAAAACATCATGCCCCGGGCATACAGGCAAGTGGCTTTTTATTCCCTATTACCTATGTATGAATTATCTTGCCTGATTCCCGATAGGGAGGTTCAGTCCTCGCAGCCCTGTGAGCTCTCATCACCTTCTGCAGCTAAAGACTTGTCACCTGCTCTTTCAGTGTCTCCTCCTCTGCCCCTAGTGTACGCTGGCCCCAGGATTGAGCCGCCGGACATTGGAGGAGCCTGCGGCCCTGGAGGACCTGGTTCCAGCCCCGCAGCCATGCTCTGGGCGGAGGGTGAGCACTGAAATTGAGCTGATGCCTGTGCCGATGAGGGCGCTTCCCCGGGCCTCAGCTGAACCGAATCCAGCACCAGCAAGAAATCGACCTCCTGAATCCATGCCAGACGAGCCATCGGCATGGGTCACCTCACTGGGGGGTCCCAGGGATGCTCTGACCACTATGCCTGCTGCAGGGGTTACCACAGCAGAGCCAGAGCTGGACCTCCAAAGGGCTGGGCCTGAAGAACCATCGCTGGGATCAATGGAGTCCTGGACGGCGGTGGAGCTCGAGTTCAGGCAAGTGCTCTCCTTTGTTTCCATTGCATCTGTTTTGGAGAGGTCTTGTCTGGCTCTTGGTGAGGAGAGCCGGGTGCAGCCAGCAGCTGCACCTGAGCTAATCTTGCCGGGATC
The DNA here is from genome assembly GCA_020510985.1 of Pholidichthys leucotaenia. Classification (NCBI taxonomy): domain Eukaryota; kingdom Metazoa; phylum Chordata; class Actinopteri; order Cichliformes; family Pholidichthyidae; genus Pholidichthys; species Pholidichthys leucotaenia. The sequence continues at coordinate 19,889,088 of CM035840.1, read as the reverse complement.
CACTGCTGCCGGTGACCCTGACCCTGTTTCTCTGCCTGTTTTGTCTGAGCTCTCCCCCAGGGTCGCTGAGGTTATTCCAGACCTGCCAGATGTCTCCGTGGGTCCAGGTTCGCCGCCAGAGATCATCGTGGGTCCAGCTCTTCCCACTGAGGTTGTCGCAGGTGCTCCGTCCCAGCCCGGAACCTCCGTGGGTGCTGCTCCCCCTCCGGCTGAGGGCGTCGAGGGTGCTTCTTCCTTTCCTGTGGAGGTCGTCATGAGTGCTCTGTTCCAGCCCGAGGCCTCCGAGGGTGCGGCCGTGGCCCAGTCCAGGTCCACCGAGGGTGCTGCTTCCCTTCCTGTGGAGGTCATCGCGGATGCTCCGTCCCAGCCCGGTGCCTCCGAGGGTGCAGCATTGGCCCAGTCCAGGTCCACCAAGGGTGTGGCTTTGGCCCAGTCCGGGCCCACTGAGGGTGCAGCCTTGGCCTATTCTGGACCCACTGAGGGTGCAGCCTTGCTCCAGCCAGGAGCCACCGAAGTTGTTGCTGTGCTCCAGCCCGGAGCCACTGAGGTTGCTGCTGTGCTCCAGCCTGGAGCCACCGAGGGTACAGACTTGGTCCAGTCTGGGCCCACTGAGGGTGCAGCGTTGTCCCAGTCTGGGCCCACCGAGGGTGCAGCATTGGTCCAGTCCAGACCCACCGCGGGTGCAGCTATGTCCCAGTCTGGGACCACCGCGGGTCAGCCTTGCCCCAGCCAGGAGCCATTGAGGTTGCTGCTGTACTCCAGCCCAGAGCCACCGAGGTTGCTGCTGTACTCCAGCCCAGAGCCACTAAGGTTGCTGCTGTGCTCCAGCCCGGAGCCACTGAGGTTGTTGCTGTGCTTCAGCCCGGAGTCACCGAGGTTGCTGCTGTGCTCCAGCCCGGAGCCACTAAGGTTGCTGCTGTGCCCCAGTCTGGGCCCACCGAGGGTGCAGCTTTGGACCAGTCCGGGTCCACCGAGGGTGCAGCATTGACCCAATCCAGACCCACCGTGGGTGCAGCTATGTCCCATTCCGAGACCACCGTGGGTGCAGAGTTGCTCCAGCCCGGAGCCACCGTGGGTGCAGCTTTGCGCCATCCTGGAGCCACCGCGGATGCTGCTTCACTCCAGTCCGGAGCTACCATGGGTGTAACGTTGTCCCCATCTAGGACCACCGCAGGTGCAACCTCGCCCCATTCCAGGACCACCGAGGGTGCTGCTGGCAAGTCCGAGGGCGTCATGGTTTGCCTTCCTTTGCCAGACACTATCGGGGTCCTCTCTCTTCTGCCAGACACCGTTGTGGTTCCCCCTCCTGTGCCAGACGCTGTTGTGGTTCCCCTTCCTGTGCCGGACGGCGTCGTGGTCCCCCCTCCTGTGCCAGACGCCGTCGTGTTTCCCTCTCCTGTACCAGGCACTGTCGTGGTTCCCTTTCCTCTGTCTGAGGTCATTGTGGTTCTCACTCCGTCACCTGAGGTCGTCATTGTTTCCCCGACTCCCCTATCATCCTCACCACTCACCCTTCCCACCGGGCAGCCGCCTCCTGGACCACATCTTCTGTTCAGGTAGTTGAAAAACTCTGGCAGACCACCCGATGGACTGTGCCATAGAACTGGGTGGCCCACGTTCTCTGGGCGGCCACCTGACCCGTTTCATCTTGTCATCTGGTGGGTCTGGGACTCTGGTCACCCGCCTGAACTGTCCAACCCCTCGGTCCAGGGGGCTTAGGATGGTTGAGGTTCTCCTGGTGTGGGTCCTGAGTGGGATTTGTTTTTTTCCCTTGTAGCCTGTTCCCCCCACCACCCTCCCTAGATTGGTTATTGTTGTGCTCTTAGTGGGGGGGGGGGTTCTTCTTTTTCTTTTGATGTTACCCTGAGGTGTCTGGCTTCCACCCCTTGAGAGGGGGGTTCTGTCATGAGCCGAGAGCTGGAGATTTCCGCCAGGCTCGGTCTCATGGCCTTTTCATTATATTTACTTATTTGTTGTATTTTACGCCTTTTGGGTTTCTGTATTCGTGTACTGTTTGCCATCTTCCCGTTTGTGTTCTAGTTTTGCTACACTTTTATTTTGTATTAATTTATATTTTATTTTTCTGCTTGGGTTGATATTTTATTCTTTTTACCTCCACTGTTGTTCTTTTTCTGGTTGACAGCTGTCAGTGGCATGGTGCTTCGTGTGGGCGTTGCCCTGTCAGCTGTCAGCTTTGGTTCTCTCCTCTCTCACTGCCCCAGCTGGTCCTAATTATGTTTCATTTTAACTGTTTGAACATGTCTTTGAGAGTGTTGAATGTGTTATATTGTTGTAGCCGTGTCTAAGAAGAATTTCTGTCACTGACTGGGACAGACAATAAAGCTATCTATCTATCTATCTGTCTATCTATCTGCTTGCTCAGATGCCCACACCTGTCATTGATTGTGTAAATGGGTTTTGTTCCTACTTAAGGGCTGTAATTTTATTTTTTCTTCGCTGCAGTCTTGTTTGGACTCTCCTTGTCTCCACCAGAGCCTTGCCCTGCTCTAAGTGCATTATCTGTAAGTTTTCTCCCTCGTTTGTATTTTGTGTTTAGTGCACCGTGTTGAACTTTATGTTTGTTGCCTTTTTGTTCAATAAATTGCCCAAACTCACAGTTCAGCGTGTGGGGCTCATCTTCCTGCCCTGAAGGGCATTCATGACATTTGCAGAGGCTGTTTAATTCAATTCAATTCAATTCAACTTTATTTATATAGCGCCATTTCACAACAACAGTCATCTCATAGCACTATCAACTGTAGGGGGGAACCCCCACAGTTGCAGAAAGACCCCAGCAATCAGGTGATCCCCTGTGAGCAAGCACTTGGCGACGGTGGAGAGGAAAAACTCCCTTTTAACAGGAAGAAACCTCCAGCAGAACCAGGCTCAGGGAGGGGCAGTCATCTGCTGCGACTGGCTGGGGGGTGAGGGGACAGAGAAGATGAAAAGAACAGACATGTAGAGAGCAAACAGCACGATGGGGACTCAATCTATGGGAGAGAACAAACAAATGTTAATGACCAGCAAAAAAAAATATTTCATAGAGAGTGAGGAAAGGAGTGAGGCCCAGTGCATTACTGGAGGTCCCCCGGCTGACTAAACCTATTAGCAGCATAGCTAAGGGAGGGTTCAGAAACACATGATCCCTCCCTAATTGTAGGCTATATCAAAAAGGTAGGTTTTAACCCTAATCTTAAAAACAGAGATCGAGTCTGACTCCCGAATCCAGATTGGCAGCTGATTCCACAGGAGAGGAGCTTGATAACTGAAGGCTCTGCCTCCCATTGTACTTTTGGAGATTCTAGGTATTACAAGTAGTCCTGCATTTTGGGAGCGTAGTGCTCTGTTAGGATAATACGGTAGTATCAGATCTTTTAAATAAAAAGGAGCCTGATTGTTTAGAGCTTTGTAAGTAAGAAGAAGGATTTTAAACTTAATTCTAAACTCTATGGGAAGCCAATGAAGGGAGGCCAGAACCGGAGAGATATGATCTCTCTTTCTAGTACCTGTTAAAACTCTTGCTGCAGCATTTTGGATCAGCTGAAGACTTTTTAAAGATGTTTTAGGACAACCTGATAATAAAGAATTACAATAATCTAATCTCGAGCTAACAAAAGCGTGGATCAGTTTCTCAGCATCACTCTGAGACAAGATGCTCCTAATCTTGGCAATATTACGCAAATGATAGAAGGCAGTCTTAGAAACAAATTTAATATGTGAATTGAAGGACAAATCCTGATCAAAAATAACTCCAAGGTTCCTCACAGAGCTATTAAGAGAAAGAGTAACTGCATCCAAACTGAAAGTTTGATTTGGAAAGGAATTTCTAAGGTTTTTTGGACCAACAAGAATGACTTCAGTCTTATCTGAATTTAATAGCAGGAAATTACAAGTCATCCAAGCTTTGATTTCCTTAAGACAGGCTTCTAACTTGGCTAATTGATTACTATCATCTGGCTTCATTGACAGGTATAATTGTGTGTCATCTGCATAACAATGAAAATGTATACAGTGCTTTCTAATAATGTTGCCTAACGGAAGCATATATAAACTAAAAAGAGTAGGGCCTAGCACAGATCCCTGTGGAACTCCATGACTAAGCTTTGAGTTGAAAGAAAACTCATTATTTACATGAACAAACTGGAACCTATCAGATAAATAAGATCTAAACCACTGCAACGAAGTTCCATTAAGTCCAACATAGTGTTCTAATCTATCAAGTAGAATATTATGATCGATAGTATCAAAAGCTGCACTAAGGTCTAAAAGGACAAGTACAGAAACTAGTCCATTATCAGATGCAATGAGGAGGTCATTAGTGACCTTCACTAAGGCTGTTTCAGTACTATGATGGATTCTAAACCCAGATTGAAACTCTTCAAGTAAACCATTTCCCTGCAGGTGGTCGAATAATTGCGTAGCAACAACTCTTTCTAAGATTTTTGAAATGAAAGGGAGATTAGAGATTGGTCTATAGTTAGCTAAAGCTCCTGGATCTAGCGTTGGCTTTTTGAGTAAGGGTTTAATTACAGCTGTTTTAAAAGCCTGCGGTACATGGCCTAAAGTTAATGAAGAATTGATTATATGAAGAATAAAGCTACCAATAAGTGGGAAGACTTCTTTAAATAACCTAGTAGGAATAGGGTCTAAAAGACAAGTTGAAGGTTTGGATGCGGAAACTATTTTGTCTAACTCACAAAGGTCGATTGGAGTAAACTCATCAAGACAGACATCAAAAGAAGGAGTTGTAGTAGTTACAGTATTTAAGTTAACTGTGGGAAGAATCTGATTGATTTTATCTCTGATGGATGAAATTTTATTATTGAAAAAGTTCATAAAGTCCTGACTAGTAAGCTCTAAGGGAATGCTAGGATTGACAGAGTCCTGACTCTTTGTCAACCTGGCTACAGTACTGAAAAGAAACCTGGGATTATTCTTGTTCTCTTCTATTAATGCAGAGTAATAACTTGTTCTAGCTTTTCTAAGAGATTTTTTATAAATTAAAAGATGATTTCTCCAAGCTAAATAGATTTCATCTAAATTAGTAGAGCGCCATTTTCTTTCTAATTGACGAGTCTTCTGTTTTAAGCTACGAGTTTCTGTGTTGAACCAAGGAGTTAGAAATCTCTGATTAGACTTTTTCTTTTTTAAGGGGGCCACCAAGTCTAGAGCCTGATGCAGAGAAGCTGAAACACTATCCACCATGTTATCAATTACAGAAGGAGCAAGCTGTCTATAGCTTATTTCCGTTGTGTTGACACATGGCATAGAGGAAACAATCTGCATAAATTTGGAAACAGCATCATCTGAGAGGCATCTACTGTAATAATATTTTTCTTTAGGAGCCAAATAGTCAGAAATGGTAAAATCAAAGGTTAACAGACAATGGTCTGACAGTACAGGGTTATGAGGAGACACTACAAGATTTTCTATTTCTATGCCATATGTCAGAACAAGGTCCAATGTATGGTGGAGGTAATGAGTAGATATAAGCTCAAAGAGTTTATAAGCTCAAGGAGGGATTGACGAAGGGAACATTGGGTCAGAACATTCCCACCCCCTTTCAATACCTCATCTACTCCCATGGATTCTACATTTTCATGATTTCAGGAAAAAAATGATTGGTGTCAGTCATGAATGTAAGGAGCAAGCATTTAGGTAAATGCCTTTTGTTTGTAACTAGGTAGCAGCTCACCTAAAAAAGCTCCCACCTGCTCTTTTTTTTTTCTTTTTCCACAATATTTTTATTGAACCTTTTTTTTTAACAAACATAACACAAACAATCAAACACTAACACTAAAGTAATTTAAAAAAAAAAAAAAGGTACTAAAAACACCAACAACCACTAACAAAGGCAGGTCTTCAACAATGCTCCTCTGTTTAGTCTAGGCAATCCATTACATAAGTATACATATTATACATTCACCAGTTTGGAATTTACAAGGTCCACACACATCATTCACCTTCTTCTTCAAAAGTTATGTTTAAATTCTTTAAATTAAATTAAAAATTAATTAAATCACCCTTATTGTCATTCAACTGTACAACCAATCATGTACAGTAGAACGAGATTGTGCTTTTCCTATCTACAGTGTCAATCACACACACTCCAGTGCAGAATCAGAGGGCCGCTGCCATGCAAGGCGCCGCCACAGATTTCCCTCCTCCATTCCATAATCCTCCTCCATTACATTCCTCCTCCATTACATAATCAATGAAAGGTCTCCATATATTCTCAAACACAATTTCCTTTGATTTCAGTATGTATGTTATTCTTTCTAGTGGAAGGTTTGTTAACATCTGTCTTAACCACTGAGTCACATCTGGTCTATGAGTCTTTTTCCACAATAGTGCAATACATTTTTTGGCGTTAAGCAAACTGAGGTCTATGAATGCTCTCTCACTCTTATTAAAGTTATGCTTTTCTGGATAAAGACCCAACAAAAACAGTTTAGGATTCAATATGATTTGTTTTGAAATTATTTTTTCAATTGTTACCCTCACCTCTTCCCAAAACATTCTAATTTTTCTACATTCCCATAAACAATGAAATAGGGTTCCTTTACTTTCCATACATTTTGTGCACGTATCTGGTATGTTTTTGTTATATCTATTTAACTCCACCGGTGTAACATACATCCGCATTAACCATTTAAAATGTATCAATTTAAGACGTACATTTATTGATTTGGTTTGAGCTTCTGCACAAGCCAATTCCCATTGTTCCTCTGAAATTTCAGTTTGCAGGTCTTCTTTCCAATAATTCAGTCTTTTCTGTGAGTTTTCACTTGAGGATAATGTCAATGAGTTATAAAACTCTGAAATAATACCCTTTCTCTTACTATCTTTCATCAAGATTTTTTCCAAGGATGAATAAGTAGGTCGGATGAGAGCATTATTTTGATTTGATTGAATAAAGTTCCTAAGTTGAAGATATTTAAAAAAATGTGTCCTACCTGCTCTTTTATTTGTCTGAAAAGGTGCTTTTAACTCACACTAAAGTTCAGGTTTAAGAACTATATCAATAATATACAGTTGCACTTATATCCATTCAACCCCCATTACAAACTGGGCTGCACTGTAGCGCAGTGGTTTAGCACTGTGGCAGCACAGTTTTACCCTCGGCCGGGGGATCGCGGGGATCATGAGATCGTGGGTTCGATCCCAGCCCCCGACCAACAGTGAGCTGTGTGGAGTTTGCATGTTCTCCCCGTGTTGCGCGGGTTTACTCCGGGATTTCTCCGGTTTCCTCCCGCACACCAAAAACATGTAGGTTTAGGGCGCTTGCGCACGCAGTGACCAGCAGCCGGTGGCTTGTCACCAGACTGCAAACCAAGTCTACCTACGGGTACAAATAAGTAACAAAAAAAACAAAACAAAAACTGTTTGTCCTAAAAATCTACAAACTTTCAGCTGTTCAGGAAAGGAAAAAAACCCCAAACATTTAACAGATTCTGCTGTTTAAGTAAATATTTCTTGTTTGATTTGTTTTTGCAAGTGTGTAAATTTTGAATATGCAGTAAACATGAAAAGCTGCTGATTTAGATTGGAGTTTGTAAAAAAATTTTCAGAGAATCTAAAACATGGGAAAACTTACACTGCCCAGACTTTTGCACAAGCCACAAGTGTGTACTTTTTGTTAACTTTATGAAATAAAAAATAACTATACATTCATGTTTGCTGGTAATGTTATTTTGGCAGAATTATTTTTTTTTTTTACTAAAATATGCTTTTTGTCATGGGGCGCGCAAATTTTTGTATATGACTGAAATGCTAAGATTATTCTCTTACTAAAATTGGAAAACAAACCTGAATCGAATGTTCAACTACCAACATAGTAATAAAAAAAATATTTATTGGACAATTATATCAAAATTGTCCAATACCTGAGCCACTACCGGAGTGGTGGCTCAGTTTGTAGAGCATCCGCCCCACACCCGGGAGGCAGGGGTTCAAATCCCGGCCGGGTCATGCCGAAGACCATATAAAAGTGGAACTTCCTGCTGTCCAGCTTGGTGCTCAGCAATAATGGAATGGAGGAGGGAAATTTGTGGCGGCGCCTTGCATGGCAGCGGCCCTCTGATTTTGCACTTGGGGTGTGTGTGATTAACACAGTAGATAGGTAAAACACAATCTCGTTCTACTGTACATGATTGGTTGTACAGTTGAATGACAATAAGGGTGATTTAAAAGGTGTCAATAGTAAAAAAAAGAAAAAGTCAAGGTTGATTACACATTAGTTAAGTAATACCTAGCAGACTGTCATAAGTGTGAGCCCCTCTGAGGCGGAATTCAGACCCAAACACTGGACTCAGGTTTGCAAGACAACTAAGTTAATTCAAAGTTAATTCAAAGTTAATTAAACTCCAAATATAACAGGACAGGAACAGGAACAAAACCTCATAGCCTTCAGCAGGGAATCAGACAGGCAGGATGGGAAACGGGCAGGAAACAGAACGGGCAGGAGCGTGTGTTCCACGCAGGCATGACAAAGTAGGACGTCGCCCTGAACTACGGGGTGGCATCCCTTAAATAAGGCAAGGAATAATTAACAAAATACAAACAATTGTGGATAATCAAAAACAAAGAGCAAGGATAAAAAACCGCTGTGGACAACCGCAAAACAAGCTAGGAGAAAACTGAAGTAAACAAAGGACACTGTCAAAATACAAGCACAGGAGAACATGACAGGAAAAAACCACAATGATGACATTCAGGATAATAAGAAAAACACAAGACTAAACTTAAAGCATGAGCCGGATCCTCCTGCCCAGCTCAGACCCTGACATAGCCCCCCCTTTAAGGGGTAGGATCCAGACACTCCAAAGGTTATACCAAAACAAAGACCCAAGAAAAAAACCCCAACCCTCTCAGGGTGGGCGGTGGTGGCCCAGATGGGGCAAAACAAATCCACTCAGTTCAGAAAACACAAGGTCCTCACGTACCGAGGAAAACAAAGACTTCAAGACAGGATTCTCTTGTTCAAAAGAAAACACAGGATTTTTCGGGATCACAAGATAACAAGGAAACCCCCAACTCAAGGGATGATAACCAGGAACTCAAAAACTCAGGAGATGGCAACACAGAGTTTTACCCCCTGGGGGTGATGACACGGATGCCGTACCCTCTGGGGGTAATGACATGGATATGGCTACTTTAACCTCAGGACCAGAACACACAAATGCAGAAGTTACAGAACTCTATGGTTCCAGACACATTACTGCAGAAATTTCTGACTCTGGACACACTGTTGCAGAAACCTCTGGTTCCAGACACATTATGGCAGAAATTTCTGGTACAGGACACTCAGCTGCAGAAATTTCTGGTGCAGGACACTCAGCTGCCGAATTTTCAGGCTCAGGACACATTGTTACAGAACTTTCAGATTCAGGACAGATTGTTGCAGAAATTTCTGACCCAGGACACATTATTGCAGAAATTTCTGGTTTCAGACAAACAGCTGCAGAAATTTCTGACTCTGGGCACACAACTTCAGAAATTTCTGGTTCAAAACACACAATTGTGGGAATTTCTGGTTCGAAAAACATTGCTGCAGAAATTTCTGGCTCAAGACACCTTAACACAGAAATTTCTGACTCAAAACGCTCGGATACAGACATCCCAGGTTTAGACCCCAAAGGTACAGAAATTACAGATTCATGACACACTGATGCAGAGATTTCTGGTGCAAAACACTCTCCTGCATAAATTTTTAATACAGGACATTCTACTGCAGGACATTCAACTGCAGAAATTTCTAATGCAGGACACATTTCTACAGAAATCTCTGGTTCAGGACACACTAATGCAGAATTCACTGACAACACACTCAGATACCCAAATTTCTGGCACAGGTAACACTGATGCAGAAATTTCAGGTTCAAAACATTCAGATATGGAAATTTCAGGTCCAAAACACTTGGATATAGACATTTCAGGCATGGGGAACAGGGATGCAGAAATTCCAGGTTCATGAGACACACATGCAGAAAACTCAGGCTTGGACCTCACAAAAACAGGAAACTCTGGTGCAAAACACACCAATGCAGAATTTTCTGGCACCGGGAACACAGAAGCAGACATTTCTGGCACACAAGACTTAGGTGCCGAAATTTCTGATTCATGAGACATAAATGCAGGAACTCTGGTTCAAAACACATTAATGCAGAATTTTCTGCTTCAAAACACTCAGATACAGGATTTTCTGACACAGGAAACACTGATGCAGAAATTTCTGCCACAAGACTCACAGATGCTGAAACATCTGCTACAGAACACACAGATGCTGGAGTCTTCAATTCACAAACAGGTGGTGGTGCGCTGACCTCCGGCACCACGACAGGTCTCGATGAAGCAGGCTGATCTGTGGCGACTTCTGATGTGAAACGCAGATCACTGACCCCAAGTGGCAGCAGCTGCAAAACCTCCAGCCCAGACGCTCAGGGGTCCGCCCCCGGCACAGCCACCTCAGCCAGGGGCAACAAATCCTTGATCGGGCCACTACCAGCCTCAGTAGTGAAACCCGGCAGAATACGCGGTGGAAGCTCCTCCTCTTCTCGGATGAGAGCAAAGTCGTTGGACTGCAGGAAATCCTCAAGGAAGGCTGGGATCTCCTCCCTCAGATGGGGTTTAGCTGCGGCTAACCGGTGAGCCTGCCTCCAGGCTGCATCCCTCCACACTGCATCCTCCCATCCCTCCATGTCCTGGCAGAAGATGGAACACTGCCTGATGTCCCAGATGAGATCCGACAGCTCCGAGCGGCGGGAGACCTCTTCTGGCATGGGGCTCGGGGAAGAGGAGAGAGAAGAAGCAGGTGAGGGGAGAGATACTGAAGCGGCAGCAAAGCAATCAGCAGAGACAGGTGGGGTGAATTTAGCAGCCCCCCCATCAGGAGCAAAGCAAGACCTCTCATTAATAGCACAGAAAAAATGAGAATATGGTACCTGCCTTGTCTTCCACTCTGCTGCCGGTGATGCGCCAGATGACTCCCTCCGGGTGACTGTGGAGCTCGCCTGGCAGTGAGCTATGGGGGGTGGTGCTGGAGCTGCAGTGGTGTGTCGAGAGGAGCAGCACCGATGCTCTCTTCGCCTCTTCTTCTTCGTTCCCAGCGGAGAGGTGGGTCACTGAGGGCAGAAAATGGGCAGGTCTTGTACCCACGGGAAAACTCCCAGTCGCGGGGTGCCCTCCAGCTCCCAGGCTGCTGCTGTCCAAACCTGACACTTATCCTCTGGATTGCTGCAGCTGCGCGCCGTGGTGACCAAGTTCTTCAGCTGCTTCATGGCCTGAAACTCCCCCTCAGATAGCAGCACACACCCGAACATAGCTTGGCAAAACTCTGAGTCCACTGGGTCCTCACTGGCGATGTTCTTCTGTCATAAGTGTGAGCCCCTCTGGGGCGGAATTCAAATCCAAACACTGAACTCAGGTTTGCAAGATTTAATTAAACTCAAAATATAACAGGACAGGGGGTGTGGTCTGGACATCATGGAGGGAGGTCGCATCTCCTGTGGCTCCGTCAAGAAAAGGCATAAATATATTTATTCGAGGCACAGTTCAACTTTATTTTATCTGCCTGTCATCTTAAATCCTTTGCCGATGTCCGTCTATCCTTGTCACCCAAACAGCCATTAACTTCTACTGAAGGAGCATTCCAGCAGGACGGTACATGGGCATTTGAGTTTCTGAATAAGCGAGCACTAGCATCACACTAGCAGAAGTTTGTCAAGATACATCCAAATTTGTCCTTTTTATCAAGCCCTTTGAGTTCCTACTACTTACCTTTATCCCACTCTGTTGGACACTCACCCACACCCTCCAACCTTACTGCAAAAGAAGTGAGTAAATACCAGTGCAATACAAAAACTGTGCTTCGGTACTAACTCAGCTAGCTAACTTCTGCTGCTACTAACGGGGCTATTTTCCGAGTACCCTTTGGATGGACTTTAATGTTTTCCAGCTCTAACACCTTTTATCAGGTAGCCCTTTTAACACTGTGTGCCCTGTGAGCCGTCGGAATATCTGATAAAAAAGAAACGTCCAAGCAGCAGTCTAAGAGAAATCTCACAGAAGCGGGCCTCAGCAGAGCCCCGGTCTCCCTCAGACATTCACCCCTGCATACTGTTGCATTGGTGGGTGGGGAAAGCGCTGTTGACAAGGGCGCCCCACTACTGTGGAAATGTTTACCAGCACACTTGTGTTCCTACACTTGAGAGGTTAAAACAGGACATTTGTGATAAACTGGACTCAAAGTTTGACATATTTACTAAAACCCTCCGTACTGAAATGACCGTAATGAAAGAAGAGATAAAATCATCTGTAACTGCCCTACAGCTAATAGTGGACTCTCATAGCTCAACAATGAAAGATTTGGAGGTGTTGGCTACCACCTGCAGTAATGACATAATCATTTTCAGTGATGTGAATATACTCAACGGTGAAATTAAAGTACTTCAAGCTAAGTGCGAGGATCTAGAAAGCAGGTCCAGATGGAACAATATTCGCCTGGTTGGTGTTCCTGAGGGCCTGGAAGGTCCTCATTCTAGAGAGTTTATCTCCAAACTTCTGCAAGATCTTCTTCATGTGGATGAGACACCTCTCCTGGACTGGGCCCACAGTTCACTTTGGGCAAGACCTAAAGATGGGGCACCTCTGCATCCTATCATTATCAGAATCCACTATATTCATATGAAGGAACATATTCTGTGACGAGCTAGGGAGCTGCCCCCTCTTCTTCATCAAGGCAAAAAACTTTCCATTTTCCCCAATTTTGCTCCCGCAGTGGCTAAGAAACGGTCAGAGTTTGGGAATGCCAAACGTCTTCTTTGCACCTGGCCAGGTATCAAGTTTGGTCTTTTTTATCCAGCTGAGCTGTGGATTACCCTGTCAAATGGAACACTCCACAAGTTTAGCAATCCAGATGCTGCAGTTGCCTCTATCAACGGTGACTTGAGGAGATCTACTTCCCCAGTCACAGAGGGACTGGATGGACGGCGCTGACATTTTGGCACTCCAAATGTATCCTTAACTATATTTGTTCATCTCGCAAAATAAGAACTTTTCTACAAAATATTGAACTGTGCTTCAACAGTGTCTACCTTAATAGTTTCTGTCTACTACTGCCAGTATCATTACTTCTGTCATTAATTATCTATTTATTATGCTCAGGCTTTTTTTTTTCTTTTTCAGGAATGACACAGCAGTTTAACTCTAAGGGGCAGCCAGCCGGGGGATCACTTAAAAATTTGTAGTTGGAACTGTAAAGGGTTGAATCAACCAATAAAGAGAGGTAAAGTACTCCAACATCTCCGCCACTTACAAACTCATGTTGCTTTTTTGCAAGAGACACATTTAAAGATGATGGGTGGGCCAGCTTTATCATTCCACATTTACATGCAAAGCAAGAGGTGCTGCCATCTTAATTAATAAGTCTGTTCCTTTCACTGCCTCTAATGTTATATCAGATCCCAATGGCCGATATATCATTGTTACGGGACTTATACACGATACTAAATCGATCCTGATAATGTATATGCACCTAACTAGGATGATGCAGACTTTTTCATTCCCTTTTTGCAAAACTTCCTGATATGTCTACGCATTTGCTTATTCTTGGGGGCGACTTTAACTGTTGGTTGGACCCCTCAGACCGCAACTCTAGCAGGCCTAGTAACCCATCTAAATCTAAAATTGTTAAAAACTTCCTCCAGGAATTCTCTATCACTGACATATGGTGTTTTTTAAATCCTACAGGTAAAGCATACTCGTTCTTTTCTTCCGTCCATCACACCTATACCTGTATCAACTATTTATTTTTGGATAATAGACTTCTGCCCTCAGTGCGTACCTGCTCTTATAATCCAATTGTTATTTCAGACCATGCCCCGTTGACTGTGGAGCTGCTGCTGAACGGAGAATCAAATTCTCGCCCATTGTGACGTTTCAACATAAGCCTCTTATCTGATGATGACTTTGTTTCCTTCTTAAAAACTCAGATTGATCTTTTTAGGGATTGTAACGAATCACCAGAGGTCTCACTGTCTCTCCTCTGGGAGACTTTTAAAGCCTTTATAAGAGGACAGATTATGTCCTACGTGAGTTTTGTGAATAAGCAAAACAAAAAGCGGCTATCCGAACTGTTGACCCAGATTTCACAATTGGATAATGTAATTTCCCAGTTTGGGATCAATAAAGTACATCTATCTATCTATCTGTCTATCTATCTATCTATCTATCTATCTATCTATCTATCTATCTATCTATCTATCTATCTATCTATCTAATGATGGAAAAAGTTTTGAAATGATTTATCTTGGTCTCATTTTTTTACATCACAAAAACCTGGCATCCAGCCGAGGCTGTTGAGGGAAAGGTTGGAAAGCATGGATGTTGACATTCCCCTCACTATCTGGATCACCAACTATCTGATGGGCAGACCATAGTTTGTGAGGCTGCAGAGCTGTGGCTGACCGTCTGATAAGTAACAACAGGGTCCCCCAGGGAACAATGCTTTCTCCCTTCCTCTTCACCATCTACAGCGCGGATTTTAAATACTGTTCCAGGTCATGTTATCTTCAAAAATATAAAATATGGTGGTGGTAGCGTGATGGTCTGGGGCTATTTTGTTGCTTCAGGACCTGGAAGACTTGCTGTGGTAAATGGAACCTTGAATTCTGCTGTCTTGCAAAAAATCCTGAAGAAGAATGTCCAGCCATCTGTTCGTGACCTCAAGCTGAAGCGCACTTGGGTTCTGCAGCAGGAAAATGATCCAAAACACACCAGCAAGTCCACCTCTGAATGGCTTAAGAAAAACAAAATGAAGACTTTGGAGTCGCCTAGTCAAAGTCCTGACCTGAATCTAATTAAGATGCTGTGGCATGACCTTAAAAAGGCAGTTCATGCTTGAAAACCCTCCAATGTGGCTGAATTACAACAATTCTGCAAAGATGAGTGGGCCAAAATTCCTCCACAGCGCTGTAAAAGACTCATTGCCAGTTATTGCAAACGCCTGGTTGCAGTTGTTGCTGCTAAGGGTGGCCCAACCAATTATTAGGTTTAGGGGGCAATCACTTTTTCACACAGAGCCATCTAGGTTTGGATTTTTTTTCCTTAATAATAAACACCTTCATTTAAAAATTCCATTTTGTGTTCACTTGTGTTCTTTTTGTCTAATATTAAAATTTGTTTGATGATCTGAAACATTTAAGTGTGACAAACATATAAAAAAATGAGAAACCAGGAAGGTGGCAAACACTTTTTCACACCACTGTATCTATCTGTTTGAACAGGGGTGTGTAGACTTTTTGGAGGACAACATCTTGTCCTCCATATCTTCCTGCCCAGGCTTGAATCCTACCAACGCCCAATGCTGGAAGGTAGAACACCGGATCACTGGAGAGGACACTCCAGCTTCGCCTTTGACGTAGACAAAACACGGGGAATGACAGTTACCGGTTATAAGCCACCGCTCAATTGGCATAGAGCGCGGCGCCAGGGGTTGTTCCCGACGGTGGGAGAGATCATCGGATCTCACTGGACAGCTACCGCCCGCCTCAAGCTGGGCAGCCCCCAGCCAATAAGGTGTTGTCCCGCCACAGCTTGCTTTCCTCACTGGATGCATGGGGATGAGGAGAAGTCTGAACAGCAGGCTGAGAACCTTCGCACCAGGCAAGACAAAAAAACAAAAGAGACCAACTCTAAAACTGGGAACTTGGAACGTCCGCACTATGATGACAGGACTCGCTGCTAACCTCAAGGACATCAACGACACCAGGAAGACTGCCATCATCAATAATGAGCTGAAGAGACTGGGAGTGGATATCGCCACTCTCCAGGAAACACGGTTGGCTGACGCAGGCACACTGAGAGAGAAGGACTACACGTTCTACTGGCAGGGAAAGGGCAGTGACGAACACAGGGAACACGGAGTGGGCTTCGCAGTGAAGAACACCTTGCTGAAGATGGTGGAACCAGGCAGCAATGGCTCTGCACGACTCCTCACCCTCCGCCTCAACACCACTCAAGGCCCAGTCACCCTCGTCAGTGTGTATGCCCCAACACTGACAGCCCCACCAGAGGCAAAAGACGAGTTCTATGAGAATCTCGCAACAACTGTCAGGATCATCCCCAACTCTGAACAACTCATTCTCCTTGGAGACTTCAATGCCAGAGTGGGTGCTGACCACGACTCCTGGCCCTCCTGTCTTGGACCATTTGGCGTGGGCAGAATGAACGACAATGGACAGCGGCTGCTCGAGTTCTGCACATATCACGATCTGTGCATCACAAACTCGTTCTTCAAGACCAAGCCCCAACACAAGGTTTCCTGGCGACATCCGTGCTCAAAGCACTAGCACCAGCTGGACTTGATCCTGACCAGGCGCACCTCACTGAAGAACGTGCTAATCACCCGTTCGTTCCAGAGTGCAGATTGCGACACAGACCATTCATTGGTGTGTTGCAAGGTCAAGCTGCAGCTGAAGAAATTCCATTGTGCTAGACAGCCTGGAAAGGCACGGATTGACACCAGCAAGATGGCCCAACCAGAACTTGTTGAGCAGTTTGCCTCCACCTTTGAGAAGGAACTTGGCGTACCACAAGAAGGAGAATCTGCAAAGCAGAAGTGGGAAGAGCTGCGAAACACCATCCACCGCACAGCCTTGGCTACCTTTGGGAGGAAGACCTCGAAGTCACAGGACTGGTTTGATGCCAAGTTGACCGAGATGACCCCCGTCATTGAAGCCAAGTGCTCAGCACTTGCTGAGTACAAGAAGTACCCAAACGAGAAAAATCTCCAGATTCTCAGGGCTGCGAGAAGCAAAGTTCAGCAGACTGCTCGGCGCTGTGCCAACGAGTACTGGACTCAGCTCAGCCAAGACATTCAAACCGCTGCCATAACAGGGAACATCCGTGGTATGTACGACGGCATCAAGAAAGCACTTGGTCCGGCTCAGAGCAAGACGGCCCCCCTCAAATCCTCCACTGGGGAGATGATCACAGAAAAGAACAAGCAGATGGAGAGATGGGTGGAACACTACTCCGACCTCTACTCCAGACAGAACACCGTGACACCGTCAGCCCCTGATGCCATCGACTGCCTGCCATCCATGGATGAACTTGAAGCCTCATCGAATCGTTTCACACCAACATGCAGGGGATAGTGCAGCACGACGGCAACGTCTCAGAGCCATTCAACATACGCAGCGGAGTGAAACAGGGCTGTGTACTTGCGCCAACCCTCTTTGGGATTTTCTTTGTTATGCTCCTGAGGCATGCCTTCAGCACAGCAACAGAGGGAATCTACCTGCACACAAGATCTGACGGCAGGCTTTTCAACCTTGCCCGCTTGAAAGCCAGAACCAAAGTACGCGAGGCTCTAATCAGAGACATGCTGTTCGCAGACAACGCTGCAGTCGCAACCCACACACAGCAGGAGCTTCAGACCCTGATGGACCGCTTCTCCCAGGCATGCAAGGACTTCGGGCTTATCATCAGCCTGAAGAAGACTAACGTCTTGGAGCAAGGCACGGAAGCACCACCAACCATCACCATCAACGACTACGAGCTGGAGGTCGTGAATCAGTTCACGTACCTGGGGTCCACGATCAGCAACAACCTCTCCCTTGATACAGAGATCGACAAGAGGATTGGAAAATCAGCCTTCACACTCGCTCGCCTCACCACACGAGTGTGGGAGAATCCCAAACTCTCTGTCAAGACGAAGATGGCAGTGTACAATGCCTACGTCATCAGCACACTGCTCTATGGGAGTGAGACGTGGACAACATACGCCCGGCAGGAAAAGAGACTGAACTCCTTCCACTTGCGCTGCATTCGCCACATCCTGGACATATCCTGGCAGGACAAAGTGCCCAACACAGAAGTTCTGTCCCGCGCCGGCCTTCCCTCCATGTTCACTCTACTCAGGCAGCGCAGGCTCCACTGGCTAGGCCACGTTCACCGTATGGAGGATGGCAGAATCCCCAAAGACGTCCTCTACGGAGAACTGGCGACTGGCAGGACAGACGTTGGCCGCCCACAGCTGCGCTTTAGAGACGTCTGCAAGAGAGACATGAAGGCCCTGGAGATCAACACAGAGCGCTGGGAGGACCTTGCAACGGACCGCTCCAAATAGAGAGGCACCCTGACCAGACAGCTCAAGGCGGGTGAAGAGAGACTGACTGCTGCAGCAGATGAAAAAAGGACCCGCAGGAAGAACCGCCACAGACCCAGCAGCACGGAGACCACCCACAAGTGCGACCTGTGTGACAGGGACTGCCATTCGCGCATTGGCCTGTTGAGCCACAGGCGGTGCTGTTCCAGCAGAGTAGACGTTTAGGATTCTCTTCCATGGTCATCATAGACCGACGGAGGCTGACGTGTAGACTTTTTATATCCACTGTAATAATGATAATGATAATTTGCTTTTACAGCAGCATCCACTAAAGTTGCCTTTAACATAACCCTAAACATTACCATAACTCAAACAGGTGATCTGTAGAAACCTTCTCTTCCCTCCTCATACAGTTGTTGTGTAGGGGTAAAATAATTTCATAGACCAGGCTGTGAATATTGGAGTCTGTGGTCACTGGCCTGATTGACCTGACTATAGAGTCAGCCTATAGAGGTCACTGAAGAAAATGAGGATGTGTTGATGGTGCGGCTTTGAAGTGGTGGTCATATATTAATGACTGAATGAAACTGGTACTGTAAAAGGCTGCTAAGAAATTATTAAAGCCAAAAGATTAAAGGTGTGTCTTCTTCTTTTTAGATGAAAATGGACTGGTCTGTCTCACTGGTTCCCTCTGAATGCCTGATGGATGATTTAATCCTGATTAATGCAAGCCTAAAACACTAACACTTGGGTTCAATCTGCTGGTTTTTATGTGGTGCTGTCTCTCATTTCTGTTTTTGCTGAAAAGCAGAGAAAATTCAGGCCATGTGGGTACCCAGATTCCTCCTCCACCTGGACACCTGCACCCTCCTCCTCACATCTGCATCATGTGAGTCCGTCTTCCTCCGTCTCACCCCTAAAGTCTGTGGCATGCAGGCTCTCTAACTGACAAAAACACACTGCAGATTCACGAGCAGAGTGGCTTTAAATCAGCCTTTTGAAACTTCAGGTAAAGCTTAAAATTGAAATATCATTTAATTTTTTCAATAATTCAAAAAGGCAAACTTTGTTCTATTTGGTATTTATAATAAGGGTAACCTAATAAAGCATTTATGAATAGTTTATAAGTGGGTTATTAATTAGGCTAAAATGCTCCGTAAGTCATCAGTAAGCAATTATAAATAAGTTATGAAATAGTTTACTATCTGTTAAGGTTGAAAAACCTTTTGGCTAAAAATGCTAACTGTGCTTAAATGCTAATAATTTATTGACAAACGCTGGTAAAAAAATAGCTGATGATAAAACAGCGTAATCAAAATAAATTGATATCTGAGGTTTAACAGAACAGATAAATGTAGCCTCATTATTTGGTAAGACATGTTGTAACAGCTTATTATTGAAAATGAAAAGCCAGCCCAATGGATAACTGGAGGTGGTTGGAGTTTCAACTGCACTCAGTAAAAGTAGCGTTACCTTATAAGATAAGATAAGATAAACCTTTATTAATCCCACAATGGGGAAATTCCAGGATTGCAACAGCACAGGGATAGCAACACTCAGAGCAACAATCAGAAGGCAAGAAAAAACAAGAGCAGCTAGTATACATATGTACATATTAATATACTGTATATATATACTGTATATATATATATACAGTATATACGGTATATATATATAGACACACAGTGCGGAGCATTGTAGTTGATGGATGTGCAGCAGAAAGTCTATGCTCTCTCTCCGTGGATGCGGCGGGCCAGCTGGATGTCTTTGGGCATGATGGTGACCCTCTTGGTGTGGATGGCGCACAGGTTGGTGTCCTCGAAGAGACCCACCAGGTAGGCCTCGCTGGCCTCCTGCAGAGCCATGACGGCGGAGCTCTGGAAGCGCAGGTCGGTCTTGAAGTCCTGAGGCTCTCCCTCACCAGGCGCTGGAAGGGCAGCTTATGGATGAGCAGCTCCGTGGATTTCTGGTAGCGACGGATCTCTCTCAGAGCCACGGTACCAGGCCTGTAACGGTGAGGCTTCTTCACTCCGCCAGTGGCCGTAGCGCTTTTTCGAGCAGCCTTGGTGGCCAGCTGCTTCCTGGGGCTTTTCCTCCAGTAGATTTACGGGTGGTCTGCTTGGTTCTTGCCATTGCTCTTTATTATTCTATCTTATATTTCTTGCACACCGCCTAAACTCCAGCCCGGCACCCGCGTCGTTTTCGCTTCAGTTTCTCCTGGTATGTCGAGTTTCTCCGTTAGCACCGGGTGGCGGTTGAGTGCTAGCTAGCTCTTCCCTGCTGTATCGTCTCCTGCTGTAAACAGAGGCTCCGTCCGCCGACTCGGGAGACCTTTGGGGCGATCTGTGTGTCCGTGATATATATAGAGTGAAAGGTGTGCCGGATCAGAAAGTTATCACCGGATCAGAAAGAAGAAGGAAGATAAAAAGACTCAGAATTGAGCCGCTGTTGCAAAAGGCAGCCAACTCGTGTGGCGCCGGAACCGGAAGAGTTATATATAGTATAAATTATACACATATGAAGTATAAAGTATATAGTATATAGAGTTATATATTAATTACTCAAGTCTAAGTAAGAAAATAGAAATAGAATATGAAAGTATCTACTAAAGTTACTTGAGTGATGACTTATGACTTCACCTTTGACAATTTGTAAGGATGTTCTGTTAAATTTATGAATATTCTCAAATTTGCATTTTTATCTTATAAATTTGTGACTTTTTCTTGTAAAATTACTACTACCATTTTCTTACACAGCAAATGTAGGGTTTTTCATACATGTGAATTTTTTGCCAATTTGTGAAGCTTTCTGAAATTGTGACAATTTTCTTTATTTAAAAATAAAGGGTGTGAGGGTGTGCTGGGAACGTCTGGCTGAGGCCCCTGTCCGAGAGGTCTTCAACTCCCACCTCCGGAAGAACTTCAACCACATTCCGAGGGAGTCTGGAGACATGGAGTCTGAATGGGCCATGTTCTCCACCTCCATTGTTGAAGCAGTGGCCCAGAGCTGCGGCCGCAAGGTCGCTGGGGCATCTCGTGGTGGCAACCCCCGAACCAAGTGGTGGACACCAGTGGTGAGGGGGGCCATTAAGCTGAAGAAGGAGATCTGTCAGGCTTGGTTAGCTTGTGGGACTCCCGAAGCAGCTGAGGTGTACCGGCAGGCCAAGCAGAGTGCAGCTCGGGTGGTTGCTGAAGCAAAAACTCGGGTATGGGAGGAGTTCAGTGAGGCCATGGAACAAGACTTTTGGTTGGCCTTGAAGAGATTCTGGCAAACCGTCCGGTAGTTCAGGAGGGGGAAGCAGCTCCCTGTCTACCCTGTGTATGGTGCGGATGGGGCACTGTTGACTTCGACTGGGGATATCGTCGAGCGGTGGAAGGAATACTTTGAGGAGCTCCTTAATCCCACTGATACGCCTTCCACAGAGGAAGCAGGGCTTGTGGATGAGGGGGATGACTTGTCCGTCACAGGGGCTGAGGTCGCCAAGGTGGTTAAAAATCTCTTTGGTGGCCAGGCCCCGGGGGTAGACGAGATTCGCCCTGAGTACCTCAAGGCCCTGGATGTTGTAGGGCTGTCATGGTTGACACGCCTCTGCAACATTGCGTGGAGGTTTGGGGCAGCGCCTTTGGCATGGCAAACCGGGGTGGTGGTTCCTCTCTACAAAAAAGGAGAACGGAGGGTGTGCTCCAACTTTAGAGGGATCACACTCCTCAGCCTCCCTGGGAAGGTTTATGCCAAGGTACTGGAGAGGAGAGTCCGGCCGTTGGTCGAACCTCGGATTCAGGAGGAGCAATGTGGTTTTCGTCCTGGCCGTGGCACATTGGACCAGCTTTTTACCCTCTAGAGAATCCTTGAGGGTTCGTGGGAGTTTGCCCAACCAGCCTACATGTGTTTTGTGGACTTGGAGAAGGCATTCAACCGTGTCCCTTGTGTTTTTTTGTGGGGGTTCTTCGGGAGTATGGGGTATCAGTCTTGTTGTTACGAGCTATTCAGTCTCTGTACAACCGTTGTGAGAGTTTGGTTCGTATTGCTAACACTCGATCGGACTCATTCCCAGTGAGAGTTGGACTCCACCAGGGCTGCCCTTTGTCACCGATCCTGTTCATAATTTTTATGGAAAGGATTTCTAGGCGCAGCCAGGGAATGGAAGGTGTCATGCTTGGTGACCACAGGATCTCATCTCTGTTGTTTGCAGATGATGTTGTCTGCAGCAATGACCTACAGGTCTTACTGAGAGGGTTTGCCGTTGAGTGTGAAGCGGCTGGGATGAGAATCAGTGCCTCCAAGTCCAAGTCCATGGTCATGGAGTTTAAGTATCTTGGGGTCTTATTCACGAGTGAGGGGACAATGGAGCGAGAGATTGACAGACAGATCGGAGCAGCATCTGCAGTGATGTGGACATTGTACCGGTCTGTTGTAGTGAAGAAGGAGCTGAGCTCTAAGGCAAAGCTGTCAATTTACCAGTCAATCTACGTACCTGTCCTCACCTATGGTCATGAGCTTTGGGTAATGACCGAAAGAACGAGATTGTGGATACAAGCGGCTGAAATGAGCTTTCTTCATAGGATCGCTGGACTCACCCTCAGAGATAGGGTGAGGAGCTCAGTCATCTGGGAGAGGCTCAGAGTAGAACCGCTGCTCCTCCACTGCTCCTCCACACTGAAAGGAGCCAGTTGACGTGGTATGGGCATCTGATCAGGATGCCTCCTGGACGCCTCTCACTTGAGGTGTTTTGGGCACGTCCCACTGGGAGGAGACCCCGGGGCAGACCCAGGACTTGCTGGAGAGACTATGTCTCCCAGCTTCAGGGAACGCCTTGGTATCCTCTCTGAAGAGTTGGAGCAGGTGGCTGGGGAGAGGGAAGCCTGGGCTTCTCTGCTTGAACTGCTGCCTCCGTGACCCGGACCGCCGGAAAAGCGGTAGAAGATGGATGGATGGATAAAAAAAAAAACTGGTTAAATTTATGACTTTTTCTGATAACTGCCAATTTTTTTCCTTTAAGTTTGACTTTTTTCCCTAATTAATTCATCTCCTGTTTCTTACAACTATGCAACTTTTTATGATATATTTTGAGCTTTTTTTTCCCCACCCAGATTTACATCTTTTACTGAATACTGGAGATGTTTGCCCAGGAGAGCGCCGTACCCCAGAGAAGTCAGCAGTAATACAGCACATTTCTGCTTGCTTTCTTTTTCTTTTTTCCCCCATTTCAGCAGTAGTAGGTGTTCATTTTCTTGAAAATGAAAAACAGGAATAACCAAAGAAAAAAAGTCAAATTTGCTATCCCGTACAGATGTCAACCATACATCCTGTCACTAACTATAGATCAATGTGTTTAGTGAGGAAGTTCGATTAGAAAACTTCAATTAAAATAACACTTCTTCATCACTCAAATTGGACTCTCAATGATAAAAGAGTAACTACACATTATATACTGTATATATTACTGATCAATTTACAACTTACTCTTACTTTTTTGTAACATTTTCTTAGAAATGTGCAACGTTAGTTTCATCGATTTGAGAGGTTTTTCTCTTAGCCTGTGGAAAATCAAATACAAACAGCTACATTTTCCCTCTAATATATTCCAGATCATATAAACAAACAGTAATAAATCAAATGTTTCCGAAGCCAGAACAGAACAAACAAGGATTTCAGATCTGATGAGAGAAAAAGATGAGAGAAAAGCGAGTCTGACCAAATGTACTTGATGCATGTATGTTTTTTGTTAAAATATACTCAAGTAAAAAGTATCCTTCAGTAAAACTGCTGTGAAAAATACTAGTTTGTGAAAAAAGTTACTTGAGTAAATGTAACTGTTCAAATGTATCCTACTTCTGTTAATACTTTACTTATAAACTATTTAGGTCTTACTGTAATGTGGTATAATGTATTCTATATTAACTGCTTGTAAAGCAAAATTTTTCAAGCCTCTTTTTTTCTAATTTTGATGATTATGCCATAACTGTTTTTCAGAAGCCCCTTTACATGGAGCTTAAATGACAAGGAAATGACACAGGTTGGATTCACCCAGTGTCGCTGAGGTTAACAGCGTCTGAATTATTCCTGCTTTGATACGGCAAACACTATGGGTCTGGACTGGCGCCATGTGACTCACCTATCAGGTGCGGGGGGTTCAGGGGTCACAGCTGCATCTAATTAACATACCAGGCTCCTGATTGGCAGCATGTACGGCTGTTAATTCGACCCACATACAGAATAAAGAATGTTTAGGTTTCCCAGTGTATCAGCCTTTACAGTTCATCAAAGGTGTTTTTGTCTCTCTCTGCTCCTTCCTCACATTCTTTCATCACCACCCCCTTTCGTTTACTCGCTCCCTTTGTTCCAGCCACAAAATTTGTAGCAGACCTGAAAGGTGAGCCCAGCCTGGCCGCTCATCCTAAGTCGCATGTTTCGCATTACAGGAATATTTCCACTTTGTATTTTGCTAACCCCTGGCGCTGATAATAATAAAAAAAAAAAAAAAGCTCTGCAGCGCTCCCACAAGAGCGGCAGCTTTCCTTCGGGATGCTTACAGTGACCGAACGTCTGAGCTTCGGGGCCATAACAAGAGGTCTATTCAGGCGGCTCCTGCTGAGCGTGGCAAGGTGTAGCAAAGGCACATCCAGCTCAGCAAGAAAACACACGAGTCCCAGTGCTGGACTGCTGAGCTGAGGCCGAGGCCACCAACCTGCACAAGATAGAAGGTTTCCAAACTGCCTCAAAAGCCAATTTTAACATGCTGTTTAGTCCTGCAGATAGTGTCATAAGTGTTTAAAAAGCCAATAGACGATTCTGCGGATTAATTCTGTTTTCCCAATGTGCTCAGCCTTAAGCAGTTCGCTGTATTTCAATGAGTCTGTTATTCTTTTTAATTTCTTACCGTTAATTTGGTGGGGGTTTTTTTTTTAAGTTGCACTCTAAAAAGGCAAATTTAAAGTGGCACTGAAACAAAAATAAGAAGTGGGGGGATGAAGGAATGAAGATGAGCTTGTAGGGAAATCTGAAGAGATTTTTGTGAGGACGGTGGTGCGTTCTTCGTTCCCCAGAGAGGCCGTACAGACAGAGACCAGGTGTGCATGAAAGACCTCCCAAGGTCTGCAGATACCATTGGGTTGTTTCACAAAATCTAATTACTCTGTTATTATACGAAAGCTGACAACTTTAATTACGTGGAAAATTATCTTTTAAATTGACAAACATCATATGTGCAACTCGTGGCAAAATTCGATTGGGATCAAGAGATAATTTTGCTCTTGCCTTTCATTTTAATGGAGATTTTCTCTAATTTAAGGTCCAATATGTGGAAGTAAAGGGGATGTGACTTAGGCTCTCTATAGCCATAAATTTGCAAGTTTATGGTTGGTTGCAGGCCTGTTACATTTGCATATACACTACCGTTCAAAAGTTTGGGGTCACTTAGAAATTTCCTTATTTTTGAAAGAAAAGCACTTTTTTTCAATGAAGATAACTTTAAACTAATCAGAAATACACTCTATACATTGCTAATGTGGTAAATGACTATTCTAGCTGCAAATGTCTGGTTTTTGGTGCAATATCTACATAGGTGTATAGAGGCCCATTTCCAGCAACTATCACTCCAGTGTTCTAATGGTACAATGTGTTTGCTCATTGTGTCAGAAGGCTAATGGATGATTAGAAAACCCTTCTGCAATCATGTTAGGTCTGCAATGCTGTAATTGCTGCAAATGGAGGATTCTTTGACGAAAGCAGTTTGAAGGAAAAAATTATTATTTCAAATACAAATCATTATTTCTAACCTTGTCAATGTCTTGACTATATTTTCTATTCATTTTACATCTCATGGTGGTAAATAAGTGTGACTTTTCATGGAAAACACAAAATAATTGTCTGGGTGACCCCAAACTTTTGAACGGTAGTGTATATATATGTAGATGCTGTGATTATGTGATACGTACAGTATCTGTAGGTTTGTTTAAAATGGGGTAAAAAAAAAAAAAAAGGATGAAATGACTTCAATGGTAGAAATAATAGATTGCCAATTTTGGAAAAAAAAAATGCTGAATTCACACCCTGACAGGTCTTTACATATAGTGGTAAGCTTTGGTGAAT
This sequence comes from Pholidichthys leucotaenia, assembly GCA_020510985.1. Classification (NCBI taxonomy): domain Eukaryota; kingdom Metazoa; phylum Chordata; class Actinopteri; order Cichliformes; family Pholidichthyidae; genus Pholidichthys; species Pholidichthys leucotaenia. The sequence goes on along the minus strand of CM035840.1, from coordinate 19,862,888 downwards.
TTATGACTGAATGCATATGTGTTGTACCACGTGTGTTTTTGTCAGCCTATCGTGGGGGAGTTAGTGATATACGTACAGTATTTGCTGATAGAAGCTGGTCTCATGGTGGCCCACAGATGCTCTGGCGTTGAACAGATCTATTTGGCGTCTCCGGTGTGGGAGCTGTAACCGGCTCAGTGTCTGGGTCACAGTCTGGCTTTGGAGGGGGTGATAGTGGGGGCCAGTGGGGGTGTCCCCATCCTGGAATAGCTCCCCCGCACTGGAATGCTCTGGAGAATGTGTAGCATGGGTTTGGATGGGTTAGCGGGGGTAAGTGTGTGGCTCTGTGTGAGCAAGTGCAAGCCATCAGCAGGTTATGTAATCAGTGCAGAGAGTGAGCAAGGATAGGCCAGTCATTACAGCCCCCTGGTTTCATCCTCGGCGTGGTCAGCAGGTTGACAGGCCGGCCGTGTCTGGGTCCCACAGCACCTTGTTGCTGTGGCTTCTCTCACCTTTCCCCACCTGCTGTGTCTGTTTGTGTGTGCAATAGTGTCAATCTGCTCCAGGCTTTGTGAAACTGGACCACCTCGAAGCAGTGCCGCACAGACAGGCACCCCATTAGGCCTCGTGCTCTGCAGGTTGACCTTTGAACTTCAGTCTCCCGTTTGACCAAAATGGTTTGCGAGGTTGTGCCAGGTCAGAGTTTTGCTTGGTCATCACAGGCTATCAGTAGCTATCTGTAGACTGGCCAATGAGCAGGGACCTCCCAAGGTCTGCAGATATCACTGGGTTGTTTCCAAGCTGGTGAAAACAGGCGTATGTGCGTCTGCAGAGCAGAACATGTGCAGTCTAGAGGAGGTCACACATAAACAACTGATCTCACAAGTTAAAGAATGGGTAAGAGCAAATGTGGAGGTTTAAGGGAAGTGTGTGTAAGTGTGGGTGTCAGACTCTCACGGCCTGCTGGAAGTAACGGCCCTGCAGGATTCCTGTGTGAACCGCGGGCTCCTGCTCCCACTCCCTGCCCAGCAAACCCAAATCTCTGCCACAACAACCCCGACAGGAGGACTACTCCCTCTGTTGTGTTTGCTCAGCTGCGCTGGCTTTGTATCAGCCTATCGAACCCTCTTGTTCCTGCTGCCGGGCTGTTTTCGCCTCCTTCTCCTGTTTGGTTTCTTTTCTTCCAACAGTTTGCAGCTTTTTTTTGTTCTCTGTTTGGCTTTCACAGTGTATGGCTGATGCTCGTCATGGGACCGACCGCGGCCGGGTCACGGGGTGGAGGCGAGGCGGCTACCTGTGGACGTCTCACGGCTAATGCTGCAGTGTCACTGTGGTGCCAACATGTACAGTAGTCATGTGACGACTGTGTGGTGCTTGTGTTTGGACTGTGGCCGCTCTGACTCACTGCAGGAGAAGCCAAATCTATTAATTAGCTTAGAAGGGTTGAAGGTAAACAACTTAATAGCTTGGGTCCAACATTTCATCACAGCCTGACTCATAAATCCAATTTAAGTTAATTTGGGTTCATCAATCTAGATTCAGTGCCTCAATTGAAACCACACGAACTAAACTTAATCATGAGTCTGAAGCTGTGCGTCTAACCTGCAAAGATGCGTAACCGTTTGCGTCTCGGGGGTGGCCCCAGTCCCGAGACCCCGGTGCACTCATCCTCATCGTCGCAGTCGCCGCTCTCAAATCCTTCTTCCCCGTCGTCGCTCCACCCGTCTGAAACACCACCGCGTGACCGGGCTCTCCAGCGCTTCTCAGACACCGTCACCATTCGCAGCAACTGCGGAACAAACAGGAGGTGGTTAAAAGTAATGACCTTAAAAAATGCACTCTCAGACTTTTGATTAGTCATTCTGTGGCTGGAATGTGCCGTTGTGCACATCAAAACTTTAACAAAACTGTGAAAATAAACACGGGCTGTCTCCTGATCTGAGCGTGGAGTATGTGATTATAACAGTATGAGGGGAATTCCATCTAAAGAGCGTTGGTATTTACCGAACTCCTACTGTAATCACCAGGCAGGAAAACAGCATCGTTATCTGTGCCAGTTTTGTTATTTTTGTCCAAATATGATTCAGTCACAGCACTGTGGCTTTCTCTCCATGTAATTTACTGGTAGAAAAAGAAACAGTGGGGCTAAGAAGGCCGGTGCAATTGTGTTTTTACTGGCAAACATTATTGTCTTGAGCAGTTGTCTCAGGGCAACAGGGATAACTGTGCATGACACAGTCAGCCCAAGTGGCCATTAAGGCCCCAGAATCTAAAAATAGGAAGCTAGACGAAAGATGAGGACTGATGGATGTTAAAATCCCACTTTGGTCCTTTACAGCATCATACATTTTATTTTTTTTAAAAAACAAACAACTATTCTATTAAAAAAATAGTGTTACATAGTCACAATTCAGAATAATCATCATTTACATGATAAAACATGAAGCTTCCTTGCCCCTGTTTAATCACTTCCTGTAACTTTGATTAAAGGAAAAAAAAATATTTGGAAAAAATATCAAATTTACAACCAAAAATGCCAATTTGCAAGTAAAAAAAAGTCAAATTCACAAGGTGATATATATAGTAGTAGTAGATTAGTTTATTTGACAGGGACAGTGCAATAAACATAGACAATTAATCAAAGACAATCAATCTGATGTGTTGCACATATATGAAAATATAAGAGAAAAATCTTTAATTTACAATAAAAATGGCAACCCATGAGGAAAAAAGTTACAACTTTACAGGGACAAATCTCCAAATTTACTTCAAAAATATTTCAAATTTACCTGAAAAATTGTAAAGTGTAAAGTCTCAACTATACTATGGTGCTGAGAGGGGAAATCATGCAGTATTTTTTTTGGAAACTACAATTTGAACACCAGTTTCGGATTAAAAAAAAAACGCAAGGCCTTCTTCAAAACTGGACATGAGAAAGAAGTCACGATGCACCACGATGGTGCTCTTTTAATCTGGATACCGATGGCGAGTGAAGTGGCTAACCAGCTTAGCAACGATAGCCTTGGCCTTGCATTTTGCAACCACTGAATTGAATCGACTGGGGTCGCTGAGGTGGTTAAAAAAAAACTCTTTGGTGGCCGGGCCCCGGGGGTGGATAAGCTTTGCCCCAAGTACCTCAAAGCCCTGGATGCTGTAGGGCTGTCATGGTTGACACGCCTCTGCAACACTGTGTGGAGGTCGGGGACAATGCCTTTGGCATGGCAAACCAGGGTGGCGGTTCCTCTCTTTAAGAAGGGGGACCAGAAGTTGTGTTCCAACTTTAGTGGGATTGCACTTCTCAGCCTCCCTGGGAAGATCTATGCCGGAGTACTGGAGAGCAGAGTCCAGCCGTTGGTCAAACCTCGGATTCAAGAGGGGCAATGTGGTTTTCGTCCTTGGTCCACATTGGACCAACTCTTTAGAATCAAGAATCCTCGAGGGTTTGTGGGAGTTTGCCCAACCAGTCTACATGTGTTTTGTGGACTTGGAGAAAACATTCAACTGCGTCCCACATGTTTTTTTTGTGGGGGCTGATTTGGGAGTATGGGGTATCGGGCTTGTTGCTACAAGCTATCCAGTCTCTATATGCCAGATGCGAGAGTTTGATTCGTATTTCCAACACCCAGTCAAACTCATTTCCAGTGAGAATTGGACTCCGCCAGGGCTGCCCTTTGTCACCGATCCTGTTCATAATATTTATGGACAGGATTTCTAGGCGCAGCCAGGGAACGGAGGGTGTCATGCTTGGTGACCACAGGATCTCATCTCTGCTGTCTGCAGATGATGATGTCCTACTGGCTACATCGAGCAATGACCTACAGGTCTTACCGGAGCGGTTTGCTACTGAGTGTGAAGCGGCTGGGATGAGAATCAGCACCTCCAAGTCTGAGTCCATGGTCCTCAGTCAGAAAAGGGTGGACTGTCCTCTCCGGGTTGGGGACAAGCTCCTGCCCCAAATGGAGGTGTTTAAGTATCTCGGGGTCCTATTCACGAGTTAGGGGAGAATGGAGTGAGAGATTGACAGACAGATCGGAGCAGCATCTGCAGTGGTGCGGATGTTGTACCGGTCTGTTGTGGTGAAGAGGGAGCTGAGCTCTAAAGCAAAGCTGTTGATTTACCGATCAATCTACGTTCCTACCCTCACCTATGGTCATGAGCTTTTGGTAATGACGGAAAGAATGAGATCACAGATACAAGCAGCTGAAATAAGCTTTCTATACATAAGACTGCTGTACTCACTCTTAGAGATAGGATAAGGAGCTCAGCTATCCGGGAGAGGCTCAGAGTAGAGCCACTGCTCCTCCACATCCAAAGGAGCCAGTTGGGGTGGTTTGGGCATCTAATTAAGCATCTTAATTATGCATGCTTCCTGTACGCCTCCCACTTGAGGTGTTTTGGTCACATCTCATTGGGAGGAGACCCCGGGGATGACCCAGAATGCACTGGACAGACTATGTCTTACAGCTGGCCTGGGAACGCCATGGTATTCTCTCTGAAGAGCTGGAGCAGGTGGCTGGGGAGAGGGAAGTCTGGACTTCTCTGCTTGAACTGCTGCCTCTGCAACCCAGATCTCCGTAAAAGTGATAAAAAATGGCTGGCTGGCTGGCTGGCTGGCTGGCACGGTAACCGGTGAGTCAAGATCTATTTCTCTCCTGTATGTTGATTTATTTTCAACTCTATATGATGGTGGAAAATATTTTTCATTTGTGCTCTGTTTGACTAAATAAGGAACAGCACCAACCCCCCCCCCCAAAAAAAAAATCAATTAAATCAGTTTTATTTTAATATTTAATGACAAATGGCCATTTCTGTAGTAACTAACAAGACACACAATTCCCAAATAACGCATTAAATCATACCAAACAGGACCAAGTAACATCAAGTCAATGAACGGGACACTTTTACAAATATTTGAGATCCATTGTAATGTATTCCTTTTAACTTAATTTAATTATCTTGGCATTTTTGTGTCCCGTTTGGTCCCATTCGTTGTTTAGTCAAATCCATTGGTGCTGGGGTTAGGGTGCTGAGTGAGGCTGGTGTTGTGTTGAATAGCGTGTTGGTAAGCATAGTGATGTTTTCTTGGGGCTTTGCAAGACCTGCATCTATCATCTGTAAAGACTCAGGGTCATCGCAAGTATAGGTGTGTGTCTGTTCATGAGCAATTTGCCTCCTCAATGGGATCACCCATGAGCCACTACTGCAAGAATTAAGTACAAGTTCTAGAACAAACAGAACCGGTGTGTGTATATACACTTGAAATATGATATTGAACACAATGCCAGCCCAGTTTTTCCTCTGGGATTTGAAACCAGTCACTGCTGGGCTCACATTTTCCCATCCAAAGAAGCTCATGTTGTTGATGCTGTTGTGTAACACATTCCAGAAGCAGTTTTTGACATAACTGTGGTACACTAATCAAATCATAAATCATAAAAATGTCCAGCAACTAAGGCCATTCCACAAACAATTTTCCACTTGTTCTTCACCAAGTATGAACAGCATGCTTTATACATAAAGTCAAATTGGACACTACAAGAAACCAACTCTCTTTCTGCAGCTTCAGACAGTCTCCTGTTGTGTTTCCATGGGAGAAAAACGTGTGTGAGCTTGGAGACAACCTGCACAACCACACTCTGACCTTCTTTAAGGCTCCACGTGATTGAGAGCTCTGCCAAGGTAACAGATGTGCTAAATTCCAGCCGCCTGCCCTCCGAGCATCCTCTCTTCTTGCCGCTTTGCCTCCTCGTTTGTCTTTTATGGATTTCCTTCCTATCTGCATACGTCAGCATGCATATTTTTTGTTGTTGTTGTTGGTTGCCGGTGAGAGAAAATTGAGTTCAGATGGGCCTCATCTCAGGTCAGCTGCGACGTGTGCTGAGCTTGGGCTGTTTGTGTACCGTGATAGAGAGCGGAGGAATAAAAAACCCAGAACTAATCACAGAATTACGTCAATCAGAAGATAAACAACTAAGTTACCTTTGCCTGCAAATACAAGTCAGTTTTACAAGTGACATAAACACAAAATTTTGGAGAGGGAACACATATCACCCTGTTCCCAGCATGGCTGCCCAACAAACCTCCATTCATTTCCCAACATTAAGGCCATACATGGATGATGACCACAACATTTCTAGCAGCCTAGTCACTCAGACCAAGGGATGGACAAACAGTTGGCCCACAGACAGAACGGTGGATCTGTAGGAACACTTTGACTTGTTTTAAAGGCTATGCAGGAAAGCGCCCCCTGCAGGCTCAGACAGGTACTTCCAGGCCAAAATGAAGCGGAGGGGGGGGGGGGGAATTTTGTACCATAGCACTGCAAAGGATACTTGTATAATCGCAAGTATCACCAAGAAGCTGGGCTTCAATGATTAAAGCTGATGTTTTATGTTCATTTACAAACATTATGTGTCAGTACAGAAAGGTACTAATGTTAGCCATAGGAGTTAACAGCAACATTTACCCTTAGCATAAAAGACGGAGTCCAGTGGATATAAATCCCCTATAAAAAATAAATCTATATTGTCTAAAATGGTATCATGCCATTTTTCTACAAAAAAAAAAACTTTCAATGAGAGTTTGTCAAAATTTTTTCACTTTTTATCATCCCTTCAAACGCCAGGATCTGTGAATAGACTCACCCACATCCCACAAGGTTAATGGTGGCTAGCACTCCATTAAACAGAATAAATCCTGCGATTAAAAAGACTTAGCAGTTGAAGGACATGCCCAGCCCTATGCGGGTGGCCCAGGATAATGACTGAAACTGCATCGGTATTTAAAAGCAGTTTAATAGTAAAACCCATCTTAACTTGGGATAAGTTTTCAAAGCAGCTGCCCCAAATGCTAACTGGCCCTGGAGGCTAACTTCAGTCTTTAGTTCTGCCCTCTTCCCCTGAGGACAGAGACAGTTCTGAGTCCTGACTGGCTCAACACTATGGACCTGTTATAGTGATGTAACTAAAACCTCTGTCTCCACTTGCCTTTTTTTTTTTCCAAGGGGAGGCGTTCAACTAAACTTTCACAAAGGAAAAACACAGACTTGGGACTTACAACTGATTTTGCTCTTGATATGTCTTGTAAATCACTTAAAAACATGTTACAGATATATTAACAAGAAAAAAAAAACCTAGATTTTTGGCAAAGTGCCATGTTAACTTGGATTAATAGGACAAAAAAGTGAAAAAAAAAATCTTGGTCACTGACATTAGATTGGAACATTTAAGAAGTCAGATGAGTCTTGGCCAGTCTTATGAGAAAGCCTAACGACTGGATGAATGTACTGTAGTTGTGTGATGTGTGGACACATGAAATGAAAAAGGATAAAATGCGCAGAAATGACACAGCCCAATACATCGTCTTCAGAGCTTCATCGGTAGTACATTCATTCAATTGTTCAGATAAAACTCGCCACTTTTAAAATGAGCGCCGCATACAGGAGCTTTCTTGCATATGACTCCATTACTCTGATTAGCACAGCTCATGATGCAACAATTAGACATTCTGGTATCTGCTGATCTGTTAATTTAAAGGTCTGTCAACCTCCCAAACTCCATTCAGTCAATGCACGTTTTTTTCTTGCACACAGTCTGCATGCACATGTGGCCAGCAAAGTGCAATGATGTCACATGAAATCTGGCTATAATGAATGGGACTTAAATCTACTTAACTAGTTTGTGAAAGAATAACGTGTTCGTCTACATTTGTCAGAGTCCTACCCAAATTTACCAAGCACCTACCGTTTAGAAATTCCTTCCTCTTGTTTGTATCCTGGCAACTTAATCAGACTCTGGGAGGGACGTCTCATAAAGTCGTTAAACAGGCAGACAAACAGTTGTAAAGCAGGGGGAGAAAGAGGTGGCTCAGGGTATTTTACCACAAAATCTAAGAAAAAAAGGAATAAGAAGTGAAGGGAAAAGAAGTAACAGCCACTGCCTTATTAAGGGATTGTGTGTGATTCACCACCTTCCAGTATACACACAACCTCACCTCAACACATAAACAGACCCACTGTCCTCTGAATCATGACACATGTTTCAGGATATAAGCCTGAGGGTACACAGCCATCCTAGATACTCTGTAAGGTACTGTAGACTTGGGCAATAAGCTATGGTGTACTTTAGTGTAGGACTACTTCCCTTGTTTGTTTGTGTGCAAAAGGATCATGCATCAAGAGCACTCTGAGGCAAGTGCAATATCCCCCGCCTCTGTTTTCTTTGAAGATATGTCACTGAAGGAGCGCAGTTTTTTGCTTTTTCATATAATTATCGGGGCAGAACCAAATTATGATAACCCTATCATCCATGAATATACAACAAAAATTGTTGTATACAACCCATAGTTGTAGGTCGGGATCCCAACATGAACATGAAGGAATGCTAACCTTGACCTTTGACCTTTTGACCCCAAACCCACAGTCAGAGGTCATGATCCCAGGGTGAACCTATGTACCAGGTTTGGTGATCCTAACCTTCCTTGTTGTTGAGATATAGTTTACATGCCATTTTGACCTTGACCTTGCGATCAAAAAACCACAGTCACACTTCAGGGTCACAGGATGAATCTGTGTACAAAGTTTGGTGATCCTAGCATTACTCGTTGTATAGTAATAGGCCACAGGAAATGCCAGCCTTGACCTTTGAACTTTTGACTTGTTGGTAAATTTCTATGATGCCCTTGTCTGTCTGAGAATGTTGGTTGGTCTGCAACTATGTTTCTCCAACCTTCATCCCGCTTGCTTTGAGAATGTCAGTTATTCTGTAACTATAGTTTCATCCTTCATCCTGCTTGCTTCGCATGCCACACTGCCGGCTTTAGATTACACCCAAGGATTCACTCGCTGAAACCAGATAGAATCAGCTCAGCCCTCAGCTGAGTTGGCACATAGTAGAAGGACACTGATGCACATGAGGGGAGCCCTCCCTCCTGCGTGAGGGAGTGGCAGAGTTCTATAAAAAGCATAGGACCCACTGCTGAAGTAGCGCTCTCTCTTGATACGTCTTGAGAGTAGTGCTCTGGCGCTGTACCTTGTACTATATCTCAGCTTCAGTAAAATAAGTGAAACTATACTTCACTTCTCTGTCTGGTTATTTGGTCTTCCCACCAAAAGAACCGGAGGTTAAGATATTTAGCGCAACAGACCCCAAACCTATAGTCACAGTTCAGGGTCACAGGGTGAATATGTGTACCACATTTGGTGGCCCTAGCTTTACTCCTTCTATGGTAATAATATAAATGGAATGTTAACCTTGATCTTTGACCTCTTGACCCAAAACCCATAGCCAGGTCAGGGTGTAAGTCCTCCAAGGTTTGTCTTAGATGCAACTATGGCATGGATTTGAAAAGCCTACATCATTTCTTTCAGTAGTTATTGTGTTTTACAAGACTTAAGGAAAAAACTGACCTCTGACCTTGATCTCAAGGTCATCCAATCAGAGCCAAATTGCAATATGCGCATCATCAGTGTATATCAAACCCTGGTACCAAGTTTCAAAATATCTGGAACAAAACTATAGGAGTAGTTGATTTCACAAAAGTGGGACAGACGGACGGATGGACAGACCGTCCCATGACATAATCCCTCTTTGGTCTTTGACCCCTTTGGTTTTTGACCAGAGGGGGATAAAAACTACAAAACAGATTTGAATGAAATTGTTCACCAGAGTCAGCCCTTGGGCTACAGATGTAAAAGAGGATCCAGAATCAGCATCTTGACCTGGATCACCTCTAAAATCCAGACAGACAGATAGACAGACAGAAGTTTTACCCATTAACCCCATTATAATGCTACTTTTTAAAAGTAAATTTAAATTACATTAAAAGTTACCAGATTTTCCTTCTTCATTTGTTGCCACAACCAAAGAGAAATTCCCTGAGGGATTTGCAGAGTTTCTATCATCTTCCTCACATAGCAGCAGAGGTTAAAGTGGAAGGTATTTAATCCTTCTGTCAGCGTGGATGTTAAGGTTATCAATCCAGAGACACAGAGTGGATGGCCTTTTATGCTGTGGACTTATTTGCATTACTCTGTGTCAGGGGGATAATGAGAGTCTGTCAGCCGCAAAGAAGCTGTAGTTCAGATTTTGAAGAAGCATTTAAATCTGAATACTGATCTACATCACTTGTTGCAAAGCAAATGGATGACAGTGATGCTGGTGCTGCAGCTCCTACACTGTAGATGTAACTTTAACTTTGAATAGAGCTGTCCCCATCTTAGGCAGGGGTCACAAACCTTTACTAAAGAAGGAGTCTTCTGAACATTTTTTGTCAAAAAAAAAAAAAGTGGAGAAACAAAACATTTGAGGTAAGGTAAAACTTGTAAGATCAGGCATGTAGGGCAGCAGTACTTTAGCCTGGTCCACACCAAAAGTTATTTTGAAAATGTCAGAGACCCACACATGATGATGGAAAAACAATCATCACTTTAACAGTTTTGTATCTTTAGTGTGTGGAGTGAAGCAATGTGAGCAGGACAGCAGACCACACACTAACAGATTCCATTCACAACCAGAGTCCTTACAAGTGTTGCCAGATGTTGAGTGACAAAAAAGTCAATCTATTCATGAACATAAACTCCCACAATGTGACTCATGCCACCCGAGTATTTTTGGGTCAGCTTTTGTCCATTGGGAATTGCATATTGTCAACAAAAACATGCAAACTGCAACTGCTCACACATACAAGTGAATTTCTGAAGAATCAAGCTCAAAGGCAAGGCAATTAACTGGCAACTCAGGTCTGGAAAATCTCACAAAAATCTTATGTTCAAATGAGAACATTTGAGTGGTTGAGCGCTCAACCACGAGGCTTGTGTGACGAAATTTATGTCATCGCCTCCAGTCCGCGGACTTCTGCAGAGCCCTTTCGCAGATGTCTGTGTGCGGCCCAAATTTTCTGACCGCATTGACTATGCATGCGCAAGACTGAACCTCCCATTCATGAGGGGGGCGCTACTGACACAGCATACAAAGTCAAAGTAGACGAAGAAGATGAAGAGGAAGCGGAAGACGAGAATAAACATACATGAATTGTTCTTCAGCAGCAGAACCTTGAGCGGAGAAGAGTACTTAAACACGATAATTCCGCCTTTTCCTCAAAACAATACCATTGTTGTTGCTACAAAAAATGGTTGTTGACCTCACGTTTCTTCACTTTAATATAGCTGGTGAACAAACTGGCATGTTAGCGCATTTGTGTTACCCATAGGACAGGGGTGAAACTACAAATAACAGTTGGGTGCATGGGTCAACCGCTTGGCCTGGTAGACTAAAAAAGTGAAGTGTGTGCGTTGGCCACACTTTGGTGGCCACACTGGCCACAGTTTGCTTTTATCCAAAATGGTATCTTTTAACTTCTCCCCAAATACATTAGAATGGTTTGCATCTTATCTCCAGAATAGAGAACAGTGTGTAAAAGTTCACCAGGATAAATCCTCATTTTTAAACAACCGCATGGGTATCCCACAAGGGTCCATTCTTGGTCCTTTACTTTTCAGCATTTTTATTAATGACTTGCCGTTACACTGCTCAGCTGCAACATGCCAACTTTATGCAGATGATGCAGTTATTTACACAGCTGCCAAGACTCCAGCACAGGCTGCAGATGTACTGTCTACAAGTATGGTTGATGTCCAAGAGTGGCTCCTCAAGAACCATCTATTGCTGAACCTTCAGAAAACAGTCTCAATGTGCTTTTCAATCAAAAAATGTAACCTGCAACATTTTAAAGTTAATATACATGATCATGACATCAGTTTAGCTACAGAATTCAAATACCTTGGCATTGTACTAGATCCTCAACTCAAATTTAATCTTCATATAAAGAAAATTTCAAAAACAGTAAAAAAAAATCTGAACTGCTTTAAATTAATTAGATAAGATAAGATAAGATAAGATAAGCCTTTATTAGTCCCACAACGGGGAAATTCCAGGATTGCAACAGCACAGGGATAGCAACACTCAGAGCAACAATCAGAAGGCAAGAAAAAAACAAAACAAAAAAAAAAAAAAACAAGCAAGCAAGAGCAGCTAATATACATATGTACGTATTACTATAAAATATATATATATACACACACACACAGACACACAGTGCAGAGCATTGTAGCTGGATGGAATAAATATATGAATATATGAACACACAGTGCAGAGCATTGTAGCTAGATGGAATAAATATGTAAATATATAAACACCCACAGTACGGAGCATTGCAGCTAGGTGGAATAAATATGCAAGTATATAAACACACAGTGCGGAGCAATGTAGCTAGATGGAATAATATGTAGATATATAAATATATAAACACACCCAGTGCTGAGCATTGTAGCTAGATGGAATAAATATGTAAATATATAAACACACACAGTGCAGAGCATTGTTGCTAGATGGAATGAAACAGCATAACCGTCTACTTAGTTATCCTACATGGTATGATTATGTGCCCATACATATTCTCACCCTCCATAGCGACCGGTAAGTTCCTAGTTGTATGCCGGAGGGGACCATTGTGTAAGTCTATTGCATCTTATGCATTCAAAAAACTATTAGTTTGTTACGTCTTTTTGCTATCTCTGCGAGCAGCCCTGCTTAGGTTGTACAGTCTGACAGCCGTTGGTAGGAAGGACCTACGAAACCTCTCGGTTGTGCACCTGGGATGATGTAGTCTGCTGCTAAATGAGCTCCTCAGTGCATTCAGTATGTCCTGCATAGGGTGGAACTCGGACTCCAGCAGAGATGACAGTTTAGCCACCGTCCTTCTCTCTCCTATCTCTTCCATCGGATCAAGGCGCTGCCCCAGGACAGAGCTAGCTTTCTTAATCAGTTTGTTCAGTCTCTTCCTATCGGCTGCAGTAATGCCACTGCCCCAGCAGACCACTCCAAAAGTGATGGCTGATGCCACCACCGTGTCATAGAATGACTTCAGCAGCGCCCCTTGTACACCAAAAGACCTGAGTCTCCTCAGCAGGAACAGCCTGCGCTGTCCCTTCTTGTAGAGTGCATCAGTATTGTGTGACCAGTCTAGTTTATTGTTCAGATGAATACCCAGGTACTTATAGGATGTCACCATCTCGATGTCTGTTCCCTGTATATTTACTGGTACTGTGAGGGGCTGCCCATGCCTGCGGCAGTCCACCACCAGCTCCTTAGTTTTCCTCGCGTTGATCTGGAGGCAGTTCCGATGGCACCAGTCCACAAAGTCCTGGATAAGCCCTCTGTACTCAGCTTCATCTCCATTGGAGATGAGGCCAACGATCGCAGAGTCATCAGAGAACTTCTGTAGATGGCAGTGTGTTGTGTTGTGTGAGAAGTCCGCAGTATAAAGAGTGAACAGGAAGGGAGCCAGCACCGTTCCCTGGGGGGCCCCCGTGCTACTGATGATCGTGTCGGACACACAGTCCCGGGTTCTCACAAACTGAGGCCGGTTCGTGAGGTAGTCCAGGATCCATGATGACAGGTGCTGGTCCACCCCTGCGCGCAGCAGCTTGTCCTTCAGGATCATCGGTTGGATGGTGTTGAAAGCACTGGAGAAGTCAAAGAACATGATCCTCACCATATTCCCGGGCTTCTCCAGGTGGGACAGAGAACGGTGAAGGAGGAAGATCACCGCATCCTCCACCCCAATGCCATGCTGGTAGGCGAACTGGAGTGGATCCATCGCTGGTTCCACCAGGGGGCGGAGGTGAGCAAGGAGCAGTCTCTCCAGGGTCTTCATCAAGTGGGACGTCAAGGCCACCGGTCTGTAGCTGTTCAGGTCTTTGGGGTGGGAAGTTTTTGGTACAGGTACCACACAAGATGTTTTCCATAGCTGTGGTACCCTCCCCAGTTTCAGGCTCATGTTGAAGATATACGTCACAATCCCACACAGCTGGTCTGCACAGGACTTGAGGAGCTTTGCGCTGATGCCGTCCGGTCCCGGCGCCTTCCTCGCCTTGATCTTCCTCAGCTCCGTCCTCACCTGGGTCCTGGTCAGGGTCAGGATGGGGGGCTGTGTGTTGGGAGTGGGGGGGTGTTGGTGGAGTGGGGAGTGGGCAGCAGGACTTGATTTCTTTAGAGGCAGCAGTGGTTGTTGTGCAGTCAGGGGGGAGGGCGGTTGGTCAAATCTATTGAAAAACAGATTCAGGTTGTTCGCCCACTCCCTGCCCCCTGTGGCCTGGGGGGAGGTATTCTGGAGCCCCGAGATGGTTTTGAGGTTTCTCCAGACCCCGCTGATGTCGCTCTGTTGCAGCTTGTCCTCCATCTTCTTCCTGAAGCTGTCCTTGCCTTCTCTGATCTTTCTCCTCAGCTCCCTCTGTACGGACTTCAGCATCTCCCTGTTCCCTGACCTGAAGATCCTCTTCTTCTCTCTCAGAAGTGTTTTTATCTCAGGGTTGATCCAGGGTTTGTTGTTTGAGTGACGCCGTATGGTCTTGGTGGGAACGGATTTGTCCACACAGAAGCTGAGGTAGCCCGTGAAGGTGTGAATGAGGCCATCGATGTCCTCACCATGTGGATCGCAGAGCTGCTTCCAGGCGGTGGCTTCAAAACAGCCCTTTAGGGTGTCCATTGTCTCCTCAGACCATAACTCCACAGTGTGCATGGCCGGAGGTTGTCTGTGCACTAGGGGTTTGTACACCGGCCGGAGATGAACCAAGTTGTGATCCGATCTCCCGAGTGGGGGGAGTTGTGATGAGGTGTACGCCTCCTTAGTGTTTGCGTAGAATAAATCCAGTGTTTTATTGTCTCTAGTGTGGCATGTGACATACTGGGTGAACGTGGGTAGAATGGGAGACAGTGAAACATGGTTGAAATCGCCTGAGATGAGGAGAAGAGCATCTGGGTGTTCTGTCTGCAGCCTGCTGGTTACTGAATGGATGACGTCACATGCTGTCCCAGCGTTCGCCGTCGGATTTGCATAAACAACAATGCAGATCACGTGTGAGTGTTCTCTCGGGAGATATGTAGGCCTCATGCTAACAGCTAGCAACTCAATGTCTTTGCTGCAGTGTCGTTGTTTAACAGTGATATGTCCCGGTCTGCACCAGTTGTTGTTAACATACATTATCACTCCACCGCCCCTAGCCTTGCCACTGTCTGGTGTTCGGTCAGCTCGTATCATGTGAAAACCCTCCAGCTCAATGTTAGCATCTGCTGCTAGTTCAGTTAGCCACGTCTCAGTAAACAAAAGGAGAGAGCACTCCCGGTATGTGCTATCATAACGGGAGATAGCCGCTAGCTCATCTAACTTTCCCAGTATCGACCGTACATTTCCCATGACAACAGATGGAAGGGAGGGTCTGTACCTTATATTTTTTGTCCTCCGCCTTACTCCAGCCCGGCAGCCGCGGCGTTTTCGCCTCAGTTCTCTCGGTATGTCGAGTTTTTCCAATGGGACCGGGTGGCGGTTGAATGCTAGCAGCTGTTCTCTGCTGTATCGTATCCTGCTATAAACAGTGGCTCCGTCCACCGGCTCAGGAGACATTTAGGACGATCTGTGTGTCCGTGATATAAGTGGGGTGAAAAAAAAAGACGGATCAAAAGAGAGAGGAAGGGAAAAAGACTCGGAATCGAGCCGCTGTTGCAAAAGGCAGCCGACTGGTGTGGCGCCGAGAGAAAAAAAAAAAAAGAAAAAAAAAAAAAGATATTACATACCTTACGAAGCAGCTGCACTGTATATGCATTCTATGGTTTTTTCTCATATATCATACTGTTTGACAGTCTGGGCTCAAGCAGCCCCTTCCACAATAAGACATATAGGTTCATTATATAATCAAACCCTAAAAATCTTGGACAAAAAGCCCATTAGGTGGCATCACTGTAATGTTTTAAAAAAATACAACCTATTGAGTTTTGAGAGCTTCATTGACCTCTGTCTTCTGAAATTAACGTTCAAATGTTTCCATAAATCAGCACCCGGGCCACTTGCTGGTTTCGTCCAAAGACAGGACAGCAGCAGAGCCACCAGGAGTTCTGTTAACAATAACTGTAAAATATTCCACCGCAGAACCACATTTGGACAAACAGCTTTCTCTATAAAGGGCAGTCACATCTGGAACACAATGCCAAATGAAATTAAAATAATAACGGACTTTAAAACATTCACTAAAAATGTTAAAAACTGGCTGAAAAATAAACAAGAATGTACTCATGTATGAATTAATTGTCTGCAAAGTGAGAGTGAATGAAGGGAAGGAATAAATGTGTTTGTTTATAGTGAGTGACGGAGGGAGGAAGGCCTGAAATAGGCAAATGTGAGTTATGTTATATGTGTTAAATGTGAGTCAGGCTGTTATATTTGTGTATTTATAATATTTATAATATTTATGTTAAATGTGAGTCAGGCTGTTATATTTGTGTATTTATAATATTTATAATATTTATAATTGTGTATTTATAATTTTTCTGCATTGATGTATGTGGTTATTGTGTTTATTTTTTATCTTGATTCTTTTTTCTAAAGCCCATCCAGGGACAAGAGTTGCAAATTAGCTAATAGCTATACACTCTATGTGCAACACATCAGATTGATTGTCTTTGATTAATTGTCTATGTTTATTGCACTGTCCCTGTCAAATAAACTAATCTACTTCTACTTCTACTGCCTTGTCCAAAGCGGGCACGCACCTCAGCGAACCAGAGCGGAAGAATACCATGAATCCAGCGTTGGACTTGGTATATGTCCCAATTCACCCATTCACTCAACCCCTTAGATAATTTCTCTTTGCCATTCACTTCAATGGAGATTTTTTTTTTCTGACTTAAGATCTCATATGTGGAAGTAGAGGGGGCGTGACTTAGGCTCTCTATAGGATATGGGACTTTCTCCCCTTTTGACAATCAAAGGAATCAAACCTAAAATTGGCCAGATTATTTTGTGGTGTGTTGCTGCCTTGACTGAATAGTTTTACCATGGGATACACTTTTTTTTTAATTTGATTTGATACTATTTATTTCTAACAAGACAAAAATCAAAACAATAATAAAAAAATTAAAAAAAAATTCAAATGCAGTCCAAAAAGGAACAGGATTGAAGCCAAAAGCATATCTTGTCCTACTCCATCATTAACTAATTACAGTATTTTACAGTACTTTTTTATGCCTCTGTGAAACGGAGCGACATACGGTAATTGCTCAGTGCATCTGTGTGTGTGGTTGGTTGGTTGTATCTGTCCGCCTGTCTGTTTCAGCTCGCCCTGTCATGAATTGCCCCTCAGGGTGGAGAGGAGAGACCCAGACGCTGAACTGCAGTTTTTGATATTTATTAACAAAACACAAAGTCCAAACAGTGTGCAAACACACAAACCATACTGTGCAAAAAGTAAACTTACAAACAAAACAGCAAAGGAGAAGACAGGAATCTGTTGTGTTGTCATGGGGACATATTATTGTGTGACACGGGTGGTGGCTCCACCTTTCCGGTTCCGCTGCCACCCGGGGTATAAGAGGGCTGTGAAGAAGAGGGGCGGTCTCTTTGGCCTCCTCTCAGCCTGACGGCAGCGCCTTTATTGTGAGAGTAAGTCACAAATAAAGTTGTGTCCAGTTCAACGCTCTGTCTCATCCTTGGCTCCCTTTTACCAACATAACATTGGGTGACGAGAGTAAAAAGTATGGATGCGGGGTTACTTCAATTCGGCCATTTTTGGAGCTTCCCGGTGAGCCACACGTCCCTTGGGCGAGGTGGTTTGCCGCCTTTCAAAATTATTTAATAGCACTGGACTTTGGAAGGCTGGAGAAGTTGTGGGCACGGGCACTGTTGGTTCACAACTTGGCAATGGAAGGACAACGTATCCTTAGTACCTTTGGCAAAAGTGATAGCTTTGAAGAAGTGGTTGAGCTAATGGTGCGACATTTTCGCGCCCCAGAAAATGTCATCGTCCCGAGGATTCAGTTTTGGCAATGACGCCAGCGGACTGGCAAGTCAGTGCAGCGGTATGTAGCAGACCTACGTCAGCTGGCCAAAAACTGTCAATTTGGAGCATTAGAGGAAGAGATGGTCCACGACCAGTTGGCGGGACATACTGTTTGCCTGGCGACAAGGTCGAAGCTCCTCACACACTCAGGTGAGCTGACGTTAGCTATATCCATCGAGTTAGCTCAACAGTTTGAGGCGGCAGACAAGCTATCACGAGAGCTCAGTGAGAGAGTATCATACCGCCATTTTGAACCACAGTCGACGGCGCAGGCAGTAGACCTGGACAGCAACAATGGCGCGGAGGACGACGAAGAATGCGCTAATGCTGTAAAGATGAGGTCCGCCCTGAGATCGGCCAGGCGTTTGGGTTGTGGGTCCACCAAGTACTGTTATAAGGCTAGAGAGTGTCCGGCAAGAGGAAGACGCTGGGGCAAGTGCGGACTCATGCATCATTTTGCCATGGCATGTTATAGGTTCGAGCGAGGGGGCCTGAGAAGCAACAAGGACCCCTCCGCTCCACCTCCCACGGTCATTCACATCGTATCCCCAAGTACCGACGGTCGTTCCTATTGCATGGTGGAACTGGACTGGGTAACGGTGCCGTTACTGATTGACACGGGAGCGGTGAGATCTGTATTGAATTGGTCAACCGTGAGGAGTTTCTTCCCACATTATCGAGTGAGAGGTCATTCAGCGCCACTGTGTGGATATGGTGGAGGAAGATGGGCCGCAGTGGGATCGGTGGAAATGACGGCTAGGTACAAGTCGGCGGCGGTGTCCAGCTTGAAGTTCATCGTGACTGCCCGTGGAGAGAATATTATGGGGTGTGATCTGTTTTATGGATTGGGCTTCGCCATCACCAGCAGCGTTGGAGAAGAGTGGTCGGGCTGTGGTTTGTGGGACCAACATGCAAACGATGGATGGAGCTGTGTGGGATGAACCTTTGCCTAGTATTCTGGACGATGAGCAGGACCAACCCCATCCAGGGCCATCGTGGGAGGGTCCCAGTGCCAGTGCCCAAGTAACCCTAGCTGAGGGAACTGGGCGGCGCGGTAGGATACCCGTGATGGCAGATGGAGCGGAGTGGATGACCCATTCTACTCCCGGAGTTTGACTGGAAGGTACTGGTGAGCAGGGGCTCACCTGCCCCTGCTCGCCGGCAGCGAAAATGAAAGAGAGCGGGGCAGGACTGGCTGGCACGGTGAAACGACGTGCCAAACAGAGACACTGGAAGCCAAGTAGGGCTCCTCTGGGGGTCACGGATGTGGTCCAAATCAGAGAGGACGCCCGGTCAAAAGGTGTTTGAGGCAAGCACCGAAGAGAAGATGACCAGGGGTGGCTGTTGGGGAGGATGGCTACCTCCTGCTATCTGATGGCTCGTGGAGGCATCCCAATAAGCTGCGGCGTACCCGAGAGGAAAAGGAGGTGTTTGGACTTCGATGTGGGTCATCCCTGGGAGCGAAGAAAAGAAGGTGCACCGGAGGGGAGCCGTCTGACGGTTTTCCGGGGGGTGGTTCCTCTACTGGGGCAGACTGAGGGTTGGGCAATGTACATAATGCATGGTGATGGAAATGGAGGATAACCGAATTGCATATAAGTTCTGTTAATGGGATTGTTTTGTGTCTTATATTATTTATTTTAGGAACATGGCAGTTTTCTGTTTAGCGGACTGTTTTAATATAGACGGCAGAATAATCCATCTTGCTGTGTGGGGGTGGGACGGTAGTCCACCTGTTACCCCCTAGTTTTAGTTGTTTTGAGTGAGTGTGATAGATTTTTTTGAACATTTCTGTTTAGTTTTAGTGCATGAGTCAGGTTTCAAATTGGGGAGGGTCTCGATGGTGTGCATGTGTTATTGACTATTTTTTTTTGAAGGGGGGTGATAGGATATTTTCAGGTTTCATTGATTATTCTAAATGACTTTAATGCTGCATTATTCTATTTTACATTATAATTGTATCTGGTGCATGTAATGAGCCAATGTCTGAGTCACTGTGATGTTTTTTTTCATTGTCTCAGAGCTTGAAAAGATTGTCTGTTTTTCAGTGTAAGATTAGGTTGAGCAAGATTGTAAATAATGATGAAGGTTTCATTGTTTTATCATACCAAGCTGTACTGTACTGTAAGTTAGAGTGACTTAGGATGACCAGGTCATGTAAAGATCATAGCAGACCACAGATAAAGAAGCAGTCACTTGGAGAGATGGCGCCAGCCAGTCTAGCTTAGATAGGGGACTGAGGGATAAAAAAGCAACATCCTTGAACACATGTTAGGGAGTTGGTGCCGTGAAGCTCTGAGGCAAGTTTTGCTGTTACTGATTACCTCCTTTCTGATCAGAAGGAGAATAAATGACTCAGAACTTGGAAAACCGCCTATTGATTATTGATTCAACCTCAGTCAATTCATTTTTGATCTAACATTATTGGCGCCCAACGTGGGGCGTGGGGCGTTTTCGCATGTAGCAAGAGGGGGGATGGTATCTACATTGAATAAAACCTTTACTACCTATGATTTTAGCCAGTTTGCCACACAGTTTTGTAAAAATGTTTGATCTGTGCAAAAAACAATGCACAGGGAAATTTCAAACTTGAGAGAGGCACTTTTCCAGCCTCTACTTATCCATTTTAGAACATTTGCATGGATTTTATTGAACTGATTAAATGTGAAGGCAAGAAATATTGTTTGGTCATTTGTGATATGTTTTCTAAATGGACAGAAGCTTTTCCTTGCACACATCCAAATGCAATCACAGTGGCAAAGAAATTGCTTCCTGAAATTGTACCTAGGTTTGGAATACCTGAGAAAATTTACTCAGATAATGGTACACATTTTGTAATTCAAGTTATATCACATTTAGGCACAGCACTGAACATCAGTTTGAAGAATCATTCAGCTTATCACCCACAATCTGCAGGACTGGTAGAACGCACAAACAGAACTATTAAAGAAAGACTCAGAAAAACAATGGCAGAAACAAGGCAAAATTGGATTTATTGCCTTCCATTAGTTTTGTTTTATATGAGGATAATCCCAACCAAAGGGGGGTTGTCTCCATTTGAAATCATGTATGGCAAACCATACTTGTTGCCACCTTTGAGACCATTCAATCCTAGTGATGAAGAAGTGTGTTTAGCAGATTACATGAGAAGGATGTTGACTAACAGAGATATTATCGCTGCTACTCTGGGGGACATGCTGCATGGGCAACATCTTGTCCTCCATATCTTCTTGCTCAGGCTTGAATCCTACCAACGCCCAACGCTGGAAGGTAGAACACTGGATCACTGGAGAGGACACTCCGGCTTCGCCTTTGGCGTAGACAAAACACGGGGAATGACAGTTACCGGTTATAAGCCACCGCTCAATTGGCGTAGAGCGCGGCGCCAGGGGTTGTTCCCGACGGTGGGAGGGATCATCGGATCTCACTGAACAGCTACCGTCCGCCTCAAGCTGGGCAACCCCCAGCCAATAAGGTGTTGTCCCGCCACAGCTTGCTTTCCTCATTGGGTGCATGGGGATGAGGAGAAGTCCGAACAGCAGGCTGAGAACCTTCGCACCAGGCAAGACAAAAAAACAAAAGAGACCAACTCTAAAACTGGGAACTTGGAACGTCCGCACTATGATGACAGGACTCGCTGCTAACCTCAAGGACATCAACGACACCAGGAAGACTGCCATCATCAATAATGAGCTGAAGAGACTGGGAGTGGATATCGCCACTCTCCAGGAAACACGGTTGGCTGATGCAGGCACACTGAGAGAGAAGGACTACACGTTCTACTGGCAGGGAAAGGGCAGTGACAAACACAGGGAACACGGAGTGGGCTTCGCAGTGAAGAACACCTTGCTGAAGATGGTGGAACCGGGCAGCAATGGCTCTGCACGACTCCTCACCCTCCGCCTGAACACCACTCAAGGCCCAGTCACCCTCGTCAGTGTGTATGCCCCAACACTGACAGCCACACCAGAGGCAAAAGACGAGTTCTACGAGAATCTTGCAACAACTGTAAGGATCATCCCCAACTCTGAACAACTCATTCTCTTTGGAGACTTCAATGCCAGAGTGGGTGCTGACCCCGACTCCTGGCCCTCCTGTCTTGGACCATTTGGCGTGGGCAGAATGAACGACAACGGACAGCGGCTGCTCGAGTTCTGCACATATCACGATCTGTGCATCACACACTCGTTCTTCAAGACCAAGCCCCAACACAAGGTTTCCTGGCGACAACCGCGCTCAAAGCACTGGCACCAGCTGGACTTGATCTTGACCAGGCACACCTCACTGAAGAACGTGCTAATCACCCGTTCGTTCCAGAGTGCAGATTGCGGCACAGACCATTCATTGGTGTGTTGCAAGGTCAAGCTGCAGCTGAAGAAATTCCATCGTGCTAGACAGCCTGGAAAGGCACGGATTGACACCAGCAAGATGGCCCAACCAGAACTTGTTGAGCAGTTTGCCTCCACCTTTGAGAAGGAACTTGGTGTACCACAAGAAGGAGAGTCTGCAAAGCAGAAGTGGGAAGAGCTGCGAAACACCATCCACCGCACAGCCTTGGCTACCTTTGGGAGGAAGACCTCGAAGTCACAGGACTGGTTTGATGCCAAGTTGACCGAGATGACCCCCGTCATTGAAGCCAAGCGCTCAGCACTTGCTGAGTACAAGAAGTACCCAAACGAGAAGAATCTCCAGATTCTCAGGGCTGCGAGAAGCAAAGTTCAGCAGACTGCTCGGCGCTGTGCCAACGAGTACTGGATTCAGCTCAGCCAAGACATTCAAACCGCTGCCATAACAGGGATCATCTGTGGTATGTACGATGGCATCAAGAAAGCATTTGGTCCAACTCAGAGCAAGACGGCCCCCCTCAAATCCTCCACTGGGGAGATGATCACAGAAAAGAACAAGCAGGTGGAGAGATGGGTGGAACACTACTCCGACCTCTACTCCAGACAGAACACCGTGACACCGTCAGCCCTTGATGCCATCGACTGCCTGCCATCCATGGACGAACATGACGCCGAGCCAACCATCGACGAACTCAGCAAGGCCATTGATAGCTTGGCCGCTGGCAAGGCACCCGGCAACGACGGCATACCCCCCGATCTGATCAAGCACTGCAAGACCGCCCTACTGCTGCCATTGCATGACGTCCTCTGCCAGTGCTGGAAGGAAGGTGCCGTACCACAGGACATGAGGGACGTCAAGATCATCACCCTCTACAAAAACAAAGGGGAGAGAAGCAACTGCAACAACTACAGGGGCATCTCCCTCCTCAGCGTTGTTGGCAAAGTCTACGCACGAGTTGTTCTCGTTCGTCTACAGAAGCTTGTCGAACGTGTCTACCCCGAATCTCAGTGTGGCTTCCGCGCTGAGCGATCGACGGTAGACATGATATTCTCCATCCGCCAACTCCAGGAGAAATGCAGAGAACAGAACATGCCCCTGTACGTCGCCTTCATTGACCTCACCAAAGCATTCGATCTGGTCAGCAGAGAGGGCCTTTTCAAGATCCTGCCAAAGATAGGATGCCCACCAAAGTTGCAAAGCCTCATCGAATCATTTCACACCAACATGCAGGGGATAGTGCAGCACGACGGCAACGTCTCAGAGCCATTCATCATACGCAGCAGAGTGAAACAGGGCTGTGTACTTGCGCCAACCCTCTTTGGGATTTTCTTTGCTATGCTCCTGAGGCATGCCTTCAGCACAGCAACAGAGGGAATTTACCTGCACACAAGATCTGACGGCAGGCTTTTCAACCTCACCCGCCTGAAAGCCAGAACCAAAGTACGCGAGGCTCTAATCAGAGACATGCTGTTCGCAGACGACGCTGCAGTCGCAACCCACACACAGCAGGAGCTTCAGACCCTGATGGACTGCTTCTCCCAGGCATGCAAGGACTTCGGGCTTACCATCAGCCTGAAGAAGACTAAAGTCTTGGCGCAAGGCACGGAAGCACCACCAACCATCACCATCGACGACTACGAGCTGGAGGTCATGAATCAGTTCACGTACCTGGGGTCCACGATCAGCAACAACCTCTCCCTTGATACAGAGATCGACAAGAGGATTAGAAAATCAGCCTTCACACTCGCTCGCCTCACCACACGAGTGTGGGAGAATTCCAAACTCTTTGTCAAGACTAAGATGGCAGTGTACAACGCCTGCTTCATCAGCACATTGCTCTATGGGAGTGAGACGTGGACAACATACGCCCGGCAGGAAAAGAGACTGAACTCCTTCCACTTGCGCTGCATTCGCCACATCCTGGACATATCCTGGCAGGACAAAGTGCCCAACACAGAAGTTCTGTCCCACGCCGGCCTTCCCTCCATGTTCACTCTACTCAGGCAGCGCAGGCTCCGCTGGCTAGGCCACGTTCACCGTATGGATGGCAGAATCACCAAAGATGTCCTCTACGGAGAACTGGCGACTGGCAGGAGAGACGTTGGCCGCCCACAGCTGCGCTTTAGAGACGTCTGCAAGAGAGACATGAAGGCCCTGGAGATCAACACAGAGCGCTGGAAGGACCTTGCAACGGACCGCTCCAAATGGAGAGGCACCCTGACCAGACAGCTCAAGGTGGGTGAAGAGAGACTGACTGCTGCAGCAGATGAAAAAAGGACCCGCAGGAAGAACCGCCACAGACCCAGCAGCACGGAGACCACCCACAAGTGCGACCTGTGTGACAGGGACTGCCATTCGCGCATCGGCCTGTTCAGCCACAGGCGGTGCTGTTCCAGCAGAGTAGACGTTTAGGATTCTCTTCAATGGTCATCATAGACCGACGGAGGCCGACGACGACTCTCCCCAAGAGGGTTCACGAGGAAACTGCACCGATCTTGGCCAAGCCAGGAGACCTCATCCTCATCAAAGCCATCAAAAAGAACTGGACTGATTCACCCTGGCAAGGACCACATAAAGTTGTTTTGTCAACGCCAACAGCGGTGAAAGTTGAAGGACGGGACTCTTGGGTGCATTTAACACACTGTAAACTTTACCCTACTCTGAACTCACATCTAGGGACTACTGAATAAATATTTTCAACTCCATTCCATTAAAGACTCTCAGCAAGAGACTTTTTCTTAATTGTTTCCCTATACAAGTGTCGACTGACGACGTCCTACGTGGTGTCCAGTACCGTCTTGGGATAGGGAAGCAAGTGGTTGACCATCATGGAGAGACAAGAAGCGCAAGAAAGATGTTTGATCATTAAAGGGTGTAGTTGTTGTTTCCTTTACATCATCATCCTAGGGGTGACATTGTTTTTTTTCCCCACAATATATTTATTGAACCTTTTTACAAACATAACACAAACAATCAGACACTAACACTAAAGTAATAAAAAAAAAATACTAAAAAAAACCACCAACAACCACTAACAAGAACAGGTCTTCAACAATGCTCCTCTGTTTAGTCTAGGCAATCCATTACATAAGTATACATATTATACATTCACCAGTTTGGAATTTACAAGGTCCACACACATCATTCACCTTCTTCTTCAAAAGTTATGTTTAAATTCTTTACATAATCAATGAAAGGTCTCCATACATTCTCAAACACATTTTCCTTTGATTTCAGTATGTATGTTATTCTTTCTAGTGGAAGGTTTGTTAACATCTGTCTTAACCACTGAGTCACAACTGGTCTATGAGTCTTTTTCCACAATAGTGCAATACATTTTTTGGTGTTAAGCAAACTGAGGTCTATGAATGCTCTTTCACTTTTATTAAAATTATGCTTTTCTGGATACAGACCCAACAAAAACAATTTAGGATTCAATATGATTTGTTTTGAAATTATTTTTTCAATTGTTACCCTCACCTCTTCCCAAAACACTCTAATTTTTCTACATTCCCATACACAATGAAATAAGGTTCCTTTACTTTCCATACATTTTGTGCACGTATCTGGTATGTTTTTGTTATATTTATTTAATTCCACCGGTGTAACATACATCCGCATTAACCATTTAAAATGTATCAATTTAAGACGTACATTTATTGATTTGGTTTGAGCTTCTGTACAAGCCAATTCCCATTGTTCCTCTGAAATTTCAATTTGCAGGTCTTCTTTCCAATAATTTAATCTTTTCTGTGAGTTTTCACTTGAAGATAGTGTCAATGAATTATAAAACTCTGAAATAATACCCTTTCTCTTACTACCTTTCGTCAAAATTTTTTCCAAGGATGAATAAATAGGTCGAGTGAGAGCATTGTTTTGATTTGATCGAATAAAGTTCCTAAGCTGAAGATATTTTAAAAAATGTGTTCTATTAAGGTTAAATTTGATCCTCATCTCTTCAAAAGACATTATGTTATCTGAACATGACAGATATAAATCTTGAATCTTTTGAATCCCTTTTAAATTCCATACTTTAAATACAGCATCCGCTCTCCCTGGTTTAAAATATTGATTACCCCATATTGGGCTAAATTGTGACAGTAAATGTGGTTCTTTTAAATATTTTTTAGTTTCACACCATATTTTGATCATATGCTTTACAAATGGATTTTTAACTTGTTTCTGTAATTTTTTAGCCGAGTCTGAGTATATGAATATGGGAAGAGGTAAAGGTAAATTGTATGATTCCATTTCAGTCCAGTGAGGGAGATCATTTGATGAAAAATAATATGTCATAGACCTCAGTTGTGCTGACCAGTAATACAACATAAAGTTTGGACATTTCAGACCTCCACGATCAAATGGTAAACATAGTAAGGACAGACGTAATCTAGCCTTCCTGTTGTTCCATATAAATTCCACTAACTTTTTTTTAATTCTTGAGAATAGATCTGAAGGTGGTGGCAAAGGAATGTATTTTGTATGTATAAAGTATTTTAGGTAGGGGTGACATAAGGGCCTTTTCCACTAGCACGCTTTAGCGCGACACGGGACGGCTCAGCACACTTTGTACGCTTTTCCACAAGCCCCAACACGGTTTAACAGCCGAGATTCTCAGCCCCGCTCAAGGGCAGGGTACAGCAGTGCTGAGCTGTGCCGTGTTGTGACGTTAACAGACTGGTCGCCGCTGATTGGTCAGGTCGTAACCGGCGCTGATTGGTCAGGTTGTAACCGCCCCTCTCCTCCTCCTCATCTACCAAATCTTCACGACCTTCTCAATAAAGTTTTTGAAAAAAAAAAAAAAAAAAAAGAATCTTCACGATCGCCTTTACTCAGCACGCAACCACTGTTGGCGGTTCCTTTTCAGTGTATTGCTGTGCTATTTTCATTTATTCTCTATCAAAAATGGCTTCGCGTAATAAGGGTGTTCCATAGACCAATAAGGAGGTGCAGTGTCTGCTCACTGCATTGTCAGACGAACGTATTCAGCGCGAGTTAGACGGAGCCGCCCGGAATGAAAAAATATACCGGGAGGTCTCGACATCGGAGTCCTTTAACGGTGAGTTTTAATTTTTTTTTATTGTGCGTTTTTTCGCAAATATATTCGGTAAGACGCTCAGTTTATTTATGCAATAAAAAAGCTGTTCATTTGTGGATGGATCGCTGCTTTATTGCAGCACACTGCGGACTAAAGCTTTTATTGTAATTACTCATGTGAACAATACGCTGAAATAAGCTTATGTATTCTTGTTAAAAACTTTTCTGTATATATTGCACTTTCGTGCTGTATTTTATTGTGTGCATTTTCCTTGTAGAATCATCCCACGCGTCCGCCGCGACAGCCCGCACGGATTCATTCAACCGAGCCTTCCTGACCCACAGCTGGCAGAGACGCCTTCATTCTACCGAGCCTCAGCACTCAGTGGTCGGCGTGTATAAAATGTCGATTAACCTTCATGTTGTGTTGCAAAGTCTTATTTTATTTTAATATTTTGTATATAATAAAATGGAATTGTTTTGGAAAGTGTGGTTTGTCTGTTATAACACTGAATTATAAAACAGTATAATTACATAGAAATTCCATTGCCTAGTCTGATCAAAATGATGCTGAGGGTCAACCATTGTAAAGGTAATGTAATTTTTAACTAGACCAAAAAAGAAATCTTTTTGTAAGCTTTCTGTTCTTTTTATTGAAATATCATAAAAAATTAGCACCAAGTCAAAGGTACAAGTATATGTAAATTGAATGTTCTATCGGCATTCCAAATTCAGAGATTTACAATACTTTAGGAGTGTAGCATCATCTAAACGGAAAATAATAATACTGTTGTTCCAAACGTTGACCTGAAGGTGAAAAACATGAATTTTTTTAATTCAGTACATCCAAAATGCCCTAGGATGTGGTGTTGGACAGTGTGCCACCGTCTCATTATTTAATATGAATAAAAACAAGTTTCAGCTCATTATTTCTAGGTCATTTGGCAGTTAATTCAAAACAAAAGTGACTTGTGTTGTTGCAGCTTAATTATGAGATAAAATTAACTGTGAGATAAAACCACAGAGCGAGCAAGGCAATAATCCTTGGATCCTCCATTTTTTGTCTCGTGTAAATAAGGACTCAGTCCGGTGCGTAACGTCACGGGAGTGTGGCCCCGCCTCGCTGAGAATCTGCTGCTGCCCCGCTTCTAAAACCTCCTAACACAAACCATCACAGCACAAGCACAACACCGTGCTAATGGAGACAGAAGCATTCCGAGCAGTACTGAAGTGAATCGAGCCGTACCGAGGTGTGCTGGGCTAGTGGAAAACAGGCTATTGTTACTTTGGTTTCTTTTAGCTGCACCACAAACAATACATCATAGTGCTAGGGACCTTGCACATATTCAGCATAACTGGCTAGAGCTACATGAGCATCACGATTATGAATATGCTGCCAATACGTAGTGGAGGTATGCTAATTATATGGCCAGGCCAGCTAATCGTTCCAATTGTTACATTTGCTCCCTAGTGCCAATGTCAGCCCGACAGACTGCTGTTGTAGCTAAAATGATGGAACCGGCAAAAGCTCTCTGTTTCTTACAAAAGGCTATGAAAAGGGACTATACAAAAAAGATTATTTTGAATCACTCTTGTGAAATCTTTCATTACTCTACCCATCAGAGAACTTATGGTACCCCTTACTCTGTAAGGGCAAGGTTAGTTTCATCAGGAACGTTTTCTTTTTGTCTGAAGGGAAGTGGTAACAACCCTCTGGGCAACCCACCCCTTTCTCGGTGTGAGGCAGTGTACAGTATACACCGCATCTGTGATGCTAGTACCCTGACCAATCGGATGGACAGGTGGTGTCCACAGGCTAACCGTTGTTATTACGGACCTATCACCATGCTGGAGCTCTGCAGTGCTGCTATCTGCAACTTCCATATGTATGGCGCACATATGGTGACAGGTGGTTGGTGGCTGTGTGGTCGTAAGGCATATTCCCATCTGCCTATGAATTGGGCAGGAACCTGTGCCCCCGTCTTTGTGACTGACAACACCCTGATTATGTCAGCGGGTCAGACGAGCAGAGGGAGGAGAGACCTATCACAGGATGCCATTTTCACACCACATGATTCCATCTGGGGTAGGGATGTGCCAGAGCAGTTCAAGATACTTACTACAGGTCAAAAGGTAGTTCAGTCGCTATTCCCTTGGGTGGGGGTGGCAAAAAATACCTTGTGGATTGAGACTCTTAATTATAGACTACAGTCTTTTGTGAAATTTTCCTTAGCTGCCTGGAAAGGTGAAAGGGAGGAAATGACTGCTATAAGACTTGTAGCAACACAGAATAGAATGGTACTTGATCAGTTGACTGCCGCCCATGGGGGTGTGTGCGCAATTGTAGGTCGGTACTGTTGCACCTTTGTACCTGCACATGATGCAGATGGAGGCGTCATTGCTTCAGTCATACGTAATCTGACTGCTTTGCAGACTGCTGGGGCTAAGGATAATGTTGATGACTCATCACATTGGATAAACTGGTTGTTTTCCTCATGAAGGAGTCTTGTCATCAACTTGGTGGTGATTATTGTAGTGATACTTTTGATCTTTTCATGTTTCATTCCTTGTATCCGTGACATGATGTTGAAACTTGTTCAGGTGAATTTAGTGTTATATCACGAGGCCACCACTGGAGATGATGGGGAAACAACACCAGCTTAATGTTTTATGAGTACAGAGTAAAAGTATGATTGACATGCAGAAAACCGAAAGGAGATGTATGTTCATGATGTGAATTTGAAATGTACTGAGCTGCAAGAGTAATCAAATATGTCTTGAAGTTCAAAGAAGTTGTTATCCTTATTTGAGATTTTTCACTTTATCCTGTTTATGTTCTGTTTTAATTTACATCGTATTTGAAACCATTATGTTACTAATCACTATTTAGCCAGTATACAGTTTTACTGTATTGATTGTTGTTTCATTGTTGATACCTTGTTGCAGTTTCACGCTGAGGTACTAATACACATAGGTTAGGATGCTAGCACACATAGATCTCTAATACAAACATACACATATGTCTTTTACACATATTAGGTTTTTAGTCATTCTTATTGTTCTTTATTGAAGTTACATTTACATATAAGTATCAACTTTTTTATTAAATCACTGCTAATCTACTGACACACAGAACGACAAATACATACACTATTTCATCTCAATTTATGGTTAATCGCCATCACTGGTTCAATTTTTCTCTTTTATGACTTAATTAGATGATTGATTCCTTTTTTGAAATAAAAGGTATTATCCTCACATGCTCCCCAGGAAATGAAACATTCCAGCGGCACTCAGGAGTGGCAGGGAGGCCGATGGAGGACTTTCCTCATTAAAAAGTGAGTTAGGATCTTTTGCAATATAATGCTTTAGCATGAAATGCACCGGAACTTGGCGAGCTGCCCAATGAGGTTTTAGAAACCATAGTGTTTCATCTCTGATGCTTTTTTAAGCATCAAAGGGGTAATGATAGGATATTTTCAGGTTTCATTGATTATTCTTTATGACTTTAATGCTGTATTATTCTATTTTACATTATAATTGTATCTGGTGCATGTAATGAGCCAATGTCTGAGTCACTGTGATGTTTTTTTTTCATTGTCTCAGAGTCTGAAAAGACTGTCTGTTTTTCAGTGTAAGATTAGGTTGAGCAAGATTGTAAATAATGATGGAGGTTTCATTGTTTTATCATACCAAGCTGTACTGTACTGTAAGTTAGAGTGACTTAGGATGACCAGGTCATGTAAAGATCATAGCAGAATGTTCATTGCTGACCACAGATAAAGAAGCAGTTACTTGGAGAGATGGCTCCAGCCAGTCTAGCTTAGATAGGGAACTGAGGTATAAAAAAAGCAACATCCTTGAACACATGTTAGGGAGTTGGTGCCGTGAAGCTCTGAGGCAAGTTTTGCTGTTACTGATTACCTCCTTTCTGATCAGAAGGAGAATAAATGACTCAGAACTTGGAAAACCGCCTATTGATTATTGATTCAGCCTCAGTCAGTTCATTTTTGATCTAACAGGGGGGAAGTGCTGTGTTGTTATGGGGACATATTATTGTGTGACAAGGGTGGTGGCTCCACCTTTCCGGTTCCGCTACCACCCGGGGTATAAGAGGGCTGTGAGGAAGAGGGATGGTCTCTTTGGCCTCCTCTCAGCCTGACAGCAGCGCCTGTATTGTAAGAATGAGTCACAAATAAAGTCGTGTCCAGTTCAATGCTCACTCTCCTCCTTGGCTCCCTTTTACCAACATAACAGCATCCACAGGTAACAAACATCAGGACGAGAACAGGATTCTGACGCAAACGAATCTTAAGACTCCGACAATGAGTGACAGGAACTATAGTCCTTAGATAGGGCATGCAAACAGTAAACATAAATGATAGCAGGTGTGGATCACATGAGCGGGAAGGAGGTGAAGTTGATTACAATCACCCGTGAGCCATGAGGAGAGGAGATGGGGCTGACAGCTTGACAGGAGCACTGTCCACAACCAGGGAAAAACCCAAAAGTGCCTCTGACAGCTGTAACCCCGGAAGAAAGACAGAAAAAACCGGTAAGATACAAATGTAATACGATGACAAATAAAGATAAAAGTAAACCCAAATATGTAAATGATAAAACTACAAGGAACATAAACAGGAAAATTAGTTACACTAAGAAACAATACAGAAAATGTGAAAACCAACCAAAGCTAAAATAACAGGAATTAGAACTCAAAAATACAATACTATACAAATATGAAAAAAGGCAAGGAGACTGAGCAAGGTGGTATCCCCCCACACTCAGATCGTGACAGAGCCCCCCCCAACCCCTCAAGGGGTGGACACCAGACACCCCCGGCAACATCGGAAGGGAGGAAAAAGGACCCACCCACAAAGAGAACCCACCCCACCAAAAAACAAGAAAACAACACCGGGCGGGAGTGTCCGAAAAAAACCCCAGTGAAAATAAAAAAAACCCTCATGACGCACAACCCAGGCTAGGAGGAACAAAAAAGAGAAAAAAAACTACAAAACCCCACTCAGGGTCAACACCAGGCAAAACCAGGCACCTAGGCCCCCTGGACCGAAGAGCTCGACAGATCAGGCAGACGGGTAAAGTCCCAGACCTAGCAGATGGTGTGATGGTAAGAGTCAGGTGGCCTGCTGGAGAATGTGGACCACCCAACCCTTACACAGTCTGTCAGGTGGTCTACCAGGTGGTCCAGGGGGTGGCTGCCCAACAGGGACAACCAGCAAAGAAGAGGATGGAAGAACAGGGGA
Organism: Pholidichthys leucotaenia; assembly: GCA_020510985.1. Taxonomy (NCBI): domain Eukaryota; kingdom Metazoa; phylum Chordata; class Actinopteri; order Cichliformes; family Pholidichthyidae; genus Pholidichthys; species Pholidichthys leucotaenia. The sequence goes on along the minus strand of CM035840.1, from coordinate 19,830,374 downwards.
AACCATGTCAACCTCGGGCAGAGGAGAGGGAACCACGATGGTCTCGGGCAGAGGAGAGGGAACCACAATGGCCTTAGGCGGAGGAGAGGGAACCACGATGGCCTTGGGAAAAAGAGAGGGAACCACGATGACCTCAGGCAGAGGAGATGGGACCACAACGGCCTCGGGCAGAGGAGAGGGGAAAACAACAGCGTCTGACAGAGGAGCAGGAGAAGCAGGAGAAGCTGGACCCACGAAGATCTCCGGCGGTGAGACTGGACCCACAGAGACCTCTGGCAAAGCTGGACAAAACTCGGTGACCCTGGGAAAAGGCTTAGACAAGGGGAACAGAGACACAGGGTCAGGGTCACTGGCAGCAGTGGAGCCCGGCGAGGTGAGCTCAGGTGCAGCTGACAACTGCACTTGACTCTTCCCACCAAGAGCCAGGCAAGATCTCTCCAAAACAGAGACAGAGAAAACAAAGAAGAGCATTTGCCTGAGCTCAAGCTCCACCGCCGTCCAGGACTCCGTCAATCCAGGCAACGACTTCTCAGGCCCGGTTCTCTGGAGGTCCAGCTTCAACACCGTTGCGGCGGCCCCTGCAGTAGGCATGGTGGTAGGTGCAGTCCTGGGGCCCCCCAGCAAAGCTACACACGCAGGTGGCTCTTCCGGTGTGGATAGAGGAGGTCGGTTCCCCACTGGCTCTGGAATCTGCTCTGCTGAGGCCAGGGGACGCTCCAACATTGGCACAGGCTTCAGCTCAGTTACAGCGCTCTCCCTCCATCTAGACCGTGGTTGTGGGGCTGGAACCAGGTCCTCCAGGGTCGCAGGCTCCTCCATCATCCGGCGGCTCAGTCCTAGGACTGGCGGACACTCAAGGGGAAAAGGAGGAGACACGGAGAGAGCAGGTGAACAGTCTATGGCTGCAGCAGATGGTGAGGACTCAGAGGACTGCCTAGTCTGAGCCTCACCACCAGGAATCAAGGAAGATAATTCATGTTTAATTGAATGAGAGTGAAAAAACACTTGCCTGAGTTCCCGAGGTGTGATGTCTTCTGCTGCAGCTGGTTGGAAATCAGCCCTCTCCATGACTTCAGTAGTTGTAGGCCCCTCAGAGAAATGTGGAGGAGTCGCTCCTGCAGACAAGGCAACGAGCGGAGCTGGGAAAGAAACGGCCAAACCCTCAGCAGTGGAAGGACACGTTGAGGGGACAGAAGTCGCAGTAGCAATGGAGGGAGAGGAGGCTGATGGGACAGCTGGCAAAGGAGAAGTAGAAAGAGGAACTACTGCGGGAATTGTTGGGCTCGGCATGGGCAAAACTGCTGCCTGAGAGGTGAAGGCGTTCCTCCGGTGGGATTTCCCTGGGCAACGGCGGGAAGCAGGAAGAGGAGACATTGGCTCATGGCGAAGTGGGGGAGGCCCCGGATCCAGGGGACGCACACTCATTGGCTCTAACGCCCGGCCCCCCGGTGAAACCTCCTCCAGCTCCTGGGCAAAATCCGGGAGGAGCCATGCCTTATATTCTAACAGCAGCTCATTCTCCGCTAATGTGACCCACCTGCGCTCCTCCAGCTCCTCAGCCAATGGTGCGGGCCAGAGTTTGGGAGTAGGAGGAGGAGACGGAGCTGCTGCCGAAGAGTGGTGAGAGGCTGGAGGCTTCCGTGTACGCAGACCCTTGCTCTTCGTCGGCGCAGGCATGAACATCGGAGTGATTTCCCCCAGCCCATGACTCATAGGTTGTGGGGCGACTATGGAGAGGAGTAGATCAGTGAGCTCTGGGTGGTCCCACAGACTGGGGCATGCCTCAAGCACCTGCGCTGTGCCCTCCAGACACTCTCGGGCTGCCTTGGGGGTACGAGAGGCACGAGCCTGCATGAGGATGTCCTCCAATATACTCACAGTCCACTGCTCTACTTCACTCAGACTAGGAGTTGGTGAATCCAGGATGGCAGACATGGTGAAACCCCTGATGAAAAAACAAAAACTGGGGAGGAGTAGAAGAAAAAGGCGAACCCTTGCTGCCGTTGGTGTTTTGAATAGTCCGGGTCCCTTTTTCACTACGTCCTGCTGCCAAGATTGCCAAACCACAGGTGAGTCAAACAAAAAAAGGAACCACAAACTGCAGCAGCTGGAGTCTTCTGCCATGCATTAGGGCAGAGAGGAGAGACCCAGACGCTGAACTGCAGGTTAGGATATTTATTAACAAAACACAAAGTCCAAACAGTGCGCAAACACAAAAACCACACTGTGCAAAAAGTAAACTTACGAACAAAACGGCAAAGGAGAAGACAGGAATCCACAGGTAACAAACGTCAGGACGGGAACATGGTTCTGACGCAAACGAATGTTAAGACTCCATCAATGAGTAACAGGAACCACAGTCCTTAAACAGGGCATGCAAACAATAAACATAAATGATAGCAGGTGTGGATCACATGAGCAGGAAAGAGGTGAAGATGATTACAATCAGCTGTGAGCCATGAGGAAAGGAGACAAGGCTGACAGAGAAAGAGAGAAAAAACCGGTAAGATACAAATATAATACGATGACAAATGAAGATACAAGTAAACCCAAATATGTAATGATAAAACTATAAGGAACGTAAACAGGAAAAATAGTTATACTAAGAAACAGGCAGGTTAGGTTAATTGCAGACTCTAAAAGTGGCCCTAGGTGTGAATGTGTGTGTTAATGGTAAAGGGATAGCGCCGTACCATGGCTGCTTCATCCATCCAGGTGGATGCCCTCAATTTCCCCTCTGGGGATCAATAAAGTATACAAAATCAAAAAAAAAAACCTTCTAATTTGCCAGAATTCCGAGCTAAGGGTTTGTTTTCAAAATAAACACAAATTTAACTCACCAGGGGCAAGAGTTGCAAATTAGCTAATAGCTATACACTCTATGTGCAACACATCAGATTGATTGTCATTGATTAATTGTCTATGTTTATTGCACTGTCCCTGTCAAATAAACTAATCTATCTATCTAACCTTTACCTTTAATGAAATGGTATTGTAATAACTCTGCTGGGCCACTAGAGGGGCAGTACAAGTCCCAACATTTCTCGCCCGCAAATGGTTGCAGTGAACTGCGCATGCGCCCGGAAACTCCCGCCAAAGGGAAGTAATGAGCAATCCGCCCATACTGGGTGAACAAATGTCCATCTTTTTGCCCATTTGTCTTCCTCCTCTGCCACTAAACAGCAAAAGCTCCTGTTTGTCTTGATTGTCATTGTATTCATGTATCTCCATCGCCTCCGCCTTTTAAAACGTTTGCCACCGTGCTCTTCTTTTGTTTGGATTGCAGCTGTTCAAATCAGTTTGGTGGCCCTTGGCGGCAGCCGACAGTACAGGCATGTGAACTGCAGATTATTTTTACTGCGCGTGTGTATTCTAAAACTACTGGATGGATTTGGATGAAATTTTTTTACCAGAGGTGGTCCTGGGGCTAGAGAGGAACCCATAACATTTTGGTGATGAGCCGAGAATGCATACCTCCACCAAGGCTCTGGCACAGAGGCATCAGCACCTTGGTGCTTTCATTTAAAAAAGTACTGTAACATCGGTGCTGTGGTTTTTTTTGGGGGGGGGGATTCTCCTGGCACATTTTGTATGGCGGGAGATTCATAAACGTTTATAGTTCGTGTGTTCTGAGTGTTATTGTTGTTAGTGTTATAGTTGTATTATAAGTCTGACTGTTATAGTGTTGTTTTCCCTGCGTGTGAGAGATTGCGTGTCTGTGTCACCCTGAGTAAAGTGAGCGTGTGTGTGAATGGCCTCCCCCCTGTTCTGCATAATTTGTGAGATGAGAAATAAATGCCTGCTATGCTCCAAATCCTCTCTCATCACTGAGTGAACCCTTAAAACCCTACAGTACTTTTCCTAAAGTGCATTTTGGTCTTTAATGTATTGAGTTTACATGTTTGATAACTGGTTAGAAATGTGCTTGTTTAGACTTTAATAACTTGTGTTTACAGAAATTCCTGCATCTTTAGTCATTTTAGTGAATTTATCATTTTCACTGAAAGTGGTGTTGAAACTCCCTGTTCATGAACAATGTGACACTTTAAAGCCAAGTGTTGTAATCGAGACCAGACCAATACCAGAGCCTCCCAAGACCAAGCTGAGAAAAAGACCACTGTTTATACAATGTAGGTTTTAGTCTTGGTAGACTGTGGTTTTTACAAGGTCTTGACTACAACACTAGTGAAGCCTTACTTTATAATTTATTCAAACCTGATCAAAGTTACACATTACTCTGGTTAGCATACTCATGTTTTTTTTGGTGACTATGCTTACCTATATAACACCCCAGCTTCAAAATATGTTGTGTATTTGCTGTTGAAGGGGTGTGATTTGGAGTTGTCTTGGATTCTCCCACAATCTGAACTGGTCTGTGAAGGCACCGCTCACTCCCCACGTTAAGTGCAGCTGCACCCAAATAGTCTGCTCGGGCACCAATCAGAGAAGAGTCTGGCATGGTCCGATGTTAAAGAGGGCGGGACTAGGGAGAGACTTCAGTTGGTTCTGGGACACTGAGGAAGTGAGACGGAAGAGCCTCGCTGGAGGATTTAGCTGACTCTCTTGGGTTGTTTGTTCAAGCCACTGCTGGGCTGTGGAGTGAGGGAGCGGTGTTGAGACTGGCCACGAGGCGAGTGTTAGCTAGCTGCTGGACATTTGGCTAATTCAGAGGGGGGCTGAGACGACGTTTGAGCCTTTCTACACCGTTACTGATGTGCTTCGCGACTACAAGGCGCCAAGTGGTGCGGCGCTTTGAAGTTTCTAAGGACTCTGCACCATACTACTGAAGTGCTCAGGACTTGTTCTCCTGCAGAAGAGGCTCAGCAGCGTTCCAGACGCTCATGAGTGTGTCCCCATCCTTTTTTCCAAGGCTGTCGTGGTTGGGGTCCCTGGGAAAACCTGGGCCACCTGTCACTATTGACTGAACGGCCAAGAGTGAGTACCAGCAGTGCTGTTTTTTTTTTTTTATTGAGGAAACGCATGAACTCCAGCAAGCCTGCCAACAAGTGGTACCACAAACAAACCGTCTGAACTGACACCTGGGTACAGTCTTTCTTCACTTAATTTAATTAATTTGTTTGTCTATCTGTTATTGTGTTTTTAAAATTGTTTTTATTTTATTTAGTGTGTGAAAACTCTTTTGATTTGTCTAATAAATGTTAAACTATATGTGTATCTTAATTTTGTTGGTTCATTCATTGTGTAACAGGTGTCTGGGGTAAACTGGGGTTACAGGTGGGTGACTAAGGGTTGCACGGGAGGTTATGATACACGCAGTGGCCATAACAGCACTACCCAGGCCTTTCGCTCAAGTGCCGAGTTGGTAATTCAAATTTGCTTTGTAATTGGCCTCAAACTGGGGATTCTAAATTGTCCTTAGGTATGAATGTGAGAGTGAATGCTTGTCTGTCTCTCTGTGTTGGCCCTGCGATGGACTGGCGATCTGTCCAGGGTGTTCCTTGCCTCTCGCCCAAAGATGCTGGGATAGGCTCCAGCCCCCCTGCGACCCGAAAAGGATTAAGCGGAAGAAGATGGATGGATGGATGTCCCTCACTCGTGCGCCTCCCATGCTGTGTTGTTGTCACTGTTGGTAAACAAAGCAAGGCGAGTGAGAGGGCTACACGTGGGGGCTCGTCCGGGATCAAACAATTGCACCAAATTATTTTAATAACAAACGCTGTAACCCCTATTTACCAGACACTGAAAAAATTTTCCCTCTTTCCCTTGTTCTTCTTGCTCTAAAATGGAGTCAGAGCAGATAAGTCAATGGTGTCTGAACAAAGAGGTGAATTTAAGGAAAGCAGTGGTGCTCAGTGGGGTCTCACTTGAAGCTACTGAAGAATCTATCTATATAGTGTGTTTGATAAAGCAGGGGTGTTTGGTCATTATAAAATCCAAGGGCGGGATGTGGTCCCCGCAGGGAAAACTCAGACTCTGTTGATTGAAACCACAAATGACATGACTGAATCTGACATTCCTGAACAGCTGGACATGGGATGGATCGGACTGGTGGGTGCTTAGTGTGTGTGAGGCTAAGAGCTGTCACACGACCAGTGAAAAGTGGGTGTTTCATTCCAAATTACTACCATTCTTGGCTGGTGAAGGGAAGACATTAGTGGATGTTTCAGACTTGCACAGTGGTGCCTCCCGACCTGCTGCTCTCTATTTGAACACAGCTCGTTAAGGCTATATCTTCACTTGTGGACAAGTGCCAAAATTCACCCTCCGATGGGTCCGGGTACCGGAAACTGCGTTGGTTCTCGGGGGTAAGGCCGATTTCCCCAGGAGAGGAGGAGTATGATGTTTGGGCTGGGTAGGCCAGTCATATGCTGAATGAGTGGCAGTGTTCTGACCTATTAAAAAGACGAAGGGTGGCCGAGAGTCTTCAAGAGCCAGCGGCTGATATTGTTCACGGTTTGAAAATCACTAATCCGCATGCAACTGCCAGTGATTATCTTAAAGCTTTGGAGACACTGTTTGGAAATACAGACAGTGCAGCAGATCTTATGGCAAAGTTCCATAACACATTTCAGCAAGAAGGCGAGAAACTGTCGGCATATGTGCTCAGACTAGACAAGCTTTTCCATGCTGTTCATCAAAAGGGTGGAATCGATGTAGCTAACATGAACAGAGTTCGGATTGAGCAGGTGGCTCGGGGTGCTCTCTCGCATGACTTTATTGCTCTGCGAATAAGAACAACATTCAAGTTCAGGCCTCCTCCAAGCCTCAACGATCTTCTTTGTGAGGTGTGAGAAGAGGAAGAATTGGTCGTTGAACGACAGAATGTGAACAATGTTGTGGGGACTGCAAAGGTGAGGTGTGCAGAATGTGTTAAAGTTCCAGAAGTACAGTCTAAGCAGGAGTCAGTGGCTGTAGGAGTAGAGGGTCAGTCTGCATTGGATGCGCTAAAGAAGGAATTTCAGGGGTTAAAAAGTGATGAGGCGTGCTTGCTGTCAGCATCTGTGGCTGCCTCAGAGGGTGTATCCCAGCGTTTAAGTCCAAATCAAAATCAGAGCACTGTTGGACCCTCCTACACACAGGTAGAGAGGAGAGCTCCTAAACCTTGATACAAAGCTGAGGGTTTCTGCTACAGCTATGGTGAGGATGGACATTTACAGCGGGAGTGTTGGAACTCAGAAAATCTTAGGAGAGTAAATAGTCGCCTTCTAAAGGAGAAACAGCTGGCGGGAAACTCCTTCGGGGCTCAGTAGAGGGATGGCCTGACACTCTGGGGGTGACACGTTCCACACAGTGCGACGCGCTAAGGAGGAGGAGAGCTAATTTGCCAAGAGGCTTAGTTGGCCCTAGCCCCATTGTTTCAGTGTGAGTTGAGGGCATTTACACTAAGGCTTTACTTGATAGTGGTTCCCAAGTGACCTTACTATATCGTTCTTTTTACGACAAGTATCTGAAGCATTTGCCATTGACTCCTATTGGGTGTCTAGAGATTTGGGGGCTTAGTGTGGAGCGCTACCCCTATGATGGCTATGTGTGCTTGAAGCTTGAGTTTAATAACGATGTGGTAGGAACAGTTGAGGGCACAGAAACACTTGTGCTCGTGTGTCCTGATCCGGCAGTGCATGGTGATGTATCCCTTGTGGTTGGCACAAACACGTCAGTGGTCAAGAGGCTTTTCCAGTCTTGTAAAACGCATAGGGGAGATCATTTCATGAACACTGTTTCGGTGCACCCAGTGATTAGAGAAGTTTATGAAAAGCTCATACAGACTCCTGAGATTGTGACTGACGCTAGGAGGGGCATGGTTTGGTTCACAAGGAATGAGCCTGTTGTATTGTAGCCAGGTGGCGTCTTGGCTGCTGTCGGTACCCCTAAATTCTCGAGGGGCACCTCTGTGCAGACTGTACTTATAGACCATCTGGAGGATGGGTATTTTTCTGAGGAGATCACACACTGCATGATCCTTTGGCAGCACTGCAGCTGCCTGTTTGGGAAAAGGCAGCTGCAGTGCAGTGTCGACGCATTACAGTTACCTTGAGAAATGTGTCCAGTCATCCTGTAACGTTGAAACGGGGGATGGTGATTGCTCACTTGTTTCCAGTGGATGTGCGTATCACAGTACCTGGGAGGACAGAGCCTAAGCAGCCTGAGTCTAAATTTGTCTCCCTCCTCTTTCAACTTTGGTGACTCTCCTGTGCCTCCAGAGTGGAAAGAGAGACTGTGTCAGAAGCTGATGGAGAGGCAGGAGGTGTTTTCTTGTAGCAAGGTTGATGTTGGCTGTGCAAGAAGCACAGAGCACCGAATTTGGGTGAACAATGAGAAGCCCTTCAGGGAGCGCTCCAGATGTCTGCCACCTGGTGATTTGGAGGGTCTGAGAAAGCATCTTAGTGATCTCAAGGAGGCTGGGGTAACTGCAGAGTCCAGGAGCCCATACGCATCCCCAATCGTGGTGGTTCGCAAGAAAAATGGGACCATTCGGATGTGTGTAGATTACAGGACATTGAATCGGAGGACAATTCCTGATCAGTACACAATTCTGCGCATAGAGGATGTGCTGGCTTGTTTAAGTGGTAGTCAGTGGTTCAGTGTTCTTGACCTTAGAAGTGGTTATTATCAGATCCCATTGAGTGATACGGATAAAGAAAAGACAGCCTTCATCTGCCCTGCGGTTTTTTATCTGTTTGAGTGGATGCCACAAGGGTTTTGTGGCGCCCCTGCCACATTTCAACGGGTCACGGAAAAGACTGTGGGTGACATGAACTTGTTTGAAGTTTTGGTGTATCTTGATGATGTCATTGTGTTTGGGAGGACCTTGGAGGAACATGAGCAGCATCTTCTTAAAGTATTGGACAGGCTGAAGGAGGAAGGACTAAAGTTGTCGGTGGACAAATGTAAGTTTTGCTGTCCCTCTGTGACCTATCCGGGCCACGTTGTGTCGAGAGAAGGGATTGCCACAGTCCCTTCAAAGATTGAGGCTGTGAAATCTTGGCCATGCCCAGAAAACATCACTGCTCTACGATTCTTCCTGGGGTTTTGTGGTTATTTCCGGCGCCACACGAGTTGGCTGCCTTTTGCAACAGCGGCTCAGTTCTGAGTCTTTTTATCTTCCTTCTTCTTTCTGACCCGGTGATAACTTTCTGATCCGGCACACCTTTCACTCTATATATATCACGGACACACAGATCGCCCCAAAGGTCTCCCGAGTCGGCGGACGGAGCCTCTGTTTACAGCAGGAGACGATACAGCAGGGAAGAGCTAGCTAGCACTCAACCGCCACTCGGTGCTAACGGAGAAACTCGACATACCGGGAGAACTGGAGCGAAAATGACGCGGGTGCCGGGCTGGAGTTTAGGCGGCGTGCAAGAAATATAAGACAGAATAATAAAGAGCGATGGCAAGAACCAAGCAGACCGCCCGTAAATCTACTGGAGGAAAAGCCCCCAGGAAGCAGCTGGCCACCAAGGCTGCTCGGAAAAGCGCTCCGGCCACCGGCGGAATGAAGAAGCCTCACCGTTACAGGCCCGGTACCGTGGCTCTGAGAGAGATCCATCGCTACCAGAAATCCATGGAGCTGCTCATCCGTAAGCTGCCCTTCCAGCACCTGGTGAGAGGGATCGCTCAGGACTTCAAGACCGACCTGCGCTTCCAGAGCTCCGCCGTCATGGCTCTGCAGGAGGCCAGCGGGGCCTACCTGGTGGGTCTCTTCGAGGACACCAACCTGTGCGCCATCCACGCCAAGAGGGTCACCATCATGCCCAAAGACATCCAGCTGGCCCGGCGCATCCGCGGAGAGAGAGCTTAGACTTTCTGCTGCACATCCACCAACCACAATGCTCCGCACTGTGTGTATATATATATATATATATATATATATATATATATATATTTATTTATTTATAGTAATATGTACATATGTATACTAGCTGCTCTTGTTTTTTCTTGCCTTCTGATTGTTGCTCTGAGTGTTGCTATCCCTGTGCTGTTGCAATCCTGGAATTTCCCCATTGTGGAACTAAAAAAGGCTTATCTTATCTTATCTTATTATAGATGGTTTGTAAAGGATTTGTAAAGGATTGGCGATGACCTGTGTTGGCCATCGCCAATCCAAACCATATGTCCTACACATTGATGCAAGCAGAGAGGGACTAGGAGGTGTCCTCTATCAGGACCAAGGGGACGGTTTGCGTCCGATTGCTTTTGTTAGCTCGAGCCTTAACCCAGCAGGAAAAAAACTATCCCACTCACAAGCTGGAATTTCTGACTCTGAAGTGGGTCGTTACCAGCAAGCTGCATGACTACCTTTATGGGGCCAGATTTGAAGTACACACTGATAACAATCCGTTGAGTTATGTCTTGACTACAGCTAAGCTAGACGCAGCAGGGCACCGATGGTTAGCAGAACTTTCCACTTATGATTTCAGCTTGAAGTATCGCCCTGGGAAACAGAACATAGATGCAGATGCACTGTCACGGCGTCCTTATGCGAAGGATGATTTGGGGGAAGAAACCTTGTCACCTGATGCGGTTCGGGCTGTTTGTCATCTGTCTGTGGCCAAAACTCTAAGGACCAGAAGGCATCGACCGTGGTTAAGGTTTTGTGGGAACAGTATTTTGTGCACTATGGCCTCCCAAAGAAAGTGCATTCAGATCAAGGGCGTGATTTTGAGAGTCGTCTCATCCATGAACTGTCAGGCATGCTTGGTATAAAAAAAAATCTAGAACTACCCCCTACCACCCTGAAGGGGATCCACGACCTGAGCGGTTCAATAGAACTCTTCTTGACATGCTGGGCACCCTTGATACACATGATAAGAGTAGATGGAGCAGGCACCTTAGCTGCCTAGTACATGCATACAACTGCACGCTAAACGAATCGACAGGTTATTCCCCTAACTTTTTGATGTTTGGATGGAAGGCCAGGCTTCCAATCGATGTCACCTTTGGGGTATCCAGTGATGGCACTTCTACAAGGTCCTGTTTGAGATATGTCAAAAACCTGAGGCATGAGTGACAAACTGCTTAGCAGTTAGCTGAAAGTATGGTGAGAAAGAAAATGGAGATAATAAGCAGCAGTGTGATAAACGAGTTTGCTCTTGTCCGTTGGCCCCTGGTGACCGAATTTTGATCAGAAACCTTGGATTGCAAGGAAAAAATAAGCTAGCAGACCACTGGAAATTGGATTCCCACATAGTAAACAGTCAGTTGCCTGGTTTGCCTGTGTTCAAACTGAGACCAGAAAGTGGGGAGGGTCCCAAAAAGGTACTGCACCGTAACCACATTTTGCCTATTAGGCAAAAGGTGCAGCTGTGGTCCAAAAGAAAAAAAAGACCAGGACCATCTCAAGCTCAGCAGAAGTTACAATAGGTGACTTCCGAAAAAGAAGACAGCAGTGTGTGATCCTTTGGCTAATTCATAGGGGTCCGGGTCAAGTGCTGGGGGGGGGAGCGATGTCTGACTCTGAGGACGATGATGTGGGTGTGTGGTATGACTGTCCTTCGCAACCAACAGCACAGACTGGAACCTCCAGCCATGGAGCCGGGCAACCCTTTTGGTTTAACCTGGGACTTGACTATGGGAACAGATGACTTGGGAGCAGAAGAGGTTACTGTTGAGGAGTCTGTAGTGGGGAATGAGAATGACCCTGTGCAAGCAAAAGTTGTTAAGAAAGACTCGGCTTCACAAAAGGGAGATGACCAACACGACGGGGTTGGGGAAAGTTTGACTGAGATGAGGCCTCAGAGACAAAAAAGGGCCCCTAGCCAGTTGACCTATGACACTTTGGGGGAACCAGCTTCTGTGGTGGTTTGCACCCACTGTGCTACAGCAGTTGAGATTGAGAAGGAGAAGAATGTAATCCTGTCACCTGTGAAACGTTATACAACTACCTTTTATAAATGGGTGGGTTGAGAGAAATGTTGTGTTTGGTGGTCTGTTCTGTGAAAAAAATTGATAGGACAAAGTTATCTGTCATGAGGACATGACCATTTTTTGGTGGGGGGAGTGTAGCACCCCAGTTTCAAGATGCATGTTTGCTGTTGAAGGGGTGCAATTTGGAGTTGTCTTGGATTCTCCCACAATCTGAAGTGGTCTATGAAGGTGCCGCTCACTGCACACAAATAGTCTGCTCGGGCACCAATCAGAGAAGAGTCTGGCATAGTCCGATGTTAAAGAGCGCGGGACTAGGGAGAGAGAGTTCAGTTGGTTCTGAGACGCTGAGGAGGTGAGACGGAAGAGCCGCGCTGGAGGATTTAGCTGACTTTCTTGGGTCAGTCACCGTGTTCAAGCCACTGCTGGGCTGTAGAGTGAAGGAGCGGTGTTGAGACTGGCCACGAAGCGAGTGCTAGCTAGCTGCTGGACATTTGGCTAATTCAGAGGGGGGCTGGGACGACATTTGAGCCTTTCTACACCAAGTTACTGATGTGCTTTGCGACTACAAGGCGCCAAGCGATGCGGTGCTTTGAAATTTCTGAGGACTCTGCGCCATACTACTGAAGTGCTCAGGACTTGTTCTCTTGCAGAAGAGGCTCAGCAGTGTTCCAGACGCTCGTCGTGAGTATGTCCCCATTCTTTTTTCTGAAGCTGTCATGGTTGGGGTCCCTGGGAAAACCCGGGCCACCTGTCACTATTGACTGAACGGCCAACAGTGAGTACCAGCAGTGCTGTTTTTTTTTTTTTTTATTGAGGAAACACACGAACTACAGCAAGCGCGCCAACGAGTGGTACCACAAACAAACCATTTGAACTGACACCCGGGTACAGTCTTTCTTCATTTAGTTTAATTAATTCGTTTGTCTATCTGTTATTGAGTTTTTAAAATTATTTTTATTTTATTTATTGTGTGTGAAAACTCTTTTGATTTGTCTAATAAATGTTAAAGTTTATGTGTATCTTAATTTCGTTGGTTCATTCATTGTGTAACAGGTGTCTGGGGTAAACTGGGGTTACAGGTGGGTGACTAAGGGTTGCATGGGAGGCTATGATACACACAGTGGCCATAACAGCACTACCCAAGCCTTTCGCTCAAGTGCTGAGTTGGTAATTCAAATTTGCTTTGTATGTCCCTCACTCGTGCGCCTCCCATGCTGTGTTGTTGTCACTATTGGTAAACAAAGCAAGGGGAGTGAGAGGGCTACACCTAAAACTGAGTAATAGCAAAAGGTAATGCTACTTTTGAGTACAATTTCTGGCTACTCTATCTCTGACTATGGTTGTGGTAGTTGGGAGGGGTGGAGTGTACATTTGTGTCCAATGTGATGCTGTGATTTTGGCCTGTTCGATCCACCAAGAACCTTCCAATGTACCACAGGAGGGAAAAACCTCAGGCAGCTCTGAACTGGAATTGTCTACACATTAAAAAAAAGCAAAAGAAAGTAGAGAGGAAGGATATAAAGGACATTTTTTAGACGAATGCTCAGTGTGTTTTTCATTATGTGAAGAAATCTGGCACTCTCCCCTCATGTCTCCCTCACATGTTTTGAGAGTTGCATCAGAAACTAGCTTGGACAGACAGCTGGACACACAGAACATGTAATCACCGCAACCATAGGCATCCCGCACACCACAGGGTACACCTCCCCTTAACACAAAAGTGCAAGTCACACCAAGGAAACATGGGCTCAAAGGCTGCACACAAAGACCAAACATGTGGCAGTTTGCTCAGTACAGGCCAGCACAGACAGAGACACAGAAACCGCAAGTCTGTCACTGCCTCCCACACATGACATGAACTCCACACAGGGTCACTGTTTCACACGACAGCTGCAGCTGAGCCTTGAGGGTGCTGGTTGACCCCCCCACCGACAGAAATCAACCTGCACTCGATCATCACATGTTTTACAGTTGTCCGTAAGTCATATAAAAACAGTACAGTGTCACCACTCAGTCAAAAGACTGTCAGGCTGAGTATCTCCCTGTGAATGATGGGCTTTGTCTGGGTGCTTTTGCTTCCTCCTACAGTCAATAGATATGCTAGGTTAATTGGTGATTAAGATAAAGTGCATGAAATAACTAAATGTGGTTCTGTGTGGGCAGTAAGACTGGAAAAACAAACAGAGACAGGAAGAGAGTCAGTTGAGGTGGTATGGGCATCTGATTAGGATGCCTCCTGGACGCCTCCCACTTGAGGTGTTTCAGGCACGTCCCACTGGGAGGAGACCCCGGGGCAGACCCAGGACTCGGTGGAGAGATTATGTCTCCCAGCTAGTCTGGGAACGCCTTGGTATCCCCTCTGAAGAGCTGGAGCAGGTGGCTGGGGAGAGGGAAGTCTGGGCTTCTCTGCTTGAACTGCTGCCTCCGCGACCCGGACCTCCGGAAAAGCGGTAGAAGATGGATGGATGGATGGAGACAGGAAGAGGAAAACTGAAGCTTCTTATCAGTGCCTTTGAGATCAGGGCATATTATGTCCTTGCTCTTCATGCAAAGGAGTTGTCTGGACATGCCAATTGTGACGACACAGATGGAATCTGCTGTTATGTCCTTGTCTTCATGCAAAGGACTTGTCTGGACATGCCATTTGTGACTCGACACAGATGGAATCTTGTTTCCTGCTGGTTTCTATCATAGTTGCCAAGTCCACTTATTTTCAGCGACTTTGGGCTTGTTTTTCTCTAAAGTTGCTTGGAAATCTCGTCAGTCGCGGGTTGCGGGTTTTTGGGCTTGTTTAACGTGTAGTTGATTATTTGAGCTTGCTTTGCTGTCTGTGTTACAGCTCTCCCAGCTCCCCACAAAACACAAGTATGATAGTTTGTTTACAGGACCCATCCATACTCCCGTTTCCTGGCTACCACGCCTGCCCCACTGATCTCTACAGAAAAACTTGATGGATCATTGGCCGCCAGAAGTGAAGCCACTTGGCCGCCATATTAGTACTCCCAAAACACTAGTACATCCAACTCGATGGCCACTAAGCATGTCAACTTGATTTCTATAAGTTCACCAGTTGCACAAGATTATAAACTGTGTCTTCATACCAAGAAGTTCAAAATCTGTTAATTTTTGGGAAAGTTGTTGCAGTAAAAGTGGCCAGCCAAGGGCTTCACTTCTGGCAGCCAATGATCCATCCAGTTTTTCTACAGAGATCAGTGGCCCGCCTGACTCTACTCGGCTCTGTACTTGCTAATGGGATGTGAGATATCCAGGATTTTTTTTATACAGATCAGTGCATATGGGACCTTAAATCGAAACAATTCTCTATTGAAATGAATGGCAAGAGTAAAATTATCTATTGATCCCAATCAAATTTTGCCACGAGTTACACATATGATGTTTGTCAATTTAAAAGATAATTTTCCACGTAATTAAAGTTGGTGGCTGTCGTATAATAACAGAGTAATATTTAGTTTCTGTTTAAATGACTAGCAGACAACAACTCCCATCATCCAACATCACTAAACTGTAATCGCATTTAGTGCTGTTACTTATGCAGAATGTACATGTCTTTTTGTTCGATTAGAGTTTACAAATTTAATTTATTCAAAGTTTTTATGCTGTGTTTACTATAAATTTGCTGCTGCTTATGCAGAATGCATATGTACAGTGGTGTGAAAAAGTGTTTGCCCCCTTCCTGATTTCTCATTTTTTTTGTTTGTCACACTTAATTGAATGTTTCAGATCATCAGACAAACTAGTACATACCCGAGCATACCCGTCCATGCCTGTAGAAACTAAGTATAAGCAAGTATTTCTGTATGGCCATTGCTGAAGGGTCTCCTCCTGTCTGAGACAGCTGTGTTGTTCACAGTCATGCCTGCGGCGTACTGCTCGAACCTGAGGTGTTTCATCTTCACGGCATCTTTTCTGATGTTCAGCAGTTCTCCTCACTCTATTGCTCTCCATGTGGTGGGTGTTCTTCTTCTTCTTCTTTCAGACCACTGGTTGAGGGAGAGGTGCGTTGTAATTCCAGTTCATGGACAGGATCATGTAAATAGATCTGAGCAAAAAGTGGTTTTCAACCCTGTTCAGGAAGACTCGTGCATGCCCATTGAAACCCAGAAACTGGAGCACCCAGAGAAAATCAGCGCTTTGCTTGGCATTTTACACATCTGTAGTGTAGACTGCCATTCTCCATGGATACTGCTTCGAATAGGTGTGGTTTAAAGTAGTGTGTCCTATTCTTAATGGGGTGACAGACTGACACACTGACAGAGATTTCTTGAATTTATAGAGTGCCTTCTACCTTACTGAGTGAGATTTCCAGATTTACTGCTTCGAATGGGTGTGGTTTAAAGTAGTGTGTCCTATTTGGTCTCAGCTTCTCTGTGCCTTGCCTGGTGTGCAGCGTTGGCGGCCAGCCAACTATTCCACATCTCCTCGATTTCAGCTTGTCTGTGCCTTGCCTGGCGTGCAGCGATACTTGCTTTGCGGGCATTTCGGGCTTCAAGTGACTCAGCATGTGCATGGCGCACTGCCACAAGTTTCCTGTGTGTCTGTGCATCCCTTGTCTGTCGTACCCTATGACGTGCTCGAACCTCAGATGTTTCATCTTCACGGCATCTTTTCTGACGTGCAACACAGTCATGCCTGGGAAGTACTGCCCGAACCTCAGCTGTGTCATCGTCACAGGATCGTTGCTGACGTGCAGCAGTTCTCCTCACGCTATTGCTCTCCATTTATGTAGCGTCTGGTTGGTCTATATGACATCATAAAGACATCGAGGCAGGCATCATAGGACACTACATCATAGGTAGCCAGTCGTAAAATACATCAAGACAGACAGACACATAGAGATTTCTTGAATTTATAGAGTGATTTGAATATTACACAAAGATAACACAAGTAAACACAAAATGCAGTTTTTAATTGAAGGCGTTTATATTAAGGGTAAAAAAAAAAAATCCAAATCTACATGGCCCTGTTTGAAAAAGTGATTGCCCCCCTGTTAAAACATAAATTAACTGTGGTTTATCACATCTTTGAAAGCTTAGTTCAATTTTCTAGCCATTTCTAAAGCTTTGGGACTCCAGCGAACCATAGTGAGAGACAGACATAAGACATAAGACATAAGATGGCGGCAGCGCGCTCGGACACAGCGGCCCCTCTTGGCATCAGCGAGTGTGAGAGTTTTGAGTGTTGTGATCTTCCCAGACGTACATTCTGTAAAACTTACAACCGTGAGACCTTATTAAACATCAAGGTACTGCATGCTGCAAGAATCGCGGCGATCGGTTGTGATTTGGACATTCTACGCCAGCATGGAATTCTGGCGGAGTCCCCGCTGGAAGCTACCCGAGAGAGGAGGAAGCGGAAGCGGAGTGAACGCAAGCAAAAGCGCGGAAAAAGGGCCGGGATCCATGCTAGGCTAAAGGCTAACCCCTCCAGACCAGCGGTACCGTTGCTTCTTCTCTCTAACGTCCGCTCCCTCGAAAACAAGGTGGACGAGCTGCGTCTGCTGAGAGAAACCCGGAGAGAGTGGAGAGACTGCTGTGTGTTTGTTTTCACGGAGACATGGCTCCACGGCAACATTCCTGACGAGGCCATTCAACTGGAAGATATGGCGATGTTCCGTGCCGACAGGGAAACGGTGAGCTCCGGTAAGAGCCGGGGGGGGGGGCTATGCATCTATGTTAACAAGAACTGGTGCGTCAATGCCACGTTAGTGTCTAAACACTGCTCTCCGTTGGCGGAGTTCCTTATTGTAAATTGTCGGCCACATTATTTGCCGAGGGAATTCAGCAACGTGTTTGTAGCTGGTATTTACATAGCGCCGAGCCCTAATGCTAAAGCTAATGCTAAGAAGGCACTCGGGGTACTGCACAATGCGATTAGTGAAATCCAAACTTCACACCCAGACAGTTTTGTGGTGGTTGCGGGGGATTTTAACCACACCAGCCTAAAGACTGTGCTCCCCAAGTTTAAACAATGTGTAGACTTTAAGACCAGAGGAGAGAATATGTTGGACTTAGTGTACACAAACACAGATGCATATAAGGCGATACCCCGCCCCCATCTCGGCCGTTCTGATCACATGTCCGTGATGCTGCTGCCTGCCTACAAACCTTTATTGAAGCGCTGCAGGCCAGCAGTGAAACAAATCAGGATTTGGCCAGAGAGTGCAACCTCTGCACTGAAAGACTGTTTTCTGCACACAGACTGGGAGGTCTTCAAAATAGCAGCCTCCCAGGAAGACAAGACAGATGTGGAGGAGTATGCTGATACAGTCACCAGCTACATTGCGAAGTGCACAGAGGATGTCACTACAGTGAAGACCATCACTATGCGGGGTAATCATAAGCCCTGGATGACTGCAGAGGTGCGCTCGCTGCTTACAGCCAGAGATGCAGCCTTCAGAGCGAAGGACAGGATCGCCCTCCGCTCAGCCAGGTCTGCGCTCTCAAAGGGAATTAAGGCGGCAAAGCGCGCCTATGCGGAGAAAATCCAGGGACACCTCTGTGACACTAGGAACACCAAGCAGATGTGGCAGGGAGTTCGGACACTGACGGGCTATAAGTCTAGGCAGGGGGTCGATGATGACGACGCTTCACTTCCAGACAGGCTTAATGACTTCTTTGCACGTTTTGAAGCATCAAACTCGACAATCAGAGGGAGGGCTGGCCCACCCCCACCATCAGTCGGACCAGCTTTTACCATCAACACGGCGGACACATGGAGGACCCTAACCAGAGTCAACCCACGCAAAGCTGCAGGTCCAGACAACATTCCGGGACGTGTGCTCCGAGACTGCGCGAGCGAGTTGGCGGATGTCCTGACTGACATTTATAACATCTCCCTGAGTCAGGCCATCGTTCCCAGATGCTTCAAGACCTCTATCATTGTACCGGTGGCAAAGAAACCAGTTGTGTCCTGTTTGAATGACTATCGTCCTGTTGCACTGACACCAATTGTGATGAAGTGTTTTGAACGGCTTGTCAAACCACACATTACAGCCTGCCTCCCTGCATCACACAACCCGCTCCAGTTTGCATATCGTTCAAACCGCTCCACGGAGGATGCTATAGTCACCACCCTACACTCTGTCATCACCCACCTGGACCAGAAAGACACCTACGCCAGACTCCTGTACATTGATTTCAGTTCAGCATTCAACACCATTATTCCCCAGAGACTGATGGAGAAATTACTCCTTCTCGGTCTGAACACCGCCACATGTCTCTGGATCCTGGATTTCCTGACTGAGAGACCTCAGTCTGTCCGGGTTGGAAACAACATCTCCAACTCTGTCACGCTGAGCACCGGATCCCCTCAAGGCTGTGTACTCAGTCCACTGTTGTTTACACTTCTAACACATGACTGTGTATCCAGACACGAGGGGAACCAGATTATTAAGTTTGCAGACGACACCACGGTGGTGGGACTTATTCAGGGGGATGAGGAATCAATGTACAGGGAAGAAGTGAGAGACCTGGAGGGCTGGTGCAGGGAGAACAATCTGGTGCTCAACGTGGACAAAACGAAGGAGATGATTATCGACTTCCGGCGGCCACAGCCTGAGCATATCCCCCTCAGCATCGGCAGCCGTTTAGTGGAGAGAGTAGAGAACATCAAGTTCTTCGGAGTGCAGATCTTGCAGGACCTGACCTGGAGCAAGAATTCCTTGGAGATCAGGAAGCGGGCTCAGCAGAGACTGCACTTCTTGAGGAAACTCAAACAGGCCTCTCTCCCCATCTGCATCGTCAGGACCTTCTACAGAGGTGTGGTGGAGAGTGTTCTGACGTACTGCATTGCTACATGGTACTCCAGCTGCAGTATGTCAGACAAAAAAGCCCTGCAGAGGATAGTCAAGGGGGCTGAGAGGGTAATTGGAGTCTCCCTCCCCTCTGTCCAAGAACTTTTCCAGAACCGTTGTAGGAGCAGGGCACTGAACATTGTCAAGGACCATTCTCACCCTCTGCATAAACACTTTGAACTTCTTCCATCTGGTAAACGATTCCGGAGCATCAGAGGCAGAACCACCAGACTGATCAACAGCTTCCTTCCACAAGCTGTCAGGACGCTGAACAGTTGACCCGGAATCTCTCATACACACTACTGCACCTACGGACATTTTGTATATTATTTATTTGTATATTATAGTTAGTTAGTTTTGTTTTTTTTCCCCAAGTATGTCTCAGGGATGTGTGAATGGATGGGGGTGGGGTGGGGGGGTGGAGCTATGTGGGAGTGTGTCTTAAATCATGCTGCTTCTATTTATATGGATGCCGAGAGAAACGCAATTTCATCTTGCCTGCACTACAGCTGTATGTACAGCAATATGACAATAAAGTTTGATTTGATTTGATTATCCACAAATGGTGAAAACATGGAACAGTGGTGAACCTTCCTAGGAGTGACCAACTGACCAAAATTATCCCAAGAGTGCAGTGACAACTCATTCAAGAGGTCACAAAAGACCCCACAACAGCATCCAAAGAACTGCAGGCCTCACTTGCATCAGTTAAGGTCAGTGTTCATGACTCCACCATAAGAAAGAGACTGGGAAAAAATGGACTGCATACCAGGGTTCCAAGACAAAAACCACTGCTGAGCAAAAAGTACATAAAGGCTCATCTCAGTTTTGCCAGAAAACATCTTGATGATCCCCAAGACTTTTGCGAACATACTCTGTGGACTAACGAGACAAAAGTTGAACTTTTTGGAAGGTGTGTGTCCCATTACATCTGGCGTAAAAGTAACACAGCATTTCAGAAAAGGAACATCATACCAACAGTAAAATATGGTGGTGGTAGTGTGATGGTCTGGGGCTGTTTTGCTGCTTCAGGACCTGGAAGACTTGTCATGGTAAATGGAACCATGAATTCTGCTGTCTACCAAAAAGTCCTGAAGGAGAATGTCTGGCCATCTGTTTGTGACCTCAAGCTGAAGCGCACTTGGGTTCTGCAGCAGGATAATGATCCAAAACACACCAGCAAGTCCACCGCTGGATGGGTTAAGAAAAACAAAATGAAGACTTTGGAGTGGCCTAATCAAAGTCCTGACCTGAGTCTGACTGAGATGCTGTGGCATGACCTTAAAAAGGCAGTTCATGCTCAAAAACCCTCCAATGTGGCCGAATTACAACAATTCTGCAAAGATGAGTGGGCCAAAATTCCTCCACAGCACTGTAAAAGACTCCTTGCCAGTTATTGCAAAGGCTTGATTGCAGTTGTTGCTGCTAAGGGTGGCCCAACCAGTTATTAGGTTTGGGGGCAATCACTTTTTCACAAAGGGTCATGTAGGTTTGGATTTTTTTTCCCCTAAACTGGCAACCCTGCCCTTCCAAGGGCGTCGAGGGTGAAACTGGGCATCGTGCCAGAACTAAAAATAATATCTGTCACAGGTCTGTGGTGGACCACTCCCAGTTACATGGGGTGAGACTGGACATCCTGGCAGATAAGCACATCTGTCGCAAGGTCTGTGGTGGACTTTTGCCAGTCGGTGCATGGCGACATGCACTACACAAAGAGCAGAGATAAACAAACTTATCATCTGGTCAGTCACTGCAACAGATACTGGAGTCAGTTTGTACAGACAATAAAATCTTAATTTCTCATCACTGTTTCCTGAACTGCTTGCAGAAAATCTTCAAAGTGACAGCTAACCTCATTTTTGATTGTTACAGTACTTCTTTAAACATACTTTTACATGACTACAGAACGACTGTTCCAACAGTCATAATTAGTGTCACATTCAGATTTACATACAGAAACGGTTTAGTCCTGCCATCTTGCGAAGAGGATGCAGACTGTAGATGGCAGTAGAAGTATATGACTACTGCGCTTTTGAGATAGCATTTGGTCTCAGTGCAGCGTGATCTAGGATGTGGTGGGTCAAGTGGCTTGCCGCTATCATTTGTATGAAGTTGATTTTTTTCTTTATGCAAATGAGGTCTGGCATGTGGGATGCAGCAGCTGCAGCCAGCGTCATGATAAACATTTAAACCAGCAGTTGCTGATGTCAAATAATAACACATTAACTGCATCTCATATTTGTCACCTTGCTGGTTTGTTTTAGATACCAGAAAGTTTATTTGTAATTGCCATGTTGTCTGAAATCTGAAATTTAACAGACTGCCAACAGCTGGATTCATTGGGAAATCGAGGTCACCTGACAGTGCTCTCAGCAACAGAACTAATGTGACTTTATCTTGGGAAACGGCTCTGACTATTGATTGCCACTATGTCAATCATTTGCTGTTACTCCTACTGGTTACGCCCAATGCCTACACTCAGTGGTTCCGGTGGTGTAATTTCTCTAGTCAAAAAAATGCATCATTGTGGACATGTACCATAAGTCATACAGTTAAGGTTATGAAGATATGGGAAAGAACTGCTGAAGCCAGGTTAAGAAGAGAGGTGACAATGAATGAGCAGCAATACAGTTTCATGCCAAGAAAGAGTACTACAGATGCAATGTTCGCTTTAAGATTGTTGATAGAGAAGGTCCTTGTGGATCTAGAGAAAGCAAGTGATAGGGTGCCAAAAGAGGAAGTGTGGTACTGTATGAGGAACTTCTTCTGTGCTGTTCTGTGGGTTACATAAAGATGCTTTACACTACATAATGACGTAGCCCTGACTAGCTCTGTGTCAGTTGAAAACCAGCTGGTTCTTACGGGGCATGACAGTTGAACTGGTTAAGCACTGGCACAGGCACAAGAACCGAACTCACACTGGCTCTTTTTTGGTGGAAAAGGGGTATCAGTGGGCAACGATGTTTGCAGATGACATTGTGATCTGTAGTGAGAGTAGGGAGCAGGTAGAAGGGAATCTGGAGAGGTGGAGGTATGCTCTGGAGGGAAAAGGAATGAAAGTCAGTAGAAGCAAGACAGACTACATGAGTGTGAATGAGAGGGAGGCAGGTGTAACAGTGGAGATGCAAGGAATAGATGCAGAGAAGGCAGATGAGTTTAAATACTTGGGGTCAACCATCCAAAGCAATGGAAAATGCAAAAGCAAGGTAAAGAAGAGAGTGCAGGCAGGGTCGAGTGAGTGGAGATGAGTATTGGGTGATTTGTGACAGAAGGATAGCAGCTAGACTGAAATGGAAGATTTACAAGACGGTAGTGAGACCTGCTATGATGTATGGTTTGGAGACAGTGGCACTGAAAAGATAGGTTGCAGAGTTGAAGATGCTTAGATTCTCACTGGGAGTGACTAGGAGGGACAGGATTAGGCATGAGTATATCAGAAGGACAGCTGTGAGCAGTTTGGAGACAAAGTAAGAGAGGCAAAATTGAGATGGTTTGGACAAGAATCTTCTTAGCAATATTTGACTTACATGATCTCACCAGTGATTGCGCTTCACTTTCTCCTTATGTCATTTTGACATACAGGGTTATAAAAATTCTGTTATAATGTATTATTGTCATTTTAATTTTCATATAAGATGCTGGATAGCTTTTGTTCTTGTACACACGTTCAGCTGAAATCACAAAAAATATAGGATACAGCATGTAGAGCATGCATTTTTTTTTCTTTATTAACTGAACTGGTGAATAGAGACTGTGGATTAGTGTTGTAATATGTAATATAAAGTGGGCATGGATGAAGTGAAGGAGGACATGGAGAGAGTTGGTGTTATAGAGGAAGATGCAAGAGATAGGGTGAGATGGAGGCAGATAAACCGCTGTGGTGACCCCTAAAGGGAGCAGCCAAAAGAAGAAGAAAGTGGACGAGTGGGAATTACAAATAAAAATTACAATCAATCATGCTCAGCTCAGTGAAATTTGTCAAAATGACAGAAATGTAGTGTATTAAATACAATGTTATATGGTGCTGGGTGTACCCTGGGTGTACTGGGGGTGACGGCTCCGCCTTTCTGGTTCTGCTGTCACCCTGGGGTATAAAGGGCTGATGCGGAAGAGACTGTCTCTTTCGAGCTCGACCATCTGCCTGTACAGAGTACCTATGTTTCTGTGTGGTTCACTCAATAAAGTTACGTTCTACTGCACCTCTGGCCTGATTCTTAACCCTTTCGTTGTGATATTTTGTATGCCCCTAGTGGCAGAGTGCGGCGCTGCGCCTGTCAACTCATAATAACATGCAGAAACACTGCCCAGCTGTACTGAGGATTTGTACTGATCATGCCAGTTTACAAGGTGGCAGGCACACGTTGGAGGACTCATGGATGACACGTAATACACCAAAGAGGAAGAAATACTTCCTTCTTCTGGTACTGTGGGATTAGACCAAAACAAATATGGCCGCTACTGATCGTGGTAGAGAGGAAAATCGCTCCACTTCTGTACAGTTTTATAAGATAAATAGTGCCAGAATAAAAGCTAAATTAAAGTGGAATAATCAATAACAGTTTGTGGATGTAGGAGAGAAAGCTAAAATGACCGGGAGAGGACAAAATAGCGACCAGAATGCGGCAAAAGGACGCCGTTAAGTGACAAATGTCTTTGTCTGCAAATTAAATGCGTAAAATTACTGCTATCTGTAACTTTGGATCATATTCTACATCTTTCTAATTGACAGTAAGCAATTATCGCTTACCACTTTCAAGTTATAGCCTTGGAAAGTTGTGACATGTGACCTGAATATTTTCTAGAAAAAAATCTTTACCACTGTTGACCACTAGGGGTTATGTCGCAGTTTGGCGACATACACAGACAGAGGGTTAAGAGTGCGAGTTACGGACATAACATCTGGCGATGACGATAAAGGTATGGAGAAAGCTGTTTCTGGTATTCGACCGTTTTTGGAGGTCCCAGGCAAACCGCCTGTTCCCTGGGCGAGGTGGTATGCGGCCTTTCAGAATTACTTGGTGGCCCTGAACCTCGGAGAATTAGAGAAACTGCGTGCAAGAGCTATTTTGGTCCATAATCTTGGCATGGAGGGACAACGGATTCTCAGCACATTGGGAGAGAGCGATAGTTTTGACGACGTAGTCGAGCTAATGGCGCGCTATTTTCGCACTCCGGAGAACGTCATAGTCTGGAGGATTTGGTTTTGGCAGCGCCACCAGTGGACTGGAGAGTCAGTACAGCGATATGTCGCAGACCTGCGTCAGCTGGCGGGGGAGTGCCAGTTTGGAGCCTTTGAGGAAGAAATGATCCGTGATCAATTGGCGGAGCACACACTTTGTTCTGCGGCAGGGTCAAGGCTCCTAATGTACTCGGGTGAACTGACGTTAGCCACGGCAGTTGAGATAGCGCAGCAGTTTGAAGCGGCTGAAAAACTATCAAAAGACATCGGTGAGAGAACCACGTTGGGGCACACCGAACCATGATCGAAGGCGCTGGCTGTGGACCCGGACAGCGAAGACAGCGTGGATGAAGAGGAATATATTGCCGCTATAAAAATTAGGTCCACCCCGGGTATGCCAAGGTGTTACTGCTGTGGGTCCACCAGGCACCGGTATAGGGCAAGAGAGTGTCCGGCGAAAGGCAAACGCTGTGGCAAGTGTAGACCCCTGCATCATTTCGCCAGGGCCTGCAAAATTTTTGAGCCAGGGAACCAACAATGTGGAGTGAATTCCCCCACCACAACTCCTACGGTTGTTCATACTGTCTCCTCGAGCACAGATGGGCGGATTTATTGCAACGTTTTGCTGGATAGCGTGGAAGTGCCGTTGTTGGTGGACACGGGAGCAGCGGCTTCTGTGTTGAACTGGCCCAATGTGAGGAGTTTGTTCCCGCATTACCATGTGAGAGGACTGTTGACGTCATACTTTGGCTATGGAGGAAACAAGTTAGCCATTGTGGGTTCACTGCAGTTGACGGTGAGGTACAAGTAGGCAATGATGTCCAAAGTCTAATTTGTGGTGACCGCCAGTGGGTCGAACATAATGAGATGTGATATGTTCTATGGCCTGGGATTCACAATCACGAGCGGCGTCAGTGAAGAGTGGTCGGGCTGTGGTTTATGGGACCAACCGGTTCCGTGCGTGGAGGCCAGTCACTGTCCCATGCGGTATGGGACAGTGACTGGCCTAGTATTTTGGGAGATGACCAGGACCAGTACTGTAAAGAGCCATCATGGGAGGGCTACGGTGCCAGTGTCCAAGTTGCTCTGGATGTGGGAACTGGACGGCACGGTGGAACACCCGTGACGGCGGATAGAGCCAGAACGATAGCCCCCTCTGCTTCCGGAGCTCGGCCTGGAGATACCGTGAAGCAATGAGCTACAGTGGCTTTGCCGGCATTTTTTTCCCCCCCTTGTCCTGTCAGGCAGCTAGGCAAGCAGAAAAGGGATCTGCCGGTATTTAAAATGAAAGAGCGCGGGGCAGGACCTGCTGGCATGGTAGCAAGACGAGCTAACCAGCAACACTCGAGGGCGAGGCGGGCTTCAGACCGGGTCGGTGTAGCAGTTCGACCCAGAGAAGAAGCCTGGTTAAAACGTAGTGGACATTTGAAGCCGAGTTGAGCTCCTTTACAGGTCGATGACAAGGTTCAGCCCAGGGGGGGGCGGCTCGGCTGAGGGGGGTCCATGAAAAAAGGAAACAACGGGATGACCAGGGGCAGCTACGGGTGGTGGCTGCTCAGGAGGACAGTTATCTCAGGCTGTCCGATGACTTGTGGAGACACCCCAAACGCCGACGTGGCTCATCCCCAGAAGTGAAGAGGTGAAGGCGCTCTGAGCGGGATCTGCCAGGTGGAAATCCAGGAGGTGGTTCTTCCATCGGGACTGTATGGTGACTATGGGGTGGCTACTAACATGGTATGGTTGAAATGTTAATTTGTTGGATTGCCCAAGGTCACGCAGTTAAAGTGTTTTACATGAACTCATTGTGTAATTGCCCTGTTTAAAAATAAAAAAACCCAAGTGATCCCCAAGTGATGGGGTGGGTGTGTTGGGGGTGGGGGCTGGCAACGGGCTGTAAATGTACATATTAACTGTTGTTGTTGTGTAAAACGAAAAATTTGGATGTGTATATACACTTGTTCTGGGATCATTTTAGTTATTAGGAACACGGCTGTTTTTATTTTCATGGACTTTGTAAGGTCACAGATGGCAGAATAACCTATCTAGCCGTGTAGAGGTGGGTCAGCAGTCTACCTGTCCCCCTCTAGTTTAGTTGTGTTGTGTGAATGGATAGGCCCGTATATATTGTTAGTGTTAGCGTGTGAGTCGGGTTTTACATTTGGGAGGGCCTAGTTTGTGTGATACGGGTTTTTCTATGGGGGGGGGGGAATGTAGTGTATTAAATGAGATACAGTGTTATATGGTTCTGGCTGTACCCTGGGTGTACTGGGGGTGACGGCTCCGCCTTTCTGGTTCCGCCATCACCCTGGGGTCTAAAGGGCCCATGCGGAAGAGACTCTGTCTCCTTCAACCTCGACCATCTGCCTGTACGGAGCACCTATGTTTCTGTGTGGTTCACTCAATAAAGTTATGTTCTACTGCACCTCCGGCCTGATTCTTAAGAGTGTGAGTTATGGACATATCAAGAAAGCCTTCAGATTTTTCTGTCATTGCTAATAAGAACATTGAGGCGAGTGCAATATCCTCCTGCCGCCGTTTTCTTTAAATATCCCAATATGTTACTGAAGGAGAATAGTTTTCAAATTTTTCATATAATTATTGGGGCAGAACCAATTTATGATAAGCCTATCATACATGAAAAAAACAACAAAAATAGTGTATACAACCCATAGTTGTGGGTCAGGATCCCAAGGTAAACCTCTGTACAAAGTTTGGTGACCCTAGAGAGCGTTACTTGTCTTACAGTAAGAGGGCATAGGGAATACTAACCTTGACCTTTGACCCCAGTCCCGTAGTCAGAGGTCACAGTCTCAGGGTGAACCTGTGTACCATGTTTGATGACCGTAGCTTTACTTGTTCTATAGCAGGGGTGTCCAATCATGTGCCATGGAGGGCCAAGAACCTGCACATTTTCTCTTCTATCCAGCCTCGTCAGCAGGTGTTTTCGCTTATCTGCAATCAGTGGGAAGAAATTCACTGAAATCTGCTGTTGAAGACACTGGTTGGAGGTAAAGCCTGCAGGGTCTTGGCCCTCCATGGCACATGATTGAACATCTCTGTTCTATAGTAATAGTGCAAAGGGAATGCTAACATTGACATTTGACTTTTTAACCACAAACCCATAGTCAGAGGTCTGAATCCCAAGGTGAACCTGTGTAGCAAGTCTGGTGGCCCTAGCTTTCTTTGTTGTTAAGATACAGCGTATATGCCATTTTGATGTTGCCCTTTGACCTTGTGATATCAAAACCATTGTCACACTTCATGGTCACAAACTGAACCTGCGTACCAAGTTTGGTGAGCTTAGCTTTATTCGTTGTACAGTAATGGTGCAAATGGAATGTTAATGTTGACCTTTGACCTTTTGATCTCAAACCCAGAGTCGGGTCAGGGCGTAAGTCATCCAAGATTTGTTTTAGATACAACTACTGTATCGATTTGAAAAAAACTACATCATTTCTTTCAGTAGTTATTGTGTTTACAAGATTTAGGGAAAAACTGACCTCTGACCTTAACCTCAAGGTCATCTGAGCAGAGTGAAATTGCAATATGCGCATCATCTGTGTATATCAAACCCTGGTACCAAATTTCAAAACATCTGGAACAAAACTGTAGGAGGAGTCGATTTCACAAGACAGTTACTGTCTCTTAACTGAGATGAAATAGGACATCATAAGTTAGGGGCTACAGCTACTGCAAAAATCATCCAATCAGAGTCAAACTGACCTGATGTTGTGCAATATGCACATCAGTGTATATCAAACCATGGTACTAAGTTTCAAAAGAATCGGAACAAAACTGTAGGAGGAGTTGATTTCACAAAAATGGGACGGACGGACTGCCCCATAACATAATCCCCCACCAATCAAAGACCAAAGCGGTCTTCGACTGGTGGGGGATAAAAAAAATCTGTCACTGACAGTCAATATTCAGTTACCACAGCCTCTGTATTTGGTGAGAACAGCTGTGTTATAACAAACAGAAATTTTGTCTACAACCAAAAATATAAACTGAAAAGACTATTTATTGGGATAAATAATCAGACTTTGTATGAAAATTGCTAAAACTATGTTATGTTTGGTTTGTTTCTACTTCCCTCTTAGTTTGATGAATTACTGTAAATGTTATTAAAGTATCTGAACAAAAACTGGGATCTGTTCCACTGTGATATCATTCTGCATAACTTCATGATTACAAGTAAGAGCAGTTGAGGGCTTTTCAAACAAAGAAAATGTGTATCAATCTGTATTGTGACCCCAACTGACTCCAAAAGAGTGTAAAATCTGGTCAATTTTGGTGAATATGGTAAAAATTTCACGCAAACCCACCTATTAATTTATGGGTAATTCTGCCAATAGTTAAATAAACTGAACCCAAAACCTCCCTGGCGAAGCTAATAAAAATTAAATAAGGGACTAATTTCATGCTTGTTTGACAGACCATTAGTCTTGGTGGAGGTATGGTGTCTCTTATGTGTCTGTATTGCTGCTATTTCATTGTCATGTAACAGACAAAATTCTGATGTGTTTTTTCAGTCACAGTTTAAAAAATAGTGCTTTTAAAAACAACTGTGACTGCCTTTTATTTATATCACAACTCCTGCAAAGCCAAAAATGTCTTCAGCAGCGTGGGAGTGAAGTCCAGGTCACCATGTTAGACAAACTATTTTTCTTGATAAATGAAGGAAATGGGCTTTTCCTTGCATCTAATCCCCACATGGCGTGTGAGCCACTTTGCCTGCATCATGCAGCTGTATCATGTTGCTTAGAATTTGTGGCCCGGTGGGAAAGGACATGAAAGTGGAAACGAATGGGGCACATCACTGGAGTTGAGACGGACAGATGGAGGTATGACAGCAGGCCCTTTCCATACGGTGAGTCATGGAAAAGTCTTCAGCGGGCGAGTGGGGCGGTGACGTTTTGGTCACCACGCATGACCTCTGTCCCCACACACTCCATTCCTTGACTTATTGCGCCACTTTTATTGAATCTGAAACGTAAAGAGGAAGAGGACCCATGCTGTCTCATTCTTCTGTTGCTTTATCCCCCTCACCCTCTTGTTTTCCTCTATCTGCCCGCGGTCGGGTATGTCACGCAAAGGGAGCCCAGCCTCAGACAGTTAACGCAGACAATATTAATTTCCTGATGTTCATTCCAGTCAGAAACTCAACACAGAAAAAAAGGAGCTCTCCAGTCCTGCATTAAACTGGGTGTGTGTCTACTCCACCTTTCTGACTAAGCCCATGAGTCTATTTCCAGGTCTCTATAGTTTATACTGGATACTGAATGGATGTTTAAACGAGTGGCAGCTTATCCACATCTACAGTGTATATAAAAAGTCTACACACCCCTGTTCAAATGCCAGGTTTTTGTGTTGTAAAGAAATGAGACCAAGGTAAATCATTTCAAAACTTTTTCTACCATCAATGTGACCTATAACCTGTACAACCCAATTGAAAAACAAACTGAAATCTTTTAAGGG
The DNA here is from genome assembly GCA_020510985.1 of Pholidichthys leucotaenia. Lineage (NCBI taxonomy): Eukaryota > Metazoa > Chordata > Actinopteri > Cichliformes > Pholidichthyidae > Pholidichthys > Pholidichthys leucotaenia. Next base: position 19,800,078 of record CM035840.1, on the reverse strand, counting down.
GAAGAATAAAAAACTTGCAATAACCCGGTTGCATAAATATGCACACCCTCTTATAACTGGGGATGTGGCTGTGTTCAGAATTAACCAATCACATTCAAACTCATGTTAATGGGAGTCAGCACACACCTGCCACCATTTAAAGTGATTCTGATTAACCCCAAATAAAGTTCAGCTGTTCTACTAGGCTTTTCCGGACATTTTTGTAGTCACATCTTACAGCACAAGCCATGATCCGCAGACAGCTTCCAAAGCATCAGAGGGATCGCATTGTTCAAAGGTATCAGTCAGGAGAAGGGTACAAAAGAATTTCCAAGGCATTAAATATACCATGGAACACAGTGAAGACAGTCATCATCAAGTGGAGAAAATATGGCACAACAGTGACGTTACCAAGAACTGGACGTCCCTCCAAAATTGACGAAAAGATGAGAAGAAAACTGGTCAGGGAGGCTGCCAAGAGGCCGACAGCAACACTGAAGGAGCTGCAGGAATTTCTGGCAAGTACTGGCTGTTTAGTACATGTGACAATAATCTCCCCTCTTCTTCAGACAGTGGTGTGAAAAAGTGTTTGCCTCCTTCCTGATTTCTCTTTTTTTTGTATGTTTGTCACACTTAAATGTTGCAGATCTATCTTCTTCCGCTTAATCCTTTTCGGGTCGCGGGGGGGGGGGGGGGGGCTGGAGCCAATCCCAGCATCTTTGGGCGAGAGGCAGGGTACACCCTGGACAGATCGCCAATCCATCGCAGGGTCAACACAGAGAGACAGACAACCATTCACTCTCAGTCATACCTAAGGACAATTTAGAATCCCCAGTTTGATGCCAATTAACCTAACTTGCATGTTATGGCATGTGGGAGGAAACCGGAGAAATCCCGAAGTAAACCCACGCAGACACGGGGAGAACATGCAAACTCCACACAAACCACTGTTGGTCGGGGGCTGGGATTGAACCCAGGATCCCCAGGCCAAGGGTGAGTTGCTGTGCTGCCAGAGTGCTAACCACTCCACCACCGCACTGCCCATGTTTCAGATCATCAAACAAATTTAAATATTAGACAAAGATAACACAAGTAAACACAAAATACAGTTTTTAAATGAAGGTCTTAATTATTAAGGGGGAAAAAAAATCCAAACCTACATGGTCCTGTGTGAAAAAGTGATTGCCCCGCCCTGTTGAAACATAAATTAACTGTGGTTTATCACATCTTTGGAAAGCTGAGTTTAATTTCTAGAGCCACACCCATGCCTGATTACTGCCACACCTGTTCTCAATCAAGAAATCACTTAAATAGGACCTGCCTGACAAAGTTAGGTCGACCAAAAGATCCTCAAAAGCTAGACATCCTGCTGGGATCCAAACAAATTCAGGAACAAATGAGAAACTAGAAAAGCACCCGGAGAGCGCAGACCTCCGCCAAGCGCCACAGTTCCCCCCATACAGTGTTAGTGTGTACGTTTTCAGATTCCTTGACCATGAAAACATATGACTAGCAATTGGATTGACAATGATAGGATTAGTGGTTGAGTAGTTATTCACGAAAATGACATTTTCCGTAATGGCGGCCACAGTTCCACCCATACAGTGTTTGTGTGTACGTTTTCAGATTCCTTGACCACAAAAACATATGACTAGCAATTGGATTGACAATGATAGGATTAGTGGTTCAGTAGTTATTCACAAAAATGGCATTTTCTGTAATGGCGGCCACAGTTCCGCCCATACAGTGTTTGTGTGTACGTTTTGAGATTCCTTGACCATGAAAACATATGACTAGCAATTGGATTGACAATGATAGGATTAGTGGTTCAGTGGTTATTCACGAAAATGGCATTTTCCGTAATGGCGGCCACAGAAAGAAAGCTTGGGATCAGTCCGCCAAGGTCTCCGCCTTTGACCGCCACCTAATCCACATAGCACCGGCCCCCCATGATCCCTCCTGCAGGTGGTGAACCCACTGGAGGGCGGACCCATGTAACTCCTTCGGGTTCCCAGCTGGTCTGGGAACGCCTTGGTATCCCCTCTGAAGAGCTGGAGCAGGTGGCTGGGGAGAGGGAAGTCTGGGCTTCTCTGCTTGAACTGCTGCCTCCGCGACCCGGACCTCCGGAAAAGCGGTAGAAGATGGATGGATGGATGGCGGCCACAGATCCCCCCATACAGTGTTTGTGTGTACGTTTTCAGATTCCTTGACCATGAAAACATATGACTAGCAATTGGATTGACAATGAAAGGATTAGTGGTTCAGTAGTTATTCATGAAAATGGCATTTTCAGTAATGGCGGTTTTCTTCTGGACGGTGATCCGGATCATCCCCAAAATTTAATCAGTTCTTCCTTGTACCATTTCCAACAATGCCTGAAAGTTTCATCGAAATCCGTCCAAAACTTTTTGAGTTATCTTGCTAACCAACAGACAAACAGACAAACAAACAGACAGACAAACCCCGGCAAAAACATAACCTCCTGGCGGAGGTAACAAAGTAATTGAGAACGATCAGTCTGGAAAAGGTTATAAAACCATTTCGAAAGCTTTGGGACTCCAGCGAACCACAGTGAGAGCCATTATCCACAAATGGCGAAAACATGGAACATTGGTGAACCTTCCCAGGAGTGGCCGGCCGACCAAAATTACCCCAAGAGCGCAGCGATGACTCATCCAAGAGGTCACAAAAGACCCCACAACAACATCCAAAGAACTGCAGGCCTCACTTGCCTCAGTTAAGGTCAGTGTTCATGACTCCACCACAAAAAAGAGACCAGGAAAAAATGGCCTGCATGGCAGAGTTCTGAGACAAAAGCCACTACTGAGCAAAAAGAACATAAAGGCTCATCTCAGTTTTGCCAAAAAACATCTTGATGATCCCCAAGACTTTTGCGAACATACTTTGTGGATTGACAAGACAAAAATTGAACTTTTTGGAAGATGTGTGTCCCATTACATCTGGCGTAAAAGTAACACATCATTTCAGAAAAGGAACATCATACCAGCAGTAAAATATGGTGGTGGTAATGTGATGGTCTGGGACTGTTTTGCTGCTTCAAGACCTGGAAGACTTGCTGTGGTAAATGGAACCATGAATTCTGCTGTCTACCAAAAATCCTGAAGGAGAATGTCCGGCCATCTGTTTGTGAGCTCAAGCTGAAGCGCACTTGGGTTCTGCAGCAGGACAATGATCCAAAACACACCAGCAAGTCCACCGCTGGATGGGTTAAGAAAAACAAAATGAAGACTTTGGAGTGGCCTAATCAAAGTCCTGACCTGAGTCTTGACTGAGATGCTGTGGCATGACCTTAAAAAGGCGGTTCATGCTCGAAAACCCTCCAATGTGGCTGAATTACAGTAATTCTGCAAAGATGAGTGGGCCAAAATTCCTCCACAGTGCTGTAAAAGACTCATTGCCGGCTATCACAAACACTTGATTGCAGTTGTTGCTGCTAACGGTGGCCCAACCAGTTATTAGGTTTAGGGGGCAATCACTTTTTCACACAGGGCCACGTAGGTTTGGATTTTTTTCCCCTTAATAATAAAACCTTCATTTAAAAACTGCATTTTGTGTTTACTTGTGTTATCTTTGTCTAATATTTAAATTTGTTTGATTATCTGAAACATTTAAGTGTGACAAACATACAAAACAAATGAGAAACTAGAAAAGCACTCGGAGAGCGCAGACCTCCGCCAAGTGCCACAGTTCCCCCCATACAGTGTTTGTGTGTACGTTTTCAGATTCCTTGACCATGAAAACATATGACTAGCAATTGGATTCACAATGATTATTTGTTTCTTTGACAGGGACAGTGCAATAAACATAGACAATTAATCAATGACGATCAATCTGATAGTGATAGGATTAGTGGTTCAGTAGTAAAAGCATTGCCTCCTTGGCGGAGGTAATAAACTGAAGTGTTGCTGTTGTGTCCATCTCCTCCACTGACGGATGCAGATTGGGTAGAGAGGTTATCGTGGGTTTTATATTATATTATTGGGGTTGCGCTCTGCGGCAAAACAGAATTTAGAAGCTTCCCTGGCAGAGAGCTTGTTTTTGCGCAGCGCGTATGGCTGGCCGGTGAATTTCTGCCAAATGCGCAGCGCCTATGGCTGGGCAGGGAATTTGTGCCAAATAATCCGGTGGCGGACAGCTGCCCGTGTCAGGTTTTGCAGCGTCGCGCAAACACAGGCACGCTGGCGGGCCCAGGCCACCAGTGTTTTCCGCGTGCTTTTGTGCCTAAAACGTTGAATAACACAGAGTTTGTGTTGGTCAGACACAACGACCAGCGCCCTCCATTGCGCCTGCGCACATGTTGAAAAGGGCCGTATGTCAGTGTTAAAAAATGCTTTAAAAAATTCCTGTATCCAGACGGTGATGCGGATCATCCCGAAAATTTAATCAGTTCTTCCTTGTACCATTTCCAACAACGCCTGAAAGTTTCATGGAAATCCGTCCAAAAGTTTTTGAGTTATCTTGCTAACCAACAGACAAACAGACAGACAAACAAACGCTGGCAAAAACATAACCTCCTCCTGGCCTTTTCGGCCTGGCGGAGGTAATCAGGAAGGGGGCAAACACTTTTTCACACTACTGTATGTCTGGACTATAGGGTAGGGTAGCAAGACGGAAGCCTTATCTTACGGTGAAAAACATCCAAGTTTGGCTGCATTTTGCAAAAACACATTTGAAATCTCCCAAACGCATGTGGGAAAATGTGTTATGGTCCTATGAAACCAAGGTTAACCCCTTGCACTCCGGTCAATTTCCCTAAAAACGCCAAAAAATAATGTGCCCAAAGTAAATCGAAAGCTGTTCTTCAACCCTTTGCAGCATCTTCATGGGGTTGGTCTCATTTAAAAGAAAACACTTTGAATGTTTTGGCAAAACAGTCATTATCTCTCTAAGGGCTCCGGCCACTGAGTTACAGTCATCTAAACATACTGAATTTGAAGAAAATAAATTTGGCCTGGGTGTTTTTTTGGATACAAATGCTTGCAAATAACACACAGCTTCAGATCCGGGCTGGAAAATGCAACAGAAATGTAGAACCAAGTGTTATCCAGCTGAGGTTCAAATTTTGTAACAATACCACAAAAAATGAATATATTACACAGCTTTTTCCTCAGATAGTTCCCAGGCGTTTTTGAACTGTGCCAAATTGTGCCAAATGGCACAGTTTGGAAAAACGTCTGTAACTTTTGAATGATTCAATATAGAAGCTTCATCTTGGGCTCTAATGAAAGGTGACACTGAGGGCTGTGTGTGTGTGTGTGGGGGGGGGGTTGTCCCCCCCCCCTTGCTACAGAGGACGGACATCGGCCATCGCTACATGACGGAATAGACTCATGTGGCTATGTGGCGACCGCGGCGCAGTCACCACGGCTCCTCCCCCACTCGCTATAGAAGAGTAGCGGGGGGGGGGGGCGCGTTCATGGTCTGGACGCGGAGAACGAACCGTGTACCGCGGCGCACGCACTTTGGACTTTGTGCGCCGCACAGTTGTAATTTACCGATCGGTCAAAAGTCATTTTTTGATTACAATTTTCAGGGATAAAGAATAATTTAGCTTATAACACTTACCTCTTCACAGCAGCATTGTCCTGGCGAACTTCTCTTCCTCATTGTCAGACGAACGCGACGCTGGTCCGCTCGTGGCTCCCAGTCAAAACATAATTCCATTATTGCGGTTTTGCGCTTCCATGATTGTGGTTTTGGCGAATGATTTACGACCTTTGTCGTCGGCCTCCGTCAGTCTATGATGACCATGGAAGAGAATCCTAAACGTCTATTCTGCTGGAATAAGTGCAGGTCGCACTTGTGGGTGGTCTCCGTGCTGCTGGGTCTGTAGCAGGTTCTTCCTGCGGGTCCTTTTTTTCATCTGCTGCAGCAGTCAGTCTCTCTTCACCCAGCCCGCACTGCTGTGCTTCAATTGGCTCGCTGCATTCACAGCATTGGTAGGCGGGTCCTTCTTGCTAGGTTTTCAGTCATGGGTTCTTCAAGGTTTCAGAAACCCAATTCAAGGCTCTTATTAGTTGAATGAGAGGTCAATCATATCTGATCTGTTCGCGGCTGTGTCTGTAGTGGAAGAACTTTTTTTTTTTTTTTCAGTGTGCGCTTGGACGCAGCGCCCTTGTGCGTCCTAGAGCGCACGGGGGCGCACGGGAGCGCCCTCGTGCGCTCTGGGACGCAGAGACGTGCCCGTCCGCGGTACACCGGAGTGCAAGAGGTTAAACTTTTTGGCCATAATTCCATAAGGCACATTTGGTGCAAACACAACACTGCTCATCACCAAAAGAACACCATACCTACAGTAAAGCATGGTGGTGGCAGCACCATGCTTTGGGGCTGTTTTTGTTCAACTGGAACTAGGGTTGGTCAAGGTGGAGGGAATTATGAACAGTTCCAAATACCAGTCAGTGTTTGCACAAAACCTTCAGGCTTCTGCTAGAAAGATGAAGATGAAGAGGAACTTCATGTTTCAGCACAACAATGACCCAAAGCACACATCCAAATCAACAAAAGAATAGCTTCACCAGAAGAAGATTAAGGTTTTGGAATGGCCCAGCCAGAGTCCAGACCTGAATCCGATCTGTGGGGTGATCTGAAGAAGGCTGTGCACAGGAGATGCCCTTGCAATCTGACAGATTTGGAGCACTTTTGCAAAGAAGAGTGGGCAAATATTGCCACATCAAGATGTGCCACGCTGATAGACTCCTACCCAAAAAGACTGAGTGCTGTAATAAAAGCCAAAGGTGCTGCAACAAAGTATTAGTTTAAGGGTGTGCATATTTATGCAACCAGGTTATTACAAGTTTTTTATTTTTCCTCTTAAAACATTTCAGTTTGTTTTTCAATTGGGCTGAACAGGTCATAGGTCACATTAATGGTGGAAAAAGTTTTGAAGTGATTTATCTTGGTCTCATTTTTTTACATCACAAAAACCTGGCATTTGAACAGGGGTGTGTAGACTTTTTATATCCACTGTATACGCAGGGGTCTGCAAGCCATGGCTCTGGAACTACATGTAGCTCTTTTGTCAATAACCTGTGGCTTTATCAGAAAAGAGGGGAAAAAATATGAGATAAAGCTATAATCTCAACAGAAAATTCACAACTTTATATGAAAAAGCTGCAATTTTATGACAAAAGTTTCAATTCATTAAAAAATGTTGCACAGTCAAGAAAATAAAATCAGGAGGAAAAAGGCTGCAAATGTCTTACAAAAAAGTCACAGATTTACTGGATAAAACTGAGTATTTAAGACAAAAAAAAGTGATATTAATGATGACAGGCCAGTTTATTTTTATAACTTTCTGGTTTTATCTTATTTAAATGATCACATTTTTTATGGCTCCGTGTGGATTTGCTGTTACCACTTTGCCCTACGTTGCTGACCCCTGACCCACGAGAATGAAATATTGTTGCTCAAGTCAGATCAAGGGTCAGCTCCATCAAGTATGAAATATAAATGGTATGAGAGCAATTTTCAAGCTTTTTATTGAGGCTAACAAAATGAAAATCTTGACTTATGTCCATGAATGTGCCTGATTGTCTGTGTGGGGTTTAATAGTTTAAAAAGTCTCATTCGTGCTCAGCCCGCTGGTCACTAAATCAGATTACTTCCTTCAGACAGTCTCTTATTGTCTGCTGCCCATCTGCTTTACACGTTATCACTGTGGTTTCCAGAGTCATGTGTTGCTTCGAAATCCTCCTTTTCAACATCAGCAGACTGTCACTGCGTGTCCCATGATCACACCTAGTGAGAATCGGCCGGATAGAGGAGGGAGCGGCCTGCAGAGGATCAGCAGCAGCAACTCGCATCTCCGTTGTAGGCTAGCTTAGCTTGGAACATTAACACACAGAAAAGTGCAAAAATGTAGACGCTCTACATAAAAGAAATGCTGGGGGGATGAGATGAAAAGTCAGAAAGCATGATCAGATTTAATGTCTGCAACCTGAGCCTCCACGTGTGTCTCTTTTGCTCACAAACACTGGCTCCTTGTGACAAACTAGAGGGCACTCGGACAGTATTGGAGGGTTTTTGATGAAATTTTCAGCTGAGGTGGCCCTTGATCTAGATGAACCCCATAGATTTTGGAGGTGATCCGGGTCAGGATGTGGATTTTGGATCTCTTTTTTCACTTTAACATAGAAAGATAGGGCCTTGATGGAGGTAAGCACTCTCGGATCAGACAAACAAACCACCCCGGTCACATTACCTCCTTGGTGGAGGTAAAAGTATAAATCCCCACACAATTTATTGGAAGGAAGTCACAAATTTAAGAGAAAAAAATAGAAAAGCACTCAGAGAGCGCATGCCTCTGCCAAGGCTCCTTCCCTCTCTCATGGATCGCCTCCAAAATGTAATGGGTTCATGTGTTGCCAACAGCCACTTTTGATGAAAATTGCATCAAAGTCTGTCGGGTAGTTTTGGAGTATTGTTGCTAACACACTGTGAGAAGATAAGAGCCTTGGTGGAGGTATGCGTTCTCGGTTCGTCACCAAAATGTAATGGGTTCCTCTCTAGTCCAAGGGCCACCTTTGAGTGAATATTTCATCCAAATCCATTCAGTAGTTTTTGCGTAATCTTGCTGAAGGACAGACAAGCAAACAAACACGCAGAAATGGCTGAAAAAAGGTGTAAATTTATGGTAAAAGTTGCAAACTTGCAAGAAAAAGTAATTTAAGAAAAACAAACAAACTAGCATTTTTAAATACATATTTGAGACACAATGGTTGCACATTTACAAGAGAAAAAATTGCTAAATTACAAGAAAAATCACAAAATTCTTGCAAAACAGCTGCAAATTTGCAAGAAAAAAAATCTAATTTATAAGAAAAAGTTGCAACTTTACAAGGTTAAACTCAGGCTTATTGGGGGAAATAATCACACACTTAACAGAATAAGTGACAAATATAAGAGAAAAAAATACATGAAATTTACAAGAAAAAATCAAAAATAAGAAAAAATGGTTCAAATTTATGAGAAAACAATTGCAAGAAAAAGAAATCACAAATGTAAATAAACAAATTTGTGTGATGAAAACTTATTACTGAGGAAAAAACACTTGCACTGATGAGGAAAACGTCACAAATTAATGACGACAAAAAGAGAAAAACTGGACATTTAACAGAAAATCTCTCGCATCACTGATGGTGACAGGGCACTTTATACTCTTTACTCAGCAGTTTTGCCATCATTGTAAGGTTTAATTATGTTTTGCATCTCCATGGAAATCCTCTTAGCCAGAAACAGCTACAAATGTCCCTGTCCATAGCAGAGGTTGCTGACCCCTGGTTTAGGGAGTGCTAACACTTTGACAGGTTCGGAGAGGAGCCTCAGCTCAGAGCGCTGCCTTCCAAAACAAAAGGCAGAGGATGAACACAGGAGGTCTCTGACCCTCCAGGATAAGACCTTATGATGACCTGGCAGAAACGGGAAACAGGAAGTGTGACCCCTGACCCCTGCGGAGAGAGGGAGGGGGGGAATCCTGTTACACCGCAACGTGGGACCGTGCCCGGTGGCAACAAGTGCAGGCCAGGCTAAAGCAGGAAGACTCAACTGCTCCTGCTCCATGACAATTCTACAAAAATGACTTAGATGCTCACAGGCAAAAACCCCTTGGTGCTGTGGCTCCTGGTTAGTGCTGCAGGGTTTTCATAACCCGGCTGTGTGATAATTACACCCAGCGGGGAGGTAGTAGTGTAGCAGCAAAAGGGGTGGAGTGGGCCTCGGGATTGATAGTGGAGAAGGGGCAAGGATGGAGGGAGAGGTGGAGGTATGGAGGTAAAGAGAAATGGATGGTAGCAGTGGAGGAGATGGTTGGGCCTCATTAGCAGGCAGACTAATTGGGAGGAAAAGGGCCCTCACATGCTCCGTCTGACCTCACAGTCAGCAGGGGAGAGCGCCTGGCGTAGGAGCAGGGTGTGTGAGTGTGTACACTTGGGCGGGGGGGGGCATCTGTTACTTGGATTTCTCGAGTTAAAGAACCACAACTCTGCTCGTAACTCCTCCAATCCTAAACTCACCATGAAGTCACAAGTCCCCCCGGAAAACCAAAGGATAACATGCGTGCGCGGTGTTGTGACAGGGGTACCAAATCTGGCTGCACAAACGTCCCGCAGCCCCTCGGGAGGTTTACGCCAGGCGTCACACTTCATTTACCGAACCCTCATGGCCCGTCCTCGCTCACAACCGTAGCAGCACAACAGCCTTTCTTCGCCCTCAGTTGTGCCTCTTGTGCATAAAAATGAAGAGGGCGAGGGGACAGAGGGCCCGAGGCGGCGTATTAAACAACGCTTCAAAAACTGTCAGTAAGTAACATCAAACAGAAGTCAGATGCTTTGACTGGAGCGAGCGTAATGACTAGGTTAGCAAGTGCAAGTTTACAAAACAGCAGGCCCAGTCTGACACTCATGGTGGCTATTAGAGCGATTGTAAGCACCCCTGCAGCATCATGGCCCTGTCATGAAACGGCCTCCAGTTTTACCTCATTTAACTGAATTGAATTTATTTGCACTGAAAACAGGCAACAACAATAAAAAGCTGAAGTTGATTGTGCAGGTGAGATTCGGAAAACTCCTACAGGCTTTAAATCACACAAAGCAAAATGAAAATCCTGTAAATTCATAAGATAAACGTGTTGCGTTAGAAAAAAATATCAAGCATAATTTAGTGGTAAAAAAACCCCATCAAAACCTGCAGAGTTTATTCATAAATAACAGTTAGGTTTGTCATAAGAAATTCTGAAGCCTGAATTTATAGTTCTCAAGACAAGCAGACCAAAGCGCAGCTTGAATGTAACTGTTCCACATCATCTACACTGTAATAAAATAATAAAAATGGACTTCCGGTTATGGCTGCCACGTAGGACGGACGTGTCTCGCTCTGCTCTGCTCCTGGAGAAAAAAATCGGCAAATAACTCTCTCATTTGGGACAGAACGTATCCCAGCATTTGGGCGAGGATATGTCGGCGAAGCCTAAGGCTGGAAAACCAGGAAAAGGAAAAAGCGAGCCGCCGAAACAGTCCAAATTAACGGACTTTCAGGTCTGTGACGCAGCAAACAAAACTCCATATATGGCGGAGGAGGCTGGCAACGGTGCGATTTCTGCGGGGAATGGCGCAGATGCGCTGATGGCTGCCATGAGTTCAATGAGAGCGGACTTTTCCTCTAGATTTGATGGGATTATGACAGCGCTGGAAGGAATAAGAAAGGAACTGGGTGACTGTGTAGAACGAACGGCGCAGATGGAGCTCCGTCTCGCTAGTGCTGAAGATGACGTCACCCGTCTTCAATTAAAGGTGCGCACTTTGGAAAAAAAAAATAAATCTCTGGAAGATAATATTTTGGATTTGGAATCTCGGTCGAGACAGAATAATTTGAGGCTGGTGGGTCTTCCAGAGGAATCAGAAGGTCGGGACGTATGTTCCTTTCTGGAAAAGTGGATTCCGGAGGTGCTGGGCAGCGAGGAGTTGCAATCAGCAGTGGTTCTGGAAAAAGCACATCGTATTGGACCACGGAGAGATAAGGGACCGCCGAGGACCTTAATTATGAAGTTTCTTAGCAACAGAGACAGGATGAAGATCTTCAACGCTGCACGTGCTAAAGGAGAGATTAAACACCAGGACCAGCAGGTGCGGTTCTACCCAGATTTGGCCACAGGAATCCAGCAATTGAGGAAGCAGTTTGATCCCGTACGTAAGGAGCTGCGCAACCTTGGGATTCGTCATGGTGTAATCTATCCTGCGAGACTGCTGACCACGTATGAGGGCAGAACCCACATCTTCAAGACCCCAGAGGAGGCGCAGGAGTTCATCAAGAAGATCAAAGAAGAAGAAGAGACTGGTGGGAGCTAAGCATGAACAAAATATAAGGTAGAATAATTAAGCATTTGCACAGGCATCTGACTGACTTGAAGTAAATAGTAAGTTTACAAAATATAGATTGTATTATATATTAAAAAAAAAACAAAAACAAAACAAACAAACAAAAAAAAAACTATGATGTACAAAGTTGTTAAAAATTTTGGAGTTAAGTTGGAAAACTACAGAGGAGAGTTAATGTTACGTCATTAAAAGCAGTAGAGTTAGGGTGATTGGGAGGATGAAGAAGGAGTGGCTTAGGCTGTTCCCCGTGGGTGTGGAACGGTCGATGGCTATATCGGGAGACGGAATTTTTCTTTTGATTTTGGGGGGTTTGCCACAAGTGTGGGAAGGGGAAATTTGTTTGTGTGTAGTTTGTAGGATGAATGTTCAACCACTCATGTTTTTGCTTCTCTGTATGAGCATGTTTACACTGCAAGGTAATCCTAAACTCTCTATTGATCATGGACCAAAGTGTTAATCTTAATTTAACTTCATGGAATTGCAGAGGTCTACAAAATTTAAAAAAACTTAAACAAGTTATGAATAAAATAAAGGACATGGGTTCAAGAATTGTGTTTTTACAAGAAACTCATCTGATAGAGGAGGATGTTAAAAGAATTAGGAGTAGATGGCAGGGAAGTGTATTCACCTCTTCATTTTCATCCCGAGCCAGGGGAGTTATGACTCTCATACATAAATCAGTTCCTTTTCAAGTGAAAAATGTAATTGGAGACAAATTTGGAAGATATGTAATCATTCAAGGTTCTTTGCTATTAGAAAATATAAATCTTGTGAACTTATATGGTCTTGTGAACTTATATGGTCCCAATATAGATGATCAGAAGTTCTTTGCTAATTTATTTCTCATCTTATCATCACTTACAGGGCAACATATAATAGCAGGGGATTTTAATTGTACATTGAATCCAGGTGTGGATAGATCAACAGGACTGGATTGTACGCACATTGGATGTAGGATGACTATTAGGAATTTGTCAAGTATATAGAAAAACAGATAGACGAGTTCTTTGACATCAATACTACACAAACATCAGCATGTGTAAAGTGGGAGGCTTTCAAAGCTTTTATTAGGGGACATATTATTAGTTATACAGGATCAAAATCTAAGAAGACTCGAGAGGAGAGAGCTAAATTGGAACATAAAATAAAAAATCTTCAGGAAAAAGTGTATGCAGGAAGTGACCCAAGGTTGGAGAATGAATTACTGATTTTGAGAGCTGAATACGACAAAAAATCAGCGAATAGAGCTGCCTCGAGTCTTCTAAGATTGAAACAATCTTTTTATGAACAAGGTGAAAAATCAGGAAAATTATTAGCATGGCAGATTAAACAATTGGAAATTAAAACACCAATTACCAGTATTATAAGTAAGGGACAGGTAGTTATAGATCCTTTAGAAATTAATAGAGCCTTTAGAGATTACTATGAAAAATTATATGATACCAAAAATGAACCTGATTTAACAAAACTAAATGGGTTTTTGAACGAACTATCTATACCGTGTATTCCAAAATGAAAACAGGGAGATATTGGAGTCTAAAATTAGTCAAGAAGAAGTTGGGCTAGCCATTGATAATATGAAATCAGGAAAAAGTGCAGGACCAGATGGTCTTCCAGTTGACCTTTATAAAAAATTTAAGAATAAATTAATAAAACCTTTTTTGGAAATGGTTTTAGAAGCATTTCAAAATAATAATTTACCATCATACATAAATAATGCCTTAATTATACTGCTGCCAAAACCAGGTAAGCCCTCTAATAAATGTGAAAATATGAGACCAATAAGCCTATTAAACGCCGACCTTAAGATAATCTGTAAAATTTTAGCAAGACGAATACAAGAAATTTTACCAAATATTATTAATCGAGATCAGAATGGCTTTATAAAGGGTAGACAAGGCTTCCATAATGTAAGAAGACTATTTAATATTATTTATTTTAATAAAGAAGCACCGGATACAGCTCTCCTATCATTGGACGCCGAAAAGGCCTTTGATAGAGTTGAATGGCCCTTTCTTTTTGAAGTCCTACAAAGGTTTGGACTTGGCAATAATTTCATAAAATGGGTTCAAATAATATACAATAATGCTACAGCAGAAATCCTAACAAATAACAATATTTCAAAACCAATAAAAATCAATAGAGGATGTCGACAAGGCTGTCCACTTTCACCTTTACTGTTTACTATGGCAATTGAACCTTTAGCGATAGCGATACGTTTACATTCACAAATATATGGAATTAAAGTTGGACCAACAGAACATAAAATCTCCCTGTACGCCGATGACATAATTTTGTTTATGTCGAATCTAAAAAAATCAATTCCAACCTTGTTGAATTTAATAAAGAATTTTGGGGAAATATCAGGATATAAAATAAATAAAACTAAATCTTCAATATTAATGCTAAATGAGACCCAGAGAAATTACCCAGCCCCTGAGGTAAATCAATTCAATGTTGTAAATCAGTTTAAATATTTAGGAATCCAAATTATGCCTAAGCTAGAATCAGTCGCCAGTGTCAACTATGAAGCCTTAATGTCAGATATCAATGAGTTAACTCAGAGATGGATGTCACTACCAATGTCGATGATCGGGAGAATCAATATACTTAAAAGTAATATTTTACCTAAAATACTTTATTTATTTCAATACATTCCCTTATCACCACCTTTAGATCTATTCTCAAGAATAAAAAAAAAGTTAGTGGAATTTATATGGAACAACAGGAGGGCTAGATTACGTTTGTCTTTATTATATTTACCATTTGATCGTGGAGGTCTGAAATGTCCAAATTTTATGTTGTATTATTGGTCGGCACAACTGAGGTCTATGACATATTATTTTTCATCAAATGATCTCCCTCACTGGACTGAAATGGAATCATACAATTTACCTTTACCTCTTCCCATATTCATATACTCAGATTCGGCAAAAAAATTACAAAAACAAGTTAAAAATCCATTTGTAAAGCATATGATCAAAATATGGTGTGAAGCTAAAAACTATTTAAAAGAACCACAGTTATTGTCACAATTTAGTCCAATATGGGGTAATCAATATTTTAAACCAGGGAGAGCGGACGCTGTATTTAAAGTATGGAATTTAAAAGGGATACAAAAGATTCAGGATTTATATTTGCCATGTGCAGACAACATAATGTCTTTTGAAGAGCTGAGGATCAAATTTAATCTCAATAGAACACATTTTTTTAAATATCTTCAACTTAGAAACTTTATTCGATCAAATCAAAATAAAGCTCTCACTCGACCTATTTATTCATCCTTGGAAAAAATGATGATGAAAGATAGTAAAAGAAAGGGTATTATTTCAGAGTTTTATAACTCATTGACACTATCTTCAAGTGAAAATTCACTGAAAAGATTAAACTACTGGAAAGAAGATCTGCAAATTGAAACTTCAGAGGAACAATGGGAATTGGCTTGTACAGAAGCTCAAACCAAATCAATAAATACACGCCTTAAATTGATACATTTCAAATGGTTAATGCGGATGTATGTTACACCGGAGGAGTTAAATAGATATAACAAAAATATACCAGATACATGCACAAAATGCATGGAAAGTAAAGGAACCCTATTTCATTGTTTATGGGAATGTAGATTAATAAGAATGTTTTGGGAAGAGGTGAGGGTAACAATTGAAAAAATAATCTCAAAACAAATCATATTGAATCCTAAACTGTTTTTGTTGGGTCTGTACCCAGAAAAGCATAATTTTAATAAAAGTGAAAGAACATTCATAGACCTCAGTTTGCTTAATGCCAAAAAATGTATTGCACTATTATGGAAAAAGACTCATAGACCAGATGTGACTCAGTGGTTAAGACAGATGTTAACAAACCTTCCATTAGAAAGAATAACATATATACTGAAATCAAAGGAAATTGTGTTTGAGAATATATGGAGACCTTTTATTGATTATGTAAAAAATTTAAACATAACTCTTGAAGAAGAAGGTGAATGATGTGTGTGGACCTTGTAAATTCCAAACTGGTGAACATAATATGTATACTTATGTATTGGATTGTCTAGACTAAACAGAGGAGCATTGTTGAAGACTTGATTTTGTTGGTGGTTGTTGGTGTTTTTAGTGCATTTTTTTTTTTGTAGTACTTTAGTGTTAGTGTTTGATTGTTTGTATCATGTTTGTTAAAAAAAAAAAAAGGTTCAATAAAGATATTGTGGAAAAAAAAAATAATAAAAATATATTTCTTAATTTAACGCAATTGGCAAAGGTTAAACCCATCCTTTCTAAAAAGCACTTTGAAACAGTAATCCATGCCTTTGTCACATCTTGGCTGGATTACTGTAATGCACTTCATTTTGGAGTCAGCCAGTTTTCCCTCTCACGTCTCCAGTTGGTTCAGAATGTTGCTGCACGTCTTTTAACTGGAACACATAAAGGGACCACATTACACCCATTTTAGCTTCCTTTCACTGGCTGCCTGTGCACTTTAGGTGTCATAAACCGGCCCGGCAGGGGCAGACAGAAGACCCAAATGCTGGAACTGTGAGTTGTTGACATTTAATAACAAAAGACATAGGTACACAACACTTACATAATAGGCAAAACTAGGAGGAATGACATGCAGAAACACCAGAGAAAATGGGGCTCACGTCTGGGAAAAAATGAAGAGAACAGCCTGGATGGGACCAGGCTGAGGCGCACAGGAACGCCAGGGGAAAAAGAGAAAAGAGACGGAGTCACACTTGTTAAAAACACTCTGGATAATAAAAAAGGAAAAGACGTAAGACTAGTGTCTTGATACTGAGAAAGTCGCAGCACTGGACTGCTTTGCAAAGACCTCTTTATAGGGGACAGAGGAACAAACAAGTGAAGACAGGTGTGGATGACAGGAGCGAGTAATCAGAACAATCACTGACAGCTGTGAGAGCCCGCGAAACCACCAAACACCAGAAGTAGATACAGAACGCTTTGAAGTATGTGGATTTGGCCCTTGGGGCTTGCTGTAGCCGTCTGGGGGGATGACGTCAGGTGGGCTGCAGCTGCTGTATATATTGACTTTGCTCTCTCAATAAAGTTCAGTTGGATATTTGGAATAAGATGACTCACTTATTTCCATACATAACATTGGCAACTGAGGATTAGCTCATGGAGATGTGCAGGGCACCTCTATGGATGTTTCTGCAGTATCCACGAGAACCAGCAATAGTGTGACCTTGCTGCTTGGCCGCATTTGAGGGGTACATTGTGGTGTTGGGCCTGGATAAAATTGACGGAGTGTGGAAGCAAGCTCTTCTGGTTCACATTCTTGGCGTAGAAGATCAGAAAATTTTCCACATGTTAGGGGAGCCGGAGTTTCATGCAGATGCTGTTGGGCTGCTTTCTGACTACTTTGCCGAACACACATGGAGCACGAAGCTGTGGGTCGAAAGGCTGTTGCTGCCAAAAGATGCTAAGCTAGCTAGCTCGGGGGAGCTAACAGCCCAGCTAGTAGCAAAGGAGAAATTAGTTACAGAGCTAGGTGGGTGCCAAACACAGAAGATAGAAGCTACAGGCTACAAACTAGATAACTAACTAACTAACTAACTAACCTGCACTTATATAGCGCTTTTCTAGCCACAAAGACCACTCAAAGCGCTTTCATTAATACTAACCCTCTATTCTAAGGGCCTATAGGAAACAAATATCTAGGGACAATTTAGAACAGCCAATTAACCTAGCATGCATGTTTTTGGCATGTGGGAGGAAACCGGAGAAATCCCGGAGTAAACCTACGCAACACGGGGAGAACATGCAAACTCCACACAGATCACTGTTGGTCGGGGGCTGGGATCGAACCCACGATCCCCACAATCCCCCGGCCAAGGGTAAACTATGCTGCCGCAGTGCTAACCACTGCGCCACCGTGCAGCCCACATACATGATAACACAGTGGAATCAGAGCCACAAGAGAGGGAGTCTGTGTCCATCTGAAATGACAAGCCAGCCGAAGAGCACAGTACTAAGAGTGACCGCAGCATGGAGAGTGAGCAGCAAATAAACTCAGCTCAGTTTTCCCCACAGCTAGGGCCAGAGCAGTGGGAGGGGGAACACGAGCATGCTGAGAGCCCCGAAAAGCAGCAGCGACAGCCAGGCATAGAGACAGCACAGCGGAACAACTCAGACAACAAAGAGGAGGTACCAGACTGCTTTTGTACCTGAGACGAGACACAGTTGAAGACGGATGTTGGAAGCGAACAGTATGAAGAGCTAACGGGCGCCACAGCAGTCAAGCCAGGCCAGTTTAACTCAGGTTTGACGCAGATGGGTCTCAGTGCCGGCGCTCGGGATATGGCAGAGGGGGGTACCAAACGTGGCGACAAGATGCCTGCGTTGGCGAGTGACACCGAGGTGCTAGTTCCAGATGCCCCCCGGTACTTAGCCACAGAGGGATGGAAGATCTGCAGCTACAATGGCGACAGCTACAACGGCTTCAGAAGAGGAACATCCATGGCGAATATGGGCCAGACGACAGCCAGCGAAACACCAGGAACACCTGCACATCATGGCTAAGCTGGGCACAGCTTACTTGCAGCTGTCGGACGGCTCGGAGAGGCACGCTAACCAGTTTCGACGTGTCTGGGAAGATGCTCCAGATGGCGAGGCTGGATGGGAGTCAGTGATGGCGGTGTGGGATCCGGGCTCCGCCATCCAGAGGATTGGCCATCGCTCCAGGGGTCTTCGGTCTCCAGGGGCACGCCTGCTGAGGGGCTGCCCTGGGCTCCCATGCAAGTTCCAGTTTTTTTCCACACAAATGACTGTGCAGTAGCACTTTGTTCATGTTTTCTGTGCATGTTATGTGATTTGGGATTATTTTGTGCATTTTCTTTAGTTTAGGAACACTGCGTACAATTTTAGTTTAACAATGGACTTTTCTTTAGTTAGGGGTGGTAAAATAATCCACTCCGCCATGCGGGCTGCACGGTAGTCCACCCGTCAGCCCTATTTTAGTTATTTTGTGTGAATGTGTTAGGCCATTTAGTGCATTGTTTTCATTATCTTAGTGTGTGATTCGGGTCCCAAATTTGGGGAGGGTTTCAATGGTATGTGTGGTGTTGGACTTTTCTAAAGGGGGGGGGGCAGTATGTTGGTTTGGCCCTTGGGGCTTTCCGTAGCCATCTGGGGGGATGATGTCAGGCGGGCTGCGGCTGCTGTATATATTGACTGTGTTCTCTCAATAAAGTTCAGTTGGATGTTTGGCAAAAGACGACTCACATCTCACTTATTTCCATACATAACACGCTTGTCAAAATATAAACAGAGGAAAATGGCAACAAGAAGCTCACAATAATATGAAATGATACAAAATGAGGAATCGGCCAGATTATACAAACAGGGAGACAAGACTCATAAAGCAAGGGCAAGATCAATACAAAAACGAGATACAAATACTAGAATACTAATAACAAAATACAGAAAGAGAAAGGTGAGGGTAGGCTCATGACTAAACAGAGAAATAATTATAATGCAAAACTGGATGGTCATGAACATGTGACATCAGGTTCAGGTTCAGGTTCAGGTTACTTTATTTGTACCCGTAGGTAGATTTGTTTTGCAGTCTGGTGACATCCATATATCCAAGCCACAAATTACATTCAACATAGACACAAACACAGGCACACATGAAGCTGACTATAAACATGATAAAAATACTCAAGGCTCCATCAATCAGGGTATAAAAAGACAAAGAGATGGGAGAAAAACCAGAGATAAGAGAGAAGGGTCATATTAAAAGTTAAAAACTAGTCAAAGAGGTTAAAAACTCAAAGGTCTAAAACCCAATAAAATATTTAGAACCCAAGTGACATCCTACAAAAATAAGTAAATATAAAATGGAGTTAATAAATAGGTACCTAAATTATGTGCAATATACACTCACCGGCCACTTTATTAGGTACACCATGCTAGTAACGGGTTGGACCCCCTTTTGCCTTCAGAACTGCCTCAATTCTTCGTGGCATAGATTCAACAAGGTGCTGGAAGCATTCCTCAGACAGTTTGGTCCATATTGACATGATGGCATCACACAGTTGGCGCAGATTTGTCGGCTGCACATCCATGATGCGAATCTCCCGTTCCACCACATCCCAAAGATGCTCTATTGGATTGAGATCTGGTGACTTTGGAGGCCATTTGGGTACAGTGAACTCATTGTCATGTTCAAGAAACCAGTCTGAGATGATTCCAGCTTTATGACATGGCGCATTATCCTGCTGAAAGTAGCCATCAGAAGTTGGGTACATTGTGGTCATAAAGGGATGGACATGGTCAGCAACAATACTCAGGTAGGCTGTAACGTTGCAACGATGCTCAATTGGTACCAAGGGGCCCAAAGAGTGCCAAGAAAATATTCCCCACACCATTACACCACCACCACCAGCCTGAACCATTGATACAAGGCAAGATGGATCCATGCTTTCATGTTGTTGACGCCAAATTCTGACCCTACCATCCGAATGTCGCAGCAGAAATCGAGACTCATCAGACCAGGCAACGTTTTTCCAATCTTCTATTGTCCAATTTCGATGAGCTTGTGCAAATTGTAGCCTCAGTTTCCTGTTCTTAGCTGAAAGGAGTGGCACCCGGCGTGGTCTTCTGCTGCTGTAGCCCATCTGCCTCAAAGTTCGACGTACTGTGCGTTCAGAGATGCTCTTCTGCCTACCTTGGTTGTAACGGGTGGTTATTTGAGTCACTGTTGCCTTTCTATCAGCTCGAACCAGTCTGGCCATTCTCCTCTGACCTCTGGCATCAACAAGGCATTTCCGCCCACAGAACTGCCGCTCACTGGATATTTTTTCTTTTTCGGACCATTCTCTGTAAACCCTAGAGATGGTTGTGCGTGAAAATCCCAGTAGATCAGCAGTTTCTGAAATACTCAGACCAGCCCTTCTGGCACCAACAACCATGCCACGTTCAAAGTCACTCAAATCACCTTTCTTCCCCATACTGATGCTCGGTTTGAACTGCAGGAGATTGTCTTGACCATGTCTACATGCCTAAATGCACTGAGTTGCCGCCATGTGATTGGCTGATTAGAAATTAAGTGTTAACGAGCAGTTGGACAGGTGTACCTAATAAAGTGGCCGGTGAGTGTATTTTTACAGCTTGTTCAACTCTTTGACAGCAGCAGGGACAAAGCTGTTTTTGTAGCACTGGGTTCTACTTTTTGGGACAGCAAACCTCCGTCTTGAGGGAAGAAGCTGAAAGTGGCAGTGCAAAGGGTGGAAGTCATCATTTAAAATGGAGGTAGCAATCCTCTGTACTTGTCTGGTGTACAGGGATGTCAGGCTCAGCTGTGACTCACCAAGCAAACGACTGGACCATCTAACTACCTGATCCAAGGATTTCCTCTGTTTCAGTTTTATCTGACCAAACCATGACAATAAAGAAAAGGATAAAACAGATTCAAAAAAAGCCCGATAAAACATTGTCATTATGGTTCGGTCAACTTGGAAGCGTGCAAGTTTTCTCAAGCAATGCAAATGTTGCTGACCCTTTTTGCACACCCTTTCACAGTTCTCTTCAAACTTTAAATTACTATCAATAATCGTCCCAAGATATTTGTAGGATTGTACACATTTGGTGGTCTGGCCTTTTAGTACGGTGACTTTGTGCCTGGGATTTTTCCTCCTAAAGTCAATAATCATGTCTTTAGTTTTTGTCGTATTCAGCTGCAGGTAGGAATCCTCACACCAGTGAACAAAATCATCAACTACTGGGCCGTGGCCACTCTCACCATCCTGGAGGAGACTGACAATAACTGAGTCATCAGCATACTTTATAATGTGTCTGTTGTCATGTCTGCTCCGACACATGTTTGTGTACAGGATGAAGAGTAGTGGTGACAACACACACCCCTGAGGAGAGCCAGTAGAAGAGCACTTTAGGTCCGACAATGTACCATTGACCCTTACTCTCTGCGTCCTGTTGGTTAAGAAATCCAGAATCCAACCCACCAGATTATTGCTCAAATCAAATTGTTGCAGGAGCCTTTCAACTAAGATATGAGGTTGGATTGTATTGAAGGCGGAGGAAAAGTCCACAAATAAAAGTCTGGTGTGTGTCCCATTAAAATCCAGATGTTTAAAAAGCATGTTAAACAGAGTGACAGTGGCATCCTCCACTCCTCTGTGAGGCCTATAGGCAAACTGCAGAGGATCCAATGCATGCTCAGTCTGCTTTAGGACCTCACATCTGACCAGTTTTTCAAAAATTTTCATTAAAATTGAAGTCAAAGCAACTGGTCTAAAGTCGTTTACCGTTGTGACGATGGAGTGTTAGGACAGCTGGATTTTGGAACGGGAACAACCACGGCTTCTTTCCAGATCTTAAGCACATGCTGTGTCCGTAAGGACTTGTTGAAAATGTAATGAAATATAGGACTCAGTTCATGTGCACAGGACTTTACCAAGCGCCCACATATATTATCAGGGCCCTGACTTTTGTTCACTTTTACAGCGCAGAACTCCCTTTTAACATCCTGCACCTCAATATTAAAGTGCTGATTGTCTTTGAGTTTCTGTTTCAAATCTTGGGTTTCAGTGCTAAAATCAAAGGAGTCAAAACGACCATAAAAACAAGAGCATTAGCCAGCTCTGTGTCTGAATTAAAACCATCTAAAAACACACGATTACTGCGCTCTGTGCTCTGAAGGCCTGCAATAGTTTTCATACTGGCCCAGGCTGAACCAAGTTTCTTTGCTGCCATCTTGCTTTCCAATTCTGATTTATAATTCTGTTTTGCTCTTAAAATTTCGGCCTTCAGCTCCTTTGTGACAACCTGTAGCTCAGAAACAGACCCCTGTTTAAAGGCAAGTGCTTTCCTCTGTAAGCAGGATTTAACTGATTTTGTAACCCATGGTTTGTTGTTGGGATATACTTTTTTGACACGTTTATGTGGAACAATCTTATTTTTACAGAAAGCCATGTATGAGCATGTGACGTCCACCAAAGAGTCCAAATCATCCCCGCAGAACAGTGTGAACATCTCCCAGTCTGTACAGTCAAAGCATTCCTGGAGGCTGCGCACTGAATCTTCTGTCTACACATCAATGTCTCTCGTCTCCACCTTGCCTCTTCTGAGAGCAGTTTTGTATGTGGGCAGCAAATGTACACAGCTGTGATCTGAGGATCCTACAGGAGGAAGGGGGAGTGATTTATAGGCCCTCTCTATGGAGCCATAGCACAGGTCCAATGTCTTTTTTCGCCTGGTTGG
Organism: Pholidichthys leucotaenia; assembly: GCA_020510985.1. Lineage (NCBI taxonomy): Eukaryota > Metazoa > Chordata > Actinopteri > Cichliformes > Pholidichthyidae > Pholidichthys > Pholidichthys leucotaenia. The sequence goes on along the minus strand of CM035840.1, from coordinate 19,776,965 downwards.
GCAGGAGACATGCTGATAAAAATTTTTAAGCGTCTTCTTTAAAGAAACATGGTTAAAATCCCCAAGAATGAAGTTTGGTGCCTCTGGAGAAAGTGATTGCAGCTGCTGGATCACATCAAAGATTGTGCTGCAGGCGGAGTTAGCGTCTGCGTAGTGACACAGACAGCAGCTCCACATCGGGTGTATAGATGCGCTCTCTGACCGTGACAGATGTGCAGTACTGCTTATTAATGTATAAACATACGCCGCCCCCCTGATGTTTCCCCGTTACCTCTTCCTGCCGATCCGAGCGCAGTGGGGCTCCAAAGCCGTCAATCCACAGGTCTGCGTCTCGGTCATGCGCAGTAAGCCAAGATTCCGTGAAAGCCATGACACAGCAGTTCTTAAAGTCCTTCTGGTAGCGTACATTCCCTTGAATTTCATCCACCTTGTTTCTCAGAGACTGTACGTTCCCAAAAATCATCGAAGGAAGAGGAATGTTACCAAACTGACGTCTCCTCAGGCGCAATTTCACACCTCCACGCCTTCCGCGCTTCCTTCTGCCGTCTCTCTTTTCACCGCTATGTCCGTCTCTTAAAATAAAGTCCGGCAGTTGCGGCTTAAGCTCAATCACAGCCGCTGCATCAACCGTGTTTAAATGCAGCAACATGTCCCTGGAATAATGTATTCTGCCCGCCATGGTGTCGAATGCGTTTACCTCATAGACAAAGAGCCGGAGGAAAAGTAGCAGCAGTGCAAGAGAGGGGAGGAAGTCCATGTTGTAGGTATCAGGGAGCGCTTCGCCATACAGTCCACAAACACTCCAGGGCAGAAACGACACAGAGGATTTTGTAAAAACATATAAAAGTACATAAAAACAGACACACAGACGATGTACTTTTTCACCAGCTGCCGGTCGCTGCGTGCGCATGTGCCCATCAAAGACAAAGTGATAATTAACCTAGAAACAAAGACTTAGATACACAGAAACTGTAGTGATCCCGAGCGCGGGTCTGTCCTGTGCTCGAGTCACTTATTATTTTTCATATTTTCTGTCTATTATTTAGTTTTGTTTATTATGGGGTTATTGTGCTCTTATTTTGACAGTGCTGTGGCAGGACTTCCGGCTGTCAAGCCTGCTCGCAGCCTGTCACAGCTGTTTGTGTCTAGTAATTACTGCCTCTCCACACCTGTTGGTAGTTTGAGTTCTGTGTGTTATTTAAGATCGCTAGTGAGGGTTATTCCTCGCTGCGACCTCGCCCTATCCAGGCTGGAATCCCAAACCCTGATTCCAGCCCCTTTTTCAGCGTCAGGTTTCGCCCTCGCTATTTATATGTAAGTGACTGTACTGATTCTTTATTTGTTCAGTTATCACCCTTCGAGGTCATATGTATAGTGTTTGTGTTTTGCCCCTCGTGGGACATTCTTTTGTTCCTGTTTCATTAAAAAATAAGCAAAGTCAATGCTGGCGATTGGTGCCTCATTTGTGCCCTGAAAGGGGCATTCATAACAGAAACAAATGGCAAACTCAAACCCACATATATCCAACCAACCAGAAAGAATATTAAACTAAGGTGGGGAATACAGAAAAATAATCAGACTAATAACTAATGATGTGAGCACCGCTCTCCATCCATGCTCAGTCATGACATTAGGGTTCATTTTAACATTCTTTTTGTTACGACCCGAGTGCTGGGTTCTGTTCGCGCTCGGGCTAAGTTCAACTCGCTGCCGGCCTTGACAGCTGTGGGCTGTATTCTGGCCTCACCGGGCTCTTATTGTGAAGGTGCTCGGTGGGGCTTCCGCCTGTCAAGGCTGGTCAGCTGTGTGTCATTACTGCTCGTTAGTGTTCGCCTTCATAAAGCGGGCACTAGCGACAGTAATGTTGCAGGAGTATTGTCAGATTGTCAGACTTTGTCAACGTATTGTCAGCACTTTGTCAAGCCTTGTCAGAGCGTCGTTTTGACCTTCATGTCAGGTTCATGTCTTTGCCATGTCACAGTTTAGCTCGTAGTGGCTGGGGTTAGCCCTGCGAGCCCATGTATTGATTTATGTGTGTTTTTGCCGAGAGCGGCTCACAGTCTTGTCCTGTCTCATCTTGTGTGTTAATAAACCATCATCGCAAAACTCACTGGTGGACTCTTGGCGTCTTATGGTGATCCGCGAGGGTCACCGCATGACACTTTTATTTCTTTTTAAATCATTATGCCCCGCCTTACCTCTCTGAGCTGCTTCACCCTTACAGCCTTGCTCAGCCTCTCAGGTCAGCTGATCAGCTGCTCCTGGAGATACCGAAATCTAAGCGGAAGCTCAGAGGAGACAGAGCTTTTTCTGTTGCTGCTCCTAAACTGTGGAACAAACTCCCTTTGCCTATTAGACAGGCCGCATCAATGTCCATTTTTAAAACTCATCTTAAAACCCATTTTTACTCCTTGGCCTTCAACCTAGCATGATACATTGATTTTACTTGTTTTATTGTTTTTATTGTATGATTTTCATTTTTACCCATTTTGTTTTATACTTTTTAGCTGCATTTTGTTGTCTTTTATTCATTTTTATGTTTTAATTTCTTTCGTATTTTATTTTTCCCTGATGTACGGCACTTTGTGTCAGCTGTAGATGTTTTTAAAGTGTTTTAGAAATAAAGATGGATTGGAATAGTAATACTACACCTAACACTGCATTATTCCCACAGTTTATGTAAAGTGTTGCCTTTATATCACCGCTGTGTATGAGCTGTAGAACATGAACGACTGCAAGTGTGCACAGTCAAGCTGCTGTAGCGTTTCGTGAGTTTCTGATTCCTATATTGAAGAGTGGATTCTGCACGAGGTGCTGAGCGTGCGCGGCCCAGGCTCCGGCGGCTCGGAGGAAGTGAGACTGCATGATGGAATTCAAGGCACTCGGGATCTGGTTTATTTTCCACCGTGGAGTCCTGTCCTACCTGCAGGATTTTTCCCAGGTTCTGGCTTCAATTAGTCTGGGAAGCTGTGAGAAGAGGAGGAGGGGTGGCGGGTGCGTGTGTGTGTGTGGAGGGGTTCAGGGGAGGGTGGGAGAGGGAAGGGGCCACGGCGCTGTAGTCTGTCACACACACAACTCAGCACAGCTGGGGGGGGGGGATCAGCAATGAGCAGGGAGTGTTAGAGGAGGCAAATATTTCAAATAAGTACAAACCAGAGCTTTGTCAACAACACACAGTCAATAAGGGGCTGTCAGAGTGATCCTGGGCGCGCTCACCCTGCAAACAGCAAACTCCAATCACATGAAGAGGGCCAATCACATAATTGCTCCGTTTCGCCACCAGCTCAACCATCTCCTGCCAGATTGGTTGTTCAGAGGAGAAACTCAATACTCTGGGAAGTTAAACAGATGTTCAGAAAAACAAACTAATCCCCCACCCCCAGAACGAGAACACATCACCAAGACAGTAGGTTTTAATTTAAGAACGGCAACCTCGGATATGTCTCTCCTCACAGGAACTCGGGGCCGCTTCACACAAACAATGCATGCATTAATGCCGAGTCTCACGCACGCGCACACACACACGCAGCCGACTTCTCTGCAAGGAAAACGGCATCAAAGATTATGGCCAACTTGACGTTGGAGCCGAGGGTGCAGTGTTGAAGCACACTTGTCTTTATCGGCTCACATTGCGCACACACACACAGACAGGACCTCACAAGGGAATTTGTTTCAGTGTTGGCATGCACCAAAAAAAAGAAAAGAAAAAGTGCATGGCTCCTCGCAGTCCCGCTCTGTTTAAAGATTCCAAGTCAAGAAACAATAACTGAAGGAGAAAGCCATTTCACATCTACATTTATAGTGTGTGGCTCACTTCAAACTTGGCGGTGGCTCAGGTGTGACATCAGCAGCTCCAGGCGTGAGAAAACGACGGGCTCTAGATGCTTTTTCTTCGTTTGTTGTTTAGTTTAAACTCACAGAGGCACAAAGCCCCCCCACCCCCTTCCCAAACTGTCTGCGTATCTGCTGACTCTCTGATCAGCGCTGACAATGTGAGAAATGACACATTTCCGCCGCCGCATAGTTGCAATTCACAGAGTCACAGAGCACTTAGGAGTGGAGGAATGAAACATCAGGGGGATTAAAGTTGGAAGGAAGTCGATTTTTTTGGGGAGGGGTCCCATGTTCCCCTCACTTTCAGAGAGCATAGCCCCCCACCCCAATATTTTATGGCGCCCTCTCACGTACTGGGGTCTGGGACTGATCCGATTTTTGGAAGTGGGTCAGTACAAGCTGGAAGAATCATTGATCGTTCATTGCAGGCTACAACATCTTCATAGCACTTGTAAAGGACTGACCCATGCCGTGAATATATTACTGGATGAATATAAAGGACATTAATAGAGACTAGACGACACTTTGCAGGATGATCATCCATCCATCCATCCATCTTCTTCCGCTTAATCCTTTTCGAGTTGCGGGGGGGCTGGAGCCTATCCCAGCATCTTTGGCCGAGAGGCAGGGTACACCCTGGACAGATCGCCAGTCCATCGCAGGGCCAACACAGAGAGACAGACAACCATTCACTCTCACAGTCATACCTAAGGACAATTTAGAATCCCCAGTTGATGCCAATTAACCTAACTTGCATGTTTTTGGCATGTGGGAGGAAACCGGAGAAATCCCGGAGTAAACCCACGCAGACATGGGGAGAACATGCAAACTCCACACAGATCACTGTTGGTTGGGGGCTGGGATCGAACCCAGGATCCCCCGGCCAAGGGTGAGTTGCTGTGCTGCCGCAGTGCTAACCACTCCGCCACCGTGCTACCCAGGATGATCATTCTGAAGCGAAATAGTGCAGCTTTTAGTCAACACGGCGCTCTGCTGTTTATCCTGCAGGAACGTTGGCCTGCCCTCGCACATTCTGCATACAAACAGGGCAGATGAAAGTAATTATCTATGAGCCGTGGCCTGCTCGCTCTCATATCAGATGGTTAATTAGTCCATTTTCTTTCAGGCCCTCATCATCTGGAGCCGGTGGTCTTTGAAATGGCGGGTAGGCGGAGACCTTGTAAAACTGCTTATGACTAAACAACCTCACTTTCTCCAGCGCCCTCAGAGGCTGTTTACAATACGCAGGCTGAGAGCAGCTAGGGGCATGACAAAGTCTCTATGGTCAATAAACATTTAGCAGGATCATTAACTAGGTTTAAGGTTTGGCCTTGCTAATAAAATGTGACATAAGCCTCCCTTCTTGGTAGATATTTTTCTAAGAATTTGTCAGTCTGATTCTGAGGATGATGATGTTGGTATGTCAGTAGGTCCGTCACTTTGGTCCAGACAGAAATATTTAACTGCTGGAAGGATTTCCATTAAGTATGGTGGCACTTTATCAAGCACAGACAGGTGAAATATTTCACTCAGACAGATCCCGAGGCCTTAGGGCAGGGGTCAGCAACCTCTACCATGGAAAAAAAACCATTCTGAGCAAATCTTGGCCAAAAAAAATTCTACATGGAGCCACAAAACATATTTGGGCTTTAAAAAGAAGAAACAAAACATTCGAGCTATAAAGACAATCTGTCAACCAGGAAAGTTTTTCTTTCTAATATGAACATTTTCACTCCTAAGTTTTCTTGTCAATTTGCAACTTTTTTTTTAGTAACTTTGCTGTATTTTTTATAGTAAATTTGCAACTTCATTGTGATTGTGAGACTTTTCCCTGTTGTATATTTGTGCATTTTTTGTAAAACTGCTACTTTTTCTTGCAAAACTGTTGTTTTAATGTGCAGCATTTCTCTTTTGTATTTTTTTTATATATCTGTGATAAATTAGTCTTAGATTTGTAGTTTTTCTAGTAAATTAGAGTATTCATCTTGAACAAAAAATCCTATTTTTTTCCATGTCATCTCAAGACTTTTTGTAAAAGTTCTGCAACAGTTTTACCAGTAAATTTAAACTATTTTCTTGCTAATTGGAAACTTTTATTAGATTAACTTTGTTCATGTAAACTGAATTTTTTTTAATGTAAATTTGCAATTAAAAAAATTGTCAAAGTTATGCTAAGAGTGGCATGACGCTTGAGAGCTGCAGGTTGGCTGAATATTGTCTGTCATTGACAGATTATTTTTCTTAGCATTGACACAAAAATATGAAGCCTGAGGATCATTGTGAGTGAGTTTGGTGAGCATCAGGGCGAATGTCTAGGAGGAGTAGCAATTCCTGTGAAATGCGGACGGATGGATGCTGCCCCATCATCGCATTAGCTCCTCTCAGCTTCGCCAGAATGTGCTTAAAAAAAATCACAAATTCACAATATACAAGGAAGAAAAATGCTAATTTATGAGAAACAAGTTGCAAATTCATGAAAAAAAAGCTGCTTATTTATGATGAAAAAGGTGGCAAATTCACAAGAAAAAAGGTGCAAATTTTCTCTTTTTTTTCTAGGCTGGGGGGGACACAGTCTCTGTTCATCAGTTCAATTAATGAATAAATAAATGATCTACACGATAATCCTGTAGGTTCATGATTAAAACTGAACATGTGATGCACTTTAAATTCATACATCATATAATTCTACAAACGCACTTTACTAAAATACACGATGCACTTTAGCACTTAAACATCCGAGTAACACTTTGGTCATTGTGGTACTTTTTGCTGGTCTGAGATCAATAATATTCATCTTAACTTTGTTTATTCCTCTTTCTCTATCAGTGCTCAATCTAACTGCTATTGTTATTATTGTTGTTTTGTGTTATTTGTTTTTTTGTGGCTGGCATTGGCCGGCCAGGGGACACAAGATGGAAATTAGCTTCGGCTATAATCTTGTATGCTGCATATTTACTTGCTTTATGTTCATTAATATGCACTGTCCCCTTTAAAAATAAATAAACACACTTCTAAACTTCTAAAAGCAAAAGCTGTCTAGCATCTTGTTATATGAAAATTAATTAAAAGTAATTAGGTAATAATAGGCCCTGCGATGGACTGGCGATCTGTCCAGGGTGGAGCCTGCCTCTCGCCCAAAAATGCTGGGATAGTCTCCAGCTCCCCCCCCCCCCCCCAAAAAAAAGAAGCAACCGGTAGAATATGGAGGGTGAGAATGGAGGGTGAGAATATGTATGGGCACATAATCATACCATGTAGGATAACTAAATAGACGGTTATGCTGTTTCATCCCATCTAGCAACAATGCTCTGCACTGTGTGTGTTTATATATCTATATATTTATTCCATCTAGCTACAATGCTCCGCACTGTGTTTTTATATATCTACATATTATTCCATCTAGCTACATTGCTCTGCACTGTGTGTGTTTATATACTTGCATATTTATTCCACCTAGCTGCAATGCTCCGTACTGTGGGTGTTTATATATTTACATATTTATTCCATCTAGCTACAATGCTCTGCACTGTGTGTTCATATATTCATATATTTATTCCATCCAGCTACAATGCTCTGCACTGTGTGTCTGTGTGTATATATATATTTTATAGTAATATGTACATATGTATATTAGCTGCTCTTGCTTGCTTGTTTTTTTTCTTGCCTTCTGATTGTTGCTCTGAGTGTTGCTATCCCTGTGCTGTTGCAATCCTGGAATTTCCCCGTTGTGGGACTAATAAAGGCTTATCTTATCTTAATATGGATAGATGGATGGATAGGAAATAACAGATGATGACAGAATTTTTACAACCCTGTCTGTCAAAATGACGATGGTGACAAAGTGTAGGGCAACCTCTGGTTGGGAGCTACAGGTTGTGGACTCCTGAGTTTCCTTTTATTTGTCCTTTCCATTTATATACTTGAACAATTTATTAAATATCACAGAATCTAATGGATGGATTGATGCTAGATTTCCTACACACCTATTATGTTTTCTTTACAGTGCACACTGAACAACACGTATGTGTATATGCAGATATTTTTACTATTATTAAATATGTAAAATACCACATTAAATGATATTAGTCACATTCTTGCTACTACTATTCATAGATGAATTATTGAATGGGCAAAGAGGACATGTGCACAGCTCACCTTTACTGTTGTTATCATTAGTTTTATTTATGTAAATTACTATAATTGGTAATGTATTGAAATAAAATGATTTTGAAAAATTAGAATGAAACTGATGAATTTTTCAGTTTCTGGACACTGGTCAAATGACAATTCAAAAGATAGTGATCAACAAGAATAAAGGCACACTTAGCCAGTGGGAACAGCACAAACATAAAAAGAAAAGTAATAATGGATTAGATTTATATGGTGCTTTACATGTCAAGTGACATCTCAAAGCGTTTACAGTGAGTCCATTGTTCATTCACTCCAGACAGACAGTGGGAAGCTACTACTGTAGCCACAGCTGCCCTGGGGCAGACTGACGGAAACATGGCTGCTAATCCACACCAACGGCCTCTCCGACCACTACCGAACATTTATACACATTCATACCCAGTGTCATGGACACTGGAGGCAAGGTGGGTAAAGTGTCTTGCCCAGGGACACAACAGCAGGATGGCTGGGGAGAGCGGGATTCGAACCCCCAACCCTCTGGTTATTGGACGACCTGCTTTATCTCCTGAGCCACTGCCACCCTCATGAAGATTAAGTACGCCAAAGAACCTGCTCTGTTGCAACAAATAAGTTCTATTTTGGCACATTTAATGGACCTCTAAGCAGACGGTGTCTAGGGCTGTGCAATATGGCGACCTCCACTAGAAGGATTCAATTCAATTCAATTCAATTCAACTTTATTTATATAGCGCCATTTCACAACAACAGTCATCTCATAGCACTATCAACTGTAGGGAGGACCCCCACAGTTGCAGAAAGACCCCAGCAATCAGGCGATCCCCTGTGAGCAAGCACTTGGCGACGGTGGAGAGGAAAAACTCCCTTTTAACAGGAAGAAACCTCCAGCAGAACCAGGCTCAGGGAGGGGCAGTCATCTGCTGCGACTGGCTGGGGGGTGAGGGGATAGAGAAGAAGAAAAGAACAGACATGTAGAGAGCAAACAGCACGATGGGGACTCAATCTATGGGAGAGAACAAACAAATGTTAATGACCAGCAAAAAAAAAATATTTCATAGAGAGTGAGGAAAGGAGTGAGGCCCAGTGCATTACTGGAGGTCCCCCGGCTGACTAAACCTATTAGCAGCATAACTAAGGGAGGGTTCAGAAAACACATGATCCCTCCCTAATTGTAGGCTATATCAAAAAGGTAGGTTTTAGCCCTATTCTTAAAAACAGAGATCGAGTCTGACTCCCGAATCCAGATTGGCAGCTGATTCCACAGGAGAGGAGCTTGATAACTGAAGGCTCTGCCTCCCATTGTACTTTTGGAGATTCTAGGTATTACAAGTAAACCTGCATTTTGGGAGCGTAGTGCTCTGTTAGGATGATACGGTAGTATCAGATCTTTTAAATAAAAAGGAGCCTGATTGTTTAGAGCTTTGTAAGTAAGAAGAAGGATTTTAAACTTAATTCTAAACTCTATGGGAAGCCAATGAAGGGAGGCCAGAACCAGAGAGATATGATCTCTCTTTCTAGTACCTGTTAAAACTCTTGCTGCAGCATTTTGGATCAGCTGAAGACTTTTTAAAGATGTTTTAGGACAACCTGATAATAAAGAATTACAATAATCTAATCTCGAGCTAACAAAAGCGTGGATCAGCTTCTCAGCATCACTCTGAGACAAGATGCTCCTAATCTTGGCAATATTACGCAAATGATAGAAGGCAGTCTTAGAAACAAATTTAATATGTGAATTGAAGGACAAATCCTGATCAAAAATAACTCCAAGGTTCCTCACAGAGCTATTAAGAGAAAGAGTAACTGCATCCAAACTGAAAGTTTGATTTGGAAAGGAATTTCTAAGGTTTTTTGGACCAACAAGAATGACTTCAGTCTTATCTGAATTTAATAGCAGGAAATTACAAGTCATCAGGATGCATGTGAAAGACTAAGGAGAGTGTTTACAAATTAGAGGCACTGAAGAATTATCAGCTGGTAAAACTTAACGCCGGAGTCAAGCGGTAAAACAGGCTTTAGCCTGCAGAATGCTGTACCACAAAGGCTTGTGAAGATGGAAGGGAAAAAAGCAGTCATTTCAACTGTCTTCATCTAATCATCGGTGAGTTTCTGAATGTATATAAATGTGTTTTACAAATAATAAATCAGAGTCGGCCACGTAGTATTTAATGCACTAGTTAAACAGGCATGTGAATAAATAAATGCTGGTGTGCAGTCAAAGTAAACTTTGTTATATTTAATGTTTTCCAACTAGACATAAGGACAGGAGGAGGAAAAATTAGAGGAATATTAATTGGATTGTCACGCGGTGGCCCTCGCGAGCCACCATAAGACGCCAAAAGTCACCCGTGAGGTTTGCATGATGGTTTATTCACAATACAAGAACACACAAAGTAATGAGCCGCTGTGGGCTAAACACACTACACAAGACACGAGAGATCGTAAGGCTAACACGAAGTGTACTTACAATCGTGACCAGGAACAAGGAAAGATTGACGTCTGAGACGAGAACTGCTCGCTCAACGTCTGGCAAAGAATATTGACAAGACTGCTGCATTGTACTGCTCTCAGCGCCCGCTTAAATGCCGGGCTGCTGATGAGCCGTAAATGCAGCACAGCTGTTAGGCTTTGACAGCAGGAAGCCCCTCTGAGCGCTGTCACAATAAGAGCTCGGGGAGCCAGAAGGTAACCACTGCTGTCAAACCTGGCGGAGATGATGCATGGCCCGAGCGCAGACGACATTGCCGCTCAGACCATGACAGTACCTTCCCCCCGAGGGCGGGCTCCGAACGCCCGTTGACACCCAAGCCCCCACCCCCCACCCCCCAGGGCGGGCGGATGGGGGCAGGCCCGGAGGGAGATGATCAACCACAGACCAAAAGCCATGACGATCACAGAAACACATGGATAACCAGAAAAAAAAACAAACAAAAAAACTCCCAAATACATGAAATAATTAACACAGGGCATGATAACAGAAAATACAATACACTCAAATGCACAAAACAAAATAATGACAGAGTGCAAATGAGACTATTACAGAACACGAATACCAGACTCCCAAACACACAAACCAAATACATGAAACAATTAACTGGGCTGCACGGTGGCGCAGTGGTTAGCACTGCGGCAGCACAGTTTACCCTTGGCCGGGGGATTGTGGGGATCGTGGGATCGTGGGTTCGATCCCAGCCCCCGACCAACAGTGATCTGTGTGGAGTTTGCATGTTCTCCCCGTGTTGCGTGGGTTTACTCCGGGATTTCTCCGGTTTCCTCCCACATGCCAAAAACATGCATGTTAGGTTAATTGGCTGTTCTAAATTGTCCCTAGATATTTGTTTCCTATAGGCCCTTGGAATGGAGGGTTAGTGTTGATGAAGGCGCTTTGAGTGGTCTTTGTGACTAGAAAAGCGCTATATAAGTGCAGGTTAGTTAGTTAACACAGGGCATGATAACAGAAAATACAATGTTCCCAAAATGCAAAAACCAAGATTAAGGCAGACCACAAGTGAAACAATTACAGGGCACGGTAACAGAAAATACAATACTCCATAATGCCCAAAAACACACAGGACGGACCAAGATGGAAAAAAAAACAAACACCACACTAACACGGGCAAAAAAAAAAAAAAACACAGAGCAAGATTATCACCCCGCATGATCTTTAACCCAGATAATTCACAAGAAAAACAATGGGCAAAGACCAAAAGCCCCAGAGACAATTCCAGTGGTCTCCCTGCGTCCTAAGGCCAACAGGTGAATACGGGGGACGGAACATGATCGGGTGGCCTACCCCAGTCCCAGGCCCGGAAAGTCAACTCCTCTGGTGGCCAAACCAGGTCGCCCAGAAGTAAACACAATATGTCGGGTGGCCGACCCAGGGCGCCGAACCGGCGAAACAGTTCCTCAGGCGGTCGACCCACATCCCTCAGCCACCAGCACCGTGGAGAAACAGCCTGTGGTGGCCTCCCCGGTGAGGGAAAGACATGGGAGAGCCGGGCCGCGCGTAGAGGACCCCCAACGGCCCCCGGCGATGAAGAGCAGAGGCGGTGACTCGGACGAGGGGAATAATGGCGATGATGAGCCCGCACCATGTCAGGCGGCAAAGGGTCTGCAGCTCCTCCACCGTTCTTGATCCCTACCGATGCTGCAGAAGTGGTTGCACCCGCATTGGACCCCCATTGGGTCTCGGCTGCACTCGCGTCGGACCCCGATTGGGTCTCGGCCGCACCCGCGTTGGACCCCCATTGGGTCTCGGATGCACCTGCGTCGGACCCCCACTGGGTCTCAGCTGCACCCGCGTCGGACCCCCACTGGGTCTTGGCTGCACCCACGTTGGACCCCGATTGGGTCGGCGCAGCACCGGCGATGACCTCCAACCCCGAACCTGGAACCTCCAGCACAACAACCATGACTGGCTCCGCACTGGTGACTCTGCACTCGGGTTCTGTTGCCGTCCAGGACTTCGTCGATCCGGGTTCAGGGCGGAGAAGTTCATCCTCAGGCTCCCACTCGGCTACGGCGGGTTCCGCAGCCAGCATGATGGTCACTGCAGTCTGTGGATCCTCCGGCGCTGACGTCCACGCCGATAACCCGCACGGCGTGGTGGCAAGGGACCCTCGACCCGCTGGCTCGAACTGTTCCAGCATGGAGACCCAGGGACACTTTATCGTCAGCGCAGGCTCCAGGCTGCAGTCCGCTCCTCTTCTCTGCCCACGACGTGGCTGCGGGGCTGGAACCAGGCTCTCCAGAGCCGCAGGCCCTCTCCCCGTCCGGCGATGTAGGCCTGGCATCGTGGACCACTCGGCGGAGGGAGACACAGAGGCAGCAGGTTTAGTAATTAGAGCCACAGCAGGTGGTGGGAGCTTGGGGGACTGTGAACCCCGAACTCCGCCCCCAGGAGTCAGACAAGGCCACTCACAACCATGATGAGAAGAAGGAATTTGCACTTGCCTGTTTCCCGGAGGGAGGATGGTGCTTGCTGTAGGGGACGTTGTTCCTCCCTTCTCCCGCTGGATGGTGACAGAGGGCCCCCTGGAAGGACGAGGACGAGCTGCTCGCGAAGATCCACTGACGGGCTTCACCGGAAGCGGGTTCAAACGGGAGTCCTGCTGAGGTTTACCTTGGCCGTGGCGCCAACGTCTCGGACGGCCCTCAGATGGCGCAAACTCCTGGACTGGATCAGGGACAGGGACGGGATCCCGAAACGAGGAGCGATGATGCCTCCTCTTCGGCTCCCTGCCAGAGTTTCCCTCCAGCCCACGGAGTAACTCACGCTGGGAAGCGATCTCCGTTCTCCTCGTCACGACTTCCCGGTGGTCAAAGTAAAGAGGAAGATTATCAAGAAGACCCTCAGCATAGTCCAGGTGCTGGCGTATATCGTTGGAGGAGTCGTAAAGCGTAGCGGTGAAGAGCGTTCCATCTACATAGTCCAGAGCCTCCGCTAGCTCGTAGCCCAGGCGCCGAACGCTGGGCCTGAAAGACGACATCCTCCCCACAAGCAGTTACCCAGACAGGGAAGAACAAATGTCCAATTAAAGCAAACTCACCGGGAACGGCGTCTCGGTTTGGCGTCTCCGTTTAGGCGCCTTGGCAGCAGTCTACTGTCACGTGGTGGCCCTCGCGAGCCACCATAAGACGCCAAAAGTCGCCAGTGAGGTTTGCATGATGGTTTATTCACAACACAAGAACACACAAAGTAATGAGCTGCTGTGGGCTAAACACACTACACAAGACATGAGGGATCGTAAGGCTAACACGAAGCGTACTTACAATCGTGACCAGGAACAAGGAAAGATTGACGTCTGAGACGAGAACTGCTCGATCAATGTCTGGCAAAGAATATTGACAAGACTGCTGCATTGTACTGCTCTCAGCGCCCGCTTAAATGCCGGGCTGCTGACGAGCCGTAAATGCAGCACAGCAGTTAGGCTTTGACAGTAGGAAGCCCCTCCGAGTGCTGTCACAATAAGAGCTCGGGGAGCCAGAAGGTAACCACTGCTGTCAAACCTGGCAGAGATGATGCATGGCCCGAGTGCGGACAACATCGGCGCTCAGACCATGACATGGATATTATTACATCTTTACATAAAAGGAGAAAATTAATGACGGCTCAATTTGTACAATTGATTTTTTTCATTATATACTGTAATTTAAAGTGTCCGTGACACGATTTAGGAACTATGGATCAATATTCAGTATGAATTTATCTTCAATCGTCCACATAGTTGGTTCTTTTGACTTAGAATGCTAAATAAGTGGAAAAATATTTCTAAGTGAATTTAAATTTAGCGCCGTGTTGCAGTAATGCGATATCCGGAGACTTGCCTTGTTTCTGGATATAACGTCATGGGGTGAGTTTCATCTCGGCTGATCCGTGTGCTGTCAGTGTAAACAAGCTGTTTAGCTTCTGTATCAGCGAAGAAATGCCAAAACGCTGCATGGCGGCTGGGTGTTCTAATTGCTCCAGTGAACGTGTAAGCCTGTTCTCATTTCCAAAAGATCCAAATCTTCTTAAAAAATGGGCAAAGCAAGTACAGAGAACAAGGGACAAATGGCAACCAACACCATCTTCTGTACTCTGTAGCGATCATTTCACTGCAGACAGTTTTGAGGAGGTGCCTGTTATACAGGAATCTTTAGGCTTGAAAGTTCGTTACAAACGGGTTCTAAAACTGACTGCCATACCTATGGTTTTCAAACAAAAACCCACAGCTCAAGACGATATCAACATATCAAAACAGCGCAGAGAAGCAACAGTGTCAAAACTCGCCCGGAAAAGAGTAAGTCCCTATGTTTATGTTTTAGGGTGTGACAGAGGTGTGTGTACACATCAGATCAGCAGAACAACTGGACTGTTTAGTTACAAGCTCAAAACAAGAAGCACATTATGGATATTTTATCTGTAGTTTTGTCATTAGTGTTGTTATTTCTTTAACCTGTAAACCCACATACAGTATATGTGTATATATACACATGTGGAGAAAATTGTTGGTACCCCTCTGTTAATAAGATAAGATAAGATAAGATAAGATAAGATAAGCCTTTATTAGTCCCACAATGGGGAAATTCCAGGATTGCAACAGCACAGGGATAGCAACACTCAGAGCAAAAATCAGAAGGCAAGAAAAAAAAAACAAGCAAGCAAGAGCAGCTAATATACATATGTACATATTACTATAAAATATATATATACACACACACAGACACACAGTGCAGAGCATTATAGCATTGTAGCTGGATGGAATAAATATATGAGTATATAAACACACAGTGCGGAGCATTGTAGCTAGATGGAATAAATATGTAAATATATAAACACCCACAGTACGGAGCATTGCAGCTAGGTGGAATAAATATGTAAATATATAAACACACACAGTGCGGAGCATTGTAGCTGGATGGAATAAATATATGAGTATATAAACACACAGTGCGGAGCATTGTAGCTAGATGGAATAAATATGTAAATATATAAACACACACAGTGCAGAGCATTGTAGCTGGATGGAATAAATATATGAGTATATAAACACACAGTGCGGAGCATTGTAGCTAGATGGAATAAATATGTAAATATATAAACACCCACAGTACGGAGCATTGCAGCTAGGTGGAATAAATATGTAAATATATAAACACACACAGTGCGGAGCAATGTAGCTAGATGGAATAATATGCAGATATATAAACACACAGTGCGGAGCATTGTAGCTAGATGGAATAAATATATAGATATATAAATATAAACACACCCAGTGCAGAGCATTGTAGCTAGATGGAATAAATATGTAAATATATAAACACACACAGTGCAGAGCATTGTTGCTAGATGGGATGAAACAGCATAACCGTCTACTTAGTTATCCTACATGGTATGATTATGTGCCCATACATATTCTCACCCTCCATAGTGACCAGTATTTTCCTAGTTGTATGCCGGAGGGGAACATTGTGTAAGACTATTGCATCTTTTGCAATTCAAAAAACTATTAGTTCGTTACGTCTTTTTGCTATCTCTGCGAGCAGCCCTGCTTAGGTTGTACAGTCTGACAGCCGTTGGTAGGAAGGACCTGCGAAACCTCTCGGTTGTGCACCTGGGATGATGTAGTCTGCTGCTGAATGAGCTCCTCAGTGCATTCAGTATGTCCTGCATAGGGTGAAACTCGGACTCCAGCAGAGATGACAGTTTAGCCACCATCCTTCTCTCTCCTATCTCCTCCACCGGATCAAGGCGCTGCCCCAGGACAGAGCTAGCTTTCTTGATCAGTTTGTTCAGTCTCTTCCTATCGGCTGCAGTAATGCCACTGCCCCAGCAGACCACTCCAAAAGTGATGGCTGATGCCACCACCGTGTCATAGAATGTCTTCAGCAGCGCCCCTTGTACACCAAAAGACCTGAGTCTCCTCAGCAGGAACAGCCTGCGCTGTCCCTTCTTGTAGAGTGCGTCAGTATTGTGTGACCAGTCTAGTTTATTGTTCAGATGAACACCCAGGTACTTATAGGATGTCACCATCTCGATGTCTGTTCCCTGTATATTTACTGGTGCTGTGAGGGGCTGCCCATGCCTGCGGCAGTCCACCACCAGCTCCTTAGTTTTCCTCGCGTTGATCTGGAGGCAGTTCTGATGGCACCTGACATAACGCACGGCTCAGGAGACACGCACACACAGGCTTAGAGTAGTTCAAAGAGTTTATTAACAGCAGGAGTGTATGAGTGTGTGTCTGCGGGATGCAGATGTGTTGGTGGTGGCGTCTGCTTCAGGCACAGAGGCAGATGACCGTTCGGCCGAGCAACCCTATGGAGAGAACACAGGGAGAGGGTGACGGGCATACACCAACACAGGATGAATTATGGCAAGAGAAGATCTTACTTGAGTTGTCAGGATAGCTGGCACAGCAAGGGGAACGTAGCCCGGGAGACAGCCACCTGGAGAGCTCCGTGCAGCAGCGAAGGATGGGCGATGGAACGGAGACGTCCGCTGCCGGGGAATCCACCTGTGCACAGGGGAGCAGACTGGAAAAGGAGGTAAGGGTTCTTACCCAGAATAGCGATGCTGAAGAAAGGAATGCTCACGGCGGTGAGGGAACGAAGTCTGACGGCTTCAGGCCGAGCCTCCGGGCGAGGCGGCTTTTATCCCTCGCCGCTGATGAGGATCAGGTGTGTGAGCAGGTGGCGCCGCTGATGAACGGCGCCGCGTGACAGCACCAGTCCACGAAGTCCTGGATAAGTCCTCTGTACTCAGCTTCATCTCCATTGGAGATGAGGCCAACGATTGCAGAGTCATCAGAGAACTTCTGTAGATGGCAGTGTGTTGTGTTGTGTGAGAAGTCCGCAGTATAAAGAGTGAACAGGAAGGGAGCCAGCACCGTTCCCTGGGGGGCCCCCGTGCTACCGATGATCGTGTCGGACACACAGTCCTGGGTTCTCACAAACTGGGGCCGGTTCGTGAGGTAGTCCAGGATCCATGATGACAGGTGCTGGTCCACCCCTGCGCGCAGCCGCTTGTCCTTCAGGATCATCGGTTGGATGGTGTTGAAAGCACTGGAGAAGTCAAAGAACATGATCCTCACCATATTCCCGGGCTTCTCCAGGTGGGACAGAGAACGGTGAAGGAGGAAGATCACCGCATCCTCCACCCCAATGCCATGCTGGTAGGCGAACTGGAGTGGATCCATCGCTGGTTCCACCAGGGGGCGGAGGTGAGCAAGGAGCAGTCTCTCCAGGGTCTTCATCAAGTGGGACGCCAAGGCCACCGGTCTGTAGCTGTTCAGGTCTTTGGGGTGGGAAGTTTTTGGTACAGGTACCACACAAGATGTTTTCCACAGCTGTGGTACCCTCCCCAGCTTCAGGCTCAGGTTGAAGATGTACGTCACAATCCCACGCAGCTGGTCTGCACAGGACTTGAGGAGCTTTGCGCTGATGCCATCCAGTCCCAACGCCTTCCTCGCCTTGATCTTCCTCAGCTCCGTCCTCACCTGGGTCCTGGTCAGGGTCAGGTTGGGGGGCTGTGTGTTAGGAGTGGGGGGGTGTTGGTGGAGTGGGGAGTGGGCAGCAGGACTTGATGTCTTTAGAGGCAGCAGTGGTTGTTGTGCAGTCAGGGGGGAGGGCGGTTGGTCAAACCTATTGAAAAACAGATTCAGGTTGTTCGCCCACTCCCTGCCCCCCGTGGCCTGGGGGGAGGTATTCTGGAGCCCAGAGATGGTTTTGAGGTTTCTCCAGACCCCGCTGATGTCGCTCTGTTGCAGCTTGTCCTCCATCTTCTTCCTGAAGCTGTCCTTGCCTTCTCTGATCTTTCTCCTCAGCTCCCTCTGTACAGACTTCAACATCTCCCTGTTCCCCGACCTGAAGATCCTCTTCTTCTCTCTCAGAAGTGAGAGTAAGTGAGTAATGAAAGAAAAACCCACAATGGTCACAGAAATAACTTGAATCTGACAAAAATGGTAATAAATAAAAATTCTATGAAAATTAACCAATGAAAATCAGACAATGCTTTTGAATTGTGGTTCAACAGAATTATTTTAAAAAACAAACTCATGAAAGAGGCTTGGACAAAAATGATGGTACCCTTAACTTAATATTTTGTTGCACAACCTTTTGAGGCAATCACTGCAATCAAACGATTTCTGTAACTGTCAATGAGACTTCTGCACCTCTCAGCAGGTATTTTGGCCCACTCCTCATGAGCAAACTGCTCCAGTTGTCTCAGGTTTGAAGGGTGCCTTCTCCAGACGGCGTGTTTCAGCTCCTTCCACAGATGTTCAATAGGATTTAGATCAGGGCTCATAGAAGGCCACTTTAGAATAGTCCAATGTTTCGCTCTTAGCCATTCATGTTAGGTTAATTGGCTGTTCTAAATTGTCCCTAGATATCTGTTTCCTATAGGCCCTTAGAATAGAGGGTTAGTATTAATGAAAGCGCTTTGAGTGGTCTTTGTGACTAGAAAAGCGCTATATAAGTGCAGGTTAGTTAGTTAATTCTTGGGTGTTTTTTGGGTCTATTATCTCTCGGCTGTCTGGCCACTTCGATTTACAACATAGCAAAGGTACATGATCAAAGTTGCATATCCACTTCTTTTAGATCTAGCTGTATATTACCATTCAGTGTTTTGGAGGCGACCGATGTCCATCTCTAACCCTTCACCGTCGGACCCTTCATCCTCTGAAATGTGCGAGTCATCGTCGCTTCCTGAACGATATGGTTCAAATAAATAGGGTTGCAGTCCTTCATTAGAACCAACTCGCTCTTCTTCATCGCTCAATCCTGCTTCTTCCTCAAAAACTATCGACAAATTCCTCAAATCTTCGCTGAAATCGCTCACAACTTCCTCCGCTTCAGTGTAGTCGGCCATGCTTGTTTACATCTGTGGTTCACCTCATTACGTCACAATATGGCGGCGCCGTTTGACACAATTTTTTACAAACGAACATCGCAATCGTCTGCATCATGATGTAATTTATGGTAGTATATGGAAAAAAAAATTTTATTGAATGTTTTTGTCTACACAGAATAAAAACACAGTAGTTCTTGTTTCTAATGATGTCTTGGTTGAATTATGTCACGGACTCTTTAAAATGTTGGTAAAGAGATGATCTTATGTGTTTATTATATATAAACTATAGAATTCAGAGAAAATTCAGTGTCCTCCTATCTCCAAACATAACGCTTCTCATTCTAACCAAGAAGTTCTATTTTGGTCTCATCCATCCACAAGACATTTTCCAGCAGGCTCCAGGCTTGTCCACATGATCTTTAGCACACTGCAGATGAGCAGCAATGGTCTTTTTGGAGCACAGTGGCTTTCTCCTTGCAACTCTGCCATGCACACCATTGTTGTTCAGTGTTCTCCTGATGGTGGACTCGTGAACATTAACATTAGCCAATGAGAGAGAGGCCTTCAGCTACTTAGAAGTTACCCTGGGGTCCTTTGTGACCTCGCCGATTACTACACGCCTTGCTCTTAGGAGTGATCTTAGTTGGTCGACCGCTCCTGGGGAGGGAAACAATGGTCTTAAATTTCCTCCATTTGTCTTACTGTGGGGATGGGTGGAGTCCAAACTCTTCAGAGATGGCTTTGTAACCTTTTCCAGCCTGATAAGCATCAACAACTCTTTTTCCGAGCTCCTCAGAAATCTCCTTTGTTTGTAGCATGATATACCTCCACAAACATGTTGACACTTTGATAGGTCTTTAAATAAAAGATTCTTTAAATAAAACAGGTTGCCCACTCACACCTGATTGTCATCCCATTGACTGAAAACCCCTGACTCTAATTTCACCTTCAAATCACCTGCTAATCCTAAAGCTTCACAAACTTTTGGCACTCACAGATATGTAATATTGGATCATTCTCCTCAATAAATAAATGGAAAAGTAAAATATTTTAGTCTCATTTATTTAACTGAGTTCTCTGTATTTTTTTTATTTTTATTTATTTTGTATACTTTATTAATCCCTGAGGGAAATTCAGGGCATCCACATGGATGGATGAGGCAGCCACAGTACGACGTCAATCCCTTCACCATTGATTGATTGATTTTATTTGAATATCAAGACAAAAAAAAAATTAAAACAAGAACTCAAAACCAAAAAAGTCCTTGTTCAAAAGGAGTGGGAGGAAGCCAACGCTTACATAGTCCCGCCCCTTCTCCATACCCAGTAAATTATAATATCATTCTAGTCATTATCCATCCCATAATTACATTCATTATACAATACTATTATATATAATGCATCTTATAATTAAATTATGCAATATAAATGATACAACAATGATAGTTTATAGTGACAATAATACCAACATCTAATAATAATTGTAATAATAATAAGTAAATACTTCTGGTATGTTTAATATAATTATAGACAATATTATCATCATCATAATCACCATATATACCACCATATACCCCCACATGGCTTACAATACCTAGGTGCAATAAGTAACCATATAATAATAATAATCATAATAATAGGCAGCCATATAGTAGTTACAATAATAATAATAATAATACCACCTGGCCTATATAATACTTCAAATAATTCCATCCTAAACAACAATCATAATACTATAATACTGTTGTAATATTCTAGTAATAATGATATCGACAATAATAGTACTCAGCATATACGTATATTCACAATAACAACCTTTTTTCATTGAAGACACATTGTAATATTACTGTCCTTTATTTTTATATTGTTCAAAAATCATATGTTGATTTAAATATATGGATGTTTGGACATTGCCTGTTTCTCCCCCATCCCATTCCACAATTTTACCCCACACACAGACACACAAAAACTTTTCCTAGTAGATCTTACTCACTGCATTTTAAATTTTGTATTCCCCCATAAATTATATTTCCCTTCTCTCTCACTGAAAAGATTTTGTATATTGTGTGGCAAAAAGTCTTTACTGACTTTAAACATTAACTGTGCTGTATAATAATCAAACAGATCCTGTAATTTCAATAACTTTGAATGTAAAAACAATAAGTTAGTATGTTCAAGAACCCAACTTTGTGTATAACACGGACTGCCATTTTTTGTAATATTAGCAATGACTTAAGTGTACTTTTATAATTGTTGCCCCAGACCTCTATACAATAGGTCAAGTATGGAAGTACTAAAGAGCAATACAAGATATGAAGCGATTTGTAATCTAGGACCTACTTAATTTTATTTATAATTGCAATATTTTTTACGACTTTGTTTTGTATGTATCTGATGTGTGGTAATTGTATCATCTAGTATTACACCCAAAAAATTGATCTCCTTAACATTTTCAGTAATTACATTATCTCTATGATTATGTATATCTTCTTTATTTTTACAATTACCAAATATTATTACCTTAGTTTTATCTATATTTAGTGATAATTTATTACTATCCATCCATTTTTTAAGCTTATTTAATTCATTATTTAGAGTATGGATTAGTTCCTTATAATTATTTCCAGAATAAAATATATTAGTATCATCAGCAAATAATATTATTTTTAATAATTTTGAAACTTGGAATATGTCATTTATATATGTTAAATAATTTGGGGTCCAATACTGACCCCTGGGGGACCCCACAGGCAATTCCCATGCATCCTGACAGATATTAAGATAAGACAAGATAAGCCTTTATTAGTCTCACAATGGGGAAATTCCAGGATTGCAACAGCACAGGAATAGCAACTCTCAGAGCAACAATCAGAAGGCAAGAGAAAAAAACAAGAGCAGCGAGTATACATATGTACATATAAATATACAGTATATATATATATATATATATATATATATATATATATATATATATATATATATATATATATATATACGTGTATATATATATATATATATATATATATATATATATATATATATACACAGTGCGGAGCATTGTAGCTAGATGGGATAGATATATAAATATATAAACACAGTGCGGAGCATTGTAGCTGGATGGAATAAATATATGAGTATATAAACACACAGTGCGGAGTACTGTAGCTAGATGCAATAAATATGTAAATATACAAACACACACAGTGCAGAGCATTGTAGCTAGATGGAATAAATATGTAAATATATAAACACACACAGTGCGGAGCATTGTAGCTAGATGGAATAATATGTAGATATATAAACACACACAGTGTGGAGCATTGTAGCTAGATGGAATAAATATATGAATATATAAATATATGAATATATAAACACACAGTACGGAGCATTGTAGCTAGATAGAATAAATATGTAGATATATAAACACAGTGCGGAGCATTGCTGCTAGATGGAATAATATGTAGATATATAAACACACACAGTGCGGAGCATTGTAGCTAGATGGAATAAATATGTAAATATATAAACACACACAGTGTGGAGCATTGCTGCTAGATGGAATAATATGTAGATATATAAACACACACAGTGCGGAGCATTGTAGCTAGATGGAATAAATATATGAATATATAAACACAGTGCGGAGCATTGTAGCTAGACGGAATAATATGTAGATATATAAACACACACAGTGCGGAGCATTGTAGCTAGATGGAATAAATATGTAAATATATAAACACACACAGTGCGGAGCATTGTAGCTAGATGGAATAAATATATAACTAGAAAAGCACTCGGAGAGCGCAGACCTCCGCCAGGCACCACAGTTCCCCCCCATACAGTGTTTGTGTGTACGTTTTCAGATTCCTTGACCATTATTTATTTAGCGAATGCAAAGTCCTTAAGCCAAGCAGTTGCCTCCTGGTTTGCTGTAGGTTTCCTTGACCATGAAAACATATGACTAGCATTTGGATTCACAATGATAGGATTAGTGGTTCAGTAGTAAAAGCATTACCTCCTTGGCGGAGGTAATAAACTGAAGTGTTGCTGTTGTGTCCATCTCCTCCATCTCCAAACTCCCAGGCTGCGGGCGTTGCAATTCATCGCACAACCGCGTACAACCCACAGGCCAATGGGTTATGCGAGCATTTTCATAGATCACTGAAAGCAGCACCCAGGGCTTCACTGACGGATGCAAATTGGGTAGACAGGTTGCCGTGGGTTTTATATTGGGGTTGCGCTCCGCGGCAAAAGAGGATTTGGAAGCTTCCCTGGCAGAGAGCTTGTTTTTGCGCAGCCCCTATGGCTGCCCAGGGAATTTCTGCCAAATAATCCCACGCCGGACAGCTGCCCGTCTCAGCTTTTGCAGCGTAGCGCAAACACAGGCACGCTGCCGGGCCCGGCCACCACTGTTTTCTGCGTGCTTTAGTACCTAAAACTTTGAAGAACGCGGAGTTCGTGTTCGTCAGACACGACGACCAGCGCCCTCCATTGCGCCTGCACACATGTTGAAAATGGCCGTATCTCACAATGTTAAAGAATCCTTTAAAAAATTCCTGTATCCAGACGGTGATGCGGATCATCCCCCAAATTTAATCAGTTCTTCCTTGTACCATTTCCAACAATGCCTGAAAGTTTTGTGGAAATCTGTCCAAAACTTTTTGAGTTATCTTGCTAACCAACAGACAGACAGACAAACAGAAACAGACAGACAAACGCTGGCAAAAACATAACCTCCTGCGGCCTGCGGCCTGGCGGAGGTAAATATATAAACACACACAGCGTGGAGCATTGTTGCTAGATGGAATGAAACAGCACAACCATCTACTTAGTTATCCTACATGGTATGATTATGTGCCCATACATATTCTCACCCTCCGTAGCGACTGGCATTTTCCTAGTTGTATACCGGAGGGGACCATTGTGTAAGTCCATTGCGTCTTTTGCATTCAATACTATTAGGTTGTCACGTCTTTTTGCTATCTCTGCGAGCAGCCCTGCTTAGGTTGTACAGTCTGACAGCCGTAGGTAGGAAGGACCTGCGAAACCTCTCGGCTGCGCACCTCGGATGATGTAGTCTGCTGCTAAATGAGCTCCTCAGTGCATTCAGTATGTCCTGCATAGGGTGGAACTCGGACTCCAGCAGAGATGACAGTTTAGCCACCATCCTTCTCTCTCCTATCTCCTCCACTGGGTCAAGGCGCTGCCCCAGGACAGATCTAGCTTTCTTGATCAGTTTGTTCAGTCTCTTCTTGTCAGCTGCTGTAATGCCACTGCCCAGCAGACCACTCCAAAAGTGATGGCTGATGCCACCACCGTGTCATAGAATGTCTTCAGCAGCGCCCCTTGTACACCAAAAGACCTGAGTCTCCTCAGTAGGAACAGCCTGTGCTGTCCCTTCTTGTAGAGTGCGTCAGTATTGTGTGACCAGTCTAGTTTACTGTTCAGATGAACACCCAGGTTCTTATAGGATGTCACCATCTCGATGTCTATTATTTATATTCTCCCATCTTCATAAACTGTTGTCTCTCAGATAGATAACTTGTAACCCAATTCAGAGCCATTCCCCTAATACCATACATTTGCAGTTTATTAAGAAGTATTGAATGATTTATTGTGTCAAATGCTTTTCTAACATCTATTAATATACCAATTGCATATTTTCCTTGATCTAATGCATTTATTATTCCTCCGTTGCTTCCATTATTGCCAACGATGTTGTACTCTTTGCTCTAAATCCATATTGATTCTGATTAAGCAGATCATGTTTCTATAAAAAATTTTCTAATCTGTTGAAAAGTTTTTCCAGAATCTTTGAAAATTGTGGGAGGAGCGATACTGGTCTGTAGTTTGTGTAGTGGTGTTTATTTCCTTGCTTGAATAATGGTATTACTTTTGCTATTTTCATTTTCTGCGGGAATGAGCCAGTTTGAAATGATAGAGTTTGGGATCAATAAAGTACATCTATCTATCTATCTATTACAAATATACAGTGGGGCAAAAAAGTATTTAGTCAGCCACCAATTGTGCAAGTTCTTCCACTTAAAAGATGAGAGAGGTCTCCAATTTTCATCATTGGTATACCTCAACTATGAGAGACAAAATGAAAAAAAAAAATCCAGAAAATCACACTGAAGGATTTTTAACGAATTAATTGGTAAATTCCTCTGTAAAATAAGTATTTGGTCAATCCCAAAAGTTCATCTCAGTACTTTGTTATATACCCTTTGTTGGCAATGACAGACGTCAAACGTTTTCTGTAAGTCTTCACAAGGTTTTCACACACTGTTGCTGGTATTTTGGCCCATTCCTCCATGCAGATCTCCTCTAGAGCAGTGATGCTTTGGGGCTGTCGCTGGGCAACACGGACTTTCAACTCCTACCAAAGATTTTCTATGCGGTTGAGATCTGGAGAGTGGCTAGGGCACTCCAGGACCTTGAAATGCTTCTTACGAAGCCACTCCTTCGTTGCCCAGGTGGTGTGTTTGGGATCACTGTCATGCTGAAAGACCCAGCCACGTTTCATCTTCAGTGCCCTTGCTGATGGAAGGAGGTTTTCACTCAAAATCTCACGATACATGGCCCCATTCATTCTTTCCTTTACACGGATCAGTCGTCCTGGTCCCTTTGCAGAAAAACAGCCCCAAAGTATGATGTTTTCACCCCCATGCTTCACAGTAGGTGTGGTGTTCTTTCTCCTCCAAACACGACAAGTTGAGTTTTCATCAAAAAGTTCTATTTTGGTTTCATCTGACCATATGGTATTCTCCCAATCCTCTTCTGGATCATCCAAATGCTCTCTAACAAACTTCAGACAGGCCTGGACATGTACTGGCTTAAGCAGGGGGACACGTCTGGCACTGCAGGATTTGAGTCCCTGGCGGCATAGTGTGTTACTGATGTAGCCTTTGTTACTTTGGTCCCAACTCTCTGCAGGTCATTCACTAGGTCCCCCCATGTGGTTCTGGGATTTTTGCTCACCGTTCTCGTGATCATTTTGACCCCACGGGGTGAGATCTTGTGTGAAGCCACAGATTAAGGGAGATTATCAGTGGTCTTGTATGTCTTCCATTTTCTAATAATTGCTCCCACAGTTGATTTCTTCACACCAAGCTGCTTACCTATTTCAGATTCAGTCTTCCCAGCCTGGTGCAGGTCTACAATTTTGTTTCTGGTGTCGTTTTGACAGCTCTTTGGTCTTGGCCATAGTGGAGTTTGGAGTCTGACTGTTTGAGGTTGTGGACAGGTGTTTTTTATACTGATAACGAGTTCAAACAGGTGCCATTAATACAGGTAACGAGTGGAGGACAGAGGAGCCTCTTAAAGAAGAAGTTACAGGTCTGTGAGAGCCAGAAATCTTGCTTGTTTGTAGGTGACCAAATACTTATTTTACCGAGGAATTTACCAATTAATTCATTAAAAATCCTTCAATGTGATTTTCTGGATTTTTTTTTTCTCATTTTGTCTCTCATAGTTGAGGTATACCTATGATGAAAATTGGAGACCCCTCTCATCTTTTAAGTGGGAGAACTTGCACAATTGGTGGCTGACTAAATACTTTTTTGCCCCACTGTATGTAAATGGTTTTAATATGCCATCAACAGTTCTTTTTACTAGTGCCATATCAATACCATCACAACCAGTAGATAATTTATTTTTACACTTTTCAGCAACAGATTTTACCTCTAGTTCATCCACCGCTGAGAGAAAGATTGACCGAGGGTTATTTCCAATCAATGTCTCACTCACGGTGTCTCTTCCTTGGTTTGTAATTTTTGCTGCCAACTCTGGTCCAACATTTACAACAAATTTATTAATTCTATTTACTACCATGTTCTTATCATTATTATCACCACAATTATCAGTAAAATACTCTGGATATATCGTTTTCTTAGTTCCATTTGTCCTTAATTTAATATATCCCAGACTCCTTTTATATTATTTTTATTTTCATTTAACATTTTCCTATAGTATAATTTTTCACTAGTTTGTATTATTTCAGTTAATTTATTTTTATATGTTTTATATCTTTTTTCAGATTCTTTAGTTCTTAATTTAATGAAATTTTTATAGAGATAATTTTTCTTTTTACAAGCATTTTGAAGCCCCCTGGTTAACCACGGGCAATTTTTGTATTTATGTTTTTTATTAATTTCTTTAATTGGACAGTTTTTATCATGTAATGATTTAAATATATCAATAAATTTATCGTATGCCAAGTCCACTTCTTTCTCTCTATAGACAACATCCCAATTCTGTAACATTAAGTCATCTTTTAAAGCAGTGATTGCATCTTCTCTTCGTATTCTTTTATAAATAATCTTTTTACATGGTTTATTATTACTACTCTCATTAACCCCATAATTAACATCTAAAGAAACAAATACAGGCAAGTGGTCACTAATGTCATTTATTAGTATACCACTCACCATATTACAGTATATTCAATAACAGTGGCAGTGTGGTGGTGGAGTGGTTAGCACTATGGCAGCACAGCAACTCACCCTTGGCCGGGGGATGCCTGGTTCGATCCCAGCCCCGACCAACAGTGATCTGTGTGGAGTTTGCATGTTCTCCCCGTGTCTGCGTGGGTTTACTCTGCGATTTCTCCGGTTTCCTCCCACATGCCAAAAACATGCAAGTTAGGTTAATTGGCATCAAACTGGGGATTCTAAATTGTCCTTAGGTATGAATGTGAGAGTGAATGGTTGTCTGTCTCTCTGTGTTGGCCCTGCGATGAACTGGCGATCTGTCCAGGGTGGACCCTGCCTCTTGCCCAAAGATGTTGGGATAGGCTCCAGCCCCCCCGCGACCCGAAAAGGATTAAGCGGAAGAAGATGGATGGATGGATGGTAAAAATGTCTATCAAGGTAGCACAGTGTGTCATTATTCTCGTAGGTTTTGTAATCTTTGGAAATAAGGTTAAGCTATACATTGTATCTAAGAAATCTTCAGTTGGTTTATGTTGTTTTGTTTTCATTAAATCTATATTAAAGTCACCACAAATAAAGATATCGTTTTGTCTTATTTTTGTAAATATCTTTTCCATACCATTTTTAATTTTTTTCCATATCAGATCCCGGTGTCACGCCGCGCCATTCATCAGCGGCGCCACCTGCTCACGCACCTGACAATCATCAGCGGCGAGGGATAAAGGCCGTCTCGCCCGGAGGCTCGGCCTGAAGCCGTCAGACTTCGTCCCTCACCGTTGTGAGCATACTTCTCTTCAGCATCACCATTTTGGTAAGAAGATCGCTTACCTCTCTTCTTCAGTCTTCTCCCCTGTGCACAGGTGGATTCCCCGGCGGCGGACATCTCCACTCCATCGCCCAATCCTCGCTGCTGTACGGAGCTCTCCAGGTGGCTGTCTTCCGGGCTTCGCCCCCTTGTTGTGCCAGCTATCCTGACAAACCAAGTAAGTCCTTCTCTCGCCATAAATCCCTCCTGTGTTGGTGTATGCCCGTCACCCTCTCCCTGTGCTCTCTCCATAGGGTTGCTCGGCTGTACGGTCACCTGCCTCTGTGCCTGGAGCAGACACCATCACCAACACATTTACATCCTGCAGACACGCACTCATTCACTCCTGCTGTTAATAAACTCTTTGAACTACTCTAAGCCTGTGTGTGTGCGTCTCCTGAGCCGTGCGTTATGTCAGTACGGCTTCAGCAGAGCGGCTCGGCGGACGGCGGGCTCGCACACCGGTTTACCACTCTCGAGGCTAGAGTGGATCAAATTGCTTATCAACAGCAGGTTATCCTAAATCAATTATTAAACTTAACTAACCGGTTGGGCCGCTTAGATCCTCAACAGCCGTTCCCCCCGGCTCGTCAGGGTGGCGCGGCTCCTGCCGTTCCAGCGGCCGTCCAGCCGGCTCCAGTGGCACCGGTTCGGCTCACACCGATTCCGACCCCCGCCCGCTTTAGCGGTAAGCTCGGCGGAGCGCGGGGGTTCATTATGCAGTGTGAGTCCGTGTTCCACCGTGTGCCCGGAGATTTTCCCTCGGATCACAGTCGGATTGGTTACATAGGGAATCTTCTGGAGGGGCGTGCGTTAACTTGGACCTACGCCGTAATGGCGAGGCCCAGTTATGCCACCCTCACCTATGACCAGTTCGTGAGGCGCTTTCTGGAGGTCTTTGACCATTCTCAAACCGAGACGGTCCAGGTCGATCGGCTTCTCGCTCTCCAGCAGGGAGGCCGGTCGGCAGCGGACTACTCGGTCGACTTCCGGGTAGCGGCGGAGGAATTGGGCTGGGAGGAACGCTCCCTCTGTGGCCTGTTCCTCCGCAGCCTCAATAATGATCTGAGGGATGAACTGGCTGGACGGGATATCCCTGGGACGCTAGCGGAGCTGACATCCTTAGCGATAAGTTTGGATAACAGGCTGCGCGAGCGCTCCTCGGGGCGGAAGTCTTCTTCTTCTCGCCCTCGTGGAGTCTCGCCGCACCTGTTCCAAGCTCGCCCCCTGGCGGCGCCGCCAGCATCGTGCCCCGAGGAGTCGGAGCCGATGGTGACGGGCTGGACCAAGCTTTCCCCTGCGGAGAAACAACGCCGCCGTGAGTTGGGCCTCTGCATGTATTGCGGAGGTGACCAACACACTGTGGAGCGTTGCCCGCGGAAAGCCAGTCGGCGGGGTCCGCGAATCGCTGTAGGGAGCCTCGCGGATCCCAACCAGTTAGACACCCTCACCCAATTAAAGCTGCCCATCCGTTTCTGCCACAATCCCACTGGGCACCTCACCCACGCACTGGTGGATTCGGGCGCAGAGGGCAGCTTCATTTCACAAGGCCTGGCAACCCGATTGGGCATCCGCTGTCAGGCATTAAAACACCCCATCTCCCTGGTCCATCTCTCCCGTGCCTCCCTTGGGAGAGTTTCTCACCAGACCATGCCTGTCCCAGTCATCATCTCAGGGAACCACCGGGAGGAGATGGTATTTTACGTCCTGCCCAACTCTGTGTCGCCCGTCATCCTGGGGTACCCCTGGCTACGCCTCCACAACCCTGTCCTGGACTGGAGGTCAGCTGGGGTGTCGGCATGGAGTACCTTCTGCATGGGCACCTGCCTTCAGTCCGCTGCCTGCTCCCCGTCCGCGGCTCCTCCTGTGGCGGATACAGCACCTCCGGACCTGTCGCTGGTGCCTCCAGAATTTCACGACCTGGGTATGGTATTCAGTAAATCGAAAGCTATGTCTCTTCCCCCGCATCGACCATATGACTGTGCCATCAATCTCCGCCAGGGGGCTCCCCTGCCATCTGGTCGGCTCTACAGCCTGTCGGCGCCGGAGAGGGAGACAATGAATACGTACCTAAAGGAATCACTGAGCGCTGGGATTATTCGCCCATCGTCGTCACCCGTGGGGGCAGGGTTTTTCTTTGTCGGGAAAAAGGACGGTTCCCTCCGTCCCTGCATAGACTACCGAGCGCTTAATGACATCACTGAGAGGGACCGTTACACCCTGCCCCTCATGGACACTGCCTTCCACTCCCTCCAGGGGGCGACCTGGTTTACCAAGCTGGATCTACGCAGCGCTTACCACCTCGTCCGGATCCGGGAGGGAGATGAATGGAAAACAGCCTTCCGTACCCCGAACGGCCACTTTGAGTATCTCGTCATGCCGTTCGGGTTGACCAACGCTCCTGCCGTCTTTCAGCGCCTCATTAATGACGTCCTCCGGGATTTCATCGGCCTTTTCGTGTTCGTCTACCTGGACGACATTCTGATCTTCTCCAGGTCCAGAGACGAGCACCAGGTCCATGTGAGGCGGGTCCTCCAAAGACTGCTGGAGAATCGTCTGTACGTGAAGGCTGAGAAATGCGAGTTCTACGCTAGGACCACATCCTTCCTGGGATTCATCATCGCCCAAGACCAGGTGCTCCCAGACCCAGAGAAGGTGAAGGCGGTGGTGGAGTGGCCTACTCCCGCATCCCGGAAGCAGGTGCAACAGTTTGTTGGCTTCGCCAATTTTTACCGCCGCTTTGTCCCGAATTTCAGCTGGATCGTCGGACCGCTGACCCGCCTCACGTCCCCGAAGGTCCCGTTCCGGTGGACTGAAGAGGTCGATGCTGCCTTTAAGGCGCTGAAGGCGGAGTTCTCCTCCTCCCGGGTCCTTCGCCAGGTCGACCCCGCGCTGCAGTGCATTGTGGAGGTGGACGCATCGGACACGGGAGTGGGAGCAGTGTTATCCCAACGATCACCGGACGATGGCGCCAAGCGACCGTGCGCCTTCTTCTCCCGGCGCCTGTCCCCGGCGGAGAGGAACTACGATGTGGGGGACAGAGAGCTCCTGGCCATTACACTCGCCTTACAGGAGTGACGCCACTGGCTAGAGGGGGCGGACCTGCCGTTTGTGGTCCTGACGGACCACAAGAACTTAGAATACTTACGATCTGCCAAGCGCCTGAATGCCCGCCAGGCGCGCTGGTCTTTGTTCTTCGCCAGGTTCCGCTTCTCAATCACCTTCAGGCCGGGCTCCAAAAACGGCCTGCCTGACGCCCTCTCTAGGCAGTTCACCCCAGTGGAGGCTGAGGAGACGCCCCACACTATCCTGCCCAGGTCGTGCGTCGTGGGAGCCATCTCTTGGGACATTGAAGACAAGATCCGGAAGGCGCAGGAGGTGGAACCTGATCCTGGCGGCGGACCGGAGGGAAGACTGTTCGTCCCATCTGCGGTCCGAGGAGAGGTCATCCACTGGCTCCACACCTCCCGGCTCACCTGTCATCCCGGCACCTCTCGGATGATCAGCCTCCTCCAACGGTCCTTTTGGTGGCCAGGCCTGCGGAGGGATGCAGCCCGCTACGCCCGGGCTTGCCCAATCTGTGCCACCAGCAAGTCGGGAAATGCCCCCCCAGCGGGTCTGCTCCAGCCTCTGCCCGTCCCCGGCAGGCCCTGGTCGCACATCGCACTGGATTTCGTCACCGGACTCCCCGTTTCCAACTCCTTTGACACCGTCCTGACCATCGTGGACCGCTTCTCCAAGGCGGCACACTTCGTCCCCCTGCGAGGTCTCCCTACCGCCCTGGAGACGGCGGGCCTCCTCGTCCAACACGTGGTCAGGCTGCACGGGATTCCGGTGGACGTGGTCTCGGACCGGGGCCCCCAATTTTCATCCGAGGTTTGGAGATCTTTTTGTAACGCCATCGGAGCCAAGGTGAGCCTCTCCTCCGGCCATCACCCCCAGTCTAACGGGCAGTGTGAAAGGACCAATCAGGAGCTGGAGGCTGCGCTCCGCTGTGTTACCAGATCCAAGCCGACGTCCTGGAGCAACCATCTCGCCTGGGTGGAGTATGCCCACAACACCGCCCGCTCTTCTGCAACGGGGATGTCCCCCTTCAAGGCGTCCCTGGGTTACGACCCCCCGCTGTTTCCAGCGCAGGAGAGCGAGGTAGCTGTCCCCTCTGTTAGGGCGCACCTTAGGCAGTTCCGCTCCACCTGGGCTGCCGCGCGTCATGCGCTTTTACGCACAGCGGAGCGCAACAGGACCGTGGCGGACCGGCACAGGCGACCTGCCCCGGCGTACAGAGTTGGGCAACTCGTGTATGTGTCTACCCAGGACGTCACATTAAAAGGCGAGAGGAGGAAGCTGGCACAGCGATTCATGGGTCCCTTTCCCATCACCCAGATCATCAACCCGGTGGCTGTGCGCATGGCTATTCCCCCCTCCCTCCGCATCCATCCCACATTCCATGTGTCGAAGGTGAAACTGGCAGTCACTGACCCCCTTTGCCCTCCTCCTGCAGTGCAACCCGCGCCCCGGATGATTGGTGGCCATCCGGCCTGGTCCGTCTCCTCCATCCTGGACTCCCGGCGCCGAGGTCGTGGGTTGCAATACTTGGTGGACTGGGAGGGCTATGGGCCCGAGCATCGACAATGGGTGCCCCCGTCGTTTGTGTTGGACCCATCACTCATCGCGGACTTCCACCGAGCGCACCCGGATAAGCCATCGCCAGGAGGCGCTGCTAGAGGGGGGAGTACTGTCACGCCGCGCCATTCATCAGCGGCGCCACCTGCTCACGCACCTGACAATCATCAGCGGCGAGGGATAAAGGCCGTCTCGCCCGGAGGCTCGGCCTGAAGCCGTCAGACTTCGTCCCTCACCGTTGTGAGCATACTTCTCTTCAGCATCACCATTTTGGTAAGAAGATCGCTTACCTCTCTTCTTCAGTCTTCTCCCCTGTGCACAGGTGGATTCCCCGGCGGCGGACATCTCCACTCCATCGCCCAATCCTCGCTGCTGTACGGAGCTCTCCAGGTGGCTGTCTTCCGGGCTTCGCCCCCTTGTTGTGCCAGCTATCCTGACAAACCAAGTAAGTCCTTCTCTCGCCATAAATCCCTCCTGTGTTGGTGTATGCCCGTCACCCTCTCCCTGTGCTCTCTCCATAGGGTTGCTCGGCTGTACGGTCACCTGCCTCTGTGCCTGGAGCAGACACCATCACCAACACATTTACATCCCGCAGACACGCACTCATTCACTCCTGCTGTTAATAAACTCTTTGAACTACTCTAAGCCTGTGTGTGTGCGTCTCCTGAGCCGTGCATTATGTCACCCGGTGCTCTATATATACAACTTACTATTATGTTTTTTTTCTATTTTCCATCATAATTTCAATTGTTAAACCACACACATTCACACCTAGGGCCACTTTATCTATTTTTAGTGAAAATCTGATGATGTTTTAGATCATATTTATGCAGAAATGTAGAAAATTCTAAAGGTTTCACAAACTTTCAACCAACATCGCAATCCTGTCCCTCCTAATGACAATTTTAGCATCTTCACCTCTGCTGCCTTCAACTCTGCCTCCTGTCTTTGTCAGTGCCACTGTCTCCAAACCATACGTCATAGCAGATCTCACTACTGTCTTGTAAATCTTCCCTTTCACTCTAGCTGCTATCCTCCTGTGGAAAATCACCCGATACTCATCTCCACCCACTCCACCCTGCCTGCACTCTCTTCTTCACCTCTTTTATGCATTTTCCATTGCTTTGGATGGTTGACCCCAGGTATTTAAACTCATCTACCTTCTCTACCGCTACTCTTTGCATCTTCACCATTACACCTGCCTCCCTCTCATTCACACACATGTATTCTGTCTTGCTTCTACCGACTTTCATTCCTCTTCCATACCTGCCAACTTTTTTTTTTTTTTTTTTTATTTAAGTTTTTGTAAAGGGTATACAGGTCGTTACAGCAAAGCAGTGTTTACATTTTCATCACATGTTCCCTTATTTTCTGATATCTGACAACATTGGAAGATTAATTCTTACAACACCCCTTTTTTTTTTTTTTAAAGTGAAAGAAAAAGTGAAATTAAAGAGAAAAAAAAAAAACAAATAACAAAAAAAAAAAAAAACCAGTAAAAAACAAACAAAAAGAAAAAGTAAGTAAATAAAGATAAAAGAGCATCTGAGTAGCGTTGGAACAAAGAGCGGAACCATTATTGAAATGGTATTTGTCAAAGATTAGATCTAATGGAAGACACATATGCGATCCAGGGTTGCCAAAAGTTCATGAACACATCCATGTCCTGTCTCAGTGCGAATGTCAACTTTTCCATCGAGTAAATGTCTTGGATCACGTTAGTCCAATCTTCAGGTGTAGGACAGTCCTTCAACATCCATTTTTTAGTTAGAGCTTTTTTGCTTGCCAATATTAAAACATTGAATAAGTATTTTTCTCCTCGTCTTTCCAGTGAGTCCGGTAGTAAACCCAAATACAAAGTTACAAAAGAAAAGGGAACTGTAATTTTGAATATTTTCCCCAATATTGTCTGTACCTTGGTCCAATATTGGTGGATAACTGGGCATGACCAAAACACATGAAAATGATTTGCAGACTTTTCACCACACAAGCGCCAACAGTTCAATCCCTTATGGGTAAATTTGTTTTGTGCAGGTGTTCTGAAAAATCTTGCCAAGTTTTTCCATCCAAATTCTCTCCACTGCAGGGATGAGGTACTTTTCCATTGCTGTTTATTTAGCTTTTCCCATATTTCCAGTTGTAAAGTGAAATTCCCCTCTTTTTCCCATCTCTCTTTTATATAAGATGTGTTGTCTCCTTTTAAGTCTTGAAGACCTTGGTATATTTTAGAAATGTATCTGATCCCTGGGATCCCTTTATATGCCATTAAGAAGACCTTCAGAACACCTGACTGGGCCCTTTCCAAAACCTCCTTTTTAAGTATATTGTTTATGTGGTGTCTAAGCTGGAAGAACCTGTAAAGGTCTTGATTTATTAGGCCTTGTTTTTTCAAATCTTCAAAACTTCTTAAGATTTGCCCTTTAAAAAAATCGTAATATTTTATCAGCCCTTTCTCCTTCCACTTTTTAAATCTGGTGTCTGTTTTATTAGGAGTAAAGTCCTGGTCATAGGCGATCCATTGCAGAAGTCGATAGGGCTCTTTAGTTTGATTCTCTCTGACTATCTTAAACCAAATTTTTAGCGGGGTCTCTATCCACGGGTTAGTGTTAATCAAAAGCTTAGGTAAGACATTGTTCCCTATTATCGCCTGTAGGGGGATGTCACTTGTTATTTGGCATTCGATCTCCTTCCATTGTGCAGTGTAGACTGGGTTACATATCTCTACTAAAGTTTTAATTTGTGCGGCTTTAAAGTAGTCCCTGATATTTGGCAGCGCGAGCCCACCTTTGTCTTTGTTTAGCTGTAGGGTTCTATATCTGATTCTAGGTCTCTTGCCCTGCCATATGAATCTTGAGATCCTTCTGTCCAGCTCCTGCCATGTTTTTTTGGGAGGTTCTACCGGTATTGTTTGGAAAAGGTATAGAAGACGTGGAAGTATATTCATTTTGACTGCTTCAATTCTTTGTGCAGTACCCAAGAATGGTATCATATTCCATCTTGCTAGGTCAGATTTTATTTTTGTCACCAGTGGATCATAGTTTAGTGATATAATTTTGTTGAGTTGTTTCGGGATATTGACCCCCAGATATTTCATAGATTCCGACTCCCAGTTAGTTTTGAGTTTGCTTAGTGAATAATGATTTGGGTCATAGTTGAATGTTAAAACTTGGGTTTTATGCATATTTAATTTGTACCCCGATAAATCTCCATACTCTGAAAAAACTGAGGTTAGTTCTGGTAAAGAAGTGTCCGGCTGCCCTAGGTATATTAAAATGTCATCAGCAAAGAGTGCTATTTTATGTTCCTTCTGACCAAGTGTAATACCTTGAATTTTTTGGTTTTGTCTTATCCATTGGCTCAGAGGTTCTATGAAGATTGCAAAGAGCAGTGGAGACAGGGGGCAGCCCTGACGACATCCTCTTTCCAGTTCAAAAGATGATGATAAATTACCGTTAATCCTTATTTTAGCTGTTGGTTTTTTATATAATGCCTGTATAGTTCTAATGAAGTTGTTATGAAAATTGAAACTGGATAAGATTCTATATAGAAAAGACCAGTCAACCGAATCGAATGCTTTTTCAGCATCTAATCCCAATATGACTGCATTTAAGTTATATTTTTTTATATGATGAATTATGTGTAAAGTGCGTCGAATGTTGTCTTGTGTCTGTCTTTGTCTTATAAAACCTGTTTGGTCTAAATGAATTAGGTCTGTCAGTATATTTTCTAACCTTTTGGCAAGGATAATGGTAAAAAGCTTATAGTCCTGATTTAGTACACTGATTGGTCTGTAGTTGGAGCACTCTAGTTTATCCTTTTCAGGTTTTGGTATAACTGCAATGACCCCTTCTCTCCAGGAGGGGGGGATTTCCCCTGTGTGGAGGACATAATTAAATGTTTTCAGGAGGAGAGGAGATAGTTGCTGTTTAAAGGTTTTGTACCACTCTGCTGTATAGCCATCAGCTCCTGGGGATTTGTTAGCTTTAAGTTTCATAATTGCTTTTTCCAATTCTTTAGGATGTATTTCTGACAGTAGTGTTTTATTTTGTGACTCCGTAAGTTGGGGAAGGTTTAATGTGTTTAGGAATGCCTCGGATGCGTTTTTATGTTTTTTGTGGGAGTATAAGTTCTTATAGTAATTCTCGAAGTTTTTAAGAATATCCTGAATTCTGAATTTTATTTCCTTTGATACTGGGTCTCTGATTTTGTAGATTGCTCTTTCTGTTTGATGTTTCCTCAATTTATAGGCTAGCAATTTTGCCGATTTACTGCCTGCTTCATAGTATTTTTGTTTCAGAAATGTAAGTTTCTTCTGGATTTCTATTGTGTAGATCTCATTTATTTGGTTTTTAATTTCCTTAATCTTGAGCGAGTCAGTAGAATGAGTGTTGCCTTTGTGTTCTTTTTCTAGGTTCCTAAGTTCTGACTCTAATGTGGATAGTTTTTCTTGTCTTAGTTTCTTTTGGGTTGCCAGTTTTGCAATAATCTTTCCTCTTATTACAGCTTTACATGCATCCCACAGTATTAAAGGGGATACTTCTCCATTATCGTTATCTTCCAAATATCTGAGAATATCTGATTCCAATTCATCTTTCAATGGTCCTTTCAGGACATTTGAATTTAACCTCCAAGAAAATGTATTATTTGTGTATTTTTGGATATTTAAGTCCATGTAGATCGGACTGTGGTCGGAGAGATCCATCAGTCCTATTTTACATGTTTTTACTCTTCCAATGTCTCTATTAAACATAAAAAAATAGTCAATCCTTGAGTAAGATGAATGTGGAGTTGAGTAAAATGTATAGTCTTTTACACTGGGGTTGAGTTCCCTCCACACGTCACAGATTCCCAATTCTTTTAGTAGCATCCGAGTCTTCCTGTTTTGGGTGTTATTTTGATGTGGGGAATTACCAGAAGCATCCCAGTATGGATTCAGTCTAAGATTGAAGTCCCCACCACATATCACTAAACCTTGAGCTTTAGTTATCATTAGGTCGAATACATTTTTATAAAATTTCCAGTTAGCCCCTGGGGGAGCATACACATTCAGCAGGGTGATATCTTCTCCCTCTAGCCGCCCACTTACCAAACTGTATCTCCCTTCTTTATCTTTGTGTTCTGATTTTTTTTCAAATGTAATTTTGGTTGATATCAATGTCGCTACTCCCCTCCTCCTCCCTGATTTATATGAAGATGAAGAGATCATTTTAAACCCTTGTCTACTGAGTTTATTGTGTTCCACGTCTGTTAGGTGGGTTTCTTGTAAAAGTATTATTCCTGCTTTGTCTTTTTTCATTTTGCCTAGAATCTTGGATCTTTTAACTGGATTCAGGATTCCTTTTACATTATATGAAATTATTTTGGTTACACCCTGTTTCTCCATTGTGTTGTTTTGTTTAGTATAACTGTGTGGTGGCCCTCTTTTGTGCTACTCAGAAACTGAAAGAACATTAAAAACAAGAAAAACATTAAGAACATAGTGTAAAAAACTTTAAAACAAAAAGCTGTCATAAGAACTTCCTGAGCTGAGGTCTTTTTAAAGACCCTGTAAGAGCCTTGATGGAGTGAAGGCTCTGAGGAAATTCCTCAAACTCTGTTACGTGTTGAGGGCCCTCTCTTACCACTGAAAGTAGTCCCATGCTTTTAACGTGAGTTTCAGAACCCAATCCAAACTTGTAATGATTTTTTTTTTTTCCTTTTATGCCTAAACCCTGTGAAATTGTGTGCACCCTCCCACCCCCATCACATCAAACATTCACGCAAAAACAGTATTTGTTAGTATGAGGAGAACATGTGGATTATTGTCACATTTCTATTTTAACAAGTTTTTTTTTTTTTTTTTTTTATTACAAAGACTTATTTGTTTCAAATAATATGATTGTTCCATGAAATGTTTTACCACGTGCTGAATATGCATCTCCTTTAATGTTTGTTACCTTGTATGAGGGGGGTTGGATGTGCGGATTGATTCAAGAGAAAAGAAAAAAAAAAAAAAAAAAAGGTCGCTATTCCAACCTGAAAACGGACAGTTTATCCGCGACGCTCTGGTGCTGGGTTTCCCGCTGCTGGTCCGTGGATTTTGAAGGTCTTTGTGTTGACCATGTTTGCGCTTTGATCTTCTGACTCGGGTCTGCTGCGGGTTTAAATACCGTTACCGGGAGCCCTCTTTTCGCCATGTCAGCTGTTGCTTCTTCCGCCGAATTATAGAGACACGTTTCATCGCCGTAGAAGACCCTTAACTTCGCAGGAAATGGTGTCTGAAAGCGCAATTTCTTCTCTCTTAACACCTTTTTCGCGTCATTGTATTCCCTGCGCTTTTTAAGGACCTCCGGGGCGTAATCGTGTTCCACGTAGACTTTTCTCTCCTGGTGCATAAATCCTTTTTTCTGCCAGGCCAGTCTTACAACCTCTTGTTTTATTTTGAAATTGGAAAATCTTACCAACACCGAACGTGGGGGCGCTTCCGCCGCCGGCCTAGCGGCTAATGAACGATGTGCCTTTTCTATCTTCAAGTCGGTGGTTTGTGGAATATCCAATTTCTCTCTTAGTAAGGATTCCACGCATTCTGCCATTGAGTTAAAACCATTTTCGGTTCCTTCTATCAGACCATGAATTCTTATGTTGTCTCTTCTTTGTTTTCCTTCTTGGTCGGTTAGCTTAGCCTCTATAGCTGCTTGTCTTTTGCGTAGGTCTAGCACAGAATCTTCGAGCACTTTTATTCGATCCTCTGTTTCCAAGATTCGGTTCTCGGCCTGGTCCACTCTGCTGTTTGTCCTTTTCAATTCTTCTCTGAATTCCCGAAATTCGGCCGTAACATCTCGGCGAAATCGTCGTAGCTCCTCAAATAGTGATTTCAGGCTAACCCTTTTGTTAGCTATCACCAGTTCCTCGTCTTCTGAACGGAGATCTTCCAGTTCGGATTCTCCGGCCGATACGTGTCCTGGCCTGGAGAATTTCAGTTTCTTCTGTTTTCCTTTAGACATGATGATTTTGTCTTTTGATTTTCACTCCTCCAAAAATCCGTTAAGTTTGATTTTCAAGGTGTTATCCTGGATTGGGTCTGAGAACTTCAGTGTTAAGCTGCAGTCGCCATGGCGTCCAGACCGCATACCTGCCAACTTTTAAAACCTGAAAAGCCTAGTAGCTAGCCGGGGTCCAGGGGCCGCAGGCCCCGGTAGGTCCAGGACAAAGTCGTGGGGGGGGGGGGGGGGTTCAGGGGGGCTTAGCCCCCCGACGCCAAACAAATATTAGCATTAAATCAAGTTCAAATGTGGCTAACAACCTCATATTTCTTCAACAATCATGTTTCTATTTTCCTTAAATTGTCAGTGCAGATATGCTGATGGAAAAGATCAAGGACAAACTCTATGGTAACTCTCAAGCATTGTTGTTTTCCATGGTGCACCTCTTAGCTTTCTTCACTTGGTGTTTTGAATGGGACACATTGTGGCACTTGTTACCCGAAGCTGTCATCATCATTTTCCCAGGGATGAGAATGGGGTTTGGGAAAAAAAGAGGAAACTAAGCTGGGGGTCTTGGGGGACGCAGGCCCCCAAGCCGGATCCAAGGCAGAGCCTTGGTGGGGGGTCTAGGGTGGCAACGCCCCCCAGAAGCTAATGAAATCTGGTGTTTTAGAATGCTCAAATGTGGTCTTATATTTAAAGTTAGAAGTAAGTACAAATGCATTTATAGTTTACCTTTTTAATCTGCTGCTGCATCACATGTGTAATCATGTTCAATACTGTTTTGATTCAGTGTCACACTTGATTGAGAAATAGAAAATGTCACTTCCATATTTACATGCTTGTGCTACTACCCTATGAACTTATGTACAAGTCAATGTATTCTTCACATCTAATTGTGTAATTTCTTCTTCTTGGCTACCAAAGCCTGGAGCCGTAGTGTAGCCTTCCTCTTCTCTGATTTTCTGTGGTCAAGCAGTGCCTGCTTAGCTGCAGCTTCTCTGTTCTTTTTCATGGCTGCCTTGCTTGCCACAGAATCATGTTGAAAATTGAGTTCTTTCTGTTTCATTTCCTTCTCTTTCCTTTTTTCTTCCTTTTCATGCCTGTAGGCACTTGCTGGATATGACAAAGGAAATCTAACAAAATCGCCAATTGGTTGCTTCAATAAGTATCAGCCAATCAGTGGCCTTGTTACATTACATTACTGATCTCGCTGGGTAGTGCGTTCTGCGCGGTGGATTTTAGCAGCCGATCAAAAATACGACTAACCGGTCATAACATACCTTACCCCCCCCCCTAAAATTTTCTCCTCGAATTTAGACGATTCACGAGAATGACCCTATACATGATCAAATCCGTGGAATTCCGCAGATCCGCGAAAAATTCTCATCCCTGTTTTCCTGGTCATGAGGTTGCCCAGAACTTTAGTTGACAGACTGGACCTGAACTCAGTTTTGTTCTTGTTCACATGGCTGAATATGCGCTCACAGTCCGCAATAATAATTCCTGGAAATGCTTTGGAGTATTCCTCAAGAAAAGACTGTAATTTTCGTTTGGGTTTCATGCTCATTTGTGATTTTTCTCTGGCAGATTCCATGATGAAAACGTATACAATGCTGACCTAATTCCTTTGCGATTCCAAATGGAAACAATGGCTCAAACCTCTCGCACATGCGCAATACACCTACAGGAAGCAGTGCCGATTGCCTTTGTTCTAAATTTAGATACGATTCCTAGCGATCTCTTGTTCGGAATTGCTTTCGTGTTTTGTTTACGATTTAAAATTTTTGACTGAATTTTTAGTGAAAAACCGTAATTTTGATTAATAAAGCCGTAACCCGGAATGGGGTCTTGAAAACCGTAACCATTACGGCAAAACCGGAGTAGTTGGCAGGTATGCTCTTCTCTCCAGGGCATTCATACCTCCATCTCTCCAGGTTCTCTTCCACCTGCTGGCAACTCCCACTACGGATTACAGTGTCGTCTGCGGACATCATGCCCACAGAAACTCCTGCCTGACCTTGTCTGTCAGCCTGTCTATCACCATGGCAAACAAGAAGGGGCTCAGGGCTGATCCCTGATGTAATCCCACCCCCACCTTGAATCCACCTGTCACTCCTACAGCACATTTTAGCACCGTCTTGCTGTCCTCATACATATCCTGCACCACACTCACATACTTCTCTGCCACTTCTGACTTCCTATTATTGTATTCCTAATTATCTTTTTATATCTTGTTTAAAATATTCTGCACACCCCGAAGACCTTCCCATCACATCAAGCCCATATAATATGCTGTTTATACATATTTAGAAGAAGAAGAAGAAGAAGAAGAAGAAGCCAACTTTATTGTCATTCAATCCATACAGCCAATCATGTACAGTAGAACAAAATTACGTTTCTCTTATCTACAATGTAAATCACATCTAGAATCACAGGGGCCGCTGCCATGCAAGGCGCCGCCACAAACAACAACATTTACAAATATTTGTTTGCAAACAGTGTTATAAGAAAGCATTATGGTTTTAGGTGCTGATGATTAACCTTTGTGAACTGAGGAAGGGTTATAACGATTTTGTTCCCAGGGCCTATGGTCATGCTAATCTGTCTATGCTACTAGCGTGCCGTACAAACACTGTAATAGTAGTTTAGAGCTTATTTACTAAACATTAGTGTTAAGGCCAGCCCTGCTCAAGGTTTTTCTACTACTACAGAACAAGTGCTGGATGTAAACTCTTACAGATGAGCAATAAATTTCTTTTCAACATAACAAAATCAGATTAACTGTGATCGAAGAGCTGAATTACAAACCTGGCCATAAAGAGAGAAACAATCTAACAATCTAATCTGCACAATGGGATAATTTATTGCAGGACTGTTGCTGCAAGGTGTTCCTCTCCTCCTGTGTATCCTAATGCAACCAAATATTTGTGCAAAAGGATTCCTGCACAAATGGCTACAAGCCGTAAACAGTTTTGACTGAACAAGAAATATGCAATCAAGTCCCGTGATTCTTTTGTCAGATGTTAATCCAGACAATTGAAGTCAAGATCAGAGGGGAAGTAGAGCCGCAGCAGAAATGTGCCTGACTCGGCTGCATGGTCATCAGATATGAGACTAAAGGCTCCCATATGACTAGTCAATCTGCATAAATATCAGGCGGTTACATAAACAGCATCTTAACCCCGTAAACCTCCCCTTTTTCCACATCATCACTGCAACATGGGAGCCAATTAAAGAGCGGTATTAGGTTACTGAGAGCATCTGATCTGAGTGTGTTCATGTTTCTAAGAGATTGTCAGAATGTCTGGAACACAATGAGCTCAGTCATTATGCAAGCCTGCATTTGGTAGCAAAATCTCATTAAAAGTCTCACAGGAACCCAGTCCATGCCGTAAACAGTGTGCAGTGCAGCAGTGTGTAATACAGATGTATAAAGTGCTGTGAAAAGGTATTTGCCTCCTTCCTGATTTCTTATATTTTTGCATATGTCACAATTAAATGTTTCAGATCAAACAAATTTTAATGTTAGACTAAGATAACCCGAGTAAATACAAAATGCAGTTTTTTACCGGAGTGGCCTAGTGGTAAAGCATCTGCCCCACCGGCAGGGTCATACCAAAGATCATGTAAAAATGGTACTGCCCACCTTCTAGCTTGGTGCTCAACATAACAGAATGGGGGAAGGAAAAGTTACTTGTGGCGGCGCCTTGCATGACAGCGGCCCCTCTGATTCTAGATGTGTGTCATGATGCTGAGATGAGATGAGGTGAGATGAGATTCAACTTTGTCATTACACAGCACGGAGGGAATTACCGTGCTCATGCTCTTTTGTCATTTTGGTCATTTTCTGTATTTTCCACCTTCAGTTTAGTATTTGTCTGGTTGGTTTTGGCTGTGATTTATTATCTGAATTGTTTTTGTTTCTGGTTGTCCATTAGTCCTCCTGTTCTTAGTGTTATCATTCCTAGTTCCATCTAGATTCTTATTATGTCTTTTTCCATCCAGTTTTCATACTATGATTATTATTCACCTGTTTTGACATGAGCCTACCTACACCTTTTATTCTCAGTCCTCTGTCTGTATTTTGCTATTTGCTTTCTAGTATTTGTATCTCTTGGTTTTGTATTCATCGTGTCCTTGCCCTTATGGTTCATTTTTTTC
Organism: Pholidichthys leucotaenia; assembly: GCA_020510985.1. Classification (NCBI taxonomy): domain Eukaryota; kingdom Metazoa; phylum Chordata; class Actinopteri; order Cichliformes; family Pholidichthyidae; genus Pholidichthys; species Pholidichthys leucotaenia. The sequence goes on along the minus strand of CM035840.1, from coordinate 19,732,665 downwards.
CCTGTCTATATCATCCGGTCCATTTCTCATTTTGTATCGTTTCATATTTATAGTTAGCTTCCTGTGCCTTATTCCTCTGTACTTTTATTTTGACAGCGCCATGTGTTTACTTCCTTGTGTCAAACTCTGTTCGCAGGCTGTCACACTTGTCATTAGTTCTATTTATCCTTGCTCATGCCATCCACACCTGTTTATGATTTGTGCTTATTTCTCTGTGCTTTTAAGGACAGCTGCGATGCTAACTTGTTGCAGCGTCCTACTGTTTCCTTCTGAGTGTTACGGTATGTTTCGGGGTTTGAACGGGTGTGACTCCGTCTTAGATTTAAGCCTCTATGCCCCCTTTTTCTCCAGACGTGAGCCTCATCTTTCCTGGCATACCCATTCGCCATTACCTCCTACTATTTGTTCCAGTTTATGTTACATGTACTGTAAGTTTTGTGTCTGTATGTTATTTTTGTGTGTTAAGTTATTAAACGTTTTGCACTCACAGTTCAGCGTTTGGGCCTTCATCCTCCCCTGGTAGGGCGATTTATGACAATGTGATTAACAGTGTCGATGGGAGAAATGTAATTCTATTTCTAATGTAATTCATGTTCTACTGCACATGATTGGCTGTATGGACTGAATGACAATAAAGTTGGCTCCTTCTCCTTAAATGATGGATCGCCACCTTATAGTGGTGGAGGGGTTTGAGTGAATGATCCCAGGAGCTATGTTGTTGGCGGCAGCTTGCCCCCCTGGTAGGGTCTTCCAAGGCAAACTGTTCTTGGGTGAAGGGCCAGGCTAAGAGTGGATCTCCATGAAAAATGTTACATCAAGGACCCAGTGTACCCCAGTGGGTCCCCGTGGGTCCGCCCTACAGTGGGCTTACCACCTGCACAAGGAATCATGGAGATCATGGTGCTATATGAATTGGGCAGAAGTCTTGGCTACGCTGCCTGGACTGATGCCCCCACGACCCGGATCCCTGGATAAGCAGTAGAAGATGGATGGATGAATTTACTTTATTAAGGAAGAAAAGCTATCCAAACCTACCTGTCCATCTGTGAAAAAATAATTGGTTGTGCCACCCTTAATGGCATCAACTGCAATCAAGCGTTTGCGATAACTGGCTGTTATCACTGTTGAAGCAAAGCAGCCCCAGACCATCACACTACCACCACCATGTTTGACTGCTGGTATGATGTTCTTTTTATGAATTGCTGTGTTAGTTTTATACCAGATGTAACAGGATGAGCAACTTCCAAAAAGTTCAACTTTTGTCTCATCGGTCCACAGAATATTTCCCCAAAAGTCTTGGGAATCATCAAGATGTTTTTTGGCAAATGTGATACAGGTCTTTTTGTTCTTTTTGGTCACCAGTGGTTTTCGCCATGGAACTCTCCCATGGATGCCATTTTTCCTAGTCGCTGTCTAAAAGTGCCTTCACACCAAATGCGAACTGGCGACGCGAATGCATACAAAGTCAATAGAAATAGGTGAGCACATGCGAAATTGTGCGTTCATTATCAAGGGATAGTGCTAGCTTTGAGATTCTGCCATCATTGGAGTAAAAGTATCAACACTGGAGAGTAAACTAGTTTGAAAATGAGACTGCCACTCACTTGCAGACAGAAGGACTGGGAGCTCTTCCACAATCTGGCTGTCACAGAGTTATTTTCCCTGCTACGGACATGCTAACAAGGCTAGCAGGCTAGCAAGGTAAACACCTATCATCTTGTGACGTTTTGGAGGCAGGGACAACTTTTTCAGGTGAGACCCTGTCGGATAACGTAAACCTAAGCATGACATTATTTGGGGATTTCGACAGCAGGTTGAACACAGCTGCAGAAGTTATAAAGGCAACTTCGCCTGTCTGCATCTGACTCAGATGGTGAATTCATGTCTATTCACATTTTTACATTGAGTTATAATGTAATCGTGTTGTGTGAAAAATCCGCCCGTTCGCATTTGGTGTGAAGGCACCATTATTGATAAATCATGGACCAGTGTCCAAACTGCAGCAAGTGAGGCCTGCAGTTCTTTAGATGTTGTTCTGGGTTTTTGTTTCTCATCTGTTCTTGAATTTCTTTAGATTGTGGCATGATTTGTTGCTTTTTGAGATCTTTGAATCTACTTCACTTTGTCAGACAAGATCTATTTAAGTAATTTCTTGATTCAACAGGTCTGGCAGTAATCAGGCCTGGGTGTGGCTGGTGAAATTGAACTCAGCTTTCCAAAAAATTCATCCATGATGTAATTGGGGGCAATTACTGTCTCACAAAGGGCTAGGTAGGTTTGGCAAACTTTTTTCTCTTAATAAATAAAATCATCATTTAAAACTATATTTTGTATTTACTCAGGATATCTGTGTCTAATATTAAATGTATTTGACGATCTGAAACGTTTAGTGTAATATTTAATCAAAAATATATGGAATAAGGGAGGGAGAAAACACTTTTTCACAGAACTGTATATGTGTGCCTATTAGAGCAGGAAGTTTGAAAAGACTCAATACATTGGAGGGAGGCTGTCCTGTGTTTTTAAGCTCAAGGGATGATTGTGGCTCAGTGCAGCTTTGTTTTACTTTTGCAGTGCTGGCTATCATTGGCAGTGATATCAACATTTCCCAAAACAAGCCGGAGGGGACAGGAAACACACTAATTTAGCACAAAGTGTCACCAAAACAGATTTTGAGGAGAAGGCCAACAGTGAAATTATTATAAAAAATATTGTTATAAACATCTGTCGCAACTTAAAGATGCACTCCGGCAGTCTAAAACCACCTCAAAACAAATGTGTATTGCCCAAAATAGTATATTGTGGCTTTTTGTACAGGAAAAAAAAACTTTCAATGCCTTAGAATTGCTTGGAAAGAGCGTTTTATATCTTTCACCTACTTAAGTATATGCAGATCTATGAATATTCTAATTAGCTCCACCCATACTCCCGCCCACCAGTAGCGGGAAGAAGATGAGGACTCCGAGAAGGCGATCCAACTTGAGGAAGTAAAAGTCGTAACAAGGTTTCCATAGGATCCTTCTTGGTGGAGCGGAGAGTTGCTGTCCGGCCCCATGTGGAGGCGTGAGGACTCCCCACCGGTCTCTGGTTACCCACTCACCGCAGATCGCCTTGGTGGGAGCTGGCGGGCAGCTCGCCTTGGTTCGGAGCGCTTTGTCCACCATGCTCTGGGGAGAGCTCCGAGGAGCACTCGGCTCCTTTGGAGCACTCACCGGAGGGTGCTCCGAGCGAGGCAAGGGAAGCCCTCCAACTGGGCAGCGACTGTCCGCTCCACCAAGAATGATCCTTCCACAGGTTCACCTATGACGATACTCGCCCTGGCCGTTGCGCCATACACACCAGGGACGTCTCCTGTAAAAGCTCTTGCTGCTTCTCGGCTCCTTTTTTTTTTCTGCTCCTCCCTCTTCTCCCGAGGCCGTGAACTCAGGTCTGTAGCCATGCCCAGTGTTTAGCCTGATTGGTTAATGTTATAACCAATCAGGCTAAGCAGGAATGCTTACGTAGCTAGAAACACTCTGTCCAAAGTCGCCCATTTTTTTTGGGGGGGGGGGCTTAAGTGAAACTTTACAGCAAACAAACAGATATAAGACATTTCAATGATTTCGCTCTTGATATGTCTTGTAAGTCTCAAAAAAAACGCGTTACAGATATGTTAACAACAGAAAAAAACTAGATTCTTGCCAGAGTGTCACTTTAATGATGGGCAACTCTTTTCCCACTGCACTCCTCAGAGTAATATACCCCAAACTACAGTATATAAAATAATTTCTGCATTGGGAGGCTTTGAGGGCAATAGAGGACATCTAACACATATTCATAAGGTAACAGAGCAAAAGTACATAAAACAACCTCAAGTATTTTTGTCTTGAAGGAGTACAGGAGGGTCCAGTGATCCTCCTCAGATCTCCCAGGCTGTTTAAACAGGAGAGAAGGATTGTAATCTACCGAGACAGGCACACACACACACACACACACACACACACACACACACACACACACACTGTATATGCCTCTGAATGGGGGAAAGGTTGCAGGTGGTCAGCTGGAAGTGCTGACAGCTACAAGTGCAAACACTGGGAACCAGGAAGTGCTGCTCGATCTGTGGGCTGATACATCTACTCTACAGGAACTGAGTTCGATCAGGTCCAGCACCTCTGCACAAAGCCTGCCCACTACACAGGTGGGTTCCATGGCAACGGCAGCGGCAATGATATGAGAGCCTCGGCCTGGATGACAGCTGGGGCTTACTGTAGATGGAGGAATTAAATCCTGTTATCTTATGGCTGTTTTTTTAATACACAAAATATTCTGAAGTTTCCTGTCAGCAGTATATAATTACCTCCGCCAAGGAGGTTATGTAATCAGGGTGGTTTGACTGTCTGACTGTTAGCAGGATTACGCAAAAAGTACTGGATGGATTTGGATGGAATTTTTACCAGAGGTGGTTCTAGGCCTACACGCGAACCCATTACATTTTGGAGGTGATCCATGAGGGATGGAAGGAGCCTTGGCGCTCTCTGAGTGCTTTTCTAGTTATATTACTAATCAAAGTGAATTGATACCCCTTCTTTACAAAGAATCAGGACATGCGCAGTTAATGTCAACTGGGATTACTGTTCTAATTTTGACATGAGAGAGGGAAATAGCTCTGGACGTGAGCACAGCAGAATCACCTACCCGCTGTTCACTTTCCAGTTTTGAATAACAGCCAATCAGAAGAAGGTCACCTCAAAGGGAGGGCGACCTTAAAAGAAAAGGGCTTAAATGGGGTTGTTTCTGACAGTGAATGAAAGCAGCCGTAGCAGCCTCCAAGAGTCAATATAAGGACTAAAGATATCAAATGTAAGAATATGGAGTCTTGATTTTAGATCTTCACTTGTCCTGTGCTGACCCCCACAGGAGCTACAGAGTGAGGCCTCCATGTCTGAGCCAGGAACCAGATCTAATGTGAGGGGCCCAATTTTCACGAGAAGAAGAAGTGATTCAAAAGAAACTCTATAGCAGAGGTGGATAGTAACTACACATGTGCTCAAGTCACTTCTACAGAATTGTACTGATGTGAGAAGACAAAGTTGCCAAGGAATGAGAAAAAGAGTTGTGAATTTGAGGAAAAACACTAAAATTTAGTAGTAAAAAGTTGCAAATATGCACAAAAAGGTCAGATTTATGAGAATAATATCTCAGATGTGCAGGTAAAAGTCACACAAATTTGCACACGGAAAAGGTTACCATCTACCAGAAAAAGGCCATCAATGTCTGAGAAAACTCTTGGAAATTTATGAGACAGGAGTGATGTTATTTACTACTGAAGGAATTTCTCTGGTGACTACTCTTACTTCAGCTTGAGTATATTATTACCTTTATTTGAGCACATTTTCTTGCCACTTTACCCACCTGGTTGATGTGCTTCAGCTTGTCAATGATCTGGCTGATGACTGGCTCAGGCTGCTTGTTGCTCCTGGACTCTGAGCCAGTGTGCAGCCGCTTGAGGCCTGGCCCAGGGTACCTGAAAACAAAAGGAAGAATAAAATCAAATTCCTCTTATGCTGCTGAGTGCTTCTGAAGAGCTTCAGTGACATCAGAGGCCTGAGTGGTTCCCTGACAGTCATCATCAGCGGCCCCTGCTCCATCGTTCCAACCGTGGCTTTTATTGCCATCTAGTGGTGATCAGATGAATGACAAGTTTGCCGGGTTTTGGGACAATAGTGCAGATCTGAAATTTTCTTCATAAAATATCTGAACAAAAGACTGTTTATCTGTCGTTGGACATATTATATCTATAATAGCTTTAATGATCTTTTATGCAAAAAGTACATATATTTCTTGTCTACAACTTTCATAAGACAATTTTAAAGGATGAAAGTTTATTCTGTAGAGATAATTGTTACACAGATAAATATGTGCCTATATACATATATGTATATTTTGGCAGTTTCAAGTTCATCCTAAAGCAAATGCCCTAAAAAAGTATGTCTGGCAATAAATGTTCTGCACATGAGCTGCTCAATTATACTGTATATTTTTATGATATTTTTTAAGTTAATATGAGAACCTGAGCAGAGATGTATTTTTGTCCCCCACAGGCAGGCTCTCACATGTCTAAATGCGTAGCTGAGGAAACGCTGCTCTGTTGACTCCCATGTATGCTATGAAGAGGAGGAGCCGTGCGTATGAAAGGAGAATTTCTCTCTGCTTGTTCTCTTTCATGTTGAGACTTTCCTGCAGGTGTTTCTTCACTCCTGGCAGCGCGGGGAGATTAACCCTTTCCCTGGAAACGTCTTCGCAGCTCCGAGGAGGAGGCTATCTACCTCTGCAGGTGTGCGACAAGTGTACTTCGGTGAACTGGTGAGAACTGGGACTGATAACACATCCATCCCCGGCGCTACAGCGATAAGAGTGGTGGCGAGGGCAAAGGTCACGCTGCAGAGTAAATGTTAGCTGCTGTATTGCTGTAAATGCTGGATAGAAGATGAAGGACAAGCAGACCGGAGTGGGAAAATGATTTTCGGAGGAGAGGCTGGCAGGAGGGGAAAGGCCTTAGAAACAAATGTGCATATTGTTATGTCCATAACTCACACTATCAAGAATCAGGCTGGAGGTGCAGTTGAACGTCACTTTATTGAATGAACCACAAGAACACAGATGCTCCATATAGGCAAAGGGTTGACGGCGAAAGAGAGCGTGTCCCTTCCGCCTATGCCTTTTATACCCCAGGGTGACGGCGGAACCGGAAGGGTGAAGCCGTCACTCCCAGTACACCCCAGGTAGACCCAGTACCATATTTGATACACTACACTCCCCACACCCCCCGTAGAAAATCCAAATCACACCATTTAGGCCCTCCCAAAATTTAAACCCGACTCACATGCTACTAACAATAACATATGCATATATACACATATATATGTAGGCCTATCCATTCACACAACATAACTAAACTAGAGTGGGACAGGTAGACTGCTGACCCACCTCAACACGGCTAGACGGGACATTCTGCCCTCTGTGATCCGGCAAAGTCCATAAAACAAAACAGCCATGTTCCTAATAATTAAAACAATCCCAGAACAATAGTTTAAACACAATCAAACCTTCATTATCCACTACAACAAAACAACAGCTAATATGTGCATTTACATCCCGTTGTTAGCCCCCACTCCAACACACCCACACCATAATCTGGGCATTTCACACAATCACTTAGATGCAATTAAACAAACAGTATTGAGTTTTGTTTTTTGTTTTTTTCAAAACAGGGCAACAAAATAACGAGTTCATGTAAAAGATACTGACTACGTGACTTTGGGCAATAAAACATATTATCATTTTAACCTGACCATGTTAGTAGTCACCCCACAGTCACCATACAGTCCCGATGGAAGGACCACCCTGGATTTCCGTCTGGCGGATCCCTCCAAGAGCGTCTTTGCCTCTTCGCCTCTGGGGATGAGCCACGTCAGCATTTCCTCTCGTCCACGTGCCGCAGCTCGTTGGGGTGTCTCCACGAGTCATCTGACAGCCTGAGATAGCCATCCTCCCGGGCAGCCACCACCCGCAGCCGCCCTTGGTCATCCCGTCGTTTTCTCTTCTCGTGGACCCCCCCCTCAGCCGAGCCTCCCCCCTGGGCCGAACCTCATCATTGACCGTAGAGGAGCTCGACTCGGCTTCAAATGTCCACCATCTCGTAACCAGGCTTCCTTCCTAGGTCGAACCGTTCCACCGACCCGATCCGAAGCCCTCCTCGCCCTCCAGTGTTGCTGGTTGGCGTGTCGTGCTACCATGCCAGCCGGTCCTGCCCTGCTCCCCTTCATTTTAAATGCAGGAAAAGCCACTGTAGCGCCTTGTTTTCCAGAACCACCAGGCCAAACCCCGGAAGCAGAGGGGGCTAGCGTTTTGGCTCCATCAGCCGTCCCGAGTGCTCCGCTGTGCCGTCCAGTTCCCACACCCAGGGCAACTTGGACACTGGCATTGGAATCATCCCGCGATGGCCCTTTATGGCACTGGCACTGATCATCTCCCAGAATACTAGGCCAGTCACTGCCCCCTACCGCATCGTCCTCCACGCACGGAACAGGTTGGTCCCACAGACCACAGCCCGACCACTCTTTTCCGACGCCGCTGGTGATCGTGAATCCCATTATGTTCGACCCACTGACGGTCACCACAAACTGGATGCTGGACATCATTGCTGACTTGTACCTTGCCGTCAACTCCAGCAAACCCACGACGGTGAACCTGTTTCCTCCATAGCCAAAGCATGATGTCAACAGTCCTCTCACACGGTAATGCGGGAACAGACTCCTCACAGACGGCCAGTTCAACAGGAAAATCGCTGCTCCCATGTCCACCAACAACAGCACTTCTACGCCGTCCAGCAAAACATTGCAATAAATTCACCCATCTGTGCTCGGGGAGACGGTATGAACAACCATAGGAGCCGCTGCGGGGGAATCCACCCTACGTCTTTGGTCCCCTTGCTCAAAATTTTTGCAGGCCCTGGAGAAATGATACAGAAGACCACACTTGCCACAGCGTTTGCCTTTCGCCGGACACTCTCTTGCCTTGTACAGGTGCCTGGTGGACCCACAGCGATAACATCTTGGCGTACCTGGGGTGGACCTAATTTTTATAGCGGCAGCGTATTCCTCTTCATCCACGCTGTCTTCGCTATCCGGGTCCACAGCCAGCGCCTTCAAACGTGGTTCAGCATGCCCCAGCATGGTTCTCTCACCGAGGTCCTCCGACAGTTTTTCAGCTGCTTCAAATTGTTGCGCTATCTCAACAGCTGTGGCTAATGTCAGTCCACCCGGGTAAGTCAGGAGCCTCGATCGTGCCGCAGAACAAAGTGTGTGCTCCACCAATTGATCATGGACCATCTCTTCTTCAAAGGCTCCAAATTGGCACTCCCCCGCCAGCTGACATAGGTCTGCAACGTAACGCTGCACCGACTCTCCAGTCCGCTAGTGGCACTGCCAAAACCTGATCCTCCGGACTATGACATTTTCTGGAGCGCGAAAATAGCGCGCCATTAGTCCGACCACGTCGTCAAAGCTATCACACTCTCCCAATGTGCTGAGACTCCTTTGACCCTCCATGCCAAGATTATGGACCAAAATAGCTTTAGCACGCAGTTTCTCTAGCTCTCCGAGGTTTAGGGCCACCAAATAATTTTGAAAAGCCACATACCATTATACCATACCGTATATTAGCTGCTCTTGCTTGCTTGTTTTTTTTTTTCTTGCCTTCTGATTGTTGCTCTGAGTGTTGCTATCCCTGTGCTGTTGCAATCCTGAAATTTCCCCGTTGTGGGACTAATAAAGGCTTATCTTATCTTATACCACCTCGCCCAGAACTTCCAAAAACAACTGAATAGCAGAAACAGCTCTCTCCATACCTTTTTCCTTGTCGCTAAATGCTATGTCCATAACTCACACTATCAAGAGTCAGGCTGAAGGTGCAGTTGAACATTACTTTATTGAATGAACCACAAGAACACGGGTGCTCCGTATAGGCAAAGGGTCGATGGCGAAAGAGAGCGTGTCCCTTCCGCCTATGCCTTTTATACCCCAGGGTGACGGCAGAACCGGAAGGGTGGAGCCGTCACCCCCAGTACACCCCAGGTACACCCAGTACCATATTTGATACACTACACATACACTACCGTTCAAAAGTTTGGGGTCACTTAGAAATTTTCTTATTTTTGAAAGAAAAGCACTTTTTTTCAATGAAGATAACTTTAAACTAATCAGAAATACACTCTATACATTGCTAATGTGGTAAATGACTATTCTAGCTGCAAATGTCTGGTTTTTGGTGCAATATCTACATAGGTGTATAGAGGCCCATTTCCAGCAACTATCACTCCAGTGTTCTAATGGTACAATGTGTTTGCTCATTGCGTCAGAAGGCTAATGGATGATTAGAAAACCCTTGTGCAATCATGTTAGGTCTGCAATACTGTAATTGCTGCAAATGGAGGATTCTTTGACGAAAGCAAAGTTTGAAGGAAAAAATTATTATTTCAAATACTAATCATTATTTCTAACTTTGTCAATGTCTTGACTATATTTTCTATTCATTTTACAACTCATGGTGGTAAATAAGTGTGACTTTTCATGGAAAACACAAAATAATTGTCTTGGTGACCCCAAACTTTTGAACGGTAGTGTATGTGTAGGTGTATAAAGTATGATGTCATCCTTTGGTCTCCTCACTGATACACACCCTTGAGTACACACACACTTTTCAGTGGCCACCTCCATTCATCAGTCCTTCGCTCTCCTCCAAGTCAGACTTTTCATTAAACTCAAATTTCATTTCCCCGGTTATTTATTCTTCTTGTTAGCCATGATCTCATCTCCTCCTTCACTGCTAATTATCACATGAATAATGGAAAGATGTGTGATCAATTAGGGAGAGGAGAAGAGGAAATATGGGTGGAGAAGGAGGGAGGATTTTTAGTAAGGAGAAGGAGCCGAGGCAGGTTAATGTTTCAGTCAGATCATTTTACTTCAATATAATTTAGTGTGTAGTGCCATTAAACTGTGTTTCCTCGCTCATAGGCTCAGCCGTGTTATCCAATCCTGTTTGTTATTGTTGGCCGCCAGCAGAGCTGATCACATCGGCTAACGCTTGTGATAACTTAATCCAATCTAACACCAATTACAGCGCTATTAGATCCAGTCTGTCTCTCACATCAGAACAAACTGGAGAAGTGAGAGACGAGGCGTATGGGTGATTCTGATACTTTTCACACCACTTAAGGGTTCACAGCTCAGTCCTACGCACACAAATGGGGTGAATGTTGACAATGTAGGTGCTACTTTTAATTTTCAACTTAATCCATCTGGGTCAGGGGTCTGCAAACTGACACTCAGGAGCTACATGCAGTTCTTTTGTTCTTAACCATCCTAACTGTAGCTTTGACAAACCTGACTGTCAATGCATGAGTAGCCCATTCTGGCCTGGTGGAATCATCCCGAGAACGCTCAGATCTCCTAAACTTTGACCCCGACCTTGACCTTGAGCACAACCTGAAAGCAGACCCACCTGAGGATCATTGTGTGTGAGTTTGGTGAGTATTGGGGAAAATGCCTCGGAGGAGTAGCAATTCTTGTGAAATGTGGACAGACGGATGGATAGACAAAGCAGCATCGTACTAGCTGCTTTCAGCTTTGCAGGAATGAGCTAAAAATGAGGAAAAGGAGATTTATCATTTTGCTAGAAAAAGTAACAAAGAAATTCTACTTTTGAAAAGTGTTTTCCAACCCCTGTTCAAGGTGAGTAATACGTAATAAAAGGTGAGTAATAAAACAGCTTTAAAACTACTGACAGTCAAGTGACCAGCTAACAGTAACTGTGTGCAAAATGTGGATAGTTTGATTGGCAGCAACTGTAAACAGTTACTCTGTTGTCCACAATGAAATATTATTTTAATCTGTTTTTCAGTAATCACTCATGTATGGACAGCCACCATGAGATCAAATAGTGTCTAAACTCATGATGTCACTGATGACATGATCAGCTGTTCTACTGAGACATAGAGACTTGATCATTGCAGTAAATAACGCTGGCATTCACCTACTGCAGAAGCTCCTATGAAACAGATAATGAAGCAGTGGAATGGTGAATGAGTGGATGACAGTGTCGCCTCACAGCAAACCAGGGTGGACTTGGTGCCACTGTTATACATATACTGTTCCTGGGCCCCACAAGATACACTGTCAGACATGTCAAATATAACCCCCCCCCCCACCACATTTGTTTGTTTTTATATACTTTATAATATACTTATAATTTCCCAGAAGGAAAATCAAGGGCATCCACCTAGATGAGGCAGCCAAGGGGAGGCACCAATCCCTTCATCATTCACACCTACGGCCACTTTACTACTGCCATCAGTTGAGAAGAACAGAAGATGACACATTTTTGAAGGAGACACATGGGGACAGTTGAAATGACCAGGATGTGAATAATGTCTATGAAAACAGTGGCTGTTTATTTTGAATGCTAATGTTAAAAAACAAACAGTATTTTACACACACACACACACACACACACACACACACACACACACACACACACACACACACACACACTTTCAGCTGCTCTGTATCCGGGGTCGCCACAGCGGATCATGGGTCTGCGGATTTGATTTGGGAAGGATTTTACGGCATATGCCCTTCCACAGCAACCAGTGCTGTGAAAAAAGTCATCTCCCTCTTGATTTCTTATATTTTTGCATATTTGTCACACAACACTTACATGTTTCAGATCATCAAACAGTTTTAATATTAGACAAAGATAACCTGAGTAAATACAAAACACAGTTTTTAAATAATGATTTTATTTATTAAGGGAAAAAAATATCCAAACCTACCTGCCCCAATGTGAATTAACTGTGAAAGCTGAGTTCAATTTCATTAGCCATACCCAGGCCTGATTACTGCCATACCCGATGAATCAATAAATCAGTTAAATAGAACCCGTTTCACAAAGTGTAGACTTCTTCTTCTTTCGGCTGCTACCTTTAGAAATCTCCACAGCGGATCATCTGACCCCATCTCACCCTATTCCTTGCATCTTCCTCTGTAAAACCAACCCTCTCCCTCTCCTCTAAGTGAAAATCAGTAATAGGTCTATGACCTACGAAGACCGAAGAGGATAAGATAAGAAGATAAGATAAGATAAGACATCCTCCTTCGCTACACCCATGAATCTTCTGTGGTCTTCCTCTTCTCCTCCTGCCTGGCAGCTCCATCTTCAACATCCTTTGTCCAATGTCTCCATTATCCTTCCTCTGCACATGTCCAACCCATCTCAGCCTTGCCTCTCTTACTTTGTCTCCAAACCACTCAACCTGAGCTGTCCCTCTGATATACGACTGAATACTTCAGCAACACCAGAGATGCACGTTCCCTCTGGTGTGGCATACAGACCCTCACCAACTACAAACCTTCACCTCAGACCTGTGTAAGCGACACCAAACTGCTCAACAACCTAAATGACTTCTTCAGCCACTTTGAAGCACAAAACAGCACATCAGCACAGAAAATCACTCCTCTTCCAGACGAACAAGCCATCAGTCTGGATCTGACTAGCGTGAAGAGGACCCTCTGCAGGATCAACCCATGCAAAGCAGCTGGACCAGACAACATACCGGGTCACGTTCTGAAGGACTGTGCAGAGGAGCTCAAGAATGTCCTGACTGACATCTTCAACATCTCCCTGACTCAAGCTGTTGTCCCCACATGTTTCAAAACTGCCACCATAATACCAGTCCCAAAGAATCTCGTCCCATCCAGGTACAGCGATTACCGGCCTGTAGCACTGACCCCCATCATAATGAAGTGCTTCGAGCGGCTGGTCATACAGAACATCAAGTCCATCTTCCCTCCCTCCCACGACCTATTTCAGTTTGCATACAAGTCAAATAGATCCACAGAGGATGCCATCGCTGCTGCTCTCCATCCAGCCCTCACCCACCTGGACTTAAAGAACTCCTAAGTGTGAATGCTGTTCTTGGACTTCAGTTCAGCATTCAACACAATCATCCCCCAGCACCTGATACAAAAACTCAGACATTTGGGACTCCAAACCTCTCTCTGTAACTGGGTGCTCGACTTTCTCACAGGGAGGCCACACAATGTGTGGGTTGGCAGCAACACCTCCCAGACCATCACATTGAGCACAGGGGCCCCACAAGGGTGCGTGCTCAGTCCGCTGCTCTTTATCCTGCTGACCTGTGACTGTGTACAAGCCTACAACACCAACCACATCATCAAGTTTGCGGATGACACACCAGTGGTGGGCCTCATCACCAACAACGAGGAGGCCAACTACAGAAATGAGGTGAGCCATCTGGTCCAGTGGTGTAAAGACAATAACCTCTTCCTGAACGTGGGAAAAACCAAGGAGATTGTGGTTGACTTCAGGAGGGGACACATACAGCATCCCCCTCTGATCATCGATGGTGCAGCTGTGGAGAGGGTGAGCAGCACCAAGTTCCTGGGGGTGCACATCTCTGAGGAACTCTCCTGGTCCAACAACACCACATCACTGGCCAAGAAGGCTCAAACTTGCCTCCATTTCCTCCGCAAACTGAGAAAAGCACGAGTCCGACCCTCCATCATGTGCTCATTTTCCCGGGGCACCATTGAGAGCATCCTCACCAGCTGCATCACAGTGTGGTATGGAAGCTGCACCGCCTCCTGCTGGAAGACACTACAATGCACAGTGAAGGCAGCCAGCAAGATCATCGGTGCCCCTCTGCCCCCCTCTTTGACATTTACCTCACCCGCCCCTCCGACAGAGCCATCAACATTGCAGGCGACACCTCCTACCCCTCCCACTACCTCTTTAGCCCCCTGCCCTCGGGGAAAAGGTACCGGAGCCTCCGGGCCCACTCCAAAAGACTGCTAAACAATTTTGTTCACCAGGCCATCCGGACCCTGAACTCTCTTCAACCCCCCCCCCCCCTCGTCCCCCCCGTCCCCCCGGACCGTAACACACCCGCACAATAACTACCTCAGCTGTTGGCACAGAAAGACTGGTACAACAACAGTAATACATTGCTGCTGTATGTCTCAGCACTTTATTGCAACCATTTGCACAAATGCCATATCTGCTGCTGTCTGTCATTGCAATACTGATCATGTGCAGTCCTATCTGTCACTGTCTGCACCTACACTACTGCATTGAACTTGCAACTACGAGTATTACAGCTCCACTTTTCTGTATATAGCATTGCTGGGTTTCATTACTTATCTCAATTTGCACTATGGGAGGTCTGGGTCTATCTTTTGTTGCCACTTGCATCACAGGTAGCATTACTGTACATAGACTGCTGTTGTTTTTGCAGCCTTATTCCTTTTTTATATTGTGCACGCCACTGAAGAGAGAGAGAAATGCCATTTCAATTCTCCTGTACATCCGTACGTATAGTAGCATTGACAAATAAAATCTTTGAATCTTGAATATACTCATTTCTAATCTTGTCCTTCCTAGTCACTCAAAATGAGAACCTTAGCATCTTCAACTCTGCCACCTCCAACTCCATCTCCTTTCTTTCTGTCAGTGCCACTGTCTCCAAACCATACATCATAGCAGGTCTCACTACTGTCTTGTAAATCCTCCCTTTCACTCTTGCTGCTATCCTTGTCACAAATCACCCCTGACACTCATCTCCACCCACTCTACCCTGTCTACACTGTCTTCTTCACCTCTCTCGTAACCCCAGGTATTTAAACTCATCTACTTTCACTACCTCTATTCCTTCCATCTTCACCATTACACCTGCCTCCCTCTCATTCACACTCATGTATTCTGTCTTGCTTCTACTGACTTTCATTCCACTTCTCTCCAGAGCATACCTCCACTTCTTCAGGTTCTCTTTCACCTGCTCCGAAAAGCAACACATCATGCCGTGACTAAAGAAATTCAACAACAGATGAGAAACAAAAATGCAGAACAACATCTAAAGAACTGCAGGTCTCACTTGCCTCAGTTTGGGCACTGTCCCAAGGTGAAAACCACTGCTGACCAAAAAGAACACAAAGGTTTGTCTCACATTTGCCAAAAAACATCTTGATGATCCCCAAGACTTTGGAGAAAATATTCTGTG
Organism: Pholidichthys leucotaenia; assembly: GCA_020510985.1. Classification (NCBI taxonomy): domain Eukaryota; kingdom Metazoa; phylum Chordata; class Actinopteri; order Cichliformes; family Pholidichthyidae; genus Pholidichthys; species Pholidichthys leucotaenia. The sequence goes on along the minus strand of CM035840.1, from coordinate 19,717,046 downwards.
GACTGATGAGACAAAAGTTGAATTTTTTGGAAGGTGTGCGTCCAGTTACATCTGGCATTAAACTAACAGCATTTCATAAAAAGAGAATCATACCAACAGTCAAACATGATAGTGGTAGTGTGATGGTCTGGGGCTGCTTTGCTGCATCAGGACCTGAATGTCTTGCTGTAATTGATGGAACCATAAATTCTACTACCAGAAAATCCTGAGGGAGCATGTCCGGCCATCAGTTCATGACCTCCAGCCCAAGCCCTCCAATGTGGCTGAATTAGAACAATACTGCAAAAAAGAGTGGGCCAAAATTCTTCCACAGCGATGGAAAAGACTCATCGCCAATTACTGCAAACACTTGATTGCAGTTGTTGCTGCCAAGGGTGGCACAACCCGTTATTAGGTTTAGGAGCAATTACTTTTTCACATTTTTGTCAGGTCAGGCATTGGCTTGCTTGCTACCGGATAACCAAGAAAACCAGTACTAACTGTCTCATGGGTCGGGCCATCGGCGACTCAACCGGCATCCCCACCGTTCCGAGGGCATGGAGGGTGAAACAGGGCATCCTGGCAGAACTAAAAACAATATCTGCCACAGGTCTGTGGTGGACCACTCCCAGTTACATGGGGTGAGACTGGACATCCTGGCAGATAAACACATCTGTCGCAAGGTCTGTGGTGCACTGTGCCAGTCGGTGCATTGTGACATGCACTACACAAAGAGCAGAGATAAACAAACCTATCATCTGGTCAGTCACTGCAACAGATACTGGAGTCAGTTTGTCTTGGCTTGTCCTTGCCACTGATAATACCTTTATCTGCCACGAATGTGTTGCTAGTACAGCAAAAGCTAGCAGTACTCAAATACTTTGCAAGCAGTTTCATGAAATGGTCAGTCAGAAAGCAACTCATACCGGCTCGGACGTTGCCCGGGCTTACAAGGTCCACGCTTACAAGGTCCATCTATTCACACTCCGACAGGCAGCGAAAAGTAAGCTTGAAGCAGGAAGACAAAAGGGACATAGACAGGAGTTCCTGGCAGCGGAAGGTTAAGGACAGAGCTGTGTGGAGGAATCTGATCAGACCTAAATGAAACAGTCATTGTCGCCCACAACAGACTGCTGTGATGATGATGATGATGATGACTTTTTCACATAGGACCATGTAGGTTTGGATAGCTCTTATCCCTTAATAAATGAAATAATAATTTAAAAACTGCATTTTGTATTTACTTGGGTTACCTTTGTCTAATACAGTGGTACCTCTACTTACGAAATTAATTCGTTCCGGAAGTATTTTCGTAACGTGAAAATTCCGTAAGTAGAGACGCGTTTTACATGTAAATGCCCTAATCCGTTCCAAGCCCCCCAAAATTCGGACATAAATCTTTTATAAATCATAAAAATGCATCAAAACATGTAACAAATACATGTTACAATTAGATTACTGCACAATAAACATAAAATGAGAGTTGTACATAATTAAAAAAAACAAAGAATAAAGTAAAGAATAATAAAAATTATGTTCATTTACCGTTTAACTGCTATCGTCGTCGTCGTCACCTTTTGCCTTCTTTGGTTCATGTTCTCTCTCATCAGTGGTTTTTGCCTGACGTTTTGTGAAGAACCGATCCAAGGACGTTTGCTTTTGTCGGCTTTTAACAATCCTTTGGCTTCCTTTTGTTTTAATACCGTGCCGATCGTAGATGTATTACGGCCATATTCTTTGGCGAGATCAACCAAACGCATCCCTTTTTCATACCTTTCTATTATCTCTTGCTTTGTTTGTATGGACAAAAAAACTCTCTTCTTCTTCTTTTCTCCTTTTCCACTTATCTCCATCACTTTCTTGGGGCCCATAGTGAATAAAAGTTAATACTGTACTGTACACACACGTAAAACTGCCCCAACTTCCCGAACACTTCGTGGCCAATGGGATACCAGGAAGATGCTAGGCGATAGCCAATGGCAGAGCAGCTACAAGTATGTTTACGTTCGGTAAACTACGGGAGCTGCGAGGAGCGCGTACTTTTTTGCCTTTCGTATCCTGAAATTTCTTTCGTAACAAGAGGCAATATTTTCCCGTTGAGGCGTGTCGTAACCTGAAAATTCCGTATGTAGAGACGTTCGTAAGTAGAGGTACCACTGTATTAAAATTTGTTTGAAGATCTGAACCATTTAAGTGTGACAAATATGCCAAAATATAAGAAATCAGGAAGGGGCAAATACTTTTTTCACAGCACTGTATACAGACAATGTGATATTATCATTATCAGCTCATAGCACTGCTGGAACAATGAGCACTACTGCAGTGTTATCGATTTAAATGCATGTGTAAACAGCAGCCTGCATCATGAGCAAATGCACTTGTTACACTCACTGTCTACATATGGACAACTTTATAAACTACACCTGAAATATTCACAAGGTCTTACTTTATAGTGCACTCACACTGTATGTGTTTTTAGAGATCAAAATCTAATCAGAGTATCCTACACTAATGCACAATTGTCTGACCTCTCCCAATCATTTCATACTCCTAAATTAAACATTCACAGTTCACAGAGCTTATCTTTTATCACTTATCACACACACGTTTAAAGTGTTATTTGATCCAAAAGAGGAATGTTTGGGGTTGATACGCCCCGAGTCTTCCACAGTTATCGGCGTGTAACGCTCTTTGATGTGGTGAAAAGCCTAAACTTCTCTGATCTGGCTTCCAGGTGGGATGGTAAACACGCCTGATAAAAGGCGCCTCATTTAGCTCCAAAGATTGCTCCCCAAGTATCAGACACATTCAGCGCCGACCCCTCTGGTGCTTATCCTCCCCACCCACCCAATCTAAATTTATCTCCATGAGACAATGCGCTGCATGAATGCCGCATTTGGCTCTGGAGAAGGTCTTATCTCAGTAGATAATGGAGGATGATCCAGAACAAATCTTGGAGTGAAAATGTACCCAGAGTGATTTTGCCCTCATGGGTGACACTGAGAATTGTTTGCCGCGAGACACTGTAATCTCTCCATCATTTTGTCTCCTCTTCCTGCCTCCCTGCACCTTGCTATAGGACCGTTTGGCCCAGCTTGTAATCGTCCCCTAAGGACAACTTTGCCCTCTTGCCAGACTGATGTCTCCTCCTCACACTCCTCAGACACTTTTACATCTCTGTGACAGATTCTTTTTCAGCACTTTCAGACAAGCACTGAATTTAGAGGTAAAACGTTAACCTCAGTGCTTCTCATCTGAGATCCCGTGCCTCTCCGTGATTAAAATCCACCCATAATTTAGAAGGCAGAAAAGAAACAAGTGTAATATAGTGTAACTATCTGAGCCAAATTGAAATTGGGGCCGGCTGACGGTGCGCGCTGAAAGGGAGAAGTTATGATGTGTGAAGCCAGAGGACAGGGGTGAAATGAAATATTGTGGAAACCAAATGTGGTTCTGCAGGGTGCTCAGGAGACGCCGGATGAAGGAGGAGAGAGAGCGATCGAAACGGCAATTAACTAAGCGAGAAGAAGGCGACAGCGTGCCTGACATTAATAACATCCCATAGAGCCAAAGTGAAGATTTACACTCACACTCGGTGGGAGAGGAGGGCCCTTGTGGGGAAACTCATCAGCTCTGTGCAAACTTACCCTTCAAATCACCTACACTCTCGGATGAGATGTAGGCCTGTTGGCAACTCAAGAATCAGTGAAGTCTGTTTGTAGAGGCGATCATTTAGACAGCCAGTGAACCTGAAAAGGACTATAGAGTCTGATCATTTTTTTCTCTCCTTTACATTTGTAGATTCAAACAAATGGGGCAAGAGTTTACCTGTCTGTCATCTCCTGCCCATTCCAGCAGAGGGAGTGGTTTGCTGGAGCTGGCTCACGGCTGCACAACGCCTCCCCAAGACCGCTATAGAAGGAGCTGAAGCTTCTTAGGCTGGTTATGAACTCCCTAAAAGTAGAAAGAAGATATTAAAAAAACAAAAAACAAACTCCAATTAATCATGGTTGTATTCATCATTCTTGAGAAAAGCAGAAAATGTAATAAAGAAAAAGAAAAGAGAGGAGGGTGTAAAAGAGATTTAGCTAGGTAAGAGTGAAAAAAGTCAATTAGATCCCCCTCCAGAGGAAGAGAATAAAAGAGGCTGGAATAAGCAGTGTCTCTATTATTAATTGACATTAATCTGACCATTGTGCTGCTGAGGCCAGCAGCCCCGCTGGGCATTATTACACTGTTCATTTAAGCCTGTTACTGCGTCGGGGGTGTTAAAGACACTCAAGTCACAAGGAAGCAGGAGGGGACCTGTCCACAGTGTCAGGGGTAATATTTGTCTGTCAGGAAAAAATATTGCCCCTGTAGCGCTGTGGCGAGCGAGCTCCACTCCATCATCTAAACGGGGTCCCGTTGTAGATTGCAGTCCCTGACTTTTCTCACCTGCGGAGGCTGGCTAAAGTCTCATCGGAGTCTGAAGATGGGGGCTGAGCACTGCGGGCTGCAGGGGCAGCGGGAGACAGGGAGGGAGGGGATCCGACGGAGCGAGAGGCCCGCTGAGGCTTGTTTCCACACATCTCACTCACCTGCAGAGGAGAGACCGGGAAGGATAAATTCAGTTCCCCCAAACAATTTCACCACACTTATGTTTCACTGTGCCAACCTGCTGGCCCCGAGGCTGCTTATTCAGACTGGAAACGGCAATGACAGTGCAGAGGGTAAGAACCTGTCAACAGCAAACTGCCAGCCTTACTCAGCTGAGCCCCTCTGCAAATTATCATCTGTTTGGGATTGTTTATTTTTGGGAGGGATGAAAGCAGGAGGGATTTGCATAACAAACAAGACATTGTATCGTCTGCCAGCCTTGTTCGAATTTGTAATCATAACACTCCAAAACCGCGGGCGTGAAAATAAGGCCCCTCGTTTGTGCCACCTCTTTCCCCACATAAATGCCATTGTGTTTCCACGCGGGACGACATAACAAAAATAAATAAGGAGCCCCTCTCTGTCTCTCAGAGATAATGGACCTGGCACTTTCTGTTCAGGTGCAATAAAAATGCAAATGGCTCTTAATGTTTTGCTTGTGGTTTAATGATTTGCCGGTGGTTTAATTTCCCCCGGGGAAACTGGCCAAGGCTTAATTCTGCCATGTAATGTTAACAGCTAATTGTGCCCAGCTCCCCTTTAAGTGAATAGGCTGGCACCACTGCCGCTGCATACTGATGGGGCCTGATAAGAGCAGCAGCGGACATCTTCATCCGGCGCTAAACGGCACCACAAACACAAACACGTGCACTTTCTCCAACAAAAAACGAACCATTTCATGCAATTCTTCATTTGAGCACAATGCAAATCAGCCCATTACTATGATAAACACACACCGACATAATAAACCCTCTGCAGATGCACACACGCTCGCTGCTGTACAAACGCTGACACATAGAAATGCTGATCAGCTGTGAAAGAGAATGGTCAGGGTTAATCAATACAGCCTTGTCATCCTAGGATCCAGCTCACATACACACACCTGTCAGTCATGGATGACTAAGTTTATCTGCACCAGTCATTTGCGAGGCCCCGACATCCCCGACTAGTCTTCTTCCCAACTGGGTACTCTCAGTGAAATACCCAGCACACACACACTTAGGCCCATTGTCTGCTATCTTCCCCTCGTGTGATACTTTGGTTCGTCTGCGCCTGCAGCGACTGCTGGTGCTCCCACAGGCCATGATTAATGTGACTGGAGCCTTTTTGTTTGTGCGTTCTCAGGAAGCCGCGGGGAAGTTGTGGCACCGGGGAGAGACCGATTCAGCACGCACGCACACAGCCCCTCCGACACCATCCCCGTCGATTGTTTCCGGATTCCTCAAGGAAAGGGCTCATTAGCAGGGTATTAATATCACCCAGGGCTGGACTAACACAGCCAACAGGAGGGTGTGCAGATAAAGCCTGCCTCAGCGTGAGAGCTCAGAAATATCTGCACACTTTTATCTGCACTGGGCAGCCTGATCCACTGAGGGAGAGAGCTGCTGAAAGGCAGTAATACCCCTTACACACTTGACTCTCACAGCTCGATGCACGCACACACCTGCATCCCGCGATCCATGTGGCAAGGTAAACTCGACACAAATCAAGAGAAATGCTCATGGGCCTGAGACAAATGTAAGACTGGGCTTCTCTGCATTAATCTTAATCAAAAGGAGTTCTTTACACGCAAACACTTTCAGGAGGAATGGTGATACTATCGGGGTGATAAGATGCCGTGCACAGCTGTAACAGCGTGCTGGAGAGTATTTGGTGAGTAATGTTTGTCTTCCAGCAGTGTTAAGGCTCTGGGGAAAGACTGAGTCAGCACTCAGCCCTCCTCCCCTTCCTCACCTCGGACTGTTGTCACAGCATCGAAACCAACTCCTATTGTAATGCACGCTTTTTAAACATCCTCTACTGAAATATACAACAGAGGTCATTTTATTAATAAAAATTAATACTGTATTTTCACGCACATGCATCGACCTGATGGAACCATACAGCAAAAAATAACTTTTTAATCTGGTTGAACATAATTCCAAAGTGGAAGGAGTAAGGTGAAGCCTGTGCATCTCCACTGCCTTCTGGTAGCTGGCTGCAGTAAGATGATAAGCCCTGCCTACCCCATTATTGTGTGCTGCACTCTGCCAAACTGAAAATCTAAAAATGCTCCCCTACTATTTTTTTCCCCAAATGATAGTTTTGGTCCTCACTGTTGGATGGAAGCAGTGATACATCATCCATCTAGTTTACTGTCTATCGGGAGGAGCTGCAAGTTTAAATGTCCCATACTGTGCATTTTCCAGAGATTATTTTTTAAGTTTTGACATTTAAGGCTACGGTCACACTGCGGGTTTTAATGCTCAATTCCGATTTTTTTTTTGCACAAATGTGACCCATATCTGATATTTTAATGACAGTCTGAACAGCACATATCTGATTTTTTCATACCAGACCCAGGCCACTTTCATATGTGGTCCTAATTCGGATACATATCATATTTTCCAAAGCGACCTCAGTCTGAACGGTCATGTCGCATGTCATCTGACTTTTTCCTCATTGAAGTGAGACAGACGCTACAATTCTGCATTGGAGGATGCAGCAAGCACAGCAGAAACAGCTGAATTGTGCTCTCTTTTTAATCAATCTTCTTCCCAAACAGGCACACAGTAATGGCACTTTTTTTTTAAAGTAACGGCACATTTACTGGACGCTGCAAATTCCTTTTCCCCTGTAAACAGCACACCGTGAGTCCTGGCCACTGTAATATCTAAAATGTAAAGTTAATACTGACATGTCTGCAGAGCGGAATGGCCAGATAGGGGGATATGAAACAGTCCGGGAGAGGGGAGTCTGTGGCTGCTTCTCCTTCCTGTGTGGGACCGGTGTTACGCCGCTGGTACAAGCTGCGCTGTTTATTAGGGCGCGAGCCACTGGCATCGTCAGTGGGTGAGAACCCTATTGTAATGACTAGGATTATTTATTATTAACTTTATTTATACAGGTAATCCCATTGAGACACAGAGTCTCATTTTCAATAGAGCTGTTTAATGGATCAGTTCTGTTAAAGCAGAGCTGATCACAGCGGTCATCTGGCATGTAGAGGAATGAAGCTGATCTCATTTATTTTGTGCATGATCATTTCTGAATGACTTTAACGTTTTATTTTGCTGCGTTGCATCAAGGTGAAGAAGTTCTGCCCCCCTCAGTCATTCTGGGCTCATATTTACTTCCATAAACACAACACTGTGTCTGACGTTATGTTTTCTTCTGCGCATACAGGTCGCTTCATAGCTGGAGACCATTCACACTGGAGTCTGATGTGGGTCGCATTTAAATTATAATGTGAATGCCCACACAAAAAAATCAGATCTGGGCAAAAAATCGGAATTGAGCATTAAGACCCACAGTGTGATCGTAGGCTAAATGACATATGTAGTTTTATAAACCAAAGTCCCTGTCTATGCTGTTTTATGGCTACTAAAAAGGCTGTCTTTATACTGAAACAGTTTTTAGCCTGCTCACTACTATTAATGATCCTCTAATTTGATTGAGTAAAGTTTTCCTTAATTTTATTTGGCCAATCACAAGTAAGGAGGCAGTCAGGGTGCGTTTGTTTTGCTAACTTAAGGAGCTTTCACACCTACAGGCTTTAGTTCATTTCAATCGAACTCAAGTTCGTTTTCTCCGTAAGTACGGTTCGTTTTGTCTGGTGAGAACACGGTAATCTCACTCAGGTACGCACCAAACCATCCGTACTGAGACTGCCTGAAAGAGGTGGTCTCGATTTGAATGAAATGGCGAACTCTGGTGTGGTTCTGCAGGTGAGAAAGGGACCATATTAAAACAGGATCACCAGCAAACTGTAAAACATTTTATGCCGCTGTACATACCTGATGGATCTTTGAAAATACCTGTGGCTGAGCACGTCACGGTTCTGGAGGATTAATGAACGTTAACATGTTATTTTCCTTCCGTAGCAGTGCTTCATTTTCAAACTGTACGATTTGCCGAAAGTGGCATATGCACGTAATGCAATAAACAACTAGAAAAGCACTCGGAGAGCGCAGACCTCCGCCAAGCGCCACAGTTCCCCCCATACAGTGTATGTGTGTACGTTTTCAGATTCCTTGACCATGAAAACATGTGACTAGCAATTGGATTCACAATGATAGGATTAGTGGTTGAGTAGTTATTCACGAAAATCGCATTTTCCGTAATGGCGGTTTTCTTCTGGACGGTGATCCGGATCACCACCAAAATCTAATCATCTGTAGGATACCCCATTTCTGACAATCTGTGAAAATTTCATGAAAATCTGTCCATAACTTTTTGAGTTATCTTGCTAACAAACAAACAGACAGACAAACAAACCAACGCCGATGAAAACATAACCTCCTTGGCGGAGGTAATAACCAAGGTGATGAAAACTCCCGTAGATTACACTACAATTTGTATTATTTTCTCCCCAGAAATGCTTAAATGCACAGTAATCATCCTACTTCCTGTATTTATCTTTCCTGTTCTCGCAGCAAAAAAATCTGATCAATAAGAACAGAGAACATTCTGATGTAAGTCTTGCGGGATTTAACGTGAGGGAATTTGGTCTGCTTGAATTTTTGCTTGTGTGGAAGGGAACCAAACCAAGGAGAAAATGATGTTTGTTGGTGTTACAAAATAACAAACTTATCAACTGATTCAGACCAAAGTATACAAGTTTAGGTGTGAAAGCACCATTAGAGAACTGAAGGCGAGGTTTGTTGATCTGTGACATAAAAATCACAAAAACCAGAGAATGCAATCTGCTCCTTTCTGCAAGAGATGAACTAAATACATGCAGTGTATATTTCTTTGTGAGTTGATTGTTTTAATATTTTATGGTATGTGTGACCTGTGGTTGTTGTAACCCACAAAACATGATTTTGCACATGTGACTTAAGAATATTTTGTCTACTTAACTACTAACTGAACCCTAAAACATCGTCAATGTTACTGAGCACGCGATCACCCGATAGATACACATTACAGGTGTCTGTTTGTGGGTGGCACAGTGTTGCAGTGGTTAACTGTTTCTCCTCACAGCTAGAAGGTTTTCTGGTTTGAGCCTCCAGTTAGACGGGGCCTTTCTGTGTAGAGCGGTTTCCTCTGAGTGTACTGGCTTCATCCCACAGCGCAAAGATATGCTCATTAGGTGAAGTGGGGTAAGTGTGGTCCAGGGTCCTGCATGGGAACAGTGTTGCATCCACTGTGATAAGAACTATGGCTCAGGGTAAAAAGATGGATGCATGTATGGATGTTACTCTAATGGTTAGATCCCATTTCCAATAATCATATGAACTTTAAACAATAAGGGCCTAAGTAAAATAGACAATTCAAACACTGCTCTAGAAGTTGGCAGATCTTACACTCACATGAAAATCAAGTGGAAAAGTGAAAACAGGTTTTCAGTCAAGCAAAGACTGATATTTTCAAAGTATGTTTGAGTGAGAGCCTGAAGTGAAGGAGAGTGACGTGAAAATCAAGGAAAGTAATACAAGCATTGTTATCTCCAGATGGAATTTGCACTGTCTGTCTGGAGTGTAAATCAGGAAAGGTCATTCAGTCATTTACAGTGGTGTGAAAAAGTGTTTGCCCCCTTCCTGATTGCTCATTTTTTTGTCACACTTAAATGTTTCAGATCATCAAACAAATTTAAATATTAGACAAAGATAACACAAGTAAACACAAAATGCAGTTTTTAAATGAAGGTGTTTATTATTAAGGGAAAAAAATCCAAACCTACTGTACATGGCCCTGTGTGAAAAAGTGATTGCCCCTAAACCTAATAACTGGTTGGGCCACCCTTAGCAGCAACAACTGCAATCAAACGTTTGTGATAACTGGCAATGAGTCTTTCACAGTGCTGTGGAGGAATTTTGGCCCACTCATCTTTGCAGAATTGTTGTAATTCAGCCCCACTGGAGGGTTTTTGAGCATGAACCGCCTTTTTAAGGTCATGCCACAGCATCCCAGTCGGATTCAGGTCAGGACTTTGACTAGGCAACTCCAAAGTCTCCATTTTGTTTTTCTTAAGCCATTCAGAGGTGGACTTGCTGGTGTGTTTTGGATCATTGTCCTGCTGCAGTACCCAAGTGTGCTTCAGCTTGAGGTCACAAACAAATGGCCGAACATTCTCCTTCAGAAGTTTTGGTAGACAGCAGAATTCATGGTTCTATTTACCACAGCAGGTCTTCCAGGTCCTGAAGCAGCAAAACAGCCCCAGACCATCACACTACCACCACCATATTTTACTGTTGGTATGATGTTCCTTTTCTGAAATGCTGTGTTACTTTTACGCTGGCTGTAATGGGAAACACACCTTCCAAAAAGTTCAACTTTTGTCTTGTCAGTCCACAGAGTCTTTTTCAAAAAGTCTTGGGGCTCATCAAGATGTTTTCTGGCAAAACTGAGATGAGCCTTTATGTTCATTTGCTCAGCAGTGGTTTTCGTCTTGGAACTCTGCCATGCAGGCCATTTTTGCCCTGTCTCTTTCTTATGGTGGAGTCATGAACACTGACCTTAACTGAGGCAAGTGAGGCCTGCAGTTCTTTAGATGTTGTTGTGGGGTCTTTTGTGACCTCTTGGATGGGTCATCGCTGCGGTCTTGGGGTAATTTTTGTTGGCCAGCCACTCTTGGGAAGGTTCACCACTGTTCCATGTCTTCACCATTTGTAGATAATGGCTCTCACTGTGGTTTGCTGGAGTCCCAAAGCTTTAGAAATGGCTTTATAACCTTTTCCAGACTGACAGATCTCAATTACTTTGTTTCTCATTTGTTCCTGAATTTCTTTGGATCGCAGCATGATATCTAGCTTTTGAGGATCTTTTGGTCTACTTCACTTTGTCAAGCAGGTCCTATTTAAGTGATTTCTTGATTGAGAACAGGTGTGGCAGTAATCCAGCCTGGGTGTGGCTAGAGAAATTGAACTCAGCTTTCCAAAGATGTGATAAACCACAGTTAATTCATGTTTTAATGCGGGGGGGGGGGGTGTCACTTTTTCCCCACAGGGCCATGTAGGTTTGGATTTTTTTTTTACCCTTAATAATAAACATCTCCATTTAAAAACTGCATTTTGTGTTTACGTGTGTTACCTTTGTCTAATATTTAAATTTGTTTGATGATCTGAAACATTTATTTAAGTGTGACAAATATACAAAAAATGAGAAATCAGGAAGGGGGCAAACACTTTTTCACACCAATGTATATGGTGATAACTAATTACAGAGGACAGACAGTAGGGGAACAATCAAGGGTAGCCGGGAAGTGGCTGCAGGTGAAGAGGCAGGATGGGCGGGGCTGTACAGATAATCACAAACAGGGGATGCACATGAAACATGACAATGAACATACAGGACGACCATACAGGAGTAATACAGAGAGGTCAGTGGCTAGGGGTACGGAAAACATGAGGAGCAGGAACAGTAGGTAAACAGATATGCACAAAACCCAGGACTAAACAGGGGAAGACACAGGAGACAATGACAAGGGACTCAGGGGAACACAGAGGGCAAATGGTACAAATAGTAATCATAAGCAATCACAGAAAAGCAATAACAGAACATAAAGCGTGGACTTGATCCTAAAATCAAGCCCAGTTTATGACAGCCCCCCCCCCCCCCCCAAGGGTGGATTCCAGATACTCTCCAAACAAAAATCAAGAATATATCAATAGGGCAGGGGGAGGGGGACACAAGCATGGTGGTGTAAAACAAGAAACACAGACACTATTAACTCAGGAGATAATGGCAACAAAGAAACTGTAAACTCGGAAGGTGACAACATAACCAAGAACTCATAGAAATAAACATCTTCAAGTTAATGTTAGTCTTCTGTCATAGATTCATGTGGGTTATCCAGAATTACTAAATTTTGCATGTCAGATATTACAAAGTAGCCACAAGTACATTTAGAACAGACACTACAAGCAATTTTTATAACCACAAATATGATGTCTTTAATCACAACATCGCCCTCCCAAAGCATCGCAGCACTAAGCTGCATCATGCGCTAAACCGGAACAATCAGGTGAACCTCCATCCATCCATCTTCTACCGCTTTTCCGGAGGTCCGGGTCGCGGAGGCAGCAGTTCAAGCAGAGAAGCCCAGACTTCCCTCTCCCCAGCCACCTGCTCCAGCTCTTCAGAGGGGATACCAAGGCGTTCCCAGACTAGCTGGGAGACATAGTCTCTCCACCGAGTCCTGGGTCTGCCCCGGGGTCTCCTCCCAGTGGGACGTGCCTGAAACACCTCAAGTGGGAGGCGTCCAGGAGGCATCCTAATCAGATGCCCATACCACCTCAACTGACTCCTTTCAATGTGGAGGAGCAGCGGTTCTACTCTGAGCCTCTCCCGGATGACTGAGCTCCTCACCCTAACTCTGAGGGTGAGTCCAGCAATCCTACGGAGAAAGCTCATTTCAGCCGCTTGTATCCGCGATCTCGTTCTTTCGGTCATTACCCAAAGCTCGTGACCATAGGTGAGAGTAGGAACGTAGATTGACTGGTAAATCGACAGCTTTGCCTTAGAACTAAGCTCCCTCTTCACCAACAATCAGGTGAACCTGTGCCATTAAATAAATGCCACTATATCCTCATAAAAAATACATTTTGTCTTCATTAAACCAAGCTTTGGTACTTCTGGCAGCGTGGGCAGGTGCCAAGTCCTGCAGGAAAATGAAATCAGCATCTCCATAAAGCTTTTCAGCAAAGGGAAGTATGAAGTGCTCTAAAATTTCCTGGTAGATGGTTGCACTGACTTTGGACTTGATAAAACACAGTGGAGCAACACCAGCAGATGACATGGCTCCCCAAATCAGGTGCCAAGTACTGTCATTTTGAAATTATGGTCCCAGAGTCTGGAGGAAGAGTGGAGAGGAACAGAATCAAAGTTGCTTTAGGTCCAGTGTGAGGTTTCCTCAGATAGTGATGATTTGGGGAGCCATGTCATCTGCTGGTGTTTGTCCACTGGGTTTTATCAAGTCCAAAGTCAGTGCATTCGTCTACCAGGAAATTTTAGAGCACTTCATGCTTCCCTCTGCTGATAAGCTTTATGGAAATGCTGATTTCATTTTCCGGCAGGACTTGGCACCTGTCCACACTGGCAAAAGTATCAAAACCTGGTTTGACCATGTTATCACAGTGCTTGATTGGCCAGCAAACTCTCCTGACCCAAACTCCAAAGAGAATCTATGGAGTACTGTCAAGAGGAAGATGAGAGACACCTGACCCAACAATGGAGACAAGCTGGAGGCCGCAATCAGAGCAACCTGGGCTTCCATAACACCTCAGCAGTGCCACGGGCTGATCACCTCCATGCTAAACCACTTTGATGCAGTAATTCATGCAGAAGCAGCCCTGACCAAGTACTGAATGCATACATAGACATTCTTTTCAGCTGGCTAACATTTCTATTAAAAATCCATTTTTTCCTTATTGGACATGTGTACCCCCCATGGATCACCACCTTATCGTGGTGGGGGGGGTTTGCATGCCCTAGTGATCTCTATGTTGTCTGGGGCAATTTGCCTCTGGTAGGGTCTCCCAAGACAAACTGGTCCTGGGTGAAGGGCCAGACTAAGAGTGATCTAATAGACTCCCATGATGAACAAAAAATCAAGGATTCAGTGTACCCCGCCCAGTATGGGGTTACCGGGGCCCTGCCCTGGAGCCAGGCCTAATGGTTCCAGGCATCAGGCTCCAGGCCTGATGGCTTAATGGCTAGCACCTGGTGGCTGGGTTTCTGCCCATGGGACCCGGCCAGGCACAGCCTGAAGGAGTTACATGGGTCCGTCCTCCAGTGGGCTCACCACCTGCAGGAGGGACCATGGGGGTCCAGTGCTATGTGGATCAGGTGGCAGGTGAAGGCAGAGACCTTCGTAGTCTGATCCCCGGCTTTCAAAACTGGCTTTTGGGACGTAGAACGTCACCCCTCTAGTGGGGAAGGAGCCGGGGCTGGTGCACGAGGTTGAGAGATACCGGCTAGATATAGTTAGGCTTACCTCAACGCACAGCTCTGGTTCTGGAACCAGTTTCCTGAAGAGGGGCTGGAGCTTGGCCTACTCTGGAGTTGCCCCGGGTGAGAGGCAACAGGCAGGGGTGGGTATTCTTATATCCCCCCGCCTTGCTGCCTCGACATTGGAGTTTTCCTCAGTGGACAAAAGGGTAGTTTGTTTTTTGTTTTTTTTTCACTCCCGGCGCCACACGAGTCGGCCGCCCTTTGCAACAGCGGCTCGATTCCGAGTCTTTTTTTCCCTCCCTCTCTCTTTTTGATCCGTTTTTTTTCACTCCATTGATATCACGGACACACAGATCGTCCCAAATGTCTCCTGAGCCGGTGGACGGAGCCACTGTTTATAGCAGGAGATGATACAGCAGGGAAGAGCTGCTAGCATTCAACCGCCACCCGGTGCTATTGGAAAAACTCGACATACCGACAGAACTGAGGTGAAAACGCCGCGGCTGCCGGGCTGGAGTAAGGCGGAGGACAAAAAATATAAGGTACAGACCCTCGCTTCCATCTATTGTCATGGGAAATGTACGGTCGTTACTGGGAAAGGTAGATGAGCTAGCGGCTATCTGCCGCTACGATAGCACATACCAGGAGTGCTCTCTCCTTTTGTTTTCTGAGACGTGGCTAACTGAACTAGCAGCAGATGCTAACATTGAGCTGGAGGGTTTCCACATGATACGGGCAGACCGAACACCAGACAGTGGCAAAGCAAGGGGCGGTGGAGTGATAATGTATGTTAACAACAACTGGTGCAGACCGGGACATATCACTGTTAAACAACGTCACTGCAGCAAAGACATTGAGTTGCTAGCTGTTAGCATGCGGCCTACATATCTCCCAAGAGAATACTCACACGTGATCTGCATTGTTGTTTATGCAAATCCGACGGCGAACGCTGGGACAGCGCGTGACGTCATCCATTCAGTAACCAGCAGGCTGCAGACAGAACACCCAGATGCTCTTCTCCTCATCTCAGGCGATTTCAACCATGTTTCACTATCTCTCATTCTACCCACGTTTACCCAGTATGTCACATGCCACACTAGAGACAATAAAACACTGGACTTATTCTACGCAAACACTAAGGAGGCGTACACCTCATCACAACTCCCCCCACTCGGGAGATCGGATCACAACTTGGTTCATCTCTGGCCGGTGTACAAACCCCTAGTGCACAGACAACCTCCGGCCATGCGCACAGTGAAGTTATGGTCTGAGGGGGCAATGGACACTCTAAAGGGCTGTTTTGAAACCACCGCCTGGAAGCAGCTCTGCGATCCACATGGTGAGGACATCGATGGCCTCACTCACACCTTCACGGGCCACCTCAGCTTCTGTATGGACAAATCCGTCCAAGACCTCTAAATCCGTTCCCACCAAGACCATACGGTGTTGCTCAAACAACAAACCCTGGATCAACCCTGAGATAAAAACACTTCTGAGAGAGAAGAAGAGGATCTTCAGGTCGGGGAATAGGGAGATGCTGAGGTCCGTACAGAGGGAGCTGAGGAGAAAGATCAGAGAAGGCAAGGACAGCTTCAGGAAGAAGATGGAGGACAAGCTGCAATAGTGCGACATCAGCGGGGTCTGGAGGAACCTCAAAGCCATCTCTGGGCTCCAGAATACCTCCCCCCAGGCCACGGGAGGCAGGGAGTGGGCAAACAATCTGAATCTGTTTTTCAATAGGTTTGACCAACCGCCCTCCCCCCTGACTGCACAACAACCACTGCTACCTCTAAAGACATCAAGTCCTGCTGCCCACTCCCCACTCCACCAACACCCCCCCCCACTTCCAACACACAGCCCCCCATCCTGACCCTGACCAGGACCCAGGTGAGGACGGAGCTGAGGAAGATCAAGGCGAGGAAGGCGACGGGACCAGACGGCATCAGCGCAAAGCTCCTCAAGTCCTGTGCAGACCAGCTGTGTGGGATTGTGGCGTACATCTTCAACCTGAGCCTGAAGCTGAGGAGGGCACCACAGCTGTGGAAAACATCTTGTGTGGTACCTGTACCAAAAACTTCCCACCCCAAAGACCTGAACAGCTACAGACCGGTGGCCTTGACGTCCCACTTGATGAAGACCCTGGAGAGACTGCTCCTTGCTCACCTCCGCCCCCTGGTGGAACCAGCGATGGATCCACTCCAGTTCGCCTACCAGCACGGCATTGGGGTGGAGGATGCGGTGATCTTCCTCCTTCCCCGTTCTCTGTCCCACCTGGAGAAGCCCAGGAATGTGGTGAGGATCATGTTCTTTGACTTCTCCAGTGCTTTCAACACCATCCAACCGATGATCCTGAAGGACAAGCTGCTGCGCGCAGGGGTGGACCAGCACCTGTCATCATGGATCCTGGACTACCTCACAAACCGGCCTCAGTTTGTGAGAACCCGGGACTGTGTGTCCGACACGATCATTGGTAGCACGGGGGCCCCCCAGGGAACGGTGTTGGCTTCCTTCCTGTTCACTCTTTATACTGCGGACTTCTCACACAACACAACACACTGCCATCTACAGAAGTTCTCTGATGACTCTGCGATCGTTGGCCTCATCTCCAATGGAGATGAAGCTGAGTACAGAGGGCTTATCCAGGACTTCGTGGACTGGTGCCATCGGAACTGCCTCCAGATCAACGCGAGGAAAACTAAGGAGCTGGTGGTGGACTGCCGCAGGCATGGACAACCCCTCACAGCACCGGTAAATATACAGGGAACAGACATTGAGATGGTGACATCCTACAAGTACCTGGGTGTTCATCTGAACAATAAACTAGACTGGTCACACAATACTGACGCACTCTACAAGAAGGGACAGCGCAGGCTGTTCCTACTGAGAAGACTCAGGTCTTTTGGTGTACAAGGGGCGCTGCTGAAGACATTCTATGACACGGTGGTGGCATCAGCCATCACTTTTGGAGTGGTCTGCTGGGGCAGTGGCATTACTGCAGCCGAAAGGAAGAGACTGAACAAACTGATCAAGAAAGCTAGCTCTGTCCTGGGGCAGCGCCTTGACCCGGTGGAGGAGATAGGAGAGAGAAGGACGGTGGCTAAACTGTCATCTCTGCTGGAGTCCGAGTTCCACCCTATGCAGGACATACTGAATGCACTGAGGAGCTCATTTAGCAGCAGACTACATCATCCCAGGTGCACAACCGAGAGGTTTCGCAGGTCCTTCCTACCAACGGCTGTCAGACTGTACAACCTAAGCAGGGCTGCTCGCAGAGATAGCAAAAAAGACGTAACAACCTAATAATTTTTTGAATGCAAAAGATGCAATAGACTTACACAATGGTCCCCTCTGACATACAACTAGGAAAATACCGGTCGCTATGGAGGGTGAGAGTATGTATGGGCACATAATCATACCATGTAGGATAACTAAGTAGACGGTTGTGCTGTTTCATCCCATCTCGCAACAATGCTCTGCACTGTGTGTGTTTATATATTTACATATTTATTCCATCTAGCTACAATGCTCCGCACTGGGTGTGTTTATATTTATATATCTATATATTTATTCCATCTAGCTACAATGCTCCGCACTGTGTGTTTATATATCTACATATTATTCCATCTAGCTACATTGCTCCGCACTGTGTGTGTTTATATATTTACATATTTATTCCACCTAGCTGCAATGCTCCGTACTGTGGGTGTTTATATATCTACATATTTATTCCATCTAGCTACAATGCTCCGCACTGTGTGTTTATATACTCATATATTTATTCCATCCAGCTACAATGCTCTGCATTGTGTGTCTGTGTGTATATATATATATTTATAGTAATATGTACATATGTATATTAGCTGCTCTTGCTTTTTTTTCTTGCCTTCTGATTGTTGCTCTGAGTGTTGCTATCCCTGTGCTGTTGCAATCCTGGAATTTCCCCGTTGTGGGACTAATAAAGGCTTATCTTATCTTATCTTAGTTTCCCTGTGCCTTCAGGTCAGAAAACGGGTCCTGACCATCATTTGTGCCTATGCACCAAATGATGGCTCAGAGTACCCACACTTTTTGGAGTCTCTGACTGGGGTGCTGGAGAGTGCTCCTCTTGGAGACTCCATTGTCCTACTGGGGGACTTCAATGCACATGTGGGCAATGACAGTGAAACCTGGAGGGGCATGATTGGGAGGAATGGCCTGCTTGATCTGAACCCGAGTGGTGTTCAGTTATTGGACTTCTGTGCCAACCATAGTTTGTCCATAATGAACACCATGTTCAAGCATAAGGGTGTCCATATGTGCACCTGGCACCAGGATACCCTAGGTCGCAGGTCGATGATCGATTTTGTTGTTGTATCATCAGACCTGCGACCACATGTCTTGGACACTCGGGTAAAGAGAGGTGCAGAGCTGTCAACTGATCACCACCTGGTGGTAAGTTGGATCTGATGGCAGAAGTGGATGCCGCTCAGACCTGGCAGTCCTAAACGTATAGTGAGTTTATGCTGGGAACATCTGGCTGAGGCCTCAGTCCAGGAGGTCTTCAACTCCCACCTCCGGAAGAACTTTAACCACATTCCGAGGGAGTCTGAAGACATGGAGTCTGAATGGGCCATGCTCTCCACCTCCATTGGTGAAGCAGCTGCCCAGAGCTGTGGCTGCAAGGTTGTTGGTGCATCTCACGGTGACAACCACCGAACCAAGTGGTGGACATCAGTGGTGAGGGAGGCCATCAAGCTGAAGAAGAAGTCCTATTGAGCTTGGCTGGCTTGTAGGACTCTTGAAGCAGCTGAAGTGTACCGGCAGGCCAAGCGGAGTGCAGCTCGGGTGGTTGCAGAAGCAAAAACTCGGGTGTGGGAGGAGTTTGGTGAGGCCATGGAACAAGACTTTCGATCAACCTCGAAGAGATTTTGGCAAACTGTCTGGTGACTCAGAAGGGGGAAGCAGCTCCCTGTCCACACTGTGTATGGTGCGGATGGGGTGCTGCTGACTTCGACTTGGGATATTATTGAATGGTGGAAGGACTACTTTGAGGAGCTTCTCAATCCCACTGACATGCCTTCCATAGAGGAAGCAGGGCTTGAGGACGAGGGGGATAACTCGCCCATCACAGGGATTGAGGTTGGCGAAGTGGTTAAAAAACTCTTTGGTGGCCAGGCCCCGGGGGTGGATGAGATTCGCCCTGAGTACCTCAAGGACCTGGATGTTGTAGGGCTGTCACGATTGACACGCCTCTGCAATGTTGCATGGAAGTCGGGGACAGTGCCTTTGGCATGGCAAACTGGGGTGGTAGTTCCTCTTTTTAAAAAGGGGGACCGGAGGGTGTGTTACAACTTTAGGGGGATCACACTTCTCAGCCTCCCTGGGAAGGTCTATGCCAGGGTACTGGAGAGGAGAGTCCAACCGCTGGTCGAACCTCGGATTCAGGAGGAGGAATGTGGTTTTTGTTCTGGCCGTGGCACATCAGACCAGCTCATCACCCTCTCGAGAATCCTTGAGGGTTTGTGGGAGTTTGCCCAACCAGTCCACATGTGTTTTGTGGACTTCGAAGAAGCATTCGACCGCGTCCCTCATGGTCTCTTGCGGGGGGTGCTGCGGGAGTATGGGATACTGGGCTCGTTGTTATGAGCTATCCGGTCCCTATACAACCGTTGCAAGAGTTTGGTTTGTATTGCCAACACCCGTTCAAACACATTTCCAGTGAGAGTTGGACTCCGTCAGGGCTGCCCTTTGTCACCGATCCTGTTCATAATTTTTATGGACAGGATATCTAGGCGCAGCCAAGGATTGGAGGATGTAATGCTCGCTCAAATAGATTCATTTTGACTTCTTTTAATTATTTACCTTTTGTTCTTATTGAAGACAAAAATAGAAAGGAGATGTTTTTACCTTCTTTACATGTTTCGACTGTTCACTGCAGCCTTCATTGTGCTCAGTTACCACAGGATTTCATCTCCACTATTTGCACATGATATTGTCCTGTTAGCTCCCCTCACCCCCAGCCAGTCGCAGCAGATGACTGCCCCTCCCTGAGCCCGGTTCTGCTTGAGGTTTCTTCCTGTTAAATGGGAGTTTTTCCTCTCCACCGTCGCTAAGTGCTTGCTCACAGGGGATCGTCTGATTGCTGGGTCTTTCTGCAATTCTGGGGTTCTCCCTACATTTGAAAGTGCTATGAAATGACTTTTGTTGTGATATGGCGCTATATAAATAAAGTTGAATTGAATTGAATCAAGCAGTGACCTACAGGTCTTACTGTGATGGTTTGCTACAGAGTGTGAAGCAGCTGGGATGAGAATCAGCACCTCCAAGTCCGAGTTCACGGTCCTCAGCCGGAAAAAGGTGGATTGTCCTCTCCGGGTTGGAGACAAGCTCCTGCCCCAAGTGGAGGAGTTTAAGTATCTCGGGGTCTCATTCATGAATGACGGGAGAATGAAGCGTGAGATTGACAGATGGATCGGAGCAGCCTCTGCAGTGATGCAGACGTTGTACCAGTCTGTTGTGGTGAAGAGGGAGCTGAGCTCTAAAGCAAAGTTGTAGATTTACCAGTCAGTCTACGTTCCTACCATCACCTATGGTCATGAGCTTTGGGTAATGACTGTAAGAATGACATTGCGGATACAAGCGGCTGAAATTAGCTTTTTCCGTAGGATTGCTGGACTCACCCTTAGAGATAGGGTGAGGAGCTCAGTCATCCCGGAGAGGCTCAAAGTAGAATCGCCGCTCCTCCACATCGAAAGGAGTCAGTTGAGGTGGTCTGGGCATCTGAGCAGATGCCCGAAACACCTCCCACTTGAGGTGTTTTGGGCACATCCAATGGGGAGGAGACCCCGGGGCAGACCCAGGACACGCTGGAGAGACTACGTCTCCCAGCTGGCTTGGGAATGTCTTGGTATCCTCTCTGAAGAGCTGGAGCAGGTTTGCTGGGGAGAGGGAAGTCTGGGCTTCTCTGCTTGAACTGCTGCCTCCGTGACCCAGACCTCCGGAAAAGTGGTAGAAAATGGATGGACTTGTGTAATATTTTAATTTTCTGAGAAACTGAATTTGGGATTTTCATTAGCTGTAAGCCATAACTATCAAAATTAAAAGAAATAAACAGTTGAAATATATCACTCTATGTGTAATAAATCTATATATGAGTTTTACTTTTTGAATTAAATTACTGAAAGAAAAATTAACTTTTGGTGATATTCTTATTTACTGAGATGCACCTGTACTGTTAATGTTTGTGAAACTGTGCACTCCTATGAGTTTCTCATGACAGACATCACTCTTTTTCCATTACTGGCAGCCAGTAAAACATCTCTGGGGTCAAACCAGGCCACACCATCCTGTTGTGCATCATGTGGTAGCCATCTCTGAATTCATGAAATAAACATGGATGTGACACTTTCGACTCCTGCCCATGTCAACTTGAAGCTTGAGCTTGCAGAAAGAGACCAGAACCCCAATCTGTCTTGTAGCTTATTCAGAAACTGACATGAAAAGGAATAATTTCCATTTATCCAAAACATCAAGGGAAACAGAGTCATATAGTTTATGTGAGTGGGAGATGGTTTTGAGCAGAAACTGCAGGAAGAATGATCAAACCGCTACTCTAATGTTTGTCAGGGTTCACTTTGAAAAGCTGGGGGAGAATAGCCTGATGACTTTAGGTGTAAAAATATGCTGTTACATCTGCCAGAGGTAAAACTGTGCAGGTGCACGCGGCCTCTTTGTGATCGCATAAGTCACACATTTGTCAGGAGTGAATCTCTTCCTTTTTACACTGCAGTCACATCCATACTAATATGAGTTGTCACAATAGCAGAGTACACCTGTTTTATGTTCAGTGTCAGGTTTTTAAGGTAAAAGCACACATGATGAAGGAACGGGAGTGGGGAGGCTACATGGCGGTGCAGTGGTTAGCAATGCCGCCTCAAAGCAGGAAGATTTTGGTGCCTCTTGTTTAACTGTGTCTAGATTTCATGTATTTCTGTCTCTCTGTGTCAGCCCTCCATTAGACTAGTGATCTGTGCACGGTGTACCCCACCTCTCACCTAACAACAGTTGGGTGAGTTTCAAATAGCAGTCGCATGAGTTGTTAAAAAAATGAATGTCTTCTAGGAAGTTTCTTCCACTGTGCATGGGGATGTGGCAAGGCATTCTGCAAAGGAATAATGGGAGAAGGACCTGTACTTACATAGCACATTTTCTAGTCACAAAGACCACTCAAAGCGCTTCACTAGTAGCTACACTGACCCTCTATGGGTCTATCAGAGACAGACGCCAAGGGACAATATAGAATGACCAAATAATCTAGCATGCATGCCTCTGGATTGTGGGAGGAAACCAGAGCACCCGGCGAAAACCCACACAGAACAGGGAGAACATACAAACTCCGCACAGAAAGGTTCAATCCCTGTCAGCCAGGGGATTCAAACCAGGAACCTTCTGGGTGTGAGGCAACAGCGCCAACCACTGTACCACTCTGCTGCCCGTACCACATAACTTATTTCTCAAATTCTTTCTAAAAAATTCCACTTACACCTGAAATCTATGTTCTGGGTCTTTTACCAGTATACACCAAGTCAGGGCTTAATTTGTGCCAGATCTTTTCCCAGCACCTCCCACGTTTCACTATGAATATATGTAAATAAGTTTCATCTATTATTTAATATTATCCATGTTATTAGTCTTTATTTACTGCACAAAAAAATCCCCAGTTTATCTATTTTATCTGCATTTTGAATTGACTTTAGTGTGTGTGTGTGTGGGGGGGGGGGGTCACCAGGCACTTCAGGTGACAGTACACAGTTTAAATTAGCTCTCAGTATAAGGGAGGAAGCTGAATTGCCAAAAGACAGGCAACTTCATTGAAATTCTTTAAACTGGCGAAACAGTTGGGACTCTAAGTGGGGGTAACTATTTGGATGTGGACAGCCCCGTGGAGACCGGAGGACAAGCAGCAGTGCCGTGGTAGAAGCGATGTTAGCCTAGCTGGACCTGTTGCCAGCAGTGAATAGTTGTGGACAGACTCTTATTGCCTGGTTGGCCTCCTGGCTCCATACATGAACTCACGGATTATAAACGTTAACAAAGACTAGACTGTAGGCAGGAGACAAGAAGATGGTTCAAGAAAGAAACAAGATAAATTAAGGGCTCTGTGGATAATTTACAGTGTTGGGGGTAGTTACTCAAAAAAGTGATCCATTACCAATTACTAGTTACTGTTTAAAAATGTAATCCCTTTAATTACTCATTGTCAAAAGTAATCAATTACAGATTACTTCTGGATTACTTTTAGATAGCGTCAGTGAAATGTACCATATTTCCACATAAGTTAAATTGTATATAACCAAATTACACATTTTTATAGCCTATACTAACAAATAAGACAAAGAAAAAGCTTTTTTATAACTACCTGAATTCTTATAACTTAAGGCAACAAAGGATATGATATATTTATATACTATTATATTAAAGACAATTATACATGTTTTCTTGCTTTTTTCAGGACTCATGGTGTTGGCGATTGAACACATTGTTGAAGTACCGTAATTGAAACAAAGATAGAATTAATTACAGAAATTTACTCAAAAAATATTATTGCCTAAGAGCTCTCAGATCCGTATTCTCTTATTTATTTCCTATCCTTTTTGCCATAGAATTCAAATTTTTTTTATTATGAGACTGGTGAAGACTAAGCTTATATGTGATAAAATCCATTAACTGTTTTATTCATATTTTTTTTTTCCACAATATCTTTATTGAACCTTTTTTTATTTTTTTAAAAAAAAGGTTATTTAACAAACATGATACAAACAATCAAACACTAACACTAAAGTACTACAAAAAAAAAAAATGCACTAAAAACACCAACAACCACCAACAAAATCAAGTCTTCAACAATGCTCCTCTGTTTAGTCTAGACAATCCAATACATAAGTATACATATTATGTTCACCAGTTTGGAATTTACAAGGTCCACACACATCATTCACCTTCTTCTTCAAGAGTTATGTTTAAATTTTTTACATAATCAATAAAAGGTCTCCATATATTCTCAAACACAATTTCCTTTGATTTCAGTATATATGTTATTCTTTCTAATGGAAGGTTTGTTAACATCTGTCTTAACCACTGAGTCACATCTGGTCTATGAGTCTTTTTCCATAATAGTGCAATACATTTTTTGGCATTAAGCAAACTGAGGTCTATGAATGTTCTTTCACTTTTATTAAAATTATGCTTTTCTGGGTACAGACCCAACAAAAACAGTTTAGGATTCAATATGATTTGTTTTGAGATTATTTTTTCAATTGTTACCCTCACCTCTTCCCAAAACATTCTTATTAATCTACATTCCCATAAACAATGAAATAGGGTTCCTTTACTTTCCATGCATTTTGTGCATGTATCTGGTATATTTTTGTTGTATCTATTTAACTCCTCCGGTGTAACATACATCCGCATTAACCATTTGAAATGTATCAATTTAAGGCGTGCATTTATTGATTTGGTTTGAGCTTCTGTACAAGCCAATTCCCATTGTTCCTCTGAAATTTCAATTTGCAGATCTTCTTTCCAGTAGTTTAATCTTTTCAGTGAATTTTCACTTGAAGATAGTGTCAATGAGTTATAAAACTCTGAAATAATACCCTTTCTTTTACTATCTTTCATCATCATTTTTTCCAAGGATGAATAAATAGGTCGAGTGAGAGCTTTATTTTGATTTGATCGAATAAAGTTTCTAAGTTGAAGATATTTAAAAAAATGTGTTCTATTGAGATTAAATTTGATCCTCAGCTCTTCAAAAGACATTATGTTGTCTGCACATGGCAAATATAAATCCTGAATCTTTTGTATCCCTTTTAAATTCCATACTTTAAATACAGCGTCCGCTCTCCCTGGTTTAAAATATTGATTACCCCATATTGGACTAAATTGTGACAATAACTGTGGTTCTTTTAAATAGTTTTTTAGCTTCACACCATATTTTGATCATATGCTTTACAAATGGATTTTTTAACTTGTTTTTGTAATTTTTTTTGCCGAATCTGAGTATATGAATATGGGAAGAGGTAAAGGTAAATTGTATGATTCCATTTCAGTCCAGTGAGGGAGATCATTTGATGAAAAATAATATGTCATAGACCTCAGTTGTGCCGACCAATAATACAACATAAAATTTGGACATTTCAGACCTCCACGATCAAATGGTAAATATAATAAAGACAAACGTAATCTAGCCCTCCTGTTGTTCCATATAAATTCCACTAACTTTTTTTTTATTCTTGAGAATAGATCTAAAGGTGGTGATAAGGGAATGTATTGAAATAAATAAAGTATTTTAGGTAAAATATTACTTTTAAGTATATTGATTCTCCCGATCATCGACATTGGTAGTGACATCCATCTCTGAGTTAACTCATTGATATCTGACATTAAGGCTTCATAGTTGACACTGGCGACTGATTCTAGCTTAGGCATAATTTGGATTCCTAAATATTTAAACTGATTTACAACATTGAATTGATTTACCTCAGGGGCTGGGTAATTTCTCTGGGTCTCATTTAGCATTAATATTGAAGATTTAGTTTTATTTATTTTATATCCTGATATTTCCCCAAAATTCTTTATTAAATTCAACAAGGTTGGAATTGATTTTTTTAGATTCGACATAAACAAAATTATATCATCGGCGTACAGGGAGATTTTATGTTCTGTTGGTCCAACTTTAATTCCATATATTTGTGAATGTAAACGTATCGCTATCGCTAAAGGTTCAATTGCCATAGTAAACAGTAAAGGTGAAAGTGGACAGCCTTGTCGACATCCTCTATTGATTTTTATTGGTTTTGAAATATTGTTATTTGTTAGGATTTCTGCTGTAGCATTATTGTATATTATTTGAACCCATTTTATGAAATTATTTCCAAGTCCAAACCTTTGTAGGACTTCAAAAAGAAAGGGCCATTCAACTCTATCAAAGGCCTTTTCGGCGTCCAATGATAGGAGAGCTGTATCCGGTGCTTCTTTATTAAAATAAATAATATTAAATAGTCTTCTTACATTATGGAAGCCTTGTCTACCCTTTATAAAGCCATTCTGATCTCGATTAATAATATTTGGTAAAATTTCTTGTATTCGTCTTGCTAAAATTTTACAGATTATCTTAAGGTCGGCGTTTAATAGGCTTATTGGTCTCATATTTTCACATTTATTAGAGGGCTTACCTGGTTTTGGCAGCAGTATAATTAAGGCATTATTTATGTATGATGGTAAATTATTATTTTGAAATGCTTCTAAAACCATTTCCAAAAAAGGTTTTATTAATTTATTCTTAAATTTTTTATAAAGGTCAACTGGAAGACCATCTGGTCCTGCACTTTTTCCTGATTTCATATTATCAATGGCTAGCCCAACTTCTTCTTGACTAATTTTAGACTCCAATATCTCCCTGTTTTCATTTGGAATACACGGTATAGATAGTTTGTTCAAAAACCCATTTAGTTTTGTTAAATCAGGTTCATTTTTGGTATCATATAATTTTTCATAGTAATCTCTAAAGGCTCTATTAATTTCTAAAGGATCTATAACTACCTGTCCGTTACTTATAATACTGGTTATTGGTGTTTTAATTTCCAATTGTTTAATCTGCCATGCTAATAATTTTCCTGATTTTTCACCTTGTTCATAAAAAGATTGTTTCAATCTTAGAAGACTCGAGGCAGCTCTATTCGCTGATTTTTTGTCGTATTCAGCTCTCAAAATCAGTAATTCATTCTCCAACCTTGGATCTCTTCCTGCATACACTTTTTCCTGAAGACTTTTTATTTTATGTTCCAATTTAGCTCTCTCCTCTCGAGTCTTCTTAGATTTTGATCCTGTATAACTAATAATATGTCCCCTAATAAAAGCTTTGAAAGCCTCCCACTTTACACATGCTGATGTTTGTGTAGTATTGATGTCAAAGAACTCGTCTATCTGTTTTTCTATATACTTGACAAATTCCTCATCCTGAAGCCATTTATGCTGAAATTGCCATCTGCCTGATTCCTTTGTCAATTTTTTATCTACATATATTAGACAACAGGGTGCATGATCAGAGATCACGATGTTATCATAAAAGCAGTTTTGAATCTTGGACCTTAATTCTGTGGAAATCAAAAAATAATCAATACGTGAGAATGTCTTGTAGGTACTGGAATAACAAGAATAGGCTTTAACTTGTGGTTTCATTTCTCTCCATATATCTAACAATCTCAATTCTTTCATAAAATGATTAATAGTCATCCTACATCCAATGTGCGTACAATCCAGTCCTGTTGATCTATCCACACCTGGATTCAATGTACAATTAAAATCCCCTGCTATTATATGTTGCCCTGTAAGTGATGATAAGATGAGAAATAAATTAGCAAAGAACTTCTGATCATCTATATTGGGACCATATAAGTTCACAAGATTTATATTTTCTAATAGCAAAGAACCTTGAATGATTACATATCTTCCAAATTTGTCTCCAATTACATTTTTCACTTGAAAAGGAACTGATTTATGTATGAGAGTCATAACTCCCCTGGCTCGGGATGAAAATGAAGAGGTGAATACACTTCCCTGCCATCTACTCCTAATTCTTTTAACATCCTCCTCTATCAGATGAGTTTCTTGTAAAAACACAATTCTTGAACCCATGTCCTTTATTTTATTCATAACTTGTTTAAGTTTTTTTAAATTTTGTAGACCTCTGCAATTCCATGAAGTTAAATTAAGATTAACACTTTGGTCCATGATCAATAGAGAGTTTGGGATTACCTTGCAGTGTAAACATGCTCATACAGAGAAGCAAAAACATGAGTGGTTGAACATTCATCCTACAAACTACACACAAACAAATTTCCCCTTCCCACACTTGTGGCAAACCCCCCAAAATCAAAAGAAAAATTCTGTCTCCCGATATAGCCATCGACCGTTCCACACCCACGGGGAACAGCCTAAGCCACTCCTTCTTCATCCTCCCAATCACCCTAACTCTACTGCTTTTAATGACGTAACATTAACTCTCCTCTGTAGTTTTCCAACTTAACTCCAAAATTTTTAACAACTTTGTACATCATAGTTTTTTTTTTGTTTGTTTTGTTTTTGTTTTGTTTTTTTAATATATAATACAATCTATATTTTGTAAACTTACTATTTACTTCAAGTCAGTCAGATGCCTGTGCAAATGCTTAATTATTCTACCTTATATTTTGTTCATGCTTAGCTCCCACCAGTCTCTTCTTCTTCTTTGATCTTCTTGATGAACTCCTGCGCCTCCTCTGGGGTCTTGAAGATGTGGGTTCTGCCCTCATACGTGGTCAGCAGTCTCGCAGGATAGATTACACCATGACGAATCCCAAGGTTGCGCAGCTCCTTACGTACGGGATCAAACTGCTTCCTCAATTGCTGGATTCCTGTGGCCAAATCTGGGTAGAACCGCACCTGCTGGTCCTGGTGTTTAATCTCTCCTTTAGCACGTGCAGCGTTGAAGATCTTCATCCTGTCTCTGTTGCTAAGAAACTTCATAATTAAGGTCCTCGGCGGTCCCTTATCTCTCCGTGGGCCAATACGAAGTGCTTTTTCCAGAACCACTGCTGATTGCAACTCCTCGCTGCCCAGCACCTCCGGAATCCACTTTTCCAGAAAGGAACATACGTCCCGACCTTCTGATTCCTCTGGAAGACCCACCAGCCTCAAATTATTCTGTCTCGACCGAGATTCCAAATCCAAAATATTATCTTCCAGAGATTATTTTTTTTTTCCAAAGTGCCGCACCTTTAATTGAAGACGGGTGACGTCATCTTCAGCACTAGCGAGACGGAGCTCCATCTGCGCCGTTCGTTCTACACAGTCACCCAATTCCTTTCTTATTCCTTCCAACGCTGTCATAATCCCATCAAATCTAGAGGAAAAGTCCGCTCTCATTGAACTCATGGCAGCCATCAGCGCATCTGCGCCTCTCCGCGCAGACATCGCACCGTTGCCAGCCTCCTCCGCCATATATGGAGTTTTGTTTGCTGCGTCACAGACCTGAAAGTCCGTTAATTTGGACTGTTTCGGCGGCTCGCTTTTTCCTTTTCCTGGTTTTCCAGCCTTAGGCTTCGCCGACATATCCTCGCCCAAATGCTGAGATACGTTCTGTCCCAAATGAGAGAGTTATTTGCCGATTTTTTTTCTCCAGGAGCAGAGCAGAGCGAGACACGTCCGTCCTACGTGGCAGCCATAACCGGAAGTCCGTTTTATTCATATTTTAATTAGATAATAACAATATTGTGATAAATATTAACTTTTATATTGTAGATACATTCTTTTATAAGCTTATACCAGTTCAATTATACAACTTATACAAGTTCATTTACAGTACTGTATATACACGTATAAGCCTATATTTATAGAAATGTACTTTGTACAATAAAGTTTCATGATGCTGTTGAAAAAATATTCTTTTCATGTATGATCATGTATTTCATATAACCAAGCTGAACAATGATTTTATGTAAGATATACATTGTATGTATTGTAATCGTAGTATTGTATCGTATTCAGTGAAAATAAACATGGATCTATATAAATATGTTTGTCATGAACTGAACCGGTTTGTCCTTTAGGCTCGGTTCCATGACTGTCCTCTGTGAGTCTTGTTATCCATGTATTGTTTGCAATTCATTTCCAGTCGGGTTCTGAGTTTATTCTGTGTATATACTGTATTTATTTGTGTATTGTTTTGCCTTTTGAGTTTCATAGTTCTGTGTTTCTGCTTAGTTTGCTTTTTCATGCCATGTATTACTTGCTATTTATTTCCAGTCTAGTTCTGAGTTTGTTGTGTGTTTTGGTTCTCTGGCTGACAGGCTGTCAGGCAGCTCATTTAGTCTACACTTTGTATGGGCGGGCCTGTCAGTCTGCCAGCCAGACCACACCTCCCTCTCTTGACAGTCAGCTGATTCCTCTTTCTGTGATTACTGCCCTGCTCCCGTGTACCCTATCACCTTGTCATTAGTGTGTGTATTTAGTTAGTTCACTTCTGTCATTCTTTGCTGGATTATTGTGCTTGTTATGTGTGTGTTTGCTGTATTTGTCACCGCCATGCCACGCCCTGGTTCCGGCCCGGTGACTCTCCACCACATTACGCTGTGGTATGCCTTCTCCACATTACGTCGTGAGTTTTCGTAAGTTTGTCCTCTGCATTTTTTGCATGTCTACACTGGTTTTGGGACTTTAATAAATTTGTCTGTGGTGTATCCTGCGCGTGAATCTGTCTCTCTCCTCGCCTCGTTAGAGGCGATTCATGACAATGTTGGTTCGTTTTTTGTTCCTGGTATGTTGCTGATGACCTCTCATCAGTAAAGGAATATCAGTCATTAAGCCTGCTTGTATTTCCTCGTCAGTAAAACATTTGGCCCGAGTTCCTCATTTCCCCCACAGTACAAGTCTGGTTGAAGGCAAAGACAGAAGTAATGAAATGCCGAAAACTGTTAACAGCCGTTTATGCACCTCCTCTTGCTGATTTTGAATGAACATATCACTCTGATTAATGCATCTACATAAATGTTCTCAAATGACGAGTGTGTTGAGACGGTGGAAGGAGTACTTTGAAGAGCTGATGGATAAAGAAAATGACAGAGAGGAGGATGGATGAAGGAAAGATGGTGAACAAGGTGTGGTGATCTGTGCTGTGCTGCATTTTTTTTCTCCCTAATTATCTTCACAGCCGTGGACGCACCTGCTCCTCCTAATTAGCAACCTTTATAAGGAGGGCTGCCTTTCCATCTGCACAGAGATGTCTATGCTCCTCCAGGGAGAGACTTCTACTCCTAAATCCTCCCTCAATGACTTTTGGAAGTTTTGCCTTCCTGCTCTATACTCCTCCTGGAAGTCTCGTCTTCCTGCACCAGCGCTTCACGCATGGAGTTTCATCTCCCCAACTCAGCTGTAAGCATATATGGATTTCTGCACTATCTGCACTATCTGCACAATTTCCCACCCTCTGATGACCTCCACCACATACACTCACCCACGCCGACGTCCGTAATGCACTGAGTCATGTCAACGTACGTAAGGCTGCCTGGCCCTGATGGCATTCCTGGCGTGTGCTGAGGGCATGCGCTGAGCAGCTGGCAGGGGGTCTTCACAGACATCTTCAATCTGTCCCTGGCCCAGGCCGTGGTACCAGTGTGCTTCAAGACCACTTCAATAGTACCAGTGCCGAAACATTCAACACCATCGTGCCTAAATGACTATCGCCCTGTGGCACTGACGCCCATAGTCATGAAGTGCTTTGAGCGACTGGTCTTGGCACAGCTCAAAAAAGGCCTGCCCCTACACTGGACCCTCATCAGTTTGCCTACCGGAGCAACAGGAGTACAGAGGGATGCGGTTTCTACAGCGCTGCACTATGTACTCTCACACCTGGATGACAAGAACACCTACGCAAGAATGCTGTTTATTGACTTCAGCTCAGCATTCAACACAGTTATCCCCTCCAAGTTGCTCACCAAACTTGGGGACCTGGGAATCAGTACCTCCACCTGCAACTGGATCATGGATTTTCTGACCAACAGACCCCAGCATGTTAGGTCAGGCCCCAACCGTTCTTCCGTCATCACACTCAACACTGGTGTACCACAGGGCTGTGTGCTCAGCCCATCCTCTACTCCTCTACACCCATGACTGCAGGCCTATGTATGGATCCAATTCCATCATAAAGTTTGCAGATGACACCACGGTGATTGGACTCATCAGGGACAACGACGAGTCAGATTACAGGGCAGAGGTTGAGCACTTGGCTACTTGGTGCGCTGACAATAACCTGCTCCTTAACACCAGCAAAACCAAGGAGCTCATAGTGACTACAGGAAGGAGAGGGAAGAGACACATGACCCCATCCATATCAATGGCATAGCTGTTGAACGTGTCCCCAGCTTCAAATTCCTGGGGGACCCACATCTCGGAGGACCTGTCCTGGTCAGTTAACACCACCAGCCTGATCAAGAAGGCCCATCAGCGCCTCTTCTTCTTGAGGACATTGAAGAAGAACCATCTGTCAACTGACATCCTGGACAACTTCTACCGCTGCGTGATAGAGAGCACCCTGACCAACTGTATCACACTCTGGTATGGGAGCTGCTCTGTAGCTGACCGCAAGGCGCTGCAGCGGGTGGTGAAAACCGCCCAACGCATCACAGGGACTCCACTTCCAGCTATAGAGGACGTCTACAGGAAAAGATGTCTGCGCCGGGCACGCAGCATTCTTAGGGACTCCAACCATCCTGTTCATGGACTGTTCCAGCTTCTTCCCTCCAGAAGACGTTTCAGAAGCCTTCGGACTAGAACCAGCAGGTTTAGGAACAGTTTCTTTCCAACAGCTGTCACGTTATTGAACTTAGTTCCCCGCTGACTCTCTTACAATCATCTTTTACCATCCTCACCTGTACATAACTGCATAACTACATAACTACATCTAACTTATTGCACATTATTTGCACATAACAGTACTTTTAACTTTCTGCACTGCTGCATATATTTGCATATATTTGCTTAAATTGCACATACTGTTAATTACTGTATATACTGCAATGCTGTCCTTTGCACTTCTGATTGGATGCTAAACTGTGTTTCGTTACCTTGTATTCATACATGTGTAATGACAATAAAGTTGAATCTAAATCTAAATCTAAATCTGCACCTGGTCTCCTCTCTCTCCTTCCCCTGTGCACAGGTGGACCGGCCCGGCGGCGGACCATTCCGTTGTGGGCTTCTTTCTCCACCATTGTGCCCTGCCTGCTTCTGCACTCACCCACAAACAGCCAACATGCACCAACATCAGCAGAGCCAGCGGGACTCAGTGGACCGGTGAAGTATCACTCACTCGTCTGAGCATAAACCATCGTCTCACCACTGTAAGAATTGTTTCATCTCTCCCAGTCCACCAAAGTGGATCATGAACTAACTCTCCTGTCCTTCCTCTCTCCGTAGGGTTGCCTCACGCGTCCTGCTCGGCCCGTCCAGCCACACATCCACTCATGCACACGCACACTCATTCATACTTCCATAAAAGATCACTGTGGTTTAATTTGAGTCTGTGTCTGTGCTTGGGTTTTTCTACAAACATGTCAGTATGTCTCCGGTGTGGAAACCCAACAGACAGTGCCTTGCCACAAAAACTTAATATCATGGAGGCTCGAACTGACTAATTAGCCTACCAACAATAGGTGATCCTAAACAGCTGTCACAAATTAACACTAAGCTCAATCAGGTCTCTCCTGCGCAGCCTTCAGTGTCGGCTTCCGGGGGCTTGACCGAGTCTACCATCCCGCTTCTCCCTCTACGCTGCACTCGCGGGTTAACTCCTGCTCCCACTCATTTCAATGGTGTGCTTGGGGAGGCTCGGGTCTTTCTGCTTCAGTTCTCACAATCGCATCGGTTATGTGGTTAATTTGTTGGAGGGGCAGGCCCTAGCCTGGGCATATGCTATCATGTCCACCCCGATTACTCTGGTTATACTTATGACGTCTTGTCTCTGAGTTTAACGAGGGTGTTTGATCACTCTGTGTCATGGGCAGCAAGAGCGCGCCCCTCCCGTCCTGCCTCACATTCATCAACTCATCACTGCACCTGAGGCAGAAAGACACACCTGCGCCTGCTCATCAGCCAGCGTACAAAAGGAGCTCTCGCCCACGCGTTCAACACTGGCTCATCTGGTATACTGCCCTCAAATTGACAAGCAAGTATAAGTTACAGGTTTCAACTCATCGTCTTACCTTATTTCTCCTCTTTCCTCAGGTTGCTGCCACCGTGCAGGTGTGTGTTTCCAGGACTGCGCGTGCTCTCCTGCCACATCTCACTATCCTTCAGCTTCCTACTCCACCCGGTCAGGCACCATCAGCTCATCTTCCCCACACCCTACTGGTTCGTCTATTCCCCACTGGGTCCCTGCCGGTTCTCCCTGGATTCCCAAGTAAGTGGCATTTTGGCTCGCCCATTTCCCCTTACTCCATTCCTCCGCTCACAGTTCTTGTCTTCTCTCCACAGGGTGATTCCAATGGTGAGTGACTGTTTCTTCAGCTGTGCGCTTGTGTTTTTGCAATTTAATAAACTTTCAAACGTGCCCCTTTGTGTGGTTACTTCCTGTGCTGTGACATCGTGCATGTGAGCTGTCAAGTGTAATTAATCATGACAGAATGAGCCAGCCAGGACGGTAGCTCAGCCAGCGCCTCACCACAGGAGCTGTCTGCTCTGGATCGCTTATTGGCGACCAAGCACCAGCTCGCTGTGCTGACGCAGCAGGTTTCGAATATGATGAAGCTTTGGTCTACAGCGCCTCCTCCGGCCTCTCCCCCTCAGCCTGCTCCGTGCACTACGGTGAGCCGTACTACCTCCATTCCCACGCCTTCCCCGTACGCGGGGGAGGTAGGGAAATGTAAAGGTTTTCTTATTCAGGTCCGTATGTACTTGGAGCAGATCGGGGAGGAGTACCTGGGATGTGTCCAAAATTCAGTCTTTACACTGTTGCTCAAGGACCGAGCCCTTAAGTGGGCACAGTCCACTTTAGATAACCCCGAGGGGCGTCGGTACACGTTTGATCAATTCGTGGACACAATCTCTTGCGCGTTTGGCCGTACCGAGAGTCAGGGCAAAGTCATGAGCTGCCTGATGACGCTCCGCCAGGGCACTCGGTCAGCTGCTGAGTACTCGGTGGAGTTCCGGGTTGTAGCAGCTGATTCAGGGTGGAATGAAATTGCTTTGCGCAGTGCATTCCTCCACAGGTTAAATGCTCAACTCCATGATGATCTGGCGGTTCACACCTGGTCCTGGAGACTCTCAACGGTCTTATAGATCAGGCAGTTGGATTGGACAACCGGTACCGTGAGCACACGAGTCCTCTTCTCGCCCGCGCGCCGAGCATGTGCCCGCTGTGGTTGCTGACACTGGCGGTGCCAGCTCTTCGTTCGAGCTGATGGAGCTCTCTCGGCATTTGACCGATGATGAGCGCCGGCGAAGGCGAAGGGCCGGCGCGTGCGCGTACTGTGGTTAATGAACACAGTCTGGACGAAATGCCGCCAGCGGCTAAAAGACGCGGCCCGTCAGTAACCATGGGGGGGTCTGGCAGGCGGGACTAAATCTACTCCCCCTGGTAATTTCAATTTCGGCCTTCGTGCAATTGCCGGGGGTCGCGAGGAGGACTATGCAGCTGGTTGACTCAGGGTCGGAGGGTAATTTCGTTTCTGCGGAGTTCGTTAAGCAGGTGGGTATTCCCACATGTAAACTGCCCCCTGATCAGAGGATCACTACCATATCTGGCCGGGAGGTTGCGGTGGTCACTCAAAGCACGGTGCCGATTTCCATCCTCCTTTCCAGGAACCACCAGGAGGAACTCTCGTTTCTGGTTCTTCCTGTTTCATCTTCCCCGGTGGTTCTTGGTTACCCTTGGCTCCGGAGGCATAACTCAATAATTAATTGGGATCAAAATACCATCTCCTCCTGAAGCCCTTTCTGTATGGCTCATTGTATGTCTTCAGCGGAGTGTTCCCCATCTCTGTCCATCTCCCTCTCCCCAGTCGAGCCACCAGACCTCAGCCTCGTTCCCCGGGCTTATCACGATTTGGGAGAGGTCTTTAGCAAATTGAGAGCGCTGTCGCTGCCGCCTCATCGCTCTTATGATTGTGCTATAGACCTCATCCTGGGGGCGAGGCTGCCGTCCAATCGGTTATATAGTATTTCTGGCCCAGAGAGGGAGGCAATGGAGAAATACATAAAGGAATCGCTGAATGCTGGCCTTATTCGGTCATCTTTGGCTCCACTCGGAGCCGGATTCTTCTTCGTCGGAAAGAAGGATGGCTCGCTGTGCCCATGCATCGACTACCGGGAGCTCAATGTAATTACTATCAAAGACAAGTACCCTCTGCCTTTGATTAATTCGGCGTTCAAGCTCCTTCAGTGCTCACAGGTTTTCACCAAGTTAGACCTTAGGAACGCATACCATTTGGTCCGCATTCGCAAGGTCGACGAATGGAAGACAGCATTTAAAACACGCCAGGGGCAATTTGAATATTTAGTGATGCCATTTGGGCTCACTAATGCCCCTGCCGTCTTCCAGTGATTAATAAACGACGTCCTTCGCGATATGCTCTACCAATTCGTGTTTGTCTACTTGGATGATATTCTAATTTTCTTCCGCTCGCCAGAGGAACATGAAGCCCATGTCAGGGCAGTTTTACAATGGCTCTTGGAGAACCAGCTCTACGTCAAGGCCGAGAAGTGTGAGTTCTCCACAACATTAACCACCTTCTTGGGCTTCATAATGGCTGAAGGGAGACTGATTGCCAACCCGGCCAAGGTGAGGGTAGTGCTGGATTGGCCAACTCCCCACCCCGTAAGGAGCTTCAACGCTTCCTCGGGTTTGCAAATTTTTAGCGCAGGTTCATCAGGAACTACAGTGGGTGGCACTGCCCTTGATGCAGCTTACCTCCATTAAGGTTCCCTTTCGCTGGACCGAGGCAGCTGAACAGGCGTTTGTTAAATTAAAGTGCCTGTTCACGGAAACACCAATCTTGGCCCAGGTCGACACGCAGCTCCAGTTTGTCCTTGAGGTGGACGCATTTGATTTCGGGGTTGGCGCTGTGCTGTCGCAGCGCACGCCCCCCGATCAGAAGAGCCACCGGTGTGCATATTTCTCTCGTCGGCTTACACCAGCCGAGAGGAATTATGACGTAGGGGACAGAGAACTGCTTGCCATTAACCTCTTGCACTCCGTTGTACCGCGGGCGGGCAAGTCTC
The DNA here is from genome assembly GCA_020510985.1 of Pholidichthys leucotaenia. Classification (NCBI taxonomy): domain Eukaryota; kingdom Metazoa; phylum Chordata; class Actinopteri; order Cichliformes; family Pholidichthyidae; genus Pholidichthys; species Pholidichthys leucotaenia. Next base: position 19,679,762 of record CM035840.1, on the reverse strand, counting down.
TGCGTCCCAGAGCGCACGAGGGCGCTCTCGTGCGCTCTAGGACGCACGATGGAGCTGCAAGCGCGCACTGAAAATAAAAGCTGCATTTCCGTTCTTCCACTGCAGACACAGCCGCGAACAGATTAGTTCATCTGATTGACCTCTCATTCGACTAATAAGAGCCTTGAATTGGGTTTCTGAAACCTTGAAGAACCAATGACAGAAAACCTAGCAAGAAGGACCCGCCTACCAAAGCTGTGAATGCAGTGAGCCAATTGAAGCAGAGAAGTTCGCGAGCTGCTTTTTTTAAGGCTGGGTGAAGACAGACTGCTGCAGCAGATAAAAAAAGGACCCGCAGGAAGAACCGTCACAGACCCAGCAGCACAGAGACCACCCACAAGTGCTACCTGTGTGACAGGGACTGCCATTCGCACATCGGCTTCTTCAGTCACAGGCGGTGCTTTTTTTTTTTTTTTTTTATTCGAGCAGAATAGACGTTTAGGATTCTCTTCCATGGTCATCATAGACCGACGGAGGCTGACGACGAAGGTCGTAAATCATTCGCCAAAACCGCAATCATGGAATTATGTTTTGACCGGGTCGCAAGACCAGAACCACGAGCGGACCAGCGTCGCATTTGTCTGACAATGAGGAAGAGAAGTTCGCCAGGACACTGCTGCTGTGAAGAGGTAAGGTGTTATAAGCTAAATTATTCTTTATCCCTGAAAATTGTAATCAAAAATGAGTTTTGACCGATCGGTAAATTACAACTGTGCGGCGCACGAAGTCCGAAGTGCGTGCGCCGCGGTACACGGGTCGTTCACCGCGTGCGGACCGTGAACACCCCCCCCCCCGCTACTATTCTGTAGCGGTGGGGGGGGGAGCCGCGGTGACTGCGCCGCGGTCGCCACATAGCCACGAGTCAAATCCGTCATGTAGCGATGGCCGTCCTCTGTAGCGAGGGGGGGGGGACAAACCCCCACCACCACCACACACACACACAGCCCTTCACCTTTCATTAGAGCCCAAGATGAAGCTTCTATATTGAATCATTCAAAAGTTACAGATGTTTTTCCAAACTGTGCCATTTGGCACAATTTGGCACAGTTCAAAAACGCCTGGGAACTACCTGAGGAAAAAGCTGTGTAATATATTCATTTTTTGTGGTATTGTTACAAAATTTTGACCTCAGCTGGATAACACTTGGTTCTACATTTCTGTTGCATTTTCCAGCCCGGATCTGAAGCTGTGTGTTATTTGTAAGCATTTGTATCCAAAGAAACACCCAGGCCAAATTTATTTTCTTCAAGTTCAGTATGTTTAGATGACTGTAACTCAGTGGCCGGAGCACTTAGAGAGATTATGACTGTTTTGCCAAAAAATTCAAAGTGTTTTCTTTTAAATGAGACCAACCCCATTAAGATGCTGCAAAGGGTTGAAGAACAGCTTTCGATTTACTTTGGGCACGTTATTTTTTGGCGTTTTTAGGGAAATTGACCGGAGTGCAAGGGGTTAAGTTGGCATTGGAGGAGTGGAGGCACTAGTTAGAGGGGGCTATTCACCCCATCGTCGTGTGGACCAATCACAAGAACCTCGAGTACTTGTGGTTGGCCTGCCGACTGAATGCCAGGCAGACTCGCTGGGCTCTATTTTTCCAGCGATTTAATTTTACCATCACTTACCTTTCTGGCGCCCGGAATACCACACCGGATACGCTATCGCGCCAGTTTGATTCCAGGGAGGTAGCCCCCCCGCCCCCCAACCATCATACCGCCTTCGTGCGTCCTTGGAGCCCTTACTTGGGATATCGAGCGGAGGGTCCGTCAGGCCCAGTCCCAGGAGCCTGTGCCAGTAGGGTGCGACCGGAACCGTCTGTACGTCCCGGCCGCCCTTCGCAGTGATGTCATCCAGTGGTCCCACACCAGTCGCTTCGCGTGCCATCCTGGCATCGCTCGAACTGTGGACTTCGTCCGGTGAGCGTTCTGGTGGCCCACGCTGCAGTGGGACGTACAAGAGTATGTGAAAGCCTGTCAGACCTGCGTCCGGGGGAAATCAGACTCCTCTCCCCCGTCTGGTCTCCTCCACCCCCTCACCACCCCTGGTCGTCCGTGGTCTCACATCGCCGTGGACTTCGTCACTGGACTTCCCCCCCTCCCGTGGCAAGACAGTGATTCTCACCATCGTGGATTGCTTCTCCAAGGCGGTGCATCTGGTTGCCCTCCTGAAGCTCCCTTTGGCCTTGGAGATGGCAGTCCTCCTCACGGATAACATGATCTGGTCCACGGTATCCCCACTGACACTGTGTCTGACCGTGGTCCCCAATTTACGTCCCAGGTCTGGAGGGCCTTTTGCCGGACCTTGGGAACTACAGTGAGTCTCTCCTCTGGAAACCATCTGCAGAGCAACGGGCAGGCGGAGCACACCAATCAGTCCCTGGAGGCTGCCTTGCGGCGCGTAGCAGACGATAACCCGTCATCCTGGATCACATACAGTATCTGACCTGGGTGGAGTACTCCATGAACTCTGCTGTCTCCTCTGCGACTGGACTCACCCCGTTCGAGGCATCGTTGGGGTACACGCCGCCTCTTCTTCCCACGGCTGAGAGGGAGGTCTTGGTTCCACCCGTAGGGACTCATGCTCGTCGCTGCCAACGCGTCTGGAGGTCTACTCAGGCCGCCCGTGCCCGCACCACGGAATGCACCTGGGCTGCGGCTGATAGGAAGCGGGTTCCGGCTCCCAAGTGCGTCGTCGGGCAGCAGGTCTGGCTGGCGGCGAGTCAGATTCCTCTGAAAGAAAAGTCTAAGAAGCATTCCCGCCACTTCCTTGGGCCATACACCATCTCTTGGGTGATAAACAATGCGTCTGTCCAGCTGAAGCTGCTGTCGACCCTATGGGTGAACCCCACGTTCCACGTCACCCACATTAAGCCCCTCTCGACCAGTCCTCTCGCCACCCCACCCCCACCCCCGAAGCCTCCTCCTCCTCCTCGGATCATCAACGGCCACCCTGCCTACAATGTATGTCGTGTGTGGGATGTTCGCCATTGGGGCTGGGGCCTACAGTATTTGGTGAGCTGGGAGGGCTATGGCCTGGAGGAACAGTCCTGGGTCCCCTCATCGTGAGTTCTGGACAAGGAGATGCTCCGGGCCTATCACCGTGCTCACCCAGAAAAGCCCTCCGGACCGCCAGGAGGTGCTCCTAGAAGGGGGGGCCCTGTCATGGGCAGCGAGAGCGCGCCCCTCCCGTCCTGCCTCACATTCATCAACTCATCACTGCACCTGAGGCAGAAGACACACCTGCGCCCGCTCATCAGCCAGCATACTTAAGGAGGCTCTCTCCGGGCATTCAACACTGGGTCGTCTGGGTATACTGCCCGCGAATTGACAAGCAAGTATAAGTTACAGGTTTCGACACGTCGTCTTACCTTGTTTCTCCTCTTTCCTCAGGTTGCTGCCACCGTGCAGGTGTGTCTCCAGGACTGCGCACACTCTCCTGCCACATCTCACTATCCTTCAGCTTCCTACTCCACCCGGTTCGTCTATTCCCCACTGGGTCCCTGCCGGTTCTCCCTGGATTCCCAAATAAGTGGCATTTTGGCTCACCCATTTCCCCTTACTCCATTCCTCCGCTCACAGCTCTTGTCTTCTCTCCACAGGGTGATTCCTCTGGCGAGTGACTGTTTCTTCAGCTGTGCGCTTGTGTTTTTGCAATTTAATAAACTTTTAAAGTGCCCCTTTGTGTGGTTACTTCCTGTGTTGTGGCATCGTGCATGTGAGCTGTCAAGCATAATTAATCATGACACTCTGACCACGATAGTGTTCTCACCACCCGGTTACTTAACCTCAGACAGGGGCTAAGATCGGTAGCTGATTACTCTGTTGATTTCTGGGTGGTTGCAGCAGAGGTTGGGTGGGAGGATGCGTCCCTATGTAGTATTTTTGCTCGCAGCCTCTCCTCCAGTTTACGGGATGAATTGGCCCAGACAGACAAGCCCTCTACATTAAATGAATTAATTTCCCTAGCCATTAGCATTGATAATCACTTAAGGGAACGGGTTAGTGAGCAGCGTCTGTTGGGTCGCACCTAAGCCCAGCCTCGTCATTCCCCGGTCCCCTCCCTGATGGCTCTTCCCCACTCTTGACTCTTCCGAGGTTGCTGAACCTATGGTAATGGGGTGATCTAAGTTGCCAATGGCGGAACGACAACGCCGCCGCGACCTCGGGTTGTGCATGTATTGTGCTAGCGCTGATCACGAGCTCGCTACCTGTCCTAATCAGTTAAAAGGGTGGGTCCGTGCGTGGCAGTAGGGGGACTCACAGACAGGGAAACTACCAAATCCCTTACACAACTGATGCTCCCCATCCGATTTCAACACAAACATACTGAAATTTCCACTTATGCACTCACTGACTCTGGGGCTGAGCAGAGCTTTATTTCTGAGAGTCTGGCAACCCGGCTGGGGCTCCCCTGTTACAGCCTCAGGGCTCTGCTGAAACTTATCGCCCTGTCTAAAGTGCCCCTTGCCATGGTCTCCAAGCAAACTGCGCCTGTCTCGGTGCTGGTATCTGGGAATCACCGGGAACAGATCAGTTTTTTTGTCCTTTCTGTTTCAGCCTCTCCCGTTATTCTAGGCTTTCCCTGACTCAGGCTTCACAATCCAGTTATTGATTGGTGGGCAGGGACGATTATGTTATGGGGCTCTTTCTGACTGAGCGCATGTCTACAGTCTGCTGCCTGTTCTCCCTCCATGCCCATTTGTTCTCTCACTATCCCCCCCCTTCCGATCTCTCCTCTGTTCCATCTGAATATCATGATTTGGCCCCAGTTTTCAGCAAGGCTAAGGCTCTCTCTCTGCCCCCCCACCCCCACCGCCCTTATGATTGCCCCATCAATCTCCGGCGAGGGGCTCTGCTACCCTCTAGCCAGCTTTACAACTTGTCTGCTCCAGAGTGGGAAACGATGGTTAAATACACTAAGGAGTCCCTAAGTCCTGGTATCATCAGGCCTTCCTCTTCAGCAGTAAGGATGGCTCTCTTAGGCCTTGCATTGATTACAGGGAGCTCAATAACATCACTGTAAAGGACAAATACACCTTACCCTTGTTAAACTTTGATTTGACTCTCTCCAGGGAGCCTCCATCTTTACGAAACTAGACCTACGCAACGCTTACCATCTGGTTCGGATTAAGGACGGGGCCGAATGGAAGATGGGGTTCCGCACGCCCAGTGGCCACTTTGAGTACCTGGTGATGTGTTCGGGTTAACCAACGCGCCTGCGGTGTTCCAGCGGCTCATTAATGACGTGCTCAGGGATTTTTTGTGCTCATTTGTGTTTGTCTACTTAAATGATATCCTCATTTTTTCCCGCTCTTTAAAGGAACATTGGGTGCATGTCAGACGGGTCCTTCAGCGCCTCCTGGAGAACCAGCTGTACGTCAAGGCCAAGAAGTGCCAGTTTCACACCTCTTCCACCACCTTCCTGAGGTTTGTTATTGCTCACAAGAAGATTATCGCCAACCCCGATAAGGTAAAAGCTGTTGTTGAATGGCCTACCCCTGCCTCCTGGAAGCAGCTGCAGCAGTTCTTAGGGTTTGCTAACTTTGGTTTTAACTTTGTCTTGTTTTCTCTTTTTTCTCCTTTGAATTCTTGGATGGAATATGGGTGGGCAATATAAGCTGCGGCTTCAGCCATTTCGGATAACTCACGTGGAATTGTATAGTAGAAGGAGTCTTTGTCTAATTTGACCTTGTTGTTATATTATACAGTTTCTTTTAATCTGTAATGTACTATCCGAAATAAATAAAATTCATTCATTCAATCTGTTTATTAGAATAGCACACGTAAAAAAAAATCACATATACATTACAGCTTTTTTTTTTAAAAAAAACCCACACAGAACACCTTGCTATGTCCCTGTAACAGTGCAGTTAAAACAAATCAAAAGTTCACATTAAACTTAAAATTAGCTGCATAGAAATAATTTGAAAATAAACATTGCAAAATTGCACCATTGCACTCATATGACATTAATTGAAAGAAAAAATAAATCCTGGGGAGGAATTATATGAAAAGAGTGAAGATAATTTACAATGTTTGCAAAGAGGTGAAATAATCAATAAAGTTGTTCCATTTCTGGAAAAAAGTTCTGAATTACCTCTAATTGTGGAATTGATCTTATCTATTTTGATAAATAACACAATGTCTTTCAGCCACACAGAGATAGATGGAGGTTTAGGAGATTTCCAGAGGAGTAGGATATGGTGCCTCGCTTATAGAGAAGTAAAGGCCAATATTTTATGTTGTGCGGGAGTTATTGGGAGGGGAACACGAGGAATCCCAAAGACAGCAATGTAAGGTTCCATTTGAATCTGGGTTCTCAAAACTGTGGACAAGGTAATGAAAAAGTCCGTCCAAAACCTCTGCAGCCGACTACAGAAATAAAACATGTGTGTCAGGTTACAGGGTGAGGCATGACATCTGTCACACTGGTCCACTACATTGGGATAGATTTTTGACAGTCTAGACTTTGAGAAATTAACTCTGTTGAGAACCTTAAACTGTATTAATTGTAACCAGACACAAGGTGCACATGATCTAGCAGAGACAACAGCATTATTTTTTTTTTTTTTTTTTTTTTCTTGCCTTCTGATTGTTGCTCTGAGTGTTGCTATCCCTGTGCTGTTGCAATCCTGGAATTTCCCCGTTGTGGGACTAATAAAGGCTTATCTTATCTTATCTTATCTTATTATCCCACCTATTATCGCTTATCTCAATTCCCAGCTCCTGCTCCCAGGCCTGTTTATTTTTCACTACAGTACAAGAATCTAATACTGTAAGTGAATTATAAATTTTGAAGATGACAGATTTTTGACCAAGTCCAAATCCTATAAGGTTGTCCCATGGTCGATCAGAAGGGAGTGAAGGAAAGCAAGGAAAAAGGGACGAGACAAAGTGTCTAAGCTGAAAATAAAGAAATTGGTGGGAAGCAGGAGATTAAAGTCAGTGGCTAGGTCAGAAAAATTTGCAAAGATGCCATCTTTATAAAGACGGCTAACAATTCTAATCCCTCTGGGTTTGCTAACTTTTACCGAAGATTCATTCAGAATTACAGCATTATTGCTCTCCCCCTCACCCATCTCACCTCCACCAAGGTCCCCTCCTGTTGGTCCAAGGAGGCGGAGGCGGCTTTTTCCAAGCTCAAATCTGACTTTTCTTCTCCTCCTATCCTCATCCAGGTGGACCCGGCCCTGCAGTTTTTGGTGGAGGTGGACGCCTCGGACTGCGGCATTGGGGCTGTCCTGTCCCAGCGCTCTCCATCCGACGATAGGGTCCGCCCCTGTGCCTTCTTGTGGCACCGGGGTGACTTCCGGCGCCACATGAGTCGGCTGCCTTTTTGCAACAGCGGCTCAATTCTGAGTTTTTCTTCCTCTTTCTTATTTACTATCTGGCTCCTCTCGCTAAACTTTCTGATCCGGCGACACCTTATCCATCACGGACACACAGATCGCCCCAAATGTCTCCCGAGTCGGCGGACGGAGCCACTGTTTATAGCAGGAGACAGTACAACAGGGACCAGCTGTTAGCACTTAACCGGCCCACGGTGCTAACACAAAAACTCGACATACCGGGAGAAATCAGACGGAAATGGCGTGGATGTTGAGCTGGAGTAAGACGGTGGGTGAGGAATATAAGGTACAGACCCGTCCTCCCATCCATTATCCTGGGGAACGTACAATCACTACTAAATAAGACAGACGAGCTAGCGGCTGTGTCCCGCTACGAGAGCATCTTCAGAGAGATTAGCATGATGTTGTTTACTGAGACGTGGCTAACAGAACTAGCAACAGATGCTAACATTGAACTGGAGGGTTTCCACGCAATACGGGCAGACCGGACACCAGACAGGTGAAGGCAAGGGGCGGAGGAGTGATAATGTATGTCAACAACAGCTGGTGTAAACTGGGACACATCACGGTTAAAGAGCAACACTGCAGCAAAGACATGGAGTTGCTAGCTGTTAGCATGCGACCTGTTTATCTCCCGAGGGAATTCTCACACGTGATCTGCATTGTTAATTATGCAAATCCGACAGCGAACGCTGGAGTAGCGCGTGACGCCATCCACTCAGTCACTGGCAGGCTTCTGACAGAACACCCAGATGCTTTCCCCCTCATCTCGCATGATTTTAACCATATCTCACTGTCCCCCATTCTGCCCACGTTCACCCAGTATGTCACATGCCACACCAGAGACTGTCATGGCCGCCAATCATGGCACCTGTGTGCGCACCTGCCTGTTATCTCCTGCGGCCCTATTTATTCCCATCAGGACCAGTGCTGGGCACGGAGTCGTCTGATTCCTTCCGTGAATCACGCCACAACCTGCCTCTGTGCTTCCCTGCACTGAATTCTCCTGCCTTCGGCTTCCAAGCCCAGCAGAACGACGTCCGGGTCGGTTTAGCCCGGACCAACAACCAAGTAAGCTCAATAGCTTCTAAATCTGTCCATTCCCCTGTGCACAGGCGCAGCCCGCAACGACGGACCTCCTTCTCCCTCCAGGCGGCGGACTTATTCCTCTTCCAGCTAACCTGCCGCAGACACTGTCTCCCTGGCTGCAGCTTCAGCGCGACCTGAAGACTCTTCAACATCTGTTGACAATAAGCCCAATAACATCTGACGTGCTGCATAGGTGTACTGTAGTTAACGTCCCTTGTCTCTTTTTCAGGGTTGCCAGTCTGTACGGTGCTCTGCCGGCCCAGCTGGAATACACAGATTGCACTACACTACATTACACCATATAACCGCACTCACGCATCCACTCACTCACGTTAACAAAATAAAGTACGTTAATTGTGTTAATCCTAGTTGTGTCTGTCTGTGGGTCACCTGAACCATGTCAGTACGACTTCGCTAAAGTGACCCGGCAGACAGCGCACTCGTGTGCTGCATTAACCATCTCGAGGCTCGGGTAGACTAATTAGCTTACCAACAACAGGTGATGCTAACTCAGCTAACTCGCATCACTGATAGGTTAGATCGCTTAACTAGCCCACGGGGGTTTTCCACAGCACCAGCTAGCTCCTCAGCTCCCGTTAGTTCTACCGCTAGCTCCACCACTAGCTCTTCGCCTAGCCCTCACTCTACAGGTTCCGCTAGTCGGCTCACTCCCGTCCCTACTCCTGCCCCGTTTAAAAGGGTATTGGGAGAAGCCAGGGGGTTCCTCATGCAGTGCGAAATCGTGTTCCAACGGGTTCCCGGGGATTTTCCCACTGACCAGAGCCGCATTGGCTATTTGATCAATCTGTTAGAGGGGCGGGCTTTAGCATGGGCTTATGCGGTTATGGCTAGGGTCAATTATGCTTCCATGACATATGTTCAATTCACTCAGGAGTTCCAGGAAGTGTTTAGTCACTCGAACCGGGAAGATGTACTCACTTCTCATCTGTTAAACCTTTGGCAGGGGTCGAGAGCAGTCGCCGATTACGCTGTTGACTTCCGGGTCGTAGCTACGGAGGTCGGGTGGGAAGACGCATCCTTGAGTAGTATATTCCTGAAGAGTTTGAGCCCTAGCCTGCGGGACGAGCTGGCCCGCCTGGAGAAACCCTCCATGCTGCATGAGTGGATCTCCCTGGCCATTAGCCTTGATAACCGTCTGAGGAAACGAGCGGCAGAGCGTAAGACTTCCAGCCGCGCGGAGAATAGGCCACTCTGAGCTCTCCAGCCCCCCCCTACTGGCCCTCCCGTCTACTGACCTCTCTGAGGACCAAGAACCAATGATAGTGGGGGGGTTGAAACTTCCTGCAGAAGAGAGACAGCGCCGCCGTGAGTTGGGGTTGTGTGTCTATTGCGGGAGCGAGGAGCATGACCTGAATTCCTGTCCTAGGCGGTCAAAAGGGGAAGTCCATGCGTCAAAGTAGGGGGCCTCACAGACGTAAAAGAGAACAATCCCCTCACCCGCTTTCTCATCCCTATTCGGTTTTGCTTTGGTCACAAAGAACATAATACACATGCACTCATTGACTCAGGGGCCGAGCAGAGCTTCATTTCTAGGAGTCTGGCAACCCGTCTGGGTCTACCTATGCAGCCGTTAAAAGCTCCCCTTAAAATTACTGCCCTGTCTAAGGCGGCGTTGGCTACTGTCACTCATCGGGTCGGCTCGGTGCCAGTCATCATTTCGGGCAACCATCGGGAGGAGCTAAATTTATTTGTCCTACCGGTACTATCGTCCCCGGTCATTCTGGGCTACCCTTGGCTGCATCTGCACAACCCTTCTATTGACTGGTGTTCGGGAAGTATCGTGTTGTGGAGCCCTTTCTGCCTAAGTACCTGTCTGCAGTCGGCTGCATGCTCGTCTGCCACGCCTTTGGATGTCCCTGCCTCTCCTCCCCCGGATCTGTCAAAAGTGCCTTCGGAGTACCATGACCTTGGGGCCGTCTTTAGTAAATCCCAAGCCCTTTCCCTCCCCCCTCACCGGCCATATGATTGTGCTCTTAATCTGCGGGCTGGCGCTCCTCTGCCATCTAGCAGACTTTACAACTTGTCTGCTCCGGAGCGCGCGGCCATGGACTCAAATATTAAGTAGTCCCTCAGCTCAGGTATCATTAGACCTTCATCTTCGGCGATGGGGGCGGGGTTTTTCTTCATAAGGAAGAAGGACGGCTCCCTCAGGCCCTGCATCGACTTCCGGGAACTTAACAACATCACTATCAAGGATAAGTATACTCTCCCCCTCCTTAACTCTGCATTCGATTCCCTCCGGGGGGCTTGCTGCTTCACCAAATTAGACCTGCGCAATGCCTATCACCTGATGCGGATACGTGAGGGGGATGAGTGGAAGACGGCCTTTAGGACCCCTAGTGGGCACTCTGAATATCTGGTCATGCCGTTCGGGCTGACCAATGCTCCGGCCGTCTTCCAACGTCTTATTAATGATGTTTGGAGAGATTTTTTGGGCACCTTTGTGTTTGTCTACCTTGACGACATTTTAATCTTTTCTCAGTCCATGGAGAAGCATCGCGTGCACATCAGGCGAGTCTTGCAGCGGCTGCTGGAGAATAAGCTCTACGTCAAGGCAGAGAAATGTGAGTTCCACGTCTCCAGGACCTCTTTCCTCAGCTTCATTATTGCCCCAAAGGAGATCATCCCGGACCCAGTAAAGGTGAAGGCGGTGGTGGACTGGCCCACCTCCGCATCGAGGAAACAGTTGCTGCAGTTTTTGGGCTTCTATCTCCGGTTTATTAAGGACTACAGCTGCATCGCCCTCCCCCTCACCAATTTGACCTCCACAAAGGTTCCCTTTCTCTGGACGGAAGAGGCGGACGCCGCATTCTCGAAGTTGAAGGTCAGATTTTCATCTTCGCCTATTCTGACACAGATGGATCCCACCCTTCAGTGCTTGGTGGAGGCTGTGCTGTCCCAGCGTTCTCCGGCAGACGGTAAAATCTGCCCCGCGCCTACTTCTCTCGCTGCCTGTCCCCAGCAGAACGAAATTACGGCATCGGAGATAGGGAGCTCTTGGCAGTGAAATTGTCCCTGGAGGAGTGGCGGCACTGGTTGGAAGGAGCGTCGCAGCCATTCATTGTCTGGACCGATCACAAGAACCTGAAGTACCTTCGGACCGCCAAGAGGCTGAACGCCCGACAGGCCCGCTGGTCGCTGTTTTTTGGACGGTTCGACTTTACCATCACCTACCGCCTTGGATCGAAGAACACCAAGCCTGACGCCCTGTCTCGTCAGTTTGCCCCAGAGACAGCAGAAAAGGCCGAGCACCCCATTCTCCCTCCAGCATGTGTCGTGGGTGCCCTCGCTTGGGGCGCATTCGGGACAAGGTTATAGGGGCGCAGGCTGACGAAGCTAACCCGGGGGGGGGCGGGCAGCGGGCAAATTGTTTGTTCCCACAGCGGTCCAAGGGGAGGTCATCCAGTGGGGGCATACCACCAAATTCGCCTGCCATTTGGGTAGGGCACGCACAGTGGCGCTCCTACGAAGATCGTTTTGGTGGCCATCCCTCCAGAAGGACGTGGGGGAGTACATCCGCGCATGTCCTGAGTGTGCTACGGGGAAGACATCCTCATCGCCACCGGCCGGGCTCCTCCATCCCCTCCCCGTCCCGGGTAGACCATGGTCCCACGTGGCGCATCCACTCACTCCCGTTAACAAAATAAAGTACGTTAATTGTGTTAATCCTGAGTCGTGTCTGTCTGTGGGTCACCTGAACCATGTCAGTGACAATAAAACACTGGATCTATTCTATGTGAATACTAAGGAGGCATATACCTCATCGCCACTCCCCCCACTCGGGAGATCGGACCACAACTTGGTTCATCTCCTGCCGGTGTACAAAACCTTAGTACACAGACAACCTCCGGTTACACGCACGGTGAAGATATGGTCTGAGGAGGCAATGGACACTCTAAAGGACTGTTTTGAAATCACTGCTTAGGAGCAGCTCTGCGATCCACATAGTGAGGACATCGACGGCCTCACTCACACCATCATGGACTACATCAACTTCTGTGTGGACAACACCATACCCACCAAGATCATACGGTGTTGCTCGAACAACAAACCCTGGCTCAACCCTGAGATAAAATCACTACTGAGAGAGACGAAAAGGATCTTCAGGTCGGGGAACAGGGAGATGCTGAAGTCTGTACAGAGGGAGCTAAGGAGGAAGATCAGAGAAGGCAAGGACAGCTTCAGGAAGAAGATGGAGGACAAGCTGCAACAGAGTGACATCGGTGGGGTCTGGAGAAACCTCAAAACCATCTCTGGGCTCCAGAATACCTCCTCCCAGGGCACGGGGGTGGGGGGGGGGCAGGGAGTGGGTGAACAATCTGAACCTGTTTTTTAATAGGTTTGACCAACCGCCCTCCCCTCCACCTGCACAACAACCACTGCTGCCTCTATCATCATTGAGACCTGCTGTCCACCCCCTCCTCCACCAACACCCCCCCACCCCCACTCCCAGCACACAGCCCGCCAGCCCCAACCTGACCCTCACTAAGACCCAGGTGAGGGCAGAGCTGAGGAAGATCAAGGCGAGGAAGGCGTCGGGTCCGGACTGCATCACCGCAAAGCTCCTCAAGTCCTGCACAGACCAGCTGTGTGGGATTGTGGAGCACATCTTCAACCTGAGCCTGAAGCTGGGGAGGGTACCACAGTTGTGGAAAATATCTTGTGTGATACTCGTATCAAAGACTTCCCACTCCAGAGACCTGAACAGCTACAGACCAGCGGCCCTGACTTCTCACCTGATGAAGACCCTGGAGAGACTGCTCCTTGCTCACCTCCGCCCCCTGGTGGGACCAGCAATGGATCCACTCCAGTTCGCCTACCAGCATGGCATTGGGGTGGAGGATGCAGTGATCTTCCTCCTTCACCGTTCCCTGTTCCACCTGGAGAAGCCTGGGAACATGGTAAGGATCATGTTCTTTGACTTCTCCAGTGCTTTCAACACCATCCAACTGGTGATCCTGAGGGACAAGCTGTTGTGCACAGGGGTGGACCAGCACCTGTCATCGTGGATCCTGGACTACCTCACAAACTGGCCACAGCTTGTGAGAACCCAGGATTGTGTGTCTGACATGATCATCGGCAGTACGGGGTTCCCCCAGGGAACGGTTTTGGCTCCCTTCCTGTTCACCATTTATACTGCAGAATTCTCACACAACACAACACACTGCCATCTACAGAAGTTCTCTGATGACTTTGCGATTGTCGGCCTCATCTCCAATGGAGATGAAGCTGAGTACAGAGGACTTATCCAAGACTTTGTGGACTGGTGCCATCGGAACTGCCTCCAGATCAACGCGAGAAAAACTAAGGAACTGGTGGTGGACTGCCACAGGCAAGGACAACCCCTCACAGCACCAGTAAACATCCAGGGAACAGATATTGAGATGGTGACATCCTACAAGTACCCGGGTGTTCATTTGAACAATAAACTAGACTGATCACACACTTCCGATGCACTCTACAAGAAAGGACAGCGCAGGCTGTTCCTACTGAGGAGGCTCAGGTCTTTTGGTGTACAAGGGGTACTCCCTAAGACCTTCTACGATTCGGTGGTGGCATCAACCATCACTTTTGGAGTGGTCTGCTGGGGCAGCGGCATCACAGCAGCCGACAGGAAGAGACTGAACAAACTGATCAAGAAAGCTAGCTCTGTCTGGGGCAGCGCCTTGACCCAGTGGAGGAGATAGAAGAGAGAAGGATGGTGGCTAAGCTGGGACACAGACTCTGCTGGAGTCTTGAGTCCCACCTTATGTAGGACATACTGAACGCACTGAGAAGCTCATTTAGCAGTAGGCTACATCATCCTAGGTGTGCGACCGAGAGGTTTCACAGGTCCTTCCTACCTACGGCTGTCAGACTGTATAACCTAAGCAGGGCTGCTCGCAGAGGTAGTTAAAAAAAAAAAACATTACGACCTAATAGTATTGAATGCAAAACACCCAACAAACTTACACAAAATGGTCCCCCTCCAGTATACAACTAGGACAATATCAATCGCTACGGACGGTGACAATATGTATGGGTACATATTCATACTATGTGGGGTAGCTAAATAAACTGTTATGCTGTTTATCCCATCTAGCTACAATGCTCTGCACTGTGTATATATACTGTACTTGTGTGTGCATATGTATATTCACTGCTCTTCTTTTCTTATCTTCTAAATTATTGCTCTGAGTGTTGCTATCCCTGTGCTGTTGCAATCCTGGAATTTCCCCATTGTGGGACTAATAAAGGCTTATCTTGTCTCTCTTATCTTATCTTCTTCTCCTGCCATCTGTCCCTAGCTGAAAGGAAGGAATTATGATGTGGATGATCAGGAGTTGCTGGTGGTCAAGCTGGCTTTGGAGGAGTGGCGCCACTGGCTGGAGGGTGCTTCGCAGCCATTCATTGTTTGGACAGACCACAAGAACCTGGCGTATCTCCGAATGGCCAAGTGACTGAACTCCAGGCAGGCCCGCTGGTCCCTGTTCTTTGGCAGGTTCGACTTCACCATCACCTACCGCCCGGGGTCCAAGAACACCAAGCCTGACACGTTCTCCAGGCAGTTTTCCCCCGACACGTCGGAACCTGATCCACATCCCATCGGCACTGTGGGCATGCTGTCCTGGGAAATCAAAGAAAAGGTCAGGAGGGCGCAGGAGGATGAGCCCGACCCGGGCGGGGGGCCAGCAGGTCGGATGTATGTTCCCTCTGCGGTACGGAGCAAGGTGACTGATTGGCTGCACTCCTCTAAGGTTATGTGTCACCCCGGGATGGCTCGCACCGCCGCTCAACTTCAGAGGACCTTCTGGTGGCCATCACTACGGAAGGACGTGAATGAGTTTGTTCGTGCCTGTCCCCAGTGTGCCACAGGCAAGTCATCCTCGACTTCTCCCTTGGGCTTACTCCATCCTCTTCCCATCCCCAGCAGGCCCTGGTCCCATGTGGCTTTGGATTTTGTGACTGGTCTTCCCCCCTCTTCTGGCCACACCGTCATCCTCACCATCGTGGACAGTTTCTCTAAGGAGCCCACTTTGTCCCCCTCCACAAGCTTTCCTCAGGCAAGGAGACAGCCGACCTGTTTGCCCTGCATGTGGTTTGCCTTCATGGGATCCCGATTGACATTGTCTCGGACCAGGGTCCTCAGTTCATCTCCCAAATATGGCGTTCTTGTTGCAAGGCTACTGGGCCTACGGTCAGTTTGTCATCTGGCTACCATCCACAGAGTAATGGACAATGTGAGTGCGCTAATCAGGAGCTTGAGGCAGCTCTGAGATGCGTAATGGCCTCCAACCCAGCCTCCTGGAGCTCTTACCTATCTTGGATTGAGTACATTCATAACTCGTCCATCTCTTCAGCTACAGGCCTCTCTCCCTTCGAGGTGTCCCTCGGTTACAACCCCCACCCCCTGTTCCCAGAGGAGGAGGGGGACATCACCGTCCCTTCTATTCAGGCCCATATTGACATGGTGGTTTGACCCAGGGGACAGAAGACAGACTCGAGTAGTACAATTAACACTTTATTTCACCCAAGTGTGTTGTATGAGTGCGTGTATGTACAAGTGTGGAGTGTGCTGAATGTGTGCTGGAATTGAGCAGGTCTCGCTGCTGCCCGGCAACCCTAGGGAGACAGAGCAGAGGGATTGATACTGCACTGCAGCGGGAGATGTAATAATAGTTGCCGCTTACTTGCAGGTGGCGATGTTGAGCCTCTGCTCGCTCAGCAAGCGACTGCCAGGAGGGGAGAGTGTTGCTCGGCGTCGTGAGGCGGAAGGAGCAGAAGGAGCTGAGCCGCCACCGAGAGGGGTTGATCCGCCGCCTGGAGGATCCACCTGTGCATAGGGGAGAATGGCTTGGCAAGGTAAGTGCGAGAGTTGCTTACGTGGCGTGGCGTAAAGAGCAGGGTCAGGTGTAGCGTCAGGCTGTGGCTGAGAACGCGGGACGTGGCTCCGTATTGCTGACAGACGACTCCGTGCTGAGCTGTCGGCAGGTCTGGCTCTTATAGCCCGCTGGGGATTAATGACAGGTGTGCGCGCAGCTGGGACTGATGACGGCCCAGCGGCCGCCAGGACACATATAAAGCGATGTCGACGACTATGGAGGACAACCAGGGCTGCTCTTTGCCGCACCGCAGGGCGCAATTCGGAGATCACCAACTGCCACAGGACCCCGGCTCCGCCCTACCAGGTGGACCAGCAGGCATGGTTATCCACCAAGAACATCAACCTTAAAACTGACTGTAAGAAACTGTCCCAGCGCTTTATTGGTCCTTACACCATCACGCAAATTGTCAACCCAGTCACTATCCGTCTGGCTCTCCCTCCTTCTCTCTGCATTTGTCCCACCTTTCAAGTCTCTCAGGTCAAACCGTTCGTTTCCAGCCCTCTGTGTCCTCCTCCCAAGCCTCCGCCCCCTCTGATGATGGTTGACAGTGGTCCTGCCTACAAAGTCAGCCGTATCCTGGACATATGGCGCAGAGGGCATAACCTCCAGTACCAGGTGGATTGGGAGGGGCACGGCCCTGAGATAAGGTCCTGGGTGCGTTCGTCCTTCGTCCTGGATCCTCAGCTCATCAGGGAGTTCCACTGTACACACCCGGACAGGTTGGAACGGCCGCCAAGAGGCATCCCATAGAGGGAAGGTACTGTGGTGATCTGCGCTGTGCTGCCAATTTTTTTCTCCCTAATTATCTTCACAGCCGCGGACGCACCTGCTCCTCCTAATTAGCAGCCTTTATAAGAAGGGCTGCCTTTCCATCTGCACGGAGACATCTACGCTCCTCCAGGGAGAGACTTCTATGCCTGAATCCTCCCTCAACGACTTTTGGAAGTTTCGCCTCCCTACTCTATACTCCTCCTGGAAGTCTCGTCTTCCTGCACCAGCGCTTCAATGCATGGGAGTTTCATCTCCCCATCTCAGCTGTAAGCATATTTGGATTTCTGCACTATCTGCACCTGCTCTCCTCTCTCTCCTTTCCCTGTGTACAGGTGGACCGGCCCGGAGGCGGACCCCCTCCTGACCCTGGCGGCGGACCTTTCTGTTGTGGGCTTCTTTCTCCACCATTGTGCCCTGCCTGCTTCTGCACTCACCCACAAACAGCCAACACGCACCGAGCCAGCGGGACTCAGTAGACCGGTGAAGTATCACTCGCTCGTCTGAGCATTAACCATCGTCTCACCACTGTAAGAATTGTTTCATCTCTCCCAGTCCACCAAAGTGGATCACAAACTAACTCTCCTGTCCTTCCTCTCTCCGTAGGGTTGCCTGACTCGTCCTGCTCGGCCTGCCCAGCCCACACATCCACTCACGCACACACACTCTCATTCATACTTCAATAAAAGATCACTGTGGTTAATTTGAGTTTGAGTCTGTGCTTGGGTTTTTCTACAAACATGTCACAAGGAAGTCCCGAGGATTAGCAAGGTGGCAGTGAGGGCAGCTTTGAAGAGGATGAAAAATGGAAAGTTTGTTGGTCCAGATGACATACCTGTGGAGGTATGGAGATGTTTAGGAGAGATGGCAGTGGACTTTTTTTTTCAAACTTTATTTAGCCTTTTATAATTACAATTGCTCACAGTCCCATAAGGCAATCATTTAGATTTTACAGAAATGTAAAACCAAATTAGCATTTGTAAAAGCTTGTGGGAATTGTACATACTATATAAAGAACGACAACAAGGATACTCACACAAAAGGAAAAAAAAAACAACAAAGAACATAATATACAAAAGTTCCTCTACACATTATCAGCATGTAAATAAGCCATAGATTTTACACAAAAAAAAGGAAAAAGGCACAGGCTGTTTTATGATATAAAATGATTCTTAATATATCCCATAAAGGAAGACCAATTTACTTCAAACTTTTTGTAATTGCTAGCTCGACTATATCTTAATTTTTTTTTTTGCAACATAGACAACATCGTACCAATCCAGTTCGCAAAGGAAGGTGGCTGGACTGATTTCCATTGTAGAAGAATAAGCCTTCAGGCCATTAATGAAGAAAAAGCTATGGCCTTTGCTTGTTGAACTGAGACTGTGACCTCTGGAGGAGGGATCCCAATAATAGCAATATATGGGGAAGAAGTTATTACGTTCTCACACAAATATGTCAAAACTTCAGAGACTTTTTCCCAAAAGTTGTTCAAAGACTGGCAACACCAAAACACGTGGCCAAGGGTAGCTGGACTGTGGCGGCATCTTGGACAGGCTGGATCTATGTCAGAGTAGATCTTCACCAGTTTGTCGTTAGAGTAGTGTAAACGATGCTGTACTTTAAACTGAATAAGGCACTATTTAATACAAAAAGATGAAACATGAATGTTTTCTAGACATGTTTGCCAGAGTTCTTCAGATATGACAATGTTAAGATCTTGCTCCCATGCCAATTTTGTTTTGTTCCATGAGGGTAACCTAATGTTTTGGATCAGATTATAAACTCTAGAAATATTGCCATTCTTGTAGGGGTTCAAGGCAAGTATGTCATCAGAAGCATTTGAATCGGTGAATTCAAAAAGGGCCCAAGTCCCCTTTGAAAAAGTGTGGACATGGGCCCTTTTTGAATTCACCGATTCATTTGTGTCTGGCAACTTAAGGGTCACAAAGTGTTTACTGACAAAACTGATTTGGAGATATTGGAAGAAGTGTGTTCTGGGAATGTTATATTTCTTTTGCAGTGTTTCAAATGATATAAAGTCTCCTTTTAAAAACAGGTCTTTTAAAAAAGCCAGTCCATTGTTATGCCAAATTTGAAAGCCAATGTCTATTTGCGATGGTAAAAAAAAAGGTGGTTTTTCAGCAGGGGAGAAAGTAAACCTAAACGTTTGATTCCTAAATGTTTCCTGAACTGGAACCAGATTTTTAAAGAATGTTTAACAACAGGGTTAGCAAGGTGAGAATAAGAACCAGCAGGTATTGTTGAGCTCAACATTGAGATACCCGAAATTACTGAGCAGCTGCCCAATACCATACTAACCACAGTTTTCCTTCCAAACATGAATTCAGTATATTAATTTACTAATGTTGGCTGCTCAGTAACAATACATGAAATTGGGAAGCCCCAGCCCATCCGCTGGCCTGGGCACCTCCAGAAAATCCTTCCTCATATGCAGGACAGATTTGTTCCATATAAAGGAAGAAATTAAATTATCTAATTCTTTAAAAACAGACTTGGGTAGGAAAAATGGGATCATTTGAAAACAATATAGAAAGTGGGGTAGGACAACCCTGCCAGCCAGAGAGATGGGGAGTAAAGACCATTGTGACAGATCTTGCTTTGTGTGTTCCAACAACACTTTAAAATTACTTCTGTAAAGATCTTTATAAGATCTTGTCACTCTGACTCCTAGATAGGTAAACTCTTCGGCTTTATTAAAGGGGATAGAGCTGAAGTTAGTTGCCATTGCCAGCTGGTTTATGGAGAACAAAATACTTCTTGAAAAATTAATTTTGTAGCCAGAGATTCTACCATACAAATTTAACGTGTCAATCAAAGCAGGGATGGATTCTATAGGTTTTGATAAGTACACCAGAAGGTCATCTGTATATAGCGAGATTTTATGTAATCTACCATATCTAGTCACCCCACTGATCTTGTCATTCTTTCTCAAAGCAATAGTTAAGGGCTCAGTAGCTAAATCAAAAAGAAATGGTGATAAACAACAGCCCTGTCTTGTACCATGATGCAATGGAAAATATTTTGACGTTGTAGAATTTGTGCGGATTGAGGCCAGTGGTGATGCATAAATTATTTTAACCCAAGATAAAAAGGTTGGGCCAAATCCAAATTTACCCAAGACTTTTAAGTGCTAATGACACGCTTTTGACTTAATCTAATTTTTCAACACATAATACAATATGACAAAATAGGTTGGCCTGTGCAGTTCTAAGTCAAACAGGCTTTTTTTCACGCAAATATCTGACATTTTCATGAGCGTCACGTCACCAATTACGTCAGTGGCTGGAAAACCCCGCTGCCATGTAGTCACGTCATTGGGAGAACACAGTGCTTGGCTGCTCATTGTACACACAGGAGGGAAGCGGTTGAAAACATTCATGATGGTTCCAGCACATGTAGTCTGGAATTGGTTTGTGTTGTCCAATCTTCAGACGATTATAGTTCTGAAGAATGGGATGATAATGAAGAATCTGGGGGCATCAGACCGTATAGGTTTGAGCCATGCCAAGCGGACATCGTACCAAGCCAGTCAAACTCAGAGAGTGACGGTGGAGAAGCACACGTGTCCGCCACAGCAGCAGCAACAAACACACGGCAGGGGAACACCAGTGTTATTCTTTTGTTACACATATTGCAACAAATTATTTGTTCATAAATATAATTTATTTCAACCCGATTTTTCAATAAAATCATAGCACTGTATTCTCTGTGGCTCAGGCATCGGGTTTATTATGGATTATATTTGGAGTTCTTGTTGTTTTTGTTTTGTACATGTGTTTTATGTGCGTTTTGAGCCACTTTCAGGTGGGCACTGTCCAAGATTCGCCAGTCCGAACACAATCAGCTGTTCATGGTTTGTGTGCACCATCTGCTGTGTTGTCAGCCAGTCATTGTTGCCAGAGCTATCACGACGTGTTGGCTGCTCCACACAGCCGTGGTTCTGTTGCGCCCCTTTAAGCGATGTCAGCCCTGGAGCGCAACCGTGGTTAACATGTCTTCTCTCCATGTTCGCTGGGCGATGTCGGCTCCGAACGCCAACTGTAAGTGTTTCTGTTTATTTTTGTGGGTCTTCACCTTTTTGGGAACTGTTGTCATCATTCTTATGTTCAATACATATGCTGTGGTGAATTCTGCGCCTAAATCCATTCATCATGACCCTGTGTGCGCTCTTACGCAGGGCAGGGAGAGGGACGATGAAATAACGAGGATTTGTAGGCTGGGTTCACCACAGCACGTTTAATACAGAAAGACAGACAGTTCCTTGAAAGGTGAAGACGTACAAGAAACAGACACACTTACTGATGGCGTTTGGGGGCAGACATCGCCCAGCGAACGAATGAGAGGAGACGTGTTTGCCACAGGTGCGCCCCAGAGGACAACGCTTCAACGAACATGAAGTGATTAGCGCATCGTGAGAGTGCTGAAAATACTGGCAGACAAACAACACAGATGACAATACTATGGACCATTAGTGCATGAGTGGCAGACGGCCGCGAAGTACACGCACTGCTGGTGATGGTGTGATTAGAAGCACCTGGGCGAGGACCGGGAAACATGATCAGCAGGAGTTTGAATCAGCTGGTGATAATGATAGAGGGGACATGGCCGGACCGGCGAGATGTCAGCATGGGATCACAGAAAGTAGGTCAAAGCTGCACGTAAATCCATTAATCCTTCCCCTCCTCGTGTGCTCCACCTGCATAAAGACGCACAAGAAGACTTAATAACAGTTGGAGCTGAAGCGTGTGATGTGGTCTTTCACGGTTTGATGTTTATCTAAGCCTGCGACACAACGCGAAGGCACAGCCATAAAATTAAAACAAGAAACCAGAGAAACTGTGAGCTACAAAGCTGTTGTCTTTCCAGTCAACAACACCGGTGTTCGTTCTCCCGCTTACGTCATGGGGGTGCCGCCCTTAATTCGGTGGGCGGCACCACAGTCCAGTCAGCGGCTGCTGTTTTTTGATGATAACTAGTTTATGCAGGCGCGGTTGTAAATGTTATATTGATCATCGACAATGACTTTTGGGTTTACACAACATCCTAAAAAATGTCAAAATCGTGTCCATTCCACACAATCAAATGCCTTTTCAGCATCCAAGGAAACTACCACCTCTGCTTGATGTGTGGAGTGAGAGGAATACAGCACATTAAATAATCGACGCATATTGTAAAAAGATTGCCTCCCATGTATGAAACCTGTTTGATCCAGGTCTATAATTTTGAGTTTCTTCCCCTGGGCCAGCCAAACTGCAACCAGTCAGAGGCCCCACCCCCCTCCCTCTGAATGCTCTCATGCACAGAACTGAAGACCTTTTAATTATCACAATAACTGTCTTTGCACTCCTCCCTTTCATGTATATTGACCCATCCGTGAAATCACTACTGTACATATTTTCCATAATCCTTGGGCCATTTTACTAAATTATGTGTTCTGCACGCTGCACTCTTATGTACATACAGTAGTTCCACCCGGAAAGCCACTACTGCACCTGTGTAAATGCCATTGGGCTATTTGTTATTTTTTACTTTCTATTTCTACTTCAGTCGTATGATTAACCATGTGTTCTGTAAATGTTTTATTTCAAATTCTTCTCACTTACTTTATTGCGCAGTAGCCTGGTGGAGCACCCACAATTTTGTTGTACTGTACAACTGTACAATGACAATAAAGCCTATTCTATTCTATTCTATTCAAGGTGGGGGTGGCATTACATCAGGGATCGGCTCTGAGCCCCTTCTTGTTTGCCATGGTGATAGACAGGCTGACAGACGAGTTCAGGGAGGAGTCTCTGTGGACCATGATGTTTGCAGATGACATTGTGAGCTGTAGTGAGAGTAGGGAGCAGGTGGAAGAGAATCTGGAGAGGTGGCGGTATGCTCTGGAGAGAAGAGGCATGAAAGTCAGTAGAAGCAAGACAGAATACAGGTGCATCTCAGCAAATTAGAATGTCATCGAAATGTTGATTTATTTCAATAATTCAATTCAAAAAGTGAAACTCATATACAGATTCATTACACACAGAGTGATATATTTCAAGTGTTTATTTCTTTTAATTTTGATGGTTATGGCTTGCAGCAAATGAATACCCCAAATTCAGTTTCTCAAAAAATTAGAATATTGTATAAAATTAATTAAAAAAAAGATTATTAATAGAAATGTTGGCCAATTGAAAAGTATGTCCTTGTACACACTCAATACTTGGTCGGGGCTCCTTTTGCATAATTACTGCATCAATGCAGCATGGCATGGAGGTGATCAGCCTGTGTTACTGCTGAGATGTTATGGAAGCCCAGGTCGATTTGATAGCGGTCTTCAGCTCGTCTGCATTGTTGGATCTGGTGTATTTCATCTTCCTCTTGACAATACACCATAGATTCTCTATGGGATTTAGGTCTGGAGAGTTTGCTGGCTAATCAAGCACAGTGATGCCATGGTCATTAAACCAGGTATTTGTACTTTTGGCAATGTGGGCAACTACTGCACGGCCTTGCAACTTTCTCCAATCACCGCAACTTTCCAGCAATTTTGGCCAATCCTCGTCAACTTCCACCAATTTCACCAATCAAATTTGTCTCCAACTGGCGCTGAAACGCTCAGTCTAACCAATCAAATGCATCGTTGCACCACGTTCACTTCCGTGTTTACAGTGAGTAGTGAGTTTATAGTTTACAACGGAACACATCTGCAAACAGAGTGTGATTTAAAAAATAACACTCACCTGCGAGGTTTTCAACACCATCCCTTCCTCTGTCTCCCCCAGCCTGCCCGTGGACGTCTCGCCACGTCTCTGTCCTGACCGCGTGTGCGAAGCGCTGGGTTTGTGTTGAAAAACATGCGCCTGCCCCAAAAGCACCCCGTCGCGGGAGTGCACTTGAGAGCCAGTGTTTGAACATTTATACATCTTCAGAGGTAAAATCATTACAACATCTGGTCAATGAGCTTTAAAATTGTGAATCTCCGGTGTAGACTCTGGACGGACAAATGCACCCACCCATCCATCTCTCCCCCCCCCCCCATCCCGCTGTAAATGAAAGATGTGTGTGTGTGTGTGTGGAGACCGACATGCAGCAGACAGACAGGCATGGAAAAAGACAGAATATTCTCTGTATTTTTTTTTCAGAAAAACACAGACTCCAATAGCCAATACATTGCAACAGAATAAATTATTTATTTTTCCCTCTCTGCTCGGTACCGAGTGGTTGGGAACCGTAGGGAGTTTTCAAATGAAGGTGCTGCCAATAATTTCCAAATCTCTACTCTTTAACATGCATTCAATGCAATTTAGCTGTTGTAACTGATATTGTGAAAATGTTTGTATTTGCTGTTGCACAAGAGTTTTTCTGTATAGCAGTATTTTCTGCTTAATTTACAAATCACTATAATAGGAAAATTTTGACAATCCTGTGCTTTTCTTGTATTGTTATATAGAATATCAGTAAACTGGAAAAAAAAACCCATCTGCTTTAAAATTTGGAATTCTTCCCACAACTTTTAGAGCAGAAAACACTCTAAAAACATTGCAACTTTTATCGCAACTTTTTAAAAAAGCTCCTGCAAATTCAGGCTTTTTGGCCCGCAACAATCATAAAAACATCCAGCGAAATCCTGGAGGGACTGCAAAGTAAAAGAGGCAAGGCTGAGATGGTTTGGACATGTGCAGAGGAGGAATAGTGGATATACTGGACAAAGGATGCTGAAAATGGAGATGCCAGGCAAGAGGAAAAGAGGAAGACCCCAGAGAAAATTCATGGATGTAGTGAAGCAGGATATGGAGAGGGTTGGTGTTACAGAGGATGCAGGGATAAGGCAAGATGGAGATAGATGATCCACTGTGGCGACCCCTAAAGGGAGCAGCCAAAAAAAGAAGATGAATGTTGCTCTGGTTTTTAAAACTATGTTGTTCAGATTTAAATAGTTGAAAAATTTAGCACTTAGGCTGCCCAATTTATTTATTTTGTGTTTTTCTTAGTGTGTTCAATCATTTTTGGACTGTTATTCTGTTCATTTTCTTTGTGTGTGGGTGCGGGGGGGGGGGCATATTTCATGGTACTCCACTGTTTAACAAAATCTCGTTCTTACAGTTTAGTTATTTAACTCTAACAATATTACAGCTTTTAACTGTAAAATCTGCAGTTTTCTACGGTTTAGATAATATTCTCTTTAACGATAAAGCAAATTAAATATTATGATTTAGTTCCCCCACTGTGGATCGCCACCGGTTTGTGTGCCCTAATGATCCCAGGAGCTATGTTGTCAGAGGTAACCTGTTCCTGGTAGGGTCTCCTAAGACAAACTGGTCCTTGGTGAAGGACCAGACTAACCCAGGATTTACACTGACTCTGGATACAGTCCGTTGCAGATGCAGTGCGGATGTTCTGTTGTGTTCATCCCTACCAGCTCCGTTAGTGTTTTATAGTGGCATGGATGAGAACAGTCTGAAATACAAGATCACGTGAGAATTATACAAAATAACGTGAGATCTTGGTAAAGACCTGAGAGTGACCGAGATGATCTAATCGAGATCACGTGTAGTGGCTCTCCACCTGGATTTTGGGCTCTAAATAAAACGTAAGTGGCTTGTTAATTTTAGTTCTATGAAGCATTTGTATATTAAGTCAAGTTTTTACCTTCTCTGACACAGTGGTGGAGGAGTAGACCTCAGAAATAACGGACAATCCTTAAATTGTTTTTAATGAACAAACAGCTATTAAATACCACGAAATACCACAGGATTTCCTTGCGGACTGGATCCGGCATCTGTCAATAATAGACTTGTTGTGTTTCATTAGTGAACCAAATCTGATGAGCCGGATTCGTTCCGCAGTGGTCTGGACCACGTATGGATTAGAAAACTGATGAGAGTGGGAACTATTTGCTGCGAAGGCCAGATCGCAGCCATAACGTACTGCATCCGGAGTCAGTGTAAATCCAGAGTAAGAGCGATCCAGTGGATCCCTATGAAAAAGTTACAAGAAGGATCTTATACATCCCACCCAGTGTGGGGTTACCGGGGTCCTACCCTGGAACCTGAGGAGTTGCTCTATGGCAAGCGCCCGGTGACCAGGTTTCTAGGACCTGGAAGGGTTCAGCCCGAATGAGCCACAAGGGTCCACCCTCCAGTGGGTTCACCACCTGCAGGAGGGATCATGGGGATCACGGTGTTGTGTAAATAAGGCAGCAGTCTGGGTTTCTTTGCTTAGACTAATGCCCCACAACCCTCATCCTCAAATAAGCGGTAGAAGAAATTTGTTCTTGTTCCTTCTGTACATTAACTTTGCCTGTTTGGTTCATCAAGGACAACCTTTTCTCTGTTTAGTTTATTTGAAAAGGGACAATGTAATTTCATAAAACACATGATTACACATGGTTAAAAAAGCCAGAATTAGCCAAAAGGCTAGTTTTCATCTGTAGTCCCCTGGCCAAGATGTAAAAAAGCAGTAAAATGCATCTACAAGAAAAACACATGGTTAGACATTTAAGAGGGCACTAATGTAACAAATAACATATACATAACAAACCGTACATTTAAACACAACATCCCAACACAACCACTCTGTTGAATGATGCATGAATATTTGGATACATGTATGTATAATATATACATGAGCATGTAAGTATTGTACATGTGTGTATACAGCTCTGGGAAAAAATAAGAGACCACTGCAAAATCTTTCCTAAATTAGCATCTCGACAAAAAGTTCAACTTTTGTCTCATCAGTCCACAGAGTATTTTCCCAAAAGTCTTGGGGCTCATCAAGATGTTTTCTGGCAAAAACTGAGACGAGTCTTTATTTTCTTTTTGCTCAGCAGTGATTTTCATCTTGGAACTCTGCCAAGGAACTCTGTTTCATTTTTGCCCAGTCTCTTTCTTATGGTGGAGTCATGAACATTGACTTTAACTGAGGCAGGTGTGGCCTGCAGTTCTTTGGATGTTGTTGTGGGGTCTTTTGTGAACTCTTGGATGAGTCGTCGCTGCGATCTTTGGGTAATTTTTGTCGGCCGGTCACTCCTGGGAAGGTTCACCACTGTTCCATGTTTTCGCCATTTGTGGATAATGGCTCTCACTGTGGTTTGCTGGAGTCCTGAAGCTTTAGAAATGGCTTTATAACCTTTTCCAGACTGAGAGATCTCAATTACTTTGTTTCTCATTTGTTCCTGAACTTCTTTGGATGGCAGCATGATGTCTAGCTTTTGAGGATCTTTTGGTTTACTTCACTTTGTCAGGCAGGTCCTATTTAAGTGATTTCTTGATTGAGAACAGGTGTGGCAGGAATCAGGCCTGGGTGTGGCTAGAGAAAATGAACTCAGCTTTCCACAGATGTGTTAAACCACAGTTAACTCATGTTTTTTTTTGGGGGGGGGGGTCACTTTTTCCCACAGGGACGTAGGTTTGGATTTTTCCCCTTAATAATAAACACCTTCATTTAAAAACTGCATTTTGTGTTTACTTGTGTTATCTTTGTCTATTATTTAAATTTGTTTGATGATTTGAAACGTTTAAGTGTGACAAACATACAAAAAATGAGAAATCAGGAAGGGGGCAAACACTTGTTCACACCACTGTATTACAGAAATACAGATTTCTGAGTTCTTCCTAAGTTAACACTTAGGTACTGTAGTGTTTAAGAATGAACATGAACTTGTTTTCTTTCCATTATTTGATCCAAAAACACATCTAAAAGCAACAACTTTTTTGTTGTTGTAGCCAGTTGCCATTTTCTGTAAATAAATGCTCTAAATGATGATATTTTGTATATTTTGACTTGGAATTTGGGTGAGTTGTTTTCAGTAGGCTAGAGAATAAAACAAAATTGATCATTTTATTCAACCATATACAGTATATACAGTATATATACAGTATATCACTCTATCACACTATAAATTCAAGATATCGCTGTGTGTCACGATCATAGGACATCATAGGATGACCTATGATGTCTGCATAATGTCCTATGATGATCCTATGATCTCAGGCTACATAGGACTCGTGATGCCGTCATATAGGTGATGCCGTCATATAGACAATCGGACTGGCAACCTATGATGTAGTGTCCTATGATGCCTGCCTTGATGTCTTTATGATGCCATATAGACCATCACTCACCAAAGAAGAGATACTCATCACCCGATTACGAATAGGACACAGCACTTTAAACCACACCCGCAATTCAAAAGCATGGAAACTGTGGAATGGGAGTTGCCAGAAACAGGAAAGAAGAGATACTCATCACCCAATTAAGAATAGGACACACTAATTTAAACCAGACGCTACATAAATGGAGAGCAATAGAGTGAGGAGAACGGCTGCACGTCAGGAAACAACCCGTGAAGATGACATGGCTGAGGTTCGAGCAGTACCTCCCAGGCATGACTGTGTTGCATGTCAAAAAAGATGCCATGAAGATGACACAGCTGAGGTTCGAGCAGTACCTCCCAGGCATGACTGTGTTGCATGTCAGAAAAGATGCCGTGAAGATGAAACACCTGAGATTCGAACAGTATGTCACGCGCATGACTGTAATGCACGTCAGAAAAGATGCCGTGAAGATGAAACACCTGAGGTTCGAGTAGTACGTCGCAGGCATGACTGTGAACAACCATCTGAGACAGGAGGAGACCCTTCACCAGCATAGGGTACACCAGACAAGGAATGCACAGACAGACAGGAAACGTGTGGCAGTATGCCATGCACGTGCTGAGTCACTTGAAGCCCAAAATGCCCGCAAAGCGAGCAACGCTGCACACCAGGCAAGACACAGACAAGCTGAGACTGAAGAGATGCGGAATAGTGGGCTGGCCGCCAATGCTGCACGCCAGGCAAGGCGCAGAGAAGCTGAGACCGAATAAGACACACTACTTTAAACCACACCCATTCGAAGCAGTAAATCTGGAAATCTCATTCAGTAAGGCAGAAGACACTCTATAAATTCAAGAAATCTCTGTCAGTGTGTCAGTCTGTCACCCCATTAAGAAAAGGACACACTACTTTAAACCATACCCATTTGAAGCAGTACCCATGAAGAACGGCAGTCTACACTACAAATGTGTAAAATGCCAAGCAAAGTGCTGATTTTCTCCGGGTGCTCCGGCTTCTGGGTTTCGATGGGCATGCACGGGTCTTCCTGAACAGGGCTGAAAGCCATTTTTTGCTCAGATCTATTTACACGATCCTGTCCATGAACTGGAATTACAACGCACCTATCCCTCAACCAGTGGTCTGAACGAAGAAGAACTAGAAGACCCACTAGATGGAGAGCAATAGAGTGAGGAGAACTGCTGCACGTCAGAAAAGATGCCGTGAAGATGAACACCTCAGGTTCGAGCAGTATGCCGCAGGCATGACTGTGAACAACACAGCCATCTCAGACAGGAGGAGACCCTTCAGCAACGGGCATGCAGAAATACTTGCTTATACTTGGTTTCTACGGGCATGGACGGGTATGTACTAGTAAATAGTAAAACCAGATAAAGTGATAATTTTGCATTGGTCTCTTTGGCCTCTTAATTTTTTCCAGAGCTGTATATCTATGTTTAGTATATTCATGGGCCTAGATGCACACATACTATGCTATAATAACACAGTATAACAAAAATAATTTTTTTGTAAGTTGTCTGTGTTTTTTCAATTGATTTAAGACAATTTTGCACCGCTGAATCCGAAAATGACATCCGTTTCTCTCGATCAGGTCAGGTTTTTATGCTAAGTTGTAAGGAAGTTGTACAGTTGTACTGTAAATTGAATAGTAGACATTGATAAAGGTAAGTACATGTAAATTGAATGTTACATCATCATTGATGAAGGTTAGGTAAGCATAAAGTGTTTACCTAACCTTAGCTAATAGACATTAATATGGTGCTTGCTGAACTGCTGACATTTTTCAGTGTAATGCATCATGTTTGAGGCAGGTTTCCAGCAAGCTTCTGCACTAGTGAAAATTTCCTTACACCATATACTGTACAGACTTCATTACATTTTTAAAATATTTGAAACTTTGCTGAGACACTACACTATCAAACCTTGCAGCAACTCTGAAGGCACCCCTTGGGGTATATGTACCCCTCAGCTGGGTCTTGCTGAGCCTAGAGGTAAAGTGTGAATAATGGAAGCAGTAGCAGACGATGGAAATGGATGAGAGTGAAAGATGCTGACCAAAGACAGATAAGGTATAAAATATATTCACACATGGTTGCATGCACACTTTAAATTCAGTTAATTCAGTTCAGATAGTTATCATGATATACGTAACTTGTTCTTTATGGGAGAATATATCAAACTGAGGACTGTCACCACAGCCACCACCAGAGGAAACTGTGAGGTCGCCCACACACGCACCATTTTTGCTCAATCTGTGCTATCAGTGAGGGGCAGAAAGATCTGGAATAATATACAGTCTGCAATTAGAGAAAATTCTACACGAAACACTTTTAAAACCATCTTAAAAACTGGCTTTTAAAAACTCAAAACTGTACTCATAACTAAGGAATGCTCTGCGGCGTGCAGACACGCACATACATATGTGCCCGTGCGCTGCACACATCTGCCTCACTCTTTGTCCTATTGCACAATGTTGTTGTTTTTGTTGTGTTTATTCAACCGCCACCCGGTCCCATTGGAAAAACTCGACATACCGAGAGAACTGAGGTGAAAACGCCGCGGCTGCCGGGCTGGAGTAAGGCGGAGGACAGAAAATATAAGGTACAGACCCACCCTTCCATCTATTGTCATGGGAAATGTACGGTCGTTACTGGGAAAGGTAGATGAGCTAGCGGCTATCTGCCGTTACGATAGCACATATCGGGAGTGCTCTCTCCTTTTGTTTTCTGAGACGTGGCTAACTGAACTAGCAGCAGATGCTAACATTGAGCTGCAGGGTTTCCACATGATACGGGCAGACCGAACACCAGACAGTGGCAAAGCAAGGGGCGGTGGAGTGATAATGTATGTTAACAACAACTGGTGCAGACCGGGACATATCACTGTTAAACGACACTGCAGCAAAGACATTGAGTTGCTAGCTGTTAGCATGCGGCCTACATATCTCCCGAGAGAACACTCACACATGATCTGCATTGTTGTTTATGCAAATCCGACGGCAAACGCTGGGACAGCGCGTGACGTCATCCATTCAGTAACCAGCAGGCTGCAGACAGAACACCCAGATGCTCTTCTCCTCATCTCAGGCGATTTCAACCATGTTTCACTATCTCCCATTCTACCCACGTTCACCCAGTATGTCACATGCCACACTAGAGACAATAAAACACTGGACTTATTCTACGCAAACACTAAGGAGGCGTACACCTCATCACAACTCCCCCCACTCGGGAGATCGGATCACAACTTGGTTCATCTCAGGTCGGTGTACAAACCCCTAGTGCACAGACAACCTCCGGCCATGCGCACAGTGGAGTTATGGTCTGAGAAGACAATGGACACTCTAAAGGGCTGTTTTGAAGCCACCGCCTGGAAGCAGCTCTGCGATCCACATGGTGAGGACATCGATGGCCTCACTCACACCTTCACGGACTACCTCAGCTTCTGTGTGGACAAATCCGTTCCCACCAAGACCATACGGTGTTGCTCAAATAACAAACCCTGGATCAACCCTGAGATAAAAACACTTCTGAGAGAGAAGAAGAGGATCTTCAGGTCGGGGAACAGGGAGATGCTGAAGTCCATACAGAGAGAGCTGAGGAGAAAGATCAGAGAAGGCAAGGACAGCTTCAGGAAGAAGATGGAGGACAAGCTGCAACAGAGCGACATCAGCGGGGTCTGGAGAAACCTCAAAACCATCTCTGGGCTCCAGAATACCTCCCCCCAGGCCACGGGGGGCAGGGAGTGGGCAAACAACCTGAATCTGTTTTTCAATAGGTTTGACCAACCGCCCTCCCCCCTGACTGCATAACAACCACTGCTGCCTCTAAAGAAATCAAGTCCTGCTGCCCACTCCCCACTCCACCAACACCCCCCCACTCCCAACACACAGCCCCCCATCCTGACCCTGACCAGGACCCAGGTGAGGACAGAGCCGAGGAATGATCTAAAGTATGATTCAAGCCTGTATGAAATTGAAGCACAGAATCGAAGAGAGAGAAATTTTTTTTATTCTCTGAGTGCACTGTGCAGATTTGACCTTGTGTTTTGGTGCCCTTGTTTACATTCCTCCTCGATGAAGATAACGCCGGAGAAGTGGCTTATGTCTACCCATACATCAACAATCAGTTGTTGTCGTCAGCGGATTGGTCTCTCAAGGACAATGCCCATGTGCCTTCTGCAAGGAAGAGGAAAAGAGAGATAGACTCTGATCTCTGGACTTGTTTATAAGTCACATGATTATAACATCTATCCACTGCCTGGAGGCGCCCTCTGCTGCTCACTAACAACTGTTACACTCACACTACACAATGACATGCAAATATACACACACTGCTCTCCCTCCCTCTGCTGTGTGATTGTATCTATTGTCTGCTAATGTGCATAGAGGGTTTTTTTCTGTGTAATCAAAATTTGGCTCATGAGCTTATATGAGCTTATACGAGCGTGATTCTGATAACTATGTTTTTTCTCTCTGCCTATTGTGTTCCCCCCCCTTCCCCCCCTTTACCCCCACTGCAGACAGGCGCCTTTATGGCTGCCGTGTCATTGGATGCACCTAACGTGCGCGCCCAATGTCAAGTCAAATTCCTTGTGTGTTTACTTGTAAATATACTTGGCAATAAAGCTGATTCTGATTCTGATTCTGATTCTGAGGAAGATCAAGGCGAGGAAGGCGTCGGGACTGGACGGCATCAGTGCAAAGCTCCTCAAGTCCTGTGCAGACCAGCTGTGTGGGATTGTGACGTACATCTTCAACCTCAGCCTGAAACTGGGGAGGGTACCACAGCTGTGGAAAACATCTTGTGTGGTACCTGTACCAAAAACTTCCCACCCCAAAGACCTGAACAGCTACAGACCGGTGGCCTTGACATCCCACTTGATGAAGACCCTGGAGAGACTGCTCCTTGCTCACCTCTGCCCCCTGGTGGAACCAGCGATGGATCCACTCCAGTTCGCCTACCAGCATGGCATTGGGGTGGAGGATGCGGTGATCTTCCTCCTTCACCGTTCTCTGTCCCACCTGGAGAAGCCTGGGAATATGGTGAGGATCATGTTCTTTGACTTCTCCAGTGCTTTCAACACCATCCAACCGATGATCCTGAAGGACAAGCTGCTGCACGCAGGGGTGGACCAGCACCTGTCATCATGGATCCTGGACTACCTCACGAACCGGCTTCAGTTTGTGAGAACCCGGGACTGTGTGTCCGACACGATCATCGGTAGCACGGGGGCCCCCCAGGGAACGGTGCTGGCTCCCTTCCTGTTCACTCTTTATACTGCGGACTTCTCACACAACACAACACACTGCCATCTACAGAAGTTCTCTGATGACTCTGCGATCGTTGGCCTCATCTCCAATGGAGATGAAGCTGAGTACAGAGGGCTTATCCAGGACTTCGTGGACTGGTGCCATCGGAACTGCCTCCAGATCAACGCGAGGAAAACTAAGGAGCTGGTGGTGGACTGCCGCAGGCAAGGACAATCCCTCACAGCACCAGTAAACATCCAGGGAACAGACATCGAGATGGTGACATCCTATAAGTACCTGGGTGTTCATCTGAACAATAAACTAGACTGGTCACACAATACTGACGCACTCTACGAGAAGGGACAGCACAGGCTGTTCCTGCTGAGGAGACTCAGGTCTTTTGGTGTACAAGGGGCGCTGCTGAAGACATTCTATGACACGGTGGTGGCATCAGCCATCACTTTTGGAGTGGTCTGCTGGGGCAGTGGCATTACTGCAGCCGATAGGAAGAGACTGAACAAATTGATCAAGAAAGCTAGCTCTGTCCTGGGGCAGCGCCTTGATCCGGTGGAGGAGATAGGAGAGAGAAGGACGGTGGCTAAACTGTCATCTCTGCTGGAGTCCGAGTTCCACCCTATGCAGGACATACTGAATGCACTGAGGAGCTCATTTAGCAGCAGACTACATCATTCCAGGTGCACA
The DNA here is from genome assembly GCA_020510985.1 of Pholidichthys leucotaenia. Classification (NCBI taxonomy): domain Eukaryota; kingdom Metazoa; phylum Chordata; class Actinopteri; order Cichliformes; family Pholidichthyidae; genus Pholidichthys; species Pholidichthys leucotaenia. Next base: position 19,645,559 of record CM035840.1, on the reverse strand, counting down.
ACCGAGAGGTTTCGCAGGTCCTTCCTACCAACGGCTGTCAGACTGTACAACCTAAGCAGGGCTGCTCGCAGAGATAGCAAAAAGACGTAACAAACTAATAGTTTTTTGAATGCAAAAGATAAGATAAGATAAGCCTTTATTAGTCCCACAACGGGGAAATTCCAGGATTGCAACAGCACAGGGATAGCAACACTCAGAGCAACAATCAGAAGGCAAGAAAAAAGCAAGCAAGCAAGAGCAGCTAATATACATATGTGTCACGCCGCGCCATTCATCAGCGGCGCCACCTGCTCACGCACCTGATCATCATCAGCGGCGAGGGATAAAGGCCGCCTCGCCCAGAGCCTCGGCCTGAAGCCGTCAGACTTCGTTCCTCACCGTTGTGAGTCATCTACAATCTTCAGCACGATTATTTGGGTAAGAAGCCTTACCTTCTCTCTCCAGTCTGCTCCCCTGTGCACAGGTGGATTTCCCGGCGGCGGACGTCTTCCCTCCAACGCCTACTCCTCGCTGCTGCACCGAGCTCTCTAGGTGGCTGTCTCCCGGGTTTCGCCCCTTGCTGTGCCAGCTGTCCTGTCATCCAAGTAAGTCCTTCTCTTGCCATAATCCCTCCTGTGTTGGTGTATGCCCGTCACCCTCTCCCTGTGCTTCCTCCATAGGGTTGCTCGGCTGTACGGTCACCTGCCTCTGTGCCTGAAGCAGACGCCGCCACCAACACATTTACATCCCGCAGACACGCACTCATTCACGCCTGTTGTTAATAAACTATTTGAACTACTCTGAGCCTGTGTGTGTGCGTCTCCTGAGCCGTGCGTTATGTCAGTACGGCTTCAGCAGAGCGGCTCGGCAGATGGCGGGCTCGCACACCGGCTTACCACTCTCGAGGCTAGAGTGGATCAGATTGCTTATCAACAACAGGTGATCCTAAATCAATTGGTAATAATTACTAACCGATTGGACCGCCTGGACCCCCAGCAGCCGTTCCCCCCGGCTCCTCAGGGTGGCGCAGCTCCTGCTGTTCCTACGGCCGTCCAGCCAGCTCCGGTGGCACCGGCCCGGCTCACACCAATTCCGACCCCCGCTCGCTTTAGCGGGAAGCTCGGTGGAGCGCGGGGGTTTGTGATGCAGTGTGAGTCCGTGTTCGACCGTGTGCCCGGAGACTTCCCCTCAGATCACAGCCGAATCGGCTACATAGGGAATCTCCTGGAGGGGCGCGCTTTAACTTGGGCCTACGCTATAATGGCGAGACCCAGTTATGCCACCCTCACCTATGCCGAGTTCGTGAGGCGCTTCCTGGAGGTGTTCGATCATTCTCACTCCGAGACGGTCTAGGTCGATCGGCTTCTCGCTCTCCAGCAGGGAAGCCGGTCGGCCGCGGACTATGCTATCGAATACCGGGTAGCGGCGGAGGAACTGGGCTGGGAGGAACGCTCCCTCTGCGGCCTGTTCCTCCGCAGCCTCAATAGTGATCTGAGGGATGAACTGGCTGGACGGGATATCCCCGGAACGCTAGCGGAGCTAACTTCACTGGCCATCAGCTTGGACAACAGGCTGCACGAGCGCTCCTCAGGACGGAAGCCGTATGCTTCTCGCCCTCGGGGAGCCTCGCTGCGCCTGCCCCAAGCTCGCCCCCTGGCGACGCCGCCACCATCGCGCCCCGAGGAGTCGGAGCCGATGGTGACGGGCTGGGCAAAGCTCTCCCCGGCGGAGAGACAGCGCCGCCGTGAGTTGGGTCTCTGCATGTATTGCGGAGACAGTCAACACACGGTAGAGCTTTGCCCACAGAAGCCAAACGGCGGGGTCCGCGAGTCACTGTAGGGGACCTCGCGGACGTCAATCGGCAAAGTCCCCTCACCCAATTGAAGCTGCCCATCCGTTTCTGCCACAATCCCACTGGGCACCTCACCCACGCACTGGTGGATTCGGGCGCAGAAGGCAGCTTCATTTCACACAGCCTGGCAACCCGATTGGGCATCCGCTGTCAGGCACTAAAACACCCCATCTCCCTGGTCCACCTCTCCCGTGCCTCCCTTGGGAGAGTTTCTCATCAGACCATCCCCGTCCCAGTCATCATCTCAGGGAACCACCGGGAGGAGATGGTTTTTTACGTCCTGCCCAACTCTGTGTCGCCCGTCATCCTGGGGTATCCCTGGCTACGCCTCCACAACCCTGTCCTGGACTGGAGATCAGCTGGGGTATCGGCATGGAGTACATTTTGCATGGGCACCTGCCTTCAGTCCGCTGCCTGCTCCCCGTCCGCTGCTCCCCCTGTGACGGACACAGCACCTCCGGACCTGTCTCTGGTGCTTCCGGAATTTCACGACCTGGGTATGGTATTTAGCAAGACGAAAGCTATGTCTCTTCCCCCGCATCGGCCCTATGACTGTGCTATCAACCTCCGCCAGGGGGCTCCCCTACCTTCTGGTCGGCTATACAGCCTGTCTGCGCCGGAGAAGGAGACGATGAATACCTACCTGAAAGAATCACTGAGCGCTGGGATTATTCGCCCATCGTCGTCACCCGTGGGGGCAGGGTTTTTCTTTGTTGGGAAAAAGGATGGATCCCTCCGCCCCTGCATAGACTACCGAGCGCTCAATGACATCACTGAGAGGGACCGTTACACCCTGCCCCTCATGGACACTGCCTTCCACTCCCTCCAGGGGGCGACCTGGTTTACCAAGCTGGATCTATGCAGCGCTTACCACCTCGTCCGGATCCAGGAGGGAGATGAATGGAAAACAGCCCTCCGTACCCCGAACGGCCACTTTGAATACCTGGTCATGCCGTTCGGGTTGACCAACGCTCCTGCCGTCTTTCAGCGCCTCATCAATGACATCCTCCGGGATTTCATCGGCCTCTTCGTGTTCGTCTACCTGGACGATATTCTTATCTTCTCCAGGTCCAGGGACGAGCACCAGGTCCATGTGAGGCGGGTCCTCCAAAGACTGCTGGAGAATCGGCTCTACGTGAAGGCTGAAAAGTGCGAATTCTACGCTAGGACCACATCCTTCCTGGGATTCATCATCTCTCAAGACCAGGTGCTCCCGGACCCAGAGAAGGTGAAGGCGGTGGTGGAGTGGCCTACTCCCGCATCCCGGAAGCAGGTGCAACAGTTTGTTGGCTTCGCCAATTTTTACCGCCGCTTTGTCCCAAATTTCAGCTCGATCGTCGGACCACTGACCCGCCTCACGTCCCCGAAGGTCCCGTTCCGGTGGACCGAAGAGGTCGCTGTTGCCTTTAAGGCGCTGAAGGTGGAGTTCTCCTCCTCCCGGGTCTTTCGCCAGGTCGACCCCGCGCTGCAGTGCATTGTGGAGGTGGACGCCTCGGACACGGGAGTGGGAGCAGTACTATCCCAGCGGTCGCCTGACGATGGCGCCAAACAACCCTGCGCCTTCTTCTCCCGGCGCCTGTCCCCGGCGGAGAGGAACTACGATGTGGGGGACAGAGAGCTCCTGGCCATTAAACTCGCCTTACAGGAGTGGCGCCACTGGCTAGAGGGGGCGGACCTGCCGTTCGTGGTCCTGACGGACCACAAGAACCCAGAATATTTACGATCTGCCAAGCGCCTGAATGCCCGCCAGGCGCGCTGGTCATTGTTCTTTGCCAGGTTCCGCTTTTCTATCACCTTCAGGCCAGGCTCCAAAAACGGCCTGCCTGACGCCCTCTCTAGGCAGTTCACCCCCGTGGAGGCTGAGGAGACGCCCCACACTATCCTGCCCAGGTCGTGCGTCGTGGGAGCCATCTCTTGGGACATCGAGAGCAAGATCCGGAAGGCGCAGGAGGTGGAACCTGATCCTGGCGGCGGACCAGAGGGAAAACTGTTCGTTCCATATGCGGTCCGAGGAGAGGTTATCCACTGGCTCCACACCTCCCGGCTCACCTGTCATCCCGGCACCTCCCGGATGATCAGCCTCCTCCAACGGTCCTTTTGGTGGCCAGGCCTGCGGAGGGACGCAGCCCGCTACGCCCGGGCTTGCCCAATCTGTGCCACCAGCAAGTCGGGAAATGCCCCTCCAGCGGGTCTGCTCCAGCCCCTGCCCATTCCTGGCAGGCTCTGGTCGCACATCGCGTTGGATTTCGTCACCGGACTCCCCGTTTCCAACTCTTTTGACACCATCCCGACCATCGTGGACCGTTTCTCCAAGGCCGCACACTTCGTTCCCCTGCGAGGTCTCCCCACCGCCCTGGAGACGGCGGATCTCCTCGTCCAACACGTGGTCAGGCTGCACGGGATTCCGGTGGACGTGGTCTCGGACCGGGGCCCCCAATTTTCATCCGAGGTTTGGAGATCTTTCTGTAACGCCATCGGAGCCAAGGTGAGCCTCTCCTCCGGCCATCACCCCCAATCTAACGGGCAGTGTGAGAGGACCAACCAGGAGCTGGAGGCTGCGCTCCGCTGTGTGACCAGGTCCAAACCTACATCCTGGAGCAACCATCTCGCCTGGGTTGAGTACGCCCACAACACCGCCTGCTCTTCTGCAACAGGGATGTCCCCCTTCAAGGCGTCCCTGGGTTACGACCCCCCGCTGCTACCAGCGCAGGAGAGCGAGGTAACTGTCCCCTCAGTTAGGGCGCATCTCAGGCAGTTCCGCTCCACCTGGGCTGCCGCGCGTCATGCGCTTTTACGCACAGCGGAGCGCAACAGGACCGTGGCGGACCGGCACAGACGACCTGCCCCGGCGTACAGAGTTGGGCAACGAGTTTATGTGTCTACCCAGGACGTTACATTGAAGGGCGAGAGGAGGAAGCTGGCACAGCGGTTCATGGGTCCCTATCCCATCACCCGGATCATCAACCCGGTGGCTGTGCGCGTGGCTATTCCCCCCTCCCTCCGCATCCATCCCACCTTCCACGTGTCAAAGGTGAAGCTGGCAGTCACCGACCCCCTTTGCCCTCCTCCTGCAGCGCAACCCGCGCCCCGGATGATTGGTGGCCATCCGGCCTGGTCCGTCTCCTCCATCCTGGACTCCCGGTGCCGAGGTCGTGGGTTGCAATACTTGGTGGACTGGGAGGGCTATGGGCCCGAGCATCGACAGTGGGTGCCCCCGTCGTTCGTGTTGGACCCATCGCTCATCGCGGACTTCCACCGAGCGCACCCGGATAAGCCATTGCCAGGAGGCGCTGCTAGAGGGGGGAGTACTGTCACGCCGCGCCATTCATCAGCGGCGCCACCTGCTCACGCACCTGATCATCATCAGCGGCGAGGGATAAAGGCCGCCTCGCCCGGAGCCTCGGCCTGAAGCCGTCAGACTTCGTTCCTCACCGTTGTGAGTCATCTACAATCTTCAGCACGATTATTTGGGTAAGAAGCCTTACCTTCTCTCTCCAGTCTGCTCCCCTGTGCATAGGTGGATTTCCCGGCGGCGGACGTCTTCCCTCCAACGCCTACTCCTCGCTGCTGCACCGAGCTCTCCAGGTGGCTGTCTCCCGGGTTTCGCCCCTTGCTGTGCCAGCTGTCCTGTCATCCAAGTAAGTCCTTCTCTTGCCATAATCCCTCCTGTGTTGGTGTATGCCCGTCACCCTCTCCCTGTGCTTCCTCCATAGGGTTGCTCGGCTGTACGGTCACCTGCCTCTGTGCCTGAAGCAGACACCGCCACCAACACATTTACATCCCGCAGACACGCACTCTTTCACGCCTGTTGTTAATAAACTATTTGAACTACTCTGAGCCTGTGTGTGTGCGTCTCCTGAGCCGTGCGTTATGTCAATATGTACATATTACTATAAAATATATATATACACACACAGAGACACACAGTGCAGAGCATTGTAGCTGGATGGAATAAATATATGAATATATAAACACACAGTGCGGAGCATTGTAGCTAGATGGAATAAATATGTAGATATATAAACACCCACAGTACGGAGCATTGCAGCTAGGTGGAATAAATATGTAAATATATAAACCCACACAGTGCGGAGCATTGTAGCTAGATGGAATAAATATATAGATATATAAATATAAACACACCCAGTGTGGAGATGCAATAGACTTACACAATGGTCCCCTCCGGCATACAACTAGGAAAATACAGGTCGCTATGGAGGGTGAGAATATGTATGGGCACATAATCATACCATGTAGGATAACTAAGTAGACGGTTATGCTGTTTCATCCCATCTAGCAACAATGCTCTGCACTGTGTGTGTTTATATATTTACATATTTATTCCATCTAGCTACAATGCTCTGCACTGTGTTTATATATCTACATATTATTCCATCTAGCTACATTGCTCCGCACTGTGTGTGTTTATATATTTACATATTTATTCCATCTAGCTACAATGCTCCGCACTGTGTGTCTGTGTGTGTGTATATATATATTTTATAGTAATACAGTATGTACATATGTATATTAGCTGCTCTTGCTTGCTTGTTTTTTTTTCTTGCCTTCTGATTATTGCTCTGAGTGTTGCTATCCCTGTGCTGTTGCAATCCTGGAATTTCCCCGTTGTGGAACTAATAAAGGCTTATCTTATCTTATCTTATCTTATTGTTGTTGTGCAGTGCATGGGTACATATACCTAAGTATACATGCACTGCACTTTACTTGTGTAACAGATGCCTGAATGTTTTGTTTTTAGGATGTTTAGCATGTGCACTTTATACAATTTTTATTACAAATGTCCTTGTTGTGCATTATGGATCGTTTGTGATTTTTGTGACCTGCCAAGGGACTGCAGATGTAATTTAGCAGTTTTGCTAAATCTGGCATATTTATATTAATGTTCATTAATATGCAATGGCCCTGTGATGGACTGGCGATCTGTCCAGGGTGGACCCTGCCTCTCGCCCAAAGATGCTGGGATAGGCTCCAGCCCCCCCGCGACCCAAAAAGGATTAAGCGGAAGAAGATGAATGAATGAATGAATAATATGCAATGTCCCTTTCAAATAAACATTAAATCAATAAAAATAAACATAAACAACAGCCTAGTTTAAAAAAGAAACATTCATTGTTTGTGTATCACTGTTTAGCACAGTTCTGTGAGGAAGAATTCCTGGAGCCAAGAGAGTGGTAAAAAGCTGTTTAAAAATTATCCATATCAGATTTTATCTACGTTGTTCAAGTGAGGATAAAATGGGGAAGATCTATTTAACTGAAGTAGTAACATGATGTGTAGTTTAAAATAGGGTCTTTATTAGGAAAGACTTCAAAGCAAACGTTATTTTAAAAGGACAGAAAAAAATAAACTTCGAAACAAACAAAATGCTTATGGGAGGGGACAGCATCCAAGGTTAAAAATTAACCCAGCATGCTGAATGGTTAAAAACTGCAGTTTCTCAAATGTCCACTTGAGGCCACCTCCAAGGGTGAGTCGATCCCAAAGCACTCCCATGTTAAAATGTCAAACTAGCACACATACAGTGCATCCAGAAAGTATTCACAGCGCTTCACTTTGTCTACATTTTGTTATGTTACAGCCTTATTCCAAATGGATTACATTAGTTTTTTCCTCAAAATTCTGCACACAATACCTACACCAGGGGTCACCAACGCGGTGCCTGCGGGCACCATGTCGCCCGCAGGGACCACATGAGTCGCCCGCAGGCCTGTTCTAAAAATAGCACAACTCGCAAGTGAGCTGCGTCTAAGATGTAATTTTTTCTGCCGCTATTTTTTAAAATCACACTTGCATTTATATAGATTTTAAAATGACAATGTCTTAAAAATAAAAAAAAATGAAAATATGTTTATTATACGTAAAGTTAAGGTGAACTCTGACCTAGTTCAAAGGTCAGTATTGTGCGCATAATAAAACCTTCGCGCTGGAGCGTAAGCTAGCGGGCAGTGAAGGTGGTGAACGCAGTGCTGTTTCCTAGCCCCCCAAAAAAGACAGAAAACTTATCATTTTCAAAGTGAGCGGGAGGAAGAGTTCTTTTTTACTACCGTAAAAGGAAGCTGCGTGTGTTTCATTTGCGAGGCGACGGCGAAGCGGCACTTCAACACGTCATGAAACTGCTGCCTACTCTTTTTTTTTGTATACGTAGGTAGATTTGTTCTGCAGTCCGGTGACAAGCCACCAGCTGCCGGTCGCAAGCGCCCCTTAACTCCCTAACCTGCATGTTTTTGGCATGTGGGAGGAAACCCACGCAAACACGGGGAGAACATGCAAACTCCACGCAGATCACTGTTGACCGGGGGCAGGGATCGAACCCACGATCCCCGCGATCCCCCGGCCGAGGGTAAACTGTGCTGCCACGGTGCTAACCACTGCGCCACCGTGCATAACAGCACTCTCAGTGCTGTTTAGCTTCTTCTCATGAAAGGACAGTGCTGGTTATTACTCCAGCATGATTCTTGGCAAGAACTGTATGGATATAATTCCAGTGAAGAAGAACACACAAAAGTGTGTTTATTAAATGTAACAGATTTTGAGCAGAATTGCAGCAGATTTGTTCAGTTAAAAATGTGAGAAAATTTATTTAATATGAAAGTTGATTTTTCTTAAATGTTGCATAACTTTTTCAAACATGGTTCAACATAGTTCATGAATTAAAAGGGTTTAGTTTTTTATGGTTAAAAGAGACTGGTGAAAACTGGACATTTTTTTTAATGAAATGTAGAAGTGATCATCTGAACAATTGCTGAGATTAATAAAAATAAAGTGTTGAATATTGATCTTGTCTGTTACCCACTCTAAGTTATTGATAATTATTTATGTGTGTATATATATATATATATACGTATATATATACACACAATTTGTTATTTTAGAGGAGTGTGTCAAGCTGGTGCCCTTCACATGACTCGATACCCATGAAGTAGCTCTTGGTTTCAAAAAGGTTGGTGACCCCTGCCCTACACTGACAACATGAAAAAGTTTTTTTTTTATATATTTTTGCAAATTTATTAAAAATAAAAAACTAAGAAATCACATGTACATAAGTATTCACAGCCTTTGCTCAATACTTTGTTGACGCACCTTTGACAGCAATTACAGCCTCAAGTCTTCTTGAATATGATGCCACAAGCTTGGCACACCTATCTTTGGGCAGTTTCACCCATTCCTCTTTGCAGCACCTCTCAAGCTCGATCAGGCTGGAAGGTAAGCATCAGTGCACAGCCATTTTCAGATCTCTCCAGAGATGTTCAATTGGATTCAAGTCTGGGCTCTGGCTGGGCCACTCAAGGACATTCACAGAGTTGTCCTGAAGCCACTCCTTTGATATCTTGGCTGTGTGCTTACGGTTGTTGTCCTGCTGAAAGATGGACCGTCCCCCCAGTCTGAGGTCAAAAGCGCTCTGGAGCAGGTTTTCATCCAGGATGTCTCTGTACATTGCTGCATTCATCTTTCCCTCTATCCTGACTAGTCTCCTAGTTCTTGCCACTGAAAAACATCCCCACAGCATGATGCTGCCAACACCATGCTTCACTGTAGGGATGGTGTTGGCCTGGTGATGAGCGGTGCCTGGTTTCCTCCAAACATGACACCTGGCATTCATGCCAAAGAGTTCAATCTTTGTCTTGTCAGACCAGAGAATTTTGTTTCTCATGGTCTGAGAGTCCTTCAGGTGCCTTCTGGCAAACTCCAAGTGGGCTGCCATGTGCCTTTTACTAAGGAAGTTACCTCTATCTGCCAAGAATGTGCTGCTAGTTCAGCAAAAGCTAGCGGTACTCAAATACTTTGCAAGCAGTTTCATGAAATGGTCAGTCAGAAAGCAACTCATAGCAGCTTGGACGTCGCCCGGGATAACAAGGCCAGGAGTTCCTGGCAGTGGAGGGCGAAGGACAGAGTTGCATGGAGGAATCTGATTAGGCCTAAATGAAACAGTCATTGTCGCCCCCGACAGACTGCTATGATGGATGATGGATGGATGGCTTCCATCTGGCCACTCTACCATACAGGCCTGATTGGTGGATTGCTGCAGAGATGGTTGTTCTTCTGGAAGGTTCTCCTCTCTCCACAGAGGAATGCTGGAGCTCTGACAGAGTGACCACTGGGTTCTTGATCATCTCCCTGACTAAGGCCCTTCTCCCCCGATTGCTCAGTTTAGACGGCTGGCCAGCTCTAGGAAGAGTCCTGGTGGTTCCGAACTTCTTCCATTTATGGATGATGGAGGCCACTGTGCTCATTGGGACCTTCAAAGCAGCAGAAATTTTTCTGCACCCTTCCCAGATTTGTGCCTCGAGAAAATCCTGTCTTGGAGGTCTACAGACAATTCCTTTCACTTCATGCTTGGTTTGTGCTCTGACATGCACCGTCAACTGTGGGACCTTATATAGACAGGTGTGTGCCTTTCCAAATCATATCCAATCAACCGAATTTACCACAGGTGGACTCCAATTAAGCTGTAGAAACATCTCAAGGATGATCAGTGGAAACAGGATGCACCTGAGCTCAATTTTGAGCTTCATGGCAAAGGCTGTGAATACTTAGGTACATGTGATTTCTTAGTTTTTTATTTTTAATAAAATTTGCAAAAGTCTCAAAAAACTTTTCACATTGTCATTATGGGATATTGTGTGTAGAATTTTGAGGAAAAATGAATTTGGAATAAGGCTGTAACATAAGAAAATGTAGAAAAAGAGAAGTGTTGTGAATACTTTCTGGATGCACTGTATTCACAGCCTAGTCCATAAACAGTCCTGGTCTGTAAAACCAAACAGATTACAGCTCAGATAAGCAGCTCACATGACTCACCCTAATGTCAGGCACTTTGCTGGTGGTGATGGGTTAGTAAAGGCAGCTTTAGCCCATAGCTGTCTGCTCCATTTTCACGGCAAGTCACTAACTTTCCCCTCTCTTCCCCTTCAAGTCTGCAGCAGCTATCCTAATCCACATTAGGATAGGGTTGGCCACATTAAGCCCTCAGGGGCTTTTTAAAGAGGTACTTCCCAGTATAGGCCACTCAGTTCTCTCCATTCTGAATAGCAGCCTGTCATGTGGTGTAGTTCCTGCAAATTTTAAACATGCAGTACAGCAGCCCCTGATTAAGAAACTTGGTCTCGATCATACTGTGTTGGCAAATTTTAAGCCTATTTCTAAGCTGCCATTTCTCTCAAAAAATTTAGTGAAAATTGTCTATATGCAGCTGAAATGTTTTCTGGATGAACACAGTATTTTGGAGGTTTTTCAATCTGGTTTCAAAGCTTTTCATAGCACAGAGACAGCCTTGTTAAAGGTTTTTAATGACATCCTCTTGGCATGTGACTCAGGTGAATATGTTGTTCTTGTGTTGCTTGATTTATCTGCTGCCTTTGACACAGCGGACCATCACATTTTAATTTCCCGATTGCAGCACCTAGTGGGCATTTGTGGCACTGCCCTCAACTGGTTTAGGTCCTATCTGGCAGATAGGAGTGCTAAAGTTAGCATCTCTGGGTTTGAATCCTCTTCTGCTCCTCTGCCATATGGAGTCCCACAGGGGTCAATTCTAGGGCCCATGCATTTTCTCTATACATACTTCCACTGGGTTCCATTTTTAAAAAGCATGGTATCTCCTTCCACCTGTATGCTGATGATTGCCAGATATATGTCCCTTTAAAACAAAAAGATGCCTCATCAGCAAACTCACTTCTGTCATGCATTAAAGACATCAAATCTTGGATGGCCCTTAACTTTTTAAAATTTTAATAAGAAGACAAAAGTGATGGTGTTTGGACCTAGTGGCCCCTGTGAGTCCCCTCCTGTAAACTTGGGCCCCCTCACACCTTATGTGAAACCCACAGTCAAGAACCTTGGTTTTATCGTGGACAGTGATTTTAAATTAGACACTCAGATTCATTCTGTGGTAAAATCCAGCTTCTTTCATCTAAGGCATCTAGCAAAAGTAAAACCCATTCTTTGTAGACCACACCTGGAAACAGTAGTCCATGCTTTTATTTCATCTCGCCTGGATTACTGTAACGCGCTTTACGCTGGTGTCAGCCAGTCATCTCTTTCGTGTCTGCAGCTAGTACAAAACGCCGCTGCCTGTCTTTTAAAAGGTACACGCAAGAGAGATCACATCACACCCATTTCAGTTTCACTCCACTGGCTGCCCGTGCATTTTAGAGTTGATTTTAAAATTCTTTTATTTATTTTTAAATCATTGAACGGTCTTGCTCCGCCTTATCTCTCTGAGCTTCTGCATCCCTACGCTCCCATCCGGTCCCTCAGGTCAGCTGAACAACTGCTTCTGGAGGTGCCAAAGATGAAGCAGAAGCTCAGAGGGGACAGAGCCTTTTTGATCACGGCACCCAGATTATGGAATGATTTACCTCTGAACATCAGACAAGCACCTTCACTGTCCATTTTTAAAACCTGTCTTAAAACACACTTTTACTCCTTGGCCTTTGACCCAGTGTGAGACATTGATTTTATTGAATGAAATGGATTTTTATTTATTTATTTACTTCTCTTACCTTTTATTTTTATTGATTTTATTGATTGTGGTTTCTACTTGTGCTGAGTTTTATATTGTCTTGTTGGTTTTAGATTGTTTTTGTACTAGTGTCCTGCTCCTTGCTTTTATGTTTTATGTGTGTCCTTGTTGTACACCACTTTGTGTAGCGAGTGTTGCTTTTTAAAGTGCGTTATAAATAAAGTTGACTGATTAATTGATAATCCAAACAGGCTGAAAACATTTAAAAGTCCCAAAAGTTTTATACGGTATAACACTCTAGAGTCATAACTGTTGAAGCGCTGCAGCAGGAGTGTTTGGGATGTCTGCGATGATCAAGCATGTCCATAATGTTAGATTTCTTGTGCTTAAGAGCCATATTATTACCTCCACCATGGTTATGTTTTCAGTGCCAATCATCTGTTTGACTATTAACAGTACTGTACAAAAACTGCTCACATTAATTCAAAAAAATCTAGTGAAATTATCGAGCTTGTGTCATGATTGAGAGAATGATCAGCTCATGTGCAGGATGCACACAACACAGAGAAGCAACATTTAAACAGTTTTATTGAACAAAGAGAACTCAAAGTTAGAGAAAAGCGTCACTCACCAGAGGAATACCCAATCCGTAAGAGAGGAAGATGAGAGCAGGTTAGCTATAAGGAGGGAGACCGGGAATAAAGAATTACAGGGATATTCTTACGAATTAGGAGCGGAGAGCCCGGCAGAGGAACCCAGCAGGAAAAGGATGAACCAGCAAGGTGGAGCTGGCAGGGAGTTGAGGACGCGTAGAGCTGGAAGAAGTGTCTGACTGGGTGGAGGAGGTTGTCTGGAGTGATGATGATAACGATGGAGCAAGTGAGCATACAACAATACCCAGAGACACGACGCGGAGATGCCAGCAACCAGAGAAGGAGGAAGAGAAAAGGAGCTAATGGCTGGGTTCCTTAATAACTAGTGCCCCAATTACTTTATTCAGATGGCAGATATAACCAATGAGCCAGTGCTGGAGTATTCACAAACTGATCCTTTTAAGCGCTGGCAGGGAAGAAGCGGCAGGTGTACTGATCACCTGCGGAGCTGGGGTCTTGATGAAGAACCTCCCACAGAAATGGAGGGGGGAGTGCGCTCACCTGAAGTTAACAATACCCCCCCCCATCCCCAAGGGGCACCTACTGGCAGCCCACTGGGCTTGTTGGGATGAGCTCGGTGAAAGGCCCGGACCATCCCTCTGTCATGGAAGTAGGAACTGGGGATCCATGACCTTTCTTCAGGCCCATAGCCCTTCCAGTGGACCAAGTATTGCAACCCCCGGCCCCAACGGCGAACATCCAGAATCCTCTGAATGGTGTAGGTGGTCTGGCTGTCGAGGATCCGAGGAGGAAGAGGCGGCTTGGGAGGGGGGGGGAGAGAAGACTGGTGGAGAGGGGCTTGATCTTGGACACGTGGAAAGTAGAGTGAATGCGGAGTGTCGGTGGCAGCTCCAGGCGGACTGTCACGTCATTGATGATTCTGGAGATGGTAAATGGACCCAGACAGCGAGGTGACAACTTTCGGGACTCTGTTTCTAGGGGCACCTGGTCTGCTGACAGCCACACCCTCTGCCCGACAGTATATCTGGGCGCTGGAACCCACCTGCGATCTGTGTACTGTCGGTTCTGCTCAGCAGAGAGGAGAAGAGCAGCCCAGGTGGCCCTCCAAAGATGGTGGCAACGGCGAGCGTGGGCCCCTACAGATGGTACGGCAACCTCCCTCTCCGCCATGGGTAACAGCGGGGGGGGGGGTATACCCCATAGATGCCTCAAAGGATGTTAATCCAATGGACGAGGAGACTACAGAGTTGTGGGCATACTCCACCCAGGTCAGATGAGTGCTCCAAGTTGACGGGTTACAGGATGCCACAAATCTAAGGGCGGCCTCCAGGGATTGGTTGGTACACTCAGCCTGCCCGTTACTCTGTGGGTGGCATCCAGATGTGAGGCTGACCATGGTGCCCAGGGAGTGACAAAAGGACTTCCACACTTGGGAGGTAAATTGTGGGCCCCAGTCAGACACAATGTCCAGAGGGATGCCATGAAGGCAGATAACATGGTTAGTGAGCAGGCTGGCAGTCTCGGAGGCGGAGGGCAGCTTGGGGAGGGGCACCAAATGGATGGCCTTAGAGAAACTGTCAACGATGGTGATATTACCATGTGAGGGGGGGAGTCCAGTGACAAAGTCCAGTGCAACGTGTGTCCAAGGGCGACTGGGAACCGGCAGGGGATGCAGCAGGCCTGCAGGAGGAGAAGAGTTGGATTTGTTTCTGATGCACACTTGACAGGCCTTGACATAGTCCCAGATGTCCGTCCGCAACGTGGGCCACCAGAACACTTGTTGGATTAAGCTGATAGTCCGGGAAACTGGGTGACAGGCAAAGTGACTAGTGTGACCCCACCAGATGACGTCACTGCAGAGACCGGCCAGGACAAACAGACGATCATTAGGACCCCCCTCAGGTTTGGGCTCAGTAGACTGGGACTGCCGGACCCTCTGCTCGATCTCCCAGGTAAGAGCACCTAAGATGCAGGAGGAGGGCACAATGGGTTGGGGGAGAGAGGGTGGGGCTGATTGGTCGGGGGTGAACTGGCGAGAGAGAGCGTCTGGTTTGACGTTGTGGGAGCCAGGCCTGCAGGTGATGGTAAGATTAAATCTGAGAAAGAATAGGGCCCAGCGGGCCTGCCTGGCATTTAATCTGCGGACCGACCGAAGATACTCTAAATTTTTATGGTCGGTCCACACAACGATGGGATGGACTGCTCCCTCCAGCCAGTGCCTCCACTCCTCCAGAGCCAATTTAATAACCAGAAGCTCTCGGTCCCCTACGTCGTAGTTCCTCTTGGCTGGCATGAACCGCCAAGAAAATACGCGCATGGGTGGAGCTTCTGATCGGAGGTCGAGCGCTGCGAGAGGACAGCACCCACCCCCGAATCAGAAGCGTCCACCTCTACAATGAACTGGAGATGAGGGTCAACCTGGGCCAAGATGGGTGTGTTGGAAAAAAGATCCTTCAGTTTGGAGAAGGCCCGCTCGACCTTGACCAAGGTCAGCTGAGTAAGAGGCTGTGCCACACCACTGTAACTCCTAATGAATCGACAATAAAAATTTGCAAACCCCAAGAAGCGTTGAAGCTCCTTGTGGGACTGGGGCACTGGCCAATCAAGCACAGTCTTCACCTTGGCTGGATCGGCCCTCAGCTCCCCCTCAGCAACAATAAACCCCAGGAAGGAAGTGGAGCAGGTGGAAAACTCACACTTTTCGGCCTTCACAAAGAGCTGGTTTCCCAGGAGCCGCTGTAAGACGACCCTGACGTGGACTGAGCGTTCCTCTGGCATGCGAGAAAAGACTAGAATATCTTCAAGGTAAACAAAAACGAATTGATTAACCATGTCGCGGCGGACGTCATTAATCATGCGCTGAAAGACAGCGGGGGCACTTGTGAGCCCAAAAGGCATCACGAGATGTTCAAATTGCCCCAGGTGTGTTTTAAACGCTGTCTTCCACTCGTCCCCCTCGCGAATACGGACTAGATGGTACGCGTTGCGGAAATCCAGTTTGGTAAACACCCGCGCGCGCTGAAAGAGCTCAAACGTGAAGATGATCAGGGGCAGAGGGTATTTATCCTTGACTGTAATGGCGTTTAACTCGTGAAAATCTATGCATGGGTGCAGAGATCCGTCCTTCTTTCCAACAAAGAAGAACCCTGCTCCAAGAGGAGCCGAAGAAGGCCAAATGAGGCTGGCGTTCAAAGAGTCCTTGATGTAACTTTCCATTGCCTCCCTCTCCAGTCCAGAAAGGCTGTAGAGCCGGCTGGATGGCAACTGCGCACCGGGGAAGAGGTCGATAGCACAGTCATAAGAGTGGTGAGGAGGCAAAGAAAGGGCTCTCAACTTGCTAAAGACCTCCCCAAGGTCATGATAGACCTCGGGTACGAGGCTGAGATCTGGCGGCTCCACCAAGGGGAGGAGATGGGAAGGGACGGCGAACACTTGGCTGAGTAGAGGCAGGATGCTAAGAAAAAGGGGCTCCAGGAAGAGATGGAATTTTGTGCCCAACTGATAATAGGGTTATGCTTCCGGAGCCAACGGTACCCCAGAACCACCGGGGAGGACGAACTAAGGAGAATAAAGGATGATATAGTCTCCCGGTGGTTCCTGGAAAGGAGGACGGAGCTCTGCGCCATGCGTTCAGTAATGGATGCCACACAACTACCAGATAATGCCGCAACATTTAATGAAGTCGGCAATTTAGTCGTGGGGATGCCTACTTCCTGCATGAGCCGCAAAGAAATGAAATTCTGTTCCACCCCTGAATCAATTAATGCTGACACCCTCCTCTCAACTCCCAGTAATTGAATAAGGGCTGGAATGGAAAAGTTACAGGGGAAATGAATGGAGTTCCCGCCCGTCAGACCCCCCACGGCTACTGATGGGCTGCGTCTTATTGGCTTTAGGTGACAGTTAAATAGTTTGTGCTTTAAGGAGCCACAGTACATGCATGCACCGGCTATCCTCCGTCCCTAGTGCTCCTCCGGGTTCAGGCGGACTTGGCCAAACACCATAGCTTCAGAGGAGGAGTCGGCTTCACCCGTGCCAGTAAAGTAAGTCAGTAAGTAAGTAAGTAAAATTTATTTATATAGCACTTCTCACAGAAAGAATCACAAAGTGCTTCACAATAAAATAAAACATACAATCACAAATACAACAATAAAGGCATTAAAAAACAAGTATAAAGACATTAAAAACATAAAAACCATAATCCATAATCAAACTAAAAAGCCTGTTTAAACAGGAGTGTTTTCAGCTGCTTTTTAAAAGCGTCAACAAAATCTACTGAGCGCAAAGACAGTGGTAGAGCATTCCACAATTTTGGTGCCACTGCCTGAAAGGCAATTGAAAAATACAATTGATAAATTGTATATCAAGGATTCAGTGTACCCCGCCCGGTATGGGGTTACCGGGGCCCCACCCTGGAGCCAGGCCTGGGGGAGGGGCTCGAAGGCTAGCGTCTGGTGGCCGGGTTTCCACCCATGGGACCCGGCCGGGCTCAGCCCGAAGGAGTTACATGGGTCCGCCCTCCAGTGGGCTCACCACCTGCAGGAGGGATCATGGGGGTCCGGTGCTATGTGGATTAGGTGGCGGTCAAAGGCGGAGACCTTGGCGGACTGATCCCAAGCTTTCTAAACTGGCTTTTGGTATGTGGAATGTCACCTCTCTGGTGGGGAAGGCGCCTGAGCTGGTGTACGAGGTTGAGAGATACCGGCTAGATATAGTCGGCCTCACCTCAACACACAGCTCCGGTTCCGGAACCAGTCTCCTGGAGAGGGGCTGGAGCTTGACCTTTTCTGGAGTTGCCCCGGGCGAGAGGCGACGAGCAGGGGTGGGTATTCTTGTATCGCCCCACCTTGCTGCCTCTATATTGGAGTTTTCCCCGGTGGACGAAAGGGTTGCTTCCCTGCGCCTTCGAGTTGGGAAACGGGTCCTGACCGTCATTTGTGCCTATGCACCAAATGATGTTTCAGAGTACCCACCCTTTTTGGAGTCTGTGACTGGGGTGCTGGAGGGTGCTCCTTTTGGAGACTCCATTGTCCTACTGGGGGACTTCAATGCGCATGTGGGCAATGACAGTGAAACCTGGAGGGGGGTGATTGGGAGGAACGGCCTGCCCGATCTGAACCCGAGTGGTGTTCAGTTATTGGACTTCTGTGCTAACCACAGTCTGTCCATAACGAACACCATGTTCAAGCATAAGGGTGTCCATATGTGCACCTGGCACCAGGACACCCTAGGTCGCAGGTCAATGATCAATTTTGTTATCGTATCATCAGACCTGCGACCGTATGTCTTGGACACCCGAGTAAAGAGAGGTGCAGAGTTGTCAACTGATCACCACCTGGTGGTGAGTTGGATCCGATGGCAGGGGAGGAAGCCATTCAGACCTGGTAGACCCAAACGTATAGTGAGGGTGTGCTGGGAGCGTCTGGCTGAGGCCCCTGTCCGGGAGATCTTCAACTCCCACCTCCGGAAGAACTTCAACCACATTCCGAGGGAGTTTGGAGACATGGAGTCTGAATGGGCCATGTTCTCCACCTCTGTTGTTGAAGCAGCGGCCCAGAGCTGCGGCCGCAAGGTGTCGGTGCATCTCGTGGTGGCAACCCCCGAACCAAGTGGTGGACACCAGTGGTGAGGGGGGCCATTAAGCTGAAGGAGTCCTATCAAGCTTGGTTGGCTTGTGGGACTCCCGAAGCAGCTGAGGTGTACCGGCAGGCCAAGCGGAATGCAGCTCGGGTGGTTGCTGAAGCAAAAACCCGGGTATGGGAGGAGTTCGGTGAGGCCATGGAACAAGACTTTCGGTTGGCCTCAAAGAGATTCTGGCAAACTGTCCAGCGGCTCAGGAGGGGAAAGCAGCTCCCCGTCCACACTGTGTATGGTGTGGATGGGACACTGTTGACTTCGACTGGGGATATCATCGGGCGGTGGAAGGAATACTTCGAGGATCTCCTCAATCCCACTGATACGCCTTCCACAGAGGAAGCAGGGTTTGGGGACGAGGGGGATGACTCGCCTATCACAGGGGATGAGGTCGCCAAGGTGGTTAAAAATCTCCTTGGTGGCCGGGCCCCGGGGGTGGACGAAATTCGCCCTCAGTACCTCAAGGCCCTGGATGTTGTTGGGTTGTCATGGTTGACACAACTCTGCAACATTGCGTGGAGTTCGGGGGCAGTGCCTTTGGCATGGCAAACCGGGGTGGTGGTTCCTCTCTTCAAAAAAGGGGACCGGAGGGTGTGCTCCAACTTTAGAGGGATCACACTCCTCAGCCTCCCTGGGAACGGCTATGCCAAGGTACTGGAGAGGAGAGTCCGGCCGTTGGTCGAACCTCAGATTCAGGAGGAGCAATGTGGTTTTCGTCCTGGCCGTGGCACATCGGACCAGCTCTTTACCCTCTCGAGAATTCTTGAGGGTTCGTGGGAGTTTGCCCAACCAGTTTACATGTGTTTTGTGGACTTGGAGAAGGCATTTGACCGCGTCCCTCGTGGATTTTTGTGGGGGGTGCTTCGGGAGTATGGGGTATCGGGCTTGTTGTTACGAGCTATTCGGTCTCTGTACGACCGTTGTGAGAGTTTGGTTCGTATTGCCAACACTCGGTCGGAGTCATTCCCAGTGAGAGTTGGACTCCGCTAGGGCTGCCCTTTGTCACCGATCCTGTTCATAATTTTTATGGACAGGATTTCTAGGCGCAGCCAGGGAATGGAGGGTGTCATGCTTGGTGACCACAGGATCTCACCTCTGTTGTTTGCAGATGATGTTGTCCTGTTGGCTTCATCCAGCAATGACCTACAGCTCTTGCTGGGACGGTTTGCCGCTGAGTGTGAAGCGGCTGGGATGAGAATCAGCACCTCCAAGTCCGAGTCCATGGTCCTCAGCAGGAAAAAGGTGGATTGCCCTCTCCGGGTTGGGGACAGGCTTCTGCCCCAAGTGGAGGAGTTTAAGTATCTTGGGGTCTTGTTCACGAGTGAGGGGAAAATGGAGCGAGAGATCGACAGACGGATTGGAGCAGCATCTGCAGTGATGCGGACGTTGTACCGGTCTGTTGTGGTGAAGAGGGAGCTTAGTTCTAAGGCAAAGCTGTCGATTTACCAGTCAATCTACGTTCCTACTCTCACCTATGGTCACGAGCTTTGGGTAATGACCAAAAGAACGAGATCGGGGATACAAGCGGCTGAAATGAGCTTTCTCCGTAGGATTGCTGGACTCACCCTCAGAGATAGGGTGAGGAGCTCAGTCATCCGGGAGAGGCTCAGAGTACGCTGCTCCTCCACATTGAAAGGAGTCAGTTGAGGTGGTATGGGCATCTGATTAGGATGCCTCCTGGACGCCTCCCACTTGAGGTGTTTCAGGCACGTCCCACTGGGAGGAGACCTCGGGGCAGACCCAGGACTTGGTGGAGAGACTATGTCTCCCAGCTGGTCTGGGAACGCCTTGGTATCCCCTCTGAAGAGCTGGAGCAGGTGGCTGGGGAGAGGGAAGTCTGGGCTTCTCAGCCGAATTTTGAACAACCTGGAGGCGTTGAAGATGCTTTTGGCTCAGACAGGTAAAAAGGCTATTACAACAGTCTAAGCGAGAAGAAATAAAAGCATGTATAATCCTCAGATTAGAGGCTCTAAGCTCCCTTAGATGGAGTCTGTGAACCTCCAGTTGGGTGGATTTCCATACCTTACCACAATTTCTTCTAAAGGATCGAATGGAGTCATTTATCCAGGGATGAGACTTTTTAGGAGAAGCAAGGACAGGTTTCACTGGTGCCACTTTGTCTAAAATAGCCATACAGTGGCTGTCTAATGTCTGAGTAAAGGCATCAGCATCTTTAATTCCCATCAGTAAGTGTGGCTCATAAAAAGCAGAGAGGTCATTTGCTGCCTCTTGGTTAATAATCCACCTTTTTGCTGCCATTTTCAGAGGGGGACGATTCACAGGGAAGTTAACATTAAAAAGCACACAGCTGTGATCACTGATCTGGAAATCATCCACACACACATTTTCAATATTCAAGCCCAAAGAAAAAACAAGGTCCAAGGTATGACCCTTAGCGTGTGTAGGGCCTGAAACATGCTGGATGAGGTTATAAAAATGAGTGATGGATAAAAAGTCAACAGCTGTGTTACATGTAACATCATTAATATGAATGTTAAAATCACCAATGATTAAAACCATCTCCAATTTAATAAGAAAAGATAAAAAGTCTGTAAAATCCATAAGAAAGACACTTGCAGGACCAGGAGGACGGCAGATTAAAACACAGAAAAAGACATTAAAGGCCCCACTTCTATTATCTGAGACTCAGAGGAGGAGAAGGGCTCAGAGTTTACCAGTCTGCACAGGTGGCTGTCCCAGTATACAACAGCGAGTCCTCCATCATGTCGCCCAATCCAGGGAGTCCCAATAACAGAGCAGCCAGGGGGACAGAGCTTTTTTAAGTGAAAAAAAAAATCATTTTCTCTCTGCCACGTTTCCACCAGGAACATAAAATCCATATCCTCTCTCAAGAAAAGTTCATTAAGAGTGAGGGGTGTGTTAGAAATGGAGCGAGGATTGAGTAATGCCATCCGGATGGGTGACAGCTCAGCTGCGCTCACAGCTGATTGGATTGAAACTGACAGCAAGCACCTGACGCGGTCACGTGACTTCTAGCTGCACCGGGCGGACAGTCTCCGATCAGGCAGGACAATTCGAGACCCTGATGGCAAAACCATGATCCCGTCCACAAGCGTCCTAGACATAAATGTTTGTGAGACAGGAGAGCAATCCAGCAGCTGCAGAGGATTCATCCTCCTGGATGGGAACCCGCAGCAGACACCGGGTGCGTTCACTGTGACCAGACCAGAAACCCTCAGTCCGGAGGGCTCGTCTCCTCTTAGCTTGACAGCCAGCTCTGCAACCTCATCTCCTGGGCTTCTTCCCAGGCTTACCAGGATGCCAGCTCGTGAAGAGAAGCCGGTACTCAGGTGAGGAGGGAGAACACACAGACGGGGGCGGAAAAGTTTGTCTGTAGCCCTCCTGAGAGTCAAATGATCTTTCCATAGACAGTTTAATCCGGTACAACGACTGTCAATCATGTCACAGTGTAGCGAAGACACATTCATTTAGTGATAGGACTGATAAAACAACAAAAATGACAAACAGAGATAACAGAGACAGACGACACAGATGAAGAGAGGCAGTAGGCAGGCCAAACACAGGTGCCATCTTGTCATCAGCCAAACCATCAAAGTAGCCAGGGGGAACGTGCGTGAAACAGGCGGGCCGGAGGAGGTCTTCCGCTCCTTCACGCACTCGCAGTTATCCAAACTGACGGCCTGATCAACAAGCCCATCCAGAGAGGAGGGAACAGCATGAACTGCCAGGTTGTCGTGGAGGTCGGCATTTAGGCCCTGGAGGAAGGCGCTGCGTAAGGAAACATCATTCCAGCCAGAGTCCGCCGCAACGACCTGAAACTCCACAGAATAGTCGGCTGCAGACCGACTGCCCTGGTGGAGTGACATAAGACAGCTCATAATGTTACCCTTGCTCTCAGAACGACCAAAGGCCCGGGAGAACTCACCAACAAATCTGTCAAAAGTATAACTAGAGCCCTCCGTGCTGTTGAGAATAGACTGAGCCCAGCTGAGGGCTCCGTCTCGCAGCAAGAGGGTCATGAAGTGAATTTTGGACGTGTCGTCCGGGTACTCCCTGCCCACCTGCCTCAAATAAAGCCGAACCTGGCACAAAAGCCCCTTACATTTCCCCACCTCCCCCGCGTACGGGGCCGGTGAGGGAACGGAAGTGGTTTGGCGAATGATGGAAGAAATTGAAACGGCAGGTGAGGGGAGGGGGGCTGGACCCGAACGAGACATGTGGCTAAGATGATCGGTGACTGTGCTCCGCTGCTGCGTAATTGTCTGCAGCTGTTCCGTGAGCATGGCCACCTGCCTCTCTGTGATGTCGAGGCGGTAAAGGGCGGAGTGCTCCGCTGATACAGCACCTGCTGAGCCAAACTCGTGGCTGGCTCGTTCTGTCATAATTGAGAGAATGATCAGCTCACATGCAGGATGCTACACCAGTGAATGCACACGACATAGAGAAGCAACATTTAAACACAGTTTTATTGAACAAAGAGAACTCAAAGTTAGAGAAAAGCCTCACTCGCCAGAGGAATACCCAGCCGTAAGAGAGGGAGACGAGAGCAGGTTAGCTATAAGGAGGAAGACCGGGAATAAAGAATTACAGGGAGAAGCGGAGAGCCCGGCAGAGGAACCCTGCAGGAAAAGGATGAACCAGCAAGGTGGAGCTGGCAGGGAGTTGAGGACGTGAAGAGCTGGGAGAAGTGTCTGACCGGGTGGAGGAGGTTGTCTGGAGTGATGATGATAATGATGGAGCAGGTAAGCGCACAACAACCCCCGGAGACGCACCGCGGAGGTAGCAGCAACCTGAGAAGGAGAAAGAGAAAAGGAGTTAATGGCTGGGTTCCTTAACCTCTTGCGCTCCGTTGTACCGCGGACGGGCAAGTCTCTTCATCCTAGTGCGCACGAGGGCGCTCTTGTGCGCCCTTGTGCGCTCTCGACGTATGATCCTGATGGTGGAGATGGAGATGGTGATGGCGTCCAAGTGTCCAAGACACAGCCGCGAACAGATTAGTTCATCTGATTGACCTGTCATTCGACTAATAAGAGCCTTGAATTGGGTTTCTGAAACCATGAAGAGCCAATGAATGAAAACCTAGCCAGAAGGACCCGCCTCCCAACGGCTGTGAGCCATTTGAAGCACAGAAGTTCGCTGAGCTGTTGTCTAAAGCTGGGTGAAGAGAGACTGTTTCAGCAGCCGCAGGCAGTACTTTATTATTATTTTTTTTTAATTCCAGCAGAGTGTTTAGGATTCTCTTATATGGTCATCATAGACCGACGGAGGCCGACAACGAAGGTCATAAATCACTCGCCAAAACCGCAATCATGGAATTATGTTTTGACCGGGTTGCGAGACCAGAACCAGAGCGGACCAGCGTCGGTTCGTCTGACAATGAGGAAGAGAAGTTCGCCAAGACAATGTGGCTGTGAAGAGGTAAGGTGTTATAAGCCAAATTATTTTCTATCCCTGAAAATTGTAATCAAAAATGACTTTTGACCGATCGGTAAATTACAACTGTGCGGCGCACGATGTCCGAAGTGCGTGCGCCGCGTTACACGGTTCTTCGCCGCCTCCGGACCGTGAACGCCTCCCCCGCCGCTACGATTCTGTCGCGGGGGGAGGGGGGGAGACGCGGTGACAGCGGTGCTGTGGAAACATCACCACATCCGAGTGTAATCTGTTATGTAGCGAGGGCGGATCTCCGTCCTAAGTAGCGGGGGGGGGGGACAACCCCCCCCCCCCCCCCCCGAAACACACACACACACAGATACAGCCCTGAATGTAACCTTTCATTTGAGCCCAAGATGAAGCTTCTATGCTGAATCATTCAAAAGTTACAGACGTTTTTCCAAACTGTGCCATTTGGCACAATTTGGCACAGTTCCAAAACGCCTGGGAACTACCTGAGGAAAAAGCTGTGTAAAATATTCATTTTTTGTGGTATTGTTACAAAATTTGGACCTCAGCTGGATAGCACTTGGTTCTACATTTCTGTTGCATTTTCCAGCCCGGATCTGAAGCTGTGTGTTATTTGCAAGCATTTGTATCCAAAAAAACACCACGGCCAAATTTATTTTCTTCAAGTTCACTATGTTTAGATGAGCACTTAGAGAGATCATGTTTTTTTTGCCAAAAAATTCAAAGTGTTTTCTTTTAAATGAGACCAACCCCATGAAGATGCTGCAAAGGGTTGAAGAACAGCTTTTGATTTACTTTGGGCACATTATTTTTTGGCGTTTTTAGGAAAATTGCCCGGAGTGCAAGGGGTTAATAACTAGAACCACACTTACTTTATTCAGATGCCAGATACACCCAACGAGCCAGTGCTGGAGCATTCACGAACTGATCCTTTTAAGCGATGGCAGGGAAGAGGCGGCAGGTGCTTCCACTCATGCAGGTGTACTGATCACCTGCGGAGCCGGGGTCTTGATGAAGAACCTCCCACAGAAAGGGAGGGGGAGTGTGCTCATCTGAACATAACAGCTTGGGCCACAGAAAAAACACATCTGATTTTAGACCTGATCTGAATTAAGTGGATTTCTTTTTAAATTTTCCTTAACATTACAAGATAAATCATTTTGGGGTGAGTGTGTACAATACAGTGTGGATCCTAATCAAAATCTGGATCTAGCACTTATGTGTTGGCAGATGTAAAGTTCTCTGGTTGTGATATGTCAGAGCACTGCTTTTGACAATGTTTGAAAGCTACAAAGTGCTAAAAGTTTGTGCATTTTGAAGAAGCACAAAAAAGTGTCACATCTGACTACCATCGGACGTCGCAGTAAGCTAAAATACATGTTTTCCCCCATTTCAGCAATTAATTTAGTTCTGTTGAGTCACACTGATGAATGCCAAACCAATTTCTTTTTAAAATTTTCATATTTCTTACAACAAAATTAGCACAGATGACCTTAAAGCCAAAAGTGACAAACATATAAGATGGATGTAAAAATCGCATGCATGTTACAGTCAACTGAAATCATCAATAAAGCCCCCAAACTCAATGTGAGGTATCCTTTGACCAGTTTATTTGCTGTATGTGTGACCGCAAACTGGAGTGGATAGGGAACTCTTTTCCAAAGTGGTCCAAACACATCTTCACCATTTGACCACTGGAGATTACTGCAGTATTTTCTGACAAAGTGGTTAAGATCCCAGTATTGTTTGTGCCCAGCTACATTTTGAAATCAAGTCCTCATTTTTTTCTATCTTAAATAAAATGCTAAACAAATGACAGATGAAAACCTTTGAGCCTATTATTTTTTCCACTTACATTAATTTTCAACAAATAAAAATCAAACCTGATAAAAATAATGTTTTTGATCAGTTTTCACAAAAGTGATGTACTCCCCGTTTGAAAGCTCAGCTGTATATATACAGTATTTGGGTGTGCTATCTGTGTAAATACAGTAGCTGTTCAAATGTTTAAAAAGATTAGTGAGTATTGAAAATGCTGCACTTTGAATAATCGCTCTTGTTTTCACAGCAAAGCGACAGTTTTGGATGTGATTTGATCTGCCTGCGTTATATTTGTGTATAACGGGAGGATGCAACAGAAAACACAGCTGATGAAATATGTGTTATTGACAAAAACTGTTACAGGCACACAAAGCGGTGTTTAATACGAGACTTAAAACTAAGACCCCAACTGTGCCGAGTGTGTAACACCACATAACTCATGTACTCTGCAGTACATCTCCTCTAATCCTGGTCAGATCCATCATATTTCTGTCTCAACCTACTTCTCCCATCTTCATTTTCAGCCGAGAGGTCACAAGGTGATGGATGTCTCCTCCACACCCTCCTGTCCTCCTTCCCCCTGGGCTTGCTCTTCACACTCCCCATATCTATTCTTCTCCCTCTCTCTCTCTCCTTGTCCCCTCTTTTTCTCCTTTCTTTCTCCTCGGTAACTGGTAAAAATAGAGCTTCATAAATCATGCATCTTCTCTCACAGCAGTGCGTATGAACGAGAGGAAAAGGAATAAATGGGGGATGAAAGACAGAGAGAGAGAGAAAAGGAGGGACATTGAGGATGAGCTGTAGAGATGGAGGTGGATGACATCAAACTTCAGGAGAGGGGTGGGAAGATGACAGGGGAATAGATGGGAGCTGCAGGGCTCTTGGCTGCCCTCGCCGTCTCTCTGAACATTGGCTGATTCATGCCGGAGCCACACCGGACGCAGGAAATGAATGTTAACATGCCAAGGAGTGGGCTGGCGGAGGATGAGCGGTCATCTCGCCAGCACAGTTACATGTTTCAGGTCCACAGTGAAGACAGGAGATGTCTCCCTCACACCTTGAGGACTTTTTTTTCCTCAAGCAGTCAATCCGTCTGTCGCCCACTACAACAGAGGGCCTGCACGATGACCAGAGGGAAGGTTAGGTGACAGACGACAGCCACAACACCTCACATGAAACCACAAAACAAGACATGCTACATGGTAGATCCATTACTGTAAATCTATCACCAGATGTTTCAGCTTTACAGCAACAGGCACAGAACACAAACTA
This sequence comes from Pholidichthys leucotaenia, assembly GCA_020510985.1. NCBI lineage: Eukaryota > Metazoa > Chordata > Actinopteri > Cichliformes > Pholidichthyidae > Pholidichthys > Pholidichthys leucotaenia. The sequence goes on along the minus strand of CM035840.1, from coordinate 19,618,519 downwards.
AAAGGAATGATGCACAGCAGTGGTTCCTAATATTTTTTACACTTAAAGTAACACTAAGGAAGAACTGCTCATGGGATTCACAGCTGTGAAGCAAAACTGTCTGTTATCAATGTTGTAAAAAGACTTGCAGTGTGAACCATATGGATTTAAGCAATACTACAGGAGAGGGAGTACGATATCAATGAATACAGTAACTGTGGGTGTGATACATCTAATGCCCGACACATAGCAATACTGGACAAAATATTATGATTTGTTTGTTTAACTAGTTATTTTGCGTAGCTGAGACAAAAATAGTCCCTTCTAAATGTAGCCAGTAACTGTTGCTAAGCACCTAAATACATACCTGTTGAGTCTGTACCGCATAAGGGCCCAGATCAATAGCGCCGATCGAGGACTACGTCATCAGTTTTCGCGCTGGTAGTCACGTGGTACACAGCACTACACAAGGTCGGACAAAGAAAACCCTGTCCTACCGGTGGAGCAATGGCGAGTGATACTGCATTCCCACTTGTAAAACTGTTAGAAAGCGAAGTCCCAGGGGCTGCCTTTGTTTACAGTGACATTTCTCAACATTCTGTGGTCCAACTGAAGCGATGGTTGGAATGTCGTGGGTTGCCAGTGTCGGGAAACAAGCCTACTCTTGTGAAAAGGTGAGTACTGCCATGTATGTTTTATCATAACAACATAGACTAGAAATTGTGTGCTATGCCAAAAAAAAAATAAATTAAACTATATGTACAGTAAATGAATAACTTAATAAATGCAAGGGTCTACTTGACACAATGTTTGGCATACTGATATTATGTTAACAAAAATATCATCTAGAGATAACAAGAGCACTAATTCCTTGTCAAGATTTCAGTATACTTCAAGTAAATTCAAAGGCATTGAAATGGCATCTATAGTCAACCTGTTTCTTTGACCTCTGCAATTTTATACAATCCACAAATCATTAAAATCCACATACCTGACTGGCATTGTAGTTTGCAGGAATAGGGTCAGGATGAGTTTCAGTTGGGCCATTGCCTCCAACAAAATGCTTTGTGCAGATGTAAGTCCATTTTTTCACTTTTTCAACAGTAAACCCCTCACGGCTGCAAGCTCTGACCCATTTTTGACATTTCTCAAAGTTTTGTTTAGGTTTGGGGAATGGTATCCATCCCACATTTTTCATGTGCTCACGGTTGCTGTATCTGCTATCACTGTTGCAAAGACCATAGCAGCAGTGTCTAGTCGCACCTGTCTTCTTCATAGTCCCTTCAGTCTCACTTGACACCATTTGCATAGCCATTGTGAAGTTAATTCCCCTCAGGCACACCTGCCTTGCTCCATTCACGCGATGCAGTGGCCCAGAAAGTTTGTCCTACTTCAGCCAAGTAAACACACGCATGCGCAGTAGTGAAAGCTATTTTTAGCGCTTTGGCGAGCTCCTCGATCGGCGCTATGCCGGTGGCTCATTAGCATGCTAGCGATTTGGCTTCGGTACACTTGGCTCACTTTTTCTTGGCATTTTCAGATTAAACAAAGAGTCCATCACCACAAATGTATTGTGGTTTTCTAATCAAATCAGTGAATTCAACTCTAGTCTGTTTTGTTTAAATGGATGAAAAATATGTTGCCGGATGTTTAAAAGGACAGGACTTCCAGATCAGAGATGGCTGAGACTGTAGTTACTTTTCAAACAGTGCCTGACTGTGGAAATTAAGGTAACCAACACAGTATTGCAATTCTCAAGTCTGCAGACTTAACAGTAAATTACTGTTAGTAATTAACGGTAACTAGAATACCTCTGAAGCAGAGTGATACATATCCAGTGAAATGTTGGAGTGCAATTATCGGGGAATATAGTAACTCCTGGAATCCCTGTTGTCCAATCAAATTGCTCAGTCCAAATTAACTGTTGTATAATTGTTTACAGGCTGATGAATAAGGAACTGATGAATTCAGAAGCCTTTGCCTTGTTTAGAAACCAAAACAGAGGTTGGGCAAAAAAAATATGACACTAGTTCTACAGCAACAAGGCTAGGTCCCTTTATCCCTTTTAAGGCCCCGTTATACAGCATGAAAATCATTGGGTGACCACTGAGAGATCAAAAATTGGTCTGATCTCTCACTGATCTCCTAAAGCCTCAAAAAAGCAATTTCTGTGTAAATGTTTGGAAGATCATTGTGCGATTTTCATGGTGATCTGTAGAGATCTTTGAAAGATCCTTGAGAGATCATCGAGAGAGCAGGAGAGATCATTGAGTGTTTCTTGGGCGAACAAATATATATGCATATATATTTGAGAGGTTTCTGATCCTCGTCTACCTCCCTTTACACTGGGGTGGAAATCATTGAGAGATAGTTGAAAGATGAAAAAATAGCCAGATCTCTTAATGTTTTTTCAATGGTCTCTCAGTGACCTCTCAATGACCACGGTCTCCTCAAAGTTTTGGCTCAGTCCAAAACAATCTCTCAATGATCACCAAAGGAAAGCAATCTCTCAAGGAGCTCTCACTGAGCTCATCCATCTCCCTATGACCTCTCTGCGAGCTCCAACGTGATCTTTCAATCAACTCTGTTGGTCTTTCATCAAATGCTCAGTGATCCCTCACTCAGGGATTCTGGAGTAAATGTGAAAAGTGATTAAGATTTGGGGTGACACTTAAAAATCAATAAAATTTTTGTGAGCCTGGGTCTTGTTTCAATTTGGGTCAATCTTGGTTTCAACTTGAAAATCGATGGTATTTAAAGATTTTTCAGTTATTTTATCATGAAAATCATTCCGACTGAAACTTTTCAAAAACATTCAGTGCTTTGGCCTCTGCTTTCTTCAAGGACTCAAACCAAACCTCATTTCTGAAGACTGAGGAAACTTTGGGAGTCATAATTTATTTTGCAAAAACATGATGCATTAGTTCAGTTACTTTCACATTTAATCATAAAATTCCCTTCAGTTCACCCCCAATTAAAACAATATTTGTGCCAACTTTAATTAAAGCCATTAAAACCTTCAAAAACACAATATGAAAAGAAGTGAACAGCTACTGAACCTGAAAATTTTACCTTTACAAATTATTTTGAAATTAAGTGTATGTAAGGGCTGCCAACACTCATATATTGCCTGGACAAAATCAAAGAGAAACTGCTGCTGAAGCTTCCTTGTGAACATACTAATTTTCAACATCAGATGTTCCTTACCACTAATTTGAGCTCCACTATAGGGATTGAACACCATTTTTAGATAAAACTTTTTTTTTCATCTGATGTGGTTAGACACATCACCGCCCTCCCACAGGATTTCAACTGAGTTAGTGAGTCAGGGGACTGTGAAGGTCATAAAAAATGACAAATCATTTTCATATTCTCCAACTGTTAAGCAATGAAATGTACTGGACTCAAGGATGTGGTGATACCCCTGAAGATAAATGTTTTATCCTGAGATAAACTTTATACTGACTGACAGAAACCCATCCTTTCTTCTTCTTCTTCTTTTGGCTGCTCCCTTTAGGGGTCGCCATAGTGGATCATCTGCCTCCATCTCACCTTATCCCGTGTGTTTTCCTCTGTAACGCCAACGCTCTCCATGTCCTCCTTCACTACATCAGGGAATCTTCTCTGTAGTTTTCCTCTTTTCCTCCTGCTTGGCAGCTCCATCGTCAACATCCTGTTGTTTCCATGCTGTTTCCTTTTTAACCATGTTTACTTTTTTAAACTGTTTTTATCCTGTGAGTTTGAACATGTTTTTGAGAGTGTTGAATGTGTTATATTGTTGTAGCCGTGTCTAAGAAGAATTTCTGTCACTGACTGGGACAGACAAAGTTATCTATCATCTATCTATCTATCTATCTATCTATCCTTTATCCAATATCTCCACTATCCCTCCTCTGCACACGCCCAAACCATCTCAGCCTTGCCTCTCTTACTTTGTCTCCAAACCACTCAACCTGAGCTGTCCCTCTGATATACTCATTTCTAATCCTCTCCCTCCCTCTCAATGAGAATTTTAACATCTTCAACTCTGCCTCCTGTCTTTTTTCATCACCAGTCTCCAAACCATACATCATAGCAGGTCTCACTATCGTCTTGTAAATCTTCTCTTTCACTCTAGCTGCTACCCTTCTGTCACAAATCACCCCTGACACTCATGCCCACCCACTCCACCCTGCCTGCACTCTCTTCTTCACTTCTCTTGTGCATTTTCCATTGCTTTGGATGGTTGACCCCTTCACCGTTGCACCTGCCTCCCTCTCATTCCCACTCATGTACTCTGTCTTGCCTCTGCTGACTTTTATTCCTCTTCTCTCCAGAGCATACCTCCACCTCTCCAGGTTCTATTCCACCTGCTCCCTACTCTCACAACAGATCACAATGTCATCTGCAAACATTATGGTCCACAGAGAATCCCGACTGACCTCGTCTGTCAGCCTGTCCATCACCATGGCAAATAAGAAGGGGCTCAGAGCCAATCCCTGATGTAATCCAATCCATCTGTCACTTCTACAGCACACCTCGCCATTGTGTCACTGTCCTCATACATGTCCCACACCACCCTCACATACTTCTTTGTCACTCCTGAATTCCTCATACCACACTTCCTCTCTTGGCACCCAATGATATGCTTTCTCTAGATCCACAAAGACACTGTGCAACTCCTTCTGACCTTCTCTATCTACACTCTTAGAGTACTTGTAGTACTCTTTCTTGTCATGAAACCGTACTGCTGCTCACTGATTGTGACCTCTCCTCTTGACCTAGATTCAACAACTCTTTCCCATATCTTCATAGTGTGGCAGATCAACTTTATGCCTCTATTACTCCAGCTCTGAGCATCACTCTTGATCTTGAAAATCAGTCCTTGATTTTTGACCAACAGTAGCCCAATGCCCACCAGCACCCTGTCCGTTAACAGCACTGGTGGTGGTCGTTGTTAACCCGGGTCTCAACCAATCCGGTATGGAAGTCTCCTTCATTATGATCTGCATTGTTGATTTGGTAGAGATTTTATGCCAGATGCCCTTCCTGACACAACCCTCGCCATTTACCCAGGCTTGAGACTGGCACTGGGAGTACACTGGCTAGTGTGTACTCTGGTGCGTTCATTTTGTCTTGTTTTCCAATAATTAATTTACAGTTTCTTTTTTGTCAGACAAAAAGGCAGAAGATCCCCTCATGGATCGTCACCTTATCGTGGTGGGGGGTTTGCGTGCCCCAGTGATCCCAGGAGCTATGTTGTCTGGGGCAATTTGCCTTTGATAGGGTCACCCAAGACAAACTGGTCCTGGGTGAAGGGCCAGATTAAGAACGATCCAACAGACTCTCATGATAAATTCTAGATCAAGGATTCAGTGTACCCCGCCCGGTATGGGGTTACCGGGGCCCCACCCTGGAGCCAGGCCTGGGGGAGGGGCTCGAAGGCTAGCGTCTGGTGGCCGGGTTTCCACCCATGGGACCCGGCCGGGCTCAGCCCGAAGGAGTTACATGGGTCCGCCCTCCAGTGGGCTCACCACCTGCAGGAGGGATCATGGGGGTCCGGTGCTATGTGGATTAGGTGGTGGTCAAAGGCGGAGACCTTGGCGGACTGATCCCAAGCTTTCTAAACTGGCTTTTGGTACGTGGAATGTCATCTCTCTGGTGGGGAAGGAGCCTGAGCTGGTGTACGAGGTTGAGAGATACCGGCTAGATATAGTCGGCCTCACCTCAACACACAGCTCTGGTTCCAGAACCAGTCTCCTGGAGAGGGGCTGGAGCTTGACCTTTTCTGGAGTTGCCCCGGGCGAGAGGCGACGAGCAGGGGTGGATATTCTTGTATCGCCCCACCTTGCTGCCTCTATATTGGAATTTTCCCTGGTGGACGAAAGGGTTGCTTCCCTGCGCCTTCGGGTTGGGAAACAGGTCCTGACCATCATTTGTGCCTATGCACCAAATGATGTTTCAGAGTACCCACCCTTTTTGGAGTCTGTGACTGGGGTGCTGGAGGGTGCTCCTCTTGGAGACTCCATTGTCCTACTGGGGGACATCAATGCGCACGTGGGCAACGACAGTGAAACCTGGAGGGGGGTGATTGGGAGGAACGGCCTGCCCAATCTGAACCCGAGTGGTGTTCAGTTATTGGACTTCTGTGCTAACCACAGTTTGTCCATAACGAACACCATGTTCAAGCATAAGGGTGTCCACATGTGCACCTGGCACCAGGACACCCTAGGTCGCAGGTCGATGATCGATTTTGTTATCGTGTCATCAGACCTGCAACCGTATGTCTTGGACACCCAGGAAAAGAGAGGTGCAGAGCTGTCAACTGATCACCACCTGGTGGTGAGTTGGATCCGATGGCAGGGGAGGAAGCCATTCAGACCTGGTAGACCCAAACGTATAGTGAGGGTGTGCTGGGAACGTCTGGCTGAGGCCCCTGTCCGGGAGGTCTTCAACTCCCACCTCTGGAAGAACTTCAACCACATTCCGAGGGAGTCAGGAGACATGGAGTCTGAATGGGCCATGTTCTCCACCTCTGTTGTTGAAGCTGCGGCCGCAAGGTGGTCGGTGCATCTTGTGGTGGCAACCCCCGAACCAAGTGGTGGACACCAGTGGTGAGGGGGGCCATTAAGCTGAAGAAGGAGTCATATCAAGCTTGGTTGGCTTCTGGGACTCCCGAAGCAGCTGAGGTGTACCAGCAGGCCAAGCGGAGTGCAGCTCGGGTGGTTGCTGAAGCAAAGACCCGGGTATGGGAGGAGTTCGGTGAGGCCATGGAACAAGACTTTTGGTTGGCCTCGAAGAGATTCTGGCAAACTGTCCGGTGGCTCAGGAGGGGAAAGCAGCTCCCCGTCCACACTGTGTATGGTCTGGATGGGACACTGTTGACTTCGACTGGGGATATCGTCGGGCGGTGGAAGGAATACTTCGAGGATCTCCTCAATCCCACTGATACGCCTTCCACAGAGGAAGCAGGATTTGGGGACGAGGGGGATGACTCGCCTATCACAGGGGATGAGGTCGCCAAGGTGGTTAAAAATCTCCTTGGTGGTCGGGCCCTGGGGGTGGACGAGATTCGCCCTGAGTACCTCAAGGCCCTGGATGTTGTTGGGCTGTCATGGTTGACACAACTCTGCAACATTGCGTGGAGGTCGGGGGCAGTGCCTTTGGCATGGCAAACCGGAGTGGTGGTTCCTCTCTTCAAAAAAGGGGACCGGAGGGTGTGCTCTAACTTCAGAGGGATCACACTCCTCAGCCTCCCTGGGAAGGTCTATGCCAAGGTACTGGAGAGGAGAGTCCGGCCGTTGGTTGAACCTCAGATTCAGGAGGAGCAATGTGGTTTTCGTCCTGGCTGTGACACATCGGACCAGCTCTTTACCCTCTCGAGAATTCTTGAGGGTTCGTGGGAGTTTGCCCAACCAGTTTACATGTGTTTTGTGGACTTGGAGAAGGCATTTGACCGCGTCCCTCGTGGTTTTTTGTGGGGGGTACTTTGGGAGTATGGGGTATCGGGCTTGTTGTTACGAGCTATTTGGTCTCTGTACGACCGTTGTGAGAGTTTGGTTGGTATTGCCAACACTCGGTCGGAGTCATTCCCAGTGAGAGTTGGACTCCGCCAGGGCTGCCCTTTGTCACCGATCCTGTTCATAATTTTTATGGACAGGATTTCTAGGCGCAGCCAGGGAATGGAGGGTGTCATGCTTGGTGACCACAGGATCTCATCTCTGTTGTTTGCAGATGATGTTGTCCTGTTGGCTTCATCCAGCAATGACCTACAGCTCTTGCTGGGACGGTTTGCCGCTGAGTGTGAAACGGCTGGGATGAGAATCAGCACCTCCAAGTCCGAGTCCATGGTCCTCAGCTGGAAAAAGGTGGATTGTCCTCTCTGGGTTGGGGACAGTCTCCTTCCCCAAGTGGAGGAGTTTAAGTATCTTGGGGTCTTGTTCACGAGTGAGGGGAAAATGGAGTGAGAGATTGACAGACGGATTGGAGCAGCATCTGCAGTGATGCGGACGTTGTACCAGTCTGTTGTGGTGAAGAGGGAGCTTAGTTCTAAGGTAAAGCTGTCGATTTACCAGTCAATCTACGTTCCTACTCTCACCTATGGTCACGAGCTTTGGGTAATGACTGAAAGAACAAGATCGCGGATACAAGCAGCTGAAATGAGCTTTCTCCGTAGGATTGCTGGACTCACCCTCAGAGATAGGGTGAGGAGCGCAGTCATCGGGGAGAGGCTCAGGGTAGAACCGCTGCTCTTCCACACTGAAAGGAGTCAGTTGAGGTGGTATGGGCATCTGATTAGGATGCCTCCTGGACGCCTCCCACTTGAGGTGTTTCAGGCACGTCCCACTGGAAGGAGACCCCGGGGCAGAACCAAGACTCGGTGGAGAGACTTTGTCTTCCAGCTGGTCTGGGAACGCCTTGGTATCCTCTCTGAAGAGCTGGAGCAGGTGGCTGGGGAGAAGGAAATCTGGGCTTCTCTGCTTAAACTGCTGCCTTCGCGACCCGGACCTCCGGAAAAGCAGTAGAAGATGGATGGATGGATGGAAAAAGGTAGAAGATGTTTGTTTTTTACCTTAACATGTTTCGACTGACACCTGTAGTCATCTTCAGAAGCGTCAGCTGATCGCTATGACATGTCATTTATTAGCTGTTTTCCTTAGGCATGGCCAGCCTGATGGATCTGACAGATCCACCACATCATGACACCAAATTCAGGACAGGACTGAGCAGGTACACAAACCAACCAGAGGTTATAGCACACAATGGCAACCGACGATGATTCCAACAAAGAAAGTTCATTCATTCAGTCATTCATCTTCTTCCGCTTAATCCTTTTCGGGTTGCGGGGGGGGGGGGGCTGGAGCCTATCCCAGTATCTTTGGGCGAGAGGCAGGGTACACCCTGGACAGATCGCCAGTCCATCACAGGGCCAACACAGAGAGACAGACAACCATTCACTCTCACAGTCATACCTAAGGACAATTTAGAATCCCCAGTTTGATGCCAATGAACCTAACTTGCATGTTTTTTTTAGCATGTGGGAGGAAACCGGAGAAATCCCGGAGTAAACCCACGCAGACACGGGGAGAACATGCAAATTCCACACAGATCACTGTTGGTCGGGGGCTGGGATTGAACCCAGGATCCCCCGGCCAAGGGTGAGTTGCTGTGCTGCCGCAGTGCTAACCACTCCGCCACCGCGCGTTGTTCTGCTAATATACAGTATCTCACAAAAGTGAGTACACCCCTCACATTTTTGTAAATATTTTATCTTTTCATGGGACAACACTAAAGATATGACACTTTGATACAATGTAGTCAGTGTACAGCTTGTATAACAGTGTAAATTTGCTGTCCCCTCAAAATAACTCAACACACAGCCATTAATGTCCAAACTGCTGCCAACAAAATTGAGTACACCCCTAGTGAAAATGTCCAAATTGCACTCAAAGTGTCAATATTTTGTGTGGCCACCATTATTTTCCAGCACTGCCTTAACATGTCAGACAAAAAAGCCCTGCAGAGGATAATTAAGGGAGCTGAGAGGGTAATTGAAGTTTCCTTCCCCTCAGTCCAAGAAATTTTTCAGAACCGTTGTAGGAGCAGGGCACTGAACATTGTCAAGGACCATTCTCACCCTCTGCATAAACACTTTGAACTTCTGCCATCTGGCAAACGATTCCAGAGCACCAGAGGCAGAACCACCAGACTGATTAACAGCTTCCTCCCACAAGCTGTTGGGATGCTGAACAGTTGATCCGGAATCTCTCATACATACTACTGCACCTGTGGACATTATGTATATTATTTGTATATTACAGCTCTGGTTAGTTTTCAAGTATGTCTCAGGGATGTGTGAATGGCTGTGTTGGGGTGGTGGGTGAGGGTGTGTGTGTGAGTGTGTCTTAAATTATGTTCTTTTTACTTATATGGATGCCGAGAGAAACACAATTTCATCTTGCCTGCACCACAGTTGTATGTACAGCAATATGAATCAGAATCAGAATCAGAATCAGAATCAGATTTATTGCCATTGTTCATGTAGTACACAAACTAGGAATTTGTCTCGGTGCCATGCTGCAACATTAAAAACATGATGAGATAAAGAGATAAACTAAAAAACTAAAAGACTAAAAACATGCAATAAGTGTAGAATAATAAGTAATAATAATAATAATAATGAGTAATACTAGTCAAGGCAGTTTTAAATAAATTAGCAAGTAGCAGATAATATGGGGTACCACAGTGCAGTCGATAATGCAACAGAAAAACAGTGATGAACGACATGAGCTGCTGTCTATAGTGCACGAGAGTCAATAAGTCACTTAATGTTCAGCAGTCTGATGGCAGAGGGGAAAAAGCTGTTCATGTGCCGGGAGGTTTTAGTTTGAATGGACTGAAGTCTTCTACCCGAGGGGAGGGGGGCAAACAGTACGTGACCAGGGTGTGAAGGATCGGCTATGATCCGGCCTGCACGCCTCCGGGTCCTGGAGATGTACAGGTCCTGGAGAGATGGGAGCTTGCAGCCGATCACCTTCTCAGCAGTGCGCACGACGCGCTGCAGCCTTAGTCTGTCCCTGGCAGTGGCTCCTGCGTACCACACGGTTATGGAGGAGGTGAGGATGGACTCGATGGCCGTGTAGAACTGCACTAACATCTTGGTGGGTAGCTTGAGCTTCCTCAGCTGCCGCAGAAAGAACATCCTCTGCTGGGCCTTTTTGATGAGGGAGCTGATGGTTGGCTCCCATTTGAGGTCCCGGGTGATGGTGGTGCCCAAGAAGCGGAAGGAATCTGCAATGGTGATGGGAGAGCCTGTGATGGTGAGGGGGGGGCAGGGGGGTTGTGACTTTCCTGAAGTCCACAATCATCTCCGCTGTCTTCAGAGTGTTCAGCTGCAGGTTGTTGTGGCTGCACCAGGACACCAGCTGGGCCACCTCTTTCCTGTAGACGGACTCGTCGCCGTTGGAGATGAGCCCGATGAGGGTGGTGTCGTCCGCAAACTTGATCAGCTTAACAGACTGGTGGGAGGAGGTGCAGGAGTTGGTATAAAGGGAGAAGAGTAGGGGGGGAAGTACACAGCCCTGGGGTGATCCGATGCTGATGCTAACAGAGTCCGAGACAGACTTCCCCAGCCGCACATGCTGCCTCCGGTCCGTCAGGAAGTCGGTGATCCACCTGCAGAGGGAGTCAGGCACGCCGAGCAGGGACAGCTTGTCCTGGAGCAGAGCAGGGCGGATGGTGTTGAATGCAGAGCTGAAGTCCACAAACAGGATCCTGGCGTAGGTTCCCGGGGAGTCCAGGTGCTGCAGGATGGAGTGGAGAGCCAGGTTGACTGCGTCGTCCACAGACCTGTTGGCACGGTAGGCAAACTGCAGCGGGTCCAGGAGGGGAGTGGTGATGGACTTGAGGTGAGACAGGACCAGGCGCTCCAAGGACTTCATGACTACAGAGGTGAGCGCTACAGGTCTGTAGTCGTTAAGTCCAGTAATCCGTGGCTTCTTGGGGACAGGGATGATGGTGGAGGATTTGAGGCAGGTCGGCACGTGGCATAGCTTAAGGGAGGTGTTAAAAATGTCTGTGAAGACAGGAGCCAGCTCTTTCGCACAGTGTCTCAGGGTGGAGGGAGACACACCGTCCGGCCCGGGGGCCTTGCGTGGGTTCAGTCTGGAGAATTGTCTGTGCACGTCCTGCTCACTGATGACAAGGGCAGGGGGGGAGGAGGAGGAGGGGGGGACCGCTTTTGATGAATTAGGGGCCGAGGAGGCAGTGGAGCTGGGTGGAGTGGGGGAGTTGGACACAGCTGACGAGGTGTCAAAACGGGCGTAATGTTGGGACAGTTTTTGACAAAGGGCTTTGTCATCCTGACCTTTAGAAGCCTGAGGCTGATAGTTGGTGATTTGTCTCAGTCCTCTCCACACAGAAGCCAAGTCATTAGCAGTGAACTGCTGCTGGAGTCTCTCAGAATACACAGATTTAGCTCTCCTCAGCTCTCTGTTAAACCGATATTTAACCTCCCTGTAGCAGTCTCTGTCTCCACTTTTCAACGCAGCTTCCTTCTCCTTTCTTCTAATATGACAATAAAGGCTGATTTGATTTGATTTGATTTGAACTTGCTTGGGAATGGAGTTCACTAAAGCTTCACAGGTTGCCACTGGAATCCTCTTCCACTCCTTCATGACGGCATCATGGAACTGGTGGATGTTAGAGACCTTGCGCTCCTCCACCTTCCATTTGAGGATGCCCCACAGATGCTCAATAGGGTTTAGGTCTGGAGACATGCTTGGCCAGTCCATCACCTTTACCCTCAGTTTCTTTAGCAAAGGCAGTGGTCGTCTTGGAGGTGTGTTTGGGGTCGTTATGTTGGAATACTGCCCTGCGGCCCAGTTTCTGAAGGGAGGGGATGATGCTCTGCTTCAGTATGTCACAGTACATGTTGGCATTCATGGTTCCCTCAATGAACTGTAGCTCCCCAGTACCGGCAGCACTCAGGCAACCCCAAACCATGACACACCCACCACCATGCTTGACTGTAAGCAAGACACACTTGTCTTTGTATTCCTCACCTCATTGTCGCCACACACACGCTTGACACCATCTGAATCAAATAAGTTTATCTTGGTATCATCAGACCACAGGACATGGTTCCAGTAAACCATGTCCTTAGTCTGCTTGTCTTCAGCAAACTGTTTGCGGGCTTTCTTGTGCATCATCTTTAAAAGGGGCTTCCTTCTGGGATGACAGCCATGCAGACCAATTTGATGTAGTGTGCGGCGTATGGTCTGAGCACTGACAGGCTGGCCCCCCACCCCTTCAACTTCTGCAGCAATGCTGGCAGCACTCATACGTGTATTTTCAAAAGACAATCTCTGGATATGACACTGAGCATGTGCACTCAACTTCTTTGGTCGACCATGGCAAGGCCTGTCCTGATTGGAACCTGTCCTGTTAAACTGCTGTATGGTTTTGGCCACTGTGCTGCAGCTCAGTTTCAGGGTGCTGGCAATCTTCTTATAGCCTAGGCCATCTTTGTGTAGAGCAACAATTCTTTTTTTCAGATCCTCAGAGAGTTCTTTGGCATGAGGTGCCATGTTGAACTTCCAGTGACCAGTATGAGAGAGTGTGAGCACGAAAACACCAAATTTAACACACCTGCTCCTCATTCACACCTGAGACCTTGTAACACTAACGAGTCACAAGACACAGGGGAAGGAAAATGGCTAATTGGGCCCAGTTGGACATTTTCACTTAGGGGCATACTCACTTTTGTTGCCAGCGGTTTAGACATTAATGGCTGTGTGTTGAGTTATTTTGAGCAGACAGCAAATTTACACTGTTATACAAGCCGTACACTGACTACATTGTATCAAAGTATCATATCTTCAGTATTGTCCCATGAAAAGACGTAATAAAATATTTACAAAAATGTGAGGGGTGTACTCACTTTTGTGAGATACTGTACATTGCAAGGTTTTTTGGTGGGGTACAAATTATCTCTGGTCCGTTCTCTTGCTCGTCTCCAAGGCTGCAACACATCGTTTTCTCTCACAGACGTCTGCCTGTCTTGTGCATATTTGGCATTGCAGGGAGTTGAACCGTAATTAGCTCTAGTTCTAGGAATTGTCTACATCAACACAAAACAAAAACAAACCATTCTGGGGTGAATTGTGAACTTTTCAAATGAATAGAATAGAATAGAATAGGCTTTATTGTCATTGTACAGTTGTACAGTACAACGAAATTGTGGGTGCTCCACCAGGCTACTGCGCAATAAAGTAAGAGAATTAATGAATGAATCTTTATTTCGGATAGATTAGATTAAAAGATTAAACTAGAAACGCACTCGGAGAGCGCAGACCTCCGCCAAGCGCCACAGTTCCCCCCATACAGTGACCACAGTTCCCCCCGTACAGTGTTTGTGTGTACGTTTTCAGATTCCTTGACCATGAAAACACATGACTAGCAATTGGATTCACAATGATAGGATTAGTGGTTCAGTAGTTATTGACGAAAATGGCATTTTCCGTAATGGTGGTTTAGCGCCACAGTTCCCCCCATACAGTGTTTGTGTGTACGTTTTCAGATTCCTTGACCATGAAAACATATGACAAGCAATTGGATTGACAATGATAGGATTAGTGGTTTAGTAGTTATTCACGAAAATGGCATTTTGCGTAATGGCGGTTTTCTTGTGGACGGTGATCCGGATCACCACCAAAATCTAATTATCTGTAGGATACCCCATTTCTGACAATCTGTGAAAATTTCATGAAAATGCGTCCATAACTTTTTGAGTTATCTTGCTAACAAACAAACAGACAAACAAACAAACAAACCAACGCCGATGATCACATAACCTCCCCCTTTGGCAGAGGTAAAGAAAGGAACAGAATAATATAACAAAGGGAAAAAAATCCAACAAGGTCAAATTAAACAATAACTCCTCAGATTATACAATTCAGCATAAGTTATCTGAAATGGGTGATGGCTGAAGACGCAGCTTATATTGCCCACCCATGGTCCATCTAAGAATTCAAAAGGAAAAATAGAAAAGCACTCGGAGAGCACAGACCTCCGCCAAGCGCCACAGTTCCCCCCATACAGTGTTTGTGTGTACGTTTTCAGATTCCTTGACCATGAAAACATATGATAACCAATTGGATTGACAGTGACAGGATTAGTGGTTCAGTAGTTATTCACGAAAATGGCATTTTGCGTAATGGTGGTGTTCTTGTGGACGGTGATCCGGATCACCACCAAAATCTAATCATCTGTAGGATACCCCATTTCTGACAATCTGTGAAAATTTCATGAAAATCCGTCCATAACTTTTTGAGTTATCTTGCTAACAAACAAACAGACAGACAGACAGACAGACAGCCAGCCAGCCAGCCAGCCAGCCAGCCAGACAAACCAACGCCGATGAAAACATAACCTCCTTGGCGGACGTAATAAAATAAACGTGATTACAAATCAGAACAAAGCCAAGACAAAACGTAACAAAACATTAAGCAACAGCACAACACAGACTGGATATGATAATCCTTATGTGATTCTACATGTCGTTTTGTATATGTGTTTGGAGTATTTCTTCCTTTAGTTTTTGTTTAAATTGTCCAAGCGTTGTACATGATTTTAATTCAGGTCCAAAAGCGTTCCACAGTCTGACTCCTTGCACTGAAACACAGTGTTGCTTGTTAGTAGTTCTCACTGAAGGTTTTTGAAATATACATGTTCCTCTGAAATGGTATTGTTTCTCCCTTATTTGGAACAACTTTTAGATATTTGCGGGCAGTGACAGATTCTTCGCTTTAAACATTATTACTGCAGTTTTAAAATCAACCAGATCTTTCAACTTGAGAGCTTTTAATTTAAGAAAAAGTGGGTTTGTTGGTTCCCTGTAAGCAGCTTTGTTTATTATTCTAATAGCTCTCTTTTGAAGCATAAAGACTGGATATATGTTTGTTTTAGATATATTTCCCCATACTTCAGTACAATATGTCACGTATGGTAGTATTAATGAATAATACAAAGTATATAGTGTGGGTTGATTCAGCAAATATTTCACTCTGTGTAGTATTGCAATTGATTTGGATATTTTACCTTTAATATAATTAATATGTGACTTCCAACACAGTTTATTATCAATTATTACTCCTAGGAATTTAATTTCGGATACCCTTTCAATCTCTACACCATTTACACTGAGTTGAGATACTGAGTTGTTGTGATGGTTGTTAAAAATGATAAACTTTGTCTTACTTAAATTAAGCATTAATTTGTTTGACTAAAACCACAGTTTGAGCTTTCCTAATTCCTTTCCGAGTGTATCCAGAAGTTGTTCCAAATTGCTTCCACTGCATAATAAATTAGTGTCATCTGCAAACAGTATTAAATCCATTTTTTCCAAAACTTTACATATATCATTTACAGTATATACATATTGAATAACAATGGCCCCAAAATTAAACCCTATGGGACTCCGCAAGTAACCTTCAGTAACTGTGAGTTTTTGCTACCAACACATACATACTGATATCTGTTCTTTAAGTAACTACATAACCAGGACAGAGAGATTAAGTAAGAGAGATTAAGTAAGAGAGTAAGAGAGTAAGATTAGATGAAAACACAGTTATACAACAATGTCATAAACCTGGGTTTGGTGGTTCCAAACCCAGTTCTGACCCATGGTTGGTTTTGCCCTATTTTCCATCAGGCGCTTCAGGGAGCTATTTGGGTTCTTCGCTCCCTGACAGCTCGGGCACGCCTTCTCCTCCTGTCAGTGCTATCAGCTGTGTCTCATTACGGGTGTTTCACACACATACACGCACACACTTCATTCACTCCCTCTCATACACACATGGTGTCAATCAGGTTCAGCCCACGCACTCTCACACCGGCGGTCTCTTCCCTCGTTAGTATCATCATTACTTAAATGCTGTGTTAGTCGGAAGGGACCGTTGGAGCATTGAGTTTCATACATGACACCGTGTCCCTCCGTGTATGTTTGCAATCATTACCTACGTTTACCTTTGGCCTGATGTAGTCATCTTCTCTAACGCTACAGAAAGTGTACTTCTCTGGTGTTAGCGACCGTTCCTGTTTCACCCTCATCCACCGGACTACATGGACAGTCCTGGATTGTTCCAGCCATAAGTTTATGTTTGCCTTTCTCTTTGTGTCGACTGCTTACGGCTGCACTAGGCATTCCCTCCCTCAGGCTGTGGAACATCCAGGTGGCAGCCCTGTGTGTCTGGTGGTGGCCTCAAGTTCACCACATCAACCCTCTGTTACTTAGCGTGGTCATTGCTGGACTTGTTGTTTTGGGATTTTTGTTAATCAAGTGCACGTTCTACTCCTGCAATTGGGTTTTTCATTCCTTCCTCCATGCGCTGCGTAATAGCACACGGGGAATCATAACAAAATGCTCCGACCAGCCAGAATAAAACCAGCGGAGTAGATGTATGTTTTTTCTTTTTCTTTTCACCCTCTTTTACCCCCCCCCCCCCCCCCCCCCCCCGAATAACAACATGGTGGTCTGGACGGACGAGGAGCAGAGAGCCCAGGACCTGCTGGAAGAGGCGCTCTTCTCCGCTCAGTGGCAGCAGCCACTTTTTGCTGAGCAAAAAGAACATAAGGGCTTGTCTCAATTTTTGCCAGAAAACATCTTGATGATCCCCAAGACTTTTGGGAAAATACTCTGTGGACTGACGAGACAAAAGTTGAACTTTTTGGAAGGTGTATGTCCCATTACATCCAGCGTAAAAATAACACAGCATCTCAGAAAAGGAACATCATACCAATAGTAAAATATGGTGGTGGTAGTGTGATGGTCTAGGGCTATTTTGCTCCTTCAGGACCTGGAAGACTTGCTGTCGTAAATAGAGCCATGAATTATGCTGTCTACCAAAAAATCCTGAAGAAGAATGTCCAGCCATCTGTTCATGACCTCAAGCTGTCCTGTCTGTTCTTCCAGAAGTCCAGTATGAGTAAGAGTTCTTTGGTTTTTTGGACGTTCAGTTTCAGGTTGTTTGCTTGGAACCACCGCAGCAGATTCTCTATCTGTATGCATTCTCATTGTCATCAGTGATGAGCCCAACTAAGGTGATATCATCTGCGTACTTCACGACGACGGTAAATAGATGGGTTGGAATACAGTCAAAGGTATACAGGGAGTACAGTAGAGGGTTTTGCATGCAGCCCTGGGGGGAGCCAGTGCTGAGATAGTGTGGAGGAATGATGGGGGCTGAGTCTGACTGTTTGTGACCTATAGTCCACAAAAAGCATCCTCACGTAGCTCCTTGAGTTCTCCAGGTGGCTTACCGCTCTGTGGAGTGTGGTGGTGATGGCGTCTTCCGTGGACCGGTTCTCCCTGTAGGCAAACTGGTGGGGGTTGAAGGAGGGGGGAAGACCGTCCCTGATGTGCTCCAACACTAGTCGCTCAAAACACTTCATGACTACAGACGTGAGTGCTATGGGTCTGTAGTCGTTCAGACTTTCAATTACAGACTTTTTGGGGATGGGGATGATGGTGGAGGGCTTGAGGCAGGAGGGTATGGTGGCATGCATCAGGGAGAGGTTGAACAGCTTGAGGATCTGAGGAATACCCAGGTTGCAACACTGTTGCTTAAATGCTTATTAATCTCTGGTGACACCTCGTGGTTATTTTTATAGCATATTACGTACACTACCGTTCAAAAGTTTGGGGTCACTTAGAAATTTCCTTATTTTTGAAAGAAAAGCACTGTTTTTTTTTCAATGAAGATAACTTTAAACTAATCAGAAATACACTCTAATATCTAATATACATTGCTAATGTGGTAAATGACTATTCTAGCTGCAAATGTCTGGTTTTTGGTGCAATATCTACATAGGTGTATAGAGGCCCATTTCCAGCAACTATCAGAATCAGAATCAGAAAAGGATTTATTGCCAAGTACATTAACAGAACACTGATAACATACGAGAGAATTTGACTTGACACAGTAATGACCTGCATTTCCGTGCCGCGGCGCATCTGAAACGCGCCTGTCAGCAGGAGGATACAGGAAGCATAAAGATAATACAATGGGAAGGAGCAAAAAAATCATTGATTCAAAATACTGGTTACATACTTAATCAATATTAAGAGTTCAAGGGAAAAAAAAGCTCTCATCACTCCAGTGTTCTAATGGTACAATGTGTTTGCTCATTGCGTCAGAAGGCTAATGGATGATTAGAAAACCCTTGTGCAATCATGTTAGCACAGCTGAAAACAGTTTAGCTGGTTAGAGAAGCTATAAAACTGACCTTCCTTTGAGCAGGTTGAGTATCTGGAAAAAATTATTATTTCAAATACAAATCATTATTTCTAACCTTGTCAATGTCTTGACTATATTTTCTATTCATTTTACAACTCATGGTGGTAAATAAGTGTGACTTTTCATGGAAAACACAACATAATTGTCTGGGTGACCCCTAACTTTTGAACGGTAGTGTACATTTTCTTAAGATATCTCCCTTTCCTTTGATGTACACTTAGAACAGACAATAAAAATGTGTAAATGACATGAGGTTAATTGGGTATTAACTATGGGGGAAATCATGTGGGTAGTGTAATTAAATACTTTTAAGTGAATCATAAAAATATATTTTTTTTATTATCAAACCAAACTTCTGTGCACATAAGGACTACACACTGAAGTTTCTGGTGCTTTCACCATATGATACATATTTAGTAAAGCTTACTACATAATGAGATCATACAGTTTATTGGAAACATCAGTTATGTTCACAAATGGCATCCTGGGGAATCATTGAGAGTCCCACGACAATGGCTCCTATATTGTTCTCGCTCTATAATCCAACAACTGCAGCTCTTAGATGAGTTCACGCAGTACCAATAAACACTGAAGCCAAGCTAAACGTGCTCCTCTAATCCCCAAGTTCATTCAGGTGTTGAATTTGAGCTGATCTCTTCAGACTCCTCAATGAGGAAAAATTAGTCCTCGGAGAGACAATGGCTGTGTCCTCTCAATATCACCGCTGACAATGCTGTGTCTGTGCAAGATTACAGTCTCTCTCTCTCACACACACACACACACACACCACACACACACACACAGAGTGCTGCAACGATTACTAGATTGACTAGTCGATCGTCAGAAAATTAATTAACGAATTTGATAGTCGACACAGGCATACGCACCCTTTTCCAGGAAAAATTCTAAAAAACATGAATGTTTCAGGCTCTAAAACATGAAAAACTGCCACTTTTCTTGCTTGTGCATTATGAATTAAATAAATTATAGTTTTGTGATGTCTGACAGTTGTGTTGTTACAAACATTCTTGATTAAGCTGTCAAGTTCAAGTCTCAAACTCATGTTTGATGGGTCATTTTTTTATTTAGCTATGGAGAGCTTTTATTTCAGCAATATTACACGAGACGGAGTTACGGTATTGTTATTATTAACTCTGGCTGTGATACGGCTTAATGTGCTGAGGGCATTAAGCCGTATCACACCTGTAGTTAGTATAATCATGATACCGTAACGTCAAGTGTAATACTGCTTTTATACAACAGTTCCGGCAAGCAAAATTTATTAAATGACAGCAATACTACCTCGCCTGTGGCAAGGCTCCAGGGAAAGACGGTATCCCCCCAGAAGTTCTGAAACATGGGAAAACAGCCATTTTACAACCACTATATGATCTCCTCTGCCTTTGCTGGGAGCAAGGTCACATTCCCCAAGATATGAGAGATGCCAACATAGTCACGCTGTATAGGAACAAAGGCGACCGCAGTGACTGCAACAATTACTGCGGCATCTCTCTTCTGAGCATAGTTGACAAAGTCTTCGCCCGGGCCACCCTGTTCCACCTGCAGAGCCTCGCTTTGCGAGTCTATCCTGAGTCCCAGTGTGGCTTCAGAGCCGGAAGGTCCACAGTGGATATGATCTTCTCCCTCCATCAGCTGCAGGAGAAGTGTTGCGAGCAGCAGCAGCCATTGTTCCTTGCGTTCGTGGACCTGACCAAAGCCTTTGACTTAGTTAGTTAAAGCAGGCTCTTCCAGATCCTGCGAAAGATTGGTTGTCCCCCAAAGCTCCTTGCAATCATCTCCTCCTTCCACATGGGCATGCATAGTACTGTTTGCTTTGATGGAGCCACCTCAGATGCTTTCCCAGTCAGCAGTGGATTGAAGCAGGGTTGCGTTCTAGCACCGACTCTCTTTGGGATTTTTTTCTCAATGCTCCTCCACTACGCCTTTGCTGACTGTCCTGAAGGTGTCTACGTCCGCACAAGATCAGAGGGGAAACTCCTCAACATCGCAAGGCTTCATGCTAAAACCAAAGTCTACGAGGTCCTCATACGTGAGCCGCTGTTTGCAGACGACGCTGCTCTAGCATTGCACAGCGAGGAGGGCCTGCAGCACCTGGTCGACAAACTGTCCCACGCCTGCAAGAAGTTTGGGCTCATGATCAGCCTTAAGAAAACCAACAACATGGCGCAAGATGCTGTCTCCTCTCCTGTCATTACCATTGACAACACACAGTTGTGGACACCTTCACCTAACACGCTCTCGCCGGACACCGAGATCAGCTCCAGAATCGCCAAAGCAGCTGCTGTCATGGCCAAACTAAACAAGCGTGTGTGGAACAACAATCTGCTGAATTTGAAGACCAAGTTACTCATTTGACCGCGTCCCTCGTGGATTTTTGTGGGGGGTGCTTCGGGAGTATGGGGTATCGGGCTTGTTGTTACGAGCTATTCGGTCTCTGTATGACCGTTGTGAGAGTTTGGTTGGTATTGCCAACACTCGGTCGGATTCATTCCCAGTGAGCGTTGGACTCCGCCAGGGCTGCCCTTTGTCACCGATCCTGTTCATAATTTTTATGGACAGGATTTCTAGGCGCAGCCAGGGAATGGAGGGTGATGTTGTCCTGTTGGCTTCATCCAGCAATGACCTACAGCTCTTGCTGGGATGGTTTGCCGCTGAGTGTGAAGCGGCTGGGATGAGAATCAGCACCTCCAAGTCCGAGTCCATGGTCCTCAGCCGGAAAAAGGTGGACTGTCCTCTCTGGGTTGGGGACAGGCTCCTGCCCCAAGTGGAGGAGTTTAAGTATCTTGGGGTCTTGTTCACGAGTGAGGGAAAAATGGAGCGAGAGATCGACAGATGGATTGGAGCAGCATCTGCAGTGATGCGGACGTTGTACCGGTCTGTTGTGGTGAAGAGGGAGCTTAGTTCTAAGGCAAAGCTGTCGATTTACCAGTCAATCTACGTTCCTACTCTCACCTATGGTCACGAGCTTTGGGTAATGACCGAAAGAACGAGATTGCGGATACAAGCGGCTGAAATGAGCTTTCTCCGTAGGATTGCTGGACTCACCCTCAGAGATAGGGTGAGGAGCTCAGTCATCCGGGAGAGGCTCAGAGTAGAACCGCTGCTCCTCCACATTGAAAGGAGTCAGTTGAGGTGGTATGGGCATCTGATTAGGATGCCTCCTGGACGCCTCCCACTTGAGGTGTTTCAGGCACGTCCCACTGGGAGGAGACCCCGGGGCAGACCCAGGACTCGGTTGGAGAGACTTATGTCTCCCAGCTGGTCTGGGAACGCCTTGGTATCCTCTCTGAAGAGCTGGAGCAGGTGGCCGGGGAGAGGGAAGTCTGGGCTTCTCTGCTTGCACTGCTGCCTCCACGGCCCGGACCTCCGGAAAGCGGTAGAAGATGGATGGATGGAAGTTACTCGTATACCAAGGTTGCGTCCTGTCCACTCTCCTGTACGGCAGCGAGTCCTGGACAGCCTATGCCAGGCAGGAGAAGCTGCTAAACGGGTTCCACCTCCGCTGTCTTCGGCGCCTTATGCACATCAAGTGGCAGGACAGAGTTCCCAACACCGAGGTCCTCGAGCGCACTAACTTGCCAAGCATCCCTGCATTTATCAGCCAGAAACGACTCCGGTGGCTTGGCCACGTGCACCGCATGGAGCCTGACCGTCTGCCGAGAGAAACCCTTTACGGAGAATTGCGGGTAGGCGTCCGCCGTGTGGGCTGACCGCTGTTGCGTTTTAAAGATGTCTGCAAATGCAACATGCGGTGTGCGCAGATCAACACCAATAACTGGGAGGTTATTGCCAAAGATCGAGCCACCTGGCACCACAGTGTCAAAGAGGGTGTTCTCAAGATGGAAGCGAACACGAGAGTCCAGATAGTGACAAAGCGTGCGTCGAGGAAAGAACGTGAAGCATCAGCACGTGCACCATCAATCTTCATCTGCGCCAACTGCTCCAAAGACTGCCACTCAAGGATTGGGCTGTATAGTCATTCCATGCGCTGCTCCAACCCTTGAAGCGCTAACCATCACCTCTTCGAGACGAGGATGCCAGAGAGAGAGAGAGACAATAGTTCCGGCAAGCAAAATTTATTAAATGACAGCAATACTAGACAAAATATTATGCTTTGTTTGTTTAACCAATTATTTTGCGCAGCTGAGAAAAAAATAGTCCCTAAATCTAGCCAGCAACTGTTGCTAAACATCTCAATCAGGATGAAGATGTCTTTTGTCATTTCACACACATGTAAACAAATTAAATATTGTCAAGTGCAAATGTAATAAGTGTTTATAAAACATACCTGTTAAGCTGATACTTCAGCAAATCCCAGATCAAACGTATCCAGAAGCTAGCAGTTAGTATGCTAGTGATTTAGCACATGCTAGTAAATTAGCACATTTTGCTGACTTTTCTTCGCATTTTCAAATGAAACAAAGAGTCCATCACCGCAAAGGTATTGTGTTTGTGGTTTGTTAATCGAGACAATAAACAAACTCCAGCACTGCCTATTTTTTTAAACAGACGTGAAATTGCTTAATGATCTTAAAATGACCGGGTAGACGGAAGTAGACCATTGCAAAAGGGTGGGACTTATGGGTCACGGATGTATAATTTCTTGTCAAACAGCACTTCAGTGTGGAAAATAAGGTATCCAAAAACAGTACTGCAGATGGTCAGGAGAGTTGACAGAAAATTACTGTTAGTAATTAACTCTACTAAGAACACCTCTGAAGTGGAGTGATACATATCCAGTGAAATTGGAGTGCAATTACTGCAAATATAGTAACTCCTGGAATCTCTATTGTCCAATGAAATCGCTCAGTCAGAACTAACTGCTGTATAAAAAATATTAATTCAAGATTTCTTTATTGTCATGTAGGTATGCACGCTTGCACATAAACAAAATTACGTTCTCCCAACCTAACAGTTTGTATATTAAAGGCAGAGACTGAAAACAAAAGTGATATTCTCAGGTGTGCAGACTTAACCCCGTAGCATTCCAGCCAATTTCCCTAAATTTAGCATAGGCAAAGAAAATAAAATTCTTTCTTCACTGAATGGCAGTAGAAAATTCAAGCCCCCCCCCTCCCCCAGGAACACAGGAATTTTAAGAGGTTAAATTTGCAACTATATTTTCTCCTCAATTTGCATTTTTTTCTTTAAATCTGCAACTTTATTCTCTCTTTTCATCTTTTACTTGTAAAATTTTTTTTAAACTTTTTTTCTCCCATTTGCAACTTTTTCCTATAAATTTGCAACATTTTTTTCTCAGAGGTTAGCAACCTTTTCCCTGAAAAATTTGCAGCTTTTTCTTGTAGAGTTGAAACTTTTCATTTAACCCCTTAGCATTTCAGCCAATTTCCCTGAATTTGGCAATCAAACACAAAGAAAATCAAATTCTTTCTTCACTGAGTGGCAGTAGAAAATTTGAAACGTCCCACCGGCGGAACACTGGAACTCCTGTTGGAACAGAAGCCACGCCAACAGGAAGCAGAGATGGTGGACATGACAGAAATAATCGTGATTAGTCAACTCATCGAAAAAATAGTTGTTAGATTAGTCGACTACCAAAATAATTGTTTGTTGCAGCCCCACACACACACACACACACACACACCACACTTTTCCCACTGAGTTAAACACACCGTCACATCAGCTTCAATCCTATATTCCGGAGGCAGACTCCAGGCCATAAACACAATTCATCGTCGTCTGTGGTGACAGGAACTGCCCTCCTAAATAAGGCCACACATGACTTATTTAATTTTCAATAAGAATCTCAACACACACACACACACACATGAGAAGAAGAGGCATTTTCCCCTCTACGTCAATGATTCATGGGTGCAGCCACACCCCTCACGGTGCTGCAGAGTAAGTGAGGTCAACCTGTGTGTTAATAAATGATGCGTTCTGAGTGGAAACCTGGTCACTGCGGGAATTCGGGGTGTAAAGTGAAAGTTTCAGCGGCAATACTGGAGCAAAAGCACATCCCCGTCTGCAACTCTGGCAGGAAAAAAAAAAAAGAAGAAAAGCTTTCATATTTTATAAGCAGTTCTGTCTGACTTCACATGTGGGCTACGAAGCAAACTGACAGGTTTATCGCCGCTGAAGCCACACATAACGGGTCACTGCTGCCGAGGAGGGAGAGACGAGTTTCGGTGAGACGTGCTGGGAACATCTGTCTGATACCCGCCAGTCCTCATCGCCTCCCTTCCTGTCAGCCCTTATGCTTCCCCTTTTTTTGCATTTAGCTTGGTCATAAGTACTCTTTTTGGGTGTGAATGTGGAGAAATAATGCTCAGGGTCAGAGTGAAAGGAAGTGGCAGTTCTTTTCAGCCCTGAACATGGAAAAAAGGCATAGTGCATCATATGAAAAGATAGACAGTAATAGTGTGATCTGCAGCTGGAGGTGTTGCAGTGAAATGTAACAAAGAGGCTGACGCCAAGAAGTGTGCCGATGATGGACTCTGATAACCGACGAGCGGGTCACACGACACACAGTAGCTCAGAAATCACAAGCAAAAAAACAAGAAAGCTGGAATTTTTGTAAGTGGCACAAATTAAAGCCCCGTGAGTATGAATAAATCATTTGCATCCAATTCATGTGAGCAGGATGAAAGTGAGTCAGCTCAGCCAGAAAGACGGTAATGGTGAGGCTCTATAGGGCCCCCAAAACACTCCAGCTGCTTTGCTGAATGCACCGAATAAACAACCATTAAGTGAACAGAATTGAAACACAATGCTCAGTTTACATAAGAGTTTACACCAAGACAGGAGATCAAGTGCTGAATTAGTCAATTTCTCAGTTGTATTTGAAGTGAGACTGGTGCATTTGTGACTCCAACTTAATTTACTGGGTACTGAGTTCCTACTACCCTACGGGGGCGGCGGGGGCAGCGCAGTTTTAGTGGGACCGACCACTGATCGGAGGGTCATGGGTTCAATTCCCACTCTTGCTGTCCGCTTGTCGAAGTGTCCTTGAGCAAGACATTGAACCCCCAATTGCTCCTGGTGGCCTCGTTAGTGCCTGTGTGTATGGCAGCTCTTCCGCTATCAGTGTGTGTGTGAATGGGTGGATTGCAGGATCTGTAAAGCGCTTTGATCATCCTAAATGAGAAGAAAAGCGCTATATAAGTGAACTCCATTTACTAAATACTTGATTATTTACAGAGAATTTTGAGGAAACAATTCAACCTCAGTGCAGCTGCAAGATCTTTTCTTAATGGATGACAAATCAATCAATCCATGTTCTTTGGGACCGAGGTCGGGGGTTGTTGAGGTAAATTAAAAACAGGTGATCAAATTCTGGAAAAATCAACACTAGATTCATCAGTGCTGTCCAGCAACCAATAGCTGTTTACCAGGAAATACTGTATGTTTGCTGCACTTTGTACGCTATTTAACCATCTTTTGCCCCAAAAGCGGCACAGAACCATACCACTAGTACTAGTACTAGTGGTACTGGTACTAGTACTAGTACTAGTGGTACGGTACCACTGGATGACGTGCTAGTGCCACTGTTAGCTTCCAAGCTAACAGTGGTACTAGCCTTAGCCTTGGAAGTGCGCACCAAGCGCTATTTTTATTTCTTTAAGATTACAGTCACCCAAATAGACATTGGCGTTTCCACCTGGTTCACTAATCCATGGTTGATAATATCTCGTGTCATTCTGGCTTATCATATTTTCACTTTGATGCTATATTGAAGCGTTAGCATTAGCATGCTAAGTGGTCAGAGGCAATCATTATAATCCAATACAGCTCACATCAGCAGGGGGGAGGTGATGGACAAACCACTTAGTAGTGATGGGACTGACTGTGCGGAGCTCCATAGTATGCGTGTATGAGTAAATCCAGGAAATACTTTGCGAAGCACGTATCGAGGTGTGTATTGATGACGTATATGATGACATCTGAAGCCTCGCCAGCTGGTCGTACCGCATAACTGGGTCAGGGCACCTTTTATGATTTGGCACGCAACATGAATAAAGTGAAATAAAGTGAGCATCTATGGGGGAAATCCCCATCCCTCACATTTTGTGTTGTCAGATCTTTGACTGTGTATGGGATTTGTCACAACCAATCTTCATTTTCAGATTGAGCCAGCACTAAAAAGACGGACTTCTCCCGTTTGGGAACATTTTGGTCTCATTTCTCCCAATAAGGTATTTACAGTTATTAAGTTGGGGCATTTTTCACAAATAATGGATACTTCCTGTAACTGGAGTGGTGGCCTAGAGGTAGAGCATCTGCCCCACAACTGGGAGACCAGGGTTCAAATCCCAGTTGGGTCATGCCATCCTTGGAATTTATTTTAGATTTACTTTTATTCGCAAGGTGAAGTGTCTGTTGTGTTTCAAAGAGCTTGGATACAATAATAACACACCATCTATGCTGAGGCACTATCGTGCCCTGCATGAGAATAAGGACAACAGAGGTGAATGTACTGGGAAAGATAGAAACGTTTCTACTCTACACTATACAAACTTGCAGTAGCCTTCCTTTGCACACCTGCATCTTCTGTGCCCTGTGAGAGAGTATTTTCCAGAGCTGGTGAAACAATCTCAAAAAAAAATCGCCCATAATAAAAATGGATAAATAGCACAAGCACACCAAGTAACACGTACATTCACTGTAGTCACCCCAGTTTTATTTTTTTCCCTAATGATCATTGATATTTCTTCAAGGACAGTACACACCACTGGAGTGGTGGCCTAGTTGATAGACCATCCACAACCGGGAGGCCATGGGTTCAAACCCCGGCCTGGTCATACAACGGACCATATAAAAATGCTACTTCCTGCCTTCTAGCTTGGTGCTCAGCATAATAGAATGGGGGAAGGAAAAGTTGATTATGACAATGGCCCTTCTGCTTCTTTTAACATTGCAGATAGGAGAAATGCAAGGCTACGTGTCCACCAAACGTGTTTTTTCAGCTCTGGGCGGCTATTTTCTATTCATTCTCTATATAAGATAAGATAAGATAAGCCTTTATTAGTCCCACAATGGGGAAATTCCAGGATTGCAACAGCACAGGGATAGCAACACTCAGAGCAACAATCTGAAGGCAAGAAAAAAAAAAAAAAAAAAAGCAAGAGCAGCTAATATACATATGTACATATTACTATAAATATAAATATATACAGTATATATATATATATATATATACAGTATATATAGACAGACACACAGTGCAGAGCATTGTAGCTAGATGGAATAAATATGTAGATATATAAACACCCACAGTACGGAGCATTGTAGCTAGATGGAATAATATGTAGATATATAAACACACAGTGCGGAGCATTGTAGCTAGATGGAATAAATATATAGATATATAAATATAAATACACCCAGTGCAGAGCATTGTAGCTAGATGGAATAAATATGTAAATATATAAACACACACAGTGCAGAGCATTGTTGCTAGATGGGATGAAACAGCACAACCGTCTACTTAGTTATCCTACATGGTATGATTATGTGCCCATACATATTCTCACCCTCCATAGCGACCGGTATTTTCCTAGTTGTATGCCGGAGGGGACCATTGTGTAAGTCTATTGCATCTTTTGCATTCAAAAACGATTAGGTTGTTACGTCTTTTTGCTATCTCTGCGAGCAGCCCTGCTTAGGTTGTACAGTCTGACAGCCGTTGGTAGGAAGGACCTGCGAAACCTCTCGGTTGTGCACCTAGGATGATGTAGTCTGCTGCTAAATGAGCTCCTCAGTGCATTCAGTATGTCCTGCATAGGGTGGAACTCGGACTCCAGCAGAGATGACAGTTTAGCCACCGTCCTTCTCTCTCCTATCTCCTCCGCCGGGTCAAGGCGCTGCCACAGGACAGAGCTAGCTTTCTTGATCAGTTTGTTCAGCCTCTTCCTATCGGCTGCGGTAATGCCACTGCCCCAGCAGACCACTCCAAAAGTGATGGCTGATGCCACCACCGTGTCATAGAATGTCTTCAGCAGCGCCCCTTGTACACCAAAAGACCTGAGTCTCCTCAGTAGGAACAGCCTGTGCTGTCCCTTCTTGTAGAGTGCGTCAGTATTGTGTGACCAGTCTAGTTTATTGTTCAGATGAACACCCAGGTACTTGTAGGATGTCACCATCTCAATGTCTGTTCCCTGTATATTTACTGGTGCTGTGAGGGGTTGTCCTTGCCTGCGGCAGTCCACCACCAGCTCCTTAGTTTTCCTCGCGTTGATCTGGAGGCAGTTCCGATGGCACCAGTCCACGAAGTTCTGGATAAGCCCTCTGTACTCAGCTTCATCTCCATTGGAGATGAGGCCAACGATCGCAGAGTCATCAGAGAACTTCTGCAGATGGCAGTGTGTTGTGTTGTGTGAGAAGTCCGCAGTATAAAGAGTGAACAGGAAGGGAGCCAACACCGTTCCCTGGGGGGCTCCCATGCTACCGATGATCGTGTCGGACACAGTCCCGGGTTCTCACAAACTGAGGCCGGTTCGTGAGGTAGTCCAGGATCCATGATGACAGGTGCTGGTCCACCCCTGGGCGCAGCAGCTTGTCCTTCAGGATCATCGGTTGGATGGTGTTGAAAGCACTGGAGAAGTCAAAGAACATGATCCTCACCACATTCCCGGGCTTCTCCAGGTGGGACAGAGAACGGTGAAGGAGGAAGATCACCGCATCCTCCACCCCAATGCCATGCTGGTAGATGAACTGGAGTGGATCCATCGCTGGTTCCACCAGGGGGCGGAGGTGAGCAAGGAGCAGTCTCTCCAGGGTCTTCATCAAGTGGGATGTCAAGGCCACCGGTCTGTAGCTGTTCAGGTCTTTGGGGTGAGAAGTTTTTGGTACAGGTATCACACAAGATGTTTTCCACAGCTGTGGTACCCTCCCCAGCTTCAGGCTCAGGTTGAAGATGTATGCCACAATCCCACACAGCTGGTCTGCACAGGACTTGAGGAGCTTTGCGCTGATGCCGTCCGGTCCCGTCGCCTTCCTCGCCTTGATCTTCCTCAGCTCCATCCTCACCTGGGTCTTGGTCAGGGTCAGGATGGGGGGCTGTGTGTTGGGAGTGGGGGGGGTGTTGGTGGAGTGGGGAGTGGGCAGCAGGACTTGATGTCTTTAGAGGCAGCAATGGTTGTTGTGCAGTCGGGGGGAGGGCGGTTGGTCAAACCTATTGAAAAACAGATTCAGATTGTTCGCCCACTCCCTGCCCCCCGTGGCCTGGGGGGAGGTATTCTGGAGCCCAGAGATGGTTTTGAGGTTTCTCCAGACCCCGCTGATGTCGCTCTGTTGCAGCTTGTCCTCCATCTTCTTCCTGAAGCTGTCCTTGCCTTCTCTGATCTTTCTCCTCAGCTCCCTCTGTACGGACTTCAGCATCTCCCTGTTCCTCGACCTGAAGATCCTCTTCTTCTTTCTCAGAAGTGTTTTTATCTCAGGGTTGATCCAGGGTTTGTTGTTTGAGCAACACCGTATGGTCTTGGTGGGAACAGATTTGTCCACACAGAAGCTGAGGTAGCCCGTGAAGGTGTGAGTGAGGCCATCGATGTCCTCACCATGTGGATCGCAGAGCTGCTTCCAGGCGGTGGTTTCAAAACAGCCCTTTAGAAGTGTCCATTTGCCCCCTCAGACCATAACCTCACTGTGCGCATGGCCGGAGGTTGTCTGCTGCACTAGGGGTTTGTACACGTTCGGACGATGAACCAGTTGTGATCCGCATCTCCCGAGTGGTGGGGAGTTGTGCTGAGGTGTACGCCTCCTTAGTGTTTGCGTAGAATAAGTCCAGTGTTTTATTGTCTCTAGTGTGGCATGTGACATACTGGGTAAACGTGGGTAGAATGGAAGATAGTGAAACATGGTTGAAATCGCCTGAGATGAGGAGAAGAGTATCTGGGTGTTCTGTCTGCAGCCTGCTGGTTACTGAATGGATGACGTCACGCGCTGTCCCAGCGTTTCGCCGTCGGATTTGCATAAACAACAATGCAGATCACGTGTGAGTATTCTCTCGGGAGATATGTAGGCCGCATGCTAACAGCTAGCAACTCAATGTCTTTGCTGCAGTGTCGTTGTTTAACAGTGATATGTCCCGGTCTGCACCAGTTGTTGTTAACATACATTATCACTCCACCGCCCCTTGCTTTGCCACTGTCTGGTGTTCGGTCTGCCCGTATCATGTGGAAACCCTCCAGCTCAATGTTAGCATCTGCTGCTAGTTCAGTTAGCCACGTCTCAGAAAACAAAAGGAGAGAGCATTCCCGGTATGTGCTATCGTAGCGAGAGATAGCCACTAGCTCTATCTACCTTTCCCAGTAACGAACCGTACATTCCCCATGACAATAGATGGAAGCGAGGGTCTGTACCTTATATTTTTTGTCCTCCGCTTAACTCCAGCCCGGCAGCCACGGCGTTTTCGCCTCAGTTCTCTCGGTATGTCGAGTTTTTTCCGTTAGCACCGGGATGGCGGTTGAGTGCTAGCAGCTCTTCCTGCTGTATCGTCTCCTGCTATAAACAGTGGCTCGTCCACCGGCTCAGGAGACATTTGGACGATCTGTGTGTCCGTGATATGAATGGAGTGAAAAAAACGGATCAAAAGAGAGAGGAGGGAAAAAAAAGACTCAGAATTGAGCCGCTGTTGCAAAGGGGCCTGCCGACTCGTGTGGCGCCAGGGTCAAAAAAAAAAATAAAAATAGTCCAGGTTTACAGCGCTGAGTGCCCACGGTGCAGAACGCTCTCGGCAGTGGCCGTTTTTTGTCGCGGCGCTCAGGGCGCTCAGAGTTTAAAAAAGTTCAAACTTTTCAGAGACTGCAGCTGAGATAGTCAACATCAGACCTTTCGCAGCCAATCAGAATGCTGCGTGGGTGGGACATAGGACGCCAGTACTAGTCTGTACTCAGACTCCTGCTTTCTGTGTCATCATATTTTACATCCCAGAGCTGCTAGAAAACGTTCCCTGGTCCATTGTTATTTAGAGACTGCTATTAAAAAATCTGTAGAAAGTCTGACAATAGGAAAAGTGGGAGTGATGAGTTGAGAGTGACAAGCTGTTGCTGGGATACAGGGCACAGACTTTTTTTTCCCAGAGCACTGCGCACAAATGCTGAAAAAAAAAA
Source organism: Pholidichthys leucotaenia (assembly GCA_020510985.1). Lineage (NCBI taxonomy): Eukaryota > Metazoa > Chordata > Actinopteri > Cichliformes > Pholidichthyidae > Pholidichthys > Pholidichthys leucotaenia. The sequence continues at coordinate 19,586,673 of CM035840.1, read as the reverse complement.
AGCTCAGGACGGTCAGGCGACAAAAAAAGCGTTTGGTGGACACGCAGCCTAATTTCATTTTACTGTATGGATTAAATGACAAGTTGGCTTCTTCTTTATTGAAATGGGAGACAAATACACAAACCAATAATGCCTTTGTAAAAATCTGCATGTTGTATACTTTTTGTCCAGTAGATGGCTTAGTAGAGCAAATGAAGTTTCACATGAGGCTTTGTCCATATGAACCAAATTGATGAAAAGCTTCAGTGCTTCAAGAAAGCCTCATCTGGCCATCTCTGTCACCATGGGTTGAGATGCCGTCTCAGCACTCAGCCCATGTTTTCCCTCATCCCTGCTTCCCATTGAGCAGCGTCTCAGCAGGCTCCCAGCTGGCAGCATTATGGACGGCTGGGGCCAATTAGTCTTCATCAGCTGGGGCGCTGCCAATGAGGATAAATAGGAGCAGCCTCGATGACTCGGGGCTGCGACATAAACACATTGCTAAGCTGAAGCCCCTTCGTCTGGTGTCAGCTTATACTCCTCTTGCAGCATTCCTGTGTTTGTATCCCGCTGTGAGTATGTACGTCTTGTTACCCCCACGTCCGGTACGAGCTGCTTACCTCTGCGCTGTGCAACCTGTGAGTGTACCTCTGCATGAGTATCTGTGCTCTCCTCATCCCTTATCCCTTACCCAAAATAAACCATCACGACTCACTGGCTTGTCCCTGGCTCTGATTGCCCGGCTCCCTAGAGCCGGATATGACAGTATGTCGCAGCCAGAAGAGTTGCCGGCGGCCGTGAGTCGCCGTGGAAATGTACCTTTCTGTCCGGGTGTCAGCGCTGCTAGCATGCCATTTCCCAGGAGTCACTTCCGGCGCCAGGGCGACGAGCTGAGGTCCATATCGGAGGCTGTCGACGGGACGCTCTTCACCCTGCACGACGCCTCCAACGTGAGACGCTGGCATCCGGGCCGTGCTGAGGAATTCCTGGGCTGTCACCCTCATTCTGTGTTCCATCTGGAGGACAGCGCCAGGATAGACGCTGCAGGTACACAGCAAGAGAAGCTCCACGGGGTGGATGGAAATCCCGGCAGGAAGTCGAAGTGGGCGACGCCTTTCCCCGCTTCGGAGTCCCGTTCCTGCCGCTATTCCAGTCCGGGAGTTCGCGCCAACCAGAGGGCTTTCCCCGACCTGCGCCACGTCGCTCGGGATTCCCTTCAAGGAGCCGCAGCTGACAGCAGTTATGTCTGGGGTTGAGTGGCTGTCGCGAGCTCTACTGTGTTTCCTGCCACCACCTTCTGGCATGTGGCGGCGGCAGTGAGGTTGATGGAGAGGACTTCAGGGCTACGAAGCTTTCCCGTGCTCGGCGCCTTCCTCGCCTCGATCTCTGATCTGGAGCGGCGAATCCTGGGTTTCCCCCTCGCTTCGTTCCCTGGGAATAGCCGCCATCACATCGCCGAGTCACCTCTGCACGAACCTCGTCCGGATCCAGTTCTGGGTCATCGTCAGGACCGTTCCTCCCACGCAGCTGTCATCCCTTCGCCTCGTCAGTGTGGAGATTCTACAGCCTCGTCCCCTGAGCCTCGTTCCCCCGCTGTCATTCCTGGACATTCGGGCTGGCTCACCCCGGCTGTTTCCCCCTCCTCCTCGACGCGCTTCCTGACCGCTGTGTGTGCCTGGAATCCCGGCCTGGTGAGCTCTCTGCTGGAGACAACGCGAGCGATCCTCAGACGAATTCCCGGGGGGTCCTCCGTTATCGCCGGGCGGGGAGAGGAAGAAGCAGAATCCACTACAGCAGGTGATACTCAACCTCCAGGGGGCAGGCAAGTCACTGTTTTTTCACACCTGCTTAATGATTTGCTCTGTCACATCCCTGGAGAAGTTCAGGGTTCGCAGCTCCCTGAACTCTCCCCACCTGCTGTAACCTGTATTCCTAATCCCGTATCCTCTGTGTCTCTCTCCGCCGAGCGGTCCCCGGCTCCGGGTCAACGTGGTGGGATATGGAGAGGGCCTGTGGTTCCGCAGCTACATTGCGGACGGAGGAGGGGGACTGACTGCTGCGTGGAGTCTACGCCGACGACTGAGCGTCCCCGGGTCTCCACGGAGGAGCGGTTCGGTCCAGCGGGACGAGATTCTTCTGGCTTCACGCCGAGTGGATCGTCGGCGGGGTTACCGGAGCTGGAGGAATCTCAAGCTGCGCTGACCATCGTGCTGGCTGCGGGGCCCGACGCGGCTAGATGGGAGCCTGACAACGACCTCCTGACAACGGATCCTGGATCTTCGCAGTCCTGGACGGCGTCAGAACCCGAGATCAGGCGAGTGCTCTCCTTTCTTTTCTCTCTTTTTATCTTTGAGCACTTCAGCCTATCTCCAGGGGAGACGAGCAGGGTGCAGCCGCCCGCTGCGTCTGAGCTCGTCTCGCCGGGTTCTGGCGCTGCCGGTGATCCTGATCCCGGTTCTGTTTTCTCTTCTGAGCCTTCTTCCAGGGTCACCGGCAAGGAGTTGCCGTTCCTTGTGGTGCTGGAGGGTCCGGGTTCAACGTTGGAGGTCGGTTCTGGTGCAGTATTCAACGTGGGTTCGCCCGAGACCCAATCGGGGTCCAACGTGGGTTTGCCTGAGGCCCGATCGGGGTCCGACGTGGGTGCTGCCCCAGTGTTGCCCAGGTCCGGTGAGGAGGTGGCCGTTTTCCTGCGGCCTGACGCCCGCCGCCCTCGTCATCGGCTCTCCCCTGCGCCTCTTCCACCGGGATCCGCTCTGACCCTTCGTCCGTCTCAACGGTCCTGGTGGTTGAGTGATGCGGGTCGACGACCGACCCACAAGACTTTCGGTTCGGTGATCTGGTTCCCCCCACTGGTCTGTTTGCCTCTGGGCGGCCTGGTTCGGCTGCCGGTGGACTGGATTCCTGGGATCTGGGTCCAGAGTTCGCCGTCCGAACATTTCTCTTCCCCTGATTCGCCAGCTGGACAATGGGCGGGGAGATCTCCGGAGCCATCTCGGCCATTTTTGGACTCTGCCTGCCATTCACCTCGGGTGTCACTTTTTCTTTTGTTATTAAGGTCACTCGGGTGTAATGTTTTGTCCTGTTGGTGGATTCGTTTTTATAGTGCTGTGTTTTCCATCGCTCATGCTCAGCATTTTACTTTTTGTGCCATGTTTTTAGCCTCGTTTTTTCATTGTAGAGTTATGTTTTGTTTCCTTTCAGACCATGCTCTGCAGTTATCCATTTATTCCAGTCACTTTCATTTCTTTAGGTGACTGTGGGTATTTATATATTCGTGTGTGTGGGTTTTTCTTTGCCTGCACTCAGTATTTCTTTTTTATGTCCTGTTTGTTCATTATAGAGTCATGTGCCTTGTTTTCCGTAACACCATGCTCTGTAATTGTCCATTTGTTCCAGTCACCTTCACTTTTCTTGGTGACTGTGTGTATGTACTTATATTGGTGCTGTGTATTGTGTTTCCCCTTTTTTTGACCATACTCAGCATTTTTGCCCTGTACCTTTTTGGTGGTTTTTTTTTTCCTTGCTCTGGGTCACGCATTGTTGGTACTCTCTGAGTAGTGTGTAACCGGCGTGCTGACCCAGTTCTTCTCCCCATCTGTACTTGGGTTAATTATTCCCTGTTTTGTCAGTGTTGTATTTGGGGTTTTTTTCCCCGCTACCCTACATTGCCCCATTGGTGTTGTCCTTCCCTTGGCTTCTTCCCCTCCGGTCCTGCTTCCCTTCCTCCCACCCTAGGTGGGGGGGGGGGGGCTGGGATGTTCCTGGTCGTTCAGGAGCCCGACCTTGAGGGGGGGGCTCTGTCACCATGGGTTGAGATGCCGTCTCAGCACTCAGCCCATGTTTTCCCTCATCCCTGCTTCCCATTGAGCAGCGTCTCAGCAGGCTCCCAGCTGGCAGCATTATGGACGGCTGGGGCCAATTAGTCTTCATCAGCTGGGGCGCTGCCAATGAGGATAAATAGGAGCAGCCTCGATGACTCGGGGCTGCGACATAAACACATTGCTAAGCTGAAGCCCCTTCGTCTGGTGTCAGCTTATACTTCTCTTGCAGCATTCCTGTGTTTGTATCCCGCTGTGAGTATGTACATCTTGTTACCCCCACGTCCGGTACGAGCTGCTTACCTCTGCGCTGTGCAACCTGTGAGTGTACCTCTGCATGAGTATCTGTGCTCTCCTCATCCCTTATCCCTTACCCAAAATAAACCATCACGACTCACTGGCTTGTCCCTGGCTCTGATTGCCCGGCTCCCTAGAGCCGGATATGACAATCACTACCGCTTAGCATTAGCTTAACTGTTGATCCTGTTTATTTGATCGCTATTTTCTGTTTACCCCCATTGGAGTCCTTGTTCATAACAACGCTTGACCATATATTTCCTTCTTAGAAATCATTTTAGCTTAGTTAAAGTTTCATTTTCTCAAACTGGAATCCGAGGTTGCTGACAAATGCTGGTGAGCGTTGCAGTTTGGGGGTTTGTAGGGGCAGTGGTCCGCCAGCAATCTGCAACCGTAAAAACTACCAACAAACTGCTGCGTCTACGACGCCCCCCTGCCCCCCCCCCCAAAAAAAATACAGTGCTCGCCAGCATTCACCTCTCCTCACTGCTCCGTGAGATACTACCCTAAAGATCCCAGGGCTGACTTGATTTGTATTCAGCTCAGCTCAAAATACATCCGAGCTGAATGCTAGAAGCTAGCCAGTTAATGGCTAAGAGACATAGGATTGACGGTGGAGTCTCATGGGTCAGGGATTTCTTAAAAGGTACAGGATTAAAATGAAGTGCTTTAAAAAAAAAAGGCTGGAAAAATATAAAAAACAATTTGTTGCAATAAAAGAAGAGTTGAACTAAATATGTCACAAACATTTCATTAAGATGTGAGTTGTTAAAATGTGGAAAAAGTGTAATCAATGACCCCTTTAACTTCTTTAAAGGTAATACAAGGAACTTTTGGAAACTGTGGTTTTAATGACACCTCGTGGTCACCAAGTCAACTGCAGGGGCATTTCCTCCACACCTGCATGCCACAGCCTCGGGTGTTTTGGTGGGAATCGGACCTGCAGTCCCACTTAGAAATGCACTAAATGAGTGGGGCTCCATTTGACCTACTGATGACAAGGTGTCACTAAAATCAGAATTTCCAAAAGTTCAATAAGGTACATTTAAAGTGCACGTCATCCAGATAATCTTTTCACAGCTGCACCAGCGCACTTTTCATGTCATCTTTGCATGTACATATGTTACTATAGGACACTCACCTGTGTGCTAAGGCGGCTGCGGGTGTTCACAGCATGCTTGACAGCCAGTTTGATCATTGAAGGCAGTCTAAGAACAACAGCCTCCATGTCCTGCTCTCCCCTCATAGCGCCAGCCAGCTTCCCCAGTCCATCGATGTAGCTCCTCCAGTGAGGCTGCACCTCAGCCGCTCCTCCGAGGCAGCCGTGCATCACCGCTTGACAGAAGCCTCTGCAGGCTGGCGGTCCCAGCATGCCCTGGCAGTGTGGGCAGTACCACAGCCTCAGCAGGGACCGGCTGCACTCTCGCCCGGGCCGCAGGTGGTCCGTGGTGTTGACAACCTCGATGCCCAGGTTCAGCGCCTGTAGGAAGACTCGTGTGGCCAGGAGGGATCGAGACAGACGGGTCATCATCAGTTTCGGATAAGAGCCAAATGCTCCAGAGTCCTTCCAGACTCCTTTCATACACTCTTCTGACACAGATGATCCACTGGCCCCCAGCAGGCGGCGGTATGTGAGGGGGAACAGGCGGTTATAGAACACTGCCACCATGTGGTCCACAGTGGAGTCTGAGCCCAGGATGTAGAGCGACATGTCTAAGAAGAGCTGCCCTATAGAGCTCTGGGCTGCCCCTACTAGAGTGGGGAACTCCGACTTCAGCATGGCCAAGGTGGAGTTACGGCCATGACGCAGCACCAAGTCGAAGGCCTCTGCAGAAACGAAAGAAAACAACAGGAAGAAAGAATTAGAAAGTTTGAAAGGTGGGCCATCTACTGAGAGTTGCTGACACACATATGGTGATGCCTGAGTAATTACAAGGACTATGCCAAACTGTCACAAAACAGGCATCAGTTTAGTCAAAAAGGATCAAACAGAAGCTCTTCCTTCCCAACAATGCTCCGTCTTTAATGATCATAGCAAGAGAAGACTTCCCACGCACAGCCCCTACTTCCCCTTCCCCAGTTTCTTCTCAAACTGTTGTTTTCCTCTGATGGGATACTCATACATTCATAGGAAAAACACACAGACACGCCACCGCAACAACAGACGATGGCTTGAAATGTAAACAAGACTGAGCTCCTGCAACACATCCAAGATTGAGAGTTTGACCTTTCAACACAACAAAGCCGTCGTCCAAAAAAGGAGGTCAGGATTGAAAAAGAAAACCTGTATTAATGCCAGTTTACTGAGTGTGAGAGGCTGCCCATGAGGACACCTGTAAGGAGACGCACGCAGGAGGGAGGGGTGCACTGCGAGGGTGAGAAGGGAAAATAATCGGTGGCGTTTCAAGCCACAGAGTGAAGTCTTATCAACAAGGTGGCACAAGAAGCGAGCGCTCCATCATCGACCCGGCAGCAAAATGACTGACGATTGGACAACAGAAGGGATTTAAAGCTCCATTACTGAACTTAGCAGGGGAGCTGGGATTCAGTGAAATGAAGCTTTGGACAGGAGAATAGCTAGGGATCCCGAAATCCCATTTATGCCGCGCCTTGTCCACTACATCACTTTGCTGAGAGCGGCTGCCACAACTGCTGTGTGAGGACAGCTGTGTCGGGGGAAAACACTGGTTTGGGGGAACTTAGAGGAAGTTATTGGTTTTTGTGCCACAGCAGCCCGTCATTTCATCTGGGTTATTTGATTTTTCCTGCATGGATAGTTTAATTTTGTGCTTTTCATGCTTCTCTGAGGTCAAGTGAAGCTTGTCAGCAATAGCAGGGCTTTGGGCCTTGGACAGCATTGAGGCAGCTCTTTGGGGGGTTTTTATATTGAGGATATGTAATGCATTTCTTGGCAATTATGTGAGCATAAAAGTTCATACAAGGTTAAAAAACGAGAGACTGCAACAAGCTGAATGCTAGTTTGCATTTAAACTATATAACCTTGCATCATTCCCTTCATTACCCAATTCAAAGCTGAATTTGAAAGGAAACAAAAATACTCCTTAGAGCTTTTTCCAGTACATGCTGTCCTGAACCTAAAGCTGTACCAATTTAGCCTCAACCATCTGAAGAGAAATGACTAAATTCTGTGTAATCAAAGTGATTTTCTCAAATTCTCTGAGATCAGGTCAAAACCAACACACACTATAGCACTGCTGCCTCACAGCTAGAAGCTTCCTGGTTCAAATCCCCAGGCTGGCTGTGGTGGGAACTGTTCTGCGGAGTGTGTGTGTTCTCCCCGTGCCGTGTGGGTTTACTCTGAGTTCTCTGGTTTCCTCCCACTGTCAAAACACATGCATGTTAGGTTCAAGCAAAAGTAGCATTACCTCAGGAAATTAATTAATGCCCAATTAAAGTAAGAGTAGTCACCCAAGAAATTACCTGAGTAAGAAAGTATTTAGTGAGTGATGGCTTATTGCCACCAATTTGAGAGCTTGTTTTTAAACATGTCTAACTTTTTTCATAAATTTACTACTGCTTTCTTCTGTATTTAGAACTTCTGATAAATATGTGACGTTTTTCCAATAAGTTAATAAATTACTTTTTCTTGAAAGATTGGAACTTTTTGTGATATTTTTAAGTCAAATTTAAAACTTTCTTCTAACAAATTTATTTTTTTCTTGTAAATTTGCAACTTTCACAAAATTTGAGTTTGTTTCTCTCTTAGATGTGTCTGAGGAAAAATAAAATGTAAAGCAGCCACATACAGTATGCCCTAATATAATCCAAATGATATAAAAACAGTAATAAATCCAATATTTCCTCACCCAGAATAAAAAAAAAAAAACAGAAGAAAGGAAGAAAAGTTGAACACGCACATTCAGTTCAAATCAGTGAACTCAAAAGTTACTCAGGGCAATGAATGCCATATTTTTCCACCCTGAAGGTAGAGATGGTGGAGAGATCACTGGGAGATCGATGAGAGTTCACTGAAAGTTTGTTGAGAGGTTGTTTTCATTTGGTGATTTTTGAGAGATTGTTTTGACTGAGTCCAAAACAATCTTGCAAATGTGGGGACTGTGGAGATCACCGGAGAGATCATTGAGAGAGCTTTCGGACCGCTGACAGACTGTCGAGGGATCTCGACATTTTTTCCATCTCTCAGTGATCTCCACCTCTGTGTAAAGGGGGCAGAAGAACAGTAGAAACCTCTCAAATACAGTATATATACCTCTTTGGTTGTTGTTACAGATCCCTCCTCCATAAGAAATTAGTCAGTGGTGCAGTTTCCTGACACCTTAAGGTTCACCTCCATAACTAGCTTGGTGCTAGTAGAGGAACTCCTCTTTGGCTCAGTGGCAAGAGTGGGAGAATTCAGATCATGGTGTCTTGGGTTCAAATCCTGGCCAGGGATCTAGGTGTATGTTTACCTTGCTTAAGGGCAAAAACAACTATAGGTTTGTCCACCTTGATGATAAGAGGGTCAAAAATGGACTTGAGATTCCAGGTAAACTAGGCAATTCGGGCCTTGGCCCAGTTGAGGCCATAACAGTTGTCCAGCAAACTCCTAGTGATCTTTCAAAGATCTCCATGAAAACTGTACAATGATCTCCCAAACATTTACAGAGGAACAGCTTTAGGAGATCACCGAGAGATCAGTGGTCACCCAACAATCTCTGTCTGTGTAAAGGGGCTCTTAAGCCCATAGAATAGAGGGTTAATTATCATGGAATAAAAGTAAACAGTAAAATACAACTTTGTGATCGGTTTTGTATCAGTACATAAGGACCTGTACTTATACAGTATAACCCTTTTCTAGTCTGAAAACCACTCAAAGTGCTTCACTAGAAGCTACACTAACCCTCTATTAGAGAATTAGTGCTGTCAGACAACAGTGCTACCCACGGTAAATTGTAGAGTAAATGGGACAGGTTACTGCTTGACTTTGTTCTGCAACTTCTAGCGAGCTGAACTATTGTTAAAGAGAGACAGAACATTAGCACTCAAACTAGAACATCTTACACTTACCCAGGTTTGTTTTTAATCACTCTGGCAGAATAAGCGGACACCAATTCATCATCTGTTGAATAATTTTATTGCTTTTGGTCAATAGCAGGTACGTGCCCTTGCTCGACCGAAGCTCAATCACCCTGCAGATAAAAGAATGAGGAAAATATGACAGCCTTGCATCGTGAGTGTCAAGGCTGTGAGCCTGAGTTTGAATGTGTGTTTTGTGTTTGCTTTTGAAATATTCACAGATTTGACGTTTCACGCCTGAAGTAAAAGATAAATTATCACTTTTATTTAAAAAATATTTAATTATGCTCTCTTCAGATAATATTCCAAACAAATCTCATAAAAAAGAATGATCACCTGTACCTGCCCTGTAATTATGACATTTATTCATAGTGGACCTTGAACAGAACAAAACTGAAGTCTTAAACTGTGGTGCAGTGCAGTCTTAATTTTTAAAGATGTGTGTGAGAGTGAAACAGGCTGGAAAACAGCACGCATGCTCAGCAAAACAGTCGCTGGGTGCCGAAAGGTTAAGAAAAGCATTTGAGTGTGGCTGGGTGAGAGAAGACGCTCAGGAGCGGCGCACATCTGTTTGGCTTTTCAGGCTACGGCTGTCCTGCTGTGTCGACGGAGCACTTCCCTCTGTGATCAGCCGGCACACAGATGTGCAGATTACCAGCCGAGATGAGGAGGCAGACTTGGAGGAGGGAGCAGCACACCCAACCACACAAAAATCACAGCTGTACAAAGGAAAAGAAAGTTTTCTATTCTGGGTCTGACACAGACACATTCCTCCTATAAGTAGTTATTGATAGACGAGGCAGTGTAACTGTACTCCGCTCTTAAAGCTATTTACATCACATTCTGTCAGTTTCTATGAAATCCTTCTACATCAAACCCTGTAATTCAGCTTCTACCTGTAGTATCTCTTACACCATAAAGAGGAGAGCCACTTAGTAATGCTAAAGAGAAAAACAAGAGGGCTCTTCATAAATGCAATTCAATGGCTTTAAGTAGCTGGGGTCATGGTAAGACCTATTGTGATCCCATTTCCTGGGTACGCTGCTCACTCTCTTTCATCGGTGAAAGCCTGTGCAGGATCAGGTATCCTTTAATGGAAGGAAGAGGGGCTGTAAGTCAGGGACCTGTGACATCCTGAAAACAACTGGAGGAGGTCAAAAGCACACATTACCAGAGCAGGAGCATCGCAGAAGCATATTAGGTCGTGCTTAAAATTAGCAGTACCATTTATTTTACCAGTGTCACAAATGAAGGCAGAAAGCTGGCTGCTGGGAAACTGCTACCCCTGAGACTGAGGGCCTTTCACACACAGATCAAAAACTAGGGCTGGGTGATTAGCCTGAAAATACCAGAAACTGACACAATCTTGTCCATGTCAATTATTTCTTTTTTCCCCCTTTAATGCTTTCCTCACTTTACTGTTTCCATGTATACATGTGGGTGCTAAATAAATAGGAGTGAGAGTCACCAGAGGCCGTATGATATGATACCATCACGATACTTGGGCCGCGATGCGATATGATCTTGCAATATGCTAAGTACTGTGATATCATATATCGCAACTTTCCCACACCGATCTTTGTCTTGTTCAACTTCCGGCTAGATCTCAGGAATCACTCCTTTACTGCGCCGACCTAACCCGACAGTGAGCATCTAGCACCATCTAATAGACTGAAAAGTCAACTGTTTTTTTATTACTCTGGTACCTAAATGATTAAGTTTGTGTTCACAGCATTTATTAAGTATCACGATACTAGTGTCTCTGAATCAATACCGTATCACCACGACAAAGTATTGCGATACTACAATGCATCAATTTTTCCCTCATCCTCATGTTTTAAACAAGAGGGTTCTCAGAGAGTGCATACCTCCACAAAGGCCATATCTCACAAGAAAATGAAAAACTGATCCAGAATCCACAGAATGTCTGTTTGTTAAGCTACAGTCACAAAGATTCCTTATGAACGATGGGTTCATAAGAAGTCAGATGATGTCAACAGACTCACTATGTGAGGACTTTGCAGACCACTTCAAAAGTAAAATAGATGTTATTAGATCTAATCTTTTATAACAAGATACTGTTTTTAGTACTGTGGAACCTCTGCTTTTACCTGAGGAAACACGTGAGAGTTTTGCCCTGGCTGATGCTGAAACTCTCGGTCGAATTTTCTCCCAAGTCAATCCAACAACCTGTCTTTTAGATTCCATTCCCACATCACTTTTAAAAATATTTTGTGGATTTTTCCAGAAGGAACTTTCAAACATAATGAATTACTCTCTCCAGACGGATGTTTTCCCTGCTGCCTTTAAAACAGCAGTGGTGAGACTGCTCCTGAAGAAAAGTAATTTAGATCCTGAAAACCTTAATAACTGCAGACCAGTATCCAACTTACCATTTTAAAGCAAAATCTTAGAAAAACTTGTTTTTACTCAGTTAAATTTCTTTTTTTAATATCAAATAACATATTTGATGAAAACCAGTCTGGTTTTAGGATGAACCACAATACAGAGACAGCCCTGGTCAGGATAGTTAATGACCTAAATGTGATGATAGGTTTTACTGTGAAGTACGGTGTGATGATGCCGCCTTCCGGGAGCACCATCACACCGCCTTATAGATAGGGACATCCACCATTTGGGGCTCTCTCTTGCCCGGATGACCCCACACAGTGTGGCACCTGCTGTATGGCAACCAGTTATATAATAAAGTACCATTCCAGTGCAACGTCTCGTCCGTCTCCTTTTGTGCCAGGTTTGTGGACATAACAAGAAGGCACAACACAGACTCACGCAGAATTTCAGTCCTGGTTCTACTGGATCTAAGTGCTGCCTTTGATACAGTAGACCACCATATTCTTTTAACCAGACTTAAGGATCTGGTTGACCTCTCAGGTACTGTTCTTAATTGGTTCGAGTCCTACCTCACAGACAGGAATTTTTTTGTAAGTACAGATGCATGTTCTTCCAGAGTCTACAAAATAAATTGTGGTGCGCCTCAAGGTTCAATTTTAGGTCCAGTACTTTTTAATCTGTACATGCTGCCCCTGGGGGATGTTATCAGGAGACATGGTGTTAATTACCATAGTTATGCTGACGACACACAACTGTATATCCCTGTATCTCCTGAGGACATGGAAACAATTAACACCCTTTTTAACTGTATTTTAGACTTAAAGTCATGGATGGCAGCAAACTTTCTTTAGCTCAACCAGGACAAAACTGGTTTTAGTCATTGGTCCTGAAGTTCAGAGAGAGAAAATTTTACCAAAATTGCATAGTCTGTCTTTTACCCCATCCCAACATGTTAAGAATTTGGGCGTCATTTTTGACTCTGAGCTTGGTTTTACTCCACACATTAAAAATATAACACAAACAGGATTTTACCATCTAAAGAATATAGCCAGAGTCCGCCCACTTCTCCTTCAAGGAAATACAGAGATACTGATGCATGCTTCTATCACCAGTCATATTGATTACTGTAATGTCCTGCTCTTTGTTCTTCCCAAAAAGACAATTTGAAATCTGCAGTTATTACAGAATTCAGCTGCATGTGTTCTGACAAGGACCAGACAGCAAGCTCACATCACGCCGGTTTTAAAATCCCTGCATTGGCTCTCCGTGTCCTTCAGGATCGATTTTAAGCTTCTTTTATTGGTTTATAAATGTCTGCATGGTCTTGGGCCTTTTTATTTATCAAAATTGCTTTTGGCATATGAGCCACCACAGTCCCTGAGGTCCTCCTGCACTGGCCTTTGAACTATTCCTACTGTCAGAACGCGCACCCATGGTGAGGTGGCTTTTAGTTACTACAGCCCACGTCTGTGATTTCATCAGTATAAAAAGTGTCTTTGTGCGTGTGTGTGTGTGGGGGGGAGGGGTAAATTGTGTTTTATTTCAATATGTGAAGCACTTTGCATTGCATCTTTTTGTATGAAAAGTACTATATAAATAAAGCTTTGACTGATTGATTAATACAAATCTCCCAGTTCCTACAAATTCTGGAGTTTGCAGACATTCGTGGAAGGGACATAGTTTCCTATGGCTGCCGTTCCATTCGCAAGAGCAACTTGAGGCATTCTTGAGAAATGTGGTGCTTTTCTGTTGTACGATGGACCTAGAGTTCTTACATTCTTTGTAAGGGTGCCTTGGGATCTTCCTATGACATACATACTTACTGCCATCTTATAAAAATTTTGTGCAACTCACAGCACTCATGTAGTTGGTAGGACGATCTTACGGCTTTTGGCACATTTTGTCAACACAAATGTTACACAAATGACGTACTACCACCTTATGCATACTGTACTAATCTCTATACAAACAAGGGTTCATAAGGCGTTTCCTACAACGGCTGTAAGGGGCCCACAAGAACAACTTTAGGTGTTCTTGAACACAACATATTGCATAGTTCTTATGTTGTACCGATGGCATTTGTACGGCCGCCCTACAATGAGGGGTTTTTGTGGGGGCTTTCATAGAAATCTTGGACAAGACCATCAACCGGACATGAACTTCTGAACGGCCTACGAACACTGGATTCTCCTACGGCTGCCTTAAGAAGGCCATACGAAATGGTCCAAAAACCATTTGTATGATGTTCGCAGCCATTTGTAAGGGTATTTGTGACCGTAGCTTTAAGATAAGATAAGCCTTTATTAGGCCCACATTGGTGAAATTCCACAAAAACTGCTGCACAGGTTTTGATGAAATTTTCACCAGAGGTGGCTCTTGGGCTACAGATGAACCCATGAGATTTTGGAGGTGATCTATGAGCATATTTCTCCACCAAGGCCCTATCTCCCAATGTAATGTTATCATCTGTCCATCAGGATTACACAAACACTACTTTACGAATTTGGAGGTACGGATGATAAATGGGTGGAGGTGTGAACGGACAGATGGACAGAGGAAGGGGTGGTGCGACAGACAAACGGAGCCTTGGTGAAGGTATGCACTCTCCGAGTGTCCTCCAGTTTTATTTTCTGATTCTGTCTCTCGCTTTTTGCTCCTTTTAGCTCACAGTGTATTTTGTGGTATTTTCTGTGTCGAGTTTTACTTCAAGTCTGCTCATGTTAATTCCTAGTACTTAGTTTCCAAGATAGTTTCATGGTTTTGTAACTTATTTTCCATTAGATTTAATTATGTTAATGAGGCTCTCTGGCTCTCTTTGTTTAGTTTCCTGTCTGCCTGTGTGTCTAACTCACTATATATCCCACTTCCCCAGTCACCTGTTGTGTATTCATCCTGTCTTCTCCCTCCATTCTTGGTGGGTTTTTACAGTAGTTAACAATTCTGTGATCCACTGTATTCTGTTAGTAGTGAGCTAAAAACAAACCAGCTAAAGCTAAAGAAGTAGAAAGACAGAACAATGTAGAGCTGCTTTAGCTTTTGTTAGCAATAGTAGCTTCGGCTTCACATACAGTACATGAAGTTAGAAGTCAGCTGTATGAATAGAACAGAGTCAACTGCTGCTCTAGTTTGATAAAGTGTTCTGGAATTGTCCTTGGTCAGATTCTTTCAGTCATTCAATGGAAGTTGTTGACTGAATCACGCCCAAAGTTGGATTTCTGACTATAATTGAAATCCAGTGCTATACTCAAGTTAAGGAGGAGTTAAGGATTCAAAAAAACTGCGCCTACAATCAACCGGGATTCACAATAGCATAGCAGTATCCACATAAAATAAATATCATCATCTTCCAGTCTGCAGAGAGTCTGCCCCGACACCTCTCTGGTGCAGCCCAAATTATGTGACCACACAGACAGACCATAAGGGGTTCATACCAGGGTATTTGTGTTCTCACACAGACATCAAATATATTTTCACCCTTTAGCTACATGTCTGTTTTCCTCCTCAGCAGCCAAAGCTGCTCTTCCTCAGGCCATCATGCCCCTTCCATTGTTTACACTGAAATGAGCGCCTTCATGTTCTTCCTCCTTATTTTGTTTGATTCATGTGTTGGTAAATGAGTTAGTTAAGTCCCTTCTACAGCATGTGGGACACCATGTGGTGTATGGAGGTGGCACCTATCTCCATTTCTGTGACACTAGGCCACACAGTTACTGTAAGTAGTGAAATCTAGAGTGGGGGGTGGTCCTCTGGTAGCTCTGTGTGTTAACTTTCCTTTTCCCCATTCTATTATGCTGCACACCAAGCTAGAAGGCACCATTTTTTTAGATGGTCTTTGGTATGACCCAGCCGGGACTTGAACCCATGACTTCCTAGTTGTGGGGCAGATGTTCTAGCCACCACCCCAGCGGCACACTGAAATGAGTGCCTTCATGTTCTTCCTTGTTTTTGTGGCGTAACCCCCACAACAGACTGGGTCAGGCACAGCGCTCGGCTAGAGCAATTAACAGAACAGTGAAATGTGTGTATTAATGTCTACAGGCAGCCCCGCTTCTTCTGGCTTTTTCCGGCTCAGTACTGTGATGTTAATGTGCCATTCATGCATTGTGTTCATGCTTCCTGCCCTTACTGTGTCTATACACTGATAACAATATGTAGATGTGCCTTGTAACCTCTTTTGTCCTGCAGTTCCGGAGCTGAGGCGAATTACAGCCAGCAATCTCCTTATTGTTATGTGTGTCTCTCAAATGCAAATGCCCATACCTACTGCTGTGAATGCCTTTCATGTATTGTCTGTAGTTGGGTATATAAGCTGCATCACTCTGTAAGTCACCCTCTCACTCTCATTCTGACGACTGCTCATCTGCGCACTTTGCTGGAGAGCCTCCGGGCTCGCTCATGGAGCGAGCTCCGTGATGGCGGCATGATAATAAACCTATTTAAAACCTCACTTCGCTGCCTTATTTTATCATCCGCCGCAGTTTTGTTTGATTCCTGTGTTGGCAAATGAACAGCAAATTCTATTCGATTCATACACAGGAAACTTGGCTGTGTGGCAGACAGCTCAGTGCCTGAAAGTGTGACTATGAACAAAGCTGTGCACACAGCCACAGTCCATAGACCACGTGTTTCATCCATACAGACACAATGAATCCAGCTTAAGTGGAAGTTCAAGCAAAATCTACTTATTGTTAACATTTCCAGCACAGGGAGCTCAACAGGGGCTTTCATAGAGGCATTTATCGTGGTTTTCTGACTTTGTGAAAAATGTTATGCTGGTTTATGAGCAGAAACCCAACTTCAGGGGATGGGCCATTCAACAACCTCAGGTGGCTAACTGAGAAAACCTCACCCAAGACAACTGCTGGAACATGCTGTGAGGAAAGAGAAACTTTCAAAATAAAAGACAAACTTACACCAAAAGCAAGAAGACTATCATTACAATGAACTCTCTTTCGTGTTTGGCCACACCTGCTTACGAGTGTGTGCATATGTATGTATGAGGGCAAAAAAATAAGTTGGTTTGAGGTCACATCACTCAGCCCTAATCAGAACTATGATGTCCTTTGGTGTGTTCACTTTTAACTCCATCTACCTGTTGCACATCCATGTTAATGTTTACTACAAAGACTTTTGCCTTTCTCAGCTTTCACAGGCTTTAGAATATGTATACAAGATATGGCAAAGATGGCCAAGTATTCAGCAGGTACTTTGTCATCAGGATATATAGAGCTGATATTCATAATTACACTGTGAATGCATTATTATAATGACTTGATTTATTGGATATTCTGTCATTGAGCACAGACACAAATTAAACAACGATCAAGCGTACTTCAGATATTGTGATGTCAGTGGAAGAAGTCTAATAAATCTGCGGCGCACTGAGGTCACTTATTTCTGACATCTAAAGGCTCTAAGTGACTGCAGACTGACATAAAACAGGCTTTTATATAATATATGGACAGCCTGCCAAATGAGAATATTTGATGCTCAGCAGCCCATCTTTCCCTGTGTTACATAAGTACATAACTCTTTTTGACTTGTAATGCACCCAGGCTTGGCTGACCGTTGACTGTGGCTGACAAGCTGTGAAGGCAGACATGCACCATGCTGCCTCATCAATCAGCGGCCCATACACCCATTATCCCCAGAGAGGAAAACATCAATAAATTACCCAGCCAATGAGACTAATCCATTTGGCTGATGGCATTTCACCTCTAGCTGCCATGGAGACGAATGGAGGAGCCGCTGCCACCTGGTCCCCGTAACAAAGCCATACCTGTCTAGTATGCAGG
Organism: Pholidichthys leucotaenia; assembly: GCA_020510985.1. Classification (NCBI taxonomy): domain Eukaryota; kingdom Metazoa; phylum Chordata; class Actinopteri; order Cichliformes; family Pholidichthyidae; genus Pholidichthys; species Pholidichthys leucotaenia. Next base: position 19,569,395 of record CM035840.1, on the reverse strand, counting down.
AGACAACGGGCAGGATTGTATCAGGTTAGATGTCGGCTGATCACATCTAACTTTCTTCTTCAAGAGGCTATATAAAGTTATTGTCTCCCCAAATGTCTCATCGTGTCTTTCCGGCAAACACCTAAAATGTCGTCTGGATTTTTGAATTTATGTGTAGGTATATGGAGCCTGCAGACACGAATGGATACCTCTTAAACATTCAATTATGATTTTATGACCAAAACAAAAGAAGCTTCTGCTCACTGACTGTAACTTTCACTCAGAACGGCCTGCACCCGGGTAATCTGAGATCAACTCCACGTCTTGCGGGACCCAGTGTGCATCTGTCAGGACGACAGCGGCCGGGCAGAGCAGGGCGGGGTGGGGTGAACCGATTCCAGGAACAAATCAGACAGGATGCTGGTAAGGCCCAGATAACATCACCATCAGACCACAAGGGCCAATGGACAGCGGGATAGAAATGAGACACATATTAGGTTACTCCATCTGTTAGAAAGCAGTGCATCACACGCACGCACGCGTGCGCACACACACACGCATACAAAGACATTTGTGACCTGCAATCACAGCACACGACAGTGGCCAGGTGGTGAAAGTGTGGGCGAACATTTGGCAAACCGTGGCGGGGGGTTAAGATGCGACTCAGGTGTGAGGACCAAAGCTGCACACTCTCATACAAGCCCAAGAAGATTTTTCTTTTGTTCATTTATCTGTCGCCCCACGAGCTTTGGGAAAATGTTTCCTCACAGCTGGGCCCTATACAATAAAAATTCATCCACTGGTGTTGTTACCTGTAGTCTGCGCTCTAAATTAACTCAAGGGGGGGCTTTTCAAAAACTGATCAATATGTCAGATTTTCACTGGTCAGTTGCTATGGGAGGAAAATAATATGGCATCTATTGAAAATGTAAACAAAAAATAATCCTATCAATCAAACCTATCTTTCCCTTTGGTTGCTGCACATTTTGGGGTAAATAGTGCATGTATATAATTCAAAATGCTGCAGCAAGGGTATTAACTGGCACTAAAAAAGAGGGATCATTTTCCTCTCATATTAATCTTCAATGGCTCCCTATTGAGTCCAGAATCAAATTTAAAGGCCTCTTCTTGACATATAAAACCATACATAATCTATGTTATCTTAAAGATGCACTCCGGTGGCAATAAATCCCCTATAAAAACAAATCTGCATTGTCTAAAATGGTATCTTACAAAGAAAACCCTTTATTCTCTTAGTTTCATATCAAAATTTTTTCACTTTCACCCCCTCCCTCAAACGCCAGGATTGGTGATTACTAGGCCCAACCACATACTACAAAGCTAATAATGGCTAGCACTACATTAGCAGAAGAAATCCTGTGATAAAAAGACTTACCAGCTGTATGCTCAGTGGCTCAGAATAATGACTGAAACTGCATCAGTCCTTAAAAGCAGTTTAAAGTTTAAAAGAAAAATAAAAATCTAAATTTAGGTCAAGTTTTCAAAGCAGTTTGTTAAAAAATGCTAACTAGCCTGGAGGATAATGTCAGTTAGGCCAGAGTCCTGACTGGCTCAATACTACCCACTTGCCAGCACCAGAAATAGTTACATCATCAAAAACGTTTCTGCTGTGTTCTGAATATTCACTCATGACACGTTTATATTGTTGTACAATATTCAATCTTAAAATAAAAAAAAGGAATGTTCACTCACTCACTCCCTACTCGCTATATTGTGAATTTAGATATAGTGGATTATATAATAAACTCAATCCACCTTATTCCGAGGCCCCATGATGCCTTGTGTGAATTATGGTAGAAACTTCCGGTACTAGTTTAGAACATATGGTTGTCACTGGAACGGGACAGTTTTCCTTGTCAAAAAACAATGACTTCGGCATCAGAAATGCGGGAACACGGCCTCTTGCACCTCAAAACAGTAATATAATCATACCACTTCCCACGACTATGGAGGGATGGGAAGATGACCTCGCAGACAGTAGCTCCGTTCGTTAGCGCCGCTGCTAAGATGCTAACGCTGTAAACAAATGGTCCATGCTGGCAAAATGAATGACTTTGAGGACATTTTCAGAACTGATGTAATGTTATTTCCATATTCTGTATTGAAAGACCTGTGGGTGACCCCCACAGCCTACGGGTCAAGCAGAGCGCTCAGCTGGAGCAATTAGCAGAACAGTGAGATGTATGGACTGATATCAATAGGTAGAGAGGAATTCCGGTGCCAGTAATCCTGCTATTGATATGTGTGACTCTAATGCAAATGTCCATGCCTTCCTGCTGTTTACTGTGATGCTAATATGCCATGCATGCATTGTCTAGCTGGGTATATAAGTCAACTGCATATCACTTGCTCGCTCTCTCTTACTCTCTTTTTGATCACACGCATTGCCTGTTTGCTGACTAGAGACAGAGGGCTCGCTCCAGCGCGCTCCCACAGTGCTGGAGTGAACTCTCGTGATGGAGGATGAATAAAACACCCTTTTAAACTTCAGTTCGCCGTGTCCGCCTGCACTTATTCCGTGCCTCCACACTGGTGACCCTTATATTATCCTCCACAGACCTTCAAAATGATATTTAATTTGTAGGAAGTGTGCAAAAACTGACCCAGAAAAAGACAATTTGTTTATATTTTAGCTAGGTTGAAAACTCACGTCCGATCGGTTTGGAGTTACGTCTTCCGCAAAAACATAGGTATTTTTAGAAAGTACGATTTCTAATCTTTCCAATGATACCAGGCACTCACGGGGTTTTCCCGGGACTTGCCACTACCAAACAAAGAAAGAGTAATGATTTATGACTTCTTGTTGCCTGTAGCTTGTAATGACGTGGTGCGCATTCCGAATTTTGCCAGCACGTCTCCACTGCAATAAAGTTGGCTGCATTTTGTTAAAATATGTTGGACATAATCAAATTTACCTTAGAGCGCATACGCCACAATACCGTGCATGGATGTCGTCTGCCACAGTGTGGTGAGAAGCCTCCATTTATCCAGTCTGGCACAACCAGGAACACCAGCAACAAGTACCAGAACTATGCCAAAACATTCAAAAAATACAAAAACTAGAAGAGCTGAAATTAGCTGCCACTTGAGTGCAAAACACGTATGTGGGCTATACATTAAAATGAATTTAAAAAACTTTTAAAAACGCTTTTGTAAATTCCCCTGCTACTCCACTCTTACAGACTGATTTAACACTATGTCAGCCGAAACCGGAAGCTCCGCCCATAATCGTTCCTACAGCGATACCCCTCTTGTGTATGGGAATGTGTGTGTATGTGATGCTGTGCCCACCCACAAGGTGACATCAAGCGGGTACGGCCCACTGTGTATATAATCCCAAGTTCTCTTAATAAAGTTCAGTTGTTGGCTGCATGAACAAGACTCCTGTTTACTCATTTTACAGACAAAACAACCCCCAGGAATAAGGTGGATATAACAATAAAATTAACAGCTTTCGGACACTACTGGACTTGTTTTCGTGGCACGGTTAATGACGCCATCATGGTGAAACAGTAAAACGTAAAAGATTAACGGTGGCAACAAATGAAAACCTGCATATAATTTGTAGTAAATACGTATTAAATCAAATCGTTTTTGCTGAATTAATAAATATAAATACGTTAAGGTAGTTTATGTTGTGATGTGAAGCTCTCCTCTCACTGCTCCATTGGCTGTGCATGTCATGGGTGGCCCTCGCGAGCCACCATAAGACTCCACAAGTCACCGATGAGTTTGCAATGACGTTTATTAAGGATAAAGGAAAATATCAAGTAACAAAGTAATGAGCCACGGTGGGCTAAGGCACAAAACACTAGGCAAGGAAACCATAAGGCTAACACAAAGCTCACTTACGATCCAGACCGTGGACGGGGGATGCTCGTTAACGATAAGAAGACGTGGAATGATAAGGGATATTCGACGAGACTGCCGCATTGGGCTGCATTCAGCGTCCGCTTAAATGCCGGCCATTGATGAGCCGCGAATGCAGCACAGCTGTTCGGCTTTGACAGCAGGAAGCTCCTCTGAGCGCTGTCACAATAAGAGCTCGGGGAGCCAGAAGATAACTCTACTGTCAAACCTGGCGGAGAAGATGTATGGCCCGAGCGCGGACGAGATCGGCGCTCAGACCATGACTGTGCATTACATTATGGGATATATTGGCCAATGTAGCAACCATCTGTTGTACACTACTTTTCAAAATGCATTGTGGGACATTTTGAGTGTACAATATAGTGAATGAAATTTTCAGTTAAGATTTCAAACAACACTACAAAATGGCTGATTCACTATATAGTACACTACATGGGGAAGGAGTGAGCATTTCGAACACAGCATTAGTCTCAACTGGTATTTTTGCAGGGGGTGGGGCTTAAGTGAAACTTTACAGCAAAAAAACAGAGATATGAGACATTTGAGCGATTTTGCTCTAGATATGTCTTGTACGTCATAAAAAAAACACGTTACAGACATGCTAACATGAAAAAATAAAAACGATTTTTGGTGGAGTGTAACTTTAAAGAACTGATCGTACCCTATTATCCTAACAGAATACTACATTCTCACAATGCAGGACTCCTAGTAATCCATAGGGTTGTGGAGATGTGAGAATGACGAGGCAGAGTTCTCTCTCAAGTCAGCTTTATTCACATCACCATCATCTCAAAGCAGAAAAGAGAGCCACACAGGAAACTCTCGTCCTTAAATATCAGGACTCTTACAGTTCACAGGTCACATGTATCACAGACCACGTTGCATTATAATGACAGTAACAATGCATCCTCACTCCATGATATCACTTCCACTGTCTCCCATGCATCCCTTCTTTAATCCCTTAATTATACCCCCCACAGTCTCAAGCCTTGCATACCAAAGCTAAGATTCTTGCAGCTTCCTGTAATCACCAAGGAAGCTCTGCTTTTGTTCTGATCTAAAATGTGAGTCACAAAACAGGTCACGTCTGTGTGTCCACCACAGGGTCTCTAAAAATACCATGTGGGGTAGAGCTTTCAGTTATCAGACCCCACTTTTATGAAACAAATTACCAGTCTGGGTCCATGAAGCAGACACCATCTTTGCATTTAAGACAAAACTGAAAACCTTCCTATTTGACAAAGCTTTTGCTAGACGTCCCACTTGCTATGTTCATGTGACTAGTAGTGCAACGGTACTATGCATACTGTTGTACTGCAAGACGTGTGCGTAGTGTTGTAGTCCGCATCAACGGGGCCCGCTGTGCACACGTTTGATTGCATGCATGAGCTAACAGCTGGCTAGCTAGATGGTGATATGTTTTAACTGAACATCATTCACAAGTTTAGATTGGATTTTGCATGTCATAGTTTTGAATTTTACTGTTACTATCTACTATGTCCACTAAAAACATTGCTAACTATGCATAGTGTGAATACTAGTGTTTGGGCATTACACAGCTACGTATGTGTTTGCTTGTAGTGCTGCCTATGAGATTTGTTAGCTTGCTTAAAAAGTCTGAAAAAAGCCTATAAAATGCTGTAATCCTAGGTTAACCTAGCTTTGAGGCAACATTGCACGTCATATCTGTACGGTCATTGTTCAACCTGTCCGTTGTTATCTGTATGAATAATCTTTCTTCCTTTTCTTCTTTTCTCCCCTCAACCCCCAACCACTCTTGGCAGTTGACTGACCCTCTCTGAGCCTGGTTCTGCCAGAGGTTTCTTCCTATAATGGAGTTTTTCCTTCCCACTGTCGCCTTGTGCTGCTCACAGGGGATCGTTTGATCGTTTTTTTTCTCTCAGTTACTTATGATTTGTGCTTATCTATCTAGCGCCTTGAGATGACTTTTGTTGTAATTAGGGGCTACACAAACAAAGTTGAATTGAATTGAATGTATACAGTTGCAATCAAAATCATTCAACCCCCACACAAATTAGGTTTATTGGCAAAATGTACAAACTAGCAGCTGTTTGCAATAAACAAATCAAACTAGAACAATTGAAATAGACACACAAAGCTGACAATCAACCATCTGGCAAGTTCGAGCCGTCGGTGAGCCTCACCTGCTTGGTGTGTCCCGCACCGTTGGCACAAAACACATCTCAGTTTTTTTCATCTGAGTTGTCAGTGAAAGAGAGCACTCCGATTGGCTGTTAAAATAGCAAAGAGAAACAAATAAACTCTGCTGACTTAAAAACAACATGGCTATCTGGAATGAAAAAACCAACGATCAACTGATCAGCTTAATTCAAGAGAGGCCAGCTCAGAATGACCACTGTAATCACTGAGAATTATGTCAGAGCTTCCAGTTTCCCTTCTGAATGACAAGTTAAGACAAGCGCCACCTGCTGATGTGGAGAGTTATTTCTTCTGACACATGTGCAGAACACACAAGCATGTCTGCCGATGGCCGCAGTCTTCCTGGTGTGTCCAAGTGCAACTTTTTCACAGCAGCAAATTCAGCAAAAGGGGATGCAGCAGGATGTCGTTCATCGGGTTTTGTCAGAGATGTGGGCTTGGTGTGTCTCTAGCTTAAGGCACACTATGGCCATCTTGAGACAAAGCAAGAATAGGAAATTGAAATACCTCAAAGAAGTGCTCGATTTGTCCACATTATCATGGTATTATCATATGTGTATGATGGTATACGTTAGCAATATCATATTTTTAAATCATCACATTAACTGTCAATATGGGTTACTGTCAACAACTCTATCTCCGTGGATGATACAGAATACAGCAGCCAGGCTGTTTCCCCTCCTTCCATATTTCTGCCCATCGCCATTGATTTCATTGATCTCTGGCGCTGTGGTCCTTTGCCGAGGTCAAAGTTGAGTTATGCTTCATCTCTGACCGGCAAACTGGCACCGTGGGAGGACACTGTTTACAGCAGAATAGAGGACACAGCAAGGTGGGAAGGACACAAGGGCAAAAGTGAACTGGAAGAACAGCAGAGAGCTGGGAAGGGGGGGTTGGTGAATGGTGCCAGAACGTGTGGAGAGAAACTTTCAGCCAGGCAGGCTTTGAAGCTCCATTCAAAGGCAGCTGGAGTCAAGCAGTGCCAGAGCTGTGAGTCACATCGCACACCTCTCGCCAAAACTCGGCCACGGGTGAGAGAGACCTGACACCCCAATCAAACACTCCCCTAGCAGACAAATAATAAAAATACACGTACAGCAGAAACATGCTCGGGCTCCAATGAATCCAGCCGCTCAGAAAAGCGATACTTGAATGAAAAGCTATTTCAATAATAGATTCATTTCCAGCACACAGGCCGAGACACAGAGACAGGGTGAGAGCACAGACTACCACACACATACAAACACCCCCCCACTGCTCCAGTTCGTCTCCGGAGTTATGCCTACAGACGTGGATGAAAAGCCCGCAAGCCCGTCCAGAGCGGAGACTATCGAAGCAAGGATGAGGGAGGTCAAAGCTAACTCAGCTTGAATACTCCTCTCCAAATTAAACACCCAAGCTCTATTAATCCAATATGCACCTCTGAGCAGATCCTGCGGTTTAGGATAATTTCCCTCCCACTCATTCACCCCCATTCTAGTTTTCATGCTCAACGCATTACGCCCATGCATCAGCTTAATTCGGCACAGCTCGCCTTTCAAACAGAAACAAATGTTATTGAAGGAATATTTGCATTTTCACTTCATGAAGCTCTTAAACAGTAATAAAAGATGAGCTTCCTTCCTTTTTGAAGTTGGGCTTGTGAGACATAAAAGACCAGCGGGCTAAAGTGAAGCGAACTCATGGAGAAAAGCGAACGGGGACGCAGAGTGTTTTTGAAGTTCTTGAAACAGATGGGCGCTCAGTGTGAGATGGAAGGAAAAACGAGGAGAGCAAGAGTGAGAGGGCAATGATGCAGCTGCTGCCTTGATTTAAAACACTGATGAGTTTCAGTGAATTACAAAATATACATTAAAACTCTCATGTTAGATGTTTCTGTGCCCTTAGCCTGGCCCTTGTGAGAAGAACTGAAGTTGGACCAATGTGAGATCCAGCCAAAGGTGCAAAAATGGCAGGGGGCACCTCTGTATCCAACCATGTAGAAAAATTAGCTCAACTGTTGCAATTAATTAATCAGTTGATTGACCCTGAAGCTGTGAGCAGCTTTTCAGTCAGAAAGTGACGAGAAAGCAAAAAGCAGCCAAACAAATGCACAGAATTATTCTAGAATGGTAAATAGCATTTACTTATATAGAGTTTTTTCTCATCTCTAGCTGACCAAAGTGCTTTACAGATCCTGCTAGCCACCCATTCACACACTGATGGCGGCGGAGCGGCCATGCACAGGCACTGGCCTAACCCACCAGGAGCAACTGGGGGTTCAGTGCATTGCTCAAGAACACTTCGACATGCACACTGCAGACAGAGCGGGAATCAAACCCCTGACCCTCCAATCAGTAATTGGCCACACTATACCTGCGTCACAGAAGACAAACTCGTCATTAAGCAGCCTCCTTGGTTACAGCTTAGAGTTATTTAGGCAGTTTTTATGGCTTTATTTATATATTTTACATTTTAATAGTGATCAGAACATAATCTACGATATCACCAGTTACTTCTAATTAAAAGGTTGACTTTGATTAACAACATACTGTATTTGTCTTTCAGGAAAAGATTTTTAAACAAATAAAAGGGTGTGCTATGGGGGCATGTTATAGCCCTTCATATGCAGGTCTGTTTTTGGGTATATGGGAAGAAGACTTTGTCTTAAACCAAGAAAAGAATGCCTTGCTGAAGTACATAGTTTGGTGGGGCATTACATTGATGATATTTGTTTGATCTGGTCTGGATCAGAAACAGAGTTGAAACAAATCCATAATTTTCTGAATAACAGCAATCCAAACATCAAATTGTTGTTGGACTATAGTAAAGAGTGCATTAATTTTCTTGACCTGACTATTTCAAGACAATCAAGGATTTCTCCATACCTCTGTATATAGAAAACCAACTGACAGGAACATCATTTTACATGCCAGTAGTTTCCATCCTAATTGGCTAAAAGAGAACGTTCCATATGGGCAGTTCCAGAGAGTTACGAGAATTTGTGACCAAGATGATGTTTTTGAAAGAAAATCTCAAGAAATTATATTACAATTTAGAGAAGGTGGTTATTAAAGTACTACCCGCCATAAAGCTTACACCAGAGCCAAAGAAATACACCCAAACAAACAAATGATCGGCCAGTTTTTGTTACAACATACAGTGCAGAGGCCGAACAAATCAAGAAAATTATAAGAAAAAAATTGGGGTATTATTGAAAGCGATGATCTACTTAACCAGGTTTTTCTTGAACCACCTCTGATTAGCTTTAGAAGATGTCCAACTCTACAAGATAAACTGGTCCTGTGGAAATGTGAAAATGATGAGACAGATTTCTCTCACAGCAGCTTTATTCACATTCACCATCATCTCAACAAAGAAAAAGAGCATTACAGGGAACTCTCGTCCTTAAATACCTGGACTCTCACAGTTCACAAGTCACATGCATCACAGGTCACATTGCATTATAATCGCCAGTAACAATGCATCTCCTCTCTCTGATATCACCCCCACAGTCTACAATGCATCTCCTCTTTAATCCTCTAATAACACCCTCACAGTCTCAAGCCCTGCATACCAAAGCTAACATCCTCGCAGCTTCCTGTTATCTCCAAGGAAGCTCTGTCTTTGTTCTGATCTAAAATGTGAGGCCTTACATCAGTCATAAAGTAGGTCACATATGTGTGGCCACCACAGTCCATAGTTATCTGAAACCAGATGGACATCAAACATGGTTGGGCTCCAGGCCAAAGGGATCTTACAAATGCCAACACTGTAATCATTGTACAAATGTAACACAAACCAAATCTTTTTATGATGTTGTATCCCAAAAACAACTAACTATTAGTCATTTCATAAATTGCAAAACTGTGTTTGTTATCTATAGACTGGAATGTCCTATGTGTAAAGTTTTCTATATAGGAAGAACCAAACGACACCTACAGGACAGACTGGCGGAACACAAATATGCAATCCGTACGGGCAACATGAACGATCCCATGGCAAGACACTACTTTGAGCATCATGAAGGATTGATCATATACCATGATCGGTAAGAAAAGGCAACAGACAAAGACTTAAATCAACGGAAAACATATTGGATTTACAAATTACAGGCTACTAAATATCCAAGCCTGAATGAGGACCTGGATTTTAATGTGTTTATATGATTGCCTAGTTTGGGTTTGAATACTGTTTTTCTTTAACTTTGCCTTGTCTGCAGGATTTAGTGATTACAGTACATATGTTGTGTGGGCATGTTGTTTATGTTTTGAATTTTGTTGGTTGGAAGGTGGTAGGGATGACATCTGCTGGATGTGGTGGGTGTCTACACTGTGCATTTTTGCACCAGGGCACCGCAGCAGCCAGGTGGAGGTTTGTGAATGGTGACCCTTCTTTATAATAACCCTCTCCTTTTCTTGATATCTGCTTGACTCCCTGATGAAGGCATATGGCCGGAACACACTGGAGCTTTTAATTGATTTTAATAGGTTTATTTGACCAAAGCCATTTTGATAAAGGCATTTTATTTTTGAAATGACAGTGCCTTGGGGTCTGCTTTTTTTCGGCTGTTTTCATGAACTTTCTCACCCAAAGAGCACCTCAGAGAACCTAAAGGTTGTTCTTGAGTACAGGAAGTGCTCCTCTTCATACCTTTAGTTAAAAGGTGAGCTGTAAAGGATTACTGAGTTACTCTAATAATGTGAATATATCTCTACCACTTCAATTGTGTCTATGACGGTGCATAATAAATAGATGAAAAGAGAAATTACAGACTAAAAAAAGACAAATAATAGTTTGGACTTATTTAACTTATGCTTACTTATTTGGATTGCACTTTTTCTTTCAGGTGCTCCCTTTAGGGGTTGCCACAGCGGATCTTCTGCTTCCATCTCACCCAATGACATGCATCTTCTTCTCCCACACCAACCTTCTCTATGTCCTCCTTTTTTACATCCATGAATCTTCCCTCCTTTTTTACATCCATGAATCTTCCCTGTGGTCTTCCTCTTTTCCTCCTGCCTGGCAGCTCCATCTTCAACATCCTTGGTCCAATACAGTGGTGTGAAAAAATGTTTGCCCCCTTCCTGATTTCTCATTTTTTGGATGTTTGTCACACTTAAATGCTTCAGATCATCAAACAAATTTAAATATTAGACAAAGATAACACAAGTAAACACAAAATGCAGTTTTTAATTGAAAGTGTTTATTTTTAAGGGTAAAAAAAAAAATCCAAACCTACATGGCCCTGTGTGAAAAGGTGATTGCCCCCCTGTTAAAACGTAAATTAACTGTGGTTTATCACATCTTTGGCAAGATGAGTTCAATTTTCTAGCCACTTCTAAATCTTTGGGACTATAGCAAACCACAGTGAGAACCATTATCCACAAATGTCTCTGTTTTGCCAGAAAACATCTTGATCCCCAAGACTTTTGGGAAAATACTGTGTCGACTGACGAGACAAAAGTTGAACTTTTTGGAAGGTGTGTGTCCCATTACATCTGGCGTAAAAGTAACACTGCATTTCAGAAAAGGAACATCATATCAACAATAAAATATGGTGGTGGTAGTGTGATGGTCTGGGGCTGTTTTGCTACTTCACGACCTGGAAGACTTGCTGTGGTAAATGGAACCATGAACTCTGCTGTCTACCAAAAAATCCTGAAGGAGAAAGTCCGGCCAACCGCTCGTGACCTCAAGCTGAAGCACACTTGGGTTCTGCAGCAGGACAATGATCCAAAACACACCAGCAAGTCCACCTCTGAATGGCTTAAGAAAAACAAAATGAAGACTTTGGAGTGGCCTAGTCAAAGTCCTGAAATGAATCCGATTGAGATGCTGTGGCATGACCTTAAAAAGGCAGTTCATGCTTGAAAACCCTCGAATGTGGCTGAATTACAACAATTCTGCAAAGATGAGTGGGCCAAAATTCCTCCACAGCGCTGTAAAAGACTCATTGCCAGTTATCGCAAATGCCTGATTGTAGTTGTTGCTGCTAAGGGTGGCCCAACCAGTTATTAGGTTTAGGGGGCAATCACTTTTTCATACAGGGCCATGTAGGTTTGGATTTTTTTTTTACCCTTGATAATAAACACTTTTATCTAAAAACTGCATTGTGTGTTTACTTGTGTTATCTTTGTCTAACATTTACATTTGTTTGATGATCTGAAACATTTAAGTGTGACAAACATACAAAAAAAGGGGGCACACACTTCTTAATTTCATTGTATTGATTTTGTATTGATTTTTAGCAATACAATATCGAGGATCTCCTCAATCCCACTGATACGCCTTCCACAGAGGAAGCAGGGTTTGTGGACGAGGGGGATAACTCGCCTATCACAGGGGCTGAGGTCGCCAAGGTGATTAAAAATCTCCTTGGTGGCCAGGCCCCGGGGGTGGACGAGATTCGCCCTGAGTACCTCAAGGCCCTGGATGTTGTTGGGCTGTCATGGTTGACATGCCTCTGTAACATTGCGTGGAGGTCGGGGGCAGTGCCTTTGGCATGGCAAACAGGGGTGGTAGTTCCTCTCTTCAAAAAAGGGGACCAGAGGGTGTCTCCAACTTTAGAGGGATCACACTCCTCTGCCTCCCTGGGAAGGTCTATGCCAAGGTACTGGAGAGGAGAGTCCGGCCGTTGGTCGAACCTCGGATTCAGGAGCAATGTGGTTTTCGTCCTGGCCGTGGCACATCGGACCAGCTCTTTACCCTCTCGAGAATTCTCGAGGGTTCGTGGGAGTTTGCCCAACCAGTTTACATGTGTTTTGTGGACTTGGAGAAGGCATTTGACCGCGTCCCTCGTGGTTTTTTGTGGGGGGTGCTTCGGAAGTATGGGGTATCGGGCTTGTTGTTACAAGCTATTCGGTCTCTGTACAACCGTTGTGAGAGTTTGGTTCGTATTGCCAACACTCGGTCGGACTCATTCCCAGTGAGAGTTGGACTCTGCCAGGGCTGCCCTTTGTCACCGATCCTGTTGATAATTTTTATGGACAGGATTTCAAGGCGCAGCCAGGGAATGGAGGGTGTCATGCTTGGTGACCACAGGATCTCATCTCTGTTGTTTGCAGATGATGTTGTCCTGTTGGCTTCATCCAGCAATGACCTACAGCTCTTGCTGGGACGGTTTGCCGCTGAATGTGAAGCGTTTGGGATGAGAATCAGCACCTCCAAGTCCGAGTCCATGGTCCTCAGCCGGAAAAAGGTGGATTGTCCTCTCTGGGTTGGGGACAGGCTCCTGCCCCAAGTAGAGGAGTTTAAGTATCTTGGGGTCTTATTCACGAGTGAGGGGAAAATGGAGCGAGAGATTGACAGACGGATTGGAGCAGCATCTGCAGTGATGCGGACGTTGTACCGGTCTGTTATGGTGAAGAGGGAGCTTAGTTCTAAGGCAAAGCTGTCGATTTACCAGTCAATCTACGTTCCTACTCTCACCTATGGTCACGAGCTTTGGGTAATGACCGAAAGAACGAGATCGCGGATACAAGCGGCTGAAATGAGCTTTCTCCGCAGGATTGCTGGACTCACCCTCAGAGATAGGGTGAGGAGCTCAGTCATCCGGGAGAGGCTCAGAGTAGAACCGCTGCTCCTCCACATTGAAAGGAGTCAGTTGAGATGGTATGGGCATCTGATTAGGATGCCTCCTGGACGCCTCCCACTTGAGGTGTTTCAGGCACGTCCCACTGGGAGGAGACCCCGGGGCAGACCCAGGACTCGGTGGAGAGATTATGTCTCCCAGCTGGTCTGGGAACGCCTTGGTATCCTCTCTGAAGTGCTGGAGCAGGTGGCTGGGGACAGGGAAGTCTGGGCTTCTCTGCTTGAACTGCTGCCTCCGCGACCCGGACCTCCGGAAAAGTGGTAGAAGATGGATGGATGGATGATTTTTAGCAATGGAATGACAATAAAGGCACTTTGACACTTTTTCACACTACTGTATATCCACTATCCCTCCTCTGCACATGTCCAAACAGAACAGCCTTGCCTCTCTTACTTTGTCTCCAAACCGCTCAACCTCAGTCAGTAGTTACTCCTAAAGGGAATCTTGGCATCTTCAACTCTGCCATCTCTAGCTCTGCCTCCTGTCTTGTCAGTGCCACCATCTGCAAATCATACATCATAGCAGGTCTCACTACCGTCTTGTAAATCTTCCCTTTTACCCTAGCTGCTATCCTTCTGTCCCAAATTACCCCTGACACTTGTCTCCATCCACTCCACCCTGCCTGCACTCTCTTCTTCACCTCTTTTGTGCACTGTCCATTGCTTTGGATGGTTGACCCCATTTAAACTCATCCACCTCTACTCCTTGCATCTTCACCATTGCACCTGCCTCCCTCTCATTCGCAGTCATGTATTCTGTCTTGCTTCTACTGACTTTCATTCCTCTTCTCTCCAGAACATTCCTCTACCTCTCCAGGTTCTCTTCCACCTGCTCCTTACTCTCACTACAGATCACAATGTCATCTGCAAACATCATGGTCCACGGAGACTCCTGCCTGACCTCATCTGTCAGCCTGTCCATCACCATGGCAAAGAAGAAGGGGATCAGAGCCAATCCCTGATGTAACCCCACCCCCACTTTGACTCCATCCGTCATTCCTATGGCACACCTAACCATTGTCTTGCTGTCCTCATATGTGTCTTGCACCACCCTTACATACTTTGCCATTCCTCACTTTCTCATACAGTATCACACGTCCTCTCTTGGCACCCTATCATATGCTTTCTCTAGCTCCACAATGACACAAGGACCTTCAGACCTTCTCTATACTTCTCTATCAGCACTCTTAAAGCAAACACTGCATCTGTAGTACTCTTTCTTGGCATGAAATCACACTGCTGCTCGCTGATTGTCACCTCTCCTCTTAACCTGGCTTCAACAACTCTTTCCTGTATCTTCATAGTGTTACTGATCAACTTCATGCCTCTGCAGTTACTACAGCTCTGTGCATCACCTTTGTTCTTGAAAATTGGGATGACTACACTTCTTTTCCACTTCTCAGGCATCCTCTCACTCTCCAAGATCACGTTATGGATGGATTACATTTTTTTTCATCAGGATTAACAAATACAGTAGTCGCTAGCTAAAATTATGACGAAAGTTTAATACATAAAAAGTGAAAAAAGGATATTAAAATGTTAAAAACTTAACATAGAAAAAAGAAAGAAAAGCTTTAATGTTATTCACACTATACACAATAGAACGGAATTAAGTTTCTCCTATCTATAATGTTTATCACTAGAGAGGCCACTGCCATGCAAAGTGCCACCACGAGTGTGTCTTTGTGTTGTGGGAGGAAACCAGAGCACCTGGAGGAATCCCATGCAGCACGGAGAGAACATGCAAACTCCAAACAGATGCTCACATGATGGTCTTGACCTAGGATTGCACCTGAGTTCAATCAAAGACCCTTTTCAGTCCTTCCAGGATTTCGTGATGTTGCGATCGCATCAATTCACATGAAATAAGCCAATCAGCGCAACTATTTGTTGCGGACACTATTTGTGTCCTTGTGTACTTTTTTTGTCTGCTAACTGTGCATTGAGGGCTTTTTTTTCTTGTAATCATAATATTGATCATATATGACCAGTATTCTGACAATCAATGGGTTTTTTTTGCTCCTTCCTATTGTATTATCCTTTTCTTCCCTATGCATCCTGTACCCATCTGATGACAGGCGCGTTCACAGATGCTGCCGTGTCACCGGAAATGCAGGTCGTTTTCTGTGTCAAGTCAAATCCCTCGTATGTTATCAGTTTTCATATCTGTTAATGTACTTGGCAATAAATCCTTTCTGAGTTCTGAGTTTATTGTGCGACCTTGCAACTTTGTCCAATCACCGCAACTTTTCCGCAATTTTGGCCAATCCGTCAACTTCTGCCAATTTGTCCAATCAAATCTGTCTCTGACTGGCGCTGAAACACTCAGTCTAACCAATCAAATGCATCGCTGCACCGCGTTCATGTTTACATTGAGTATTAACGGAACACATCACCAAACAGAGTGTATGATTTAAAAAAAAACACTCAACGACGAGGTTTCCAACACTGTCACTTCCTCCGTCACTACCAGTGTGCTGGTGGACGTCTCGCCACGTCTCCGTCCTGACCACATCTACGAAGCGCTGAGTTTGTGTTGAAAAACATCCGCCTGCCCCAAAAGCACCCCGTTGCGGGAGCGCCCATGAGGAGAGATACCAAACACAGCGAGCAAATCCAACACTACAGCTAGTGTTTGAACATTTTATACATCTTTAGAGACAAAATCATTACTACATCTGGTCAATGAGCTTTAAAGCTGTGGCTCTCCAGACTGGACAGACAAAAATGAAAGATGTGTGTGTGTTAAGACCGACGTGCAGCAGACAGACAGGTAGGAGTTAAGCACGGAAAGATTGAGAATCTTGTCTGTAATTTTTTTTTTTTTTTCAGAAAAACACAGGCTCCTATGGACAATACATAGCAACAAAATAAATTATTTTTTCCTCTCCGCTCAGTACCGAGTGGTTGGGGACCGTAGGGAGTTTTCAAATAAAGGTGCTGCCAATAATTTCCAAATCTATACTCTTTAACATGCACTCAATGCAATTTAGCTGTTGTAATGATATTGTGTTAATGTTTGTATTTGCTGTTGTACAAGAGTTTTTCTGTATAGCAGAAGTTTCTGCTTAATTTACAAATCACTATTATAGGAAATTTTTGACAATCCTGTGTCTTTTTTGTATTGTTATACAGAATATCACTGCAGTAAACTGGAAAAAAAATATCTGCTTTAAAATATGCAATTCTTCCCACAACTTTTAGTGCAAAAAACACTCTCAAAACATCGCAACTTTTTAAAAAAGCTCCCGCGAATTTAGACTTTTGGGGCCACAACAATCATAAAAACATCCCGCGAAATCCTGGAGGGACTGCCTTTTGCTGTCGGGCAGCAGGGTTAACCCCTGATGGACCATGCTGTTGGAAGTATTTACAACACAAGGAGCTATTTTGTTAGGGGGGAAAGCACAATTTGAGCC
Source organism: Pholidichthys leucotaenia (assembly GCA_020510985.1). Classification (NCBI taxonomy): domain Eukaryota; kingdom Metazoa; phylum Chordata; class Actinopteri; order Cichliformes; family Pholidichthyidae; genus Pholidichthys; species Pholidichthys leucotaenia. The sequence continues at coordinate 19,552,353 of CM035840.1, read as the reverse complement.
ACAAAACATATTTTAGAATTAAAATGCAGGTAACCTGACTTCCGGTTATGGCGGCCGCCTAGAAGGACACGTATCACTCTGCTCTACCCTTGGAAATAAAAATTCGGCAAATAACTCTCTCATTTGGAACAGAACTTTTCCCAGCGTTTGGGTGAGGATATGCCGGTGAAGACTAAGGCTGGGAAATCAGGAGGGGGAAAAATTGAATCGCCGAAGCAGTCCAAATTAACGGACTTTAAAGTTTGTGGCGCAGTAGAAAAAGCTGCGGTTATGGCGGATGAAACTAGCGGTGGTGCGGTAACTGCTGCTGCTGACGATGGCGGCACAGGTGCAGTGCTGGCTGCCATTAGCTCAATGAGAGCAGACTTTTCCGCTAAACTTGATGGGATTATGGCAGCGTTGGATGCAATGAGAAAGGAGTTGGGTGACTGCGTGGAGCAAGTGACGCAGGCGGAGCTTCGTGTTTCAAGTGCGGAGGATGAAATTAGCGGACTTCAAATAAAGGTGCGCACTTTGGAAAAAAAAAATAAAGATCTGGAAAATAGCGTTCTGGACTTGGAATCTCGGTCCAGAAGGAACAACCTGAGGCTGGTGGGTCTACCGGAGGGAGCCGAAGGTCGTGATTCATGCTCCTTTTTGGAGGGGTGGATCCCGGAGGCGCTGAACAACGCGGAGCTAAAATCATCAGTCGTCTTGGAAAGCTCCCACCGAATTGGCCCACCGAGAGGTAACAAGGCAGCACCGAGGACGCTAATTATGAAGTTTCTCAGCTACAGAGACAGGATGACGATCTCCAACGCGGTGCGGGCCAAAGGAGAAATTAAATACCAAGATCAGCAGGTGCGGTTCTACCCAGATCTGGCCTCAGGAATCCAACAATTAAGGAAGCAGTTTGACCCCATCCGCAAAGAACTGCGCAACCTTGAGATTCGTCATGGAGTGATCCACCCTGCAAGACTTCTGGTCACATATGAGGGCAGAACACGCATCTTCAAGACCCCCGAGGAGGCGCAGGAGCTCATCAAGAAGATCCAGGAAGAGACTGGTGGGAGCTAAGCATGAACAGAATATAGGGTAGAATATTTGAGCATTTAACTGATTAGAAGCATATAACAAGATTACAAAATATAGAATGTATTACATATTAAAAAAAAAAAGTACAAAATTGCTAAAAAAAAAAATTTGGAGTTAAATTGGAAAATTACAGAAGAGAGTTAATGTTACGTTATTAAAAGCAGTAGAGTTAGGGTGATTGGGAGGATGAAGAAGGAGTGGCTTTGGCTGTTCCTCGTGGGTGTGGAACGGTCGATGGCTATATCGGGAGACGGAATTTTTCTTTTGCTTTTGGGGGGATTGCCACAAATGTGGGAAGGGGGAATTTGTTTGTGTGTAGTTTGTAGGGTGAATGTTCAACCACTCATTTTTTTGCTTTTCTGTTTGAGCATGTTTACACTGCAAGGTAATCCCAAACTCCCTATTGATTATAAACCAAAGCGTTAATCTTAATTTAACTTCATGGAATTGCAGAGGTCTACAAAATTTAAAAAAACTTAAACAAGTTATGAATAAAATAAAAGACATGGGTTCAAAAATTGTGTTTTTACAAGAAACTCATCTAATAGAGCAAGATGTAAAAAGAATTAGGAGTAGATGGCAAGGAAATGTTTTCACCTCATCATTTTCATCCCGAGCCAGGGGAGTTATGACTCTCATACATAAATCAGTCCCATTTCAAGTGAAAAATGTAATTGGAGACAAATTTGGAAGATATGTAATCATTCAAGGATCTTTGCTATTAGAAAACATAAATTTGGTGAACTTATATGGTCCCAATATAGATGATCAAAAGTTCTTTGCCAATTTATTTCTTATCTTATCATCACTTACAGGGCAACATATAATAGCAGGGGATTTTAATTGTACATTGAATCCCAGTATAGATAGATCAACAGGACTGGACTGTACGCACAATGGATGTAGGATGACCATTAATCATTTTATAAAAGAATTGAAATTGATAGATATATGGAGAGAAATGAAACCACAAGTTAAAGCATACTCTTGTTATTCCTATACCTACAAGACATTCTCACGTATAGATTATTTTTTGATCTCCACAGAATTAAGGTCCAAGATTCAAAACTGTTTTTATGATAACATCGTGATCTCTGATCATGCACCCTGCTGTCTAATGTATGTAGATAAGAAATTGACAAAGGAACCAGGTAGATGGCAATTTCAGCATAAATGGCTTCAGGATGAGGAATTTGTTAAGTATATAGAAAAACAGATAGATGATGTCTTTGAATCAATACTACACAAACATCAGCATGTGTAAAGTGGGAGGCTTTCAAAGCCTTTTATTAGGGACATATTATTAGTTATACAGGTTCAAAACTTAAGAAGACTCGAGAGGAGAGAGTCCAATTTGAACATAAAATAAAAATTCTTCAAGAAAGAGTATATGCAGGAAGAGATCCAAGGTTGGAGAACGAATTACTGATTTTTGAGAGCTGAATATGACAAAAAATCAGCGAATAGAGCTGCCTCGAGTCTTCTAAGATTGAAACAATTTTTACTGAACAAGGTGTGAAAAATCAGGAAAGTTATTGGCATGGCAGATTAAACAATTAGAATCCTAAACACACCAATTACCAGTATTATAAGTAACGGGACAGGTAGTTATAGATCCTTCAGAAATTAATAGAGCCTTTAGAGATTACTATGAAAAAATTATATGATACCAAAAATGAATCTGGCTTAACAAAAACTACATGGGTTTTTGAATGAACTATTTATACCGTGTATTCCAAATGAAAATAGGGAGATACTGGAGTCTAAAATTAGTCAAGAAGAAGTTGGACTAGCCCATTGATAATATGAAAATCAGGAAAAAGTGCAGGACCAGATGGTCTTCCAGTTGACCTTTATAAAAAATTTAAGAATAAATTAACAAAACCCTTTTTTGGAAATGGTTTTAGAAGCATTTCAAAATAGTAATTTACCATCATATATGAATAATGCCTTAATTATACTGTTGCCAAAACCAGGTAAGCCCTCTAATAAATGTGAAAATATGAGACCAATAAGCCTATTAAATGCCGACCTTAAGATAATTTGTAAAATTTTAGCAAGACGAATACAAGAAATTTTACCAAATATTATTAATCGAGATCAGAATGGCTTTATAAAGGGAAGACAAGGCTTCCATAATGTAAGAAGGACTATTTAATATTATTTATTCTAATAAAGAAGCACCGGATACAGCTCTCTTATCACTGGATGCCGAAAAAGCCTTTGATAGAGTTGAATGGCCCTTTCTTTTTGAAGTCTTACAAAGGTTTGGACTTGGAAATAATTTTATAAAATGGGTTCAGATAACTATATAATAATGCTACTGCAGAAATTCTAACAAATAACAATATTTCAAATCAATAAAAATCAATAGAGGATGTCGACAAGGCTGTCCACTTTCACCTTTACTGTTTACTATGGCAATTGAAACCTTTAGCGATGGCGATACGTCTACAGTCACAAATATATTGGAATTAAGTTGGACCAACAGAACATAAAATCTCCCTGTATGCCGATGACATAATTTTGTTTTATGTCGAATCTTAAAAAATCAATTCCGACCTTGTTGAATTTAATAAAGAATTTCGGGGAAATATCAGGATATAAAATAAAATAAAACTAAATCTTCAATAATTAATGCTAAATGAGACCCAGAGAAATTACCCAGCCCCTGAGGTAAATCAATTCAATGTTGTAAATCAGTTCAAATATTTAGGAATCCAAATTGTGCCTAAGCTAGAATCAGTCGCCAATGTCAATTATGAAGCCTTAATGACAGATATTGATGAGTTACTTCAGAGATGGATGTCACTACAATGTCGATGATCGGGAGAATTAATATACTTAAAAGTAATATCTTACCTAAAATACTTTATTTATTTCAATACATTCCCTTACCAACCACCTTTAGATTTATTCTCAAGAATTAAAAAAAGTTAGTGGAATTTATATGGAACAACAGGAGGGCTAGATTACGTCTGTCTTTATTATATTTACCATTTGATCGTGGAGGTCTGAAATGTCCAAATTTTATGTTGTATTATTGGTCGGCACAACTGAGGTCTATGACATATTATTTTTCATCAAATGATCTCCCTCACTGGACTGAAATGGAATCATACAATTTACCTTTACCTCTTCCCATATTCATATACTCAGATTCGGCAAAAAAATTACAAAAACAAGTTAAAAATCCATTTGTAAAGCATATGATCAAAATATGTGTGTGAAGCTAAAAACTATTTAAAAGAACCACAGTTATTGTCACAATTTAGTCCAATATGGGGTAATCAATATTTTAAACCAGGAGAGCGGACGCTGTATTTAAGTATGGAATTTAAAGGGATACAAAAGATTCAGGATTTATATTTGCCATGTGCAGAAAACATAATGTCTTTTGAAGAGCTGAGGATCAAATTTAATCTCAATAGAACACATTTTTTTAAATATCTTCAACTTAGAAACTTTATTCGATCAAATCAAAATAAAGCTCTCACTCGACCCTATCTATTCATCCTTGGAAAAAAATGTTGATGAAAGATAGTAAAAGAAAGGGTATTATTTCAGAGTTTTATAACTCATTGACCACTATTTTTCAAGTGAAAATTCACTGAAAAGATTAAACTACTGGAAAGAAGATCTGCAAACTGAAATTCCAGAGGAAAATGGGAATTGGCCTTGTACAGAAGCTCAAACCAAATCAATAAATGTACGCCTTAAATTGATACATTTCAAATGGTTAATGCGGATGTATGTTACACCGGAGGAGTTAAATAGATTATAACAAAATATACCAGATACGTGCACAAACTGTATGGAAAGTAAAGGAACTCTATTTCATTGTGTATGGGAATGTAGATTAATAAGAATGTTTTGGGAAGAGGTGAGGTTAACAATTGAAAAAATAATCTCAAAACAAATCATATTGGATCTAAACTGTTTTTGTTGGGTCTGTACCCAGAAAAGCATAATTTTAATAAAAGTGAAAGAACATTCATAGACCTCAGTTTGCTTAATGCCAAAAAATGTATTGCACTATTATGGAAAAAGACTTATAGACCAGATGTGACTCAAGTGGTTAAGACAGATGTTAACAAACCTTCCATTAGAAAGAATAACATATATACTGAAATCAAAGGAAATTGCATTTGAGAATATATGGAGACCTTTTATTGATTATGTAAAAAATTTAAACATAACTCTTGAAGAAGAAGGTGAATGATATGTGCGGACCTTGTAAATTCCAAACTGGTGAACATAATATGTATACTTATGTGTTGGATTGTCTAGACTAAACAGAGGAGCATTGTTGAAGATTTGATTTTGTTGGTGGTTGTTGGTGTTTTTTAGTGCATTTTTTTTTGTAGTACTTTAGTGTTAGTGTTTGATTGTTTGTATCATGTTTGTTTAAAAAAAAAAAAAGGTTCAATAAAGATATTGTGGAAAAAAAAAATGCAGGTAACCTTAGGTGCCCTCTTGATTAAGTACTTTGCTGTCTAATTGGCCGCAGCACTTCAGCTCTAGTTGATGTGAGGCTTCATACATCAATTACTTTAAGGCTCTTAAACATGCATTAGGCTACACTCTAATCTCTGATATCTAGTCTGTGGATTTGACTGTACTCAAACATAATAAATGAAGAAACAGTATGAAGAGATTTTAATTATTGCAGGTTGAATTTAATAAAAGATTAAAGGGCAGTGCTAGGCTGCTTTAATAATTAACTATGACTGATGAATGGATCATATTTTCTTTAAATAAGGAATAATATCTGAGATGTACCACTGTGGTGTTGTCAGAAGGCTTGAAGATGACTTCCTCTGTCATGTGTGTATGTGCATTGGTACGTTATTGTGTTTGTAATTGACTGCCCCAAGCCATGAGTGTTGAAGGGCACTGATGACAGTTTCATTACGGTGCTTCAAAGCGCAGTGCAAGGGCTTCAGAGTCTTCTGTATCTTCTGTGCAGGGGTATGAGGATGCACCGCTCTCCCTGTCTTACAAAATTTGGTGCTTTGGCTCTGGATGCAGTAGAACGCCAAAAACACACTCTTGTAGACAGTCAGGAGTGATATGAGCATGTTTTTAGCATCTTAAAAAATATGGTTTTCAGTGTATGCTATATCAAAGCACATTAATGGAAAACTGACTGGAAGAAAACAGTTGTGGTAGGAAAAAGGTGCACAAGCAACAGGGAATGACCATAACCTTGAGAAGATTGTCAGAATTGTTGATTAAAAAATTTGAAGGAGCTTCACAAGGAGTGGAGTGAGTCTGGTGCCGGAGCAGTCAGAGCCACCACACAGAGATGTCTTGAGGAAAGGCGCTACCACTGTTGTGTTTTTTAACACTAATCCACTCCTGAACTGGGGACCAATGGCCGAAGTGTCTTACCTGTTCTAAAAAGAAAAAGAACTGGACTGTTGTTCAGTGGTCCAAAGTTCTATTTTCTGATAAAGAAAATTTTTCATTTAATTTGGAAATCAAGGTCCTAGACTTTAGAGGAAGAGTGATGAAGAAACACAATCCAAAAATGTTTTAAATCCAAAGTACCCACAGTCTTTGATGATCCATGTCGTCTGCTGGTGTTGCTCCACTGTGTTTTATCAAGTCCAAAGACAACGCTCTCTGTCTACCAAAAACATTTGGAGCACTTAATGTTTCCATCTGCTGAAAAGCTTTCTGAAGATGCTGCTTTCCTTTTCCTGTCCCTTTTCCTTTTCCAGCAGGACTCAGTACAGCCACCAGTGCCAAAACTACAACAAAATGATTTGCTGACCATGATATGACTGTGCTTGACTAGCCAAATATCTGCCTGACCTGAATCCCATAGATAGATCTAGTAGGGATGGGAGAAATAATCATTTTTTTTTTAAAGATGTACTGAATCGCCATATGGGGAAGATTCTGATCAACTGTCACCTCTCCTCTTAGCTGGCTTCAACAACTCTTTCCCATATCTTCATAGTGTGACTGATTAACTTTATACCTTTGTAGTTACTACAGTTCTGAGCATCACCCTTGTTCTTGAAAAATCACATACCACTACATTTCCTCTCCAAGACTGTGTTAAACCAATCCGGTTGAAAAGTCCACTACTATCTCTCCTCACATGACATACCTCCACAGGTATGTCATCTGGACCAACCGCCTTTCCACTCTTCATAGCTGCCCTCACTTTCGCCTTGCTAATCCTTGGAACTTCCTGGTTCACTATCTTTTCTTCGTCCAGCCTCCTCTCTCTTTAATTTTCTTTATTCATCGGCTCCTCAAAGTACTCCTTCCACCTTCTCAACACTCAGTAAACTATAAATCCTTCAAAATTAATCTTTAGAGCACTCAGCCTATTTTGGCATTATTCAGAATGAATCCTGCATCCGGCACTGATGCGTGCAGTATGTGTGCTCTAAGGGTTAAAACAAAAAAGACTTGAACTATATCCTTTTCGTCAAAAGGAATATAAAACATGAAAGTTTACTTTTGGACTCGTACCACCTCGCCGTCCACCAGGTCTGGGACTTTGGTCGTCCACCTGAACTTTCAAGCTCTTTGGTCCGGGGGGCCTAAGTCTTTGATTTTGACTGGTGTGGGACTTGAGCGGGGTTGTTTCCTTCCCTCCTAACCTGTTCCCCCCACCACCCACCCTGGGTGGGTTATTGTTGTGCTCCTGTTGGGGGGGGGGGGGGGGGGGGTTCCTTCTTTTTCCTTTTTTGATGTTACCCTGGGGTGTCTGGGCCAACCCCTTGAGAGGGGGACTCTGTCACAAGCTGAGCTCTGGAGGTTCCGCCAGGCTCAGTCTCTTGGCCTTTTCTCTGTATTTATATATTTGTTGTATTTTGTGCCTTTTGAGTTTCAGTATTCTTGTACTGTTTTCTATTTTTTCTGTTTATGTTTCAGTTTTGTTACGCTCATGTTTTGTATCAATTTGTAATTATTTATCCATCTGCATTTATTGATATTTTATTCCTTGTTTTTCAGACTGTTGTGTTCTTCCTTTGGGTTGACAGCTGTCAAGCAGCGTTTCCAGATTGTGCTCCAGGTGGGCGTCGCACTGTCAGCTGTCAGTTCTCTCCTCTCTCCTCTCACTACTTTACAGCTGATCCTAATCATTTATCATTGCTACCTTTTGACCGCTCATGTAACCCCACACCTGTCAGCACTTGTGTTATTGGTTCTGGCCCTATTTAAGGACTGCCTTTTTATTTATTTCTTGTGGCAGTCTTAATAAGATTCTCTTCTTCCTTGCCACCAGAGCTGTAATCCTGCTCTGGTGAGTTTTGTCTCAAGTTCATCCAGTCTGTAAGTTTACCTTGTCTTCTGCTTTGATTTTTTGCTTTATGCACTCTGGCACTTTGTGTGTTTATTGTTAATAAATACCACAAACTGGCTGCACGGTGGCGCAGTGGTTTAGCACTGTGGCAGCACAGTTTTACCCTCGGCCGGGGGACCGCGGGGATCATGAGATCGTGGGTTCGATCCCAGCCCCCGACCAACAGTGAGCTGTGTGGAGTTTGCATGTTCTCCCCGTGTTGCGCGGGTTTACTCCGGGATTTCTCCGGTTTCCTCCCGCACACCAAAAACATGTAGGTTCAGGGCGCTCGCGCACGCAGCGACCAGCAGCCGGTGGCTTGTCACCAGACTGCAAACCAAGTCTACCTACGGGTACAAATAAGTAACAAAAAAAAAAAAAAAACTGCAGTTGGCGCGTGGGTCTGTCTCTCTCTGCCCTGAGGGGCAAAACATGACACCATATGCAATGTACTAGTCTACATATTTATTTACTACTGATTATCAACAGTGTATTAACCATTTTCAACTTCAGATAGATAGATAGCATCTGGAAAGTATTCACAGCGCTCCACTTTTTCCACATTTTGTTATGTTACAGTTTTATTCCAAAATGGAATAAATTCCATTTTGGAATCCACCTCAAGTGGACGCCTCCCACTTGAGGTGTTTCGGGCACGTCCCTCTGGGAGGAGACCCCGGGGCAGACCCAGGACTTGGTGGCGAGACTATGTCTCCCAGCTGGTCTGGGAACGCCTTGGTATCCTCTCTGAAGAGCTGGAGCAGGTGGCTGGGGTGAGGGAAGTCTGGGCTTCTCTGCTTGAACTGCTGCCTCCGTGACCCGGACCTCCGGAAAAGCGGTAGAAGATGGATGGATGGATGGATGGAATAAATTCATTTTTCCTCAAAATTCTACACACAATACTGTCATGAACCTGGGTTTGGTGGTCCCAAAACCCAGTTCCGACCCGTGGCTGCCTGCTTGATTCCTGATGAACTGTCAGCTGACGATCGTGTTTCCCCTGTTCCTCCAGCGCCATTGTCTATGACGGGAGATGAGTCCCAGACGCAGGAGAGGTTGTCACCGGGGGGAGTGGAGCTCCCGCCGCCTGTCTCCTCTCATTGCCGCTGTTCCCAGAGGGCCCGTCACAAGAGTCCGGCTGACCTGCCGCCCGTCTCATCCACCTCCGTCACCATTGAGACAGCTCCTCCACTCTCCACGAGGGGCCCCGAATCCAATTTGGGCACAGAGAGAGACGGCTAGCTCCCATCTGCAGCTGTGGACATCAGAGACCGGGAGGACAAGCAAGTGTTTTGTCTTTTGTCTCCATCTAATTACAATAAGCCTTGTCTGTCTCCCGAGGGAGAGGTCCAGTCTCAGCAGTCCGCTGAGTCCTCTCTTCCAGCTGCAAAGATTGAATTTGTTCCTACTCTCCCCGTGTATCCCCCATTACTCCCTGAGTGTCCCCCGGCCTCTGAATTAAGCCGCTGGACGATGGAGGAGCCCGTGGCCCTGGAGGAGTTCAGACCAGCGCCAGCACGGACTGAGCCCCCTGCTTCCCTGTTGCATCAGTCTCCACAATTGCAGTCCTTGCCTGGGGGCACTTGGACTGCCACCACCACCAGACCAGCCACTGAGGGTGTTGCAGCGGAGGACGAACCCGAGCCGGACCGCTTCGGGGTCGGACCAGTGTCATCATCGGGATCGACGGAGTCCTGGACAGCGGTGGAGCTCGAGTCCAGGCAAGTGCTCATGTTTGTTTCTCTCTCTCTACTGAATTAGAGCAACCTTGTCTGGCTCTTGGCGAGGAGAGCCGGATGCAGTCACCTGCTGCACCTGGTCTCGCCTTGCTGGGCTCCGCCGCCCCCGGCGCCCCTGACTCTTTGTCCTCTGTCCTGTCTCTGAGCTCTCTCTCTCAGGGTCGCCAGAGAGCTGTCAACACCACCTGACGCCGCCGGGAATCAGGGTTCAGCGTTAGGGTTCGTGGAGCCACCGCGGGAGCAATGAGGTCTCCGATGGGGACCACCACTGGTGCAACGGTGCTCAGGCCAGAGTCCACCGCCGGTACAGCAAAGCTCCAGCCGCAGTCCACCGCCGGTGCAGCAGAGCTCCAGCCGGAGCCCACCACCAGTGCAGCTACGTCCCAGACCAGGACCATCGCGGGTGCAGCCATGTCCCAGACCGAGACCATCATGGATGCAGCCATGTCCCAGACCGGGACCATCGCGGGTGCTACGGTCCCCCTGCTCCAAGCTTTGGAGGGCAGGGGAGGCTCCTGTCCCCCGGTTTGGCCACCGAGGTTGCCTCTCCGCCTTCCCCTCTGGTCCTGGTGGCTCCACCACGCTGGTTGGCCACCCGAAAGACTTGGCCTTCGGGTTGAGTGGCCCATCGGTCCGGGCAGGCCACCGGACACTGTTCTACGGGCCGCCTGCTGGACGTGGGACTCAGGCAGCCCACCCAATCAGTCACCCCTCGCCATGCTGGGGGCCTGGGACTCTGGTCAACCCCCTGAACTTTGGACTCCTGGGGGGGGGTAGTTTCCTAGGTGGGGGGGGGCTGTTAGGAGGTGCACATTATTATATATGCATATTATGTGTTGTGTTGTTGACGTGTTGCTTCCCTCCTAACCTGTTTTCCCCCCACCTCCCACCCTGGGTAGTTGTTTGTCTCTGGGGGGTGGGGGTGGGGTCCCTTGGTTGTGTCTTTTGTTTGTTCTTGCTGGTGGTACTGGGGTGTCTGGATCCACCCCTTGAGGAGGGGGCTCTGTCATGAACCTGGGTTTGGTGGTCCCAAACCCAGTTCTGACCCGTGGCTGTTTGGCCCGTCTCCGTATTTATTTTCCATCAGGCGCGTCAGGGAGCTCTTTGGGTCCTTCACTCCCTGACAGCTCAGGCACGCCCCCTCCTCCTGTCAGTGCCATCAGCTGTGTCTCATTATTGGGTGTTTCACACACATACACACACACTTCATTCATTCCCATTCACACGCATTCATTCCCATTCACACGCACTTTCACTCGCTCACACACGCATGGTGTTAATTATGTTCAGTCCACGCACTCTCACACCGGCAGTCTCTTCCCTCGTTAGTATTATTATTACTTAAATGCTGTGCTAGTAGGAAGAGACTGTCGGAGCATTGAGCTTCATAGTAGTAGTAGTAGATTAGTTTATTTGACAGGGACAGTGCAATAAACATTAATCAAAGACAATCAATCTGATGTGTTGCACATAGAGTGTATAGCTATTAGCTAATTTGCAACTCTTGTCCCTGGATGGGCTTTAGAAAAAAGAATCAAGATAAAAAATATACACAATAACCACATACATCAATGCAGAAAAATTATAAATACACAATTATAAATATTATAAATATTATAAATACACAAATATAACAGCCTGACTCACATTTAACATAAATATTATAAATACACATATATTATAAAATATTATAAATACACAAATATAACAGCCTGACTCACATTTAACACATATAACATAACTCACATTTGCCTATTTCAGGCCTTCCTCCCTCCGTCACTCACTATAAACAAACACATTTATTCCTTCCCTTCATTCACTCTCACTTTGCAGACAAATAATTCATACATGAGTACATTCTTGTTTATTTTTCAGCCAGTTTTTAACATTTTTAGTGAATGTTTTAAAGTCCGTTATTATTTTAATTTCATTTGGCATTGTGTTCCAGATGTGACTGCCCTTTATAGAGAAAGCTGTTTGTCCAAATGTGGTTCTGCGGTGGAATATTTTACAGTTATTGTTAACAGAACTCCTGGTGGCTCTGCTGCTGTCCTGTCTTTGGACGAAACCAGCAAGTGGCTCGGGTGCTGATTTATGGAAACATTTGAACGTTAATTTCAGAAGACAGAGGTCAATGAAGCTCTCAAAACTCAATAGGTTGTATTTTTTTAAAACATTACAGTGATGCCACCTAATGGGCTTTTTGTCCAAGATTTTTAGGGTTTGATTATATAATGAACCTATATGTCTTATTGTGGAAGGGGCTGCTTGAGCCCAGACTGTCAAACAGTATGATATATGAGAAAAAACCATAGAATGCATATACAGTGCAGCTGCTTCGTAAGGTATGTAATATCTAATTAATTTAAAGCAGTTCAGATTTTTTTTTACTGTTTTTGAAATTTTCTTTATATGAAGATTAAATTTGAGTTGAGGATCTAGTACAATGCCAAGGTATTTGAATTCTGTAGCTAAACTGATGTCATGATCATGTATATTAACTTTAAAATGTTGCAGGTTACATTTTTTGATTGAAAAGCACATTGAGACTGTTTTCTGAAGGTTCAGCAATAGATGGTTCTTGAGGAGCCACTCTTGGACATCAACCATACTTGTAGACAGTACATCTGCAGCCTGTGCTGGAGTCTTGGCAGCTGTGTAAATAACTGCATCATCTGCATAAAGTTGGCATGTTGCAGCTGAGCAGTGTAACGGCAAGTCATTAATAAAAATGCTGAAAAGTAAAGGACCAAGAATGGACCCTTGTGGGATACCCATGCGGTTGTTTAAAAATGAGGATTTATCCTGGTGAACTTTTACACACTGTTCTCTATTCTGGAGATAAGATGCAAACCATTCTAATGTATTTGGGGAGAAGTTAAAAGATACCATTTTGGATAAAAGCAAACTGTGGTTTACAGTATCGAAAGCCTTTTTGAGATCTAGAAAAACAGCTCCTACCACATTACCCCTGTCCAAGGACTGTTTGACGTTTTCAATAAGGCAACAATTTGCTGTTTCTGTTGAGTATCCTGGTCTAAAACCAAATTGATGTGGATGAAGAAGTTGACTGTCTTGTAAGTAGTCTATCAGCTGTGTAGCTACAACTTTTTCAAGAACCTTAGATAGGACTGGTAAGATAGAGATTGGGCGGTAATTGCATATATCGTCTTTACTGCCTGATTTATGAACTGGTATGACGACAGCTTTTTTCCAGCCAGATGGAAATGTACTAGACCTAATGGAGAGATTAATGAGATGAGTCAGTGGTTTGATTAATATTTTGCTGTGCATTTTGAGAAAGGAGGTGCTCATATTGTAGATATCATTAGTTTTTGAGTTTGACAGTGTTTTAACAATACCAGCAATTAACTTCTCATTTACCTCATCGATGTGAAAAGTATCTGTTGGAAGTATGGAATTTGTGTTGTTGAGCACATTTGGCAGCACAAAAATTTTTGTTAAGTCTTCCACAGAGCCCACAAAGTGTGAATTAAATTCATTTGCCAAAGTAGCCTTGTCACTGACGGTCTTGCCATTGATTCTAAGTTCCTTTACCCCCTTCTGATCGTTTTTTTTATTAGTTAAGTTATTTAAATGCCTCCATAGGGAACTGTTGTTACCCTTTGCATGATCTATCAGTTTATTGTAATAAGATATTTTTGATTTTCGCAGCTCATGTACCACTTTATTTCTTAAACTTCTGTACACAAGGTGATCATTTTGTAGTTTGGAGGTTAGTGATGTTTTCAGTGCATAGTCTCGCCTCTTCATAAGTTTTCTTATTTCATTATTTAACCATGGTAGGCTAATCTTCTGTTGTCTACTTTTAATTTGCTTTGAAAATTTTTCTATAGACTTTGTGATTGTTGCAGTTATAAAATTACAACAATCATCTACTTCACATGTTGCCATGAGCTGCTCCCAATTTTGATTCTCTAAGTAATGTTCAAACTCCTCATTTTTTGATTTGGGGATAATAAAATTTGATTTGTCAATATCGACTCCCCCAAAATACTGTAGTCGCTTTTTAGTAAGTTTCCTGACAGCAAGAACCATGTTATGATCTGAGAGACCAGTTACAAGATTATAGGTTCTGGTTATTCGTTCTGGTTTATTAGTAAATACCATGTCAATAAGTGTTCTGGATTGTTTGGTTATCCTGGTGTGTCCTTTGATGATTTGCTGGTAATTAAATTTAGTCATGAGGCTTTTCAGTTTTTGTTTGTCTTTTTTATCAGACCAGTTGATATTAAAGTCACCATGAATTATTGTTTCTCTGTTCTTCTCAAGTTGTTTAACCAGATCACTTAATTCATTATAAAAGGAAGAGTTGTGTGACGGTGGGTTGTACACTACTGCAATGTTGAAATTCATTACCGGAGAGAGACATACATTAACAGCTAAACATTCAAGTGAAGTATTCAAATCAACCAGTTGACATTTATATTTCTCTTTGATGTAAATTAAAACACCTCCTCCCCTCCCTACCTGCCTGTCTTTTCTAAAACACTGGTAGCCCACAATATCGATCATATTAGTGTCTATGTTACTGTGTAGCCAGCTTTCTGAGAGACAAAGGTAGTCCAGATTTGAGTCCAACAGCAACACCGAAATCTCATCTCTTTTGGGGATTATGCTCCGTATGTTTAAATGACCGCCGAGGATCCCCTTTGGTTTAGCCTTGGTGTCCCAAAGAACTCGTGCATGATTAACAGTTTGGAAAAATAAATGTTGTTTTTGCTTTTGTACAGCTCGGTTTTGTGCTAACCCAGTGGTCTGCTGTTTAATAGTGGCAGGTCCAGGGTTAAGGTGAATATCTCCTGCCAGAAGTAGCAGAACTAACAGAACTTTAACTGTATATCCTCTGCCATATTGTGATTTTTGCTTAACAGCCATGTTTGCCTTAATTTGGAAGTTTTTGCTCAGGGCTTTTAAAGACCACATAGAGTGTAGGGTGAGATGTCCAAGCCCAAATCCATACAGATAAAACTTTTTAACCTTCACCTTTGGTTGAGTTTGTCGGAAAATCCTTCTTGTTGCAGGTCCAGACACACAAAGACAAAACGAAGAGGAAGTATAGAAGTAGAGAATGCTTATTAGTGGTGCCCATCAGCCCACTTTTTAATCCGTGGCAGCCATCTTCAGTCTTTCTTGGAAAGAAGGAAAAGGAAAATCTGTGGATAGTAAAATAAATTCTGCTTATATCGCCAGAATCTGATCCGATCGTCCTCGAATCCAGCTGGGCCTCAGCTAGCCAACTAGCCCCTTCCGTTGCTGGTCTCGTTGCTCATAGTCGCCGTAACTGGTCTCCCGTCCCGCTCCTCCAACCGAGTCTCGTCACACACCGCCGCTGCCACCGAGCACCGCTGAGGTCACGGTAAATCCTCCGCTAGGCACCGCCACCTACTGTCGTCTGCCTGGGTGAAATCTCTGCTGAGCCCCGTCAACAAATAGCCGCTTGCCTGGTAGTATCTCCGCTGGGCCTCGCAGCTGGGCTTCGATTCAGGCTGGTGTAAGGTGGAATGACTGGCGCCAGCATTAAGCTAACTAGCGTTAGCTTAGCAATCGCTTCGGGTAGTCTCGTCGCACACCGCCGCTGCAGTCACGGTAAGTCCTCCGCTGGGCACCGCCGCCTACCGCCGTCTGCCTGGGTGAAATCTCTGCTGAGCCCCGTCAAACAAATAGCCGCCTGCCTGGTAGTATCTCCGCTGGGCCTCGTAGCTGGGCTTTGATTCAGGCTGGTGTTAGGTGGAATGGCTGGCGCCAGCATTAAGCTAACTAGCGTTAGCTTAGCAATCGCTTCAGGTAGGGCACATCAGTGAATCTCAAGGAAGCGCTGGAATCGCTGGTCAGTTTACTCACAGTGGCCGGATAAAAGCGATCAAAGGGGTAATCCACCGGAGGTATATCCGATCGCTGTAGGTAGTTATTTAGAGACTGGCGCCAGCATTAAGCTAACTAGTGTTAGCTTAGCAATCGCTTCAGGTAGCATTAAGCTAACTAGTGTTAGCTGAGCAATCGCTTCAGGAAGGCGCAGGAAGTCGCTGGAGAAAGGCGATTAAAGGGCAATCCAACGGAGGTGGCAATTCAGCCCGTGCGTGTTCGCCACGAGCGCGATCGCTGCAGGCCAGCCACTTTTAATGGCAAAATCAGTGACTTTGTCTCAGCACTGAAAAAGTGTGACCATCCCGGTCGCCATCTTGAGAAGGTATATCATAAATTTATTCAAATATCATATATTTCATAAAGTACAAGGAATTTTCATCCAACGCCGTGACGCCGTGTCCGTACCCTCTGCAACTGCGTACCTTGAGCATGCAGCGAGACACGCAGGCCGACACCATGGTGGGTGACGTCCCCGATTCCAGGGAAACACTGTGGATCAGCGTGGACACGCCCTGTAGAGGGTAACCGAGCAGTGGACCTGATGGTGGAAGCAAAGGGTGCAGAAATCCAGATGATTTAGGAGCACAGAGAGGAGAGACGGTTTGGTTCTGAGTGGGGATGCATTAAACCCTTTTTCTATTCAGTTTAACTCACATTAAAACGTCTGACATCTCGGCACTTTCTTTATTTCGTCATGCATGGCAGCGTGTTCCTCTGTGTATGCTTGTTACTACTACCTACGTTTACTTTCAGCCTGACGTCGCTGTCTTCTCTAATGCTGCAGGATTGTGTACCTCTTTGGTGTTAGCGGCTGTTCCTGTTTACCCTCATCCACCGGACTACATGGACAGCCCCGGCTCATTCCAGCCATAAGTTCATGTTTGCCTTTCTCCTTGTGCCGACAGCAGCTCTGCGGCACTAGGCATTCCCTTCCTTAGGCTGTGGAACATCCAGGTGGCGTCCCTGTATGTCTGGTGGCCTCAATCTCATAATTCCAACCCTCTGTTAATTAGCGTGGTCATAGCTGGACTTGTTATTTTGGGATATTTGTTAATAAAGTGCACGTTCTACTCCTGCAATTGGGTTTTCCATTTCTTCCTCCGTGCACTGCGTAAAAGCGTACGGAGAATCATAACAAAATACCTCATAATGACAATGTGAAAAAAGTTTTTTTGAGATTTTTGCAAATTCATTAAAAAAGAAAAACTAAGAAATCCCATGTACATAAGTATTCACAGCCTTTGCTATGAAGCTCAAAACTGAGGTCAGGTGCATCCTGTTTCCACTGCGCATCCTTGAGATGTTTCTACAGCTTAATTGGAGTCCACCTGTGGTAAATTCAGCTGATCTGACATGATTTGGAAAGGCACACACCTGTCTATATAAGGTCCCATGGTTGGCAGTGCATGTTGGAGCCCAAACCAAACATGAAGTCAAAGGAATTGCCTGTAGACCTCCAAGACAGGATTGTCTCAAGGCACAAATCTGGGGAAGGGTACAGAAAAATTTCTGCTGCTTTGAAGATTCCAGTGAGCACAGTGGCCACCATCATCCGTAAATGGAAGAAGTTCAGAACCACCAGGATTCTTCCTAGAGCTGGCCGGCTGTCTAAATTGAGTGATCGGGGAGAAGGGTCTTAGTCAGGGATGTGACCAAGAACCCAATGGTCACTCTGTCAGAGCTCCAGTGTTCCTCTGTGGGGAGAGGAGAATCTTCCAGAAGAACAACCATCTCTGCAGCAATCCACCAATCAGGCCTGTATGGTAGAGTGGCCAGACGGAAGCCACTCCTTAGTAAAAGGCACTTGGCAGCACACCTGGAGTTTGCCAAAAGGCACCTGAAGGATTCTCAGACAATGAAAAACAAAATTTTCTGGTCTGATGAGACAAAGATTGAACTCTTTGGTGTGATGCCAGGTGTCATGTCATCACCATGCCAATACCATCCCTACAGTGAAGTATGGCGGTGGCAGCGTCATGCTGTGGGGATGTTTTTCAGTGTCAGGAACTGGGAGATTAGTCAAGATAGAGGGAAAGATGAATGCAGCAATGTACAGAGACATCCTGGATGAAAACCTGCTCCAGAGTGCTCTTGACTTCAGACTGGGGTGACGGTTCATCTTTCAGCAGGACAACAACCCTAAGCACACAGCCAAGGACAACTCTTCAGGACAACTCTGTGAATGTCCTTGAATGGCCCAGCCAGAGCCCAGACTTGAATCCAATTGAACATCTCTGGAGAGATCTGAAAATGGCTGTGCACTGACACTTCCCACTGACACTTCAAACTGGTACATTTCCAGACAAAATGAAAATAGCAAAAGTAATACCTCTATACAAAACAGGAGACAGTCATGGCTTCACAAATTACAGGCCAGTCTCTTTACTCTCACAATTCTCCAAAATACTTGAAAAAATCTTCACTAAGAGACTGGATAATTTCACTGAAAAACACAACCTCCTTACAGATAGCCAGTATGGTTTTAGAGCAGATAAATCTACATCTTTGGCACTGATCGAACTTATAGAAGAAATTACTAGTTGTATAGATAAAAAAAAAAGGTTGCTGTAGGAGTATTTATAGATTTAAAGAAAGCTTTTGACATCATTGACCACAGAATACTACTAAGGAAACTGGAAAGGTATGGAATAAGAGGGGTAGGACTGAGTTGGGTGGAAAGTTATTTAAGTAACAGACAACAATTTGTACAAATTGGTGAGCACAAATCACCCTTCATGGACATCACTTGTGGTGTGCCCCAGGGGTCAGTTTTGGGACCCAAACTCTTTATTTTGTATATAAATGACATATGCCAAGTATCAAAAATTCTGAAATTTATTTTGTTTGCGGATGACACAAATATCCTTTGCACTGGTGAGAATTTGCAGCAGGTTTTAGAGGTGGTCACAACTGAAATGGAAAAGTTAACGCAGTGGTTCAACAAAAATAAATTATCTCTAAATCTAAAAAAAACAAAGATTATGTTGTTTGGAAATTACAGGAAAATAAGTTTCTGGGGGTGACGCTAGACAATAAAATCTGCTGGAAACCTCACATCAGTCACATCCGGGCCAAGTTAGCAAAATGTATAGGCATACTGGGGAAGACAAGACACATCTTGGACTATAAATCATTGGTCTTATTGTACAATTCAGTGTTTTTACCTTATCTTAACTATTGTGTAGAAGTCTGGGGAAACACCTACAAGACCAACCTACAGTCAATATGCACATTACAAAAAAGAGCTATAAGGATAATAAACAATGTAGGATATAGAGACCATACCAATTCGTTGTTTTTAAAGTCACATGTCATAAAGTTCATCGATTTAGTTAAATTTAAGACAGCACAAGTAATGTACAGGGCAATTAATAATCAACTCCCAACTAATATACAAAAAATATTTAAAAAAAAGAGACAATGATCATAATTTGAGAGGAGACTTAAACTTTACAAAACCCAAGATACGAACAACCAAGAAAAGTATGTGCAGATCTGTCTGTGGGGTGGATCTGTGGAACAGTCTGGAGCCTGAACTGAAACTATGTACAAACAGAAATCAATTCAAAAAGAGGTATAAACACCATTTGCTGAAAGGATATATGTTAGAAGGGTAGTATTTATATGTACGATTCTTTATGTTCACTCTGGGACATTATGGGACACTATGGAATGGTGGGTGGGACAGCACTGTGTATATCTGTGTTGTTTGAGGCTGGTTTTGATGTCTGGACATCAATGTATGTTAGGATGGATGGGTGTTAATGTTGATTTGTAAAAAATACAGTAAATTGTTTACTTGGGGTCTTAAAGGTGGTAATTGTGGCTTATATTAATCATATATTCCATACCTACATATGTATAGACATATTAGAATGTTTAGTGATTACATATGTGGAATGACCTCAAGCCTCAGAACAGGACAAGAGGTCTCAACCGCCAGCGAGGATCAAAGAACAGACAGAGTCGCAGCGGTGGAGACCGGATCGATCTCCCTGACCACCCAGGGTCAGGTGGAGGAGACGGAGGACAATGGAGGGGGGATTATGTAATGCGGGATGTCAGCTTTGATATGCAATGTCTTTTGTTGAGTGTGGGTATAAATATGAAGGTCTGACTGCGTTCGACCTCTTATTTTGCTTCTGCACCGAGATGAGACTTGTTAGAGGAGTGAAGCTGAAATTAAACTTTGATTTATAAAATCACATCGCTTCGTTATTCCAAGCTCTTCTACACTGGTGACCAGACGTGAGGATGGAACAGAGACGTTCTCCCGCGATTAACTCATCAGAGACGACCCAGGCAAGCGCCGGCGCCCATGCAGACAGGGGAACGGATGGAAGACGTTCCCCCACGGCAGAAGCTACAGAGAGGGCTCAACCGAGCACCATCCCCAGCCCCGCCGTGAGAGCAGAAGAAAGGCGCTCTCACCCGGCGGACACATCAGGGACGGCCCACACAAGCGCCGTCACCGTCAAGCTGCCAGAATTCTGGCAAGAAGACCCGAGCTCATGGTTCCAGCAAGCTGAGGCTCAGTTTGCACTGGCGGGCATAACGGCGGACGAGACGAAGTTTTATCACATCGTTGCCAAACTCGACGCTGCCACGTCAAGATGTGCACGGAGCATAATCCAACAGCCGCCCGCCCATGACAAATACAGAGAGCTTAAAGCGACCATTGTCGAGAACTTCGTCCCCTCAGCCGAGGAGAGAGCAGAGAAGATCCTGGCGATCTACGGCCACAGAGGATGCAGACCCAAGGCCCTCATGGAGGACATGCTGCAGCTCAAGGAAGAGGACAACGACAACTTCTTCTTCCAACACATCTTCCTCAGCACTCTGCCGCCACACATGAGAGGGACGCTGGTCAACATGCGGTGCAGCACCCAGCAGGACTTCTGCGTGCTGGCCCGAGAAGCACAGCGGCTCATCAACGCCTGCGGGGAACAGATGGCCACAGCATCATCCGCAGGTCTCAGCGCGGAAGCCCAGAGCAGCGGAGAACCACAGACAACCGAGCAGAGCCCGCCCACCATGGCGGCAACACGACCAAGGCGCAGCAGGCGGAACGACCTCTGCTATTACCACCACCGTTTCGCCAAGAGGGCGTACAAGTGCGTACCCCCCTGCAAATTCAAAAGTTCAGGAAACACCAAAGCCGAGAGACCGTTAACAGCTGCGGCTCTCGGCGAGAAAAACAAGCTACTGTATGTGACTGACGGACACACCGGGAGACAGTTCCTGATCGACACCGGAGATCAGCTGAGTTTTATCACCCCTTCCCACGCAGACCGGGCCATGGGTCCCCGGGGAAATGGAGCGATGGCAGCCAACGGCTCGATCATCGACACCTTCGGTGAAAGGAACCTGCCTCTTTGCATCCACGGCCGCAACTATAGATGGACATTTATTGTAGCGGTGGTGAGTGTAGAAGAGCTTGGAAGAACGAGGCGATGTGATATATAAACCAAAGTTTATTATCAGCTCCTCTAACAAGTCTCATCTGAGTGCAGCAGCAGAAGAAGGAAAAAGAGACCGAACACCTTCAGCTCTATGAACTTATACTTGCACATAACAAAAGACATGCATATCAAAAGCTGACATCCCTCATTATCTTATTCCCCCCATTATCTTCGTACTCCTCCTCATGGCCCTGGGGGGTCAGGGCAGCTCCTCCGGTCTCCACCGCAGTGCCTAGGAAGCTCTTTGATCTTCACTGGCGGTTGAGACTCTTTGTCCTGTTCTGAGGTGTGAAGTCGCCTTACATATGTAATTACCAAACATTCTCACATGCTTCAACATATGTAGGTTATGGAATATATGATTAATATAGACCACAGTGAGCTTTAACTTGTTGGGCGCTGATTTTTTGTGTGCACATGGGTTGTTTGTCGATCTAGCAAATAGGCACTTGGTTAATGCATTGTCATTTTCTTCTATTCCCTGCTCAGCTTGAGTTTCTCCACCACCCGTGCAGGCCAGCGTCACAACAGCAGCAGGTAAGTTTGACCAACTCCTCACCCAATTTCCAGCACTCACAGTTCCAAAATTTTCAGCAACAGTAGCGAAACACGGGGTTGAACACTTCATCCCCACAACAGGCCCACCCGTGTTCGCCAAAGCTCGGCGCTTAGACGCAACCAAGCTCGCCATAGCACGGGACGAGTTTACCACCCTGGAAAAATTAGGCATTATTAGACGCTCGAAAAGCCCCTGGGCATCGCCACTCCACATGGTCCCGAAAACCGATGGTTCTTGGAGACCTTGCGGCGATTACCGCAGATTAAACAATGCGACAGCGCATGACCGCTACCCAATTCCTCACATCCAAGATTTTTCACTACGTCTGGCGGGTGCGCGCATTTTTTCTAAAATAGACCTGGTCCGCGGCTATCACCAAGTCCCCGTTCGAGCGGAAGACATTCCTAAAACGGCTGTAATAACCCCTTTTGGTCTTTTTGAATTTTTGCAGATGCCGTTCGGCCTCAAAGGCGCTGCTCAAACCTTTCAGCGTATGATGGACGCGGTATTACGCGACCTCCCCTTCGTGTTCGTCTACCTCGACGATATGCTGGTAGCCAGCCCGTCAGAGGAAGAACACGAACAACACCCCACTACAGTTTTTCAGAGACTAGAAGAGCACGGGTTAATAATCAACCCAGCCAAATGCAAATTCGGCGTGCCACAAATTGATTTTTTGGGACACAGAGTTTCACCGAAGGGGGCACTCCCATTGCCGGACAAAGTCCACGCGGTAAAAAATTTTCCACGACCACAGACGGTCAAATTGCTGCAAGAATTTTTGGGAATGGTGAATTTTTACAACCGTTTCCTCCCCCGCGCAGCTCAACTCATGCAGCCCCTGTATGCCGCGCTCAGAAAACAAAAGCCTTCCAACGCGGTCGAATGGACCCCGGAGCGCGAACGCGCCTTCGTGGAAGTAAAAAGTGCTCTAGCGAATGCCACATTGTTGGTTCACCCCAATCCCTCGGCCCGCATAGCGTTAACCACAGACGCTTCAGACCTGGCCATAGGGGCAGTCGTGGAACAACATGTTGGCGGAATCTGGCAACCTTTAGCATTTTTGAGCAAATCTTTAAACCAAACCAAGAGTAAATACAGCACTTTTGACAGGGAGCTGCTAGCGCTTCATTTATCCATCCGCCACTTCCAGTTCTGGTTAGAAGGGCGGCGCTTCACGGCTTTTGTAGACCACAAACCGCTCACTTTTGCGATGGCTAAAATTTCAGAACCATGGTCAGGCAGGCAACAAAGACAGCTAGCGGCAATCTCAGAGTTCACCACAGACATTCGACATGTGGCAGGCAAACTTAACGTGGTAGCAGACTGCCTCTCTCGCGCTGTGACATCGCCAGAGCACGAGGAGACAGATTATACTACCTCAGCCGCAGAACTCTTCACCAACGCGGATGCGTACGTGGCCCCAATTCACGTAGGGATAGATTACGCAGCCATGGCAGAGGAACAAAGCAGTGACGCGGACGTGTGCGCGCTCCTGTCTGGACCAACAGGGTTAAGACTGGAGGAAAGGGGTTTACATGACGGCGTACCCCCCCTAATCTGCGACGTTTCAACTGGCCGACCTCGCCCGGTAGTCCCAGCTGCATGGCGCCGCCGCATTTTCGGCGCGCCTCGGTCAAAATGGTCGCGGAAAAGTTTGTTTGGCCGGGCCTGCACAAAAATGTAAAGGAATGGGCAAAAACTTGCATGTCTTGTCAGCGCGCCAAAATACACAAACACACAAAAGCTCCTCTAGAGCCTTTCCGAATCCCAGCTAGAAGGTTTGACCACGTTCATGTCGACCTCGTGGGACCACTACCTTCGTCTCAGGGTTTCACACACCTGTTAACGATGACAGACCATACTACGCGCTGGCCTGAGGCGGTCCCTTTGGCGTCAACCACAGCTGCGGAAGTCGCTCGCGTTTTTTTTAACAAACTGGGTGGCACGTTTCGGCGTCCCATCGGACATCACGTCCGATAGGGGGCCTCAATTTGTCTCAGAGCTTTGGTCAGCCATGGCCAGCAGCTTAGGGGCGACAATTCACCGCACCACCGCTTATCACCCTCAGGCTAATGGGTTATGCAAGCGTTTTCACAGATCTTTAAAGGCCGCTCTCAGGGCCTCACTAACGGATACAAATTGGGTGAATAAACTTCCCTGGGTTTTATTGGGGTTGCGTTCTGCCCCTAAAGAGGATCTAGACGCCTCCCCAGCAGAATTAGTTTTTGCACAACCTCTCAGACTCCCAGGTGAGTTTTTACCAGAGAATCCAGAGCCCGGGCATCTTCCAGCCCTGAGGCCTTTAGGCAGCACCGGACCGGACACTCTCCCCAGACCGGCACATCACTCTTTTCCACGGGTTTTTGTCCCCCAAGCTTTAAAAAACGCCGAGTTCGTTTTTGTTAGACACGAAGCTTTAAAATCAACCCTCCGTCCACCATACGACGGACCATTCAGAGTGCTGGAACCTGGTGATAAGCATTTTGTGCTTGATTTAGGGGACAGAAAAGAAACAGTCAGCATTGACAGACTTAAACCTGCCTTCTTGTTGAGAGACGAACCTGCACGGGTGGCGAGAGCACCTCGGCGGGGTAGACCCCCCAAGAAAAAAAACTCAGCCCCCCTGCAGGGAACAAATAACCACTCTCCTCCCCAAGCTGCAGATTCCTTACAGGAGGGTCCCACCACAACGCCAAAGCGGACCCACAGCAGATTCGGGAGAAGATTAAAACCCAGATGGCACAGGGACTGATGCAAAATTGACAAGAGTTGTTAACGGTGTTATCAGATTGTGCCGTGACAGTTTTAAGGCTGTTTTGTGATATTACTATACTGTTGTGGTTACCACTGAATTCTCTACAGGAGCATGACTGCTGGAAAGATTTTTCCTTGTTTTCCCTGTCAAGAGGTTTAACAGTATAATATGTCATAGAGATTATCTTAAACTGTAAAACTAATTTGATTGTCCTTTTCTTAGTCTTTTGGGGGGGGCTGTGGCTTATATTAATCATATATTCCATACCTACATATGTATAGACATATTAGAATGTTTAGTGATTACATATGTGGAATGACCTCAAGCCTCAGAACAGGACAAGAGGTCTCAACCGCCAGCGAGGATCAAAGAACAGACAGAGTCGCAGCGGTGGAGACCGGATCGATCTCCCTGACCACCCAGGGTCAGGTGGAGGAGACGGAGGACAATGGAGGGGGGATTATGTAATGCGGGATGTCAGCTTTGATATGCAATGTCTTTTGTTGAGTGTGGGTATAAATATGAAGGTCTGACTGCGTTCGACCTCTTATTCTGCTTCTGCACCGAGATGAGACTTGTTAGAGGAGTGAAGCTGAAATTAAACTTTGATTTATAAAATCACATCGCTTCATTATTCCAAGCTCTTCTACAGTAATTTGTATAAAATTCACATGGGTGTATTTATGGAAAAGAGGAGATGGAATTAATAAGTGTTCACTTCTTCCTTCTCCCTTTCGAACAGTGTATACTGTTACTTTATAGCATTTGTCATTTGTTTGTTTTTGTTATACTTTTTTTGTTCGAAATAAAGTATCTATCTATCTATCTATCTATCTATCTATCTATCTATCTATCTATCTATCTATCTATCTATCTATCTGATGGAGCTTGAGAGGTGCTCCAAAGAGGAATGGGTCAAATTGCCCAAAGATAGGTGTGCCAAGCTTGTGGCACCAAATTCAAGAAGACTTGATGCTGTAATTGCTGCCAAAGGTGCATCAACAAAGTATTGAGCAAAGGCTGTTAATACTTATGGACATGTGATTTCTTAGTTTTTTATTTTTAATAAATTTGCAAAAATCTAAAACTTTTTTCATGTTGTCATTATTGGGTATTGTGTGTAGAATTTTGAGGGAAAAATGAATTTATTCCATTTTGGAATAAGGCTGTAACATAACAAAATGTGGAAAAAGTGAAGTGCTGTGAATACTTTTTGGATGGATGGATGGATGGATGGATGGATGGATGGTAGACAGACAGACAGACAGATAGATAGATAGACGACCAAAATGACAGAAACACACACAGCATAATACAAAAAGGAATTACCCAGGGAAAACAAAACTGCCTAGACAACTTTATATACATCGCAGACCACCACTAAGATGAATAGATGATGACCCATTTAGATACATTGATCATACTAGCTGTTCAATGCAGGACTATCGGGTGCAGGGTGAAATGTGAGGTACCAATTAGACTGTAAGGTGCAGTGTAGCAGATGTATTATGACCAAGATTCAACATTAGAGTGAGTTACTGTACAGTGAAATGGCATGTCACAGGAAAGATTTCCTGTACCTGACCGTTTGGCAGCAGAGCTGTAGCAGTCTGCTGGAGAAAGTGCTCCGCTGTTTGTCCAGTGTGTGGTAGAGGGGGTGATCAGGATTGTCCATGATTGATACCAGTTTGTTCAGCGTCCTCCTCTTCACCACATTCTCAAAAGTCTCCAGCCGGAGACCAATTACAGAGCCAGCCTTCTTGATAATCTTGTCAAGTCTGTTGGTGTTGCTGGCTCTGATACTGTTACCCCAACAGAGAGCAACAAAGAAGATGGCGATGGCAACAACAGACTGGTAGAAGAGCTCCAACATCTTATTGTACATGTTGAAGGATCTCAGCTTCCTCAGGAAGTAGAGTCTGCTCATCCCCTTCTTGTACACAGCATCGGTGTTAGATTTGCAGTCCAGTCCATTGCTGATCACAACACCCAGGCTTTTGTCATCCTCCACTACCTCCACATCCTCCCCCCTAATCTGCAATGGCCGTGTAGGCGTCCTCTTCTTCCTGAAGTCAATCACCATCTCTCTGATCTTACTGACGTTCAGCCTCAGGTGATTCTGCTCGGTCCACTCCACAAATCTGTCTACCAGTGCCCTGTACTCTCCCTCCTCTCCCACTCTTATACACCCAACAACAGCTGAGTCATCAGAGAATTTCTGCAGGTGGCATGACTCAGAGTTGTACTGAAAGTCAGTGGTGTAAAAGATGAAGCGAAAAGGAGAAAGCACAGCCCCCTGTGGAGCTCCAGTATCACTAACCACCACATCAAACAAGACACTGCCAGCCGGACAAACTGCGGCCTGCCTGTCAGATAGTCAGTAATCCAGGAGATCACTGAGCTGTCGACCCCCATCCCCCACAGCTTCTCACCCAGTAGCAGTGGCTGAATGGTATTAAAGGCACTGGAGAAATCAAAGAATGTGATTCTCACAGTGTCTCCTCTGCCATGCAGGTGCAAATTGGCTCGTTGCAGCAGGTAGATGACAGTGTCTTCAACTCCTAAATAACATCCATCCATCTTCTTCCGCTTAATCCTTTTCGGGTCACGGGGGGGGGGGGGGGGGGGGGGGGGGGGGGGGGGGGGGGGGGGGGGGGGGCTGGAGCCTATCCCAGTATCTTTGGGCGAGAGGCAGGGTACACCCTGGACAGATCGCCAGTCCATCGCAGGGCCAACACAGAGAGACAGACAACCATTCACTCTCACAGTCATACCTAAGGACAATTTAGAATCCCCAGTTTGATGCCAATTAACCTAACTTGCATGTTTTTGGCATGTGGGAGGAAACCGGAGAAATCCTGGAGTAAACCAATGCAGACACGGGGAGAACATGCAACCTCCACACAGATCACTGTTGGTCGGGGGCTGGGATCAAACCCAGGATCCCCCGGCCAAGGGTGAGTTGCCGTGCTGCCGCAATGCTAACCACTCTTCCACCGCACTGATATCGTCACTTCTCACTTAGGAGTGAAAAAGAACCTCTACGCTTGACAGAAAAGGTGAAATACCTCTATACTGTCCTTGCTCTATATGGAAAATTCTGTTGTGATATGATTTTTTCCACATATCACCCAGCCCTAAAAAGTCCAAGGAGCTCTAACTCTGTTGAACAGTGGCAGAGAGGAGCATTCAGGCTTTGTTTTAATAAGAAAAGACTACTATAGTAGTCTTTTAGTAAAATTAAAACCATAGATGTCAAATTCTACATCCTTTTTTAAACTACATTGATCAATAAATGATCAAGAAGTGCTATCACAGTTAGTTGGTATAATCCAGATCTCTATGGTTAGAAAACCTTTATATAATTTCTATCATCTATCATTTATACAACGTGGGTCAAGGGGTGAGTCCAGAAACTCGAATGAGTAGAAGTTTGGGTTCGGCAGACCAGAGATGATTAATTTGGGAGAAGGGATTCAACATTAAGAAACCAACTGCAGCAGGGGTACTTCAACTTTAGTTTTAACTTTATGAAGGGATGGGTGGCCTGAGGGAAAAAAGAAAATATGCCAACAGGCTTTGATGTAGAACATGAAAATATAGGAAGTGTTTTACCAGAGGCAATTTTAAAAAATGAAGGGGGAAGAAAGGTGCTCGCTGGGCATTTCATGTCTGGCAGCAAGTAGCCTTAACAGGTTTTATAATACACTTGGAGAAAAAAAATATTAGACCCTGCAGCTCAGCAAACAGCAGCTCAAAGCTTATCAGTGTAACTGCTAGTGAGGAGGGAGGTATCAGAGCTGCATGGTCAGGAGGGCAGGGAGGTCAGGGAGAGGGTGAGGGGGGAAAAGATCAGCTGGAAATAAATGAAAGTGCCAAAGGCTACTAAACAGAGGGAGAGGGGAGGGGGAAACGATTTATGCTGATCCAATGAGAAACATTCACAAAATGTGGAAAAGTTATCAGAGTAAAGATGCAGAGCTTTGGAGTTTGAGAAAGGAAAAGAAGACGGCTGTCTCAGGAAGAAACAAAATGTTTGAGGACGGCAACAAGCCGACATGCAAAGCTGGAGACAGCTCACCAAGGCAGACTTCAGAGTGTGACAGAGCGTGTACCGCCGATTTAACCATAAACTGAAGGGATCCTTGATTGCACCGCCAACAACAAAGGATGCAAGGAAGAACCAAAGCAGGAGAATGAGCTCAGACAGCATTCTGCATGGCTCATTTAGAATTCACAAAACCATCCACTGCTCATCCTGCATCAGGGAGACAAATTCAGTACACACAGTTTCAACAGAGTTCACAACATTCATTCTTGCTGCAACATGTGTTTTTGCTAATATATGTGCACATGTAGCTGACAGTCCACTGCCTTCCTTTATCTCTAAGCAAGTATAGGCTTATAGTGTTTATGTATTTTAACCCTTTACAGAAACCGATGCAAGAACTGGACAAACTTTGAAATACTGATGAAATTATAAGACAACGGTTGAGTTTTGATGTCCTGGAATAACACAGAAAAGTAGAAGCTCCATTGAGACTTGCTATAAGTTTATAAGACCAATAAAAAAGATTGATTGAACCTGATTATCTTAAATGGGGCCATTATGTGCAACAAGTGCTCCTCACCTTGTGCAGAACATCTCGCACAGGAAACCTTGAGGCAAAATATCAGGCTTTTGTTTGATTTTTACAGCACACTGTGTAGTCAGAAAAACCTTGAGCATCACAACTTTCTCTTCCTTTCTCTGTAAAGCAGAAAACACTGCTGCCTCACCTTGCAAAACCCTTCACTGTAGTTTATGTGCCTGTCAATTTCTCACAAAATAGTAAGTATGTGGGGAATTTTTTATCTATTTTCATGTCTTACAGAGAATGCGTAAACATTTTTTCAACTTAAGAATAAGCACTGTTGTGGAGTGTGTGAAATAAGAGGCAGATTCATGGACAGACGGTTTATTACACACTTCACATCTCACAAGCACAGAACAGACTGAATCATTTCAACCAGCTCTCCTCAGTTAACTCCACTCTCTCTTCACACGTTTCATGGCATTTCCTATCACACAGCATGACATTTACATTACACTGCATTCAACCCCCTATGTCCCTGACTCCTTCCTGCTATCTCGCCAGGAACTCCCTAGGCATTGTTCTCCCATGCTTATTCACTGTCTCCGTCTGAGATGCTAAACAATCTGACTTCCCCAAGGTCCTACACCGTTCATATTTTTGCAAAAAAAAAAAAAAATGTCTAGGCCTGGCCATTTTTTTAAACATGTAATTATTTTATAAACCTTTTCAAACTGTGATCTGAAACTTCTTTATACTTACCTGAGCATAATTAACATCCTTTCTCTAGGTTTTAGTTTAGTTTTTTTTTCGTTTAATGTTTATTTGAAAAGGACATTACATACAGCAGCCACTGCTGCTGGGTGAGAAGCTGCGAGTGATGGGGGTTGACAGCTCTGTGATCTCCTGGATTACTGACTACCTGACAGGCAGACCACAGTTTGTCAGGCTGGGCAGTGTCTTGTCTGGAGTGGTGGCTAGTGATACGGGAGCACCACAGGAGACTGTGCTCTCTCCTTTTCTCTTTACCTTATACACCACTGACTTTCAGTACAACACTGAGTCATGCCACCTGCAGAAATTCTCTGATGACTCAGCTGTTGTGGGGTGTATAAGAGGAGGAGAGGAGGGGGAGTACAGGGCACTGGTAGACAGATTTGTGGAGTGGACGGAGCAGAATCACCTGAGGTTGAATGTCAGCAAGACCAGAGAGATGGTGATTGACTTCAGGAAGAGGAAGGCTCCTTCTCAGCTACTGCAGATTAGGGGGGAGGATGTGGGAGTGGTTGAGGACTACAAATATCTGGGTGTCAGGATCAGCAGCGGGTTGGACTGGAGATCCAAAACCGATGCTGCGCAAAAGAAAGGGATGAGCAGACTCTACTTCCTGAGAAAGCTGAGATCCTTCAACGTGTGCAGCAGGATGCTGGAGCTTTTCTACCAGACTGTTGTCGCCAGCGCCATCTTCTTTGCTGCGGTCTGCTGGGGTAGCAGTATCAGGGCCAGAGATACCAACAGACTTGACAAGATTATCAAGAGGGCTGGCTCTGTAACTGGTCTCAGACCGGAGACCTTTGAGACAGCGATGGAGAGGAGAACACTAAATAAACTGCAATCCATCATGGACAATCCTGATCACCCCCTCCACCACACACTAGATAGACAGCGAAGCACTTTCTCCAGTAGACTACTACAGCTTCGTTGTTGAACAGCCAGGTACAGGAAATCTTTCCTGCCACATGCAATTTCACTGTACAATAACTCACTATGATGTTGTATTCTGGCATAGCTATGCTGCCACACTACACCTTACAGACTAACTAGTACATCACTTTTCACTCTGCTCCTGATAGTCCTTCTTTGTGCAATAGGATGATTCATGTGTTTATACGGGTCATCATATATTAAGCTATGATAGGTTTTGGTTCCAAGGTTGTCATAGCCAGGAGCGGTACTGGGGTTAAGCTCCCACTGCTCATAAAATGCTCCTTACAGCGTGCGTCTTGAAAAGCCTCTGACAACTAAGTCCAACTCCTAGCCTGCCCGTGTGGTTTAGTCTCTAAGCCCGGCGGAACTGCTTTTACTAATAGGAGAAGGGGCGAGGGCGGATCTCTGGCGCCTTAAAACCAGATGCTTCGGGTAGATGGTGGCTCGTCAACCTGGGAAGGTAGCCCATCTAGGGGAAGGTAAACCCTGATTTCAAACCTCCGCTGCCTTGCGGCACACCCGGTCACGGGAAAGGCTTCAGGAGTCAACCCTGAGGAAAAATCCGGAGTCGGAGCCCCTAAGGCAGTTCTCTGTTGTGCTCAACATTGTTTTGGCAGCTCCTGCGATGGCGCTGGTGCCAAACTATATCAGCCCTGCTGTTCCTTTGGATTCATCAGTGACGTGGAGAGGGGGGACATGCTGCATGGGTAACATCTTGTCCTCCATATCTTCCTGCCCAGGCTTGAATCCTGCCAACGCCCAACGCTGGAAGGTAGAACACCGGTGTGCATCGGCCTGTTCAGCCACAGGCGGTGCTGTTCCAGCAGAGTAGACGTTTAGGATTCTCTTCCATGGTCATCATAGACCGACGGAGGCCGACAACGATAGGTTTTATAGTCGTGTTAGTTTTTTACTTTCCATGGGTAATCCCTTTGTCTGTCATGTGTGTGTTTCTGTTGTTTGGTTGTCAACTGTCATGCTGCTGTTACACTGCAATTTCCCAGTTTGGGATCAATAAAGTACATCTATCTATCTATACTAATGGCCATTAATACAAATGTAAGTATGTCAGATTTAGCAATACTGCTAATTTGCATCTGTAGTCCCCCGGCGGGTCACAAAAACACAAACAGTCATACACGAGAGGAGCATCTGCAATGAAACTGTACAAAGTGGATATGCTAAAGTGCAAGAGTTAAGGTGCTACAAAATAACACACTCAAATGTCACACAAGTGAAGTGCTGTGTATGTGTACACACACACATGCACCCAAGCACCTCACAGCAACAACAAACAACAGCAACAGTGTGACACACGGGCACATATACAGTGTATATATATATATATATATATATATATATATATATATATATACAGTATATACTGTATATATACAGTATATACATATATATATGTGTGTATGCCGCAGCGCAACCACTAGTTATGGGTACAGTTTTATTTGTTTAAAAGCCAATTTTTACAGTGAGTCTTAAAAGTGTTCAGTGTGGTACGTTCTCTGATTGCAGGTGGTATGTTATTCCAGATCTTGGTGCCCCTCACTGATAGCACAGATTGAGCAAATGTGGTGCATCTGTGGGGGACCTCACAGTCTCTTCTAGTGATAACTCTAGTGGTTGTACCGGTGACAGTTCTCAGTTTAACATACTCTCCCAGGGGGAGGGGGGGTGCATAGCCATTTAATATTTTATAGATTGAACAGGCAAATTTGAGAGTTTTATAATTTTCAAAAGCTAGAAATTTGTATTTCTTGTAAATGTGACAACAATGATATGTGGGATCTTTCTTATCAAAGACTTTTATGGCTTTTTTGTATAAGGATTCACTGTGTTTGATTATTGTTTCACCAGTGAGAGACCAGTTGAAAAAACAGTGATCGATGTGTGAAAAGATCATTGCATGCAGAAACATTTTGGCTGCACTAACTGTCAGCGATGGTCTAATCTGCTTAAAATTTCTTAGATTGAATTTGATTATGTTTGAGATTTTTTTGATGTGTTTTTTGAAGGCTAATGTGGAGTCTAAAGTCACGCCGAGGTACTTAAATTCCTCGACTAGTTGCAGCTCCTCCCCTTTTAAGAAAATGTTTGAGTTTGTAATATTTGACCATTGTTTGATAAACATCATGCAGTTTTTTTGGTGTTTAGTAGGGGACAAGAATTATTGAGCCAGTCATGCTCAATCCTGCACCGTCAACATTGGTTCCGGTGCCACACGAGTTGGCTGCCTTTTGCAACAGCGGCTCAATTCTGAGTCTTTTTATCTTCCTTCTTCTTTCTGATCCGGTGATAACTTTCTGATCCGGCACACCTTTCCCTCTATATATATCAGGGACACACAGATCGCCCCAAAGGTCTCCCGAGTCGGCGGACGGAGCCACTGTCTACAGCAGGAGACGATACAGCAGGGAAGAGCTAACTAGCACTCAACCGCCACCCGGTGCTAACGGAGAAACTCGACATACCGGGTAACTGAAGCGAAAATGACGTGGGTGCCGGGCTGGAGTTTAGGCGGCGTGCAAGAAATATAAGACAGAATAATAAAGAGCAATGGCAAGAACCAAGCAGGCCGCCCGTAAATCTACTGGAGGAAAAGCCCCCCAGGAAGCAGCTGGCCACCAAGGCTGCTCGGAAAAGCGCCCCAGCCACCGGCGGAGTGAAGAAGCCTCACTGTTACAGGCCCGGTACCGTGGCTCTGAGAGAGATCCGTCGCTACCAGAAATCCACGGAGCTGCTCATCCATAAGCTGCCCTTCCAGCGCCTGGTGAGGGAGATCACTCAGGACTTCAAGACTGACCTGCGCTTCCAGAGCTCCACCGTCATGGCTCTGCAGGAGGCCAGCGAGACCTACCTGGTGGGTCTCTTGGAGGACACCAACCTGTGCGCCTTCCACGCCAAGAGGGTCACCATCATGCCTAAAGACATCCAGCTGGCCCGCCGCATCCGCCGAGAGAGAGCTTAGACTTTCTGCTGCACATCCACCAACCACAATGCTCCGCACTGTGTGTCTATATACAGTGGGGTAAGAAAGTATTTAGTTAGCCACCAATTGTGCAAGTTCTCCCACTTATAAGATGAGAGAGGTCTCCAATTTTCATCATAGGTATAGCTCAACTATGAGGGACAAAATAAGAAAAAAAAGAATCCAGAAAATCACATTGAAGGATTTTTAATGAATTAATTGGTAAATTCCTTGGTAAAATAAGTATTTGGTCAATAACAAAAGTTCATCTCAATACTTTGTTATATACCCTTTGTTGGCAATGACAGAGGTCAAACGTTTTCTGTAAGTTTTCACAAGGTTTTCACACACTGTTGCTGGTATTTTGGCCCATTCCTCCATGCAGATCTCCTCTAGAGCAGTGATGTTTTGGGGCTGTCACTGGGCAACACAGACTTTCAACTCCCTCCAAAGATTTTCTATGGGGTTGAGATCTGGAGACTGGCTAGGCCACTCCAGGACCTTGAAATGCTTCTTACGAAGCCACTCCTTCGTTGCCCGGGCGGTGTGTTTGGGATCATTGTCATGCTGAAAGACCCAGCCACGTTTCATCTTCAATGCCCTTGCTGGTGGAAGGAGGTTTTCACTCAAAATCTCACGATACATGACCCCATTCATCCTTTCCTTTACACGGATCAGTCGTCCTGGTCCCTTTGCAGACAAACAGCCCCAAAGTATGATGTTTCCACCCCCATGCTTCACAGAAGGTATGGTGTTCTTTCTCCTCCAAACACAACAAGTTGAGTTTTTACCAAAAAGTTCTATTTTGGTTTCATCTGACCATATGACATTCTCCCAATCCTCTTCTGGATCATCCAAATGCTCTCTAGCAAACTTCAGATGGGCCTGGACATGTACTGGCTTAAGCAGGGGGACACGTCTGGCACTGCAGGATTTGAGTCCCTGGCGGCGTATTGTGTTTCTGATGTAGCCTTTGTTACTTTGGTCCCAGCTCTCTGCAGGTCATTCACTAGGTCCCCCCATGTGGTTCTGGGATTTTTGCTCACCGTTCTTGTGATAATTTTGACCCCACGGGGTGAGATCTTGCGTGGAGCCCCAGATCGAGGGAGATTATCAGTGGTCTTGTATGTCTTCCATTTTCTATTAATTGCTCCCACAGTTGATTTCTTCATACCAAGCTGCTTACTTATTGCAGATTCAGTCTTCCCAGCCTGGTGCAGGTCTACAATTATATTCAATTATATATTACAATTATAATAAATATTCTAAGAAAATGAAGAGAAGACATCTTATATGCTATACAAAAATTTATTTAACCTATCTTGATATCTCATTTAGGGAAAAGGAACAATAATGACATCAAGCCCACATAAAACCCACACTGTCCTTTATATCAAATGAGATGGAGAGACTACGTCTCCCAGCTGGTCTGGGGACGTCTTGGTATCCTCTCTGAAGAGCTGGAGCAGGTGGTCGGAGAGAAGGAAGTCTGGGCTTGTCTGCCCGAGCTGCTGCCTCTATAACCTGGACCTCCGGAAAAGTAGTAGAAGATGGATGGATGGATGGTACGGCACATGTCAGTGTTTGCCTCCAAACACAAAAAGAGTAACAAAGAGTTCTAAGATTCATGCTTTTAACATGTAATCACTTACACATTACATTTAAAATACTAGAAAAGCACTCGGAGAGCGCAGACCTCCGCCAAGCGCCGCAGTTCCCCCCATACAGTCTTCAGATTCCTTGATCATGAAAACATATGACAAGCAGTGGTTCAGTAGTTATTCACGAGAATGGCATTTTCCATAATGGCGGCCACAGTTCCTCCCATACAGTGTTTGTGTGTACGTTTTCAGATTCCTTGACCATGAAAAGATATGACTAGCAATTGGATTGACAATGATAGGATTAGTGGTTCAGTAGTTATTCACGAAAATGGCATTTTCCGTAATGGCGGCCACAGTTCCCCCCATAGAGTGTTTGTGTGTAAGTTTTCAGATTCCTTGACCATGAAAACATATGACAAGCAATTGGATTCACAATGATAGGATGAGTGGTTCAGTAGTTATTCTTGAAAATGGCCTTTTCCGTAATGGCGGCCACAGTTCCCCCCATACAGTGTTTGTGTGTACGTTTTCAGATTCCTTGACCATGAAAATATATGACTAGCAATTGGATTGACAATGATAGGATTAGTGGTTCAGTAGTTATTGACGAAAATGGCATTTTCCGTAATGGCGGTTTAGCGCCACAGTTCGCCCCATACAGTGTTTGTGTGTACGCTTTCAGATTCCTTGACCATGAAAACATATGACTAGCAATTGGATTCACAACAATTGGATTGACAATGATAGGATTAGTGGTTTAGTAGTTATTCACGAAAATGGCATTTTGCGTAATGGCGGTTTTCTTGTGGACGGTGATCCGGATCACCACCAAAATCTAATCATCTGTAGGATACCCCATTTCTGACAATCTGCGAAAATTTCACGAAAATCCGTCCATAACTTTTTGAGTTATCTTGCTAACAGACAAACAAACAGACAAACAAACAGACAAACCAACACCGATGATCACATAACCTCCCCCTTTGGCGGAGGTAATAAATACATGAAGACAATCCTGTGATAACTTAAACATAATGTAATAATTTATATCAAACTATTTAATTCTGTATATGAAAACATCATGTTAAGTATTACATTTATTGCCATAAAGTGGAGACTCCATTTTTGCTCAGTGATCCCATGATAAAGTGCAGCGGAGTCTGTGGCCCTGCTGGTGTAGAACACAAAGCACCAGCTAAGGCAGCTGTGAGCAGATCAACTGTTAAAGTCTTAACACAAAGGGTCTGATGCACAGGGAGCACTGATGTAATAATCCCACCTGTACATGCAACACAGACCGTTACAATCAGCTAGTTAGCCTGTTGGCTATCCAGAGCAGGTGTATTGATATTATAACGTGATTTGAAATGAGTACATACCTGAGTGGAAATGCAGAGAGCATACTCTTATTGGCTCAGATGTTGTCAAGATGATTTTTTTTTTTTTTTTTGCATCTTACTGCAGACACCCAGGCCATCTGACATCTCCTTGTTAGCTCACTCATCTGTTCTCCCTCTCTTTGCTTCCAAGCACAGAAATGGTAGAATGACCTTCTGTTGGTTAATTTCTTTTTTGTGCGCTGGTCATGGGAGCTGCTACTGCAGCCACTACACAATACTGAATCCTTTCTGATTTTAGGAAGAACACAAGAGCCCAAAAAACCCAAAATACTCCAATAACCACTCCTCTGTCTGTTCTTCTACATGCTGCAGGTGCTGCGTCTACTCTCCCAACATGGAGGATGTATCCCTCAATTCGTCGCAGCGGTGACGTCAGTGCCCATTCTCTATACGTGGAGGGGCTGCAGCAGGGCAGCTGAACTTCAAAAGCATGAGGGGCGACACAAAATTCCCGACAACAAATGACTTCCATATTAACAGATATATTACTTACTTCTTTGTCAGTTTAATGGTGTTGTAACTCATCATCATCATCATAGCAGTCTGTCGGGGGTGACAATGACTGTTTCATTTAGGTCTGATCAGATTCCTCCATGCAGCTCTGTCCTTCGCCCTCCGCTGCCAGAAACTCCTGACCTTGTTAACCCGGGCGACGCCCGAGCCAGCATGAGTTGCTTTCTGACTGACCATTTCACGAAACTGCTTGCAAAGTACTTGAGTAGCTTTTGCTGGACTAGCGGCACATTCTTGGCAGATACGGGTATTATCAGTGGCAAGGACAGGCCAAGACAAACTGACTCCAGTATCTGCTGCAGTGACTGACCAGATGATAGGTTTGTTTATCTCTGCTCATCTGGTGTTGTAACTACAAACTCCAATTCTGATAAAGTTGGGACATTGTGTAAAACTTAAAAAACAAAATACAATGATTTAAAAATCTTTTTCAACCTATATTCAATTGAAAACACTAAAAAAACAAGATATTTAATGTTAAACTGATAAACTTAATTGTTTTGTTTTTTTTCAAATATTCACTCATTTTGAATTTGATGCCTGCGACACTTCTCAGCAAGAGCGCTCTCAGGTGAGTACAAAATCCCCCACCTCCGTCTTCTTTGAAGATCCCAATACTTATAATTCTCCTATAAAACAAATTTACATT
This sequence comes from Pholidichthys leucotaenia, assembly GCA_020510985.1. Lineage (NCBI taxonomy): Eukaryota > Metazoa > Chordata > Actinopteri > Cichliformes > Pholidichthyidae > Pholidichthys > Pholidichthys leucotaenia. The sequence continues at coordinate 19,514,136 of CM035840.1, read as the reverse complement.
GTCTAAAATGCTCTTATGCCCTTTCTTCTACAAAAAAACCCCTTTCATTGTCTTATAAGTTTGTTTCAAAATCCCCCCCAATACCAGAATCAGTGACTAGACCCAACTCACATACCACAAGGCTAACAGTGGCTAGTGCTACATTAAACAGCATAAATCCTGTGATAAAAAGAGTTATCGGTTGAAGGACATGCCCAGTCACATGCACAGTTGTCCAGGATAATGACTGAAACTGCATCGGTCTTTAGAATAGAATAGCTTTATTGTCATGAAATTAAGGTGCATCTCCAGTCTCTAGTTAATGACATTCACGCTCACATACATCACACACACACACATCCATGATAAAGAGAGAGAAATAATAGACATAATAGAAATTCTGAATAAATATACGATAAAGTAAGGCAGCAACAGAATAATGACCCAGGTGACATATACAGTATTGACACTGTGAATAAAATATACGGTAAGAAGGGCAGCAGTGGAACAATGCCCAGGTTATTTATATAAATGTAATATTGCACTAAGAGTAATAAAATTACTTCAAGGGGAGTGGTTGTGAAATTTTACAGAATTTTACCAGAATATCATTGCAGTTCATGCATGTTCAGTGTTCCAGTGGCCCAAGGAAAAACGCTATTTGACATCCTGTCTGTGCGGGCTTTGATTGACCTATATCGTCTGCCAGAGGGGAGCAGGTCGAACAGGTGGTGGGTTGGATGGGAGGGGTCACACAGGATGGCTTTGGCTCTTCTGAGCCAACAGGAGGTGGCCATTTCCTCCAGCTTCACCCACTCGGGAGAAGTGGGCTGCTCACTAATCAGGTCAGTGGTGTGAACGCAGGCTCCCTGAGTCGACGCGACTGGTTGCCACTGGACAAGAAACTAAAGCTCAAACACACTGTCCAGAATATTAATAATAATAATAAAGTTGCAGTATTCCTCTGATTTTATGGACCATTTACTTTTCTTACATCTGTAATCCGATTAATATTTAACTATGGTAATATTATTTATAATCAAGCCACCAGGGAGTCTAAAAATACTGTTTTAATGCTTTACAGTCAAAAATGTGGTCACTACTGTGAGCAGTGGGATTAATTAAGTCATGTGAAACTGAACTCAACATGTCTGACCAGAATCTTTGTGAGGGAGAGCTGCACACATCAAAGGAGCCCCTCTCTCTCCTCTTATCAACATAAAATTAGTTCCCGCTGATATCTTAGCACAATACATCAGATTTATTTTAAAATACAGTTTGAGCACACTACATAAAATTATTGATATGGCGCCATCTCTGTTAAATGAGTTTAAGTAAGCCCTGCATGTCCTCTCCTACAAGCACACCACACGTCCTGAGAGTTGGGGATTATGCCAGTATTTGAGACCAAAAAGAAAAAAGATAAATGTCTGGACCAAAACAGAGAGAATCGGGTTGTTTAAAAAAGAAATCTCTTCCTGCCTGTAAGACCTTTTAATCTGAGGCAATTATTTTCTTCAGCATGGCGGGACGCTGTTTAGCAGATTATAATGAAGCACCAAATTTGAAAAGGAAGCACGAGCAAGCATGACTGGCAGAGATGGCCGTGTTGTGTTTTGACATTAAAAACTGCATTTGGTTTTGCACCCCCCTCCAAACACCATTTCAGCAGCAGACATCACATCCTGGTTACAGCCTTTTTCACGGGACACTCAAACGCTGCAATTTAACACAACATTGCTTCTTCCGCATATTGACATTCACGATGTGCCGCGGTATCGCTTCTTTAAATTCAGCAAGTCGGGGAAGGAAATGTATTTGGAAATGTATGAGGAGAAGCACTGGTACTGTATAAAGAAGGGGTAGAAATAAAGGCTAGAAAACAAAAGAACATTTTTGACAGCAATATCACAAGAGCAACAAATGCTGCGACAAAAGAAAAAACAATACTTTTGCTGTTCTCATAAAGTCTTTTTCAGCAGAGTTTGTGTGTTCATTTCAGGGAATGTGTCATGTAGTGAGGTGCTTCTGATCTGTGAAACTAGACCCTTCGACACACTTTTCTGCACTCTCATTAGCATCCCTCTGTGTTGAGTCCCTCATACACAGCAAGCACGACTAAAGGCTCCCGCAGACTGTGAGATTTCAGCAATCTTAGAAATGTGTTTTGCTGTGCATATTTTGTTAACTTGCATGCACTAAGGACTGTACGACTACGATTCCCACACAATCATGGCAAAAAGTCAACCTGCTAAAAGTTGCTCGGACCGCCACTGACACAACTGCGATAACACAACACTGCATGACACATATGCAAAGATAAAGTGAGTTTCTGCCGCTGCGATTTCACTGGACTTCATTCGTTTGTAAACAGAAGTTTTCAACAATTTATCCATCTAGTTTGAGTTTATTTCATCATTTCACAACGGTCCATGAACATTCATGACATGGTGGAAGTTCTTGTCTCAGAATATCTATCAAAATAAGCTTTACACTCAATGAACAATGGCGGACCTCAACCAGATATTACCACAATTCCTTCAGGTTGGAAGTAATTTTTCTGGGACGCACTAAAATCTTACAGTCTGTAGCCAGATTAAGGTTTTTATTATCTCAAAGCGAGCCTTTGGGACCTGACAACACATACAGTTCTGTGAAAAAGTATTTGCCCCTTCCTGATTTTTTTTTATACTTTTGCACATTTGCATATTTATTTTTCCATATGTGTCACACTGTTTCAGATCATCAAATAAATTTTAATATTAGACAAAGATAAATACAAAAGCAAATACAAAATACAGTTTTTAAATGATGATTTCATTTATTAAGGGAAAAAAGCTATCCAAACCTACCTGGTCCTATGTGAAAAACCTAGTAACTGGTTGTGCCACCCTTGGCGGCAACAACTGCAATCAAGCGTTTGTGATAACTGGTAATGAGTCTTTTATATCACTGGTGAGGAATTTTGGCCCACTCTTCTTTGCAGAGTTGTTTTATTTCAGCCATATTGGAGGGCTTGAGCTTGAGGTCATGAACTGATGGCTGGACATTCTCCTTCAGGATTTTCTGGTAGAGAGCAGAATTCAGGGTTCCATCAATTACGGAAAGTCATCCAGTTCCTGAAGCAGCAAAACAGCCTCAGACCATCACACTGCCACCACCATGTTTGACTGCTGGTATGATGCCTGTGAGATCCTATATTATACAGTATATATTATATTATTATGGCGGCGCACTAGGATAGAGAGGGGTGATGCCCCGCCTCTGGGGGGTGGCGTCACCTGAGGTACATTATATAAGCCAGCTGCGGGAGACATATTATCTCGTCGCTGTGGCTCCTGTACTCGCGGTAGAGACTCCTGTGTTCCTGGTTCTCGTTATAATAAAACCTATAAAATGTCACCTCGACTCCTCTTTAATTTGAGATACAACATTTGGCGACAAGGATATACGGAGATGGAGAGGGCTGCTACCACGCTTTGCCCTTTTTTGGAGGCTCTGGGTGAGCCATTGGTCCCTTGGGCCAGATGGTATGCGGCCTTCCAGAACTATCTGTTGGCGTTAGACCTCGGCGACCTTGACAAATTAAGAGCGAGGGCTATTCTGGTCCATAACCTGGGTATGGAGGGCCAGAGAATCCTGAGCACGCTTGGAGGAGGTGACTCTTTCGACGACGTTGTAAGGCTCATGGCCAGCTGCTTTCGCGCTCCTGAGAACATCATAATGTGGCGCGTTCAGTTCAGACAGCGGTGCCAGCGACCCGGAGAGTCGGTCCAGCAGTCTGTGGTGGACCTTCGACAGCTGGCGGGTGAGTGCAGGTTTGGGGCTTTGGAGAAGGAGATGGTCCGCGACCAGATGGCTGAACACGTGGCCTATTCCTCAGCAAGAGTTGACCTGCTAACTCATGCTGGAGAGCTGACACTGCTAGCAGCCTTGGAGCTCGCACAGCAAAACGAGGCAGCAGAACGGCTAACGAGAAATCTCGGTGATAACGAAGACCTGCCCAGGAACGACGCACAGTGGAAGACTCTGGCCTTGGATTCGGATGATGGCAGCGACAATGAGTACGCGGCCATCATAAAAATAAAGTCCAGCCCGGGGACGCTGAGATGCTACAGCTGCGGATCCAGCAGGCACTACTATAGAGCGAGGGAGTGCACAGCGAGGGGCAAGCGCTGTGGCCAGTGTGGTCTGCTCCACCACTTCGCCAGGGTTTGCCGTAACTTTGACAAGGAGGAACAGAGGCCTGCAAAGGACAGTGTAAAGAAGAAGGCACCTACGGTGGTCCACACTGTCTCGCCCAACACGGACGGTCGTATTGTCTGCAACATACTGCTGGACGTGGTGTCAATACCGATGTTGGTGGACACGGGGTAGGCGACCTCCATTCTGAACTTAGCAACAGTGAGACGGTGTTTTCCCCACTACACTGTGAGTAAGACGAACATAGCCTGTTATGAACAGAATAGAAAAATATCAGCTCGGTAGGAATATTCATTCCAATTTGAGCTGCTACCTTAGTATAATTATTTCACAGTCATGACGGGCAACAACGGGTTATCCAGTGCTCCATAATTATAGAGGACTGGATGATCCTCAAAGTGCTTATCAAATCTGGCCTTAAAAACATCCACACTCGACTTCCGGTCTGGACGCCATGGCGACTGCAGCTTAACACTGAAGCTCTCAGACCCAATCCAGGATAACACCTTGAAAATCAAACTTAACGGATTTTTGGAGGAGTGAAAATCAAAAGACAAAAACATCATGTCTAAAGGAAAACAGAAGAAACTGAAATTCTCCAGGCCAGGACACGTATCGGCCGGAGAATCTGAACTGGAAGATCTCCGTTCAGAAGACGAGGAACTGGTGATAGCTAACAAAAGGGTTAGCCTGAAATCACTATTTGAGGAGCTACGACGATTTCGCCGAGAAGTTACGGCCGAATTTCGGGAATTCAGAGAAGAATTGAAAAGGACAAACAGCAGAGTGGACCAGGCCGAGAACCGAATCTTGGAAACAGAGGATCGAATAAAAGTGCTCGAAGATTCTGTGCTAGACCTACGCAAAAGACAAGCAGCTATAGAGGCTAAGCTAACCGACCAAGAAGGAAAACAAAGAAGAGACAACATAAGAATTCATGGTCTGATAGAAGGAACCGAAAATGGTTTTAACTCAATGGCAGAATGCGTGGAATCCTTACTAAGAGAGAAATTGGATATTCCACAAACCACCGACTTGAAGATAGAAAAGGCACATCGTTCATTAGCCGCTAGGCCGGCGGCGGAAGCGCCCCCACGTTCGGTGTTGGTAAGATTTTCCAATTTCAAAATAAAACAAGAGGTTGTAAGACTGGCCTGGCAGAAAAAAGGATTTATGCACCAGGAGAGAAAAGTCTACGTGGAACACGATTACGCCCCGGAGGTCCTTAAAAAGCGCAGGGAATACAATGACGCGAAAAAGGTGTTAAGAGAGAAGAAATTGCGCTTTCAGACTCCATTTCCTGCGAAGTTAAGGGTCTTCTACGGCGATGAAACGTGTCTCTATAATTCGGCGGAAGAAGCAACAGCTGACATGGCGAAAAGAGGGCTCCCGGTAACGGTATTTAAACCCGCAGCAGACCCGAGTGAGAAGATCAAAGCGCAAACATGGACAACACAAAGACCCTCAAAATCCACGGACCAGCAGCGGGAAACCCAGCACCAGAGCGTCGCGGATAAACTATCCATTTTCAGGTTGGAATAGCGACCTTTTTTTTTTTTTTTTTTTTTATTCTTTTCTCTTGAATCAATCCGCACATCCAACCCCCCTCATACAAGGTAACAAACTTTAAAGGAGATGCATATTCAGCATGTGGTAAAACATTTCATGGAACAATCATATTATTTGAAACAAATAAGTCTTTGTAATAAAAAAAAAACAAACAAACTTGTTAAAATAGAAATGTGACAATAATCCACATGTTCTCCTCATACTAACAAATACTGTTTTTGCGTGAATGTTTGATGTGATGGGGGTGGGAGGGTGCACACAATTTCACAGGGTTTAGGCATAAAAGGAAAAAAAAAAATCATTACAAGTTTGGATTGGGTTCTGAAACTCACGTTAAAAGCATGGGACTACTTTCAGTGGTAAGAGAGGGCCCTCAACACGTAACAGAGTTTGAGGAATTTCCCTCAGGGCCTTCACTCCATCAAGGCTCTTACAGGGTCTTTAAAAAGACCTCAGCTCAGGAAGTTCTTATGACAGCTTTTTGTTTTAAAGTTTTTTACACTATGTTCTTAATGTTTTTCTTGTTTTTAATGTTCTTTCAGTTTCTGAGTAGCACAAAAGAGGGCCACCACACAGTTATACTAAACAAAACAACACAATAGAGAAACCGGGTGTAACCAAAATAATTTTATATAATGTAAAAGGAATCCTGAATCCAGTTAAAAGATCCAAGATTCTAGGCAAAATGAAAAAAGACAAAGCAGGAATAATATTTTTACAAGAAACCCACCTAACAGACGTGGAACACAATAAACTCAGTAGACAAGGGTTTAAAATGATCTCTTCATCTTCATATAAATCAGGGAGGAGGAGGGGAGTAGCGACATTGATATCAACCAAAATTACATTTGAAAAAAAATCAGAACACAAAGATAAAGAAGGGAGATACAGTTTGGTAACTGGGCGGCTAGAGGGAGAAGATATCACCCTGCTGAATGTGTATGCTCCCCCAGGGGCTAACTGGAAATTTTATAAAAATGTATTCGACCTAATGATAACTAAAGCTCAAGGTTTAGTGATATGTGGTGGGGACTTCAATCTTAGACTGAATCCATACTGGGATGCTTCTGGTAATTCCCCACATCAAAATAACACCCAAAACAGGAAGACTCGGATGCTACTAAAAGAATTGGGAATCTGTGACGTGTGGAGGGAACTCAACCCCAGTGTAAAAGACTATACATTTTACTCAACTCCACATTCATCTTACTCAAGGATTGACTATTTTTTTATGTTTAATAGAGACATTGGAAGAGTAAAAACATGTAAAATTGGACTGATGGATCTCTCCGACCACAGTCCGATCTACATGGACTTAAATATCCAAAAATACACAAATAATACATTTTCTTGGAGGTTAAATTCAAATGTCCTGAAAGGACCATTGAAAGATGAATTGGAATCAGATATTCTCAGATATTTGGAAGATAACGATAATGGAGAAGTATCCCCTTTAATACTGTGGGATGCATGCAAAGCTGTAATAAGAGGAAAGATTATTGCAAAACTGGCAACCCAAAAGAAACTAAGACAAGAAAAACTATCCACATTAGAGTCAGAACTTAGGAACCTAGAAAAAGAACACAAAGGCAACACTCATTCTACTGACTCGCTCAAGATTAAGGAAATTAAAAACCAAATAAATGAGATCTACACAATAAAAATCCAGAAGAAACTTACATTTCTGAAACAAAAATACTATGAAGCAGGCAGTAAATCGGCAAAATTGCTAGCCTATAAATTGAGGAAACATCAAACAGAAAGAGCAATCTACAAAATCAGAGACCCAGTATCAAAGGAAATAAAATTCAGAATTCAGGATATTCTTAAAAGCTTCGAGAATTACTATAAGAACTTATACTCCCACAAAAAACATAAAAACGCATCCGAGGCATTCCTAAACACATTAAACCTTCCCCAACTTACGGAGTCACAAAATAAAACACTACTGTCAGAAATACATCCTAAAGAATTGGAAAAAGCAATTATGAAACTTAAAGCTAACAAATCCCCAGGAGCTGATGGCTATACAGCAGAGTGGTACAAAACCTTTAAACAGCAACTATCTCCTCTCCTCCTGAAAACATTTAATTATGTCCTCCACACAGGGGAAATCCCCCCCTCCTGGAGAGAAGGGGTCATTGCAGTTATACCTAAACCTGAAAAGGATAAACTAGAGTGCTCCAACTACAGACCAATCAGTGTACTAAATCAGGACTATAAGCTTTTTACCATTATCCTTGCCAAAAGGTTAGAAAATATACTGACAGACCTAATTCATTTAGACCAAACAGGTTTTATAAGACAAAGACAGACACAAGACAACATTCGACGCACTTTACACATAATTCATCATATAAAAAAATATAACTTAAATGCAGTCATATTGGGATTAGATGCTGAAAAAGCATTCGATTCAGTTGACTGGTCTTTTCTATATAGAATCTTATCCAGTTTCAATTTTCATAACAACTTCATTAGAACTATACAGGCATTATATAAAAAACCAACAGCTAAAATAAGGATTAACGGTAATTTATCATCATCTTTTGAACTGGAAAGAGGATGTCGTCAGGGCTGCCCCCTGTCTCCACTGCTCTTTGCAATCTTCATAGAACCTCTGAGCCAATGGATAAGACAAAACCAAAAAATTCAAGGTATTACACTTGGTCAGAAGGAACATAAAATAGCACTCTTTGCTGATGACATTTTAATATACCTAGGGCAGCCGGACACTTCTTTACCAGAACTAACCTCAGTTTTTTCAGAGTATGGAGATTTATCGGGGTACAAATTAAACATGCATAAAACCCAAGTTTTAACATTCAACTATGACCCAAATCATTATTCACTAAGCAAACTCAAAACTAACTGGGAGTCGGAATCTATGAAATATCTGGGGGTCAATATCCCGAAACAACTCAACAAAATTATATCACTAAACTATGATCCACTGGTGACAAAAATAAAATCTGACCTAGCAAGATGGAATATGATACCATTCTTGGGTACTGCACAAAGAATTGAAGCAGTCAAAATGAATATACTTCCACGTCTTCTATACCTTTTCCAAACAATACCGGTAGAACCTCCCAAAAAAACATGGCAGGAGCTGGACAGAAGGATCTCAAGATTCATATGGCAGGGCAAGAGACCTAGAATCAGATATAGAACCCTACAGCTAAACAAAGACAAAGGTGGGCTCGCGCTGCCAAATATCAGGGACTACTTTAAAGCCGCACAAATTAAAACTTTAGTAGAGATATGTAACCCAGTCTACACTGCACAATGGAAGGAGATGGAATGCCAAATAACAAGTGACATCCCCCTACAGGCGATAATAGGGAACAATGCCTTACCTAAGCTTTTGAATAACACTAACCCGTGGATAGAGACCCCGCTAAAAATTTGGTTTAAGATAGTCAGAGAGAATCAAACTAAAGAGCCCTATCGACTTCTGCAATGGATCGCCTATGATCAGGACTTTACTCCTAATAAAACAGACACCAGATTTAAAAAGTGGAAGGAGAAAGGGCTGATAAAATATTACGATTTTTTTAAAGGGCAAATCTTAAGAAGTTTTGAAGATTTGAAAAAATAAGGCCTAATAAATCAAGACCTCTACAGGTTCTTCCAGCTTAGACACCACATAAACAATATACTTAAAAAGGAGGTTTTGGAAAGGGCCCAGTCAGGTGTTCTGAAGGTCTTCTTAATGGCATATAAAGGGATCCCAGGGATCAGATACATTTCTAAAATATACCAAGGTCTTCAAGACTTAAAAGGAGACAACACATCTTATATAAAAGAGAGATGGGAAAAAGAGGGGAATTTCACTTTACAACTGGAAATATGGGAAAAGCTAAATAAACAGCAATGGAAAAGTACCTCATCCCTGCAGTGGAGAGAATTTGGATGGAAAAACTTGGCAAGATTTTTCAGAACACCTGCACAAAACAAATTTACCCATAAGGGATTGAACTGTTGGCGCTTGTGTGGTGAAAAGACTGCAAATCATTTTCATGTGTTTTGGTCATGCCCAGTTATCCACCAATATTGGACCAAGGTCCAGACAATATTGGGGAAAATATTCAAAATTAGAGTCCCCTTTTCTTTTGTAACTTTGTATTTGGGTTTACTACCGGACTCACTGGAAAGACGAGGAGAAAAATACTTATTCAATGTTTTAATATTGGCAAGCAAAAAAGCTCTAACTAAAAAATGGATGTTGAAGGACTGTCCTACACCTGAAGATTGGACTAACGTGATCCAAGACATTTACTCGATGGAAAAGTTGACATTCGCACTGAGACAGGACATGGATGGGTTCATGAACTTTTGGCAACCCTGGACCGCATATGTGTCTTCCATTAGATCTAATCTTTGACAAATACCATTTCAATAATGGTTCCGCTCTTAGTTCCAACGCTACTCAGATGCTCTTTTATCTTTATTTACTTACTTTTTCTTTTTGTTTGTTTTTTACTGGTTTGTTTGGGTTTTTTTGTTATTTGTTTTTTGTTTTTTTTTCTCTTTAATTTCACTTTTTCTTTCACTTTAAAAAAAAAAAGGGGTGTTGTAAGAATTAATCTTCCAATGTTGTCAGATATCAGAAAATAAGGGAACATGTGATGAAAATGTAAACAATGCATTGCTGTAACGACCTGTATACCCTTTACAAAAACTTAAATAAAAAAAAACAAAAAAAAAAACATCCACACTCGGGGCATTCACCACATCCTCTGGTAGATTATTCCACCATGAAACCACTCTATTGCTAAAGAAAAACAACCTACAGTTCAACCTAACACTGTTCTTTTGAAGCCGCAAATTATGCCCTTGAGTCCTTGTATCTGTCAGTAGGTCTGGTAATGGATATGGCAATAATCCCCTTGACATCGTGGGCTCGGTGTGGCTGTCGGTGAGGTATAAGGAGACCTCTATGTGTGCAGCCGAGTTCATGGTGTCTCGGGAAGGTAATAATTTAATGGGCTGTGACTTGTTTTACGGACTTGGGTTCTCCATCACCTGCGGAGAAGTGGAGGAGTGGTCAGGTGGTGGACTGTGAGACCGGTCATTTTATGTGGGAAGTGGCGAAGAAGAGTGGGACTTAGGGTGGTCCATTTCAGGTGAAAAGGGACGCCGCCAGCACCAGAGTATGCCGAAGAGACAGGGGCTCCGCGCCAGTGTTTGCGGTCCCGAGAATGAGGGACCTGAATGGCACAGTTTAGCCCCCGCGACGGCAGAAGGGTCCAGAGTGCGTGCGCAGCGGGGCTCCGGTGGCCGGCTGAGTACCACTGTTGAGCCGGACGCTGCCGGTTCCGCTCCAACGCAACAACAACAAGTAACCAGGGCAAGACCAGATGGCACAAACCCTAGCCGTGCCAAAAATGAAAACAAGGGACTAGGCTCGAGCAAACTTGACGGACCGCTGAGGAGCCATAAAGGTACCAGATCGCGATGCAGAGGACGCGTCGGCTAGGACGGGTCCGTAGTTCGAGAGAACTCAAAGTTGGACAGGATAATCTACGGGTGGTCCGGTCCGATGGCGACGGGTGCCTGAAATTGACTGATGGGCCGAGACAGCAGCCGAGCGAGCTGTGGTGTTTGGGCAGAAAGGAACGCCAATGCAGCCCGTCTCCGATCACGAATAAATGGAGACGTTCTGGGAGTGGGCCGCGGGACGGACACTCCAGAGGGGGGCCTTTGGGAGACCCAGGTTAGAACTTTGAGTGGGAGGCTTCCGGTGTGTCTGATTCAGTGCATTTGATGGTGTGTCTGCTAAGGTTAAAGTTAAAATGTTGAAAATAAGTTTAAAAGAGATAAAGGAAAACAAAAGACAGTTATTGTAAATATTGTAAGGTAAAATGTGTTATGCTGATAATTTGTATAGATGTTTTATATGCACATGACCACCGTTGTTAGTTGTGTATGCCTTGTGGCTGAATGTTGTGTGTGTTGAGAGTGCAGTAACACCTGCGTGTGAAAGTTAGTATGGGGGTGTAAGTGTGATATTTGCCCTATATAGTGTGATTTGTGTGTTGTTGTTTTTTTTTTGTCAGGAGTCTCTGTGTCTGATTGTGTAATAACCTGTGAGTTTATGGAGTCGGGTACCGCCACTGTTCATAATTGTAATTACTGTTTAATTGTGTACGTATAGCTAGTTATGTCGGGATTAATTTATTTTGACTGTTTTGTTTGCATAGCAGAGTGCTCCGCTGGGCCAGTGTGGTGTGGTGTGGTGTGTGTGTGCGTGTAGGCCTATATCCATTCGTATTAGAGTGTGAATCGGGTGTAAATTATAAGGTTGGATGAATTTGTATGCTTGCATTTTTTCAAAGGGGGGGAGGAATGTGAGATCCTATATTATATATATTATATTATTATGCTGGTGCCCTAGGCTAGAGAGGGGTGACGTCCCGCCTCTGGGGGTCCTGATTCTCCTGTGCTCCTGGTTCTCGTTATAATAAAACCTATAAAACGTCACCTCGACTCCTCTTTAATTTGAGACACAACAATGCCCTTATTATGAAATGCTGTTTTACGTGAGATGTAACAGGATGCATGCCTTCCAAAAAGTTCAGCGTTTGTCTCATCAGTCTACCAAATATTTTACCAAAAGTCTTGGCCATCATCAAGATTTGTTTTGGCATCTTGAAATCTGTGAAATAAGCCTTTGTGTTCTTTTTGGTCAGCAGTGGTTTTTGCCTTGGAACTCTCCCATTGACGCTATTTTTGGCCAATCTCTTTCTTATTGTTGAATCATGGACCAGTGTCCAAACTGAGGCAACCTAGCTAAAAGCTAAAGGTATATGCGTACCCATTTTTTAAAATAAAAGATCAGTCCATGCGTTTATGGATCGATGCATTGTTGCCAATGCCAAGTGTCGCGATCCATCACTGAATCGATCTTTTTTCCCACCCCTACTCAGTGCTGTGTAACTGCCATGAGCTGTGTTCCATGACATTATGCACATATCCTCCTTCATGCTAAACATCAATGTTAGGTAAAAAAGAAAAACGCATAAGATACACTGTATCAATTAAAATGCTAGTGGCAATGCAACATCAAATCTTAACTTGGCTGCCTTGAAAGCAAAGCATTTGTGTTGTACATAAAGATAGATGGAATGAGAGCTCCTCAAAAGTCAAGCTGATACATTTCAATCACCCTCCGATGGCTGGCTGCAGTAAAACGATAAGCCCCACCTCCTCCCATTATTATGTGTAGCATTTTGCCAAAATGAAAAATATAAATACATCTTTTTTTTTTTTCAAAAGATGCTTTTGATCCTTATATGTTGTTTTTTAGATTATTTGTTTATTTGACAGGGACAGTGCAATAAACATAGACAATTAATCAATGACAATCAATCTGATGTGTTGCACAGAGTGTATAGCTATTAGCTAATTTGCAACTCTTGTCCCTGGATGGGCTTTAGAAAGAAGAAACAAGTAAAAAGAAAAAAAGGAAAGGAAAAGATAAAAAAATGAAAACAGTAAGCATGAAAACAGTAAACATGTAAACATGTTTACATGTTTACTGTTAGCAACCATGTAAACATGTAAACATGTTTACATGGTTGCTTTTTGGATCACTTGGATTGAATTAGATTTTTGATGTTTAAAAAAAGGGGGTGTGGTCATGATTGAGCTTTCGTGTGATTGGTCATGTTTGAGGGAGCTGTATATGGATCTACAGATCAGTGGCCTTGAGGGCAGGTCCTCGACACCATGGCTCCAGCTCATGGTTGCAGCTGCGCAGACTCCGGTAGCAAAACTACAACACGGCAGCGCCCTAAATCCAGGAAGTCAGGCTTCACTTTTTTTTTTTTTTTTTTTTTTTACAATGAATGTAAGTGGGGGCACTTCATCTTTATATAGAGTATATGGTTTTACATAAATTTAGACATTTTCTATTACTGCAATGCTAGGCATTTTGCAAAAAAAAAAAAGATGAATGTATTTCTGCCAGACATTTCACATTTGAAAAGCATGCTATGTGTGATGAAGCATAACCCAGGATAACAAGTAATTTTACTCACTGTAATACTTACAGTGATTTTTGTTTTTTTATTTTAATAAAGAATAATTTTTCTGTTGGGGGATGGGGCAAGGGATACTGCATAAAAATCCTGATAATTGTAGATGTCAGTATTGGGTTAAATTAGTTTAGTACAGGATTATTGTCATTAAAAACTAACATTCCATTACAATTAGCAAATTAGCTGTCCAGAGGATGTGTAGTCTGTGGCACATGTACCTCTGAATGTGTTGAATTTATCTTACTGCATAAAGAGTTCAAATAAGCAGCTTCATATTTGCCTTGGGATGAGCAAAAAGGCTGTTAATTTCACAGCAAATTAATAGCTCACAATTGTTGGTTTTGCAGCTGTAGCAGTGACATTATTTGCCTCATGTGGTCGTGTTCAGATATTAAATAGAGACTCTTACCATTATCCTTCTACAAATAAAATGCAAATTCTCACATGCCAACAAGTCAGAGGAAGACAAACGCTTGAAATTCTAAAGGAACTTTGAGATATTTTAACAGTAAATTATTACTTTTCTGGAAAAATAAGTCACTCTTTTTTGATGTTTGACAACTGTAAAAACTAAAATGTACTTGTTACAATTAAAAAGTAATCTGAGTACTCTAAAGGTAAAACACATTAGCCCCATGGCTCCGCCAGCCATGTTTTCACCCTCTATGCATTAACACTGTTCAACAGTTGCAACAAAATTGCCTCACAGCATATATACATCACCTACTGGAACTGCTGCATTTGGTATAGTCATTTAATGAAATTACAAACCAACACCACAGTCTATAAAGTCTTGTGTACCAGAAGGGTCAGCCCTGACCCTCTTTGAAAATGTCACAATTTTAACGCCTTAACGTCACCAGTCCACCGCTGCAAACACAATTAAAAATGACCAGATTAGCATCTTATGAAGTGCTCCAAGACTGACTTCAAACATCTCCGCTTTATTAGTGTATCAGCTCAGCCAACCACCATAACCCCCGCCTAATTATATATCTGTGGTGTATAATTAGAAATAAACAGGAAGTGTAATTTTGCTTTGATTCACTCCTGTTTATGAGCTTTTGTTTGGGAACTTAATTAAACTGAATTGGCAATTAGCAGTTCCTGTTTGATATACTGTGCCTGGATGCTTTCAACTCTGGATAACAAATCTAAATATATGTGTGAGATCCTTATATGTGTGATCAAATTTGATATTGTGACTGCAGCCACCACCGGAGTGGTGGCCTAGGGGTAGAGCATCTGCTACATAACCGGGAGGCCGGGGTTCAGATCCTGGCTGGGTCATGCCAAAGACCATGTAAAAGTGGAACTTCCTGCCGTCCAGCTTGGTGCTCAACAATAATGGAGCGGAGGAAGGAAATGTTGGTTACCCAGCCACAGTGGGTGCACAAGTCAAGTGTACTCCCTGCACCAGTCCCAAGCCAAGATAAAATGGGCAGGGTTGCGTCAGGAAGGGTATCTGGTGTAAAAATTCAACTGTAAGAGGACCCACCCCAACTGTGGGACTAATTGTCCATCCATCCATCCATCCATCTTCTACCGCTTAATCCTTTTCGGGTCGCGGGGTGGGGTGGGGTGGCTGGAGCCTAGATCGCCAGTCCATCGCAGGGTCAACACAAAGAGACAGACAACCATTCACTCTCACATCCATACCTAAGGACAACTGAGAATCCCCAGTTGATGCCAATTAACCTAACCTGCATGTCTTTGGCCTATGGGAGGAAATCGGAGTACCCGGAGCAAACCCACGCAGACACGGGGAGAACATGCAAACTCCACACAGAAGGGTCACAGATGGTCTGGGGGTGGGATCAAACCCACGATGATCAAGAGTGGAATCGATCCCATGACCTTCTTGCTGTGCTGCCACTGTGCTAACCACTGCCCTGTCAAAATAAATACAGATGATGATGATGACTGCATAGTTAAAAAAATTATCCCAACGAAATTAAGCAAAATTTCATGACAGGGGGTGTGGTATCAATGAATACACCACGGTGAACTGGTCGGAGGACCAACACGCATCCTGGTGCCATGTTCTTTATACTGCCCAACCCCATCACAGAAGTCCAATCCTCATGGTGGTGTGAGGGTGACTCTCATAGCTATGCCATCTGAGGACATTCATGGAAGCTGTACTGTCCCTAAAACGTGAAGGTGCTTTTTCCACTATGGAGTACTCCAGTAGGGCATCCCATGGCAGACAGACCTGATCTCTGGCTAACAGGGCTCTGGCAAAGACAGTATACTGGATGAATCACTGCAGTGAGATAGTGACGCTTGTCAGCCTGTGGACACTAGCAGGCATCCAGCAACCAACTCATACCGGTGGGAAATCTGGGCTCCAATGGCAGAGCAGGTGTAAGAGGAGACTATCTCCCAATGGCTGTAACGGTGGAAGAGAGGACCAATGCTATGGGACAACTAGCCGGCTAGAGCAGTCATTAGTCAATTAAAGCAGCTATTCTTGTGGAGGAGGTCCCCCTGAGTAAAAACTTCAATCATCAAAATCAGAAGACAGCAGCCAAATTGGAGCAGGAAGGAAATTGGCCGCCTACATAACACGGCATGGCTGTGCAATTATCTCTGCATCAATGTGGTGTCATCCAGTTGACAACAGCCAAGGTAGGATGGCACTGGGCCCCCAGCTGAAAAGGGGACTCCACACAGTGACTGGCTGCAGCTCAAACTCTCTCTCCTTGGGGTGATAATGAATACAGCTACCAGTCAACAACCCTGCATCATGCATTGGAGCGCAGAAACAGCATGTCAGGCCTTCTGGCCAGAAGATACCTGCCTCATCGAGAAACTAATGGCTGACAACCTGCAAAGGACAGCGGACTTCCTGGCAGCCACTGGTCTGAAGCCCTAGCAGTACATCCAAGAGACACTGACTGTAGAAGAAGAACTGCCCAACCTTGAGCATAATATTGTCTTTATACATCAGTTCTACAAATGCAATTTAGTACCATTCTGACAAAACTGGTATCATTATGCAAAACAAACAGTTTCTAGCTGCTACTCTTGGATGTTGCTAACTAAACAATAAGCATAATAAAGAATCTAATTGCTTTATTGTTATTTTATATGTTGAACAAAATTGCTACTGCCCCCCAGTCACCCTTTACATACTATGCTTACTTTTCCCACTGTTGCCAAATCTCACTCTTTTGGAGTGAGACTCCCTCTTTTTCCCCATCTGTCTCACAACACAAACCTTGTTTCTCACTCCAAAATTTGGAGATTATTGCCAATATCGTATTGACTTTCTTCAGATTTTTACACAATAAGAGTGATCAAGGCAGCATAAAGCAAACTGAACATGTAATAAAACTCATTCTGAGGTAAAGAAGTGTATGTGTTGAAAAAAATACGTTTGTGGGTATTGTGCATATGCACACTCACTCCAACCCTCGCTTCATTCTTCCCCATGTACAATTTCCTCTAACTCTCACTCCAAGTTTCTGAAAAGTTTGCACCTCTGCTTTTCCTGAGTCCATCAGTCCAGTCTCTTTAGTTGAGCAGCCTGCTAGCTAGCTAGCACTCAACTGGTATTTCTGCCTTTGCCATGCTTTCTTTGTCACCGACTTAATGGTAATTTCAAATAAAAGCATGCATTACACTGTGAGGGTTCAGTAGAAACTGTACTCTGTGAGATTTTATTCTAAACTTTAGAGTAACTAATTCTAAAAGAAGGAAACCACAGCAAACCGAGCTAACACAACAACACAATTTCTGGGTTATGATTTCAAACAACTTCTCACTACTGAAACAAGAGTACACGACACATCACAGTTCTTACATATTTTAAAAAACTATTGACCGTGTGTGGTTATCTGTGTATGGTTATCTGTGTGTGGTTATCAGGGACCACAGTAACTACTGGAGACTTTATTCTCCAATCATGTTGCTCAGTCAAAGCTAACTGATGTGTAAAACTCTTTAAAGTCTTGTCATGTCACATTCTATCGGATTAATCCTCCGTGCCACGACTTGTCTGAAGTTGGTATTTGCTCAAGTTGGTAATGCTCAAATTAACAGAAACAAGAGCACTCTGAAGCGAGTGCAATATCCCCCGCCTCCATTTTCTTTGAGGATCCCAATACTTACTGACGGAGAGCAGTTTTCAACTTTTCAATATAATTACTGTGACAGAACCAAATTATGATAAGCCCATCATCCACAAATGTACAATAAAGTATACAACCCATAGTTGTAGGTCAGGATCCCAAGGTGAACCTGTGTAGCAAGATTAGTGACCTTAGAAAGCTTTACACGTTCTATAGTAAGAGAACATAGGGAGTACCAACCTTGACCTTTTGACCCCAAACCCACAGTCAGAGGTCAGGATTCCAAGATGAACCTGTATACCAGGTTTGGTGGCCCTAGTTTTATGCGCTGTACAGTAATAAGGCCTAAGAAATGTTAACCTTGACCTTTAACCTTTTGACCCCAAACCCATAGTCAGAGGTCAGGATCCCAAGGTGAACCTGTGTACCAGGTTTGGTGGCCCTAGCTTTACTCGTTTTATAGTAATAGTAAATGTAGCATTTACCATAGTGCAACTGCAATGTTAACTTTGAACCTCTGACCCCTTGACCCCACACTTAGAGTTAGATCAGGGTGTAAATCATCCAAGATGTGTATTAGATACAACTACTTTATCGATTTAAAAAGCCTACATCACTTCTTTCAGTAGTTACTATGTTTACAAGATTTAGGGAAAAGTTTGACCTGACCTTTGACCTCAAGGTCATCCAATGAGTGAAATTGCAATATGTGCATCATCAGTGTATATCAAACCATGGTACCAAGTTTGAAAACAATTGGAACAAAACTGTAGGACGAGTTGATTTCACAAAAGTGGGACAGATGGACGGACAGACTCATAGCATAATCCCCCTTCGGTCTTCGCCCAAAAGGCTCTTTGGGCTTCAACCAACGGGGGATAACAAATCAAACCCCTAAAAACCAGACGAGCATTTCACCATCTGAATCAGTGGTTACATCATTCTGTTGTTGTTACTGCTGCTGTGTGAGCTGGTGATATCATTGTTAACAAGTATTACGTAAATGAGCATCCAACACTTCCCTTCACAGCTGTGTGATTGCACACCAAGTGGCACTTGATTTTTTTTTTTGTCCTGTTGCTGCTTGTTTTGGTTTTTTTTCTTTATAGTATCAGAAGTTTGCACAGAAGTTGAATCCCAGAAGGTGCAATAATGATATTTTCCTTCATTTCCACAGCTGGAAAAACAAACTTCCTGACCCTCTCTCATCCTCGTCCTCCTTCTTCTCATCAGAATCCAATGCCATTGAGTCTTGTTTGCTCGTACAGTTTAGCTCCACTGAGTTTATTGGTAAACAAGTGCCTAATTAAGTGGATGATACTGCTCAACCTGTGCAACTATAAATAGGTGAGAGCAACGAAGGGGTACTGTACATGACAGAGTAGCTTCTTTGTTTGTGTGCAAGAGAAGATAAAAGATGCACACCTACGCTGCCTGAATGGCTGAGACGCACCTCACCCCCCCCCCACACTTCCCGTCTACCACCCTCTCCCTCATGACTTTCTCTCCCTCATCTCTGTCATCCCCTGAGTGGAACAGGACTCCCTTGTTTGTGCCCTCGCACGCACACTTGTTAATGCTGATACTAGTATTGTTCAGCATATGCCTCAGCCACCACAGCACAAATGAGACACAAACAGGGCTCAAAAACAGTCACAAGCAGCCTGACAAGTGGTCTGATCCGAGGCCAGCACACAGAGCCACGCTGCACATTTTGTTTCTCCTCTACAGTATGTGGCTTTCCTTTTTGTTTCCATTACTTGAAGCTGCTCTAACCTTTCCATGGTGCTCCCCTCCCTTCCTGGCCACGGCCCGACCCCTCTTTGTCCCTCCCACCCCAGCCCTCATCTATCCACACTGAAAAAGACATCTCCAGCAGGATAAAAAATGAATGTGACAATGGGTTTTTTTTTCCCCGCGAACCAGAAACAATGGAGAGAGCTCCTGTGCTGTGCAATGTTAGGTTATTTATCTCCAGGTAAAGATGTGTCTCCTAACGACTTCCCCTCCCCCGGTTCCCTACTTCTATACTCCCACAGCCCCAGTGCTCCTCTTCAGCCACCTCGCTCTCCCCTCCGAGAATTGCCCTAACAGTCCATACATTACCTAGACCCCTGGAACCAGCAAAACGGCAACACTTTTAATTTTTAATCAGGGCCTGGGTCAGTGGGGACCTGGCTTTTTCCGCTCCCCTTCTCCCGCCACCTTTCTCTCACCTTCACTTCCACCCCCATCTCGCCTTCTCTCACTCGCCCACGCACCCTCATCCCCCCCGTCTCTCTCTTCCCAAAGTCACAGTGATGAATGGGCGAATGCTGCCATCTCTGTGCCCACCAGCGAGAGGCAGAGGGCGGCTAACGCGGCTCAGACGCTCTCGGGGATCACAGGCAGCGAGGAGAGTAATTAATCCTGGAAGGGGGGGGGCAGAGTTGCAGGACATAAAGTGGGCTTCAGGACAGTGTGTTTGCATGTGTGTGTGTGTTGGAGTACAATATTAGAAACAGAGAAAAGGAAGTCCAGACAGAGTTGTTTCTATCTGCATTGAACTGGGGGGGAGGGGGAGGGGTGGGGGTGGGGGTGGATTTCGGAGCAGAAGGTTAGGCCAGTGTGTTTGCGTGCGTGTGTTTGAGTGCAATATTAGAAAAAGACAATAGGACCTCCACACAGAGTTTTTTTTTTTCTGTCATCTGCAGTGAACTGAGCTCCTTAAATAAACACTGCTTGGGCACAGGCAGGAGGAGCCAGAGGCAGCAAATACAAGACTGTCCTTGAACTCTGGGGTCAAACCCTCACTATAACACACATCCAAAATGAGACGGAGAACAAAAATAGAAGAGCTTAAAAAAAAACATACAAAGTTGGGTGTGAACCATTATGTCAGCTCTACTTCTTCTTCTTCTTCGTCGATCACTAGATGGTCACACCAGCTGCCCTGATGAATGCTGCCGTCCTGCGGAGGTCCCCGAGATCCCCGTGCAGCTTTTGGTTCAGCGATGTGGGGTCAGGCCACGTAGCTCGTCTGAGTGCAGCGTGGTCTGGGCAGTCTTGGAGGAGGTGTTCGCTGGTCATTTGGGCAGTACCACATGGGCATCTGTCCGATTGTCCAACTTTAAGTCAGCTCTACTGTAAAGGAACAAATTCACTATCATAACCGCTAAACTAATTGTCTGTAGACCCCATTGCGTTCACCTCGATAAGGGAGCCTTCCAGACAGGTGTGAGGTGAATGAAAGATGTGTAGGAGTTGGGGCGGTTAAACAGGCGTGTTCTCCGTCAAAGTTCCGTCTTAAGTGGGCCAATCTGTTACCCGCTCTGACGTGCTTAATGTTTCGGGGGATGACCGATTAGGGCTGTACACAGGTGCCTGGCTGCTCTCCTCTGGTCCATGTCGTCTAACCAGAGGCTACATCTCTATGCATCATTAGTCCTGCCCTAGCCAGCATAGCAATCACATGTCCCTGTAGTCTAATAAGAAAACTGAAGGGAAATGGAGAAAAAGGCTTCGGTGCATTAGAGCTACACTGAGTGTGGTCTCCCAGGCTCCCCCCCCCCCCCTTTTTCAGTGTGTGACTATTAATGGCCAAGGCCAGCACAATTACAGCATTAATAAAGGAAATATGTCATCCTTCCAGGAGGAAATAAACAAAGGTGAGAAATATTCCATTTTACGGCAAACATTAAGCCCACGCGGAGGATGTGTGAGTGAACAAAGACAGGGACGGTCAGAATGAAAACAGGTCGTTGTGATCAGGGGAAATTGTACATGGACATTTCATGTCAGGCTTTCATCTGCTGCATGGCACGCTGCAGCCAGCACTTCAGTGGGCATTTAAAGCAGAGAAAATGAAAAGCAAATTCAATTATTCACGCCAGCGCCTCTTTGATTCTGTACTTTGTCAGGTATAATCTTCTTCCAGTTCAGCCTTTTTGGTATAGTATGAGGGGAAGGTTACGAATCATCATATTCAGACTTTATAATAATCACTATCAATATATTTTTATTAGTATAGCAGTTAAGATATTTGGCAGTGTGCATGAAATGATGTGAATCTGTAGGTGCATTATGTGAACATGTGGGTTATCCACAGACTCATTTTCATCTGTAGGCTCTACAAGACTGATACAAAAATCACAAGGTAATGAGGGTATTTTACTTTGTTAGCTATAGAACTAATTAGTAATGAAACCTGGTAATACTCTTTTGCAGGGCTTAATTTGTACAGGATTTTGGCAGAGCAAGATCCGGAACCTCCTACATTGGGACTGGCACCTCTTGTTTTACTATAAAAAAAATATGTAAATGGTTTTTTGTCTATTATTTAATATTATCTGTGTTATTAGTCTTCATTAATTTGTGTTGCCTATTTTATCTGCAATTTAAATTGGATTTTAGCAGAGAGGGGAAAGCTGAAGCTGTCACAGTGCACAGTTTGAATTAGCTCTCAGCATCAAGGAGGAAACGGATTGCCAAAATACAGTCAACTTTGTTGAATTTCTTTAAACCAGTCGAACAGTCAGACTCTAAAGCAGCGTTTAGACCAAATGCAAAGTGAAGATCCGTGTCCCTCTACTCATGCAAGCAAAGCCTTGCAGAGGGGTGGGGTTTCCTTCTTAACTTCTGCAGCTGCTTTCTACCTGCTGTGGAAATCCCAAAGGTGCTGTCATGTTAAGGTTTACACCATTTTCCAGTGAGGTAAGCAGATAGGAAAATATCACAGCTTCCTCCACAAACTGCACCTGGTTGATGTTTGTTTTCAGGACTAAACTGAAGCTGGCCGGTGTTTTGACATTTTAGCTTATTTTATCAGAACAGCATAGTTACATATGTTATGATGTTCCAGTAGGTAAATTAGAAAAGCATAACAGTTTAATACAGCAGTATGATGTTCTGACAGGGTATGAGGTTCTGATAAGATATTTAAGCTGACAGAATAGCATACCTATAGTTTATACAGTGGTATGAGGTTCTGAATGGGAAATATGTCTTAGTCACAGTTGGAAAACTCAGGTTCTTTTCACACAGGTGTTTTTATTGTGATACATCTATGAGGGGGGGCTGAAAGGTTCATAGGCTGAAAAGTTCATAGTGGTTAAATTTGACCAAATGTGGTTTATTTTTCAACATAGTCTCCCCTTCAGTCCACACACTTCTTCCATCAGTGTTGCAGTACTAGGACACCTGCGGTTGAAAAATAAACCACATTTGGTCAAATATGACCACTATGAACTTTTCAGCCGCCCCCCCCCCTTCCCGTACCCAACACTAATACCGTAGAACTAAAGACAGTGTCACAAGCCTCCCTGTGCGCTTTTATGCAGCGCATGGAGGAAGAGATGGATGAATGGATTTACACGCAGGTTACACCACAAGCACATTTATTGAACAGAAAACACTGACAGTTCCAAAATAGAGACTTACAACAGAACAAACCGTTCAATGTAACAAAACTGCACAAGAGGCTTTGGAGTCCTCCAGGATGCTCGACAGTCTGTGGGGGAGAACTACCGGGAAAACATGCACAGTAGATACTCACAAAACTGGAGCCATCCAAGTAAGTCCAAAAGTTACACCGAGGGGAACAGCGACGGTGCAGCTCCAAACTCGTGCATAACACAATACATCCATCTGAGACAATGCACATGACAATGCACACACAATGCACATACACAATGGTCCAGCAATGCTTGACTAGCGAAGGGCGCTTAAGTACAAGCATTGCTGGCACCACAAATTGGGTACACCTGGGCGAGGCGCGGGAAAGACAGTTACCGAGTGGAATCAGCTGGCTGTAAAGAGGGAAAGGGCATGGTTGGACCAGCGAGTGCTAGACAACGCCCACATGAATGTAGGCCAAAGAGGCTGCCTAACAGCCGCTGGCCAGAGCGGTGGCTAAAGGCACGGAAAAAAAAGGAACAAAGACATAACAACAACAAGAACTCAAAAGATCACACAATACATAAATAATCCGATACCTGAGCCACAGAGAACGGTCAGAATCGAGCCTAAGGGACAACACCGGCTCGGTTCGTGACAGTCAATCATACGTTCACATACTCAAAAAAAAAACAATCTTTAGATGTCAATAAAATTATATAAAATGATCTACATATTACTTATTTTCTCCAATACAACTGTGTTTTTAAATTTTATTTTAAGTTAACTGCATCCTAACCAGTGTTGGGTAAGTTACTAAAATCCAGCCATGGCTGCTGAGATAGCGTAGATCCACTAACACGGTGTTGTTAGCATAGCTAGCCGTTATTTTGTCGGAGTTTGCTGCTGTTGTCAAGCACTTCTGAAGATTGCAGTAGTTCTCAAACGGCACTTAGCTTCCAACCAATTAATATGCTTTTGTCCTTAACTGCGACAAAAGAAAAATAAACTGTCTATTTCCACAAAAACAAAGTAGCTTCATCTTTTCCTCTGCTCAGTAGTGAAGACTCAGCTCTCTGCAACAGGTCACGTTGACTGACAGCTCATCTCAGCTATGATAAGGTCAGTTTGTATATTCATTTATTTGCGCTAAAAATATCTATCCATATTTATAAAACAAGTACCAAGGAATGCATCTGATCAAATTTCAGTTACTGTAACGCATTATTGAATTTTTAAACAGTAATTTCATTACACAGCACAATACTGCAAAAGTAGTGGCGTTACAGTAACGCGTTACTCCCAGCACTGACCCTAACTATAGTTATCTCTTATGGTGGTGAATGGACTGCAGTGGAGTCAGTAGAAATCAGGGATCACTTTTGTGTCTGCTACTCTTGGCGACCCCAAATGGACAAATTGGGAATAGCAGTTACTTTATTGAAAAATTGCTATTATTTAATTTTCACACTTTGCAAATTCATCCCATGGGCTGGACTGGATTCCCTGGTGGGCCGGTTCTGACCTGCGGGCCATAAGTTTGACACCCCTGGTCTAATTGGTACCTCACATTTCACCCTGCGTCCGATGGTCCTGCATTGTACAGTTAGTACAATCCATGTATCTAAAGGGGTCATCATCTATTTATCTACGATGTATATAAAGTTATCTCGACAGTTTTGCTTTCCGTGGGTAATTCCTTTTTCTATTATGCTGTGTGTGTTTCTGTTGTTTTGGTCATCTACTGTGTCATGCTGCTGTTACACGTGTCATGCTGTTATTTACCAGTCTGGGATCGATATAGTACATCTATCTATCTATCTATAGACAAAAATAAATATTATAGACAGCGAAGTTAATAATCATCCAGTTTGAATGTTAATTATATTACACAATTGTGAAATAGTTTTTAGAAACAATGAAATTCTTCTTCTTTCGGCTGCTCCCTTTAGGGGTCGCCACAGTGGATCATCTGCCTCCATCTCACCCTATCACTTCATCATCCTCTGTAACACCAACCCTCTCCATGTCCTCATTCACTGTATCCATGAATCTTCTCTGTGGTCTTCCTCTTTTCCTCCTGCCTGGCAGCTCCATCTTCAACATCCTCTGTCCAGTATCTCCACTATCCCTCCTCTGCACATGTCCAAACCATCTCAGCCTTGCCTCTCTTACTTTGTCTCCACACCGCTCAACCTGAGCTGTTCCTCTGATATACTCATTTCTAATCCTGCCCTGCCTAGTCACTCCCAATGAGAATCTTGGCATCTTCAACTCTGCTACCTCCACCACCTCCTGTCTTTTTGTCAGCACCACCATCTCCAAACCATACATCAAAGCAGGTCTCACTACTGTCTTGTAAATCTTCTCTTTCACTCGAGCTGTTATTCTTCTGTCACAAATCCCCCCTGACACCCACTCCACCCTGCCTGCACTCTCTTCTTCACCTCTCTTGTGCATTTTACATTGCTTTGGATGGTTAATCCCAGGTATTTAAACTCATCTACCTTCACTACCTCTACTTCCCTCTTCACCATTACACCTGCCTCTCTCTCATTCACACTCATGTATTCTGTCTTGCTTCTGCTGACTTTCATTCCTCTTCTCTTCAGAGCATACCTCCACCTCTCCAGGTTCTCTTCCACCTGCTCTCTACTCTTACTACAGATCACAATGCCGTCTGCAAACATCATGGTCCACGGAGACTCCCGCCTGACCTCGTCCATCAGCCTGTCCATCACCATGGCAAACAAGAAGGGGCTCAGAGCCAATTCCTGATGTAACCCCACCTCCACCTTGAATCTATCTATCACTCATACAGCACACCTCACCACCATCTCGCTATCCTCATACATGTCCTGCACCACCATCACATACTTCTCTACCACTACTTCCTCTCTTGGCACCCTATCATATGCTTTCTCTCGATCCACAAAGACACAGTGCAACTCCTTCTGACCTTCTCTACACTTCTCCATCAACACTCTTAGAGCAAACAGTGTATCTGTAGTACTCTTTTTTGGCATGAAACCGTACTGCTGCTCACTGATTGTCACCTCTCTTCTTAACCTGGCTTTAATAACTCTTTCCCACATCTTCATAAGAAACACAATGAAATTATAAGACTAAATACAATAGGCCAGAAAAAATAGTCTGTGGTGTCTTTGTCAGATTATTATCAAATTTTCTTATATGCTCCAACAACACAACAGTCAAAGGTTTAGTTCAGTATCTTAAATGAGTGAAAACTAAACCTAACAGACAGCTGGTTTACAGCAGTATGTCAGAACACTTGCTGATCAAAGCAATAATGTCTCTAATTTTAATCAAAACAAATAGTTACCAAAAAATGACCCCTCTACTTCCACATTAGTTTTACTTTTCTGCTTCTGTGGCTGCCATAACTGCTTTGAATGCCTGAGCAAATTGAGTGGCAATTCATGAAGAGTGTGGAAATTCAGCAGCAGACCAACATCAGCACAACTACTTCTGTTTTCACAACACCGAGCATCCTCCTCCTTTTAGTCAGCAGGGATTTTCTTCCAGCATTACGAGACGGCGGTCCTGAATTCAGGTAACCGAGGGTGTCATGCTGCAGCCCACATAACGTGACCCATTTCTTCAGAGAGGAGGAGCAATCAGCACCATAGCCGAAGGATGCCAGAGACAGGGAGAGCACATGCAGTCCCAGAAGACAGACGGTGATATAGCACAGGAAATACAATCATCTACATGCCTGGAGGCTAAATGTAAGATTCGGCAACAGCACAGCAGAGGAGTTAAGTCCTTCAAAAGTCCAAGCAGCATACCTCCCCACACATGCGTAAATGTGTTGGAGCTGCTTGAAAATTTGATCAAAGACACTTGTACACCTAGTGAGAGCAATTGTTGATGCACTGCAAAATATTACAGCTGCTGAGAGCAAGAAATGAGGTTTTCTCCATGGTTTAATCCATCTAGACAATTTCCCCCCATCAGAGATTACCAGACTTTTATGGAGTAAATGCAAAACTGCTGGTTTCCAGTAAGGCGAGATGAAGGACTGAAAAGGAGAGACTGGATGAAAGAGAGACGAGCGGAGGGGCGAGCAGACTGACAGATATGGAAATGAAGCCAAGAGGGAGACAGAGATACGAACTTTTTCTTTATTTCCTCTTTGTATTTTCTCTTCAAAAAACTGAGTAAGGCTTACTAAAACATTTATCATTCCAGGAAAGCTCTTTAATGTCTTCAACACTAAAAGGCTGAAAAAAGGAGAAGAGAGAGAGCGAGAGAGAACGAGAGAGAGAGAGGGGAGGATGTTTCTGAGAGGATGATGATGTTTAAAGGTGGAGTGACATAACCGGACAAACAGAGGACCAGAAATTAGAAATGCATCTTTGAAAGAAAGTAAGTGAAAGGTGAAGGTAGAATCAAAATGGGGGAAATTACAGGGTCTGTAGATGAGAAGGAGCTCTGAAAAAATACTGATGAGATGATGAGAAGAGATAGTGAGACACTTGATTCTACCAACATCTGAGTCAGAAACCTTAAAAGGTTTCATCAGTAGCCCTCTCAAATGGAGGGATAATGCATTTAGTTGCACTAAATCACACTGTACTTTATATTTCTTTAAAAATAAATTAATTTTATCAGCTAAGGTGTGGTGACTGAGCTTGACAAATTAAGCAAGAAACTGAAGTTCCTCAGTTAGCAACTTGAGGCTTACTCTAAGAGATTCTGGGCCCAATTTTGGCAATCTAGTCAAAAGTTTTTTTTTGTCTGAGGAGCAGAGCACATCTGTGGGTGTGTCTAATTCCGTTTTGTTATCATGGCAGTGGGAAAAGGGTCTCTGCGCCAGGTGAAAAGTGCAAAAGGGCTGGTCTAAGTATTTAGAGGGGTGTTTTGGGTAATCCAATCCAAAAGTGCTGCTGCCCAGCCCTTTAATGCAGAGGCGCATACTTTAAGTGTCATGAGGCTGAGCGCAGTGCCTCACCGGGCTCAGGCTCTTAATTTATATCTAAGTATTTTCTGTATTTTTCCAGCATTGTATTATTTTTTCTGTGTATTGATTCTAGATGTGTTCTTGGCTGTCAGTAGTTTGATGATGCTTTCTTGCCGTTATTATTACGACATGATTCTGTCAGTATTTTTAGATTCCTGTTTTATTTTGGCTCTCAGTGTTTATATTTTGTTTCCTCGTGGCATGAGCTCCGCACCTGTTCCAGACACTCCCACTTTGTCATTATCTCATCCGTGTGTTTTGTGTTAGTAATTAGACCACCTGCCCGCTCATGTGAATCCGCACCTGCCATCAATTATGTCCTCAGTATTTATAGACTGTTGTTTTTTCTGTTCACAGCCACAGTCTTAGTGATTCCTCCTCAGCCAGAGCCCTTTCCCCGCTCTGGTGAGTTTTCTCTGTATTCATTCCTGCATGTAAGTTACTTATTTTCTGTATTTGAATTTTTGCTTTGGTGCACTCTGGCACTTTGTGTGTTTTTGTTAATAAATACCACAAACTTCAGTCAGCATCTGGGTCTGTCTCTCTCCTGCCCCAAGGGGCAAATCATAACAGAAGACTGCGGCCAATAAGAAGACCCAGCCGCTGCAGTTAGTGGATTTTGCCTTTTTGTTTTTGTGTTTCACTCACCTGGAGCTCATTATGTCTCCAGCATGCCGGCCTCCGCCAATTAAAGGGAGCTCGACAGCAGGGTCCCCAAGCCTGGAGGAGTAGGCTGCCAACTTCATCCAGAGTTTCATGGATGAAGCTCTCACCGCCTGCGAACCAAAGAAGACCTGGGAGAGCGTGAATGGAGTGGTGGTGATCCTGGAGGCACACCCCGGCCTATGGAAATATCCCCAATACGCAGAACTGCTGTCCATGGTCTCCTCGCTTCAGCAGTCATTCTCCGGGCTGAGGATGGGGCCACCTCCAGCAGGACCAAAGCCAACGTGGAGGCGCTCTCCATGGCAGACGTCCTTCTCCCCTCCCTGTTCACAAGCTC
The DNA here is from genome assembly GCA_020510985.1 of Pholidichthys leucotaenia. NCBI lineage: Eukaryota > Metazoa > Chordata > Actinopteri > Cichliformes > Pholidichthyidae > Pholidichthys > Pholidichthys leucotaenia. Next base: position 19,484,904 of record CM035840.1, on the reverse strand, counting down.
CGGCTCCAGCTCCTGCATCGCCAGCTACGAGACGCCGTCATCTAGCTCTGGACTGATGGAAGAATGCCTCCACCTCCCTGTCAGCAGCCCCTCCTTCGCCGAGGGAGAAGACTTCTGCAGCAGTGCCTTCTTTGCTATTTTCCCCTCCGGCTGCCTCGTCAGCGTCATCTTTTCCCGTAGCTGCTGCCTCCCCCTTCTCCTTGGCATTCTTTCCTGCTGTTGAGGGTTTGGCCGTTTCTCCCCCAGCTCCGCTTGTCTCCGTACCTGCAGGGGTGGCTCCTCCACGATCCTCTGAGGGGCCCACGACCACCGTAGCCACAGAGAGGGATGACTGCAGATCAGCTGCAGCAGAAAACATCACGTCCCGGGAACACAGGCAAGTGTTTTTTCATTCTCTATCATTCAAACATGAATTACCTTGTCTGATTCCTGGAAGTAAAGCTAAGGCCAAGCAATCCTCTGAGTCCTCACTGTCTGCTGCAGCTACACACCCTTTACCTGCTCTCTCTGTGTCTCCTCCTATCACCCCTGAGTGTCCGCCAGCCCCGGAACTAAGCCGCCGGATGATGGAGGAGCCTGCGGCTCTGGAGGACCTGGTTCCAGCCCCGCAGCCACACTATGGAGAGAGGGAGAGTGCTGAACCCAAGCTGACACCTATGCCAACTAAGGAGAGTCCCCAGGCTTCAGCTAAGCAGGAAGCAGCACCAGCAGGGAGCCGACCTCCTGTTGATACGCAGGCGAGCCACCTGTGTGGGCCACATTGCTGAGGGGTCCCAGGACTGCACTGACCACCATGCCTGCTGCAGGGGCCGCTGCAGCAGGCATGGTGATCAGTTCATGGGATCAGGTCAGTGTCCTAAAATGAAAGCAAAACAACCATGCACAAATCAATACAAGGTTGTGGCATTATGTTGAGAAATGTCAGAGCAAATGACTGCAAATAGTCTCTGGGGGTTTACTCCGGGATTCCTCCGGTTTCCTCCCACATGCCAAAAACATGCAAGTTAGGTTAACTGGCATCAAAACTGGGGATTCTAATTTGTCCTTAGGTATGAATGTGAGAGTGAATAGTTGTCTGTCTCTCTGTGTTGGCCCTGCGATGGACTGGCGATCTGTCCAGGGTGTACCCTGCCTCTCGCCCAAAGATGCTGGGATAGGCTCCAGCCCCCCCACAACCCGAAAAGGATTAAGCGGAAGATAAATGAATGAATGGTACATACTCAGTGGTGGACCATGTATTTTACAAATAGGCCTTCAGTGGTGATCTACCCTATTTAAGTGCCATTCATACCAAACACCATAAAAATAGTGTATAGGGCCATCCACACAAGGATTCAAGGATTTATTATCATGTGCACAGTTAAGAAATGCAACATTTCATGAGCATTGAAATTCTTATTCTGCTCTCCGAACGAATGCCAAGGTAACAGATACACATCAATACTAATAAGGTAATAACGCACCTAATACGAATGAATACCAATAACACACACTAATAACACACATTAGGCAATTAGGACACTTTAAATACGCCTTAATACTAAGTACTAATACTAATGAATACTAATAACACACATTAGGCAATTAGGACAGTTAAAGCAGTTAACCTCTTGCACTCCGGTGTACCGCGGACGGGCACGTCTCTGCGTCCCAGAGTGCACGAGGGCGCTCTCGTGCGCCCTCGTGCGCTCTAGGACTCACGAGGGCGCTGCGTCCAAGCGCGCACTGAAAAAAAAAAAAAAGTTCTTCCACTACAGACACAGCCGCGAACAGATCAGATATGATTGACCTCTCATTCGACTAATAAGAGCATTGAATTGGGTTTCTGAAACCTTGAAGAACCAATGACTGAAAACCTAGCAAGAAGGACCCGCCTACCAACGCTGTGAATGCAGCCAGCCAATTGAAGCACAGAAGTTCGGGCTGGGTAAAGAGAGACTGACTGCTGCAGCAGATGAAAAAAAGGACCCGCAGGAAGAACCTGCTACAGACCCAGCAGTACGGAGACCACCCACAAGTGCGACCTGCACTTATTCCAGTAGAACAGACGTTTAGGATTCTCTTCCATGGTCATCATAGACCGACGGAGGCAGACGACAAAGGTCGTAAATCATTCGCCAAAACCGCAATCATGGAATTATGTTTTGACCGGGAACCACGAGCGGACCAGAGTCGCGTTCGTCTGACAATGAGGAAGAGAAGTCCGCCAGGACACTGCTGCTGTGAAGAGGTAAGGTGTTATAAGCTAAATTATTCTTTATCCCTGAAAATTGTAATCAAAAATGACTTTTGACCGATCTGTAAATTACAACTGTTCGGCGCATGAAGTCCGAAGTTCGTGCGCCGCGGTACACGGGTCGTGCGCCGCGTCCGAACCGTGAAGGCCCCATCCCCCGCTACTCTTCTGTAGCGAGGGGGGGGAAGACGCGATGACTGCGCCGCTGTCGCCACATGACTATTCCGTCATGTAGCGATGGCCGATGTCCGTCCTCTGTAGCGAGGGGTGGGGACAACCCCCCCCCCCCCACACACACACACACAGCTCTGAGTGTCACCTTTCATTAGAGCCCAAGATGAAGCTTCTATATTGAATCATTCAAAAGTTACAGACGTTTTTCCAAACTGTGCCATTTGGCACAATTTGGCACAGTTCAAAAACGCCTGGGAACTACCTGAGGAAAAAGCTGTGTAATATATTCATTTTTTGTGGTATTGTTACAAAATTTGGACCTCAGCTGGATAACACTTGGTTCTACATTTCTGTTGCATTTTCCAGCCCGGATCTGAAGCTGTGTGTTATTTGCTAGCATTTGTATCCAAAAAAACACCCAGGCCAAATTTATTTTCTTCAAGTTCAGTATGTTTCGATGACTGTAACTCAGTGGCCGGAGCATTTAGAGAGATTATGACTGTTTTGCCAAAAAATTCAAAGTGTTTTCTTTTAAATGAGACCAACCCCATGAAGATGCTGCAAAGGGTTGAAGAACAGCTTTCAATTTACTTTGGGCACATTATTTTTTGGCGTTTTTAGGGAAATTGACCCGAGTGCAAGGGGTTAAAGCAGTCAAACTAGAGGAAACAAGAAGAATGAAAATTGAAAATTCACTGGATGACTGTAATTGACAATGGTATATTAATATCAGAGCCTGAACCTGAGATGGCATAAGTACAGTGTGCAAATCAGCAATGTGCAAATGAGCAATGTACAAATTAGCACCCAGTGTGATAATTTCTCTGTAATGATAATACTCAGTAGACTGTACAATGATAATTTAACAGCAGAGATGATATGGACATGAGACGGGGTAAGACTATGTACACTGTTCAAGGGAACAATGTGCAAATTTAGCAACCAGTGTGTGAATTCCTATTTGCAATGCTGTGTCGGAGTTAGTTATCTATTCAGGACTCTGATGGCAGTGGGAAAGAAGGAGACTTGCAGCCCGTTGTGTCACTTGATGTTATTATTGTCATGACCCGAGCACTATGCCTTTGTGCTCGGGTTATTCTTGTCAGGGTTTGACAGCGGCATTATTATTCTAGCTCTCCGAGCTCTTATTGTGATAGTGCTTGGGGAGGCTTCTGCTGAGCTGTCAAACCCTCAACAGCTGTGCTGCATTTGTGGTCGTTAGCGCTCAGGCTACTTTAACCCGCGCTGGCGGCCGCATCGGCGCAGCAGTGTCTGTTAACTCTCCGTCACGCTACGGATGCTTAGGATTTATTCCTACCACGTCTGCTTGGTTTGACCGTCGTACCCCTGGACTAGTAAGTGTGCTGTTTAGCCTTACCCCTCCCGGTGTGTATCGATCTTTGTGAGTCTCTGCCTTAGCAGCCGGTGTTATTATTATCACCAACCTCGTCTGTCTGTACTTGACTGTCTCCTCCTCTGGACCTGTAGTGTGCTGTTTAGCCCTATGCCTCCCGTTGTGAGTAGACTCTTGTGTCATTGTCTCAGCAGCTTGTGTTGTCACTATTTTCACCGTTAATAAAACTCTCACTAAACTCTCTGGTGACTGTGTGGCGTCTTATGGTGGCTCACGAGAGCCACCCGTGACAGTACACTGCTGCCAAAACGGCGTTTACGGTGACGCCAATCCGAGACGCAATTCACCAGGGAGTTTTGAGTTTTTTGGACGCTGCTGAAGACGTCCTTCGTCATCTCCCTTCCCGCTGGGCCGACCACCCGGAAGTCGACGTGAGGAGGGAAGATATTGCTGCACAACGCGAGATTTTCCTGATGCTGGAGGAGGAATGCGGCACAAGGCAGGAGAGGAGGCACTCCTGCTCTTGGCCTACAGATCTTGATCCCGTCCTTAATCCAGTCCGGGAGTTCGCACCATCTGGGGCCCAGTGGAGGCGTCGGCGCCGCGGTCGAGCACGTCTTCAGCAAGCTCCTGCTCTGGATCCAGTTCCGGGCCGCCGGAATGACCCGCTCAATCAGCCAGCTGCTGAGAGTGAGCTGAGTCCTGTGCCGGTGAGCTCTGTCCATGGGTCCTGGGTTACCATCCAGCGAGCGAGGGAAGGAGCAACGTCCTCTACAGCTGGCACCATCTTCCCTGCAGGAGACAGGCAAGTTCAATTTCACTTACCTATCCATCATAGAGATCGTCACTTCCTTGTGGTAACGTATCGTCACTTCCTGTTTTGCTGTCTGCCTGTGTGGTTTGCTCTCCAGCTCTCGAGCCACTAGCTATGGCTACTAGCTCTCTTTCCTCTCCTCCTCTGGTGTGCTCTCTCTGTCAGATGTTTAGCTACACCTCTGCCTCTTTTAGTGATAACGGTAAATGTAATAAATGTTGTCTTTTTGAGGCGCTCGAGGCGAGGTTGTCTGATTTGGAATCCCGGCTCCGCTGCATTGAAACACCGTCTGCGCCAGTTAATCTCGACGGACGCCCCTTAGCTGCAGCGGAGCTAGCTAGCTTAGGTCCCCCTGTCACCGGTTCCCCGGCTCTCCTCTGCAGCGAGGAGACTGGGTGGGTGACGGTGAGAAGGAAGCCTAGTCGCAAAGCCCCGGTTCACCACCAACCTGTTCACGTTTCTAATCGTTTTTCCCCGCTCAGCGACACACCCGCTGAGGAAAAAACTCTGATCATTGGCGACTCTGTAGTCAGAAACGTGAACCTAGAGACTCCAGCGGCCATAGTCACATGCATTCCTGGGGCCAGAGCAGGCGACATCGAGTCAAATTTGAAAATGCTGGCTAAAAGTAACTGTAAATATTCCACAATTGTTATTCACGCCGGCATTAATGACATCCGTCTCCGGCAGTCGGAAGTCACGAAACTTAATGTAGAATCGGTGTGTGACTTTGCAAAAACGATGTCTGCCACTGTAGTATTCTCTGGGCCCCTCCCCAATCTGACCAGTGATGACATGTTTAGTCGCTCGTCATCCTTGAACCGCTGGCTGTCTGTGTGGTGTCCTAAAAATGACGTGGGCTACATTGACAATTGGAGCTCTTTTTGGGGAAAACCTGGTCTTATGAGACGAGACAGCATTCATCCCACTTTGGATGGTGCTTCTCATTTATCTAACAATCTGGCATCTTTTTTATCCAAATTTCCAAAACCATGACTACTCAGAGTTGGGACCAGGAAGCAGAGTCGCAGTCTTACACGCCTCTCTGCAGCTCCTCTTCATCCGCCACCCCTCAGCTTAGCCCCTGTCTTCCCCATCAGAGAATCGTTGTCTGCTCCCTCCAAAGTAAATAAAAATATAATGTATAAGCATCCCAAAGTGATAAAGCAAAATATTGGTAAAACTCAAATTAAACATAAAGCCTCTAAATTGAATGATTTGGCCTCTGTTCCTCCTCATAATTTAAAAATTAAATGTGGTTTATTAAATATTAGGTCTCTAACTCCCAAGTCTCTGTTAGTCCATGATCTGTTAATTGATCATCAGATTGATTTAATTTCCCTTACAGAGACTTGGTTAGGACAAGAGGATTATGTTGGTTTAAATGAATCAACTCCCTCTGGTTATTTAAACTGTCAAAATCCCAGAAGTTCTGGTCGTGGAGGAGGAGTAGCAGCAATTTACCATTCCAAATTACTAGTTAATGTAAAGCAAAAAACATGTTATAATTCCTTTGAGGGCCTGGTCCTCAGTATTGGGCACTTTAGCAATTCCAGGTTAAACCCAATTTTATTTGCCATAGTTTATCGTCCCCCATCAACCTATTCAGAATTTTTATCCGAATTTCCTGATTTCTTAGCTGATTTAGTGCTGAAATCTGATAGAATAATTATAGTAGGAGACTTTAATATACATGTGGATGTAGATAGTGACTGCCTTAATGTGGCTTTTAATTCAATATTAGACTCGATTGGGTTTTCTCAGAAAGTAGGAAATTCTACTCATTACCTCCACCATACATTGGACCTTGTTCTGACATATGGCATAGAAATAGAAAATCTGGTAGTGTCTCCTCATAACCCTGTACTGTCAGACCATTGTCTGTTAACCTTTGATTTTACTATTTCTGACTATTTGGCTCCTAAAGAAAAATATTATCACAGTAGATGCCTCTCAGATGATGCTGTTTCCAAATTTATGCAGATTGTTTCCTCTATGCCATGTGTCAACACAACGGAAATAAGCTATAGACAGCTTGCTCCTTCTGTAATTGATAACATGGTGGATAGTGTTTCAGCTTCTCTACATCAGGCTCTAGACTTGGTGGCCCCCTTAAAAAAGAAAAAGTCTAATCAGAGATTTTTAACTCCTTGGTTCAACACAGAAACTCGTAGCTTAAAACAGAAGACTCGTCAATTAGAAAGAAAATGGCGCTCTACTAATTTAGATGAAATCTATTTAGCTTGGAGAAATCATCTTTTAATTTATAAAAAATCTCTTAGAAAAGCTAGAACGAGTTATTACTCTGCATTAATAGAAGAGAACAAGAATAATCCCAGGTTTCTTTTCAGTACTGTAGCCAGGTTGACAAAGAGTCAGGACTCTGTCAATCCTAGCATCCCCTTAGAGCTTACTAGTCAGGACTTTATGAACTTTTTCAATAATAAAATTTCATCCATCAGAGATAAAATCAATCAGATTCTTCCCACAGTTAACTTAAATACTGTAACTACTACAACTCCTTCTATTGATGTCTGTCTTGATGAGTTTACTCCAATCGACCTTTGTGAGTTAGACAAAATAGTTTCCTAATCCAAACCTTCAACTTGTCTTTTAGACCCTGTTCCTACCAGGTTATTTAAAGAAGTCTTCCCACTTATTGGTAGCTTTATTCTTCATATAATCAATTCTTCATTAACTTTAGGCCATGTACCGCAGGCTTTTAAAACGGCTGTAATTAAACCCTTACTCAAAAAGCCAACGCTAGATCCAGGAGCTTTAGCTAACTATAGACCAATCTCTAATCTCCCTTTCATTTCAAAAATCTTAGAAAGAGTTGTTGCTACGCAATTATTTGACCACCTGCAGGGAAATGGTTTACTTGAAGAGTTTCAATCTGGGTTTAGAATCCATCATAGTACTGAAACAGCCTTAGCGAAGGTCACTAACGACCTCCTCATTGCATCTGATAATGGACTAGTTTCTGTACTTGTCCTTTTAGATCTTAGTGCAGCTTTTGATACTATTGATCATAATATTCTACTTGATAGATTAGAACACTATGTTGGACTTAATGGAACTTCGTTGCAGTGGTTTAGATCTTATTTATCTGATAGGTTCCAGTTTGTTCATGTAAATGATGAGTTTTCTTTCAGCTCAAAGCTTAGTCATGGAGTTCCACAGGGATCTGTGCTAGGCCCTACTCTTTTTAATTTATATATGCTTCCGTTAGGCAACATTATTAGAAAGCACTGTATACATTTTCATTGTTATGCAGATGACACACAATTATACCTGTCAATGAAGCCAGATGATACTAATCAATTAGCCAAGTTAGAAGCCTGTCTTAAGGAAATCAAAGCTTGGATGACTTGTAATTTCCTGCTATTAAATTCAGATAAGACTGAAGTCATTCTTGTTGGTCCAAAAAACCTTAGAAATTCCTTTCCAAATCAAACTTTCAGTTTGGATGCAGTTACTCTTTCTCTTAATAGCTCTGTGAGGAACCTTGGAGTTATTTTTGATCAGGATTTGTCCTTCAATTCACATATTAAATTTGTTTCTAAGACTGCCTTCTATCATTTGCGTAATATTGCCAAGATTAGGAGCATCTTGTCTCAGAGTGATGCTGAGAAGCTGATCCACGCTTTTGTTAGCTCGAGATTAGATTATTGTAATTCTTTATTATCAGGTTGTTCTAAAACATCTTTAAAAAGTCTTCAGCTGATCCAAAATGCTGCAGCAAGAGTTTTAACAGGTACTAGAAAGAGAGATCATATCTCTCCGGTTCTGGCCTCCCTTCATTGGCTTCCCATAGAGTTTAGAATTAAGTTTAAAATCCTTCTTCTTACTTACAAAGCTCTAAACAATCAGGCTCCTTTTTATTTAAAAGATCTGATACTACCGTATCATCCTAACAGAGCACTACGCTCCCAAAATGCAGGTTTACTTGTAATACCTAGAATCTCCAAAAGTACAATGGGAGGCAGAGCCTTCAGTTATCAAGCTCCTCTCCTGTGGAATCAGCTGCCAATCTGGATTCGGGAGTCAGACTCGATCTCTGTTTTTAAGAATAGGGCTAAAACCTACCTTTTTGATATAGCCTACAATTAGGGAGGGATCATGTGTTTTCTGAACCCTCCCTTAGTTATGCTGCTAATAGGTTTAGTCAGCCGGGGGACCTCCAGTAATGCACTGGGCCTCACTCCTTTCCTCACTCTCTATGAAATATTTTTTTTTTGCTGGTCATTAACATTTGTTTGTTCTCTCCCATAGATTGAGTCCCCATCGTGCTGTTTGCTCTCTACATGTCTGTTCTTTTCTTCTTCTCTATCCCCTCACCCCCCAGCCAGTCGCAGCAGATGACTGCCCCTCCCTGAGCCTGGTTCTGCTGGAGGTTTCTTCCTGTTAAAAGGGAGTTTTTCCTCTCCACCGTCGCCAAGTGCTTGCTCACAGGGGATCGCCTGATTGCTGGGGTCTTTCTGCAACTGTGGGGGTCCTCCCTACAGTTGATAGTGCTATGAGATGACTGTTGTTGTGAAATGGCGCTATATAAATAAAGTTGAATTGAATTGAATTGAATCTGTCTTGTCTGACTCCTGGGGGTGAAGCTCGGGGTTCGCAGCTCCCCGAGTTTCCTTCTCCAGCTGTAGCCAGTAATACTGAACCTGCTGCCTCTGTGTTTCCTCCTGCGGAGCGGTCCTCGGCGTCAGTCCCACGCCGTCGAACGAGGGGGAGGCCTGTGGCTCTGGGAGATATCCCGGCCCTGCAGCCTAGTGTTGGACAGAGGAGGAGAACGGACTGCGGTGAGGAGCCAGAGCCGATGAGTGAGCGTCCCCAGGGTTCCTCAGAGATGCAGCCCGAGTCAGCAGGTCGAGGGTCCTCTGCCCCCACGCCATACGGGTTATTGGCGTGGACGCCAGCGCGAGAGGATCCAGCTGCAGAGACCATCAGGCCGGCTGTGGAACCCGACGCAGCCGAGTGGGAGCCCGACGACGAGCGTCTGTCTGAACCTGGATCGACGAAGTCCTGGACGGCTCCAGAGCCCGAGTGCAGGCAAGTGCTCTTCCTTGTTTTCCTTTATGGTGTGTTAGAGCATTTTTGCCTGCCTCATGGGGAGGCGAGCGAGGGGCAGCCGTCTGCTGCACCCGAGCTCGTCTCGCTGGGCTCTGGCGCTGCCGGTGTAACTGATCCCAGTCCTCTCTTGTTCTCTGAGCCTCTCCACAGCGTTACTAGTCTGGAATCTGTCAAGGTCACGGGACTGGAGGTTCCAGGTTCGGGGATGGAGGTCGTCGCCGAGGTGACCCAGTCGGGGTCCGACGCGTGGGCCGAGGTGACCCAGTCGGGGCCCGACTCAGGTGTGGTTGCGACCCAATCGGGGTCTGACGAGGTCCAGTGGGAGTCCAGCGCAGGTGCGGCTGCGACCCAATCAGGGTTCGAGGAGGTCCAATTTCGTGATTGTTCCCCTCTCAGGAGCCACCAGCTGGGGACCATTGGAGGTTTTTGTCTGGCAGACTTGCGCTCTCATGTATTGTCGTCATTAGGCGGGCTGCATGCTATTCCTCCACTGTCCTGGTGGTTGTGGGATGCGGGTCGGCCACCCGAGGAACTGCTTTGTGCGTTCGGCGTCTTGGGTTGGTCGCCCGATAAACTGTGTTTGCTACTGGGTGACCTGGTTCGGCCACCAGAGGACTTGTTTCTGGGGGCCTGGGACTGGGGCAGGCCGCCTGGCCATGTACTGTTTTGTGGGACTATCCGTGGGCCATCGGAGGCAGGGAGGTCGCCAGAGCTCTGCCTGGGGGGCGTTGGATCTCCGCCGATCATCTTTTTTGTTTTGGCCCATACGGTATCAGGGTTATGTCAAGTTACGTAGAGCAATTTTGATTGCCTCATGTGTTTTGAAAGCCTTAGTCAAGTCATGTCAGGTTATGTTAAGCAATTTTGATTGCCTCATGTGTTTTGAAATCCATTGTCTAGTCATGTCAAGTTATGTAAAGTTATTTTCATTGCCTCATGTGTTTTGAAAGCCATAGTCATGTCATGTCAAGTTATGCAAAGCAATTTTTTTTTTATTGCCTCGTGTGTTTACAGTCCATAGTTATGTCAAGTTATGTTTAGCAATTTAGATTGCCTCATGTGTGTTTATAGTCCATAGTCTGGGTTTTGTTATTTTTGTTTTGTCCTCCCCTCTTCCTTTTGAGGGGCTATGGTCATGTTTTGCTTTTTGTTTTGTTCTCCCCTCTTTCTTTTGAGGGGCCACAGTTTGGTGTTCTCGCTTCTTAGTTTCCAGGTGTGTGCATTTATTTCTTGTTTCTCTTTCATAGTTACCATGTGTTAGTGTGCATTTTTTTTTTCTTGGTCATAGTCATGTGTTTGCATTTACGTCTTGTTTTTTTTCCCCATAGTTATCATGTTTGCATTTATTTCTTGTTTCGGTTCCCAGGGTCATTGTGTGTTTGGGTTTATTTTTTTGGATAGGTTATGTACTCTGGAGGTAGACGGGTTGTCTGTGGTCTCGGAGGGAAAACTTTCAGTGTCAGGTGTTTTTTTTTTTGCTTTGTTTGTTTTTCCCTTGTATTGTAGTCATGTCTTGTTTCGTTTTGTTTTTTTTCCTCTGGTTTTTTTTTTTCCTCTCGTCATTGTTCTGGGGAAAATGGGATGGATATGTCAGGTGATGTATTCTTTTCCTTTTCTGTTTAGGGTTTTGTTAGGTTTTATTTGGCTTCCTTGCCTGTTCCTCAATCCACTCGCCCTGTGGTTGGGGGGGGGGGGGCAGGTGTTACTAGACGTTCAGAGCCCGTCAAGTGAGGGGGGGCTACTGTCATGACCCGAGCACTATGCCTTTGTGCTCGGGTTATTCTTGTCAGGGTTTGACAGCGGCATTATTATTCTAGCTCTCCGAGCTCTTATTGTGATAGTGCTCGGGGAGGCTTCCGCTGAGCTGTCAAACCCTCAACAGCTGTGTTGCATTTGTGGTCGTTAGCGCTCAGGCTACTTTAACCTGCGCTGGCGGCCGCATCGGCGCAGCAGTGTCTGTTAACTCTCCGTCACGCTACGGATGCTTAGGATTTATTCCTACCACGTCTGCTTGGTTTGACCGTCGTACCCCTGGACTAGTAAGTGTGCTGTTTAGCCTTACCTCTCCTGGTGTGTATCGATCTTTGTGAGTCTCTGCCTTAGCAGCCGGTGTTATTATTATCACCAACCTCGTCTGTCTGTACTTGACTGTCTCCTCCTCTGGACCTGTAGTGTGCTGTTTAGCCCTATGCCTCCCGTTGTGAGTAGACTCTTGTGTCATTGTCTCAGCAGCTTGTGTTGTCACTATTTTCATCGTTAATAAAACTCTCACTAAACTCTCTGGTGACTGTGTGGCGTCTTATGGTGGCTCGCGAGAGCCACCCGTGACAATTATAAGGTTAAAAAAAATACATAAAGTATAATCATCTAACCAAGGTCAAGGTTGAGTACTTTGAAAGATTGAACCCTTCTTTTTCTGTGTGATTGTGCAATCATACCTTTACAGCCTTGGATCACTTTGAGCCTAAAAACTTGCAGCGTAACATAAGCACTGATACAGAATACAGAGCTCCCCAGAGTTAGGTTGTTATTTCCATGCCAATGGCATAGGGTGGCGCCTATCTCCGTTTCATGACCCTAGGCCACACAGCTACTGTAAGTAGTGAAAGCTACAGTGGAGATGGGGGTCAGTCCTCTGGTAGCTCTGTGTGTTAACTTTCCTTTCCCCTTCTATTATGCTGAGCACCGAGCTAGAAGGCAGAAAGTACCATTTTTACCTGGTCTTTGGTATGACCCAGCCGGGATTTGAACCCCGGCCTCCCGGTTGTGGGGCAGATGCTCTAACAACTAGGCCACCACTCCACTCCCCAGAGTGGCTCCATCTTTACCAAAAACTCTTGATTGGCTTTTTGAAACTATAAAATCAACTGCATTAGATCTGCTACTTTAAAGTTTTGAAAATGAGCCTTTCTAGTTTGCAAAGAATACTTGTAAGAGTTTGAGATTATGGTAAAAAAAAATATTTGTGCATTCTGCTTTAGTTCCTCAAATATATGCATGTGACAAAATATGAAAGTGGAAGACAGAGAGTAGCAGACAGAAAAAATGAATTGAAGAAATGAAAGTGAAGCAGACAAAGTAGCAGAAAACAGACTGAGGAATTAATGAAAGTGAAACATGATGGTGTACTTGATCAGCTGAACAAACAGACCAACAGACTGAACACAAAACTGCCAAATAGGAATTATTCAGTGGAGATTTCTTGTCAGCCACATAATTAAATGGTGCACTGTGCCTTTAGTGTGGTGGCACAGATAATTAAGATGATTCTCATACACAAACCTTGCAACACCATTGCAGAAGAATAAATACTTTTAAAGTGACACTCTGTCAAAATGCTAGTTCTTTTTCTTGTTAATATGCCTGTAACATGTTTTTTTATGACTTACAAGACATATCAAGAGCTAAATCACTCAAATGTCTCATGTTTTTTTGCTTTAAAGTTTCACTTAAGCCCTGCCCCCTGAAAAAAAAAAGGTGAATCTGGACAGAGCTTTTTGGTGACGTAACTATAACAAGTCTGGAGTGTTGAGCCAATCAGGACCCTCTGGCCTAACTGAAGTTAGCTTCCAGGCCCAGTTAGCATTTTGTCCCGCTGCTTTGAAAACTTGACCCAAATTAAGATGGGTTTTGCCATTAATCTGCTTTTAAGGACCGAAGCAGTTTCAGTCATTATCCTGGGCCACTGCATACAACTGAGCATGTCCATCAACCAGTAAGTCTTTTTATCACAGGCTTTATTCTGTTTAATGTAGCGTTAGCCATAATGAGCCTTGTGGGATGTGGTTGGACAGATCCTGGTGTTTGAAGGAGGAGGAAACGTGAAAAGATTTTGACATGAAACTGGAAGACAATGAAAGATTTTTTTTTTTTTTTGGAGAGAAAAGGGTATAAGATACCATTTTAGACAATGTAGATTTGTTTTTATAGGGGATTTATATCTACTGGAGTGCATCTTTAAGATGACACATCTGAACACTGAAAAGACAGTCTGGGAATGAAAGGAGGAGTGACTCACACATCACCTTGAATGACATTACACTAGTTAATAAAGTCTTTGGTAGAATGATGTTCACTTATATAGCACTTTTTCTCATCTCTAGATGACCAAAGCACTTAACAGATCCTGCTGTCAACCCATTCACACACACATTCACGGCAGTGGAGCTGCCATACACAGGCACTGGCTTGACCCACCAGAAGCAACTAGGGGTTCAGTGTCTTACTCAAAGACACTTCGACATGCAGATAGAGCGGGACTCGAACCCCTGACCCAACAATCAGTAGTCGGCCACACTACACCTGTGCCACAGCCGCCCCTGAAGCAGGCTGCTGTGGGTCTGTTCTGGCATATTTGGGGAAAGTTTATGGAGGTTAGGGACACCGTTTCTGCATTGGTTCCAACTTCAGTTGTCTATCAAGAAAATTAATACAGTTTATCTTGAAACGGTGGCTCTTTACCCTGTCAAGAAAAAATGAAGATGTGTAGGAGTTTCCTTAATCAATCTAGATATGATCTGCTTAGTTTGAAAAGACAAATAAATACATGTACACTTTCCATTTTGGCAAGAAGTCAGACTTGTTCCCAGTAGGGACTATTACAGCTAAGGGATTTACTGTATGCAGATGATATGGTTCTGCTGGATATGCCTATTCCTGGAGGTGTTTATAAATCCCAGGTATTTATTCCCAGGTGATGCAGACGCTGTACCTGTTCAATGTGGTAAAAGAACTGTGTTTAATGCTGTCAATTTACTGGCTACTCAACAGCTTCACCTACAGACACAAACATGGCTTGACATTGTCAATTTTAATTTTTCATTCTTTCATCACTCTGAGAAATATCACAGCAAATAATTTGGCAGTCTACTTGCTTTTATATTGAAAGTCCAGTTGTTTTTATTTTTAAAGGTTCTGGATTCATCCCATCATCTGTTGTTGTTGCAGTGCTGCATTTAGCAGCAATAATTAGCTTAACAAGTGTTCTGAACCAGAGTGGTGGCCTAGTGGCAGAACATCCACCCCACAGCCAGGAAGTTGTGGGTTCAAGCCCCAGCTGGGTCATACCAAAGACTATATAAAAGCGGTACTTTCCACCTTCTAGCTTGGTGCTCAAGGTGGAAAGCCAGTGTACTCTAATGCTGGTCCCAAGCCCAGGTGAAATGGGGAGGGTTTTGTCAGGAAGCGCATCCGGTGTTAAAGCCTTGCCCAATCAAGTGTGCAGGCCATGATCCTCTGTGGTGACCCCTAATATAAGGGAGCAGCCAGAAGAAGAAGAATTAGCTTAAAATGTGGTTCATGGCACCCAACTTCATAATGTGGAGCTGAAACAAGCAACTACAATTAATACAAAAACAACTCAACACCTCCCGACTGCCTTGCTTACTGCTAGCCTAGAAATTTGTTTGTACCACACTTGCTAACTAGAGGAGTGACAGGTTTGTACAGCAGCCAGTCAGGGTGAGCTGAGTGAAATTCCAGTGATACAAAAAGTTTGCGCAGCATGGTCACCGTCACAAAGCATTACACTGTTATGAAATAAAACATTAGTGCATTTATTTTCAAAAAAGCACATTCACAGGGTGATGCAGCTCCCACGTATGCAATCCCGTTGTGTGGAGAAAAATCCAGAAATTGGGTTTTAATTAAAAGCAGTGTTGTAGGCTAAGGCAAAGCTGTTGATTTACCGGTCACTCTACGTTCCTATCCTGACCTATGGTCATGAGCTTTGGGTAATGACCGAAAGAATGAGATTGGGGATACAAGTGGCTGAAATGAGCTTTCTTTGTAGGATTGCTGGACTCACCCTTAGAAATAGGGTGAGGAGCTCAGTCATCCGGGAGAGGCTCAGAGTAGAACCGCTGCTCCTCCACACTGAAAGGAGTCAGTTGAGGTGGTTTCGGCATCTGATCAGGATGTCTGCTGGACGCCTCCCACTTGAGGTGTTTTGGGCACGTCCCTCTGGGAGGAGACCCCGGCGCAGACCCAGGACTCGCTGGAGAGACGATGTCTCCCAGTTGGTCTGGGAACGCCTTGGTATCCCCTCTGAAGAGCTGGAGCAGGTGGCTGGGGAGAGGGAAGTCTGGGCTTCTCTGCTTGAACTGCTGCCTCCACAACCCAGACCTCCAGAAAAGCGGTAGAAGATGGATGGATAGTGATGCAGTCAAGACCTTGTCAAGACCAAGACCATGTCCCAGGTGCTGGAGGATGATCCGGACAGGACGTACACCACGAGTGTGAGTAGATACTAATGAAGGTAAAACAGTGGAGTTAAAGGAATAAATCAGACTGGTGTATTTGTAGATTTTTTTGTAAATTTGAGACTTTTTTCTTGTAATTTTGTGACTTTATTCTCATTAATTTACTACTTTATCCTGAAGTCCTTTTTCGTGTATTTTTACATAAATTTGTTACTTTATTCTTATAAATTTGGAACAATTTATTTATTTAACTTTAAGATTTTTTTCCCCTCATTTTTAGCTTTTAGTCTAAGAGGGCTTTCAAACGTAACCCGTTTGGTTTGGACTTTCACAGTGAAATTCAGGAAGGACTTCAGGAAGAAAAGACAGGACTCCCCCCACCCCCCCATCAATGACAACTGCGTGGAAAACGTCCCCGCCTTCAGGTTCCTGGGCACCCACATTTACTCTGACCTCTCCTGGACTGTCAATACCAAGGCCCTGGTAAAGAAAGCCCAGCAGTGGCTGCACTGCCTCCGTGTCCTGAGGAAGCACAATCTGGACCAGAAGCTGCTGCTGGCCTTCTGTCGTTGCTCAGTGGAGAGCGTGCTCACCTACTGTCTGGGTGTGTGGTATGCTGGCTCCACGGCCAAGAGCAGGAAGGCTGTGCAAAGGGTCATCAACACCGGCCAAAAAATTATCGGCAGCCCTCTGCCCTTCCTGAAGGACCTCACCAGAGCCTCCTGGCTCGGAAGGATCAAGGCCATCACAGGAGACCCTCACATCCCACCCACCACCTGTTTGACTTGTTTCCCTCTGGATGATGGTTCAGATCGATCAGGTCCCACATCTCCAGACTGACAAACAGTTTCTTCCCCTGCGCCATCGGAACTGCAAACAGTCAGAGACACCATCCTCTCCCTCTGAACGCTCACAAGCACAGAACTGAGGACCTTTTTAATTATCACTATAACTCACCTGTCTTTGCACTCCACACTTTCATGTATATTGACCCATCCGTGAAATCACTACTGTGCATATTTTCCATAATCCTTGGGCCATGTTACTAAATTATGTGTTCTGCACTCCACACGCTTACATAGTTCCACCCGTGAAGCCACTAGCGTACCTGTGTATATACCTATGGGCTATTTGTTATTTTTACTTTTATTTTTACTTCAGTGGTATGGTTAATTGTGTGTTCTGTAACCGTTTTATTTCAAATTCTTCTCTCTTATTTTATTGCACAGTAGCCTGGTGGAGCACCCACAATTTCGCTGTGCTGTACAACTGTACAATGACAATAAAGCCTATTCTATTCTATTTCTATTCTAAATTGAACGTAAGTCTTCTTTTTATATCAGTTCATACAACCACTGTCCATCCATCTGATACTGGCCCGGCCCATCTGTCAAATTTTAAAACCCAATGTGGCCCCTGAGCCCAGAAATTTGCCCACCCCTGGTCTATGGTTCTCTCCTGGCAAGATAATTCAAAGCAAAAAGTGGCTAGGAGAAGTAACTGTATCGCACCACTTCCACCCACATTTTGCTGGTCACACCCTGGTCACAAACTGAGGTGATGTGACCAAAAGAAAGGGATCACAGCAGAAATGAGGCATCATCCAAAGAGTGAGCCACTCTCATTCTTGGATGCCACCTTGGTGAGTTTTTTTAGCCATGGCCAACTATGAGGTGACCTTGAGGCAGACTCAAAACTGCAGGCAGTATGCTTCTTGGCTGGCTTGCCTTGGTTACACTGGTGCACAACAATATGCATCACACTCTCAGATATGTTCTCTCCTTGGGGGACCTGTCAGAAATGTTTTCCTAAACTTCAGCAACAGAGACCCGAAGCTCTGCTGATTTAAAAGGAACTGCACACACCCTTTGCTCAAAGCCTGGGTGCTGGGATCAGTGTTCACTGCACCACTTTGATTTGCTGCATTTTGTTTTTGTTTTTTTCCATCTTAAACCGTTACTCGATAAATGTTTAAATTTAAGCTGAGAAGAAAAGGGTTAAATTTGCCTCTTTGTAGTCATTGCTGGCTTATCCAGTTGTTGAAGAGGAACACGGCCAGCATGCCCATGTGGGCCCCACGCTAGGTTTAAATGGGCTGTCTGATCCACCTTAATCCTAGGCCCCATGATGCCTTGCGTGAATTATGGTAGCAACTTCCGGTACTAGTTTAGAACATATGGCTGTCACTGAAATGGGACACGTTTCTTTGTTAAAAAGCAATGACTTCAGCATCAGAAATGTGGGAACACGGCCTTTTGCACCTTAAAAACAGTAATGTAATCATACCACTTCCCACGACTATCTAGGGATGGGAAGATGACCTTAAAAAGTGGCCTGGTAGACAGTAGCAACATTTGTTAGCGCCGCTGCTAAGATGCTAATGCTGTAAACAAATGACCCGTGCTGGCAAAATGAGTCACTTTGAGGACTTTTTAAAAAACTGATGTAATGTTATTTCCATATTCTGTATTGAAAGACCTTCAAAATGATATTTAATTTGTAGGAAGTGCGCAAAAACGGACTCGGAAAAAGGCAATTTGTTTATATTTTGGCTAGGTTGAAAACTCGCGTTCGATTGGTCGGGAGTTACGTCTTCCGCAAAAACATATGTATTTTTAGAAAGTATGATTTCTAAGCTTTCCAATGACACTAGGCACTCACGGGGGGTTTTCCGGGACTTGTCACTAGCAAACAAAGAAAGAGTCATGATTTATGACATCTCGTGCCATTTATACAGTCTATGACACAACCACGAACACCAGCAACAAGTACCAGAACTAGAGGTGGGTTCAAAAGATCAATACAACGATCTGGATCGATCCATGTTTGACTGAGCAGATATTGATCCACAAAATCAGCAGATCGATCTTTTAATATAATGCAAAGAACCAGAAACACCAGGAGCGCTAATGGAGCTAGCAAACTAATGGATATGATAGTTCTTCTTCTGTGGTGTTAAAACGGTTCTCATCCGGCAAGAGCTCCCTGCGGCGCACGTCTTTACTTCCATGTTTACATGAGCGGAGTTGACATGCATGTCTCTTAATTTATCAACAAAAGTCACCATAAAGACTGTCCTCAACAGTTTCCTAATATTTTTCATAAAGCGGGGATAAACAGTTTTGCACTACGTGCAGCGCTGTGTCGGAACATAAAGTCGACGATTGATAAACACTTGAAACGGAAAACGCACGGAGACTGGCTGAAACTCATGAACAAAGAGACCTGGAGCTGCTGAGATTGTAAGTTAAAACATGATTATCACCATCTAACCAGCCAACTGTTACATACAGTATCTCATACACCCAATCAAACGCATGCGCAGCAGGCCACATTGAAGCGGGCTACAACACTACACACGTCTAGCAGTGGAAGAGTATAAACAAATAACATGTGGGAAGTCTAGTCAAAAGCTTTGTCAGACAGGAAAGTTTTCAGTTTTGTCTTAAAGGCAGAGAGGCTGTCAGCCTCACAGACCCAGGCTGGTAATTGGTTCCATAGAAGAGGGCCTCATAACTGAAAGCCCCCCCCCCCCCCCGCTGTACTTTTAGAGACCTTAGGGATTACTAGGAGTCCTGCATGCTGAGAACGTAATCATCTGTTAAGATAATAGGGCAAGATCAATTCTTTAAAATAACTGGGGGATAGATTATGTATGGTTTTATACGTCAAGAGAAGAACTTTAAATTTGATTCTGGATTCAACAGAGAGCCAGTGAAGGGAGGTTAATATGGGAGAAATATGATCCCTCTTTTTAGTGCCCGTTAATACCCTAGCTGCAGCATTTTGAATTAACTGGAGAATTTTTAGAGAGTTTTTAGGACAACCTGACAATCGTGAATAACAATAATCTAATCTGACTTCCGGTTATGGCTGCCACGTGAGAAGGACACGTCTCACTCTGCTCTGCTCCTGGAGAAAAAAATCGGCAAATAACTCTCTCATTTGGGACAGAACGTATCCCAGCATTTGGGCGAGGATATGTCGGTGAAGCCTAAGGCTGGAAAACCAGGTAGAGGAAAAAGCGAGCCGCCGAAACAGTCCAATTTAACGGACTTTCAGGTCTGTGACGCAGCAGATAAAGCTCCATATATGGCGGAGGAAGCTAACAGCGGTGCGGTATCTGCGGGAAATGGCACAGATGCGGTGCTGGCTGCCATGAGTTCAATGAGAGCGGACTTTTCCTCTAGATTTGATGGGATTATGGCAGCGTTGGAAGGAATGAGAAAGGAATTGGGTGACTGTGTAGAACGAATGGCGCAGGTGGAGCTTCGTGTCTCTAGTGCTGAAGATGACGTCACTTGTCTTCAATTAAAGGTGCGCACTTTGGAAAAAAAAAATAAATGTCTGGAAGATAATATCCTGGATTTGGAGTCCCGGTCGAGACGGAACAACTTGAGGCTGGTGGGTCTACCGGAGGAATCCGAAGGTCGGGACGCATGTTCCTTTCTGGAAAAGTGGATTCCAGAGGCGCTGGGCAGCGCGGAGCTGCAATCAGCAGTGGTTCTGGAAAGCGCACACCATATTGGCCCACGGAGAGATAAGGGACCACCGAGGACCCTAATTATGAAGTTTCTCAGCAACAGAGACAGGATGAAGATCTTCAACGCTGCACGAGGTAAAGGAGAGATTAAACACCAGGACCAGCAGGTGCGGTTCTACCCAGATTTGGCCACAGGAATCCAACAATTGAGGAAGCAGTTTGATCCCGTACGTAAGGAGCTGCGCAACCTTGGGATTCGTCATGGTGTAATCTATCCTGCGAGACTGTTGACCACGTATGGGGGCAGAACCCACATCTTCAAGACCCCAGAGTAGGCGCAGGAGTTCATCAAGAAGATCCAAGAAGAGACTGGTGGGAGCTAAGCATGAACAAAATATAAGGTAGAATATTTAAGCATTTGCACAGGCATCTGACTGACCTGAAGCAAATAGCAAGTTTACAAAATATAGACTGTATTATATATTAAAAAAAAAACAAAAAAAAAAAACTATGATGTACAAAGTTGCTAAAAATTTTGGAGTTAAGTTGGAAAACTACAGAGGAGAGTTAATGTTATGTCATTAAAAGCAGTAGAGTTAGGGTGATTGGGAGGATGAAGAAGGAGTGGCTTTGGCTGTTCCTCGTGGGTGTGGAGCGGTCGATGGCTCTATCGGGAGACGGAATTTTTTTTTTGATTTTGGGGGGATCGCCACAAATGTGGGAAGGGGGAATTTGTTTGTGTGTAGTTTGTAGGATGAATGTTCAACAACTCATTTTTTTGCTTCTCTGTTTGAGCATGTTTACACTGCAAGGTAATCCCAAACTCCCTATTGATCATAAACCAAAGCGTTAATCTTAATTTAACTTCATGGAATTGCAGAGGTCTACAAAATTTAAAAAAACTTAAACAAGTTATGAATAAAATAAAAGACATGGGTTCAAAAATTGTGTTTTTACAAGAAACTCATCTAATAGAGGAGAATGTAAAAAGAATTAGGAGTAGATGGCAAGGAAATGTTTTCACCTCATCATTTTCATCCCGAGCCAGGGGAGTTATGACTCTCATACATAAATCAGTCCCTTTTCAAGTGAAAAATGTAATTGGAGACAAATTTGGAAGATATGTAATCATTCAAGGATCTTTGCTATTAGAAAATATAAATTTGGTGAACTTATATGGTCCCAATATAGATGATCAAAAGTTCTTTGCTAATTTATTTCTTATCTTATCATCACTTACAGGGCAACATATAATAGCAGGGGATTTTAATTGTACATTGAATCCCGGTATAGATAGATCAACAGGACTGGACTGTACGCACAGTGGATATAGGATGACCATTAATCATTTTATGAAAGAAATGAGATTGCTAGATATATGGAGAGAAATGAAACCACAAGTTAAAGCCTACTCTTGTTATTCCAGTACCTACAAGACATTCTCACGTATTGATTATTTTTTGATTTCCACAGAATTAAGGTCCAAGATTCAAAACTGCTTTTATGATAAGATAAGATAAGATAAGATAAGCCTTTATTAGTCCCACAACTGGGAAATTCCAGGATTGCAACAGCACAGGGATAGCAACACTCAACACACTGATAACATCATGATCTCTGATCATGCACCCTGCTGTCTAATATATGTAGATAAGAAATTGACAAAGGAATCAGGTAGATGGCAATTTCAGCATAAATGGCTTCAGGATGAGGAATTTGTCAAGTATATAGAAAAACAGATAGATGAGTTCTTTGACATCAATACTACAGAAACATCAGCATGTGTAAAGTGGGAGGCTTTCAAAGCTTTTATTAGGGGACATATTATTAGTTATACAGGTTCAAAATCTAAGAAGACTCGAGAGGAGAGAGCCCAATTGGAACATAAAATAAAAAGTCTTCAGGAAAAAGTGTATGCAGGAAGTGATCCAAGGTTGGAGAACGAATTACTGATTTTGAGAGCTGAATATGACAAAAAATCAGCGAATAGAGCTGCCTCGAGTCTTCTAAGATTGAAACAATCTTTTTATGAACAAGGTGAAAAATCAGGAAAATTATTGGCATGGCAGATTAAACAATTAGAAGTTAAAACACCAATTACCAGTATTATAAGTAACGGACAGGTAGTTATAGATCCTTTAGAAATTAACAGAGCCTTTAGAGATTACTATGAAAAATTGTATGATGCCAAAAATGAATCTGATTTAACAAAACTAAATGGGTTTTTGAACGAACTATCTATACCGTGTATTCCAAATGAAAACAGGGAGATATTGGAGTCTAAAATTAGTCAAGAAGAAGTTGGGCTAGCCATTGATAATATGAAATCAGGAAAAAGTGCAGGACCAGATGGTCTTCCAGTTGACCTTTATAAAAAATTTAAGAATAAATTAATAAAAACTTTTTTGGAAATGGTTTTAGAAGCATTTCAAAATAGTAATTTACCATCATACATGAATAATGCCTTAATTATACTGTTGCCAAAACCAGGTAAGCCCTCTAATAAATGTGAAAATATGAGACCAATAAGCCTATTAAATGCCGACCTTAAGATAATCTGTAAAATTTTAGCAAGACGAATACAAGAAATTTTACCAAATATTATTAATCGAGATCAGAATGGCTTTATAAAGGGAAGACAAGGCTTCCATAATGTAAGAAGACTATTTAATATTATTTATTCTAATAAAGAAGCACCGGATACAGCTCTCCTATCACTGGACGCCGAAAAGGCCTTTGATAGAGTCAAATGGCCCTTTCTTTTTGAAGTCTTACAAAGGTTTGGACTTGGAAATAATTTCATAAAATGGGTTCAGATAATATACAATAATGCTACAGCAGAAATCCTAACAAATAACAATATTTCAAAATCAATAAAAATCAATAGAGGATGTCGACAAGGCTGTCCACTTTCACCTTTACTGTTTACTATGGCAATTGAACCTTTAGCGACGGCGATACGTTTACATTCACAAATATATGGAATTAAAGTTGGACCAACAGAACATAAAATCTCCCTGTACGCCGATGACATAATTTTGTTTATGTCGAATCTAAAAAAATCAATTCCGACCTTGTTGAATTTAATAAAGAATTTTGGGGAAATATCAGGATATAAAATAAATAAAACTAAATCTTCAATATTAATGCTAAATGAGACCCAGAGAAATTACCCAGCCCCTGAGGTAAATCAATTCAACGTTGTAAATCAGTTTAAATATTTAGGAATCCAAATTGTGCCTAAGCTAGAATCAGTCGCCAGTGTCAACTATGAAGCCTTAATGAGATGAGATGAGATGAGATGAGATGATGAGATTCAACTTTATTGTCATTATACATGTATGAATACAAGGTAACGAAACGTGACTCGGCATTTGGGCACGCTCTGCAGAGCGCATCCAAGGCCGGGGCAGCCGCTAGGCGCCAGTCATAAAGATGAAAGGAAAAAAAAGGAAAAGAAATGATATGACACAATAGGCGAGAGAAAAAAACATGTTTTATCAAATTGACGCTTAATGGATAAGCGAAATTTTGATTGCAGGCAAAAAAAACCTCAATGCATATTTAGCAAACATTTAGTGGACAAAAACCAAAAGACCAAAAGTCAGAGAGAGTCAGTGAATGGATGAGTGTAATTCAGTATATATGAATCAGTGTGTTCGTGTATGTTGAATGCAGGTGGGTGTTTATCAGTTACTGGAGGCAGCAAAATCTCTCCCAGCCGAGATGCTATGTCTTAGTGTCTGAAACTCGGAAGCATGTCCTTGAGGCATGGCAGATGGAAATTTCCTGAGCCAGTCACATGTCAATGAGAGTTCAGATGCAGTCCCAGTTTGTTTATGAAAGAGAAGCACAATCTTCTGTTTTGTCTTAATCCAGGAGGAAAAATAGACAACAGGGCATCGAATTCAAGGTCTGGTAGACACAGATCACAGAGCATAGAATTTTTCATCTCATGCAATCCTGTGTCCATAATTTCCATACATAGGCTTTAAATCCATTCCTTGGAGGCACCAAAAACGACTCCAGATGTTTCCCTTCTAGAACATGGGTAAACATGTCCGGTAGAGTCCATTCTCTCTACAGTGCATGCCAGATGGAAATTTCCATGTTAATCATTGCCGATAGTTAGTGCACTCCCCCGTCTAGTCGAATTGTTGAGAAGCAGCTATGCCGGGACCGCTTTTAATTAGCTCTTCCAGTTAATTTTTCGATACACCAGGAAAAACTCCAGAGCCAATCAGCAGAAAATCCTGTGATCCTAGCCAAACCAGGTAGATGTTTCCACATCCTCAGTCGAATTATGCAAACACATGCGTTCCAATCCATGGGTCTCTCCATAGGGGCTCCCCCTGGCCCAAATTTATATAAAATGTTGTTAATTTTATTAAAGCCGCTCACCAAATCCATTTTTTTTTCATTTGGATCAAGATTCAGCCAGAAGAACAGCGACGCAGACAAGACAGCAAGCTGGGATTCTCAGTTAGGGAGGGAAGGAGGGTAAAAGAGGGAGCAGCAAAGAAAAAGGCGTCTGTTCTCTCTGAAGAACAATAGAAGAATAGTAATAATGACAGATATCAATGAGTTAATTCAGAGATGGATGTCACTACCAATGTCGATGATCGGGAGAATCAATATACTTAAAAGTAATATTTTACCTAAAATACTTTATTTATTTCAATACATTCCCTTACCACCACCTTTAGATTTATTCTCAAGAATTAAAAAAAAGTTAGTGGAATTTATATGGAACAACAGGAGGGCTAGATTACGTCTGTCTTTATTATATTTACCATTTGATCGTGGAGGTCTGAAATGTCCAAATTTTATGTTGTATTATTGGTCGGCACAACTGAGGTCTATGACATATTATTTTTCATTAAATGATCTCCCTCACTGGGCTGAAATGGAATCATACAATTTACCTTTACCTCTTCCCATATTCATATACTCAGATTCGGCAAAAAAATTACAAAAACAAGTTAAAAATCCATTTGTAAAGCATATGATCAAAATATGGTGTGAAGCTAAAAACTATTTAAAAGAACCACACTTATTGTCACAATTTAGCCCAATATGGGGTAATCAATATTTTAAACCAGGGAGAGCGGATGCTGTATTTAAAGTATGGAATTTAAAAGGGATTCAAAAGATTCAAGATTTATATTTGCCACGTGCAGATAACATAATGTCTTTTGAAGAGCTGAGGATCAAATTTAATCTTAATAGAACACATTTTTTAAAATATCTTCAACTTAGAAACTTTATTCGATCAAATCAAAATAAAGCTCTCACTCGACCTATCTATTCATCCTTGGAAAAAATGTTGATGAAAGATAGTAAAAGAAAGGGTATTATTTCAGAGTTTTATAACTCATTGACACTATCCTCAAGTGAAAACTCACAGAAAAGATTAAACTACTGGAAAGAAGATCTGCAAACTGAAATTTCAGAGGAACAATGGGAATTGGCTTGTACAGAAGCTCAAACCAAATCAATAAATGTATGTCTTAAATTGATACATTTTAAATGGTTAATGCGGATGTATGTTACACCGGAGAAGTTAAATAGATATAACAAAAATATACCAGATACGTGCACAAAATGCATGGAAAGTAAAGGAACCCTATTTCATTGTGTATGGGAATGTAGAATAATAAGAATGTTTTGGGAAGAGGTGAGGGTAACAATTGAAAAAAATAATCTCAAAACAAATCATATTGAATCCTAAACTGTTTTTGTTGGGTCTGTACCCAGAAAAGCATAACTTTAATAAAAGTGAAAGAACATTCATAGACCTCAGTTTGCTTAATGCCAAAAAATGTATTGCACTACTGTGGAAAAAGACTCATAGACCAGATGTGACTCAGTGGTTAAGACAGATGTTAACAAACCTTCCACTAGAAAGAATAACATATATACTGAAATCAAAGGAAATTGTGTTTGAGAATATATGGAGACCTTTTATAATTATGTAAAAAATTTAAACATAACTCTTGAAGAAGAAGGTGAATGATGTGTGTGGACCTTGTAAATTCCAAACTGGTGAACATAATATGTATACTTATGTAATGGATTGTCTAGGCTAAACAGAGGAGCATTGTTGAAGACTTGATTTTGTTGGTGGTTGTGGGTGTTTTTAGTGCATTTTTTTTTGTAGTACTTTAGTGTTGGTGTTTGATTGTTTGTGTCATGTTTGTTAAAAAAAAAAAGGTTCAATAAAGATATTGTGGAAAAAAAACCCAATAATCTAATCTAGAAGTGACAAAGGCATGGACTAGTTTCTCTGCATCAGTTTAGGACAGGATGTTCCTGATTTTAGCAACATTCCGTAAGTGGAAGTAAGCAGTTGTAGAGATTTGTTTGATGTGTGAATTAAAGGACAAATCCTGATCAAAAATGACTCCAAGATTCCTGACAGTGGTGCTAGGGGCGAGGGTAAAACCATCTAAGCTACATATCTGATCAGAGAGTCTCTGATGTTTTTCAGGCCAATTACAATAACTTCAGTTTTGTCTGAGTTAAGAAAAAAAAAGTTATGGTTCATCCATAACTTCGACCAGGGACGATCCCTCCCTGGTCGGGAGGGATCGTCACTTCCTTGTGGTAACGTATCGTCACTTCCTGTTTTGCTGTCTGCCTGTGTGGTTTGCTCTCCAGCTCTCTAGCCACTAGCTATGGCTACTACCTCTCTTTCCTCTCCTCTGGTGTGCTCTCTCTGTCAGATGTTTAGCTACACCTCTGCCTCTTTTAGCGATAACGGTAAATGTAATAAATGTTGTCTTTTTGAGGCGCTCGAGGCGAGGTTGTCTGATTTGGAATCCCGGCTCCGCTGCATTGAAACACCGTCTGCGCCAGTTAATCTCGACGGACGCCCATTAGCTGCAGCGGAGCTAGCTAGCTTAGGCCCCCCTGTCAGTGGTTCCCCGGCTCTCCTCAGCAGCGAGGAGACTGGGTGGGTGACGGTGAGAAGGAAGCCTAGTCGCAAAGCCCCGGTACACCACCAACCTGTTCACGTTTCCAATCGTTTTTCCCCGCTCAGCGACACACCCGCTGAGGAAAGAACTCTGATCATTGGCGACTCTGTAGTCAGAAACGTGAACCTAGAGACTCCAGCGGTCATAGTCCAATGTATTCCTGGGGCCAGAGCAGGCGACATCGAGTCAAATTTGAAAATGCTGGCTAAAAGTAACTGTAAATATTCCACAATTGTTATTCACGCCGGCATTAATGACATCCGTCTCCGGCAGTCGGAAGTCACGAAACTTAATATAGAATCGGTGTGTGACTTTGCAAAAACGATGTCTGCCACTGTAGTATTCTCTGGGCCCCTCCCCAATCTGACCAGTGATGACATGTTTAGTCGCTCGTCATCCTTGAACCGCTGGCTGTCTGTGTGGTGTCCTAAAAATGACGTGGGCTACATTGACAATTGGAGCTCTTTTTGGGGAAAACCTGGTCTTATGAGACGAGACAGCATTCATCCCACTTTGGATGGTGCTTCTCATTTATCTAACAATCTGGCATCTTTTTTATCCAAATTTCCAAAACCATGACTACTCAGAGTTGGGATCAGGAAGCAGAGTCTCAGTCTTACACGCCTCTCTGCAGCTCCTCTTCATCCGCCACCCCTCAGCTTAGCCCCTGTCTTCCCCATCAGAGAATCGTTGTCTGCTCCCTCCAAAGTGAATAAAAATATAATGTATAAACATCCCAAAGTGATAAAGTAAAATATTGGTAAAACTCAAATTAAACATAAAGCCTCTAAATTGAATGATTTGGCCTCTGTTCCTCCTCATAATTTAAAAATTAAATGTGGTTTGTTAAATATTAGGTCTCTAACTCCCAAGTCTCTGTTAGTCCATGATCTGTTAATTGATCATCAGATTGATTTAATTTCCCTTACAGAGACTTGGTTAGGACAAGAGGATTATGTTGGTTTAAATGAATCAACCCCCTCTGGTTATTTAAACTGTCAAAATCCCAGAAGTTCTGGTCGTGGAGGAGGAGTAGCAACAATTTACCATTCCAAATTACTAGTTAATGTAAAGCAAAAAACATGTTATAATTCCTTTGAGGGCCTGGTCCTCAGTATTGGGCACTTTAGCAATTTCAGGTTAAACCCAATTTTATTTGCCATTGTTTATCGTCCCCCATCAACCTATTCAGAATTTTTATCCGAATTTGCTGATTTCTTAGCTGATTTAGTGTTGAAATCTGATAGAATAATTATAGTAGGGGACTTTAATATACATGTGGATGTAGATAGTGACTGCCTTAATGTGGCTTTTAATTCAATATTAGACTCGATTGGGTTTTCTCAGAAAGTAGGAAATTCTACTCATTACCTCCACCATACATTGGACCTTGTTCTGACATATGGCATAGAAATAGAAAATCTTGTAGTGTCTCCTCATAACCCTGTACTGTCAGACCATTGTCTGTTAACCTTTGATTTTACTATTTCTGACTATTTGGCTCCTAAAGAAAAATATTATCACAGTAGATGCCTCTCAGATGATGCTGTTTCCAAATTTATGCAGATTGTTTCCTCTATGCCATGTGTCAACACAACGGAAATAAGCTATAGACAGCTTGCTCCTTCTGTAATTGATAACATGGTGGATAGTGTTTCAGCTTCTCTGCATCAGGCTCTAGACTTGGTGGCCCCCTTAAAAAAGAAAAAGTCTAATCAGAGATTTTTAACTCCTTGGTTCAACACAGAAACTCGTAGCTTAAAACAGAAGACTCGTCAATTAGAAAGAAAATGGCGCTCTACTAATTTAGATGAAATCTATTTAGCTTGGAGAAATCATCTTTTAATTTATAAAAAATCTCTTAGAAAAGCTAGAACGAGTTATTACTCTGCATTAATTGAAGAGAACAAGAATAATCCCAGGTTTCTTTTCAGTACTGTAGCCAGGTTGACAAAGAGTCAGGACTCTGTCAATCCTAGCATCCCCTTAGAGCTTACTAGTCAGGACTTTATGAACTTTTTCAATAATAAAATTTCATCCATCAGAGATAAAATCAATCAGATTCTTCCCACAGTTAACTTAAATACTGTAACTACTACAACGCCTTCTATTGATGTCTGTCTTGATGAGTTTACTCCAATCGACCTTTGTGAGTTAGACAAAGTAGTTTCCTCATCCAAACCTTCAACTTGTCTTTTAGATCCTATTCCTACCAGGTTATTTAAAGAAGTCTTCCCACTTATTGGTAGCTTTATTCTTCATATAATCAATTCTTCATTAACTTTAGGCCATGTACCGCAGGCTTTTAAAACGGCTGTAATTAAACCCTTACTCAAAAAGCCAACGCTAGATCCAGGAGCTTTAGCTAACTATAGACCAATCTCTAATCTCCCTTTCATTTCAAAAATCTTAGAAAGAGTTGTTGCTACGCAATTATTTGACCACCTGCAGGGAAATGGTTTACTTGAAGAGTTTCAATCTGGGTTTAGAATCCATCATAGTACTGAAACAGCCTTAGCGAAGGTCACTAACGACCTCCTCATTGCATCTGATAATGGACTAGTTTCTGTACTTGTCCTTTTAGATCTTAGTGCAGCTTTTGATACTATTGATCATAATATTCTACTTGATAGATTAGAACACTATGTTGGACTTAATGGAACTTCGTTGCAGTGGTTTAGATCTTATTTATCTGATAGGTTCCAGTTTGTTCATGTAAATGATGAGTTTTCTTTCAGCTCAAAGCTTAGTCATGGAGTTCCACAGGGATCTGTGCTAGGCCCTACTCTTTTTAATTTATATATGCTTCCGTTAGGCAACATTATTAGAAAGCACTGTATACATTTTCATTGTTATGCAGATGACACACAATTATACCTGTCAATGAAGCCAGATGATACTAATCAATTAGCCAAGTTAGAAGCCTGTCTTAAGGAAATCAAAGCTTGGATGACTTGTAATTTCCTGTTATTAAATTCAGATAAGACTGAAGTCATTCTTGTTGGTCCAAAAAACCTTAGAAATTCCTTTCCAAATCAAACTTTCAGTTTGGACGCAGTTACTCTTTCTCTTAATAGCTCTGTGAGGAACCTTGGAGTTATTTTTGATCAGGATTTGTCCTTCAATTCACATATTAAATTTGTTTCTAAGACTGCCTTCTATCATTTGCGTAATATTGCCAAGATTAGGAGCATCTTGTCTCAGAGTGATGCTGAGAAGCTGATCCACGCTTTTGTTAGCTCGAGATTAGATTATTGTAATTCTTTATTATCAGGCTGTCCTAAAACATCTTTAAAAAGTCTTCAGCTGATCCAAAATGCTGCAGCAAGAGTTTTAACAGGTACTAGAAAGAGAGATCATATCTCTCCGGTTCTGGCCTCCCTTCATTGGCTTCCCATAGAGTTTAGAATTAAGTTTAAAATCCTTCTTCTCACTTACAAAGCTCTAAACAATCAGGCTCCTTTTTATTTAAAAGATCTGATACTACCGTATTATCCTAACAGAGCACTACGCTCTCAAAATGCAGGATTACTTGTAATACCTAGAATCTCCAAAAGTACAATGGGAGGCAGAGCCTTCAGTTATCAAGCTCCTCTCCTGTGGAATCAGCTGCCAATCTGGATTCGGGAGTCAGACTCGATCTCTGTTTTTAAGAATAGGGCTAAAACCTACCTTTTTGATATAGCCTACAATTAGGGAGGGATCATGTGTTTCTGAACCCTCCCTTAGTTATGCTGCTAATAGGTTTAGTCAGCCGGGGGACCTCCAGTAATGCACTGGGCCTCACTCCTTTCCTCACTCTCTATGAAATATTTTTTTTTTGCTGGTCATTAACATTTGTTTGTTCTCTCCCATAGATTGAGTCCCCATCGTGCTGTTTGCTCTCTACATGTCTGTTCTTTTCTTCTTCTCTATCCCCTCACCCCCCAGCCAGTCGCAGCAGATGACTGCCCCTCCCTGAGCCTGGTTCTGCTGGAGGTTTCTTCCTGTTAAAAGGGAGTTTTTCCTCTCCACCGTCGCCAAGTGCTTGCTCACAGGGGATCGCCTGATTGCTGGGGTCTTTCTGCAACTGTGGGGGTCCCCCCTACAGTTGATAGTGCTATGAGATGACTGTTGTTGTGAAATGGCGCTATATAAATAAAGTTGAATTGAATTGAATTGAATTGAATCCAGGTTCTAATGTCTTTAAGACATGCATGTAACCTTGTCAATTGGTTTCTGTCTTCTGCTTTCATTGACAGTTATAACTGTGTATCATCCGCATGACAGTAGAAATTTATTGCGTGTTTTCTGATAATATTACCTAAGGGGAGCATATATATAATGAAGAGTATTTGTCCTGACACAGAGCCCTGTGGGACTCCTTGACTGAGTTCTGTGAGTAGAGATGGCTCATCATGAACATGAACAAACTGAAATCTGACAAATATGGTAAATGGCGTTCACTTATGTAGCGCTTTTTCTCATCTCTAGATGACCAAAGCACTTTACAGATCCTGCTATCCACCAATTTACACACTGATGGCGGTGAAGCCGCCATGCACAGGTGCTGGCCTGACCCACTAGGAGCAACTGGTGGGTCAACAGTATCAAAAGCTGCACTGAGATCTAAGACCACAAGTATGGAAACTGGAAACAAGTCCATTATCAGATGCTATCAGCAAATCATTACTGACTTTCACTACAGCATTTTCAGTACTATGATGAGCTCTAAAACCGGATTGGAACTCTTCAAATAAATTATTACTTCGTAAACAATCACACATCTGGTTAGCAACAACTCTTTCTAGGATTTTTGAGAAAAAAGGGAGATTTGAGACTGGCCTATAGTTAGCTAAAGCAAGAGGATCTGCTGTTGTTTTTTTAAGTATAGGCTTAATTACAGCAGTCTTGAAGGCTTGGCGCACATACAGTAGCTTGTGGTGAGAGATAAGTTAATAATCTGAAGAAGTGGATTACTAATGAATGGTAAGATTTGTTTGAGCAGTTTAATGGGAATAGGATCTAATAAACACATTGATGGTTTGAATGAGGAAATTAATTTTATAAGAGTTGAGCGATCGATTGGTGTAAAATTGTCTAAAGTCATTTAAAGCAGGCATATTGGGTTTGTAGTATGCGATGTCTGTAGGAAGATTACTATGAATTTGGTCTCTAATAGCTGGAAGTTTTTGGTAAAGAAGTGCATAAAGTCATCACTTTTAAGCTCAGGGGGGATTCTGGGTTTGGCTGAAACTTGACTCCTAGTCAGTCTGGCCACTGTATTAAAAAGAAATTTAGGATTATTTGTTATTTTTAATGATGAGTAATAAGATGTTCTAGCATTCTTTAAAGACTTATTTGTAGATTAATAATTTATTTTTCCATGCTAAGTAAAATTTGTCTGATTTGGAGAAGCTCCATTTTCTTTCTAATTTCCAAGTTTCCTGTTTTAAACTGCAGGTTGTTGCACTGTACCACAGGGTTAATGATCTACAGTGGTGTGAAAAAGTGTTTGCACCCTTCCTGATTTTTCTACTTTTTTGCACGTTTGTCACACTTAAATGTTTCAGATCATCAAACAAATTTCAATATTAGACAAAGATAACAAGTAAACACAAAACACAGTTTTTAAATGAAGGGGTTTATTATTAAGGGGAAAAAATCCAAACCTGCATGGCCCTGTGTGAAAAAGTGATTGCGCCCTAAACCTAATAACTGGTTAGGCCACCCTTAGCAGCAACAACTGCAATCAAGCGTTTGTGATAACTGGTAATGAGTCTTTTATATCACTGGTGAGAAATTTTGGTCCACTCATCTTTGCAGAATTGTTGTAATTCAACCACAATGGAGGGTTTTTGAGCATGAACCGCCTTTTTAAGGTCATGCCACAGCATCTCTATTGGATTCAGGTCAGGATTTTGACTAGGCCACTCCAAAGTCTTCATTTTGTTTTTCTTAAGCCATTCAGAGGTGGACTTGCTGGTGTGTTTTGGATCATTGTCCTGCTGCACAACCCAAGTGCGCTTCAGCTTGAGGTCACAAATAGATGGCCGGACATTCTCCTTCAGGATTTTTTGGTAGACAGCAGAATTCATGGTTCCATTTACCACAGCAAGTCTTCCAGGTCTTGAAGCAGCAAAATAGCCCCAGACCATCACACTACCACCACCATATCTTACTGTTGGTATGATGTTCCTTTTCTCAAATGCTGTTACTTTTTCACTGGATGTAATGGGACACACACCTTCCAAAAAGTTCAACTTTTGTCTCGTCAGTCCACAGAGTATTTTCCCAAAAGTTCTGGGATCATCAAGATGTTTTCTGGCAAATCTGAGACAAGCCTTTATGCTGTTTTTGCTCAGCAGTCATTTTCCTCTTGGAACTTTGCCATGCAGGCCATTTTTTCCCAGTATCTTTCTTATGGTGACGTCATGAACACTGACCTTAACTGAGGCAAGTGAGACCTGCAGTTCTTTGGATGTTGTTGTAGGGCCTTTTGTGACCTCTTGGATGAGTCAGCGCTGCGCTCTTGGGGTAATTTTGGTTGGCCGGCCACTCCTGGGAAGGTTCACCACTGTTCCATGTTTTTGCCATTTGTGGATAATGGCTCTCATTGTGGTTCACTAGAGTCCCAAAGCTTTAGAAATGGCTTTATAACTTTTTCCAGACTTATAGATCTCAATTACTTTGTTTCTCACTTGTTCCTGAATTTCTTTGGATTGCAGCATGATGTGAGGATAATTTGAGGATCTTTTGCTCTACTTCACTTTGTCAGGCAGGTCCTATTTAAGTGATTTCTTGATTGAGAACAGGTGTGGCAGTAATCAGGCCTGGGTGTGGCTCAAGAAATTGAACTTAGCTTTCCAAAGGTGTGATAAACCACAGTTAATTTATGTTTTAATGGGGGGGGGCAGCAATCACTTTTTCACACAGGGCCATGTAGGTTTGGATTTTTTTTTACCCTTAATAATAAACACCTTCATTTAAAAACTGCATTTTGTGTTTACTTGTGTTATCTTTGTCTAATTATATTTGTTTGATGATCTGAAACAGTTAAGTGTGACAAACATAAAAAAAAATGAGAAATCAGGAAGGGGGCAAACACTTTTTCACACCACTGTATGATTAGATTTTTTCCTTTGTAAAGGGGCAGCTAAGTCTAACGCTGACTGTAGTGCATCTGTGACACGATCAATGATATGATCTAGTACAGGCGAATTAAAGTATTGATCGAACTCTGTTTTAGTGTCACATGGTATAAGTGAATGTGAGGAAATTATTTCTTTAAATTTAGCTACAGCACCATCAGAGGGACACCTACTATAATAGTACTTGTCTTTGGGCATCAAATAATCAATAATGGTGAATTCAGACATTAGAAGAAAGTGATCTGACAGAACAGGGTTATGAGGTAATATAGTTAAATTGTCAATATTTATGCCATATAATAGCACAAGGTGGAGGGAGTGGCCTAGATAATGGGTGGAGTTTTGGACATGTAAAATACCAAATGACTGTAGAATCAAGTTAAATGATTTATTAAGACTATTGTCTCCATAGCAATGTGAATATTAAAATCACCTACTATGAGTAATTTGTCTGAGATTAGGAGGTCAGAATCACAAAAATTGTGAGAATTCAATCATGAAATCAGAATATGGGGACGGTGAGCGATACACTACAGCTAACAGGATTAATAATAATAATTAATATTAGTTAGTATTTTGGAGTGAGCAATTGCTGCGGT
The DNA here is from genome assembly GCA_020510985.1 of Pholidichthys leucotaenia. Classification (NCBI taxonomy): domain Eukaryota; kingdom Metazoa; phylum Chordata; class Actinopteri; order Cichliformes; family Pholidichthyidae; genus Pholidichthys; species Pholidichthys leucotaenia. Next base: position 19,449,861 of record CM035840.1, on the reverse strand, counting down.
TCCACCTCCTCGTCCTGTTGTTCTATTTTTTTGAAAGTTACAGTAATCTGAGGAGGTAGACTCGCTCAGCGGCATAAAGTCCTCCTCATGCAACCATATTTCAGGAAGTGCAAATAAATCAGTTTGGTGGTCTGTTATTAAGTCACGTACTAGTAAAGATTTAGAGGCAAGGGATCTAATGCTTAATAAACCACATTTGATTGTTAAATTCTGAGAGGTGATTGTGGCATTTTTTTTAATTTCAAGTTATTTTGCTTCAATCTTTTGGTGACATGAACTGTATTTTTTTTGCGGTGTATTTATATTATTTAAACTAAGGGGCTGTGAGACAGACACTTTGGTTACAGGACTGTTTGGTGGCAGTCAACATGAATGATAACTGGTACAGGACTGTAATGTAAGATTAATATCGGCAGTAAAAAAGTGGCAAGTTTATGAGAAAGCTCCAAAATTACAAGAAAAGGTTTGCAAATTTGCAAGGAAAAAGTCACAATTTTCCAAGAAAATAGCAAATTTATGAGAAAACAAGTTGAAAATAGGTAATCAGGTGGAGTCCGTGTGGGCAAACACAGATGGGGCCAACGTGTAACCCACGACAAACCCACATGGGACCCATAAAACAGCCCGGTTTTAACCTCTGTTGGGGCCCACATGGACATGCTGGCTGGGTAAGAATATGATTTCACTAAAATGTATCTAAAAGTTATAAGAGCAAGCACTAATTTGTGTTATATATTGATGCTGTGTTTTAAAGATTTACCAGTGTTTCGTGTCTAACATTAAAGTCTGCTTTGGCTCTTTGTGACACTTCACACTGGACACGTCTCCCTTCAAGGACCATAGAGGCAAAGTTAATGAAATGGTAAAACATGGATGGACGCTATTTCTAGGCAGCAAAGTCTGCAGTTGGGATAATGGAGCTGAATAAAAACTAATAATCCAGAACAAAAACTTCATCCACAGTATCACTGCCTGAGAGATCAGGTGATGAATATGTAAATCAGTTTTCGTCCAGGTGGTCACGATCAGAGCTTCCATCTGTTCCTCTCTGCCAGACCAGAAATCTGGTCCCTAATAAACAACAGTCGCATCAAATACTGCGACTGAATGATACTCTGTGGACACACCAGGCTGCTGCTAGCCAACTGACACTGACAGAACTGAATTCACAAAAAGGAGCACAATAAAGCAATAACCAATAGCATCATTTATTCGTTAAAGACACACAGAGCAGACACAGCTCAGTGGAGTGGAAACGTGCGCACTTTTGCTGCTCTTCACCTAGAAAGAGTTTCATCTGACAGACAGGCGATTGGCTCTTTAAGGAATCATCAAAGAAAGCAGCACCACCAGAGAGTCGTGTTTAACACGGTACATCCGTTACACCTGGGCACACTGAGGGATCTGCAGTACATTTGTTGAGTTTGGTTTTATGGTGAGATAAATGCATTATCATCAGTGCTGATAAGCTCTGTCATTTCTGCTGGTTTGCTGCGTGGTTTTAGGGGTAGTCGAAGCGTGACACGCAGCATTACAGCTGGGTGATTAATTGATAAATACTAAAACCAACACAGAATCTAACCGTGCTGGGTAAGTTTTTTTCCTGTTCATACCGTCTCCACTGTGTGTGTCCAGGTACTGTTTCCATATATGTATATGTTGATGCTGAATACAAACTGAATCAAATCCAGAGTGAAACATTGCTGCTTTTTGATAGTGAATAATAGGGGTGGGTTCAAAAGACTGATTCTCCGATTTGAATCCATTCACGTTTTAATAAGCTCACCCTGATTCACAAAATCCGCAGATCAATTCTTTAATATAATGCTTTTTTTTTACGTGTGTGAAACTTGCTGGAGATCTCTGGGCCAGCTGAACTCTTACATGATTCAACATTCATGTGAGAATTTAGCCGCGACTGAGTGTGGATCACCATGGCTGCACAAGACGGCACCTCGGATTCAAGAACTGCAGAGAGGGCAAAGAGCTCGATAAAACCAAAGCTGTGTGCCAGACCCGCAAAGCAGAGGTGAAATACTGCGACAATACCACGCGTCAGAAACTATTTAGCGAGGCATCACCCAGATATGACACTCACAAAAACACTTGACCAGAAGCAAACTGCACTGGAATGGGAATCTGCGGTGACGTCAGCATCCACCTCTCAGTGTGCTCAGAGAACAACCTTTTATACCCGCAGCAGCAGTGGTGTCAGCCCACTTGAGAGCAAATAATGGCCTACAAATTATAAGCTACCCAATTATAAGTAATATAGCTAATTCAGAGTAGTAAGTCTTCCAAGTATTTCCTTTCCCTATAAGGGGGTAGTCAGGGAAAACATAAAGAGTAATCAGATCAAGGACAAGTCTGCTTTCTTTTATTGTTATTTTATACTGAAGTTACCCAGCTAAGCCTAAGTCCTACTTCGTAGTACAGCCCCTTAGTTGTATTTTATTCCTGCTTTCATGTTTTGCCGGGTGCCTCCTCCTACTTATGCCTTCAGTCCTGTTTTGTCCTTAGATCTGTTTCTAGATTTTATTCTCCTTTGGTGTTTGTGTTCCCTTTGAGTTGTGTTGTCTGATCATTTCCCACTCTGTCTTCCTCATTAGTGAGGCTCTGCACCTGCCCATTGTTCTCAGCTGTTTCCCATCCCTCCATTATCCCTACCTTTAAATGTGATCCGTTGTCTTCCTTGTGAATGTGGCGTCATTACATGTGCTCCTGGCATCTTCCTCGATATTCCTCACGTTTCCCTGGCTGCACGGTTTCCAAGGTGTGCTATGTACAGTTTGCACTGGCAAACACTATTACTCTTGCAAAATTTATTCCAGTTTAAACTAAATTATAGTTTTTATTTTCTTTCTTCTGCAGTTTTTTTGCACGCAACTCCTACAGCAGTTTTGTAGAAAAAAACCTACAAAATATCTAACAGCCCGTGCAGCGTGATCGGGAGATTTATGCTTCTATCAAAATATTGGTTCTGTTGCCCAGTTTCTGAAATATTTCCCAAAGATTTCTCATTTTTTTCCCCATAGGAACGAATGGAGATCTCTGGGGAAAATAAAGTAAAAAATAACTGACTCAGGAACAACGAAAGCTTGGGACACGGGTTCACCCTGAGCCCATGACCTCAACCTACGGGTTTGGGGTCAAAAGGTCAACTTTAACATTCCCTATACACTATTACTATAGAACAAGCACACAGGTACTGTGACTCTGAACTGTGACTACAGTTTTGGGATCGTAAGGTCAAAGGTCAAGGTCAAAATGTCAAACTATATCCCAAGAACAAAGAAAGCTACGGTCATCAAACTTGGTACACATGTTCACCCTGAGAGGCTGACTTCTGAATATGGGTTTTGGGTCAAAAGGTCAAAGTGAACATTCAGTATGCACTATTACTATAGAACAGGGGTGTCCAATCATGTGCCATGGAGGGCCAAGACCCTGCAGGCTTTACCTCCAACCAGTGTCTTCAACAGCAGATTCCACTGAATTTCTTCCCACTGATTCCTGATAAGTGAAAACACCTGCTGAAGAGACTGGGTAGAAGAGAAAACCCGCAGGGTCTTGGCCCTCCATGGCACATGATTGGACACCCCTGCTATAGAACAAGTACAGCTGGAGTCACCAAACTTGGTAAACAGGTTCACCTTAAACTATGGGTCTGGGGTCAAAAAGGTCAAAGGACAATGTTTTTGAATTCTGTTCAAATTAAATTCCTTTTCCTGTTTTTTCACACACTGGCACATGCTCAGATTTTCCCGTGAGAATTTTCCATCCATCCATCTTCTACCGCTTTTCCGGAGGTCCGGGTCATGGAAGCAGCAGTTCAAGCAGAGAAGCCCAGACTTCCCTTTCCCCAGCCACCTGCTCCAGCTCTTCAGAGAAGATACCAAGGCGTTCCCAGACCAGCTGGGAGACATAGTCTCTCCAGCAAGTCCTGGGTCTGCCCCGGGGTCTCCTCCCACTGGGACGTGCTCGAAACACCTCAAGTGGGAGGCATCCAGGAGGCATCCTGATCAGATGCCCATACCACTGCACGGTGGCGCAGTGGTTAGCACCGCGGGAGCACAGTTTTACCCTCGGCCGGGGGATCGCGGGGATCATGAGATCGTGGGTTCGATCCCTGCCCCCGGCCAACAGTGATCTGTGTGGAGTTTGCATGTTCTCCCCGTGTTTGCGTGGGTTTACTCCGGGATTTCTCCGGTTTCCTCCCACATGCCAAAACACGCAGGTTAGGGAGTTAAGGGGCGCTTGCGCACGCAGCGACCGGCAGCTGGTGGCTTGTCACCGGACTGCAGAACAAATCTACCTACAGGTACAAAATAAGTCAAAAAAACAAAACAAAAAACCACCACCTCATCTGGCTCTTTTCAATGTGGAGGAGCAGCGGTTCTACCCTGAGCCTCTCCCGGATGACTGAGCTCCTCACCCTATCTCTGAGGGCGAGTCCAGCGATCCTACGGAAAAAGCTCATTTCAGCCGCTTGTATCCGCAATCTCATTCTTTCGGTCATTACTAACTAACTAACCTGCACTTATATAGCGCTTTTCTAGTCACAAAGACCACTCAAAGCGCTTTCATTAATGCTAACCCTCTATTCTAAGGGCCTATAGGAAACAGATATCTAGGGACAATTTAGAACAGCCAATTAACCTAACATGCATGTTTTTGGCATGTGGGAGGAAACCGGAGAAATCCCGGAGTAAACCCACGCAACACGGGGAGAACATGCAAACTCCACACAGATCACTGTTGGTCGGGGGCTGGGATCGAACCCACGATCCCACGATCCCCACAATCCCCCGGCCAAGGGTAAACTGTGCTGCCGCAGTGCTTACCACTGCGCCACCGTGCAGCCCAAAGCTCGTGACCATAGGTGAGAGTAGGAATGTAGATTGACTGGTAAATTGACAGCTTTGCCTTAGAACTAAGCTCCCTCTTCACCACAACAGACTGGTACAACGTCCACATCACTGCAGATGCTGCTCCGATCCGTCTGTCAATCTCTCGCTCCATTCTCCCCTCACTCATGAATAAGACCCCAAGATACTTAAACTCCTCCACTTGGGGCAGGAGCTTGTCCCCAACCCGGAGAGGACAATCCACCTTTTCTGGCTGAGGACCATGGACTTGGACTTGGAGGTGCTGATTCTCATCCCAGCCGCTTCACACTCAGCGGCAAACCGTCCCAGCAAGAACTGTAGGTCATTGCTGGATGAAGCCAACAGGACAACATCATCTGCAAACAACAGAGATGAGATCCTGTGGTCACCAAGCATGACACCCTCCGTTCCCTGGATGTGCCTAGAAATCCTGTCCATCCTGTCCAGAATTTTCCAGTTTTAGTTTATTCCTCTAGTGTTTAAGTTCAGGTTAGGTTGTTTCCAGCCCCCGTGCTGTGCTTTGTTTTAATTTTAAATAAATCCTGGTGAACTGCACATTGCCTGTACTGTGGGGCCTCTCTACCTGATCCCTGTTCCTGACACACAACACTTTTCTTGTCACTGCAGCAATTTCAAGCAACAAAATAATCCAAAGAGCCAAAAGAATTATATCATTAAAACACGGAGTTTCAGTAAAAACATTGGAACAGCCTGAAAGAATTTAGATTTTAAGTCTAAATAGGAGTGGAACACATGAATCACTATCAGTGTTTTTACACTGCTGAGCAGATTTTTTTCAGAGGCTAGGAGATGCCTTTCACACATGAAAATCTCATTCAGAGAGACAGAAACCTGGCACTGTCAATTCCAGAACAAATTATTCATTACAACTTCAATACAGATGAGGAAAGAGGAAGTGGATGGAATAAACCATTTATTAAAAATAAATGGACGAAATAAATATGGAGGACTTTTCCTGCATGTACAGACAAGTACCTTTTTATTTATAAGCATGATTTATGATTAAGACAGAGCTGGCCTGTGGCTGTGCTAGATCACAGAGGCTTTAATCCTCTATGAGCCAGATTACACCGTGAAACCTGCGGGCCAGGCTCTTTAAATCACACCAAAGTCCAGACTGATGACTGATGCTTTTTAGTGTTTGGAAATATCTATTTTGGTAAAGTTGGCTAGGCTGAAGTGTCAGAGTTTGTACTAATACTTCAAAAAGGTTCCTGACCCCAAGTGAACTGGGAGATAACACCTGCTGCCACAGATGCACTGAACTGGAATGTGTGTGATTAATTTGTACATTTTGTGTGTGTGTGTGTGTGTGTGTGTGCGCGCGCGTGCGCTCACATGTGTGCATGCACGCGCGCGCGCGTGTGTGTGTGTGTGTGTGTGTGTCAAAGCTGATGTAGCCACTGATCTTGTATCATACACAGAAACAACCAGGTAAAGTGGTCACTTTACCAAAATGCCTCTACAGAAATAGACTATTCAACTTGACTATGTGATAAAATGTTATTAGTACTTTATTTCCAGCGGAGAGGGGTGTTATAAGCCTTTTTCTAGCTCTGATCACACACTCAGAGAGCAGGCAGCCTTAAAGAGCACTCCTGACAGCCTCTGGGCTTGAGCCACAAGAGTCGAAGTTCAGGTCTCACTGGGGGGCCCCGTCACATTTCTGCCTGTATTAAATAGTTCAGCAGAGCCTGGGCTATGCCTGCACACACACACACACACACACACATTGGGCCTTGTTCCTCCTTGGCTCAGGTCCGCTGTGGCAGTTTGTCTGTCACACAGTCTGTGCTGAGCCTGGCACTGAAACCCCAGGGAGGAATTTTTGGCTCACGGGTGGATCAGGCAGCCGAGTTCAAGCCTCCAGTGATGCCTGATCTCACCATGACACCAACCCACCACGCCGCAAAAATCAAAGCTGCGAGCTGAGAGCGGCACTGTTGCAGTTTAAGCCAGGACAAACAGCTGAAATCCTCCAACAGGCACTTTCATGTTGTAACGACCTTATTATTTAGATTAATTACCTTAAAAAAAAACACACACACAACCATGCAAGCACACGGAGAATATCCTTGTGTTAATCCACACATAAATTAAAGACTTTACGTTCAGACTTAATCAGGGATGAATGGTCCCACTGCGCTCGAGGCATCAGGCTCCAGCGTATGCTCCAATTTGTTCCAGGTATGTGGAGCACAAAATGTAAAATCTGTCTCTGTCAGGTCAGCGCGAACACAAAGAAGGTAGAACAAAAACACCCAAACATGGAATCAATAAGCAATGTACATTTTAAGGAAAAAAAAACACACTTTATATGAAAAAACAAGTGTTGATCTCTTCTGAAAACCCACAAAAACTCATATATATACACATACTGCTCAAAAAATTAAAGGAACACTTTGAAAACACATCAGATTTTAATGGGAAAAAATAAGCTGGATATCTACACTGATATGGACTGGATAATGTGTTAAGAATGAAAAGATGCCACGTCTTTTGATTGAAATGAAAACACTCCAAAATTTAAGGTGAAGAAATTGTGGCAGGCTAGTCCAGCTTACTCAGATTAAAAAGTGTTCCTTTAATTTTTTTGAGCAGTGTATATAATATATAAAAGCCACAATCCTGACATCACATAATAACATCACTAATACCTCATGGGGGTGCTAAAAGTTAAAACAGTCTGGAGTCTATCCATGTCATGGGTGACTTTAAGGTCCTTGTCTGACTCATCCATCCATCTTTTACCGCTTAATCCTTTTCGGGTTATGGGGGGGGCTGGAGCCTATCCCAGCATCTTTGTTCGAGAGGCAGGGTACACCCTGGACAGATTGCCAGTCCATCGCAGGGCCAACACAGAGAGACAGACAACCATTCACACCTAAGAACAATTTAGAATCCCCAGTTGATGCCAATTCATCTAACGTGCATGCCTTTGGCTTGTGGGAGGAAACCAGAGTAAACCCACGCAGACACGGGGAAAACATGCAAACTCCACACAGAAGGGTGACCGATGTCTGGGGGTGGGATCGAACCCATGATGGTCAGGGGTGGAATCGATCCCGTGACCTTCTTGCTGTGCTGACACAGTGCTAACCACTCCGCCACTGTGCTGCCCCTTGTCTGACTCATTAATGAATATTTCTGCAACACAGTAGTGTCGGAAATTACTTAAAAAACACCTTGCACTGTACACCACTGTTAAGGAGCAAGACTGGACTAAGTTCTCCTATGAGGTTGGTACATATGCACATATGTTGCGTAAATGTGTTAAAATATAAACATTTTGGGCTGATGTGACAGAAGAAGTCTCTACTTCCATTCATCTTTCAACCATTCATTGTGCTCTAGCATCTAAACAGTAAAAGGAATACATAGAATGGGAAAAAGAACAATGATTCCCAAATTCTGAATATCCAAGGACATCCCTACAGTGGAGGACTGGAATAAAGAGGTCCTGAGAATACTCCCTCTAAAAAACACCCTCGATTATTGAGATATCGCAACCTCCATCCATCCATCCCTCCATCTTCTACCCCTTATCCGGGGATCTGGGTCGTGGGGCCATCAGAGTAGACCAGGCTTCTGCCCAGTTCACATAGCACCATGATCCCCATGAACCCTCTTGCAGGTGGTGAGCCCAGTGGAGGGTGTACCCATGTGCCTCCTTTGGGTACACTGGGTCCTTGATCTAACGTTTTTCATAGAGATCCACTGGACCACGCTTAGTCTGGCCCTTCACCACGTAATTAAAGTTGTCAGTTGACATAATAAAAGAGTAATATTTAGTTATTGTGAAACCATCTAGTGCACTACATCTGTTGTCTCGGACAATACACGTCACAAAACACAATTATAGCGGTTCCCCTCTCAAACCTCACCTCCTGTTTCCTAACCGATGAAAGTAGCATCCAAAGAGGAGAAAAAACCAACACATGTATTGTGTTTTGAAAGCTGCAGCTGATCCAAAGAACTGCTAGTTAAATCCCCCTAGGCTCTCTTTCAAAACAGCGTAACTTAGGTGAGTCTGTTTTTGTAGTCTTTCAATTTACATATTTTTACAACCTTATACTTTCACAGTCAGGCAACAACCTACACCGTTACTTATGTGGAAAATTATCTTTTAAATTAAGAAACATATGTGTAACTCATGGTAAAATTCAACTGAGATCAAAAGATAATTTCTCTCGCCATTCATTTCAATGGAGATTTTTTCCAATTTAAGGTCCCATATGCAGAATTGGGGGTGTGACTTAGGCTCTCTATTGCTAACGTTAACTGGCTAACTCCTAGCCTTTAGCTCAGATTTATCCTGAGCAAATACAGGTCGGGTCGGCCCAGGGTCTTCTGTATCACAAGCAGAGATTTCTGTAAAACTCCTTACATGTGTTGATAACCAAGAAAAGTCTTAACAGTTTTGCGGGGGTCCTCCACTTGTGCTATTGGGGACCTGACTTGGGGGCTGACTGCATCAGGGCCAACTTGACCCATTATCACTGAGCCAACTACCATTTGTCTTAAAGAATGGATGAAATAATGCATCGCTGGTTGACAGGGGTGTGTGATTTCAGTAGTCGATAGGATATGACTGGTCCCTGGAGTACAATAAGCACAGAAACATTCACACGAGTGGCTAAACTGACAGCTTCAAGGTGGCTAGCTGATGTTAGCAGCTATCTGATGATGGTGACTAGGTGACATTAGCAGCTAGCTGGAATTTATTTATTTATTTGTGTATGAATAGCGATTGCTGCAAGAAGTTCTCAAATATCAAGATCAGTCATAGCGAGCCAGTCTTTAAACGCTCCATTAACATTCTTCATGTCTCCTTGTATGTTGATTTCTTCACACATCAAGACGTATTGGGAAGTCTGTGGTTGATCGCACTTACAGCACGGGTCATTTGCAAGGCTGAGTTTATGCATAAATGGTTTAAAAGCAACCATACCCTGAGCGGAGGCAATTCAGCTTGACCCACTGGGCACGTTGCAGGTCGTGACCAGGATTGTCAGATGTGGGGATGAATGTCTTTAGCTGGCAGTCAGTGTTGTTTCATCTCATTTGCCAGTTACTTATCGCCCAAGAGTCAGGTGATCTGCCGTGAGGTTGTACAGTGAGAGGCCACCAGTGTTGACATAGGGGGTTTCTTGACTTCAGTCGAGAAGGGGGATGAGTTCTTGTGGTGGCCAAGTGGTGTAAAAGGAGGAAGGTGTTCTCATTGGCACCATTAATCAACTGTAGTGACATTTTGTCCCTTCTCACGTCAGAAGGCAATATTCCACACATCACAGGCAAGAGGAATGTTGGCGTGGACTTGATAGCACCACTGATTAGTCACAGATATTCGTTTAGACAACGGTCAACTTTCTTTATATGCGGACAGTGAGACCACAATGGAGGACAATATTCTGCAGCCAAGAAGCAGACAGCCAGAGCAGAAATGCACAATACATTAAAGCCAGATCCCCAATAATTACCTGCAAGGCAGCAAAGGACATTGCATCGAACATTTACTTTATAAGCTACTGCCTCGGCATGGTGTCTGAAAGAAAGAGTGCAATCAAGCGTCACTCCCAGGTACTTTGGTGTCTTTTCGACGACTGCTATGTAGGTTGTAATTTGTGTGCAATAGAGATTTTTTGGTTCTTTTTACATGAGGCTTTGGGCAATAACCACTTCATTTTTTTCAGCTTAAAAAAATTAATGAACTCGATAAATTCAACTTACATTATTACTGCTTATTTTTTCCTTTGGTTTTTATGGTTTTATGACTATTCATGTCATATGATATTCTACTGAAGAAAATATACAAACTTGTACCCTACAGCACTGAATTTATAAAGTTTCTTATTTGAGGCACCACAATCCTTAAAAACTGGCCTTGACACCTGAGGGTTAAAGTTTTACACAACACTGTGGAGACAGTATATGATCATGTTAACGTCCAACAGGCTTATTCACCATCATCTGGAAACTGTTTGAACAGTCAGGACTGACTCTTTACCTCTTACTGCTACTAAATGGTTCTTAAAGTCAGAAAACAAACTTTGTCTCTCAAGGGGAAGCATTAAAAAAGCAGCTGATGCAAAGAGTATCCACTCTCTAGTTTCAAAAATAGTTTCACATTCTAATGGCTAATAGGCTAAAACATGAAGCGCATAAACTGTTTCCCAGGCGTCTCCATACACTACTGATCTGCTTAGAACCAGAAGGTAACTAACAGAAAGGAGGATACACCAGATAATCCCATTTTTCTCTGAGAAAGGTATGCATAACTTGCACGGTGCAGAACAGCACACATAATCTACTTAATATGCTGTATTTTACCGACTATTCTCAATATCCTCTTAATGCTGAAATGAAACAGCGCATACTAAAAATTTAAGAACCTTTTTATTTGCCTGCCACTTTTCCAACACATTTTTTCTGCATATATGACAGTGCCCATGACCCAATGTGAGGCTCTGGCCATACGTCCATATGTCCCAATTCAAAGAAAATGACAACAATGGCACCAACTCTGAAAATGTTCCGTCAAGTGGAATAGGAAATAGTGCATAAATAAACCTACTGGCCAATTTTAACCACTCTTCCTATGGGGACAGAGAGCAAATTTTAGAAGACTTTCATTGTAGCCAGTATTTTCCAGATCACCAGTTGTTATTTATAATAATAGATTAAAATTATGTAGCACCTTTTATAACACCCAAAGCTCTTGTCACAGATACAGGAGGCAAGGTGGATGAAGTGTCTTGCCCAAGCACACAACAGCAGGGGGGAGCAGGAATCGAACCGCCACTCATTCAGTTATTAAACAACCCGCTCTACCTCCTGAGCCACTTCCACCACCCTTTACAAATGCTAATTCTTTTTTTAAAAAGTGGAAAAGGTGGGAAAAAATGCATTCTGTTAAATAAGTTGCTTCTTACTAGGACCCTGCTGAGGTGTCCTCCATGGGATTGTCCAGAGGCAGTTGAACTACAAGTGGACAATGAATAAAAATTTCCAAGCTTTCAATACAAAAAAAAAAAGTTTTCAATACATATTCTGATCAAAGAATTTGTTTCTAGACATTAAAATAAAAACTACTTTTTCTAGTGAGAAAAATCCTGGTTCTATTAGTATGCCTACACCACTTTGGTCTGCATGTTCTACACTTCCACATACTTACTGTGCATCCATCCATCCACTGCTTATGCAAGGATCCGGGGTCGCAGAGGCAGTGGTCCAAGCAGAGTATCCTGGACCACCGCCCAGTTCACATAGCACCATAATCCCCGTGATCCGTACTGGAGGTGGTGAGCCCACTGGAGGGTGGATCCATGGGGCTTACTGGATACACTGGGTCCTTGTTGTTTTCATAGGAATCCATCGGACCACTCTTGGTCTGGCTCTTTAGGACCAATTTGTCTTGGGAGATCCTACCAGAGGCAAGTTGCCCCATACAACACAGCTCCTGGGATCATTTGGCTGGGATCACTGGATCATAAGGTGGTGATCCATGGAGGGGATTTACATGTAAATAGATAGAGGTATTCACAAGTATTTACAGGTATTCTCTATAAGACTGAGTCCATATGGTTCTTAGTTACACTACCAACTAATTGGTGACTTAAACTGTTTTCAAGTACTGGTTGCATTTTACATTTGACGAGCTTATGAATTTTTCATAATCCTGTAGTGGTGACAAGACAAACGTCAAGCAAGAACCTACAAGAAGACTCAAAAACCATGTAGGAAAATGTGTGTTTTTAGTGATAGCTCCTAATCGCATGTTTGGCACAAAACAACACTGCCCAGCACCAAAAGATGACAACACCCACAGTGAACCATAGTGGGGGCAACATTATGTCTTAGGGCTAGTTTTCTGAAGCTGGAACTGGGGCAATATGAAGGGAATTATTAACAGTTCTGCATACCAATGAACTTTTGTACAAAACCCTCAGAACTCAGAAAATAAAACAGAATTCCACATTTCAGCTAGGGCTGAGCAATATATTGAATATATGTGATGTACAGTAACACTAAATAAAATGTCTATATCTCACCTATTGAAAATAATTTGTCACAGTAATGTGAGCCTGCAACTGCTGCTCCCTCACCCCGCCCCTCTCACATGCAGCTGCTCACAGAGAATTTCCACAGCCAGGAGAGATAAAAAGCCCAACCAACAGAATCAAAGCAGGTCCGGCTCTAAGCACATGAAACAGGGGAGCCAGGTGAAAATAAACATTTTCAGTCTACATTCTCTCCTTGCAAGTGAACTTTCAAAATAAGAACTGCTGTCTGGTCTCATAATCCAGAGTAGCCTAGTGGTAGAGCATCCGCCTCACAGCCGGGAGGCTGTGGTTTCAAGCCCCGGCCGGGTCATACCAAAGACCATATTAAAATGGTACTTTCTAGCTTGGTGCTCAGCATAATAGAATGGGGGAAGGAAAGTTATTTATGGCAGCGGCCCCTCTGATTCTAGATGTGATTAATATTGTAGACAGGAGAAATGTAATTTTGTTCTACTGTACATGATTGGCTGTATGGACTGAATGACAAAGTTACCTTCTTCTTCTTCTTAAACCTTCAAAATAAGAATGAGCAGCTAGCCAAATGAAGAACTGCTGAACTGTAGATGCATAGAAAACAAAAAATAGCAGCAAATTATACTTCTGTCACTTAGACCATAAAGTATTAATTACGTGTAGTAAACTGAAATATTTCTACCTACACTACCGTTCAAAAGTTTGGGGTCACCCAGACAATTATTTTGCATTTTCCATGAAAAGTCACACTTATTTACCACCATAAGTTGTAAAATGAATAGAAAATATAGTCAAGACATTGACAAGGTTAGAAATAATGATTTGTATTTGAAATAATAATTTTTTCCTTCAAACTTTGCTTTCGTCAAAGAATCCTCCATTTGCAGCAATTACAGCATTGCAGACCTAACATGATTGCACAAGGGTTTTCTAATCATCCATTAGCCTTCTGACGCAATGAGCAAACACACTGTACCATTAGAACACTGGAGTGATAGCTGCTGGAAATGGGCCTCTATACACCTATGTAGATATTGCACCAAAAACCAGACATTTGCAGCTAGAATAGTCATTTACCACATTAGCAATGTATAGAGTGTATTTCTGATTAGTTTAAAGTTATCTTCATTGAAAAAAGTGCTTTTCTTTCAAAAATAAGGAAATTTCTAAGTGACCCCAAACTTTTGAACGGTAGTGTATGTGGATAAACTTGATTACTTGATAATGTGACTTTTGTTAAGAAAAGGAAAAAATAGATACTTTTATCAGTTAATTATTGTTGAGAAGAACTTTCTCTGAGGTGAGCTTTAATCTTATTATGCAGCTATTTCATAAGTGAAATGAAACACTGTCCCTCGTGTGTGTGTGTGTGTGTGTGTGTGTGTGTGTGTGTGTGTGTGTGTGTGTGTGTGTGTAAATGGTGTTCAGTTATACAGCGCTTTTTCACATCTCTACATGACCAAAGTGCTTTACAGATCCTGCGATCCACCCATTCACACACACACATTCACACACTGATGGCAGCAGAGCTGCCATACACAGGCGCTGGCCTGACCCACCAGCAGCAACTGGGAGTTCAGTGTCAATGTATCCCCAGTTGATGCCAATTAACCTAACATGCATGTCTTTGGACTGTGGGAGGAAACCACAGTACCTGGCGAAAACCCATTCAGACTTGTGGAGAACATGCAAACTCTACACAGAAAGGTCATTACTGGCCCAAGGTGAGTTCGAACCCATGGCCTTCTTGCTGTGAGGCGATGATGTAACCATTGTGTCACAAGGTGCCAACCAAGTCCATAGCACAAACACTGTATTCTGTCATAAGATCAAAAGATGCTTCAACAAAATGCTAATTCAGTGGGTGTTACCTCTTTATTATATCCTCTAAAATATTCAAAGAATGATTCAACTGCATTGTACATGTCATATATTACATTAAAGTTTAAAAAGAATCTTTTTTTCATACAACTGTGGCAGGCTGACAGGGGTAGAAGACCTTTTATAACCACTTTACGGGTTACTTATACATACTGTGGTTATAGTTTTGGGGAGATAAATTCATGATAAACTCATGAAGAATCAGTGTAGGAATTTTAATTTTGCATGGACAGCAACCAAAGTTGCTGCAGTTGAACTGCTGCCTCCGCGACCCGGACCTCCGGAAAAGCGGTAGAAGATGGATGGATGGATGGATGGAGCAACCAAAGTCAAAATCGCAGCAGCATCATATTACAAAGTCAGGCTTGATTTACAGTATCTCACAAAAGTGAGTACACCCCTCACATTTTTGTAAATATTTTATTATATCTTTTCATGGGACAACACTGAAGATATGACACTTTGATACAATGTAGTCAGTGTACAGCTTGTATAACAGTGTAAATTTGCTGTCCCCTCAAAATAACTCAACATACAGCCATTAATGTCGAAACCGCTGGCAACAAAAATGAGTACACCCCTAAGTGAAAATGTCCAAATTGTGCCCAATTAGCGACCCCCCCTCCCCCCAGTGTCATGTGACTCGTTAGTGTTACAAGGTCTCAGGTGTGAATGGGGAGCAGGTGTGTTAAATTTGGTGTTATCGCTCTCACACTCTCATACTGGTCACTGGAAGTTCAACATGGCACCTCATGGCAAAGAACCCTCTGAGGATCTGAAAAAAAGAATTGTTGCTCTACATAAAGATGGCCTAGGCTATAAGATTACCAACACCCTGAAACTGAGCTGCAGCATGGTGGCCAAGACCATACAGCGGTTTAACAGGACAGGGTCCACTCAGAACAGGCCTCGCCATGGTCGACCAAAGAAGTTGAGTTCACGTGCTTAGCATCATATCCAGAGGTTGTCTTTTGAAAACAGACATATCAGTGCTGCCAGCATTGCTGCAGAGGCTGAAGGGGTGGGGGGGTCAGCCTGTCAGTGCTCAGACCATACGCTGCACACTGCATCAAATTGGTCTGCATGGCTGTCATCCCAGAAGGAAGCCCCTTTTAAAGATGGTGCACAAGAAAGCCTGCAAACAGTTTGCTAAAGACAAGCAGACTAAGGACATGGATTACTGGAACCGTGTCCTGTGGTCTGATGAGACCACAGAGATGAGTTATTTGGTTCAGATGGTGTCAAGCGTGTGTAGTGGTAACCAGGTGAGGAGTACAAAGACAAGTGTGTCTTGCCTACAGTCAAGCAAGGTGGTGGGAGTGTCATTGTTTGGGGCTGCCTGAGTGCTGCCAGCACTGGGGAGCTACAATTCATTGAGGGAACCATGAATGCCAACATGTACTGTGACATACTGAAGCAGAGCATTATCCCCTCCCTTTGGAAACTGGGCCTCAGGGCAGTATTCCAATATGATAACCACCCCAAACACACCTCCAAGATGACCACTGCCTTGCTAAAGAAACTGAGGGTAAAGGTGATGGACTGACCAAACAGTCCATCACCTTCATCACCTCCAGACCTAAACCCTATTGAGCATCTGTGGAGCATCCTCAAACGGAAAGTGGAGAAGCGCAAGGTCTCTAACATCCACCAGCTCCGTGATGTCGTCATGGAGGAGTGGAAGAGGATTCCAGTGGCAACCTGTGAAGCTTTAGTGAACTCCATGCCCAAGAGAGTTAAGGCAGTGCTGGAAAATAATGGTGGCCACACAAAATACTGACACTTTGGGCACTATTTAGATATTTTCACTTAGGAATGTACTCACTTCTGTTACCAGCGGTTTAGACGTTAATGGCTGTGTGTTGAGTTATTTTGAGGGAACAGCAAATTTACACTGTTATACAAGCTGTACACTGACTACTTTACATTGTATCAAAGTGTCATATCTTCAGTGTTGTCACATGAAAAATATAATAAAATATTTACAAAAATGTGAGGGGTGTACTCACTTTTGTGAGATACTGTACGTACTGTACATACATGTCACAATCAGTGTGCATCTTGCCACCAAGATGCACCTGTGAATAATTAAAAATAATACATACATGACTGATGCAACAATAGTTGTCAGAATATTGTGTCCAAGAAATTGGTTTTATGGTATCCAGATGGAGGAATTCAAGTCTCATTCTTGAAGTGTAACAGCATCAGATTTGACATTATATTGTAGTATCTTATTCACTGTATATTCAAAGAGCGTTAAATAGATGCCATTTTCTGCCCACAGTCAGGAATCCTTTAACATGCATATCTGCTTTTGACTAAGAATCCAATCAGACCGAGTCAAGGTTAGTCACGTCATGGTGCAGCAAGTCTAGTGGCATCAAATCAAATCAAATGCCTTTTTTGATGAACTGATCAGTTTTACCATAATACAGTAGTTCTAGATAAATGCAGCTACAGTGTAGTGAGTTAAGAGCCATCAAAGGGGTGCTCTGAAATGAAGCCAGGAAAATGCCAGAGCACTAGTGGAGCGTGCGTCTGTCCTTTAAAGCCTGCTCCTGGATTCCTGGCCGTGTGTTAATGACGAACAGACCAAAAAAAATTCAGCCGCGTGGCACCACGCTGCATCTGTCCGCCTGTGCGCACCTCACTGCTCGCTGACATATGTGCTTGCAAAAATGCGTCACGTGAGGGCGTCCGTCCGTCTGCCAGCTTGTCATCACTGCCGCCACGGGGAACGACTGTTAACCGGCCGCACTATTTTGCCTGCAACTGAAAAGGACACAGATATGTGGCGCGTGGTCAGAATGTCTCCGAGTGCGAGGCAGCAGGCAGTTAGTCTTATCTAAGAGAGGGAGACTTGGGTTGTGCAATTATTTTCTCTGGCTTTGATCCAGAGCAGTCTCTTCTGGACACCTGTTGGCCTCTGGCTCTTGTCTGCGGCCCGATAATTAGACCCACAACCACGGGAGCAAGGACACACACACAGCAGCCACTCATACAAATATATACAGAGAAAAAAAAACACATTAATTTCCAGTCACACTCTTTAACTTTGTGTGGGAGGCCCGGCTGGGCCAGTTCAGTGTCTCTGGTTAGCAGAGAGTCACAGGCGAGGTGACAGCCGTCGTCAGTCAGACTGCAGCTCCGTGTCGTAGCTTTAATTTCTCTGTTCTTCACATCAACGTCTCAGTGAGCGAGTCAAAGCAGTTGTGTCCTCACTGCCATTCAAACGCTGCAGACGTACAAATGACATTGACAGTCAAAGTCTTTCCTGCCGTGCATATGACAAGCAGCAACTATTGATTGTGATTTTGTGCCAAGGAAATATATTTCATTGAAATTTCATTCAATTTGTAGTTTTCTCTGTTATTCTGTGTCTAACACAAAGAGACTGACGAAAGAGACCCCTAAAGGGAAACAGTCAATAGAAGACATCGCTTTGGAGAACTGAATTCTTTAAGAAATAATAATTTGGAGTGAAAGTAATTTCCTGACATGTCTTGTCCTTTCATTTTGCCACATTCCCAAGGCTGCCTATTATTTTTCAAAGAACAGCGAAGCTTTCCACCAGATGAACCAATGGAATACAAAGAATTTCTGGCCACAGCCATTATCTGCAAATCAGCCACAGAAAATAAAACAGCTATTTTTTTCAGCTGCCCGCGGAGAAGGTTCTCAGAACATTTCTGCATGTAGAGACTGATTATTTGACAGAATTCATACATTTAATATACAGTATCATCAACAAAAACATAAAATGTTATGACTCGCCGCTCATCAGCGGCGTCAGCCGCGCGCACACCTGCTCCTCGTCAGCGGTGAGGTATTTAATCCACTCTGCCCTGGGCTTCGGCCTGAAGCCGTCTCTCAACTTCGGCCCCTTTGCTACTACGGATCTCAACCGACTAGTGAAGATTTCTTGGGTAAGCTCCCCTTACCTCTCTCCTCTAGCCTTCCCCTGTGCACAGGTGGACATTCCCGGCGGCGGACTTCCTCACCTCGCCGTTGGCTCTACGCTGCTGCCACAGGTACCGCAGGTCGCTGTCTCCCGGGCCTCGCCCTTGTCGACGCCAGCCACCTGTCATAACCAAGTAAGCCAGCTATCATCATTATTCCCTGTATTGGTGTGGTGCCCGTTACCCTTCTCCCTCTGCTCTCTCCCACAGGGTTGTCCGGCTCTACGGCCTCCTGCACCCGTGCCTGACGCAGACGCCACCACCAATACATTCTTACTCCACAGACACGCAGCCATACACTTCCTTGTTGCTAATAAAGCTGTTAAATCTATCCTGAGCCTGCGTGTGTGTCTCCTGGGCCGTGCATTATGTCAGTACGGCTTCAGCAGAGCGGCTCGGCAGACAGCGGGCTCGCACGCCGTCTTTCCACCCTCGAGGCTCGGGTGGATTTAATAGCTCATCAGCAACAGGTGATATTAAATCAATTAATTATCATTACTAACCGATTAGACCGCTTGGACCCCCAGCAGCCGTTCCCCTCGGCTCGTCCAGGTGGCGTGGCTCCTGCGGCTCCGGTGGCCGTCCAGTCCGCTCCGGGTGCGCCAACACGGCTCACACCAATCCCCACTCCTGCTCGCTTCAGCGGTAAGCTGGGTGGAGCTCGGGGTTTTATTATGCAGTGTGAGTCCGTGCTTCTTCGCGTTCCCGGAGATTTTCCCTCAGACCATAGCAGAATTGGCTATATAGGTAATCTCCTTGAGGGTCGTGCGCTTACCTGACCCACCTCACCTCTCCTAAGACCCCGTTCCGGCGGACTGAAGAGGCCGCTTCGGCCTTCCAGGCGCTGAAGACGGAGTTTTCCTCCTCCCGGGTCCTCAGCCAGGTCGATCCCGCGCTGCAGTGCATTGTGGAGGTGGACGCTTCGGACACGGGGGTGGGGGCGGTGTTGTCCCAGCGGTCCCCAGCCAATGGAGTCAAGCGACCCTGCGCCTTCTTCTCTCGGCGCCTGTCCCCGGCGGAACGAAACTATGACATGGGGGACAGAGAGCTTCTTGCCATCAAGCTTGCCCTTCAAGAATGGCGTCACTGGCTGGAGGGGGCAGCCTTGCCTTTTGTGGTCCTCACTGACCACAAGAACCTGGAGTACCTGAGATCTGCCAAGCGTCTGAACACCCGCCAGGCGCGTTGGTCCCTGTTCTTTGCAAGGTTTAAGTTCAGCATCACATATAGGCCTGGCTCCAAGAACGGCCTGCCCGACGCCCTCTCCAGGCAATTTGCCCCGGAGGCCGCAGAAGACGTTGCTCACACCATCTTGCCCAGGTCGTGCATCGTGGGGGCTGTTACATGGGACATAGAAGACAAGATCCGGAGGGCGCAGGAGTCGGAACCGGACCCTGGTGGCGGACCGGAGGGGAGGCTCTTCGTACCATCTGCCGTCCGGGGGGACGTTATACACTGGCTCCACACCTCCAAGCTCACCTGCCATCCTGGAGCTTCGCGGATGATTGACCTTCTCCAGCAATCCTTTTGGTGGCCAGGCCTGCGGAAGGATGCCGCCCGTTACGCCAGGGCCTGCCCCGTCTGTGCTACCAATAAGTCAGGTAACGCTCCCCCTGCGGGTCTGCTCCAGCCCCTGCCCGTCCCTGGCAGGCCCTGGTCGCACATCGCCCTGGACTTTGTCACCGGGCTCCCTGTCTCCAACAACTTTGACACAGTTCTGACCATTGTTGACCGTTTTTCCAAGGCTGCCCACTTTGTGCCCCTACGTGGACTTCCCTCAGCCTTGGAGACGGCGGACCTCCTCATCCAGCACGTGGTCAGACTGCATGGAATCCCGGTCGACGTGGTCTCCGACCGCGGCCCCCAGTCCTCTTCGGACGTCTGGAGGTCATTTTGCAACGCCCTGGGAACCAAGGTAAGCCTCTCCTCCGGCCATCACCCCCAGTCTAACGGGCAGTGTGAGCGGACTAACCAGGAGCTGGAGGCTACGCTCCGCTGTGTCACTTCATCCAAACCCACGTCCTGGAGTTCTCACCTCACCTGGGTGGAGTACGCCCACAACACCTCTCGCTCTACGGCCATCGGGATGTCGCCCTTTAAAGCATCCTTGGGCTATGATCCACCCCTATTCCCCGCGCAGGAGGGCGAGTTGGCTGTTCCCTCTGTCCAGGCACATCTGAGGCGGTGCCGCTCCCTTTGGTCCATGGCGCGTAATGCACTTTTACGCACGGTGGAGCGCAATAAGTCTACGGCAGACCGACATAGGAGACCTGCACCTGCCTACCAGGTGGGACAGCAAGTTTGGGTATCCACACAGGACGTTAATCTAAAGGGTGAGAGGAGAAAGTTGGCCCAACGGTTCATCGGCCCTTATCCCATAACCAGAATCATCAACCCGGTGGCTGTGCGTGTGGCTATTCCCTCCTCCCTCCGCATCCATCCCACCTTCCACGTCTCCAAAATTAAACCGGTGGTCTCTGACCCCCTCTGCCCTCCACCTGCGGTGCACCCCGCTCCCCGGATGATTGGTGGCCATCCGGCCTGGACCGTCGCTGACATCTTGGACGCCCGACGCCGGGGTCGCGGATTGCAGTACCTGGTGGATTGGGAGGGCTATGGACCCGAGTGGAGACAGTGGGTGCCTTCCTCGCTGGTGTTGGACCGATCACTCATTTCTGAGTTTCATCGAGCGCACCCGGAAAAACCATCGCCAGGAGGCACTGCTAGAGGGGGGAGTACTGTTATGACTCGCCGCTCATCAGCGGCGCCAGCCGCGCGCACACCTGCTCCTCGTCAGCGGTGAGGTATTTAATTCACTCTGCCCTGGGCTTCGGCCTGAAGCCGTCTCTCAACTTCGGCCCCTTTGCTACTACGGATCTCAACCGACTAGTGAAGATTTCTTGGGTAAGCTCCCCTTACCTCTCTCCTCTAGCCTTCCCCTGTGCACAGGTGGACATTCCCGGCGGCGGACTTCCTCACCTCGCCGTTGGCTCTACGCTGCTGCCACAGGTACCGCAGGTCGCTGTCTCCCGGGCCTCGCCCTTGTCGACGCCAGCCACCTGTCATAACCAAGTAAGCCAGCTATCATCATTATTCCCTGTATTGGTGTGGTGCCCGTTACCCTTCTCCCTCTGCTCTCTCCCACAGGGTTGTCCGGCTGTACGGCCTCCTGCACCCGTGCCTGACACAGACGCCACCACCAATACATTCTTACTCCACAGACACGCAGCCATACACTTCCTTGTTGCTAATAAAGCTGTTAAATCTATCCTGAGCCTGCATGTGTGTCTCCTGGGCCGTGCAATATGTCATAAAACATCTGTTTAGAACTTCAAATCAACTTTTTATCATCTACCTTTACTGGCCTTTTGCTTTTTTTTTTTTTTTTTTTAGTGTTTTTAGTGTAGTTTTTTTATTCTGTTCATGGTCATTTAATTTAGAAACATCATTAACCAATAACCTCTAAATCTGCCTGTTGTAAGCTGGTGATTCTGTCGTTCATCAACTATTCATCAACGACATTCATCACGGGTCTGCCAGAGTAATCCACGATTATGTCAAGCTACAGTAAATCATCCTCCTCTCTGTTCGCTCCTCACTCACTGCCAATCATCACTTCTCGTCCGGGCAAGGATAAAAAATGTGCACCCCATCTTAAGACCTAATTTTTCCTCTTTGCAAGTTTTGGAGGTTATGCAGTTGTGAAGGAATATTGTTGGATTCTTAAAAAAAAAAAAAAAAAAAAAAAAAACAAAGAAAGGAAAAAGACACCAGGTACCGATGGTGCATGACTGAATGGAGTTTGGCAGTTGTGTAACAGCACGGGACATACAGTATTTACAATCTGGTTTTTATGACAGTAACTCTTAACTAAGGCTGTCGCAATAACTGCAATTATGTAATACTGCACTGTGGACAAGCCTTCTGTGGAGGATAACGAGCAACCGCAACAACTGGGGCGTTCACTTTTTTTGTGTGTGTGGCTAAATCTCGTTGTTCACTTATGTGCCCCAATTGATTATTAAATAAATTGTTAAATATTAAATGTATTTTTATTGCTAACAGCATGTTTGCACCCAGTACTCTGGAAACTTCTACAGCACTGGGTGCTGCCTCCGCCAGCACTGGGTGGGGCACTCTCTCTCCAGACGGACTCCAGCAGGCACTTAGTGGCGGAAGCGTTTGGACGTATTACTAAATACAGAGGTGACAGTGAGCACTTAAAGGGCACAAAGTGTGTTATTTCCTTCTGAGTGGAGTCTTTATGATCCTGACAATTGAGCTCCGACAGCGAAAACTACTGCGTAGCGCATTGCTTGTTTGAACGTGATTTTTTAGACGGTGGCAAAAATCCAAAAATCACGAAGACAAGAGCTACGCAAGGTCCTGTACAGAGGCTGTCCTGTTTAATTATGCTGAATGTCGCTGCAGTCTCTAACCAGTCCACACACCCTGAAGTTGAAATACTGGAGTTCCCACCACTGCTTTATGAAAATGATCTTTTTTTAAACAGAATCAGCAGTTCATGCTTAGTAAGACCAGAGCACCGCACAATTGTCACACATGTACATAAAGTTGAGAGTGGAGCTGCAGCGAGTTTATCACAGCTTCCATCATTTGCCACATAAGTTATGAACCCTGTTTAAATTATGAGACCACAGGGTCCTAAAAACATTTGCAAATATACCACATATCATGGTGTTGAACTATCCATCACTGCAAGGGAAATTCCTCCACCGTGACAGCCCTACTCTTAACAGCTGTTTTAAACATGTAAAAAAAACAGAACGATTATTGTATGACACAGTGACAGTGCAGGGAGCAGAAGGACATTTCAATCACTACATCACCTTCAGTATATCCTAAACTAGAGCTTTTTAACTTCTGCAAGGTGGTGGCAGGAGAGAATGTAGCTAGGCAGCATTGGATGGTAGTCTGTAGGATGACTTTGGAACGCAAGAAGAGGAAGAGAGTGAAGGCAGGGCCAAACATTAAGTGGGGGAAGTTACAGAAGGAAGAAGGTTGCACAGAGTTCAGGATGGAGTTGACACATTACCTATCATATGGAGTTGTTCACACAAAATATGCAATTGTGACCCATGCTGGCAAAATGAGTCACTTTGAGGACAGTTTCAAAACTGAGTTAACGTTTTTTCCATATTCTGTATTGAAAGACCTTCAAAATGATATTTAATTTGTAGGAGTGTACAAAAAGGGACCTGGAAATAGACAATTTGTTTATATTTTGGCTCGGTTTAAAACTCGTGTTCGATCGGTCAGGAGTTACGTCTTCTGCTAAGCTTTCCAATGATACCAGGCAGTCATGGGTTTTTTTCCCGAGATTTGCCACTAGCAAATAAAGAGTCATGATTTATGACTTCTCCTGCCTGTATCTCATAATGTCGTGGTGTGCATTCTGATTCCTTTGGCCAGCATGGGTCACAATTATTATCATTAAAAGTCTGCCCCTCTACCACTGTTAGCCATCGTTCTGTCTCCTCCAGTGCTTACCTCTGTGTGAATGATGTTACACCCGCCTAAAATGATATGACCAGGCTTCTAGAAGTAATGACTGTCCTATGTTGGAACAAAAACACCACCGACATGGAGGTTTTTGCTCTACAGATCTGTTGTTTACATTTGCAAAAAATGTAAAATGACACCATCATGCAATCTCGTGACTTTTCAGGGAACCAACAGGGATTTTCCATGAGATTTTTTGAACTGCCGAGTGTTTTGTGGATAATGTTGTCAACTGAATGCCTGCAACAAACACTTCAGGAGATCTTGGAACACATCTTAACCCTACACACTCTGGATGTTCTTTCTGTAGCCTTTGCCCACTGAATCTGTAAGTTAACTATACACAGTAAACCCTAAACTCTAAGTTTCCTTGTAGTTGTGTTTTGCCTATCGTGCTTGCTGACTAACTTTCATTATGCCATTAGGCCTAGTATCTAAAACAGGGCCAGTTAAAATCCAGAAGTTACACTGTAGGCATACACCTTAAACTATTTCTGAAGTTTCTGTTCTCATCTGTTACTTATGTATGTTGACTGTGAGTCTGTATGTATCTGCATGTGTGTCCATGTCTGTCACAGTATGTGGTCTGTCTGTAAGTGACTACATGCGTGACTGCCTACATCACCTCTTTCTGTCCCACTTTCAAAGGCAGCCTACATTTGAGCATGTAAAGGCTAACTGGGCTACCGCTTTTCTACAGGAATATGTTCTTTCAACAGGCAACGCACTAGTTTATTTAACTGGCTCTAATGTGAATACATGGATTTGAAGAATCTGAAGTCAAGAAAATCAACCATAAAAAGTGGCACATCTCATTTTAAATCAATATGTTGAACTTTTAAAATAAAGCAGACAGTGCTGATAATTATTTAGCGGACCAGCGTATTTACAGTTGGAATCTTTCCCTTCAGAAAACATTTCTTTTCAGATAAACTAGGTAGCTACTAGCTACCAAATTTAGCTGTGTATTTTCTCATGCCGAGTGAGTAGTGTGCTGCAGGCTTATCAGACACTGTGATTCAGTCGTTTTTTCTCAAAACAGCTGCTCTCTGCTGCCTGAAAGAGTTTTGACAGGAAAAGATTTTGTGAGCCAGAAAACTAGAACATTACGCTAAAAGAGTCTGAAACGCTCCACAGACAAAAAGGAGCTGTAGAAGGTTTTTTTTAAAACGTTTAACACTTTACAGTAAACAAACTCACACATTTTCCACCATATCTCACCAACTCTATATGTAAATATTCCAGATGTCGGTGTTTTTTATTCTGTAATCCATGTACTTCCCTCAAACTGACTTTTTCAATTAAAGTGACCACTTTTTCATAAAACTAAACAGTCAATTTACATCATATCATATATCAACAGAATTCATCAAGACACTACATATATTAATTAAGCCATCCGTTTATTTATTAAATGGTTGATCTAACTCAGAGTCATGAGGTCTGGAACCTGTAAGGGGCTCTTACAGGGTGAGACTAGGACAACACTGACAGTAGGGCTGTCACTTTTTATTCTGTGTTTGGTATACAATTGAATAGCTAAATAATAATTCAAATCTGTAACTTAATATTTAGTCCTAAAAACACTGCAGCTGCCAGTCTAACTTTTGTTTTTGGAACAATTGGTACAGAAGAGCAGGCACAGACAACAGATGGTGGCAAAGAAGGTTTCATTAATGTGTCAGCTAGGCTAAAAGCACAAGTCAAAGTATCGGATGATTGGCACTGCGAGCTATTTAAATGCCTGGTTTGTCAGTACATGGCAAAACTGAAGAACCACAAATCATGTAACAAAGTTGTGTGCAAATCCATTCACATTTAATCTGGTTGTGGCTGATACATGGTATGAGAGGCAAATTGTTGTGTTGGTACTGGTGAGCACTGATTGGCTGGAGAGACTCAGTCACGTAGAAATCAGCGGGGAGGTCACTTGGCTAAGTGACGTTATACAGTAGATAAGAAGCCAAGACTAAACTGAGACCAAAGTGTACCAAAACCAAGACAAGACCAAGATCTGACCAAGACGTGCATATTCAGTGGTCTAGGTTTTGACTTGGTCTCTGCCTGTCTTGATCTTGACCTGGTCTTAACCCCTTAAAGGAAATTAGGGACTATTTATGCTCATGAAGTATAAAAAAAAAACAAAAAACAAACAAACAAACAAACAAAAAAAACAAGAGTTGTTCCCAGAGATTATTTGAAAATTTAAGATGAAAAATGGGCTTCTCCCAAAAAAATTACAACTCAGATATTCCCAATTGCAAATTTCACAACCATCTCAGAGTTTTGTTTTGTATTGTCTTGACTAGATTACTTACTAGAACCAGAACCAATCATGTTTCAACTCTCACAAAAAAACTTCTGCAGGAGAAAATATGGTGCGTTGAAGTCATGAAGACAAGCAAGAGAACAGGACCAGAGATCAGTACTACCCGACCTAAAAGCTATACAAAGTACTGTTACGGCCCCTTGGGTCCTATAGGGAGTGCTGTGCTGTAGTTTGATGCTGGTGAGTGATTGCCAAGTGGGTTTACCTGTGGTGCCCAGGTGACCCAGGGCATTTAAGCCTGGTGGTGAACTCAGCAGAGAGGCCATACCATTTGGGCTGCTTCACCCCATCACTGGGGGCTGGAGACCAGGCCTCACACCTCTTCACCCCTCGAACCATTGTTTGTGCTTTTTCCCCTACAGGCGATCCTCTGTCCTGGCTTGGTTTGGTTATGTTTGGTTTCTTTGGTTATGTCTGGTTAAGTTAATTAGGTTTTGCACTACTCAACATCACTACACCATATTTTACATTCACTCACCTCCTACACTACTGATGTTACTGATGAAACACGTACATACTGTAAATACTTCAGTTATGCTTTTTCCTTAATTTGGTCTAATTTGGTTTAATAAAGTTATGTTTAACTCCAACTCCACTTGGTGCGTCCTCTTGTTTGTTGTGGCTCTTGAGCCAGGTCATAACAGTACATATTAGCAGAAGAACTTATTGTTTAGGAGTCATCATCGCTTGCCATTGTGTGCTACCCTCAATTAGGCAACCTATGTGACTCTGTGTAAGGAGCAGAGGGAGTAGAGACCACAACTCTGTCTCCAGTATTTTGAATTTGGTCCTGGTACACTCTGGTCTCGGTCTGGTCTTGACTTCAGCACTTAGGGCCAGACAGATTGTCATATTGGCTGGACAAGCAACCTGAGCACAACGTGCAATCACCAAGAGAACACACAAAGAATGTTTGACCCTTTATTAGAATTTTCAAAACCGCTATCTTGAGGAAAACGCCAAGTCACTTGCCAGATAAGCGGGAGCCCTGCGGAGGATAGACGAGACTGGTTAGGGAGGAATGGAGAGTAAATGGGAAGCGAATTATTACCACTCACTTGAGAGAGAAGAAGAGACCGGCACAGAACCCAGCGAAGGAGATGAACAGCAGGCAGAACTGCCGGTCGGGTATGATGATGAGGTCTGACCGGGCGGAGAAGGGAGGCTGACTGGAGGTGGAGCAACGGGCTGGCGAGCGCACCAAATCCCCGAAGACACACCGCTTCGTCTGCAGCAACCTGTAAACGGTAGAGGAGAGGAGAACGTAAGACCAGGTCATATACACAACACAACCGCTTACTAAAGGAGCTGTCTGCTGAGCAGTCAAACAAGCCACCTTTAAATCACTGAAGATCGCTTCCTTATAAATGCTGGCACAGCAGGAATCAGCAGGTACGTCTGATGAGGGAGCCGGTGAGCAGGAAGGAGGGAGCGAGCACTCGCCAGCACATAACGGTGCCCCCCCCCCCCCCAAGGAATGCCTCCTGGCAGTTGCCCAGGCTTCTCGGGGTGGGTACGATGGTAATCCTGGACCATCCCTTTGTCATGAAACTTGGACCAAGGGACCCATGACCAGTACTCCGGGCCGTAGCCCTCCCAGTCAACCAAATACTGGAAACCCCGGCCCTGACGACATACATCCAGGATCTCCTTCACAGTGTGTGTGATGTGTCCGTCAAGTAAGGGAGGGAGGAGAAGGCGGCTTCAGGGGAGGACAAAGAGGGCTGGAAGACAGAGGCTTCACCTTGGAGACGTGAAAGGTAGGGTGCGTGCGGAGCGCCCATGGGAGCTGTAGCCGGACAGCAGAGTCACCGACGTAGCTTGTGACAGGAAAGAGGCCCACGAACCGGGGAGCGGGCTTCCGACACTCAGCCTTCAGTGGAACCTGGTCTGTGTCCACCCAGACCTGCTGTCCCATCTTGTAGCTCGGTGCCGGGACCCTCTTGTGGTCAGCGTAGCGCTGATTGCGCTTGGTGGAACACAGAAGCACCGCTCTGGTGGATCTCCAGGCCCGGCGGCAGCAATGAAAATGGGCCCCCACGGACAGCACCGCAACCTCTCTCTCTGCCATAGAGAGCGGGGGGGGGGGGGTGTTGTAGCCCACAGAAGCCTCAAAAGGTAATTGGCCCGTAGCTGAAGAGACTGTGGAATTCAATGAATATTCTACCCAGGTCAGGTGGGAGCTCCAAGAAGCAGGGTCATCGGCTTCCACACAACGAAGGGCGGACTCCAGGGACTGGTTGGCACACTCAGCCTGCCCATTGCTTTGGGGATGATAGCCGGAGGTGAGGCTGCTGGTGGTACCAAGACAGTGACAGAAGAACTTCCAAACTCGTGATGTGAACTCCGGACCCCGGTCAGACACAATCTCCATAGGAATCCCATGCAATCTGACAACGTGGTAGGAAAGGAGTTCCGCCATCTTGGCAGCGGATGGCAGCTTAGGGAGGGGAACCAGGTGTACGGCCTTAGAGAACCTGTCACGATGGTCAGAATCACAGTATTTCCATGGGAAGGGGGAAGACCAGTGACAAAATCCATAGCGATATGGGACCAAGGCCAGCTGGAGGGGTGGAGGAAGACTTATTCCGGGTACACGTCTGACACAACTTCACATACTCCTGCACGTCCTGCCGCAATGTGGACCACCAAAATGCTCGTCTGACGATGTCAATAGTCTACACCACTGGGTGGCAGGCAAAACGTCCGATGTGCCCCCACTGGATGACTTCGCTGCGGAGGGCAGCAGGGACGTACAGGTGGTTGGGGGGACATCCCGCTGGTTCAGGCTCTGAGGACTGGGCCTGGCGAACTCTGTTCTCGATCTCCCAGGTGAGGGTTCCCAGGACACACGAAGGCGGGAGAATGGGCTAGGAGCGGGACGGGGGGGGGGGGTCAGCCACGTCCTGACTGAACTGTCTGGAGAGAGCATCAGGCTTCCCATTACGGGAGCCGGGCCTATAAGTGACAGTAAAATTAAAGCACTGGAAAAATAAGGCCCAGCGAGCCTGCCTAGGATTAAGCGGGCGGGCCGACCGCAGATATTCCAAGTTCTTGTGGTTGGTCCACACGACTACCGGGTGAGCAGCTCCCTCCAGCCAGTGTCTCCATTCCTCAAATCCCAACTTAATGGCCAACAGCTCGCGATCCCCGACGTCGTAATTCCTCTCAGCTGGGGTGAGCCGCCGAGAGAAATACGCACACGGGCGGAGCTTCAAGTCTGGGGGAGTACGCTGGGATAAAACAGCACCCACCCCCGTTTCTGAAGCATCCACCTCCAGGTTGAATTGGACCTGAGGGTCAACCTGAGCCAAGATTTGTCTGTCAGCGAACAGGCCCTTTAATTTGTTAAAGGCCCGCTCAGCTGCCTCGGTCCACACAAATGGTACCTTAACTGAGGTCAGCTGTGTTAAAGGCTGTGCTATCCCACTATAGTTTCGAATAAACCTGCGATAAAAATTCGCAAACCCCAAGAAGCGTCGCAGCTCCTTGCAGGAGTGGGGGGGTTGGCCAATCTAGCACAGCCTTCACCTTGGCCGGGTCAGCCCTCAGCTCTCCCTCCGGTATGATAAAGCCAAGGAAAGAAGTGGAAGAAGTGGAAAATTCACACTTCTCCACCTTGACGTACAGTTGGTTCTCTAAGGGCCGCTGTAACACAGCTCTAACATGAGTCTCGTGCTCCTCTGGTGAGCAAGAAAAAAATCAGAATGTCGTCTAAAGCACTTTGAGTGGTCTTTGTGACTAGAAAAGCGCTATATAAGTGCAGGTTAGTTAGTTAGTTAGTAAATAGACGAAAACAAGCCGATGAAGCATATCACGGAGGACGTCGCTGATTAAACGCTGGAAAACAGCGGGGGCGTTGGTTAATCCAAAAGGCATAACCAAATACTCAAAATGCCCCAAGTGTGTTTTGAACGCTGTTTTCCACTCGTCCCCCTTGCGTATTCTAACTAGATGGTATGCGTTACGAAGGTCGAGATTAGAGAATACACGTGAACGCTGTAGGAGCTCGAAAGCGGAGTTCATCAGGGGCAAAGGGTATTTATCTTTGACAGTGATGGCGTTAAGTTCCCGGTAGTCAATGCACAGACGCAGAGACCCATCCTTCTTGCCCACAAAGAAAATCCCCGCCCCAAGGGGAGCCGAGGATGGCCGAATGAGGCCAGTGTTCAACGAGTCCTTAATGTACCTTTCCATCGCCTCTCTCTCAGGCCCAAAAATACTAGAGTTTGCTGGACGGCAACCTCGCACCTGGAAGGAGGTCAATGGCACAGACATACGAGCAATGCGGGGGGAAGTGCTAATGCTCGCGACTTGCTAAAGACCTCCCAGAGGACATGCTAGACCTTGAGTACGAGGCTGAGGTCCAGCGGCTCAACCTGAGGCGAGGAGACGGAAAGGGACGGGGAACACTCGGCTGAATTTAGACACGTTGCCAAACAGTTGGGGCTCCAGGAGGTGATGGAATTTTGTGCCCAATTAATAACTGGATTGTGCCTCTGGAGCCACAGACAGCCAAGTACCACCGCGTGAGACGCTCGTGGAAACACGTAAAAAGTCTGCTTCTCCCGGTGGTTACCAGACAATAGGATGGATAACTGCGGCGTGCAATGGGTAACGGACGCCACCGTCTGGCCAGAAAGGGTACGCACGGAATGGGGAGCCGGCAGTTTGACTGTCGGAATCCCCATCTCGTGCACCAGCTTAGAGGAGACAAAATTACCCTCCGCCCCGGAATCAATTAGGGCGGAGACCCTCCTCTCAACCCCCAGTAGATGGATCAGGGCCGAAATGGAGAAATTACTGAGGGGGGGATTGAACTGAGTCCCGCCCGCCTGACCCCTACTGACGGGCTGATTCTTTTGGCTGTAGGTGGCATGTGTCTAACTTGTGCTTCAAAGAACCACAGTAGGCACACGCCCCAATCCACCACCGCCACTCAACCTCTGCTCGCGGAAGAGGAGCAGAGCTGAGCTCCATAGTTTCGGAGACGGAGTCGGACTCACCTTGGTCAGTAGGCGCTGAGAGAGAGCGTGTGACAAGCGGGCGATAGAAGGCACCACGCTCCCGGGCACGTTCACAGTATCGGTTATCTAGCTCGACCGCCTGATCTATCAGGCCGTCCAAGGTGGCAGAAACGGCATGAACCGCCAGGTCATCACGGAGCTGAGGATTCAGTCCGTGGAGGAATGCACTGCGTAGCGCAACTTCGTTCCACCCCGAATCTGCTGCCTCAACCCAGAACTCCACCGAGAAGTTGGCCACCGACTGGCTGCCCTGGCGGAGCGACATCAGGTGACTCATAATATTCCCTTCACTCTCAGAATGGTTGAAGGTGCGGGAAAACTCGGACACAAATCGGTCAAACGTGGGTGGCGAAGCAACTAAGGGCGTGGCCCCAAAGCAGAAGAGTAAACTGATGAATTTTAGAAATGTCATCCGGAAACTCTCCCTGCACCTGCCCATAATAAAACCGAATCTGACATAAGAAATCCTTGCATTTCCGCACCTCCCCCGCGTACGGAGCAGGTGTGGAAATAGCAAGGGTTCGGCCAACAATAGTAGAAGGAGGATGAGCAGGTGGAGGTGGAGTGGCCGGGACAGCTGCATGGCCCAATTGATCGGTAAGGACGCTCAGCTGCTGCGTAATAGCCTGCAGCAGCTGAGTGTGTTCAGCCACCTGCCTCTCTGTAGCGTTGAGGCGGTAAAGCGCGGAGTGCTCTGTTGACGATGATGCACCTGCCAGGTTGTGACTCTGGCTGGCTCGTTCTGTCATATTGGCTGGACAAGCAACCTGAGTGCAACGTGCAATCACCAAGAGAACACACAAAGAACATTTGACCTTTTATTAGAATTTTCAAAACCGCTATCTTGAGAAAAACGCCAGTCACTCGCCAGATAAGAGGGAGCCCTGCGGAGGATAGACAAGACTGGTTAGGGAGGAATGGAGAGTAAATGGGAAGCGAATTATTACCACTCACGTGAGAGAGAAGAAGAGACCGGCACAGAACCCAGCGAAGGAGATGAACCAGCAGGCAGAACTGCCGGTCGGGTATGATGATGAGGTCTGACCGAGCGGAGAAGGGAGGCTGACTTGAGGTGGCGCAACGGGCTGGCGAGTGCACCAAATCCCCGAAGACGCACCGCTTCGTCTGCAGCAACCTGTAAAAGGTGGAGGAGAGGAGAACGTAAGACCACGTCATATACACAACACAACCGCTTACTAAAGGAGCTGTCTGCTGAGCAGCATACCCAAACAAGCCAGCGTTGAATCACTGAAGATCGCTTCCTTATAAACGCTGGCACAGCAGGAATCAGCAGGTGTGTCTGATGAGGGAGTCGGTGAGCAGGAAGGAGGGGGCGAGCGCTCGCCAGCACATGACACAGATCTCCAGAATGACCCCCAAAACAACTGGACTCAAGGTCACCATCAGCTACACAGCATGATGCATAAGATTTATGAGTTGAGAACTATTACGGTATAAATTTTGTTTTCTTCCGGAGTAAAACAAATCTGTTGCTCTTTGGTTTTGACGTCACATTCCCATTTATTCTGCCAAGCACTTAAACAGACCCAGTATTATTTTGTTGTGTGTGTAGGCATATATGTCTGTGAAAAGATATTAATGTTGAAAACAGGAACCTATGCAGTGATTTAGGTGTCGTGCTTTTATCCTCTTGTAGGCAAAATTAGGCCTAGGACTGATTCAAATCTGTGTGTTTTTTGTAACGATTATTTGAATGTAATATTAGAGCACTTGGTGACATCATATGAGGTAAACATGAGCATGATATGTGGAGATTTGACTGTACATGTGTATTACAGCTTAATACAAGGTAATATATTACAGTAAACACTTTCTATTGACAAATTCCTGAAGTATTTTCTCTCTTGATATAGGAATGGTTCCATTCATAGCTAGTGTCAAATGAGAAGGGGGAACTACTCCTCCAACACATACGAGGAGCCAAAGCCACTTGTTCCTAGAGCTGATGGATTTCCTGGCAAAATGTACCAGAATTACTGGGACTTACTATGCTTCACTACTGCAGAAATTGAGGAAGGCCATCAATACCGAGGGGCGTGGCATGCTGACCAAAGGCGTCCACCTCACGCAAGACAATGCCCCAGTTCACAAGTCGCATGTTGCCCAGACAGAAGCACAGTCCTGTGGCTATGAAATCCTTCCTCAACACCCCCCCTTCTGATCTCGCACCACCTGACTTCCACCTCGTTCCAACATGAAGTCATTTTTGAAGGACAACCACTTCCAAGATGATGAAACATTGATTTCTGAGGTCAAGTCATGGCTTCTGATACAACCTGCAGACTTGTAAAGGTTTGGTCTCCAGATCGGTATAAAGGGATGGGAGAAGTGTGTGACCCTTGGTGTTACTTATGTAGAGAAAGACTAATAGCTGTTCCAAGTTTGGTTCCTCTCAGTCCATGGGAGATGATGAATGAGGGTAATCTATAATGAACAGCTCTTGTATATGCAAAATGTGATTTTGCATTGCCTTGCTAAAATAGGCAAGACACTTTCACCACAGATCCAGAAGGCCATGTTATTGAACTGTACAACTCTTTGTCTTAAAAACAAAGACCAAACAAATGCAAGTTGTGTCAGCAACACTGTTACTTCCTTAGCATTGTACATTCTTACTTGCATTTGTGGATAGAGTGATTAACTGTTCCCTCACAATGGTTTTCTGCTGGTTCCACTCATGTTGGTTTCTATTACTATGCAGCTAAACACCATTCAGTGCTGTTTTTTTTTTTGTTTTGTTTTGGGTTTTTTTGCCTTGCTTGTTGTGCACAGACTTTTCTCTGGATAATACTGATTATTTCATGCCACATATAATAAAACCCACAATGCCATTCCAGTTTTACATTGAGAAACATTGTTTAGTTTACACATTTGTCCAAGCTGTCTTTCTTGGACTGTGGAACTCAATGGATTTACATGACAATTTTACAGTTTCACAACTTTTTAATGAAGGTTGTAGCCTACACTATAAATCAAAATATTTGGAAAGACTGGATCTAATTAAGAAATTTCATTTGTGGCCCAGCCTATCTTCATAGCAACTGCTTCCATTTTCCCCTGAGTTGCTCATTAGCCTACAAGCTCTTCTCTAATTTTAACTCTCTTAACCTCACGAGGGCATCTGTATTCGTACTGGGGCGTTGTAAAGAGATCCAGTCATCAGTGCACCCTTGGGTCTTGTCCACAGTTTGCTCTGAAATGTTGTGGTTAAACCCAACACCTCTCCTGAGGTTTTATCATGGCCCAGACAGTTCTTACTGCAAGAGTGTGCCATCTTAACAAAGTGCTCTCACTGCCCTTGTGAAAAATGCATGAAAAAGAGGGCTGCCATTTTAGTGTTAGAGCAGGACTTCATGTTGGATTATTACAAGTGTTTCCACCTTCAGGAACATTTTCATCTAAAAAAAAAAAAAAAAAAAAAAAAAAAAAACCATAAGAAACAGCATTTGACTTTTTCTTATAAATGTCCAACTTTTCCAGCAAATGTATTTTTCCTCTCTTAAATTTGTGATGTTTATGACAAACAGAAACACAAAGAGACAGATACAAGGACAGAGTGTTTTTACCACACAACATCCCCTCCAGGGGCAAAGTAAAGATCTGGGATTTACAGTGGTGTGAAAAAGTGTTTGCCCACTTCCTGATTTCTCATTTTTTTGTATGTTTGTCACACTTAAATATTTCAGATCCATCCATCCATCCATCTTCTACCGCTTTTCCGGAGGTCCGGGTCGCGGAGGCAGCAGTTCAAGCAGAGAAGCCCAGACTTCCCTCTCCCCAGCCACCTGCTCCAGCTCTTCAGAGGGGATACCAAGGCGTTCCCAGACTAGCTGGGAGACATAGTCTCTCCACCGAGTCCTGGGTCTGCCCCGGGGTCTCCTCCCAGTGGGACGTGCCTGAAACACCTCAAGTGGGAGACGTCCAGGAGGCATCCTAATCAGATGCCCATACCACCTCAACTGACTCCTTTCAATGTGGAGGAGCAGCGGTTCTACTCTGAGCCTCTCCCGGATGACTGAGCTCCTCACCCTATCTCTGAGGGTGAGTCCAGCAATCCTACGGAGAAAGCTCATTTCAGCCGCTTGTATCCGCGATCTCGTTCTTTCGGTCATTACCCAAAGCTCGTGACCATAGGTGAGAGTAGGAACGTAGATTGACTGGTAAATCGACAGCTTTGCGTTAGAACTAAGCTCCCTCTTCACCACAACAGACCGGTACAACGTCCGCATCACTGCAGATGCTGCTCCAATCCGTCTGTCGATCTCTCGGTCCATTTTCCCCTCACTCGTGAACAAGACCCCAAGATACTTAAACTCCTCCACTTGGGGCAGGAGCCTGTCCCCAACCCGGAGAGGACAATCCACCTTTTTCCGGCTGAGGACCATGGACTCGGACTTGGAGGTGCTGATTCTCATCCCAGCCGCTTCACACTCAGCGGCAAACCGTCCCAGCAAGAGCTGTAGGTCATTGCTGGATGAAGCCAACAGGACAACATCATCTGCAAACAACAGAGATGAGATCCTGTGGTCACCAAGCATGACACCCTCCATTCCCTGGCTGCGCCTAGAAATCCTGTCCATAAAAATTATGAACAGGACCGGTGACAAAGGGCAGCCCTGGCGGAGTCCAACTCTCACTGGGAATGACTCCGACCGAGTGTTGGCAATACGAACCAAACTCTCACAACGGTCGTACAGAGACCGAATAGCTCGTAACAACAAGCCCGATACCCCATACTCCCGAAGCACCCCCCACAAAAATCCACGAGG
Source organism: Pholidichthys leucotaenia (assembly GCA_020510985.1). Taxonomy (NCBI): domain Eukaryota; kingdom Metazoa; phylum Chordata; class Actinopteri; order Cichliformes; family Pholidichthyidae; genus Pholidichthys; species Pholidichthys leucotaenia. The sequence goes on along the minus strand of CM035840.1, from coordinate 19,413,403 downwards.
GACGCGGTCAAATGCCTTCTCCAAGTCCACAAAACACATGTAAACTGGTTGGGCAAACTCCCACGAACCCTCAAGAATTCTCGAGAGGGTAAAGAGCTGGTCCGATGTGCCACGGCCAGGACGAAAACCACATTGCTCCTCCTGAATCCGAGGTTCGACCAACGGCCGGACTCTCCTCTCCAGTACCTTGGCATAGACCTTCCCAGGGAGGCTGAGGAGTGTGATCCCTCTAAAGTTGGAGCACACCCTCCGGTCCCCTTTTTTGAAGAGAGGAACCACCACCCCGGTTTGCCATGCCAAAGGCACTGCCCCCGACCTCCACGCAATGTTGCAGAGGCGTGTCAACCATGACAACCCAACAACATCCAGGGCCTTGAGGTACTCGGGGCGAATCTCGTCCACCCCCGGGGCCCGGCCACCAAGGAGATTTTTAACCACCTTGGCGACCTCAGCCCCTGTGATAGGCGAGTCATCCCCCTTGTCCCCAAACCCTGCTTCCTCTGTGGAAGGCGTATCAGTGGGATTGAGGAGATCCTCGAAGTATTCCTTCCACCGCCCGACGATATCCCCAGTTGAAGTCAACAGTGTCCCATCCGCACCATACACAGTGTGGACGGGGAGCTGCTTTCCCCTCCTGAGCCGCCGAACAGTTTGCCAGAATCTCTTTGAAGCCGACTGAAAGTCTTGTTCCATGGCCTCACCGAACTCCTCCCATACCCGGGTTTTTGCTTCAGCAACCACCCGAGCTGCACTCCGCTTGGCCTGCCGGTACACCTCAGCTGCTTCGGGAGTCCCACAAGCCAACCAAGCTTGATAGGACTCCTTCTTCAGCTTAATGGCCCCCCTCACCACTGGTGTCCACCACTTGGTTCGGGGGTTGCCACCACGAGATGCACCGACCACCTTGCGGCCGCAGCTCTGGGCCGCCGCTTCAACAACAGAGGTGGAGAACATGGCCCATTCAGACTCCATGTCTCCAGACTCCCTCGGAATGTGGTTGAAGTTCTTCCAGAGGTGGGAGTTGAAGACCTCCCGGACAGGGGCCTCAGCCAGACGCTCCCAGCACACCCTCACTATACGTTTGGGTCTACCAGGTCTGAATGGCTTCCTCCCCTGCCATCGGATCCAACTCACCACCAGGTGGTGATCAGTTGACAGCTCTGCACCTCTCTTTACTCGGGTGTCCAAGACATACGGTCGCAGGTCTGATGATACGATAACAAAATCGATCATCGACCTGCGGCCTAGGGTGTCCTGGTGCCAGGTGCACATATGGACACCCTTATGCTTGAACATGGTGTTCGTTATGGACAGACTGTGGTTAGCACAGAAGTCCAATAACTGAACACCACTCGGGTTCAGATCGGGCAGGCCGTTCCTCCCAATCACCCCCCTCCAGGTTTCACTGTCGTTGCCCACGTGCGCATTGAAGTCCCCCAGTAGGACAATGGAGTCTCCAGGAGGAGCACCCTCCAGCACCCCAGTCACAGACTCCAAAAAGGGTGGGTACTCTGAAACATCATTTGGTGCATAGGCACAAATGATGGTCAGGACCCGTTTCCCAACCCGAAGGCGCAGGGAAGCAACCCTTTCGTCCACCGGGGAAAACTCCAATATAGAGGCAGCAAGGTGGGGCGATACAAGAATACCTACCCCTGCTCGTCGCCTCTCGCCCGGGGCAACTCCAGAAAAGGCCAAGCTCCAGCCCCTCTCCAGGAGACTGGTTCCGGAACCGGAGCTGTGTGTTGAGGTGAGGCCGACTATATCTAGCCGGTATCGCTCAATCTCGTACACCAGCTCAGGCTCCTTCCCCACCAGAGAGGTGACATTCCACGTACCAAAAGCCAACAGACTCTCATGAATATTTCAGATCATCAAACAAATTTAAATATTAGACAAAAATAATACAAGTAAACACAAAATTCCATTTTTAAATGAAGGTGTTTATTATTAAGGGTAAAAAAAAATCCAAATCTACATGGCCCTATGGGGAAAAAGTGATTCCCCCCCTCCCCCCCCCCGTTAAAACATAAATTAACTGTGGTTTATCATATCTTTGGAAAGCTGAGTTCAATTTCTCTATCCACACCCAGGCCTGATTACTGCCACACCTGTTCTCAGTCAAGAAATCACTTAAATAGGACCTGCCTGACAAAGTGAAGTAGACCGAAAGATCCTCAAAAGCTAGACATGATGGTGTGATCCAAAGAAATTCAGGAACAAATGAGAAAGTAATTGAGATCGATCAGTCTGGAAAAGGTTATAAAGCCATTTCTAAAGCTTTGGGACTCCAGCAAACCACAATGAGAGCAATTATCCACAAATGGCGAAAACATGAAACAGAGGTGAACCTTCCCAGGAATGGCCTGCTAACCAAAAATACCCCAAGAATGCAGCAACTACTCTTCCAAGAGGTCACAAAAGACCCCACAACAACATCCAAACAACTGCAGGCCTCACTTGCCTCACTTAAGGTCAGTGTTCATGACTCCACTATAAGAAAGAGACTGGGCAAAAATGGCCTGCATGGCAGAGTTCCAAGACGAAAACCACTGCTGAGAAAAAAGAACATAAAGGCTTGTCTCAGTTTAGCCAAAAAACATCTTAAGGATCCCCAAGACTTTGGGGAAAATACTCTGTGGACTGATGAGACAAAAGCTGAACTTTTTGGAAGGTGTGTGTCCCATTACATCTGACGTAAAAGTAAGGGATAAGGGCCTGTACTTATATAGCGCTTTTCTAATCTCAAAGCACTTCACTAGCCCTCTACTCTAAGGGCCTATAAGAGACAGATATTTAGGGACAATTTAGAACAACCAATTAACTTAACATGCATGTCTTTGGATTGTGGGAAGAAATCGGAGCCCCCGGAGAAAACCCACACAGCACAGGGAGAACATGCAAACTCCACACAGAAAGGTTCCTACCCCTGCCAGCCTGGGGAGTCGAACCAGGAACCTTCTAGCTGAAAGGCAACAGTGCTAACCACTGCACCACCATGCTGCCCAGAAAAGGAACATCAGACCAACAGTAAAATATGGTGGTGGTAGTGTGATGGTCTGGGGTTGTTTTGCTGCTTCAGGACTTTAAGACTTGCTGTGGTAAATGGAACCATGAATTCTGCTGTCTACCAAAAAATCCTGAAGGAGAATGTTAAGCCATCTGTTTGTGACCTCAAGCTGAAGGTTCTGCGGCAGGACAATGATCCAAAACACACCAGCAAGTCCACCTCTGAATGGCTTAAGAAAAGCAAAATAAAGACTATGGAGTGGCCTAGTCAAAGTCCTGACCTGAATCCGATTGAGATGAAGTGGAATGACCTTAAAAAGGTGGATCATGCTCACAAACCCTCCAATGTGGCTGAATTAAACAATTCTGCAAAGATGAGTGGGCCAAAATTCCTCCACAGCATTGGAAAAGACTCATTGTAAGTTATTGCAAACGCTTGATTGCAGTTGTTGCTGCTAAGGGTGGCTCAACCAGTTATTAGTTTTAGGGGGCAATCACTTTTTCCACGCAGGGCCATGTAGGTTTGTTTTTTTCCCCTTAATAATAAACACCTTCATTTAAAAACTGCATTTTGTCTTTACTTGTGTTATCTTTGTCTAATATTTAAATTTGTTTGATGATCTGAAACATTGAAGTGTGACAAACATACAAAAAAATTAGAAATCAGGAAGGGGGCAAACACTTTTTCACACCACTGTAGCTGTAATCAAACTATGCTGAACAGAGTTTGAATATAACATGTATGTTATTATATATTTTGCCATATTTAATGTGGGGAGCTTTGCTAAATCTTTAATAAGCAGAGAAGGCAGATTTCACCCCCCACCACACACACATACACACACATGCATGCGCACACACGCACACACACAGAGCCCCAGATGAAGTCTTTGGGTCAAACTTTGCTTTATTAATTTAAGTATGTTTATAAAAAGTCAAATTCCTGAGTGTAAATGAATGCACCACCATGCATTACCACTCCCTTCCCGGACAGCCGGAGAATGTGTGGTGCAAGGTCGCCTGCAACTCTTGTAAAGGTAACCCACGCCTTTAATTCACATTAGGATTTATGATGCCAGCCTTGGCTTTTATGATTATTGTGCAAAATGCTGAATAATTCTGTGTCTGTCAGAATTTATTTTGTAAGAGTAGAGGATGCATACCTGCCAACATTTTTATGGCGGACCATAAAAGTCATTATAACATAATATTATAACACAAGTGATATATGTCATGATTTGCCCCTCGGGGCAGAGAGAAAAGTCCCAAGTGCTGAACTAGAGTTTGTGGTATTTTATTAAGGTAAACACAATGTCCAAAAAGTGCTCAAAAATAAACTTACAGATGAGAATGGCGAGGAGACAAAACACCAAGGCACACGTCAGGACAGGGATGGGGTCCTGACGGAGATGCGTAAGTATAATGACGATTTGACCAGGAGAGACTAACAAAGCCCATCTTAAATAGGGCAGGAAGATAATCAAAACAAGTGGCATCAGGTGTGGATCTCATGAGCAGGCAGGTAACCTAATTACCAAGCAGGAGCAGCTAAGCAACACACAAAATGGTAACAAGGCAGGAGTGTCTGGAAGCAGAGGTGGAAGGCTATGTCACAAAGAAACAAAATATAAACACTCAGAACTAAATGCCAGGATAATAATAATAACAATAATAATGAGGACATGAATGCACAACAGAACAACCAACAACTCAGAACACCTCCTAAATCATGCACATAAGGAAACACACAACCCTGGAAAAAACACGGAAAATACTCAGGAATAAATAAAAGGCCTGAGCACAGTGACACACTGCGCTCAGCCTCATGACAATATATCTTTGGTCATTTTAATGAATTTTATTGAATTTAACAGTTTTATTCATAAGTTGAACTCATTGTTCTGTTCTGGCTCTACAAATTAACATTCAAATATATGTGAAAAAGTCACAATTTTACCACAAACATTTCAAGAAAAAACATACAAACAAAAACAAACACAGATTGGCAGCCACGTTTCCGTCAGTCTGCCCCAGGGCAGCTGTGGCTACAGTAGTAGCTTACCACTATCAATGGCCCCAGCTACATGGTCACAATAAACCAATTACTGGGAATAAAGCGATAATGGCAATAATCAGTTTTGTCGTGTTTACATGCACTGAATAAGCAGATTATTGGAAGGTAAACCACTTGAGGAGTTAATGACCACAGTTGCACAACCCTTTGCACTGCAACTTTCAGCTTCTTCCCTCCAGACGGAGGTTTGCTGTCCCAAAAAGCAAAACCCAGCGCTACAAAAACAGCTTTGTCCCTGCTGCTGTCAAAGAGTTGAACAAGCTATAAAAATTATATTGTACATATTTTATATTTACCTATTTTGTAAGATGTGTGCCTGTGTTTGTGTCTATGTTGAATGCAATTAGTGGCTTGTAAATATCGATGTCACCAGACTGCAAAACAAATCTACCTACGGGTACAAATAAAGTAACCTGAACCTGAACCTGAACCTTCATCAGATTATTCTGTTCACATGGCCACTTGAAAAATCAGATAATTCCAAAAATCCAATCATAACCGGTTTGTTCATGTACATGTAAACATGGTCATTGTCTGGCTGGAGTAAATGAATAATGGACTCAGTGTAAGCACTTTGAGATGTCACTTGACATGTAAAGCACCATATAAATCTAATCCATTATTATTATAAATTCATTAAAAACCAGATAAATTCAGGAGTTAAAAAAAACACAAATTGAAATCACAAATTTTTGAGAATAGGACCTTTAATTATAAGGACCTTTTTAATTATCACAATAACGCAACTGTCTTTGCACTCCACACTTTCATGTATAGTGACCCATCTGTGAAACCACGACCATTTCTGTGTATATTTTCCATAATCCTTGGGCCATTTTATTCAATCATGTGCTCTGCACGCCACACTCTTATGTACAGGTGCATCTCAATAAATTAGAATGTCATCAAAAAGTTAATTAAATTCAGTCATTCAATTCAGAAAATGAAACTCCTATATTATATAGATTCATTACACACAGAGTGATGTAGTTCAAGTGTTTATTTCTTTTAATTTTGATAGTTATGGCTTACAGCTCACGAAAACCCAAAATTCAGTTTCTCAAAAAATTAGAATATTTCATAAAATTAATTTAAAAAAAATGTTTTTTTAATAGAAATGTTGGCCGACTGAAAAGTATGTCCATGTACACACTCAATACTTGGTCAGGGATCCTTTTGCATGAATTACTGCATCAATGTGGCCAGACCGACGAGCACGGGAAAACTACGTGCTAAGCAGCACCACGTCAGGCCGAGCTGAGCCCCTCTTAGGGTTATGGAGCTGGTCCGGGTTCGAGGAGAGGAGCATCCACGGCGAAGATGGGCCAGATGACAGCCAGTGAAACATCAGGAGTGTGTGCGCATAGTAGCTAACCTGGGCGCAGCATACTTCCAGCTGTCTGATGGCTTGGCGAGGCACGCCAATCAGCTTCAGCGTATCCGGGAAGAGGCTTCTGGTGACGGGGCTGGACAAGAGCGAGAGTTGGTGGTGAAGATGAGAGGCGCTTTCGTCCGGGGCCTGATACTTCCAGGGGCACGTCTGCTGAGGGGCTGCCCTGGGCCCCCCATGCCGGTTCGACTCTTCCTGCCCAAGGGACAGTGCTGTAAATTTTGGTATATAGCTCTGATGTTTATGTAAGCGGTAAAATGTTATTGTTTTGTGCGGGTTTTATTAATTTAGGAACACAGCAATGATTTTAGTTGTTTAATGGACTTTTTTTTTTCCACAATATCTTTATTGAACCTTTTTTTTTTTTTAACAAACATGATACAAACGGAACTTCCGGTTATGGCTGCCACGTAGGACGGACGTGTCTCGCTCTGCTCTGCTCCTGGAGAAAAAAAATCGGCAAATAACTCTCTCATTTGGGACAGAACGTATCCCAGCGTTTGGGTGAGGATATGTCGGCGAAGCCTAAGGCTGGAAAACCAGGAAAAGGAAAAAACGAACCGCCGAAACAGTCCAAATTAACGGACTTTCAGGTCTGTGACGCAGCAAATAAAACTCCATATATGGCGGAGGAGGCTGGCAACGGTGCGATGTCTGCGGGGGGAGGCGCAGATGCGCTGATGGCTGCCATGAGTTCAATGAGAGCGGACTTTTCCTCTAGATTTGATGGGATTATGACAGCGTTGGAAGGAATAAGAAAGGAATTGGGTGACTGTGTAGAACGAACGGCGCAGATGGAGCTCCGTCTCGCTAGTGCTGAAGATGACGTCACCCGTCTTCAATTAAAGGTGCGCACTTTGGAAAAAAAAAATAAATCTCTGGAAGATAATATTTTGGATTTGGAATCTCGGTCGAGACAGAATAACTTGAGGCTGGTGGGTCTTCCAGAGGAATCAGAAGGTCGGGACGTATGTTCCTTTCTGGAAAAGTGGATTCCGGAGGTGCTGGGCAGCGAGGAGTTGCAATCAGCAGTGGTTCTGGAAAAAGCACATCGTATTGGCCCACGGAGAGATAAGGGACCGCCGAGGACCTTAATTATGAAGTTCCTTAGCAACAGAGACAGGATGAAGATCTTCAACGCTGCACGAGCTAAAGGAGAGATTAAACACCAGGACCAGCAGGTGCGGTTCTACCCAGATTTGGCCACAGGAATCCAGCAATTGAGGAAGCAGTTTGATCCCGTACGTAAGGAGCTGCGCAACCTTGGGATTCGTCATGGTGTAATCTATCCTGCGAGACTGCTGACCACGTATGAGGGCAGAACCCACATCTTCAAGACCCCAGAGGAGGCGCAGGAGTTCATCAAGAAGATCAAAGAAGAAGAAGAGACTGGTGGGAGCTAAGCATGAACAAAATATAAGGTAGAATAATTAAGCATTTGCACAGGCATCTGACTGACTTGAAGTAAATAGTAAGTTTACAAAATATAGATTGTATTATATATTAAAAAAACAAAACAAACAAAAAAAAAACTATGATGTACAAAGTTGTTAAAAATTTTGGAGTTAAGTTGGAAAACTACAGAGGAGAGTTAATGTTACGTCATTAAAAGCAGTAGAGTTAGGGTGATTGGGAGGATGAAGAAGGAGTGGCTTAGGCTGTTCCCTGTGGGTGTGGAACGGTCGATGGCTATATCGGGAGACAGAATTTTTTTTTTGATTTTGGGGGGTTTGCCACAAGTGTGGGAAGGGGAAATTTGTTTGTGTGTAGTTTGTAGGATGAATGTTCAACCACTCATGTTTTTGCTTCTCTGTATGAGCATGTTTACACTGCAAGGTAATCCCAAACTCTCTATTGATCATAAACCAAAGTGTTAATCTTAATTTAACTTCATGGAATTGCAGAGGTCTACAAAATTTAAAAAAACTTAAACAAGTTATGAATAAAATAAAAGACATGGGTTCAAAAATTGTGTTTTTACAAGAAACTCATCTAATAGAGGAGGATGTTAAAAGAATTAGGAGTAGATGGCAAGGAAGTGTATTCACCTCTTCATTTTCATCCCGAGCCAGGGGAGTTATGACTCTCATACATAAATCAGTTCCTTTTCAAGTGAAAAATGTAATTGGAGACAAATTTGGAAGATATGTAATCATTCAAGGTTCTTTGCTATTAGAAAATATAAATCTTGTGAACTTATATGGTCCCAATATAGATGATCAGAAGTTCTTTGCTAATTTATTTCTCATCTTATCATCACTTACAGGGCAACATATAATAGCAGGGGATTTTAATTGTACATTGAATCCAGGTGTGGATAGATCAACAGGACTGGATTGTACGCACATTGGATGTAGGATGACTATTAATCATTTTATGAAAGAATTGAGATTGTTAGATATATGGAGAGAAAAGAAACCACAAGTTAAAGCCTATTCTTGTTATTCCAGTACCTACAAGACATTCTCACGTATTGATTATTTTTTGATTTCCACAGAATTAAGGTCCAAGATTCAAAACTGCTTTTATGATAACATCGTGATCTCTGATCATGCACCCTGTTGTCTAATATATGTAGATAAAAAATTGACAAAGGAATCAGGTAGATGGCAATTTCAGCATAAATGGCTTCAGGATGAGGAATTTGTCAAGTATATAGAAAAACAGATAGACGAGTTCTTTGACATCAATACTACACAAACATCAGCATGTGTAAAGTGGGAGGCTTTCAAAGCTTTTATTAGGGGGCATATTATTAGTTATACAGGATCAAAATCTAAGAAGACTCGAGAGGAGAGAGCTAAATTGGAACATAAAATAAAAAATCTTCAGGAAAAAGTGTATGCAGGAAGTGACCCAAGGTTGGAGAATGAATTACTGATTTTGAGAGCTGAATACGACAAAAAATCAGCGAATAGAGCTGCCTCGAGTCTTCTAAGATTGAAACAATCTTTTTATGAACAAGGTGAAAAATCAGGAAAATTATTAGCATGGCAGATTAAACAATTGGAAATTAAAACACCAATTACCAGTATTATAAGTAAAGGACAGGTAGTTATAGATCCTTTAGAAATTAATAGAGCCTTTAGAGATTACTATGAAAAATTATATGATACCAAAAATGAACCTGATTTAACAAAACTAAATGGGTTTTTGAACGAACTATCTATACCGTGTATTCCAAATGAAAACAGGGAGATATTGGAGTCTAAAATTAGTCAAGAAGAAGTTGGGCTAGCCATTGATAATATGAAATCAGGAAAAAGTGCAGGACCAGATGGTCTTCCAGTTGACCTTTATAAAAAATTTAAGAATAAATTAATAAAACCTTTTTTGGAAATGGTTTTAGAAGCATTTCAAAATAATAATTTACCATCATACATAAATAATGCCTTAATTATACTGCTGCCAAAACCAGGTAAGCCCTCTAATAAATGTGAAAATATGAGACCAATAAGCCTATTAAACGCCGACCTTAAGATAATCTGTAAAATTTTAGCAAGACGAATACAAGAAATTTTACCAAAATATTTAACCAAATATTTAACCAAATATTATTAATCGAGATCAGAATGGCTTTATAAAGGGTAGACAAGGCTTCCATAATGTAAGAAGACTATTTAATATTATCTATTTTAATAAAGAAGCACCGGATACAGCTCTCCTATCATTGGACGCCGAAAAGGCCTTTGATAGAGTTGAATGGCCCTTTCTTTTTGAAGTCCTACAAAGGTTTGGACTTGGAAATAATTTCATAAAATGGGTTCAAATAATATACAATAATGCTACAGCAGAAATCCTAACAAATAACAATATTTCAAAACCAATAAAAATCAATAGAGGATGTCGACAAGGCTGTCCACTCTCACCTTTACTGTTTACTATGGCAATTGAACCTTTAGCGATAGCGATACGTTTACAAATTCCAACCTTGTTGAATTTAATAAAGAATTTTGGGGAAATATCAGGATATAAAATAAATAAAACTAAATCTTCAATATTAATGCTAAATGAGACCCAGAGAAATTACCCAGCCCCTGAGGTAAATCAATTCAATGTTGTAAATCAGTTTAAATATTTAGGAATCCAAATTATGCCTAAGCTAGAATCAGTCGCCAGTGTCAACTATGAAGCCTTAATGTCAGATATCAGTGAGTTAACTCAGAGATGGATGTCACTACCAATGTCGATGATCGGGAGAATCAATATACTTAAAAGTAATATTTTACCTAAAATACTTTATTTATTTCAATACATTCCCTTATCACCACCTTTAGATCTATTCTCAAGAATAAAAAAAAAGTTAGTGGAATTTATATGGAACAACAGGAGGGCTAGATTACGTCTGTCTTTATTATATTTACCATTTGATCGTGGAGGTCTGAAATGTCCAAATTTTATGTTGTATTATTGGTCGGCACAACTGAGGTCTATGACATATTATTTTTCATCAAATGATCTCCCTCACTGGACTGAAATGGAATCATACAATTTACCTTTACCTCTTCCCATATTCATATACTCAGATTCGGCAAAAAAATTACAAAAACAAGTTAAAAATCCATTTGTAAAGCATATGATCAAAATATGGTGTGAAGCTAAAAACTATTTAAAAGAACCACAGTTATTGTCACAATTTAGTCCAATATGGGGTAATCAATATTTTAAACCAGGGAGAGCGGACGCTGTATTTAAAGTATGGAATTTAAAAGGGATACAAAAGATTCAGGATTTATATTTGCCATGTGCAGACAACATAATGTCTTTTGAAGAGCTGAGGGTCAAATTTAATCTCAATAGAACACATTTTTTTAAATATCTTCAACTTAGAAACTTTATTCGATCAAATCAAAATAAAGCTCTCACTCGACCTATTTATTCATCCTTGGAAAAAATGATGATGAAAGATAGTAAAAGAAAGGGTATTATTTCAGAGTTTTATAACTCATTGACACTATCTTCAAGTGAAAATTCACTGAAAAGATTAAACTACTGGAAAGAAGATCTGCAAATTGAAATTTCAGAGGAACAATGGGAATTGGCTTGTACAGAAGCTCAAACCAAATCAATAAATGCACGCCTTAAATTGATACATTTCAAATGGTTAATGCGGATGTATGTTACACCGGAGGAGTTAAATAGATATAACAAAAATATACCAGATACATACACAAAATGCATGGAAAGTAAAGGAACCCTATTTCATTGTTTATGGGAATGTAGATTAATAAGAATGTTTTGGGAAGAGGTGAGGGTAACAATTGAAAAAATAATCTCAAAACAAATCATATTGAATCCTAAACTGTTTTTGTTGGGTCTGTACCCAGAAAAGCATAATTTTAATAAAAGTGAAAGAACATTCATAGACCTCAGTTTGCTTAATGCCAAAAAATGTATTGCACTATTATGGAAAAAGACTCATAGACCAGATGTGACTCAGTGGTTAAGACAGATGTTAACAAACCTTCCATTAGAAAGAATAACATATATACTGAAATCAAAGGAAATTGTGTTTGAGAATATATGGAGACCTTTTATTGATTATGTAAAAAATTTAAACATAACTCTTGAAGAAGAAGGTGAATGATGTGTGTGGACCTTGTAAATTCCAAACTGGTGAACATGGTATGTATACTTGTGTATTGGATTGTCTGGACTGGGCAGAGGAGCATTGTTGAAGACTTGATTTTGTTGGTGGTTGTTGGTGTTTTTAGTGCATTTTTTTTTTTTTTTTGTAGTGCTTTGGTGTTGGTGATTGATTGTTTGTATCATGTTTGTTAAAAAAAAAAAAAGGTTCAATAAAGATATTGTGGAAAAAAAAAACATGATACAAACAATCAAACACTAACACTAAAGTACTACAAAAAAAAAAAAATGCACTAAAAAACACCAACAACCACCAACAAAATCAAATCTTCAACAATGCTCCTCTGTTTAGTCTAGACAATCCAATACATAAGTATACATATTATGTTCACCAGTTTGGAATTTACAAGGTCCACACACATCATTCACCTTCTTCTTCAAGAGTTATGTTTAAATTTTTTACATAATCAATAAAAGGTCTCCATATATTCTCAAACACAATTTCCTTTGATTTCAGTATATATGTTATTCTTTCTAATGGAAGGTTTGTTAACATCTGTCTTAACCACTGAGTCACATCTGGTCTATGAGTCTTTTTCCATAATAGTGCAATACATTTTTTGGCATTAAGCAAACTGAGGTCTATGAATGTTCTTTCACTTTTATTAAAATTATGCTTTTCTGGGTACAGACCCAACAAAAACAGTTTAGGATTCAATATGATTTGTTTTGAGATTATTTTTTCAATTGTTACCCTCACCTCTTCCCAAAACATTCTTATTAATCTACATTCCCATACACAATGAAATAGGGTTCCTTTACTTTCCATGCATTTTGTGCATGTATCTGGTATATTTTTGTTATATCTATTTAACTCCTCCGGTGTAACATACATCCGCATTAACCATTTAAAATGTATCAATTTAAGGCGTACATTTATTGATTTGGTTTGAGCTTCTGTACAAGCCAATTCCCATTGTTCCTCTGAAATTTCAGTTTGCAGATCTTCTTTCCAGTAGTTTAATCTTTTCAGTGAATTTTCACTTGAAGATAGTGTCAGTGAGTTATAAAACTCTGAAATAATACCCTTTCTTTTACTATCTTTCATCAACATTTTTTCCAAGGATGAATAGATAGGTCGAGTGAGAGCTTTATTATTTATTATTTATTTATTTGATCGAATAAAGTTTCTAAGTTGAAGATATTTAAAAAAATGTGTTCTATTGAGATTAAATTTGATCCTCAGCTCTTCAAAAGACATTATGTTTTCTGCACATGGCAAATATAAATCCTGAATCTTTTGTATCCCTTTTAAATTCCATACTTTAAATACAGCGTCCGCTCTCCCTGGTTTAAAATATTGATTACCCCATATTGGACTAAATTGTGACAATAACTGTGGTTCTTTTAAATAGTTTTTAGCTTCACACCATATTTTGATCATATGCTTTACAAATGGATTTTTAACTTGTTTTTGTAATTTTTTTGCCGAATCTGAGTATATGAATATGGGAAGAGGTAAAGGTAAATTGTATGATTCCATTTCAGTCCAGCGAGGGAGATCATTTGATGAAAAATAATATGTCATAGACCTCAGTTGTGCCGACCAATAATACAACATAAAATTTGGACATTTCAGACCTCCACGATCAAATGGTAAATATAATAAAGACAGACGTAATCTAGCCCTCCTGTTGTTCCATATAAATTCCACTAACTTTTTTTAAATTCTTGAGAATAAATCTAAAGGTGGTGATAAGGGAATGTATTGAAATAAATAAAGTATTTTAGGTAAGATATTACTTTTAAGTATATTAATTCTCCCGATCATCGACATTGGTAGTGACATCCATCTCTGAAGTAACTCATCAATATCTGTCATTAAGGCTTCATAATTGACACTGGCGATTGATTCTAGCTTAGGCACAATTTGGATTCCTAAATATTTAAACTGATTTACAACATTGAATTGATTTACCTCAGGGGCTGGGTAATTTCTCTGGGTCTCATTTAGCATTAATATTGAAGATTTAGTTTTATTTATTTTATATCCTGATATTTCCCCAAAATTCTTTATTAAATTCAACAAGGTCGGAACTGATTTTTTAAGATTCGACATAAACAAAATTATGTCATCGGCATACAGGGAGATTTTATGTTCTGTTGGTCCAACTTTAATTCCATATATTTGTGACTGTAGACGTATCGCCATCGCTAAAGGTTCAATTGCCATAGTAAACAGTAAAGGTGAAAGTGGACAGCCTTGTCGACATCCTCTATTGATTTTTACTGATTTTGAAATATTGTTATTTGTTAGGATTTCTGCTGTAGCATTATTATATATTATCTGAACCCATTTTATGAAATTATTTCCAAGTCCAAACCTTTGTAAGACTTCAAAAAGAAAGGACCATTCAACTCTATCAAAGGCTTTTTCGGCATCCAGTGATAAGAGAGCTGTATCCGGTGCTTCTTTATTAGAATAAATAATATTAAATAGTCTTCTTACATTATGGAAGCCTTGTCTTCCCTTTATAAAGCCATTCTGATCTCGATTAATAATATTTGGTAAAATTTCTTGTATTCGTCTTGCTAAAATTTTACAGATTATCTTAAGGTCGGCATTTAATAGGCTTATTGGTCTCATATTTTCACATTTATTAGAGGGCTTACCTGGTTTTGGCAGCAGTATAATTAAGGCATTATTCATATATGATGGTAAATTACTATTTTGAAATGCTTCTAAAACCATTTCCAAAAAAGGTTTTGTTAATTTATTCTTAAATTTTTTATAAAGGTCAACTGGAAGACCATCTGGTCCTGCACTTTTTCCTGATTTCATATTATCAATGGCTAGTCCAACTTCTTCTTGACTAATTTTAGACTCCAGTATCTCCCTATTTTCATTTGGAATACACGGTATAAATAGTTCGTTCAAAAACCCATGTAGTTTTGTTAAGTCAGATTCATTTTTGGTATCATATAATTTTTCATAGTAATCTCTAAAGGCTCTATTAATTTCTAAAGGATCTATAACTACCTGTCCATTACTTATAATACTGGTAATTGGTGTTTTAGATTCTAATTGTTTAATCTGCCATGCCAATAACTTTCCTGATTTTTCACCTTGTTCATAAAAAGATTGTTTCAATCTTAGAAGACTCGAGGCAGCTCTATTCGCTGATTTTTTGTCATATTCAGCTCTCAAAATCAGTAATTCGTTCTCCAACCTTGGATCTCTTCCTGCATATACTCTTTCTTGAAGAATTTTTATTTTATGTTCCAATTGGACTCTCTCCTCTCGAGTCTTCTTAGATTTTGAACCTGTATAACTAATAATATGTCCCCTAATAAAAGCTTTGAAAGCCTCCCACTTTACACATGCTGATGTTTGTGTAGTATTGATGTCAAAGAACTCATCTATCTGTTTTTCTATGTATTTAACAAATTCCTCATCCTGAAAGCCATTTATGCTGAAATTGCCATCTACCTGGTTCCTTTGTCAATTTCTTATCTACATATATTAGACAGCAGGGTGCATGATCAGAGATCACGATGTTATCATAAAAACAGTTTTGAATCTTGGACCTTAATTCTGTGGAGATCAAAAAATAATCAATACGTGAGAATGTCTTGTAGGTATTGGAATAACAAGAGTATGCTTTAACTTGTGGTTTCATTTCTCTCCATATATCTATCAATTTCAATTCTTTCATAAAATGATTAATGGTCATCCTACATCCATTGTGCGTACAGTCCAGTCCTGTTGATCTATCTATACCGGGATTCAATGTACAATTAAAATCCCCTGCTATTATATGTTGCCCTGTAAGTGATGATAAGATAAGAAATAGATTAGCAAAGAACTTTTGATCATCTATATTGGGACCATATAAGTTCACCAAATTTATATTTTCTAATAGCAAAGATCCTTGAATGATTACATATCTTCCAAATTTGTCTCCAATTACATTTTTCACTTGAAATGGGACTGATTTATGTATGAGAGTCATAACTCCCCTGGCTCGGGATGAAAATGATGAGGTGAAAACATTTCCTTGCCATCTACTCCTAATTCTTTTTACATCCTCCTCTATTAGATGAGTTTCTTGTAAAAACACAATTTTTGAACCCATGTCTTTTATTTTATTCA
Organism: Pholidichthys leucotaenia; assembly: GCA_020510985.1. Classification (NCBI taxonomy): domain Eukaryota; kingdom Metazoa; phylum Chordata; class Actinopteri; order Cichliformes; family Pholidichthyidae; genus Pholidichthys; species Pholidichthys leucotaenia. The sequence continues at coordinate 19,397,191 of CM035840.1, read as the reverse complement.
TAACTTGTTTAAGTTTTTTTAAATTTTGTAGACCTCTGCAATTCCATGAAGTTAAATTAAGATTAACACTTTGATTTATAATCAATAGGGAGTTTGGGATTACCTTGCAGTGTAAACATGCTCAAACAGAAAAGCAAAAAAATGAGTGGTTGAACATTCACCCTACAAACTACACACAAACAAATTCCCCCTTCCCACATTTGTGGCAATCCCCCCAAAAACAAAAGAAAAATTCCGTCTCCCGATATAGCCATCGACCGTTCCACACCCACGAGGATCAGCCTAAGCCACTCCTTCTTCATCCTCCCAATCACCCTAACTCTACTGCTTTTAATAACGTAACATTAACTCTCTTCTGTAATTTTCCAATTTAACTCCAAAATTTATAGCAATTTTGTACTTTTTTTTTTTATTTATTTTTTTTAATATGTAATACAATCTATATTTTGTAATCTTGTTATATGCTTCTAATCAGTTAAATGCTCAAATATTCTACCCTATATTCTATTCATGCTTAACTCCCACCAGTCTCTTCCTGGATCTTCTTGATGAGCTCCTGCGCCTCCTCGGGGGTCTTGAAGATGTGTGTTCTGCCCTCATATGTGACCAGAAGTCTTGCAGGGTGAATCACTCCATGACGAATCTCAAGGTTGTGCAGTTCTTTACGGATGGGGTCAAACTGCTTCCTTAATTGTTGGATTCCTGAGGCCAAATCTGGGTAGAACCGCACCTGCTGATCTTGGTATTTAATTTCTCCTTTGGCCCGCACCGTGTTGGAGATCGTCATCCTGTCTCTGTAGCTGAGAAACTTCATAATTAACGTCCTCGGTGCTGCCTTGTTACCTCTCGGTGGGCCAATTCGGTGGGAGCTTTCCAAGACGACTGATGATTTTAGCTCCGCGTTGTTCAGCGCCTCCGGGATCCACCCCTCCAAAAAGGAGCATGAATCACGACCTTCGGCTCCCTCCGGTAAACCCACCAGCCTCAGGTTGTTCCGTCTGGACCGGGACTCCAAGTCCAGAACATTATTTTCCAGATCTTTATTTTTTTTTTCCAAAGTGCGCACCTTTATTTGAAGTCCGCTGATTTCATCCTCCGCACTGGAAACACGAAGCTCCGCCTGCGTCACTCGCTCCACGCAGTCACCCAACTCCTTTCTCATTGCATCCAACGCTGCCATAATCCCATCAAGTTTAGCGGAAAAGTCTGCTCTCATTGAGCTAATGGCAGCCAGCACTGCACCTGTGCCGCCATCATCAGCAGTTACCGCACCACCGCTAGTTTCATCCGCCATATCCGCAGCTTTTTCTACTGCGCCACAAACTTTAAAGTCCGTTAATTTGGACTGCTTCGGCGATTCAATTTTTCCCCCGCTTGATTTCCCAGCCTTAGTCTTCCCCGGCATATCCTCACCCAAACGCTGGGAAAAGTTCTGTTCCAAATGAGAGAGTTATTTGCCGAATCTTTATTTCCAGGAGCAGAGCAGAGTGATACGTGTCCTTCTAGGCGGCCGCCATAACCGTAAGTCCTGTTTAATGGACTTTTTAGTTTAGTGGGTGGCAGAATAATCCACCTTGCCGTGTGAGCTGGACGGCAGTCCACCCGTCCGCCCTATTTTAGGTTTTGTGGTGTGAATGTGTTAGGCCATTTAGGAACATCAGTTTTCATTTTGTTCGTGCATGATTCGGGTCCCAAATTGGGGGTGGGTTCTAATTGAGTGAGTGGTTTTGGACTTTCTAAGGGGGGGGAGGAAATGTGGTGTTGGGGTTTAATATCTTTATTGTGAAGTGCGGTGTCCAGTTCCTGTTCCGCCACTGCACTGCCCTATAAATAGCAGAGGGCATCCATTACACGGTCTCTTTGACTGGTGCCCTCTGCCTGGTGTCTACCGTGTGTTTGTTGTGGTTCCACTGTTTAATAAAGCTGAGTTCGTCCAGTCACCTGGCCTCATCCTTTCAGAGGTATTTTACCATACATAACACTATGTACACATGGTCTTACCTTCACTTATAAATGTAAATTTGCCTGTCCTTCTGGACAAAAATCACTGTGACTTTGGAAAAAAAAAAGTCCTTCTTTTAGTTTTAGAAAAATTCTGTGCTTACGGCGCTCAAACATGCCCCCACTTGTTGGGGCAACGGTACTGCGCAGCCTCTTACCGAGATTCTTCGTTACAGTTCAATGTCAGATTAGGAAGACTAAATATGTTATAAACACACGTGAAGGACATTATCTAAAAACTATGAAAAGTGAGGACACACGATTAAAGTGGTTACAAACATCAGTGTTGACATACAGAGAGATGGCAGTGGGAACGTGCATGTTGCACAAGCTCAATCCAGTTTGTGAAGGATTGTGCAATCCATCTTAAGGCTGCCGCACCACTCTCTGCCTTGAGTTTGAACAGCAAATACACAGATTTAGTGATATTAAATATAAATGTTGATGAAATGATTAGAATCATTCTGAAATTACACTTAGAACATCAAGACAGATCAGAAGACAAATAGCCTATTTATCTATCATTATCTTTTTTATTTTTCATGATGACGGGTGCGACTCTGCCTCACCTGACTGCACGTCACTGCACTATACTATACACCAAGGGGGTCCAATCATGTGCCATGGAGGGCCAAGACCCTGCAGGTTTTCTCTTCTACCCAGTCTCTTCAGAAAGTGTTTTCACTGGTCAGCAATCAGTGGGAAGAAGTTCAGTGAAATCTGCTGTTGAAGACACTGACTGGAGGTAAAACCTGCAGGGTCTTGGTCTTCCATGGAACATGATTGGACATCCCTGCTATATCTACTATCACTAAAAGGAGCAGAAGCTAAGTCGCTGTTAGCCTCTGACAGCTATCCACGTCATCTCAACTGTTTTACAGAAGGAATAAACGAGCTAAGACTGTATTTAAGACCCTAATAATAGAGCCATAATCACTATGTGGTGGTAACACAATCCATCCATCTACTTCTGCTTAATCCTTTTCGGGTCGCGGGGGGGCCCACAATCATGGGTGCATAAAGGACTCTCCCAATGCAGCTAACAAACTAATTAACCACCGCGCACATGACGTGACCCACAAACACTCAAGAAGGATGTGTTGTAAGCACTGGATGATGTTTATTTTTGTGTGTGGAATGACAACTGGCCTGTTCTTGATTATATTATGTTCATTTACTTTAGAGTCTCCAATTAACCGAACTTGCATGTTTGTTATTGAATGTGGGAGGAAACCGGAGCACCTGGAGTAAACCCATGCAAGCATGGGAAGAACATGCAAACTCCACACAGAGGTCCTGCTGGCTGGTGGATTTGAACTTATGACAGTCTTCCTATGAGGCGGTAGTGCTAACCACTACACCACCATGCTTCACGTGTGGTTTTCTTGGCTGAGCACCGTCCTGTCCTGACATTTTCACAACAGCTAAGTGGCCTCCACAGACAGCAATTGAACACCTCAGTTTGTGGGTTGCCAGGTGGAATGAGTGGATAGTGTATGTGGTCTGTTGGCTGTGTGGGTAGGTTGGGTTTAACAGGCGATCTGACAACTCTGAATTATGGGAGTTTAGAAGCATCATGTTGATATGTACGACAGGATGTTGTCTGCTTGAAATTATGTTCTAATGAAGCATGTTCTGGAACTGGATTGGCTGTTTTTATGGCAAACACATTGTCAAGCTTTGAAGCAGCCTATTAAGCTCTGAATGGCAGTTTGTGCTCCCCTGTGGATACTCTAATGCCCCCCCCACACACACACACACGTTACACAACTCTGTCAGAACACCTCAGGTTCCGTTTCCCAATGTATACTAGGGGTGGGAAAAAAGATCGATTCAGTGATGGATCGTGACACTTGGGACTGGCAACAATGCGCTGATCCATAAACGCACAGATCGAGCTTCTATTTTAAAAAAAATGCACACACATATAATTTTGGGTTATCAGTTAATCAATAGCACTTTCAGTCCACTAGATGGTGCAAAGGAAACACCCAGTTAAGTGAAGTCAGAGCTTGTCTCTGATTTGCAGCCAGCTTTGAAAGAGAGGAATTAGTTAGCTCAAAGTTAGCTCAAATGTCAGGCCTTTTATGGATTTTATGGCAAAGATGGAAGGAAAGACCTTGATATGACACATAACCCGCAAGAAGCGCTGCACGAAAAAAAAAGAAAAAAAACACTCAATACAGTGGGCCACACACATCTGGGAGCAGCATTGGCAACAACTAAGCTAAAGAGACACCGGCATGGAGCTTTTCCTCTAAGCGTCAAGTAAGTAAAGTTTATTTATGAAGTGCTTTTCAGAGACAAATAGTCACAAAGTGCTGCACAATAAAATGGAATAAAAGAAAACTGATACATAAAAAACTGCAAAAATACAAGTTAAAACACAAGATTAAAATAATTTAAAAATATCAGACTTACCATTAAAAAGCAGCTGAAACTCAATGGAAATCCTCGTTAAACAAAAAAGTTTTCAGCTGCTTTTAAAAAGAGTCCACAGAGTCAGCTAGACGTCCACCACCCTCCCTGTGTGCAAAGACGTCTCTCCGCAGAAAATGAAGCCCCAAGAATACTTTATTATAGGAAAGAGATTATAGGAAAGAGATGTCAGCAGTTTTACTGTGGGACATGAATTGAGGTTGAATAAGGTGAAAAAATTTGAAATATATGGGATAGTGATACTCAATTATCGTGATATTGTGATTATCGTTGACTCATGATAAAACTGAATGGTGACCCAAGAATCGTGAGCCCAATCAAATCGCGAGGTCCCTCACGATTCCCACCCCTAATGTATACCGTATGAAGCAGAATGTAAAAAATATTTAACTCTGTCAAGTCATCTTTTTGCCTTTACCTGAGTAGTTGTGTCAATGTGAAGTATCTAGTTTAAGTGTAATAAACCTAACTCATTTAAATCAACAAGATGACATGAGATAGTTGAGTCACCAAACACCCTACAGTGCATCTGGAAAGTATTCACAATTCCTTTGACTTATCTATAGACCTCCGAAACAGGATTGTCTCGAGGCACAAATCTGGGGAAGGGTACAGAAAACTTTCTGCTGCTTTGAAGGTCCCAATGAGCACAGTAGCCGCCATCATCTGTAAATGAAAGAAATGCAGAACCGCCAGGACTCTTTCCAGAGCTGGCTGGCCGTCTAAACTGAGTGATTGGGGGAGAAGGGCCTTAGTCAGGGAGGTGACCAAGAACCCGATGGCCACTCTGTCAGAGCTCCAGCGTTCCTCTGTGGAGAGAGGAGAACCTTCCAGAAAGACAGCCATCTCTGCAGCAATCCACCAATCAGGTCCGTATGGTAGAGTGGCCAGATGGAAGCCACTCCTTAGTAAAAGGCACATGGAAGCCCACATGGAGTTTTTCAAAAGGCACCTGAAGGACTCTCAGACCATGAGAAACAAAATTCTCTGGTCTGATGAGACAAAGATTGAACTCTTTGGCGTGAATGCCAGGCGTCATGTTTGGAGGAAACCAGGCACCGCTCATAACCAGGCCAATACTATCCCTACAGTGAAGCTTTGTGGCAGCAGCATCATGCTGAAAACCTGCTCCAGAGCGCTCTTGACCTCAGACTGGGGCGACGGTTCATCTTTCAGCAGGACAACAACCCTAAGCATATAGCCAAGATATCAAAGGAGTGGCTTCAGGGCAACTCTGTGAATGTCCTTGAGTGGCCCAGCCAGAGCCTAGACTTGAATCCAATTGAACATCTCTGGAGAGATCTGAAAATGGCTGTGCACCGACGCTTCCCATCCAACCTGATGGAGCTTGAGAGGTGCTGCAAAGAGGAATGGGTGAAACTGCCCAAAGATAGGTGTCAAGCTTGTGGCATCATATTCAAGAAGACTTGAGGCTGTAATTGCTGCCAAAGGTGCATCAACAAAGTATTGAGCAAAGGCTGTGAATACTTATGTACATGTGACTTCTTAGCTTTTTATTTTTAATAAATTAGAAAAAAATCTCAAAAAAACTTTTTTCACATTGTCATTATGGGGTATTGTGTGTAGAATTTTGAGGAAAAAATGAATTTAATCCATTTTGGAATAAGGCTGTAACATAAAATGTGGAAAAAGTGAAGCGCTGAGAATACTTTCCTGATGTATATAATACGCTTAAAACAAAAACACAGATACAAGGACAAGATGATCACAGTATTTCACCATCCCTCCAAGGATGAGGTCATCAATAGGTAAATGCAGGACTGTCCCAAATACCAGAGCGCATATCCAGATATTCTGTTCAGTCTTTCTTTTCCCTCAGTGGACTGCATCAGTATCAGTGTTATTTTCTGAGAAAAGTTCCACTTTTTTAATCTCAATTTGCAACTTTTTGTCACAAACTACATTTTTTGATAAATGATGTTCACTTATATAGCACTTTTTCTCATCTCAGAAAGACCAAAGCGCTTTACAGATCCTGCCATCCACCCATTCACACACTGATGGCAGTGGAGCAGCCATGCGCCGGCACTGGCCTGACCCGCCAGGAGCAACTGCTGGGTCATGCCAACAGTTGCATATTTATATTTTTGTATAAATACGCAATTTCTTTCTTTGGAAACTTTTCCCTTAATATACATTTTTTTCTCAAAAATTTGACATTTCTCTTCTCAAAAAATTGTAAATTTTATCACGTAAATGTAAGTTTTTTTATGTTTGCAAATGTATTCATGTAAATTTGTGACTTTATCATCAAGTGTGAATTTGTGAGGTTTTTCCTCCTATGAGAATTTCTTGCTTTCATTAAAGGTAAATTACAAATTTTACCTTTAATGAAAGCAATTTGATGGAAAAAGCAAATATCCTGATAAAAAAAAATTGAAAAAAATACATAGGGTAGGAGGACATCGGGCAGCTCGGTGGCACAGTAGTCAGCACTGTGGCAGCACAGCAAGAAAGTCATGGGTTCGATCCCAGCCCTGACCATCGGTGACCCTTCTGTGTGGAGTTTGCATGTTCTCCCCATGTCTGTGTGGGTTTACTCCAAGTACTCTGGTTTCCTCCCACAGTCCAAAAACATGCAGGTTAGGTTAACTGGAGACTCTAAAGTGGCTCTACGTGTGTGTGTGAATGGTGAAGGGCTTGGCACAGCACCGTGGATGCCCTGAATTTCCCTCTGGGATTAATAAAGTATACAAAAATAAAAAAAAAAAATAGCTGTGTAATGAACAAATATACAGATGATCAAATCTGGGGGCAATGGTGTTTAATGTTGCACACTGATACAGAATTTCAAAGTCAGTACTGATTATTTATAGTACTTCACGCAGGCAGGGGTAATAAGCCTATCTTTATATATAAAAGGGTTTTTGCGTTGTGGGTACGTATGTATGTGGCAAACTTTGTCCCCCTACTAACTCAGAAGTCACTTGACCGCAGCCTCTCATCTCTTGCATGGTGATGCTACAATACCTGAAGAGTGCACCTGACAAGTTTCCCTGACCGCTTCACCAAAAAATTGATAATTTTGATTGTATTTGAAACTGCATTCTTAAATGCAATTATAGTGTCTGCCAGCAGAGGGAGTGCTAATCAAAATCTGGGTGACATTTTGTGTGAGTTGTTGAATAAGACAGCGAGTAAGGGAGCGGAGTGCACCTTAATCCGTGTTAATCAGAGCAGGAGTAAAGTAAGCATTAACAGGCTGTAAACAGCAGTAAATATACATGGTAGGCTGCTTTTAAACAACATTAAATGCTACAGCTCTTCAGTAGTGATGGCCAGCTGAAGCCTCAATGAAGCTCCGAGGCTTTCAAAGCTTTATAGGCTTCATTCTAAGTAAGAACAGTTACATCTGGTGACCATCATGCATATTTTTACATACTATATTTTATTGCTGTTTTACATAATTTTCCCTTTGTTTTGACCCACTGTTATTATGATGGATGTACTATGATTTATAAATGCCACGTGTCCCAGCTTTAGTTTGTTTGTTTTTTACTTCACCTTTCCATAATGTTGGTGTCCAAAACTCACAACACAATATTATAAAATTACTGATCCAACAATAGAATAAGGATTTCATGGACCGTTCTGTAGGGTAACTGATTAAGATGGAATGACTGAAGTGAGTGAGTACAAATTAGCCACTTAACATCTCAGCAGATGTCTAAAATGTTCATTGGTGCAGCAAGTTTCTATATGATAACCTTGCTATTGCTCTTTCTGTATCATCATGCTTAATGTATGCCAGATGCATTGTGTCAATGGTGTATGTCTGTACGTATGTTTAATGTTTAAGTTTAATGTTTATTTGAAAGGGACAATACATACTAATGAACATTAATACTAATGTAAGTATGCCAGATTTAGCAATACTGCGAAATTGAATCTGTAGGCCCCCGGCAGGTCACAAAAACACACAATGATACACGAGAAGAACAACTGCAATAAAACTATACAAAGTGGATACGCTAAAGTGCAAGAGTTAAGGTGTTACAAAACAAGATATTCAAATGTCACACGAGTGAGGTACTGTGTATGCATACACACACATGCGCCCAGGCACCTCACAGCAACAAGAGACGGCAACAAACAAGAGGCGAGGCATATGTGTGACGCATGGGCATATATATATATGCGTATGCCGCAGAGCAACCACTAGTTATGGGTACAGTTTTGGTTGTTTAAAAGCCAATTTTCACAATGCATCTTTAATGTGTTTAGTGTGGTACGTTCTCTGATTGCAGGTGGTAGGTTATTCCAGATCTTAGTGCCCCTCAGTGACATCACAGATTGAGCACATGTGGTGCGTCTGCGGGGGACTTCACAGTCTCCTCTAGTGATTGCTTTGGCGGTTGTACCAGTGACAGTTCTTAGTTTAACATATTCTCCCAGAGGATGGGGGGGGGGGGGGGTGCATAGCCATTTAATTTAATTTAGTATGTGAATGAAACTTGCTTGCTATTGCTATTCTAGTCTCACCACCCTTAAACACTGCATGCCATATTCAACGGGCAGCAATGTTAATAAATAATATGACAGGTAGTAATTGATTACAATTATTTGACTGCGCCAAATAATTGTAGATTTCTGAATATCCACCCATCCTCTATCGTTTTTCCAGGGGTCCATGTCACGGCAGCAGCAGTCCAAACAGAGAAGCCCAGACTTCCCTGTCCCAGGCTGCGACCTTCAGGCCAGCTGGGAGACGTAGTCTCTCCAGCGTGTCCTGGGTCTGCCCCAGGGTCTCCTCCCAGTGGGACGTGCCCAAAACACCTCATGTGGGAGGTGACAGGAGGCATCCTGATCAGATGCCCAAACCACCTCAACTGACACCTTTTAATGTGGAGAAGCAGCGGTTCTACTCTGAGCCTCTCCCGGATGACTGAGCTCCTCACGCTGTCTCTAAGGGTGAGTCCAGCAACTCTATGGAGAAAGGTCATTTCAACCGCTTGTATCCATGATCTCTTTCTTTCGGTCAGTAAAGAAGCTTTTCTATATAAAACAGTAAGAAGACAAGGACGTTACAAATCACATTAATTAAGGCTCTGTTCTATTAAGAGACAGAATTAGAGTAAAATGGCTGCTGTAAAATAGCTTCAAGTAATTAATGAGACACCCCTGAGAGTAATGAACATGAGTAATTAGTAATAAATGAATATGTGAGATTTTGCAGGTCTGTTCAGTTTCTGGATCATATCAGGAATTACTCACATTGACGAGCTTGATACATAACTCACGTCTTTTTTCAGATCACTCATTGTGAAATGCTCCCCAACAAATTCAAAGCCTTTAGTAAAGCAATCTATCCTTCTTTCACCTTCACCATCACTGAACAGTGACCTCTGCATTTCAAAAGAAACTGCTAAGGCCTCAATTAAAACATTTTGAATAAATATCTCAGTTCTGCCATCTCCTAACACTATAAACGACCTCTTTTTGTTCATAGCTGAAACGGGTCTTATATGAACATGTGTGAAAGAAGAGGCAGGCAGTGAAATATCGACACAGCAAATGCACAGGCGGACATGCGGACAGCCTCTCAACTTTCCCAGGTGCATTTCACCGTACAGTTTTGCCCCACAGGTTATCCCACCTGGAGGACACTGTGGCCTGGGATCAAAGAAAGACAACATAATACCAGCGTGGTATAAGCTGTGCAAATGAAGCTGCCCGAGAAGCGTTGAACATGAGAGGACATGCGCGCCGTCTCAGGGAGATTGAGGCTCTTGTTTCTTCAATTAATGGGGCATTACACACACACACACACACACACACACACACACACACACACAGATGCAACCATTAAGGTTATGCAATCTACTGATGTGTATCAAGTCTGCTTTAGATTACTGAGATCAGCAAAGTGAAGCGGGATTCAAAGGAGGACAGGAGAAGCCTCTGCTGTTATAATGGGAACGGGAGCTTCCAGCTAACACCTGTGACTAATCCCGCTCTGCTGAGGGGAGAGAGAAAACTGCAGGAGATGGGAGAGGAAAGAGAGAGGAACAAGAAGAAATGTGTGATTTTTACTCATAAAATTGTGGGGGGTTTCTCATAAATCTGTGAGCTTTTTCACAGATGTCTGTTTTCCTTCCTTTTTTAACCCATACATTTGTGAGACTTTTGTTTTTTTCCTGACAAGAATAACTGACCTAAAACAGAGGTAAGAAAATTCAACTGAAAAAAATAAGTTGATGAAGAAATCAACTTGAATACACATTCAGAAATAGATATCTTTTCTGTTTGGGACATTTTCATCATAAATTTCTTGTTTACTTTTTGTAGATATTTATTTATTATACTTACTGTACAATTCACTGTTTTGACCATATCTTAACTACTAAATAAAGTATTTCATCATCATCATTATTTTTTGATTGTAAAACAGATTTTTCTCTTTTAAATTTGCCGCTTCTCTCAGAAATATGTGTGTTTCTTCCAAATTTGACACTTTTTCATGTCTTCTTCTTTAAGCTGGTCCCTTTAGAGGTCTCCACAGTGGATCATCTGCCTCCATCTCACCCTATCCTTGCACCTTCCTCTGTAACACCAACCCTCTCTATGTCCTCCTTCACTACATCCATGAATCTTCTCTGTGGTCTTCCTCTTTTCCTCTGCCCTGGCAGCTCCATCTTTGACACCTTTTGTCCAGTATCTCCACTATCCCTCCTCTGCACATGTCCAAACCATCTCAGCTTTGCCTCTCTTACTTTGTCTCCAAACCACTCAACCTAAGCTGTCCCTCTGATATACTGATTTCTAATTCTGTCCCTCCAAGTCATTACCAATGAGAATCCAATGGGCGGCAGTGGCTCAGGAGGTAGAGCAGGTCATCCATTAACCAGAGGGTTGAGGGTTCGAATCCCATTCACCCCAAACATCCTGCTGTTGTATCCCTGGGCAAGACACTTTACCCACCTTGCCTCCAGTGTCCATGACACTGGGTATAAATGTTCGGTAGTAATCAGAGAACTCTGCCATTGCCGGTCCCAAGCCCGGATGAGAAAGTGAGGAGGGGCAGGGTTAGCAGCTCTGTCCCGTAAAAATCCACCGCTACAAATGCCAATAATACTAAGGCTGGACCCTCACGGGCAGGGCATCAACCTTATCCCCGGTGGCACATTGGCAGGCGTAATGACAGGGCCCCCCCCAAACCTGCAAGGGAGGGGTTCCCCTGATCCCCCACCACTGCAGCCGCCATCCATTAACATCAACAGCAACCCCATTCACATTGCCACCTGGAACATCCTTACCCTAAATGAACCCAGCCACCCTCAGCTTCTTGCCTCCGAGCTCACCCAACTCAATGTCTCCATTGCTGGCCTTCAGGAAGTCAGGTGGGCACAGGACGGTGAGACAACAGTGGGCGAATACAAGATCATATGGAGTGGAAACGACACCCACCACACCCAAGGAGTGGCCATTGCCATCCACCAATGGTATGTGTCTTCCCTCACCACCTGGAAGCCACTGGGTCCCTGCTTGCTTTATGCTCGCCTGCGACACTCTTTTGGCTACTTTTCCCTCTTTGTGGCTTACTCCCCCACAAACGTGGCCAACGACCAAGCCAAGGATGCATTCTACACACAGCTGCTCGACGAGCTACACTGCATTTCCTGCCACAGCATCACCATAATGCTAGGGGACATGAACGCCACCTTACCATCAGATGGGCAAAGACAAAGATCCAGTCACTGTCAGACTTCTTACCACCACCACAAGTCATCACCATCAAAGACGAGCCAGTTGAGACTGTCAACGACTTTGTCTACCTCGGATCTAAGATTACCAGCTCCTGCTGATCAGAACCAGAGATTATTCGCCGCCTGCAGCTGTCTCTCAGTGTTTTTGGCTCCGTCCAGAGAGTCTGGCGGAGCGGGAAGATCTGCACAACTACAAAGCTGTGAACCTTTGACACCTGTGTGATCCCCGTCCTCCTTTACGGGTCCGAGACCTGGACCCTCTCCACCACAACCACCCACCATCTGGATACATTCCATCGGACCTGCCTCTGTGACATCCTCGGCATCCGATGGTTCCACCACACCACAAACAATGTGGTCTACAGGAGGGCAGGCTGTCCTATCCCCATCTCCACCATCATCAGAAGAGGGAGGCTGGGTCACGTGGCTAGGCTGGAAGGTGGGACACCGGCCAAGTAGGCCCTCTCCACCAGCGCTTGTCTGCCTCCCAGGGCTGGCATCACCCCTGAGGTTGGCTCAGACTGACCTGGACGACCCAGATTGCAATGATAAGACCTCTGGCTGACCTCATCACCCTAGCCCAAGATTGCCCTGCCTTCAGACGATTGGCCGCAATGGTCACTTAAGTGGCTAGGCGAGGATTAAGGTTAAGGGTAAGGTAATCAGAGAGGCTGTTGGCACGGATTGGCAGCCACGTTCCCGTCAGTCTGCCCCAGGGCAGCTGTGGCTACAGTAGTAGCTTACCACTATCAATGTCTGTCTGGAGTGAATGCATAATGGACTGACTGTAAGCGCTTTGAGATGTCACTAGACATGTAAAGCACCATATAAATCTAATCCATTATTATTATTATTATTCAACTCTGCCACTTCCAGCTCTGCCTCCTGTCTTTTCGTCAGCGCCACCATCTCCAAACCATAAATCATAGCAGGTCTCACTACCATCTTGTAAATCTTCCCTTCCACTCTAGCTGCTATCTTTCTGTCACAAACTTGGAGACACTTTTTTCATGTAAAATTTGTCATTTTTATCACAAATTTGTAATTATTTCCTTGTAAATGTACACATTTTTAAAAATAAATGTATCATTTTTGTGTAAGTGTTTTCCATCCATCCATGCATGCATGTATGCATGCATCCATCCATCATCTACTGTTTATGAGGGGCCCAGGTCACAGGAGCAGCAAGTCCAAATAAAGAAAACAGACAACCACCCGCTTCACAAAGCACCACGATTCGCATGATCCCTCATGCAGGTGGTGAGCCCACTGGAGGGTGGACCTATGTGGCTCAACACTGGGTGCTTGTTGTAACTTTTTCATGGGGACTTACTCTGGCCCTTCACCCGGGACCTGTCTGCCATGGGAGATCCTACCAAGCTGCCCCCAACATAGCTCCTGCAGGGTTTCCTCTGGTAACATTTCTTGGTGGCGGCCCGCTGCGCCAGAAAATTTACTGCCGCGCTAAGGAGATATGAATTTAAGAAAAATATATGAAGCAATGACTTTCCGCAAGCGCGCATACAAACAACACACATGGCCGTCATCCATGCGGAGTTTAGAAGCGCCCCACCCACGCAAGCTTTCCAGTCAGTCAGCAGGCAGTGTCTTGCTAGCGGCAGCAGCATCTTCATGGAAAAAGAATGAAAACCGGGAAGTCAAACAGCAGAAATGGACTCTATTTGAAGAGAAACTTTGTGAAAAAAGCCATCGTTTCTTCGTTGGTGAAAATCCTGGCGCATCAGCGCCTTGGCACTACCTATCGGGCGGGAGTGAAACCACAAATGATGGTTGTGTCCATGCGTCAACCGCTTGGCCTGGGTAGATGAAAACAATGAGCATGTACAACGCCGCATGCGTGCCAGGCTCGTCCAAAGCGTACGCGGACCAAGCCGGACTAGAGGGAAAATGCGGCATGAATATGGCTTGACTGTCCGACAGAAACATGAGTTTATTAAAGTACTTTCAACATGGAAAAAAATCAGAAGAGGTATGTAAGCACTGGTGTTTATCATGGTTTTAACCCGCTGGAAACGGGAGCAATAATGGAAGAGTCGTTTACAGTAGCTAAGAGATGTGGTTAGAATTCAAATGCAGCCAGCTTCATATGAAGGGAAAGGCAAGGGAGACTACTGAGTTGCTGAGGATATATTTCACCAGTCACTACAATATTAAGTTATATTCCCAATTATGTACTTGGCAAGTTAAGATGACCGAAATTCAGGAAGTCAATGACTTTAATCCGTCAGCAGCCTTCAAACAAACTAAACGTGCCAACATTTGGACTTCAAAATAAGGGAGGTTTTACTTGGTGGTGAGGAGATTTCTAAAAAACAACTATAAATATATAGAAATATTATAACAGAAATAATGGCATCTTTGGGCATTTAAGTTAATTTAAATCATTAAATACAATTTTATTTAAATTTTTTTTCTTTGTAGTAAGAGTTAAATTATTGTTCTGTTCTGACTGCAAAGTTATGGTCAAAAATATAAATTGTTATAAGGAAAAAATTTAAAAAAAAACACCACAATCTGTTTCAAATTTATTTAAAAAACAGTAATTTTATTTAAAAAAAATAAACAGACAAAAATAAGCCATAAAATAATCCACAAATTTATAATAAAGTTTCAAATGTACAAGAAAAGTCAATTTTACAAAAGGAAATTACAAATTTGAGGAAAATGCTTTCAAATTTAGATAAATTTTCAGAGAAAAGTATAAATCTATAAGACAATTGTTATAAATTTTGGGAAAAAACCTCAAACCTCAAAGACTGAAGTCATTACTCAAGTTTTAAGTGGGTGCTCTTTGTACCCTTAACTAGAAATTTTGGGTTGTCTCCTTTAATTTACATGGCACTTGATATTTTCTAACCTGTTTGTATACCACCACAGACAGAGAGAGAACCTGAATTAGACAGAGCTCAGAGAGGGCAAGATGAGACAGAAGAGAGGAGCCAAGGAGAGGAAAGTGTTCAGGCAGAGGGTCCAGGAGAGGTGAGAGCAGAGGAAGGAGAGAAGGACGACACCAGTAAAAAGTCCAAACACAGGACGTCTGGGTGGGACCCCAAATGGCCCAATATTCCAACATTCAAGCCTTGGTTGTACAATACTTCAGACTGTAAGTTCCATATGCACGGCAGTGGCTCAGGAGGTAGAGCGGGTTGTCCAATAACCGGATGGTTAGCGGTTCGAATCCCACTCTCCCCAGATATCCTGCCGTTGTGTCCCTGGGCAAGACACTTTACCCACCTTGCCTCCAGTGTCCATAACACTGGGTATGAATGTGTATAAATGTTCAGTGGTGGCCGGAGAGGCTGTTGGCCCGGATTGGCAGCCACGTTTCAGTCAGCCTGCCCCAGGGCAGCTGTGGCTACAGTAGTAGCTTGCCATTGTCTGTCCGGAGTGAATGAATAATGTATCTGTAAAAAGTGCCTATGATAAAGCGCTATATAAATCTGATGCATTATTATATGCAAAGTTACTGTGGAAAATAAAAAAAAAGAAAGAAATAGTATAAAATTAACATATTCTTACATATTTGTTTTCTGCACCCCCCCCCCCCCCCCCGAAACACTGTCCTGGGATCATGAAAGCATGCAAACCCCTCCACCACAGTAAGGTGGAGGGGTAAATGTTTTCCTTTTACAGTAAATTTACATCTTGAAAATGTGTGATTTTTCTGTTGTATTTGCAATATTTTTTTCACTTTTAAAAATGTGAGGTTTTTCCATTTTATCATAAACTTGTGTTTTGTTTGTTTTAAGTTGTGGCTCCGGAGCCGCAGGTTGCACACCCCTGACCTAAAAAGTAGAAGGACATTTGAAATCCTGTTCATATTCATGTCTCTTTTTTTGGTTGTGAAGGCTCCAGGGTGGCAGGGCTCAATCAATACAGCTTTTATATCAAATGTCTCGTAGAGTAAATATAGACCTGCCCAACAGCTTAACACAGCTTTAAATCCAGCACACAGACAGAATTGTGGTACTGAGCTTCTGAGCAGGAATTCAAATAATAGTCGACTATTTCTTTAAGCAGCAAAACTGTGTCTTGTGCACGGACAAGACAGTGATGAATTACGGGGACGGAAATCTCAGTTATTAAAGCTGCATGAACTCCTGAACTCTGTCTGACTTCAAAGACGCTAAATGCACATCAGGCAAATGAGGCCGTGGCCACCAAGCCCTGCATGGGTGAATGCTTTTTATTATCTTCTGAGTGGTGGAGAAGGCCGCCAGAGTTTCAACACAACAGCTATTAATCCACTCCCACTGGCCAGAAGGGACAAAAACAAATAATGGTGTGACGCATCAGCACAATCCTGCCTGAGGAGATACGGGATACGGTGGTCAGCAAC
Organism: Pholidichthys leucotaenia; assembly: GCA_020510985.1. NCBI lineage: Eukaryota > Metazoa > Chordata > Actinopteri > Cichliformes > Pholidichthyidae > Pholidichthys > Pholidichthys leucotaenia. The sequence continues at coordinate 19,380,664 of CM035840.1, read as the reverse complement.
CTATACTACAGATAAAACCATTCTGAGCTATTTTTCAACAAATAAACAAAGTCTACATTGAGCCTGCAACAAAAATTAGAGCGCTGAAGTACTGTAAAGGTAAAACAGGCTAATGAAAAGAACAAACTGACCTGTCAACATCAGCAAGAGAGTTTTTCATCCTAAATATCAATTTATTGTTTGTTTTTATCTAAATATGTAGAGCACCCTTGGGTGTCTGAAGACTGAAAGATAGAGTGGAGCTGTTCAAGAAAGGGGAAAAAGTGACCCAGAATCTGCATCCTGACCTAGACCACCTCCAAAATCTAATGGGTTCATCCGTAGCCCAAGGATCACCTCTGGTGAAAATTTCATCTAAATCTGTTCCATAGTTTCGGCATTATTCAGTTCAACTTTATTTATATAGCGCCATTTCACAACAGTCATCTCATAGCACTTTCAAACTGTAAGGGAAAACCCCACAATTGCAGAAAGACCCCAGCAATCTGGCGATCCCCTGTGAGCAGCACTTGGAGACGGTGGGGAGTAAAAACTCCCTTTTAGCAGGAAGAAACCTCCAGCAGAACCAGGTTCAGGGAGGGGCAGCCATCTGCTGCGACTGCCTGGGGGGTGAGGGGATAGAGAAGAAGAAGAAAAGATATTTATCCTGCTAAAAGACAGACAGACCCCTTGTATACTTTATTGATCCCCAGAGGGGAAATTGAGGGCATCCACCTGGATGGATGAAGCAGCCACGGTACGGCGTTATCCCTTTACCATTTACACACACATTCACACCTAGGGTCACTTTAGAGTCTCCAATTAACCTAACCCTTGGTGGAGGTATGCACTCTGAGTGCCTTATTGTTTTCTTATAAATCTGTAACTCTTTCCCATAAATCTGTGGGGCTCTCTTTATAAATGGATCAGTATTTTCTCAAACATGTTACGTTTTTTTTCCTAAATTTATGAATTTTTTACTCAAATTCCTGGGGGGGTTTTCGTCATAAATTTGTATTTTTTGCATTGTAAATCCATCCATCTTCTACCGCTTTTCCGGAGGTCCGGGTCGTGGAGGCAGCAGTCCAAGTAGAGAAACCCATACTTCCCTCTCCCCAGCCACCTGCTACCAAGGCGTTCCCAGGAGAGCTTGAAGACACAGCCTCTCCAGCGAGTCCTGGGTCTGCCCCGGGGTCTCCTCCCAGTGAGACGTGCCTGAAACACCTCTAGTGGGAGGCATCCAGGAGGCATCCTGATCTGATGCCCAAACCACCTCAGCTGGCTCCTTTCGATGTGGAGGAGCAGCGGTTGTACTCTGGGCCTCTCCTGGATGACTGAGCTCCTCACCCCATCTCTAAAGGTGTGTTCACACCAAACGGAACAGTGAACAGGCGGTGCAAATTTGCTAGCTTGCTAGGACGTCCGTGGCCAGAAACCGTGGGTAAATAACTCCAAAAACCTGATTCAGCTGAAGAGTTCCCGGTCCTCCTGTCTCCCGGTGAGTGAGTTTCATTTTCTAACTAACTAGTTTACTCTGCAGTGGTGATAATTTTACTCTGTAGCCTAGCTAGCTAGCTACATTAACTAGCGGACACGAACGCGCAACGACGAAAATTTGCGTGTACTTACGTCTTCCCATTCACTTTGTATGGATTTGCGCCGCCTGTTCGCGTTTGCAAACACACCTTAAGGGTGAGTCCAGCAACCCTACGGAGAAAGTTCATTTCAGCCACTTGTATCTGCAATCTCATTCTTTTGGTCATTACCCAAAGCTCATGACCCTAGGTGAGGGTAGGAACGTAGATTGACCTGTAAATCGACAGCTTTGCTTTAGAGCTCAGCTCCCTCTTCGCCACAACAGACTGCTACGTCCGCATCACTGCAGATGCTGCTCCGATCCGTCTTGTCAATCTCTCACTCCATTCTCCCCTAACTCGTGAATAAGACCCTAAAATACTTAACCTCCTGCACTTGTGGCAGGAGCTCATCCCCAACCCAGAGAGGACAATCCACGCATTTCCAGTTGAGCACCATGGACTCGAAGTTGGTGGTGCTGATTCTCATCCCGGCCACTTCACACTCGGCAGCAAACCGTCCACTAAGACCTGTAGGTCATTGCTCGAAGAAGCCAACAGGACAACATCATCTGCAAACAACAGAGATGAGATCCTGTGGTCACCAAACACGACACCCTCCATTCCTTGGCTGCACCTAGAAATCCTGTCCATAAAAATTATGACAAAGGGCAGTCTTGGCGAAGTCCAACTCTCACCAGAAACAAGCTCCACTGAATGTTGGCAATATGAACCAAACTCTCGTAACAGTCATATAGAGACTGGATGGTGCGTAGCAACAAGTCCGATACCCCATACTCCTGAAGCACACCCCACACAAGACCACAAACCACATGTAGCCTGGTGGGGCAAATTCCCACAAATCCGCGAGGATTCTGGAGAGGGTAAAGAGTTGGTCCGATGTGCCACAGCCAGGACGAAAACCACATTGTTTCACCTGCACTGTAAATTTAACTTTTTTCATTTTTGAGTTATTTCTCATACATTTACAAGTTTTTGTGACTTTTTTCCCTCATAGATTTTTCAACTAATTTCTCATAAATTTGTGGCTTTTTTTTGGAAAATTCCGGGGGGGGGGTTTTCATGAATTTGTGATTTTTTTCTTTTAAATTTATTTTTTGCTTGTAAATTTGTGCCACCCCCCAAAAAAAAATCTTCTTTTTTTTTTGCCAACACCGCAGGGAGCCACTGGTTACATGCAGAAGTGCCACCAGTTGCAGACCCCCTGCTTTTCAGAAATGTTTACAAATTAAAAGTGCGAGCCAGACAGCAAAACAACAACTCATTCACCATTCACTGAGCGGGCGCACACTTGTACAACACGGCAGCACAAATGAAAAATAATGGCAGTCACTAGAGAAGTTGACAGGCAGGAAGCAGCGCAACGGGACTGTGATGGATGGGGGCAGCGGGGTGGGGGTTGCAGCTCGGGGGAAAAGAGACAGGTAGCGGCGCAGCACCCATGAGAGGCTGCGGGGGTGTGGATGGAGGACAAGAGGAGTGAGTGACAGGGTGACACCGTCAGCTCCTCTGCGGCGCGCTCTTCAGGGGCGCCCCGGAGCGTGTTCTGTTAAGTAAACAGCTGCAGCGACGAGTGCTCCTCCAATATTAATGACGAGTGATCCTCTCCACTCGCCCGGTTCAAACCCACCATCTCTGAAGTGGACCACAGCGATACAGTTGGGGGCAGACATCCCAGCCTCCTGTAACCCAGCAGGGTCAAGAACCCGAGCTGATCCACCCAGGGCTGAAACACGACACCCCCCCCCCCACCCCACCCCACCCCCGCTGTCTCACTAATACCAGGGCCATTACAAAAAAAGCATTTCAGGCTGCTAATGAAAACATACTAAAACACAGCTCATCCCCACCCACTCCAGCCTCAAATCAGACAGATGAATTATGAATGAAATGGTGCTGGATCTGAGAGAATCAATACTAAAGAGGTCCGAGTTAGCCCTGACACACTTCTCCACCTCGTGTTTTTTACCCCACAATCTCCCTGCCACTCCTCTATCAGGAGCAGAAAAGGAGGCCTCTAATGCACGCTAAAAAGTCAAGCTAACAAGGAAGTCACTAAAAAGCACACAAAGCTGACAATCGAGCTGGTAAATGAACGGGTCTCCACTATTTTCCACCACCTCGGATCGACCCACCACTCCCCAGCACCCAGCCCATCACCTCATCACTGACAGGCGGTGCGGGGGAATTGGCTGAGGAGGAGTAATGGAGCTTGTCGGAGAGCTCCCGGCTTCACACCACTTAGCCTCTTGTCCAGGCAGTGCAGGGTGGGCTGGGGCGGGATGGGCTCACCACTGATGAGGCTCCGCCGGGACTGGGAGCAGACTCCTCACCACCCAAACATTTCTCCTCACATCAGTCACGCCACACGGGCAGGGAAGCGTACAGCAGCTCCCACCACCAGCGCCTCATTTTCCCTTCCTTTGTTAAGCCGCTTGGTCCTGGTACGCCCTTGGGCTACCGTGCCCTCTTCACACAGTCCTGCTGAGCGAACACGGTGTCCTGCCTCATCAATAATTCCCAGGGCCAATCGCTTCAATCAGGACGACTAAGCAACTTGGCTGCAGCCTGAACAGTAGTAACATCAGTAAGACTCATCCTGCATGGTCTGAAAAGATTTTCTCTAGCCTCAGCATACAAGCCAAGTAGCCACTACTTTACTATACAGCCTCAGGCTGAGTATCAAGTAAACCCAGAAGCATTTCTACCCATTTCCAGTTGGATGTTTTTAGGAGCTAACTTTAATGTAGTCGTGTGCAAATCAAGAAAGAGAGAAAGAAAGAAGTGTTTCTAAAAACCAGGTCATACGCAGTTCAGTGACTCCAGTCAGAAACAGCTATGATCACTGTTTTGTCCTTTGTTAAATACCAGCTTTTAGAAATCCTCAAGATCTTAATTAAATATTGAAGTTTGTAGAGACTAGACCTCTAATTGAATTCAGTTTGACACTCCAGTCTTTGACAATTTTCAACCCAGGGTGTTACCATTGGCCCTCAAGCCTATTTTGGCATGCTCCTCATCAGAAGATTAACAGTTGTTTTTTTTGTTTGTTTTAACCAATTAACAATACAAAAGAATCCTAAACACAACAAAAGAAGGATTTCCAAGCACTGCACCCCTGACATTTATCAATTTCAGCTTTAAGAATTACCGACATGCACACATTTGTTGTCTTTGTAGCTTAGTGATGTTTAACACATTACAGACACGTGCCTCCAAGAAATGTTGAGATTAAAGCGTGAGTAATGTTTCCGAGAAAGAGAGTCAATTTACTGCCATTCAGTCATTACACAGCAAAGCGCGAACAGCAGAACGAAATTACATTTCTCCCGCGTACAAGGTCAATCACACACCGAATGTCTTTGAATAGTGGGAGGAAACCGGAGCACCTGCAGGAAACCCAGCAGCATGGGGGAGAACATGCAAACCCCACACAGACGGACACACGATGGACTGGACCTGGGATCAAACTTGAGTTCAATCCCAGACCGTCTTTCTGTGAGGCAGCAGTGTTAACCACTGATAAACCCTGCTGCCCAAACAGTTGTCACAGCATTACGCTACGATTCTAGAGAATCGTTTGATGCAATAACCTTTCAGCCACTGTTAAAATAAGCAATGAAAAGGAGAACTATACTCCTGAACCTCATTCAACCATCTGTTAAAATGCTGCAGAAAACCAGAAAATCACTTGGCTGTAGTAGGTCACAATAATGTACCTAAACTTGGTTTTACAACTGGAAAAGAATCAGGGTGAAGGAAAATGACCTATCAGGCAGACTCCCCAGGGACAGAACACTCCTTAGCTGTTTAACTACAGTATAAAGCAGACCTTGCTTTTATTCTCAGGCAAAGGTAAACTATTCACTTGTGTGATGGCCGTTTCAGTTGTGTAGGCTGATAATGTGTCCCTTTTTGGACAATGCTAAAGGTCAGGTTTGCATGTTCTGTTTGGAAGAGTTCAGACTGAGAACATCGTGGGCAAAGGTCTATTTTTTCTTTGTCTAATACACGGCTACTTTAACGGTCCCAATCACTGAAAATTTGTGTTTTTGTAAGTTTTAACCTTCTGAAATGTGTCCATTTGTCATGTGATGATCAAAAAAAAAATCAAAACACTCACTTCTCTTAAAAAAAAATACAGCCTTTACATCGTTTGTGCGTCCAATTTGCCATTTTATCTCTTCCGGGTTTGTTCCTTTACTGCAAGAAAAGGTTAGCCCAGCCTTAATATGTGCTGCTGCTCTATTATTGGCCAACACAGCTGTCTGCAAACATAGATGGTGGGGAGTCCAGCTAAGTAGCTTCAGAGTTAACGGCGCGAAAAAGTTTATTTTATTTACTGGTTTATTTGACAGGGACATTATGCATTAATTCACATTGCTGTAAAATGCACCAGAATTAGCCAAAATTGCTATTTTTCAGCCGCAGTCCTCAGACAGACGTTAAATTGTCATCCTAAAGAAATAAGGTAAGGTTACATTATTAAGTTGGCTTACCAAGCTTGGTTTAAATTTTATTTTCTTTAGATTTCAGTCACTGTAATATACACTACTCACAAAAAGTTAGGGATATTCGACTTTCGGGTGAAATTTCAAGAGGCACCTACAATGCACTATAACCTTTACAGGTGAACTTAATTTGACCTTCTCTAACCTTCTGAATGCACATGGGGCGGCTGTGGCGCAGGTGTAGTGTGGCCAACGACTAATCAGAGGATCGGTGGTTTGATTCCCACTCTATCTGCAGTCTGTATGTCAAAGTGTCCTTGAGCAAGACACTGAACCCCCAGTTGCTCCTGGTGGGTCAGGCCAGCACCGGTGCATGGTGGCTCCGCCGCCATCAGTGTGTGAATGGGTGGATAGCAGGATCTGTAAAGCACTTTGGTCATACAGAGATGAGTAAAAACTGTAAGCGAACGCCATTTTTGAATACATGTCCAACTATATAACTTGCTGTTCTCGAACATGGTGCTTAATGGCAAAATTCACAACAGGTGTTTGATCCATGAATAGACCAAAAAATATTCTGGTTCAGTTAGAATTGGTATTTAAACAGTCTTCTTCAACATGCTATTCACATTTTGACATCATGAGACCAAGACGACACCTAACAGTTGATCAACAGTACCTCGCCATTGCGAGGCTTCAAACAGGATGTTCTCAGAGGGAAGTGGCCACTGATCTTAGAGTGTCACAGAGTGTCATCAGCAGGTTGTAAAAGAGATACAGAGAGACTGTAAGAGTCACAGAAAGGAACAGAAGTGGACTTTCTTTGGCCACATCCCACGCTGATGACCACTTCATTGTGAACAGTGCCCTGCAGAACCGGATGATGAAGCCACTCAACTCCAGGCACATTTAAGGGAGGTGAGAGGCACCCAAGTGTCACGTCAGATCATTCAAAACCATTTACGTCAGCGTGGTCTGTGTGCTAGATGACCTGTAAGGTTACCTGACTACACCACCAGGCACAGGCATCATAGTCTTGCATGAGCCAGGGAGCATTTATGCTGGATGAGGAACCAGTGGGCCTCAATGCTGTTCTCTGATGAAAGCTGATTCACGTTGAGCAGAAATGATGGCCGCCAACAATGTTGGAGATGTCAAGGAGAGCACTATAGTGCATCCAGAAAGTATTCACAGCGCTTCACCTTTTCCACGTTTTGTTATGTTACAGCCTTATTCCAAAATGGAATAAATTCATTTTTTCCTCAAAATTCTACAGACAACACCCCATAATGACAATGTGAAAAAAAAATTGAGATTTTTGCAAATTTATTAAAAATAAAAAAAATAAGAAACATGTACATAAGTATTCACAACCTTTGCTATGAAGCTCAAAATTGAGCTGAGGTGCATCCTGTTTCCACTGATCATCCTTGAGATGTTTCTACAGCTTAATTGGAGTCCACCTGTGGTAAATTCAGTTGATTGGACATGATTTGGAAAGGCACACACCTGTCTATATAAGGCCCCACAGTGAACAAATGCATGTCAAAGCACAAACCAAGCATGAAGTCAAAGGAATTGTCTGTAGACCTTTGAGACAGGATTGTCTCAAGGCACAAATCTGGGGAAGGGTACAGAAAAATTTCTGTGGCTTTGAAGGTCCCAATGAGCACAGTGGCCTCCATCATCTGTAAATGGAAGAAGTTTGCAACCACCAGGACTCTTCCTCGAGCTGGCCGGCCATCTAAACTGAGTGATCGGGGGAGAAGGGCCTTAGTCAGGAAGGTGACCAAGAACCCGATGGTCACTGTGTCAGAGCTCCAGCATTCCTCTGTGGAGAGGAGAACCTTTCAGAAGGACAACCATCTCTGCAGCAATCCACCAATCAGGCCTGTATGGTAGAGTCGCCAGATGGAAGCCACTCCTTAGTAAAAGGCACATGGCAGCCCGCCTGGAGTTTGCCAAAAGGCACCTGAAAAACTCTCAGAGCATGAGAAACAAAATTTTCTGGTCTGATGAGACCAAGATTGAACTCTTTGATGTGAATTCCTGGCGTCATGTTTGGAGGAAACCAGGCACCGCTCATCACCAGGCCAATACTATCCCTACAGTCAAGCATGGTGGTGGCAGCATCATGCTGTGGGGATGTTTTTCAGCGGTAGGAACTGGGAGACTAGTCAGGATAGAGGGAAAGATGAATGCAGCAATGTACAGAGACATCCTGGATGAAAACCTGCTCCAGAGTGCTTTTGCCCTCAGACTGGGTTGAAGGTTTATTTTTCAGCAGGACAACGACCCTAAGCACACAGCCAAGATATCAAAGGAGTGGCTTCAGGACAACTCTGTGAATGTCCTTGAGTGGCCCAGCCAGAGTCCAGACTTGAATCCAATTGAACCTCTCTGGAGAGATCTGAAAATGGCTGTGCGCTGACACTTCCCATCCAACCTGATGGAGCTTGAGAGGTGCTGCAAAGAGGAATGGGCAAAACTGCCCAAAGACAGGTGTGCCAAGCTTGTGGCATCATATTCAAGAAGACTTGAGGCTGTAATTGCTGCCAAAGGTGTATCAACAAAGCACTGAGCAAAGGCTGTAATACTTATGTACATGTGATTTCTTAGTTTTTTATTTTTAATAAATTTGCAAAAATCTCAGAAACTTTTTTCACATTGTCATTATGGAGTATTGTGTGTAGAATTTTGAGGAAAAAAATGAATTTAATCCATTTTGGAATAAAGCTGTAATATAACAAAATGTGGAAAAAGTGAAGCGCTGTGAATACTTTATGGACGCACTGTATGCATCAGCCACTGTTGTCACCAGAAGAGCCTTTGGTGGTGGTGGTGTTACAGTCTGGGCAGGTGTGTCTAGTCCATACAGAACTGTCCTATACCTTGTGAATGGTACAGTGACAAGCCGATACTACCTGAATAACATCATTAATCTAGCCACTGTGCCCCTGCATGAACAACACAGGCCTAATTTCAGCTTCATGGACGACTATGCTCCAGCCCATTGAAGTCACATCATTAGGGAACGGCTGCTGGAAGTTGGGGCACCTCAAATGGAGTGGCCTGCACTTTCTCCAGACCTGAATCCCATACAAAACCTATGGGATCAGCTGAGTTGCTGTGTAAAGGCTCATAACCCTGCACCTCACAACCTCAATGACCTGAGGGCCACCCTTCAAGAAGAGTGGAATGCCATGCCTCAGCAGACAATAAGTCAACTTGTGAACAGCATGAGACATCGTTGTCAAGCTGTAATTGATGCTGAAGGGCACATGACAAGTTATTGAGACTAATATTTTGTTGTGGTATACCCACCACTGTTGATGGCTTTTGTTTCAACAAATTGTTTGAGATGAGGAAATCACCATTACATGCTTCTATTTAAATGCCCTACTTTCATGATATATCACTGCAGCATGAACTTTTACATTTTCCATAAATTTCACCCGAAAGCCAAATATCCCTAACTTTTTGTGAGTAGTGTACATCCCTGTTTCCACATGGTTCACTAATCCACAGTCAGTAATATCTTACCTCAGTGTTATATTTTCACCGTGATGCTACATCAATCTGTTAGCATTAGCCTGGCTAGGAAGTCAGTGTCAGTCCATTGGCATTATTGGAGCTTGCCTCAACCCAAGGCAGCTAGCTGAAGGTGGCAGTTTAGCCATTCATTCATGAACGTTTCACAAATGTTTCTGTGCTTATTGTACTCCAGGGACTAGTTATATCCAACCTACTGAAAGCACACACCCCTGTCCACCAGTGCCGAATTATTTCATTTACTCTTTGAGACAAATTTTCATTAGCTGGATCGGGCTCGCTACCTGAGCTTGGAACAAGTTTAGCAACAGTGAGGTATGAGTGAGGGTGAAGTTAAAAGAATTTAAAGAGACACGCACTGAAATGAGCCATTCTTAAGGCTGCAAAAGATGATGCTGCAGTAGTTAAATATTTAAAGGCAACTTGACCAAAATATGTCAAACATTTTTAAGACTTGTGGGAGCTGTCACAATGTTGGGAAAGTGCAGTAAATAGCACCATTAAGGTTGAGCTAAATCACACAGAGAATGATTATTAATTTGTCATTTTTAACATGTAAGCTTGAATAGAAGCATTTTCCTCCAAGCACTGCTATGTTTAAATCCAAAATTAGTGAGCTGCAGGCCTGACTGCACGGTCACTCCTGCATACAGTGGTGTGAAAAAGTGTTTGCTCCCTTCCTGATTTCTCATTTTTTTGTATGTTTGTCACGCTTAAATGTTTCAGATCAAACAAATTTAAATATAAGACAAAAATAACACAAGTAATCATAAAATGCAGTTTTTAAGTGAAGGCGTTTATTAAGGGTAAAAAAAAAAAAAAAAAAAAATCCAAACCTACATGGCCCTGTGTGAAAAAGTGAAAACATTAAAACATAAATTAACTGTAGTTTATCACATCTTTGGAAAGCTGAGGTCAATTTCTCTAGCCACACTCAGGCCTGATTACTGCCACACCTGTTCTCAATCAAGAAATCACAAACAGGACCTGCCTGACAAAGTGAAGTAAACCAAAAGATCCTCAAAAGCTAGATATCATGCTGCGATTCAAAGAAATTCAGGAACAAATGAGAAACAAAGTGATTGAGATTTATCAGTCTAGAAAAGGTTATAAAGCCATTTCTAAAGCTTTGGGACTCCAGTGAACCACAGTGAGAGCCATTATCCACAAATGGCGAAAACATGGAACAGTGGTGATCCTTCCCAGGAGTGGCTGGCTGACCAAAATTACTCCAAGAGTGCAGCGACGACTCATCCAAGAGGTCACAAAAGAGCCCACAACAACATCCAAAGAATTGCAGGCCTCACTTGCCTCAGTTAGGTCAGTGCTCATGACTCCACCATAAGAAAGAAGCAAAAATGGCCTGCGTGGCAAGAGTTCCAAGACGATAACCACTGCTGAGCAAAAAGAACATAAAGGCTTGTCTCAGTTTTACCAGAACACATCTTGATGATCCCCAAGACTTTTGGGGAAATACTTTGTGGACTGATGAAACAAAAGCTGAACTTTTTGGAAGGTGTGTCCCCCATTACATCTGGCGTAAAAGTAACAGCATTTCAGAAAAGCTCATCGATCTCTGTTTTTAAGAATAGGGCTAAAACCTACCTTTTTGATATAGCCTACAATTAGGGAGGGATCATGTGTTTCTGAACCCTCCCTTAGTTATGCTGCTAATAGGTTTAGTCAGCCGGGGGACCTCCAGTAATGCACTGGGCCTCACTCCTTTTCTCACTCTCAATGAAATATTTTTTTTGCTGGTCATTAACATTTGTTTATTCTCTCCCATAGATTGAGTCCCCATCGTGCTGTTTGCTCTCTACATGTCTGTTCTTTTCTTCTTCTCTATCCCCTCACCCCCCAGCCAGTCGCAGCAGATGACTGCCCCTCCCTGAGCCTGGTTCTGCTGGAGGTTTCTTCCTGTTAAAAGGGAGTTTTTCCTCTCCACCGTCGCCAAGTGCTTGCTCACAGGGGATCGACTGATTGCTGGGGTCTTTCTGCAACTGTGGGGGTCCCCCCTACAGTTGATAGTGCTATGAGATGACTGTTGTTGTGAAATGGCACTATATAAATAAAGTTGAATTGAATTGAATTGAATTGAAAAGGAACATCATACAACAGTAAAATATGGTGGTGGTAGTGTGATGGTCTGGAGCTGTTTTGCTGCTTCAGGACCTGGAAGACTTGCTGTGGTAAACGGAACCATGAATTCTGCTGTCTACCAAAAATCCTCAAGGAGAATGTCCGGCCATCTGTTTGTGACCTCAAGCTGAAGCATACTTGGGTTCTGCAGCGGGACAATGATCATAAACACACCAGCAAGTCCACCTCTGAATGGCTTAAGAAAAACAAAATGAAGACTTTGGAGTAGCCTGGTCAAAGTCCTGACCTGAATCCGATTGAGATGCTGTGGCATGACCTTAAAAAGGTGGTTCATGCTCGAAAACCTTCCAATGTGGCTGAATTACAACAATTCTGCAAAGATGAGTGGGCCAAAAGTCCTCCACAGCGCTGAAAAGAGTCATTGCCAGTTATCGCAAATGCTTGATTGCAGTTGTTGCTGCTAAGGGTGGCCCATCCAGCTATTAGGTTTAGGGGGCAATCACTTTTTCCACACAGGGCCATGTAGGTTTGGATTTTTTTCCTGCATTTTTTCCAGAATGCAGTTTTAAAAACTGCATTTTGTGTTTACTTGTGTTATCTCTGTGCTGTTGCAATCCTGGAATTTCCCCATTGTGGGACTAATAAAGGCTTATCTTATCTTATCTTTGTCTAATATTTAAATTTGTTTGGTAATCTGAAACATTTAAGTGTGACAAACACAAAAAATGAGAAATCAGGAAGGGGGCAGACACTTTTTCACACCACTGAATCATTTGCACTGGTGCAGTTGTAGATGAGGTTTTAAAAAGAGAAAACATAGAAATTCTAGTTTCATCTCAATTCAGACAGCTAAATGACCCAACTCACGCTGAATGAAACACACGCTCGTCCACCACACATGCCATAAAGAAAGAACGGGTTATTTGTCATGATAGGATTAGCACAGTTCATCGCAGCAGTTTTTATGACTGTATTTTCCAGTTAGGACCAGTCTCCTCATTTCTTATTTTTTATATACACCTCAATTAAATGACTCAGTGTACCCCGCCGGTATGAGGTTACCGAGGCTCCACCTTGGAGCCAGGCCTGGGGGAGGGGCTCGATGGCTAGCATCTGGTGGCCGGGTTTCTGCCCATGGGACCCGGCTAGGCTCAGCCCAAAGGAGTTACATGGGTCCGCCCTCCAGTGGGCTCACCACCTGCAGGAAGAACCATGGGGGTCCGGTGCTATGTGGATCAGGTGGCGGTCAAAGGCGGAGACCTTGGTGGTCTGATCCCAAGCTTCCTAAACTGGCTTTTGGGATGTGGAATGTCACGGGAAGGAGAATGGGGAAGGAGCCTGAGCTGGTGCATGAGGTTGACAGACACCGGCTAGATATAGTTGGCCTCACCTTAACACACAGCTCCAGTTCTGGAACCAGTCTCCTGGAGAGAGGCTGGAGCTTGGCCTACTCTGGAGTTGTATTCTTGTATCCCCCCACCTTGCTGCCTCTATATTGGAGTTTTCCCCGGTGAATGAAAGGGTTGTTTTCCTGTGCCTTTGGGTTGGGAAATGGGTCCTGACCATCATTTGTGCCTATGCACCAAGTGATGGTTCAGAGTACCCACCCTTATTGGAGTCTCTGACTGGGGTGCTGGAGAGTGCTCCTCTTGGAGACTCCATTGTCCTACAGGGGGCTTCAATGTGCACATGGGCAACAACAGTGAAACCTGGAGGGGGGTGATTGGGAGGAGCGGCCTGCCCGATCTGAACCCGACTGGTGTTCAGTTATTGGACTTCTGTGCTAACCACAGTTTGTCCATAACAAACACCATGTTCAAGCATAAGTGTGTCCATATGTGCACCTGGCACCAGGACACCCTAGGTCGCAGGTCGATGATCGATTTTGTTATCGTGTCATCAGACCTGCAACCGTATGTCTTGGACACTCGGGTAAAGAGAGGTGCAGAGCTGTCAACTGATCACCACCTGGTGGTGAGTTGGATCCGATGGCAGGGGAAGATGCCATTCAGACCTGGTAGACCCAAACGTAAAGTGCGGGTATGCTGGGAACATCTGGCTGGGGCCCCTGTCCGAGAGGTCTTCAACTCCCACCTCCGGAAGAACTTCAACCACATTCCGAGAGAGTCTGGAGACATGGAGTCTGAATGGGCCATGTTCTCCATCTCTATTGTTGAAGCGACTGCCCAGAGCTGCGGCTGCAAGGTCGTTGGGGCATCTCATGGTGGCAACCCCCGAACCAAGTGGTGGACACCAATGGTGAGGGGGGCCATTAAGCTGAAGAAGGAGTCCTATCAAGCTTGGTTGGCTTGTGGGACTCCCGAAGCAGCTGAGGTGTACCGGCAGGCCAAGCGGAGTGCAGCTCGGGTGGCTGCTGAAGTAAAAACTCGGGTATGGGAGGAGTTCGGTGAGGCAATGGAACAAGACTTTTGGTCGGCCTTGAAGAGATTCTGGCCAAGTGTCCGGTGGCTCAGGAGGGGGAAGCCGCTCCCTGTCCACACTGTGTGTGGTGCGGATGGGGCACTGCTGACTTCGACTGGGGATATCGTCGTGCGGTGGAAGGAATACTTCAAGGATCTCCTCAATCCCACCTACACTCCTTCCACAGAGGAAGCAGGGCTTGTGGATGAGGGGGACAACTCACCTATCACAGGGGCTGAGGTCACCAAGGCGGTTAAAAATCTCTTTGGTGGCCGGGTCCCGGGGGAGGATGAGATTCACCCTGAGTACCTCAAGGCCCTGGATGCTGTAGGGCTGTCATGGTTGACATACCTCTGCAACACTGCGTGGAGGTTGGGGGCAGTGCCTTTGGCATGGCAAACTGGGATGGTGGTTCCTCTCTTCAAAAAAGGGGGCCAGAGGGTGTTCTCCAACTTTAGAGGGATCACACTCCTCAGCCTCCCTGGGAAGGTCTATGCCAAGACACTGGAGAAGAGAGTCCGGCCCTTGGGCAAACCTCAGATTCAGGAGAAGCAATGTGGTTTTCGTTCTGGCTGTGGCACATCGGACCAGCTCTTTTCCATCTTGAGAATCCTCAACGGTTCATGGGAGTTTGCCCAACCAGTTTACATGCGTTTTGTGGACTTGGACAAGGCATTCGACTGCGTCCCGCATGTTTTATTTGTGGAGGGGGGGGGGTGCTTCGGGAGTATGGAGTATCGAGCTTGTTGTTAGGAGCCATTTGGTCTCGTACGACTGTCGAGAGTGTTTGGTTCGTATTGCCTACACTCGGTCGGACTCATTCCCTGTGACAGTTGGACTCCGCCAGGGCTGCCCTTTGTCACCAATCCTATTCATGATTTTTATGGACAGGATTTCTAGGTGCAGCCAGGGAATAGAGGGTGTCATGCTTGGTGACCACAGGATCTCATCTCTGTTGTTTGCAGACAATGTTGTCCTGCTGGCTTCATCCAGCAATGACCTACAGGTCTTACTGGGACAGTTTGCCGCTGAGTGCGAAGTGGCTGGGATGAGAATCAGTACCTCCAAGTCTGAGTCCATGGTCCTCAGCCGGAAAAAGTTGGATTGTCCTCTCCGGGTTGGGGACAAGCTCCTGCCCCAAGTGGAGGAGTTTAAGTATCTTGGGGTCTTATTTACGAGTGACGGGAGAATGGAGTGTGAGATTGACAGACGGATTGGAGCAGCAACTGCAGTGATGAGGACGTTGTACCGGTCCGTTGTGGTGAAGAGGGAGCTAAGCTCTAAGGCAAAGCTGTCAATTCACCAGTCAATCTACGTTCGTACCCTCGCCTATGGTCATGAGCTTTGGGTAATGACCGAAAGAACGAGATCGTGGATACAAGCGGCTGAAATGAGTTTTCTTAGTAGGATTGCTGGACTCACCCTCAGAGATAGGGTGAGGAGCTGAGTCATCCGGGAGAGGCTCAGAGTAGAACCGCTGCTCCTCCACGTTGAAAGAAGCCAAGTCTTACAGGGGGATCATGTGATGAGTAGCGGTGAACAGACGTGAGTTTCCTCGTGTCCACACTGGATTGCCAGAAATGTAAATTTAATCATATTTTACCGGTGAAATTTCATCTTGAAGACGCCTATAATGTCACTGGATAATTTTTTTACGCAGCCTGGATTAACTAAGAAGAAAGAAATGCGGAAAAGAGGAGGAAAAGCCAGTGCCATTGCTAGCGATGCAGGTGTTAGCCATAGCCCTGATGAAGACACAACAGATGTAGCTAATGCTAACACTGTGGACGAGGAAGAGCTAAATGGACAGAAAGATGACTCGATAGTGGAGCGAGTGTCTGCTAACATAGCGAAGATGTTGGACAGCAAGCTGGCCGACATAATTACGCCGGTCACTGAGCTGTCTGAGAAATTTGACAGTCTAATTGAAAGGCTGGGAATGGTGGAGCAGCGGGTCTCTGACCTAGAGGATGTCGCGGCTACTAACACACCACAGGTGGAGGCGCTGGAAACCCAGCTGAAGAAAGTGCAAGACCGCTTGGAAAGTTTTGAAAATCAAAGTCGACGGCAGAACGTGAGAATTGTTGGGCGGAACGAGGGAACGGAGGGCCAAACACCAGTCGAATTTTTTTGAAAAATGGATTCCAGAAGTTTTGGCTATGCAAAAGGACAGAATCATGATTGACAGAGCCCATCGTACTGGACCTCCAATGAGACTGGCAGGAAAAGAGGGACCGCGGGCCATCTTGTTAAGGCTGCACAACTACACCGACAAGCAGAGGATTCTGTATGCGGCAAGGGATTAAGGAACAATTAGCACTGAAGTGGGGAAGGTATCCTTCTATCAAGATTTTTCTGTGGAAGTTGTAAAGAGGAGGAAGGAGTCTGCAAATGCACGTAAAATTTTAAGGGATGCCGGAATACGGTACTCCTTTCTGTACCCGGTGGTAATAAAAATTTTCCATCCTAACGGTTCCAGCACTTCACTCATAAACATGGAACAAATCAATGACTATGTGAACAAACTACAAGCCTCAAAGTAACGTACTGAATAAAAATTCTGATTGGCTAAGGCATGACTGTTAAATCCAGGTGGATCTGTCGGCCTCCGTCGGTCTATGATGACCATGGAAGAGAATCCTAAACGTCTACTCTGCTGGAACAGCACTGCCTGTGGCTGAACAGGCCGATGCGCACCGGTGTTCTACCTTCCAGCGTTGGTAGGATTCAAGCTTGGGCAGGAAGATATGGAGGACAAGATGTTACCCATGCAGCATGTCCCCCCTCTCCACGTCACTGATGAATCCAAAGGAACAGCAGGGCTGCTATAGTTTGGCACCAGCGCCGTCGCAGGAGCTGCCAGAACGATGTTGAGCACAACAGAGAACTGCCTTAGGGGCTCCGACTCCAGATTTTTCCTCAGGGTTGACTCCCGAAGCCTTTCCCGTGACCGGGTGTGCTGCAAGGCAGCGGAGGTTTGAAATCAGGGTTTACCTTCCCCTAGATGGGCTACCTTCCCAGGTTGACGAGCCACCATCTACCCGAAGCATCTGGTTTTAAGGCGCCAGAGATCCGCCCTCGCCCCTTCTCCTATTAGCAAAAGCAGTTCCGCCGGGCTTAGAGACTAAACCACACGGGCAGGCTAGGAGTTGGACTTAGTTGTCAGAGGCTTTTCGAGACACACGCCATAAGGAGCATTTTATGAGCACTGGGAGCTTAACCCCAGTGCCGCTCCTGGCTATGACACCCTTGGAACATCCAGGTGGATGTGATTTAGAAATTTGGGGTGGTTTTGTTCTTTGGTATTCTTCTCTTTGTATTGAGTTCAATTATATATACACCAGTATTTTAATAGAGGCTTTCCAGTAAGGGGGAACTTGGTTTCTTTTTTTTTTTTTTTCTTTTTCTTGTTATCCCCTATAGGTGTGCTTTTTCTAGTTAAGTACAGCTAAGCATAGTTGGGTTTTGGTTTTTTTTGTCTTTTATTTTAAGTTTTCAGTGATTCTGAGCTTGTGGTTCTGGTTTTGCTCGGAATACATGTTATTATTTTTGTTTTTTGATATGGTTATTGAAGATATAGACTGGTCTATTACATGTTTTTTGGTCAAAGTTAGCAGCTCACAATTTATAATGCAGCCTATTTCTGATGTCTTTTAAGATTAGTACATGGAATATTCGGGGATCTAATAATGTGGTTAAAAGAAAATCTGTTTTGAATTCTCTTATAGAGTCCAGATAGCTTTTTTACAGGAAACACATCTAAACGACGATGAGCATAAGAAGTATCGCAGAGAATGGGTAGGTCAGATCTTTATTTCATCCTAATCAACTAACAAGAGAGAGGTAATTATTGTAGTACATAAAAATTTGCCATTTACTCCCACAAACCTTTATAAAGACACAGAGGGAAGATATGTCCTGGTTAAAGGGGTGCTGTATGGTGAAGATATTTTACTGGGAAATGTGTATGCCCCTAATGTCCAAGATGAAGAATTTTATGCATCTTTATATAGTCAACTTGGTCATTTGGACGGCACTAATATTATCTTAGGGGGGGATTTTAACTGTACATTGTGTCCCAAGGTGGAGAGACACCATCACAAATAGCTCAATCTAAAAATGCTAAGAATCTTTTAAATATTATGAAGGATTTTGATCTCTTGGACATGTGGAGGTATCACAATCCCCTTGCAAGGCAATATACATTTTATTCTCAACCACATCTATCAGCATCACGTATAGACTTTACCTTTGCCTCTAAACACCTTAATTATTTAGTTGAACAGGTAGATATAGTTACTATTGCTCTTTCGGACCACACACCAGTGGTTTTGTCTATGCAGCCCCTTAGACCCTCTGAAAGTTCATTCTCATGGAGAATGAATGTGTTATTGCTTTTGGATGAAGAATTTGTTAGGTTCTTGGAGGGACGAACAGATTTATTCTTACAGTTAAATGATATAAAGATGACATTGACCCCAGAATCCTGTGGGATAGCTGTAAGGCCTATATGAGGGGTGTGATTATCTCATAAACATGTTAAATAAAAAAGCAGCGAATAGTAAAGCAACTGGAGCTGAAAAAGAAAATAAAACAATTAGAAGAGACTTATTATGCAACAAAATCTGAGGCGACATTAGCTGAACTTAAAAATACTAGAAATACATTACATGACTTTAATTAGGGAAGCTGGAAAAGATATATTGTTTGCTAAGCAAAAAATGTTCAAAATGGGTAGCAAACCCAATCATCTTTTAGCACGGCTGGCAAAGAATGCTCCAGTGAAATCTTTTACTCCAGCTATATTAAATGACAATCAGAAACAAGTTAGTAATCGTCAAATCAATGAGTGCTTCAAAGAATTTTACGCTAATTTATATAGATCACAGGCTGATGAGGAGAGGCTCGGATCAGGTTTCTTTTTAAATACTTTAAGTTTCCCACAGTTAGTAGAGGACCAAGTTAAATTTTTGAAATCACCGATATCCCAACTTGAGATAGACAAGGCTATCTCAGCACTTCAGTCAGGGAAATGTCCAGGAGCAGACGGCTTTCCTGTTGAGTTCTTTAAAGCGATGAAAGAGAAAATCAGTAATATCTTACTCAGGGTTTTTAATAATTCATTTGAGGGATCCGAACTTCCAGAGACTATGTATAGAGTAAATATAATATTAATAGAAAAAAAAAGGTAAGAACCCAGAATTATGCTCTTCTTATAGACCCATTAGTCTCCTGGGCGTGGACAACAAAATACTGTCTAAGATACTGGCTACTAGATTAGAGCAGATTCTACCTTCCATTGTGAATTCCGATCAGACGGGCTTTATCAAAGGTCGGAACTCATACTATAACACAAGACAGCTTTTCAACATTATTCACTATCTTAATTTTCATCAGACTCCTGGAGCCATTGTTTCAATGGACGCTGAAAAGGCGTTTGATAGAATTGAATGGGAATATATGTTTGAAGTGATGAGAAGATTTGGTTTCGGACCAAATTATTTGAAATAGGTTAAACTTCTGTACCGAGCACCTACTGCCTCAGTTTTGACCAATGGCCTTCTATCGGCTCCATTTAAAATGATTAGAGGTACAGCACAGGGAAGCCCACTATCTCCTCTTTTGTTTGCTCTGGCCATTGAGCCTTTAGCAATGGCTATCAGACAAAACCCACATATTCAGGGAGTAACTGTGGGAACAAAACAACACAAAATTCTGCTGTACGCTGATGATGTCTTGTTGACATTAACAGACCCGGCTAAATCATTACCAGTAGTGACCCAGTGTATCAGGGAGTTTGGTCTAATATCTGGCTATAAGATAAATTTTGATAAGTCAGAGATAATGCCCCTGGGTTATACGGGAAACACTGAACCTATGTATGTCAAACCCTTCCGTTGGGCCCTGTCAGGATTTACTTATTTAGGAATTAAAATTACACCTAAAATTACTCAATTACATGCAGAAAATATTAATCCCATGATAAAAGAGATCAAAGAAAAGCTGACCAGATGGAAGAGCCTTCCAATATCATTTTTAGGCAGAATTAATCTTATCAAGATGACAGTTCTCCCAAAAATAATATATCCTATATCTATGCTATTTGTGATATTAAAATCAGAGGATATTAAAACGATTTCTAAAGCTTTATCAGACTATATTTGGGCAGGCAGGAGGCCTAATGTTAAATTGGAGATACTACAATTGCCAAACGATCAGGGAGGATGGGGCTTACCAAATGTAGAAAACTATATTTTGGCCATTCAGGCCAGAATTCTCTCCACCTGGGTTAATGAACATTCACGTCAATGTCCCTGGTTTGAGATGGAGTCAGTAATGTGTAAACCTTTTTCAGAATCAGAATCAGAATCAGAATGAGATTTATTGCCATTGTTCACATAGTACACAAACTAGGAATTTGTCTCGGTGCAATGCTGCAACATTAAACATGGAGTAGCACTAAAGATAAAAAAACTATGCATGCAATAAAAGGTAGAATATGAATAAGTAATCTATGCAATTTTTAAATATATTGACAAGCAGCAGATATTGTGGAGTTCCACATAGTGCAGTCGGTAGTGCAAAAAGAAAACAGTGATAATTGTCATGAGTCCGGTTGAGCTGCTGTACGTAGTGCACGAGAGTCTAATAATAATAAACCTTTTTCCCCCGTGAATTTGCTGGAAAGACGTGTAAATGAGCTACCATGTATTGTTAAGGATAATTTTCTGATAGGAAATGTATTATGGGCATGGAAAAAATGAGGAAAATATTTAAAAGTAACTCACTTAATACCCTCATAACATTAGATAATCCAGAACTCTCACTACAAAGTGCAGGATTAAATTTTACAAGCTGGCAAAGAGCAGGTATAAAGAGACTTTAAGATCTTTTTGAAAATGGAAGATTTAAAACATTTGATTCTTTGAAAACCTCAATATCATCTTGAAAATAAGGATTTCTATAAATATTTACAAATTAGACATTTCATATATAAGAAAGCTAATTCTCTGGACTTTATAGGTGATTCTCACCAACTGGAAAAGTTTTTTTTCTTAATAATAGAGAGCACAAACACTTCATATCAAAATTTTACTCTGAAATATATAGTCTGAGTTTAGATAAACTTGCATGGTTAAGAAAATCCTGGTGTACTCTACTCAAATGTGTCATAGGAAATGATGTCTGGGATAAAATGTTGTTGCTGCCTTCCTGAATCTCAATATGTAACAGATTTAAAGAACTACAGTATAATATATTACACAATCTTTATATTTTGCCGTATATTTATAGTAAATATAAAATAGGAATTTCATCAAATTGTCCTAAATGTAAAAGTCAAGTTGGCACAAGATTTCATTGTCTGTGGGAATGTAATGTCATTCAGACATTCTGGAGGGCAGTAAGCACAAACATCAGTAAAGCAGTAGGGAAACAAGTAGCAATCAGTCCTCTACTATGTTTACTTGGAAATGTTCCTGACTCTTTGATGCAATATGAGGATGTTATTCAAACACTTCTAATGTTGGCTAGGAAAGTCATTATGGTGAAGTGGGTTGGAGATGAACCTCCCTCTATTGCTATATGGAAGTCACTGATCCTGGAAACCCTGACTATAATAAGACTGGGATATTATATTGATGGGAAAGCTAGAGTCTATCTACAAAAATGGACGAAGCAGTTGGAAGTATCGGTATTGAAAGGTGGTTTGGACTCAAGTAGACTGCAGGTGGACATGTAAACGAAAAACCCATGTACAAAAAATAGTTTGCTTGGTGGCTCTTTGTCCTTAAGCTGCTGTGAATATGTTTGACTGGTCCTGTACTGTTTTGTGAATTTTGTTTTTTCTTTGTATAAAGTTTAAAATTAAAAAAAAAAAGAAGAAAGAAGCCAGTTGAGGTGGTATGGGCATCTGATCAGGATGCCTCCTGGACGCCTCCCACTTGAGGTGTTTCGGGCACGTCCCACTGGGAGCAGACCCGGGGCAGACCCAGGACTCGCTGGAGAGACTATGTCTCCTAGCTGGTCTGGGAGCGCCTTGGTATCCTCTCTGAAGAGCTGGAGCAGGTGGCTGGGGAGAGAGAAGTCTGGGCTTCTCTGGCTGAACTGCTGCCTCCGAGACCCGGATCTCTGGAAAAGTGGTAGAAGACGGATGGATGGATGGAACTTAATTAAATGTTGATATTGATGGATGTGAAATTGCCCCCTTTGCCCTGCTCTGCCCTGCCCTACATGCTTGTTATATTCACATGGCTGAGCATACATTGCATAAGTTTTTCAATATTTCATTAGATTGAATGAAAAATGCATCTCTTTGAACTGTAAGTGCATGGTTGGAGGCCATGTTAGAGGGGCTGGAAGGTGAAGGAGGAACAGTGTAAGCAGAAATAAACAACTTTTTTCTCACTGCTGCGACACTCTTCTCATCTTCCTATTCAAAGAAACGCTGGGCTGATATTATGAAAATACAATCTAGTCAGGTTCAAACATCCAAACCTGTGTGCAAACTGACAGCAAAGGATGCATTTCATAAGCAGTGAGACCTTGAAGATTAATTCTAGAGCAGGTGTCCCATGCCACAACCTGCCAAATGCCGAGCACAAAGAAGCAGGATTGACAAACAAACACCTTCAGGTCGTGCTTGGGTTGCCCCAAATAACTTAAGCACAAGGGAGTGAGCACTTTTGAGTAAAAGGGAACTTTTGCATCCACAACACATCAGCTATAAAGAGTCATCAAGCCTCGAGATTCATCCTGAATGTACCTACCGCGATGCAAGGATATATAAACAAAGTAACATCTAAAAATAGACTCTGTTTGGGATAATGTGAAGACAAATGTGTGCCTTCTGAAACACGTCTTGTTAATAGATGTGCCTGTTCAAATGTGAGCCCACATTTGCATTGATTTAGCTCACAGAGCAGGCTTTGATTAAAATGAACTGTAGGCATTTCTGAAAAGCAGATTTGTATCATCCATTAAGTGGAAAAAAACATGCCCAAATGATGTATGGAGATGCTGGGTGATTCATTTAAGGGAGCTTATTAGCTCAGTGGGAGATGTGCACATGTCAATATGCTGTTTTCACTCCTTTTCTTAATTTCCCTTCCTCCCTTCTCATTTTCTGGAATCCACTCTCTCCTCTTTCCGTCCCAGCTGATGTACTAGTCATCACACTCAGAAACAAAGGCACCGTCTCTCAGCTGGAGCTGGGAGGAGCCGCCAGTCCCTTCAGTGCTTTTTGATGATAGCATTTCAAATGACACTTTGATCCTCACTCCACACTGTTTGTTTTTTCCTCTATGATGAAATTCAGCTCGAGAGGCGTGCAACAGGGCACATCATTAAAATGTGGCTCAAACACCAAGAGCCGCACTTGTCCCTAGAAACCACTCACAACTATTTTTTTGTCACATCGGTTTAAAGAACATGACAGAGTAGGTGGTGGCAGGATTGTAGACTCAAATAGAGATCGTGCATCCCCCCCCCTGCAGATAACGCTCTGCTGAGGTGACGAGAAAGCCGAATCAAAACTGCACCGAATAAATAAATCTAATGAGGCAGATCTGCCAAAGCTAAATGTTGTCTCTGATCTGGGAAGAGTAAAGCACAAAGTCATGTCTGCAGCTCTAGAAAATACTTCTGCAGACACGACTAGGGAAAGATTCTCTTCAAACCCATGAAATGTTTATATTTTTGTTCGCAAAAATATACTCAAGGATGCAAGGATTCACTTGTATCACTTTTCCCCTCATTTATACAGATTTATCTCTAAAAGTTAAGCAACCCTAACAAATCCATCACTCGTCTTTTCAAAGTTAATGTACACCGACTCCTAATCTACATAGAGAAACAAGCTTTTGTTTAAAAAAAAAATGGTAGAAATGACAAAAAAGCAGAGGGAGTTAGTCTTAAAGAGTTGGCTCATTTCTTTCTGGGGTGATAATTCTCCTATTGAACATTTTCAGAGTCACAGCTGAAATAATATGCAAATAGCCACCCCCCATGGGGCGCTGACTAGCTGACACATTATCAGCAGACAGACAGCCGTCGAAATTTTGGGTTTGAGCATGGTCAAATCAAAAGACGCTGGCATGATTAAAAAGGTGCACTGTGAAGCGCACAAGACAAGCGGCACTTTAAGCAGGAAGCCAGCCCTGCTGAGGCTGAGACCTCCTGTGGAGGCAGGAGCCAGCTGAGCAGCCAACACAAAGCCCGCAGAGATAAGACGAACAGTTTGTAAAGCCAAACAATGGAAAATAAAAGCACATAAAAATGGGGGGAAAAGAGGTTTATCTGGGTGAATAAGACATAAAAAGATTTGCAGGGTGAGGGAAGATGATTTCTCCTCCTGGATTGTGAAGCCTAACCACAGAAATTAATTATCAGAATCCCTATCTATTGTTTCCGCTCCTGTATGATCCACATTTGTCAGTTTTTTAAAGGGTGCTGACAATACTGACAACAACCATGATCATTTATGCACATTGCGCACATGACAATCTTGTAAACCAGAGTATAAATCCACCTCAAAGTATTTCTGTTTCCTGTTCCTGCTTTGTCACAAGGTGCTGGTAGTACACCTTAGTGCTGGTTACTATTCCCCAATTAACCAAAGAAGAAGACACAGCTAACTGACAACTGCGCTAAGAACTGGCAGGGTAAAAATAATGTTGCAGGAGGTGGAAGAGAGAGACGAACTCCACCTGCACCATAAAAAAAGGCAACTTGCCAGTGTTGGAGTTTTTTGGCTTTATTGAAAACGAGGAGTGGTTAGCATTGGAGTCCCCAGTCTGCAAGATATACAGAGCGTTCTGTTCACCCGCCATTACCTTGTCATCATGCAGAGTTCACCACCTTAGGGTAGTATCTCATGAAGCGGTAAATCCTAATCAGTGCAGCAATTTTTGGATTTCCCAACTTTTCTGATGAGTTCGTCAACTTTTTTGATGAATGTTGGCAAAAATCAAGCTAGTATTTCATGAAGGGGCGAATGCTGAGGAACGCTCATAAGCGTTGTGCTTTTGGGTTGTATCAGGGTTCATAAAAGGTTGCAAAACAGTTTTCCAACAGTTTTTAAGGTTGCAACCCCCCGTATCTCACAGAGCAGCAAATTCTGGTGAACATAGTGAATTTTGGGGTTCGTCAGGGTTCATAAAAAGTTACCAGACAGTTCACTAACAGTTTTTAAGGTCCCAGTTTTGTTTTTTTGTTTTTTTGAATTTTTTTGGCAAATGTATTTTTCCGCAAACAGTTGAAAACATTTGCAAACGGTTGTAAACAGCTGTAACACGTGTCGCTAAAGCTCTTCTTGGTTCGCCTGTTAATGAACTCTAGCAACTATTTAAGACCCTTTATAAGAAAACTCCTGGCAACCTTAAAAATTGTGTGAACCGTTTTGCAACCTTTTATGAACCCTGACAAAACCCAGAAAGTGCAGCGTTCTTGAACATTCCTCAGTATTCACTGCTCCATGAGATAATAGCTTGATTTTCACTGACATTCACCAGAAAAGATGGAAAATCCAAAAATCGGCACGTTCAACAACATTTGTCACTCCGTGAGATACTACCTGAACAGTTCTATCATAAAAGTTCTTAAACAGTTGCTGGTGTTCACTACTTGGCAAACCAAAAAGAACTTTAGCAACAAATGTTAACAAACGTTTGCCAACGCTTACAACTATTTTGGAAACATTTGCAACTGTTTGCAGAAAAACACATTCACAAAATTTTTTTTGAACATTTTCAAAACTGCGTTGCGACAAGAAAAACTGTTTGGGACCTTAAAAACTGTTTGCAAACTGTTTGGCAACCTCACAAAACCCAAAAAGTGCTACGTTTGTGGACATTCCTCAGCATTCACCACTCTATGACTGAAACAGGATGTGCTACAATGCTTAAGCTGGGTGAAAAATGATGCTGCAATAATTAAACCCTGAGCTATTTTGACCAAAGCAGGGCACAGACATTTCATTAAGACTGTGGTAGCACTGTGTGGGGGTTCTCCACCCAGAGACAGAAGCCGGGGGAAGACGGAACAAAAGGACTGAAGGAGGAAGTGGCTCCGCGGGGGTCTCAGAAGTATCGGAAAGGAGTATCCGCCCCTCGGGGGAGACAATTCTTGGTGGACTCTGGCTCCCAGAAGAGCCTTATCCTGCTGGTCAGCGCAGACAGGTCGACAGGAGGCAGCGGTCCCGAGTTTACGGCCACCAACGGGTCTACCATCAGGACATTTGGTGAACGGACATTGACGGTATGCCTACACGGAAACAATTTCCAGTGGGACTTTGTGGTAGCTGAATGTTCTGCCCCCATCTAGGTGCAGATTTTTTGTGTGCTTATGGGTTGTTAGTCGATGTTGCCAACAGATGTTTAGTGGACGCTGTCTCTTTCACCTCCCTGTCCTGCACAGCTTGGGGAGCTGGGTCAACAACACTGGCTAACGTTATAGCTCCAGGGGGTAAGTACCAGCATTTACTTGCACAGTTCCCAGCACTCACGGTCCCAACTTTTTTTTTTTTAATCACCCTTATTGTCATTCAACCGTACAACCAATCATGTACAGTAGAACAAGATTGTGCTTTACCTATCTACAGTGTCAATCACACACACCCCAGTGCAGAATCAGAGGGCCGCTGCCATGCAAGTGGCCGCCACAGATTTCCCTCCTCCATTCCGTTATTGCTGAGCACCAAGCTGGACGGCAGGAAGTTCCACTTTTATATGGTCTTTGGCATGACCCGGCCGGATGCTCTACCAACTGAGCCACCACTCCGGTTTTTTCGGCTTTGGTAACTAAACACGAAGTCGAACATTTCATAACCACTAAAGGCCCGCCAATGTTTGCGCGACCTTGGCACCTGGACACGGCTAAACTGGCCAGTGCGAGAGAGGAGTTTGCCAACTTGGAGCAGTTGGGCAGCGTTAAGCGCTCCAACAGCCCATGGGCATCCCCGCTACACATGGTGCCTAAGGCCGACGGGTCGTGACAACTATGCGGCGATTTCCGGCACTTGAACAACGCTACGGAACATGATCCGTATCCCATCCCGCACATCCCGGATTTTTCCGTGCACCTGGCCGGGGTGCGTGTTTTTTCAAAAGTGGATCTGGTCCGTGGTTATCACCAGGTCCCAGTGTGTGCAAAGGATGTTCCCAAGACAGCGGTAATAACTCCTTTTGGCCTTTTCCAGTTTTTACGCATGCCGTTTGGGTTAAAGGGCGCTGTGCAAACCTTTCAGAAAATGATGGACGCGGTGCTCCGTGACCTATCTTTCATTTTTGTCTACTTAGACGACATTCTAGTGGCTAGCATGTCCGAGGAGGAGCATCTCACCCATCTCAAAATGGTTTTCCAGAGGTTGGAAGCACACAGGCTTATAGTTAACCTGGCAAAGTGCCAGTTTGGTGTGCCTGTGATTGATTTTTTGGGCCACCGCATTTCACCGGAGGGCGCGATTCTGTTACCTGATAAGGTGTGTGTCGTGTCGGATTTTCCGCGTCCGCAGACCGTGAGGGCCCTACAGGAATTCTTGGGAATGGTCAAGTTTTATAACCATTTCCTCCCCCGGGCAGCCCAGCTGCTGCAGCAGTTGTACACCGTGCTTAAGAAAAAGAAGCCCACGGAAAACATCAACTGGACCCCCGAGCGAGTCCAGGCTTTCGCAAATGCCAAAACAGTGCTCGCTGACACTGCTTTGCTAGCCCACCCTGCCCCATCAGCGCGAATAGCGCTCACCACGGACGCGTCTGACGTTACCATAGGGGCAGTGGTGGAGCAGTACATCACCGGTTCGTGGCAGCCACTCGCATTTTTCAGTCATACTTCGCGCGGCAACAAACACAAATAAAGTACGTTCGACAGAGAATTGTTGGCCCTCCACCTGGCGACGCACCATTTTCAGTTTTGGCAAGAAGGGCGCAAGTTCACCGCATTCATGGATCATAGACCACTAACATCAGGGATGGCAACAGGAAATTCTGATTTCAGCTGAAATCTAATTTGGTCGATTGACTTATGGGGGGGCCGGGGGGGCGCAGCCCCCCTGAAGCTGAGAGGTTTTCAGTAAAACAGAAGTAATTTAGACTGAAAAAAATGATTAAAAAAAAAAAAGGAAATACTAGACTTAGCTAAATCATTAAATTTAATGAAAAGTTAACATACTTTTTCTTCAATGTTGTCTCACTGTCTTTAGTCCAACATATTTAACAGTTCTATAAGAGTTTATTACACTATTTACACTGGTCACCAAGTCACTTCTAATGTGAAACTTTCTTCCTTTTGGCAGCAAGCTGTGTCAGTCTCTGAACTTTGAACTTCATCTCCTTTTCTGGTTTCTTCAGAAACTGTCCGAGTGTTTCTGTTACCTCGTCGAACTTTGAGCCAATTTTCACCTTTACCATCACTTTTCTCTCAAGCCAATTCCATCGGAACTTATTTTTGACACTTTTGTCTATTTCTAGCACTGATGACTCCTGATCCTTCGATAAAAATCTCATAATTCCGCTGAAAACAATACCGAAAGCTCAGAATTCCAACACGAACCAGGGATGTGATTTGGGGTTGGAGAAATTATCTGAAAATTTAGCAGGGGGTCCGGGGGACGCAGTCCCCCAGCGGGGAGAGCAAGGGGGGGCAAAGCCCCCCCGAAGCTCCTGGGTTTTTATGATTTTTAAGTAACAGAACTGTGCTTAAATGACATAAAACAAACAGCTGAATGCCACTTATTACTGTATAATATTGACTTATGTTCCAAGAAGATAGCATTCCTAAAATATTCCAACAAGTATTATCCATCACATGCTTTAACACTTGATCAAATCAAAATCAGTTAATTTTATCTATTCCATAATAGAAATAAAATTCCAACATACCATTATTTTTTATAATTTCAGCATTCATTTCAGATCACCAGTTTCAATCTCCATTGAGTCTTGAGCAGTTCATTTTGCACAATCACTGATGTAGCCAAGTCTTAGAAATATTCAAAAGTTATGAGTCATTGTCCACTGTGCACTGTCAATTTCAAACTGTTTGGGATCATAAAAGTAATGTCGCACCCAGACCCGGCGGCTCGGATAGCGTTTACTACCGACGCCTCGGACATGGGCATAGCGGCCGTCGTGGAGCAATGCGCTGCCGGTTCTTGGCAGCCGCTCACCTTTTTTAGCAGGTCTTTGCACGACAGTGAGCGTAAATACAGGGTGTTCGACAGAGAGTTAATGGCTCTCCACCTGGCCATACACCACTTCCAGTTATGGCTGAAAGGGCGCACCTTCACTGCGTTCGTGGACCACAAGCCGCTAACGTACTTAACGTACTTTATCTTCCTGGAAGATAAAATAAAGCGGAATTCGGCGAATTAGAGGAAAATCACATCCCTGAGAACACGCCGCCATGATTTTTTGACAAAGCATACAACGAGCCATTTGATTGGTCCAATCGTTTGCAACTATCCAATCGCAGGGCTGTTTACAATACAGCAGTAGCTTGAACACAACACATCCAAGTTATCGCGGGAGACTTGACCAGTGGAAGCGCCGAGCGCTTATGTAATCGTGTTGATTTTTGCTAAAATCGGTAACAATAAGGTACTTTACCCCCCCTAAAATTTTCTCAACGGATTTAGACGATTCACAGAAATGATCAATTTGAAAATAAATCGGCGGGAATCCGCGAAGTTAGTTAGTTAGTTAATTCCCTTCACACCATGTTGGTGTATGGGGCGGCGCCTATCTCCGTTTCTCTGACCCTAGGCCACACAGCTACTGTAAGTAGTGAAAGCCACAGCGGGGGGGTCAGTCCTCTGGTAGCTCTGTGCGTAACTTTACTTCCCCCGTTCCATTATGCGGAGCACCACGCTAGAAGGCAGAAAGTACCATTTTTATATGGTCTTTGGTATGACCCGGAGTGGTGGCTCAGTTGGTAGAGCATTCGCCCCACACCCGGGAGGCAAGGGAAATCCGCGGATCGGCGGAAAATTGCCATCCCTGTAACATACGTGATGTCCAAGGTCTCGGAACCGTGGTTTGCCTGGCAGCAACTGCAATTGGCCGCAATCTCAGAGTTCATGACCAACATTCAACACATTGCTGGTAAGCTCAACGTTGTGGCCGACTGCCTGTCGCGCACGTTAGTCTCCCCGAGCTACATGGGAATAGACTTCCCTGCTATGGCTGCGGAACAAACCGGGGATGTAGACATTTGCGTGCTCCAGTCCATGCCCACTGGGTTAAAGCTGGAGAGCAGGATGGTGAAGGAAGGGTGCCCTCTCTTGCTCTGCGACGTCTCCAACAGTTGCCTGCGCCCGGTGGGTCCGAGCTCTTGGTGCTGCTGCATTTTTGAGTCAGTCCACTCCCTTTTGCATCCCGGCGTGCACGCCTTGGTTAAACTGGTGGGGGCGAAATTTGTCTGGCCACGCTTGCGCAAGGACGTGAAAGAGTGGGCTACAGCGTATGTCACATGCCAGCAGGCCAAAGTGCACAAACACACCAGATCCCCCCTCGAGCCGTTCCAAATCCCAGCCAGGGGGTTCAACCACGTACACGTAGATTTGGTGGGACCCCTCCCGCCGTTGCAAGGTTTCACACACCTTTTGACAATCGTGGACCGCACCACGCGTTGGCCTGAAGTGGTCCCGCTGGCTTCCACCACGATCGCAGAACTGGCTCGCGCTTTTTTGTTGGCTTGGGTTGCACCGTTCGGATCCCCGTCGGACATCACTTCCGACAGGGGTTCGCAGTTCTTTTCGGAACTCTGGTCTGTGATGGCCCAGAGCCTGCGGGTCAAAATCCACCTCACTACCGCGTACAACCCCCAGGCTAACGGGTTATGTGAACGTTTTCATAGGTCTATTAAGACACCACTCAGAGCTTCGCTCACAGATGCAAACTGGGTCATTCTTTTAGAGCTGCGCTCCGCGCCTGAGGAGGATTTGGCAACTTCCCTGGCAGAACTTGTTTTTTCTCAGCCGCTGCGGATCCCTGGGGAATTTTTACCGGAAAACCCCATGCCCAGGGCCGATCCGCCCGCAAAGTTTTTGCACACTATGTTGGCTGTTAACGTGCCGGGCCCGGCCCACCATTGTTTTCCCTGCACCTTTGTCCCGAAAAGCTTACAGAATGCCAGTTTTGTTTTTGTCAGGCACGATGCACACCGGACCCTGCTGCGCCCACCGTACAACGGACCGTTCAGGGTGCTGGAGACTGGAGCAAAGCATTTTGTGTTAGACTTGGTGGGGCGTAGGGAGACGGTCTGCATCGACAGGCTGAAGCCCACTTTTGTGTCAGCAGACAAGCAGGTGGTGTTAGCCCAAGCTCCCCGGCGCGGACACCCACTGTTGGTGGCTCCGCAACTTGGTTTTCCCGCGGTAGAGACCTGCACTCACAAAGCTGACATCTTTCCCCTCCACCTTTTTTCCCTCCACAGACTAATGTTCCCGCCTGCACACCTCGCCAGCAGGGTGTTTCGATTGGACCGGCAACCCCCTGCTACGGCCGCTATGGGTGCAGGCTCAAGCCCAAAGGATGAGTGGGTTAGTGCCCTTTCTGGGTGTTTGGGGGGGGGGGGCTGTGTGGTGACACTGGGTGGGGGTTCTCCACCAACAGTCGGAAGCCGGGGGGAGATGGAACAAAAGGACTGAAGGAGGAAGTGGCTCCAGGGGGGTCTCAGAAGTATCGGAAAGGACTACCTGCCCCTCGGGGAGTCGGGAGACGCAGGAGTCAAGAGAGAAAGAGAGGGGGTTACTATGTTAATGTGCCACGCATGTCATTGTGCACTGAAAGTATTGTGTTTTGACTCCCTGGGTCTCATTGTACAGAAATAAAGGTTATAAAAAGGAGGCGCAGAGAGACCCAAACAGAGTATTTCTTGTACTTGATGTTGGAAGAAGAATAAAGTTCATGTGTCCTCTAGCTCACTGCCTCTTCTGCTTTTTTCTTCCACAAGACGTCTGAAAAACTGTGTCACCATGTGGGCTGCATATGTTGAAATGTCATTGTTTTCACAGGATCAACGTGTGTAATGTGCAGAAGAAGAGCCAGTGTAGGTGCCAGCCTCAGAAGAAGGAAGAAGTTATAGTGCATGTAGCGTGGTGAGTATCATGATGGCTGAAGGGGTGGAGACGGGAGGAAAATGTGAGTGAAGAAGAACCTGCGGCTAAAGCAGAGAGACATCAACATGGTGCACCATATCACTGCAATTTTCAACAACGATATTGGATGTTTTCCCTAATAGCATGAAGGCCTGGTCAACATATGGAAAAACTGCTATATACATATATCCCATTTAAGCTGCTTTTCTCTTATTATAAAGAATATAAAACTCCATCCTGATTGCCTAATCATAATACCCTGAAAAGTAATGATGAAATAAAAGCTCTTTTGATTCGGTGCAAAAAAGTGGGACTGAAAGGTAAGGCTGTTTGCTGCCTTGGTAAAGTGCACTTTCCCTACAACAACATTAGCTTGTCACTCAGCGAGTGAAAAAAATGAAAGAAAGTCCCTGTCACCTTCAACCTGATGAAAGGCATCCAGGCTCATGGAATATCACTGGTTATGTCAGCATGAACACCCCCCTGAAGGCTGTAAAAACCGAGTTACTGACTACCCATAGCAACAATATTCAATACCACTTGCCTGAAAGACTGGACATGTTGCTGGTCAACAATGAGCTAAAGAGCGGAGGAAAACAGTTTACTACACGGCAGTCAAATTTCATGTTTTATTACCGTTGAAAAAGACTGAAGAATTCAAGAATTTATCCTTATTATTTACAAAAATAAATATGACATCAATTTTGGAAGGAATTGGTGCAACATTTTATCTTCTTTGTCTATTTATTTGCATGACATTTACAAGACTGAAAATATTTTTTACACTCTTACTTTTTATGCATACCAATAAAACTTTTTCTGATTCACATTCCCTGTCTTTTTTTGTAGTTCAGAAGAGCAGCAGAATTCATTCCTCTCTACAAGTGCACCACAGCATCTGTCTGACTCTCAAAATACGGAACACTGAAGAAACACATACTAGATCCTAATTCAGCGGCAGCCAAACATCTATTATGTATTTGCCTCTGGTAATTCATCGTTTCATTTTGGTGAACAGCAAACTGGATAATGAGAGGGAACTAACAGGACCGGTGCATTTGCTGTAGCTGAATGTGTCGCTGCGCCTTTGTGGATCAGTGGTGGCAGCTGAGGTTTCCTCCTCAGGCTCACCGTGAAGAGACACACTTTTCTTGTTTTGTGGCTCCCAGGCGCCAAGAGAAACCTGAGAAGTCAGATGGATGGTAAGCTCCTCTGAGTTACATGGCTTTATTAAGTATCAATCTGCACAACAGTTTGCCATCCCAGAAGAGCATTCAAAAAGTCCCAAAAATCTCATTACAAGGAAACTAATAAGTGATGCAGAATGATAAAACACAGCAATTAGGTTAAAACCAAATTAGGAGCTGATAAAAGAAGACATGGTAATGGTCGGTGTAGCCCATCTTGTCTGGTAAACGATGCTCGAAGGAACCGATTGGATATGGAAAAAGTGCTTCTCCCCATCATTAAGTTATTAGATCAGCCGGGAGCAACGCGTAAACAACTGTAGACATCTCACTGCAGGCACGCATCCCACCAGCTCTCACTGTTATTGGATTACTCTGGGAAACTTCCCCAGAAGACCAAATGACTCCATGGAGAGAGCGAGCTAGGGGATGATTATTGGAAAGCAGATGAAGGGAAGAACAGTGGAAAGGCCAGGCCAGGCCAGACGCCCGGAGCACTTAGGCTCGAGCGCACGGCTAACGAGCGGGGGACAGGGAATGGACGCTGAGGGCAGAGAGGTCCGGTTTGGATGATTGGCTGCTGGATGGAGAGGCAGCTCTAGCCTGCCAGCTCTCGTATCATCTGCCTCCTGCCACTTCTCGTTTGGGTAGCTGCCACAGCAAATGTCCATTCAGCACTATCAGAGACAAATGAGGGCAAAATCCTGTCAAGGTCGACAACAACCTCCACCGTGGCCACAGGGGGTCTGCCATTGTAATTCCTCATACACTTCAAGTAATTAAAACCCATCCAGAAGAAGCAGGGGAAGTCGATGGAGTTTTGTGGGACTGCTAATGAGATGCTAATTCATTGGCCCGCTAGGAATGAGGTATGAGGAACTCAAGGACACACCAGATATACTCCCGCGACTGCTGGGGGAACTTTTCAAACACTGTTGCACATATTTTGCAGTTTGTTGAGCGACGCGCGCTGCAGGTCCTCGGGTGTCTTTATGTTTGAAAAAAAGATACAAGCATCCTTTCAAACTCCTTCCAAACTCCCGATCATTTACAACGCATCGCCTCAGGAGTTCAGAGTAAAGAGCAGAACGCTCCCCTGTGTCGCGGCAGCGAGTGAAGCCACACGCAGATCGCCCTCATGCTGCCTGAAAGTAGTCCAAGTCAGACCTGTTTTTGAACACCCCACTGTGCCAGCCTTCTACGGACTCATTGAGTCATTCCAGGAGCACCAGGCTGGCTGTCCCACTTTTTTTTTTTTTTTTTTTTTAGCAGATATCACACAGATTCTCTGATATCTGCAAACACACACATTCCCTCTACCCACATATTTCACTTCATAAGCAACTGGGCCAATTCTGTCCTCTCATGTTTATCAATTGGGTTTGCTCTTTGGACTTGAATCTGACTCCCCTCTGGGTGAAGACTGTTCTGTGGGAGCATCAAGCTGTGATGAAACTGAGCAGACAGGAGTGTGGTCTTCTTCTCTACAACAGCACTGCAGTCAGAGGAGGTTTAGTTTTCTGATGTGTCATTTAGCACAACAAAACAAACCCAGATTCTGCCTGCGTTGCCAATCATCCAGATTGGTTTTCAGTTTAAAAATTCCAGGAAATAGCTTAAAACTGTAAACAAAGGAGGCTAATCTCATTTCTAATCTGCTGACTGTGGTTGAGCATCACAACAGTTGCAGTGTGGCTCTGTTGGACACGTCACAGGGTAAATAACAATTAGAAGTGCCAATCATGCAAAAAAAAAAAAAAAAAAAATGCCAGAAGACAGTTTTGGATATATTCCTGCTTTGTCAAACAGTTTATTCTGTGGCCAGAGCATTTGAGTGACAATGAGGGGACGACATGAGAGCAAAATCACATCACAATAATCTGTGGTTTAGTCTGCTACAAGCCTCGTTGTAAAAACATTGTTTCAAAGCTGTCGCAGCTCTAAAATCAACTCTACAAATTAAAATTTAGTTAGGAAAACTACAGCCCACAGAAAAGCTGCTTTCTGGTCTAAAGTGATTTGCATTTAGCAATTCTGGAAGCCCCGTCTGGGGATCGCTATGTTATCATGGTGGAGGGGCTCGGCTGCCCTAATGATCTCAGGGGCGATGGTAGGATCTCCCAAGGCAAACTGGTCGTGGGTGAAGGGCCAGACGAAAGGTGCATCCAGACCAAACATAAAAGCATGAATTTTCTGTGCAGCGTGATTACATGCTAACTAATGTAAACATGCGAACAGACACGAATTCACGGTCTGAGCGAGTTGTAGATGGGCAGAGTTGCCTTTATAACTTCTGCAGCTGTGTTCTACCTGCTGTGGAACACTGTCACGTTTAGGTCTACGTTATCCGACGGGTCTCTCCTGGAAACATTGTCCCTGCCTCCAAAACTTCACCTGGATGACGGCTGTTTACACCGCTAGCCCTCACCAGCACATCCGTGGCAGGACTACGTGGGTGGATAACTCCCACACTCTGATTCGGCTGCAGAGCTCCTGCTCCATCTGTCTACAGGTGAGTGGCAGTCTCATTTTCAAATCAGTTTACTCTCCAGTTTTGATACTTTAACTCCAGTGATGGCAGAATCTCAAGGAAGATTACTAGCTAGCACTACCAAATCCCTTGGACAAGCAAATGCCCAAATTTGCACGTTTTCTGTATGCTTACATTAACTTTACATGTATTAGGGTCGCGCTTTCGCATTTGTTCTGAAGGCACCTAAAGAGTGGTCCAGTGGCTCCCATAAAGAAGCTACTACTAGGATTCTGTGTACCCACCCAGTATGGGGTTCCCGGGGTCCTGCCCTAGAGCCTGGTTGGGAGAAGTTTCTTGATGCCAAGTGCTTGGTGACCAGGTTTCTACCCATGGGATCTGGCAGGACTCAACCCAAATGAGCCACATGGGCCCGCCCTCCAGTGGGCTCACCAGCTGCAGGAGGCAGTCTGGGATTCTTTGCTTAGACAAATGTCCCTGTGACCCAGGCCCCCGGATAAGCGGTGGGCGGTAATGGATGAATGGATGGATGGATGCAAGAGAGCAACAAGACCCCAGTGCAGAGCAAAGTAGGTGTCAGTAACATTTTCTGCATGGAAATAACAAGGTTGCTAAGTGACTTAATGATCAGCCACAGTCAGAGTAGTATCTCACGGAGCGGCGAGTGCTGAGGTCATGATGTTGCGCTTTTTGGGGTTCGTCAGGGTTTGTAAAAGGTTGCAAAACAGTCCATACACAGTTTTTATGGTCGCTGAAGACAGAGCGGCCCAAATTAATAATTTATCCACTACTCCCTTGCGCGCTGTGAGGGCCAATTGTTCCCACCTGTCTCAGACACTCTCAGACCAATCAACACAACAATATCAGACCATGCTAATAAAGGCTTCACCAAGAGGGGCAGGAGTTTAACAGAAGAAAGCTGACACAATTTTCCGATGTGCACAGTTCCTCCAATCTAACTTTTTACACACACACTTGGTTTTTTTTTTCGGCAGGGGACTGCCTTTTCAGCAACTCCCTGTTTCCACTGAACAAGTGTGTGTTTTTTTTCTATTTCAGACACACTTGTGTTTTTGTCAGCACGTCACCTTTAAACCCTCCAGGGGCCTCATGTGTAAATGATTGCGCAGCTGTCGTACTGAAAGATGGCGTACTCACAAAATCTGAAAAATACGTGCGCGCAGAAATTTTCAGATGTATAAAACTGTGCACGCCCGATTCTCCGCTCCTTTCCTTTATATATCCCACTTCACCGTGAAAACCAGCGCACCTGCACGATCCCTTTGCTCCGCCTCGGTTCCTCCCACTAATGACTATGTTAATGAATAAAAACGCCCCTTCTGTCAAACGGTGATCGTCAATCCTGCATGAAAACATAACATAAAAAAATAATAACTTCACGGAGTGTGACGCTGAGGTGTTGATAACGGGGGTGGAGGTCAGAATTTTTTTTTTATTTTGTTCTGAACCTCCGGAATCAACAATAAACCTAAGTTTACTGAGTGGACCGTGCTACAATGACAGTTAATACAGCCAGCTCAGACTGGAAACGGTGCGTCATTCAAGTCAATAGACGGATCACTACTCAATGACAGTGTTGCTGGAGTGACCGGGGGGAGGGGAGGGGGTGCCGACACGGAAAATAATGCTGTGAAAGAAAGCCCTCTGTAATCCGCACAGACAGACATGATGTTACTAAGTAAGATAAGTAAATAAAATAAATAAAGTACATAAATACGAATGAATACCACTCCAATTTTACAGCTGAATTTATACTAGACACAAACCAAATCTGTGTCAGAATCCAAATTACGCACGGCAGCCAGTCAGGCGGAACACCTGGAGCTGCACAATATAGAAGTCTTTTATTCCCAGATTGTAATCTCCACACAGAGATACTTTAGACTATAGAAACATCTCTTCACTCCAATACAGCTGCAAATGTCACCGCTGCAGCTACCGGAGTCCAACTGCAGGGACGCGCATGTCCAGCTGCCTCAGCACATACTGTGCTGGAGCTGGGGCTCGATTAGAGGGCATGTTGCAGAACAGAATTCCTCCCAGGAGAGACAGATTTGTGCACGTTGCCTCGTGAGTCAACTGTATAGTCTCTGGTAAATTTTATTATCTCTATGTCACATTTGCAGAGATGAGATCCAGTTTCCAGTGGCGCTGGTTTTGGTCCATGAATGAGGCAGGTTTTATACCTGAGGGCCATTAGTTATTATTCATCGGGGTTTCACTGCACTCAATAAGCCGAGTTATGGGGATAAATCACGTAGTAATAATAATAATAATCATGTTTTTCAAACACTAATTACCTCCGCCAGGCCGCAGGCCGCAGGAGGTTATGTTTTTGCCAGCGTTTGTCTGTCTGTCTGTCTGTCTGTCTGTTGGTTAGCAAGGTAACTCAAAAAGTTTTGGATGGATTTCGATGAAACTTTCAGGCGTTGTTGGAAATGGTACAAGGAAGAACTGATTAAATTTTGGGGATGATCCGGATCACCGTCTGGATACAGGAATTTTTTAAAGGATTCTTTAACATTGTGAGATACGGCCATTTTCACCATGTGTGCAGGCGCAATGGAGGGCGGTGGTCGTCGTGTCTGACGAACACGAACTCCGCGTTCTTCAAAGTTTTAGGCACAAAAGCACGCGGAAAACAGTGGTGGGCCGGGCCCAGCAGCGTGCCTGTGTTTGCGCTACGCTGCAAAAGCTGAAACGGGCAGCTGTCCGGCGTGGGATTATTTGGCAGAAATTCCCCGGGCAGCCATAGGGGCTGCGCAAAAACCAGCTCTCTGCCGGGGAAGCTTCCAAATTCTCTTTTGGCGTGGAGCGCAACCCCAATATAAAACCCACGGCAACCTGTCTACCCAATTTGCATCCGTCAGTGAAGCCCTGAGTGCTGCTTTCAGTGATCTATGAAAACGCTCGCATAACCCATTGGCCTGTGGGTTGTACGCAGTTGTGCGATGAATTGCAACACCCGCAGCCTGGGAGTTTGGAGATGGAGGAGATGGACACAACACCAACACTTCAGTTTATTACCTCCGCCAAGGAGGTAATGCTTTTACTACTGAACCACTAATCCTATCATTGTGAATCCAATTGCTAGTCATATGTTTTCATGGTCAAGGAATCTGAAAACGTACACACAAACACTGTATGGGGGGGAACTGTGGCGCTTGGCGGAGGTCTGCGCTCTCCGAGTGCTTTTCTACACTACCGTTCAAAAGTTTGGGGTCACCCAGACAATTATTTTGTGTTTTCCATGAAAAGTCACACTTATTTACCACCATGAGTTGTAAAATGAATAGAAAATATAGTCAAGACATTGACAAGGTTAGAAATAATGATTTGTATTTGAAATAATAATTTTTTCCTTCAAACTTTGCTTTTGTCAAAGAATCCTCCATCTGCAGCAATTACAGCATTGCAGACCTAACATGATTGCACAAGGGTTTTCTAATCATCCATTAGCCTTCTGACGCAATGAGCAAACACATTGTACCATTAGAACACTGGAGTGATAGTTGCTGGAAATGGGCCTCTATACACCTATGTAGATATTGCACCAAAAACCAGACATTTGCAGCTAGAATAGTCATTTACCACATTAGCAAT
This sequence comes from Pholidichthys leucotaenia, assembly GCA_020510985.1. Classification (NCBI taxonomy): domain Eukaryota; kingdom Metazoa; phylum Chordata; class Actinopteri; order Cichliformes; family Pholidichthyidae; genus Pholidichthys; species Pholidichthys leucotaenia. Next base: position 19,341,170 of record CM035840.1, on the reverse strand, counting down.
GTATAGAGTGTATTTCTGATTAGTTTAAAGTTATCTTCATTGAAAAAAAGTGCTTTTCTTTCAAAAATAAGGAAATTTCTAAGTGACCCCAAACTTTTGAACGGTAGTGTAGTTCTTAGACAGATCATTTTGACTGAAGTAGAAACATTATTTTAACACATTTTGTGAGTTTCCGCTGTTTTATGGCTCGGCAGCACACCTGACAGAGTCAAACAGAATTTTGCGGAGAGCCCAAAACTTCTCATGGCAGGTCAAAACTTTGTGGCTCAGCCCGCAGATTTTCACGTCATGTTTGCTTTTATACATCCCACTGTGTGCATGAAAATCAGCGTATGCCATGTTTTTGTGTGTGCACACCGTTTATGCACGAGGCCCCAGGTCTTTTTTTTTGATGGCAGAAATCTACACGTACTGTGGAGTGCTATTTAGGACCCTTTATATTTGCTGAGATAGGACTAACGTTAGCCTTCCTCTGCTGACCTCTGACCTTAGTGTTTTAAGTCAGCACAAGAAAGAACAATTACTCACCAAGAGAATTCAGGTGGAGGCCGATCCAGAGGTTTTACGCTGCAAATACGGCTTTAATGAACGCACAAGCAAAAAACATCATAATGCATAAAAAATGTGAGCTGTGGTTACAAGCAGTATTTAAAAATTTTTTTAAAAATCTCTCTCCTGACTTCCGGTTATGGCTGCCACGTAGGACGGACGTGTCTCGCTCTGCTCTGCTCCTGGAGAAAAAAAATCGGCAAATAACTCTCTCATTTGGGACAGAACGTATCCCAGCATTTGGACGAGGATATGTCGGCGAAGCCTAAGGCTGGAAAACCAGGAAAAGGAAAAAGCGAGCCGCCGAAACAGTCCAAATTAACGGACTTTCAGGTCTGTGACGCAGCAAACAAAACTCCATATATGGCGGAGGAGGCTGGCAACGGTGCGATGTCTGCGGGGGGAGGCGCAGATGCGCTGATGGCTGCCATGAGTTCAATGAGAGCGGACTTTTCCTCTAGATTTGATGGGATTATGACAGCGTTGGAAGGAATAAGAAAGGAATTGGGTGACTGTGTAGAACGAACGGCGCAGATGGAGCTCCGTCTCACTAGTGCTGAAGATGACGTCACCCGTCTTCAATTAAAGGTGCGCACTTTGGAAAAAAAAAATAAATCTCTGGAAGATAATATTTTGGATTTGGAATCTCGGTCGAGACAGAATAATTTGAGGCTGGTGGGTCTTCCAGAGGAATCAGAAGGTCGGGACGTATGTTCCTTTCTGGAAAAGTGGATTCCGGAGGTGCTGGGCAGCGAGGAGTTGCAATCAGCAGTGGTTCTGGAAAAAGCACATCGTATTGGCCCACGGAGAGATAAGGGACCGCCGAGGACCTTAATTATGAAGTTTCTTAGCAACAGAGACAGGATGAAGATCTTCAACGCTGCACGTGCTAAAGGAGAGATTAAACACCAGGACCAGCAGGTGCGGTTCTACCCAGATTTGGCCACAGGAATCCAGCAATTGAGGAAGCAGTTTGATCCCGTACGTAAGGAGCTGCGCAACCTTGGGATTCGTCATGGTGTAATCTATCCTGCGAGACTGCTGACCACGTATGAGGGCAGAACCCACATCTTCAAGACCCCAGAGGAGGCGCAGGAGTTCATCAAGAAGATCAAAGAAGAAGAAGAGACTGGTGGGAGCTAAGCATGAACAAAATATAAGGTAGAATAATTAAGCATTTGCACAGGCATCTGACTGACTTGAAGTAAATAGTAAGTTTACAAAATATAGATTGTATTATATATTAAAAAAACAAAACAAAAACAAAACAAACAACAAAAAAAAAACTATGATGTACAAAGTTGTTAAAAATTTTGGAGTTAAGTTGGAAAACTACAGAGGAGAGTTAATGTTACGTCATTAAAAGCAGTAGAGTTAGGGTGATTGGGAGGATGAAGAAGGAGTGGCTTAGGCTGTTCCCCGTGGGTGTGGAACGGTCGATGGCTATATCGGGAGACAGAATTTTTCTTTTGATTTTGGGGGGTTTGCCACAAGTGTGGGAAGGGGAAATTTGTTTGTGTGTAGTTTGTAGGATGAATGTTCAACCACTCATGTTTTTGCTTCTCTGTATGAGCATGTTTACACTGCAAGGTAATCCCAAACTCTCTATTGATCATGGACCAAAGTGTTAATCTTAATTTAACTTCATGGAATTGCAGAGGTCTACAAAATTTAAAAAAACTTAAACAAGTTATGAATAAAATAAAGGACATGGGTTCAAGAATTGTGTTTTTACAAGAAACTCATCTGATAGAGGAGGATGTTAAAAGAATTAGGAGTAGATGGCAGGGAAGTGTATTCACCTCTTCATTTTCATCCCGAGCCAGGGGAGTTATGACTCTCATACATAAATCAGTTCCTTTTCAAGTGAAAAATGTAATTGGAGACAAATTTGGAAGATATGTAATCATTCAAGGTTCTTTGCTATTAGAAAATATAAATCTTGTGAACTTATATGGTCCCAATATAGATGATCAGAAGTTCTTTGCTAATTTATTTCTCATCTTATCATCACTTACAGGGCAACATATAATAGCAGGGGATTTTAATTGTACATTGAATCCAGGTGTGGATAGATCAACAGGACTGGATTGTACGCACATTGGATGTAGGATGACTATTAATCATTTTATGAAAGAATTGAGATTGTTAGATATATGGAGAGAAATGAAACCACAAGTTAAAGCCTATTCTTGTTATTCCAGTACCTACAAGACATTCTCACGTATTGATTATTTTTTGATTTCCACAGAATTAAGGTCCAAGATTCAAAACTGCTTTTATGATAACATCGTGATCTCTGATCATGCACCCTGTTGTCTAATATATGTAGATAAAAAATTGACAAAGGAATCAGGTAGATGGCAATTTCAGCATAAATGGCTTCAGGATGAGGAATTTGTCAAGTATATAGAAAAACAGATAGACGAGTTCTTTGACATCAATACTACACAAACATCAGCATGTGTAAAGTGGGAGGCTTTCAAAGCTTTTATTAGGGGACATATTATTAGTTATACAGGATCAAAATCTAAGAAGACTCGAGAGGAGAGAGCTAAATTGGAACATAAAATAAAAAGTCTTCAGGAAAAAGTGTATGCAGGAAGTGACCCAAGGTTGGAGAATGAATTACTGATTTTGAGAGCTGAATACGACAAAAAATCAGCGAATAGAGCTGCCTCGAGTCTTCTAAGATTGAAACAATCTTTTTATGAACAAGGTGAAAAATCAGGAAAATTATTAGCATGGCAGATTAAACAATTGGAAATTAAAACACCAATTACCAGTATTATAAGTAACGGACAGGTAGTTATAGATCCTTTAGAAATTAATAGAGCCTTTAGAGATCACTATGAAAAATTATATGATACCAAAAATGAACCTGATTTAACAAAACTAAATGGGTTTTTGAACGAACTATCTATACCGTGTATTCCAAATGAAAACAGGGAGATATTGGAGTCTAAAATTAGTCAAGAAGAAGTTGGGCTAGCCATTGATAATATGAAATCAGGAAAAAGTGCAGGACCAGATGGTCTTCCAGTTGACCTTTATAAAAAATTTAAGAATAAATTAATAAAACCTTTTTTGGAAATGGTTTTAGAAGCATTTCAAAATAATAATTTACCATCATACATAAATAATGCCTTAATTATACTGCTGCCAAAACCAGGTAAGCCCTCTAATAAATGTGAAAATATGAGACCAATAAGCCTATTAAACGCCGACCTTAAGATAATCTGTAAAATTTTAGCAAGACAGAATACAAGAAATTTTACCAAATATTATTAATCGAGATCAGAATGGCTTTATAAAGGGTAGACAAGGCTTCCATAATGTAAGAAGACTATTTAATATTATTTATTTTAATAAAGAAGCACCGGATACAGCTCTCCTATCACTGGACGCCGAAAAGGCCTTTGATAGAGTTGAATGGCCCTTTCTTTTTGAAGTCCTACAAAGGTTTGGACTTGGAAATAATTTCATAAAATGGGTTCAAATAATATACAATAATGCTACAGCAGAAATCCTAACAAATAACAATATTTCAAAACCAATAAAAATCAATAGAGGATGTCGACAAGGCTGTCCACTTTCACCTTTACTGTTTACTATGGCAATTGAACCTTTAGCGATAGCGATACGTTTACATTCACAAATATATGGAATTAAAGTTGGACCAACAGAACATAAAATCTCCCTGTACGCCGATGATATAATTTTGTTTATGTCGAATCTAAAAAAATCAATTCCAACCTTGTTGAATTTAATAAAGAATTTTGGGGAAATATCAGGATATAAAATAAATAAAACTAAATCTTCAATATTAATGCTAAATGAGACCCAGAGAAATTACCCAGCCCCTGAGGTAAATCAATTCAATGTTGTAAATCAGTTTAAATATTTAGGAATCCATATTATGCCTAAGCTAGAATCAGTCGCCAGTGTCAACTATGAAGCCTTAATGTCAGATATCAATGAGTTAACTCAGAGATGGATGTCACTACCAATGTCGATGATCGGGAGAATCAATATACTTAAAAGTAATATTTTACCTAAAATACTTTATTTATTTCAATACATTCCCTTATCACCACCTTTAGATCTATTCTCAAGAATAAAAAAAAAGTTAGTGGAATTTATATGGAACAACAGGAGGGCTAGATTACGTTTGTCTTTATTATATTTACCATTTGATCGTGGAGGTCTGAAATGTCCAAATTTTATGTTGTATTATTGGTCGGCACAACTGAGGTCTATGACATATTATTTTTCATCAAATGATCTCCCTCACTGGACTGAAATGGAATCATACAATTTACCTTTACCTCTTCCCATATTCATATACTCAGATTCGGCAAAAAAATTACAAAAACAAGTTAAAAATCCATTTGTAAAGCATATGATCAAAATATGGTGTGAAGCTAAAAACTATTTAAAAGAACCACAGTTATTGTCACAATTTAGTCCAATATGGGGTAATCAATATTTTAAACCAGGGAGAGCGGACGCTGTATTTAAAGTATGGAATTTAAAAGGGATACAAAAGATTCAGGATTTATATTTGCCATGTGCAGACAACATAATGTCTTTTGAAGAGCTGAGGATCAAATTTAATCTCAACAGAACACATTTTTTTAAATATCTTCAACTTAGAAACTTTATTCGATCAAATCAAAATAAAGCTCTCACTCGACCTATTTATTCATCCTTGGAAAAAATGATGATGAAAGATAGTAAAAGAAAGGGTATTATTTCAGAGTTTTATAACTCATTGACACTATCTTCAAGTGAAAATTCACTGAAAAGATTAAACTACTGGAAAGAAGATCTGCAAATTGAAATTTCAGAGGAACAATGGGAATTGGCTTGTACAGAAGCTCAAACCAAATCAATAAATGCACGCCTTAAATTGATACATTTCAAATGGTTAATGCGGATGTATGTTACACCGGAGGAGTTAAATAGATATAACAAAAATATACCAGATACATGCACAAAATGCATGGAAAGTAAAGGAACCCTATTTCATTGTTTATGGGAATGTAGATTAATAAGAATGTTTTGGGAAGAGGTGAGGGTAACAATTGAAAAAATAATTTCAAAACAAATCATATTGAATCCTAAACTGTTTTTGTTGGGTCTGTACCCAGAAAAGCATAATTTTAATAAAAGTGAAAGAACATTCATAGACCTCAGTTTGCTTAATGCCAAAAAATGTATTGCACTATTATGGAAAAAGACTCATAGACCAGATGTGACTCAGTGGTTAAGACAGATGTTAACAAACCTTCCATTAGAAAGAATAACATATATACTGAAATCAAAGGAAATTGTGTTTGAGAATATATGGAGACCTTTTATTGATTATGTAAAAAATTTAAACATAACTCTTGAAGAAGAAGGTGAATGATGTGTGTGGACCTTGTAAATTCCAAACTGGTGAACATAATATGTATACTTATGTATTGGATTGTCTAGACTAAACAGAGGAGCATTGTTGAAGACTTGATTTTGTTGGTGGTTGTTGGTGTTTTTAGTGCATTTTTTTTTTTGTAGTACTTTAGTGTTAGTGTTTGATTGTTTGTATCATGTTTGTTAAAAAAAAAAAAAAAAGGTTCAATAAAGATATTGTGGAAAAAAAAAAAAATCTCTCTCCTGCATGCAGAGGGGAGCAAAGCTGTGGCTGCAATCGGTCAAGGCCATTTCACTGTGCTCTAGCTTCACATGGATTATAGTGAAATGCACACCAAAAAAATTACTTAAACTGAAAAATACATTACAGAAAACCCAAAAACTTAGATGAGTATAAATGACAATCTCACTAAAACAAGCAAAAATCAAAAACCACAAGAGGATACAAGAAACACACCACGAAGTTATGCTAAAAATGAGTGAAAATAAGAACCAAAAATGAGCAGGGTCCATAGACTGTACAAAAAAGATGGACGCAGCTTCCAGAGGGTCCTGGTGAATCCACCCGGAAGTTCTGTGTGTTTCCGGAAGTGCCCTCATCCCACGGACTAGCATTGCTAGTTCTATAACCCACTTGCTACCTACCGTGGGGCATCGATCGTTTGGTATTACCTTTAAAAATCAGAGCCTGAAATTATTTTTGTTCTATCTATCTTAGATGAAAAATACTTTTGGTTCCGGAAGTGCCCCCGTCCCATTGACTTACATTGGCATCATAAACAGATTTCTAGCTCTGTGAATTTTTTTTTTTTGCAAACTTCCTTGTGGCATCGATCAATTGGTATTACCTTTCTAATTCAGAACCTGAAATTATTTTTATTCTATCTATCTTAGATTAAAAATACTGGTGCACTGTCAGTAGAAAGCAAGTATTCATGTCTGAAAACAGGTAACCCAATTAGGATTTACAGGCCCAAATGTAGGCTGTGTTTGAAAGTGGAATACAAAGAGGTGTAGCCTATACTGTATGTATCCAATCACATGTTAGACTTCGACAAATATGAAAGGGACTGAACACTAAGATTTCTTTGATTGTGTGAATATTGATTACAGAATTATTGAAAATGAATGGGACATCCAATATTAGCGAGTGTTTAAGAACCCCTGTTTATTTGTTTGTCAGACTTATTTGTGTGATCTTTTATGAGTTACAGTGGATATAAAAAGTCTACACACCCCTGTTCAAATGCCAGGTTTTTGTGATGTAAAAAAAATGAGACCAAGATAAATCATTTCAAAACTTTTTCCACCATTAATGTGGCCTATAACCTGTACAACCCAATTGAAAAACAAACTGAAATCTTTTAAGGGGAAAAATAAAAAATAAAAAACTTATAATAACCTGGTTGCATAAATATGGACACCCTTAAACTAATACTTTGTTGCAGCACCTTTGGCTTTTATTACAGCACTCAGTCTTTTTGGGTAGGAGTCTGTCAGCGTGGCACATCTTGATGTGGCAATATTTGCCCACTCTTCTTTGCAAAAACACTCCGAATCTGTCAGATTGCGAGGGCATCTCCTGTACACAGCAGTCTTCAGATCACCCCACAGATGTTCGATCGGATTCAGGTCTGGACTCTGGCTGGGCCATTCCAAAACCTTAATCTTCTTCTGGTGAAGCCATTCTTTTGATGATTTGGATATGTGCTTTGGCTCATCGTCATGCTGAAAGATGAAGTTCCTCTTCATCTTCAGCTTTCTAGCAGAAGCCTGAAGGTTTTGTGCCAACACTGACTGGTATTTGGAACTGTTCATAATTCCCTCCACCTTGACTAACGCCCCAGTTCCAGTTGAAGAAAAACAGCCCCAAAGCATGATGCTGCAACCTCCATGCTTCGCTGTAGGTATGGTGTTCTTTTGGTGATGAGCCGTGTTGTGTTTGTGCCAAATATACCTTTTGGAATTATGGCCAAAAAGTTCAACCTTGGTTTCATCGGACCATAAAAAATTTTTCCCAAATGCGTTCGGGAGATTTCAAATATGTTTTTACAAAATGTAACTGGGCTTGGATGTTTTTCTTTGTAAGATAAGGCTTCCCTCTTGTCACCCTAGACGGGAGATTGTTGTCACATGTACTAAACAGCCAGTACTTGCCAGAAATTTCTGCAGTTCCTTCAATGTTGTTGTTGGCCTCTTGACAGCCTCCCTGACCAGTTTTCTTCTCATCTTTTCATCAGTTTTGGAGGGATGTCCAATTCTTGGTAATGTCACTGTTGTGCCATATTTTCTCCACTTGATGACTGTCTTCACTGTGTTCCATGGTATATTTAACGCCTTGGAAATTATTTTGTATCCTTCTCCTGACTGATACCTTTGAACAATGAGATCCCTCTGATGCGTTGGAAGCTCTCTGTGGACCATGGCTTGTGCTGTAAGATGTGACTACAAAAATGTCAGGAAAAGCCTACTAGAACAGCTGAACTTTATTTGGGGTTAATCAGAGGCACTTTAAATGGTGGCAGGTGTGTGCTGACTCCCATTAACATGAGTTTGAATGTGATTGGTTAATTCTGAACACAGCCACATCCCCAGTTATAACAGGGTGTGCATATTTATGCAACCATGTTATTGTAAGTTTTTTGTTTTTTATTTTCCCCTTAAAAGATTTCAGTTTGTTTTTCAATTGGATTGTACAGGTTATAGGTCACATTAATGGTGGAAATGTTTTGAAATGATTTATCTTGGTCTCATTTTTTTTACATCACAGAAACCTGGCATTTGAACAGGGGTGTGTAGACTTTTTATATCCACTGTATATTCGTAAGTGTTGTATCTTGCACTTTGGGGAATGGGAGTGCTTCAATCATCATTATAATTATTTTAGTTTATATGTGTAGTTTATAGTCTATCATCAATAAACTCATGCAGTACTATAACAGGACACGTTTACAAATATTTGAGACCCATTGTAGTGCATCCTTTTATATTTTACAATATGAAAATGTACAAAACACCCAACATTATTATACACAACAGAATGACCCGTTTGGCTGCAACTGTTTCATCAGTGTTGCCCATTTGTCAGTAAATAAAAAGTGACTTATTTCATTATTTGAGTGTTTTTGTGTGTTTGGTCACGGTTGTTGTTTAGTCAAAGCGTGCATGTGTCTGCATATGATATGCAATTGATCTGGTCATTCTGCTCCACAATCATGGTGTTATTATCATTAACTTTTAATTTTTAGATGGCTGTGCTAGCATACCAGCACTGGGAAGAGCACCATGTTAAACCCGTGGTACTACTATCGGGTGAAGCAGCAGCCGGGACTCGCGTTAACCGAGCAGGCTGGGCTTGGCTCCCTGTGAAGCACTGCAATAAGATGGTCCAGCTGCCCCCCACCCCCGTACACCTCATGTTCTCCACATATGGCGAATTATCCCTTAAGAGCTACGCAATCACTGCAACATTATAGTATTATGTTTTTAAGCATTAAATCTTCAGTATTCTCTTTTTCTGGTCAAATTTGTCGCTTTTCACTTCTTTGTTTTATTCACAGAGCACCCTCACGACTGGTCGTGACGCGGCGTATTATCCAATCAGTATGGAGTCAATCCGAAACCCCGCCCACACTTCTAGAAGCCAGAGCACGAGGAAACACACGACAGAATCAGTGGTGTCCCAGATGGCCTCCTCTGCCACCTGATGGCCCCCACACAAACAAAGACTGTCCCTCCATAATACACTGCAGTCTTCCTCCAGTTGGTGGATTTTTCCAGGTACTGAGTGTGAATACATTTCAAATAAATAACAAATAAATAGACAAACTGATAGTAAATAAAGTTTGTTTACACAATAATTCGTGGTGGGAATCACGAGGGACCTTGCGATTCGATTTGGATCGCGGTACTTGGTTCATGATATGATCCTATCACGATTCAACGATAATCACAATATCGCGATCTCGAGTGTCTCAGTATCATAGCTTTCAGTTTTTTTTCACCTTATTCAATCTCAAGTCATTTCCCCAAGTAAAACTGTTGACATTTCTTTCATATACTGTAGTATTCAATATGATAAAAATGATGACATAATAATAGTTTTAAATAACCCCACTCCCTCCCCGTTTTATTTCAACTCTTCTTGACCCGGTGAAAAACATACCAGACTAAATTAGTTTAATATGTTAAAAGGACCAAAAGCCCCTCATGACCCAGAGCATAGAAATGGGATAAAGACAGAAATAATGTGGTGAATGAGTATTCGTGGTTATATTATACTATTGTACCTGCTTATAGTTTAGGGTTTACATTTTTAAATGTATAGGAGATATAGATCAGTATTTGCTCTTCTTCCAGGCTGAAACTGCAGTAATTTGACAGTTTGAATTCTCTGATCAGTTGAATCTTATCAAATGACACCAACTTTGTGCTTCTGAAGCAGATTAGTTAAGTTTAGCTCACGTAACTTAATGACTACTGTTGAATGATTTTTGGTCATTTCATTTCCCAGTTCCAACTACTCAAATTTAATAATATTTTGCTTTTGTTCGTTTGGAATCATAATGAATTTAATACTCTGGGAACTCGACTGTTGGATTAATTGTCATTTTAATATTGGTATCGTATCCTCCTACCACAGTTTTCATCCTTTTTATAGACTTTGTAATTACATGAGTAATTGGAACAGGAGGCACATAAAACATAAATTCAACCATTTTGGAGAGATGTTTGAGGGGGTGAGAGAGACAAATGATCAGTGAGATGTTTTTCTGCGTATGTGTGGACATGCTGGCAATGGACAAGATTATTGGCACTGGAAGCATCCCATTTGTCTCCCTGTCATCCATTCATTTGTCACGGAGTAGCAGGGTGGATCGGTGGGCAGCAGCGTTCCCTCACAGCGGGAGGGTCTGTACCTGCAGAGCCCTTCCATGTGCAGTCAATGTGTGTTCGCCACATGCCGCTGGTTTCCTCCCACAATCCAGACGTGTGGGACGTCAGTGCTCTGCATGACAGTGATTAGTTTTGTTCTAATGAGATTTAGTAGCAAGTCTAAATAGTGTGACTAGTAACAGTAGTTGTGCATTTTTTTTTTTTTTCCTCATCAAATCACTCATCACCAAAACAAGATCTTGGTGAAAAATTAATGTGACTCTGGAAGTAAACGTTGTGACGTCCCATAAACATATTGTGTGTGTGGCGTATTCAAACCCAAAGGCAACAGTCCAAGAAAACATCAGTGTGTGTGTGTGTGTGTGTGTCTTTCTGATCAGCTAGAGCATTTTATCTCGATGAATAAAGTTAAATGGACCAACTGGAAAGAAATACATTCAGCAAAAGTTTTGCCCTTTGAAGTTTTCACCTTAAGAACGAGAGAAAAACTTGTGCAGCGCCCCTTTAAGAGATAATCATCCAAACCCCTGTCATCTCCTCTTAGTGCTGACTCAAAACTTGGTAATAAAAAATCCAGCTCAGTGCTCGGTGACGTTCAGCATCACATACTAATGCACTCCTTAGAAATATTGGACTCGGTGATTTATTTACAAAATTAAATTCTCAGCATGCCTGAGATCAGCCGCTCATTTTCAAAGATTAGATTTAAAGATGTGCACCCTACTCAGGTTTACAGATTCTCATTTTGAACTAAATTGACATCATCAGGACACTGAGTGTGTGGCAATCTCAGCGCACGGGAGAAAACGGTCTTATGATCTCTCTAATGCGACTCCAAAATGGAATCCAATCATCTGACATATTAGAGAGGATGCAGCAGTTTTTCTATTATGTTGTATTTCTCCAGTATACTATAAAGAGATCAGCCAAGCCTCGTTAGATTGCCAAATGGCATATGAGGCACCTGCAAGACTCGTGCGTCTGTAGAAATTCCTAATTCTTCACCTATTTCCTGTATTGATCTTGACGAAGCCTGATGTATAAGCAGCCTGTCATCTTCTGCTTTAAAAGACACAGTTATTACTTCTCTGGTGTTTGGAGAAGTTGACTTCAAAAGGGCTGAAACCCTCTGGTGTAGACTGAAGCTTGGGAAAGGTTGATCTGGAAGGAGAGGGGGATGCAGGGATAGAGCGCGTACTCAGAGATGAGAGACAGAGGACTGGAAAGGGAAGGAAGGGCCCTTTGATCTTTGGCAGGAGTGGATGTTCAAGAAAAGAGACGGAGAGCAGCAGGGAAGATTGCAAACAAGGCATGCGCTCAGTTCCCAAAAGCAGCACAAACGCGAGAGAAAGTAACAGAAAAAGAAGGAGAAACAAAAGCCGAGGAGATTGCGCGAGACATAAACGAGATGGAGAGAGAGTGACAGGGTCCCAGAAAGACAGACAGAGAAGAAAGGAGGAGAAGACGGCGAGGATGAAAATAAAGTTGAGGCAAACAGATAAGACCAGGATGTTAAAAGGATTTCAGTCCGGGGGCTGTTTGGGGAGTTCTGTCAAGCCCTACGCTAAAGCAATTAGTATCGAACCCCTTCTAGGAAAGTGCAGCCAAACCACAGCGGCAGTCTCTAACATAGTTAGTGTGTAACAACCAAGTCAAGCAAGCCCCATGGCCCCCATTAAACCTCAAGTTTTAATTGCCATGTCAGGATGGTGCCGCGGTTCACAACCCATAAGTGTGCACTCACAAAAAAAGTCGGCTCGGTGAGTCTGCACATCCCTCTTCATGTGGAAACCCCGAGACGGTAAACAACGCTGCTCTGGTGGATTGAAAGAGCCTGGGTAGCACGATAACAAAAGCTCAGCATTAAAGAGGAAAGGGATGGCTCAAAACAGCTGTTGCTAATATGTCTGTAGGGAGAGAGAAGCCATACCTCTTTGCTGTTGTCCATTTCACTTGAAAACAGATTCTCAAGCCCACAACTGAGGTTTTTGTTTAAAGGGGTCACTGACTGCACTTTTTCCACGTTTTAACAGCTCACACAGGTCATAATGAAATGTTTGTGACACATTTTGGTCAAATTCTCTTTAATTATTTCATTATTGCGGCATCCTTGTGAATCATATTTTGTAGCCTTTTTTCAGAATAGCTGCCTTCAGCGCATGTTTCTTTAAATCTCTAAGACTGCATTTAACTCTGCCCACCCTCTGACTATTGCTAATCTTAGCTGCTAGCTTCCATCAAGCCTGAGCCAACTAAAGTAAATTTGTCTTAAAGAATGAATGAAGTCAAACATCACTGGTGGACAGGGGTGTGTGGTTTCATTGGTTGATAAGACATGACCGGTCCCTGAAGTACAATAAGCACAGAAACATTTGTGAATGAGTGGCTGAACTAATAGCTTCAGCAAGCCACTTTGGATCCTGGTTTGAGAAAACATAACTTTAAATAAGCTAAAATAACACTTAGAATGAAACATACGTATGGTCAAGGGTCGTTAGAGGAACAAGGATTCCAGCATGAGTGAAAAGAATTTATTGGAAGCATCAATCAAAACCGGCCAAATCAGCAGTTAAGATAACGCCAGGCGGCCTTTCCATCACCTCCTCCCCAATGAGGCGAGTTTATGCGGTTACAATGACCCGCACAGACCGCCTCGCCACACTAATGCTAACAGCCAAATGTAGCATCATGGCAAAAATATAACAAAATAAGTCAGAATGACGCAAGATACAATATATTAGATGCCTCTTGGGGTGACTGAAATCTAAAGAAAATAACAATATTAGTACCACTGTTAGCTCTTAAGCTAACGTGTTTGGCTCCCTGCCCATCTGCATGACAGACAGCTGGGCTGGCTAATAATAGAGCAGCGGGCAGGTGTCAAGGTTAGTGATGTTTACCTCTTAGTGACGTTCCAAAGCCACTATGGAAGAGCATTTTTTTTGGGAAGAGAAGTCAGCGTTTTGATTTTTTTCGATAATCACATGATCAACAGATGCATTTCAAAAGGTTAAAACCTTCAAAAACAATTTTTTAGTCAATGACCCAAAAAATCTCCAAATTTGCACATAATAGGCCTATTTCTTGTAAATAATGGTTTGATAAATAATTCCAGGTTTTTATTTTATTTACCGTATTACAGCATATAAAGGCGAAATTTACAGTGAAATTCCTTTTGGCAGCTGTCCTCCTGAAGCTCTTTTTTCTTAAAATGCATATTACGTAAGACGAGGTAAACATCTGTCTCAGCCAGAGTTGGGAGTCACTAACGCCACTACTTTGGCAGTAACATGCTGTGTAATGAAATTACTGTTTAAAAATTCAGTAATGCGTTACAGTTACTGAGATTTGATCAGATGTGTTATTAACTGTAACTAGTTACTATTTTTTAGTAACTTGCCCAGCACTGGTCTCAGCACATTGTGCCGTACCAGGTTTGGATGAGACTGATAATAGTTCATCTTATTAGTGAGAGTTGCACAAACACAAGTGTATCGGGTCATTGAGTCCACACTTTTACAAACAGCAGTTTTTCTGCATGGGTGCATTTTTTGCAGGTGAAGTGGTGCCCTTTGCTGCTGCATCTAACACAAATCTGATTTTAAACAAAGGGGAGGTAGGGCTGTCTCTGATTTACTGTATGAAAACACAGCAGCTCTTCAGTCCATGAAACTAATGAACCACCTCTCTAGAAAAAGGCAGAAAAACAGCAACTTTAAGTAAATCAGCTATACAACACTGCAAATATGTTCTAATTTTTAAAAGAAACAGTCCAATTTTACATAACCATCATTTATATTATAAGCAGCAAAGTGGTAACGTATTTGCCAAGTTTGTCACCCACTAATTCAGTTGCTGAATTCTCCTCTGGTTTTCCTCAAGAAAAAAAAAGACCTTCCTGATTTTTCAAATCCAGGTCTGTTTCTGGGCATTTTAATGTCCAACTGATTCATAAATACAAGGCCTATCACTACACAATTATGTTTTAACCTATTAAGAAAAAAATCAGTTAAGGTCCATGTTTGTTATTACTGACGCCGACCCCATCTGCCAGCCTCTTCCACAGCCAGGCTGTGATTTTCAAGCAGGGCTGAAAAGTCGGCTTCAAAAAACGGCTGGTACATAGTTTTTGTGTGTGTGTGTCATTTCTCTAAATATTTATCACTGAGTTTTCCAACCTGCAAATGGTATTTTAAAGAGAGCAGCATGTGGCTTTTGTTTAGTGAAATGATGACACAATTATATTTGGGCACTAAAAACAAACTTTTTTTTCATAAAAACTCCTTCCATGGTGAAGATTTTCACTCACTTGCATGTCACCACTGAAGGAAGTTTATGCATATAATGTCATATTGTGCAACAGCATCGCGCTGGTTTAACATCACCATATGTGCAAACAGCAAACACAACCAAGGCTGTGCTGATGCTAACTTTGCTGACAGAATGTTGTACATGTTTGCATATAAATGTACAAGTTACTCATCCATTGTGCTGAGGAATGGAGGCATCAGAACACATTATGGAGAGCACTGCTACAGGAAACACTCCCACGACAAAGAACCAAATGGCAGCGTCACTGGTTTTGGATCAGATCCAGTCAGGTATGCTCCTTTCTGCACTTCATTTGTGCTTGTGCATTTTCACATGCAAAATTATGAGGTTAATTGGAAAGATAAGATAAGACATTTATTAGTCAGAACAGGACCACAGGATTGCAGTAGCAAAGTGATAGCATCACTCAGAGTAACAATAAATAAAAAAATAAGGCAAAAATGGTTTATACAATGAAATAACGCAAAACAGTATACACAAAAAGTTAAATTACGCAGCAGTATATCTTTTTCTTCATCTTCTTTCAGCTGCTCCCTGTAGGAGTCTCCACAGCGGATCATCTGGCTCCATCTCACCCTATCCCTTCATCTTCCTCTGTAACACCAACCCTCTCCATGTCCTCCTTCACTACGTCCTTGAATCTTCTGTGGTCTTCCTCTTTTCCTCCTACCTGGCAGCTCCATCTTCAACATCCTTTCTCCAATATCTCCACTATCCCTCCTCTGCACATGTCCAAACCACCTCAGCCTTGCCTCTCTTACTTTGTCTCCAAACCGCTCAACCTGAGCTGTCCCTCTGATAGACTCATTTCTAATCTTGTCCCTCCTAGTCACTCCCAATGAAAATTTTAGCATCTTCAACTCTGCCACCTCCAGCTCCGCCTCCTGTCTTTTAGTCAGTGCCAC
Source organism: Pholidichthys leucotaenia (assembly GCA_020510985.1). NCBI lineage: Eukaryota > Metazoa > Chordata > Actinopteri > Cichliformes > Pholidichthyidae > Pholidichthys > Pholidichthys leucotaenia. Next base: position 19,325,073 of record CM035840.1, on the reverse strand, counting down.
CATCTCCAAACCATATATCATAACAGGTCTTAATACCATCTTGTAAATCTTCCATTTCACTTTTGTTGCTACCCTTCTGTCACAAATCAATCCTGACACTCGTCTCCACCCACTCCACCCTGCCTGCACTCTCTTCTTCACTTCTCTTGTGCATTTTCCATTGCTTTGGATGGCTGACCCCACGTATCACTCATCTACTTTCACTACCTCTACTCCTTGCATCTTCACTGTTACACCCGCCTCCCTCTCTGTCACACTCATATATTCTGTCTTGCTTCGACTGACTTTCATTCCTCTTCTCTCCAGAGCATAACTCCACCTCTCCAGGTTCTCTTCCACCTGCTCCCTACTCTCACTACAGATCACAGTGTCATCTGCAAACATCATGGTCCACGGAGACTCCTGCCTGACCTCGTCTGTCAGCCTGTCCATCACCGTGGCAAACAAGAAGGGGCTCAGAGCCGATCCCTGATGTAATCCCACCCCCACCTTGAACCCATTTGTCACTCCTACAACACACCTCACCACCATCTCGCTGTCCTCATACTGTACATGTCCTGCACCACCCTCACATACTTCTCTGCCACTCCTAACTTCCTCATACAGTACCACACTTCCTCTCTTGGCACCCTATCATATGCTTTCTCTAGATCCACAAAGACGCAGTGCAACTCCTTCTGACCTTCTCTATACTTCTCCATCAACACTCTTAGAGCAAACTGCATCTGTAGTACTCTTTCTTGGCATGAAACCATACTGCTGCTCACCGATTTTGACCTCTCCTCTTAACCTGGCTTCAACAATTTTTTCCCATATCTTCATAGTGTGGCTGATCAACCTTTATGCCTCTGTAGTTACTACAGCTGTAAGCATCACCTTTGTTCTTGAAAATTGGTACCAAAACACTTCTTCTACACTCCTCAGGCATCCTGTCACTCTCCAAGACTGTGTTAAACAATCTGGTTAAAAAGTCGACTGCCATCTCTCCTAAACATCTCCATACCACCACAGGTATGTCATCTGGACCAACCGCCTTTCCATTCTTCATCCTCTTCAAAGCTGCCCTGACTTCTGCCTCGCTAATCCTTGGGACTTCCTTGTTCACGATCTTTCCTTCATCAATCCTCCTCTCTCTCTCATTTTCTTTATTCATCAGCTCTTCAAAGTACTCCTTCCACCTTCTCAACACCATCCATCCATCTTCTACCGCTTCTCCGGAGGTCTGGGTCGCAGAGGGAGCAGTTCAAACAGAGAAGCCCAGACTTCCCTCTCCCCAGCCACCTGCTCCAGCTCCTCAGAGGGGATACCAAGGCGTTCTCAGACCAACTGGGAGATGTAGTCTCTCCAGCGAGTCCTGGGTCTGCCCCGGGGTTTCCTCCCACTGGGACGTGCCCGAAACACCTCAAGTGGGAGGCGTCCAGGAGGCACTCTGATCCGATGCCCAAACCACCTCAACTGGCTCCTTTCAATTTGGAGGAGCAGTGGTTCTACTTTGAGCCTCTCCTGGATGACTGAGCTCCTCACCCTATCTCTAAGGGCAAGTAGAGCAATCCTTCTCACCTTCTCAACACACTCTCGTCATTTGTTAGTACATTGCCATTTCTGTTCTTAATCAGCCTAACCTGCTGTACATCCTTTCCAGCTCGATCTCTCTGTCTAGCCAATCAATACAAGTCCTTTTCTCCTTCGTTAAGAGTCCAGACTCTCCTACAACTCACTATATGTCTTTTCCTTTGCCATGTCTCTCTTCGCCATGTGCCTAGATTCCAAATACTCCAGTCCACTTTCATCATCTTCCTGTCTATCCCACTTTTTCTTTGCTAACCTCTTCCTTTGAATACTTTCCTGTACCTCCTCATTCCACCACCAAGTCTCCTTGTCTTCCTTCCTCTGTCCACTGGATACACCACATACCTTTCTACTCTGTTTCCCTCAATACTTTTGCTGTACTTTCCCAGTCATCTGGTAATTCTTCCCTACCACCCACAGCCTGTATCAACTCCTTCCTGAACTCTGTGTGACCTTCTTCCTTCTATAACTTCCCCTACTTAATCTTTGGCTCTGCCTTCACTCTCTTCCTCTTCTTGCTTTCCAAAGTCATCCTACAGACTATCATCCAATGCTATCTAGCTAACATTCTCCCCTGCCACCACCTTGCAGTCTCCTATCTTTTTCAGATTTCTCCTCCTACACAAGATGTAGTCCACCTGTGTGCACTTTCCTCCACTCTTGTAAGTCACCCTATGTTCCTCTCCCTTCTTGAAGTATGTATTCACCACAGTCTTTTCCATCCTTTTAGCAAAATCTACAACCGTCCTTCCACATTTCTCTCCTTAAGACCATACCTACCCAGGACCTCCTCATCACCTCTGTTCCCTTCACCTACTGTACATGTCCATTAGAACAGAATACACTTTATGGGCAAACTCCCACAAACCCTCAAAGATTCTCGAGAGGGTAAAGAGTTGGTCCGATGTGCCACGGCCAGGACAAAAACCACATTCCTCCTCCTGAATACGAGGTTCGACCAACGGCTGGACTCTCCTCTTCAGTACCTTAGCATAGACCTTCCCAGGAAGGCTGAGGAGTGTGATCCCTCTAAAGTTGGAGCACACCCTCCAGTCCCCTTCCTTGAAGAGAGGAACCACCACCCCGGTTTGCCATGCCAAAGGCACTGTCCCCAACCTCCATGCAATGTTGTAGAGGTTCAGGTTCAGTTTCAGGTTCCTTTATTTGTACCCGTAGGTAGATTTGTTTTGCAGTCTGGTGACATCCATATTTACAAGCCACAGTTACAATCAACATAAACACAAACACAGGCACATATGAAGCTAACTATAAACATGATAAAAATACTTAAGGCTCCATCAATCAGGGTATAAAGACAAAGAGATGAGAGAAAAACCAGAGATAAGAGAGAAGGGTCATATTAAAAAGTTAAAGACTAGTCAAAGAGGTTAAAAACTCAAAGGTCTAAAACCCATTAAAAGATTTAGAACCCAAATAAAATCCTACAAAAATAAGTAAATATAAAATGGAGTTGACTTCCGGTTATGGCTGCCACGTAGGACGGACGTGTCTCGCTCTGCTCTGCTCCTGGAGAAAAAAATCGGCAAATAACTCTCTCATTTGGGACAGAACGTATCCCAGCATTTGGGCGAGGATATGTCGGCGAAGCCTAAGGCTGGAAAACCAGGAAAAGGAAAAAGCGAGCCGCCGAAACAGTCCAAATTAACGGACTTTCAGGTCTGTGACGCAGCAAACAAAACTCCATATATGGCGGAGGAGGCTGGCAACGCTGCGATTTCTGCGGGGAATGGCGCAGATGCGCTGATGGCTGCCATGAGTTCAATGAGAGCGGACTTTTCCTCTAGATTTGATGGGATTATGACAGCGCTGGAAGGAATAAGAAAGGAATTGGGTGACTGTGTAGAACGAACGGCGCAGATGGAGCTCCGTCTCGCTAGTGCTGAAGATGACGTCACCCGTCTTCAATTAAAGGTGCGCACTTTGGAAAAAAAAAATAAATCTCTGGAAGATAATATTTTGGATTTGGAATCTCGGTCGAGACAGAATAATTTGAGGCTGGTGGGTCTTCCAGAGGAATCAGAAGGTCGGGACGTGTGTTCCTTTCTGGAAAAGTGGATTCCGGAGGTGCTGGGCAGCGAGGAGTTGCAATCAGCAGTGGTTCTGGAAAAAGCGCATCGTATTGGCCCACGGAGAGATAAGGGACCGCCGAGGACCTTAATTATGAAGTTTCTTAGCAACAGAGACAGGATGAAGATCTTCAACGCTGCACGTGCTAAAGGAGAGATTAAACACCAGGACCAGCAGGTGCGGTTCTACCCAGATTTGGCCACAGGAATCCAGCAATTGAGGAAGCAGTTTGATCCCGTACGTAAGGAGCTGCGCAACCTTGGGATTCGTCATGGTGTAATCTATCCTGCGAGACTGCTGACCACGTATGAGGGCAGAACCCACATCTTCAAGACCCCAGAGGAGGCGCAGGAGTTCATCAAGAGGATCAAAGAAGAAGAAGAGACTGGTGGGAGCTAAGCATGAACAAAATATAAGTTGTTAAAAATTTTGGAGTTAAGTTGGAAAACTACAGAGGAGAGTTAATGTTACGTCATTAAAAGCAGTAGAGTTAGGGTGATTGGGAGGATGAAGAAGGAGTGGCTTAGGCTGTTCCCCGTGGGTGTGGAACAGTCGATGGCTATATCGGGAGACAGAATTTTTCTTTTGATTTTGGGGGGTTTGCCACAAGTGTGGGAAGGGGAAATTTGTTTGTGTGTAGTTTGTAGGATGAATGTTCAACCACTCATGTTTTTGCTTCTCTGTATGAGCATGTTTACACTGCAAGGTAATCCCAAACTCTCTATTGATCATGGACCAAAGTGTTAATCTTAATTTAACTTCATGGAATTGCAGAGGTCTACAAAATTTAAAAAAACTTAAACAAGTTATGAATAAAATAAAGGACATGGGTTCAAGAATTGTGTTTTTACAAGAAACTCATCTGATAGAGGAGGATGTTAAAAGAATTAGGAGTAGATGGCAGGGAAGTGTATTCACCTCTTCATTTTCATCCCGAGCCAGGGGAGTTATGACTCTCATACATAAATCAGTTCCTTTTCAAGTGAAAAATGTAATTGGAGACAAATTTGGAAGATATGTAATCATTCAAGGCTCTTTGCTATTAGAAAATATAAATCTTGTGAACTTATATGGTCCCAATATAGATGATCAGAAGTTCTTTGCTAATTTATTTCTCATCTTATCATCACTTACAGGGCAACATATAATAGCAGGGGATTTTAATTGTACATTGAATCCAGGTGTGGATAGATCAACAGGACTGGATTGTACGCACATTGGATGTAGGATGACTATTAATCATTTTATGAAAGAATTGAGATTGTTAGATATATGGAGAGAAATGAAACCACAAGTTAAAGCCTATTCTTGTTATTCCAGTACCTACAAGACATTCTCACGTATTGATTATTTTTTGATTTCCACAGAATTAAGGTCCAAGATTCAAAACTGCTTTTATGATAACATCGTGATCTCTGATCATGCACCCTGTTGTCTAATATATGTAGATAAAAAATTGACAAAGGAATCAGGTAGATGGCAATTTCAGCATAAATGGCTTCAGGATGAGGAATTTGTCAAGTATATAGAAAAACAGATAGACGAGTTCTTTGACATCAATACTACACAAACATCAGCATGTGTAAAGTGGGAGGCTTTCAAAGCTTTTATTAGGGGACATATTATTAGTTATACAGGATCAAAATCTAAGAAGACTCGAGAGGAGAGAGCTAAATTGGAACATAAAATAAAAAATCTTCAGGAAAAAGTGTATGCAGGAAGTGACCCAAGGTTGGAGAATGAATTACTGATTTTGAGAGCTGAATACGACAAAAAATCAGCGAATAGAGCTGCCTCGAGTCTTCTAAGATTGAAACAATCTTTTTATGAACAAGGTGAAAAATCAGGAAAATTATTAGCATGGCAGATTAAACAATTGGAAATTAAAACACCAATTACCAGTATTATAAGTAATGGACAGGTAGTTATAGATCCTTTAGAAATTAATAGAGCCTTTAGAGATTACTATGAAAAATTATATGATACCAAAAATGAACCTGATTTAACAAAACTAAATGGGTTTTTGAACGAACTATCTATACCGTGTATACCAAATGAAAACAGGGAGATATTGGAGTCTAAAATTAGTCAAGAAGAAGTTGGGCTAGCCATTGATAATATGAAATCAGGAAAAAGTGCAGGACCAGATGGTCTTCCAGTTGACCTTTATAAAAAATTTAAGAATAAATTAATAAAACCTTTTTTGGAAATGGTTTTAGAAGCATTTCAAAATAATAATTTACCATCATACATAAATAATGCCTTAATTATACTGCTGCCAAAACCAGGTAAGCCCTCTAATAAATGTGAAAATATGAGACCAATAAGCCTATTAAACGCCGACCTTAAGATAATCTGTAAAATTTTAGCAAGACGAATACAAGAAATTTTACCAAATATTATTAATCGAGATCAGAATGGCTTTATAAAGGGTAGACAAGGCTTCCATAATGTAAGAAGACTATTTAATATTATTTATTTTAATAAAGAAGCACCGGATACAGCTCTCCTATCATTGGACGCCGAAAAGGCCTTTGATAGAGTTGAATGGCCCTTTCTTTTTGAAGTCCTACAAAGGTTTGGACTTGGAAATAATTTCATAAAATGGGTTCAAATAATATACAATAATGCTACAGCAGAAATCCTAACAAATAACAATATTTCAAAACCAATAAAAATCAATAGAGGATGTCGACAAGGCTGTCCACTTTCACCTTTACTGTTTACTATGGCAATTGAACCTTTAGCGATAGCGATACGTTTACATTCACAAATATATGGAATTAAAGTTGGACCAACAGAACATAAAATCTCCCTGTACGCCGATGATATAATTTTGTTTATGTCGAATCTAAAAAAATCAATTCCAACCTTGTTGAATTTAATAAAGAATTTTGGGGAAATATCAGGATATAAAATAAATAAAACTAAATCTTCAATATTAATGCTAAATGAGACCCAGAGAAATTACCCAGCCCCTGAGGTAAATCAATTCAATGTTGTAAATCAGTTTAAATATTTAGGAATCCAAATTATGCCTAAGCTAGAATCAGTCGCCAGTGTCAACTATGAAGCCTTAATGTCAGATATCAATGAGTTAACTCAGAGATGGATGTCACTACCAATGTCGATGATCGGGAGAATCAATATACTTAAAAGTAATATTTTACCTAAAATACTTTATTTATTTCAATACATTCCCTTATCACCACCTTTAGATCTATTCTCAAGAATAAAAAAAAAGTTAGTGGAATTTATATGGAACAACAGGAGGGCTAGATTACGTTTGTCTTTATTATATTTACCATTTGATCGTGGAGGTCTGAAATGTCCAAATTTTATGTTGTATTATTGGTCGGCACAACTGAGGTCTATGACATATTATTTTTCATCAAATGATCTCCCTCACTGGACTGAAATGGAATCATACAATTTACCTTTACCTCTTCCCATATTCATATACTCAGATTCGGCAAAAAAATTACAAAAACAAGTTAAAAATCCATTTGTAAAGCATATGATCAAAATATGGTGTGAAGCTAAAAACTATTTAAAAGAACCACAGTTATTGTCACAATTTAGTCCAATATGGGGTAATCAATATTTTAAACCAGGGAGAGCGGACGCTGTATTTAAAGTATGGAATTTAAAAGGGATACAAAAGATTCAGGATTTATATTTGCCATGTGCAGACAACATAATGTCTTTTGAAGAGCTGAGGATCAAATTTAATCTCAATAGAACACATTTTTTTAAATATCTTCAACTTAGAAACTTTATTCGATCAAATCAAAATAAAGCTCTCACTCGACCTATTTATTCATCCTTGGAAAAAATGATGATGAAAGATAGTAAAAGAAAGGGTATTATTTCAGAGTTTTATAACTCACTGACACTATCTTCAAGTGAAAATTCACTGAAAAGATTAAACTACTGGAAAGAAGATCTGCAAATTGAAATTTCAGAGGAACAATGGGAATTGGCTTGTACAGAAGCTCAAACCAAATCAATAAATGCACGCCTTAAATTGATACATTTCAAATGGTTAATGCGGATGTATGTTACACCGGAGGAGTTAAATAGATATAACAAAAATATACCAGATACATGCACAAAATGCATGGAAAGTAAAGGAACCCTATTTCATTGTTTATGGGAATGTAGATTAATAAGAATGTTTTGGGAAGAGGTGAGGGTAACAATTGAAAAAATAATCTCAAAACAAATCATATTGAATCCTAAACTGTTTTTGTTGGGTCTGTACCCAGAAAAGCATAATTTTAATAAAAGTGAAAGAACATTCATAGACCTCAGTTTGCTTAATGCCAAAAAATGTATTGCACTATTATGGAAAAAGACTCATAGACCAGATGTGACTCAGTGGTTAAGACAGATGTTAACAAACCTTCCATTAGAAAGAATAACATATATACTAAAATCAAAGGAAACTGTGTTTGAGAATATATGGAGACCTTTTATTGATTATGTAAAAAATTTAAACATAACTCTTGAAGAAGAAGGTGAATGATGTGTGTGGACCTTGTAAATTCCAAACTGGTGAACATAATATGTATACTTATGTATTGGATTGTCTAGACTAAACAGAGGAGCATTGTTGAAGATTTGATTTTGTTGGTGGTTGTTGGTGTTTTTAGTGCATTTTTTTTTTTGTAGTACTTTAGTGTTAGTGTTTGATTGTTTGTATCATGTTTGTTAAAAAAAAAAAAAAAAAAGGTTCAATAAAGATATTGTGGAAAAAAAAATATAAAATGGAGTTAATAAATAGGTACCTAAATTATGTGCAATATATTGTTACAACTTGTTCAACTCTTTGACAGCAGCAGGAACAAAGCTGTTTTTGTAGCCCTGGGTTTTGCTTTTTGGGACAGCAAACCTCCGTCTCGAGGGAAGAAGCTGAAAGTTGCAGTGCAAAGGGTGGGAGTCATCATTTAAAATGGAGGTAGCCATCCTCTGTACTTGTCTGGTGTACAGGGATGTCAGACTCAGCTGTGACTTACCAAGCAAACGACTGGACCATCTAACTACCTGATCCAAGGATTTCCTCTGTTTCAGTTTTATCTGACCAAACCATGACACTAAAGAAAAGGATAAAACAGATTCAATAAAAGCCAGATAAAACATTGTCATTATGGTTCGGTCAATTTGGAAGCGTGCAAGTTTCCTCAAGCAATGCAAATGTTGCTGACCCTTTTTGCACACCCTTTCACAGTTCTCTTCAAAGTTTAAATTACTATCAATAATCGTCCCAAGAGGCATGTCAACCATGACAGCCCTACAACATCCAGGGCCTTGAGGTACTCAGGGCGAATCTTGTCCACCCCTGGGGCCCAGTCATCAAGGAGGGTTGGACTTGGAGAAGGCATTTGACCGCGTCCCTCATGGTTTTTTGTTGGGGGTGCTTCGGGAGTATGGGGTATCGGGCTTGTTGTTACAAGCTATCCGGTCTCTATAAGACCATTGTGAGAGTTTGGTTCATATTGCCAACACTCGGTCAGACTCATTCCCAGTGAGAGTGGGATTCCACCAGGGCTGCCCTCTGTCACCAATCCTGTTCATAATTTTTATGGACAGGATTTCTAGGAGCGGCCAGGGAATGGAGGGTGTCATGCTTGGTGACCACAGGATCTCATCTCTGTTGTTTGCAGATGATGTTGTCCTATTGGCCTCATTCAGCAATGACCTACAGGTCTTACTGGGACAGTTTGCCGCTGAGTGTGAAGCAGCTGCAATGAGAATCAGCACCTCCAAGTCCAAGTCCATGGTCCTCAGTCGGAAAAAGGTGGATTGTCCTCTCCGGGTTGGGACAAGCTCCTGCCCCAAGTGGAGGAGTTTAAGCATCTCGGGGTCTTATTCACAAGTGAAGGGAGAATGGAGTGAGAGATTGACAGACGGATCGGAGCAGCATCTGCAGTGATGCGGACGTTGTACTGGTCCGTTGTGGTGAAGAGGGAGCTAAGCTTTAAGGCAAAGCTGTGGATTTACCGGTCAATCTACGTTCCTACCCTCACCTATGGTCACGAGCTTTGGGTAATGACTGAAAGAATGAGATTGCGGATAGAAGCGGCTGAAATGAGCTTTCTTCGTAGGATTGCTGGACTCACCCTTAGAGATAGGGTAAGGAGCTCAGTCATCCAGGACAGGCTCAAAGTAGAACCGCTGCTCCTCCACATTGAAAGGAGCCAGTTGAGGTGGTTTGGGCATCTGATCAGGATGCCTCCTGGATGCCTCCCACTTAAAGTGTTTCGGACATGTCCCACTGGGAGGATACCCCAGGGCAGACCCAGGACTCACTGGAGAGACTACGTCTCCCAGTTGGTCTGAGAACGCCTTGGTATCCTCTCTGAAGAGTTGGAACAGGTAGCTGGGGAGAGGGAAGTCTGGGCTTCTCTGCTTGAACTGCTGCCTCCACAACCCAGACCTCTGGAAAAGTGGTAGAAGATGGATGGATGGATGGATAGAATACACTTTATTGTCCCCTTGGGGAAATCTGCTTTGGACTTACGATGGTGACACAAACCTGCTTCCCATCGAACCACAAGGCATCACATCACAACATGTCATCTGCTTACATGTATTGCACTCTACCCGTACTGCACATATTTTAAAAACCAGTCTACATGTAACATGTAAATACAGGTTAAGATCACCATGTTTCTGTACAATCCTAGGAGTTATTTAGGAACCTAATAGAAGCAGGTACAAATGAGTTTTATAATGGTTTAACCTGCATTTTGGTACTCTGTATCTTCTACCAGAAGGCAAGAGCTCAAACTCAGAATGGAGGATGTGTGAGGGGTCCTGCAGAACTCTCTGTGCCTGCCTGCACACACACTGCTCATAAATGGCCTTAAGGAAGAGCTTTTCAGTTCTCCCCATCACCGTCATGGCAGCCTGGACCAGACACTGCAACTTAGATTTGGGCTACACAGAAATATTGCCAAAAGTCTGCTCCAATCACCACTCTCTCCCCCACTGGGAACACTCTCTACCACTTCATCCAACTTACTGCAGAATTCCTCTTTCTCTTCTACCTGACGTCCAACTTGTGGGGCATACACACTGACAACATTCAACATCACACCTTTGACTTCTAGCTTCAAACTCATGATTCTGTCTGACTCCCTCTTTACCTCCTGAACATACTCTTCCTTCAAGATTACGCCTACTCAATTTCTCTTCCTATCTACACCATGGTAGAACAGTTTAAATCCACCTCCAATGCTCCGAGCCTTGCTTCCCTTCCATCTGGTTTCTTGAACACACAGTACATCTGCCTTTCTTCTCTCCATCATATCAGCCAACTCTCTGCCTTTACCAGTCATAGTCCCTACATTTAACATCCCTACTCTCACCTCCACACTTCTACCTTTCCTTGCCTCTCTCTCTCCCTCCTAACACACCTTCCCGCTCTCCTCCTCCTCAATCTTCGACCAACAGTAGCCCAATTTCCACCGGCACCCTGTCAGTTAACAGCACCGGTGGCGGTCGTTGTTAACCCGGGCCTCAACCGATCCGGTATGAAAGTCTCATGCATCATGATCCACATGTTTGGCAAAGGTTCTACGTCGGATGCCCTTCCTGACACAACCCTCCCCGTTTACCTGGGCTTGGGACCGGCACTAGGAGTACACTGGCTTGTGCACCCCCTATGGCTGGGTTAAATTGCTCAGCAGTATATATACACTGTATATTAGCAGTATATTTCACAGTTGAGTAAGTACACAGTGTTGCTGCAACCTTCAACAATAATTATATTAACAGTGGATTGGAAATAAATGTTCCTTATTTGTGCAAAGTAGTAGTGTTATATGCAGACTCTGTCAGCAGTGCAGACAGTAAAGTCTGACAGCAGTCGGTAGGAAGGGCCTGTGAAACCTCTCCCTTGTGCACTTTGGATGGAGCAGCATGTTGCTAAATGAGTTCCTCAGTGCACTCAGGGCGTCCCACATGGGGTGAGGCTCGAACTCCAACAGAGATGATAGCCATCCTACTCTTTCTTACCACCTCCACTGGGTCGAGGACCACAACAGAACTGGCCTATTTGTTACATAATAATTTAACTTAATAACAATATGGATGGCAACTGGCAGTAGGGGACTTAGCTTAGCATTACAGCTACAAACAGCAATAAGTTCCCTTATGGTACGGTAGGGCAAAAAAGTATTTAGTCAGCCACCAATTGTGCAAGTTCTCCCACTTAAAAGATGAGAGAGGTTTCCAATTTTCATCATAGGTATACCTCAACTATGAGAGACAAAATGAGAAAAAAAAATCCAGAAAATCACATTGAAGGATTTTTTTTTTTCCACAATATCTTTATTGAACCCTTTTTTTTTTTTTAACAAACATGATACAAACAATCAAACACTAACACTAAAGTACTACAAAAAAAAAAAATGCACTAAAAACACCAACAACCACCAACAAAATCAAGTCTTCAACAATGCTCCTCTGTTTAGTCTAGACAATCCAATACATAAGTATACATATTATGTTCACCAGTTTGGAATTTACAAGGTCCACACACATCATTCACCTTCTTCTTCAAGAGTTATGTTTAAATTTTTTACATAATCAATAAAAGGTCTCCATATATTCTCAAACACAATTTCCTTTGATTTCAGTATATATGTTATTCTTTCTAATGGAAGGTTTGTTAACATCTGTCTTAACCACTGAGTCACATCTGGTCTATGAGTCTTTTTCCATAATAGTGCAATACATTTTTTGGCATTAAGCAAACTGAGGTCTATGAATGTTCTTTCACTTTTATTAAAATTATGCTTTTCTGGGTACAGACCCAACAAAAACAGTTTAGGATTCAATATGATTTGTTTTGAGATTATTTTTTCAATTGTTACCCTCACCTCTTCCCAAAACATTCTTATTAATCTACATTCCCATAAACAATGAAATAGGGTTCCTTTACTTTCCATGCATTTTGTGCATGTATCTGGTATATTTTTGTTATATCTATTTAACTCCTCCGGTGTAACATACATCCGCATTAACCATTTGAAATGTATCAATTTAAGGCGTGCATTTATTGATTTGGTTTGAGCTTCTGTACAAGCCAATTCCCATTGTTCCTCTGAAATTTCAATTTGCAGATCTTCTTTCCAGTAGTTTAATCTTTTCAGTGAATTTTCACTTGAAGATAGTGTCAATGAGTTATAAAACTCTGAAATAATACCCTTTCTTTTACTATCTTTCATCATCATTTTTTCCAAGGATGAATAAATAGGTCGAGTGAGAGCTTTATTTTGATTTGATCGAATAAAGTTTCTAAGTTGAAGATATTTAAAAAAATGTGTTCTATTGAGATTAAATTTGATCCTCAGCTCTTCAAAAGACATTATGTTGTCTGCACATGGCAAATATAAATCCTGAATCTTTTGTATCCCTTTTAAATTCCATACTTTAAATACAGCGTCCGCTCTCCCTGGTTTAAAATATTGATTACCCCATATTGGACTAAATTGTGACAATAACTGTGGTTCTTTTAAATAGTTTTTAGCTTCACACCATATTTTGATCATATGCTTTACAAATGGATTTTTAACTTGTTTTTGTAATTTTTTTGCCGAATCTGAGTATATGAATATGGGAAGAGGTAAAGGTAAATTGTATGATTCCATTTCAGTCCAGTGAGGGAGATCATTTGATGAAAAATAATATGTCATAGACCTCAGTTGTGCCGACCAATAATACAACATAAAATTTGGACATTTCAGACCTCCACGATCAAATGGTAAATATAATAAAGACAAACGTAATCTAGCCCTCCTGTTGTTCCATATAAATTCCACTAACTTTTTTTTTATTCTTGAGAATAGATCTAAAGGTGGTGATAAGGGAATGTATTGAAATAAATAAAGTATTTTAGGTAAAATATTACTTTTAAGTATACTGATTCTCCCGATCATCGACATTGGTAGTGACATCCATCTCTGAGTTAACTCATTGATATCTGACATTAAGGCTTCATAGTTGACACTGGCGACTGATTCTAGCTTAGGCATAATTTGGATTCCTAAATATTTAAACTGATTTACAACATTGAATTGATTTACCTCAGGGGCTGGGTAATTTCTCTGGGTCTCATTTAGCATTAATATTGAAGATTTAGTTTTATTTATTTTATATCCTGATATTTCCCCAAAATTCTTTATTAAATTCAACAAGGTTGGAATTGATTTTTTTAGATTCGACATAAACAAAATTATATCATCGGCGTACAGGGAGATTTTATGTTCTGTTGGTCCAACTTTAATTCCATATATTTGTGAATGTAAACGTATCGCTATCGCTAAAGGTTCAATTGCCATAGTAAACAGTAAAGGTGAAAGTGGACAGCCTTGTCGACATCCTCTATTGATTTTTATTGGTTTTGAAATATTGTTATTTGTTAGGATTTCTGCTGTAGCATTATTGTATATTATTTGAACCCATTTTATGAAATTATTTCCAAGTCCAAACCTTTGTAGGACTTCAAAAAGAAAGGGCCATTCAACTCTATCAAAGGCCTTTTCGGCGTCCAATGATAGGAGAGCTGTATCCGGTGCTTCTTTATTAAAATAAATAATATTAAATAGTCTTCTTACATTATGGAAGTCTTGTCTACCCTTTATAAAGCCATTCTGATCTCGATTAATAATATTTGGTAAAATTTCTTGTATTCGTCTTGCTAAAATTTTACAGATTATCTTAAGGTCGGCGTTTAATAGGCTTATTGGTCTCATATTTTCACATTTATTAGAGGGCTTACCTGGTTTTGGCAGTAGTATAATTAAGGCATTATTTATGTATGATGGTAAATTATTATTTTGAAATGCTTCTAAAACCATTTCCAAAAAAGGTTTTATTAATTTATTCTTAAATTTTTTATAAAGGTCAACTGGAAGACCATCTGGTCCTGCACTTTTTCCTGATTTCATATTATCAATGGCTAGCCCAACTTCTTCTTGACTAATTTTAGACTCCAATATCTCCCTGTTTTCATTTGGTATACACGGTATAGATAGTTCGTTCAAAAACCCATTTAGTTTTGTTAAATCAGGTTCATTTTTGGTATCATATAATTTTTCATAGTAATCTCTAAAGGCTCTATTAATTTCTAAAGGATCTATAACTACCTGTCCGTTACTTATAATACTGGTAATTGGTGTTTTAATTTCCAATTGTTTAATCTGCCATGCTAATAATTTTCCTGATTTTTCACCTTGTTCATAAAAAGATTGTTTCAATCTTAGAAGACTCGAGGCAGCTCTATTCGCTGATTTTTTGTCGTATTCAGCTCTCAAAATCAGTAATTCATTCTCCAACCTTGGGTCACTTCCTGCATACACTTTTTCCTGAAGACTTTTTATTTTATGTTCCAATTTAGCTCTCTCCTCTCGAGTCTTCTTAGATTTTGATCCTGTATAACTAATAATATGTCCCCTAATAAAAGCTTTGAAAGCCTCCCACTTTACACATGCTGATGTTTGTGTAGTATTGATGTCAAAGAACTCGTCTATCTGTTTTTCTATATACTTGACAAATTCCTCATCCTGAAGCCATTTATGCTGAAATTGCCATCTACCTGATTCCTTTGTCAATTTTTTATCTACATATATTAGACAACAGGGTGCATGATCAGAGATCACGATGTTATCATAAAAGCAGTTTTGAATCTTGGACCTTAATTCTGTGGAAATCAAAAAATAATCAATACGTGAGAATGTCTTGTAGGTACTGGAATAACAAGAATAGGCTTTAACTTGTGGTTTCATTTCTCTCCATATATCTAACAATCTCAATTCTTTCATAAAATGATTAATAGTCATCCTACATCCAATGTGCGTACAATCCAGTCCTGTTGATCTATCCACACCTGGATTCAATGTACAATTAAAATCCCCTGCTATTATATGTTGCCCTGTAAGTGATGATAAGATGAGAAATAAATTAGCAAAGAACTTCTGATCATCTATATTGGGACCATATAAGTTCACAAGATTTATATTTTCTAATAGCAAAGAACCTTGAATGATTACATATCTTCCAAATTTGTCTCCAATTACATTTTTCACTTGAAAAGGAACTGATTTATGTATGAGAGTCATAACTCCCCTGGCTCGGGATGAAAATGAAGAGGTGAATACACTTCCCTGCCATCTACTCCTAATTCTTTTAACATCCTCCTCTATCAGATGAGTTTCTTGTAAAAACACAATTCTTGAACCCATGTCCTTTATTTTATTCATAACTTGTTTAAGTTTTTTTAAATTTTGTAGACCTCTGCAATTCCATGAAGTTAAATTAAGATTAACACTTTGGTCCATGATCAATAGAGAGTTTGGGATTACCTTGCAGTGTAAACATGCTCATACAGAGAAGCAAAAACATGAGTGGTTGAACATTCATCCTACAAACTACACACAAACAAATTTCCCCTTCCCACACTTGTGGCAAACCCCCCAAAATCAAAAGAAAAATTCTGTCTCCCGATATAGCCATCGACCGTTCCACACCCACGGGGAACAGCCTAAGCCACTCCTTCTTCATCCTCCCAATCACCCTAACTCTACTGCTTTTAATGACGTAACATTAACTCTCCTCTGTAGTTTTCCAACTTAACTCCAAAATTTTTAACAACTTTGTACATCATAGTTTTTTTTTTTTGTTTGTTTTGTTTTTGTTTTGTTTTTTTAATATATAATACAATCTATATTTTGTAAACTTACTATTTACTTCAAGTCAGTCAGATGCCTGTGCAAATGCTTAATTATTCTACCTTATATTTTGTTCATGCTTAGCTCCCACCAGTCTCTTCTTCTTCTTTGATCTTCTTGATGAACTCCTGCGCCTCCTCTGGGGTCTTGAAGATGTGGGTTCTGCCCTCATACGTGGTCAGCAGTCTCGCAGGATAGATTACACCATGACGAATCCCAAGGTTGCGCAGCTCCTTACGTACGGGATCAAACTGCTTCCTCAATTGCTGGATTCCTGTGGCCAAATCTGGGTAGAACCGCACCTGCTGGTCCTGGTGTTTAATCTCTCCTTTAGCACGTGCAGCGTTGAAGATCTTCATCCTGTCTCTGTTGCTAAGAAACTTCATAATTAAGGTCCTCGGCGGTCCCTTATCTCTCCGTGGGCCAATACGATGTGCTTTTTCCAGAACCACTGCTGATTGCAACTCCTCGCTGCCCAGCACCTCCGGAATCCACTTTTCCAGAAAGGAACATACGTCCCGACCTTCTGATTCCTCTGGAAGACCCACCAGCCTCAAATTATTCTGTCTCGACCGAGATTCCAAATCCAAAATATTATCTTCCAGAGATTTATTTTTTTTTTCCAAAGTGCGCACCTTTAATTGAAGACGGGTGACGTCATCTTCAGCACTAGCGAGACGGAGCTCCATCTGCGCCGTTCGTTCTACACAGTCACCCAATTCCTTTCTTATTCCTTCCAACGCTGTCATAATCCCATCAAATCTAGAGGAAAAGTCCGCTCTCATTGAACTCATGGCAGCCATCAGCGCATCTGCGCCATTCCCCGCATTTATCGCACCGCTGCCAGCCTCCTCCGCCATATATGGAGTTTTGTTTGCTGCGTCACAGACCTGAAAGTCCGTTAATTTGGACTGTTTCGGCGGCTCGCTTTTTCCTTTTCCTGGTTTTCCAGCCTTAGGCTTCGCCGACATATCCTCGCCCAAATGCTGGGATACGTTCTGTCCCAAATGAGAGAGTTATTTGCCGATTTTTTTTCTCCAGGAGCAGAGCAGAGCGAGACACGTCCGTCCTACGTGGCAGCCATAACCGGAAGTCACATTGAAGGATTTTTAATGAATTAATTGGTAAATTCCTTGGTAAAATAAGTATTTGGTCACCTACAAACAAGCAAGATTTCTGGCTCTCACAGACCTGTAACTTCTTCTTTAAGAGGCTCCTCTGTCCTCCACTCATTACCTGTATTAATGGCACCTGTTTGAACTTGTTATCAGTATAAAAGACACCTGTCCACAACCTCAAACAGTCAGACTCCAAACTCCACTATGGCCAAGACCAAAGAGCTGTCAAAGGACACCAGAAACAAAATTGTAGACCCGCACCAGTCTGGGAAGACTGGATCTGCAATAGGTAAGCAGTTTGGTGTGAAGAAATCAACTGTGGGAGCAATTATTAGAAAATGGAAGACATACAAGACCACTGATAATCTCCCTCGATCTGGGGCTCCACGCAAGATCTCACCCCGTGGGGTCAAAATTATCACGAGAACGGTGAGCAAAAATCCCAGAACCACATGGGGGGACCTAGTGAATGACCTGCAGAGAGCTGGGACCAAAGTAACAAAGGCTACATCAGAAACACACTACGCCGCCAGGGACTCAAATCCTGCAGTGCTAGACGTGTGCCCCTGCTTAAGCCAGTACATGTCCAGGCCCGTCTGAAGTTTGCTAGAGAGCATTTGGATGATCCAGAAGAGGATTGGGAGAATGTCATATGGTCAGATGAAACCAAAATAGAACTTTTTGGTAAAAACTCAACTTGTCGTGTTTGGAGGAGAAAGAACACCATACCTACTGTGAAGCATGGGTGTGGAAACATCATATTTTGGGGCTGTTTTTCTGCAAAGGGACCAGGACGACTGATCTGTGTAAAGGAAAGAATGAATGGGGCCATGTATTGTGAGATTTTGAGTGAACACCTCCTTCCACCAGCAAGGGCATTGAAGATGAAACGTGGCTAGGTCTTTCAGCATGACAATGATCCCAAACACACCGCCCGGGCAACGAAGGAGTTGCTTCGTAAGAAGCATTTCAAGGTCCTGGAGTGGCCTAGCCAGTCTCCAGATCTCAACCCCATAGAAAATCTTTGGAGGGAGTTGAAAGTCCGTGTTGCCCAGCGACAGCCCCAAAACATCACTGCTCTAGAGGAGATCTGCAAGGAGGAATGGGCCAAAATACCAGCAACAGTGTGTGAAAACCTTGCGAAGACTTACAGAAAACGTTTGACCTCTGTCATTGCCAACAAAGGGTATATAACAAAGTATTGAGATGAACTTTTGGGATTGACCAAATACTTATTTTACTGAGGAATTTACCAATTAATTCATTAAAAAATCCTTCAATGTGCTTTTCTGGATTTTTTTTCTCATTTTGTCTCTCATAGTTGAGGTATACCTATGATGAAAATTGGAGACCTCTCTCATCTTTTAAGTGGGAGAACTTGCACAATTGGTGGCTGACTAAATACTTTTTTACCCAACTGTATATTCACACTATGGGGTGACTTTATGACATGATGGGAAGTACCTTCCTCACCTCAGACATGAAGCCATCAGACACTGAAGTGCTTTAGCCCTGCACATGTGGATACAAAAGCCAGCCTGTCCATTTGAAGTTAATGTGTAACAACATGACAGCCTTCTGAAACTTTTTGATGAGTTCATCTCCTTAATTGTTCAACTGTGTAACTGACGAGTCACTGTGAGCGTGCAGTTCCCCTCACTCATCCTCTGCATTCTCCTTTTGAGACCTTGTGAACGATGGGTCACTTCATACTCAGCCATGTCTTCTATGTAATCTATCATAGGGACATATGGGCAAGCTTGGATAGCCACATCGTTACAGAGGTGCCACTGTCTATGATCCAGCTGGTTTGTATGTATTTCTGTGATGTGAAACATGATTAAGTGATTCTTGTTGCATTATTGGAGATTTTTTTTAAGTTAAGGTTTGATTTGTACCACAGGTGAGAGGTGTTGGTACAAAATAAGTTGTAGCTTGTTCATTCATTTCTTAGTGATAGAGTGAGCTCAATTAAGCTGGGGTTTGACCTACCAAAATGTGAAACAATTTCTTGAACACAAACAGACCTTATCAGCGGTGTTAGATTGAACGCTGCATAGGAAAAGGAAATACAGGGCAAGGGAACCTAAGCTGATGTCCAGGTTTGAGTTCACTGATGTAATGTCACACTCAACATGTACTCCGTGTACACCACAGCAAAACCAGTTTGAAAACTAAGATACAGTATCTCTATCTGATAGCGCCTCTCTCTTCTTTGTTATACCAGGTGTCATTTCACAGTTCAGACTTTGCGATAGTCAGCCTGTGTCTTCATCTTATTCTCAGCTGGCCGTGTACTGTATAAACCTCAGTGTCTCCAGATTGTTATGCATAGCTGAAACTTTACATCTGCCTGTTAACTTGAATTAGCCATCACAGCGGCTCAGCTCTGGCCACTTTCACAGTTTTCTAGGATCACTGCTGAATGACACTTTTTTTCTGTCTGTGAATAACAGTCATCACAGACTGCAGTGCGCCAACTCTCAGGAGACTGACGCTTTCTAGAGCAACTCGTCTGGCACTGACAACCACATTACAGCTAAAGTCACTTAAACAACACGTTGCTGCCTTTCTAACATTCAATTGAACAGCAGCCGAACGTCTCATTCCTGCCTGTGTGCATTATGGTTCAGCTTTATAAGTGACCCACTGTCTGGAGGAGGGAGCTGCTGATGTACAAAAAAGGAGGTTTAGCCAAGAAAGTGTGCGTTACCTTTGTAAACTGTGAACTCAAATACATGCAGTTGTTATGCTGTTTTTCCAATGACAGGCTAGGACAAACTGTACTGACTGCTTACCTTGGAATATAGCAGCGTTCTGGATGATGAGGCGTTTGAGCTGCGCACTGACAACCTGCAGACCAGACTCCATGTTGCTGCGTGCGGCTACCTGATACCGCTCCTCCATCTTTTTGGAACAGCAGGTCGGGCCTTTGGTTTGGCAAACTTGCAGATCCACACCTGGCAGGAAGTCAGCAGAGACAGGATGGTAGTCTGGGTGAGCAGAGGGAAGGAGCTGCAAAGCCACTGTTATTTAATTTTCCAAAACAGAAGCCTCCCTCTCACATACACACACAACAGAGAGGTATCTGCTGCATGCTAAACAAAGGAAACATCATCTACAGCAGATTCTGCAGCCTTAATGAGTGCAGGATTATTATGTAGAGGCTGTTACGGCAGTGCTGAAGTCAAAAATAAATTGCTGCCTAAAAATATGAGTCATTTTGATGCACATTCAAGCAATACACCATGGCTATGCTGTCGTCCTTAGAGATCAATTTGGTCAACAGAAACTTTCACTCGAGGCTACACTTTTCACTCTGTGGATCAAAAAAAAGTTCTTTTTTCCCGAGCACAAAGATGAGAGCTGGAAGCAGTGCAGCATGAAGGCAAACAAACCTAGGTTTCAGCACCGCTTCATTATGTATGACATGAAAAAGAGCAGGCACAAGTAAGATTGCGGGCAATGAAATAAGGTTGGTGCACCTGGTTGTGGACACCAAAGGTTGTTTGCACAGATGAAAAATAATTGGATTTCCTGAGCTCTTTTGAAACCGCAAACCAGTGAACGCAAAAACCAAGGTGACAGGGATGTTTCATTGGAACAAGGTAACCTGGTAAAAGAAGAGATGGGCTAAAGAAAATTAATCCCAGGGAGGGGGTAGATAAAGACAAAGTAATTTGGGGTCTTTTCAAGAGGGAAGAAGAGGTTGCTGCAGACATGATGTGAGAGAAAACCGTGAGCTGTAAGAAGAACAGACTGTTTTTTGTACTCCAAAATTAACTTGGACCCATTTACCATCTTGATAATTTTACTGTGATATTCTTGGTTTAGAGACATCAGATTTTTGGACTGTCTACCTACATCTGAATATAATAGGGGTAAATGGCACTTTGCCCTTCCGTGGATCGCCACTTTATCCTGGTGGGGTTTGAGCACCTGAATGATCCCGGGAGCCGTGTTGTTGGGGGCAACTTCCCCCTGGTAGGGTCTCCCAAGGCAAACTGGTCCTGGGTGAAGATCCAGACTCAATGGATCTCCATGAAAAACGGTACATCAAGGAGCCAGTGTACCCAAAGGAGGTACATGGGTCCGCCCTCCAGTGGACTCGCCACCTGCAGGAGGGATCATGGGGATCATGGTGCTATGTGAACCGGGTGGAAGTCTGGGCTGCACTGCCTGGACTGATGCCCCCACAACCTGGATACCAGGATGAGTGGTAGGAGATGGATGGATGGATGGATAAATGGCATTTTGCTCAAATTAGTCAATTAGTCTTTTTTTCAAGAAGTCACAACCCTGGTTGCTCAAAAAAATAAAAAAAAATCACCCTCGTGAGCATTTTTCGTGAACGAACCCTTTCTAAAGTCACTTACATCCTGCTTGAAAGAGGCACACAGTTTGCTAACTTTAAAGCTTAACCTAGGGGGTGCCATTAATATTTCCATCCTGTCACCAATATGAAGTCACAGGAAAATAGATCCTCCCCCCCGGCCCCACCCAGTGACACGGACCAGCCAGTAAAGTGAATGTTACTTCCAAGTTTCTGAATGCCTTTATAGGGCTTTGTTTTTCAACCAGTGGTCCTTGGGGGAAATGTTCAGGGGTCCTCAGGAAACTGTTGTGCATGGGTGTCTGTAGTACTCTTCCATGTCAGTGGGTGACAGTATGAACACAATAATAATGGCTACCATCTTCTTCCGCCTCCTCATCTTCATGTGTTTTACGGAGGTTAATGACCTTGTTAAGAGGTGCTAGAGGTCGCAGTGACTAGATGAAAAATAGCAATGGATAAATGTTTGAAGAGGAAAGGTTCAGACTCTGAACTGGGTCCTGGACTGATGGAGCAGCCGGCGTGGTCGATTGCACCAAAGGCTTCGTTAGCAGAGTGAAAGGGAAACACCAGATGTTGTTACGCTCTGTTTTTTTGCATTGCGAGGCGCTCATTGCCAAGACTTTACCAGCAGACCTAGCTCCTATGTTGGCTAATGTCGTGAAGACAGTAAACTCTGTAAGGACAAGACTTCTGAAAAGCTGCATATTTGCATCCTTATGAGAGCATATAGCCTTCTTGCTTCATGTGCATCAGCTCCGTGAGGAACTAAAAGTGTTGTTTACTGAAAAACACAAAGCTGCTTGCAAGTGATGAGTGGTGTGTAAGACTGGCATACCTGGCAGATATAAGCGGGGTAAGGGAATAAGGACCTGTACTTATATAGCGCTTTTTCTAGATGCAACGACCACTCAAAGTGCTTACATCTTCAACCTGAGCCTGAAGCTGGGGAGGGTACCACAATTGTGGAAAACATCTTGTGTGGTACCTGTACCAAAGACTTCCCACCCCAAAGATCTGAACAGCTACAGACCAGTGGCCCTGACGTCCCACATGATGAAGACCCTGGAGAGACTGCTCCTTGCTCACCTCCGCCCCCTGGTGGGTCCAGCGATGGATCCACTCCAGTTCGCCTACCAGCATGGTATTGGGGTGGAGGATGCGGTCATCTTCCTTCTTCACCGTTCTCTGTTCCACCTGGAGAAGCCCGGGAATACAGTGAGGATCATGTTCTTTGACTTCTCCAGTGCTTTCAACACCATCCAACCGATGATCCTGAAGGACAAGCTGCTGTACGCAGGGGTGGACCAGCACCTGTCATCATGGATCCTGGACTACCTCACAAACCGGCCACAGTTTGTGAGAACCCGGGACTGTGTGTCCGACACGATCATCGGTAGCACGGGGGCCCCACAGGGAACGGTTTTGGCTCCCTTCCTGTTCACCCTTTATACTGCGGACTTCTCACACAACACAACACACTGCCATCTACAGAAGTTCTCTGACGACTCTGCGATCGTTGGCCTCATCTCCAATGGAGATGAAGCTGAGTACAGAGGGCTTATCCAGGACTTTGTGGACTGGTGCCATCGGAACTGCCTCCAGATCAACGCGAGGAAAACTAAGGAGCTGGTGGTGGACTGCCGCAGGCAAGGACAACCCCTCACAGCACCAGTAAAAATCCAGGGAACAGACATTGAGATGGTGACATCCTACAAGTACCTGGGTGTTCATCTGAACAATAAACTAGACTGGTCACACAATACTGACGCACTCTACAAGAAGGGACAGCGCAGGCTGTTCCTACTGAGGAGACTCAGGTCTTTTGGTGTACAAGGGGCACTGCTGAAGACATTCTATGACACGGTGGTGGCATCAGCCATCACTTTTGGAGTGGTCTGCTGGGGCAGTGGCATTACAGCAGCCAATAGGAAGAGACTGAACAAACTGATCAAGAAAGCTAGCTCTGTCCTGGGACAGCGCCTTGACAATGGCAATGCCTTGGCAATGCCTTCACCCAGTGGAGGAGATGGGAGAGAGAAGGATGGTGGTTAAACTGTCATCTCTGCTGGAGTCCGAGTTCCACCCTATGCAGGACACACTGAATGCACTAAGGAGCTCATTTAGCAGCAGACTACATCACCCTAGGTGCACAACCGAGAGGTTTCGCAGGTCCTTCCTACCAACGGCTGTCAGACTGTATAACCTAAGCAGGGCTGCTCGCAGAGATAGCAAAAAGACGTGACAACCTAATAGTATTGAATGCAAAAGACGCAATAGACTTACACAATCGTCCCCTCCGGTATACAACTAGGAAAATACTGGTAGCTACGGAGGGTGACAATATGTATGGTTACATAATCATACCATGTAGGATAACTAAGTAGACGGTTATGCGGTTTCATTTCATCTAGCGACAATGCTCCACACCGTGTGTGTTTATATATTTACATATTTATTCCATCTAGCTACAGTGCTCCGCACTGTGTGTTTATGTGTTTGCATATTTGTTCCATCTAGCTGCAATGCTCCGCACTGTGTGTTTATATATTCATATATTTATTCCATCTTGCTACAATGCTCCGCACTATGTGTGTTTATACGTTCATATATTTAGTCCATCTAGCTACAATGCTCCGCGCTGTGTGTTTATATATCTATATATTTATTCCATCTAGCTGCAATGCTCCGCATCGTGTGTCTATATATTTATGTTTATATGTACATATGTATACTCGCTGCTCTTGTTTTTTTTTCTTGCCTTCTGATTGTTGCTCTGAGTGTTGCTATCCCTGTGCTGTTGCAATCCTGGAATTTCCCTGTTGTGGGACTAATAAAGGCTAATCTTATCTTATCTTAACTATTAGCTATACTAACACTCTATTCTAAGGGCCTATATATTTCAGCATGTCAATGAATTTAACATGCGAATGCAAAGCAAAGATGAAAATCTGCTCACAAGCACAAACAAAATAAACTGATTCTGTTCAAAGGTACACCTCTGACAAAAACATCTGGAAAGTGCAAACCCTGACATGTTCCTGCCAGGATATCAGCTTTGCGTTCATCTAAACAGGCCAAAGTTTCACAATGAGTGAGGATAAACTAATTACAAGACTAAATTGCCATTACATACGCTATTAATAGGTCACATTGTATCATTTTGTAACATTTTTGGTTGATGGGGTTCCCTGAGATTTTTTTTAATTGTAAAAAGAGTTCCTTGGACCAAAAAAGTTTGAAAAACACTGGTCGAGGGCTTTGACCAATGAACGGCAAGAACAATTTTGTCTGATCTCTAAGACTAGAAAAATAAGGGCCAAACAAATAAAACGAGAGCAACACATGGGATACAATAAGTACAATTGATTTGGGGTGAACTGTCCCTTTAAAAGAAATACTCCAGTATAGTCTAAGTGTGTTGATGGAGAAGTATAGAGAAGGTCATAAGGAGATGCACTGTGTCTTTGTGGAGCTAGAGAAAGCATACAGTGGTGTGAAAAAGTGTTTGCCCCCTTCCTGATTTCTCATTTTTTTTGTATGTTTGTCACAAATGTTTCAGATCATCAAACAAATTTAAATATTAGACAAAGATAACACAAGTAAAGACAAAATGCAGTTTTTAAATGAAGGTGTTTATTTTTAAGGGTAAAAAAAAAATCCAAACCTACATGGCCGTGTGTGAAAAAGTGATTGCCCCCGTTAAAACATAAATTAACTGTGGTTTATCAAATCTTTGGAAAGCTGAGTTCAATTTCTCTAGCCACACCCAGGCCTGATTACTGCCACACCTGTTCTCAATCAAGAAATCACTTAAATAGGACCTGCTTGACAAAGTGAAGTAGACCAAAAGATCCTCGAAAGCTAGACATCATGCTGTGATCCAAAGAAATTCAGGAGCAAATGAGAAATAAAGTAATTAAAATCTATCAGTCTGGAAAATGTTATAAAGCCATTTCTAAAACTTTAGGACTCCAGCGAACCACAATGAGAGCCATTATCCACAAATGGTGAAAACATGGAACAGAGGTGAACCTTCCCAGGAGTGGCCCGCTAACCAAAATTACTCCAAGAGGGCAGCGACAACTCATCCAAGAGGTTACAAAAGACCAACAACATCCAAAGAACTGCAGGCCTCACTTGCCTCAGTTAAGATCAGTGTTTATGACTCCACCATAAGAAAGAGACTGGGCAAAAATGGCCTGCATGGCAGAGTTCCAAGACGAAAACCACTGCTGAGCAAAAAGAACATAAAGGCTCGTCTCAGTTTTGCCAGAAAACATCTTTATGATCCCCAAGACTTTTGGGAAAATACTCTGTGGACTGACAAGACAAAAGTTGAACTTTTTGGAAGGTGTGTGTCCCATTACATCTGGCATAAAAGTAGCACAGCATTTCAGAAAAGGAACATCATACCAACAGTAAAATATGGTGGTGGTAGTGTGATGGTCTGGAGCTGTTTAGCTGCTTCAGGACCTGGAAGACTTGCTGTGGTAAAAGGAACCATGAATTCTGCTGTCTACCAAAAAATCCTGAAGGAGCATGTCCGGCCATCTGTTTGTGACCTCAAGCTGAAGTGCACTTGGGTTCTGCAGCAGGACAAAGATCCAAAACACACCAGCAAGTCCACCTCTGAATGGCTTAAGAAAAACAAAATGAAGACTTTGGAGTGGCCTAGTCAAAGTCCTGACCTGAATCCGATTGAGATGCTGTGGCATGACCTTAAAAAGGCGGTTCATGCTCAACAACCATCCAATGTGGCTGAATTACAATAATTCTGCAAAGATGAGTGGGCCAAAATTCCTCCACAGCACTGTGAAAGACTCATTGCTAGTTATCACAAACGCTTGATTGCAGTTGTTGCTGCTAAGGGTGGCCCAACCAGTTATTTGGTTTAGGGGGTAATCACTTTTTCACACAGGGCCATGTAGGTTTGGATTTTTTTTTTCCCTTAATAATAAACACCTTCATTTAAAAACTGCATTTTGTGTTTACTTGTGTTATCTTTGTCTAATATTTAAATTTGTTTGATGATCTGAAACATTTAAGTGTGACAAACATACAAAAAAAATGAGAAATCAGGAAGGGGGCAAATACTTCTTCACACCACTGTATTAATCATACTGTATATAACCAAGAGAGGAAGTGTGGTACTGTATGAGAAAGTCAGGAGTGGCAGAGATATAAGGGTGGTGCAGGACATGTATGAGGACAGCGAGATGGTGGTGAGGTCTGCTGTAGGAGTGACACATGGATTCAAGGTATGGGTGGGGTTACATCAGGGAACAGCTTTGAGCCCCTTCTTGTTTGCCCTGGTGATGGACAGGCTGACAGACGAGGTCAGGCAGGAGTCTCCATTGACCACAATTTTTGCAGATGACATTGTGATCTGCAGTGAGAGTAAGGAGCACTTGGAAGAGAACCTGGAGAGGTTAAGTACGCTCTGGAGAAAAGAGGAATTAAAGTCAGTAGAAGCAAGACAGAATACATGAGTGCGAATAAGAGGGAGGCAGGTGTGACAGTGAAGATGGAAGGAGCAGAGGTAGTGAAAGTAGATGAGTTTAAATACCTGGGGTCAACCATCCAAAGCAATGGAAAATGCACGAGAGATATGAAGAGAGAGTGCAGGCATGGTGGAGTGAGTGGAGACGAATGTCAGGGGTGACTTACAACTGAAGGATAGCAGCTAGAGTGAAATGGAAGATTTACAAGACAGTAATGAGACCTGCTATGATGTATGGTTTGGAGACGGTGGCACTGACAAAAAGACAGGAGGCGGAGCTGGAGGTGGCAGAGTTGAAGATGCTAAGATTCTCATTGGGAGTGACTAGGAGGGACAAGATTAGAAATGAGTCTATCAGAGGGACAGCTCAGGTTGAGCGGTTTGGAGACAAAGTAAGAGAGGCAAGGCTGAGATGTTTTGGACATGTGCAGAGGAGGGACAGTGGATATACTGGACAAAGGATGTTGAAGATGGAGCTGCCAGGCAGAAGGAAGAGAGGATGACCACAGACAAGATTCATTGACGTAGTGAAGGAGGACATGGAGAGGGTTGGTGTTACAGAGGAAGATGAAGGGATAGGGTGAGATGGAGGCAGATGATCTGCTGTGGAGACTCTAAAGGGAGCAGCAGCCGAAAGAAGAAGAAAAAGAAGAACTCCAGTACAGTCTGCACATACTGTATGTCGCTGTGACAACTCCAAAGAAACATCTAGTGATAGATTTTCTCAACTATAAATTTCCACCTTATTCCCAAATCCCCCTGAATAAAGTGATGCACACAGACATAAATAGGGCACAAGCATCCAACATGTAGCTACAAAGAGGAGCTTCCATGAAAAAAGGGGAAAAAAATCCCACTCCTTGGTGCTTCCCCCTCGCAGCCTCTGTCCCACACGGCTGCTGGGAGCTCGGTGGAGGCTGCAGTAGAGACCTTGAGGAGTCGTCTCCAGGATTTGCTCCCTGAGAGGCATCAGTGACAACGGCATGATTGATGGCGCAGTAAACAAATGTCAGGGGAGTCTGCCAGCTTCAGCTGCTGCCGCCGCTGCTTAGGGTACGATAGAGAAAAGAGACAGAAACACAAAGATTAATTGGGGGTGGGGGTGATAACTACCATGTCAAAAGAAAGAGGGAAGGCTTTTGGGGAGACAGAGGGTTTATCCTAATAACAAAAGTGAGTAGACCGAGTCTCTTTTTGATCTCAAAGAACAAATCTTCAGAAACACAGCTCAGATGGTAACAATGGGAGCAGCAGCAACATTAAGCTACCAGGAGATGCGACAGAATGACAGGCTGGATGATTAAAAACTGGCCCGGAATCAAGCATAGAGGAGCATCTGCTAACTCACCGCTCATCCGACTCCCATCCGGGTTTAAGGTGCGCAGCCTAATGAGTGAAAGGAGCCAATAAAGCTGTCACACGGCACCTTTTGTGTGCATAGTGACGGGCTTAATATTTTAAATCAATACCGACAATGACTCCTGACAGATAAGATCGAGTTAATTTCAAACTGCAGGGGCAAAATGATTAAGCTGTCAATAGTGCCACAGGTGAGGAGAGGGCAGCCGAAGTGGAGAAGAAGAGGCGGGGGAATTAGCAATTATCTCTGGCAAAACGGACAGATTCATCTGCATCTCGTTTTGCGGATGATAAATGTGTTTCATTACACAAGTTCCACAGCGGTGAGGAACAAGTGAAGGATTCAGAGAGGAAATGATTCCCCGCAGAGTTTCACAAATAAAATCATAGCGTCTAAATAAAGCCTTCCTTCTGACTAACAGATCACTTGGGAGTAAGCTTCCTTCTTCCTTTGCTTTGGGCTCAGCTCCGTATCGTCCCTTTGCTTTTTCTCCTTTTCATCCTTGCAGAGTTTTGTTCTGAGCTCGCTTCTTTCCTCCTCCACCTTGAGCTCAACAGCTATTGGGAACAGAGAGTGACTTTGAATCAGCTTGTTATTGGTTAATTGGTTGATTTTTCTGTCCTGATGGCCAATTATCCCACGCAAAATGAAGACAGACACAGTGCAAGGCTCGGAGCAATTTAGATGTAAATTTCACCATCATGCAACCTCAGCTCAAGGTGACGCCTTTAAATTATTACATACTTTCAATCAAACTCTGAAAGGGTCCATTCAACATGCAGAACATCTGCCGTTTTGATGAGTGTCTTTGAATGTCTTTCATAAACACATTGATCACCCTTCGGATCGCCACGGCCTTCCATGAACATCAGTCCGGAGAGAAAGTTTCTTTCTGAAGGCTGCTGGTGAAAACTCCAGACGCTCCTGGGTACGCATGAGCCAGACCACAGGACTCCTCTCCTCACATCTTTAACAAGCTCGGGAGTTCCGAGCCGAGGGAATGGGGCAGCCGCAAATACAGTGCGGGCCTACGTTTCTCAACACCAATTAGAAAGCTATCACTATGCAAGTTTAATGATGGAGACCATGGGGGGAAAACAAGTTGTTCCAAGATATAGAATATGCTAAAAGCTGTTCATTATGGGCATAAATTATACAAGAGTTAGCTTCAAGAGGAGGCATGTACGAATGTGTGACTACGTCTCCAGGGTAAAATAAGCCAGTGTCACTTTGTAGAGACAATAAGCGAAATAAAGATAGAGCAATTTAATACCAACTCAAGGAATAATAATTACAATTGTTCTAAGTATTTTTAGAGCTTTGCTCACTGCTCTTCTTGAAGTCATCTGATGAAGCAATAGCTTGAAAGCCAGAAGCATAAATGCGAAGGAGCCCATTTTTTTTCTGCTTTTTAAAGTGCACACAGAACAACGAGGCAGTCAAGTTCCCATCATCAAAGTGGGATGCTTCAACAAAAAACAAACTGGTGTTTAATTAGACACAAAGACCCCCTAGTTCATGTCATGTTCATACTGCCATTAATTGTGTCATTTGAACAGCAGGAGCAGTGAGGACCTTTTTTTGACACTCTGCTTAAACATCAAGCAGCACAAAGCTGTAACTGAGTTCACAGCAAGAACTAAAAAAAACTCTTTCAGGACACGTTTGCTGTATTTTGTGCAGAAACAAGTGGCAGCTGTATTATATATGAAAATGGCACATTATTGTGAAGTGCGGTGTGGTGATGTGCACCTCCCGTCACATCACCGCACCACCCTATATAAGGCAGAGGGCATCCATATTATGGCGTCTTTTTTCCGGATGCCCATCACTGGTGCCTGCTGTGTGCTGTCCTGTATATAGTTCTTAATAAAGCTGTGTTCGCCAACTCCATCCTGCCTCATCCTTCACCCAGGTATTTCCATACATAACATTTGGCGATGTTGGATTAACTCATAGAGGCGTATATAACACCACTCCGTCCCTTCCTTGAGCTCCCAGGTGAACCACCGGTTTCGTGGCCGCATTGGTTGGAGGCCTATCAGATGTATATTACAGCGCTGGACCTCGGGAAGCTCGATGAGGTGAGGGCACAGGCGCTTCCCGTTCACAACCTGGGTATTAAGGGCCGGAGGGTCCTATGGACGCTTGGCACGGTGGACTCGTATGAGGAAGTTGTGGAGCTGCTAGCTAAACCTGTCTCCACCCCAGACAATGTGACTCTTTGGAAAATTTGTTTTCGCCGGAGTGATAGGATAGGTGAGCCTATCCGCCAGTATGTCATTGACTTGAAGCAGCTAGCCAGCGAGTGTCATTTTGGACCGCTCGAGGACAACATGGTACACGGCCAACTAGCAGAGCACACGTGCAACGCTGAGCTGTGTGCTATTAGTGGCGACTAATGACTTAACATTAGCTAAAGCAGTGGAGCTAGCTCTCCAGTGGGAAGTCGTTGATAAGCTAGCTGTGGAGCTAAATTGGCACCAGCCACAGAAGACACCGGAGCCACCCACCTCAGCAAATGTTGCAGACCCTGATAGCAAGGATAGCTCGGACGAAGATTTTTGGGAAATCATTGCTGCCAGCCAAAGGTCAGCCCCGGGAAACTCCCGTTGCAGGGGCTGTGGGTCCATGAAGCACCGCCATAAAGCGAAGAAATGCCCAGCTAGAGGAAAACGTAGTAGATGTGGATGCTTGAATCACTACACCAGGGTGTGCCATTTGTCTTGCCCAGGGAACTCAAGGAAGAAATCACCCCGCTTGCCCCCGACGGATACTGGGAGCGAACAGTACGAAGAGCTAACGGATGCCACGGCGGTCAAGTCGACCAGTGTTTGCCCAGGGTTGATGAGCGACACCATGCTAGCCCCACATGCCTCTGGTACTTGGCCACAGTTGGATGAGGGGTCTGCAGCTACAGCGGTGAACACTACAACATTTATAGAAGAGGACGGGGCCAGACCGACGAGCATGGAGTTACCGCATGCTTAGCAGCAGCACATCGGACCGAGTGAAATTCCACTCCGGATTATGGACTTGGTTCGGGTTCGGGGTGAAGGACATCCACGGCGAAGATGGGCCAAACGACAGCCAGCAAAACGTTGAGGGTGTCTGTGCATAGTGGCTAAGCTGGGTGCAGCATACTTCAGGTTGTCCGACGGCTCGTCAAGGCACGCCAATCAGCTTCGGCGTGTCCGGGGAGAGGCACCAGGTGACGAGGCTGGACGGGAGTCAGTGCTAGTGGTGAAGGAGTCGGGCCCCGTCATCCAGAGGATCAGCCATCGCTCCGGGAGCACTGCTGCCTCCAGGGGCGCACCTGCTGAGGGGCTGCCCTGGACCCCCTCATGCAAGTTCCAACTTTTTTCACCCAAATGACTGTGCAGTAGCACGATGTTTATAGTTCTTATGTTTTAATATACACTACCGTTCAAAAGTTTGGGGTCACTTAGAAATTTCCTTATTTTTGAAAGAAAAGCACTGTTTTATTCAATGACGATAACTTTAAACTAATCAGAAATACACTCTAATATCTAATATACATTGCTAATGTGGTAAATGACTATTCTAGCTGCAAATGTCTGGTTTTTGGTGCAATATCTACATAGGTGTATAGAGGCCTATTTCCAGCAACCATCACTCCAGTGTTCTAATGGTACAATGTGTTTGCTCATTGCATCAGAAGGTTAATGGATGATTAGAAAACCCTTGTGCAATCATGTTAGCACAGCTGAAAACAGTTTAGCTGGTTAGAGAAGCTATAAAACTGACCTTCCTTTGAGCAGGTTGAGTGGAAAAAATTATTTCAAATACAAATCATTATTTCTAACCTTGTCAATGTCTTGACTATATTTTCTATTCATTTTACAACTCATGGTGGTAAATAAGTGTGACTTTTCATGGAAAACACAAAATAATTGTCTGGGTGACCCCAAACTTTTGAACGGTAGTGTATATGTTATGATATGGGATTATTGTGTGTTTTTTCTTTAGTTTAGGAGCACGGCATGTGATTTTAGTTTTATAAATGGACTTTTTCTTTAGGTATGGGTGGCAGAATAATCCCCCCTGCCATGCGGGCTGCACGGCAGTCCACCCGTCAGCCCTATTTTAGGTTGTTTTGTGCGAATGTGTTAGGCCATTTTAGTGCATTGTTTTTCGTTATCTTAGTGTGTGATTCGGGTCCCAAATTTGGGGAAGGAGGGTTCAGTTGTGTGTGTGGGTTTGGACTTTTCTAAAGGGGAGAGAGAATATTATATATGAAAATGACACATTATTGTGAAGTGCCGTGTGGTGACATGCACTTCCCGTTACATCACCGCACCGCCCTATATAAGGCAGAGGGCATCCATATTACGGCCTCTTTTTGCCAGATGCCCATCACTGGTGCCTGCTGTGTGCTGTCCTCTATATAGTTCTTAATAAAGCCGTGTTCGCCAACTCCATCCTGCCTCGTCCTTCACCCAGGTATTTCCATACATAACAAGCTGTCAGCTCAACCTCTTGGAAACTGCTGCTCCTTTTCTGACGCTCCTCTCGTGAATCCAGTCCACAGATGCTGACAGACATCCACCACATCCCCCGGTCACATCAAAGCGCCCCCTCGCTTACAGACGTGGACAAAGGTTGTGCAACAAAATATTAAGTTAAGGGTACCATCATTTTTGTCCAGGCCTGTTTCATGAGTTTGTTTTGTAAAATAATTCTGTTGAACCACAGTTCAAAAGCATTGTCTGATTTTCATTGGTTAATTTTCATAGAATTTTTATTTATTACCACTTTTGTCAGATTCAAGTTATTTCTGTGACTATTGTGTTTTTCTTTCATTAACAGAGGGGGTACCAACAATTTTGTCCACGTCTGTATGTCCAAGGGAAAGTGTTCGCCGCTGCTTATCGTACGCCTCATCTTGCACATTTCTGATGGCCTTATGGAGTGAACTGACACCCAGCTTCTCTTTCACCTTCAGCCAATCCAACCACTCACAGCAGCGGCCACAACAAACACACGGCTACTCCTACAGCTGCGCTCGGCTCTGCTCTTGTATCTCCACGCTCACTTCTTTGAATCACACTTTTTCTGAGAAAAACTTTAGCAGTTTTGGCGTTTTTCCCTCTTTTTACGTGCAGCATTATGAAGATTCAGCTCTGCCTTCCTGTGGACATCTCTCTGAATCATCCACCTCTCCCACACACACGAGGCTCCGTATCAGTGCAGGCCAGCCCCCATCGCAAACAAGCACACATATGGAAATTGATCCTTTCCTCTGTCAGATCACAGCCAGCCACCCTCAACATGTAATTTCATCAATCCTTCATATGCGGCATGGCTCACTGGAGAACTCAAATTACATCAGGCTGCATGACAAGTCCTCTCTGTTCCACATTTACTTGCCAAATATTTTACTGAGCACATAGTTCAGAGTAATTACAGCAGATGCAGCAGTGACTTTGAAATGTTCGGTATAAATTAATGACAAATATATACGATGAATGAAGTGTGACAAGAAAAAAAAACAGGGCATATCTGAAGTGAATGCATGAAAAGAGACTGCATATTTCATGCTGAGCAATCAGCTCTGGAAGGGAAGAAGTGGAAGAGCTGAGATTGTACATAAAACCTCATAATGTTTCTGTTATGTAAAGAATATTTATTTGATGTGCAAGTCAATGGGATCATGTGATGTGGGGAAGCCATTTCTTCCGGAAATACAGGGTGACATATTTATATGCACTTAAAGATAGAGTTGTTCCAAAAACACTACTGGAAATGCGTCTGATTCTGCTGAAAAATTTTGGTAATGCTATTGGCACATACGTGGGTCTGTGCACTGATCCGACACAAGTACCTGGGTGTTCACCTGAACAATAAACTGGACTGGTCACACAACACCAGAGCACTCTACAAGAAGGGGCAGCACAGGCTGTTCCTCCTGAGGAGACTCAGGTCTTTTGGAGTAAAGGGAACACTCCTGAAGACCTTCTACGACTCTGTGGTGGCATCAGCCATCACGTATGGAGTGGTCTGCTGGGGCAGCGGCATCACGGCAGCCAACAGGGAGAGACTGAACAGGCTTATCAAAAAAGCCAGCTCCGTTCTGGGGTAACGCCTCAACCCAGTGGAGGAGATAGGAGAGAGGAGGATGGTGGCTGTCATCTCTGCTGGAGTCCGAGTCCCACCCCATGTGGGGCACACTGAACGCACTGAGAAACTCATTTAGTGGCAGGCTGCGCCATCCTAAGTGCTCAAGGGAGAGGTTCCGCAGGTCCTTCCTACCTGCTGCTGTCAGAGTTTATAATCTGCACTTCTCATAGAGACCATACATAACACCACTGCTTTGCACAGTAGGGATTGTTCCCTTCCAACACAATTAAGATAAGATAAGAT
Organism: Pholidichthys leucotaenia; assembly: GCA_020510985.1. Lineage (NCBI taxonomy): Eukaryota > Metazoa > Chordata > Actinopteri > Cichliformes > Pholidichthyidae > Pholidichthys > Pholidichthys leucotaenia. The sequence goes on along the minus strand of CM035840.1, from coordinate 19,289,981 downwards.
AAGATAAGCCTTTGTTAGTCCCACAATGGGGAAATTCCAGGATTGCAACAGCACAGGGATAGCAACACTCAGAGCAACAATCAGAAGGCAAGAAAAAACAAGAGCAGCTAGTATACATATGTACATATTAATATATATACTGTATATATATATATATATATATATATATATATATATATACAGTATATATATATATATATATATATATATATATATATATATATATATAGACACACAGTGCGGAGCATTGTGGTTGGTGGATGTGCAGCAGAAAGTCTAAGCTCTCTCTCCGCGGATGCGGCGGGCCAGCTGGATGTCTTTGGGCATGATGGTGACCCTCTTGGCGTGGATGGCGCACAGGTTGGTGTCCTCGAAGAGACCCACCAGGTAGGCCTCGCTGGCCTCCTGCAGAGCCATGACGGCGGAGCTCTGGAAGCGCAGGTCGGTCCTCAAGTCCTGAGCGATCTCCCTCACCAGGCGCTGGAAGGGCAGCCCACGGATGAGCAGCTCCGTGGACCTCCGGCAGCGACGGAGCTCTCTGAGAGCCACAGCACTGGGCCTGCAACGGTGAGGCCTCCTCACTCTGCCGGCGGCCGGAGCGCCTTTTCGAGCAGCCTTGGTGGCCAGCTGCTTCCTGGGGGCTTTTCCTCCAGTAGATTTACAGGCGGTCTGCTTGGTTCTTGCCATCGCACTTTATTATTCTGTCTTATATTTCCTGCACGCCGCCCAAACTCCAGCCCGACACCTGCGTCGCTCCCGCTTCAGCTCTCCCGGTATGTCGAGCCTCTCCGTTAGCACCGGGTGGCGGCCGAGAAGCAGAGGACCATTCACATACAGACAGAGAACCCCTGGGGGGGACAACCAGAACAATGGACTATTGTTTATACATCCCCGGATTAAGGAGAAGACGTCCGGGCGCCAGTGGTCATGCTAATCATATGTATTGACTGATATGTATATCAATATGCTAATGTAACATGTATTTTCTCTGTCTGTAAAACGTATAAAAGAGCTGATAACACAACACAAGACAACCCGACACAGCACACACAGCACAGACCACACAGCACAGTAGACCACGGAGCGTCTCATTTTGATGGAGGAAATAAAACTCTGCAGCCTTCCAGCTCGTCATATCTCGCTTGATAATTCCTCCACACTGGTGACCCTTGATGAAGAATGGAACACGAGGCGAATACCCCAGAGATGACCCGGACGGGAAGCCCCAGCACGCATCATGGTGCGCCGCATCACGCCTGAAATTATCCCTCCACACTGGTGACCTGACGAGAGAGAATGACCGCTTGCTCCCTCTCACTGCACTGTGGACAGCAGAGGACCAGAGAACGCCTGCAACCTCTTCATCCTCACCGGAGTGCGCGCCCTGGAGCGGGCAGGGCTTGGACCGACACGCACCATGAACGGCGACACGAGCGAAACGAAGGAAGCAGCCTGAATGGGGAAACCATCTACGCCGACTGCGTTGATTTCCACCAAGCTCCCCGACCCTGACTCAGCTCGTGACAAGCAGACCTCCCATGCACAGAAGCCCCGCACGCACACCGCAGGATTACGAGGACAGCACAACTGCCAGCTAAGTGGTCACTGCGCCAAGCGCGCGCCACACATGGGACAAAACCGGCTCCACAGACTGATACAGCGTCCTCCACCACTGCACATGCCCGAGAAACATGGCCGATCGCCACCCTCGGAACCTTCAGGGCTGCTCACGCACCTGAAGCAGACGTGCAGCCCGCACACAGGACTTTGTATGGGTTTCTCAGCCACGGCGCACAAGAGGAATTTAGCCGATTGCTGTCCCCGATGGCTTTAGGGCTGCTTCCGCACCTAAAAGCCAAACTGCCAGGTCCCTCACACAGCTGCAGTTGTTTCACAGCCGCTACGAATCCTCTGGGAATTTGGCCGCTCGCCTGCCCCACATCCTCGCTGGATCAAGCCATGATAGCAGTCAGAGACTTTTTTTTTTTTTTCCACAGCTGCTGTGGATCACCGCCAGGTTTAACGGGAAAGTCTCTCACCACTGCGGATCCACACGCAATTTTTGCACGGCCCAGACACCTTTGATGTCCCGGGCCGGCACTCACTTACTCCCACCCCCTTCCCCCTCCTCCTTCACAGCGCTCTTCCCGCACCTCACTCCCTAAACCCGGCCGATCGCCGTCTGGTTCCATTACGCACGACGCACACCGGCCCGTGCGCCCACAATCCACGGCCGTTCAACGTGCTGGAACTCGGAGCGGAGCACACTGTCCTTTCCACCCCTCCCCCTCCTCCTCTACAGCAGGACAGTTCTACCGGAGCTGGAGCCCAAATGACGGGGGGGGGGGGGTTCACAGCCCCTTCTGAGGGTTCTGGGGGGAGCCCTGTGGTGACCCACCACAATCTACAGGGACATTCATCCTCACACTCATAAGGTCCGGAAGAAGCAGAGGACCATTCACATACGGACAGAGAACCCCTGGGGGGGACACAACCAGAACAATCGACTATTATTTATACATCCCCAGATTAAGGAGGAGACGTCCGGGCACCAGTGGTCATGCTAATCATATGTATTGACTGATATGTATATCAATATGCTAATGTGCCATGCATTCTCTCTGTTTGTATAACGTATAAAAGAGCTGATAACACGACACAAGACAACACGACACAGCGCACACAGCACAGACCACACAGCACAGTAGACCACTGTAGCGCACAGCACTACAGGTGCGCCTCATTTTGATGGAGGAAATAAAACTCTGCAACCTTCCAGCTCGTTGTACCTCGCCTGAATTTATTCCTCCACAACATGCTGGAAATCACTTCCACCATCCTCTAAACTACAGAAAGTTGAAATTATTTCTAGATTTATTTAGTTGTCGTTGCACTACTGTCTTTAGAGTGAATATTTGTGAGTTATAGAATCTTGTTTTTCTGGGGAAAAACCGTTTGAAATAATTCTTTGTCTTCGATCAAAGATATGGATTAAAATCAAAAGTGACATGAAAAAAATTGGGGATTTTATTTTTTAGGCCATATCGCCGTGCCCAGTTCTTACTGAGTCATACACTCCCCTCCAAAAGTATTGGAACAGTGACACAAGTTTTGTTATTTTAGCTGTTTGCCAAAACATTTTAAAGATACAGTTACAGTATATAATCGACATGGGGTTAAAGTGCAGACTCTCAGCTTTATAGCTTATTAGTTTGTCAGGGACCATGAACAGAAAAAACATTAAACACAGGGTAAAGATGCTCTGTACCAGATTATAGCATCCTCACTAATTTCCATCTGTAGTCCCTGAGGGACTGAGCTTTAATTTGAGGGTCTTCAAATCCAAATTAGAGTTACAGTTCATGAATTACAACCATTTTTATACAAAATCTCTTTACTTCAGGCACTCAAAAGTAACTGAACAAATGACTCAAAAGCCATTTCATTGGCTGCCCGGGCTATTTTCTTGTTAATCTATCATTAATCAAGCAGGAGAAAGATCTGAAATTGATTCCACTTCTGGCATTTGCATTTGGAAGCTGTTACCGTGAACCCACAACATGCGGTCCAAGGAACTCTCAATGGAAGTGAAACAGACCATGCTTAGGCTGAAAAAGAAGAAATCCATCAGAGAGATGGTGGAAATGTTAAAAGTGGTCAAATCAACAGGTTGGTACATTTTGAGAAAAAAAGAGCGCACTGGTGAGCTCAAGAACTCAAAAATTCCTGGACATCCACAGAAGACAGCGGTGGTCGATGATCGCAGGATTGTTTCCATGGTGAAGAAAAAACCCTTCACAACATCCACCCAAGTAAAGAACACTCTCCAGGAAGTAGGTGTATCTGTCATGGGATGGCCCTCACGAGCCATCAATAAGATGCTATATATTGACCGGTGAGTTTGCACAGTTTATTAAAGGAAAAGAAAGATGACAAAATAACGAGCCACGAGGGGCTAAAACACACTACAACGATAACTTAGTCTATGACGGGGAAGAACAGATTCATAATGAGACACACTTACGATAGTAGATGAAGGGTTGTAAACGTCTGACCAGAGGAATGCTCGATGATGTCAGACGAGGGGCTGTCCGACGGGACTGCCGCCTGTTTCGCCCTCAGCTACCCTCTTAAGTAGGGCTCACGGTGGACCAGCTGATGAGGCGAAATGCAGCTCAGCTGTCAGAGCTGAGGCTCTGACAGCCGGAAGCCCCTCCGAGTGCTGTCACAATAAAAGCTCGGAGAGCCATAGGGAACACACACATCAGCTGGGGGAAGATACTGCATGGCCCAAGCGTGGACGAGATCGGCGCTCGAACCACGACAGTATCAGTATCTATGTCTACTATAAAGAGAAGCATTCACTCACTCACTATCCTATTAATGTCCTTAACATCCTAAGCAGACGTGATAGATGTCTATGGGCACAATGTGCCCATAGCTTTCTTCTCCAGAGGTCTATGTCGAGGGCATCCCCGGCAGTAAGACCCCATTCTTTCAGGTCTCACTTAACGGTTTGTCCCTAGGTCTTATGTGGGTGCCCTCTCTTATTGGAACCCTTCACTGGCAGATCTACAAAGCATACAGTAGCAGTGCTACTTCTGTGAACATGGCTGAACTAGCAGAGGCTTTGGTAACGCATGTCAAGCTCCACAGGGGTTAAGCCCAAGCCTACTGCAGAGACTGTTGTAGCTGACATTGTCATCTGCCTTAACGTGACACATCCATCTTAGCATGGCTCTCTCATTTCTTTCCAACCGTTTCATGTCATCTCTCTTTACCGGCCGACACTCGCTGCCATACATGAGAGCAGTTCTCACACAGTTGTTAAAGATACGCCCGCGGGTACTATAGGTCAAGGTCTTGTATGATAGGAGGGGAAATAACTCCTTAAGCTTCCCCCAGGCTGTTCTGGCTCTAGTAATGGTGGCAAGTTCACAGCCACCATTCAGTTCACAGCATTCATGACAGCAAATACAGAGGGTTCACCACAAGGTGCAAACCAGCATACAGCCTCAAAGAAGCCAGCCCAGTTCTGGAACAGCATTCTTTGGATAGACGAAACCAAGATCAACTTGTACCAGAATAAATGATGAGAAGAACAAAATATGGAGAAGTCTTGGAACGGCTCATGATCCAAAGCACACTACATCTTGTGTAAAACACGGCAGCAGCAGTGTGATGCATATCTTCCAATGGCACTGGGTCACTAGCATTTATTGATGATATGACAGAAGACAGAAGCAGCAGGGTGAATTCTGAAGTGTATAGGGATATACTGTTTGCTCAGATTCAGCCAAATGAGATGCCAAGTACAGATGGACAATGACCCAAAACATACTGTGAAAACTACCCAGGAGTTTTTTAAGGCAAAGAAGTGGAATATTCTGCAATGGCCAAGTCAGTCAGTCACCAGGGCCCTCATGTACAAAGACTTGGTGGATTTCCTACTGAAAGGTGACGTACGCTTAAATCAAGAAAATGCTGTAAGCAAAAAAAAAAAAAAAAATCCAGATGTATGAAACCGTCCGTATGCAGGAATCCAAGCACATTTCCTCTGTACATGTCGAACTGCTTGAAATTGAATGCACGTGAGGAAATACCGGACTCCTCCCTTGGCACGCCTCCATTTGAATATGCAATTAGATGCAAACAGGTATGCAAATAAATAAATACAAGCCCAGCACATTTGATTCTCCTGTATCCACAATCAAAAATAATGGAGTTAATGGATTTAATGGAATTTCATGGAACGTGAGTTGGAGATGCTCCTGAATGAGGTAGTGGCACGTAAAAACATTTTGTTTGGCACGCTGTCCTCCGGCATTAGCACTGGATACAGGTAATTCAATAGCCTGCTCACAGCCTTATAAGATTAGTTTATTGTTTCCTTTATTCAGATATGAATAAGAAGGAAAAGTTTATTTAACTTTAACATATTTAGACTGACGTCTGCAGTCGTCCTCAGAAGCGTCAGCTGATCACTGTAATTTGGAGTGTATATAGACAGCTCAGTGGTTATAGTGACAGATTTCAAAGCAAAAGGTTGCACGTACAGGACCACAATGGAAATAAGTGTGCGCACTTTCTTGTGCCATCCCATTGTTTTTAAATGTATGTTGTATCTTTTATACAATGTTATTTTAAATGAATACATCAACCAGGTGGATCAGCTGGTTGAATAAAGGAAAACAGTCACGAAAAATAAGACAATATGAATCTATTTAGTGGGTAGCCACAGTCACCTGTCAGTTGAAAGCAGATCATATTAGACTCAACGCGTACATATTTTATGACCAAAATGCAAATCTCATCATTTATATTTATATACAACTTATATGGATTAATTCAATTTAATTCAATTCAACTTTATTTATATAGCGCCATATCACAACAACAGTCATTTCATAGCGCTTTCAAATGTCGGGAAAACCCCACAATTGCAGAAAGACCCCAGCAATCAGACGATCCCCTGTGAGCAAGCACTTAGCGACAGTGGAGAGGAAAAACTCTCATTTAACAGGAAGAAACCTCTAGCAGAACCAGGCTTAGGGAGGGGCAGTCATCTGCTGCAACTGGCTGGGGGGTGAGGGGATAGAGAAGATGAGAACAGACATAAAGAGAGCAAACATTAACAGAGAGAAGCCAAGTACATTATTGGAGGTCACCCGGCAATCTAAATCTATTAACAGCAAAACAAAGGGAGAGTTAAGAGACACAAGATCCCTCCCTAATCGTAGGCTATATTGAAGAGGAAGGTTTTTGCCCTATTCTTGAAAACAGAGATCGAGGCTGACTCCCGAACCCAGATTGGTAACTGGTTCCACGGGAAAGGAGCTTGATAGCAGAAGGCTCTGCCTCCCATTGTACTTTTGGAGATTCTAGGTATTACAAGTAATCCAGCATTTTGGGAGCGTAGTGCCCTGTTATGATGATAGGGTAATATCAGATCTTTTATATAAAAGGGGGCCTGATTATTAAGAGCTTTGTAGGTGAGAAGAAGGATTTTAAACTTAATTCTAAACTCTATGGGAAGCCAATGAAGGATTACACACACTACTAAATGAATGAAGTGCACCGGGGAATGGGTGAGACTGTAGCATTTCAAACTTTATGCATGTATTTATTGACATAACTACTGTACACACAGAGGCAATTGGGGGCTTGGTAGAATGCTGTGAAACTGTAGTTTAATCAGCAAAAAACAAAGTCACTTACTCAAATCACTGAATTGTAATGAAGCCTTGAAGACAGGATGATATTTGCAGGCACACAGGCACGTTCCACAAGGACTGCCCGTGGAAACCTAAACCAACTGACAAGCCAGTCATCATCCTGAGCCAGAAAATCTTCTGTCTCTAAAATACCCTCTCTCTTGTCACTGCGCGATTTGCAATATCCTCTAATCCTCTGTTGTTAGAGGCATTTTCTGCACTTCTTTGCGCTTGCTTTTATATTCACTCATGCAATTGCGCACACTTGGATGTTTGTTCATCATGTGACTCTGGTGTGTACAATCATTTTCACGTCATTATCAGTCTCCCAACATCACCTCTAAGTGTCGTCAACGGACCAATAACAGTAGAAACGTACGGACGCCAGCCACAAAGTTGGCATGGAGCTGCGCGGTCATTTCATTCTTGATACATCTGAAATTGTCCGTGAAAAAGGACGTACGCCGTGTTTTTGTGCGTAAGTACCCTTTGTACATGAGGCCCCTGATCTCGACCTGATCGAGCAGCATTTCACTTGATTAAAACAAAGCTTAAGGCAGAAAGACCCACAAACAACAACTGAAGACAGCTGCAGTAAAGGCCTGGCAAAGCAGCGCAAAGGAGGAAACCCAGTGTTTGGTGACGTCCATGGGTTCCAGGCTTCAGGCAGTCATTGTCTGCAAAGGATTCTCAACAAAGTATTAAAAATGAACATTTATGGTAATGTTAATTTTTCCATTTACTTTTGAGCTCCTGAAATGAGGAGATTTTGTATAAAAATGGTTGTAATTCCTCAATTGTAACTGCAGTTTGGATGTGAATACCCTCAAATTAAAGCTGAGAGTCTGTACTTTAAGCCTATATTGGTTATATAACTGTATCTTGAATATGTGTTAGTAAATAGCTAAAATAACAAAACTTGTCACTGTTCCAATACTTTTAGAAGGGAATGTATGTGCCAGCACTGTAAAAAAAAATGAATTATTTGTGAAAACCTGAATTCTCTAAATGCCAACAAAAAAGCCACATTGTGCTCCTGTATAATCTTATGGATTAACATTTCTTTTTCAGTCAGGTTAGATTATAGTCTCACTCTTTGCTTCTGTCTACCCTAAAATGTCACAAAACTGCTGCATCAAGTTCTAATACCTACACTTACTTTCGCCAAGGAGTTAAATGTTTTCATGGTGGATTGTTTGTCTGTTCGACTGTTAACAGGATCACACAAAAACTACTGGAGGGATTTTGATGAAATTTTCACCAGAGATGACCCTTGGGCTACGGATGAACCCATTTTGAAGGTGATCTGGGTCAGGAAGCAGATTCTGGATTCCACCCCCCAAATTCTTTAACATTGCGAGATAGAGTCTTGGTGGGGGTATGCATTCTCTGAGTGCCCTCTAGATTAAAGGTAGGTTTAAAATAAAGAAGTGACTTGAGGAGGTGGTCACTCCGATCACGGCTGCTGGGCTTGCAAAAAATATTTACAGGAATATTAATGTTTTTAAATTTAAACCCTTTTAGCAGTGTTATAGCCTTTTTTTAACGCAACATTTGCAGACTTTCATTGTTGGTATGACTGAGATCAGGGTTAAGGTAGCCCTGGCAATAACCCGTAGTGATGAAGACCCCTCCAGTGATAAACCCCTTTGTGCTGAATTATCTTCCTCCTTGATGTAAAAATGCTGACTCACAACAAAAGCTTGTATCTTAATTTTTAATTGGGTCATAATTTGAATGCTTTCTTTTTACAATTAAGACAGAATTCAGCATATACTGTATGTGGTGAAGGAATCGAAGCTCAATTCAGCTGTTTGCATCTCAAGCTGCAGTGTTTTAGAACCAATCATCCATCCTCTTGTCTGCTTATCCACTTCAGCTCCACCATGGACAGATGGACCATCACATGACCACATTTCAATATGACTGATTGCCATAAACCATGAAGATTACAGCTGAAGGTAATACACATTAAACATTTAATTCTGTTAGCACAATAGTTTGTTCTTGCTGTAATAAACTACGCTGCACACTGCAACAGACATCACTTTAACATGGCACCATGTAACTGTTCCAGGTCGGACCACTGAAAGAACTACAACTATGGCGACTATGACTTCAGTCCCTTCAGCCAATCACAGGGTGCTTAACTGCTGGTGACTAAAGCTGTGCCCTGTGATTGGCTGTTGAGACTCAGGTCATAGTCCCCATAATTGTAGTTCTTTCAGTGTTCTGACCCAGAACAAAGCTGCTGGAGCCAACCCAAGTCCACTCAGGCTATGGAGGGAAGATGCATTTACCCGGTCAAATGTTGACATACCCTCATAATAATTTGGGAAAAATTATTTTAAGGTGAAACTCGGCCAACACTCGGTCGGAGTCATTCCCAGTGAGAGTTGGACTCCGCCAGGGCTGCCCTTTGTCACCGATCCTGTTCATAATTTTTATGGACAGGATTTCTAGGCGCAGCCAGGGAATGGAGGGTGTCATCCTTGGTGACCACAGGATCTCATCTCTGTTGTTTGCAGATGACGTTGTCCTGTTGGCTTCATCCAGCAATGACCTACAGCTCTTGCTGGGATGGTTTGCCACTGAGTGTGAAGCGGCTGGGATGAGAATCAGCACCTCCAAGTCCGAGTCCATGGTCCTCAGCCGGAAAAAGGTGGATTGCCCTCTCTGGGTTGGGGACAGGCTCCTGCCCCAAGTGGAGGAGTTTAAGTATCTTGGGGTCTTGTTCACGAGTGAGGGGAAAATGGAGCAAGAGATTGACAGACGGATTGGAGCAGCATCTGCAGTGATGCGGATGTTGTACCGGTCTGTTGTGGTGAAGAGGGAGCTGAGTTCTAAGGCAAAGCTGTCGATTTACCAGTCAATCTACATTCCTACTCTCACCTATGGTCACGAGCTTTGGGTAATGAGCGAAAGAACAAGATCATGGATACAAGTGGCTGAAATGAGCTTTCTCCGTAGGATTGCTGGACTCACCCTCAGAGATAGGGTGAGGAGCTCAGTCATCCGGGAGAGGCTCAGAGTAGAACCGCTGCTCCTCCACATTGAAAGGAGTCAGTTGAGGTAGTATGGGCATCTGATTAGGATACCTCCTGGACACCTCCCACTTGAGGTGTTTCAGGCACGTCCCACTGGGAGGAGACCCCGGGGCAGACCCAGGACTCGGTGGAGAGACTATGTCTCCCAGCTGGTCTGGGAACGCCTTGGTATCCTCTCTGAAGAGCTGGAGCAGGTGGCTGGGGAGAGGGAAGTCTGGGCTTCTCTGCTTGAGCTGCTGCCTCCGCGACCCGGACTTCTGGAAAAGCGGTAGAAGATGGATGGATGGATGGATATTTTAAGGTGAAAAACTTACAGAGTGTTGGTTTAAAGTGAGTTTAATGTAGGCAAATATTTAACAGCTTAGATTTAATGTCATTAATAATGAAAAATTGACTTGCTTATTTGATAAATTTGACAAAATACTTAAATTACTATTACTATAAAGCATTACTAGTAAAGAAAATTAGCTCATTTTTCAATTATGAAATGTAGATTATGCAAGAACACTGGCTGTTTGTCAAAATGTTATTTTCATTCTCAAGTGAAACTGTGGCACATTATGAATTTCTATACTTACTAGTCAGTTTCCCTATCGTGACCCGTGCTGGCAAAATGAGTCACTTTGAAAACATCACCTCAAGACTGAGGTAACATTTTTTCCATATTCTCTATTGAAAGACATTCAAAATGATATTTAATTTGTAGGAAGTGCGCAAAAACGGACCCGGAAAAAGACGATTTGTTTATATTTTGGCTAGGTTTAAAACTCGCATTTGATCGGTCAGGGTTTACGTCTTCCACCAAAACATATGTATTTTTAGAAAGTACGATTTCTAAGCTTTACAATGATACCAGGCACTCACGGGGGTTTTCCCGGGACTTGCCGCTAGCAAACAAAGAAAGAGTCATGATTTATGACTTCTCACGCCTGTAGCTCGTAATGACGCGGTGCGCATTCCGACTCATTTCGCCACCACGGGTCACATGTGCTTAAAGTCAAAATGAATTTGTTTTAAATAGTAAGTCTTCCATCAGATTTAATATTGAAATATTCTTAAATCTCTTTTCTCGTTGTGCTTTACCAAAGCAGTGTGACCCTTATTGACCCTATGTGAAAAAGTAATTGCCCCCTAAACCTAATAACTGGTTGTGCCACCCTTGGAAGCAACAACTGCAATCAAGTGTTCACGATAACTGAGTAATGAGTCTTTTCCATCACTGTTGAGGAATTCTGGCCCACTCTTGTTTGCAGAATTGTTTTAATTCAGCCACATTGGAGGGCTTGAGCTTAAGCCCTGATGGCCAGACATTCTCCTTCAGGATTTTCTGGTAGAGAGCAGAATTCATGGTTCTATCAATAATGGCAAGTCATCCAGGACCTGAAGTAACAAAGCAGCCCCAGATCATTATACTACCACCACCATGTTTGACTGTGGGTTGGTATGATGTTTTTATGAAATGCTGTGATAGTTCAATGCCAGATGTAACAGACGCATGACTTCCACAAAGTTCAACTTTTGTCTAGTCAGTCCACAGAATAATTTCCCAAAAGTCTTGGGGATCATCAAGATGTTTTTGGCAAATGTGCGACAAGCCTTGTATTGTTTTTGGTCAGCAGTGGTTTGCACCTTGGGACTCTCCCATTGATGCCATTTTTGTCCAGTCTCTTTCTTATTGTTGGATCATGGACCAGTGTCCAAACTGAGGCAAGTGAGGCCTGCAGTTCTTTAGATGTTCTTCTGGGTTTTTGTTTCTCAGCTGTTCTTGAATTTCTTTAGATTGCAGCATGATGCATTGCTTTTTGAGATCTTTCAGCCTATTTCACTTTGTCAGGCAAGTTCTATTTAAGTGATTTATTGATTCGACCAGTCTAGCAGTAATCAGGCCTGGGTATGGCTGGTGAAATTGAACTCAGCTTTCTAATAAATGCGGTTTATCACAGTTATCTCATGATGTAATGGGGGGGGTATCGTCCAATATTAAAATTTGTTTAATGATTTGAAACATTTAAGTGTGACAAATGTGCAAAAATATAAGCAATTATGAAGTGGCAAATACTTTTTCACAGCTCTGTAGAGCTTCATGTATTCATTTTTTTACCTCCGCCAAGGGAGGAGGTAATGTTTGGAGTGGCATTGGCTTGTTGGTTTGTCCATCACCAACATAACTCAAAAAGTTATGAACGGATTTTGATGAAATTTTCAGGAAAGGTGTGTAATGGAACAGGGAACAGATGATTAGATTTTGGTGATGCTCTGAGAGTGCATACCTCCACCAAGGGCTTTGTTTATATTTGTGCAACAGGATTACACAAAAACTACTGGATGGATTTGGATGAAATTTTCACCAGAGGTGGTTCTTTGGCTAGAGAGGAACCCATCATATTTTGGTGATGATCTGAGAATGCATACCTCAGCCAAGGCTCTTAACTTCTCAGAGTATTAGCCAACAACACTGCAAAACTAATGGAGAGACTTTGATGCAATTTTCACCAGAAGTGGCTCTAGGCCTACACACAAGCCCATTACATTTTAGAGGTGATCCATGACAGACAGAAGGAGCCTTGGCGGAGGTATGTGCTCTCTGAGTGCTTTGCTAGTTTTAAATTACATTAGAAGTGTTTTCGCTGTTATTTGGCAGCAATTATTTCATTAAAATTGACTTCACCATCCAACTTTTCTGGGGGAGAGTAGCGGCCTCGGCAGTCATTAAAAAATGTGCAACAAAAACAGTAATGAGTGTGTAAACCAAACGCTGCCTTTCGGGCTGAGACGGCCTGTCCTGTGGTTGATTGGTGAATCGATTTCCAGAGTGACTAATGGTTATGAACTCCAGCTCCGACTGATTCCTTGTAGCGGGAGCAGAGACAGCTGGCTGGCTCTGCCTCAGATTTGGGGAGGCTAAATATTTCTCTTGGCCTGTTACTATAGATCTCCATTTGGCTGGAAGAAAGAGGAAAAAAAAAACAACACCTGTTGGCCTATAGGTGGAGGGTGTGTGATTAAGGGTGGATGTGTGGAGAAACGTCAGGCTCCGCGGTTACAGCCGCATGCTCCTTACAAGATGGAGCATCAACATGTGGCGGAAGGGAGCGTGACAAAACACTGCTTCAAAGTGCACCACACTTTCACTCCTGCTGTTTGCGCTGAAGCATTCTGTGATTCGCCACACTTCCTTCATGTTTACAGAACATGGAGTATTATTATTCAGAGGAATCTCTCTGATTCAGCTGGGAGCTCTGCAAGCGCAGAACGGGGGGAGAGAGCTGTTAACCTGGAGCACTTTCACCACGCCGGCATGACACTTGAGCACACAGTTAACATCTGCAGCTGGCTGGGATTCAGCCACACGAGAGGGCTCCCATTTACATACCGTGGAGAAATCAGGATGCACGCAACAGGCTCCGACATGCTGTGTTCTGCAAAAGAGACGGAATCGCTGCTCTTCTAACCCACAAACAGACCAATTACTTCTCCATTAAGTCAGGGTGTTTCTCACATCACATTTGCCCCCCTCTTCAAAGGAATCAGTGGCATTTTAGCTGCAGGGAACAAGGATTATCCATCTTATGCAAAATTGCTATCACAATTCATATCACACCACTAATTGATTGATATTCTGTGACAATGTGGCTGAGGGGAAGAAAAAAAAAAAAAGCTGCCATGAGAGCAGGACGGACGTGACAATCCGTTCCAGCAGGAGTGGAGGTGTTCATTCTCCCTCCATAATGTTAGAACTACAGCTTCAAACTCTGAAAAACTACTCCAAGTCACTGAAAAAAAGATCGAGAGCAATACCATTCAAATCAGGTCAGATTTAAAGAGGTGACTTCGTGTCAGTATCGATCCTTGGACATATTTTAAAGCAGCTAAGTGGTGGTTTCTATCATTCTAACCGCTACTTTAACGAGGTTCTTGCAGAGCAGGTTTGTTAGATGTGCAGCCAGAGGGATGGAGAGTGTGTGGGCTGGCTCTCACTGCTGGTGCACGAAAGGTCAGCATTTATAAGAACCGGATAACAGCCGTGAAATCCTCCGGTAAAGCACACTGAAACTCAACTACTTGGTGGTGAAAAGCGCGGAAAGGCACCGTCACCCGCGGCCACGGCACACGCAGCAGCCCCGTCCCGTCTGAACGAGTCCTCCTGATAAATTACCTGTCACCGGCGATTCGGGGACCCATTTGGAGCCCGGGTGCAGCGACTGAAACACCGTCCGCACCTCCTGGCAGTCTGGCACGTGTCCGCCGGGCAGCAGGAACAGCTGGAGGAAGGCGCACAGGAAGAGCGCACCGCGCGCCGAAGACGCAGACACCATGGCGGGCGAGCAGCACGGGGCCAAGACCGGAGACGGGATGGAACGACGGGCAGCCGAGGCGAACTTCAGAAGTTGACGGGGGGACGTCGCCGTGCCGCCGCCGAGGACGCGGTGAGGCTGCGGCGCTGCGCGGTGAGGCATCCTTCGGCCGGCGCAGATGCGCGGATCAGACACTTTCGGCGGAGGCTGCGCCGGCAGTAAGTTAGGAGTCCGTCTCCGCTCTGACGAGTCGCTGCTCTGCTGCACTGGCCGGCGTTGGATGCGCGCGCGCGTTCCCACACAGGCGCGCGCGCCACGGCTCCACCGGCGGAGATGTTGGCGCCTGTGTGGGCGCAGGAGCGGTGGAGATGTGAGGAGGGTGTTAATGGGCTGAGCGGGCTGCTGTCGCTGAGACGGATGCCCCCCCCCCCCGAATTTTACAGGAAGCGGTTGGGACCCAGGTGCGTTTTATTCCACCAGTCAGTCGCACAGCAGGAGCCTGGAGCACCTGAACACTTACTACAGCTGTGGCGCAGTGGCCAGGTTGGAGCTACACTTAGGCACAGGCATGAACGTAGAACTGAGAACAGTGTGAAGAATCTTCATTTTTTTTAGTATTTATACGGAAGATTTTTTTTTCCTCTTCTTGATCCAATATTTCTGCTGTATCCTGATGCCGGCGAGCGCCTGGAGCAGCAATTGAAGTCCAGATGGCGCCATCTAGTGTTCAACAAGCACAACAGATATCGGTCAACGTAACGGGCTATCCGACACATCAGCAGAGATACTCAGTATTACTTTGTATTAGTCAAATATAAGAGGATAACAATGTAAATTAACCTGAGAGCGCGTACGCTCATCCAGATCTGTATTTGGATCCAGACCACATTCAACACCAACCTCCACATACGCCTGAACTTTGTCATCGATTTCCATGCATAACTCTGAAAAATGAAGGTGTAATGTTAAAGATGTTTGTGGGGATCCTGATTCTGCTGGCCAAAGTAATTTTACTGCAACTTTTGAATTATTAGCAAAAAAACCCAAAACATTTTGGTCCAAAGCATGCAGTATAACACAGACTCAGTATTGCACAGTTAGAAAACTCTTCTTGCACTCATGGCCGTGTACTTAAAATTATTTTTCCTTCATAAATGCACAGTACTCAAGAGTAAAATATGCTGTGATGAAAGTATTCACTAAAGTACACTTGTGAAAAAGTTAACCATGTAGTGAGTAAATGAAACTCATTATCCACGTTTCTTTCAGCTGCTCCCTTTAGAAGTCACCACAGCAGATCAGCCTCCATCTAACCCCATCCGCCCTCTCCATGTTCTTATGTCCATAATCTGCAATCCAATGACGAGGCTGGAGGTGCAATAGAACTCAACTTCACTGTGTGATCCACACACACCAGGCGCTCCCGTACAGGCAGAGGCGAAGGTCAAACGAGACCGTGCCTCTTCCGCATCAGCCTTTTATACCCAGGGTGGCGGCGGAACCGAAAAGGTGGAGCCACCACCTTCATCACACAATAATACATCATATTCATATATGACACCCCCCTTTAGAAAAGTCCAAAACACATGCACACTAATTAGGCCCTCCCAAATTTAATAGCTGAGTCACACTCTAAGACAACAAATAAAATAGGCCTATTCATACACACAAAACTAAAAACAAGAGAGGGACAGGTGGACTGCCGTCCCACCTCCACACGGCCAGACAGATTATTCTGCCGTCTCTGATAATAAAAGTCCATCAAATAAAATTTGCCGTGTTCCTATTACAATACAAAATAATCCCATGAACTTATATACATAAAGAAGAAAATTTTCAACACACAACCAGTTAACACGCGCCTTCATACACCACCATAACATTCCCAATGATACCACCCCAACCCAGGCAAACCCCACAGTAACACACCCCTGAACATGGTGACACACACATTACATGGGTATTTTTCTTTTTTTCCCCACATGGTCACCTGTTATAGCAGTCCATTATGAGAAACATGTCAACTACGCAGCCTGGGCAATTCACCTTTAACCCAACCCATCGTCCCTTGCTACCATACAGTCTCGATGGAAAAGCCACCCCCCCTCCCCCGGGGGACTCGTCTGGCAGGTCCCGCCCAGAGCTCCTTCGTCTCGTTGTCCCTGGAGATGAGCCACGTCAGGGCCCCGACACCTCCTTCTCCTCGATAACGCTTCGCAGCTCATTGGGGTGTCTCCATGAGTCATGTGACAGCCGAAGGTATCCATCCTCCCTAACAGCCCATCACATTTGACCCACTTTCGGTCACCACGAACTGTATATTGGACACCACCGCTGTCTTGTACCTCACCGTCAGCTCCAGCGGGCCCACGATGGACAGCCTATTACCCCCATACCCACAAAATGGCGTCAACAGACCTCTCACACGATGGTAGGGGAAATAACTCTTCACAGTAGACCAGTTCAACACGGACCTCACTGCACCCGTGTCCACCAACAACAGCACGTCCTCACCGTCCAACAGAGCTGTCAAATATGTACGGCCTTCTGTGCTTGGTGATACGGTGTGAATAACCGTAGAAGTCTTAGCAGGGGAATCCACTTCACATCGTCGCTCCTCTCGCTCAAACTTTTTACAGACCCTGGCAAAACGATTTAGCAGTCCACACTTGCCACAGCGTTTGCCTTTTGCCGGACACTCCCTCGCCTTGTACCGGTGCTTGGTAGACCCGCAGACAAAACACTTTGGAGATCCCGGGGCGGACCTAATTTTTTATAGCAGTAGCGTATTCTTCTTTGTCTTCCACGCTGTCATCGCTATCCAGGTCTACAGCCTGTGCTGCTGATTGTGAGTCGAGTTTCCTCAACGCTGATCTCTCACCAAGGTCCCGTGACAGTTTATCTGCTGCTTCGAACTGCCGAGCTATCTCCACCGCTTTGGCCAATGTCAGCTCACCGGAATGGGTAAGGAGTCTTGACCGCGCCGCTGCACACGTGTGCCCCGCCAACTGATTGCGGACCATTTCTTCCTCTAAGGTCCCAAACTGGCAACCCCCAGCCAGCTGGCGCAGGTCAGCAACATACCACTGCACCAACTCTCCAGCCCGCTGTCGGAACTGGATCCTCCGGACTATGACATTTTCCGGGGCACGAAAGAAGCGCACCATTAGCCCAACCACATCCTCAAAACTGTCACTCACTCCCAATGTGCTAAGAATGCGCTGTCCCTCCATGCCAAGATTATGGACCAGTATTGTTCGTGCACACAATTTCTCTTACTCGCCAAGGTTCAATGCCACCAGATAATTCTCAAATGCAGCAAACCACCTCTCCCACGGCACCGGTGGCGGCGGAACTGGAAACGTGGAGCCACCACCCTCATCACACAATAATACTCATTATTACTATTATTATTATTACTTATTTTTCTACACTTATTGCACGTTTTTAGTCCTTTAGTTTATCTCTTTATCTCATCATGTTTTTAATGTTGCAGCATGGCACCGAGACAAATTCCTAGTTTGTGTACTACATGAACAATGGCAATAAATCTGATTGATTCATATGACAGTACTGTCACATCCATGAATCTTCTGGGGTCTTCTCCTGATTGGCAGTATGCAAACAACATCCTTTGTCATATCCACTGCTCCCCCCTGTCCAGACCACCTCAGTCTCCACGCTGTCTCTGACACATTTCTAATCTTGTCCCCTCCATGTCATTCCAAGATAATCTTAGCCATCTTCAGCTCTACCACCTCCTGTTTTTTTTTTTTTCCCAGTGCCACAGTCTTCAAACCAGATACAGCAGCACATTTGTACACACACCTCTTCTTGTTTCAGACCTGATCACACTATTATGAATCCAAGTTTAACAGACACTGGAGGCACCTTGAGGAATACCAAGGTAAACCCTTTACACCAATGAGACATGACGCATCATAATGGAGGTCTTTATACAAAAAGGGGGGGGGGGGGGAGCTCCTTTACAGTTGTTCCCTCCACAAATAGTGATGTTTTATTTATATCTTCCGTATCTTCTTAATTATTGCTCAGTGTTGCTATCCCTGTGCTGTTGCAATCCTGGAATTTCCCCATTGTGGGACTAATAAAGGCTCATCTTATCTTATGTTTTCAATGGTCTGACAAGATTATGTTAAAAAGAAACCAGAACTGACCAGAATTCAATTCAATTTGGTAAACAGGTAGCACTTATGTCTTGAAACAACATTAGCGTTGGAGCAGGTCCAAATCATGACTGTTCAATGCGTGATTAAATACAGCATTTCAATAACACATTATCAGACACCTTTGTCAAACAGGTTTATTGTCAAAAAGAGTCACAGCAAAAATGTCCCATGTTGAAGGTCCATTGCCTCAACTGTGTACTTTTATCTGGTGGAACTGAGAGGAATCTGTGATTAACAAAGTGGAGAGAAGAGCCTTCCAAGTATAGAAATAAGAATCTTTCCAAAAACAAAAATATTACAGGCATCAGTGAAAGATGTTTCTATCAAGATGTCTTCAAAGCTGAGAACGGGGGGGGGGGGGATGTCTGAGAAACAAGGAGCTTTGCATGGATTTGCACAGCAGAAACTAGTAAAAGCTGAGAGCAAACCAGCAAAACTCATCATGAACCCAGCGGAAGTCCACCTCAAACCACCATCAGGCTGATGAAAGATGACCAGTCACCAAAGTGGTGACATGCAGACTCTGTACTAGCAATGAAAGTCATGGGACAAGTCCTCTTCAGAAGCACCCCCGATGTGCACTGACCACTGTCGGCTCATTTCAGAAGCCATTTTGTAGCAACTGTTTAAACGCTGGTCTTTCTGTGCCATTTCCTGCTAAAAAGAAGCAGCACAAAGCTGATAGGCCCACGTTTTTAAATGCGTATTATATAGACGGGGCATTTTGTTACATAAAGAACCATCAATATCTAACTTATGTGTTGTATGAACTTAACGGGGACCATTCATCCCTCAAAACAAAAAAAAAAAAACTACATCCATACACAAACCTTGACTGCATTTTTACATAAAGTGCATTTGGCAGAAGTTAACTGTACAGAAGTTTACCCGTGTAACATTCAAAAAAAGAAGACTCAGGACACCAGAGGCAGGTTAGCGTTCAAAATTTACATTTCTCTGGTAAAATTTTGAAGTAGGGGTACAGTAATAAAATGCTGACGTAGTGGCAGAGTGGGTGAAGATCAGGCCAATGGGTCAGTTTAGCTGTAGTCCAAAGGCCAACAACTCAGATAAGAAATAATAAAAGACATTAAAGCACTAACTCAAGGCAGTAGATGGAATAGAAAGATAAAACTAAAACACGAGGAACACAAAAAACATCTTTACCTGAGTAGATCTGGAAGAGGATGAAAAGAAGAGCGGTTACATATGATGGAAGCCTGACTGGCTGATTGAACTTAGGTGTGCTGAACAGCACAGGTGAACTAAAGAAGGAAGGGGGAAAGGCAGGAAAGAATAAAAACCTGTGGGGAACAAAATAAAATAAGACAGGGCATCAGGCAGATAGAGTTTTAAAAATGTCTGCTTAGAAGGGTCACTGACTACACTTTTTTTCCACATTTAACAGCTCACGCATGCCTTAATGAAATGTTTGTGACATATTTTCATCAAATTCTCTTTAATTATTTAATAATTGCCACATACTTGTGAATGATACTTTGCAGCCTTTCTCAGAACACCTGGATTTAGTGCATGTCTCTTTAAAACTCTCAAAGCACATCTCTCACCTCTCAGGTCACTATCGCGAACATTAGCTGACAAGCTTGGACGGAGCCTGAGCCAACTAACGTAAATTTGCCCTAAAGAAAGAATGAAATAAAGGCTGGCTGGTGGACAGGGGTGTGTAGTTTCAGTGGCTGATAGGATATTTCTGGTCCCTGGAGTACAATAAGCACAGAAACATTCGTGAATGAGTGGCTAAACTGTTAGCTTCAGCTAGCCGACTTTAGTCCTGGTTATAGATAATACTACAAGAAAATAAGCTACAGTAACATCTAAGAATGACATATATGGTCAATTGTTGTAGCTAGATGAACAAGGATTCCAGTGTAAGTGACTAGAATGTATAGAAAATAGCAATCAAAACCAGCTGGGTCAACAGTTAGGCTAATGCCAGGCAGTCTGTCAATCACTTCCTCCCCCACAACTCAAATGCCAACCGCCTAGCTAAGCTAATGCTAACAGATCAATGTAGCATTACTGCAAAAATATAACAAAATCAGCTAGAATGATGCGAGATGTATTATTGGCTGTGGATTAGTGAACCAGGTGGAAACAGGGATGTCTATTAGGGTGACTGAAGAAGAAAATCTAAAGAAAATAACAAGATAGACCATGCTTGGTGAACAAACTTCTTGTAACACTGTTAAGCTACAAGACAGACAGGTAGACTGGCCAATAACAGAGCAGCGGGCTGGTGTCAGGGACGGCACTGGGCGGGGTTTACAATTTTATGTCCCAAGGCCAATCCAGAAGAGCCACGAAGGCTAATCTGACACACAAACGTGTAAAAGGTGTGTGTGTGTGTGTTTAAGAGAAGTGAGTGCTTTGATATTTTTTCAACATTCACATGACCAACAGAAGCATTTCAGAAGGTTAAAACGTACAAAACCACATTTTTTTCAGCCAATGACCCCCGTAAACTGCGCATACCAACTCTAGTGGGATGTTTAGAATAACCAGATTTTGGCTTATAATTATTCTTGAAGAGAAAGGAAAACCTTTCAGGAATATCTTAAAAAATCCGAGGCCTGCAACCTGCAGCAATGAAGCCACATGCACATCTTCAGTGACACTTTAGCTTTAACCAGAAAGTTTTAAAATGCCAAGAAAAAGTCTATATTGATGAGTGAAATGACACAGATTTACCTGGGGGAAAAAAAGGTTTTTCAAGTATTACCTAATTACTAGAGAAGTTACAAATTTATGAGACAAATAATGCATATTTAAGAGAAGAAAATTAATGTTGACAGACCACTTTTGCTGTTTTTCAGCCCTTATTTTGAAGTTATTGGAAATGACTTTCCACAGTAAAGGTTCCCCACATGGCGTTGAAAGCTGAAAGCTACAACCACATGGTGAACTGGCACATTTTACTTTAACCCCAAGTGTCCCTTTAAATCGTTTCTTCACGGATATTAAAATGGTTTCCAGGTCAGACGTATGGAATGAAGGTATGTGAGATGAAAGCAAAGTCCTCCGGCCAGAAGGAGCACCCAGGGCAGTAGATACTGAGATCATTCACTAACTACACTAGATGCACCTTAGCTGGAAAACCACGAGACCAACGATCAGGATCAGACTGCAGAGGAGACTGGGCCATCTGAAACAAGACCAAGTGACAGTAAATATTCTGAAAACATAACAATATGTTACACTCAAGTTGACATGACACCTTCATTTTATGACAGTGTATATTTATGGCTAATCCACTGCAGATCATCCATGTAAAGACTGAACGGGACACACATTGGACTGGTCTATTTTTGATCAAATGATTACATCGCTTCAACCTCAGTTTTGTTAATTATTCACTTCCTTCATGGAAGATGAAAATCAAAAAAAAAACACTGTGGATTTGGAGGTTTGTTATGAATGTCATAAAATAAAAAAAAATACTCCACAAAATGTTCTGTTTCCCAATTTTTAGACACAAAAAGTACAATAAGAAATTGCATTACTCTGAAAGCAACACAAAAAATACACTTGCAATCCCTGAAATGAAAAAAATGGAAGCTAGAAGGTTACAACAGCAACAAGTTCAAATAATTAGAATGAAAAAACTGGTAACGTAGGCTACTAAAAGATAAAGAAGAGACCAGTTCACATGGTATAGCAAGACACCATTTTGATTTTGTGTACTTTACTGATCCCCAGAGGGGAAATTCTGGGCA
This sequence comes from Pholidichthys leucotaenia, assembly GCA_020510985.1. Lineage (NCBI taxonomy): Eukaryota > Metazoa > Chordata > Actinopteri > Cichliformes > Pholidichthyidae > Pholidichthys > Pholidichthys leucotaenia. Next base: position 19,267,501 of record CM035840.1, on the reverse strand, counting down.
TCCACCTGGATGGATGAAGCAGCCACGGTACGACGCCATCCCTTCACCATTCACACCTAGGGCCACTTTAGAGTCTCCAGTTAACCTAACCTGCATGTTTTTGGCCTGTGGGAGGAAACTGGAGAACTCCACGCAGACGTGGGGAGAACGGGCCAACTCCACACAGATCACTGCTGGTCAGGGGCTGGGATCGAACCAGGGATCCCATGGCCAAGGGTGAGCTGCTGTGCTGCCACAGTGCTAACCACTGCGCCACTGCGTTGCCTGTTTTCCCTCTGATGACGAAAGAAAGTTATACTTTATGACAAATATCACTATGCAACACAAATTTTCTGTCATACAACATGGACATTATTCTTTCACATTCAGCTTTTGTGACCCGGGTAAGAAAATTTAGAAATTAACCTATTCTGTGCAGCGGGTAAATCTGCACATTTTCATTTACTAACATGACATAAGGTCAGAATAAAACAATATGAAATGACATGTATTTTTACTAAAGTTGCACAAAAAATAATTCTTTTGAAGAGAAGTTTTTTATATATAGATTTACCACTGCAATGTAAGCAAATTTATGTTAGGCAGTTGAGAACTTACACTTTCACCCAAGAACAAGAATATGTTTAATATTCTCACTCATCTCTATAATGAATTACATTTAAAAAATACTGTTAAGTGTATATAGATTATATAATTAATTACCAGTTTATAAGTAGCTGATCAGTTGCTGCTGTTGGCATATACCTAAAAATTCCTGTTAAGTATTTTTACGCATTCCTTATAAAATATTAGTGAAACCTCCAGTTATTACCATTAGTTTTGCTGCATATGTTGATTCTGAACATTTTCCTCTCTGTATGCTTCCCTTCTATGCACCATAATCCACCATATACGCTCATTCTAGACGTTTCCCTCACGTCCATGCCGGCAGTCTGTGAGATCTCCACGTGGTCGCTGCTTCTCCACCATCAGATGGAAAAACATTAGCGCCACACGCGATATTACACGTATCATTTTAAATAACCGCACGTCGTAAGCGGGAGACTTTAAGCCTCAGTCATTAAAAGTTTATGAGGAGAAAAATGCGCTTCATTAGTGGCGCCAACAGCGCCCGGGCGCTGTGCCGACGCGCGCGACGCGCGTCATAGCCCTCAATTAAAAAAAAAAAAAAAGCACCTCAATTGCACCGATTCAGTGACGTAGTTGATAGAAACCCTGAAAGCGGATTCAGATCTTTACGGATTAATGCAGGCCGCCAGCGCCAGCAGGCGCTGCTGCTCGTATGCGGATTGCGCCGAGTTTAATGATTTAAAAGGCTTTACGCAAAAAAGAATAAAGCTGGGATGTGAGTTGAACAGCAAACCAAGAGTTCAGTAGGCAGGATAACAAACGGAGGATATTTTGAGGACAATCGGAACTTACTACAGCCGCCCCGTAACGATCACGAGGGGCACCTCCACACAGCCGAGCTTTAAATTCTCCTTTATTCCCACGCGTCGATCCCCTTGGCCGCAGCGTGAAGCGCACCCCGCACACGTCTCCCCCGCAGCCGTCTCCAGCACCAACAGAAAACTTTTGCCCTGCGTGCGCGTCTCCTTCTCTCCTCTCCTTCTTCTTTCTCTTTGTGGGGGCGGGCGGGGGGGGGGGGAGGTTGCGGCGCAGCCCTACGCCGTGCCAGAAACCCTCTCAGCGCGGCCCCGTCAGGTCGATATCTGGCATCACGTTCAGACGCTTCCTGCCATGCGGCGTCCCCGGTAAGGAGGAACGTGAAACCGCGGATCCAAAGTGGGGGGGGGGGGTCATCGAGCCGTCCTCGCTCCCCCCGCGAGCGCCGCCTCGGCCGGAGAAACCCAGGAGAGCTGCTGACCTGTAACCCCTGCGAAAACCTAAAGTCCCTGCCCCCACCCAGCCCTGGCGGCCCACGTCCTTCCCCGGGAGTCGCAGCCCGCGGTCCCCACTCACACCCACGCAGACATGTTTATTTTTAAAGCCAAGATAATAGCCGGCCCCTGCAAAGCGCGGCGCACGGTGGGAACGGGCCGCAGGGTTGCCTCACTTGGCTCCTACTCGGCTTGAACTCTGACCTACTTTCCCATGCTCTCGTGTGCGTGTGCGCGTGCGCGCCCTTGGAGGGAAAGCACGTCGCAGCCGGGCCGTCCCGGAGCAGGGGCCCGCGGCGACCCCGCAGCCACGTGCACCCCTTCGGCCCGGTGACTCCAGCTTTGACAGGAAACGGCAAGCAAGAAAACAGTTAAAAAAGCCACAAATTTTGATAAGAAAATCTTACAAATTTATAAGTCCCAAATTCACTAGAACGATAGTTTGAATGAAAGGTTACAAATAGTGCTGGGTTCAGAATATTGAAGAACAGATGTGGAATGGATTTTGTTGGCATGATCCGATATCAATTCACAAATTCCGAAGATCGATCCTGAAATCATTTACCTTTTATTTTATTGTTTCTATTGACTGGTCGTGCTGAGTTTTATATTATGTTTTCATGTGCTTTCTTGCTCTTCATCACTTTGTGTAGCCAGTGTTGCTTCTTAAAAGGCTTTACAAATAAAGTCGATTGATTTTCAGATGTGAAACTTAGAAGAGATTTAAATCAGGTCTCTTGTGTGGCTGTACTTTCATTATTATAGTGTTCCTGGTACAGTTTACAGGACTGGGTCTCTTGAATAGTCAATATGACGGCGAAATCCCTGACTGGATCCATACCGAATCCAATCGGCTCCAAAGTGAATCAAATGAGTACTTTAGGAATCAGCAACGACTTGATTCTGGAACACACTGATGACTCCCAGCCCAAGTTACAAATTTACAAGCAGAAGTTGAAAATTTATGAATAAAAATCAGTTTATGAGAAACAGTCAAAAATTTATGAAGAAAAAAAAATCACAAAACTATTAAGAAGTCATAATTTTAGGAGAAAAAAAGGACTAATTTAAAAAGAAAAAAACAAGCAAAATGATTTTCTATAACCAAACCACAATAAATTAATAAAAAGGTCACAGTACACAAAAAAAATCAAACTAATGAAAAAACACAAATAAGGGGAAATAAGTATTTGATCTCCTACTGAATATGTAAGTTTACCCCCTTACAGAGAAATTAACAGTTCATAATTTTTATGGTAGGTTTATTTTAACAGGGAGAGACAGAAGACCAACTAAAGAAATCCAGAAAAAAGCCCATCAAATAAGGGTTATAAACTATTTTGTATTTGATCGAGCAAAATAAGTATTTGATCCCCTACCAACCAGCAAGAATTCTGACCCGCACAGTGTGTGTATGCAACCCCCCCCCCCCACACACACACACACATAAACACTAGCGGACACATGGCTACCATTTTCATGGCAAACGGAGGCACCATATTCTGTAGATAATTATGGTTGTGCATTACAAGATACACAAGTAACTGTTAGCTTACTTATACTATACCAGTTGCTCCTGGTGGCCTGGTTAGCGCCTTGCAGGATCTCTAAAGCGCTTTGGTCACCCGAGATGAGAAGAAAAGCGCTATATAAGTGAACGCCATTGACCATTTTACCATTTCCTAGTGCATGCCCATAGAAAGCAAGTATTCTCGTCTGAAAACAGGTAGGCCAATTTGTGATGTATGTAAAATGAGGGACATGAGTCTCATCATGCAGCAAGTTCACCCTTTATTATCAGAACCAAACTATTTGTACACAAGGGCCGTACCCACCTGACGTCACACCAGGGGCGGGTACGGCAGCACACACACACCACACTCACGACACCACAATTTCCCTCCCCCTTACAAAAATGCAAACCACACACACAATCGAGTCCCTCCCCAATTTAGGACCCGAATCGTGCACTAAAGAACAAAGAATCATTGAAATGTAGGAAAATGTCCTATCACATTCACACAAAACAACTCAAACCAGTGTTTTTTCCTTTTTTTTTTCAAAATATCAATTCAATTCAACTTTATTTATATAGCGCCATTTCACAACAACAGTCATCTCATAGCACTATCAACTGTAGGGGAAACCCCGACAATTGCAGAAAGACCCCAGCAATCAGGCGATCCCCTATGAGCAAGAGCTTGGCGACAGTGGAGAGGAAAAACTCCCTTTTAACAGGAGAGAAACCTCCAGCAGAACCAGGCTCAGGGAGGGGCAGTCATCTGCTGCGACTGGCTGGGGGGTGAGGGGATAGAGAAGATGAAAAGAACAGACATGTAGAGAGCAAACAGCACGATGGGGACTCAATCTATGGGAGAGAACAAACAGATGTTAATGACCAGCAAAAAAAAAAAAAAATAAATAAATAAATAATATATATATTGTAACGTCGGGGCCATGTTAAGGGGGGCAGGGATTTCCCAGCATGCTTTGCCAGTTGAAAACGTTACTGTGCATGTGTATTAAATGTGTTATTACTGAGTTATACTGCTGGGTCATTATAACTGCGTTATAATGACCCAGCAGTGTGTAGCAGGATTAGGGCAAGATGTATCATGTGTGTAACCATGATTGAAACGGAGGTCTGGGAGAATGACCTCCCCTCCTCTCTGTGCTCAGAAGTAAGTTGGGATTGGGGGTGTGTAAATAAAGCCTGTTCATCACAACCATCTTGCTCCCCTTTCTTTGTGTGAACCTTGCAAATGTCACACTGGTGTCAGGAGTGGGGATGGAGCAAGATGAGGATCCAGGCGGAGGTCCAGCGGACGGAGCGGTTCATCGCTCGGCTGGGAACGGAGTGTAGAGCTGAGACGCCGGCCCCTGGAGAGGTACGCCGCGATGGACGGAGCAGTGGAGCCGACGGGCCGAGCAGAGCAAACCAGCCCCGTTTCCCGCCCTTTTCAGGGCAGGACGGGCTGGCGATTCCAGAGCGATTAGGAGCGGCGATCGACCGGGAGGTGACCGTCCCATCCATCCGGCAGCGGGCCAAGATTCCCCGCTACAACGGCGAGAACCTGTTGGATGACCACCTGGCCCAGGTCGAGTTGGCTGCCACGCTGAACGACTGGTCACTGGAGGAAACCTCCATGCTGAGAGCGAGTGGGAGGAGGAGCTACGGCAGATCACAGCAGCGCGTGCACGAAGGAGACAGCGGCGGCGACGCGAGGAAGGGGGGCTTCCGCTGCACAGAGCCAGGGTACATCGCATGGTACTGCCCCGCACACAGCGCATGACAAACTGGCCCCTCGCCGACGTTATATTAGAGCGAGGTGGCATGGACGGAGAAAAAGCCGCCTCCTGCAGATGCTTCCCCCGGCGGTGACGTCACAGAGGCCTTTGGAGCGCAGCAGCAGTGGAGCGAGCAGGACAGAGCCGGTCTTTTCCCGGGCTCGGCAGGGGCTGGACGCCTGGACGCGGGCCAGCAGCCACCTGGGAGGTCCTGGCAGCAGTGGGAGTCATGGGACTCCCGCTGCCAGAGGAACTGTGCATAGTCCTACCGCCACCCGCAGATGCTTTCCCTTTCGGTGACGTCACGGAGGCCCTCGGCGCAGCAGACGCGCAGCAGACGCGCAGCAGCGGAGCGAGCAGGACGAAGATGCGGCCATTTTCCAGGCGCGGCAAGGGCTGGACGCATGGACGCGGGCCAGCGGCTGCCTGGGAGACCTGGCAGCGGTGGGAGTCGGCCGGAGCGGGCCTGGGACTCCCGCTGCCAGGGAAGGGACTGTGCGTGGTCCTACAGAGGCTGTCAGATGTGTCCATCCGCCCGCTGGTGGCCAAACCGGAACCCTACCCCAGCCAGATACTCCGACCGAGACTCCGATGGCCCGTGCATGCTGCCCTGGCACCGGGCTGACTCGCATTGGATTTCTGAAAGTGGACTTTGAATTTTCTGGGGACAGAAACCAGTCCAGGGGGGTGGCAGTGTAACGTTGGGGCCATGTTAAGGGGGGGCAGGGATTTCCCAGCATGCTTTGCCAGTTGAAAATGTTACTGTGTGTGTGTATTAAATGTGTTATTACTGAGTTATACTGCTGGGTCATTATAACTGCGTTATAATGACCCAGCAGTGTGTAGCAGGATTAGGGCAAGATGTATCGTGTGTGTAACCATGATTGAAATGGAGGTCTGGGAGAATGACCTCCCCTCCTCTCTGTGCTCAGAAGTAAGTTGGGATTGGAGCTTGGAGAAATCATCTTTTAATTTATAAAAAATCTCTTAGAAAAGCTAGAACGAGTTATTACTCTGCATTAATAGAAGAGAACAAGAATAATCCCAAGTTTCTTTTCAGTACTGTAGCCAGGTTGACAAAGAGTCAGGACTCTGTCAATCCTAGCATCCCCTTAGAGCTTACTAGTCAGGACCTTATGAACTTTTTCAATAATAAAATTTCATCCATCAGAGATAAAATCAATCAGATTCTTCCCACAGTTAACTTAAATACTGTAACTATTACAACTCCTTCTACTGATGTCTGTCTTGATGAGTTTACTCCAATCGACCTTTGTGAGTTAGACAAAATAGTTTCCTCATCCAAACCTTCAACTTGTCTTTTAGACCCTATTCCTACCAGGTTATTTAAAGAAGTCTTCCCACTTATTGGTAGCTTTATTCTTCATATAATCAATTCTTCATTAACTTTAGGCCATGTACCGCAGGCTTTTAAAACGGCTGTAATTAAACCCTTACTCAAAAAGCCAACGCTAGATCCAGGAGCTTTAGCTAACTATAGACCAATCTCTAATCTCCCTTTCATTTCAAAAATCTTAGAAAGAGTTGTTGCTACGCAATTATTTGACCACCTGCAGGGAAATGGTTTACTTGAAGAGTTTCAATCTGGGTTTAGAATCCATCATAGTACTGAAACAGCCTTAGCGAAGGTCACTAACGACCTCCTCATTGCATCTGATAATGGACTAGTTTCTGTACTTGTCCTTTTAGATCTTAGTGCAGCTTTTGATACTATTGATCATAATATTCTACTTGATAGATTAGAACGCTATGTTGGACTTAATGGAACTTCGTTGCAGTGGTTTAGATCTTATTTATCTGATAGGTTCCAGTTTGTTCATGTAAATGATGAGTTTTCTTTTAGCTCAAAGCTTAGTCATGGAGTTCCACAGGGATCTGTGCTAGGCCCTACTCTTTTTAGTTTATATATGCTTCCGTTAGGCAACATTATTAGAAAGCACTGTATACATTTTCATTGTTATGCAGATGACACACAATTATACCTGTCAATGAAGCCAGATGATACTAATCAATTAGCCAAGTTAGAAGCCTGTCTTAAGGAAATTAAAGCTTGGATGACTTGTAATTTCCTGCTATTAAATTCAGATAAGACTGAAGTCATTCTTGTTGGTCCAAAAAACCTTAGAAATTCCTTTCCAAATCAAACTTTCAGTTTGGATGCAGTTACTCTTTCTCTTAATAGCTCTGTGAGGAACCTTGGAGTTATTTTTGATCAGGATTTGTCCTTGAATGAATGAATGAATTTATTTATTTCGGATAGTACATTACAGGTTAAAAGAAACTGTATAATATAACAACAAGGTCAAATTAGACAAAGACTCCTTCTACTATACAATTCCACGTGAGTTATCCGAAATGGGTGATGGCTGAAGCCGCAGCTTATATTGCCCACCCATATTCCATCCAAGAATTCAAAGGAGAAAAAAGAGAAAACAAGACAAGAGCGATTACAATTTAAAACAAGGCTAAGACAAAATATGACTGAGAGAAAAAGAAAACTGAGCTAGTCTAAGTTAAGCGGTTACTATTCAAAAACAAATCTAAGACATAGTGTCACAGAGAAAAAAGAAAAACTAAGCTATAACACAACACAGGCTGGAAATGTCAATCCTTATGTGAGTTTACATGTCGTCTTGTAAATATGTTTGGAGTATTTCTTCCTTTAGTTTTCGTTTAAATTGTCCAAGCTTTGTACATGATTTTAATTCAGGTCCAAAATCGTTCCATAATCTGACACCTTGCACTGAAATACAGTGTTGCTTGGTAGTTGTTCTCACTGTAGGCTTTTGAAATATACATGTTCCTCTGAAGTGATATCGTTTCTCCCTTGTTTGGAACAACTTTTGGATATTTGCGGGCAGTGATAGATTCTTCACTTTGAACATTATTATTGCGGTTTTAAAGTCGATCAGATCTTTCAACTTGAGAGTTTTTTGTTTAAGAAAAAGTGGGTTTGTTGGTTCCCTGTAAGCTGCTTTGTTGATTATTCTAATAGCTCTCTTTTGAAGCATAAAGAGTGGATATATGTTTGTTTTATATGTATTTCCCCATACTTCATTACAATATGTCATGTATGGGAGTATTAATGAATGATACAAGGTGTATAGTGTGGGTTGATTCAGCAAATTTTTCACTCTGTGTAATATTGCAATTGATTTGGATACTTTACCTTTTATATAATTAATATGTGGCTTCCAACACAGTTTGTTATCAATTATTACTCCAAGGAATTTAGTTTCGGATACCCTTTCAATCTCTACACCATTTACACTGAGTTTGGGTACTGGGTAGTTGTGCTGGTTGTTAAAGACTATAAATTTTGTCTTGCTTAAATTGAGCGTTAATTTGTTTGAATCAAACCACAGTTTCAGCTTTCCTAATTCCTTTCCGAGTGTATCCAGAAGTTGTTCCAAGTTGTTTCCACTGCATAGCAGGTTAGTGTCATCAGCAAACAATATTAAGTCCATTTTTTCTGAAACTTTACATATATCATTTATATACATATTGAATAATAATGGTCCCAAAACTGAACCCTGTGGGACTCCACAGGTGACCTTCAGTAGCTCTGAGTTTTTGTTGTTAACACATACAAACTGATATCTATTCTTTAAGTAACTTCTTAACCAGGACAGTGCTACCCCTCTGATACCACAATTTTGTAGTTTCTTTAATAATAGATTGTGATCTACTGTATCAAATGCTTTTTTAAGATCCAGGAATACTCCAACTGAATACTCTTTATTTTCAATGGCTGTTGATATTTTTTCTGTAAATTCCATTAAGGCATATGCTGTTGTCCTTTTGTGTCTGAACCCATATTGCTGCTCACACAATAAATCATTCTTCAGTATGAAGTTGTCAATTCTCTCATAGAATATTTTTTCAAGTATCTTGGAAAATTGCGGTAATAGTGAAATTGGTCTGTAGTTGGAGAGTTCCCCTCTGTCGCCTGTCTTGTAAATCGGAATTACTTTAGCTATTTTCATTGCATTGGGAAATATACCTGATTGGAGAGACAGGTTACAAATATACGTCAGTGGTTTCACTATGCATTCGATAACAGTTTTGACTAGTAGCATATCAATACCATCGCAGTCAGTAGATGTTTTACTTTTGAACGATTTAACAATTTCAATGACCTCTCTTTCGTCTGTGTTCTTTATGAAGATGGTGTCTTTTACAGCAGTGTTATTGCATATTGAATCACCTGTTGGCACCGTAGTGGGTATTTCTCGGGCCAGTTTAGGTCCAATGTTAACAAAAAAATTATTAAATTCATCTGCAGGTGAAGCTATATTCACATTCGGAGTCGATTTATTATTTTTTGGAGTGTTAGTTGGGTAGCTGGTATTTCTGCTTTTATTTCCAAGGATACTGTTGATTATTGTCCATGTATTTTTAATATTGTCTTTGTTTTTTTCCAGTTCTTTACTGTAATAGTCTCTTTTACTACATCTTATTATATATGTTAACTTATTTTTGTATGTTTTATACCGCTGCTCTGCTTCTTTTGTCCTTTTCTTTATGAAAGCTTTATATAATAAATTTTTCTTTTTACACGCCTTTTGTAGTCCTTTGGTTAGCCATGGTTTGTCAGTAAATTTGTGTTTAAGCTTTTTTTTAACTAATGGGCAGTTTTTTTCATAAAGAGTGGTTACAATGTTTGTAAATGTGTCATAGGCTTCATTTACATCTGATACATAGACTTCTGTCCAGTCTTGCTTCAGCAAGTCCTCTTTAAAAGAACTGATTGCGTTTGGGGATTTGTGTCTGAACGATTTTGAGATTTTTTCTGGGTTGGGCCCCGTGTGGCCATGGATAAGTGCAAAGATTGGCAAGTGGTCGCTTATATCATTTATCAATAATCCACTTTCTATTTTCTTGTCGAGAACATTGACAAACAGGTTGTCAATAAGTGTAGCAGAGTGAGCTGTGATTCTACTGGGATGTGTTATTGTGGGATATAGACTCATGCTGTACATAGAGTTCGTGAACTCTGTAACTACATTTTGTTGATGTGGATTAAGTAGATCAATATTGAAATCTCCACAAATTGCTACCATTTTCTTACTAGTAATATTATTGTACAGCTCGACTAATTTATCTCTGAATGTCTCAATGCAAGTTCCCGGCGTTCTGTATATGCAGCTTATGATTAGATTTTTTGTTTTGTCTAGGTCAATCTCAACAGTAACACATTCCAGAATCCCTGGTAGTGCTGAGGACATTTCATTTACAAGCTTACATCTATATAGGTCATCAATATACAGTGCAACACCACCACCCTTTTTCTGAGATCTGTTAATGTTAAACATCTGATATCCCTCTATTGCCATCAGGGGAGCCTGGTCTGCATTAAGCCAGGTTTCAGAGACTGCTATAGCTGTGAATTTTCTGTTTAGCTGTTTTAAATAGTCCTGAATCTGTGAGAAGTTTTTGTTAAGACTTCTGCTATTGAAGTGTATTATTGACAGTTTACCATCTAATTGCACTTGACTTTTGAATTGCTTTTCAGTGTAATATTCACAGTGGTTATGAATATTATTGAAAAAGTGGTTATCAGGATCAATATCATTCTCCATCTCTTGTGGTTTATGTTCAGCATAGTGGCATATTTTTAGAGTTTGAGTTTCCTCACTCTGTGTTTCATAGTCAGTGTTCATTTGTATTTATCTAAGTCAGTAGCATCTCTGATCATTATACTTTTTGCTTGCTCAGGTGTTCCATTTAGTTTAATCCAAATTCTACAATTTCTTGTCCAGGTTGACTGTATCTTATTATGTTTCTTTAGCATCCGTGCCTGCCGTGCTAATTCAGCGTTTTTTTTTTGTCAGGTGTTCATTTAGGTAAACTTGAGTTTCCTTTAGTTTTTTGGCCTGCCTCAGTATGTCATTTTTCACCCTCCTGTTCACAAAGCGCATCACAATTGATTTCTTTGTTTTGTTATCTTTCTTCGGTAAAGCATAACAGGCTGAGATCGCATTGGCTTCTACCTTAATGTCTTTATCATTAAGGAACTGAAGCACTTGGTTTTCTAAGGACATTGATTCACTTATGGAAGCATGTTCACCACTCAGTCCTGTAGCGGCATGGGCGTACGACTGATATCTGATGTCTAGTCCACTTATAACTATGTCATCAATGCGAGAACCTTGTTCAAGATCCTCAACGCGTTGCTCCAAAAGACGCCCGTGTTGCTCCAGGTCCATAATTTTTTTGTCTTTTTCTTTTATTATTGAATGTAGGGCTTGTACCTCCTGTATTAGGTCTAATATTTTGTCCTGCTGGCTAGTCACTTTGGCCAGTTCATCTAACACAAAGTTCAGAGTTTTTTTAATTTCTTCCATTTCCTCTTTTTTGGGTGGCATTTTACTGACCTGTGGATAGAAATAAGCAGAGAATCCGGCTAGGCCTCAACTAGCTCGGTCACTACTGGACCCGCCGCTCCTGCGCAGCTTCTCCGCCGAGTGACGCTGCTCAGCTCCGCAGATCACCGCCGTCTATCGCCGGCGCCTGCCTCCGTCTACCTGGCCAGTTATGTCGTGCACCGCCGGCGCAGCCGGAATCCACCGATCACAGCCACTCGTCGCCGTCTGGCTAGGCGGCTCCTCCGCTGGGCCCCGTCTAGGCCCCGTCACCGACCGCCGTCAGTCTGGTCGTTCCTCGGCTGGGCCTCGCAATTGGGCACCGGTTCAGACCACTGTCCTGCTGGATCCAGGTGGCCCCCGTCTCTCACCAACGCCGCGCCCGAGCTCCCAATCGCCGCCTCGGTTGGTTCGTCCTCCTTTTAAATCCTTCTCTCCTCGGCTCCAGATGGCCAGATGTAAAGAATACCTTCTCACTGCTGCAGTTACTCTGGGTTAGCATCTGGGTTAGCATCAGAGGCGAGCCTTTAGAGGTCGGAAACGGGGCGAAACGGAGCCAGATCTACCAGAACCTTCACCAGGTCAGCACTGGGTCGTAAGGGTATTCCCCACGTTTGTTGGTAGCCAACAGAAGTCCTTATTTTGATGGTTTTGCTTAAAATTCTCGGCTCATATCAAGCATTACAAGTGCAGCACCGGAAGTACCGCCGGAAGTTTTGTCACATATTAATTCACATATTAAATTTGTTTCTAAGACTGCCTTCTATCATTTGCGTAATATTGCCAAGATTAGGAGCATCTTGTCTCAGAGTGATGCTGAGAAGCTGATCCACGCTTTTGTTAGCTTGAGATTAGATTATTGTAATTCTTTATTATCAGGCTGTCCTAAAACATCTTTAAAAAGTCTTCAGCTGATCCAAAATGCTGCACTGGGCCTCACTCCTTTCCTCACTCTCTATGAAATATTTTTTTTTTGCTGGTCATTAACATTTGTTTGTTCTCTCCCATAGATTGAGTCCCCATCGTGCTGTTTGCTCTCTACATGTCTGTTCTTTTCTTCTTCTCTATCCCCTCACCCCCCAGCCAGTCGCAGCAGATGACTGCCCCTCCCTGAGCCTGGTTCTGCTGGAGGTTTCTTCCTGTTAAAAGGGAGTTTTTCCTCTCCACCGTCGCCAAGTGCTTGCTCACAGGGGATCGCCTGATTGCTGGGGTCTTTCTGCAACTGTGGGGGTCCCCCCTACAGTTGATAGTGCTATGAGATGACTGTTGTTGTGAAATGGCGCTATATAAATAAAGTTGAATTGAATTGAATTGGGGGGGTGTAAATAAAGCCTGTTCATCACAACCATCTTGCTCCTCTTTCTTTGTGTGAACCTTGCAAACGTCACTATATATACAGTATATATTTCATTGAGAGTGAAGAAAGCAGTGAAGCCCAGTGCATTATTGGAGGTCCCCCGGCTTTCTAAACCTATTAGCAGTATAACTAAGGGAGGGTTCAGAGACATATGATCCCTCCTTAATTGTAGGCTATATCAAAAAGGAAGGTTTTAACCCTATTCTTAAAAACAGAGATTGAGTTTGACTCCTGAATCCAGATTGGCAGCTGGTTCCACAGGACAGGAGCTTGATAACTGAAGGCTCTGCCCCCATTGTACTTTTGGAGATTCTAGGTATTAAGATAAGATAAGATAAGCCTTTATTAGTCCCACAATGGGGAAATTCCAGGATTGCAACAGCACAGGGATAGCAACACTCAGAGCAACAATCAGAAGGCAAGAAAAAAAAAAAACAAGCAAGCAAGAGCAGCTAATATACATATGTACATATTACTATAAAATATATATATACACACACACACAGACGCACAGTGCGGAGCATTGAAGCTAGATGGAATAAATATGTAAATATATAAACACCCACAGTACGGAGCAATGTAGCTAGATGGAATAAATATATAGATATATAAATATAAACACACCCAGTGCGGAGCATTGTAGCTAGATGGAATAAATATGTAAATATATAAACACACAGTGCAGAGCAATGTTGCTACTACAAGTAATCCTGCATTTTGGGAGCGTAGAGCTCTGTTAGGATAATAGGGTAGTATCAGATCTTTTAAATAAAAAGGGACCTGATCGTTTAGAGCTTTGAAAGTGAGAAGAAGGATTTTAAACTTAATTCTTAACTCTATGGGAAGCCAGTGAAGGGAGGCCAGAACCGGAGAGATATGATCTCTCTTTCTAGTACCTGTTAAAACTCTTGCTGCAGCATTTTGGATCAACTGAAGACTTTTTAAAGATGTTTTAGAACAACCTGATAATAAAGAGTTACAATAATCTAATCTAGAGCTACCGGTAACAAAAGCGTGGATCAGTTTCTCAGCATCACTCTGAGACAAGATGCTTCTAATCTTGGCAATATTACGCAAATGATAGAAGGCAGTCTTAGAAACAAATTTAATATGTGAAGTGAAAAACAGATCTTGATCAAAAACAACTCCAAGGTTCCTCACAGAACCATTCAGAGAAAGACTAACCGCATCCAAACTAAGAGTTTGATTTGGAAAGGTATTTTTAAGGTTTTTTTGGACCAACAAGAATGACTTCAGTCTTATCTGAATTTAATAGCAGGAAATTACAAGTCATCCAAGCTTTGATTTCCTTAAGACAGGCTTCTAACTTGACTAATTGATTACTATCATCTGGCTTCACTGACAGGTATAATTGTGTACAGGTAAAATATACACACAAAAAATAACTAAATTGGACCATGTCTCTAAAACAAGTACAGTAAAATAATCCCATAACCTACATACATACTCACATGCACACTAGCAGAGTATATCTCTACATGTTTACATCAAGGATATTTAAGTCACACCTATGTCCACAGGCAGCCAGAGGTAACACCAGCCCGGGGGACCAGGGCAGCCCCAAATCATGAACGCCCCTGGCCGCTATAGATAAGACTGGCTTGGAGGTCCTGAGCAGCCCCATGGCATGAACGCCCCTGGCCGCCATCTGCCTCCGGAATCAAAACCAACCTCTCTGTGGTCTATATTAATCATATATCCCATAACCTACATATGTATAAGCATGTGAGAATGTTTGGTGACTACATATGTAAAGCGACTTCACACCTCAGAACAGGACAAAGGGTCTCAACCGCCAGTGAAGATCAAAGAGCATCCGAGGCACTGCGGTGGAGACCAGATAGGTCGCCCTGACCTCCCAGGGCCAGGTGGAGGGGTACGGAGACAAAGGAGGGGATTAAGTAATGGGGGATGTCAGCTTTGATATGCATGTCTTTTGTTGTGTGTGAGTATAAGTACACAGAGCCGAATTGTTCGCTCTCTTACTTCTTCTGCTGCTGCACTAGATGAGACTTGTTAGAGGAGCAAAGCTGATAATAAACTTTGGTTTATAAGTCACATCGCCTCGTTATTCCAAGCTCTTCTACACTCTCCTGCAAAAATGTCACTCTTCACCACCAACTGCCTCATTCCTCGGGACCCACTGTGCTGCTGTCTGGCACACCGTCTCTCCGTGCTCGTCAGTCCGCTCCCGACCTCTTTCAACACTGCCACAGCTGCCATCATGTCCAGAACACTCTGGCACCCCATGGCCGAACTCCAGGGAGACCCGAAGCCTGTTCGTCGACGCCACTCGCTGCCTCAGGCGCCTCACCATAACACCCAGCACCCTCGTCCAGGGCAGCCTGAGCTCCAGCACTGAGACACTGCCCGACCTCCGTGGCGCACAGTTGCTGTTGCTCACTCCCAGGGCTCACAGTGTTGCTTTCACCGGCGTTGTTTCCCAACCCCGGCACCTCGCCACTGCTCCCAGCACCTTCGTTCCAGGCGCTCCGCTGTGCTACCTCGGTGTCTGGCTGCTGTTGCTCTCCCTCAGGGCTCTCAGTGTCACTCTCATCGGCGTCACTCTCTGACCCAGGCGTTTCGTCGCTGCTCTTGGTACCCTCGTTCCAGGCACTCCACTGCGTTGTCTCCATGCCCGGCTGTCGCTGTTCTTCCCCGAGGCTCTCAGAGCCACTCTTGTTGGCGTCACTCTCCGACCCAGGCGTTTCATTGCTGCTCTCGGTACCCTCGTTCCAGGCACTCCGCTGCATCGTCTCCATGCTTGGCTGCCGCTCTTCTTCCCCGGGGTTCTCAGCTTCCATGGTCCCAGTCACTCGCTGCCTAGCCTCCAGCTGCGGGCATGACTCCTACTGCTCTCCCTCTCCGCTGTCACTGCACACACCGCCATCCCACTCATCAGCGCTATGGTCCTGTACCATGCTGAGCTCCTTGACCGGCCTGCCTTCTTCAGTAACCGGGGACTCCTCCATTCATGGCCCTGGTCCTACCTTGAAGTCTAGCTGATAGCTTGTAGCTTGGTTTTGGCGCAAAGTTAGCTTAGCGGCTATCCTGTCCATAGGCACAGAACGGGTCGTTAGCTTCCCCTAGCTAACTAGCTTAGCCGTTCCTGGCACCAACAGCTCCATTACCCACAGCTTCGTGGTCCTCGTCTGCTCATCGAAGTACTCGGCCAGCCGCTTGACAGCATAGTACTCCGTTTCACCCAACGTACTGAGAATTCTTTGGCCCTCCGCGCCAAGATTGTGGGCCAGGGGTGCTCGCCGTCATCTCCCGTTGAGCCTACTTAAGCCCAGCGCCCTGCTGTAATCCTTGAACATGGCCTTTCACTGCGACCACAGGATCACGGCTCTTCCGTGTACTCTAGAAACAGTGCTAGTAGTGGAGGTAGCCCGTACGCTCCCATAATTTTTATCCTAGCCGCCAAATGTTATATACGTAAAACGAGGGACAGGAGTCTTGTCTGTCATGCAGCAAGTTCACCCTTTATTATCAGAACCAAACTATTTATACACAAGGGCCGTGCCCGCCTGATGTCACACCAGGGGTGGGTACGACAGCACACACACACCACACTCACTACACCACACAATTAGGTTTTACAGGCCCAAATGTAGGCTCTAGGCTGTGTTTGAAAGTGGAATGCAAAGAGGTGTAGCCTATATGTAGGCAATCACACATTAGACTTTGACAAATATAAAAGGGTGTAGGAGCATGCTCAAATAACGAGGCTGAGTTTCAGTCATAAACCAGCTTTATTTGACAGAACACAAGCTCCTAGCATTCTCAAAGCAGGAAAGAGAAAGAATCATACTTCAACCCCCTTTTATACATTTCCAGCATCAGAATTCAAGTCACATGGTGTCTTCAGTCAACATACAGTTACAAAGCATCCCTTTGAAGCTTCACCATTGTCTCTCATTTCTTGATGAACTGGAATACCCTCCGGGGTGTCTTCTGTGGGACAAAGAGACAAATCTCACACTTCCTTGTTACCTCCTGTAGATTTGAGTCCTCAGTCCTTGCAGACGTGACACTCCACAATACACATTCAGTCCTGTCTCTGTGGCAGCGTGAGCCCACAATGTGTGTCGGCCACACTACCCCCCCCAAACGTCGAGTAAGGCAAAATCTGCATGGCATAACAAAAAGAGAAACACAAAGCACTCCATACATCGCTAATCAATCCATCAACTGCCTAGGTTTTAATCTTCTGCCGAATCTGCTGCAACTTGGCTTGGCTGCCTCTGCAACATCTCTCTGCACCTGTGGATTAAAGCTGTTAGCACCTCTCTGTAAAGACTTTGGAGAATGTCTTCTCGGCGGCCTGCCCCGGCGGGGGGGCCTCGCGAGCTGCACCTCCTCATCAGCCAGAACAAAAGCGGGTTTGAGCCTGTTAATGCAAATCAGCTCCCTTCTGCCCCCTAAATCTAGCAGAAAATGCTTCTGCCCGGTC
Source organism: Pholidichthys leucotaenia (assembly GCA_020510985.1). NCBI lineage: Eukaryota > Metazoa > Chordata > Actinopteri > Cichliformes > Pholidichthyidae > Pholidichthys > Pholidichthys leucotaenia. Next base: position 19,250,113 of record CM035840.1, on the reverse strand, counting down.
TCCAGCACTCGAAACGGTCCGTCGTAAAACGGCCGCAAACTTGGACGCTGGGCGTCATGTTTAACAAAAACAAACTCTGCATTTTTTAAAGCCTTGGGCACAAAAACGTGTGGGAAACTGTGATGGACCGGGCCAGGAAGCGTGTTTGTTCCTGAGCCGCTCTGCCACGGCTGAGCGGGGGGGCCATTAGGTGCGGGATTATCAGGAAGAAATTCCCCGGGCAAACGGAGCGGCTGAGCGAAAACTAATTCAGCCGGGGAAGCATGCAAATCTTCCTTAGGTGCAGAACGCAACCCTAATAACACCCATGGAAGTTTGTCTACCCAATTTGTATCCGTTAGCGACGCTCTGAGGGCTGCTTTCAATGACCTGTGAAAGCGTTCGCATAAACCATTGGCCTGGGGGTTATACGCGGTGGTGCGATGAATCTTCACCCCCAAGCTGCGGGCCATCGATGACCATAGCTCGGAAATAAATTGGGGACCCCTGTCGGACGTTATGTCCGACGGTACACCAAAACGCGCAACCCATGCTGTTAAAAATGCTCGCGCAACTTCTTCCGCTGTGGTTGATGTCAGAGGAATCGCCTCTGGCCAGCACGTGGTGCGGTCTACCATTGTCAAAAGATGTGTGTGCCCGTGTGATAACGGAAGCGGGCCGACCAGGTCAACATGCACGTGATCAAAACGCTTAGCGGGGATGTGGAAAGGTTCTAACGGGGCCTTAGTGTGTCTGTGTATTTTAGCTCGCTGACACGCTACGCAGGCTGCTGCCCATTCCTTGACCTGTTTGCGCAACCCGGGCCAAACAAATTTCTCCCCCACCAATTTGATCGATGCGCGCACCCCCGGGTGCGCGAGAGAATGGACCAAGTCAAAAACACGGCGACGCCACACGGTTGGCACCACAGGGCGGGGCCGTCCCGTGGAGACATCGCAGATTAGCGGGGGCATACCGTTTTGTTGCACCCTGTGCTCCAGCCTTAACCCTGTTGGTCCAGACTGGAGCGCGCGCACGTCCGCGTCGTTAACCTGCTCCGCAGCCATGGCTGCATAATCTAACCCAACACAGACCGGGGCTGCGCGCGCTCCCGCGTCGCTGCCCGGGCCCGCGGCCATGGCTACAGAGTCTGCCCCTATAGGGCTTGGTGGTGCTATTGCACGCGAGAGGCAGTCTGCTACAACATTGTGTTTACCCGCAACATGCTGAATATCAGTAGTAAACTCCGATATTGCGGCTAGTTGCCTTTGTTGCCGGCCTGACCAGGGTTCTGAAATTTTGGCCATCGCAAACGTTAGCGGTTTATGATCCACAAAAGCGGTGAAACGTCGCCCCTCTAACCAGAACTGAAAATGACGGATGGCCAAGTGTAGGGCCAAAAGCTCCCTGTCAAATGCGCTGTATTTACGTTCACTATCGCGCAAGGTCCTGCTGAAAAACGCGAGGGGTTGCCAGGTACCTGCCACAAACTGTTCAACTACCGCCCCCACCGCTACATCGGAAGCGTCAGTGGTGAGCGCCATGCGGGCCATTGGAACTGGGTGCGCTAACAAAACTGCATTTGCCAGGGCTGATTTGACCTGGGCAAAAGCGCGCTCCCGCTCCGGAGACCATTCGACTTTATTTGCGGGCTTTTGTTTTTTTAACGCGGTGTACAATGGCTGCATGAGTCGTGCTGCGCTTGGGAGGAAACGGTTGTAAAAATTAACCATCCCTAGAAACTCCTGAAGCGCCTTAACCGTTTGAGGTTGCGGAAAATCTGTTATGGCACGCACTTTATTTGGAAGGGGAACTGCTCCCTCTGCCGAAACGCGATGTCCCAAAAAATCAATCTGCGCCACCCCAAACTGGCATTTCGCTGGGTTCACTATTAACCCGTGCTCTGCCAACCTCTGGAAAACTGCTGTGAGGTGTTTTTCATGTTCGCCTTCGGACGTGCTGGCTACCAAAATATCGTCCAAATAAACGAACACGAAAGGCAGGTCGCGTAAAACTGCATCCATCATGCGTTGGAAAGTCTGCGCGGCCCCCTTGAGGCCAAAAGGCATGCGCAAGAACTCAAAAAGGCCGAAAGGAGTTATGACCGCTGTTTTGGGTACATCCTGCGCGCGCACTGGAACCTGGTGATAGCCGCGCACCAAGTCTATTTTAGAAAAAATGCGCGCCCCCGCCAAATGAACAGAAAAATCCTGAATGTGCGGAATCGGGTAGCGGTCATGAGCTGAAACGTTGTTCAACCTGCGGAAATCGCCGCAAGGCCGCCACGAGCCGTCAGCCTTTGGGACCATGTGTAACGGCGAAGCCCAAGCGCTCTTAGAGCGTCTAACGATGCCTAGTTTTTCCAGATTAGTGAACTCCTCGCGCGCGATGGCCAGTTTAGCTGGGTCCAAACGCCGAGCCTTTGCAAAAACGGGAGGGCCTGTGGTTGTTATGAAATGTTCTACCCCATGTTTGGCCACCGTTGCTGAAAAAGTGGGGACTGTGAGTGCTGGAAACTGAGCAAGCAGAGTGTGAAACTTACCACCCGCGGCTGAGACGCTGGCATGTGCAGTTGGTGGGGCCACCCGAGCTGTGCAGGGAATAGAATGAAAAGACAGTGCATTAATCAGACGTCTATTAGCAAGATCAACCAATAAACCATGTGAGCACAAAAAATCAGCCCCTAACATGTTGAAACTGACTGCTGCTACAATAAATGTCCACTCAAATGAACGGCCTTGTAAGGACAGAAGCATGGTCCTCTCACCAAACGTTTTAATTGTGGAGCCGTTCGCTGCTGACACTGACACCCAGGGGGCTTTAGAAGGCGACAGCCGTTCCGCGTAGGTGGGCGTGACGAAGCTCAGCTGCGAGCCCGTGTCCACGAGGAACTGTTTCCCCGAGCGTGCATCCATCAGGTAAAGCAGCCTGTTCTCGTTGCCGAGAGTCGCGGCTGCTACCGGCCCTCGGTCCTGGCGTTTAAAATTGCACGGTGGGACGCACCTGTGCGCTCTCTCTGCAAAACGGCGGTGGTAGAAGCACGAGCCGTTCTCCGCTCCGCGTCGTCTGGCTCCGGTCGCCGCCGTTGTTGGTGCGTCTGGTGCCGCTGGACCCAAGCTGTCTCCGGACGCTGTTCCCGAACTAGCCGCCGCGGCCGAAACCGCGTTCTGCTTGTGGGCGTCGACCAACTTCTGCGCCTCCTTGCTCAACCCATGGTAGTCTCGCTTGGCCAATCGGGGTGACTCTGCCAGGGCCACTCTCACTGCTGGTGGCAGGGTTCGAAGGAATAGGTGGGTGAAAATGAATTCGCCATCCTCGGAGGCTTTGAGCTGCAGCATCTTCACCATCAGGTCCGCAGGTCTATCGTTTTCTGCCTCCGTCAGCGCCAGGAGCCCCTCTGCTCTTTGTTGGACTGAGGGGGTGAAATGGCTGATCAGCGCGTCTTTCAATGCGCTGTACTTGTCGCTGTCTGGTGGATGATTAACCAAATCCTCCACTCTCTGGACCGTGTCGCTGTCCAGTTTCGCTACCACGTGGTAGAATCTTGTGTCGTCGTTGGAGATTCTCCGGAGGTTGAACTGCGCCTCGATTGCGCTAAACCATGAGCGCGGGCTGTGCTGCCAGAAATCGGGCAGCCGGAGCGTGGAGGCGGCCATCAGGCTGGCTTCCACCGAGCCCGGTTCGGAAGAATTCTCATTGCTCATTCTCCGTCGTAGGTCACCAGTGTAGGAGCATGCTCAAATAACGAGGCTGAGTTTCAGTCATAAACCAGCTTTATTTGACAGAACACAAGCTTCTAGCATTCTCAAAGCAGGAAAGAGAAAGAATCATACTTCAACCCCCTTTTATACATTTCCAGCATCAGAATTCAAGTCACATGGTGTCTTCAGTCAACATAGTTACAAAGCATCCCTTTGAAGCTTCACCATTGTCTCTCATTTCTTGATGAACTGGAATACCCTCCGGGGTGTCTTCTGTGGGACAAAAAGACAAATCTCACACTTCCTTGTTACCTCCTGTAGATTTGAGTCCTCAGTCCTTGCAGAGGTGACACTCCACAATACACATTCAGTTCTGTCTCTGTGGCAGCGTGAGCCCACAATGTGTGTCGGCCACAAGGGACTGAATAGCACTAAGATTTATTTGATTGTGTGAATATTAAATACAGAATTATTGAAAATGAATAGGACATCCAATGTTAACTGTTTAAGAACCCGTTTGTCAGACTTTTTTGTGTGCTCTTTTATGACTCATGTTCATAGGTGTTGTATCTTGCATTTTGGGGAATGGGAGTTGGTCAGTCACCATTATAACAGTTTCAGTTTATATGTGTAGTTTATAGTCTATTGTCAATAAACTCATGCAGTACAATAACAGGACACTTTTACAAATATTTGAGATCCATTCTAGTGCATCCTTTTATATTTTAGGAATATAAGTACAAAACACCAAACATCATTATACACAACAGAATTACCTGCTTGGTTGCAATTGTTTATCAGTGTTGCCTATTTGTCAGTAAATATTTAAATAAAAATTATTTCATTATTTGGGCATTTTTGTGTCCAGTTTGGTGACGGTCGTTTAGTTAGACCGGCATGTGGCCGCACATGACATGCAATTGATCTGGCATTCTGCTCCACAATCATGGTGGTATTATTATGAACTTTTAATTTTTAGATAGCCGTACGAGCAGCACACCGAGAGGAGTGCCATCAGCGACAGCGAGTCGTGGTCCTGCAAAGGGACTCCTGTCTACCGCTGACCGGGCAGGTTGAGCTTGCTTCCCTGCGAAGGACCGCGTTCCGCCCACTGCTTCTCCAACACCGGTGTTCTTTAGGCAGACCCCAGGTCCCCACTGGCATTCCCCGAATTATCCTTTAGAAGTACACAATCACGGCAACATTATAGTATAATTTTTTAAGCATTACATCTTCACTATTCTCTCTTTCTTGTCAAATTTGTCGCTTTTCCCTTCCTCTTTTTGTTTGCGAAGCGCTGTGGTGAGTGACTGGTCGTGATGCCGCGTATTATCCAATCAGCATGGTCGTGATGCCGCGTATTATCCAGTCAGTATGGTTGTGAGCCCGCATATTATCCAATCAGCACAGAGTCAATTGAAACCCCGCCCACACTTCTTGAAGCCAGGGCATGAAGAGAGTGTGGTGGCTAAACTTTTGAAAAAAAATTACATATTTTGACTGAGCAACTCCATGCTCGAGGATGCATACCCTCGTAACCTCAGCAAAACATGTACAGTATAAAATCTTAGGTCAGTCTGATGAACGGTTCAAGAGACATGTGACGAACAGGCACACAGAGATTCCATGCATTTATAGATAGATGATAACAATAGATACAACTATGTACAGTATATGGAACATGACTAGAATAGTGGCAAGATATGCTCTGTTTATATGCAGTGCATCTGTAAAGTATTCACAGCACTTCACTTTTTCCAAGTTTTATGTTACAGCCTTATTTTAAAATGGATTTTTTTCCTCAAAATTCTATACACAATACCCCATAATGACAACATGAAAAAAAGTTTTGAGAGTTTGCAAATTTATTTAAAAAAACTAAGGAATCACATGTACAGTGGGGGAAAAAGTATTTAGTCAGCCACCAATTGTGCAAGTTCTCACACTTAAAAGATGAGAGGTCTCCAATTTTCATCATAGGTATACCTCAACTATGAGAGACAAAATGAGGAAAAAAAAATCAAGAAAATCACATTGAAGGATTTTTAATGAATTAATTGGTAAATTCCTTGGTAAAATAAGTATTTGGTCACCTACAAACAAGCAAGATTTCTGGCTCTCACAGACCTGTAACAACTTCTTTAAGAGGCTCCTCTGTCCTCCGCTTGTTACCTGGATTAATAGCACCTGTTTGAACTCGTTATCAGTATAAAAGACATCTGTCCACAACCTCAAACAGTCAGACTCCAAACTCCACTATGGCCAAGACCAAAGCGCTGTCATAGGACACCAGAAACAAAACTGTAGACCTGCACCAGGCTGGAAAGACTGAATCTGCAATAGGTAAGCAGCTTGGTGTGAAGAAATCAACTGTGGGAGCAATTATTAGAAAATGGAAGACATACAAGACCACTGATAATCTCCCTCGATCTGGGGCTCCACGCAAGATCTCACCCCGTGGGGTCAAAATGATCATGAGAACGGTGAGCAAAAATCCCAGAACCACATGGGGGGGGGGACCTAGTGAATGATCTGCAGAGAGCTGGGACCAAAGTAACAAAGGCTACCATCAGTAACACACTACGCCGCCAGGGAGTCAAATCCTGCAGCGCCAGACGTGTCCCCCTGCTTAAGCCAGTACATGTCCAGGCCCATCTGAAGTTTGCTAGAGAGCATTTGGATGATCCAGAAGAGGACTGAGAGAATGTCATATGGTCAGATGAAACCAAAATAGAACTTTTTGGTAAAAACTCAACTTGTCATGTTTGGAGGAGAAAGAATGCTGAGTTGCATTCAAAGAACGTCATACCTACTGTGAAGCATGTGGGTGGAAACATCATGCTTTGGGGCTGTTTTTCTGCAAAGGGACCAGGACAACTGATCCGTGTAAAAGAAAGAATGAATGGGGCCATGTATCGTGAGATTTTGAGTGAAAACCTCCTTCCATCACCAAGGGCATTGAAGATGAAACGTGGCTGGGTCTTTCAGCATGACAATGATCCCAAACACACCACTCGGGCAACAAAGGAGTGGCTTTGTAAGAAGCATTTCAAGGTCCTGAAGTGGCCTAGCCAGTCTCCAGATCTCAACCCCATAGAAAATCTTTGGAGGGAGCTGAAAGTCCATGTTGCCCAGTGACAGCCCCAAAACATCACTGCTCTACAGGAGAGCTGCATGGAGGAATGGGCCAAAATACCAGCAACAGTGTGTGAAAACCTTGTGAAGACTTACAGAAAACGTTTGACCTCTGTCATTGCCAACAAAGGGTATATAACAAAGTATTGAGATGAACCTTTGTTATTGACCAAATACTTATTTTCCACCATAATTTGCAAATAAATTCTTTAAAAATCAGACAATGTGATTTTCTGGATTTTTATTTTTTTTTTCCCCCATTTTGTCTCTCATAGTTGAGGTATACCTATGATGAAAATTGGAGACCTCTCATCTTTTAAGTGGGAGAACTTGCACAATTAGTGGCTGACTAAATACTTTTTTGCCCCACTGTATACAAGTATTCACAGCCTTTGCCATGAAGTTCATAATTGAGCTCAGGTGCATCCTGTTTCCACTCATCATCCTTGATGTTTTCACAGAGTAATTGGGAGTCCAACTGTGGTAAATTCAGTTGATTGGACATGATTTGGAAAGGCACACACCTTTCTATGTAAGGTCACACAGTTGACAGTGCATGTCAGACCACAAACCAAGCATGAAGTCAAAGGAACTGTCTGTAAACCTCAGACAGGATTGTCTTGAGGCACAAATCTGGGGAAGGGTACAGAAAAATTTGCTTTGAAGGTCCCAAGGAACACAGTGGCCTCCATCATCTGTAAATGGAATAAGTTTGCAACCACCAGGAATCTTCCTAAAGCTGGCCGGCCGTCTAAACTGAGCGATGGGGGGAGAAGGGCCTTAGTCAGGGAGGTGACCAAGAATCCGATGGTCACTCTGTCAGAGCTCAAGTGTTCCTCTGTGGAGCGAGATGAACCTTGCAAAAGGACAACCATAATCAGGCCTGTATAGTAGAGTGGCCAGACGGAAGCCACTCCTTAGTAAAAGGCACACGGCAGCCCGCCTGTAGTTTGCCAAAAGGCCCCCGAAGGACTGTCAGACCATGAGAAACAAAATTCTCTGGTCTGATGAGACAAAGATTTAACTCTTTGGCGTGAATGCCAGGCATCATGTTTGGAGGAAACCAGGCACCGCTCATCACCAGGCCAATACCATCCCTACAGTGAAGCATGGTGGTGGACAGCATCATGCTGTGGGGATGTTTTTCAGTGGCAGGAACTGGGAGACTAGTCAGGATAGAGGGAAATTTGAATGCAGCAATGTACAGACACATCCTGGATGACAACCTGCTCTAAAGCGCACTTGACCTCAGACTGGGGCGACGGTTAATCTTTCAGCAGGACAACGACCCTCAGCATACAGCCAAGATATCAAAGGAGTGGCTTCAGGACAACTCTGTGAATGTCCTTGAGTGGCCCAGCCAGAGCCCAAACTTGAATCCAATTGAACATCTCTGGAGAGATGTGAAAATAGCTGTGCACTGACACTTCCCACCCAGTCTGATGAAGCTTGAGAGGTGCTGCAGAGAGGTGCTGCAAAGAGGAATGGGCGAAACTGGCCAAAGATAGGAGTCAAGCTTGTGGCATCATATTCAAAAAGACTTGAGGCTGCAATTGCTGCCAAAGGTACATCAACAAAGTATTAAGCAAAGCCTGTGAATACTTATGTACATGTGATTTCTTAGTTAATTTTTGATAAATTTGCAGACATCTAAAAAAACAAACTTTTTTCACATCGTCATTGTATTGTGTGTAGAATTTAAAGGGAAAAATGAATTTATTCCATTTTGGAATAAGACTGTACCATAAAATGTGGAAAACGTGAAGTGCTGTGAATACTTTCCAGATGCAGTGTTATCTTAGGCTGGAAAAGAAATCACAGCCTCTCACAGCCAATAGCACAAGTGGGTTGATGGGTCTCTCCATGCAGAACTGGGGCAAGGGTAGTGACACCTACAGGCCAGGATGTCACAATGCTGTCTGTCACCTTTAAAGGTGTACGGGATTATATTTTCATGAAAACAAGTTTGAAAAATACATCAACAAAATGTTTAAGAGATGTGAAGAATGGAAGTCTTTATATTCTTCAAAAAATATGATGAAAAAATACAATTTTTTTTTAACAGGCCAAAACAATATTTACATCTGTGCAGCTGGATGACGAGACTACGGTGGCTGTTAAGGATGTCACAGCCAATAGCAGGCTGACGTTACATTTCATGGCTTCATTAAGACACAGGAGTCCTTGCTTGACATGCTGCATCTGGCTCGTAATCCCCAAAGAAGAGACTGTAGAATAGTCTGCATGTTGTTTGTCTCGACCATGTACTACAATATTGTAGTGGGCAAGAGTTGGTGCCCCATCTACTGGCCAGGAGGTCACAATGTTGTCTCCGTCACCTTTAAATAAAACTGAGGAGTAAGCAAAAATATAAATCAGCCTGTTCCTGCCCACATTTTCAGGAGGTGTAATAACAAACAACTCATTGCAATAATATTTTATTTTCACGAATGCTGTCACACTTCACATATCCTTTCATAAAGTTATGTACACATAATTCCCTCCCATGGTAAATAAAATATCCAGTGTGGAAAGAGAAAAGGAAAAACAAAATGAAGGCAACAGTAAAGTACAAAAAAAGCACAAAAAACTCAAAACCCCAATTCATGAAATACACAGTTCTGATCTTCAGGAAGTTTAACTGGTGCTTACATTATATAGCCAGTGATTTCTAAACTGAACTGGAGGTAGGGTTCTGGAAACATGAAATGTTTGGTTTGTAGATTTAATACAAGGTGTGAAATGTCGACAGCTCCCTCTGGTGGGGTGGCTGTGGACAACATGTCCTTCCCAAGTGAATGTAATGACTGGACTCCAATTTCAACAAAGATTGTGTACACACGTACACTTGATCTGAAAGATAATTTAGAGGTTGAGTATTTTACTAACATAATATTTGTGTGTAACACAGTCTATAAATAATCTTGTATATTCATCCATTTCACAGCAGTCAAATAGACAAACACAATCCAAGGTGGTACAAACCAAATTAATAAAGGTTCTACTTAAAGATGCAGTGTGTAGTAACTGGTGCAATCGAGCAAACAGATTTTAAAATGTAAATATCTTAAATTATATTGGTCATTACTCCCCTCCAAAGACTATGGATAACCTACAGAAGTCATTTGTGTAATGAGAGTTTAATTAAACTTGGAAAGACAACATAATGGTCCAAAATGGCCATCTACATGAAAGCGGACCCTCCTCCTGTGTATAAAAACTCACCTTATAAGAGAAGATTTATAAGAGAAAATACAGGAAATTTTACTTGGGAATGGTTACAGAACAGTATCAACAAAATTATGAGTTAATGTTGCAATAAAGTTCAGATTTCAGATCAATTTTTTTGTATACACACTGTACTTCTTTAAGCACAGAGTGAATTCATGTTTAGTAACACCTATTTTATGTCAAAATGCCTGATGTAAAATACTTGAACACACTTAGAATAACTCTCAATCATAAACTGATCACAGTGTACTCTGTGGAGGACTTCAGTTGATTTATGTATCATGTACCACATTCACAGCAGATGATGGAAATTATTTCATGGCATAAAGGCCTTATACTGGCCACATAACCATCTGGTAATGGCTATTTGAAATGTAAATGAGAAGCTACGTTGAGTGACGTCTGCTGATCTCTACTAAAATATATTTACACCCACAGGATCACATGTGAACCTGAGGAAATGACTACTAATACATTTGGGAGTTGAAATGTGTATCTTTACCCTTTTTCATATTAACTTTGGTTTAAAACAAATTAAGAGGTCTCAACCCCACCCCCAACATGACCATTACGGTCATTACATGACTTTAAATTAAATAAGGCAACATTCATCACAATGTAGCACACTGCAATTCAGTATGAATTAACCTTTGTGTGGCAACACCCAATGAAATATTTAAGTTTCACAACAGTTTTCCATATTGAAAACCGGGCTGCAGCTCAAATCTGAATACATACACCATATTCATGCATGCACACAAATCACTGTTGAGTAATTTAAAATGCCAATTTACATATCTAGTCAAGGAAAAGACAAGACACTCAAACCTCACGAGGTATATACTAAAAGACTGACCAGACGACATCTTGAAATCCATAATTTCAGCCGTTTTAGAAACACTGGCAGAAGTAAGGCAGTGAGTTTAACCAAGTCCTAGTGATGTGAGGAATTCATTCAGTGCTCTTTAAAAGAAACTTAATGTTCAGTGTATATATGATGGCATGGGAACTACTTTCTGGTTGATCAAAGGCAGGTTACAAAATGTGCTGTAATAATAATAATAGAGGGCACAATAGAGGAGACGAAACCCAACAGTTACTGTTGACAGAGTGAGCTGTGTGGTGGCAAGGGGGAAATTCAGGTGTAACAGAAGGTTGATATTTGTTTAAAAGAGAAATGGGTGTCATCAATGATAAATACAACTTCTAATGAAACTTTACATTAAGTCCATGTTTGTCTTTTTACTCTTGTGAATTTTATCAGATTTACAGATTTTGCCCTCTGGCTGGTGGTGCAGTATGTTCTATAACACTGGTCAACACCAAATTTATTGTCCAAGTTTTTTTTTTTTTTTTTATAGCTGATTTAGGACAATTTTGATGTGCTGAATCCAAAAATCACATTGGTTTTGCTCAATCAGGTCAACTTTTTGAACTATGGCCACATGTTTTCTTACGTTTTTGTTTACATGTATGGGTATTTTCACTTTATATGATGCAAAATTCTTTATTTCTTGAACTTCTCTGAATTTTGAACAATGATGATGTAACATTCAATTTACATGTACTTACCTTTATCAATGTCTACTATTCAATTTACAGTACAACTGCTTACAACTTAACATAAAAACCTGACCTGATCGAGAGAAACTGATGTCAGTTTCGGATTCAGAGGTGCAAAACTGTCTTAAATCAGTCGAAAAAACAGACAACTTACAAAAAATTATTTTTGTTATGTTGTGTAATCAAAGTGGTCTCTTTCGCTGTTAACGTCCAATGCCAAATATATGCTGATGAGATTTGTTTTGTGCAGACAGTGCCGGACACCAAGCAGTCTAGGTTCACTGATGGCGACCATTTGCTCGGCGAGCCTCCACCCTTAATGTGACGGGAGGTTAAGTATGAGCTAATGTCTGCTCTGTGCTTAGGCCACGTTCCAGCACTTGTCACAAATCAGTATTTCTGAGTTCCTGACTGAAAGTTTCAAATGGTGTGTCCTGTACTCAGATATGTGACTTTAAAGGCAGGCAGCTCTCCTTGTGCACGAGTTTGTGAATCTGGTAACTTCAAGATTGCTGCATCTATGTGCCACACAGTAATGCGCTGTGCAGATGTACCGTTTATTAGCACTTCTGTTTTATACGTCTCTTGTAATTCTCTCTCTCCACTGTGCTTTTATGCAAAAATTGCCATGTACTGCATTGTTTTGGGTTGGCGTTGCTAAGAAGTAGCCAACAAGAGTTAAGGTTTTCTGCCTTGTTTTGTTGGAATGTATTTAACACGGATGTGCCGTCATTCTGACCTCCTCGTTTGGACATCCAAAGTACCTGGAACACAGCATTATTATTAGGGCAGCAGCGCATTATTGGGGCAAAAAAGCTCAAAACTTTCAACTAATTTTGGTGAGAGATGCAATGTTTGAAAAAGCTGGAAAGAAGCCTGCTCTCCTAACATAACTTTTTACATTTTAAATAATACATTAGATAAACTCAACGTCTCTTTAATGGCCTGGTATTCAAAATCTGAAAATCTTATAAGCCATCTTAGTTGTTTTTTTTCCACCAAACAAATTAAACCTGATAAACTATGATTAGAATTCAGGTGAAGGGAATGGTATTCCAGTTTTCCTGTAATTCTAACAAGTCGTCACCAAAAGAAGTGTCCATTTGCAAAGTGATATGGCTGCAAGCAGTGGTTTGGTAGAAAAAAGCTCCCACACAAAACTGTTCACACCAATGTTGTAGATACCCTTGAGTCATGATTTCTACAAAAAGACATTTCAGTGGAGTTCTTTGTATTTATAAATTTTTCAAGCTTTTGAACACAACAGGAAATAAAAAAAATGCAGTTTAAATCTCTAAAGCTGGTTTCTTCAAAAATGACCAACTTGGGAGTAAAAACAACCTAAAAAGCACTACACACCAGAGGAAAACTACACAAGCTGGAGAGCCAAATTGTGCTCCAATGCAAAAAGAACAGATGTATAGTGGAACCCTCTTAGGATCCAATCCCCATATAGTTGTGTGTGCTACACAATGTGAGTTGTTTGCTAAATCACTGGTATCCGACAGTGTGACGACAGATTGGAGTGCTCCCAGTGAGATCAATTGGTACCCTGACTGTTCATGTTAGCCGTGAATAACTGGCTGGTAGCCTGAAGCATTATTTGATTCCTCGTTTCTATTTCAGTCATGCAGCAGTGTGCTGAATTAAAAAAAAAAAGGGGGGGGGGATCACAGCACAATTAATTGATTCCTCTATGGTTTTGATTTTCTCCTCCTGTGACAGCTAATGCATTGGCAAGTGTACCACTGCAGGTTTATTTCTGGCAGCTATAACCACACACGCAACCAAAGCACTGCACATCGATTACCAAACATTACTACTTGGGTGTGACCCCGGCCTAAATGATCCACATGTTAATGCCACAAAGCCGGAAACCATCGAAGCCTCTGCACTAGAAGCAGCTTAGAATAAGGCAAAAACCAAACCGAAGCATTTCATTAGAGTACACAGCGCTCAGAGAGAAGATGTTTTAAATGCTTTATGAGAAAGATATAGTAGAAAAATAATATATTTACTTCTGAGACTCTAAAATATAGACAGGTTGTCTGTGCTTGTGTTGGCTCTTTGTGTGTCAGCAACAATATTTGCAGAAGGGTAACAGTTTAAGGTCCAATGTTAAAGAACAGGTGAAAGACATTTTAGTATCACTAAAGAAGAAGAAGCACTGCGGTTTAAATAACAGTTCTTGGCCCACTCAGGTTGCTGGATGGAAAAAAAAAAATAAACACTTCACATCCACACTAAACCAGAAAGTGAAGGAAGTAATCTTAACGCTTTTCCTATAATTTATACTTAATAAATTTTAATGTAGCAGGTTTTTCAGATTTTCATTCAGCCCTCAGCAGCTCCAGCCACCACCTCGAAAACCTGAGCAGTTGTTAAGCTTCCTCAGGTGCGGCGGGTCTCTTCAGATCCCGGATCTGCTTGATCAGATAGTTTTTCTCGTCGCAGAACTGCTCATCCTCGGATCTGTCAGTCTGGAAGTGGCTGAGGAATTCCACAAGCTTGGTCTGGTTCTTCAGCAGGATGTCCAGCACAGGCTGAGTCTTGCTGGGGTTTGCAACAAACACCTGTGAACAAAAAAAGAAGGAAATGAGATGAGTCAAGTGATAAAACTGCAACGACTCTTCAAAACACCACATTAAGTACCTAAGGACTGGCCGACATTAAAATAATTTCACAATCGTAAATACAGACGTGGACAAAATTGTTGGCACCCCTCTGTTAATGAAAGAAAAACCCACAAGGGTCACGGAAATAACTTGAATCTGACAAAAGTGGTAATAAATAAAAATTCTATGAAAATTAACCAACGAAAATCAGACAATGCTTTTGAATTGTGGTTCAACAGAATTATTTTAAAAAACAAACTCATGAAACAGGCCTGGACAAAAATGATGGTACCCCTAGAAAAGATTGAAAATAATGTGACCATAGGGACATGTTCAACCAAGATGTGTCCTCTAATTAACATCACAGGTGTCTACAATCTTGTAATTAGTCAGTCGGCCTATTTAAAGGGTGACAAGTAGTCACTGTGCTGTTTGGTGACATGGTGTGTACCACACTAAACATGGACCAGAGGAAGCAAAGGAGAGAGTTGTCTCAGGAGATTAGAAAGAAAATTATAGACAGCCATGTTAAAGGTAAAGGCTATAAGACCATCTCCAAGCAGCTTGATGTTCCTGTGACTACAGCTGCACATATTATTCAGAAATTTAAGATCCACAGGAGTGTAGCCAACCTCCCTGGACATGGCCGCAGGAGGGAAAATGGAAGAGACGGATAATACGAATGGTAACAAAAGAGCCCAGAACAACCTCAAAACACATTCATGGTGAACTCCAAGGTCCAGGTACATCAGTGTCAGATCGCACCATCCGTCGTTGTTTGAGCCAAAGTGAACTTCATGGGAGACGACCAAGGAGGACACCACTGTTGAAAACAAATCATAAAAAAGCCAGACTGGAATTTGCCAAACTGCATGTTGACAAGCCACAAAGCTTCTGGGAGAATGTCCTATGGACAGACAAGACAAAACTGGAACTTTTTGGCAAGGCACATCAGCTCTATGTTCACAGACGCAAAAATGAAGCATACCAAGAAAAGCACGCTGTCCCTACTGTGAAACATGGAGGAGGTTCTGTTATGCTCTGGGGCTGCTTTGCTGCATCTGGCACAGGGTGTCTTGAATCTGTGCAGGGTACAATGAAATCTCAGGACTATCAAGGTATAGAGAGAAATGTGCTGCCCAGTGTCAGACAGCTTGGTCTCAGTCGCAGGTCATGGGTCTTGCAACAGGATAATGACCCAAAACACACAGCTATAAACACCCAAGAATGGCTAAGAGCAAAACATTGGACTATTCTAAAGTGGCCTTCTATGAGCCCTGATCTAAATCCTATTGAACATCTGTGGAAGGAGCTGAAACATGCCGTCTGGAGAAGGCACCCTTCAAACCTGAGACAAGTGGAGCAGTTTGCTCATGAGGAGTGGGCCAAAATACCTGCTGAGAGGTGCAGAAGTCTCATTGACAGTTACAAAAATTGTTTGATTGCAGTGATTGCCTCAAAAGGTTGTGCAACAAAATATTAAGTTAAGGGTACCATCATTTTAACGCAAACACTAAGGAGGCGTACACCTCATCACCACTCCCCCCACTCGGGAGGTCGGATCACAACTTGGTTCATCTCCTGCCGGTGTACAAACCCCTAGTGCACAGACAACCTCCGGTCATGCGCACAGTGAAGTTATGGTCTGAGGAGGCAATGGACGCTCTAAAGGACTGTTGTGAAACCACTGCCTGGGAGCAGCTCTGCGATCCACACGGTAAGGACATCGATGGCCTCACTCACACCATCACGGACTACATCAGCTTCTGTGTGGACAACACCGTACCCACCAAGACCATACGGTGTTGCTCAAACAACAAACCCTGGATCAACCCTGAGATAAAAACACTTCTGAGAGAGAAGAAGAGGATCTTCAGGTCGGGTAACAGGGAGTTGCTGAAGTCCGTACAGAGGGAGCTGAGGAGGAAGATCAGAGAAGGCAAGGACAGCTTCAGGAAGAAGATGGAGGACAAGGTGCAACAGAGCAACATCGGTGGGGTCTGCAGAAACCTTAAAACCATCTCTGGGCTCCAGAATACCTCCCCCCAGGCCATGGGGGGCAGGGAGTGGGCGAACAATCTGAACCCGTTTTTTAATAGGTTTGACCAACCGCCCCCCCCCCCCCCCCCCGACTGCACAACAACCACTGCCGTCTCTAAAGACATCGAGTTCTGCTGCCCATACCCCACTCCACCAACACCCCCCCCACTCCCAACACACAGCCCCCCAACATGACCCTCACTAAGACCCAGGTGAGGACGGAGCTGAGGAAGATCAAGGCGAGGAAGGCCTCGGGACCGGACGGCATCAGCGCAAAGCTCCTCAAGTCCTGTGCAGACCAGCTGTGTGGGATTGTGGAGCTCATCTTCAACCTGAGCCTGAAGCTGGGGAGGGTACCACAGTTGTGGAAAACATCTTGTGTGGTACCTGTACCAAAGACTCCCCCCCCCAAAGATCTGAACAGCTACAGACCAGTGGCCCTGACGTCCCACATGATGAAGACCCCGGAGAGACTGCTCCTTGCTCACCTCCGCCCCCTGGTGGGACCAGCGATGGATCCACTCCAGTTCACCTACCAGCATGGCATTGGGGTGGAGGATGCAGTGATCTTCCTCCTTCACCGTTCTCTGTCCCACCTGGAGAAGCCCGGGAATGCGGTGAGGATCATGTTCTTTGACTTCTCCAGTGCTTTCAACACCATCCAACCGATGATCCTGAAGGACAAGCTGCTGTGCGCAGGGGTGGACCAGCACCTGTCATCATGGATCCTGGACTACCTCACTAACCGGCCACAGTTTGTGAGAACCCGGGACTGTGTATCCGACACGATCATCGGTAGCACGGGGCCCCCCCCCAGCGAACGGTTTTAGCTCCCTTCCTGTTCACCCTTTATACTGCGGACGTCTCACACAACACAACACACTGCCATCTACAGAAGTTCTCTGACAACTCTGCAATCGTCGGCCTCATCTCCAACGGAAATGAAGCTGAGTACAGAGGACTTATCCAGGACTTAGTGGACTGGTGCCATCGGAACTGCCTCCAGATCAACGCAAGGAAAACTAAGGAGCTGGTGGTGGACTGCCGCAGGCAAGGACAACCCCTCACAGCACCAGTAAACATACAGGGAACAGACATTGAGATGGTGACATCCTACAAGTACCTGGGTGTTCATCTGAATAATAAACTAGACTGGTCACTCAATACCGACGCACTCTACAAGAAGGGACAGCGCAGGCTGTTCCTACTGAGGAGGCTCAGGTCTTTTGGTGTACAAGGGTCGCTGCTGAAGACATTCTACGACACGGTGGTGGCATCAGCCATCACTTTTGGAGTGGTCTGCTGGGGCAGTGGCATTACAGCAGCCGATAGGAAGAGACTGAACAAACTGATCAAGAAAGCTAGATCTGTCCTGGGGCAATGCCTTCACCCAGTGGAGGAGATGGGAGAGAGAAGGGTGGTGGCTAAACTGTCATCTCTGCTGGAGTCTGAGTCCCACCCTATGCAGGACATACTGAACGCACTAAGGAGCTCATTTAGCAGCAGACTCCATGATCCTAGGTGCGCAACCGAGAGGTTTTGCAGGTCCTTCCTACCTACGGCTGTCAGACTGTATAGCCTAAGCAGGGCTGTTCGCAGAGATAGCAAAAAAACATGATGACCTAATAGTATTGAATGCAAAAGACGCAGTAGCCCAGGGGTCCCCAAACTTTTTCCTGTGAGGGCCACATAACTTTTGCCTTCTCTGATGGGGGCCAGGGTCAGTTTGTAACAGAAAAAGTGTGACGATCGCAGGGGTGCCTAAATGTAAACATTTATTGTTTTCCAGAAAGCCAAACATAACCAAATATTAATAACCCTTTCCGGGATCTTCACAGGAAAAAAGTCAGAAAATAAATAACACTATTAATGAAATAAATAACACTACTTATGAAATAAATAATAACCAAATAACCCTCCTGGGTTCTTCACAGAAAAAAGTCCATGGAACATTAACTTTCTGTTGTGCCGTGCACAATCTTAACAGGTAAAAGTTCAGCTTAGTTGTCAGAGCAGAATCTCTTCCTTAAATGACTCATATGAGCAGTCTCTCAAAGTTCTTGTGTTTCTTCCTTATAATCCTTTTCTAGGTTCTAGTAGGCTTGTAGACACCACTGTTGAACAGCCTTTTCTTTGCATTGAACAAAAAAATAATCGTTTGTCCACTGCAGGTTAAATACCCTGCATTCTGAATCAATTTTTCTCTTACCCAACCTTTTTGCCATTATTCCGTTTTATTTGACAGGGGTGAGTCTAGGATTTTTTTTTTTTTTTTTTTTTGGTGGGGGGGGGGGGGGGGGTTCGGAGAGGGGCACAGACTGCAGAAGGGTGGAACAGAATGTCACGTTCTATGCGTGTATTAGTCTCGATCGCGTGGCCAGACTGAAAAAAAAAAAATCCTAACGCTTACCAGTGTGGAGGCAAAAAATAGTCCACAGCGCGGCAGAAGGGAGAGACAGTCCATTCACGTCAGGTCACCAGTGTGGAGGAAAAAATAAGTGCGGCCGGACACAGCAAGCCGAAGTTTAAAGGTGTTTTATTCTTCCATCACGAGGCTCACCCAGCGCTCTGGCTGTGCTGTGAGTGAGCCCTGAGCAGTTGTCTAAGAGCGAATTCTAAGTGCGATAGTGAGGCATGTACAGTCAGCTCTTTTATACAGTGATACAGAGAATGCATGGCACAGAATGCATGGCTGAGCACATGCTCAGCAGGGGAACGAGACGGCGCTCGGCCGGCTTTGGAAGCGAGGTGCGGGAAAAGCTCTGTGCAGGAGGAGGTGGAGGGAGTTGGGGTAAGTGTCTCTGGTATTGTTCAGGGGGCCGGGCCAAATGTGGAGGCGGGCCGGATACGGCCCGCGGGCCGTAATTTGGGGACCACTGCAGTAGACTTACACAATGGTCCCCTCCAGTATACAACTAGGACAATGTCGGTCGCTACGGAGGGTGACAATATGTATGGGTACATAAAGTATTCATACTATGTAGAATAACTAAGTAGACGGTTATGCTGTTTATTCCATCTAGCTACAATGCTCCACACTGTGTGTTTATATATTTATCTATTTGTATGTACAGTGGGGAAAAAAGTATTTAGTCAGCCACCAATTGTGCAAGTTCTCCCTCTTAAAAGATGAGAGAGGTCTCCAATTTTCATCATAGGTATACCTCAACTATGAGAGACAAAATGAGAAAAAAAAAAATCCAGAAAATCACACTGAAGGATTTTTAATGAATTAATTGGTAAATTCCTCGGTAAAATAAGTATTTGGTCAATAACAAAAGTTCATCTCAATACTTTGTTATATACCCTTTGTTGGCAATGACAGAGGTCAAACGTTTTCTGTAAGTCTTCACAAGGTTTTCACACACTGTTGCTGGTATTTTGGCCCATTCCTGCATGCAGATCTCCTCTAGAGCAGTGATGTTTTGGGGCTGTCGCTGGGCAACACGGACTTTCAACTCCCTCCAAAGATTTTCTATGGGGTTGAGATCTGGAGACTGGCTAGGCCACTCCAGGACCTTGAAATGCTTCTTACGAAGCCACTCCTTCGTTGCCCGGGCGGTGTGTTTGGGATCATTGTCATGCTGAAAGACCCAGCCACGTTTCATCTTCAATGCCCTTGCTAATGAAGGAGGTTTTCACTCAAAATCTCACGATACATGGCCCCATTTATTCTTTCCTTTACATGGATCAGTCGTCCTGGCCCCTTTGCAGAAAAACAGCCCCAAAGTATAATGTTTTCACCCCCATGCTCCACAGTAGGTATGGTGTTCTTTCTCCTCGAAACACAACAAGTTGAGTTTTTACCAAAAAGTTCTATTTTGGTTTCATCTGACCATATGACATTCTCCCAATCCTCTTCTGGATCATCCAAATGCTCTCTAGCAAACTTCAGACGGGCCTGGACATGTACTGGCTTAAGCAGGGGGACACGTCTGGCACTGCAGGATTTGAGTCCCTGGCGGCGTAGTGTGTAACTGATGTAACCTTTGTTACTTTGGTCCCAGCTCTCTGCAGGTCATTCACTAGGTCCCCCCATGTGGTTCTGGGATTTTTGCTCACCGTTCTCGTGATCATTTTGACCTCACGGGGTGAGATCTTGCGTGGAGCCCCAGATCGAGGGAGATTATCAGTGGTCTTGTATGTCTTCCATTTTCTAATAATTGCTCCCACAGTTGATTTCTTCACACCAAGCTGCTTACCTATTGCAGATTCAGTCTTCCCAGCCTGGTGTAGGTCTACAATTTTGTTTCTGGTGTCCTTTGACAGCTCTTTGGTCTTGGCCATAGTGAAGTTTGGAGTCTGACTGTTTGAGGTTGTGGACAGGTGTCTTTTATGCTGATAATGAGTTCAAACAGGTGCCATTAATACAGGTAACGAGTGGAGGACAGAGGATCCTCTTAAAGAAGAAGTTACAGGTCTGTGAGAGCCAGAAATCTTGCTTGTTTGTAGGTGACCAAATACTTATTTTACTGAGGAATGTATCAATTAATTCATTAAAAATCCTTCAATGTGATTTTCTGGATTTTTTTCTTATTTTGTCTCTCAAGGTTGAGGTATACCTATGATGAAAATTGGAGACCTCTCTCATTTTTTAAGTGGGAGAACTTGCACAATTGGTGGCTGACTAAATACTTTTTTTCCCCACTGTACGTACAGTGGTACCTCTCCTTACGAACGTCTCTACATACAGAATTTTCAGGTTACGAGACGCCTCAACGGGAAAATATTGCCTCTTGTTACGAAAGAAATTTCAGGGTACGAAAGGCAAAAAAGTACGCGCTCCTCGCAGCTCCCGTAGTTTACCAAACGTAAACATACCTGTAGCTGCTCTGCCATTGGCTATCGCCTAGCATCTTCCTGGTATCCCATTGGCCACAAAGTGTTCGGGCAGTTTTACGTGTGTGTACAGTACAGTATTCACATTTATTCACTATGGGCCCCAAGAAAGTGATGGAGATAAGTGGAAAAGAAGAAAAGAAGAAGAAGAGAATTTTTTTGTCCATACAAAGAAAGAAAGAGATAATAGAAAGGTATGAAAAGGGGATGCGTTTGGTTGATCTCGCCAAAGAATATGGCCGTAATACATCTACGATCGGCACAGTATTAAAACAAAAGGAAGCCCTAAAAGCAAACGTCCTTGGATCGGTTCTTCACAAAACGTCAGGCAAAAACCACTGATGAGAGAGAACATGAACCAAAGAAGGCAAAAGGTGACGACGACGACGATAGCAGTTAAAAGGTAAATGAACATAATTTTTATTATTCTTTATTTTATACTTTATTCTTTGTTTTTTTTTTAAATTACAACTCTCATTTTATGTTTATTGTGCAGTAATCTAATTGTAACATGTATTTGTTACATGTTTTGATGCGTTTTTATGATTTATAAAAAATTTATGCCTGAATTTTGGGGGGCTTGGAACGGATTAGGGCATTTACATGTAAAACGCGTCTCTACTTACGGAATTTTCACGTTACGGAAATACTTCCGGAACGAATTAATTTCGTAAGTAGAGGTACCACTGTATGTGTATTCGCTGTTCTTGTTTTTCTTGTCTTCTTGACTGTTGCTCTGAGTGTTCCTATCCCTGTGCTGTTCCAATCCTGGAATTTCCCCATTGTGGGACTAACAAAGGCTTATCTTATCTTATCTTATTTTTGTCCAGGCCTGTTTCATGAGTTTGTTTTTTAAAGTATTTCTGTTGAACCACAATTCAAAAGCATTGTCTGATTTTCACTGGATAATTTTCATAGAATTTTTATTTATTACCACTTTTGTCAGATTCAAGTTATTTCTGTGACCATTGTGGGTTTTTCTTTCATTAACAGGGGGGTACCAACAATTTTGTCCACGGCTGTAAACTCATTCCAGAATGTCAGATTCCACATATGAGGATGGGAAAAAAAACAGCTTTAAAAGTTTTGTTTCGATAATGCATGCAGCAATGTGAGCAAGACAGCACACCACACACTAACAGATTCTATTCTCAGACAACCAGAGTTGTCACCAGTGCTGCCAGATTTTGTGTAACAAGCCACTCTATCCATGGGAGGAAACCTAAGGTATAGAAACTGGAAACCACAACTTCTCATTTAAAAAAAAAAAAAAAAAAAAAAAAAAAAAAAAATTCTCTCACAGTAAAACATCACTTCAAGACTGGAGTGGTCGGCTCGTGGTAGAGTGTCCACCCACAGCATCATATCAAAGATTAGAGTGCTGTGAAAAAATAAGATTTAAAATAATTGGATCATACGGACATGTTAAACTAAAATGTGTCCTGTAGTTAGTATCACAGGTGTGGGCAGCACAGTGGTGCAGTGGTTAGCACAGGGATGGCAACAGGAAATTCTGATTTCAGCTGAAATCTAATTTGGTCGATTGACTTATGGGGGGGCCAGGGGGGCACAGCCCCCCTGAAGCTGAGAGGTTTTCAGTAAAACAGAAGTAATTTAGACTGAAAAAAATGAAATACTAGACTTAGATAAATCATTAAATTTAATGAAAAGTTAACTTACTTTTTCTTCAATGTTGTCTCACTGTCTTTAGTCCAACATATTTAACAGTTCTGTAAGAGTTTATTACACTATTTACAATTCATCAAATCTTATTTTTGACACTTTTGTCTATTTTTAGCACTGATGACTCCTGATCCTTCAATAAAAATCTCATAATTCCGCTGAAAACGATACCGAAAGCTCAGATTTCCAACACGAACACGCCGCCATGAATTTTTGACAAAGCATACAACGAGCCATTTGATTGGTCCAATCGTTTGCAACTCAGAATCAGATTTATTGCCATTGTTCATGTAGTACACAAACTAGGAATTTGTCTCGGTGCAATGCTGCAACATTAAAAACATGATGAGATAACGAGATAAACTAAAAAACTAAAAGACTAAAAACATGCAATAAGTGTAGAATAATAAGTAATAATAATAATAATAATAATAATAATGAGTAATACTAGTCAAGGCAGATTTAAATAAATTAACAAGTAGCAGATAATATGGGGTACCACAGTGCAGTCGATAATGCAACAGAAAAACAGTGATGAACGACATGAGCTGCTGTATATAGTGCACGAGAGTCAATAAGTCACTTAATGTTCAGCAGTCTGATGGCAGAGGGGAAAAAGCTGTTCATGTGCCGGGAGGTTTTAGTCTGAATGGACCGAAGTCTTCTACCTGAGGGGAGGGGGGCAAACAGTACGTGACCAGGGTGTGAAGGATCGGCTATGATCTGGCCTGCACGCCTCCGGGTCCTGGAGATGTACAGGTCCTGGAGAGATGGGAGCTTGCAGCCGATCACCTTCTCAGCAGTGCGCAGGACGCGCTGCAGCCTTAGTCTGTCCCTGGCAGTGGCTCCTGCGTACCACACGGTTATGGAGGAGGTGAGAATGGACTCTATGATGGCCGTGTAGAACTGCACTAACATCTTGGTGGGTAGCTTGAGCTTCCTCAGCTGCCGCAGAAAGAACATCCTCTGCTGGGCCTTTTTGATGAAGGAGCTGATGGTTGGCTCCCATTTGAGGTCCCGGGTGATGGTGGTGCCCAAGAAGCGGAAGGAATCTGCAATGGTGATGGGAGAGCCTGTGATGGTGAGGGAGGGCAGGGGGGTTGTGACTTTCCTGAAGTCCACAATCATCTCCGCTGTCTTCAGAGCGTTCAGCTGCAGGTTGTTGTGGCTGCACCAGAACACCAGCTGGGCCACCTCTTTCCTGTAGACGGACTCGTCGCCGTTGGAGATGAGCCCGATGAGGGTGGTGTCGTCCGCAAACTTGATCAGCTTAACAGACTGGTGGGAGGAGGTGCAGGAGTTGGTATAAAGGGAGAAGAGTAGGGGGGAAAGTATACAGCCCTGGGGTGATCCGATGCTGATGCTAACAGAGTCCGAGACAGACTTCCCCAGCCGCACATGCTGCCTCCGGTCCGTCAGGAAGTCGGTGATCCACCTGCAGAGGGAGTCAGGCACGCCGAGCAGGGACAGCTTGTTCTGGAGCAGAGCGGGGCGGATGGTGTTGAATGCAGAGCTGAAGTCCACAAACAGGATCCTGGTGTAGGTTCCCGGGGAGTCCAGGTGCTGCAGGATGGAGTGGAGGGCCAGGTTGACTGCGTCGTCCACAGACCTGTTGGCACGGTAGGCAAACTGCAGCGGGTCCAGGAGGGGAGTGGTGATGGACTTGAGGTGAGACAGGACCAGGCGCTCAAAGGACTTCATGACTACAGAGGTGAGCGCTACAGGTCTGTAGTCGTTAAGTCCAGTAATCCGTGGCTTCTTGGGGACAGGGATGATGGTGGAGGATTTGAGGCAGGTCGGCACGTGGCATAGCTTAAGGGAGGTGTTAAAAATGTCTGTGAAGACAGGAGCCAGCTCTTTCGCACAGTGTCTCAGGGTGGAGGGAGACACACCGTCCGGCCCGGGGGCCTTGCGCGGGTTCAGTCTGGAGAATTGTCTGTGCACGTCCTGCTCACTGATGACAAGGGCAGTGGGGGAGGAGGAGGAGGGGGGGGGGACCGCTTTTGATGAATTAGGGGCCGAGGAGGCAGTGGAGCTGGGTGGAGTGGGGGAGTTGGACACAGCTGACGAGGTGTCAAAACGGGCGTAATGCAGGCCGGATCATAGCCGATCCTTCACACCCTGGTCACGTACTGTTTGCCCCCCTCCCCTCAGGTAGAAGACTTCGGTCCATTCAGACTAAAACTATCCAATCACAGGGCCGTTTACAATACAGCAGTAGCTTGAGTACAAAACATCTGGGTTATCGCGGGAGACTTGACCCAGCTTATGTAATCGTGTTGATTTTCGCTAAAATCGGTAACATCAGTGACAATAAGGTACCTTACCCCCCCTAAAATTTTCTCAATGGATTTAGACGATTAACAGAAATGATCAATTTGAAAATAAATCAGCGGAAATTCGCGGATCGACGGAAAATTGCCATCCCTGTTAGCACTGCTGCCTTACAGCTAGAAGGTTCCTGGTTCGAATCCCCAGGCTGGCAGGGGTTGGAACCTTTCTGTGTGGAGTTTGCATGTTCTCCCTGTGCTGCGTGGGTTTACTCCGGGAGCTCCGGTTTCCTCCCACAATCCAAAGACATGCATGTCAGGTTAACTGGCTGTTCTAAATTGTCCCTAGGTATCCGTTTCCTATAGGCCCTTAGAATAGAGGGTTAGTACTAGTGAAAGCGCTTTGAGTGGTCTTTGTGACTAGAAAAGCGCTATATAAGTGCAGGTTAGTTAGTTAGTTTTCAAACTTGTAATCAGTCTGCCCATTTAAAGGGTGAAAAGTAGTCACTGTGCTGTTTGGTACCATGGTATGTACTACACTGAACATGGACCACAGAAAGCTAAGGAGAGAGCTGTCTCAGGAGAGCAGAAAGAAAACTATAGACAAGCATGTTAAAGGTAAAGGCTATAGAACCATCTCCAAACAGGTTGATGCTCCTCTGACCACAATTACCATTTAAAAAGTATAAGGTTCATGGAACTGCAGCCAACCTCCCAGGACATTGATACAAGAGGAAATGGAACCCCAGATCAGAAGAACAGCACATATTGCAGGAAAAAGAGCATAGGAAACCATCCAAAACCATTCAGGCTGAACTTCAAAGTCAAGGTACGTCGCTTTCTAATTGCACCATGTGTCATATTTTGAAAACTAATGGACTCCAGTATTAGAATTACTAAAATTACTTGTATTTGCTAAATACTTTTGAGATTTTTTCAATTACTTTCTTCAAAAGTTTACATACATTTCCTTAGTGTTTGGTAACACTGCCTTTAAACTGTATGATTTGGGTCAAACATTTTGGGTATCCTTCCACAAGCTTCTCACTATAGTTTTCTCAGTTATGTAGGCCACCTTGCTGTCACACGTCTTTTCAGGTCTGACTACAAATTTTCTATGGGATTGAGATCAGGGCTCTGTGATGGCCACTCCAGAACATTGACTTTGTTGTCTTTAACCCACTTTGGAACTAATTTGGTGGTATACTTGGGGTCAGTGTTCTTTTGGAAGACCCATTTTTGCCCAAGCTTTAACTTCCTGGCTGATGTCTTGAGTTGTTGCTTCAATATTCATTCAATATTTCCACATAATGTTCTTTCCTCATGATGCCATCTATTTTGTGAAGTGCACCAGTCCCTCCAGCAGAGTGAGGGCTGGACGGCCATCACCATGCATAGAGCCAATCAGGTTAACCAGTGCGTGCCAACATTTCCAGTTTAGGGCCAGCTCCTCTGCATTGTCAACAGCGACTCCAAGCTGTCAGAGGTCTCTCTCCACCACATCGAACCATCTGGTGCATGGCTTGCCCTGAGGTATTTTTGACCCTGAGGTCAAACATGATGATGGATTTTGTCGGGTGTTCTGGTGGGAGGCGGAGGACATGGCCAAACCAGCCGATACGTTGCTGTGTAATAAGGTGAGATGCTGCAGGCTGATGTGTGCGGGCTCGGAGCCCGTCATTAGAAATGCGCTGGGGCCACCTGATGTTCTCGATGGATCGACTATCAAACCCATCCACTCTCGAGGCCAAAGTCTTATTCAGTGGCTATGTCTCTGACCCATGGAGTAGGATGGAGAGGACTGACGCATTGTATATGCAGAGCTTCGTCTTTCGGGAGATTGAACAATGGCGCCAGAGAGGTTTCCATAGTGCCTGCAGGGCTGATGCAGTGAGGCCACGTCTGTGGTTGATCTCTGGTTTCATGTCCCTGTTGCCAGTCACTGTGGAGCCCAGATACACAAAGAAACTGACAAACTCGACGGCATCATTCCTGAGCTGTAACGCGGGTGGGTCCAGTCCTTTGCCGACATGCATTAGCTTAGTCTTCATCCAGCTCACCTGAAGACCCAGCTTCGCTGCCTCTTTGTGATAGACAACTAGAGCATCTCTCAGTTGACTGTAGGATGGGCTGAACAGGATGGTATTGTCAGCATATTCAAGGTCAGCTAGATGGTAGTTGCCAAACTGCATGCCAGGGACCCGCTCGCAGACCTTGGTCATCAGATCGTCTATGACACAACTGAAGAGATCAGGAGTGTGGTCCACGGTGTCGAAGGCAGCCTTCAGCTCTATAAAGGCTATATAGAGATGGCAGCATTTACGGAATTCATAGGCCTTCTCTACTAAGCGAACAGCAGAGATGTGCAAGCAAGCTAGCAAAGTTTATTTGTATAGTACTTTTTACAGATATATATCACTGCTTCAAAGCAAATTAAAATTCACAAATACACAAAAATTAATCAATAGAAATAAGATAATTCATATTAATAGGGATAAAAACAGAAAACAGTTAAGAAATAAAAGCCATTCAATGAGAGCTAAAACCCTGTCTCAACAAATGAGTTTTTAACTCCTTCTTAACCTGTTGCACTTCGGTGTACCGCGGGCGGGCACGTCTCTGCGTCCTAGAGCGCACGAGGGCGCCCTAGTACGCACACTGTGCGTCCTAGGGCGCACTGAAGAAAAAAAAAAGCTGCATTTCCGTTCTTCCACTACAGACACAGCCGCGAACAGAAAGCCAAAGGAGTGCTTTGATTGGTTTAGATGTGATTGACCTCTCATTCGACTAATAAGAGCCTTGAATTGGGTTTCTGAAACCTTGAAGAACCAATGACTGAAAACCTAGCAAGAAGGACCCGCCTACCAACGGCTGCGAATACAGCCAGCCAATTGAAGCACAGAAGTTCGAAAGTTGTTTTGTGTAAGGCTGGGTGACACACAGGCGTTCGCCAGTCTTTTTTTCTTACTACTGTTTTTATTTGTTTTGAAAAATCGTTCGCCAAAACCGCAATCATGGAAGCGCAAAACCGCAATAATGCAATTATGGTTTGACCGGGTTGCATGACCAGAACCACGAGTCCGTAACAAGCGGACCAGCTTCATGTTCGTCTGACAATGAGGAAGAGAAGTTCGCCAGCGAGACTGCTGTTGTGGACAGGTAAGTGTTATAAGCTAAATTATTCTTTATCCCTGAAAATTGTAATCCAAATGACTTTTGACCGATCGGTAAATTACAACTGTGCGTTATCGCAACATGACGGACCCGGAACACTCCGGTCCGGGTCCGTCATGTTGCGAACGCCACCCCCCCCCCCCCCCACTACTCTTCTGTAGCGGATTGCAGATATATTGCAGATATTTTAGTCCAACTGTGCGTATTAGACCGCGGCGCACCATCACCGCTTTCCGTCATGTAGCGATGGGCGATGTCCGTCCTCTGTAGCGGGGGGGGGGGGAGTTGTTATCTTCTACATTACAAATATTCTAGTATAATTTTTAGTGCACTGTAGGATATTTTTTCTTCTAAAAAAAAAAAAAAAGTCACATTTTTTACGTGGCATGCTTCTTTGTGTGTGGGGGCTTGTTTGTTCATTCATTCATTCATGAATGAATAAACAACCCCCCCCCCCACACACACAGCCCTTCACCTTTCATTAGAGCCCAAGATGAAGCTTCTATATTGAATTATTCAAAAGTTACAGATGTTTTTCCAAACTGTGCCATTTGGCACAATTTGGCACAGTTCAAAAACGCCTGGGAACTACCTGAGAACAAAGCTGTGTAATATATTCATTTTTTGTGGTATTGTTACAAAATTTTGACCTCAGCTGGATAACACTTGGTTCTACATTTCTGTTGCATTTTCCAGCCCGGATCTGAAGCTGTGTGTTATTTGCAAGCATCTGTATCCAAAAAAAACACCCAGGCAAAATTTATTTTCTTCAAGTTCAGTATGTTTAGATGACTGTTACTCAGTGGCAGGAGCACTTAGAGAGATTATGACTGTTTTGCCAAAAAATTCAAAGTGTTTTCTTTTAAATGACACCAACCCCATGAAGATGCTGCAAAGGGTTGAAGAACAGCTTTTGATTTACTTTGGGTACGTTATTTTTTGGCATTTTTAGGGAAACTGACCAGAGTGCAAGGGGTTAAAAGAGTCAACAGACTCAAGGCAGTGCAAGGACAGGGGAAGTGCGTTCCAAAGCCGTGCTGCAGCGGCCTGGAAAGATCGATCTCCACGGGTTCTGAATTTGGTCCGAGGGACCACCAGGAGTCTCTGGTCTGAGGAGCTTAGTGATCGCGTCGTGGCATAAGGAGTCAAGAGGGCTGAGATGTATGAAGGGGCTTGGCCATTAAAAGCTCCAAGTCAAAATTATAATCTTAAAATGAAATCTAAAAGTAACTGGAAACCAATGAAGGGACGATAAAACTGGGGAAATGTGTTCCCTTTTCTTCGTCCAGGTTAAAAGCCGAGCTGCTGCATTTTGCACAGTCTGAAGGCGGGCAACAGCAGTTTTATTAAAACACATATAAAGGGCATAACAATAATCTAAGCGAGACGAGATACTGTGGTCTGAGGTCAAGCAGCTGGGCATGAAGCCTGCCTGGTGAGGGCACGACTGAGGAGGATTCTGGTGAAGAGCTTACGAGGAATGGACAAAAGGGCAATACCGCTGTGATTGCTGCAGATGAGTTTGTCACCCTTTCCCTTCCAGAAGGGGAGGATGATGCCCCTGGTCCAGTCACTGGGGAGCTGCTCTGTCACTCAAACATGACTGATGATGTGGGTGAACCACTGGATTGTGCAATTTCCACCCATCTTCAGCATTTCGCCAGTTATAGCACAAATTCCAGGGGCTTTCCTGTTGCTTATCTTGGTCAGGGCAGTCGCGACTTCTTCGGGGGTGACTAGATTGGTCCTATAGGAATCACAGGAAGCAGTGGCATCGGCAGTGGCTAAGAGAATGGGGTCAACGGGAACAGGAGGATGATGTAGGAGGTGACTCAAGTGCTCTTTCCAGCGGTCAAGGCAGTCTGTCTCAGTGATGAGAATTGCCACTGATGTCCTTCACCTGGGCTGTCTTGGTGTGTGAGCCACTGCGTGCTTGACGGAGCATACCGAACACGCCGCTCTTGTTGTTATTTCTGCCCGCTGACTCCAGTGGTTAGCATTGTTGCATAACAGCTACAAAGTTCCAGGTTTGAATCCCCGGGCTGGCAGGGGTGGGGGCCTTTCTGTGTGGAGTGTGCATGTTCTCCCTGTGCTGCGTGGGTTTACTTCGGGTGCTCTGGTTTCCTCCCACAATTCAAACGAGCATGTTAGGTTAATTGGTCATTCTAAATTGTTCCTAAGCAGCTATCTCCTATAGGCCCTTAGAATAGAGGGTTACTACTAGTGAAGTAGTAACTACCAGTGTGTGATGGTGTGCCACCATCAGTGTGTGAATGTGTGTGTGAATGGGTGGATAGCAGGATCTGTAAAGCGCTTTGGTCATCAAGAGATGAGAATAAAAGCGCTATATAAGTGAATGCCATTTACCATTTACCATTTTTAAGTGCTTTGAGCGGTCTTTGAGACTACAAAAAACACTATACAAGTACAGGTCCTTATCCTCATCTCTTTCTGAAACCAAACATTGGTGGACTTTGAGGTACACTTGGGATCACTGTCCTGTTGGAAGGTCCAATGACACCAGAGCTTCAGCTTTCTCACAGACGGTATAACATTTTTTTCCCAGGATTTCCTGGTACTTGATTGAATCCATCTTTCCCTCCACACATTTGCAGATTTCCAGTGCCAGAGTAAGCGAAGCAGCCCGAGGGCATCACTGAGCCACCACCATGCTTCACTGTAGGCAGGGTGTTCTTTTCAGCGAATGCTTCATTCTTTCTCCTCCAGACATACCGCTGATCCATAGACCTGAAAAGTTCCAGTTTGTTTCATCACCACACAGAACAGAAACCCCAAACCTCTTTGGCTTATTTAGATAGTTTTGAGCAAATTGGAGCCAGCTTTATCCTGCGTCAAGTAGCGCAGGTAAATTATTCAGACAACAAGAGGGAGTCTGTATCATACTGGGTTTTCCTGGATTGCCAAGGTACTCTGAATGGAGCTTTAGTCCAATATTAAAATTTATTTGACTATCTGAAACATTTTAGTGTGACATATGCAAAAACATAAAAAAATACAAATTTTTTCATAGCACTGTATATAGAAATGGTACCGTTTTCTAGCTTGGTGCCCAACATATATACTGTAGAACAGAGAAAGGAAAATAGGAATGAAAATGAGGATTGAAACAGTTCCTCTATTATTGATGCTCACTCCTAGTCATGGCAGAATCCTGATGCTGACTGTTGCGGCCAAGCATCCAACAAATTTTTCACCCACATTTAACAAAATTCAGCTTGTGCAGACGCAAATTTGCATGTGCTCATGTCTTTCCATTGACTTTGTACATAATCACACTGCATGAAAAATCCCCTTTGCATTTGGTCTGAATGCAAAGAAAAATCTTTTGGGTGACTACGCTTTTCTAACCCAGCATTTCCACCGACTCCGGATGCAGTCTGTTGCGGATGCAGTGCAGACAGAGCCTTGCATCCATCCCTACCAGCTCCATTTGTGTTTTCAAGCGGTATGGATAAGAACAGGGTTCCAAATACAAGATCACACGAGAACTGTATAAAATGATGAGATCTCGATTTTACCTTCTCTGGCACAGTGGTGGAGGAGTAGACCTCACAAAATAACCAAATAAAACCATCTCAAAAACAAATGTGTACTGCCCAGAATAGTATATTGTGGCTTTTTATTTAAAAAAACACAACAAAACAACTTTCATTGCCTTAGAATTGCTTGGAAAGAGCTTTTACATCTTCAACCTACTTAAGTATGCACAGATCTATGAATATTCTAATTAGCTCCACCAGTAGTGTATGCTGCAAGGCCAGCCCTCCCCTCTGACCTGAGAACATTGAAGACTGCTTCGCTAAACAATGGCCAACTCACCTCCCTCCTCTGAAAACCCCACGAAAACCCCTTCACCAAACAAATGCAAAACGGACAGGTGGTGGTCATAGTGCCTTCACCCCCCCCCGGTTCGGCCTTCAACCGTGTGCTTCCCATTCCTCCATGGGCGCATCCGGGACACCGCATGTGCGGCATGGCAACCGGTGGACTCTGGTCCGAGCTGACCGTGCCACAGGGATCAGGTATATGGTAGCCCCAGCGGTGGAAAACTACGGGTGGCCGCAGTCGGTTTCACGCTGTCCCCGGGAAGGAACACTGACTGTCAGCGTGGTCAGTGGTAGGCAGACCGCAGTCCGCGAAGCCACGTCCGCTCCTCCCTCTTCCCCTGGGGGAGTGAACTCAGGTGTTTAGCCATGCCCAGTGCATAGCCTGAATGGTTAACGTTAAGTGGAAATTCACAGCAGAAAAACAAAGACTTGGGACTGGGGTCTGATTTTGCTCTTGATATGTCTTGTAAGTTACAATAAACATGTTGCAGACATGTTAACAACAGAAAAAAAAAATGTGATTTTTGGCAGAGAGTCACTTTAAATAGTTTTTAATGAACAGTTATTAAATATAGTAGATACCTGGGCTTTTCCTTGCAGACTCGATCCAGCATCCATCAAAAACAGACTCCTTGTGTATTTTTAGCAATCCGAATCCAACGAGCCGGATTCGCTCCACAGTGGTCCGTAGTCATGCAAGGCATGAGTGTAGATCACTGTGACTATGCATGCGGGGTTTTCTTATGGTCTCGGAAGAAGTAAGTGAACTAGCCAGCTCACCTGCACAGACACCATCTTCACACCTCAGTTTGTGGGTTGCCAGGTCATGGTGAGGTGGAAGGATGTTGTGCGTGGTGTGTGGACAATGTGTGTAGGTTATGTTTTAAAGGCAACCTGGCAACTTTGAATTTAAAAAAAACAAACAAAAAAAAAACGAGGGGGACAGCAGATAGCCATGTCTATACATTATAGCGTGGTTCAACATCATGCATTTACCTTAAAGACGTGAAATGCTTCAAACTGGATGTTTCGGCTGTTATCTCTCAGCAAGTTCATCATCAGTTTCAAGTTCTCTGCTCGACTGATGTACTTAGTCATGACAGTGAAGTTGTGTCTATCCAGGAGAAGTTCCCCAAGGAGCTGAAAAACAACCAAATAACTGATTAAATCACTGCACAGACATGCCAGTTATACAGAGTCTGCAGCTCAACTAAATGAAAAGCAACTGTAACACAGCTGGTTGTTTTACCTTCAAAGACTGCCTCTTGGTAACATAGTTGTCAGAGTGCAGAAGCTTTTCATATTCTGTAAACACCTGATATAAAAGAAAAAGAATAAATTAAACACAGAATGGCAGGGTTTGAAGCAATCTGTGTCCTGGTCATTAAATGGTAAACGTCACAGTACAAGTTGGTTGCTGCTAGCTAGTAGATGTGGTACCAAAAATCTTCACTGCCATCAACAAAATTTCTCCATTTGAAAGGCTCTGCAACATCACCTCCCTTCTTCTGTGCATTACCACACTAACTATGGATACATGCTGCTGCCACTGTGGACATTTTATACAAGTAAAATAAAATATTAAAACAAATATATTTTTTATTTATATGACCGCTAAGCAACATTAGGTTACTAGCAACAATAACTTGTTTCACTGGTATTTGAGGCGCCATGACATGGATAATCTTCTTGTCAACTTCCAGTAACGTAATGGAGGTGGGGAGAGCGTCTTAAAGGGGCAGCACTTAAATTAGATGGGCAATCTGTTAGAACGTTATCAACGGTTGTTCACGTCTTCCCTACTCAATTCCTTTAAAATGAACCCCATTTGCTGCCCAAGGTTTAGACTCTTACTTAATATTGCTGAATACTCTATGCAGGGCACTCCTGGGTAATCTGAACACACCCTATAAGAGAGCTGTATAAATTCAAGTTCATTACATTATACAAATTAAAGTTCCGATTCACTACAAAGTGGTGGATTTGTACTACCTTCTGAAATTGTCTAATGGTCACGAGATTATGGAGAAAAACAGAGCACTTCTTTTTTAAAAAAAAAAAAAAAAAAAAAAAAAAGGGACCAACACACAGCCTTTATTGATACCATCTGTGAGGAGCCGGTGTAAAGCCTTCTCCATGCTGAATTTCCCCTCTGGTCCCCTCTGGTTCCCTTTGGTCCGCGTGTGCTTTGGACGAGTCCGGCGCGCATGCGGCATTGTACATACTCTTTTCGTCTACCAGGCCAAGCAGTTGAAGAATGCGCACAACTGCTATTTATAGCTTCGCCCCAGCCCTATGGGTAACGCAAATGCGCTAACACACCAGTTTGTTCACTGGCTATAAACACGAGAGTGACGCACATTTTTTTTGTAGCAACAACAATGACGTCGTTTCAAAGAAAAGGAGGAATTACAGTTTTCCAGTGTTCTTCTCTGCTCAAGCTGCTGCAGCAAAAGAATTCATGTATGTTTATTCTCATCTTCCGCATCCTCGTCTACTTTGTCTTTGTATGCTGTGTTGGTAGCGCCACCTCATGAATGGGACATTCAGTCTTGCAAATGCATTTGCAATGCGATCAGGTCGTGGGAAGGCCGCACGGTCATAAAATTTGGGCTGCACGCGGTCATCCGCAGTAGAGCCCTGCAGACACTAGCAGACTGGGGACGATGACGTAAATTTCGTCACACGAGGTCTCCAGTTGCACTACGTGGACAGCGGAGATGCAGCATGAATTCAGCTCAACTCTTCTGGGTTTGCTCCTGTGTGTCACCAAAAAGAAAACCCAGCCTTGATACTCACCCGCTGCTCTATTATTAGCCAGACTAACTCATCCAATCCAGCCCCATTTCCTGCCATCATGTTGTCTTGTTCACAACTCAAGAAATTAGGAGCTGTCTGCAAACATGTTGAGGAGATGCTGCACACTTACACAAACTTCCGAAGGATGCATCTCTAGCAGAAAAGTGGCAAAACTTTATTTTCAATGGACCTTCCAGGCAATTTTAGCCCAAACCTACTACTGTTCTGGTAATTTTACTACGGATTCATTCCAAAAACTTAGCAAGTATAATGTAAGTTTCATCAGAAAGCTTATTCTTAAGGATAGCGCTGTGGGGATAGGACCCGTGGGCTTACAGAGGATTTGTTCATGATGTAACTGACACTTTTAACCGTGACTCAGCAGTTCAAAGAAAAACATTTAAAACAGGCTGAAATCATACAGAGATGATCAAGAACAAAA
Organism: Pholidichthys leucotaenia; assembly: GCA_020510985.1. Taxonomy (NCBI): domain Eukaryota; kingdom Metazoa; phylum Chordata; class Actinopteri; order Cichliformes; family Pholidichthyidae; genus Pholidichthys; species Pholidichthys leucotaenia. Next base: position 19,214,794 of record CM035840.1, on the reverse strand, counting down.
ATTAATGCAGAGTGGAACGTATTAGACCAACTTTCCACCATTGTTGTCCAATAACTGCGGAGAGGAACAGAATGATTATACAGCATAGCTGTGCAAGCAGCACCAACGGGGAGTCTGTCCCCGGCTGGCCAATGTTGTGAGTCTATATTTTGGACACGAAAAATGATGGTCGGCGGTCCTGTGCCTTGCCCATTTCACTGTGATCGTGCTCACCCGGTGCTTGCGCTGTGTGAGTTCGCATCCAGGCGGCCAGCTCTAAATAAAAATGAGAAAAGTTGAAACACAGCATTTTCTGCTCACGGTGTGACTTTCTAGATCTCATATACAGTGGGGCAAAAAAGTATTTAGTCAGCCACCAATTGTGCAAGTTCTCCCACTTTAAAGATGAGAGAGGTCTCCAATTTTCATCATAAGTATACCTCAACTATGAGAGACAAAATGAGAAGAAAAAAAAAATCCAGAAAATCGCATTGTCTGATTTTTAATGAATTTATTTGCAAATTATGGTGGAAAATAAGTATTTGGTCAATAGCAAAAGTTAATCTCAATACTTAGTTTTATACCCTTTGTTGCCAATGACAGAGGTCAAACGTTTTCTGTAAGTCTTCACAAGGTTTTCACACACTGTTGCTGGTATTTTGGTCCATTCCTCCATGCAGATCTCCTCTAGAGCAGTGATGTTTTGGGGCTGTCGCTGGGCAACACGGACTTTCAACTCCCTCCAAAGATTTTCTATGGGGTTGAGATCTGGAGACTGGCTAGGCCACTCCAGAACCTTGAAATACTTCTTACGAAGCTACTCCTTCGTTGCCCGGGCGGTGTGTTTGGGATCATTGTCATGCTGAAAGACCCAGCCACGTTTCATCTTCAATGCCCTTGCTGATGGAAGGAGGTTTTCACTCAAAATCTCACGATACATGGCCCCATTCATTCTTTCCTTTACAGGGATCAGTTGTCCTGGTCCCTTTGCAGAAAAACAGCCCCAAAGCATGATGTTTCCACCCACATGCTTCACAGTAGGTATGGTGTTCTTTGGATGCAACTCAGCATTCTTTCTCCTCCAAACACGACAAGTTGAGTTTTTACCAAAAAGTTCTATTTTGGTTTCATCTGACCATATGATATTCTCCCAATCCTCTTCTGGATCATCCAAATGCTCTCTAGCAAACTTCAGACGGGCCTGGACATGTACTGGCTTAAGCAGGAGGACACGTCTGGCACTGCAGGATTTGAGTCCCTGGCGGCATAGTGTGTTACCGATGGTAGCCTTTGTTACTTTGGTCCCAGCTCTCTGCAGGTCATTCACTAGGTCCCCCCGTGTGGTTCTGGGATTTTTGCTCACCGTTCTCGTGATCATTTTGACCCCACAGGGTGAGATCTTGCGTGGAGCCCCAGACCGAGGGAGATTATCAGTGGTTTTGTATGTCTTCCGTTTTCTAATAATTGTTCCCACAGTTGATTTCTTCACACCAAGCTGCTTACCTATTGCAGATTCAGTCTTCCCAGCCTGGTGCAGGTCTACAATTTTGTTTCTGGTGTCCTTTGACAGCTCTTTGGTCTTGGCCATAGTGGAGTTTGGAGTCTGACTGTTTGAGGTTGTGGACAGGTGTCTTTTATACTGATAACGAGTTCAAACAGGTGCCATTAATACAGGTAATGAGTGGAGGACAGAGAAGCCTCTTAAAGAAGAAGTTACAGGTCTGTGAGAGCCAGAGATCTTGCTTGTTTGGAGGTGACCAAATACTTATTTTCCACCATAATTTGCAAATAAATTCTTTAAAAATCAGACAATGTGATTTTCTGGATTTTTTTTTTTCTCATTTTGTCTCTCATAGTTGAGGTATACCTATGATGAAAATTGGAGACCTCTCTCATCTTTTAAGTGGGAGAACTTGCACAATTGGTGGCTGACTAAATACTTTTTTGCCCCACTGTAAAACAACACAGAAAATTTGTCAAAATACAGATATGTTCCTGATGATGTCAGACTTTGAAATTAATCTACAAAAAAGGCAATAAATGGGACCGTTACCACTAGGAATTACACTGTTCATCAAATGGTACTACTAAATTTTAAAACACACATTTAAAGAACACCCATTTCTCTGCTTCAGGGTTTCCTCAGACACCTCAAAAAACACATTAGCATGGTCAGAGTACAGCTGAACAACACATGAGAGAATGTTAATGTGGAGCAGATAAGTTTAGTAATAAGATGATGTTGCCATTCCTGTCAGTCTTGCGTTAAATGCTTTTGAGCTGAATCAAGAAATTCTGTGTTTATGTAGGTCTATGGTATCACAAATGTGTATGCAACCTACACAGAGACAGATGCACAGTCTTGATTGGTGGAACACTATCAAAACAAGATGGGGACACACCAGCTTTAACGCTGACTAACTGCCCAGTGCTGAACTAGGACAGGCTTGTGTCAGCTCCACAACAGCCAGAAAAGGTCATGCTATGTGTCCACGATGCACCCGTTGACGGAAAGTCCCTGCGCCTCCTTCACATCAGGGATCCATTGGGAGTGTGAATGGGACATAACCAGGCAAGAGTCATGGAGCTCTGCTGGCCCATCCATCCCCGGTAAGTCACATTTTCAAACTAATTTATTCTTTGATGGAATATCAACACTGATTTGTATGTAATCGCACCATGTTTCACACAGAGCATAAACAAATTACAACATGAATACAGCAGGACCGCTCGTGGCTGAGTGTCCTGACTGTCTCACAACTCCCAAAAGGTAGGAAGAATAAATAGAAAACTGAATTCCAAAGCTCCAGTATGCAAGTATTTTGGACTGAAGCCAAATGAGCAAGGCGAGTCCAGTAATGCCAACAAGCTGCAATGTGGCCTATTTGAAAACAGCTGTAATGAAAACTGAAAAATGCATTACAAACATAACCATTGCATTTAGCCTATTGGTCATTTTTATAACAGTTTGGGTTGGTAGGGTGCCAAGGAATATTTTCAATGTGAAAATGGTGCCATGGCTCAAAAAAGGTTGAAAAACACTATTAGATAGAGATAGATAAAATAAAGTACACAGAATAAATAGGAGACATAATCACAGCATCTCATCTCAAGTGGACTGACCATGTACAAAGAATGAAAAGACAGGCTGCCGAGGGTTGACTCTCACAGTGAAGCATCAACCCTGATCTAAAGGTGAGAGGTCACCCAAATTTGAACTTGTCCAAGATTTTTCATAGATACAAGTATAGTATCAATTTGTAAAGGTCACGTCATTTCTTTCTGTAGTTATCACATTCACAAGATTTTCGGGTAATCTTCAGAGGGTGAACAGGGTGAACTCAGGGTACACTGGACGGACCTGTGTACCAAGTTTGGTAACCCAAGCTTTACTCGTTGTATAGTAAGCATGTAAATGGAATGTTAACTCTGACCTTTTGACCCCAAATCCACAGTCAGAGGGGAGGATCTAAGTCATCCAAGACTTGTCTTAGAAAAGAGGATATCGACTTGAAAAGGCTACATCATTTTAGATTTAGGAAAAACTGACCTCTGACCTTGACCTACGTGTTAGAGGTCGCTCAAATTCAAATTCATCTGAGATTTTTCATAGGTACACCCATGGTATCAGTTTGAAAAGCCCACGTCATTTCTTTCTCTAGTTATCGTGTTCACAAGGTAGGTGCTGATGCGACAGACGCCACCGCCAACTGAAGACATACAAAAGCTGTTGAAGACAAACTGTTAGAAAATATCAATGCTGCACACAAACTGTACATGACTATGAGCTGGGACAAGTACATCAGATGTGAAAGACCGTGTCTGTCCATAGAAAATCAGGCTGTACACATGTGACCTTGCAAAATCCAGTTAACACTTGTGCTCCAGTCCAGACTGAAAACGGGGGTGAAAGCAAAATAAAACTGTCAAAATATTATCTGCTCCACAATCATGGTGGTATTATTAACTTAATTTTTAGATAGCCATGCACCGGGAGGAGAACCATGTTGAACCTGCAGTGCCGCAAAGGACAGCGGTGGCCCACGGGTGAAGCAGCAGCTGAGACTCCGTCCCGTTAATTGGGCAGGCTGGGCTTTGGCTCCCTGCAAGGACTGTGATAAGCCGGTCAGTCTTATCATCAACATCCTTTGTCCAATATCTCTACTATCCCTCCTCTGCACACGTCCAAACCATCTCAACCTTGCCTCTCTTACTTTGTCTCCAAACCGCTCAACCTGAGCTGTCCCTCTGATATACTCATTTCTAATCCTGTCACTCCCAATGAAAATCTTAGTATATTCAACTCTACCACCTCCAGCTCAATTTCCTGTCTTTTTGTTAGTGCCACCATCTCCAAACCATACATCATCATAGGTCTCACTACAGTCTTGCAAATCTTTGCGTTCACTCTTGCTGCTACCCCCGACACTTGTCTCCACCCTGTCTGCACTCTCTTCTTCACCTCTCTTGTGCATTTTCCATTGCTTTGGATGGTTGACCCCAGGTATTTACAGTGGGGAAAAAAAGTATTTAGTCAGCCACCAATTGTGCAAGTTCTCCCACTTAAAAGATGAGAGAGGTCTCCAATTTTCATCATAGGCATACCTCAACTATGAGAGACAAAATGAGAAAAAAAAATCGAGAAAATCACATTGAAAGATTTTTAATGAATTAATTGGTAAATTCCTCGGTAAAATAAATATTTGGTCACATACAAACCAGCAAGATTTCTGGCTCTCACAGACCTGCAACTTCTTTAAGAGGCTCCTCTGTCCTCCACTCGTTACCTGTATTAATGACACCTGTTTGAACTCATTATCAGTATAAAAGACACCTGTCCACAACCTCAAACAGTCAGACTCCAAATTCCACTATGGCCAAGACCAAAGAGCTGTCAAAGGACACCAGAAACAAAACTGTAGACCTGCACCAGGCTGGGAAGACTGAATCTGCAATAGGTAAGCAGCTTGGTGTGAAGAAATCAACTGTGGGAGCAATTATTAGAAAACGGGAGACATACAAGACCACTGATAATCTCCCTCGATCTGGGGCTCCACGCAAGATCTCACCCTGTGGGGTCAAAATGATCACGAGAACGGTGAGCAAAAATCCCAGAACCACATGGGGGGACCTAGTGAATGACCTGCAGACAGCTGGGACCAAAGTAACAAAGGCTACCATCAGTAACACACTACGCCGCCAGGGACTCAAATCCTGCAGTGCCAGACGTGTCCCCCTGCTTAAGCCAGTACATGTCCAGGCCCGTCTGAAGTTTGCTAGAGAGTATTTGGATGACCCAGAAGAGGATTGGGAGAATGTCATATGGTCAGATGAAACCAAAATAGAACTTTATTATAAAAACTCAACTTGTCGTGTTTGGAGGAGAAAGAACACCATACCTACTGTGAAGCATGGGGGTGGAAACATCATGCTTTGGGGCTGTTTTTCTGCAAAGGGACCAGGACGACTGATCCATGTAAAGGAAAGAATGAATGGGGCCATGTATCGTGAGATTTTGAGTGAAAACCTCCTTCCATCAGCAAGGGCATTGAAGATGAAACGTGGCTGGATCTTTCAGCATGACAATGATCCCAAACACACTGCCCAGGCAATGAAGGGAAGGAGTGGCTTCGTAAGAAGCATTTCAAGGTCCTGGAGTGGCCTAGCCAGTCTCCAGATCTCAACCCCATAGAAAATCTTTGGAGGGAGTTGAAAGTCTGTGTTGCCCAGCGACAGCCCCAAAACATCACTGCTCTAGAGGAGATCTGCATGGAGGAATGGGCCAAAATACCAGCAACAGTGTGTGAAAACCTTGTGAAGACTTACAGAAAACGTTTGACCTCTGTCATTGCCAACAAAGGGTATATAACAAAGTATTGAGATGAACTGTTGTTATTGACCGAATACTTATTTTACCGAGGATTTCATTAAAAATCCTTCAATGTGATTTTCTGGAATTTTTTTTTTCTTATTTTGTCTCTCATAGTTGAGGTATACCTATGATGAAAATTGGAGACCTCTCTCATCTTTTAAGTGGGAGAACTTGCACAATTGGTGGCTGACTAAATACTTTTTTGCCCCACTGTATACTCCTCTACTTTCACTACCTCTACTCCTTGCATCTTCACTGTTACACCTGGCTCTCTCATTCATGCCTCTCTGCATTCTGTCTTGCTTCTACTGACTTTCATTCCTCTTCTCTCCAGAGCATACCTCCACCTCTCCAGGTTCTCTTCCACCTGCTTCCTACTCTCACTACAGATCACAATGTCATCTGTAAACATCATGGTCCACGGAAACTCCTGTCTGACCTCATCTGTCAGCCTGTCCCCCACCATGGCAAACAAGAAGGAGCTCAGAGCCGATCCCTGATGTAACCCCACCCCCACCTTGGACCCATCTGTCACTTCTACAGCACACCTCACCACCGTCTTGCTGTCCTCATACATGTCCTGCACCATTCTCACATACTTCTCTGCAGCTCCTGACTTTCTCATACAGTACCACACTTCCTCTCTTGGCACCCTATCATATGCTTTCTCTAGATCTACAAAGACGCAGTGCAACTCCTGACCTTCTCTATACTTCTCCATCAGCACTCTAAAGCTTGCTTCATGCTACACCTCTGCTGTCCGCGTATGTGTAACCGGAAACCTCGTGTGACGAAATTTACGTCATTGTCTCCACTCCACTAGTGTCCGCAGTGCTCAACCGCGGACGACCGCATGCAGCCCAAATTTTGTGACCGTGCCACGTGCCCACGACCTGAATACATTGAAAAGCGCATGAGCAAGACTGAAAGTCCCATTCACGAGGTGGCGATATTAACACAGCATTCATCAGTAGACGAAGAAGACAACGAGGAGGCGGAAAATGAGAATAAAAACATACATGAATCATACATACATACTTTTTTCACAGCGGCAGCAGCATCTTCAAGGAAAACGAGTGAAAAGCGGGAAGCCAAACAGCAGAAATGGACTCTATATTTGAAGAGAAACTTTGTGAAGAAGTCCGCCGTTTCTTTGTTGGTAAAAATCCTGGGAGTCAGTGCCTTGGCATGCCGGGCACGTCCAAACAGTACGCGGACCAAGGTGGACGAGAGGGGAAATGCAGCATGAAGCAGGCTTTAGAGCAAACATTGCATCTGTAGTACTATTTCTTGGCATGCAGCCGAACTGCTGCTCACTGAGTGTCACCTCTCCTCTTAACCTGGCTTCAACAACTCTTTCCCCTATCTTCAGTGTGGCTGATCAACCTTTATGCCTCTGTAGTTACTACAGTTCTAAGCATCACCTTTGTTCTTGAAAATTAGTACCAAAACACTTCTCCACTCTTCAGGCATCCTCTCACTCGCCAACATTGTGTTAAACAATCTGCTTAAAAAGCCCACTGCCGGACTTCCGGTCTGGACGCCATGGCGACTGCAGCTTAACACTGAAGTTCTCAGACCCAATCCAGGATAACACATTGAAAATCAAACTTAACGGATTTTTGGAGGAGTGAAAATCAAAAGACAAAATCATCATGTCTAAAGGAAAACAGAAGAAACTGAAATTCTCCAGGCCAGGACACGTATCGGCCGGAGAATCCGAACTGGAAGATCTCCGTTCAGAAGACGAGGAACTGGTGATAGCTAACAAAAGGGTTAGCCTGAAATCACTATTTGAGGAGCTACGACGATTTCGCCGAGATGTTACGGCCGAATTTCGGGAATTCAGAGAAGAATTGAAAAGGACAAACAGCAGAGTGGACCAGGCCGAGAACCGAATCTTGGAAACAGAGGATCGAATAAAAGTGCTCGAAGATTCTGTGCTAGACCTACGCAAAAGACAAGCAGCTATAGAGGCTAAGCTAACCGACCAAGAAGGAAAACAAAGAAGAGACAACATAAGAATTCATGGTCTGATAGAAGGAACCGAAAATGGTTTTAACTCAATGGCAGAATGCGTGGAATCCTTACTAAGAGAGAAAATGGATATTCCACAAACCACCGACTTGAAGATAGAAAAGGCACATCGTTCATTAGCCGCTAGGCCGGCGGCGGAAGCGCCCCCACGTTCGGTGTTGGTAAGATTTTCCAATTTCAAAATAAAACAAGAGGTTGTAAGACTGGCCTGGCAGAAAAAAGGATTTATGCACCAGGAGAGAAAAGTCTACGTGGAACACGATTACGCCCCGGAGGTCCTTAAAAAGCGCAGGGAATACAATGACGCGAAAAAGGTGTTAAGAGAGAAGAAATTGCGCTTTCAGACACCATTTCCTGCGAAGTTAAGGGTCTTCTACGGCGATGAAACGTGTCTCTATAATTCGGCGGAAGAAGCAACAGCTGACATGGCGAAAAGAGGCCTCCCGGTAACGGTATTTAAACCCACCGCAGACCCGAGTGAGAAGATCAAAACGCAAACATGGACAACACAAAGACCTTCAAAATCCACGGACCAGCAGCGGGAAACCCAGCACCAGAGCGTCGCGGATAAACTATCCGTTTTCAGGTTGGAATAGCGACCTTTTTTTTTTTTTTTCTCTTGAATCAATCCGCACATCCAACCCCCCTCATACAAGGTAACAAACATTAAAGGAGATGCATATTCAGCATGTGGTAAAACATTTCATGGAACAATCATATTATTTGAAACAAATAAGTCTTTGTAATAAAAAAAAAAAAAAACTTGTTAAAATAGAAATGTGACAATAATCCACATGTTCTCCTCATACTAACAAATACTGTTTTTGCGTGAATGTTTGATGTGATGGGGGTGGGAGGGTGCACACAATTTCACAGGGTTTAGGCATAAAAGGAAAAAAAAAAAAAAAATCATTACAAGTTTGGATTGGGTTCTGAAACTCACGTTAAAAGCATGGGACTACTTTCAGTGGTAAGAGAGGGCCCTCAACACGTAACAGAGTTTGAGGAATTTCCCTCAGAGCCTTCACTCCATCAAGGCTCTTACAGGGTCTTTAAAAAGACCTCAGCTCAGGAAGTTCTTATGACAGCTTTTTGTTTTAAAGTTTTTTACACTATGTTCTTAATGTTTTTCTTGTTTTTAATGTTCTTTCAGTTTCTGAGTAGCACAAAAGAGGGCCACCACACAGTTATACTAAACAAAACAACACAATGGAGAAACAGGGTGTAACCAAAATAATTTCATATAATGTAAAAGGAATCCTGAATCCAGTTAAAAGATCCAAGATTCTAGGCAAAATGAAAAAAGACAAAGCAGGAATAATACTTTTACAAGAAACCCACCTAACAGACGTGGAACACAATAAACTCAGTAGACAAGGGTTTAAAATGATCTCTTCATCTTCATATAAATCAGGGAGGAGGAGGGGAGTAGCGACATTGATATCAACCAAAATTACATTTGAAAAAAAATCAGAACACAAAGATTAAGAAGGGAGATACAGTTTGGTAACTGGGCGGCTAGAGGGAGAAGATATCACCCTGCTGAATGTGTATGCTCCCCCAGGGGCTAACTGGAAATTTTATAAAAATGTATTCGACCTAATGATAACTAAAGCTCAAGGTTTAGTGATATGTGGTGGGGACTTCAATCTTAGACTGAATCCATACTGGGATGCTTCTGGTAATTCCCCACATCAAAATAACACCCAAAACAGGAAGACTCGGATGCTACTAAAAGAATTGGGAATCTGTGACGTGTGGAGGGAACTCAACCCCAGTGTAAAAGACTATACATTTTACTCAACTCCACATTCATCTTACTCAAGGATTGACTATTTTTTTATGTTTAATAGAGACATTGGAAGAGTAAAAACATGTAAAATAGGACTGATGGATCTCTCCGACCACAGTCCGATCTACATGGACTTAAATATCCAAAAATACACAAATAATACATTTTCTTGGAGGTTAAATTCAAATGTCCTGAAAGGACCATTGAAAGATGAATTGGAATCAGATATTCTCAGATATTTGGAAGATAACGATAATGGAGAAGTATCCCCTTTAATACTGTGGGATGCATGTAAAGCTGTAATAAGAGGAAAGATTATTGCAAAACTGGCAACCCAAAAGAAACTAAGACAAGAAAAACTATCCACATTAGAGTCAGAACTTAGGAACCTAGAAAAAGAACACAAAGGCAACACTCATTCTACTGACTCGCTCAAGATTAAGGAAATTAAAAACCAAATAAATGAGATCTACACAATAGAAATCCAGAAGAAACTTACATTTCTGAAACAAAAATACTATGAAGCAGGCAGTAAATCGGCAAAATTGCTAGCCTATAAATTGAGGAAACATCAAACAGAAAGAGCAATCTACAAAATCAGAGACCCAGTATCAAAGGAAATAAAATTCAGAATTCAGGATATTCTTAAAAACTTCGAGAATTACTATAAGAACTTATACTCCCACAAAAAACATAAAAACGCATCCGAGGCATTCCTAAACACATTAAACCTTCCCCAACTTACGGAGTCACAAAATAAAACACTACTGTCAGAAATACATCCTAAAGAATTGGAAAAAGCAATTATGAAACTTAAAGCTAACAAATCCCCAGGAGCTGATGGCTATACAGCAGAGTGGTACAAAACCTTTAAACAGCAACTATCTCCTCTCCTCCTGAAAACATTTAATTATGTCCTCCACACAGGGGAAATCCCCCCCTCCTGGAGAGAAGGGGTCATTGCGTTATACCTAAACCTGAAAAGGATAAACTAGAGTGCTCCAACTACAGACCAATCAGTGTACTAAATCAGGACTATAAGCTTTTTACCATTATCCTTGCCAAAAGGTTAGAAAATATACTGACAGACCTAATTCATTTAGACCAAACAGGTTTTATAAGACAAAGACAGACACAAGACAACATTCGACGCACTTTACACATAATTCATCATATAAAAAAATATAACAAATGCAGTCATATTGGGATTAGATGCTGAAAAAGCATTCGATTCGGTTGACTGGTCTTTTCTATATAGAATCTTATCCAGTTTCAATTTTCATAACAACTTCATTAGAACTATACAGGCATTATATAAAAAACCAACAGCTAAAATAAGGATTAACGGTAATTTATCATCATCTTTTGAACTGGAAAGAGGATGTCGTCAGGGCTGCCCCCTGTCTCCACTGCTCTTTGCAATCTTCATAGAACCTCTGAGCCAATGGATAAGACAAAACCAAAAAATTCAAGGTATTACACTTGGTCAGAAGGAACATAAAATAGCACTCTTTGCTGATGACATTTTAATATACCTAGGGCAGCCGGACACTTCTTTACCAGAACTAACCTCAGTTTTTTCAGAGTATGGAGATTTATCGGGGTACAAATTAAATATGCATAAAACCCAAGTTTTAACATTCAACTATGACCCAAATCATTATTCACTAAGCAAACTCAAAACTAACTGGGAGTCGGAATCTATGAAATATCTGGGGGTCAATATCCCGAAACAACTCAACAAAATTATATCACTAAACTATGATCCACTAGTGACAAAAATAAAATCTGACCTAGCAAGATGGAATATGATACCATTCTTGGGTACTGCACAAAGAATTGAAGCAGTCAAAATGAATATACTTCCACGTCTTCTATACCTTTTCCAAACAATACCGGTAGAACCTCCCAAAAAAACATGGCAGGAGCTGGACAGAAGGATCTCAAGATTCATATGGCAGGGCAAGAGACCTAGAATCAGATATAGAACCCTACAGCTAAACAAAGACAAAGGTGGGCTCGCGCTGCCAAATATCAGGGACTACTTTAAAGCCGCACAAATTAAAACTTTAGTAGAGATATGTAACCCAGTCTACACTGCACAATGGAAGGAGATCGAATGCCAAATAACAAGTGACATCCCCCTACAGGCGATAATAGGGAACAATGTCTTACCTAAGCTTTTGAATAACACTAACCCGTGGATAGAGACCCCGCTAAAAATTTGGTTTAAGATAGTCAGAGAGAATCAAACTAAAGAGCCCTATCGACTTCTGCAATGGATCGCCTATGATCAGGACTTTACTCCTAATAAAACAGACACCAGATTTAAAAAGTGGAAGGAGAAAGGGCTGATAAAATATTACGATTTTTTTAAAGGGCAAATCTTAAGAAGTTTTGAAGATTTGAAAAAAACAAGGCCTAATAAATCAAGACCTTTACAGGTTCTTCCAGCTTAGACACCACATAAACAATATACTTAAAAAGGAGGTTTTGGAAAGGGCCCAGTCAGGTGTTCTGAAGGTCTTCTTAATGGCATATAAAGGGATCCCAGGGATCAGATACATTTCTAAAATATACCAAGGTCTTCAAGACTTAAAAGGAGACAACACATCTTATATAAAAGAGAGATGGGAAAAAGAGGGGAATTTCACTTTACAACTGGAAATATGGGAAAAGCTAAATAAACAGCAATGGAAAAGTACCTCATCCCTGCAGTGGAGAGAATTTGGATGGAAAAACTTGGCAAGATTTTTCAGAACACCTGCACAAAACAAATTTACCCATAAGGGATTGAACTGTTGGCGCTTGTGTGGTGAAAAGACTGCAAATCATTTTCATGTGTTTTGGTCATGCCCAGTTATCCACCAATATTGGACCAAGGTACAGACAATATTGGGGAAAATATTCAAAATTACAGTTCCCTTTTCTTTTGTAACTTTGTATTTGGGTTTACTACCGGACTCACTGGAAAGACGAGGAGAAAAATACTTATTCAATGTTTTAATATTGGCAAGCAAAAAAGCTCTAACTAAAAAATGGATGTTGAAGGACTGTCCTACACCTGAAGATTGGACTAACGTGATCCAAGACATTTACTCGATGGAAAAGTTGACATTCGCACTGAGACAGGACATGGATGTGTTCATGAACTTTTGGCAACCCTGGACCGCATATGTGTCTTCCATTAGATCTAATCTTTGACAAATACCATTTCAATAATGGTTCCGCTCTTTGTTCCAATGCTACTCAGATGCTCTTTTATCTTTATTTACTTACTTTTTCTTTTTGTTTGTTTTTTACTGGTTTGTTTTTGTTTTTTTTTTGTTATTTGTTTCTTGTTTTTTTTTCTCTTTAATTTCACTTTTTCTTTCACTTTAAAAAAAAAAAAAAAAAAGGGGTGTTGTAAGAATTAATCTTCCAATGTTGTCAGATATCAGAAAATAAGGGAACATGTGATGAAAATGTAAACACTGCATTGCTGTAACGACCTGTATACCCTTTACAAAAACTTAAATAAAAAAAAAAAGAAAAAAAAGCCCACTGCCATCTCTCCTAAACATCTCCATACCTCCACAGGTATGTCATCTGGACCAATTGCCTTTCCATTCTTCATCCTCTTCAAAGCTGCCCTCATTTTTGCCTTGCTAATCCTCGGGACTTCCTTGTTCACCATATTTCCTTCATCCATCCTACTCTCTCTCTCTTTCTATAGTTTCTAACTTGAGAGATGTGCTTCAAAAGTGATCTCTCTCTCTCTCTCTCTTTATTCATCAGCTCTTCAAAGTACTCCTTCCACCTTCTCAAAATACTCATTTATTAGTACATTACCATTTCTGTCCTTAATCAGCCTAACCTGCTGCACATCCTTTCCAGCTCGATCTCTCTGTCTAGCCAGTCAATACAAGTCCCTTTCTCCTTCCTTAGTGTTTAGCCTCTCATACAACTCACTACAAGCCTTTTCCTTTGCCATGCACCTAGATTCCAAATACTCCTGTCTACTTTCTTCATCTCCCTAACTGTCCCACTTTTTCTTTGCTAACCTCTTCCTTTGAATGCTTCCCTGTACCTCCTCATTCCACCACCAAGTCTCCTCGTCTTCCTTCCTCTGTCCCATGGATACACCACATACCCTTCTATCCGTTTCCCTCAATACTTTTGCTGTACTTTCCCAGTCATCTGGTAATTCTTCCCTACCATGCAGAGCCTGTATCAACTCCTTCCTGAACTCTGTGCGACATTCCTTCTGTAACTTCCCCCACTTAATCTTTGGCTCTGCCTTCACACTCTTCCTCTTCTTGCTTTCCAAAGTCATCCTACAGACTACCAGATGATGCTATCTAGCTACATTCTCCCCACCACTACCTTGCAGTCTCCTATCTCTTTCAGATTTCTCACTCTGGTAAGTCACCCTATCTTCCTCTCTCGTCTTAAAGTATGTGTTCACCACAGCCATTTCCATTCTTTTAATAAAATCCGCATGCATCTGTCCTTCCACAATTCTGTCCTTAAGACCAAAGCAGAAGTTCACATACAGTGTATAAAAAGACAACATTTTTCCCTTCACTGTCTGACATTAAATTAGACTCAACTTTTCCTGTTTCATGCCAGTTAGGATTACCCAAATTCTTTCCATTTGCTAAATAATTTTTGTATTTGCTAAACATTTTTTAGAGAAGTTATTTTCTTCAAAGACAACATGTTAATTAATTAACCTTTATTTATATACACTCACTACTGAGTTCTTTTTTTTAACCCTTCTTGGGAGGGGGCGGTATGGCTTAAACCTTTGATTTCATTTTTACTTTTTAAAGTTAAGGTAAGATAAGATAAGCCTTTATTAGTCCCACAATGGGGAAATTCCAGGATTGGAACAGCACAGGAATAGCAACACTCAGAGCAACAATCAAGAAGACAAGAAAAACAAGAGCAGCGAATATACATATGTACATATGTACATATGTACATATAAATATATAAATATATAAACACACAGTGCGGAGCAGTTATGGAATAAACAGCATAACTGTCTGCTTAGTTATCCTACTTAGTATGAATATGTACCCATACATATTGTCACCCTCCGTAGCGAACGATATTGTCCTAGTTGTATACTGGAGGGGACCATTGTCTAAGTCTATTGCGTCTTTTGCATTCAATACTATTAGGTCGTCACGTTTTTTTGCCATCTCTGCGAGCAGCCCTGCTTAGGTTATACAGTCTGACAGCCGTAGGTAGGAAGGACCTACGAAACCTCTCGGTTGCGCACCTAAGATGATGTAGTCTGCTGCTAAACGAGCTCCTCAGTGCGTTCAGTATGTCCTGCATAGGGTGGGACTCGGACTCCAGCAGAGATGACAGTTTAGCCACCATCTTTCTCTCTCCTATCTCCTCCACTGGGTCAAGGCGCTGCCCCAGGACAGAGCTAGCTTTCTTGATCAGTTTGTTCAGTCTCTTCCTATTGGCTGCTGTAATGCCACTGCCCCAGCAGACCACTCCAAAAGTGATGGCTGATGCCACCACCGTGTCATAGAATGTCTTCAGCAGCGCCCCTTGTACACCAAAAGACCTGAGTCTCCTAAGGAGGAACAGCCTGCACTGTCCCTTCTTGTAGAGTGCGTCGGTATTGTGTGACCAGTCTAGTTTATTGTTCAGATGAACACCCAGGTACTTGTAGGATGTCACCATCTCAATGTCTGTTCCCTGTATGTTTACTGGTGCTGTGAGGGGTTGTCCTTGCCTGCGGCAGTCCACCACCAGCTCCTTAGTTTTCCTTGCGCTGATCTGGAGGCAGTTACGATGGCACCAGTCCACGAAGTCCTGGATAAGTCCTCTGTACTCAGCTTCATTCCCGTTGGAGATGAGGTCGACGATCGCAGAGTCATCAGAGAACTTATGTAGATGGCAGTGTGTTGTGTTGTGTGAGAAGTCCGCAGTATAAAGGGTGAACAGGAAGGGAGCCAAAACCGTTCCCTGGGGGTCCCTGTGCTACCAATGATCGTGTCGGATACACAGTCCCGGGTTCTCACAAACTGTGGCCCGTTAGTGAGGTAGTCCAGGATCCATGATGACAGGTGCTGGTCCACGCCTGCGCACAGCAGCTTGTCCTTCAGGATCATCGGTTGGATGGTGTTGAAAGCACTGGAGAAGTCAAAGAACATGATCCTCACTGCATTCCCGGGCTTCTCCAGGTGGGACAGAGAACGGTGATTGAGGAAGATCACTGCATCCTCCATCCCAATGCCATGCTGGAAGGCGAACTGGAGTGGATCCATTGCTGGTCCCACCAGGGGGCGGAGGTGAGCAAGGAGCAGTCTCTCCAGGGTCTTCATCATGTGGGACGTCAGGGCCACTGGTCTGTAGCTGTTCAGGTCTTTGGGACGGGAAGTCTTTGGTACAGGTACCACACAAGATGTTTTCCACAACTGTGGTACCCTCCCCAGCTTCAGGCTCAGGTTGAAGATGAGCTCCACAATCCCACACAGCTGATCTGCACAGGACTTGAGGAGATTTGCGCTGATGCCGTCCGGTCCCGACGCCTTCCTCGCCTTGATCTTCCTCAGCTCCGTCCTCACCTGGGTCTTAGTGAGGGTCATGTTGGGGGGCTGTGTGTTGGGAGTGGGGGGGTGTTGGTGGAGTGGGGTGTGGGCAGCAGAACTCGATGTCTTTAGAGGCAGCAGTGGTTGTTGTGCAGTCGGGGGGGGGGGGCGGTTGGTCAAACCTATTAAAAAACGGGTTCAGATTGTTCGCCCACTCCCTGCCCCCCGTGGCCTGGGGGGAGGTATTCTGGAGCCCAGAGATGGTTTTAAGGTTTCTCCAGACCCCACCAATGTCGCTCTGTTGCAGCTTCTCCTCCATCTTCTTCCTGAAGCTGTCCTTGCCTTCTCTGATCTTCCTCCTCAGCTCCCACTGTACGGACTTTAGCATCTCCCTGTTCCCCGACCTGAAGATCCTCTTCTTCTCTCTAAGAAGTGTTTTTATCTCAGGGTTGATCCAGGGTTTGTTGTTTGAGCAACACCGTATGGTCTTGGTGGATACGGTGTTGTCCACACAGAAGCTGATGTAGTCCATGATGGTGTGAGTGAGGCCATCGATGTCCTCACCATGTGGATCGCAGAGCTGCTCCCAGGCAGTGGTTTCAAAACAGTCCTTTAGACCGTCCATTGCCTCCTCAGACCAAAACTTCACTGTGCGCATGACCGGAGGTTGTCTGTGCACTAGGGGTTTGTACACCGGCAGGAGACGAACCAAGTTCGTGGGCGGCAGTGGCTCAGGAGGTAGAGCAGGTCGGCTAATAACCCGATGGTTGGCGGTTCGAATCCCGCTCTCCCCAGATATCCTGCCGTTGTGTCCCTGGGCAAGACACTTCACCCGCATTGCCTCCAGTGCCCATAACACTGGGTATGAATGTGTATAAATGTATAAAATGTTCGGTGGTGGCCGGAAAGGCCGTTGGCGCAGATTGGCTGCCACGTTTCCGTCAGCCTGCCCCAGGGCAGCTGTGGCTGCAGAAGTAGCTTGCCCCTACCATTGTCTGTCTGGAGTGAATGAATAATGTACCTATTTGTAAAGCGTCTTTGAGTATATATGATAAAGCGCTATATAAAACCGATGCATTATTATTATTATTATTAAGTTGTGATCCGATCTCCCGAGTGGGGGGAGTTGTGATGAGGTGTACGCCTCCTTAGTGTTTGCGTAGAATAAGTACGTAGTAGAATAGTATTTAACCTTTATTTATACAGAGGAGGTCCTTTGAGAGGCAAACTCTTTTTCAGGGATGCCCTGTTCACACTCTCAGTTCTACATTCACACCTGGAAGCTGCCCAGTACAACCACAGACTGACCTGTGGCCACTGAGCAGCTCCACTGGAGCAGTTGGGGTTAAGGGCCTTGCTCACGGGCACCACAGTGGGGTTAATGAGAGTAGGGCAAACACTACGTTTATCTGTCCCACCAAGATCTGATCCTGCTGGTCCAGGGATCGAACTAGCAACCCTCCAGTCACCAGTCCACATGTCTAACCATTAGGCCACCACTGCCCAAAAAATGTACAGCCCATCACAGAGACCACTCACTCTCACATTCATATCAACGGGCAATTTATAATCCCTAGTTAATGCCAATTAACCTGTCATCAGGACTTTGGAAGGAAACCGGGGTACCTAGTAAAAACCCGCAGACATGGGGGAACATGCAAACTTCATAGAGATAGGTACCAGGTGGTCAGTTCTTTGGTTCGAGCACAGGACGTTCTTGATGTGAGGCAACTGTGCCAACCAATTAAAGATCAATCCCACATAAGAAAGCTCACCCTGTCATAATTATTCTCCAGGAAATCTGCACACATAATCTTGTGTCTTGTGAGAAGATCCTGAAATGACACAAAAGACCAAGAAATGAGCTATGAATGGTTATTAAGTTAATTCTGTCATTGGAAAGAGAATATATTTAAGTACCTTGAATGAGGCGAAAGCGTCTGAAGCGATGTCAAAGGTTGAGAGCTCCACATAACTGAAGAAGGAGTAGAAATCTTCAGAGAAGAGCACAGTCCTCGCTAGGGGCTCATGACGCAGACACTCTCTCAGCATCATTCCACAGTTAAGAGCCACTTCTGCACTCTCATACCTGCACAGATTAATACAAGTCATCTTGAACTGAAGGCAATCATAATGAGGGCTCACCACAGATCAGTTTTAAATGTTCCAATATACAAAAAAAAAAAAAAAAATCAGTCATTTGGATAGAATAAATGCTCAACACTGTTATACTCTGTGCAACGATGAAGGAATAATAATAAGAAATGAGCTACAGTAAGCTTAAAAAGAAAAATAATGCAAACAACATCCATCCAACTTCTTCCTCTTAATCCTTTTCGGGTCGCGAGACGGCTGGAGCCTATCCCAGCTATTTTCCCAAAAGTCTTGAGGATCATCAAGATGTTTTCTGGCAAAACTGAGATGGGCCTTTATGTTCTTTTTGCTCAGCAGTGGTTTTCATCTTGGAACTCTACCATGCCAAGCCATTTTTGCCCAGTCTCTTATGGTGGAGGCATGAACACTGACCTTAACTGAGGCAAGTGAGGCCTGCAGTTCTTTGGATGTTGTTGTGGGGTCTTTTGTGACCTCTTGGATGAGTCGTCACTGCGCTCTTGGGGTAATTTTGGTCAGCTGGCCACTCCTGGGAAGATTCACCACTGTTCCATGTTTTGCCATTTTTGGATAATAGCTCTCACTGTGGTTCGCTCAAGTCCCAAAGCTTTACAAATGGCTTGATAATCTTTTCCAGACTGATGATCTCAATTTTCTTGGTTTTTCATTTGTTCCTGAATTTCTTTGGATGACAGCATGATGTCTAGCGTTTAAGGATCTTTTAGTCTACTTCCTTTTGTCAGGCAGGTCCTATTTAAGTGATTTCTTGATTGAGAACAGATGTGGCAGTAATCAGGCCTGGGTGTGGCTAGAAAAATGGAACTCAGCTTTCCAAAGATGTCATAAACCACAGTTGATTTATGTTTTAACAAAGGGCAATCACTTTTTCACACAGGGCCATGTAGGTTTGCATTTTTTTTTTTACCCTTAGTAATAAACACCTTCATTTAAAAACTGCATTTTGTGTTTACTTGTGTTATCTTTGTCCAATATTTAAATTAGTTTGATGATCTGAAACATGTAAGTGTGACAAACATACAAAAAAAATGAGAAATGAGGAAGGGGGCAAACACTTTTTCACACCACTAACTTCCTTGTACCACCAAAATAAAAGCATTAATAACTTAACAAAATCTTACTTCTCTTTAAATATAAATATATATACAGTGGGGCAAAAAAGTATTTAGTCAGCCACCAATTTTGCAAGGTCTTCCACTTAAAAGATGAGAGAGGCCTCCAATTTTCATCATAAGTATACCTCAACTATGAGAGACAAAATGAGGGGGAAAAAAATCCAGAAAATCACATTGTCTGATTTTTAAAGAATTTATTTGCAAATTATGGTGGAAAATAAGTATTTGGTCAATAAAAGTTCATCTCAATACTTTGTTATATACCCTTTGTTG
The DNA here is from genome assembly GCA_020510985.1 of Pholidichthys leucotaenia. Taxonomy (NCBI): domain Eukaryota; kingdom Metazoa; phylum Chordata; class Actinopteri; order Cichliformes; family Pholidichthyidae; genus Pholidichthys; species Pholidichthys leucotaenia. The sequence goes on along the minus strand of CM035840.1, from coordinate 19,195,057 downwards.
ACAATGACAGAGGTCAAACGTTTTCTGTAAGTCTTCACAAGGTTTTCACACATTGTTGCTGGTATTTTGGTCCATTCCTCCATGCAGATCTCCTCTAGAGCAGTGATGTTTTGGGGCTGTCGCTGGGCAACACGGACTTTCAACTACCTCCAAAGATTTTCTATGGGGTTGAGATCTGGAGACTGGCTAGGCCACTCCAGGACCTTGAAATGCTTCTTACGAAGCTACTCCTTCGTTGCCTGGGCAGTGTGTTTGGGATCATTGTCATGCTGAAAGACCCAGCCACGTTTCATCTTCAATGCCCTTGCTGATGGAAGGAGGTTTTCACTCAAAATCTCACGATACATGGCCCCATTCATTCTTTCCTTTACACGGATCAGTCGTCCTGGTCCCTTTGAGGAAAAACAGCTCCAAAGTTTGATGTTTCCACCCCCATGCTTCACAGTAGGTATGGTGTTCTTTCTCCTCCAAACACGACAAGTTGAGTTTTTACAATAAAGTTCTATTTTGGTTTCATCTGACCATATGACATTCTCCCAATCCTCTTCTGGATCATCCAAATGCTCTCTAGCGGGCCTGGACATGTACTGGCTTAAGCAGGGGGACACGTCTGGCACTGCAGGATTTGAGTCCCTGGCGGCGTAGTGTGTTACTGATGGTAGCCTTTGTTACTTTGGTCCCAGCTCTCTGCAGGTCATTCACTAGGTCCCCCCGTGTGGTCCTGGGATTTTTGCTCACCGTTCTCGTGATCATTTTGACCCCACGGGGTGAAATCTTGCGTGGACCCCCAGATCGAGGGAGATTATCAGTGGTCTTGTATGTCTTCCATTTTCTAATAATTGCTCCCACAGTTGATTTCTTCACACCAAGCTGCTTACCTATTGCAGATTCAGTCTTCCCAGCCTGGTGCAGGTCTACAATTTTGTTTCTGGTGTCCTTTGACAGCTTTTTGGTCTTGGCCACAGTGGAGTTTGGAGTCTGACTGTTTGAGGTTGTGGACAGATGTCTTTTATACTGATAACGAGTTCAAACAGGTGCCATTAATACAGGTAACGAGTGGAGGACAGAGGAGCCTCTTAAAGAAGAAGTTACAGGTCTGTGAGAGCCAGAAATCTTGCTTGTTTGGAGGTGACCAAATACTTATTTTCCACCATAATTTGCAAATAAATTCTTTAAAAATCAGACAATGTGATTTTCTGGATTTTTTTCTCCTTTTGTCTCTCATAGTTGAGGTATACCTATGATGAAAATTGGAGACCTCTCATCTTTTCAGGGGGAGAACTTGCACAATTGGTGGCTGACTAAATACTTTTTTGCTCCACTGTATATAGTAGTAGCACAATGGGGGATTATACTCCACCCAGTGACTTAGGGGAATAGGGGGTAGAGGGTGAGGGATGGAAATGAGGAGAAGAAAAGAGAGGAGCCAACGACCAGTGCCAGAGCGCCGGGGGTGGGGTGGGGGTGGGGGGTTTAAACCAAATGAAGATGTGCCTTCGTTCCTGGTATGCCAGGCGCGAATGTATTGTGTTGGGTGGAAAACGCGGTTTCACACTTAAGATAACAGGCGTGAAAGTATTGTGTTGTGTCATGCTCTGTTGTCCTGTATGTAAATGTGTGTACTTTGGATGCCAGGGGTGGGAATACAGCTAAGAAGATTCACTCTGGCACCCAGATTCAGTCTGCTCTGTGTGTGTGTGTGTGTGTGTGTGTGTGTGTGTGTGTGTGTGTGTGTGTGTGTGTGTGTGTGTGTGTGTGTGAGAGAGAGAGAGAGAGAGAGAGAGTGTGAGTGAGTGAGTGAGTGAGAGAGAGAGAGAGAGAGAGTGTGAGAGAGAGAGAGAGAGAGAGAGAGAGAGAGTGAGAGAGAGAGAGAGATGAAAAAGTGTTTGCCCCCTGCCTTATTTGTCATTTTTTTTGTACGTTTGTCATATTTTTTTCGGTTCCGGTTCCGCCGGACCAGCGGCGCCACACGAGTCGGCTGCCTGTTGCAACAGCCTTTTTTTTTTTTTTTTTTTTTTTATCTTCCTTCTTCTTTCTACACCTTTCACTCTGTATATATATCACGGACGCACGGATCGCCCCGGGGGTCTCCCGGGTCGGCGGACGGAGCCACGGTTTGCAGCGGGAGACGTTACAGCGGGGAGGAGCTAGTGCTAGCTAGCACTTGGCCGCCGCCCGGTGCTAATGGCAAAACTCGACATACCGGGAGCTGTAGCGAAAACGAAGCGGGTGCCGGGCTGGAGTTTAGGCGGCGTGAAAGAAATATAAGACAGAATAATAAAGAGCGATGGCAAGAACCAAGCAGACCGCCCGTAAAATCTACTGGAGGAAGAAGCCCCCCAGGAGACAGCTAGCCACAGGGCTGCTCGGAGAGGCGCTCTGGCCACCGGCGGAGTGAAGAGGCCTTGCCGTCACAGGCCCGTGGCTCTGAGAGAGATCCGTCACTACCAGAAATCCACGGAGCTGCTCATCCGTAAGCTGCCCGTCCAGCGCCTGGTGAGGGAGATCGCTCAGGACTTCAAGACCGTCCTGCGTTTCCTGAGTTTCGCCGTCATGGCTCTGCAGGAGACCAGCGAGACCCACCTGGTGGTCTCTTCTTCGCTAAGGGGGTCACCATCATGCCCAAAGACTTCCAGCTGGCCCGCTGCATCCGCGGAGAGAGAGCTTAGACTTTCTGCTGCACATCCACCAGCCATAATGCTCTGCACTGTGTGTCTATATATATACATTTATAGTAATATGGACATACAGTATGTTTACTAGATGTTTTTTTCTTGCCTTCTGATTGTTGCTCTGAGTGTTGCTGTCCCTATGCTGTTGCAATCCTGGAATTTCCCCATTGTGGGACTAATAAAGGCTTATCTTATCTTATCTTATCTTTAAATGTTTCAGATCATCAAACAAATTTAAATATTAGACAAAAATAACAAATAAAAAAAAGCAGTTTTTAATTTGAAGGTGTTTATTATTAATGGTAAAAAAAAAAAAAAATCCAAACCTACATGGCCTTGTATGAAAAAATGATTGCCCTCTTGTTAAAACATAAATTAACTGTGGTTTTTCTCATCTTTGCAAAGCTGAGTTCAATTTTCTAGACATTTCTAAAGCTTTGGGACTCCAGCAAACTACAGTGAGAGCCATTATCCACAAATGGTGAAAACATGGAACAGTGGTGAACCTTCCCAGGAGTGGCCAGCTGACCAAAATTACCCCAAGAATGCAGCGAAGACTCATCCAAGAAGTCACAAAAGACCCCACAACAACATCCAAAGAACTGCAGGCCTCACTTGCCTCAGTTAAGGTCAGTGTTCATGACTCCATAAGAAAGAGACTGGGTAAAAATGGCCTGCATGGCAAGAGTTCCAAGATGAAAACCACCGCTGAGCAAAAAGAACAAAGGCTTGTCTCAGTTTTGCCAGAAAACATCTTGATGATCACCAAGACTTTTGGGAAAATACTCCGTGGACTGACGAGACAGAACATCATACAAACAGTAAAATATGGTGAAGGTAGTGTGATGGTCTGGGGCCGTTTTGCTGCTTCAGCACCTGGAAAACTTGCTGTGGTAAATGTAGCCATGAATTCTGCTGTCTACCAAAAAATCCTGAAAAAGAATGTCCAGCCATCTGTTTATGACCTCAAGCTGAAGAGCACTTGGGTTCTGAAGCAGGACAATGATCCAGAACACACCAGCAACTCCACCTCTGAATGGCTTAAGAAAAACAAAATGAAGACTATGAAGTAGCCTCATCAAAGTCCTGACCTGAATCTGATCGAAATGCTGTGGCATGACCTTAAAAAGGCGGTTCATGTTCGAAAACTCCCCAATGTGGCTGAATTACAACATTTCTGCAAAGATGAGTGGGCCAAAATTCCTCCACAGTGCTGTAAAAGACTCATTGCCAGTTATCACAAATGCTTGATTGCAGTTGTTGCTGCTCAGGGTGGCCCAACCAGTTATTAGGTTTAGGGGGCAATCACTTTTTCACACAGGGCCATGGAGGTTTGAATTTTTTTTTTCCTTAATAAACACCTTCATTTAAAAACTGTGTTTGTGTTTACTTGTGTTATCTTTGTCTAAAATTTAAATTTGTTTGATGAGCTGAAAAATTTAAGTGTGACAAACGTACCAAAAAGAAAAAAAAAAAAAAAAAAAAAGAAATCGGGAAGAGGGCAAACACTTTCACACCACTGTGTGTGTGTGTGTGTGTGTGTGTGTGTGTGTTTTAGGGGTGTAACGGTATGCTCAACTCGCAGTTCAGTATCTATCTTGCTTTTAAGGCCACAGTTCGGTTCATTTTCGGTACAGTTAGGAAATAAAATGCAAAACATAAAACCGCTTATGCTTTGTATAAGCAGGAACAACTTTGAGGAAAAAAAAACAAAACAAAACCTGCTATCTGCCAGAAGTCAATTCTCAAATAAATAAAATGTACCCCCCTTATTCCTGGGGGTGCCGCTGTTGGAACGATTATGGACGGAGCTTCCAGTTTCGGCTGACGTAGTGTTAAATCAGTCCGTAAAAGTGGAGTAGTGGGGCATTAAAAATAGAGTTTTTAAAAGTTTTTCAAATTCATTTTAATGTATAGTCCACATGCATGTTTTGCACTCAAGTGGCAGCTAATTTCAGCAATTGTAGTTTTTGTATTTTTTGAACGTTTTGGCATAGTTCTGGTACTTGTTGCTGGTGTTCGTGGTTGTGCCATAGACTGTATAAATGGAGGCTTCTTTGTGGCTCTGACTAGATTCTACGTCTGCTCTGAGGTAAATCTGATTATGTCCAACATATTTTAACAAAATGCAGCCGACTTTATTGTGGTGGAGACGTTGATATATGTGACCCGTGCTGGCAAAATGAGTCGGAATGTGCACCGCATCATTACAAGCTACAGGCAAAGAAGTCATAAATCATGACTCTTCGTTTGCTAGCGGCAAGTTCCAGGAAAACCCCCATGAGTGCCTGGTATCATTAGAAAGCTTAGAAATCGTACTTTCTAAAAATATGTATGTTTTTGCGGAAGACGTAACTCCCGATCGATCGAACGCGAGTTTCAACTTGGCCAAAATATAAACAAATCATCTTTTTCCCCCATCTGTTTTTGAGCACTACCTATAAATTAAATATCATTTTGAAGGTCTTTCAATTCAGAATATGGAAATAACGTTACATCAGTTTTGAAAATGTCCTCAAAGTGACTCATTTTGCCAGCACGGGTCATTTGTTTACAGCGTTAGCATCTTAACAGCGGCGCTAACAAACGGAGCTAGTCTGCCAGGCCACTTTTTAAGGTCATCTTCTCATCTCTCGATAAGTCATCGGAAGTGGTATGATTATATTACTATTTTTGAGGTGCAAAAGGCCGTGTTCCCGCATTTCTGATGCCAAAGTCATTGTTTTTTTTAACAAGGAAAAGTGTCCCGTTTCAGCGACAACCATATGTTTTAAACTAGCACCGAAAGTTGCTACCATAATTCACGCAAGGCATCATGGGGCCTAGGAATAAAGTGGATAAAATAAAACAAATTGTCTTTTTAGCAAATGAACGATGCAGACAAGTGCAACAACCGAAGCTTGAATAGTCTGAATTATTTTTGTATTTTTAGGAAATTAAAGTTCCTTATTGCCTGAAGCAGTGTTTTTAACCAGGGTGCCCTGGTATGTTCAGGTTTCTGTGGGAAATTAATTATCAAATTTCACTTGTTAATTGGTAAAAAAAAAAAAAAAAAAACTACATAATTTGTCATTGTGTATAGGTTCTGAAGGCACCCATGCACAAAAACAGCAAATTATTTCCAATTTTTTGGACAATTAAGTTAAATTAAATCATGTCCCACAAAAACCTGAACATACCAGGGCACCCTTGAAAAAAAAGCAGGCCTAAAGTGCAGCATTAACAGATTTAGCTTTTTCTTAAAAGGATGGTATTTTCTGGCTAAAGTAGGCACAACAAGAAACTTCTTACTGGGGCCAGTTACCTTCAGCATGTTTAAATCCGGTGTTCTCAACAACTAAATATGGCCTTAGATCTGATGCTATAAAAACACCAATGGCAATTGTTATTACTTGGGCTCAATTTGAAAAGTCCTGGAAAGGCTGTCTAAATGCCGCTGGAAGCTGTGCTTGTACCGCATCAAGTCTTTTTTTTTTTCCCCTCATGCTGCACGTTCACGTGGTGCCGTTACAAATGAGTTAACAAGTTCAACATACTGCCAAAAGCATGTCTGATGCCGTTTTCATCTTATTCACTTGCCTTGGTCCGTTCACATATTTCAGCAGAAAGCCAGTGTTCCCAGACAGGACACTTGTGTCGTGGGTCTTCAAGCTCTGGCTTCTCTGTACAGCAAGCCATGACATTCCCTGGGCTGAACTGTTTGTTTACATGTCCGGCACGAGGCAGTTACACTTCATGTCAGCCACTCAAGATGGTCCGTGTGGAACCTCGGTATGCCTCTGCACTGAACCGAAGGTGCCGTACTGAAAAATTCGAATACATATACCGTTACACCCCTAATATATATGTACAGTGGTGTGAAAAGTGTTTGCCCCCTTCCTGATTTCTCATTTTTTTGGTTTGTTTGTCACACTTAAAGGTTTCAGATCAAAGAAATTTAAATATTAGACAAAGATAACACAAATAAACAAAATGCAGTTTTAAATGAAGGTGTTTATTATTAAGGGAAAGAAAAATCCAAATCTACATGGCCCTGTGTGAAAAAGTGACTGCCCCCTAAACCTAATAACTGGTGGGGCCACCCTTAGCAGCAACAACTGCAATCAAGCATTTGCGGTAACTGGCAATGAGTCTTTTACAGCACTATGGAGGAATTCTGGCCCACTCATCTTTGCAGAATTGTTGTAATTCGGCCACATTGGGGGGGTTTTCAACTTGTTTCCAGTTTTTAATTAGAAGTCTGATATTCATATGTTAGAAATTTTATTTTTCACTGAAGCACTACGTTACTTGTTTATCTTATTTCACCTTTATTTAATACGGGGGCGTCCAATCATGTGCCACAGAGGGCCAAAACCCTGCAGGGTTTCTCTTCTATCCAGGTCTCTTCAGCAGGCGTTTTCACTTATCAGCTATCAGTGGGAAGAAATTCACTAAAATCTGCTGTTGAAGACACTGGTTGGAGGTAAAGCCTGCAGGGTCTTGACCCTCCATGGCACATGATTGGACAGCCCTGATTTAATATATGAGCTTCTTTGTGCTTACCAACTTTGCTGCGCTGTCTGTGTGTACACAGCAGCGCTGGTTACGCGCATTGAGTGACACCTGTGCCGCAATAACATCGCAGTCGCCTGACCACTACCACCAACTTAGCCTTGTTGCCACCGAAGATCTAAGAGTGCACTCATTGCCCAGGTGTGTGGGCGCACCCATCACCGGTGAAATTATGTTCACTAATGTTCAGCTTACTTCAGCTGAAAGTTGCTGCATTCACCTAGCTTTTCCCACAGCAGGACAGCCTGGTAACATAGGAGTAAATCAAGGGGGCATCTTTAAAATTTGCAGCTTTTCTGGAATTCCTGGAAGATGGCGGAGAGGCATAACACTTAAACAGAGAGCTCTCCCTAGTCTGATTAAAAATCTTGGCTAAATGGCCAACTCGACATAAATAAGATAAGATAAGATAAGATAAGATAAGCCTTTATTAGTCCCACAACGGGGAAATTCCAGGATTGCAACAGCACAGGGATAGCAACACTCAGAGCAACAATCAGAAGGCAAGAAAAAAAAAACAAAAAAAAAAAAAACAAGCAAGCAAGAGCAGCTAATATACATATGTACGTATTACTATAAAATATATATATATACACACACACACAGACACACAGTGCAGAGCATTGTAGCTGGATGGAATAAATATATGAATATATGAACACACAGTGCAGAGCATTGTAGCTAGATGGAATAAATATGTAAATATATAAACACCCACAGTACGGAGCATTGCAGCTAGGTGGAATAAATATGCAAGTATATAAACACACACAGTGCGGAGCAATGTAGCTAGATGGAATAATATGTAGATATATAAATATATAAACACACCCAGTGCTGAGCATTGTAGCTAGATGGAATAAATATGTAAATATATAAACACACACAGTGCAGAGCATTGTTGCTAGATGGAATGAAACAGCATAACCGTCTACTTAGTTATCCTACATGGTATGATTATGTGCCCATACATATTCTCACCCTCCATAGCGACCGGTAAGTTCCTAGTTGTATGCCGGAGGGGACCATTGTGTAAGTCTATTGCATCTTTTGCATTCAAAAAACTATTAGTTTGTTACGTCTTTTTGCTATCTCTGCGAGCAGCCCTGCTTAGGTTGTACAGTCTGACAGCCGTTGGTAGGAAGGACCTACGAAACCTCTCGGTTGTGCACCTGGGATGATGTAGTCTGCTGCTAAATGAGCTCCTCAGTGCATTCAGTATGTCCTGCATAGGGTGGAACTCGGACTCCAGCAGAGATGACAGTTTAGCCACCGTCCTTCTCTCTCCTATCTCCTCCATCGGATCAAGGCGCTGCCCCAGGACAGAGCTAGCTTTCTTAATCAGTTTGTTCAGTCTCTTCCTATCGGCTGCAGTAATGCCACTGCCCCAGCAGACCACTCCAAAAGTGATGGCTGATGCCACCACCGTGTCATAGAATGACTTCAGCAGCGCCCCTTGTACACCAAAAGACCTGAGTCTCCTCAGCAGGAACAGCCTGCGCTGTCCCTTCTTGTAGAGTGCATCAGTATTGTGTGACCAGTCTAGTTTATTGTTCAGATGAATACCCAGGTACTTATAGGATGTCACCATCTCGATGTCTGTTCCCTGTATATTTACTGGTACTGTGAGGGGCTGCCCATGCCTGCGGCAGTCCACCACCAGCTCCTTAGTTTTCCTCGCGTTGATCTGGAGGCAGTTCCGATGGCACCAGTCCACGAAGTCCTGGATAAGCCCTCTGTACTCAGCTTCATCTCCATTGGAGATGAGGCCAACGATCGCAGAGTTGTCAGAGAACTTCTGTAGATGGCAGTGTGTTGTGTTGTGTGAGAAGTCCGCAGTATAAAGAGTGAACAGGAAGGGAGCCAGCACCGTTCCCTGGGGGGCCCCCGTGCTACTGATGATCGTGTCGGACACACAGTCCCGGGTTCTCACAAACTGAGGCCGGTTCGTGAGGTAGTCCAGGATCCATGATGACAGGTGCTGGTCCACCCCTGCGCGCAGCAGCTTGTCCTTCAGGATCATCGGTTGGATGGTGTTGAAAGCACTGGAGAAGTCAAAGAACATGATCCTCACCATATTCCCGGGCTTCTCCAGGTGGGACAGAGAACGGTGAAGGAGGAAGATCACCGCATCCTCCACCCCAATGCCATGCTGGTAGGCGAACTGGAGTGGATCCATCGCTGGTTCCACCAGGGGGCGGAGGTGAGCAAGGAGCAGTCTCTCCAGGGTCTTCATCAAGTGGGACGTCAAGGCCACCGGTCTGTAGCTGTTCAGGTCTTTGGGGTGGGAAGTTTTTGGTACAGGTACCACACAAGATGTTTTCCACAGCTGTGGTACCCTCCCCAGTTTCAGGCTCATGTTGAAGATATACGTCACAATCCCACACAGCTGGTCTGCACAGGACTTGAGGAGCTTTGCGCTGATGCCGTCCGGTCCCGGCGCCTTCCTCGCCTTGATCTTCCTCAGCTCCGTCCTCACCTGGGTCCTGGTCAAGGTCAGGATGGGGGGCTGTGTGTTGGGAGTGGGGGGGTGTTGGTGGAGTGGGGAGTGGGCAGCAGGACTTGATTTCTTTAGAGGCAGCAGTGGTTGTTGTGCAGTCAGGGGGGAGGGCGGTTGGTCAAATCTATTGAAAAACAGATTCAGGTTGTTCGCCCACTCCCTGCCCCCTGTGGCCTGGGGGGAGGTATTCTGGAGCCCCGAGATGGTTTTGAGGTTTCTCCAGACCCCGCTGATGTCGCTCTGTTGCAGCTTGTCCTCCATCTTCTTCCTGAAGCTGTCCTTGCCTTCTCTGATCTTTCTCCTCAGCTCCCTCTGTACGGACTTCAGCATCTCCCTGTTCCCTGACCTGAAGATCCTCTTCTTCTCTCTCAGAAGTGTTTTTATCTCAGGGTTGATCCAGGGTTTGTTGTTTGAGTGACGCCGTATGGTCTTGGTGGGAACGGATTTGTCCACACAGAAGCTGAGGTAGCCCGTGAAGGTGTGAATGAGGCCATCGATGTCCTCACCATGTGGATCGCAGAGCTGCTTCCAGGCGGTGGCTTCAAAACAGCCCTTTAGGGTGTCCATTGTCTCCTCAGACCATAACTCCACAGTGTGCATGGCCGGAGGTTGTCTGTGCACTAGGGGTTTGTACACCGGCCGGAGATTAACCAAGTTGTGATCCGATCTCCCGAGTGGGGGGAGTTGTGATGAGGTGTACGCCTCCTTAGTGTTTGCGTAGAATAAATCCAGTGTTTTATTGTCTCTAGTGTGGCATGTGACATACTGGGTGAACGTGGGTAGAATGGGAGACAGTGAAACATGGTTGAAATCGCCTGAGATGAGGAGAAGAGCATCTGGGTGTTCTGTCTGCAGCCTGCTGGTTACTGAATGGATGACGTCACGTGCTGTCCCAGCGTTCGCCGTCGGATTTGCATAAACAACAATGCAGATCACGTGTGAGTGTTCTCTCGGGAGATATGTAGGCCTCATGCTAACAGCTAGCAACTCAATGTCTTTGCTGCAGTGTCGTTGTTTAACAGTGATATGTCCCGGTCTGCACCAGTTATTGTTAACATACATTATCACTCCACCGCCCCTAGCCTTGCCACTGTCTGGTGTTCGGTCAGCTCGTATCATGTGAAAACCCTCCAGCTCAATGTTAGCATCTGCTGCTAGTTCAGTTAGCCACGTCTCAGTAAACAAAAGGAGAGAGCACTCCCGGTATGTGCTATCATAACGGGAGATAGCCGCTAGCTCATCTAACTTTCCCAGTATCGACCGTACATTTCCCATGACAACAGATGGAAGGGAGGGTCTGTACCTTATATTTTTTGTCCTCCGCCTTACTCCAGCCCGGCAGCCGCGGCGTTTTCGCCTCAGTTCTCTCGGTATGTCGAGTTTTTCCAATGGGACCGGGTGGCGGTTGAATGCTAGCAGCTGTTCTCTGCTGTATCGTATCCTGCTATAAACAGTGGCTCCGTCCACCGGCTCAGGAGACATTTAGGACGATCTGTGTGTCCGTGATATAAGTGGGGTGAAAAAAAAAAGACGGATCAAAAGAGAGAGGAAGGGAAAAAGACTCGGAATCGAGCCGCTGTTGCAAAAGGCAGCCGACTGGTGTGGCGCCGAGAGAAAAAAAAAAAAATAAAAAAAATAAAAAAAAAAAATAGGTCAATAAACCAAGGGATGAAAACACGAAGAAGCCGGGCACACGGAAAAAAGCAGGGTAAAAATAAAGAATCCCTCTTCAACAACACTGGAGAAATCGCTGAACACGAGGCCAACAAAAACGAGGAGACTTCAGAGAAAATGGAGGACGCCAACCTCGATGTTATGAACGCTGGCTTCACCAATATAAGTAAGGACATAAAAGACCTCAAGCGACAACTCCAAAAGGATTTAACGGCTCTTAAGGAAGAACTGAAAAAAAGGTGAAGGAGGAACTTATGGGTCTCCGAAAAGAAATGGATCGCAAGCTAGCAGAAAACATGGAGGAGCTGCGCACTCAACGGGTGTGTATGGCAGAAGCACAAGCTCGAATATCAGAGTTGGAAGACTGGAAGACCGAGGCAAGCGAGCTGCTACAGACCCTGACGGTACAGACACAGAGGATGCAGGAAAAAATAACCGACCTGGAGAGCAGGTCCAGACGGAGCAATATACGTATCTTCGGGATACCGGAGGGCACTGAAGGCAACTCGATGGCGAAATTCATAGATCAATTCTTAAAAGAGCTTGAGCTGCCCAATGAAACAGACCTGCAGATCCAACGTGCGCACAGAGCCTTGGCACAGAAACCCAACTCAAACTCTGCACCCAGGTCAGTTGTGGTAAACTTTTTAAAATACGACGTCAAGGAAAGAATTCTGACACAAGCGTGGAAAAAAAAAGATACAAGTTGGCGGCAAGCAGATATTCTTTGACCATGAGTACCCGACAGAAATTGTGCAGCAGCGAAAGAAATATGCCAACATTAAAAAAATGTGAAAGAGAAAAAAATTAGATTCCAAACGCCACTAACGAAGATGAGAATTCATTGGGATGATGGCGTGAAAACCTACAACATGGCCAGGGAGGCAGCGCGGGACGTGAAGGAGCGAGGCTTTGTGGTGAGCGTACCCAAGGAAGCGGCTGGAGCAGCGGTGGCACAGAGCGCACCAAGACGACCGGAGTGGAGGCGAGTGAGCGGCAGAGGACGGGAGACGGGCTTGATGCACCGAGCCCAAGAAAAACTGCAAGGCTTTCAACGGAAAGCTTAGATTATAAAAAAAATTAAAAAGGGCGTAGAAGAAATGAAGGCCAAGAACACAAGGTAAAAGAGAAACAAATAAACGACTAGGAGAGGTTAAAGTGATTTTTGTTGGACATTTCTCGACTAATGATTATTACTTGGATAGTAACTACAGGTCTAGGGAGGGCCCCTCACTTGGTGAGGACATTCCCTCCACCCTCCAACAGGGACCAATGGGCAGAAGAAAGACCCAAAGTTCGGAGGTCGAGGTTCGTTAATGTGTTTTTGTACATATATGCGTTAGTTTTGTTGTTAAAGGGGCTAGGAGCACAAGTTAAAAAAATGGAAAAACATGAATATGGTTAAAAATCTTAAGATAATGACATTAAACGTGAATGGTCTGAACTCACCTGTTAAAAGGGAAAGAATAATAAGAAAATTCAAGAAGGAAAAAGCCAAAATTATATTTATGCAAGAGACATTTGAACAAGACAGAACATGAGAAATTAAAGAGATTTGGCTATAAGAGCTCCTACTACAGTTCATTTAAGGGAGGAACTAAAAGGGGGGTTATGATACTAATTTCAAATAAAATACAATTTGAATGTGAACAAGAAATCCAGGATAAAGAAGGCAGATATGTAATAGTAAAGGGAAGAATAGATGGTATGCAGATCACATTAGTGAACATCTATGCTCCACCAGAAAGTGACAAGGGCTTTTTTCAACATCTGTTTGACCTAATAACAACACACAGTGAAGGAGTCCTAATTTGTGGAGACTTAAATGCCATCATGGCTCATGAAGTTGACACAACAAGTGTTTAGAAGACAAAAAAACATGCAACAAAGTTCATAAGAACCTCACTGGCAGAAATGGGTATGGCAGACATATGGAGGGACCTGCACCCACTCGAAAAAGACTATACACATTATTCAGCAGCCCATAAAGTACACTCTAGAATAGATTACTTCCTTATGAATGAAGGTGACAGACACAGGGTGAGAAATTGTTGGACTGGAGGGGCAGAAATATCAGATAATAATCCTATATCAGGGATGGCAACAGGAAATTCTGATTTCAGCTGAAATCTAATTTGGTCGATTGACTTATGGGGGGGCCGGGGGGGCGCAGCCCCCCTGAAGCTGGGAGGTTTTCAGTAAAATACAAGTAATTTAGACTGAAAAAAATGATTAAAAAAATGAAATACTAGACTTAGATAAATCATTAAATTTAATGAAAAGTTAACTTACTTTTTCTTCAATGTTGTCTCACTGTCTTTAGTCCAACATATTTAACAGTTCTATTAGAGTTTTTTACACTATTTACACTGGTCACCAAGTCACTTCTAATGTGAAACTTTCTTCCTTTTGGCAGCAAGCTGTGTCAGTCTCTGTACTTTGAACTTCATCTCCTTTTCTGGTTTCTTCAGAAACTGTCCAAGTGTTTCTGTTACCTCATTGAACTTTGAGCCAATTTTCACCTTTACTGTCACTTCGCTCCCCGAAGCTCCTGGGTTTTTATGATTTTTAAGTACCAGAACTGTGCTTACATGACATAAAACAAACAGCTGAATGCCACTTATTACTGTATAATATTGACTTATGTTCCAAGAAGATAGCATTCCTAAACTAGAAAAGCACTCAGAGCGCATCCCTCCGCCAAGGCTCCTTCCGTTTGTCATGGATCAACTCCAAAATGTAATGGTTTTGTGTGTAGGCCTATAGCCACTTGTGGTGAAAATTGCATCAAAGTCTGTCCATCAGTTTTGGAGTATTGTTGCTAACACAATGTGAGAAGATAAGCGCCTTGGCTGAGATATGCATTCTCAGATCATCACCAAAATATAATGGGTTCCTCTCTAGCCCAAGAACCACCTCTGGTGAAAATTTTATCCAAATCCATCCAGTAGTTTTGTGTAATCCTGCTGCACAAATACAAAAAAAGCCCTTGATGGAGGTATGCACTCTCAGATCATCACCAAAATCTAATCATCTGTTCCCCGTGCCATTGCACACCTTTCCTGAAAATTTCATGAAAATCCGTCCATAACTTTTCCTTGCTAACAAACAGACAGACAGACAGACCAACGCCGATGAAAACATAACCTCCTTGGCGGAGGTAAATATTCCAACAAGCATTATCCATCACATGCTTTAACACTTGATCAAATCAAAATCAGTTAATTTTATCTATTCCATAATAGAAATAAAATTCCAACATACCATTACTTTTTATAATTTCAGCATTCATTTCAGATCACCAGTTTCAATCTCCATTGAGTCTTGAGCAGCTCATTTTCCTCCCCCGCGCAGCTCAGCTCAAACAGCCGCTGTACTCAAACGGAAACCGAGTCGACTGGACTCCTGAACGGGAGCAGGCGTTCTGAGGTTAAAACAGCGCTCATTACCCACGTCTCGGACATGGGCATAGCGGCCGTCGTGGAGCAATGCGTTGCCGGTTCTTGGCAGCCGCTCACCATTTTTTTAAGCAGGTCTTTGCACGACAGTGAGCGTAAATACAGCGTGTTCGACAAAGAGTTAATGGCTCTCTACCTGGCGTATGCCACTTCCGGTTCTGGCTGAAAGGGCACACTTTCACTGCGTCGTGGACCATAAGCCGCTAACGTACTTAACATACATATAATATACAAATAAAGCGGAATTCGGTGAATTACCGGAAAAATCACATCCCTGAGAACAAGCCGAAATGAATTTTTGACAAAGCATACAAGCCATTTGATTGGTCCAATCGTTTGCAACTATCCAATCGCAGGGCTGTTTACAATACAGCAGTAGCTTGAGTACATCCGGGTTATCGCGAGACTTCGGGGAAGCGCCGAGCGCGTATGTTTTTTTTTTCCAAACTTTATTGAGAACAAGGTAAAGGTACAAAATTATGACATAGATGATGATAAAATCGGCGGAAATCCGCGGATCGGCGGAAAATTGCCATCCCTGCTATATACATGGAAATATATTTAAACAATAGAAAACTACAAACAACATGGAAACTTAATGTAGGACTGTTAAATGATGAGAAAATGAAAGAAAGAATAAAGTTAAGCATAAATGAGTATATCGCGGAGAATGATATTGGAGAAGTGGACCCAACAATACTATGGGATGCACTAAAAGCCGTGTTAAGGGGTAAATTAATTGTTGAATCAGGAAAAGCAAAAAAGTCTAAACTGGAATCATATAAACAAAGATGTGAGAGACTGAGGGAATTAGAACGTAAACATCAAAACACAAATGACCCAAAAATATATCAAGAAATTAAGGAAGAAAAATTAAAGATAAAAGAAATACAAATAGATGAAATTGAAAGGAAAAATAGATATTTAAAACAAAAATATTATGAAACTGGGCCAAAGGCCACAAAACTGTTGGCAAAACGGTTAAGAAAACAACAAACCGTGAATAATGTATATAAGATTATGGACCACATCACAAATAAATCCACAGTTACCCAAGAAAACATCTAAGAAATATGCCATAAATTTTTATCAAGAACTATACTCGCAACCCGAAGAGACAAATGTTAAGGATATAAAAAAAATTCTATACACATTGGACTTGCCATCAATAGGAAACCAACAAAATGAAAAGCTAACAGCAAAAATAACAACACAAGAGATTAAAGATGTGAATAAGTCACTAAAAAATGGTAAATCAACAGGTAGTGACGGATATGCCTCTGAGTTCTATAAACTGTTTATAGAAGAACTCACGCCACAGCTCCTAAAGTCATTTAACTGGACATTAAACAACAACAAAATACCTCCATCATGGAACGAAGCCATTATTTAAGATAAGATAAGAGATAAGATAAGCCTTTATTAGTCCCACAACGGGGAAATTCCAGGATTGCAACAGCACAGGGATAGCAACACTCAGAGCAACAATCAGAAGGCAAGAAAAAAAAAAAAAACAAGCAAGCAAGAGCAGCTAATAAACATATGTACGTATTACTATAAAATATATATATATACACACACACACAGACACACAGTGCAGAGCATTGTAGCTGGATGGAATAAATATATGAATATATGAACACACAGTGCAGAGCATTGTAGCTAGATGGAATAAATATGTAAATATATAAACACCCACAGTACGGAGCATTGCAGCTAGGTGGAATAAATATGCAAGTATATAAACACACACAGTGCGGAGCAATGTAGCTAGATGGAATAATATGTAGATATATAAATATATAAACACCCACAGTACGGAGCATTGTAGCTAGATGGAATAAATATGCAAATATATAAACACACACAGTGCAGAGCATTGTTGCTAGATGGAATGAAACAGCATAACCGTCTACTTAGTTATCCTACATGGTATGATTATGTGCCCATACATATTCTCACCCTCCATAGCGACCGGTATGTTCCTAGTTGTATGCCGGAGAGGACCATTGTGTAAGTCTATTGCATCTTTTGCATTCAAAAAACTATTAGTTTGTTACGTCTTTTTGCTATCTCTGCGAGCAGCCCTGCTTAGGTTGTACAGTCTGACAGCCGTTGGTAGGAAGGACCTACGAAACCTCTCGGTTGTGCACCTGGGATGATGTAGTCTGCTGCTAAATGAGCTCCTCAGTGCATTCAGTATGTCCTGCATAGGGTGGAACTCGGACTCCAGCAGAGATGACAGTTTAGCCACCGTCCTTCTCTCTCCTATCTCCTCCATCGGATCAAGGCGCTGCCCCAGGACAGAGCTAGCTTTCTTAATCAGTTTGTTCAGTCTCTTCCTATCGGCTGCAGTAATGCCACTGCCCCAGCAGACCACTCCAAAAGTGATGGCTGATGCCACCACCGTGTCATAGAATGACTTCAGCAGCGCCCCTTGTACACCAAAAGACCTGAGTCTCCTCAGCAGGAACAGCCTGCGCTGTCCCTTCTTGTAGAGTGCATCAGTATTGTGTGACCAGTCTAGTTTATTGTTCAGATGAATACCCAGGTACTTATAGGATGTCACCATCTCGATGTCTGTTCCCTGTATATTTACTGGTACTGTGAGGGGCTGTTTTCATTTTCATTATTTCAGTTATTTTAAAGGCAGGAAAAGATAGGGAACAATGCACAAACTATAGGCCAATCTCTTTATTAAATGTGGATTATAAAATATATACAACAATTATCTGTAAATGAATAAAGACATTCCTGACAGAATTGATAGAGGATGATCAAACTGGTTTCACAGAGGGATGCCAAACACATGATAATATCAAGAGAACAATACACATACAGTGGGGCAAGAAAGTATTTAGTCAGCCACCAATTGTGCAAGTTCTCCCACTTAAAAGATGAGAGCGGTCTCCAATTTTCATCATAGGTATACCTCAACTATGAGAGACAAAATGAGAAAAAAAAATCCAGAAAATCACATTGAAGGATTTTTAATGAATTAATTGGTAAATTCCTCGGTAAAATAAGTATTTGGTCAATAATAAAAGTTCATCTCAATACTTTGTTATATACCCTTTGTTGGCAATGACAGAGGTCAAACGTTTTCTGTAAGTCTTCACAAGGTTTTCACACACTGTTGCTGGTATTTTGGCCCATTCCTCCATGCAGATCTCCTCTAGAGCAGTGATGTTTTGGGGCTGTCAATGGGCAACACGGACTTTCAGCTCCCTCCAAAGATTTTCTATGGGGTTGAGATCTGGAGACTGGCTAGGCCACTCCAGGACCTTGAAATGCTTCTTACGAAGCCACTCCTTCATTGCCTGGGCAGTGTGTTTGGGATCATTGTCATGCTAAAAGATCCAGCCACATTTCATCTTCAATGCCCTTGCTGATGGAAGGAGGTTTTCACTCAAAATCTCATGATACATGGCCCCATTCATTCTTTCCTTTACACGGATCAGTCGTCCTGCTCCCTTTGCAGAAAAACAGCCCCAAAGCATGATGTTTCCACCCCCATGCTTCACAGTAGGTATGGTGTTCTTTCTCCTCCAAACACGACAAGTTGAGTTTTTACCAAAAAGTTCTATTTTGGTTTCATCTGACCAGATGACATTCTCCCAATCCTCTTCTGGATCATCCAAATGCTCTCTAGCAAACTTCAGACGGGCCTGGACATGTACTGGCTTAAGCAGGGGGACACGTCTGGCACTGCAGGATTTGAGTCCCTGGCGGCGTAGTGTGTTACTGATGGTAGCCTTTGTTACTCTGGTCCCAGCTCTCTGCAAGTCATTCACTAGATCCCCCCGTGTGGTTCTGGGATTTTTGCTCACCGTTCTCGTGATCATTTTGACCCCACAGGGTGAGATCTTGCGTGGAGCCCCAGATCGAGGGAGATTATCAGTGGTCTTGTATGTCTTCCATTTTCTAATAATTGCTCCCACAGTTGATTTCTTCACACCAAGCTGCTTACCTATTGCAGATTCAGTCTTCCCAGCCTGGTGTAGGTCTACAATTTTGTTTCTGGTGTCCTTTGACAGCTCTTTGGTCTTGGCCATAGTAGAGTTTGGAGTCTGACTGTTTGAGGTTGTGGACAGGTGTCTTTTATACTGATAACGAGTTCAAACAGGTGACATTAATACAGGTAACGAGTGGAGGACAGAGGAGCCTCTTAAAGAAGAAGTTAAAGGTCTGTGAGAGCCAGAAATCTTGCTTGTTTGTAGGTGACCAAATACTTATTTTACTGAGAAATTTACCAATTAATTCATTAAAAATCCTTCAATGTGATTTTCTGGATTTTTTTTTTCCTCATTTTGTCTCTCATAGTTGAGGTATACCAATGATGAAAATTGGAGACCTCTCTCATCTTTTAAGTGGGAGAACTTGCACAATTGGTGGCTGACTAAATACTTTTTTGCCCCACTGTAATTAATCAAATACATAAAGAAAAGCGCAGTAATAATGAGTTTAGATGCAGAAAAAGCATTTGATAGGGTTAATTGGATGTTTCTATATAATGTGCTGGAACGCTTTGGATTTAACGAAAAGTCAGTGCAATGCATAAAGACACTATCAAAATCCTGTGGCAAGAATCAAGATAAATGGTAGCTTAACAGACAAAGTAAATATACAAAGATCAACTAGACAGGGATGCTGCCCATCGCCCACCTTGTTTGCTCTGTTCATAGAGCCACTGGCTCAAGCGGTGCGACAAAATACGAAATTAAAAAGTGCAACAAAGGGAGCGGAACACAAGATTGGGCTGTTTGCAGACGATATTATAGTTTATCTTGAACAACCAGATGAATCAATAATGGAAATGATGGACTTGATAGAAAATTTTGGAAAATTATCAGGATACAAGATAAACATCACAAAAACACAAATACTGACATTCCACTATAACCCTTTAAACCAGATAACTGATAAGATCAAACTAAACTGGAAACAAAAAGAAATAAAATACCTTGGAGTGAACATACCCAAAGATTTAAGTAAAATCTCTAAAGCAAACTATGATAGATTAGAACAAGAAATACAAAAAGATATTGATAGGTGGTCAATCTTAAAGGGGACCTGTGGTGGACGTCTAAATGCATTCAACTTGAAAACATTAGGCAAAGTATTCGTTATTTGGTTAAATAATTATTAGCCATCTACCACCAGTAATTATTAGCCATCTACCAGCCATCTACCACCAGAGATAGATGCAAATACTACAGCCGGCATGGCCAGCCAATGAAAACTATGCGCGCAGCCATGACACATGCGGATGTGACGTCACCTCGTTGTTTTTTTTCCACAATATCTTTATTGAACCTTTTTTTTTTTTTTTTTTTTAACAAACATGATACAAACAATCAAACACTAACACTAAAGTACTACAAAAAAAAAAAAATGCACTAAAAACACCAACAACCACCAACAAAATCAAGTCTTCAATAATGCTCCTCTGTTTAGTCTAGACAATCCAATACATAAGTATACATATTATGTTCACCAGTTTGGAATTTACAAGGTCCACACACATCATTCACCTTCTTCTTCAAGAGTTATGTTTAAATTTTTTACATAATCAATAAAAGGTCTCCATATATTCTCAAACACAATTTCCTTTGATTTTAGTATATATGTTATTCTTTCTAATGGAAGGTTTGTTAACATCTGTCTTAACCACTGAGTCACATCTGGTCTATGAGTCTTTTTCCATAATAGTGCAATACATTTTTTGGCATTAAGCAAACTGAGGTCTATGAATGTTCTTTCACTTTTATTAAAATTATGCTTTTCTGGGTACAGACCCAACAAAAACAGTTTAGGATTCAATATGATTTGTTTTGAGATTATTTTTTCAATTGTTACCCTCACCTCTTCCCAAAACATTCTTATTAATCTACATTCCCATAAACAATGAAATAGGGTTCCTTTACTTTCCATGCATTTTGTGCATGTATCTGGTATATTTTTGTTATATCTATTTAACTCCTCCGGTGTAACATACATCCGCATTAACCATTTGAAATGTATCAATTTAAGGCGTGCATTTATTGATTTGGTTTGAGCTTCTGTACAAGCCAATTCCCATTGTTCCTCTGAAATTTCAATTTGCAGATCTTCTTTCCAGTAGTTTAATCTTTTCAGTGAATTTTCACTTGAAGATAGTGTCAATGAGTTATAAAACTCTGAAATAATACCCTTTCTTTTACTATCTTTCATCATCATTTTTTCCAAGGATGAATAAATAGGTCGAGTGAGAGCTTTATTTTGATTTGATCGAATAAAGTTTCTAAGTTGAAGATATTTAAAAAAATGTGTTCTATTGAGATTAAATTTGATCCTCAGCTCTTCAAAAGACATTATGTTGTCTGCACCTGGCAAATATAAATCCTGAATCTTTTGTATCCCTTTTAAATTCCATACTTTAAATACAGCGTCCGCTCTCCCTGGTTTAAAATATTGATTACCCCATATTGGACTAAATTGTGACAATAACTGTGGTTCTTTTAAATAGTTTTTAGCTTCACACCATATTTTGATCATATGCTTTACAAATGGATTTTTAACTTGTTTTTGTAATTTTTTTGCCGAATCTGAGTATATGAATATGGGAAGAGGTAAAGGTAAATTGTATGATTCCATTTCAGTCCAGTGAGGGAGATCATTTGATGAAAAATAATATGTCATAGACCTCAGTTGTGCCGACCAATAATACAACATAAAATTTGGACATTTCAGACCTCCACGATCAAATGGTAAATATAATAAAGACAAACGTAATCTAGCCCTCCTGTTGTTCCATATAAATTCCACTAACTTTTTTTTTATTCTTGAGAATAGATCTAAAGGTGGTGATAAGGGAATGTATTGAAATAAATAAAGTATTTTAGGTAAAATATTACTTTTAAGTATATTGATTCTCCCGATCATCGACATTGGTAGTGACATCCATCTCTGAGTTAACTCACTGATATCTGACATTAAGGCTTCATAGTTGACACTGGCGACTGATTCTAGCTTAGGCATAATTTGGATTCCTAAATATTTAAACTGATTTACAACATTGAATTGATTTACCTCAGGGGCTGAGTAATTTCTCT
This sequence comes from Pholidichthys leucotaenia, assembly GCA_020510985.1. Lineage (NCBI taxonomy): Eukaryota > Metazoa > Chordata > Actinopteri > Cichliformes > Pholidichthyidae > Pholidichthys > Pholidichthys leucotaenia. The sequence continues at coordinate 19,173,105 of CM035840.1, read as the reverse complement.
GGGTCTCATTTAGCATTAATATTGAAGATTTAGTTTTATTTATTTTATATCCTGATATTTCCCCAAAATTCTTTATTAAATTCAACAAGGTTGGAATTGATTTTTTTAGATTCGACATAAACAAAATTATATCATCGGCGTACAGGGAGATTTTATGTTCTGTTGGTCCAACTTTAATTCCATATATTTGTGAATGTAAACGTATCGCTAAAGGTTCAATTGCCATAGTAAACAGTAAAGGTGAAAGTGGACAGCCTTGTCGACATCCTCTATTGATTTTTATTGGTTTTGAAATATTGTTATTTGTTAGGATTTCTGCTGTAGCATTATTGTATATTATTTGAACCCATTTTATGAAATTATTTCCAAGTCCAAACCTTTGTAGGACTTCAAAAAGAAAGGGCCATTCAACTCTATCAAAGGCCTTTTCGGCGTCCAGTGATAGGAGAGCTGTATCCGGTGCTTCTTTATTAAAATAAATAATATTAAATAGTCTTCTTACATTATGGAAGCCTTGTCTACCCTTTATAAAGCCATTCTGATCTCGATTAATAATATTTGGTAAAATTTCTTGTATTCGTCTTGCTAAAATTTTACAGATTATCTTAAGGTCGGCGTTTAATAGGCTTATTGGTCTCATATTTTCACATTTATTAGAGGGCTTACCTGGTTTTGGCAGCAGTATAATTAAGGCATTATTTATGTATGATGGTAAATTATTATTTTGAAATGCTTCTAAAACCATTTCCAAAAAAGGTTTTATTAATTTATTCTTAAATTTTTTATAAAGGTCAACTGGAAGACCATCTGGTCCTGCACTTTTTCCTGATTTCATATTATCAATGGCTAGCCCAACTTCTTCTTGACTAATTTTAGACTCCAATATCTCCCTGTTTTCATTTGGAATACAAGGTATAGATAGTTCGTTCAAAAACCCATTTAGTTTTGTTAAATCAGGTTCATTTTTGGTATCATATAATTTTTCATAGTAATCTCTAAAGGCTCTATTAATTTCTAAAGGATCTATAACTACCTGTCCATTACTTATAATACTGGTAATTGGTGTTTTAATTTCCAATTGTTTAATCTGCCATGCTAATAATTTTCCTGATTTTTCACCTTGTTCATAAAAAGATTGTTTCAATCTTAGAAGACTCGAGGCAGCTCTATTCGCTGATTTTTTGTCGTATTCAGCTCTCAAAATCAGTAATTCATTCTCCAACCTTGGGTCACTTCCTGCATACACTTTTTCCTGAAGATTTTTTATTTTATGTTCCAATTTAGCTCTCTCCTCTCGAGTCTTCTTAGATTTTGATCCTGTATAACTAATAATATGTCCCCTAATAAAAGCTTTGAAAGCCTCCCACTTTACACATGCTGATGTTTGTGTAGTATTGATGTCAAAGAACTCGTCTATCTGTTTTTCTATGTACTTGACAAATTCCTCATCCTGAAGCCATTTATGCTGAAATTGCCATCTACCTGATTCCTTTGTCAATTTTTTATCTACATATATTAGACAACAGGGTGCATGATCAGAGATCACGATGTTATCATAAAAGCAGTTTTGAATCTTGGACCTTAATTCTGTGGAAATCAAAAAATAATCAATACGTGAGAATGTCTTGTAGGTACTGGAATAACAAGAATAGGCTTTAACTTGTGGTTTCATTTCTCTCCATATATCTAACAATCTCAATTCTTTCATAAAATGATTAATAGTCATCCTACATCCAATGTGCGTACAATCCAGTCCTGTTGATCTATCCACACCTGGATTCAATGTACAATTAAAATCCCCTGCTATTATATGTTGCCCTGTAAGTGATGATAAGATGAGAAATAAATTAGCAAAGAACTTCTGATCATCTATATTGGGACCATATAAGTTCACAAGATTTATATTTTCTAATAGCAAAGAACCTTGAATGATTACATATCTTCCAAATTTGTCTCCAATTACATTTTTCACTTGAAAAGGAACTGATTTATGTATGAGAGTCATAACTCCCCTGGCTCGGGATGAAAATGAAGAGGTGAATACACTTCCCTGCCATCTACTCCTAATTCTTTTAACATCCTCCTCTATCAGATGAGTTTCTTGTAAAAACACAATTCTTGAACCCATGTCCTTTATTTTATTCATAACTTGTTTAAGTTTTTTTAAATTTTGTAGACCTCTGCAATTCCATGAAGTTAAATTAAGATTAACACTTTGGTCCATGATCAATAGAGAGTTTGGGATTACCTTGCAGTGTAAACATGCTCATACAGAGAAGCAAAAACATGAGTGGTTGAACATTCATCCTACAAACTACACACAAACAAATTTCCCCTTCCCACACTTGTGGCAAACCCCCCAAAATCAAAAGAAAAATTCTGTCTCCCGATATAGCCATCGACCGTTCCACACCCACGGGGAACAGCCTAAGCCACTCCTTCATCCTCCCAATCACCCTAACTCTACTGCTTTTAATGACGTAACATTAACTCTCCTCTGTAGTTTTCCAACTTAACTCCAAAATTTTTAACAACTTTGTACATCATAGTTTTTTTTTTTTTTGTTTTGTTTTTGTTTTGTTTTTTTAATATATAATACAATCTATATTTTGTAAACTTACTATTTACTTCAAGTCAGTCAGATGCCTGTGCAAATGCTTAATTATTCTACCTTATATTTTGTTCATGCTTAGCTCCCACCAGTCTCTTCTTCTTCTTTGATCTTCTTGATGAACTCCTGCGCCTCCTCTGGGGTCTTGAAGATGTGGGTTCTGCCCTCATACGTGGTCAGCAGTCTCGCAGGATAGATTACACCATGACGAATCCCAAGGTTGCGCAGCTCCTTACGTACGGGATCAAACTGCTTCCTCAATTGTTGGATTCCTGTGGCCAAATCTGGGTAGAACCGCACCTGCTGGTCCTGGTGTTTAATCTCTCCTTTAGCACGTGCAGCGTTGAAGATCTTCATCCTGTCTCTGTTGCTAAGAAACTTCATAATTAAGGTCCTCGGCGGTCCCTTATCTCTCCGTGGGCCAATACGATGTGCTTTTTCCAGAACCACTGCTGATTGCAACTCCTCGCTGCCCAGCACCTCCGGAATCCACTTTTCCAGAAAGGAACATACGTCCCGACCTTCTGATTCCTCTGGAAGACCCACCAGCCTCAAATTATTCTGTCTCGACCGAGATTCCAAATCCAAAATATTATCTTCCAGAGATTTATTTTTTTTTTCCAAAGTGCGCACCTTTAATTGAAGACGGGTGACGTCATCTTCAGCACTAGCGAGACGGAGCTCCATCTGCGCCGTTCGTTCTACACAGTCACCCAATTCCTTTCTTATTCCTTCCAACGCTGTCATAATCCCATCAAATCTAGAGGAAAAGTCCGCTCTCATTGAACTCATGGCAGCCATCAGCGCATCTGCGCCATTCCCCGCAGAAATCGCACCGCCGCCAGCCTCCTCCGCCATATATGGAGCCTTGTTTGCTGCGTCACAGACCTGAAAGTCCGTTAATTTGGACTGTTTCGGCGGCTCGCTTTTTCCTTTTCCTGGTTTTCCAGCCTTAGGCTTCGCCGACATATCCTCGCTCAAATGCTGGGATACGTTCTGTCCCAAATGAGAGAGTTATTTGCCGATTTTTTTCTCCAGGAGCAGAGCAGAGCGAGACACGTCCGTCCTACGTGGCAGCCATAACCGGAAGTCCGTCACCTCGTTGTTACTGAAAAGTCGATACTCAGCGTGTACCAGCGACTACGGTGCTTTTGTCAGTGTTTTTGTTCTGTTATGGCTGAATTATCAGACTTTGAGGAAGAATTCGGGCAACATGGCTACTGGTTTGAGCCAGAAAGGTCTTCTGAGGGTGAAAATGACACTGATTCGTCGGAATCTTCAGATTCCTCGGAGGAAAATGCTGCTATAAACTGGCGTGCTGGCTGAGCCAGTATGGCCAATGCAGACTGGTGCAAATGTGGCCATTGTGTTCGGCAAAAAACTGATGTTGAATGTTGGGGCTTTATTCACACACCGCACTGTTAATAGCAGCAATTTTTACCTGCTCCCGTCGCCTCGCTCTCTCTCCACTCATCCGCCAACTCACACACACCGTTCGCTTCGCAGGGCCATTCCACACACACGGGGGCGCGCCTCGGCTGCGCGCACGCACTCACTCACGTTCACGCACTGAGCTGCCCTATCTAAACACACGAGTTAGACACATCTTACAACACGAGATTGTGCAACCACTTTTCCGCGACAATCTTCCGACAAGGTGTTCTGGGTTTGGGTACACAAAAGAAGTGTTTATCTTTGTTTTTTCGCTTATTATTGAGACATCCAAAGGCTTTACATTCCGCCATTTTGCGATATCCATATCCCGACAGCCACTGCTCATCCGGGCACTCCAGGCTCAGCCAAAATTGATCCAGATCGCGGTACCAACGCCACTACGTCACAGGAAGCGTCCTGGCAGGCCATGTAGCCGCCAGTATGGCTGCGCCCATGTTTTGCTGACATAGCAGAACCAGCACATCAGCAATGGATTTATATCGCATGGCTTTGAACTTGAACTTGAAGTTGAACTAGAACGTGAGACAGGGGCTCAATATAATATTGTTTTTTTCACGACCACCACAGGTCCCCTTTAAACATGGATCTGAATTCAAAAATTAAGACAGTCAAAATCAGCATACAACCTAGACTGCTTTACCTCTTCCAGGCTCTACCAACAGAGAATCCTCGTGCCCAGTTCTCAAAGTCGGACAGGATGATATCAAGATTTGTTCGGGGAGGGGAAAAAACCAAGAGTGAAATAAACTCTCCAGTTACCAAAAGAGAAAGGCAGCATGGGTCTACCGAGTCAAAGAATATTACTACTCAGCACAAATAAGATATATCATATGTTGGTGTGACGGAGGATACGAAGAAAAATGGAAAGAAATGGAAAAGGAAATTGAGGGACTCCCAGTGCAAAGCACAATGGGAGATAAGGATGCGTATAAGCAAATCAAACAAATAGACCCAATCACTAAATTTACTTTGGAACTGTGGTATAAAATAGTACAAAAGTATAATATAAAGGAGGACATAAAACTATTGAAATGGGTAGCATCTGACAGTCAGTTTGAACCGGCAAAGCAAGACGAGATACAAAAATCTGGTGAACAAGGGAATCACAGCATGGGGCATTATGGGGGAAAAAAAGATTTCGGGAGTTTTGTAAACATGAGAAGAAAATTTAAACTAGAAAAATCTGAATTCTTCAGATATCTGCAGATGATCATCTGCAGATGATCTTCAGATATCTTACATGAGAAAGATTAGGCATAACCTCCACACAGATGTTAGTGAGATTATACAATTCATTTTAAGCTCGTATGCAGGAAATAAAATAAGAATTATTTCAAAGATATATCAGAAACTTATGGCAAACAAACATTCAAGTAACTATATAAAGGAGAAATGGGAGAAAGAGCTAAATTTAAACGTAACAGAAGAAAAGTGGCAAGAAATATGGAAAACACAACACACATCAACAAGTTCAAGGACATGGACGGAATTTGGATGGAAAAACCTGATTCGCTGCTTCATTACACCACAGATCCCAAGAAAATACACAAATACCAAATCTATGTGCTGGAGGGGCTGTGGGACTCAAAATGCAGACCACTCGCATGTGTTTTGGAAATGCAGCACAATCTCATCATTCTGGAAATCTATACATGTGACACTACAGAGGATATTAGGATATGATATACCAATGAACTGTAACTTGATGTATTTATGTGATCTTAAAAGAGACACTGTAATACAGGCTGAGGACAGATATTTAGTTAAAATCTTGCTGATTGCATGTAAAAAAAAAAACAATCACAAGAAAATGGCAATCAGAAGTTCTTCCTGACCAAGAGCAATGGACTGACACTGTTGAGGATATACGTCTAATGGAAAAACTAACATATCGACAGAGAATGCAAGAAGGACAATATGAAAAAAAATAAATAAATGGTGGAAATGGACACACTACAAAGTGCAACAACGAGACAGAAATTGAAAGAATAACCAAAGACACTGGAAAAACCAGAAGAATTTAGAGATGGAAACTAAAAACTTGATGTGCCAACATTTGTCCCCCCCCCTTTTTTTTTCCTTTCCCTCTTTTTTCTTTTCTTTCTTTTTGACTGTATGGTTAGCTCCTTTTTTAAATATAGAGACTGTGATTTGAATGTAATATGTATGATGAAAAATGAATAAAAAACAAAGTTACAAAAAAATTGCAGCTTTTCTCATAAATTTGTAACTTTTCTCAAGAATTTACATTTATGTGTAAATGCAAAACTTTTTTCTTGTAATTTTTTGCATCTTGAATTGGCAATTTTTTTTGTTTATAAGTTTGTCACTTTTTGTAAATTTGCAACTTTTCTTGTAAATTTTCCCCTTTTACCTCAAATCTACTGTTTCTACATCTTAAATTTGCAGTTTTTTTCTTGTAAATTTCTAACCTTTTTCTAATAAATGAATTGTTTTCTGTAAATTTGCAACCGTTTCTTGTAAATTTGCTATTTTCTCATAAATGTATGACTTTTTTCTTGTAAATTTGCAGCTAGTTTTTCCGTAAGTGTACGTTTGTACATTATTTCTCTATTACCTCCACCAAGGGAGGAAGTAACGTTTTTAGTGACGTTGGTTTGTTGGGTTTGTCTTTTAGCAACATAACTGAAAAAGTTATGAACAAATTTTGATGAAATTTTCAAGAAAGGTGTGTAATGGCACGGGGAACAGATGATTAGAGATTGGTGATGGTCTGAGAGTGCATACTTCCACCAAAGGCTTTGTTTCTATTTGTGCAGCAGGATTAAACAAAAACTACTGAATGGATTTGGATGAAATTTTCACCAGAGGTGGTTCTTGGGCTACAGAGGAACCCAATACATTTTGGTGATGATCTGAGAATGCATACCTCCGCCAAGGCACTTATCTTCTCACAGAGTGTTAGCAACAATACTCTAAAACTAACGGACAGACTTTGATGCAATTTTCACCACAAGTGGTTCTAAACCTACACACAAACCCACATTTTGGAGGTGATCCATGAGGGATGGAAGGAGCCTTAGTGGAGGTATGCACTCTCTGAATGCTTTTCTAGTTATATCTGCAACTGACTACAATAATACTTAGAATGTCCCCGCAACATTTACTCTGGAGAAAATGTTCTGTTTATCGTCCCTCCAGTGTTTCCTCTGGCTTCAAGACTTTGACATGGTGGCAACATTTTTTTTGGGGGGGTGGGGTTGTATGTAACACGAGTAAAGATGAGAAAATACATGACATTAAAAGGAAAAAAATATTCATAATACAGTAGTAATTTACTGACGCATACTTAAATTATATGACCAGAGGTGGGTACAGGAGCTAGAAATTGTACTCATGTAATGGCCATGCTGTCTTACAGAGTTGTACAGTGCGACGTGAAAACTGGTCTGTGTGAAGAATGAATGAACTAAAGCAGCACTGGTGCGATGAGAAACAGATCCATTTGTGTGTATAGCCACTTTCAAACTACAATTATGCCAAAGCTGTAGTCATGAGTTCCATCATCATAAATTCACACCTCAACAATCTCCTGCAGATAACAGTGCATTTCTCCTGGATATCAAGTTTCCTATCCTCACATCGCTGATCGCGCCGGTGTTCTGGTCAGCCTGCAAGCTGGTGACACAGGCTGCTATGGAGTCATAAGCATTTTTATAAATCTTAATTTTGTCGCCTCATGTTCAACTCGGCGCAGATCAGTGGTGGAATACATCGATATACAGAGTTCAATGGTTGCTGCTCTTTCTCTTTTTCTCTCCGTTACAGAGAGGAATGCAAAATGCACCCGACATTTTTTCCCATATTATCGTTGAACAGTGTTCATATTTACAAGAACAGATACCGTGTATTTGAGTGCACAGGCTACACTTTTGAGTGTCACATTTAGCACCACACAAAGCAGGATGTGTTTTATTTTGGAAGGGGTATCATTTGGGGGGGAGGGGGGGCAGAGGATATGCAACGTGAACCAGGATGCATAGATTGCGCCTCGCCAACAGGACAGACTGGTCTCTTCTCCAGCGCTGTAGGCTCTGGAAGTGGCTGAAAAAAAAATACTCTTAAAGAAAATTTTTTTCCCCCCATTTCTTCCGGCTTCTCCTGGGCCCATAGCGGGTTCCTTTTGCTTGGGTCTCTGGAGGAGGAGCGCAATGGAGAAAGAAGAAGCGCCTGAGTTTAGCACCAACTCTTCTTTCTTACTTAGCTTTGACCATTGACCCCTTGACCCCAAACTCATAGTTAAGTCGGTGTGTAAGTTTTCCAAAATGTGTATTAGATACAACTACTGGATGGATTTGAAAAACTTACATTATTTCTTTCAGTAGTTATTGTGTTTAGAAGATTTAGGGAAAATTTGACCTTTGACCTCAAGGTCATCCGATGAGTGTAAAATTGCGATATACACATCAGTGTATATCAAACCATAGTACCAAGTTTCAAAATATTTGGAACAAAACTGTAGTAGCAGTTGATTTCACAAGACAATCACTGTCTATGAAGTTAAAGACCGCTTGATTGCTGGGGTCTTTCTGTAATTGTGGGGGTTTTCCCTACAGTTTGACAGTGCTATGAGATGACTGTTGTTGTGAAATGGCGCTATATAAAGTTGAATTAAAATAATAGGTCATGGGTGAGGTGCTACAACTCCTGGAAAAATCATCCAATCAGAACCAAACTGCAATATGCGTATCATCAGTGTATATCAAACCATGATACCAGGTTTCAAAACAATCGGAACAAAACGGTAGGAGTTGATTTCACAGAAGTGGGACAGACGGATGGACGGACTGACCCATAACATAATACCCCACCAGTCGAAGTCCAAAGGACTCTTCAACCCCATTGGGCTTCGTGATCGCAATCAACTGTCCTCAGTCATTTTTGGGTCTCTCTCGAGATCTCGTGTTATCTATCTATAAATTCAAGACATCTGTGTGTGTGTGTGTGTGTGTGTGTTCCTCATCTCTCTCAAACCGTTCATCACACTGACCTAAGATTTTAAATGTGCTCTGCTGAAGCTACGATGGTGTGCATCCCCAAATATGGAGTCACTCAGTCAAAATATGTAATTTTTATTAATACAAGTTTAGCCACCGCTGTGTGACCGCTCTATGTCTTCATCCCCTGGCTTCAAGAAGTGTGGGCGAGGTTTCGGATTGACTCCGTGCTCAATGGCAAATACGCCGCATCAGATAACAGCATCACAACCTGTCAGTCACCACAGCGCTTTGCAAACAAAGATTTTAGAAGTGCTTTGCTGCTGAGGTGTGCATCCACGAGTATGGAGCCGCTGTGTGACCGCTCTATGTCTTCATCCCCTGGCTTCAAGAAGTGTAGGCAGGGTTTTGGATTAACTCCGTACTCGTCGAAGAATACGCTGCATCACGGCCATGCTGATTGGACAATTCACGGCATCACGACCATGCTGATCAGACAACGCAGCATCATGACCTGTCAGTCACCACAACGCTTTGCAAACAAAGATTTTAGAAGTGCTTTGGTGCTGAGGTGTGCATCCACAAGTATGAAGCCACTCAGTGAAAATATATACCATAAAGTTGCTGTAACTGTGTAGGTCTAATGGATATATTCGGCATAGAGAACACGAGGTGCCGGGGAGGTGGGGGGGGGACCCGTGGTGCCGCAAATGACATCTCTGACACACAGGTAAAGCAGCAGCCGAGACTCCCGTCCCGCCCTACCGGGCTCTCCACGACCACTCAGGGGGGAGGCACGGTCAGCCTGCCCGGTCAGTGGCAGGTGAAAGTCCCGACTGCTGCTTCATTGTGGAGCGGAATGACCAGATCAACTGCATATTACATGCGGACACATGCTTTTGACTAAACGACAACAAGACCAAAAATGTCCAAATAACAAAATAAATCATTTTTATTTAAATACTTACAGACAAATTGGCAACACTGACGCAAAAATGGGAGCCAAATGGCTCATTCTGCTGTGTGTGTGTTTGTGTGTGGGTCTGAGAGACTGCTGAAGGGATAGGCGCCGTACGTGGGTGCCCTGAATCCATGCCACTTCAAAACACAGAGCTGATAGGGATTAAGATTGGGACTCATCACTAATTTCCAGAATCGATTCAATTTCAATTCTTGAGGTTCTGAATTGATTCCATTCCAATTCGATCCCAATTCAATCAGGGAAATTACCATTTTAATAGCTATTTAACTTGCCAGGAAAAAAAAGAAATCTTGAGACCCAATACTGCAAATTGTACCAGGAATACTCTAACTTTGTTAATACATAAATCATCACATAAAGAACTGACCAAAAATCAGTTTCAATAATGCACTTTTTAGGCCATCAGAATGCTGGCCTAGTTGATAGAGCATCCGCCCCACAACTGGGAGGTTGGGGATTCAAGTCTCGGCCGGGTCATACCAAAGGCCATATAAAAATGGTACTTCCCGTCTTATAGCTTGGTGCTCCGCATAATAGAATGAGGGGAGGAAAAGTTGTTTGTGGCAGCGCCTTGCATGGCAGCGACCCCTCTGATTCTACATGTGATTAACATTGTAGATAGGAGAAACATAATTTTGTTCTACTGTACATGATTGGCTGTATGGACTGAATGACAAAGTTGGCTTCTTCTTTTATTATTATTATTTAACTTGGGGGGGGGGGGGCGCTGAAAAGTTCATAGTAGTCAAATTTGACCAAACGTGATTTATTTTTCAACATAGCCTCCCCTTCAGTCCACACACTTCTTCCATCAGTGCTGCAGCGCTTGGATCCCTGTGGTTGAAAAATAAACCACATTTGGTCACATTTGACTACTATGAACTTTTCAGCCCCTCCTTGTATGATTTCACAAAGTGCTAACAAGTGCTTACTTGAGTGCAAAGGGTGTGTAGTGTCAAGTGAACACAGAGCAAGCAAACAATGAATGAAGCATGTATACAATATCTCTCTGTATTTCAGTCCCTCCAGGATTTCGCTGGCTGTTTTAGTGATTGTTGAAGCCCAAAAAGCCTGAATTTGTGGGAGCTTTTCCAAAAAGTTGCAATGAAGGTTGTGACCTTTTTTAGAGGTTTTTTGCACTGAAAGTTGTGTGAGGAAGTACAGATTATAAAGTAGCTGTTTTTTCTATAGTTTACAGCGATGCTATTCTATGTAACACCACAAGCAAAGCACAGGATTGCCAAAAATTTCCTGTTAAACAGTGCTTTATTTAGAATCAAATGCTCAGTAAAACTGTCAAAAAATGACCAACATTGTATTCTTGCTGAGCACTTAAAAGAATTGTCCATCACAACAACTAAATTGTATTGAATGTATGGAGCAAATTATGGCAGAACCTTCTTGAATCTTTAATTTGAAAACTAAGACCCCTGAAAAATTTGAGGTCTTCTATGCTAAAATCCACAACGAAGCAGGGATGGCTCCTCCACTGACAGTGGAGGTGCAGGATGGATCTTGGAGTGGAAACAGTCTTCACAGATGTTAAGGGAAAATGAAAAGGAGAATATATTTCAAATTAAAATTAACAATCATATTTTTTTTAAATCGTCACACCACAGTAGGGTTAATAATTTAGTTTCTTTTATTTTTTGTTGTTTAGTTTAACTACAAATTAACTTTCAATTTTTGAAAAGGGTTTCAATTAATTTCCTGAAAGATTTGGTCATTTCAGTTTAGTTCTATTGAGTAAAAGTGGCTTGTTGTGACTTCCGGTTATGGCTGCCACGTAGGACGGACGTGTCTCGCTCTGCTCTGCTCCTGGAGAAAAAAAAATCGGCAAATAACTCTCATTTGGGACAGAACGTATCCCAGCGTTTGGGCGAGGATATGTCGGCGAAGCCTAAGGCTGGAAAACCAGGTAAAGGAAAAAGCGAGCCGCCGAAACAGTCCAAATTAACGGACTTTCAGGTCTGTGACGCAGCAAATAAAACTCCATATATGGCGGAGGAGGCTGGCAACGGTGCGATGTCTGCGGGGGGAGGCGCAGATGCGCTGATGGCTGCCATGAGTTCAATGAGAGCGGACTTTTCCTCTAGATTTGATGGGATTATGACAGCGTTGGAAGGAATAAGAAAGGAATTGGGTGACTGTGTAGAACGAACGGCGCAGATGGAGCTCCGTCTCGCTAGTGCTGAAGATGACGTCACCCGTCTTCAATTAAAGGTGCGCACTTTGGAAAAAAAAAATAAATCTCTGGAAAATAATATTTTGGATTTGGAATCTCGGTCGAGACAGAATAACTTGAGGCTGGTGGGTCTTCCAGAGGAATCAGAAGGTCGGGACGTACGTTCCTTTCTGGAAAAGTGGATTCCGGAGGTGCTGGGCAGCGAGGAGTTGCAATCAGCAGTGGTTCTGGAAAATGCACATCGTATTGGCCCACGGAGAGATAAGGGACCGCCGAGGACCTTAATTATGAAGTTTCTTAGCAACAGAGACAGGATGAAGATCTTCAACGCTGCACGAGCTAAAGGAGAGATTAAACACCAGGACCAGCAGGTGCGGTTCTACCCAGATTTGGCCACAGGAATCCAGCAATTGAGGAAGCAGTTTGATCCCGTACGTAAGGAGCTGCGCAACCTTGGGATTCGTCATGGTGTAATCTATCCTGCGAGACTGCTGACCACGTATGAGGGCAGAACCCACATCTTCAAGACCCCAGAGGAGGCGCAGGAGTTCATCAAGAAGATCAAAGAAGAAGAAGAGACTGGTGGGAGCTAAGCATGAACAAAATATAAGGTAGAATAATTAAGCATTTGCACAGGCATCTGACTGACTTGAAGTAAATAGTAAGTTTACAAAATATAGATTGTATTATATATTAAAAAAACAAAACAAAAACAAAACAAACAAAAAAAACTATGATGTACAAAGTTGTTAAAAATTTTGGAGTTAAGTTGGAAAACTACAGAGGAGAGTTAATGTTACGTCATTAAAAGCAGTAGAGTTAGGGTGATTGGGAGGATGAAGAAGGAGTGGCTTAGGCTGTTCCCCGTGGGTGTGGAACGGTCGATGGCTATATCGGGAGACAGAATTTTTCTTTTGATTTTGGGGGGTTTGCCACAAGTGTGGGAAGGGGAAATTTGTTTGTGTGTAGTTTGTAGGATGAATGTTCAACCACTCATGTTTTTGCTTCTCTGTATGAGCATGTTTACACTGCAAGGTAATCCCAAACTCTCTATTGATCATAAACCAAAGTGTTAATCTTAATTTAACTTCATGGAATTGCAGAGGTCTACAAAATTTAAAAAAACTTAAACAAGTTATGAATAAAATAAAAGACATGGGTTCAAAAATTGTGTTTTTACAAGAAACTCATCTAATAGAGGAGGATGTTAAAAGAATTAGGAGTAGATGGCAAGGAAGTGTATTCACCTCTTCATTTTCATCCCGAGCCAGGGGAGTTATGACTCTCATACATAAATCAGTTCCTTTTCAAGTGAAAAATGTAATTGGAGACAAATTTGGAAGATATGTAATCATTCAAGGTTCTTTGCTATTAGAAAATATAAATCTTGTGAACTTATATGGTCCCAATATAGATGATCAGAAGTTCTTTGCTAATTTATTTCTTATCTTATCATCACTTACAGGGCAACATATAATAGCAGGGGATTTTAATTGTACATTGAATCCAGGTGTGGATAGATCAACAGGACTGGATTGTACGCACATTGGATGTAGGATGACTATTAATCATTTTATGAAAGAATTGAGATTGTTAGATATATGGAGAGAAATGAAACCACAAGTTAAAGCCTATTCTTGTTATTCCAGTACCTACAAGACATTCTCACGTATTGATTTTTTGATTTCCACAGAATTAAGGTCCAAGATTCAAAACTGCTTTTATGATAACATCGTGATCTCTGATCATGCACCCTGTTGTCTAATATATGTAGATAAAAAATTGACAAAGGAATCAGGTAGATGGCAATTTCAGCATAAATGGCTTCAGGATGAGGAATTTGTCAAGTATATAGAAAAACAGATAGACGAGTTCTTTGACATCAATACTACACAAACATCAGCATGTGTAAAGTGGGAGGCTTTCAAAGCTTTTATTAGGGGACATATTATTAGTTATACAGGATCAAAATCTAAGAAGACTCGAGAGGAGAGAGCTAAATTGGAACATAAAATAAAAAGTCTTCAGGAAAAAGTGTATGCAGGAAGTGACCCAAGGTTGGAGAATGAATTACTGATTTTGAGAGCTGAATACGACAAAAAATCAGCGAATAGAGCTGCCTCGAGTCTTCTAAGATTGAAACAATCTTTTTATGAACAAGGTGAAAAATCAGGAAAATTATTAGCATGGCAGATTAAACAATTAGAAATTAAAACACCAATTACCAGTATTATAAGTAACGGACAGGTAGTTATAGATCCTTTAGAAATTAATAGAGCCTTTAGAGATTACTATGAAAAATTATATGATACCAAAAATGAACCTGATTTAACAAAACTAAATGGGTTTTTGAACGAACTATCTATACCGTGTATTCCAAATGAAAACAGGGAGATATTGGAGTCTAAAATTAGTCAAGAAGAAGTTGGGCTAGCCATTGATAATATGAAATCAGGAAAAAGTGCAGGACCAGATGGTCTTCCAGTTGACCTTTATAAAAAATTTAAGAATAAATTAATAAAACCTTTTTTGGAAATGGTTTTAGAAGCATTTCAAAATAATAATTTACCATCATACATAAATAATGCCTTAATTATACTGCTGCCAAAACCAGGTAAGCCCTCTAATAAATGTGAAAATATGAGACCAATAAGCCTATTAAACGCCGACCTTAAGATAATCTGTAAAATTTTAGCAAGACGAATACAAGAAATTTTACCAAATATTATTAATCGAGATCAGAATGGCTTTATAAAGGGTAGACAAGGCTTCCATAATGTAAGAAGACTATTTAATATTATTTATTTTAATAAAGAAGCACCGGATACAGCTCTCCTATCACTGGACGCCGAAAAGGCCTTTGATAGAGTTGAATGGCCCTTTCTTTTTGAAGTCCTACAAAGGTTTGGACTTGGAAATAATTTCATAAAATGGGTTCAAATAATATACAATAATGCTACAGCAGAAATCCTAACAAATAACAATATTTCAAAACCAATAAAAATCAATAGAGGATGTCGACAAGGCTGTCCACTTTCACCTTTACTGTTTACTATGGCAATTGAACCTTTAGCGATAGCGATACGTTTACATTCACAAATATATGGAATTAAAGTTGGACCAACAGAACATAAAATCTCCCTGTACGCCGATGATATAATTTTGTTTATGTCGAATCTAAAAAAATCAATTCCAACCTTGTTGAATTTAATAAAGAATTTTGGGGAAATATCAGGATATAAAATAAATAAAACTAAATCTTCAATATTAATGCTAAATGAGACCCAGAGAAATTACCCAGCCCCTGAGGTAAATCAATTCAATGTTGTAAATCAGTTTAAATATTTAGGAATCCAAATTGTGCCTAAGCTAGAATCAGTCGCCAGTGTAAACTATGAAGCCTTAATGTCAGATATCAATGAGTTAACTCAGAGATGGATGTCACTACCAATGTCGATGATCGGGAGAATCAATATACTTAAAAGTAATATTTTACCTAAAATACTTTATTTCAATACATTCCCTTATCACCACCTTTAGATCTATTCTCAAGAATAAAAAAAAAGTTAGTGGAATTTATATGGAACAACAGGAGGGCTAGATTACGTTTGTCTTTATTATATTTACCATTTGATCGTGGAGGTCTGAAATGTCCAAATTTTATGTTGTATTATTGGTCGGCACAACTGAGGTCTATGACATATTATTTTTCATCAAATGATCTCCCTCACTGGACTGAAATGGAATCATACAATTTACCTTTACCTCTTCCCATATTCATATACTCAGATTCGGCAAAAAAATTACAAAAACAAGTTAAAAATCCATTTGTAAAGCATATGATCAAAATATGGTGTGAAGCTAAAAACTATTTAAAAGAACCACAGTTATTGTCACAATTTAGTCCAATATGGGGTAATCAATATTTTAAACCAGGGAGAGCGGACGCTGTATTTAAAGTATGGAATTTAAAAGGGATACAAAAGATTCAGGATTTATATTTGCCATGTGCAGATAACAATGTCTTTTGAAGAGCTGAGGATCAAATTTAATCTCAATAGAACACATTTTTTTAAATATCTTCAACTTAGAAACTTTATTCGATCAAATCAAAATAAAGCTCTCACTCGACCTATTTATTCATCCTTGGAAAAAATGATGATGAAAGATAGTAAAAGAAAGGGTATTATTTCAGAGTTTTATAACTCATTGACACTATCTTCAAGTGAAAATTCACTGAAAAGATTAAACTACTGGAAAGAAGATCTGCAAACTGAAATTTCAGAGGAACAATGGGAATTGGCTTGTACAGAAGCTCAAACCAAATCAATAAATGCACGCCTTAAATTGATACATTTCAAATGGTTAATGCGGATGTATGTTACACCGGAGGAGTTAAATAGATATAACAAAAATATACCAGATACATGCACAAAATGCATGGAAAGTAAAGGAACCCTATTTCATTGTTTATGGGAATGTAGATTAATAAGAATGTTTTGGGAAGAGGTGAGGGTAACAATTGAAAAAATAATCTCAAAACAAATCATATTGAATCCTAAACTGTTTTTGTTGGGTCTGTACCCAGAAAAGCATAATTTTAATAAAAGTGAAAGAACATTCATAGACCTCAGTTTGCTTAATGCCAAAAAATGTATTGCACTATTATGGAAAAAGACTCATAGACCAGATGTGACTCAGTGGTTAAGACAGATGTTAACAAACCTTCCATTAGAAAGAATAACATATATACTGAAATCAAAGGAAATTGTGTTTGAGAATATATGGAGACCTTTTATTGATTATGTAAAAAATTTAAACATAACTCTTGAAGAAGAAGGTGAATGATGTGTGTGGACCTTGTAAATTCCAAACTGGTGAACATAATATGTATACTTATGTATTGGATTGTCTAGACTAAACAGAGGAGCATTGTTGAAGACTTGATTTTGTTGGTGGTTGTTGGTGTTTTTAGTGCATTTTTTTTTTTGTAGTACTTTAGTGTTAGTGTTTGATTGTTTGTATCATGTTTGTTAAAAAAAAAAAAAAGGTTCAATAAAGATATTGTGGAAAAAAAGAAAAAAAAAGTGGCTTGTTGTACTGCAGCCTTAATTAATTCTGCCATGTTTATTTTATTGTGATCATTATTATTATTATTATCTTCAAATTTCTCACTTAAGTGCTAGAACTCCCAAATTAAATGTTTCATTCAATACAAACGTTACTTGAAAGCAGCTGCCTTGTTCATGAAGCCTTAAATACCTTTATTCTGCATTTATTTACAGCGCTTAACCATGTTAACTATTGTATCCATAGTTTGTAAAAGAAAACACCATCACGCCGGATGATTTATTAATTTATGACAAATGTTTAAAAACAAAACCATATTTTACTTACACCCAGCAGTTGCAACAGTCTCCTCTCAAATTCCTTCCTCTCCATCTGGTCTGTTGTCCATTCTCCGTGTGTTTTCCATTTGAAAAGTGTTTATCAATCATCAACTTTTATGTTCCAACAACGCTGCACATAGTACAAAACGGTTTATCCCTGCTTTATGAAAATATTCAGAAACTGTTGAGCAGTCTTTAGCAGTGACTTTTGTTGATAAATTAACTTTGGCAAGTCCGCTTTGTGGCTGTCAAAGAGGTAAACACATAAGTAATGCGAGTGTACAGCGCAAGGCGCTCTCACACTTCAGCCGGCTGCTTGCGTTTTGTGCTTCACAGACTGTAAGAGCATTACATTAAAAGATCAATCCACAGATTTTGTGGATCAACATCAGTTCAGTCAAACATGAATCAATTCGAAGCGTTGAATCAATCTTCTGAACCCACCCCCAAGTAAGGATGGATGCAAGGCTCCGTCCATACTGCATTGGAAACAGACTGCATCCAGAGTCAGTGGAAATACTGGGTGACAGTCCTTAATTTATTTTCTTAGCAAATTTTTTTATAGATACAGTGGTGTGAAAAAGTGTTTCCCCCCTTCCTGATGTCTCATTTTTTTTGTATGTTTGTCAGACTTAAATGTTTCAGATCAAACAAATTTAAATATTAGATAAAGATAACACAAATAAACACAAAATGCAGTTTTTAATTGAAGGTGTTTATTAAGGGTAAAAAAAAATCTGTTTCCTGTGTGAAAAAGTGATTGTACCCCCCCCCCATTAAAGCATAAATTAACTGTGGTTTATCATATCTTTGCAAAGCCGAGTTCAATTTCTCTAGCCACATCCATGCCTGATTACTGCCACATTTGTTCTCAATCAAGAAATCACTTAAATAGGACCTGCCTGACAAAGTGAAGTAGAGTAAAAGATCCTCAAAAGCTAGACCACATGCTGTGATCCAACGAAATTCAAGAACAAATGAGAAAAAGTAATTGCGATCCATAAGTCTGGAAAAGATTATCAAGCCATTTCTAAAGTTTTGGGACTCCAGCAAATCACAGTGAGAGCCATTATCCACAAATGGTGAAAACATGGAACAGTAATGAACCTTCCCAGGAGTGGCCAGCTAACCAAAATTACCTCAAGAGCGCAGCGACGACTCATCCAAGAGGTCACAAAAGACCCCACAACAACATCCAATGAACTGCAGGCCTCACTTGTCTCACTTAAGGTCAGTGTTCATGACTCCACCATAAGAAAGCAAGTGAGCAAAAATGACCTGCATGGCAGAGTTCCACGATTAAAACCACTGCTGAGCAAAAAGAACATAAAGGCTCATCTCAGTTTTGCCAGAAAACATCTTGATGATCCTCAAGACTTTTGGGAAAATATTCTGTGGACTGACGAGACAAAAGTTGAACTTTTTGGAAGGTGTGTGTCCCATTACATCTGGCATAAAATACAGCATTTCAGAAAAGGAACATCATACCAACAGTAAAATATGGTGGTGGTAGTGTGATGGTCTGGGGTTGTTTTGCTGCTTCAAGACCTGGGTCTTCCAGGTGTGCTGCGGTAAATGGAGCCATGAATTCTGCTGTCTACCAAAAAATCCGGAAGGAGAATGTCTGGCCATCTGTTCGTGACCTCAAGCTGAAGCGCATGTAGGTTCTGCAGCAGAACAATGATCCAAAACACACCAGCAAGTCCACCTCTGAATGGCTTAAGAAAAACAAAATGAAGGCTTTAGATTGGCTTAGTCAAACTCCTGACCTGAATCCGATTAAGATGCTGTGGCATGACATTAAAAAGGCGGTTCATGCTAAAAAACCCTCCAATGTGGCTGAATTATAACAATTCTGCAAAGATGAGTGGGCCAAAATTAATCTACAGCGCTGGAAAAGACTCATTGCCAGTTATCGCAAATGCTTGATTGCAGTTGTTGCTGCTAAGGGTGGCCCAACCAGTTATTAGGTTTAGGGGGCAATCACTTTTTCCACACAGGGCCATGTAAGTTTGGATTTTTTTCCCCCCTTAATAACACTTTCATTTAAAAAGTGCATTTTGTGTTTACTTGTGTTATCTTTGTTCAATATTTAAATTTGTTTGATGATCTGAACATTTAAGTGCTACAAACATACAAAAAAAAAAAAAAAAAATCAGGACACCACTGTATGTGTAAGTGTGTGTGTCGAGGTGGCAAACATGCGACTCTCATGCCACATGGAGCTCTTTAGCATTTCCTTTGCAGCTCTTCTCGTTTTCTTTTTTTAATTTATATTTCCTCAAAGTGGTGGCATAATTTCAAGCATGGCGGACTGCCACCCGGAAATGTTACCAGAGGAAACCCTGTGATAGATATGCCAAAATGTCAGAACACCAGAGGAGGTGGATCCAATCAGCTGATCGCTCAAACTACAGAGCTCAGCTGTTTTCCATGATAAATCAGCCTCAGGGCAAAAGCACACTCCATGCATTATCTTTTTCTTCCACTTTATTGAAAATTACTTTTTTTTTTTTTTTTTTTTTTTTAAATCACCATCAGTTAGTGTGCCTTTGAGCCAGGCTGTGTCTAGCCGCTGCTTCTCCCGGCATGTTTTGTGTTGATTTGTCGGACCCGGTCCCCCCTGACGCGCCGCCCAGTCTGCTCGCGCACCTCATGTTCTCCACATATGCTGAATTATCCTTTAGACCTGCACAATCATGGCAACTTTATGTTATAATTTTTTAAGCATTAAATCTTCAGTATTATGTTTTTCTAGTCAAATTTGTCATTTTTCACTTCCTTGTTTTGTCCAGGGAACACTGTGGTGACTGACAGGTCATGGTGCCGTGTATTATCCAATCAGCAGGGTCATGGTGCCGTGCATTATCCAATCAGCATGGCCATGGTGCCGCGTATTATCCAATCAGCACAAAGTCAATCCGAAACCCCGCCCACACTTCTTGAAGCCAGGGCATAAAGAGACACAGAACGGTGACTAAACTTTTATTGAAAAAATTACATATTTTGACTGAGCGACTCCATACTCGGGGGATGCACACCCTTGTAACCTCAGCAAAGCACGTATAAAACCTTAGGTCAGTCTGAAGAACGGTTCAAGAGATATGTGTGGAACAGACACACACAAAGAGTGATTTCGTGCATTTATAGGCTCGATGAGGCTTTACATAAACAAGATTTCCTCAAACTGAATGCATTTTTCTGGTTTTAAACAGCTTCTGGATATTCAGAGGCAACCGTCCTTTGTTTACTTTGTGCATTATTTGAATTGTACTGTAATCCACTAAATCTGGAAATTTTAATACACCTAATTCAATAAACAGTGAGTTTGTTGGCTCACAATAAGGTTTATTAGTTATGAGCCGTATAGCTTTTTTTGTTGTAAAAAGACTGGATGTACAGTGGGGGAAAAAGTGTTTAGTCAGCCACCAATTGTGCAAGTTCTCCCACTTAAAAGATGAGAGGTCTCCAATTTTCATCATAGGTATGCTTCAATGATGAGAGACAAAATGAGGAATAAAAAAAATCCAGAAAATCACATTGAAGGATTTTTAATAAATTAATTGGTAAATTCCTCGGTAAAATAAGTATTTGGTCAATAATAAAAGTTCATCTCAATACTTTGTTATATACCCTTTGTTGGCAATGACAGAGGTCAAACGTTTTCTGTAAGTCTTCACAAGGTTTTCACACACTGTTGCTGGTATTTTGGCCCATTCCTCCATGCAGATCTCCTCTAGAGCAGTGATGTTTTGGGGCTGTCAAAGGGCAACACGGACTTTCAGCTCCCTCCAAAGATTTTCTATGGGGTTGAGATCTGGAGACTGGCTAGGCCACTCCAGGACCTTGAAATGCTTCTTACGAAGCCACTCCTTCATTGCCTGGGCAGTGTGTTTGGGATCATTGTCATGCTAAAAGACCCAGCCACGTTTCATCTTCAATGCCCTTGCTGATGGAAGGAGGTTTTCACTCAAAATCTCACGATACATGGCCCCATTCATTCTTTCCTTTACACGGATCAGTCGTCCTGCTCCCTTTGCAGAAAAACAGCCCCAAAGCATGATGTTTCCACCCCCATGCTTCACAGTAGGTATGGTGTTCTTTCTCCTCCAAACACGACAAGTTGAGTTTTTACCAAAAAGTTCTATTTTGGTTTCATCTGACCAGATGACATTCTCCCAATCCTCTTCTGGATCATCCAAATGCTCTCTAGCAAACTTCAGACGGGCCTGGACATGTACTGGCTTAAGCAGGGGGACACGTCTGGCACTACAGGATTTGAGTCCCTGGCGGCGTAGTGTGTTACTGATGTAGCCTTTGTTACTTTGGTCCCAGCTCTCTGCAGGTCATTCACTAGGTCCCCCCGTGTGGTTCTGGGATTTTTGCTCACCGTTCTCGTGATCATTTTGACCTCACGGGGTGAGATCTTGCGTGGAGCCCCAGATCGAGGGAGATTATCAGTGGTCTTGTATGTCTTCCATTTTCTAATAATTGCTCCCACAGTTGATTTCTTCACACCAAGCTGCTTACCTATTGCAGATTCAGTCTTCCCAGCCTGGTGCAGGTCTACAATTTTGTTTCTGGTGTCCTTTGACAGCTCTTTGGTCTTGGCCATAGTGGAGTTTGGAGTCTGACTGTTTGAGGTTGTGGACAGGTGTCTTTTATACTGATAATGAGTTCAAACAGGTGCCATTAATACAGGTAACGAGTGGAGGACAGAGGAGCCTCTTAAAGAAGAAGTTGGAGGTCTGTGAGAGCCAGAAATCTTGCTTGTTTGTAGGTGACCAAATACTTATTTTACCAAGGAATTCACCAATTAATTCATTAAAAATCCTTCAATGTGATTTTCTGGATTTTTTTTCCCTCATTTTGTCTCTCATAGTTGAGGTATACCTATGATGAAAATTGGAGACCTCTCTCATCTTTTAAGTGGGAGAACTTGCACAATTGGAGGCTGACTAAATACTTTTTTGCCCCACTGTATATTTGTTTTACAAGTATTTCCCCAGACTTCTATACAATAACACATGGAACAATGAGTGAATTATATAGAATACATAATGATTTAGAACATAAGTCTTTTACTTTATTTAATAAATAATTCCTCTAAAATTCGGGCACCACACGAGTAGGCTGCCTTTTTGCAACAGCGGATCAAATTCTGCCTATTTCTATTTACTATCTGGCTCTCTTGCTAATCTTTCTGATCCAGCGACACCTTTATTCCATCCAAACATGTATATCACCCAAATGTCTCCTGAGCCAGCGGACGGAGCCACTGTTTCTTGCAGGAGGCAGTACAATGGAGACCAGCTGTTAGCACTTAACCGGCCCATGATGCTAACACAAAAACTCCACATACCGGGAGAAATGAGACGGAAACGGCGTGGATGTCGAGCTGGAGTAAGACGGCGGGCGAGGAATATAAGGTACAGGCCCGTCCTCCTATCCGTCATTATGGGGAATGTTCGATCGCTACTCAATAAAACTGATGAGCTAGCGGCTATCTCCCGCTACGAGAGCGTGTACAGAGAGAGTAGCCTGTTGCTGTTTACCGAGACGTGGCTAACAGAACTAGCAACAGATGCTAACGTTGAACTGGAGGGTTTCCGCGCAATACGGGCAGACCGGACACCAGACAGTGGGAAGGCAAGAGGCAGGGGAGTGATAATGTATGTCAATAACTGCTGGTGCAGACCAGGGCATATCACAGTTAAGGAACAGCACTGTAGCAAAGACATCGAGTTGCTAGCTGTTAGCATGCGACCTACCCATCTCCCGAGGGAATACTCACACGTGATCTGCATCGTTATTTATGCAAATCCGACGGCGAATGTTGGGACAGCGCGTGACGTCATCCACTCAGTAACTGGCAGGCTCCAGACAGAACACCCAGATGCTCTTCTCCTCATCTCAGGTGATTTCAACCATATTTCACTGTCCCCCATTCTACCCACGCTCACCCAGTATGTCACATGCCACACTAGAGACAAGAAAACACTGGACTTATTCTATGCAAATACTAAGGAGGCGTACACCTCATCACCACTCCCCCCACTCGGCAGCTCGGATCACAACTTGGTTCATCTCCTGCCAGTGTACAAACCCCTAGGACACAACCAACCTCCGGTCATGCGCACAGTGAAGTTATGGTCTGAGGAGGCAATGGACGCTCTAAAGGACCGTTTTGAAACCACTGCCTGGGAGCAACTCTGCGATCCACATGGTGAGGACATCGATGGCCTCACTCACACCATCACGGACTACATCAGCTTCTGTGTGGACAACACCGTACCCACCAAGACCATACGGTGTTGCTCGAACAACAAACCCTGGATCAACCCTGAGATAAAAACACTTCTTAGAGAGAAGAAGAGGATCTTCAGGTCGGGGAACAGGGAGATGCTGAAGTCTGTACAGAGGGAGCTGAGGAGGAAGATCAGAGAAGGCAAGGACAGCTTCAGGAAGAGGATGGAGGACAAGCTGCAACAGAGCAACATCGGTGGGGTCTGGAGAAACCTTAAAACCATCTCTGGGCTCCAGAATACCTCCCCTTAGGCCACGGGGGGCAGGGAGTGGGCAAACAATCTGAACCTGTTTTTTATTAGGTTTGACCAACCGCCCTCCCCCCCCCAACTGCACAATAACCACTGCTGTCTCTAAAGTCATCGAGACCTGCTGTCCACACCCCACTCCACCAACACCCCCCCACTCCTAGCACACAGCCCCCCAACCTGACCCTCACTAAGACCCAGGTGACGACGGAGCTGAGGAAGATCAAGGCGAGGAAGGCCTCGGGACCAGACGGCATCAGCGCAAAGCTCAAGTCCTGCGCAGACCAGCTGTGTGGGATTGTGGAGCACATCTTCAACCTGAGCCTGAAGCTGGGGAGGGTACCACAGTTGTGGAAAACATCTTGTGTGGTACCTGTACCAAAGACTTCCCACCCCAAAGACCTGAACAGCTACAGACCAGTGGCCCTGACGTCTCACATGATGAAGACCCTGGAGAGACTGCTCCTTGCTCACCTCCGCCCCCTGGTGGGACCAGCAATGGATCCACTCCAGTTCGCCTACCAGCATGGCATTGGGGTGGAGGATGCAGTGATCTTCCTCCATCACCGTTCTCTGTCCCACCTGGAGAAGCCCGGGAATGCGGTGAGGATCATGTTCTTTGACTTCTCCAGTGCTTTCAACACCATCCAACCGATGATCCTGAAGGACAAGCTGCTGTGCGCAGGGGTGGACCAGCACCTGTCATCATGGATCCTGGACTACCTCACTAACCGGCCACAGTTTGTGAGAACCGAGACTGTATTTTCAGGGGCTCACCTGAAAATATCGTCTCATGCCTTCAAAACTTTACAGATAATGGGTGCTTACGTTGCTAGCTTGCTAGGATGCCCGTGGCCGGAAACCATGGGTAACTGGCCACTGTTTGTGAGAACTCGGGACTGTGTGCCCGACACGATCATCGGTAGCACGGGGGCCCCCCAGGGAACGGTTTTGGCTCCCTTCCTGTTCACCCTTTATACTGCAGACTTCTCACACAACAACACACTGCCATCTACAGAAGTTCTCTGACGACTCTGCGGTCGTCAGCCTCATCTCCAACGGAGATGAAGCTGAGTACAGAGGACTTATTCAGGACTTCGTGGACTGGTGCCATCGGAACTGCCTCCAGATCAACGCGAGGAAAACTAAGGAGCTGGTGATGGACTACCGCAGGCAAGGACAACCCCTCACAGCACCAGTAAACATCCAGGGAACAGACATTGAGATGGTGACATCCTACAAGTACCTTGGTGTTCATCTGAACAATAAACTAGACTGGTCACACAATACCGACACACTCTACAAGAAGGGACAGCGCAGGCTGTTCCTACTGAGGAGGCTCAGGTCTTCTGGTGTACAAGGGGCACTGCTGAAGACATTCTATGACACGCTGGTGGGATCAGCCATCACTTTTGGAGTGGTCTGCTGGGGCAACGGCATTACAGCAGCCGATAGGAAGAGACTGAACAAACTGATCAAGAAAGCTAGATCTGTCCTGGGGCAATGCCTTCACCCAGTGGAGGAGATGGGAGAGAGAAGGGTGGTGGCTAAACTGTCATCTCTGCTGGAGTCCGAGTCCCACCCTATGCAGGACATACTGAATGCACCGAGGAGCCCATTTAGCAGTAGACTACATCATCCTAGGTGCGCAACCGAGAGGTTTCGCAGGTCCTTCCTACCTACGGCTGTCAGACTGTATAACCTAAGCAGGGCTGCTCGCAGAGATGGCAAAAAAAATGTGACGTCCTAATAGTATTGAATGCAAAAGACACAGACTTACACAAATGGTCCCCTCCAGTATACAACTAGGACAATATCAGTCACTACGGAGGGTGACAATATGTATGGGTACATATTCATACTATGTAGGATAGGGGTGTCCAATCATGTGCCATGGAGGGCCAAGACCCTGCAGGTTTTCTCTTCTACCCAGTTGCTTTAGCAGGTGTTTTCACTGATCAGCAATCAGTGGGAAGAAGTTCAGTGAAATCTGGTGCTGAACACACTGGTTGGAGGTAAAGCCTGCAGGGTCTTGGCCCTCCATGGCACATGATTGAACACCCCTGATGTAGGATAACTAAGTAGACGGTTATGCTGTTTATTCCATCTTGCTACAATGCTCCGCACTCTGTATATATATTTATATATTCATGTGTACGTATGTATATTCACTGCTCTTATTTTTATTTTTCGTATCTTCTTAATTATTGCTCTGAGTGTTGCTATCCCTGTGCTGTTGCAATCCTGGAATTTCCCCATTGTGGGACTAATAAAGGTTTATCTTATCTTAATATAGGTGTTGATTTGGCCATTTTAGTTTTGACATAATTTATATGTGATTTCCAATTTAATTTACAATCAACAATAACTCCTAGAAATTTGGTTTCCAGAACTATATCAATTTCAACATAATTTATTTTGAGTTTTCTACTGATGTTTACTGTGGAATTTCCAAATACTATACATTTAGTTTTACCGAGACGAACAGACAATTTGTTTAATTCAAACCATTTCTTAATAATCTGTAATTCATGTTCCACTGTACCCAAAAGCTGCTCACGATGTTCCCCACTACAAATAAAAGTCATGTCATCAACGAACAAAATACACTTCATTTACTTGGAAATCAAACATAAATCATTAATATACAAAATAAACAATAATGGGCCAAGCACAGAGTCTTATGGTACACGTTACCTTTAGCAAAATTGAGTCAGTGTTATTAATATGAACATGTTATCTGTCTTCCAAGTAACTGCATAACCAATCACAAGCCAGTCCTCTAACACCATACTGCTGTAATTTACCCAAGAGTACTTTATGATCAACAGTATCAAAAGCTTTTTGTAGGTCTACAAAAATTGCAAGAACATGTTTCTTACTTTCAATTGCATTTGAAACTCGTTCTAAAAAATGTAAAAGTGCAAGCGATGTAGTCCATTTTTTTCTGAAACCATATTAGTCGTCACAAAGTAAATTATATTTAGCAATAAAATTTTCCAACCTTGTAACAACTAATTTTTCCAAAATTTTTGAAAACTGTGGAGAGATTGGCCTATAATTTGTGAATATGTGCATATCATCATTTTTATGCAAAGGAATTATTTTAGCAACTTTAATATGTCTAGGAAATTTCCCCAAATGTCACAACTTGTGACATTTAAAAAAAAAAATTGAAAATATGCTTCGTGATCACAGAAGTGCAACAGAGATGTAAATCCTCTTTGAAATCTGACTTCCTCTGGACATGTTCTTGCAAGTCAAATTTCTCTCTTGCTATCAAGGAATTATGTTTAACCTGCTTGTCAAAGATCCCATTAAATAAAACCAAAATACACCAATTACCCAGACTCTGTTTTGTTTTTCTTCTACAAACCACTATCATCTTCTTTCGGCTGGTCCCTTTAGGGGTTGCCACAGTGGATCATCTGTCTCCATCTCATCCTATCCCTTCAGTCTTCCTCTGCAACACAAACCTTCTCCATGTCCTGCTTCACTACATCCATGGATCTTCTGAGGTTGTCCCTCTTTTCCTCCTGCCTGGCAGCTCCATCTTCAACACCCTTTGTCCACTCTACCCACTATTCCTCCTTTGCACATGTCCAAAACATCTCAGCCTTGCCTCTCTTACTTTGTCTCCAAACTGCTCAATCTGAGCTGTCCCTCTGATATACTCATTTCCAGTGTTGGTAGTAAAGCATTACTGTAACGCCACTACTTTTGCAGTAACGTGCTGTGCAACGAAATTACGGTTTAAAAATTCAGTAATGCATTACAGTTACTGAAATTTGATCAGATGCGTTAGGTTACTCGTTTTACTAATATGGATAGATATTTTAGCGCAACCAGACAATCATACAACTTGCAGTTGCTAGACACCCTCCTCATTGGCTGCCAACTGGGGATGAATACTCAGTTTCAGTGGCTATTGGTGGGACAACTGCCATCCCCAGCACCATTAGCGGCCTCAAGCCACTGGAGGTTGTCATGCCAAAGGCAAGCAAATAAATAAGCAAATAAGTATAAACTGACCCTACCGTAACTGACGCAGCAGTCACACAGTCTCCTCCGCGGGTCCATTTCCTGTCCTGTCCCAGTTCACATCACAAGCCTGTGGGAAGAAATGCTGTGGCGGTGGCGACTTCTCATATCGAGCCCTGATGACATGTTGTCCGAGCGTTAACCCCCCCCCCAACAGCTCCTATCTCTGTGGTTAAAGATGAGTATTTTTTGAGCAAGAAGCTCGTATTTAATGCCCGCATTAAATGCATTTAAAGTTTTCTTACGCACGGAGAAAAAGTGACTGTGATTTGTTGCCATAAAGAACAGCTTCTTCTAAGCGGTGACCATTCATTTATCTGTGCTTTCCATTTCATTTTATCTGATTCATTTACATGCTGTTGTGATATGCAACTATTTCATGGAAGTAAATCCTCTAAATAGGCATTTTTAATGGACTGGTCCTGATTACAATAGTTAGTGTAAATCAGACATTTTTTCTCTGTAAGATGACTCTCATCAGTTTTTTCTTCTTTTTTCTGAGAACAAGGGGCCTTTGATCTTGCTGTGTGCAAGATGATTTAAGTATGCATTTAAAAGGAACATGAACGTTCTCCAAGTTACTTGGAAAACTTTTCCAAGTAACTAGTTAATTTAATCATGCAGTAACTCAAAAGTAAGTAACTAGTAACTGCAACTATTTTTTAGTAACTTGCCCAACACTGCTCATTTCTAATCTTGTCCCTCCGAGTCAGTCCCAATGAGAAATCTTAGCATCTTCAACTCGACCACCTCCAGTTTTTTTTTTTGTCTTGGAGATCAACAGGGGGGGGGGGCATTGTTTACACACGCGACCAGCTGATTGCACTGAGGAGGCCAGCACTGCTGCCCGGAGCAAAGCCCCTCATTCCGGATGAGCTATAGAGGAGCTGCCACGGGCGATGGGCTGGAACTAAGGTGAGGAGGAGGAAGCATAAGCCGGCTGTACCAATGGTCATCACCGAGAATGTGCGATCGCTAGGAAACAAAATAGATGAGCTTACAGCGCTGGTCAGGACACAAAAGGAATATCGTGAGTATAGTATTGTGTTTCACAGAGACGTGGTTACACTCACAGATCCCAGATGTTAACCGGAGTGGTGGCTCAGTTGGTTGAGCATCCGCCCCACACCCGGGAGGCAGGGGTTCAAATCCCGGCCGGGTCATGCCAAAGACCATATAAAAGTGGAACTTTCTGCCATCCAGCTTGGTGCTTAGCAATAATGGAATGGAGAAGGGAAATCTGTGGCGGCGCCTTGCATGGCAGCGGCCCTCTGATTCTACATATGGGGTGTGTGTGATTAACACTGTAGATAGGAAAAACACAATTTCGTTCTACTGTACATGATTGGTTGTATGGTTGAATGACAATAAAGGGTGATTTAATTTTAATTTAATTTAATGTAGTGATACCTGGCTTCAAGACTATATGGGGGGACAAAGGTGCGATAAGTAGCGCGAAAAAGAGTGGAGGAGGAGTGGCACTTCTCATGAATGAAAAGCGGTGTAATCCTGGACACATTTATGTGAAGGAAAAGTGCTGCAGTCCGGACATTGAACTGCTGGCTGCGAGTATGCGACCTTATTATATACCACGAAAAATGATGTGTGCCTTAGTAATTATCGTCTACGTCCCTCCGTCAGCTGATGCAGCAATGGCCTGTGATGTCATCAGCTCCACTACAGCCACATTACTGGAGGAGCACTCAGACGCATTTATGGCCATCACGGGTGATTTTAATATATCTCACTGGGAAAAACATTACCAAACTTTTACCAGTTTGTTGACTGTCCCACCAGAGAAAACAAAACACTGGATTTACTGTATGCCAATGTCAGAGATGCATATAGTGCCACAGCTCTACCCCTCATTGGCAAATCAGATCACTGCATGGTCATGTTATCACCCAAGTATGTCCCCCTTGTGCAAAGGCAGCCTGCTTATACACAGACTGTGAGGAGGTGGACAGAGGAGGCTGCTGAGGCACTGCAGGACTGCTTCGAGACGACAGACTGGGGCATACTCTGTGAACCACATGGGGTGGACATACACAATATGACCAACTGTATCACAGAATACATCAGATTCTGTGCAGACATGACCATGCCAGCTTAGACTGTACACTGCTTCTCCAACAACAGACCATGGGTCACCAGTGACCTGAAAGCACTTCTGAACAAAAAGAAGAGAGCTTTTAGGTCCGGTGACAAAGAGAAGCTGAGGGGAGTGCAGCATGAACTGAGAGAGATGCTGAGGAGGTGCAAGGACAATTAAAAGAGGAAGTTGGAGAATAAACTCAGGCAAAACAACACTAAAAATGTGTGTGGGGGGGGGATGAAACAAATAACTGGGTGCAAGAGGAGAGTCAGGCAGACATCTGCGAGCCAGGAGAGAGCTGATGAACTGAATCTGTTTTTTAATAGGTTCAATTCACAGTCCGTCACCCCCACACACCCCCACCCTCCTGTGCAACACCTCTCTCCATCTCCCCCCCACCCCCCTCCTCGTCGGGGGACACCAGGCCCCTCCCTCACATCACTGTGACTGCAGACCAGGTTAAGAAACAGCTGGAAAGGCTCCATCAGCGGAAGGCGGCAGGCCCTGATGCAAGGCAGTGGGCCCTGATTGAAGGCGGCAGGCCCTGATAGCATCTCCGCCAGGATCCTGAGGACCTGTACCAACCAGCCAGCTCCAGTACTGAAACACCTGTACAACCTGAGTCTGAGTCTGGAGAGAGTACCGGTGCTGTGGAAGACGTCCTGCCTGGTTCCTGTCCCCAAGAGGTCATCTCCATCGGACCTGAATAATTATCGACCAGTTGCCCTCACATCTCATGTGATGAAGGTCCTGGAGAAACTGTTTTGAAACTTAGCCCACCTGAGGCCGCAGGTGAAGATGTGGATGGATCCTCTGCAGTTTGCATATCAGCCCCATTTAGGAGTTGAAGACGATGCCATCTATCTACTGCAATGAGCCCATCTGCACCTGGATGGCGGAGGAGACAATGTGACAATCACATTTTTTGATTTTTCCAGTGCCTTTAACACCATCCAGCCACTGCTGCTGGGTGAGAAGCTGCGGGTGATGGGGGTTGACAGCTCTGTGATCTCCTGGATTACTGACTACCTGACAGGCAGGCCACAGTTTGTTCGGCTGGGCAGTGTCTTGTCTGGCGTGGTGGTTAGTGATACGTGAGCTCCACAGGGGACTGTGCTTTCTCCTTTTCTCTTCACCTTATACACCACTGACTTTCAGAACAACACTGAGTCATGCCACCTGCAGAAATTCTCTGATGACTCAGCTGTTGTGGGGTGTATAAGGGCGGGGGGGGTACAGAACACTGGTAAACAGATTTGTGGAATGGACAGAGCAGAATCACCTGAGGCTGAATGTCAGCAAGACCAGAGAGACGGTGATTGACTTCAGGAAGAAGAGGACGTCTTCTCAGCCATTGCAGATTAGGGGGGACGATGTGGGAGTGGTTGAGGACTCCAAATATCTGGGTGTCAGGATCAACAACGGGCTGGACTGAAGATCCAACACTGACACTGCGCACAAGAAGGGGATGAGCAGACTCTCCTTCCTGAGGAAGCTGAAACCTTCAACGTGTGCAGCAGGATGCTGGAGCTTTTCTACCAGGCCACTGTCACCAGCGCCATCTTCTTTGCTGCTGTCTGTTGGCGCAGCAGTATCAGGGCCAGTGACACCCACAGACTTGACAAGATTATCAAGAGGGCTGGCTCTGTAATTGGTCTCAGGCCGGAGACCTTTGAGACAGTGGTGGAGAGGAGAACACTAAAACTGCGATCCATCATGGACAATCCTGATCACCCCCTCCACCACACACTGGACAGACAGCGGAGCACTCTCTCCAGCAGACTACTACAGCTTCGCTGTTGAACGGCCAGGTACAGGAACTCTTTCCTGCCGCATGCCATTTCACTGTACAATAACTCACTATGATGCTGTATTCTGGTCATAACTATGCTGCAATACTGCACCTTACAGTCTAACTGGTACCTCACATTTCACTCTGCTCCTGATAGTCCTGCATTGTGCAGCGGGTATGATTCATGCGTTTATACAGGTCGCCATCTATTCAGCTATGAAGTATATAAGCTTTTATAGTAGTGTTAGTTTTACTTTCCTTGGGTAATCCCTTTGTCATGCATGTGTTTCTGTCGTTTGGTCATCTACTGTCATCCTGCTGTTACACTGCAATTTCCCAGTTTGGGATCACTAAAGTACATCTATCAGTTCCACCTCCTGTCTTTTTGTCAGCGCCATCGTCTCCAAACCATACATCATAGCAGGTCTCACTACGCTCTTGTAAATCTTCCCTTTCACTCTTGCTGCTACCCTTTTGTCACAAATCACCCGACACTCGTCTCCACCCACTCCACCCTGTCTGCACTCCCTTCTTCACCTCTCTTGTGCATTTTTCATTGCTTTGGATGGTTGACCCCAGGTATTTAAACCCATCTACTTTCACTACCGCTACTCCTTCCATTTTCACCGTTGCACCTTCCTCCCTCTCATTCACACTCATGTATTCTGTCTTGCTTCTACTGACTTTCAATCCTCTTCAGAACATACCTCCACCTCTCCAGGTTCTATTCCACCTGCTCCCTATTCTCACTACAGATCACAATGTCATCTGCAAACACCATGGTTTACAGAGACTCCTGCCTGACCTTGTCCGTTAGCCTATCCATCACCATAGCAAACAAGAAGGGGCTCAGAGCCAATCCCTGATGTAACCCCACCTCTACCTTGAATCCATCTGTCACTCCTACAGTGCACCTCATCGTCTTGCTGTCCTCATACATGTCCTGCACCACTCTCACATACTTCTCTGCCACTCCTGATTTCCTTATAAAGTATGACACTTCCCTTGGCATCCTGTCATATGCTTTCTCTAGATCTACAAAGACACAGTGCAACTCTTTCTGACCTTCTCTATACTTCTCCATCAACACTCTTAAAGCAAACATTGCATCTGTAATACTCTTTCTTGGCATGAAACCGTACTGCTGCTCGCTGATTGTCACCTCTTCTCCTAACCTGGTTTCAACAACTCTTTCCCATATCTTCATAGTGTGGCTGATCAACCTTTATGCCTCTGTAGTTACTACAGCTCTGAGTATCACCTTTGTTCTTGAAAATTGGTACCAAAACACTTCTCCACTCCTCAGGCATCCTCTCACTCTCCAGGATTGTGTTAAACAATCTGCTTAAAAAGCCCACTGTCATCTCTCCTAAACATCTTCATACCTCTACTGGTATGTCATCTGGACCAAGCACCTTTCCATTCTTCATCCTCTTCAAAGC
The DNA here is from genome assembly GCA_020510985.1 of Pholidichthys leucotaenia. NCBI lineage: Eukaryota > Metazoa > Chordata > Actinopteri > Cichliformes > Pholidichthyidae > Pholidichthys > Pholidichthys leucotaenia. The sequence continues at coordinate 19,139,600 of CM035840.1, read as the reverse complement.
TGCCCTCACTTCTGCCTTGCTAATCTTCGGGACTTCCTTGTTCACCATCTTTCCTTCATCCTCCTCGCTCTCATTTTCTTTATTTGTGAGCTCTTCAAAGTATTCCTTCCACCTTCTCAACACACTCTCGTCATTTGTTAGTATGTTACTATCTCTGTACATTACCATCTTTGTCCTTGATCAGCCTAACCTGCTGTACATACTTTCCAGCTTAATCTCTCTGTCTAGCCAATCGATACAAGTCCTTTTCTCCTTCCTTAAGGTGCGTTCACACCAAACGCGAACGGGCAAATGTTTCGCAGGGCACGATTACATTATAAATCAATGTAAACACACCAACAGACATGAATACCGAGATGCAGACAGGCAAAGTTGTCTTTAAAACTTCTGCAGCTGTGTTCAACCTGCTGTGCAAAGTCCCAAAATAACGTCATGCTTAGGTTTGCATTATTCGACCGGGGGCTCACCTGAAAATATCGTCTCATGCCTCCAAAACTTTACAGATGATGGGTGCTTACGTTGCTAGCTTGCTAGGATGCCCGTGGCCGGAAACCATGGGTAACCGGCCACTGTTTGTGAGAACTCGGGACTGTGTGCCCGACACGATCATCGGTAGCACGGGGACCCCCCAGGGAACGGTTTTGGCTCCCTTCCTGTTCACCCTTTATACTGCAGACTTCACACACAACAACACACTGCCATCTACAGAAGTTCTCTGACGACTCTGCGATCATCAGCCTCATCTCCAACGGAGATGAAGCTGAGTACAGAGGACTTATTCAGGACTTCGTGGACTGGTGCCATCGGAACTGTCCACGAAACTGCCTCCAGATCAACGCGAGGAAAACTAAGGAGCTGGTGGTGGACTGCCGCAGGCAAGGACAACTCCTCACAGCACCAGTAGACATACAGGGAACAGACATTGAGATGGTGACATCCTACAAGTACCTGGGTGCTCATCTGAACAATAAACTAGACTGGTCACACAATAACGATGCACTCTACAAGAGGGGACAGCGCAGGCTGCTCCTACTGAGGAGACTCAGGTCTTTTGGTGTACAAGGGGCACTGCTGAAGACATTCTACGACACAGTGGTGGCATCAGCCATCACTTTTGGAGTGGTCTGCTGGGGCAGTGGCATTACAGCAGCCGATAGGAAGAGACTGAACAAACTGATCAAGAAAGCTAGCTCTGTCCTGGGGCAGCGCCTTGACCCAGTGGAGGAGATAGGAGAGAGAAGGATGGTGGCTAAACTGTCATCTCTGCTGGAGTCCGAGTCCCACCCTATGCAGGACATACTGAACGCAGTGAGGAGCTCATTTAGCAGCAGACTATATCACCCTAGGTGCGCAACCGAGAGGTTTCGCAGGTCCTTCCTACCTACGGCTGTCAGACTGTATAACCTAAGCAGGGCTGCTCGCAGAGATAGCAAAAAAACGTGACGACCTAATAGTATTGAATGCAAAAGACGCAACAGACTTACACAATGGTCCCCTCCAGTATACAACTAGGACAATATCGGTCGCTACGGAGGGTGACAATATGTATGGGTACATATTCATACCATGTAGGATAACTAAGTAGACGGTTATGCTGTTTATTCCATCTCGCTACAATGCTCCGCACTGTGTGTATATATATTTATATATTTATTCCATCTAGCTACAATGTGCCGCACTGTGTGTTTATATAGTTATATGTACATATGTATATTCGCTGCTCTTGTTTTTTTTGTCTTCTTGATTGTTGCTCTGACTGTTGCTATCCCTGTGCTGTTGCAATCCTGGAATTTCCCCATTGTGGGACTAATAAAGGCTTATCTTATCTTAAATAACTCCAAAATCCCGATTCAGCTGAAGAGTTCCCAGTCCTCCTGTCTCCCAGTGATGGAGTTTCATTTTCTAACTAGTTTACCCTGCAATGGTGACAATAGAATCTCAAAGCTATCAGCTAGCTAGCTAGCTAGCAGACGCGCAATGACGCAAATTCGCGTGTACTCGTATCTTTCCGTTCACTTTGTATGGATTTGTGCCGCCTGTTCGTGTTTGGTGTTAACACATCTTTAGTGTTTAGCCTCTCATACAACTCACTATGTCTTTTCCTTTGCCATCTCTCTTTGCCATGCACCTAGATTCCAAATACTCTTCTCTACTTTCTTCATCTCCCTCACTATCCCACTTTTTCTTTGCCAACCTCTTCCTTTGAATACTTTCCTGTACCTTCTCATTCCACCACCAAGTCTCCTTGCCTTCCTTCCTCTGTCCACTGTATACACCACATTCCTTTCTACCCATTTCCCTCAATACTTTTGCTGTACTTTTCCAGTCATCTGGTAATTCTTCACTATCTACCCTACTTATTTATTGTACACAACACCCTGACCTGAAATGGATTCATAAATGTGTATGTATAACAGGATTTTGTTATGATAATGTGTTTAAAAAAAAACAAAAAAACAAAGTAACAATTCTGCATAAAACTCTAAAATTACTGCTCTGTAATTGGTCTCAGGCTGGAGACCTTTGAATCTGTGGTGGAGAGGAGGACACTGAACAAACTGCGATCCATCACAGACTATCCTGATCACCCCCTCCACCACACACTGGACAGTCAGCGGAGCACTTTCTCCAGCAGGCTGCTACAGCTTTGCTGCCCAACGGCCAAATACAGGAAATCTTTCCTGCCACATGCCACTTCACTGTACAACAACTCACTCTAATGTTGAATTTTGGGCATAACAATGCTGCCATACTGCACCTTGCAGTGTAATTGGTACCTCACATTTCACCCTGTGCTTTATAATCCTTCTTTGTATAGTTGGTACTATCCATAGACTCATTAGAATCGTCATCTTTTTAACTTCGTAGTAGCCCATGTTGTATATAAAGTTATTTAAGCATTTTTACCCGACTTCCCCGGGTAACTCCTTTTCTATTTTGCTGTGTGTATTTCTGTTGGTTGGTTTGTCTGTTGGACTCGAGCCGCACGGGGCCGAGTAACTAGTTAGCATGCCGGAGTCTTGTTTGTTATCAGAATTAACCACACAAATCGGGAGTGTGTGTGTGTGTGTGTGGGGGGGGGGGCGCTCCGGTCGAACTGTCTGCTGGTGAGGAGAGTTGGAAAAGCCAGTGGTTGTGGGGGGGGGGGGGGGGAAATTTTAGTCTCCGACTCCTCGTGCGGGCCCAGTCCTGCAAGGATGTGGGGAAGGCGAACCGCCAAATTCCCCGAGGATGCATCGTCGGCGGCCTCCGTCGGTCTATGATGACCATGGAAGAGAATCCTAAACGTCTACTCTGCTGGAACAGCACCGCCTGTGGCTGAACAGGCCGATGCGCGAATGGCAGTCCCTGTCACACAGGTCGCACTTGTGGGTGGTCTCCGTGCTGCTGGGTCTGTGGCGGTTCTTCCTGCGGGTCCTTTTTTCATCTGCTGCAGCAGTCAGTCTCTCTTCACCCGCCTTGAGCTGTCTGGTCAGGGTGCCTCTCCATTTGGAGCCGTCCGTTGCAAGGTCCTCCCAGCGCTCTGTGTTGATCTCCAGTTCCTTCATGTCTCTCTTGCAGACATCTCTAAAGCGCAGCTGTGGGCGGCCAACGTCTCTCCTGCCAGTTGCCAGTTCTCCGTAGAGGACGTCTTTGGGGATTCTGCCATCCTCCATACGGTGAACGTGGCCTAGCCAGCGGAGCCTGCGCTGCCTGAGTAGAGTGAACATGGAGGGAAGGCCGGCGCGGGACAGAACTTCTGTGTTGGGCACTTTGTCCTGCCAGGATATGTCCAGGATGTGGCGAATGCAGCGCAAGTGGAAGGAGTTCAGTCTCTTTTCCTGCCGGGCGTATGTTGTCCACGTCTCACTCCCATAGAGCAGTGTGCTGATGACGCAGGCGTTGTACACTGCCATCTTCGTCTTAACAGAGTTTGGGATTCTCCCACACTCGTGTGGTGAGGCGACCGAGTGTGAAGGCTGATTTTCCAATCCTCTTGTTGATCTCTGTATCAAGGGAGAGGTTGTTGCTGATCGTGGACCCCAGGTACGTGAACTGATTCACGACCTCCAGCTCGTAGTCGTCGATGGTGATGGTTGGTGGTGCTTCCGTGCCTTGCGCCAAGACGTTAGTCTTCTTCAGGCTGATGGTAAGCCCGAAGTCCTTGCATGCCTGGGAGAAGTGGTCCATCAGGGTCTGAAGCTCCTGCTGTGTGTGGGTTGCGACTGCAGCGTCGTCTGCGAACAGCATGTATCTGATTAGAGCCTCGCGTACTTTGGTTCTGGCTTTCAGGCGGGCGAGGTTGAAAAGCCTGCCGTCAGATCTTGTGTGCAGGTAGATTCCCTCTGTTGCTGTGCTGAAGGCATGCCTCAGGAGCATAGCAAAGAAAATCCCAAAGAGGGTTGGCGCAAGTACACAGCCCTGTTTCACTCCGCTGCGTAAGTTGAATGGCTCTGAGACGTTGCCATCGTGCTGCACTATCCCCTGCATGTTGGTGTGAAACGATTCGATGAGGCTTTGCAACTTTGGTGGGCATCCCATCTTTGGCAGGATCTTGAAAAGGCCCTCTCTGCTGACCAGATCGAACGCTTTGGTGAGGTCGATGAAGGCGACGTACAGGGGCATGTTCTGTTCTCTGCATTTCTCCTGGAGTTGGCGGATGGAGAATATCATGTCTACCGTCGATCGCGCAGCGCGGAAGCCACACTGAGACTCGGGGTAGACACGTTCGGCAAGCTTCTGTAGACGAACGAGAACAACTCGTGCGTAGACTTTACCAACAACGCTGAGGAGGGAGATGCCCCTGTAGTTGCTGCAGTCGCTTCTCTCCCCTTTGTTTTTGTAGAGGGTGATGATCTTGGCGTCCCTCATGTCCTGTGGTACGGCACCTTCCTTCCAACACTGGCAGAGGACGTCATGCAATGGCAGCAGTAGGGCGGTCTTGCAGTGCTTGATCAGGTCAGGGGGTATGCCGTCGTTGCCGGGTGCCTTGCCAGCGGCCAAGCTATCAATGGCCTTGCTGAGTTCGTCGATGGTTGGCTCGGCGTCAAGTTCGTCCATGGATGGCAGGCAGTCGATGGCATCAAGGGCCGACGGTGTCACGGTGTTCTCTCTGGAGTAGAGGTCGGAGTAGTGTTCCACCCATCTCTCCATCTGCTTGTTCTTTTCTGTGATCATCACCCCAGTGGAGGATTTGAGGGGGGCCGTCTTGCTCTGAGCCGGACCAAGTGCTTTCTTGATGCCATCGTACATGCCACGAATGTTCCCGTTATGGCAGCGGTTTGAATGTCTTGGCTGAGCTGAGTCCAGTACTCGTTGGCACAGCGCCGAGCAGTCTGCTGAACTTTGCTTCTCGCAGCCCTGAGAATCTGGAGATTCTTCTCTTTTGGGTACTTCTTGTACTCAGCAAGTGCTGAGCGCTTGGCTTCAATGATGGGGGTCATCTCGGTCAACTTGGCATCAAACCAGTCCTGTGACTTCAAGGTCTTCCTCCCAAAGGTAGCCAAGGCTGTGCGGTGGATGGTGTTTCGCAGCTCTTCCCACTTCTGCTTTGCAGATTCTCCTTCTTGTGGTACACCAAGTTCCTTCTCAAAGGTGGAGGCAAACTGCTCAACAAGTTCTGGTTGAGCCATTTTGCTGGTATCAATCTGTGCCTTTCCAGGCTGTCTAGCACGATGGAATTTCTTCAGCTGCAGCTTGACCTTGCAACACACCAATGAATGGTCTGTGTCGCAATCTGCACTCTGGAACGAACGGGTGATTAGCACGTTCTTCAGTGAGGTGCGCCTTGTCAGGATCAAGTCCAGCTGGTGCCAGTGCTTTGAGCACGGATGTTGCCAGGAAACCTTGTGTTGGGGCTTGGTCTTGAAGAACGAGTTTGTGATGCACAGATCGTGATATGTGCAGAACTCGAGCAGCCGCTGTCCGTTGTCATTCATTCTTCCCACGCCAAAAGGTCCAAGACAGGAGGGCCAGGAGTCGTGGTCAGCACCCACTCTGGCATTGAAGTCTCCAAGGAGAATGAGTTGTTCAGAGTTGGGGATGGTCCTGACAGTTGTTGCGAGATTCTCGTAGAACTCGTCTTTTGCCTCTGGTGTGGCTGTCAGTGTTGGGGCATACACACTGATGAGGGTGACTGGGCCTTGAGTGGTGTTCAGGCGGAGGGTAAGGAGTCGTGCAGAGCCAGTGCTGCCCGGTTCCACCATCTTCAGCAAGGTGTTCTTCACTGCCAAGCCCACTCCGTGTTCCCTGTGTTCGTCACTGCCCTTTCCCTGCCAACAGAACGTGTAGTCCTTCTCTCTTAGTGTGCCTGCGTCAGCCAACCGTGTTTCCTGGAGAGTGGCAATATCCACTCCCAGTCTCTTCAGCTCATTATTGATGATGGCAGTCTTCCTGGTGTCATTGATGTCCTTGAGGTTAGCAGCGAGTCCTGTCATCATAGTGCGGACGTTCCAAGTTCCCAGTTTTAGAGTTGGTCTCTTTTGTTTTATTGTCTTGCCTGGTGCGAAGGTTCTCAGCCTGCCGTTCGGACTTCATCTCATCCCCATGCACCCAATGAGGAAAGCAAGCTGTGGCGGGACAACACCTTATTGGCTGGGGGCTGCCCAGCTTGAGGCGGGCGGTAGCTGTCCAGTGAGATCCGATGATCCCTCCCACCGTCGGGAACAACCCCTGGCGCCACGCTCTACGCCAATTGAGCGGTGGCTTATAACCGGTAACTGTCATTCCCCGTGTTTTTTCTATGCCAAAGGCGAAGCTGGAGTGTCCTCTCCAGTGATCCGGTGTTCTACCTTCCAGCGTTGGCGTTGGTAGGATTCAAGCCTGGGCAGGAAGATATGGAGGACAAGATGTTGCCCATGCAGCATGTTCCCCCTCTCCACGTCACTGATGAATCCAAAGGAACAGCAGGGCTGCTACAGTTTGGCACCAGCGCTGTTGCAGGAGCTGCCAGAATGATGTTGAGCACAACATAAGGGCCTTTTCCACTAGCACGCTTTAGCGCGACACGGGACGGCTCAGCACGCTTTGTACGCTTTTCCACAAGCCCCAACACGGTTTAACAGCCGTGATTCTCAGCCCCGCTGAAGGGCAGGGTACAGCAGTGCTGAGCTGGGCCGTGTTGTGACGTTAACAGACTGGTCGCCGCTGATTGGTCAGGTCGTAACCGGCGCTGATTGGTCAGGTTGTAACCGCCCCTCTCCTCCTCTTCTACCAAATCTTCACGACCTTCTCAATAAAGTTTTTGAAAAAAAAAAAAAAAAAAGAATCTTCACGACCTACTCAGCACGCAACCACTGTTGGCGGTTCCTTTTCAGTGTATTGCTGTGCTATTTTTCATTTATTCTCTATCAAAAATGGCTTCGCGTAATAAGGGTGTTCCATGGAGCAGTAAGGAGCTGCAGTGTCTGCTCACTGCATTGTCAGACGAACGTATTCAGCGCGAGTTAGACGGAGCCGCCCGGAATGAAAAAATATACCGGGAGGTCTTGACATCGGAGTCCTTTAACGGTGAGTTTTAATTTTTTTTTATTGTGCGTTTTTTCGCAAATATATTCGGTAAGACGCTCAGTTTATTTATGCAATAAAAAAGCTGTTCATTTGTGGATGGATCACTGCTTTATTGCAGCACAATGCGGACTAAAGCTTTTATTGTAATTATTCATGTGAACAATACGCTGAAATAAGCTTATGTATTCTTGTTAAAAACTATTGTCTTTTCTGTATATATTTCGTGCTGTATTTTATTGTGTGCATTTTCCTTGTAGAATCATCCCACGCGTCCGCCGCGACAGCCCGTCCGGATTATTCAACCGAGCCTTCCTGACCCACAGCTGGCAGAGACGGATTAATTCTACCGAGCCTCAGCACTCAGTGGTCGGCGTGTATAAAATGTCGATTAACCTTCATCTTGTGTTGCAAAGTTTTTTTTAATTTTAATATTTTGTATATAATAAAATGGAATTGTTTTGGAAAGTGTGGTTTGTCTGTTATAACACTGAATTATAAAACAGTATAATTACATAGAAATTCCATTGCCTAGTCTGATCAAAATGATACTGAGGGTCAACCATTGTAAAGGTAATGTAATTTTTAACTAGACCAAAAAAGAAATCTTTTTGTACGCTTTCTGTTCTTTTTATTGAAATATCATAAAAAATTAGCACCAAGTCAAAGGTACAAGTATATGTAAATTGAATGTTCTATCGGCATTCCAAATTCAGAGATTTACAATACTTTAGAAGGAGTGTAGCATCATCTAAACGGAAAATAATAATACTGTTGTTCCAAACGTTGACCTGAAGGTGGAAAACATGAATTTTTTTAATTCAGTACATCCAAAATGCCCTAGGATGTGGTGTAGTCCAGTGTGCCACCGTCTCATTATTTAATACGAATAAAAACAAGTTTCAGCTCATTATTTCTAGGTCATTTGGCAGTTAATTCAAAACAAAAGTGACTTGTGTTGTTGCAGCTTAATTATGAGATAAAATTAATTGTGAGATAAAACCACAGAGCGTGCAAGGCAATAATCCTTGGACCCTCCATTTTTTGTCTGGTGTAAATAAGGACTCAGTCCGGTGCATAACATCACGGGAGTGTGGCCCCGCCTCGCTGAGAATTTGCTGCTGCCCCCAACACTGTGCTAATGGAGACAGAAGCGTTCTGAGCTGTACTGAAGTGAATCGAGCCGTACCGAGGTGTGCTGGGCTAGTGGAAAACAGGCTATAGAACTGCCTTAGGGGCTCCGACTCCGGATTTTTCCTCAGGGTTGACTCCCGAAGCCTTTCCCGTGACCGGGTGTGCCGCAAGGCAGCGGAGGTTTGAAATCAGGGTTTACCTTCCCCTAGATGGGCTACCTTCCCAGGTTGACGAGCCACCATCTACCCGAAGCATCTGGTTTTAAGGTGCCAGAGATCCGCCCTCGCCCCTTCTCCTATTAGTAAAAGCAGTTCCGCCGGGCTTGGAGACTAAACCACACGGGCAGGCTAGGAGTTGGACTTAGTTGTCAGAAGCTTTTCGAGACGCACGCCATAAGGAGCATTTTATGAGCACTGGGAGCTTAACCCCAGTGCTGCTCCTGGCTATGACAAGGATGCATAGCGAGGATCCGGATCCGAGGATGCATAGCGGCTGTAATAAACTGAAGCTGTGGGCGGCGCGGTGGTGGAGTGGTTAGTACTGCGGCAGCACAGCAATTCACCCTTGGCCTGGGGATCCTGGGTTCGAGCCCAGCCCCCGACCAACAGTGATCTGTGTGGAGTTTGCATGTTCTCCCCGTGTCTGCATGGGTTTACTCCAGGATTTCTCCGGTTTCCTCCCACATGCCAAAAACATGCAAGTTAGCCCCCCCAGGACCCGAAAAGGATTAAGCATAAGAAGATGAATGAATGAATGAATGAATGGTTTGTCTGTGTCATGCTGCTGTTACACTGTAATTTCCCAGTTTGTGATCAATAAAGTTACATCTGTTTATCCATCTAAAACAATTCACAATCCACACTTAAATGGGTTTATTCTGTCAATGTTAAATGTCAGGTTTTGATGCCCCCCCCCCCCAACAAACAAACTCAATGGTCCTCTTTAGATTTGATATTTTCAAATCAAGTTCAAAAGCACAGCAGAAATTCATCATAGCATTAGTAACTAGGTAAGACCGGATCTGATCCACAGACAGTAGCTTCAGTTAACCTTAATAATGCTGTGTAGCACTACACACAGCTGCTCTATGAGCAAGACAGATGACTCAGTTTCTGGAGCTGTAAAACCAGCGATCTACTTTTGCTCTATCCCTCAGTCTACCTGCAGAACCCACAAGTGAATTCAACAAGTTCACACTTGTTCCTCAGGGAGCTGTTCAAACTCATACTATGTAGTGCAAAAGTTTGTGAGGCATGTTGGGGAAAAGCATTTTACACAAAAAAAAAACATGCAAGTTAGCCCCCCCCCGCGACCCGAAAAGGATTAAGCGGAAGAAGATGAATGAATGAATGAATGGTTTGTCTGTGTCATGCTCCTGTTACACTGTAATTTCCCAGTTTGTGATCAATAAAGTTACATCTGTTTATCCATCTAAAACAATTTACAATCCACACTTAAATGCGTTTATTCTGTCAATGTTAAAGGTCAGGTTTTGATGCCCCCCCCCCAACAAACAAACTCAATGGTCCTCTTTAGATTTGATATTTTCAAATCAAGTTAAAAAGCACAGCAGAAATTCATCATAGCATTAGTAACTAGGTAAGACCGGATCTGATCCACAGACAGTAGCCTCAGTTAACCTTAATAATGCTGTGCAGCACTACACACAGCTGCTCTATGAGCAAGACAGATGACTCAGTTTCTGGAGCTGTAAAACCAGAGATCTACTTTTGCTCTATCCCTCAGTCTACCTGCAGAACCCACAAGTGAATCCAACAAGTTCACACTTGTTCCTCAGGGAGCTGTTCAAACTCATGCTATGTAGTGCAAAAGTTTGTGAGGCATGTTGGGGAAAAGCATTTTACACAAAAAAAACAAACAAACTGAAAACCATCACCAAAATAAGAAGAAAAAGCATTTTCTTTTTAGGCCACTGAATTTCGGGGCTGATCTTAACTAACACATAACTGGACAATTACAAAAACAAGACTGCAGCATCAAACTATCAAATACTGAACTCCAATAGAGTGAAAAAAAACTGAACTTACCCTTTCAGAAGCATGAAGAGGATCTGTGGGTGTGTAGAAATGTATTCTACCGTAGGCGTGCGGGTACCAATCTGACGTCTCACAATATTGCTGAACAAATGGACCACATCCTTTTTTCCCTGCACAATAACCACCATTTGCAAAGATAGGTTTGCTTTGGGCAAAACTGTTCAAGTCAGGCATGCACACCCCACACTGATATGACGTCTACACCAAGTAATCAATATTTTTTATTTCTGTAATTTCAATGCAGAAAAGAAGTGCATTTTCCCCTACCTCAAAATCAATCTTCTGCAGGTTTGCAATGAGAGAAATGAGGAGGTTGGTGTTGTATAGTTCCTGAGCAAGCTGAGCCACAGCTTCAGTCTGAGGCTCCTTGTCACCTGTCCCACAAAGTACTTCCTTCAGTGAAGCAAGACTTTTGGACACTTCCTCTGCAACCTTCAGTAAGACAACAAGGAGGACATTGAGCTGAAATTAAAAAAAGTAAATACTTAATGCTATATTTATGACAGACAGAAAGCCAGTGCTGACCTTTTCACACTTCTTGCTTTCTCCAGCATCCAACTTTTCCATGTAGGTAACATGCTCCTTCAAGCTCCTCACTATCTCAGCTGGATTTTTCTGAGACTTCCCAAAAGGAAAAGGCATGGCTGGAGAGACATAAATTTTTAAAAACAAATTAAGATCAGATCTTTGCTAGAAATCATCTTTTAGATTTGATTGGCGGTTGGCAACCAGCTTACAGGTGCATCACCGCCACCTACCGGGTTGGAGTGTGGACAAGAGAATGGCAGGAGACAAAAAAAAAAACAAAATTCTTTTAATTAATCCAGTTGCACTTAAATATCTAAACAGACCTACATATATTTTTTTGACTGTAGCTCCTAACATACAAAATCCAACTGAGGTTTAACCATGTTTCCTGTATACAGATTACCTGGGGTTTGTTTGCCCATTTGATATTAAACTCCTGGCATTCATTGCAAAATCGTGATTACCATTATGATCCACGAGCCCATGATGTCTGTGAACTTAAAGATCCCCCATTTAACAAGTCCTCAACTGCTTCTCAATGTAGCCCCTTAATGCCAAGATATTTTTCTGCTGCTTTCACAATGAATGATTTTTTGTTTTCTTGGAAGTCTGCACAGTGCAGTTTATCACATCTACCACAAATAAGACAAAATTATTTTCCTTCATAACCAGAGTATCTTCCTTAATTCTACTGCATGCACTACAAGCCTGCACACTTTCCCTGTTAGATGTCACGGAGAATCTGGGACATCATTGTCTACCTTTGTGGAACCCAAGGAAGAGAAGTCATCTAAACTGAAGCAGTTCAGGTCCATCTCACTTCTCAGTGTGGAAGGCAAGATCTTCTTCAGTGTCCTGTCTACGAGAATGACCCACTTCCTTCTCAAGAACAATTACATTGATACATCAGTGCAGAAGGGTGGAATCCCAGGTGTACCACGGTGTTTGGAACACACTGGTGTGGTCACTCAACTGATCAGAGAGGCACGGGAGGGAAATTGAGATCTAGTGGTGCTTTGGCTGGATCTCACCAATGCTTATGGGTCAATCCCCCCCCCCTTCCCCCCATTAGAGCTTTCGTGGATGACCTGACAGTCACTACTACATCAGTGCCTGGCAGTAGGTGGATTCTCCAAGGTCTGGAAAAACTTACTTCCTGGGCAAGAATGAACTTCAAGCCTTCAAAGTCTAGATCCATGGTCCTGAAAAGAGGGAAAGTGGTGGACAAGTTCCATTTCTGCCTGGATGGTGTTGTGATACCATCTATCACAGAGAAACCAGTCACAAGCCTAGGGAAGGTCTTAGACTGCAGTCTCAGGAACACAGCATCTATCCAAACTACCATCAGGAAATTGGAAGCATGGCTGTCGACTGTGGATAAGTCTGGCCTTCCCGGCAGGTTCAAGACTTGGGTGTACCAACATGGCATTCTGCCCCATATGCTCTGGCCTCTGCTGGTGTACGAGGTGCCTCTGTCTACAGTGGAGACCCTGGAAAGGAAGATTAGCTCCTACCTTCGAAGATGGCTTGGGTTTACCACATAGCTTCAGTAGTGCGGCGCTTTATGGCAGGAGCAACAAACTCCAGCTTCCTATCAGCAGTCTGGGAGAGGAGTTCAAGGTCTCCCGCACAAGAGAGTCACTAGCCTATTGTGACTCTAGAGACTTGAGAGTGGCAGCAGCAGGCATTGTGGTGAGGACAGGTCAGAAGCGGAGAGCTCAAGAGGGGTTGGAGCTTGCAGAATCTCGGTTGAGACACAAAGCTCTGGTGGGCACAGTCACAATAGGACGTGCAGGGCTGGGCTCCATCCCACAGCTGCACTATGAAAGTCCAGGGAAAGGACAAACACCAGTTAATCTTGCAGGAGGTGAGAGCAGGTGTTGAAGACGTAAGGACTAGCAGGATGGTAGGCAATGGGAGGGAGCAGTGGATAAGAAGCTGACCTGGAATGACATCTGGTATGCAGAACCTCAACGCATCCAATTTATGCTCTGAGCAGTATATGATGTGCTACCCAGTTCGGCAAACCTGCATACCTGAGGAAAGAACGAGCTGCCAACATGTCCTCTCTGCCCAGGAAAGGGCACGCTTGAACATATCCTCAGCAGCTGCCCAACAGCTCTTGGTGAGGGCTGATATCGCTGGCGCCATGACCAAGTGCTAAAATGTGTAACGGAGACCATCTCCAGTGCCTTGGCCAACAATAAGCAGGTTGGTAGTCAAAGGAAAATCACCTTTGTTAAAGCTGGAGAGAGGCCCCAACCGCAGCTCAGATCATCAGCCAGCCTGCTCTCTTCAGCTTCAGACTGGGACCTGCGAACTGACTTGGGCAAGCAGCTTTAAGTTCCCTGACTATGTAACACCAACATTTTAGGCCAGATGTGGTACTTACATCTGCCTGGAAGAGGGAGATTTAAGTCAGGGTTGCCTGATTGAGGGTGTCTGATATTGTGAGACCCGAAACACCCGATGATATCAGGAAAAAAAATCACTGATGTGTACCGACGGATCCATGGATGTATCTATTCAAATCCATCTATCACCTTTGCATATCGCTGCGACATGACCAAACTTTTGACACTTGAAACATCTGAGTGGCGGAGGAACGTAAAGTCTGACTTCATAGCTCATGTAGCCAATATACACCTTACTTGGCAGTCTTGTTTCATCAAATTTTAACATTACAAACAGACCATCACATTTTTCACCATTTCTACCAGTCTTCAGTCTTTGTACCTCTGTCACTTTTGCTCCAGTTGTTTTCCATTATTTCATCAGTTGGAATGCCCGATATAACTCCTCTCATTACTGGAAATTCTTCTTCTTTTAGATTTGATTGGCAGTTGGCAACCAGCTTACAGGTGCATTACCGCCACATACGTCACTCTATATCATCACTCTCTGGGACTTCTAAAATCTGATATATCCATTGCTGGAAATCTTCTTCTTCTTTTAGATTTGATTGGCTGTTGGCAACCAGCTTACAGGTGCATTACCGCCACGTACTTCACTCTAAATCATCACTCTATATCCCTTCCAATGTTCAGCTTGTCACTGTTCTTCTTTTAGATTTGATTAGCAGTTGGCAACAAGCTTACAGGTGCAGTACCGCCATGTACTTCAGCTTGTCACTATTCTTCTTTTAGATTTGATTGGCGGTTGGCTCTTCTTTTAGATTTGATTGGTGGTTGGCAACCAGTTTACAGGTGCATTACCGCCACCTACTGGGTTGGAATGTGCTCAAGAGAATAGCAGGGAAAAAAACCCCAAAACAATTCTTTTAATTAATCCAGTTGCACTTAAATATCTAAATAGACCTACACACTGTATATTTCTTTGACTGACGTTCTTAACATGTTTTCCAAAACAAAACTTAAATTAGTCCTTTTCATTACTGCAATCAGATGTTTCCTTTGTTCCTGGTATCCCTGACATTCCAACAAAACGTGCTGAACCGTTTCTGGAGAACCACAATGTGCACAGCTGCCAGTTGGGTGTTTAGCTATTCTATGTAGCGTCTGGTTTAAAGTAGTGTGTCCTATTCTTAATCGGGTGATGAGTACTTCTTTCCTGTTTCTGCCAACTCCCATTCCAGAGTTTAACTCATCACTCTGTATCATCTTCTTCTTCTTTTAGATTTGATTGGCGGTTGGCAACCAGCTTACAGGTGCATTACCGCCACGTACTTCACTCTATATCACCACTCTGGTCATCATCACTCTGCATTCACTCTATATCTAATCACTATCATTATATAAATTCAAGATATCTGTGTGTCTGTGTGTGTGTGTGTGTGTGTGTGTGTGTGTGTGTCACGCCCAAAGATCATAGGACTGCCAATGATGTTCCTATGATGTCTGCAGGATGTCCCTATGTATGACACAGCAATGATGATAGAAGGACTACAGGTGATATATAGAGTGTGTGGTGGGCCAGGGTGGCCGACATCTTGGCCGTGGCAACTGTCAAGTGATGATACAAAGTACAAGGAGACGAAGAAGAGTGATGTCTGAAGGTAGAGTTGAGGTTCGATTGGACACAGCAATGATGATAGAAAGACTACAGCTCCTACAGCACCAGATAGAGCAATGATATAGTGAAGTACGTGGCGGTAATGAAACTGTAAGCTGGCTGCCAACCGCCAATCAAATCTAAAAGAAGAACTACAGCTCCTGACCAGATTGATGATATAGAGTGAAGTATGAGGAGACAAAGAGTGATGTCTGAAGATAGTTCTTTTTCTTTTACATTTGATTGGCAGTTGGCAACCAGCTTACAGGTGCATTACCGCCATGTAATTTATCACTCTATATATCCGCCACACACTCTCTCCTTTTCACACTATCTTCCCATGCCCGTGATATCACGTCTTCTTCTTTTAGATTTGATTGGCAGTTGGCAACCAGCTTACAGGTGCATTACCGCCATGTACCTCACTCGATTGGACACAGCAATGATGATAGAAGGCCTACAGCTCCTGACCAGATAGAGTGATGATACAGAGTGAGGTACGTGGTGGTAATGCCACCTGTAAGCTGGTTGCCAACTGCCAATCAAATCTAAAAGAAGGACTCGTGTGAAATGTCCTATGATGATCCTATGTATACTGACTGACTCCTTAAGTGTGAAAAAATTATCCGTCCTTGGATGACTTCTTCTTTTAGATTTGATTGACGGTTGGCAACCAGCTTACAGGTGCATTACTGCCACGCATTTGACTCGAAATCATCACTATCTGGTCAGGAGCTGTAGTTCTATCATCATTGCTGTGTCCAATCGAACCTCAACTCTATCTTCAGACATCATTCTTCTTTGTCTCCTCGTACTTAACTCTATATTATCACTTCACTCTATATATCTTGGCCGTGGCAACTGCTACGGCCCTCTCCTCCGACATCATCTTCTTCTTTTAGATTTGACTGGCGGTTAGCAACCAGCTTACAGGTGTATTACCACCACGTACTTCACTCTCTCGACTGCATCACTCACAATCATAGGACTTGCTATGACATCATCAAAGATCAAAGGCAGACATCACTCACGCTCACTCACAATCATAGGACATCAAAGATCCAAGAGAGGCATCACTCATGATCATAGGACTGGCTATGACATCAGCAAAGAGTGTCACGACCAAAGATCATAGGACCGTCTATGATGTTCTAACAACTCCTTATGTGTGGAAAAATTATCCGTCCTTGGACTGCATCACTCAGGATCATAGGACTTGCTATGACATCAAAGATCAAAGGCAGGCATCACTCACGATCATAGGACATCAAAGATCAAAGGGAGGCATCACTCACAATCATAGGACTCGCTATGACATCAAAGATCAATCGCAGGCATCAATCACGATCATAGGACTTGCTATAACATCAGCAAAGATCATAGGACTCGCTATGACATCAGCAAAGATCAAATGCAGGCATCACAAGAGTCACTATGACATTATCAAAGATCATAGGGCTCACTATGACATCATCAAAGATCAAATGCAGGCATCATAGGAATCGCTATGACATCAAAGATCACAGGACTCACTATGACATCATCAAAGATCAAAGGTAGTCATCACTCACGATCATAGAACTCACTATGACATCAAAGATCAAAGGACTCGCTATGACATCATCAAAGATCATTGGACTCACTATGACATCAAAGATCATTGGACTCACTATGACATCAAAGATCATTGGACTCACTATGACAATCAAAGATCAAAGGCAGGCATCACTGAACGAGTGCTGATGTGCTTGCTTACACCTGCTTTCTACTGGCATGCAGAAATGCTTACCCTTGGTTTCTACAGGCATGCGCGGGCAAGCACTCGTCACTCTATAATTCAAGAAATCTCTGCGTCTGTGTCACGACCATAGGACTCGCTAAAAGATCATAGGATCACCTATGTCTACATGATGTCCTAGGAAGTTCCTATGATGTCTACATGATGTCTATATGTCATATTGACCATCACTCACACTCATAGGACTCGCTATGACATCAAAGATCAAATGCAGGCATCATAGGACCTGCTATGCCATCATCAAAGATCACAGGACTCAGTATGCCATCGTCAAAGACAAAGGCAGTTATCACTCATGATCTTAGGACTCGCTATGACATCAAAGTTCATAGGACATGCTATGACACCATCAAAGATCAAAAGCAGGCATCACTGAATTGAGTGCCGACGTGCTTGCTTACATCTGCTTTCTACGGGCATGCACAGGTAGGCACACTAGTCCATATATAATTCAAGAAATCTCTGTCTGTGTGTCATGATCATAGGACTGTGTCTGTGAGTGTGACACGATCATAGGTCTCGCTAAAAGATCATAGGACTCACTATGACATCAAAGATCATCTCTTCCAGTTCCGGCGCCACACGAGTTGGCTGCCTTTTGCAACAGCGGCTCAATTCTGAGTCTTTTTATCTTCCTCCTTCTTTCTGATCCGGTGATGGCTTTCTGATCCGGCACACCTTTCACTCTATGTGTATCACGGACACACAGATCGCGCCCGGGGGTCTCCCGAGTCGGCGGACGGAGCCTCTGTTTACAGCGGGAGACGATGCAGCGGGGAGGAGCTAGCTAGCACTCGGCCGCCACCCGGTGCTAACGGAGAGGCTCGACATACCGGGAGAGCTGAAGCGGGAGCGACGCGGGTGCCGGGCTGCAGTTTGGGCGGCGTGCAGGAAATATAAGACAGAATAATAAAGAGCAATGGCAAGAACCAAGCAGACCGCCCGTAAATCTACTGGAGGAAAAGCCCCCAGGAAGCAGCTGGCCACCAAGGCTGCTCGAAAAGGCGCTCCGGCCGCCGGCGGAGTGAGGAGGCCTCACCGTCGCAGGCCCGGTGCCGTGGCTCTGAGAGAGATCCGTCACTGCCGGAGGTCCACGGAGCTGCTCATCCGTGGGCTGCCCTTCCAGCGCCTGGTGAGGGAGATCGCTCAGGACTTCAGGACCGACCTGCGCTTCCAGAGCTCCGCCGTCATGGCTCTGCAGGAGGCCAGCGAGGCCTACCTGGTGGGTCTCTTCGAGGACACCAACCTGTGCGCCATCCACGCCAAGAGGGTCACCATCATGCCCAAAGACATCCAGCTGGCCCGCCGCATCCACGGAGAGAGAGCTTAGACTTTCTGCTGCACATCCACCAACCACAATGCTCCGCACTGTGTCTATATATATATATATATATATATATATATTATATTTATTAATATGTACATATGTATACTAGCTGCTCTTGTTTTTTCTTGCCTTCTGATTGTTGCTCTGAGTGTTGCTATCCCTGTGCTGTTACAATCCTGGAATTTCCCCATTGTGGGACTAATAAAGGCTTATCTTATCTTATAGGACTCGCTATGACATCAAAGATCAAAGGCTGGCATCACTCACAATTATAGGACACGCTATGACATCAACAAAGATCATAGGATTCGTTATGACATCAAAGATCAATGGCAGGAATCACTGAACGAGTGGTGACGTCAAAGATCAAAGGCAGGTTTCACCAGGGTTATTGTTGCCATGGTAACCATGTCAAAGATTAAAGGCAGGCATCACCACGGTTACTGTTGCCACGTCAAAGATCAAAGGTAGACAGAAATTTCTTGGAGGACTCGAGACAAGCAGATGCGGAAGAGGACAGCTCCTGAAAATCTCGAAGAAGTGGGTATAATTCAACTAGGAGGAATGGAGGTGGGAAGCGGGGAAGAGGAAGTCTGGAGCTCGGTGGAGTCTAAAAGAAGCAAACGTAGATGTAAAGAAACTCAATCAAGACCATTATCAAGTGCTGCAGAATCAGAGGGTGAACGATCCTGGAATGAACAGAAGGAGTGTAAAGTAATCATTAAACTTCCTCAGGAAGGGGCATCGTTTCATGAGTGGAACCCAATTAAGCTCACAAATGCAATTAATGGGTTACTTGGAGAAGTTTTACATGCAAGAGTTCTTCGTAGCGGTTCATTGCTGGTTACATGTGAAGATAGTGTTCAACAAGGAAGAGCAATCAGAATCAATAAGATGGAGGGAAAAAATGTGCAGTGTTCAGTACTGGAAGGAAAAAAGGCAATGAGAGGAGTGATATCGGACATTTCAACAGCCGTCTCAACTGATGAAATCATGAGGAACTTAACTGGATGAAAAATGGAGGTACAAAGATTGAAAACTAATAGAAATGGCGAAAAATGTGAGTCTGTCGGTAATGTTAAAATTTGATGAAACAAGACTACCAAGTAAGGTGTATACAGTGATTCCTCACTTATCGCGGTTAATGGGTTCCAGAACCGACCGCGAAAAGTGAAAAACCGCGAAGTAGCGTCACCCCAATGACGTCATCCATAAACAATACGTACGTTCATTCTCTCACTCTCTCTCTCTCATATGATAAGTGTGTGTGTGTACGTGTACATACATACGTAGATGTAAACAAAGTGAACATAAATATGTTTTTAGAACTCTTTTATTCTTATAACAAGATACGTAACTCAAGATGAAAATGATTTACTGCACAGGTTAATGAGAGCTTTACTGCTCCTCAGGTGACGCCTCATCGTGAGGTGCTGGAGGCGCAGGATCAGCGAGGGCAGCTTCCGATAGAGCTGAAGCTGCAGGAGGCGGCGTAGTGCCTCGACAGGAAGACTATTTCGCACAAAATGGCACAAGAGAACAGCAAAAAGTTCCACGCGGCGAGACTAAGTAACACGAGCGATAAAAAGCAATGAATGCGGTCTTTCTTCCCTTCATGGGTGCTTGGCAGGGAGAGGAGGTGGGTGAGATGTCTCGGCCAATCAGCTTGCGGGGTGAAACGTCTCGGCCAATCAGCTTGCGAGATTTCCGAGCCGAGCCAACATGACAACAGCGAACAGAGAGTTGTGCTGCTCTCCGTGTTGACACGTGATGGTCTAATGTAGTCTCCCTGCCTTCTGCTAGCGCCCGCCCATTATTTCTCAATTTTGAATTTTTGATGAATATTTTTGAAAAATCCGCGATGCACTGAGGGCGCGAAATGTGAAGCGCGAAGTAGCGAGGGATCACTGTACTGGCTACATGAGCTATGAAGTCAGACTTCACGTTCCTCCTCCACTCAGATGTTTCAAATGTCAAAAGTTTGGTCATGTAGCAGCGATATCCAAAGGCAGACAACGATGTGCTAGATGCTCTGGTGAACATGACAGTGGTGCAGTGGCTAGCACTGTTGCCTTACAGCTAAAAGGTTCCAGGTTCGAATCCCCAGGCTGGCAGGGGTAGGAACCTTTCTGTGTGGAGTTTGCATGTTCTCCCTGTGCTGCGTGGGTTTACTCCGGGGGCTCCGGTTTCCTCCCACAATCTAAAGACATGCATGTTAGGTTAATTGGTTGTTCTAAATTGTCCCTAGATATGTCTCCTATAGGCCCTTAGAATAGAGGGTTAGTACTAGTGAAGCGCTTTGAGTGGTGTTTGAGACTAGAAAAGCGCTATATAAGTACAGGCCCTTATCCTTATCCCTCCTTAATATGGAAAGTGTGAAAGAGGAGCCAAATGAAAGTGCTGTTAACTGCGGTGGTGCACACAGCTCTGCATATCAAGGTTGTAAAGCAGCAGAAATTCAGCAGATAAAAGTTTCCCAGGGATTAACATATGCAGAAGCTGCGAAAAAGGTGCCAGCTAAAAAAGTGGGAGTGGACTCGAACAGGGAAAGTGTCCAGACTTGCAGTGCATGCAGGAGAATTAAGGAAGACACTGGTTTTGAAGGAGAATAATTTTGTCTTATTTGTGGTAGATGTGACAAATTGCACTGCACAGACTTCCAAGAAAACAGAAAAAAATCAAAATCATTGTGAAAGCAGCAGCAAAATATCTTGGCATTAAGGGGCTACATTGGGAAGCAGTTGAGGACTTGTTAAGTGGGGGATCTTTAAGTTCACAGAGATAATGGGCTGGTGAATCAACCACCAATCAAGTCTAAAAGAAGAAGAACTAGAAAAGCACTCGGAGAGCGCAGACCTCCGCCAAGCGCGGCAGTTCCGCCCATACAGTGTTGAGATTCCTTGATCATGAAAACATATGACAAGCAGTGGTTCAGTAGTTATTGACGAAAATGGCATTTTCCATAATGGCGGCCACAGTTCCTCCCATACAGTGTTTGTGTGTATGTTTTCAGATTCCTTGACCATGAAAACATACGACTAGCAATTGGATTGACAATGATAGGATTAGTGGTTCAGTAGTTATTGTGGAAAATGGAATTTTCCATAATGGCGGCCACAGTTCCTCTCATACAGTGTTTGTGTGTACGTTTTCAGATTCCTTGACCATGAAAAGATATGAGTAGCAATTGGATTGACAATGATAAGATTAGTGGTTCAGTAGTTATTGACGAAAATGGCATTTTCTGTAATGGCGGCACAGTTCCCCCCATACAGTGTTTGTGTGTACGTTTTCAGATTCCTTGACCATGAAAACATCTGACAAGCAATTGGATTAACAATGATAGGATTAGTGGTTGAGTAGTTATTGAGGAAAATGGCATTTTCCATAATGGGGGTTTAGCGCTACAGTTCCCCCCATACAGTGTTTGTGTGTACGTTTTGAGATTCCTTGACCATGAAAACATATGACAAGCAACTGGATTGACAATGATAAGATTAGTGGTTCAGTAGTTATTCACGAAAATGGCATTTTGCGTAATGGCAGTTTAGCGCTATAGTTCCCCCCATTCAGTGTTTGTGTGTACGTTTTCAGATTCCTTGACCATGAAAACATATGACTAGCAATTGGATTGACAATGATAGGATTAGTGGTTCAGTAGTTATTCACGAAAATGGCATTTTCCTTAATGGCAGTTTTCTTGTGGACGGTGATCCGGATCACCACCAAAATCTAATCATCTGTAGGATACCCCATTTCTGACAATCTGTGAAAATTTCATGAAAATCCGTCCACAACTTCTTAAGTTATCTTGGTAACAGACAAACCAACGCCGTTGATCACATAACCTCCCCCTTTGGCGGAGGTAATAATGAGATGACACGCAGATACGGACTACAGGTCCTGACCAGATAGCGTGATGATACAGAGTGAAGTACGTGGCAGTGGTGCTGTGGGCTGGTTGCCAGCCACCAGTCAAGTCTAAAAGAAGAAGAAGACAATGATTGTTCAGAATTCCTTATAAGAACTTCTTATACAAAGATATAGAGTGATGATAATCAAAGTCAGTGGCGGTAATGCACCTGTAAGCTGGTTGCCATCCGCCAATCAAATCTAAAAGAAGAAGAATACATCACAAGATATAGAATGAGAGTGCTGATAATCAAGTCAGTGGCGGTAATGCACCTGCAAGCTGATTGTCAGCCGCCAATCAAATCTAAAAGAAGAAGAGTGGTGATATAATCAAATGAGTGGCAGTCAGGGTTTCTTCTGATACCATTTCTCGGTGGTGGGCCGCCTTGCCACAAATATTACCGCCACACCAAGAAGGAGATATAAATTTAAGAAAAATATATGAAGCAATGGCTTTCCGCAAGCGCGCACACGAACACCACGCATGGCCATCATCCATGCGGAGTATAGAAGCGCCCTGCCCACATGAGCTTTCCAGTCAGTCAGTAGGCAGTGTCTTGCTAGTGGCAGCAGCATCTTCGTGGAAAAGGAGTGAAAACTGGGAAGTCAAACAGCAGAAATGGACTCTATTTGAAGAGAAACTTTGTGAAGAAGTCTGCCATTTCTTTGTTGGTGAAAATCCTGGCGCATCAGCACCTTGGCACTACCTATCAGGTGGGAATGAAACTACAAATGATGGTTGTGTGCATGCGTCAACCGCTTGGCCTGGGTAGATGAAAAAAGTGAGCATGTACAGTGCCACGTGCGTGCCAGGCTCATCCAAAGCATACGCGGACCAAGGCGGACTAGCAGGGAAATGCAGCATGAATAAGGCTTGACTGTCCAACAGAAACATGAGTTTATTAAAGTACTTGAAACGTGGAAAATAAATCATAAGGGGTATGTGAGCACTGGAGCCACTTATCATGGTTTTAACATGCTGGAAATGGGAGCAATAATGGAAGAGTCGCTTAGCTAAAGAGATGTGGCTAGAATTCAAATGCAGCCGGCTTCATATGAAGGGAAAGACAAGGGGGACTACTGAATTGCTGAGGATATACTGTATTTCACCAGCCACTACAATATTAAGTTATATTCCCAATTATGTACCTGGCAAGTTAAGATGACCGAAATTCACGAAGTCAATGACTTTAATCCATCAGCAGCCTTCAGACAAACTAAATGTACCAGCATTTGGATTTCAAAATAAGGGAGGTTTTTCTTGGCGGTGAGGAGATTTCTAAAAAAAAAAACACAACTATAAATATATAGAAATATTATAACAGAAATAACGGCATCCTTAGTCATTTAAGTTAATTTAAATCATTACGTACAATTTTATTAATTTTTTTTCTTTGTAATGAGAGTTAAATTATTGTTCTGTTCTGACTGCAAAGTTATGGTCAAAAATATAAATTGTTATAAGGAAAAAGTAAAAAAAAAAATACCACAGTCTGTTTCAAATTTAAAAAAAAAAAAACTAATTTTATTTTAAGAAAGACAAAAAATAAGCCATAAAATAATCCACAAATTTATAATAAAGTTTCAAATGTACAAGGAAAGTCAATTTTACAAAAGAAAATTACAAATTTGAGGAAAATGCTTTCAAATTTAGATAAATTTACAAAGAAAAGTAGAAAACTATAAGAAAATTGTTATAAATTTTGGAAAAAAACCTCAAACCTCAAAGACTGAAGTCATTACTCAAGTTTTAAGTGGATGCTCTTTGTACCCTTAACTACAAATTTTTGGTTGTCTCCTTTAATTTACATGGCACTTGATATTTTCTAACCTGTTTGTATACCACCATAGACAGAGAGAGAACATGAATTAGACAGAGTTCAGAGAGGGCAAGATGAGACAGAAGAGAGGAGCCAAGGAGAGGAAAGTGTTCAGGCAGAGGGTCCAGGAGAGGTGAGAGCAGAGGAAGGAGAGAAGGACGACACCAGTGAAAAGTCCAAATACAGGACGTCTGGGTGGGACCCCAAATGGGCCAATATTCCAACATTCAAGCCTTGGTTGTACAATACTTCAAATCCTAAGTTCCATATGCACAGCAGTGGCTCAGGAGGTAGAGCGGGTTGGCCAATAACCGGATGGTTGGCAGTTCAAATCCCACTCTCCCCAGATATCCTGCCATTGTGTCCCTGGGCAAGACACTTTACCCACTTTGTGTCCATAACACTGGGTATGAATGTGAATAAATGTTCAGTGGTGGCCAGAGAGGCTGTTGGCGCGGATTGGCTGCCACATTTCTGTCAGCCTGCCCCAGTTCAGCTGTAGCTACAGTAGTAGCTTGCCACTACCATTGTCTGTCTGGAGTAAATGAATAATGTATTTGTAAAAAGCGTCTTTAAGTGTCTATGATAAAGCGCTATATACACTACCGTTCAAAAGTTTGGGGTCACCCAGACAATTATTTTGTGTTTTCCATAAAAAGTCACACTTATTTACCACCATGAGTTGTAAAATGAATAGAAAATATAGTCAAGACATTGACAAGATTAGAAATAATGATTTGTATTTGAAATAATAATTTTTTCCTTCAAACTTTGCTTTCGTCAAAGTAGTAGTAGTAGTAGATTAGTTTATTTGACAGGGACAGTGCAATAAACATAGACAATTAATCAAAGACAATCAATCTGATGTGTTGCACATAGAGTGTATAGCTATTAGCTAATTTGCAACTCTTGTCCCTGGATGGGCTTTAGAAAAAAGAATCAAGATAAAAAATATACACAATAACCACATACATCAATGCAGAAAAATTATAAATACACAATTATAAATATTATAAATATTATAAATACACAAATATAACAGCCTGACTCACATTTAACATAAATATTATAAATATTATAAATACACAAATATAACAGCCTGACTCACATTTAACACATATAACATAACTCACATTTGCCTATTTCAGGCCTTCCTCCCTCCGTCACTCACTATAAACAAACACATTTATTCCTTCCCTTCATTCACTCTCACTTTGCAGACAATTAATTCATACATGAGTACATTCTTGTTTATTTTTCAGCCAGTTTTTAACATTTTTAGTGAATGTTTTAAAGTCCGTTATTATTTTAATTTCATTTGGCATTGTGTTCCAGATGTGACTGCCCTTTATAGAGAAAGCTGTTTGTCCAAATGTGGTTCTGCGGTGGAATATTTTACAGTTATTGTTAACAGAACTCCTGGTGGCTCTGCTGCTGTCCTGTCTTTGGACAAAACCAGCAAGTGGCTCGGGTGCTGATTTATGAAAACATTTGAACGTTAATTTCAGAAGACAGAGGTCAATGAAGCTCTCAAAACTCAATAGGTTGTATTTTTTTAAAACATTACAGTGATGCCACCTAATGGGCTTTTTGTCCAAGATTTTTAGGGTTTGATTATATAATGAACCTATATGTCTTATTGTGGAAGGGGCTGCTTGAGCCCAGACTGTCAAACAGTATGATATATGAGAAAAAACCATAGAATGCATATACAGTGCAGCTGCTTCGTAAGGTATGTAATATCTAATTAATTTAAAGCAGTTCAGATTTTTTTTTACTGTTTTTGAAATTTTCTTTATATGAAGATTAAATTTGAGTTGAGGATCTAGTACAATGCCAAGGTATTTGAATTCTGTAACTAAACTGATGTCATGATCATGTATATTAACTTTAAAATGTTGCAGGTTACATTTTTTGATTGAAAAGCACATTGAAACTGTTTTCTGAAGGTTCAGCAATAGATGGTTCTTGAGGAGCCACTCTTGGACATCAACCATACTTGTAGACAGTACATCTGCAGCCTGTGCTGGAGTCTTGGCAGCTGTGTAAATAACTGCATCATCTGCATAAAGTTGGCATGTTGCAGCTGAGCAGTGTAACGGCAGGTCATTAATAAAAATGCTGAAAAGTAAAGGACCAAGAATGGACCCTTGTGGGATACCCATGCGGTTGTTTAAAAATGAGGATTTATCCTGGTGAACTTTTACACACTGTTCTCTATTCTGGAGATAAGATGCAAACCATTCTAATGTATTTGGGGAGAAGTTAAAAGATACCATTTTGGATAAAAGCAAACTGTGGTTTACAGTATCGAAAGCCTTTTTGAGATCTAGAAAAACAGCTCCTACCACATTACCCCTGTCCAAGGACTGTTTGACGTTTTCAATAAGGCAACAATTTGCTGTTTCTGTTGAGTATCCTGGTCTAAAACCAAATTGATGTGGATGAAGAAGTTGATTGTCTTGTAAGTAGTCTATCAGCTGTGTAGCTACAACTTTTTCAAGAACCTTAGATAGGACTGGTAAGATAGAGATTGGGCGGTAATTGCATATATCGTCTTTACTGCCTGATTTATGAACTGGTATGACGACAGCTTTTTTCCAGCCAGATGGAAATGTACTAGACCTAATGGAGAGATTAATGAGATGAGTCAGTGGTTTGATTAATATTTTGCTGTGCATTTTGAGAAAGGAGGTGCTCATATTGTAGATATCATTAGTTTTTGAGTTTGACAGTGTTTTAACAATACCAGCAATTAACTTCTCATTTACCTCATCGATGTGAAAAGTATCTGTTGGAAGTATGGAATTTGTGTTGTTGAGCACATTTGGCAGCACAAAAATTTTTGTTAAGTCTTCCACAGAGCCCACAAAGTGTGAATTAAATTCATTTGCCAAAGTAGCCTTGTCACTGACGGTCTTGCCATTGATTCTAAGTTCCTTTACCCCCTTCTGATCGTTTTTTTTATTAGTTAAGTTATTTAAATGCCTCCATAGGGAACTGTTGTTACCCTTTGCATGATCTATCAGTTTATTGTAATAAGATATTTTTGATTTTCGCAGCTCATGTACCACTTTATTTCTTAAACTTTTGTACACAAGGTGATCATTTTGTAGTTTGGAGGTTAGTGATGTTTTCAGTGCATAGTCTCGCCTCTTCATAAGTTTTCTTATTTCATTATTTAACCATGGTAGGCTAATCTTCTGTTGTCTACTTTTAATTTGCTTTGAAAATTTTTCTATAGACTTTGTGATTGTTGCAGTTATAAAATTACAACAATCATCTACTTCACATGTTGACATGAGCTGCTCCCAATTTTGATTCTCTAAGTAATGTTCAAACTCCTCATTTTTTGATTTGGGGATAATAAAATTTGATTTGTCAATATCGACTCCCCCAAAATACTGTAGTCGCTTTTTAGTAAGTTTCCTGACAGCAAGAACCATGTTATGATCTGAGAGACCAGTTACAAGATTATAGGTTCTGGTTATTCGTTCTGGTTTATTAGTAAATACCATGTCAATAAGTGTTCTGGATTGTTTGGTTATCCTGGTGGGTCCTTTGATGATTTGCTGGTAATTAAATTTAGTCATGAGGCTTTTCAGTTTTTGTTTGTCTTTTTTATCAGACCAGTTGATATTAAAGTCACCATGAATTATTGTTTCTCTGTTCTTCTCAAGTTGTTTAACCAGATCACTTAATTCATTATAAAAGGAAGAATTGTGTGATGGTGGGTTGTACAATACTGCAATGTTGAAATTCATTACCGGAGAGAGACATACATTAACAGCTAAACATTCAAGTGAAGTATTCAAATCAACCAGTTGACATTTATATTTGTCTTTGATGTAAATTAAAACACCTCCTCCCCTCCCTACCTGCCTGTCTTTTCTAAAACACTGGTAGCCCACAATATCGATCATATTAGTGTCTATGTTCCTGTGTAGCCAGCTTTCTGAGAGACAAAGGTAGTCCAGATTTGAGTCCAACAGCAACACCGAAATCTCATCTCTTTTGGGGATTATGCTCCGTATGTTTAAATGACCGCCGAGGATCCCCTTTGGTTTAGCCTTGGTGTCCCAAAGAACTCGTGCATGATTAACAGTTTGGAAAAATAAATGTTGTTTTTGCTTTTGTACAGCTCGGTTTTGTGCTAACCCAGTGGTCTGCTGTTTAATAGTGGCAGGTCCAGGGTTAAGGTGAATATCTCCTGCCAGAAGTAGCAGAACTAACAGAACTTTAATTGTATATCCTCTGCCATATTGTGATTTTTGCTTAACAGCCATGTTTGCCTTAATTTGGAAGTTTTTGCTCAGGCCTTTTAAAGACCACATAGAGTGTAGGGTGAGATGTCCAAGCCCAAATCCATACAGATAAAACTTTTTAACTTCACCTTTGGTTGAGTTTGTCGGAAAATCCTTCTTGTTGCAGGTCCAGACACACAAAGACAAAACGAAGAGGAAGTAGAGAAGTAGAGAAGGCTTATTAGTGGTGCCCATCAGCCCACTTTTTAATCCGGTGGCCGCCATCTTCAGTCTTTCTTGGAAAGAAGGAAAAAGAAAATCTGTGGATAGTAAAATAAATTCTGCTTATATCGCCAGAATCTGATCCGATCGTCCTCGAATCCAGCTGGGCCTCAGCTAGCCAACTAGCCCCTTCCGTTGCTGGTCTCGTTGCTCATAGTCGCCGTAACTGGTCTCCCGTCCCGCTCCTCCAACCGAGTCTCGTCACACACCGCCGCTGCCACCGAGCTCCGCTGAGGTCACGGTAAGTCCTCCGCTAGGCACCGCCACCTACCGTTGTCTGCCTGGGTGAAATCTCTGCTGAGCCCCGTCAACAAATAGCCGCTTGCCTGGTAGTATCTCCGCTGGGCCTCGCAGCTGGGCTTCGATTCAGGCTGGTGTAAGGTGGAATGACTGGCTCCAGCATTAAGCTAACTAGCGTTAGCTTAGCAATCGCTTCGGGTAGTCTCGTCGCACACCGCCGCTGCAGTCACGGTAAGTCCTTCGCTGGGCACCGCCGCCTACCGCCGTCTGCCTGGGTGAAATCTCTGCTGAGCCCCGTCAAACAAATAGCCGCCTGCCTGGTAGTATCTCCGCTGGGCCTCGCAGCTGGGCTTTGATTCAGGCTGGTGTTAGGTGGAATGGCTGGCGCCAGCATTAAGCTAACTAGCGTTAGCTTAGCAATCGCTTCAGGTAGGGCACATCAGTGAATCACAAGGAAGCGCTGGAATCGCTGGTCAGTTTACTCACAGTGGCCGGATAAAAGCGATCAAAGGGGTAATCCACCGGAGGTATATCCGATCGCTGTAAGAAGAATCTGTAAAGAATCTGTAAAGAATCCTCCATTTGCAGCAATTACAGCATTGCAGACCTAACATGATTGCACAAGGGTTTTCTAATCATCCATTAGCCTTCTGACACAATGAGCAAACACATTGTACCATTAGAACATTGGAGTGATAGTTGCTGGAAATGGGCCTCTATACACCTATGTAGATATTGCACCAAAAACCAGACATTTGCAGCTAGAATAGTCATTTACCACATTAGCAATGTATAGAGTGTATTTCTGATTAGTTTAAAGTTATCTTCATTGAAAAAAAGTGCTTTTCTTTCAAAAATAAGGAAATTTCTAAGTGACCCCAAACTTTTGAACGGTAGTGTAAATCTGATGCATTATTATTATTATATGCTAAGTTACTGTGCAAAATTTTTAAAAAAATAAACAGTATAAAATTAACATGTGTTTTCTGTCCCTCCCCTTCCAGAAAAATATGTTGCCACCGCGCCAAGGTCTTTAAGCCAGAGGAAACACTGACGGTAATGCACCTGTAAGCTGGTTGCTAACTGGCAATCAAATCTAAAAGAAGAAGAAGAGTGATAATATCGAGTGAAGTACATGGCGTTAATGTACCTGTAAGCTGGCTGCCAACCACCAATCAAATCTAAAAGAAGAAGAGTGATGATATCGAGTGAAGTACATGCCAGTAATGCACTTGTAAGTTGAATGCCAACCGCCAATCAAATCTAAAAAGAAGAAGAAGAAGAGTGATGATAACGAGTGAAGTACATGGCGGTAATGCACCTGTAAGCTAGTTGCCAACCACCATCCATCCATCCATCTTCTTCCGCTTTTCCGGAGGTCCGGGTCGCGGAGGCAGCAGTTCAAGCAGAGAAGCCCAGACTTCCCTCTCCCCAGCCACCTGCTCTAGCTCTTCAGAGAGGATGCCAAGGCCTTCCCAGACCAGCTGGGAGACAGTCTCTCCACTGACTCCTGGGTCTGCCCCGGGGTCTCCTCCCAGTGGGACATGCCCGAAACACCTCAAGTGGGAGGCGTCCAGGAGGCATCCTAATCAGATGCCCAAACCACCTCAACTGGCTCCTTTCAATGTGGAGGAGCAGCGGTTCTACTCTGAGCGTCTCCCGGATGACTGAGCTCCTCACCCTATCTCTGAGGGTGAGTCCAGCAATCCTACGGAGAAAGCTCATTTCAGCTGCTTGTATCCAGGCAAATGATTCACCAGGACAGCCACACGGGCAGAGCAAAGTCCCACCCCCACCCCCGCCTTGGCCCACCCGCAGTCAGACACACGTCCAGCAGCCCCCCGCCAGCACAGAGACCCCAGTTACAGCAGATATGGGAGAAGACTGAAGCCCAAAAGACGTAGTGACTGAAACTCTGTCTGGGGGGGGGGGGGGGGGGGTGATGTGGAGATGCATATTGTGGGGGAATCTGCAGACAGCGTCTCAGTCAGGAGGAAGTGATTAAACATAAGAGAATAATAGACAAGGACGTCCTGGGAGTTGGCAGGAAGAGGGAGCTGGGGGTTGAAGTGAAATGTATTGTGGAGCTGGATATCATGCAGTCTGATGTGAAATGTCATGCAGATGTGAGATGATCTGTGGAGCTTATAAGGAGAACCCTGGTTTGGCTGATTCATTGCTTTTCTGTCTATGAATGTTGAGAGTGTTAATAAATTTTGTCTGCTCATAAACTGGCCTCCTCATTTCCCACACTCTCCACACTGGTAGATACAAGCGGCTGCCAACCGCCAATCAAATCTAAAAGAAGAACAATTTTGTTGGTGGCAGTTGCCACGGCCAAGATATATAGAGTGATGATATAGAGTGAAGTACATGGTGGTAATGCACCTGTAAGCTGGTTGCCAACCGACAATCAAATCTAAAAGAAGAACAAGGTCATAGAATTCTGGTCACATGATCATAAAAGGAGTTCCGAACAACTCCTGATATGGTCATGTGACATCATAGGAACAGAGTGTGGCTTTGATGTCATCGATACATCATAGCACCGACCGAGTTTACCAACAGAAGTCTGAGCTTTCTACGGGCATGCAGAAATACTTGTTTATACCTGGTTTCTACAGGCATGCACACGTATGCACTAGTTTTAAAAAAGTGCAAATACTACTTCTATGCCCAACTTCCTGCATCTTGCATCAGGATAAAGAAAATCATTCAGCAATTTTAATTATGACATTTATCACAAGAATAGCGTTCAAAAAAACTGAGGTTTGGTAAATTCTACTTAGGTTAATAAGCTTTCTGGTGTATCAAATAAGCTCATAAGTAACTCATGGCGAAATTGCGGTGGAATCGTTATTTTCAAATTATTATTCAAGAAAATTGACCAATTAAAGAAAGAGGATGACGAAAAGAAAAAAGGCGTCAACGCTATAGCTGCCCATCAGTAAAGTTGAGCTAGCTCGTGACCTAGTTAGCTATAGCATGAAAGAAGCGAACTATCAAGAGGACGGAGGACACAGGCGGGTGTTAGAAATAAACCCAACACTAAAATACTTAGTTCAGAGAGTCAACACTCACCGAATAAAATGAAGTTCTGAAGTGGAAAGACCCCGGCGAATAAAAGTTGGCTAGCAAACTAGCAAGTCGTCTTCACTTCTGTAACCACCGAAGGGTAACTCTGAAAAGTCACTCACGTTATCTGACAACTGTGGCTATCGAACAAGCCCCGGTTGTAGCTACAAGTTGCTCAGACAGACAGCACTCATAGCGGTGATATTTCATGTAACTCCCCTTTCTTGTGACCCCTATCGCCGAACTTGCTAGCTGCCTACTTGTAGAGAGATAGTTGTAGCTGTACTGGCCTGTCTGACAACTTCATTTCCCTGTTCTGTGCTCTCTGTCGGAGCTCCGTCCTCCCTTCTGCCCGCGGACACGGGGTAGGATTGTTTTCCTCCACGCGATGACTGACACCATTTTCAACCAATCACTTTAAGCGAAGTCACGACGAGGACACACCCCCTCGTTTCAGTTTGCGTTCAGAGCTCGCGATTCTCACGTGGACAGAAAAAAACATGAAAATCTACCGTTTATCGAGAAAAGAGACGGTTTGTTGAGAAATATTGACGTTTCGAATATAGATTATTTTTTGTGAATGTGTGTACAATGTCTCTGTTATACAAATAACAGGGAAACTCGTCCTGGAAATAATTTATAATCAAATCTAAATTGGAAATATTCATAGTAAACAAGTAATTTATCACATCACTACACCAAACAAATAACAGTAAAATAGTTCAAACATTAAATGCATTTGTTGAATATTTTCTGCAGAGGTGCTTAGTAATGAGTTACATGTACCACAAGGGTGTAGCCAAGGAGGTTGTGGGTGTAGAAGAGCTTGAAATGATGAGGCGATTTGATATATAAACCAAAGTTTAATCATCAGCTCTCCTAACAAGTCTCATCTAGTGCAGAGGTAGCAGAAGGAAAAGAGACCGAATATCTCCGGCTCACTGACTTTATACTTGCACATAACAAAAGACATGCATAACAAAGGCTGACATCCCTCATTATCTTAATCCCCCCATTGTCTTGGTACAGTGATCCCTCACTTATCACGGTTAATGGGTTCCAGAACCGACCGCGAAAAGTGAAAAACCGCGAAGTAGCGTCACCCCTAATGACGTCATCCATAAATAATACGTACGTTCATTCTCTCACTCTCTCTCTCTCATATGATACGTGTGTGTGTGTGTGTACGTGTACATACATACGTAGATGTAAATAAAGTGTACATAAATATGTTTTTAGAACTCTTTTATTCTTATAACAAGATACGTAACTCAAGATGAAGATGATTTACTTCACAGGTTAATGAGAGCTTTACTGCTCCTCAGGTGACGCCTCATCGTCAGGTGCTAGAGGCGCAGGATCGTCGAGGGCAGCTGGAGAAGCTGCAGGAGGCGGCGTAGTGGCTCGACGGGAAGACTATTTCGCACAAAATGGCACAAGAGAACAGCAAAAAGTTCCATGCGGCGAGACTACGTAACACGAGCGATAAAGAGCAATGAATACGGTCTTCCTTCCCTTCGTGGGCGCTCGGCAGGGAGAGGAGGTGGGTGAAACGTCTCGGCCAATCAGCTTGCAGGGTGAAACGTCTCGGCCAATCAGCTTGCGAGATTTCCGAGCCGAGCCAACACGAGAACAGCGAACAGAGAGGTGGATTTTTTGAGTTGTGCGGGCTCTCCGTGTTGATACCTGATGGTCTAATGTAGTCTCCCTGCCTTCTGCTAGCGCCCGCCCATTATTTCTCAATTTTGAATTTTTGATGAATATTTTTGAAAAATCCGCGATGCACTGAGGGCGCGAAAGGTGAAGCGCGAAGTAGCGAGGGATCACTGTATTTCTTCTCCTCGCCCAGGGGGTGAGGGTAGCTCCTCCGGTCTCCACCGCAGTGTCTGGGAACGTCTTTGTTCTTCACTTGGCGGTTGAGAGCCTTTGTCCTTTCAGAGGTGTGAAGTTGCTTTACATATGTAATTACCAAACATTTCCACATGCTTCAACATATGTAGGTTATGGAATATATGATTAATATAGCCCACAGCCCCCCCCCCCCCCAAACGACTAAGACAGGACAATAGAAAGGTTCACAGTCTAAGATAATTTCTATGTCATACTAAGTGTTACATCTCTTGCCACAGAAGAAACTTTCCAGCAGCCATGCCCCTAAGAGAGTTCAGTGGTAATCATAACAGCATAGTAAAATCATAAGTCAGTCCTAAACTGTTGCAGCACAATTAGTGAACAATTGTGGAGTAGTTTGCATCAGTCCCTGTGCTGTCTGGGTTTTAATCTTCTCCCAAAACTGCTGTGGGTTCGTTTAGGCGTCCTGCTGGGACCTTCTTGTGAGGAATCTGCAGCGTGGGAAGGAGAGTGGTTAATTGTTCCCTGCAGGGGGGCTGAGTCTTTTCTCTTGGGGGGTCTACCCCGCCGAGGTGCTCTCGCCAACTGTGCAGGCTCGTCTTTCAACAAGAAGGCAGGTTTAAGTCTGTCAATGCTGACTGTTTCTTTTCTATCCCCAAAATCAAACACAAAGTGTTTATCACCATGTTCCAGCACTCTGAATGGCCCATCGTATGCTGGGCGGAAAGTTGGTTTTAAAGCTTCATGCCTAACAAAAACAAACTCAGCGTTTTTTAAAGCTTGAGGGACAAAAACCCGTGGAAAGGAGTGATGAGCTGGACCGGGGAGAGAGTCCGGTCCGTTGCTGCCTAAAAACCGTGGGACTGGAAGATGCCCTGGCTCTGGGTTCTCTGGTAAAAATTCACCTGGGAGCCTGAGAGGCTGTGCAAAAACTAATTCTGCCGGAGAGGCGTCTAGATCCTCTTTAGGCGCAGCACGCAACCCCAATAAAACCCAGGGAAGTTTATTTACCCAATTTGTATCCGTTAGTGAGGCTCTGAGGGCAGCCTTTAAAGACCTGTGAAAACGCTCGCATAACCCATTAGCCTGAGGGTGATAAGCGGTGGTGCGGTGAATTGTTGCCCCTAAGCTGCTGGACATGGCTGACCAAAGCTCTGAGACAAATTGAGGCCCCCTATCGGACGTGATGTCCGATGGGACGCCGAAACGTGCTACCCAGTTTGTCAAAAAGACGCGAGCGACTTCCTCCGCTGTGGTTGCCGCTAGAGGGACTGCCTCTGGCCAGCGTGTGGTGCGGTCTATCATTGTTAACAGGTGTGTGAAACCTTGGGAGGAAGGCAGTGGCCCCACGAGGTCGACATGAACGTGGTCAAACCTTCTAGCAGGGATTGGAAAAGGCTCCAGAGGGGCTTTTGTGTGTCTGTATTTTGGCACGCTGACAAGAAATGCAAGTTTTTGCCCATTCTTTTACGTTTTTGCGCAGGCCTGGCCACACAAACTTTTCGGCGACCATTTTAACCGAGGCGCGCACACCTGGGTGCGCAAGGGAGTGAATTGCGTCGAAAATACGGTGGCGCCATGTAGCTGGTACTAACGGGCGAGGTCGGCCGGTTGAAACATCGCATATTAGGGGGGGCACGCCGTCGCGTAAACCCTTTTTCTCCAGCCTTAACCCTATTGGTTCAGACAGGAGTGCGCGCACGTCCGCGTCACTGCTTTGTTCCTCTGCCATGGCTGCATAATCTATCCCTGCATGGATAGGTGCTGCATATGTGTCTGCGTTAGTGAAGAGTTCTGCTGCTGAGGCAGTATAATCTGTCTCTTCGCGCTCTGGTGATGTCACAGCGCGAGAGAGGCAGTCTGCTACCACGTTAAGTTTGCCTGCCACGTGTCGAATGTCTGTGGTGAACTCTGAAATCGCAGCCAGCTGTCTTTGTTGCCTGCCTGACCATGGTTCTGAAATTTTAGCCATAGCAAAGGTGAGCGGTTTATGGTCTACAAAAGCCGTGAAACTCCGCCCTTCTAACCAGAACTGGAAGTGGCGGATGGATAAATGAAGCGCTAGCAGCTCCCTGTCAAAAGTGCTGTATTTACGCTCAGTTTGGTTTAGCGATTTGCTAAAGAATGCTAAAGGTTGCCAGATCCCGCTGACATGTTGTTCTACAACTGCCTCTATAGCCAGGTCCGAAGCGTCTGTGGTTAGCGCGATGTGGGCCGAGGGATCTGGGTGAACTAACAATGTGGCGTTAGCTAGAGCGCTCTTTACTTCCGCGAAGGCGTGTTCGCGCTCCGGGGTCCATTCGACCGCGTTGGAAGCTTTCTTTTTTTTTGAGCGCGTCATATAGGGGCTGCATGAGCTGAGCTGCGTGGGGGAGGAAACGGTTGTAAAAATTAACCATTCCTAAAACTTCTTGTAGCGATTTGACCGTCTGTGGCCGTGGGAAACTTTTTATCGCGTGAACTTTGTCTGGAAGTGGAACTGCCCCCTTCGGAGAGACTTTGTGTCCTAAAAAATCAATTTGTGACACGCCGAACTTGCATTTGGCTGGATTGATTATTAGCCCGTGCTCTTCTAGTCTCTGAAAAACCATAGTGAGGTGCTGCTCGTGTTCTTCCTCAGACGAGCTGGCTACCAGCATGTCGTCGAGGTAGACGAAAACAAAAGGAAGGTCGCGTAATACCGCGTCCATCATCCGCTGAAAAGTTTGAGCAGCGCCTTTGAGGCCAAAAGGCATTCACAGAAATTCAAAAAGGCCGAAAGGGGTTATTACAGCTGTTTTAGGAATGTCCTCCGCTCGGACTGGGACTTGATGATAACCGCGGACTAAGTCTATTTTTGAAAAAATGCGCGCACCCGCCAGATATAGTGAAAAATCTTGAATGTGAGGAATTGGGTAGCGGTCATGCGCTGTAGCATTGTTTAATCTGCTGTAATCTCCGCACGGTCTCCAAGAACCGTCGGATTTCGGAACCATGTGAAGTGGTGAGGCCCAAGGGCTCTTCGAGCGTCTAACAATGCCCAGTTTTTCAAGGGTAGTAAACTCGTCCCGTGCTATGTTGAGCTTGGCCGCGTCTAAGCGGCGAGCTTTGGCAAATACGGGTGGGCCCGTTGTGGGAATAAAGTGTTCAACCCCGTGTTTAGCCACAGTGGCTGAGAATTTGGGAATTGTGAGTGCTGGAAATTGGGTGAGGAGCTGCTCAAACTTACCTCCTGCCGTGGTGGCGTTAGCCTGCACAAGTGGTGGAGAAACTCGAGCTGAGCATGGAATAGAAGCAAAGGACAGTGCATTAACCAAGTGCCTATTTGCTAGATCCACTAATAACCCATGTGCACACAAAAAATCTGTGCCTAACAAGTTAAAACTCACCTCCGCTACAACAAATGTCCATCTGTAGTTGCGGCCGTGGATGTGGAGGTGCAGGCTCTTTTCGCCGAAAGTGTCGAAGTTAGAGCCGTTGGCTGCCACCGCTCCGTTGCCCCGGGTGCCCATGGCTCGATCTGCGTGGGAGGGCGTGACGAAACTCAGCTGAGCTCCTGTGTCGATGAGGAACTGCTTGCTGGTGTGTCCATCCGTCACATACAACAGCTTATTCTTCTCGCCGAGAACCGCTGCCGTTAACGGCTCTCGGCTTTGGCGTTTAAATTTGCAGGGGGGAACACATTTGTGAGCCTTCTCGGCGAAACGGTGGTGATAATAACAGACATCGCTCCGTCTGTTACGTTTTGGCCGTGTCGCTGTCACCGCGGGCTGGATCTGCTCAGTGGGTTGTGGCTCTTCGTGGTTCTGGGCATCAGCGTTGAGGTCTGCGGATGCTGCTGTGGGTGTCAGCTCCTTGCAGGCGTTGACGAGCCGTTGAGCTTCGTTGGCGAGCATGCGGAAGTCTTGCTGGGTGCTGCATCTCATGTTGGTGAGTGTCCCTCTCATGTGTGGCGGCAGCGTGCTGAGGAATATGAATTGGAGGAGGAAGTTGTCGTTGTCCTCTTCTTTCAGCTGCAGCAAATCCTCCATGAGGGCTTTTGGTTTGCACCCTCTGTGGCCGTAGACCGCCAGGATCTTCTCGGCTCTCTCTTCAGCTGAGGGGACGTAATTTGCCACAATGGTTGCTTTCAGTATTTCATATTTGTCTTGGGCCGGCGGCCGCCGGATCATGCTCCGCACACACCTCGAAGTGGCGGCGTCAAGTTTGGAGACGATATGATAGAATTTCGTATCGTCAGCTGTGATGCCCGCCAGTGCAAACTGGGCTTCAGCTTGCTGAAACCACGAGGCGGGGTCTTCTTGCCAGAAGTCTGGCAGCTTGACAGCGACGGCATTCGTGTATACCATCACTGCTGTGTCCGCAGGTTGAGAGTGCCTTGCTTCAGCTCTCACAGCGGTGCTGGTGCTCGGTTGAGCCCTCTCAATCCCTTCTGCCGGGGGGGAAAGTCGTCCATCTATTCCCCCGTCTGCGTGGTCGCTGGCGTCTGCCTGGGTCGCCGCGGATGAGTCGATTGCGGGGGAATGCCTCAGGTCCATACTCGCGTCAGGGGTCACCAGTGTAGAAGAGCTTGAAATGATGAGGCGATTTGATATATAAACCAAAGTTTAATCATCAGCTCTCCTAACAAGTCTCATCTAGTGCAGAGGTAGCAGAAGGAAAAGAGACCGAATATCTCCGGCTCACTGACTTTATACTTGCACATAACAAAAGACATGCATAACAAAGGCTGACATCCCTCATTATCTTAATCCCCCCATTGTCTTGGTATTTCCTCTCTTCGCCCAGGGGGTGAGGATAGCTCCTCCGGTCTCCACCGCAGTGTCTGGGAACGTCTTTGTTCTTCACTTGGCGGTTGAGAGCCTTTGTCCTTTCAGAGGTGTGAAGTTGCTTTACATATGTAATTACCAAACATTTCCACATGCTTCAACATATGTAGGTTATGGAATATATGATTAATATAGCCCACAGTGGGCACCCAGCACAATGCAGACTGATAATATCCACGCTCAGCAGGGATTGCATACAAACAGAGAGCCCCTTGGGGGACAACCGGTTAATCACGCGACTGATATGTATGGACTGATATCAGTATGGTTTGGGACCTTGGGGAAGTCAGGTTATTTAGCACCTCAGACAGAGACAGGGAATAAGCATGGGAGAACAATGCCCAGGAAGGACAGAGGGGGTTGAATCCAGTGTAGTGTAAATATCATGCTGTGTGAGGTGAAGTGCCAGGAAACTTGTGAAGTGTGACTTGGGATATAGAGAGGAGAGCTTGCTGTAACCATTCAGTCCATTTTGTACTTGTGAGATGTGAGTGTGTAATAAATCGTCTGAAATAAATATGCCTCTTCATTTACACACTCCACACTGGTGACCCAAGACGTATTATGGAACACGAGGCAAGAACCCCGGAGCCGGCCCGGTCGGGAAGCCCCAGCGACGCAGCAGCCATTCCACAGACAGCCCGGACTGGAACCCCCAGCAACGGGTGTGCGGTTTCGGTCAAGCTACCGGATTTCTGGCAGCACAACCCGCGCTCTTGGTTCCACCGCACCGAGGCCCAGTTTGCCCTCCGGGGAGTAATGGCAGACGACACCAAGTTCTACCATGTGGTAGCAGCGCTGGACTCCCGCACAGCCCAGCAGGTAGCGAGCCTGCTCGATCAGCCACCAGCCCGCAACAAATACAAGGCGCTCAAGGCTGCGCTCACCCGGCGCTACACGCTCTCGGAATGTGAGAGAGCGGAGAGGCTCCTGGCGCGGACCGAGTTAGGAGATGGGTCGGCTGTCGACCTGATGGAGAAGATGCTGGCGTTAATGGGCACGGACAACGGGCACTTTCTGTTTGCCCACCTTTTCCTCTGGAACCTTCCAACAGAGGCGAGAGCGGTTCTGGCCAATTCGCCGTTGCTGGCCGCGCGTGACTACCGTGCGCCAGCCCAGGAGGCAGACAGGATCATCCTCACCACCAGGGCGATCACAGTCAACGCGGAGGTGGCGGAGCCCAGCGAGACGACCAGAGGAGGCGAGGAGCCACCGACGGTAGCAGCAGCGTGGGCCAAGGAGCGCCAGAGAGACACGTCGCCGCTTCAGAGAGAACGCACACAGATGTGCACCACCGTGCCAATTCCAGCGCTCGGGAAAACGCCAAGGTTGGCAGTCGGCAGCAGCTGCGACCCTCGGTGAAGAGAACAAGCTGCTCTACATGAAGGACGCGCGCTCGGGGAGGCGTTTCCTCGTGGACACCAGAGCCCAGAGGAGCATCATCCTGCCGACCTACGCTGACCGGCTGGCAGGACCTAGCGGCCCCGGGATGTTGACAGCAAACGGCTCGGAAATTAAGACCTTTGGTGAGAGGACACTGATCTTATCTCTACACGGCCGTACATACGAGTGGACTTTTGTCGTAACAACACTGAATTACCATATCCTGGGGGCTGATTTTCTGTGTGCACATGGTTTACTGGTTAATGTTGCTAACAGGCGCCTGGTTAATGCACTGTCCTTTGATTCTCCCCCCTGTATAGCTCGAGCAACCAAGCCAACAGCACAAGCCAGCGTCACAGCTCCAGGCGGTAAGTTCCATGCACTGCTCACTCAGTTCCAAGCACTCACAGTCCCGACGTTTTCGGCGGCCATCGCTAAACACGTGCTGGAGCACTTTATCACCACCACCGGGCCGCTCGTTTTCGCAAGACCTCGGCGCTTGGACGCAGCTAAACTGGCCATAGCGCGCAAGGAGTTTGCCAACCAGGAAAGGTTGGGCATCATCAGGCGTTCAAACAGCCCATGGGCATCCCCGCTACACATGGTCCCTAAGGCTCAGGGATCGTGGCGACCGTGTGGTGATTTCCGCAGATTGAACAACACCACAGCGCACGACCGCTACCCGATTCCCCACATACAGGATTTTTTAATTCACCTCGCCGGAGCACGCACTTTTTCCAAAATAGACCTGGTCCGCGGTTACCACCAAGTCCCAGTGCGCGCGGAGGACGTACCTAAAACAGCGGTAATAACTCTGTTCAGTTTATTCAAGTTCCTGCGCATGCCATTCGGGTTAAAAGGCACAGCACAGACGTTCCAGCGCATGATGGATGCAGTGCTGCGTGATCTCCCGTTCGTGTTCGTCTACCTGGACGATATCCTTGTAGCCAGCACGTCCGAAGACGAACACGAAACCCACCTCAGGACGGTTTTCCGGAGGTTGAAGGAGGATGGGTTGATAATCAACCCGGCGAAATGCCAGTTCGGCGTGACGGAAATTGATTTTTTGGGGCACCGCGTCTCTCTGGAAGGAGCGATCCCATTGCCCGACAAAGTGCGCGCAGTAGCAGATTTTCTCCGGCCTCAGACGGTCAGGGCACTGCAGGAATTTTTGGGGATGGTGAACTTTTATAACCGTTTCCTTCCCCGTGCGGCGCGGCTCATGCAACCATTGTACGCCGCGCTCAAGAGACAGAAACCCGCGGATGGAGTTGAATGGACCCCGGAGCGAGAGCGGGCGTTCTCGGAGGTTAAAGCAGCCCTGGCAAACGCCGCACTGCTGGCGCATCCGGACCCTACGGCCCGGACAGTGCTCACCACCGACGCTTCAGACGTGGCCATAGGGGCTGTCGTGGAGCAGCGGGTTGCCGGGGCTTGGCAGCTGCTCGCCTTTTTCAGCAGAACTTTGCGCGACAGCGAACGTAAATACAGCGTGTTCGACAGAGAGTTGCTGGCTCTCCACCTGGCCATACGCCACTTCCAGTTCTGGCTGGAAGGGCGCAGCTTCACCGCGTTCATAGACCACAAGCCACTAACGTTCGCGATGGCCAAGGTTTCAGAACTGTGGTTGGGCCAGCAGCAGAGACAGCTGGCCACGATCTCAGAGTTTACTACCGATATTCAGCATATGTTGGGTAAACTGAATGTGGTGGCAGACTGCCTCTCGCACGCCATGGTGGCCCCAGTCTACGTGGGGATAGATTACGCAGCCATGGCCGCGGAGCAGATTAGCGATGCAGACGTGTGCGCGCTTCAGTCTGGACCAACAGGGTTAAGGTTGGAGAGCAGGGTGCTGCAAGATGGCGCCTCCCCCCTAATCTGCGATGTCTCCACTGGACGCCCACGTCCGGTAGTCCCGGTCACGTGGCGCCGCCGCGTGTTTGAGTCGGTTCACACTCTGGCGCACCCAGGAGTGCGCGCATCAGTCAAAATGGTGGGAGAGAAGTTTGTGTAGCCGAGCCTACGCAAACAAGTAAAAGAGTGGGC
Organism: Pholidichthys leucotaenia; assembly: GCA_020510985.1. Classification (NCBI taxonomy): domain Eukaryota; kingdom Metazoa; phylum Chordata; class Actinopteri; order Cichliformes; family Pholidichthyidae; genus Pholidichthys; species Pholidichthys leucotaenia. The sequence goes on along the minus strand of CM035840.1, from coordinate 19,097,599 downwards.
TGCAGCCTGCATGGCGTGCCAACGAGCCAAGGTACACAGGCACACAAAGGCTCCTTTGGAGCCATTTCCGGTACCCGCTAAAAGGTTCGACCATGTGCATGTGGACCTCGTGGGCCCCCTCCCGCCATCACAGGGGTGCACGCACCTCCTGACAGTGGTGGACTGCACCATGCGCTGGCCAGAAGCAGTCCCGCTGGCGGCAACCACGTCCGCGGACGTAGCACGCGCTTTTTTAACAGCATGGGTGGCGCGTTTTGGGGTCCCGTCGGACATTACTCCGACAGGGGCCCTCAATTTGTTTCCGAACTCTGGTCCGCGATGGCCCGCAGCCTGGGTGTTACAATTCATCACACAACCGCGTACAACCCACAGGCCAATGGGTTATGCGAGCATTTTCATAGATCACTGAAAGCAGCGCTCAGGGCTTCACTGACGGATGCAAATTGGGTAGACAGGTTGCCGTGGGTTTTATTGGGGTTGCGCTCTGTGCCAAAAGAGGTTTTGGAAGCTTCCACTGCAGAGCTCATTTTTGCGCAGCCGCTATGGCTGCCCGGGGAATTTCTACCAGATAATCCCGCGCCGGGCAGCTGCCCGTCTCAGCTTTTGCAGCGTAGCGCAAACACAGGCACACTGCCCGGCCCTGCCCACCACAGTTTTCCACGTGCCTTTGTGCCTAAAACTTTGAAGAGCGCGCAGTTCATGTTCGTCAGACACGACGCTCAACACCCCCCATTGCGCCCACCCTATGATGGACTGTTCAGAGTGTTGGAAACAGGGGATAAGCATTTTGTGCTAGACTTGGGGGGTAGACGGGAGAAAATTGGCATAGACAGACTCAAACCCGCCTTTGTAGTGGCGGATGAGCAAGTGCTGTTGGCTGGGGCCCCTCGGCGTGGAAGACCCCCTCGGAGAACTCCCCAGGGAAACGATTCACCAGAGCAGCCACACGGGCAGAACGAAGTCCCCCCCTCCTCACCACGGCTCACCCGGAGTCAGACATGCTCCCAGCAGCCCCCCACCGGCACAGCAGCGCCACAGAGGCGGTAAACCCCAGTTACAGCAGATATGGGAGGAGACTGAAGCCAAAAGCGAGTGTGGACTAATGTCTGTCTTAGATGCTGGGGGGGGGGGGGGGGGTTTGGGACCTTGGAAGTCAGGTTATTTAGCATCTCAGACAGAGACAGGGAATAAGCATGGGAGAACAATGCCCAGGAAGGACAGAGGGGGTTGAATCCAGTGTAGTGTAAATATCATGCTGTGTGAGGTGAAGTGCCAGGAAACTTGTGAAGTGTGACTTGGGATATAGAGAGGAGAGCTTGCTGTAACTATTCAGTCCATTCTGTGCTTGTGAGATGTGAGTGTGTAATAAATCGTCTGTTGTGGGTAACCCCCACAACATACTGGGACAAGCAGAGCGCTCAGCTGGAGCAATTAGCAGAACAATGAGATGTATGGACTGATATCAATAGGCAGCCTCTCTTTGTCTAGTTCAGGCGCCAGTAATCCTGCTGTTGATATGTATGACTCAAATGCAAATGTTCATGCCTTCCTGCTCTGTACTGTGATGCAAATGTCCATGCTTACTGCTGCGCATGTATTATCTGTAACTGGGTATATAAGCAACGTATATCGCTTGCTCACGCTCTTACTGCTCTTTTGACCACGCTGATGACCTGCTGCTACTAGAGACAGAGAGCTTGCTCCAGTGCGTGCTCACAGCGCTGGGGGGAACTCTCATGATGGAGGATGAAATAAATGCCCTTTAAAACTTCAGTTCGCCATGCCTGCACTTATTCCGCACTCCACATCATGGGTTCTTTTATTTTATCCGCCACACTGGTGACCCCTAAAGAAAAGAACACGCTGGCAGCCCCCGGCGGTGACTCTCCGATGGCAAGCGAAGGCAGCAGCCTGACGAAAATGGACTGCCCTCCCTTCTGCCACACGGGAGACCTCGACGCAGAACCGACACCAGGCGAGCTCCCTCGGAGATCATCCACGACTGGGAAAGCTGCAGGAAGCGACATTGTGTGATCCTTGCCTGAGATCGGCACATCCACGCTGGGACCGGCTGAGGAACAAAGATCGTCTACTCCCTCTCACCGCTCTTCCGCATCTACACGAGCGCGCACACACCTCGTCCTCTCTCCACGACGGCGACCTCCAGGGCCGACGGAGAACGCAGCGCGTGGACCTGAACGCATCATGACCCGGCACGAGCGAACGACAGCAACAGCCTGAACAGAAATGACCATCGGCGCCAACGACGCTGATCTCCAGCAAGCTCCCTGACCATGACTCGCCTCGACAGCGGACCTGCCATGCACCGATCCCCCACACGCACACCGGGGGGTTACGAAGACAGCGCACCACGCACGGGACAATAACGGCTCCACAGACCGCCATCGTCCTCCGCCGCTGCACACGGAGCCTTCAGGGCTGCTCACACACTTGAAGCACACACACAGCTCGCTCACAGGATTTTGTATGGGTCTCACCCAAGGCGTACAATGGGAATTCAGCCGCCTGCTGTCTCCGAAGACTTTAGGGCTGCACCCGCACCTAAAGCCGAACCGCCAAGTCCCTCACACAGCTTCAGCTTCTGTTTTTCTTCACAGCCGCTACGCAGCCTCGCAGAACTGAGCTGTCAGAGACAAATTTTTCTTCTCACAGCCGCTGTGGATCTCCGCCACGTTCAACGGGACAGCCCCTCAACATCGTGGATCCACATGCAATTTTTACGCGGCCCAGACAACTTTGCCGTCCCGGGCCGGCACTTGCTACCCCCACCCCCCTCCCTTCCCCTCCTCCGCTTGCACAGAGCTTTTCCCGCAGCTCGCTACCAAAACCGGACGATCGAGGCCTCGGCCCCCCGCTGAGCCCTCTGGGGGGGAGTAGTGTGGGTAACCCCCACAACATACTGGGACAAGCAGAGCGCTCAGCTGGAGCAATTAGCAGAACAATGAGATATATGGACTGATATCAATAGGCAGCCTCTCTTTGTCTAGTTCAGGCACCAGTAATCCTGCTGTTGATATGTATGACTCAAATGCAAATGTTCATGCCTTCCTGCTCTGTACTGTGATGCAAATGTCCATGCTTACTGCTGCGCATGTATTGTCTGTAACTGGGTATATAAGCAACGTACTGTATATCGCTTGCTCACGCTCTTACTGCTCTTTTGACCACGCTGATGACCTGCTGCTACTAGAGACAGAGAGCTTGCTCCAGTGCGCGCTCACAGCGCTGGGGTGAACTCTCGTGATGGAGGATGAAATAAACGCCCTTTAAAACTTCAGTTCGCCGTGCCTGCACTTATTCCGCACTCCACATCATGGGTTCTTTTATTTTATCCGCCACACTGTCATGAATCTGCCTCTTCATTTACACACTCCACAATGTAAATGTTCCTTGCATTCTCTTTTGTCCTATTGTTATACTGTAGAGAGACTGGGTTAATCATCTCAGACTGGATGCAGAGGGTAAACAGAGAAGGACAATAGCTAGGGAGATCATGGTGAGATAGCAGGGAGAAGGAGATGGGGGGAGAAAGGATGAATGTATTGTGATGTGAGATGTCATGCAGATGTGAGATGGGCGGTTGGTATAAAAGGAGAACCCATGGTGTACTGAGACATGCTTTTTCTGTGTATGACTGATGTGAGAGTGAATAAAGTCGTCTGCTGCATAAATCAGTCTCGTTATTTACACTCTCCACACTGGTGACCCCTTGACGAATTATGGAACACGAGGCAAGAATCCCGGAGTCGGCCCGGACGGGAAGCCCCAGCGATGTGGCAAGCATCCCAGAGACGGCCCGGACAGGAACCCCCAGCAACGCGTGCGCTGTTTCGGTCAAACTACCGGATTTTTGGCTGCACAACCCGCAGTCTTGGTTCCACCACACCGAGGCTCAGTTCGCCCTCCGGGGAATAACAGCAGACGACACCAAATATTACTATGTGGTCGCAGCACTGGACGATCACACGTCTCAGCAAGTAGCAAGCCTGCTCCAACAGCCTCCAGCCCACAACAACTACAAGGCTCTCAAGGCCGCGCTGACCCGGCACTACACACTCTCGGACTGTGAGAGAGCGGAGAGGATCCTGAGGCTCTCCGAGTTAGGAGATGGTTCGGCGGTCGAACTGATGGAGAAGATGTTGGCGTTAATGGGCACAGATGACGGGCATTTTCTGTTTGCCCACCTTTTCCTCCGGAACCTCCCAACAGAGGTGAGAGCGGTTCTTGCCAATTCGCCGTTGCTGGCCGCGTATGACTACCGTGCGCCCGCCCAGGAGGCAGACAGGATCATCCTCACCACCAGGGCGATCACAGTCAACGCGGCGGCGTCAGAACCCAGCGAGACGACCAGCGGAGGCGAGGAGCCACGGATGGTAGCGGCAGCGGGGGCCAGGAAGCGCCAGAGAGACACGCTCTGCTTCTACCACCGCCGCTTTGGAGAGAACGCACACAGATGTGCGCCACTGTGCCAATTCAAGCGCTTGGGAAACGCCAAGGCCGGCAGTCGGTAGCAGCTGTGACCGCCGGTGAAGAGAACAAGCTGCTCTACGTGACGGACTCGCACTCGGGGAGACGCTTCCTCGTGGACACCGGAGCCCAGAAGAGCATCATCCTGCCGTCCTACGCCAACCGGCTAGCAGGACCTAGCGGCCCTGGGCTGGTAGCCGTAAACGGCTCGGGCATTAAGACTTTTGGTGAGAGAACACTGACTTTATCCCTACACGGCCGTATGTACGAGTGGACTTTTGTCATAGTGGCACTGAGTTTCCCAATCCTGGGAGCTGATTTTCTGTGTGCACATGGGTTGCTAGTCGATGTTGTTAACAAACGCCTGGTTAATGCACTGTCTTTTGATTCTTTCCCCTGTACAGCTCGAGGGGCCGGGCCAATAACGCAAGCCAACGTCACAGCTCCAGGCGGTAAGTTCCACACACTGCTCTCTCAGTTTCCAGCACTCACGGTCCCGACGTTTTCGGCGGCCATCGCTAAACACGGGGTGGAACACTTTATCACCACCACCGGGCCGCCCGTTTTCGCAAGACTTCAGCACTTGGATGCAGCTAAACTGGCCATAGCGCGCAAGGAGTTTGCCAACCTGGAAAGGCTGGGCATCATCAGGCGATCGAACAGCCCATGGGCATCCCCGCTACACATGGTCCCTAAGGCCGAGGGATCGTGGCGACCGTGCGGTGATTTCCGCAGATTGAATAACGCCACAGCGCACAACCGCTACCCAATTCCCCATATTCAGGATTTTTCCGTTCACCTCGCCGGAGCACGCATTTTTTCTAAAATAGACCTGGTCCGCGGTTACCACCAGGTCCCAGTGCGCGCGGAGGACATACCCAAAACAGCGGTAATAACTCTGTTTGGCTTGTTTGAGTTTTTACGCATGCCCTTCGGATTAAAAGGAGGGGCACAGACATTCCAACGCATGATGGATGCGGTGTTGCGCGATCTCCTGTTTGTGTTCGTCTACCTGGATGATATCCTGGTGGCCAGTGTGTCCGAGGACGAACACATAACCCACCTCAGAACGGTTTTCCAGAGATTGGAGGAGCACGGGTTAATAATCAACCCGGCGAAATGCCAGTTCGGCATGACAGAGATTGATTTTTTGGGGCACCGCGTCTCACCGGAGGGAGCAATACCCTTGCCCGACAAAGTACGCGCCGTGGCAAATTTTCCCCGGCCTCAGATGGTCAGGGCGCTGCAAGAGTTTTGGGGGATGGTTAACTTTTATAACTGGTTCCTCCCCCGCGCAGCTCAACTCATGCAGCCATTGTACGCCGCGCTCAAGAGACGGAAACCCGCGGATAGAGTCGAATGGACTCCGAAGCGAGAGCAGGCGTTCTCTGAGGTTAAAACAGCCCTGGCAAACGCTGCACTGTTGGCGCACCCAGACCCGGCGGCCCGGATAGCGCTCACTACCGACGCCTCGGACGTGGCCATAGGGGCCGTCGTGGAGCAGCGTGTTGCCGGTTCTTGGCAGCCGCTCGCTTTTTTCAGCAGGGCTTTGCGCGACAGTGAGCGTAAATACAACGCATTCGACAGAGAGTTGCTGGCTGTCCACCTGGCCATACGCCACTTCCAGTTCTGGCTGGAAGGGCGCAGCTTCACTGCGTTCGTGGACCACAAGCCACTAACGTTCGCGATGGCCAAGGTTTCGGAACCATGGTTGGGCCGGCAGCAGAGACAGCTGGCCGCGATCTCGGAGTTTACGACCGATATTCAGCATGTGTCGGGTAAACTGAATGTGGTAGCGGACTGCCTCTCGCGCGCAGTAGTGGCCCCGGTCTGCGTGGGGATATATTATACAGCCATGGCCGCAGAGCAGATTGGCGATACGGACGTGTGCGCGCTCCAGTCTGGACCAACAGGGTTAAGGCTGGAGAGCAGAGTACTGCAAGACGGCAAGCCCCCCCTAATCTGCGATGTCTCCACGGGATGCCCGCGCCCGGTGGTCCCATTCGCTTGGCGCCGCCGCATGTTTGAGTCAGTTCACGCTCTGGCACACCCATGAGTGCGCGCGTCAGTCAAAATGGTGGGAGAGAAGTTCGTGTGGCCAGGCCTGCGCAAACAAGTGAAAGAGTGGGCTGCAGCCTGCGTAGCGTGCCAACAAGCCAAAGTACACAGAAACACGAAGGCTCCTTTGGAGCCGTTTCGTATACCGGCTAAGAGGTTCGACCATGTTCACGTGGACCTCGTAGGCCCCCTCCCGCCATCGCAGGGGTGCATGCACCTTCTGACAGTGGTGGACCGCACCACACGCTGGTCAGAAGCAGTCACACTGGCGGCAACCACGTCCGCGGACGTGGCGCGTGCTTTTTTGGCGACATGGGTGGCGCGTTTTGGAATCTCGTCAGACATCATGTCCGATAGGGGCCCTCAGTTTGTTTCAGACCTCTGGTCCACGATGGCCCATAGCCTGGGTGTTGGAATTCATCACACAACGGCGTACAACCCACAGGCCAATGGGTTATGCGAGCGTTTTCATAGGTCACTGAAAGCAGCGCTCAGGGCTTTGCTTACGGATGCAAATTGGGTAGACCGGTTGCCGTGGGTTTTATTGGGGTTGCGTTCCGCACCAAAAGAGGATTTGGAGGCTTCCCCGATGGAGCTTGTTTTTTCTCAGCCACTGCGGCTGCCTGGGGAATTTTTGCCAGATAATCCCGCGCCGGACAGCTGCCCGTCTCAGCGTTTGCAGCATAGCGCAGATACAGGCACGCTGCCGGGCCCAGCCCACCACTGTTTTCCACGTGCTTTTGTGCCAAAAACTTTGAAGGACGCGGCGTTCGTGTTTGTCAGGCACGATGCCCACCGCCCTCCATTGCGCCCACCCTACGATAGCCCGTTCAGAGTGCTGGAAACAGGGGACAAACATTTTTTGTTAGACTTGGGGGGTCGTCGGGAGAAAATATGCATAGACAGACTTAAGCCCGCCTTTGTAGTGGCAGATGAGCAAGTGCTGTTGGCTCAGGCCCCTCGGCGTGGAAGACCCCCACTGAGAACTCCCCAGGTAAACGATTCATCAGAGCAGCCACACGGGCAAATTGAAGTCCCCCCCCCCTCGCCACGGCCCACCCGCAGACAGACACACCCACGGGAGCCCCCCACCGGTACAGCAGCGCTGCGGAGGCGGTAAACCCCCGTTACAGCAGATATGGGAGGAGACTAAAGCCAAAAGGATGTGAGGACTGAGACTTGGTCTGAGATTCTGGGGGGGGGGCATGTAGAGAGACTGGGTTAATCATCTCAGACTGGATGCAGAGGGTAAACAGAGAAGGACAATAGCTAGGGAGATCATGGTGAGATAGCAGGAAGAAGGAGTTGGGGGGAGAAAGGATGAATGTATTGTGATGTGAGATGTCATGCAGATGTGAGATGGGCGGTTGGTATAAAAGGAGAACCCATGGTGTATTGAGACATGCTTTTTCTGTGTATTTCTGATGTGAGAGTGAATAAAGTCGTCTGCTACATGAATCAGTCTCGTTATTTATACTCTCCACAATACATCCCCGGAGTAAGGAGAGAAGACTGGTGCCAGTCAATCAAAGCAATTGATATGTATTGACTGTTATGTATATCAATATGTAAATGTGCCATGCATTCTCTCTTGTCTGTATAAATGTGCTGACTTGACATGTCTCATGGAGCTCACTCACAGCGCACTGACAACAGCGCACACACAGCACACAGCGCTGCTGTGTATCTCATGATGATGGAGGAATAAAACTCTTAAACCTTCAGCATTGCCGTGTCCGCCTGCACTTATTTTATGCCTTCACAAGGTAATGCTTTTGCCAGCGTTTGTTTGTCTGTCATTTTGTCTGTCTGTCAGCAACATAACTCAAAAAGTTAGTAACGGAGTTTGATGAAATTTTCAGGAAAAGTGTCTAATTGCATGGGAAACATGATTAGATTTTGGTTGTGATCTGAGAGTGCATACACCCACCAAGGACATTGTTTGTATTTGTACAGCAGGATTACAGAAAAATTACTGGATGGATTTGGATGAAATTTTCACCAGAGGAGGTCCTTGAGCTACAGAGGAACCCATTACATTTTGGTGATGATCTGAGAATGCATACCTTCACCAAGATTCTTATCGTCTCACAGTGTGTTCGCAAGAATACTCCAAAACTACTGAACAGAGTTTGATGTAATTTTCACCAGAGGTGGCTCTTGGGCTACACATGAACCCATTACATTTTGGAGGTGATCCATGAACGCAAACCTCCACCAGGGCCCTATCTTGCAATGTATGGAGGGATGAAGGCATGGAGGTACAGGCAGGTGGATGAACAGAGGGAGGGAAGGAGCCTTGACGGAGGTATGCTCTCTCTGAGTGATTTTTTTATTTTTCATTTTTTTCTACTTAATAACACTTTTCTTCAAAATACAGCTATCACTTTAGATTTTTAAGTATAATGAAAATATGATTACATTCCAAACTCCAAAATTTACAGGCTCTTTAGCAAGTGCTATGACCACCATATTTATGGTTATTAATTTTTTAAATGATGCAAAATTTTTTTAATTTCCATTTAAAATGCATACAAAGAAAGTTATTACAAAGTTATAATGACTTAAGAAGAAATCTCTATTGTCATTCAATCCATACAGCCAATCATGTACAGTAGAACGAAATTACATTTCTCCTATCTACAATGTTAATTACAAGTAGAATCAGAGGGGTCGCTGCCATGCAAGGCGCTACCACAAATAACTTCTCCTTCCCCCATTCTATTATGCTGAGCACCAAGCTGGAAGGCGAGAAGTACTATTTTTATATGGTCTTTGGTATGACCATATAAAAATATGACTTGAAATATGGTATGACTTGAACCCCCAACCTCCCGGTTGTGGGGCAGATGCTCTGTCTGTTACATATAGATTGTAAGTAGTAATATGGGGCTCCCGGGGAATAGTAAGGGGTGATAGCCTGCCTTTCCAGTAGTAGCATCACCTGGGGTATAAAGGGTCTAGGAGGAAGAGGCCAGTCCTCTTTCCGCCAATGACTACTGGAAGGAGCGCCGTAAGTGTTTTGTATATATTTGTCATTATAATAAAGCTCTGTTCATTGCACCTCCAGGGCCTGGTTATCATTGAAGGAGTTATGGATACAACATTTGGCGACGAGGAGAACACATTGATGGAGCGAGCTGCTACTAGTCTGACCGTTTCTGGAGGCCCCAGGCGAGCCACCCATGCCCTGGCCTCGGTGGTTCACGACTTTTTCCAACTACCTGGTGGCCCTTAACCTTGGCAAGCTCGAGAAGCTGTGTGCGAGGGCAATTTTAGTCCATAACCTTGGCATGGAGGGCCAGAGAATCCTCAATACTCTGGGAGGATCTGATAGCTTTGAAGAAGTGGTGGAGCTAATGGTGCGCTATTTTTGCGCCCCTGAAAACGTCATAGTCTGACGCATTCAGTTTCAGCCGCACCACCAGCGGACGGGTGAGTCCATTAAACGTTATGCTGCGGACCTGTGTCAGTTGGCGGGGGAGTGACAGTTTGGAACCCTACAGGACGAAATGATCCGGGATCAGCTAGTGGAGCGTGTGTGCTGTCCCGCAGCTCAGTAGAGGCTCATGACTTTTCTAGGCGAACTGACGTTATCCATGGCTATCGAGGTAGCACAGCAATACGAGGCAGCAGAAACAATAGCGAGGGACCTCAGTGGGAGGTCCACTCCAACTCAAGATGAGCTTTGTGTAAAGGCGCTGATGATGAGAGACCCTGGAGATGAAGACAGCGGAGATAAGATAAGATAAGATAAGCCTTTATTAGTCCCACAACGGGGAAATTCCAGGATTGCAACAGCACAGGGATAGCAACACTCAGAGCAACAATCAGAAGGCAAGAAAAAAACAAGCAAGCAAGAGCAGCTAATATACATATGTACGTATTACTATAAAATATATATATATACACACACACACAGACACACAGTGCAGAGCATTGTAGCTGGATGGAATAAATATATGAATATATGAACACAGTGCAGAGCATTGTAGCTAGATGGAATAAATATGTAAATATATAAACACCCACAGTACGGAGCATTGCAGCTAGGTGGAATAAATATGCAAGTATATAAACACACACAGTGCGGAGCAATGTAGCTAGATGGAATAATATGTAGATATATAAATATATAAACACACCCAGTGCTGAGCATTGTAGCTAGATGGAATAAATATGTAAATATATAAACACACACAGTGCAGAGCATTGTTGCTAGATGGAATGAAACAGCATAACCGTCTACTTAGTTATCCTACATGGTATGATTATGTGCCCATACATATTCTCACCCTCCATAGCGACCGGTATGTTCCTAGTTGTATGCCGGAGGGGACCATTGTGTAAGTCTATTGCATCTTTTGCATTCAAAAAACTATTAGTTTGTTACGTCTTTTTGCTATCTCTGCGAGCAGCCCTGCTTAGGTTGTACAGTCTGACAGCCGTTGGTAGGAAGGACCTACGAAACCTCTCGGTTGTGCACCTGGGATGATGTAGTCTGCTGCTAAATGAGCTCCTCAGTGCATTCAGTATGTCCTGCATAGGGTGGAACTCGGACTCCAGCAGAGATGACAGTTTAGCCACCGTCCTTCTCTCTCCTATCTCCTCCATCGGATCAAGGCGCTGCCCCAGGACAGAGCTAGCTTTCTTAATCAGTTTGTTCAGTCTCTTCCTATCGGCTGCAGTAATGCCACTGCCCCAGCAGACCACTCCAAAAGTGATGGCTGATGCCACCACCGTGTCATAGAATGACTTCAGCAGCGCCCCTTGTACACCAAAAGACCTGAGTCTCCTCAGCAGGAACAGCCTGCGCTGTCCCTTCTTGTAGAGTGCATCAGTATTGTGTGACCAGTCTAGTTTATTGTTCAGATGAATACCCAGGTACTTATAGGATGTCACCATCTCGATGTCTGTTCCCTGTATATTTACTGGTACTGTGAGGGGCTGCCCATGCCTGCGGCAGTCCACCACCAGCTCCTTAGTTTTCCTTGCGTTGATCTGGAGGCAGTTCCGATGGCACCAGTCCACGAAGTCCTGGATAAGCCCTCTGTACTCAGCTTCATCTCCATTGGAGATGAGGCCAACGATCGCAGAGTCATCAGAGAACTTCTGTAGATGGCAGTGTGTTGTGTTGTGTGAGAAGTCCGCAGTATAAAGAGTGAACAGGAAGGGAGCCAGCACCGTTCCCTGGGGGGCCCCCGTGCTACTGATGATCGTGTCGGACACACAGTCCCGGGTTCTCACAAACTGAGGCCGGTTCGTGAGGTAGTCCAGGATCCATGATGACAGGTGCTGGTCCACCCCTGCGCGCAGCAGCTTGTCCTTCAGGATCATCGGTTGGATGGTGTTGAAAGCACTGGAGAAGTCAAAGAACATGATCCTCACCATATTCCCGGGCTTCTCCAGGTGGGACAGAGAACGGTGAAGGAGGATGAAGAAGAATATGCCTCCGTGGTGAAAATTAGGTCTGCTCCAGGGACGCCGAGATGTTACGGCTGTGGGTCCACTAGACACCGCTATAAGTCCAGGAAGTGTCCGGTGAAGGGCAAGCGCTGCGGTAGATGTGGCTTATTGCACCACTTTGCCAGAGCCTGCAAGAATTTTGAGTGAGGGGACTGGAGAGAAGAAGCGGGCCCCTCTATGAAGACTCCAATGGTCATCCATACGGTCTCCCCGGCTAAGGATGGACGTATTTATTGCACCATTTCTTTGGATGGTGTTGAAGTACTGCTGCTGGTAGACACAGGATTGGTGGCTTCAGTTTTGAATTTGGCAACGGTGAAGAGTCTGTTTCCCCACTACAGAATCGGTGAACTGTCCGCCCCCTACTATGAATACGGAATGAACAAGCTGGCCGTTGTGGGGTCCATGGTGTTATCAGTGAGGTATAAGTCGGCTATGATGGCGAATGTCCCTCTTGTAGTGGCTGCTGCTGGATCCAACATCATGAGGTGTGACATGTTTTATGGTTTGGGATTTTCAATCACCAACAACACCAGAGACGAGTGGTCGGGCTCCGGGTTGTGGGACCGACCTGCTCCATGTGTGGAGGATGATGCAGTGTGGGACAGTGATTGGTCTGGTATCATGGGAGGAGTGCAGGCCCACCACCACGGAGTACCATCCCAGGATGGACCCAATGCCAGTGTCCACATTGCCCTTGGTGTGGGAACTGGACAGCACGGCGGGACCCCCGGGACGACAGGAGGAACCAAGGTGCCAGTGCTGAAGAAGACTGGGGCAAGACCAGCTGGTGCAGTTTTAAAACGCGCCAGATGATGAATGAATGATAAGGTTTATTGTCAATACTACCATACGTGCAATACATACAGGTGAATTGAAATTTGACTTGACATTGGGCGCGCTCTATAAGCGCATCCTATAGCCGCGGCAGCCCGAAGGCGCCAGTCGAACAGGAGGGTAAAGAGGGCAAGGGTCAGGGAAAACACAATAGGCAGAGAGAAAAAACAGTTATCAGAATAACGCTGGTATAAGCTCATATAAGCTCAAATGAGCCAAATTATGATTACACAGAAAAAAAACCTCTATGCACAATTAGCAGACAATAGATCACACATTAACAAACAGCAAGTTGAGAGAGGCAATGTGTGTATATACGCCAGTGTATGTGAATCAGTCATGTGATGTTGAATGCAGTGTGTGTGTCAGTTATCAGTTACTGGTGAACAGCAAAAATCCTCTCTCAGCAGATGTTATGTCTTTAGTGTCTGAAACTTAAAAAAGCATGTCCTCGTGAGATCAACTCTCAGTGCATGTCCGATGGTAATTTCTAAGCCAGTCACATGGCTGTCCTTGAGAGTTCAGATTACTGTACGCCAGGTTGTTTGTGTAAGAAAGAAGTCAGCCAGACTTCCGGTCTGGATGCCATGGTGATAGCAGCTTAACACTGAAGCTCCCAGACCTAATCCAGGAAAAACATCTTCAAAATCGGACTTAACGGATTTTTGGAAGAATAAAAATCAAAAGACAAAAACATCATGCCTAACCAAAAACAGAAGAAAGTGACATTTTCCAGGCCAGGACGCGCAGCGGCCGTAGAATCTGAACCGGAGGACCTCCGTTCAGAAGACGAGGAGCTGGACGTAGCTAACAAGAAGGTTAGCTTGAAAACGTTATTTGAAGAATTACGACGATTTTGCCGAGAGGTTTGGGCCGAATTCCGTGAATTCAGAGATGAATTAAAAAGGACGAACAGCAGAGTGGACCAGGCCGAGAACCGAATCTTGGAAGCTGAAGAAAGAATAAAAGTGCTTGAAGATTCTGTGCTGGATTTACACAAAAAACAGTCAAGACTGGAGGCTAAGCTAACCGACCAAGAAGGAAGACAGAGAAGAGACAACATTAGAATTCACGGTCTGAAAGAAGGAGCTGAAGATAGTTTCAACACAATGGCGGAATGGTTGGAATCCTTACTGAGAGAGAAGTTGGATATTCCACAAACCACTGATTTGAAGATAGAAAAGGCCCATCGTACATTAGCCGCAAAGCCAGCGGCGGAAGCGCCCCCACGTTCGGTGGTAGTAAGATTCGTCAATTTCAAAATAAAACAAGAGGTTGTAAGACGGGCTTGGCAGAAAAAAGGATTTATGCACCAAGAGAGAAAAGTCTTCGTGGAGCACGATTATGCCCCGGAGGTTCTTAAAAAGCGCCGGGAGTACAACGACGCCAAAAAGGTGCTACGGGAACAGAAACTGCGCTTTCAGACGCCATTTCCTGCGAAGTTAAGGGTCTTTTACGGTGAAGAGTCATGTCTCTATAATTCGGCGGAAGAAGCAACAATTGACATGGCGAGAAGAGGGCTCCCGGTAACGGTGTTTAAACCTGCAGCAGACCCGAGCAATAGGATCAAGGCTCAAACATGGTCCACACAGAGACCTTCAAAATCCACGGGCCAGCAACGGGAAACCCAGCCCCAGAGCTACAAGGATAAGCTTTCCTGTTTCAGGAAGGAATAGCAACCTTTTTTTTTTTTTTTTTTTTCCCAATCATTCTGCACTTCCAACCCCCCTCCTACAAGGTAACAAACATTAAAGGAGATGCAGAATCAGCATGTGGTAAAACATTTCATGGAGCAGTCATAGCATTAGAAACAAATGTCTTCTTAATTAAAAAAAAAAACAAACTTGTTAAAATAGAAATGTGACAATGACCCACATGTTCTCCCCACACTAACAAATACTGTATTAGAATGAATGTTTGCTGTGATGGGGGTGGGAGGGTGCACACAATTTCATAGGGTATAGGCATAAAAAAAAAAAAAAAAAAATCATTACAAGTTTGGATTGGGATCTGAAATTCACGTTAAAAACATGGGACAACTTACAGGGGTAAGAGAGGGCCCTTAACACGTAACAGAGTTTGAGGAATTTCCCTCAGAGCCAACACTCCATCAGGGCTCTTCCAGGGTCTTTAAAAAGACCTCAGCTCAGGAAGTTTTTTTTTGACAGTTTTTTGTTTTAAAGTTTCGTACACTATGTTCTTAATGTTTTTTATGTTCTTAATGTTCTTTCAGTTTCTGAGTAGCATAAAAGAGGGCCACCACACTGTTATACCAAATAAGAAAATACAATGGAGAAACAGGGTGTAACCAAAATAGTCTCATATAATGTAAAAGGGATCCTGAATCCAGTTAAAAGATCCAAGATTCTTGGCAAAATGAAAAAAGACAAAGCAGAAATAATATTTTTACAAGAAACCCACCTAACAGACGTGGAGCACACTAAACTCAATAGACAAGGGTTTAAAATGATCTCTTCATCTTCATATAAGTCAGGGAGGAGGAGGGGAGTAGCGACATTGATATCAACCAAAATTACGTTTGAAAAAAAATCAGAACACAAAGATAAAGAAGGGAGGTACAGCTTGGTAATTGGGCGGCTAGAGGGAGAAGATATCACCCTGCTGAATGTATATGCACCACCAGGGGCTAAATGGAAATTTTATAAAAATGTATTTGACCTAATGATAACCAAAGCCCAAGGTTTAGTGATATGTGGTGGAGACTTCAATCTAAGACTGAATCCATACTGGGATGCAACAGGTAATTCTTCACATCAAAATAACACTCAAAGTAGGAAAACTCGGATGCTACTAAAAGAAATGGGAATCTGTGACGTGTGGAAGGAATTCAACCCCACTGTAAAAGATTATACATTTTATTCAACGCCACATTCATCTTACTCAAGGATTGATTACTTTTTTATGTTTAACAGAGACATTGGAAGAGTAAAAACATGTAAAATAGGACTGATGGATCTCTCTGACCACAGTCCGATCTATATGGACTTAAACATCCAAAAATACACAAATAATACATTTTCTTGGAGGTTGAATTCAAATGTCCTGAAAGGACCACTGAAAGATGAATTGGAATCAGATATTCTCAGATATTTGGAAGAAAACGATAATGGAGAAGTATCCCCTTTAATACTGTGGGATGTGTGCAAAGCTGTAATAAGGGGAAAAATTATTGCAAAACTGGCAACCCAAAAGAAACTGAGACAAGAAAAACTAATCACATTAGAGTCAGAACTCAAGAACCTAGAAAAAGAACACAAAGGCAACACTCATTCTAATGACTCGCTCAAGATTAAAGAAATTAAAAATAAAATAAATGAGATCTACACAATAGAAATCCAGAAGAAACTTACATTTCTGAAACAAAAACACTATGAAGCAGGCAGTAAATCGGCAAAATTACTAGCTTATAAATTGAGGAAACAACAAACAGAAAGAGCAATCTACAAAATCAGAGACCAAGTATCAAAGGAAATAAAATTCAGAATTCAGGATATTCTTAAAAGCTTCGAGAATTACTATAAGAACTTATACTCCCACAAAAAACATAAAAACGCATCCGAGGCATTCCTAAACACATTAAACCTTCCCCAACTTACGGAGTCACAAAATAAAACACTACTGTCAGAAATACAGCCTAAAGAATTGGAAAAAGCAATTATGAAACTTAAAGCTAACAAATCCCCAGGAGCAGATGGCTATACAGCAGAGTGGTACAAAACCTTTAAACAGCAACTATCTCCTCTCCTCCTGAAAACATTTGACTATGTCCTCCACACAGGGGAAATCCCCCCCTCCTGGAGAGAAGGGGTCATTGCAGTTATACCAAAACCTGAAAAGGATAAACTAGAATGCTCCAACTACAGACCAATCAGTGTATTAAATCAGGACTATAAGCTTTTTACCACTATCCTTGCCAAAAGGTTAGAAAATATATTGACAGACTTAATTCACTTAGACCAAACAGGTTTTATAAGACAAAGACAGACACAAGACAACATTAGACGCACTTTACACATAATTGATCATATAAAAAAATATAACTTAAATGCAGTCATATTGGGATTAGATGCTGAAAAAGCATTCGATTCGGTTGACTGGTCTTTCCTATATAGAATCTTATCCAGTTTCAGTTTTCATAACAACTTCATTAGAACTATACAGGCATTATATAAAAAACCAACAGCTAAAATAAGGATTAACGGTAATTTATCATCATCTTTTGAGCTGGAAAGAGGATGTCGTCAGGGCTGCCCCCTGTCTCCACTGCTCTTTGCAATCTTCATAGAACCTCTGAGCCAATGGATAAGACAAAATCAAAAAATTCAAGGTATTACACTTGGTCAGAAGGAACATAAAATAGCACTCTTTGCTGATGACATTTTAATATACCTAGGGCAGCCGGACACTTCTTTATCAGAACTAATCTCAGTTTTTTCAGACTATGGAGATTTATCGGGGTACAAATTAAACATGCATAAAACCCAAGTTTTAACATTCAACTATGACCCAAATCATTATTCACTAAGTGAACTCAAAACTAACTGGGAGATGGAATCTATGAAATATCTGGGGGTCAATATCCCGAAACAACTCAACAAAATTATAACACTAAACTATGACCCACTGGTGACAAAAATAAAATCTGACCTAGCAAGATGGAATATGATACCATTCTTGGGTACTGCACAAAGAATTGAAGCAGTCAAAATGAATATACTTCCACGTCTTCTATACCTTTTCCAAACAATACCGGTAGAACCTCCCAAAAAAACATGGCAGGAGCTGGACAGAAGGATCTCAAGATTCATATGGCAGGGCAAGAGACCTAGAATCAGATATAGAATGGCTGCAGACAGAACACCCAGATGCTCTTCTCCTCATCTCAGGCGATTTCAACCACGTTTCACTGTCTCCCATTCTGCCCACTTTCACCCAGTATGTCACATGCCACACTAGAGACAATAAAACACTGGATTTGTTCTACGCAAACACTAAGGAGGCGTACACCTCATCACAACTCCCCCCACTTGGGAGATCGGATCACAACTTGGTTCATCTCCAGCCGGTGTACAAACCCCTAGTGCACAGACAACCTCCGGCCGTGCACACTGTGGAGTTATGGTCTGAGGAGACAATGGACACTCTAAAGGGCTGTTTTGAAGCCACTGCCTGGAAGCAGCTCTGCGATCCACATGGTGAGGACATCGATGGCCTCATTCACACCTTCACAGGCTACCTCAGCTTCTGTGTGGACAAATCCGTTCCCACCAAGACCATACGGCGTCACTCAAACAACAAACCCTGGATCAACCCTGAGATAAAAACACTTCTGAGAGAGAAGAAGAGGATCTTCAGGTCGGGGAACAGGGAGATGCTGAAGTCCGTACAGAGGGAGCTGAGGAGAAAGATCAGAGAAGGCAAGGACAGCTTCAGGAAGAAGATGGAGGACAAGCTGCAACAGAGCGACATCAGCGGGGTCTGGAGAAACCTCAAAACCATCTCGGGGCTCCAGAATACCTCCCCCCAGGCCACGGGGGGCAGGGAGTGGGCGAACAACCTGAATCTGTTTTTCAATAGATTTGACCAACCGCCCTCCCCCCTGTCTGCACAACAACCACTGCTGCCTCTAAGAAATCAAGTCCTGCTGCCCACTCCCCACTCCACCGACACCCCCCCCACTCCCAACACACAGCCCCGCATCCTGACCCTGACCAAGACCCAGGTGAGGACGGAGCTGAGGAAGATCAAGGCGAGGAAGGCGTCGGGACCGGACGGCATCAGCGCAAAGCTCCTCAAGTCCTGTGCAGACCAGCTGTGTGGGATTGTGACGTATATCTTCAACATGAGCCTGAAACTGGGGAGGGTACCACAGCTGTGGAAAACATCTTGTGTGGTACCTGTACCAAAAACTTCCCACCCCAAAGACCTGAACAGCTTCAGACCGGTGGCCTTGACATCCCACTTGATGAAGACCCTGGAGAGACTGCTCCTTGCTCATCTCCGCCCCCTGGTGGAACCAGCGATGGATCCACTCCAGTTCGCCTACCAGCATGGCATTGGGGTGGAGGATGCGGTGATCTTCCTCCTTCACCGTTCTCTGTCCCACCTGGAGAAGCCCGGGAATATGGTGAGGATCATGTTCTTTGACTTCTCCAGTGCTTTCAACACCATCCAACCGATGATCCTGAAGGACAAGCTGCTGCGTGCAGGGGTGGACCAGCACCTGTCATCATGGATCCTGGACTACCTCACGAACCGGCCTCAGTTTGTGAGAACCCGGGACTGTGTTTCCGACACGATCATCAGTAGCACGGGGGCCCCCCAGGGAACGGTGCTGGCTCCCTTCCTGTTCACTCTTTATACTGCGGACTTCTCACACAACACAACACATTGCCATCTACAGAAGTTCTCTGATGACTCTGCGATCGTTGGTCTCATCTCCAGCGGAGATGAAGCTGAGTACAGAGGGCTTATCCAGGACTTTGTGGACTGGTGCCATCGGAACTGCCTCCAGATCAACGCGAGGAAAACTAAGGAGCTGGTGGTGGACTGTCGCAGGCAAGGACAACCCCTCACAGCACCAGTAAATATACAGGGAACAGACATCGAGATGGTGACATCCTACAAGTACCTGGGTATTCATCTGAACAATAAACTAGACTGGTCACACAATACTGACGCACTCTACAAGAAGGGACAGCGCAGGCTGTTCCTGCTGAGGAGACTCAGGTCTTTTGGTGTACAAGGGGCGCTGCTGAAGTCATTCTATGACACGGTGGTGGCATCAGCCATCACTTTTGGAGTGGTCTGCTGGGGCAGTGGCATTACTGCAGCCGATAGGAAGAGACTGAACAAACTGATTAAGAAAGCTAGCTCTGTCCTGGGGCAGCGCCTTGATCCGATGGAGGAGATAGGAGAGAGAAGGACGGTGGCTAAACTGTCATCTCTGCTGGAGTCCGAGTTCCACCCTATGCAGGACATACTGGATGCACTGAGGAGCTCATTTAGCAGCAGACTACATCATCCCAGGTGCACAACCGAGAGGTTTCGTAGGTCCTTCCTACCAACGGCTGTCAGACTGTACAACCTAAGCAGGGCTGCTCGCAGAGATAGCAAAAAGACGTAACAAACTAATAGTTTTGTTTTTTTTTTTTTTTAATGCAAAAGATGCAATAGACTTACACAATGGTCCTCTCCGGCATACAACTAGGAACATACCGGTCGCTATGGAGGGTGAGAATATGTATGGGCACATAATCATACCATGTAGGATAACTAAATAGACGGTTATGCTGTTTCATCCCACCTAGCAACAATGCTCTGCACTGTGTGTGTTTATATATTTACATATTTATTCCATCTAGCTACAATGCTCAGCACTGGGTGTGTTTATATTTATATATCTATATATTTATTCCATCTAGCTACAATGCTCCGCACTGTGTTTTTATATATCTACATATTATTCCATCTAGCTACAATGCTCCGCACTGTGTGTGTTTATATACTTGCATATTTATTCCACCTAGCTGCAATGCTCCGTACTGTGGGTGTTTATATATTTACATATTTATTCCATCTAGCTACAATGCTCTGCACTGTGTGTTCATATATTCATATATTTATTCCATCCAGCTACAATGCTCTGCACTGTCTGTGTGTGTGTGTGTGTATATATATATATTTTATAGTAATATGTACATATGTATATTAGCTGCTCTTGCTTGCTTGTTTTTTTTCTTGCCTTCTGATTGTTGCTCTGAGTGTTGCTATCCCTGTGCTGTTGCAATCCTGGAATTTCCCCGTTGTGGGACTAATAAAGGCTTATCTTATCTTATCTTATCTTAGAACCTTACAGCTAAACAAAGACAAAGGTGGGCTTGCGCTGCCAAATATCAGGGACTATTTTAAAGCCGCACAAATTAAAACTTTAGTAGAGATATGTAACCCAGTCTACACTGCACAATGGAAGGAGGTGGAATGCCAAATAACAAGTGACATCCCCCTACAGGCGATAATAGGGAACAATGCCTTACCTAAACTTTTGAATAGCACTAACCCGTGGATTGAGACCCCGCTAAAAATTTGGTTTAAGATAGTCAGAGAGAATCAAACTAAAGAGCCCTATCGACTTCTGCAATGGATCGCCTATGATCAGGACTTTACTCCTAATAAAACAGACACTAGATTTAAAGAGTGGAAAGAGAAAGGGCTGATAAAATATTACAATTTTTTTAAGGAGCAAACTTTAAGAAGTTTTGAAGATTTGAAAAAACAAGGTCTAATAAATCAAGACCTTTACAGGTTCTTTCAGCTTAGACACCACATAAACAATATACTTAAAAAGGAGGATTTGGAAAGGGCCCAGTCAGGTGTTCTGAAGGTCTTCTTAATGGCATACAAAGGGATCCCAAGGATCAGATACATTTCTAAAATATACCAAGGTCTTCAAGACTTAAAAGGAGACAACACATCATATATAAAAGAGAGATGGGAAAAAGAGGGGAATTTCACTTTACAACTGGAAATATGGGAAAAGCTAAATAAACAGCAATGGAAAAGTACCTCATCCCTGCAGTGGAGAGAATTTGGATGGAAAAACTTGGTAAGATTTTTCAGAACACCTGCACAAAACAAATTTACCCATAAGGGGTTGAACTGTTGGCGCTTGTGTGGTGAAAAGACTGCAAATCATTTTCATGTGTTTTGGTCATGCCCAGTTATCCACCAATATTGGACCAATGTACAGACAATATTGGGGAAAATATTCAAAATAACAGTTCCCTTTTCTTTTGTAACTTTGTATTTGGGTTTACTACCGGACTCACTGGAAAGACGAGGAGAAAAATACTTATTCAATGTTTTATTATTGGCAAGTAAAAAAGCCCTAACTAAAAAATGGATGTTGAAGGACTGTCCTACACCTGAAGATTGGTCTAACGTGATCCAAGACATTTACTAGATGGAAAAGTTGACATTCGCACTGAGACAGGACATGGATGGGTTCATGAACTTTTGGCAACTCTGGATCGCATATGTGTCTTCCATTAGATCTAATCTTTGACAAATACCGTTTCAATAATGGTTCCGCTCTTTGTTCCAACACTACTCAGATGCTCTTTTACTTTTAATTACTTATTTTTCTGTTTGTTTGTTTTTTGCTGTTCTGTTTGTTTGTTTGTTTGTTTAATTTTATTCTCTTTAATTTCACTTTTTCTTTCACTTTAAAAAAAAAGGGGTGTTGTAATAATTATTCTTCCAATGTTGTCAAACAGCAAAAAATAAGGGAACATGTGATGAAAATGTAAACAATGCAATGCTGTAATGACCTGTATACCCTTTACAAAAACTTAAATAAAAAAAAAAAAAAGAATACATATTAAACCAATAATGCCCTTGTAAAAAAAAAAAAAAAATAAAAAAAAAAGAAGTCAGCCAAAACATTCTACTGCCTTATCTTCATCCAGGAAGAGTGAGAGCTGCAGGACGCCAAACAAGGTCAAATAAGCACAGTTCACTCGGAGGAGGAATTTTCATCTCTTATGCGATTCAGTGCTTCATAATTTCCAAATACATTTCCAGGCTTTAAAATCATTTCCTGGAGAGCTCCTAGCGACATCGAGATGTTACCAATCTTCCTGTTCAGTTCGCCATTAGCCGCTATCAGAGCCCTCCCCAGCTGGTCAAATTGATGAAAAAGCTTCGCTGGGTCAGCATTTTGATTAGCTCTGTCCATCTTCTTTAGTTTTCGATACACCAGGACCACTCCAAGGCCGATCAGTAGAAGTCCTGAGATCGTGATGCCGAATAAATAGATGTCTTCCACATCTTCGATCGAAAGGTCACACAGACACATAAGTTTCCAACTGTATGTGTCCCTCACATAACCCGCAGCAGCAGTACCTGCAGGACAGATGGGCTCCCCCGGGCCCGATTTCCTAGTTGAAAAAACGGTGTCAATTGTATTCAAAGCCCAGCTTAGCAAATCCATAATTTTCCGTTTGGATCAAGAATCAGCCAGAAGAAGAGCGACGCAGACACAGACAGTACAGCAAGCTGGGATCAGTCGGGTGGGAGAGGAGGAGAGGAGAGAAAAAGCGTCTGCTCTCTCTGAAAGCCGGAAGAGAAGGGATGATGATGACCTTCGAGGAGGGTTTCGGACCAGGCTGGCTAAATGGCCGGCTCTGAAAAGGAGGTTGTTTTGCTAATAAATCCATATCCTCATTACTCTCTATTCCAACATGGACTGGAACCCAAAGAAAGTTTATTAACTGACCTTTCTTCTTCTTCTTTTAGATTTGATTGGCAGTTGGCAACCAGCTCACAGATGCATTACCACCACTGGCTTGATATTGTGACGTTTGCAGGGGTTCACACAAAAAGACAATGGAGCAGATGGCTGTGATCAACCTGATTTATTTTTCACACACCCCGACCCCCAACCTGCTTCTGAACACACAGAGGAGTGGAGGTCATTCCCCCAGACCTCCGTTTCAATCATGGTTACACACACAGATACATCTTGCCCTAATCCTGCTAAACACTGCTGGGTCATTATAATGCAGTTATAATGACACAGCAGTATAACTCAGAAATAACACATTTAACACACACAGTAACGTTTCAAACTGGCAAAGCATGCTGGGAAATCCCTGGCCCCCTTAAAATGGCCCCGACATTACACTGCCCCCCCCCCGGACTGGTTTCTGTCCCCAGAAAATTCAAAGTCCACTTTCAGAAATCCAACACGAGTCAGCCCGGTGCCAGGGCGGCATGCACGGGCCATCTGAGTCTCGGTCAGAGTATCTGGTTGGGGTAGGGTTCCGGTTTGGCCATCAGCGGGCGGATGGACACATCTGACAGCCTCTGTAGGACCACGCACAGTCCCTTCCCTGGCAGCGGGAGTCCCAGGCCCGCTCCGGCCGACTCCCACCGCTGCCAGATCTCCCAGGCGGCCGCTGGCCCGCGTCCATGCGTTCAGCCCTTGCCGCGCCTGGAAAGTGGCCGCATCTTCGTCCTGCTCGCTCCGCTGCGTCGCTCCTGCGCCGAGGGCCTCCGTGACGTCACCGAAAGGAAAAGCATCGGGTAGCGGTAGGACACGCACAGTTCCTCCTCTGGCAGCGGGAGTCCCATGACTCCCACCGCTGCCAGGACCTCCCAGTCGGCCGCTGGCCCGCGTCCAGGCGCCCAGCCCCTGCCGATCCCGAGAAAAGACCGGATCTGTCTTGCTCGCTCCACTGCTGCTGCGCTCCAAAGGCCTCTGTGACGTCACCTGCCGGGGGAAGCATCTGCAGGAGGCGGCTTTTTCCCCGTCCATGCCACCTCGCTCTAATTTAACGTCGGCGAGGGGCCAGTTTGTCGTGTGCTGTGTGCGGGGCAGTACCATGCCATGTACCCTGGCTCTGTGCAGCGGAAGCCGTCCTTCCTCGCGTCGCCACGGCTGTTTCCTTCGTGCACACGCTGCTGTGATCTGCCATAGCTCCTCCTCCACTCGCTCTCATCACGATGGTTTCCTCTGATGATCAGCGCGGCAGCCAACTCGACCTGGGCCAGGCGGTCATCCAACAGGTTCTCACCGTTGTAGCGGGGAATCTTGGCCCGCTGCTGGATGGATGAGACTGTCATCTCCCGGTCGATTGCCGCTCCTAATCGCTCTGGAATCGCCAGCCCGTCCTGCCCTGAAAAGGGCGGGAAACGGGGCTGGTTTGCTCTGCTCCGTCCATCGCGGCGAAGCTCTTCAGGGGCCGGCGTCTCGGCTCTACACTCCGTTCCCGGCTGAGCGATGAATCGCTCCGGCCGCTGTACCTCCGCCTGGATCCTCATCTTGCTCCATATCCCACTTCTGACACCAGTGTGACGTTTGCAGGGGTTCACACAAAAAGACAATGGAGCAGATGGCTGTGATCAACCTGATTTATTTTTCACACACCCCGACCCCCAACCTGCTTCTGAACACACAGAGGAGTGGAGGTCATTCCCCCAGACCTCCGTTTCAATCATGGTTACACACACAGATACATCTTGCCCTAATCCTGCTAAACACTGCTGGGTCATTATAATGCAGTTATAATGACACAGCAGTATAACTCAGAAATAACACATTTAACACACACAGTAACGTTTCAAACTGGCAAAGCATGCTGGGAAATCCCTGGCCCCCTTAAAATGGCCCCGACGTTACACTGCCCCCCCCCCTGGACTGGTTTCTGTCCCCAGAAAATTCAAAGTCCACTTTCAGAAATCCAACACGAGTCAGCCCGGTGCCAGGGCAGCATGCACGGGCCATCTGAGTCTCGGTCAGAGTATCTGGTTGGGGTAGGGTTCCGGTTTGGCCATCAGCGGGCGGATGGACACATCTGACAGCCTCTGTAGGACCACGCACAGTCCCTTCCCTGGCAGCGGGAGTCCCAGGCCCGCTCCGGCCGACTCCCACCGCTGCCAGATCTCCCAGGCGGCCGCTGGCCCGCGTCCATGCGTCCAGCCCTTGCCGCGCCTGGAAAGTGGCCGCATCTTCGTCCTGCTCGCTCCGCTGCGTTGCTCCTGCGCCGAGGGCCTCCGTGACGTCACCGAAAGGAAAAGCATCGGGTAGCGGTAGGACACGCACAGTTCCTCCTCTGGCAGCGGGAGTCCCATGACTCCCACCGCTGCCAGGACCTCCCAGTCGGCCGCTGGCCCGCGTCCAGGCGCCCAGCCCCTGCCGATCCCGAGAAAAGACCGGATCTGTCCTGCTCGCTCCACTGCTGCTGCGCTCCAAAGGCCTCTGTGACGTCACCTGCCGGGGGAAGCATCTGCAGGAGGCGGCTTTTTCCCCGTCCATGCCACCTCGCTCTAATTTAACGTCGGCGAGGGGCCAGTTTGTCGTGTGCTGTGTGCGGGGCAGTACCATGCCATGTACCCTGGCTCTGTGCAGCGGAAGCCGTCCTTCCTCGCGTCGCCACGGCTGTTTCCTTCGTGCACGCGCTGCTGTGATCTGCCATAGCTCCTCCTCCACTCGCTCTCAGCACGATGGTTTCCTCTGATGATCAGCGCGGCAGCCAACTCGACCTGGGCCAGGCGGTCATCCAACAGGTTCTCACCGTTGTAGCGGGGAGTCTTGGCCCGCTGCTGGATGGATGAGACTGTCATCTCCCGGTCGATTGCCGCTGCTAATCGCTCTGGAATCGCCAGCCCGTCCTGCCCTGAAAAGGGCGGGAAACGGGGCTGGTTTGCTCTGCTCCGTCCATCGCGGCGAAGCTCTTCAGGGGCCGGCGTCTCGGCTCTACACTCCGTTCCCGGCTGAGCGATGAATCGCTCTGGCCGCTGTACCTCCGCCTGGATCCTCATCTTGCTCCATATCCCACTTCTGACACCAGTGTGACGTTTGCAGGGGTTCACACAAAAAGACAATGGAGCAGATGGCTGTGATCAACCTGATTTATTTTTCACACACCCCGACCCCCAACCTGCTTCTGAACACACAGAGGAGTGGAGGTCATTCCCCCAGACCTCCGTTTCAATCATGGTTACACACACAGATACATCTTGCCCTAATCCTGCTAAACACTGCTGGGTCATTATAATGCAGTTATAATGACACAGCAGTATAACTCAGAAATAACACATTTAACACACACAGTAACGTTTCAAACTGGCAAAGCATGCTGGGAAATCCCTGGCCCCCTTAAAATGGCCCCGACATTACACTGCCCCCCCCCGGACTGGTTTCTGTCCCCAGAAAATTCAAAGTCCACTTTCAGAAATCCAACACGAGTCAGCCCGGTGCCAGGGCGGCATGCACGGGCCATCTGAGTCTCGGTCAGAGTATCTGGTTGGGGTAGGGTTCCGGTTTGGCCATCAGCGGGCGGATGGACACATCTGACAGCCTCTGTAGGACCACGCACAGTCCCTTCCCTGGCAGCGGGAGTCCCAGGCCCGCTCCGGCCGACTCCCACCGCTGCCAGATCTCCCAGGCGGCCGCTGGCCCGCGTCCATGCGTTCAGCCCTTGCCGCGCCTGGAAAGTGGCCGCATCTTCGTCCTGCTCGCTCCGCTGCGTCGCTCCTGCGCCGAGGGCCTCCGTGACGTCACCGAAAGGAAAAGCATCGGGTAGCGGTAGGACACGCACAGTTCCTCCTCTGGCAGCGGGAGTCCCATGACTCCCACCGCTGCCAGGACCTCCCAGTCGGCCGCTGGCCCGCGTCCAGGCGCCCAGCCCCTGCCGATCCCGAGAAAAGACCGGATCTGTCTTGCTCGCTCCACTGCTGCTGCGCTCCAAAGGCCTCTGTGACGTCACCTGCCGGGGGAAGCATCTGCAGGAGGCGGCTTTTTCCCCGTCCATGCCACCTCGCTCTAATTTAACGTCGGCGAGGGGCCAGTTTGTCGTGTGCTGTGTGCGGGGCAGTACCATGCCATGTACCCTGGCTCTGTGCAGCGGAAGCCGTCCTTCCTCGCGTCGCCACGGCTGTTTCCTTCGTGCACACGCTGCTGTGATCTGCCATAGCTCCTCCTCCACTCGCTCTCATCACGATGGTTTCCTCTGATGATCAGCGCGGCAGCCAACTCGACCTGGGCCAGGCGGTCATCCAACAGGTTCTCACCGTTGTAGCGGGGAATCTTGGCCCGCTGCTGGATGGATGAGACTGTCATCTCCCGGTCGATTGCCGCTCCTAATCGCTCTGGAATCGCCAGCCCGTCCTGCCCTGAAAAGGGCGGGAAACGGGGCTGGTTTGCTCTGCTCCGTCCATCGCGGCGAAGCTCTTCAGGGGCCGGCGTCTCGGCTCTACACTCCGTTCCCGGCTGAGCGATGAATCGCTCCGGCCGCTGTACCTCCGCCTGGATCCTCATCTTGCTCCATATCCCACTTCTGACACCAGTGTGACGTTTGCAGGGGTTCACACAAAAAGACAATGGAGCAGATGGCTGTGATCAACCTGATTTATTTTTCACACACCCCGACCCCCAACCTGCTTCTGAACACACAGAGGAGTGGAGGTCATTCCCCCAGACCTCCGTTTCAATCATGGTTACACACACAGATACATCTTGCCCTAATCCTGCTAAACACTGCTGGGTCATTATAATGCAGTTATAATGACACAGCAGTATAACTCAGAAATAACACATTTAACACACACAGTAACGTTTCAAACTGGCAAAGCATGCTGGGAAATCCCTGGCCCCCTTAAAATGGCCCCGACGTTACAATATCTTTGCATAAGGAGTTCTTATAAGGAGTTCTGAACAGCTCCTTATGTGTGAAAAAATTATCCGTCCTCATGTGAGGAATGGCTGCTCTCCCATCCTTCTTCACTGACCTTTACTGTAGAGGTTGTAAATTAAGGAATGGATTTCTACAATTTGGTCCTGCCATTGATTGGCGGTTCTTCTTCTTCTTTTAGATTTGATTGGCAGTTGGCAACCAGCTTACAGGCCACGTACTTCACTCTATATCATCACTCTATCTGGTCAGGAGCTGCATTCCATCATCATCGCTGTGTCCAATCAAACTTCAACTCCATCTGCAGCCATCACTCCTCCTTGTCTCCTCGCACTTCACTCCACATCATCACCCCATCCGGTCAGGAGCTGCAGTCCTTCCATTATCATTGCTGTGTCCAATCAAACCTCAGACACACAGACATATATAGAGATAGGATGATATAGAGTGAAGGAGAGATAAGAGTGTGTGGCGGATACAGTATATAGGCCACCAAGATGGCCGTGGCAGTTGCCACAGCCAAGATGTGTAGAGTGATGATATAGAGTGAAGTGATGATATAGAGTGAAGTACGAGGAGATGAAGAGGAGTGATGTCTGAAGATAGAGTTGAGGTTCAATTGGACACAGCAATGATGATAGGACTACAGCTCCTGACCAGATAGAGTGATGATATAAAATCTATATCATAGATCTATATTATAGATTAAAGTACGCGGCGGTAATGCACCTGTAAGCTGGTTGCCAACCGCTAATCAAATCTAAAAGAAGAAGAGGGACGGCGATACGGAATTGCCACGGCCGAGAGATTTCTTGGAGACATAGAGTGATGATATAGCATGAAGTATGTGGCAGTATAGAGTGATAATTCAGTATATAGAGTGGAGTGATGTTGGTGGCAGTTGCCACGGCCAAGATATATAGAGTGATGATATAGATTTACGTCTGTGTTTGGCTGGCGGTAGGACTGATTTGTTTGTGGCAGATAGCAGAAACTGCATGCTGACTGCAACATTATGGCATCTAGCTCTGACGGGTTCGATAAAGATGACATGAAGTGGATACTACCTAGGTCTGGGAGGCGGAAAAGAGCAGCAAGGGGGGCACCAAGAGCTAGAAGTGGGTCAGAACAGAGTGACGCGGGAGGAAGTAACAATGCGAAGAAAATATAAACTAGCTAACATGGATGGCAGTTTGATGATGTAGGGAATGACTGGAAGATTGTCATTGAGTTCAATCAGGGTGGGGGAGCACTTTCACCCTGTTAAGCTAATAAAAGCAATTGAGAAAGAAATTGAGAGAGTTAAGTTTGCAAAGTTCTTGAATAATAACCAGCTGTTAATTCATGCATCAAATAAACAACAGCAAGAGAAAATATTGGCAATGACATGTCTAAACAGAGCACAAATGAAGGTGCATGTTCCTGGCGCATCAGCAAACTTGAGAAGAGTTATATCAGGTGTCCCTTTGAGCATGTCTATGGAAGAAATGAAAAATGAGATCCAAGAAGGAAAGGTGAAGGATGTGAAAACACTAAAGAGTAAAAGAGAAGGTTCACTGAAGGATACACTCTGTAATGATTCAGTTTGAGGAAACACTCCCTGAATCCGTCCAAATAGGATACCTGTATTACAGTGTCAGACAATACGTCCCAAAGCCACTCAGGTGCTACAAATGTCAAAGGATGGGTCACACTGCTTAGCAATGTAAGGGAAAGTTGAGATGTGCTAGATGTGGAGGGGAGCACGAATATGGTAAATGTGAAAAGGACGCCAAAGTAAAGTGTTGCAACTGCGGGGGTGACCACAGTGCTGCATATGGAGGATGTGTTGTGCAGAGGGAAGCTACACAAGCACAGGAAATCAGAATAAGTGAGAAAATCTCATATGCGGAAGCTCTAAAGACAGTTAGAGAGGCAGGAATGGTCAGAGACACGGCAGGCCTTCCTCGGGGAAGTTCAGCTTGGGGGGAGGCACAGCTATCAACGGGTCCCACACAGGCACAAGATCATGCCACTGCAAGGCATTTTTGTGTTCACAAATGCAAAATGGATGATGACACATTGATAGTTAAGAGGACAAACTTTGTAGCTTTTATCTGCCACACCATTAATGTTGCAGCACAGCTACAGAAGAAAAGTGACAGAATCAAAACCATTGTGGAAGCAGCAGGGAGATTCCTGGAGGTGAAAGATATCAAAGCCGACCAGATACATGATTTACTGACAGCTGAAACTGGGGAGCATGCACATGTTGAAACTTAATATCTGAATTATGGCACTACACATACTACAGTGGAATGCGGGGTTTTATAGCAAACGGACAAGAACTGAAGAAGTACGAACTACAAGTTGTTCCAGAGGTAGTGTGTGTACAGGAGACATGGCTTCAACCTCACTTAGATTTTGTTATTCCAGGATATAGTTCAATCAGATGGGATAGAATTAACAGTGTACAGTAAATGGAGGAGGATGTGCCACTTTCATTAAAGATGGCCTGGCATATAGGGTGATTCCCTCCCCTGAGGATATAGAGTGTAATATTATTGAAATATGTAGGCCAAACGGACAAGGAAATATTAAGCTGATTAATTATTACAACCCATGTAGGAAATTAACAGCAGATATTTTCAGTGTTATGGCAGGGGAAGGGCATATGAAAGAGGTATGGTGTGGAGACTTTAATGCCCATAATAGCTTGTGGGGAAGCACATGTACAGATAACAACGGAAATGTTGTGGAAGACATGCTAGATGAAAGATCGTTAATTTGTCTCGACAGTGGCGAAGGTACCAGGGTGGATGTGCATAGGGGCACGTGATCATGTATTGACCTGACTCTGGTATCTGATTCTTTCATAAGTGCCTGTGAATGGATGGTTATGAACAGTACAACTATGGGAATTGATCACTTCCCAAAACTTACAGTCATTAAAACTGAAGTATGTGTACAAGAGGGAAGATGTTTTACAAGATGGTGTTTTGACAAGGCAGATTGGGGGAAATTTAGGCAATACTGTGTACAATCATGTCATTTGGTAACATTAGAAGGTGGCATAGAAAAGTGTTCAAGTCAGGTAACCAATCATATTCTGAATGCTGTAATAGCAAGTATACCTAAGAAAACAACACAGGGTAGGAAGAAGGTTGTACCCTGGTGGAATGAGGAATGTAGTATTGCAGTAAAGGAGCGAAACAAGGCATTTAGAAAGCTGAGGAAGAATATGAATAGTGAAAATTTAATCGATTATAAAAAGAAAAGGGCAGTAGCTCAAAGGATTATTAAAAACGGGAAAAGGTCAACATGGAGAGAATTTCGTTCCACGCTTGGTAGGAAAATGGAACTAGGTGATGTCTGGGGTATGTTTAAAAAAATGAGTGGGAAAAGGGTATCAGTTAAAGTCCCAGCTCTAGTGGATGGCAACAAGATGGCTGTATCAGACAAAGAAAAGGCAGAAGTCCTAGGTAGAGCATTTGCAGCAGCGCATAGAGGAGACCATCTTCGTGACAGTCATAGACAGCAAAGGGAGCATAAACTCAGAGAAAATGCAAACTTAAAAAAGGAAGTGAAAGAAGATACGACTGCCTTAGACCTCGAGCTCACAATGTCAGAGCTTAAGAGAGCTTTGCAAGATAGTGGATACACAGCTCCAGGACATGATCAGTTAAGGTTCAGGTTCCGGTTACTTTATTTGTACCAGTAGGTAGATTTGTTTTGCAGTCTGGCGACATCCATATTTACAAACTGTGGTGCACATATGTAGTTTCACGGGCTCACATGTATATGACTGTTCATATGCTCTTATGTATATTCCTGTGTGTTTATTTTGGCTTCACGTCTGAAGAGGAACAAAAGGTCTGGACCTCCTGGGGAGATGAGGAGGATGTGAGTGTTGGCCTTGTGATATGCAAAGAGATGGACATGAAGAATTTCCTGACCACCGGGGTTTGGGTGAAAGAGATAGGAACTGCAGGGGGGATGCATTGTGTTTGGGATTTAAAGACAATGGGATTTTGTGCTTTGATGTCAGGGGTATAAGACTGGCAGACTTTGGGGGTTCTGCCTCTTTTCTGATTTGTATGTTGGAGAGTGTGTTGAGAATAAAATGGAACTTGAGAAATAACTCAGCCTCATCCTTTCCACACATCTCCACACTGGTGACCTTAAGATGTATTATGGCCGGTGACGATTCTCCTGCACCGGACTCATCAGGAGCCAGCCAGGCTAATGCAGCTACCACAGTCCAGCTACCTGATTTCTGGCAGCATAGCCCGCA
Source organism: Pholidichthys leucotaenia (assembly GCA_020510985.1). Classification (NCBI taxonomy): domain Eukaryota; kingdom Metazoa; phylum Chordata; class Actinopteri; order Cichliformes; family Pholidichthyidae; genus Pholidichthys; species Pholidichthys leucotaenia. The sequence continues at coordinate 19,065,262 of CM035840.1, read as the reverse complement.
CTCCTGGTTTAACGCAGTCGAGGCACAGTTCCATCTTCGGAGAGTTTCGGCAGACGCCACGAAATTCTACCATGTGGTTGCAAAGCTGGACAGCCACACAGCCCAGCGAGTAGAGAGCCTGGTTAACCACCCGCCAGACGACGACAAGTATGGCACATTGAAGGCTGCTCTCATCCATTTTTTCACCCCCTTGCTGGGAGAGCAAGCAGAGAAGCTCCTGGCGTTGACTGAGGGTGAGGTCGAGAGACCTGCAGACCTGATGGCGAAGATGCTGAGTTTGAGAGACTCCGAAGATGATGGTTTTATCTTCGCCCACCTTTTCCTCAGGACACTACCGTCAGCGGTGAGAGTTACCCTGGCCAGTTCACAGCTGCTGGCCCACCGAGACTACCACGAGCTGGGCCAGGAGGCGCAGCGACTCGTCGACGCCCATAGACGACACACGGCCACGACCGCAGCAGCTGAGCTGGGCGCAACATCTGGAGATGGCAGGGGGCCAGAGGCTGCAGCACCAGACTCACCGACGACAGCAGCGGCGGAGGCCAGGAGACGGGGAGCGAATGACGTCCTTTGCTTTTACCATCGCCGTTTCGCCGAGAGGGCACGCAAGTGCATTCCACCGTGCCAGTTCAAGTGCTTGGGAAACGCCAAGACCGGGAGTCGGTAGCAGCTGCGGCTCTCAGTGAAGAGAACAAGGTGCTCTACCTGAGGGACGCGCGATCGGGGAGGCACTTCCTCGTGGACACAGGCTCCCAGCTGAGTTTCATCACACCTTCCTACGCTGACCGGCTGGCGCCTTCCAGTGGCCCTGTGGCGTCAGCAGCGAACGGCTCGGCGATTAAGACCTTCGGGGAGAAGACCCTGTCTCTCTCTTTCCACAGCCGTACATTTGAATGGACTTTTGTCATAGCGGCAGTCAATTTCAACATGTTAGGTGCTGATTTTTTGTGCTCACATGGTTTGTTGGTTGATCTTGTTAACAGACGCCTGGTTAATGCACTCTCTTTTTCTTCTATTCCTTGTACAGCGCGAGTGACTCCGCCAACAGCACAAGCCAACGTCACAGCTGCAGGTGGTAAGTTTCACTCACTCCTCAATCAGTTTCCAGCACTCACGGTGCCGACGTTTTCGGTGACCGTGGCTAAACACGGGGTGGAGCATTTTATTACTACCACCGGGCTGCCCGTTTTTGCAAAAGCTTGGCGCTTGGATTCAGCTAAACTGGCCATAGTGCGCGAGGAATTCGCCAACCTAGAAAAATTGGGCATTATCCGACGTTCAAAGAGCCCTTGGGCTTCACCACTTCACATGGTCCCTAAAACTGATGGCTCATGGCGGCCGTGCGGTGATTTTCGCAGGCTGAACAATGCTACGGCACACGACCGCTACCCAATCCCACATATCCAGGATTTTTCAGTTCATTTGGCGGGGACGTGCGTTTTTTCTAAGATAGACTTGGTGCGCGGTTATCATCAGGTCCCAGTACGCGCTGAGGACATACCCAAAACAGCGGTAATAACTCCTTTCGGGCTTTTTGAGTTTTTGCGTATGCCGTTTGGGCTTAAAGGCGCAGCACAGACTTTCCAATGCATGATGGACGCAGTGTTGCGCGATCTTCCTTTCGTGTTCGTCTACCTGGACGACATTTTAGTAGCCAGTGTGTCCGAAGACGAACACGAAATCCACCTCACGGCAGTTTTCCGGAGGTTGGCAGAGCATGGGCTAATAATTAACCCAGCGAAGTGTCAGTTTGGGGTGGCACAGATTGATTTTTTGGGGCATTGTGACTCTCCCGAGGGTGCAGTTCTTCTGTCTGACAAAGTGCGCGCGGTGGCAAATTTTCCCCAGCCACAAACGGTCAAAGCGTTACAGGAGTTTTTGGGAATGGTGAATTTTTATAACCGTTTCCTTCCCCGCGCAGCGCAGCACAGTTCATGCAACCATTGTACGCTGCGCTTAAAAAACAAAAACCTGCAAATAAAATCGAATGGTCCCCCGAGCGGGAGCGCGCATTCTCTGAAGTCAAAACAGCCTTGGCAAACGCTGCGTTGTTAGCACACCCAGTCCCAACGGCCCGCATAGCACTCACTACTGACGCATCAGAGGTGGCCATAGGAGCGGTTGTCGAACAGTATGTGGCTGGAGCCTGGCAGCCGCTCGAGTTTTTCAGCAGGACTTTGCGCGATAGTGAGCGGAAATACAGCGCATTCGACAGGGAGTTGTTAGCCCTCCATTTGGCTGTTCGCCACTTCCAGTTTTGGCTGGAGGGGCGCCGTTTCACCGCGTTCGTTGACCACAAGCCGCTGACTTTTGCGATGGCCAAGATTTCAGAACCTTGGTCGGGCCGGCAGCAGAGACAGCTGGCCGCAATTTCGGAGTTCACTACCGATATCCAGCATGTAGCGGGCAAACTTAATGTAGTGGCAGACTGCCTCTTGTGTGCCGTGGCTGCTCCAGCCCGCGTAGAGGTAGATTTTGCAACTGTTGCCGCGGACCAGGGTAGCGACGCGGAAGTGCGTGCGGCCCCAGTCCGCGTAGGGATAGATTACGCAGCCATGGCCGCGGAGCAGGGTGGCGACGCGGACGTGCGCGCGCTCCAGTCTGGACCAACAGGGTTAAGGCTGGAGGACAGGGTGCTGCAAGACAGTATGCCCCCCCTAATCTGCGATGTTTCCAACGGGCAACCCCGTCCGGTGGTTCCGGCCTCGTGGCGCCGCCGTGTTTTTGACTCGATTCATTCTCTGGCGCACCCAGGGGTGCATGCTTCGATCAAAATGGTGGGGGAGAAATTTGTATGGCCGGGCCTGTGTAAACAGGTTAGAGAGTGGGCGGCAGCCTGCATAGCTTGCCAGCAGTCCAAAGTGCATAGACACACGAGAGCTCCTTTGGAGCTGTTTTATATTCCAGCTAAAAGGTTTGATCACGTCCACGTGGACCTCGTAGGCCCCCTACCGCCCTTGCAGGGCTGCACACATCTTCTGACAATGGTCGACCGCACCACGCGCTGGCCGGAAGTGGTTCCCCTGTCGTCAACTACAGCCGAGGAGGTGGTGCACGCTTTTTTAACTGCATGGGTAGCGCGTTTTGGAGTTCCGTCGGATATTACGTCTGACAGAGGCCCACAATTTGTTTCCGAGCTTTGGTCAGCGATGGCCCGCAGCCTGGGGGCAACGATCCACCACACAACCGCGTATCACCCACAGGCTAACGGGTTATATGAACGTTTTCACAGGTCGCTGAAGGAGGCTCTCAGAGCGTCGCTTACGGATGCAAATTGGGTTGACAAACTGCCATGGGTTTTATTGGGGTTGTGTTCTGCACCTAAAGAGGATTTAGATGCCTCCCCAGCGGAGCTAGTGTTTGCACAGCCACTTCGGCTGCCTGGAGAATTTCTCCCTGACAACCCAGCGCCAGAGTTCTCCTCAGCTCAGCGTTTGCAGAATAGCATGGGCCCGAGTGCCCTACCTGGCCCCGTTCACCACAGTTTTCCACGTGTTTTTGTGCCTAAAGCTTTAAAAAATGCGGAGTTTGTTTTTGTCAGGCATGATGCCCACCGCACAGCTCTGCGACCGCCATACGATGGACCATTCAGGGTGCTGGAAACAGGTGATAAGCATTTTTTGCTAGATTTGGGTGGCAGAAAGGAGATGATTGGCATAGACAGACTCAAACCTGCTTTTGTGATGACTGACGAAACTGTGCAGTTGGCAAGAGCCCCGCGATGGGGTAGACCCCCTAGGGAGCATTCCCCAGTACACCCACAGAGATTGACTAACAGTTTTAATCCCCAGACAGCAGCTCCACAGCAGGAGGGCGCCGCGGAAGAGGTTAAGCCCGCCTGCAGCAGATACGGCAGACGGTTGAGACCAAGACAGCATGTGGACTAATGTGTGGTGATTTTATTATGACATGCAATCTGTGTTTGGTTGTTCCCTCTTAGACGTTTGGGGGGGGGGGTTTATATGTGGTGCACATATGTAGTTTCACGGGCTCACATGTATATGACTGTTCATATGCTCTTATGTATATTCCTGTGTGTTTATTTTGGCTTCACGTCTGAAGAGGAACAAAAGGTCTGGACCTCCTGGGGAGATGAGGAGGATGTGAGTGTTGGCCTTGTGATATGCAAAGAGATGGACATGAAGAATTTCCTGACCACCGGGGTTTGGGTGAAAGAGATAGGAACTGCAGGGGGGATGCATTGTGTTTGGGATTTAAAGACAATGGGATTTTGTGCTTTGATGTCAGGGGTATAAGACTGGCAGACTTTGGGGGTTCTGCCTCTTTTCTGATTTGTATGTTGGAGAGTGTGTTGAGAATAAAATGGAACTTGAGAAATAACTCAGCCTCATCCTTTCCACACATCTCCACACTGGTGACCTTAAGATGTATTATGGCCGGTGACGATTCTCCTGCACCGGACTCATCAGGAGCCAGCCAGGCTAATGCAGCTACCACAGTCCAGCTACCTGATTTCTGGCAGCATAGCCCGCACTCCTGGTTTAACGCAGTCGAGGCACAGTTCCATCTTCGGAGAGTTTCGGCAGACGCCACGAAATTCTACCATGTGGTTGCAAAGCTGGACAGCCACACAGCCCAGCGAGTAGAGAGCCTGGTTAACCACCCGCCAGACGACGACAAGTATGGCACATTGAAGGCTGCTCTCATCCATTTTTTCACCCCCTTGCTGGGAGAGCAAGCAGAGAAGCTCCTGGCGTTGACTGAGGGTGAGGTCGAGAGACCTGCAGACCTGATGGCGAAGATGCTGAGTTTGAGAGACTCCGAAGATGATGGTTTTATCTTCGCCCACCTTTTCCTCAGGACACTACCGTCAGCGGTGAGAGTTACCCTGGCCAGTTCACAGCTGCTGGCCCACCGAGACTACCACGAGCTGGGCCAGGAGGCGCAGCGACTCGTCGACGCCCATAGACGACACACGGCCACGACCGCAGCAGCTGAGCTGGGCGCAACATCTGGAGATGGCAGGGGGCCAGAGGCTGCAGCACCAGACTCACCGACGACAGCAGCGGCGGAGGCCAGGAGACGGGGAGCGAATGACGTCCTTTGCTTTTACCATCGCCGTTTCGCCGAGAGGGCACGCAAGTGCATTCCACCGTGCCAGTTCAAGTGCTTGGGAAACGCCAAGACCGGGAGTCGGTAGCAGCTGCGGCTCTCAGTGAAGAGAACAAGGTGCTCTACCTGAGGGACGCGCGATCGGGGAGGCACTTCCTCGTGGACACAGGCTCCCAGCTGAGTTTCATCACACCTTCCTACGCTGACCGGCTGGCGCCTTCCAGTGGCCCTGTGGCGTCAGCAGCGAACGGCTCGGCGATTAAGACCTTCGGGGAGAAGACCCTGTCTCTCTCTTTCCACAGCCGTACATTTGAATGGACTTTTGTCATAGCGGCAGTCAATTTCAACATGTTAGGTGCTGATTTTTTGTGCTCACATGGTTTGTTGGTTGATCTTGTTAACAGACGCCTGGTTAATGCACTCTCTTTTTCTTCTATTCCTTGTACAGCGCGAGTGACTCCGCCAACAGCACAAGCCAACGTCACAGCTGCAGGTGGTAAGTTTCACTCACTCCTCAATCAGTTTCCAGCACTCACGGTGCCGACGTTTTCGGTGACCGTGGCTAAACACGGGGTGGAGCATTTTATTACTACCACCGGGCTGCCCGTTTTTGCAAAAGCTTGGCGCTTGGATTCAGCTAAACTGGCCATAGTGCGCGAGGAATTCGCCAACCTAGAAAAATTGGGCATTATCCGACGTTCAAAGAGCCCTTGGGCTTCACCACTTCACATGGTCCCTAAAACTGATGGCTCATGGCGGCCGTGCGGTGATTTTCGCAGGCTGAACAATGCTACGGCACACGACCGCTACCCAATCCCACATATCCAGGATTTTTCAGTTCATTTGGCGGGGACGTGCGTTTTTTCTAAGATAGACTTGGTGCGCGGTTATCATCAGGTCCCAGTACGCGCTGAGGACATACCCAAAACAGCGGTAATAACTCCTTTCGGGCTTTTTGAGTTTTTGCGTATGCCGTTTGGGCTTAAAGGCGCAGCACAGACTTTCCAATGCATGATGGACGCAGTGTTGCGCGATCTTCCTTTCGTGTTCGTCTACCTGGACGACATTTTAGTAGCCAGTGTGTCCGAAGACGAACACGAAATCCACCTCACGGCAGTTTTCCGGAGGTTGGCAGAGCATGGGCTAATAATTAACCCAGCGAAGTGTCAGTTTGGGGTGGCACAGATTGATTTTTTGGGGCATTGTGACTCTCCCGAGGGTGCAGTTCTTCTGTCTGACAAAGTGCGCGCGGTGGCAAATTTTCCCCAGCCACAAACGGTCAAAGCGTTACAGGAGTTTTTGGGAATGGTGAATTTTTATAACCGTTTCCTTCCCCGCGCAGCGCAGCACAGTTCATGCAACCATTGTACGCTGCGCTTAAAAAACAAAAACCTGCAAATAAAATCGAATGGTCCCCCGAGCGGGAGCGCGCATTCTCTGAAGTCAAAACAGCCTTGGCAAACGCTGCGTTGTTAGCACACCCAGTCCCAACGGCCCGCATAGCACTCACTACTGACGCATCAGAGGTGGCCATAGGAGCGGTTGTCGAACAGTATGTGGCTGGAGCCTGGCAGCCGCTCGAGTTTTTCAGCAGGACTTTGCGCGATAGTGAGCGGAAATACAGCGCATTCGACAGGGAGTTGTTAGCCCTCCATTTGGCTGTTCGCCACTTCCAGTTTTGGCTGGAGGGGCGCCGTTTCACCGCGTTCGTTGACCACAAGCCGCTGACTTTTGCGATGGCCAAGATTTCAGAACCTTGGTCGGGCCGGCAGCAGAGACAGCTGGCCGCAATTTCGGAGTTCACTACCGATATCCAGCATGTAGCGGGCAAACTTAATGTAGTGGCAGACTGCCTCTTGTGTGCCGTGGCTGCTCCAGCCCGCGTAGAGGTAGATTTTGCAACTGTTGCCGCGGACCAGGGTAGCGACGCGGAAGTGCGTGCGGCCCCAGTCCGCGTAGGGATAGATTACGCAGCCATGGCCGCGGAGCAGGGTGGCGACGCGGACGTGCGCGCGCTCCAGTCTGGACCAACAGGGTTAAGGCTGGAGGACAGGGTGCTGCAAGACAGTATGCCCCCCCTAATCTGCGATGTTTCCAACGGGCAACCCCGTCCGGTGGTTCCGGCCTCGTGGCGCCGCCGTGTTTTTGACTCGATTCATTCTCTGGCGCACCCAGGGGTGCATGCTTCGATCAAAATGGTGGGGGAGAAATTTGTATGGCCGGGCCTGTGTAAACAGGTTAGAGAGTGGGCGGCAGCCTGCATAGCTTGCCAGCAGTCCAAAGTGCATAGACACACGAGAGCTCCTTTGGAGCTGTTTTATATTCCAGCTAAAAGGTTTGATCACGTCCACGTGGACCTCGTAGGCCCCCTACCGCCCTTGCAGGGCTGCACACATCTTCTGACAATGGTCGACCGCACCACGCGCTGGCCGGAAGTGGTTCCCCTGTCGTCAACTACAGCCGAGGAGGTGGTGCACGCTTTTTTAACTGCATGGGTAGCGCGTTTTGGAGTTCCGTCGGATATTACGTCTGACAGAGGCCCACAATTTGTTTCCGAGCTTTGGTCAGCGATGGCCCGCAGCCTGGGGGCAACGATCCACCACACAACCGCGTATCACCCACAGGCTAACGGGTTATATGAACGTTTTCACAGGTCGCTGAAGGAGGCTCTCAGAGCGTCGCTTACGGATGCAAATTGGGTTGACAAACTGCCATGGGTTTTATTGGGGTTGCGTTCTGCACCTAAAGAGGATTTAGATGCCTCCCCAGCGGAGCTAGTGTTTGCACAGCCACTTCGGCTGCCTGGAGAATTTCTCCCTGACAACCCAGCGCCAGAGTTCTCCTCAGCTCAGCGTTTGCAGAATAGCATGGGCCCGAGTGCCCTACCTGGCCCCGTTCACCACAGTTTTCCACGTGTTTTTGTGCCTAAAGCTTTAAAAAATGCGGAGTTTGTTTTTGTCAGGCATGATGCCCACCGCACAGCTCTGCGACCGCCATACGATGGACCATTCAGGGTGCTGGAAACAGGTGATAAGCATTTTTTGCTAGATTTGGGTGGCAGAAAGGAGATGATTGGCATAGACAGACTCAAACCTGCTTTTGTGATGACTGACGAAACTGTGCAGTTGGCAAGAGCCCCGCGATGGGGTAGACCCCCTAGGGAGCATTCCCCAGTACACCCACAGAGATTGACTAACAGTTTTAATCCCCAGACAGCAGCTCCACAGCAGGAGGGCGCCGCGGAAGAGGTTAAGCCCGCCTGCAGCAGATACGGCAGACGGTTGAGACCAAGACAGCATGTGGACTAATGTGTGGTGATTTTATTATGACATGCAATCTGTGTTTGGTTGTTCCCTCTTAGACGTTTGGGGGGGGGGTTTATATGTGGTGCACATATGTAGTTTCACGGGCTCACATGTATATGACTGTTCATATGCTCTTATGTATATTCCTGTGTGTTTATTTTGGCTTCACGTCTGAAGAGGAACAAAAGGTCTGGACCTCCTAGGGAGATGAGGAGGATGTGAGTGTTGGCCTTGTGATATGCAAAGAGATGGACATGAAGAATTTCCTGACCACCGGGGTTTGGGTGAAAGAGATAGGAACTGCAGGGGGGATGCATTGTGTTTGGGATTTAAAGACAATGGGATTTTGTGCTTTGATGTCAGGGGTATAAGACTGGCAGATTTTGGGGGTTCTGCCTCTTTTCTGATTTGTATGTTGGAGAGTGTGTTGAGAATAAAATGGAACTTGAGAAATAACTCAGCCTCATCCTTTCCACACATCTCCACAAAACCACAATTACATTAACATAAACACAAACACAGGCACACATGAAGCTGGCTATAAACATGATAAAAATACTCAAGGCTCCATCAATCAGGATATAAAGACAACGAGATGAGAGAAAAACCAGAGATAAGAGAGAAGGGTCATATTAAAAAGTTAAAAACTAGTCAAAGAGGTTAAAAACTCAAAGGTCTAAAACCCAATAAAAGATTTAGAACCCAGATAAAAATCCTACAAAAATAAGTAAATATAAAATGGAGTTAATAAATAGGTACCTAAATTATGTGCAATATATTGTTACAACTTGTTCAGCTCTTTGACAGCAGCAGGAACAAAGCTGTTTTTGTAGCGCTGGGTTTTACTTTGTGGGACAGCAATTCTCTGTCTTGAGAGAAGAAGCTGAAAGTGGCAGTGCAAAGGGTGGGAGTCATCATTTAAAATGGAGGTAGCAATCCTCTGTACCTGTCTGGTGTTCAAGGATGTCAGGCTTTGTGACTCACCAAGCAAACGACTGGACCACCTGATCCAAGGATTTCCTCTGTTTCAGTTTTATCTGACCAAACCATGACACTAAAGAAAAGGATAAAACAGATTCAATAAAAGCACGATAAAACATTGTCATTATGGTTCGGTCAATTTGGAAGCGTGCAAGTTTCGTTAAACAATGCAAATGTCGCTGATCCTTTTTGCACACCCTTTCACAGTTCTCTTCAAAGTTTAAATTACTATCAGTAATCGTCCCAAGATATTTGTAGGATTGTACACATTCAGTGGTCTGGCCTTTTAGTACGGTGACTTTGTGCCTGGGAGTTTTCCTCCTAAAGTCACTAATCATATCTTTAGTTTTTGTTGTATTCAGCTGCAGGTAGGAGTCCTCACACCAGTGAACAAAATCATCAACTACTGGGCCGTGGCCACTCTCACCATCCTGGAGGAGACTGACAATAACTGAATCATCAGCATACTTTATAATGTGTCTGTTGTCATGTCTGCTCCGACACATATTTGTGTACAGGATGAAGAGTAGGTTAGTAGTAGCATAGGTAATCTATGCTATGTTCCGGCAGTTGTCTATGTAATCAATGGAACTGGTGCTGAAATTATTTAACACAATATGGAAGGAGGGGCTTATCCCAAGTGGGTGGAAAAAGGCTGTAATTTTACCATTTAATAAGCCAGGGAAAGATCCAGCTCATCCAGGCAACTACAGACCAATAGCATTAACGTCACACTTAGGGAAATGGATGGAGAAGGTGTTAGTTTACAGACTCTCATATGTACTAGAGCAAAGACGATTAATAAACAATTATCAGAATGGTTTTAGAAGAGGAAGATCCACAGTGGATGCTCTAGTTAGGGTAAGTAATGATATTGAAAAGACTCTCAAAATGAAAGAAGTAATGGTTATAGTTTATCTGGATATTGAAAAGGCTTATGACTCACTGTGGAGGGATGGACTTCTTATCAAATTGAATAAAATGGGCATTGTGGTAGGATGTATAATTGGATAACGGATTTTTTAACACACAGGACAATTAGGGTTAAAGTTGGATCAGAAGTTTCTAATGACTGAAATAGAAAATGGTGTTCCTCAGGGGAGTGTGACAGTAATATTTCTGCTCATTTCAGGTCTGTTCATTCAGAACAGCTTCGCTTTTACATCCTACACCCGAAATGAACTTTTGGACATTGGATTACAAAATAACGACCTTTTTATCAGCAACCTACGTTTCATCCCTGAGCTCTGGAGAACAACCGATGCTAGGTAAGCTACCCGGCCGACCGGAAGTGCTCGCAGGCGGCGTAGAGACCGTAAACAAAGGCGGGGGAAGTGCGGAGGGCTAAGAGCTAAGCTAAAGCTAACACCGCACCGGCTTTTCTCTACCCAGCATTTTCCTCGCTAATGTACTGTCAGTGGCGAACAAAATGGATGAGCTACGGCTTCGGATCACCAACAATAACAAACTTATGAACTGCAATATCATGATTTTCACGGAAACATGGCTACATAGTGGAGTACTTGACGGTGCTGTCGAGCTGGCCGGACGGCACACTCTCCGGGCAGACAGAGCAGCTGATGACTCCGGTAAGACCAGAGGTGGGGAGTATGCATTTATTTTAACAAGGCTTGGTGCACGAACTCTGTCACTGTTGGGAGACACTGCCCAGCTAACCTGGAGTTTCTCATGGTTAAATGTAGACCTTTATATCTGCCACAGGAGTTCACTTTTCACTTTTCTTCATCTTGCCTGCTGAAGACGTTTTGGACTTTATTTAAAAAATATTTTTAACGCCACACATGTAATGGATAATGCTTGTTGGAATATTTTAGGAATGCTATCTTCTTGGAACATAAGTCAATATTATACAGTAATAAGTGACATTCAGCTGTTTGTTTTATGTCATTTAAGCACAGTTCTGGTACTTAAAAATCATAAAAACCCAGGAGCTTTGGGGGGCTTCGCCCCCCTTTGCCCCCCCCAACCGGGGCTCTGCCCCAGACCCCGCTTGCGGACTGTGTCCCCCAGACCCCCCGCTAAATTTTCAGATAATTTCCCCAACCCCAAATCACATCCCTACCTCGATGAGGGGATAGGCCACTGCACCACCGTCTTCACCTTGACTGGATCTGGGATAATCTCCTTCGGGGCGATAATAAAGCCGAGGAAAGAGGTCTGGGAGACGTGGAACTCACATTTCTCTGCCTTGACGAAAAGCTTATTCTCCAGCAGCCGCTGCAAGACCCGCCTGACGAACGTGATGCTCCTCCATAGAGTGAGAAAAAATAAGAATATCGTCAAGGCAGACAAAAACAAAGGTGTCCAAAAAAATCCCTCAAAACATCATTAATAAGGCGTTGGAAGATGGCCGGGGCATTGGTCAGCCCGAACGGCATGACCAGATATTCAAAATGCCCACTAGGGTTCCTAAAGGCCATCTTCCACTCATCCCCCTCTCGTATCCGCACCAGGTGATAGGCATTGCGCAGGTCTAACTTGGTAAAGCAGCAAGCCCCCAGGAGGGAATCGAACGCTGAATTGAGGAAGGGGAGAGTGTACTTATCTTTGATGGTAATGTTAAGTTCCCGGAAGTCGATGCAAGGCCTGAGGGAGCCGTCCTTCTTCCCCACGAAGAAAAACCCCACCCCTGCCCCCACCGGCGAAGATGAAGGTCTAATAATGCCAGAGCTAAGAGACTCCTTAATATACGAGTCCATGGCCACGCGCTCTGGAGCAGACAGGTTGTATAGTCTGCTGGATGGCAGCGGAGTGCTGACCTGCAGATTAATAGCACAATCATGCGGTCGGTGAGGGGGGAGGGAAAGGGCTTGGGATTTATTGAAGACGGCTCCAAGGTCATGATATTCTGGTGGCACTTTTGACAGATCCGGGGGGGGGGGAGGCAGGGACATCCAGAGGCGTGGCAGGCGAGCATGCAGCAGACTGCAGACAGGCACTTAAGCAGAAAGGCCTCCACGACACTACACTTCCCGAACGCCAGTCAATAGATGGATTATGCAGGTGCAGCCAAGGATAGCCCAGGATGACCAGGGAAGATAGCACCGGCAGGACAAACAAATTCAACTCCTCCCAATGGTTGCCCGAAATAATAAATTGCACCGAGGCGACCCGATGAGTGACAGTGGCCAATGATGCCTTAGACAGGGCAATAAGTTTAAGGGAAGTTTTCAACGGCTGCATAGGTAGACCCAGACGGGTTGCCAGACTCTTAGAAATGAAGCTCTGCTCGGCCCCTGAGTCAGTGAGTACATGTGTGTTATGTTCCTTGTGACCAAAGCAAAACCGGATAGGGATAAGAAAATGGGTGAGGGGATTATTGCAGGTTACGTCCGTGAGACCCCCTACTTTGATGCATGGACTTCCCCTTTGTGGCTGCTTGGGACAGGAATTCAGGTCATGCTCCTCGCTCCCGCAATAGACGCACAACCCCAACTCTCGGCGGCGCTGTCTCTCCGCCGCAGGAAGTTTCGACCCACCCACTACCACAGGTTCTTGATCCTCTGGGAAACCAGTAGACGGGAGGGCCAGCGGGGGGGGGGGGGGGGGCTGGGGAGAGCGGTGCGGCATATTCCCCAAGTGGCCGGAAGTTTTGCGCTCAGCCGCTCGTTCCCTCAGACGGTCGTCAAGGCTAATGGCCAGGGAGATACACTCATGCAGCGTAGAGGCTTTCTCCAGGCGGGCCAGCTCGTCCCGCAGACTAGGGCTCAAACTTCTTAGGAAAATATTACTCAGAGAGGCATCTTCCCACCCGACCTCCGTAGCCACGACCCGGAAGTCAACGGCATAATCGGCGACTGCCCTCGACCCCTGCCGAAGATTTAATAGGCGAGAGGTGAGTACGTCCTCCCAGTCCGAGTGACTAAAAACCTCCTGGAATTCCTGAGTAAATTGAATATATATCATAGAAGCATAATTTACCTTAGCCATGACTGCATAAGCCCACGCCAAAGCCCGCCCCTCTAACAAATTGATCATATGTTCTACAACATGGAGTGTGTTGTAGAACTGTCCTCGTTCTACAACACACTCCACACCTGTCCCACACCGGTCTGTGATGACACCTGGGTAGCATCACGGTCCCTCAGAGAACCGCTCACTGTCGGCGCCGTTGTCCACCTGGACTTTGAACTCTCGACCTTGGCTTAGACGTCCAATCACAGCAGAGTTCCAACCTCATCAACATCTTGTCTTTTTTTTTGTTTAGCCATGTTGTTCTCAATGGAATGAATGTTCTTTCTTTTGTAAATAAATGTACAACTTTTTTTTTTGATTGAAAGTACTTTTTCTTTTTGGATTTGCAGGAGTTTTATTTTGTTCTGTACAGTTTACTTAAAAATCTTAACAGTTCTGCTGTAAAAAGGGAAATCTGAGTAAGATTAAATGTCTTTTTTTTTTCCTTCCTGCCCTTCAGAGAGAACGGTTGCTTTTTCTTCTGCTCCCTCTTTCGCCCTCCTTCACCCTCCCTAACTGAGAATCCCAGCTTGCTGTCTTGTCTGCGTCACTGTTCTTCTGGCTGAATCTTGATCCAAATGAAAAAAATGGATTTGGTGAGCGGCTTTAATAAAATTAACAACTTTTTACATAAATTCGGGCCAGGGGGAGCCCCTATGGAGAGACCCATGGATTGGAACACATGTGTCTGCATGATTCGACTGATGATGTGGAAACATCTATCTGGTTTGGCACGATCACAGGATTTTTCTGCTGATTGGCTCTGGAGTTTTCCTGGTGTATCGAAAATTTAACTAGAAGAGCTAATCAAAGCGGTCCCGGCGTAGCTGCTTCTTCAACAATTCGACCAGACGGGGGAGAGCACTAACTAACGGCAAGACTAACATGGAAATTACCATCTGGCATGCACTGTAGAGGGATGGACTCTGCCGGACATGCTTCCCATGTTTAGAAGGGAAACATCTGGAGTCGTTTTGGTGCCCTCCAAGAATGGATTTAAAGCCTATGTATGGAAATTATGAACACAGGATTGCAAGAGCTGTAAATTCTATGCTCTGAGTGATCTGTGTTATCAGACCTTGAATTTGGTGCCCTGTTGACTATTTTCCTCCTGGATTAAGATAAAACAGAAGATTGTGCTTCTCTTCATAAACATTCTGGTGTGCTGCATCTGAACTCTCAAGGACAGTGACTGGCTCAGGAAATTTCCATCTGCCATGCCTCAAGGACGTGTTTCCGAGTTTCAGACACTAAGACATAACATCTCGGCTGGGAGAGATTTTGCTGCCTCCAATAACTGGTAAACACCCACCTGCATTCAACATACACGAACACACTGATTCACATACACTGAATTACACCCATCCATTCACTGATCCTCTCTGACTTTTGGTTTTGTTGTCTGCTAAATGTGCATTGAGGTTTTTTTTTCCTGCAATCAAAATTTCGCTCACTCACTGAGCGCTATTTTGATAAACATGTTTTTTTCTCTCGCCTACTGTGTCATCCCATATCCCCTTCCTTTTTCTTTCTTTATCACCACGATGACTGGCGCCTAGCGGCTGTCCCGGCCTTGGATGCACTCTGCAGAGCGTGCCCAAATGCAAAGTCACGTTTCGTTACCTTGTATTCATACATGTGTACTGACAATAAAGTTGAATCTCATCTCATCTCAATCAATCTCATCTCACAAGCCCAGTTTTATTCAACATTCAATTCAATTCAACTTTATTTATATAGCGCCATTTCACAACAACAGTCATCTCATAGCACTATCAACTGTAGGGGGGAACCCCCACAGTTGCAGAAAGACCCCAGCAATCAGGCGATCCCCTGTGAGCAAGCACTTGGCGACGGTGGAGAGGAAAAACTCCCTTTTAACAGGAAGAAACCTCCAGCAGAACCAGGCTCAGGGAGGGGCAGTCATCTGCTGCGACTGGCTGGGGGGTGAGGGGATAGAGAAGAAGAAAAGAACAGACATGTAGAGAGCAAACAGCACGATGGGGACTCAATCTATGGGAGAGAACAAACAAATGTTAATGACCAGCAAAAAAAAAAAAATTTCATAGAGAGTGAGGAAAGGAGTGAGGCCCAGTGCATTACTGGAGGTCCCCCGGCTGACTAAACCTATTAGCAGCATAACTAAGGGAGGGTTCAGAAACACATGATCCCTCCCTAATTGTAGACTATATCAAAAAGGTAGGTTTTAGCCCTATTCTTAAAAACAGAGATCGAGTCTGACTCCCGAATCCAGATTGGCAGCTGATTCCACAGGAGAGGAGCTTGATAACTGAAGGCTCTGCCTCCCATTGTACTTTTGGAGATTCTAGGTATTACAAGTAATCCTGCATTTTGGGAGCGTAGTGCTCTGTTAGGATAATACGGTAGTACCAGATGTTTTAAATAAAAAGGAGCCTGATTGTTTAGAGCTTTGTAAGTAAGAAGAAGGATTTCAAACTTAATTCTAAACTCTATGGGAAGCCAATGAAGGGAGGCCAGAACCGGAGAGATATGATCTCTCTTTCTAGTACCTGTTAAAACTCTTGCTGCAGCATTTTGGATCAGCTGAAGACTTTTTAAAGATGTTTTAGGACAGCCTGATAATAAAGAATTACAATAATCTAATCTCGAGCTAACAAAAGCGTGGATCAGCTTCTCAGCATCACTCTGAGACAAGATGCTCCTAATCTTGGCAATATTATGCAAATGATAGAAGGCAGTCTTAGAAACAAATTTAATATGTGAATTGAAGGACAAATCCTGATCAAAAATAACTCCAAGGTTCCTCACAGAGCTATTAAGAGAAAGAGTAACTGCATCCAAACTGAAAGTTTGATTTGGAAAGGAATTTCTAAGGTTTTTTTGGACCAACAAGAATGACTTCAGTCTTATCTGAATTTAATAGCAGGAAATTACAAGTCATCCAAGCTTTGATTTCCTTAAGACAGGCTTCTAACTTGGCTAATTGATTACTATTATCTGGCTTCATTGACAGGTATAATTGTGTGTCATCTGCATAACAATGAAAATGTATACAGTGCTTTCTAATAATGTTGCCTAACGGAAGCATATATAAACTAAAAAGAGTAGGGCCTAGCACAGATCCCTGTGGAACTCTATGACTGAGCTTTGAGTTGAAAGAAAACTCATTATTTACATGAACAAACTGGAACCTATCAGATAAATAAGATCTAAACCACTGCAACGAAGTTCCATTAAGTCCAACATAGTGTTCTAATCTATCAAGTAGAATATTATGATCGATAGTATCAAAAGCTGCACTAAGGTCTAAAAGGACAAGTACAGAAACTAGTCCATTATCAGATGCAATGAGGAGGTCGTTAGTGACCTTCGCTAAGGCTGTTTCAGTACTATGATGGATTCTAAACCCAGATTGAAACTCTTCAAGTAAACCATTTCCCTGCAGGTGGTCAAATAATTGCGTAGCAACAACTCTTTCTAAGATTTTTGAAATGAAAGGGAGATTAGAGATTGGTCTATAGTTAGCTAAAGCTCCTGGATCTAGCGTTGGCTTTTTGAGTAAGGGTTTAATTACAGCCGTTTTAAAAGCCTGCAGTACAAGGCCTAAAGTTAATGAAGAATTGATTATATGAAGAATAAAGCTACCAATAAGTGGGAAAACTTCTTTAAATAACCTGGTAGGAATAGGGTCTAAAAGACAAGTTGAAGGTTTGGATGAGGAAACTATTTTGTCTAACTCACAAAGGTCGATTGGAGTAAACTCATCAAGACAGACATTAAAAGAAGGAGTTGTAGTAGTTACAGTATTTAAGTTAACTGTGGGAAGAATCTGATTGATTTTATCTCTGATGGATGAAATTTTATTATTGAAAAAGTTCATAAAGTCCTGACTAGTAAGCTCTAAGGGAATGCTAGGATTGACAGAGTCCTGACACTTTGTCAACCTGGCTACAGTACTGAAAAGAAACCTGGGATTATTCTTGTTCTCTTCTATTAATGCAGAGTAATAACTTGTTCTAGCTTTTCTAAGAGATTTTTTATAAATTAAAAGATGATTTCTCCAAGCTAAATAGATTTCATCTAAATTAGTAGAGCGCCATTTTCTTTCTAATTGACGAGTCTTCTGTTTTAAGCTACGAGTTTCTGTGTTGAACCAAGGAGTTAGAAATCTCTGATTAGACTTTTTCTTTTTTAAGGGGGCCACCAAGTCTAGAGCCTGATGCAGAGAAGCTGAAACACTATCCACCATGTTATCAATTACAGAAGGAGCAAGCTGTCTGTAGCTTATTTCCGTTGTGTTGACACATGGCATAGAGGAAACAATCTGCATAAATTTGGAAACAGCATCATCTGAGAGGCATCTACTGTAATAATATTTTTCTTTAGGAGCCAAATAGTCAGAAATAGTAAAATCAAAGGTTAACAGACAATGGTCTGACAGTACAGGGTTATGAGGAGACACTGCAAGATTTTCTATTTCTATGCCATATGTCAGAACAAGGTCCAATGTATGGTGGAGGTAATGAGTAGAATTTCCTACTTTCTGAGAAAACCCAATCGAGTCTAATATTTAATTAAAAGCCACATTAAGGCAGTCACTATCTACATCCACATATATATTAAAGTCCTCTACTATAATTATTCTATCAGATTTCAGCACTAAATCAGCTAAGAAATCAGCAAATTTGGATAAAAATTCTGAGTAGGTTGATGGGGGACGATAAACTATGGCAAATAAAATTGGGTTTAACCTAAAATTGCTAAAGTGCCCAATACTGAGGACCAGGCCCTCAAAGGAATTATAACATGTTTTTTGCTTTACATTAACTAGTAATTTGGAATGGTAAATTGTTGCTACTCCTCCTCCACGACCAGAATTTCTGGGATTTTGACAGTTTAAATAACCAGAGGGAGTTGATTCATTTCAACCAACATAATCCTCTTGCCCTAACCAAGTCTCTGTAAGGGAAATTAAATCAATCTGATGATCAATTAACAGATCATGGACTAACAGAGACTTGGGAGTTAGAGACCTAATATTTAATAAACCACATTTAATTTTTAAATTATGAGGAGGAACAGAGGCCAAATCATTCAATTTAGAGGCTTTATGTTTAATTTGAGTTTAATTTGTCCAATCAGAGCCCGGGGAGCCAGAACAACAACACCGCTGTCAAAGCCTGACAGGAATGGTGTGTGGCCCGAGCGCGGACAATATTAACGCTCGGGTTATGACAGGACCTCCTCCTCAAGGGCGTACTCCCAGACGCCTGTTAATATCCACACACCCCCACCCCACCCCAGGGCGGGTGGATGGGGAAGCAGGCAAAGGGGGGACAGAATCAACCTCACAGAAAATCAAATCAGCACGATATCCTACCACACAAATCACAATAAAGACAGGGCAGGGACAGAAAACAACCAGGGCATACATTCACAGGGAGAGAAAAAAAACACACACTATACAACACAGGAACACATACCACAGGGTAACATAGTCTCATCCCTCCAACAGGGGAGGGGAAAGAAAAAAAACCCCAAAGAAAAACAGCTTTACAATGAATGAATGAATGAATGAATTTATTTCGGATAGTACATTACAGGTTAAAAGAAACTGTATAATATAACAACAAGGTCAAATTAGACAAAGACTCCTTCTACTATACAATTCCACGTGAGTTATCCGAAATGGGTGATGGCTGAAGCCGCAGCTTATATTGCCCACCCATATTCCATCCAAGAATTCAAAGGAGAAAAAAGAGAAAACAAGACAAGAGCGATTACAATTTAAAACAAGGCTAAGACAAAATATGACTGAGAGAAAAAGAAAACTGAGCTAGTCTAAGTTAAGCGGTTACTATTCAAAAACAAATCTAAGACATAGTGTCACAGAGAAAAAAGAAAAACTAAGCTATAACACAACACAGGCTGGAAATGTCAATCCTTATGTGAGTTTACATGTCGTCTTGTAAATATGTTTGGAGTATTTCTTCCTTTAGTTTTTGTTTAAATTGTCCAAGCTTTGTACATGATTTTAATTCAGGTCCAAAATCGTTCCATAATCTGACACCTTGCACTGAAATACAGTGTTGCTTGGTAGTTGTTCTCACTGTAGGCTTTTGAAATATACATGTTCCTCTGAAGTGATATCGTTTCTCCCTTGTTTGGAACAACTTTTGGATATTTGCGGGCAGTGATAGATTCTTCACTTTGAACATTATTATTGCGGTTTTAAAGTCGATCAGATCTTTCAACGAGAGTTTTTTGTTTAAGAAAAAGTGGGTTTGTTGGTTCCCTGTAAGCTGCTTTGTTGATTATTCTAATAGCTCTCTTTTGAAGCATAAAGAGTGGATATATGTTTGTTTTATGTGTATTTCCCCATACTTCATTACAATATGTCATGTATGGGAGTATTAATGAATGATACAAGGTGTATAGTGTGGGTTGATTCAGCAAATTTTTCACTCTGTAATATTGCAATTGATTTGGATACTTTACCTTTTATATAATTAATATGTGGCTTCCAACACAGTTTGTTATCAATTATTACTCCAAGGAATTTAGTTTCGGATACCCTTTCAATCTCTACACCATTTACACTGAGTTTGGGTACTGGGTAGTTGTGATGGTTGTTAAAGACTATAAATTTTGTCTTGCTTAAATTGAGCGTTAATTTGTTTGAATCAAACCACAGTTTCAGCTTTCCTAATTCCTTTCCGAGTGTATCCAGAAGTTGTTCCAAGTTGTTTCCACTGCATAGCAGGTTAGTGTCATCAGCAAACAATATTAAGTCCATTTTTTCTGAAACTTTACATATATCATTTATATACATATTGAATAATAATGGTCCCAAAACTGAACCCTGTGGGACTCCACAGGTGACCTTCAGTAGCTCTGAGTTTTTGTTGTTAACACATACAAACTGATATCTATTCTTTAAGTAACTTCTTAACCAGGACAGTGCTACCCCTCTGATACCACAATTTTGTAGTTTCTTTTATAATAGATTGTGATCTACTGTATCAAATGCTTTTTTAAGATCCAGGAATACTCCAACTGAATACTCTATTTTCAATGGCTGTTGATATTTTTTCTGTAAATTCCATTAAGGCATATGCTGTTGTCCTTTTGTGTCTGAACCCATATTGCTGCTCACACAATAAATCATTCTTCAGTATGAAGTTGTCAATTCTCTCAGAATATTTTTTCAAGTATCTTGGAAAATTGCGGTAATAGTGAAATTGGTCTGTAGTTGGAGAGTTCCCCTCTGTCGCCTGTCTTGTAAATCGGAATTACTTTAGCTATTTTCATTGCATTGGGAAATATACCTGATTGGAGAGACAGGTTACAGATATACGTCAGTGGTTTCACTATGCATTCGATAACAGTTTTGACTAGTAGCATATCAATACCATCGCAGTCAGTAGATGTTTTACTTTTGAACGATTTAACAATTTCAATGACCTCTCTTTCGTCTGTGTTCTTTATGAAGATGGTGTCTTTTACAGCAGTGTTATTGCATATTGAATCACCTGTAGGCACCGTAGTGGGTATTTCTCGGGCCAGTTTAGGTCCAATGTTAACAAAAAAATTATTAAATTCATCTGCAGGTGAAGCTATATTCACATTCGGAGTCGATTTATTATTTTTTGGAATGTTAGTTGGGTAGCTGGTATTTCTGCTTTTATTTCCAAGGATACTGTTGATTATTGTCCATGTATTTTTAATATTGTCTTTGTTTTTTTCCAGTTCTTTACTGTAATAGTCTCTTTTACTACATCTTATTATATATGTTAACTTATTTTTGTATGTTTTATACCGCTGCTATGCTTCTTTTGTCCTTTTCTTTATGAAAGCTTTATATAATAAATTTCTCTTTTTACACGCCTTTTGTAGTCCTTTGGTTAACCATGGTTTGTCAGTAAATTTGTGTTTAAGCTTTTTATTAACTAATGGGCAGTTTTTTTCATAAAGAGTGGTTACAATGTTTATAAATGTGTCATAGGCTTCATTTACATCTGATACATAGACTTCTGTCCAGTCTTGCTTCAGCAAGTCCTCTTTAAAAGAACTGATTGCGTTTGGTGATTTGTGTCTGAACGATTGAGATTTTTTCTGGGTTGGGCCCCGTGTGGCCATGGATAAGTGCAAAGATTGGCAAGTGGTCGCTTATATCATTTATCAATAATCCACTTTCTATTTTCTTGTCGAGAACATTGACAAACAGGTTGTCAATAAGTGTAGCAGAGTGAGCTGTGATTCTACTGGGATGTGTTATTGTGGGATATAGACTCATGCTGTACATAGAGTTCGTGAACTCTGTAACTACATTTTGTTGATGTGGATTAAGTAGATCAATATTGAAATCTCCACAAATTGCTACCATTTTCTTACTAGTAATATTATTGTACAGCTCGACTAATTTATCTCTGAATGTCTCAATGCAAGTTCCCGGCGTTCTGTATATGCAGCTTATGATTAGATTTTTTGTTTTGTCTAGGTCAATCTCAACAGTAACACATTCCAGAATCCCTGGTAGTGCTGAGGACATTTCATTTACAAGCTTACATCTATATAGGTCATCAATATACAGTGCAACACCACCACCCTTTTTTTGAGATCTGTTAATGTTAAACATCTGATATCCCTCTATTGCCATCAGGGGAGCCTGGTCTGCATTAAGCCAGGTTTTGTCACGGCTGGCCCTCACGAGCCAGCATAAGACGCCTCAGTTCAGTAAATTGCAGTTCAGTTCTTTTATTTATAAAGCACAGGACTTTGGTGTACAACATAACTTGCCACGCAGGCTTCGTTACACAACACAACATAAATTCACAATGGAGAGTTATGGCAGTGACGAGGAGCTCTCGTCTGCCGTAGTTAGGAAGGAACGTCAGCGAGGGAGAAGACAGTTCCAAATAAATCACTTACATGCAGCGGGATACCACATGCTCCCTGGGTTCCTCGACGTAAGGAGACAGGGGAAAGTCATAGGACTTCTGACGAGACAGCCGCACCGTCCAGTTCACTCGCACTGACATTTAAAGCCAGCTGCTCATGATTGGAAACTCGGCACAGCTGCCCAGGTTCTGACAGCTGAGAGCTCCCGAGCGTCTGGCCAATCAGAGCCCGGGAAACCCGTGTGACGACACCAGCTGTCAAAAGCTGACAGGGATGAGGAATAACCCGAGCGCGGACAAAGCGCTTGGGATATGACGGGGCCCCTCCCTCTACGCGAACTCCTGGTCGCGCGCAACATCCAGACCCCCCCACCCCACCCCAGGGAAGGTGGAGGGGGAAGCAGGTGGAGGGAGAACAGGGCCAACTCACAACAAGGGGGCAAACACATCGGGGAAGGGAGGGAGAGAGAAAAAAAAAGGCAGAAACCGTACATAAACGGGGACAAAGATGAATAAAAAGAAAAGTCAACGCTAGATTGACATCACTCACATAACCACAAAAAAGAAAGCCAAGATGAGGGTACAAGGAACACCAGTCAATACCACAAGGCAGGATCAAGGAAATAAAAGGACAAATAATACCTTCTTCTCCAAGTTAATGTGTACAGAAAACCGTCAAAACCAAAAGACAACACAGGTGCCAAAAAAAAAAAAAAAAAGAACTAGACCCGAGTAACATAGGAAATAAACAACCACACCCTAAAGAAACATGCAATACTCATGGCAAGAGAACATATGTCCATCCACGGAAAACAGTCACCTTAAACATGAAGTCCAATCCCCAGTGGGGTATTTCAGTCACAAGTCAGTGGTGGGGCAAGAGAAGGAGGGGAAAAAAAAAAAAAAACATTGGGGAATAGAGTAAAACAACTCCGCTCAGGAGGCCTCCCAGCACCCAGCATCCAGGCCGCCAGCAAAAGCAGCGGAACGTGCCCTAACGGCCCAGCCAAACCCCGGGCCGAGGGGAACCATGTCTCCGGCGGGCGGACCAGGGCGCCAAAAGAACCATCCAGCTTGTCAGGAGGCCGGACCCGGACGCCAAAAGGAAAGAGCCGGTCACCGGGTGGTCGAGCAGTATCGGCCTGCCAACAGAATGGCTGGGGGAAGGTCGGCGAACCGGGCCAGCCGGAATTTACCCCCGCAGTCTCAAAGGCGGGGAAAAAGGGGCCACGGCGAGGACGGGGCATGGCCTGGAAAGCGCTCAGCGGCGTGTCAGCTACACAGTCTCCAGAACCCACCTGGGTCAAAACGACCATGGTGCCGAGCTCCGATTGAGCGAGAGCGGCACCCGCGTCGGACCCCGATTGGGCCGGAACCCCCATGACGTCAAGCTCCGATCGAGCGAGAGCAGCACCCGCGTCGGACCCCGATTGGGCCGGAACCTCCATGACGTCAAGCTCCGATCGGGTGAGAGCAGCACCCGCGTCGGACCCCGATTGGGCCGGAACCTCCATGACGTCAAGCTCCGCTTGAACCGGCGGAGCACTCCCGGTAGACCCCATGCCGAGAGCCGGACCCTCCAAGGTGGCACCAAGAGCAGGTTCGCCTCCAGTGACCCTGGGGAGAGGCTCAGAGGGACAAAAGGAACCGGGATCAGGATCACCGGCAGCGCCCGGCGAGACAGGCTCGAGCGCAGCAGACGGCTGCACCCGGCTCGCCCCCCCGAGAGACAGGCAATAATGTTCCAGAAAGAAGAGGAGGGATAGAAAATAGAGCACTTGCCTGATCTCGGGTTCTGCCGCCATCCAGGACTTCGATGCTCCGGGTTCAAACGGGAGGAGGTCGTCGTCCGGTTCCCACTCCGTCGCGACGTCATCCGCCCCTGGAAGAGGGGCTCTTGCAGCTCGAGGACCCCCCGACGTCATCGTCCACGCTGGCCGTTCATGCGGCGTGGAGGTGAGGGGCTCTCGGCCCGCTGGACCGGACTGTTCATCTGTGGAGTCCCGGGGACGCTCTGTCGTCGGCACAGGCTCCAACCAATCGTCCGACCTCCTCTGCCCAGAAAATGGCTGCGGGGCTGGGGTCTTCTGCCCGAGGGCCGCAGGCTCACTCCTCGTCTGGTGACGCTCCTCAGAGGTCGAAGCGTGCTCAGCAGGGGGAGACACAGAGGCAGCGGGTTTAATTAACATATCAGCAGGGAGTTGAGGCTCGGGGGGCTGCAAACCCCGAGCCTCACCCCCAGGAGTCAGACAGAACAAATCACTATTAGATGGAAAAAAGTGAACTTGAACTTGCCTGGCTCCCGGAGGAGCGGTGGAACCTGCCGTTGGGAACGTCATTCCATCCTCCTCCCACCGGGTGGTGGCCGGAGACTCTCTTGGAGGAGAGGGGGCCACTCGGGGTGGTGTAGCCGCGCTGTCCACTGGAGCAAAACTTCTCAAACTCCCAGCCGCTGGAGAAGGCGTCAAAGCGGAGGGGGCAACAGCCAAGTCAGCCCGGGCGTGACGCGCTGACAGCTCAGCGGGGAAAGCAGGCCCAGGGGGAAAGGCTGCTGGGGTCTCCTCCAGGTGAGACGCCGAAGAGACAGCAGTGGGATGAATGGGGTCGGCCCAGTGAACCGGAGCGGATTCCGGAGGGGAGTCACGCTGAGAACGTCTCTGGCCACGGTGTCGACGTCTACGACGGGCCCCGGATGGTGCGAACTCCAGGACTGGATCGAGGGAAGGATCCGGATTCCAGAGCGGGTAGCGGGAGCTCCGGTCACTCAGCCTTTGGCCTCGTTCCTCCTCGATCTCCTGGAGCACCTCGCGGTGGACGGCGATCTCTTGTCTCCTCGCTTGGACGTCCAAGTGGTCGGTGTAGCGGGAAGACAACCGGTCGAGCGTTCTCTCAGCGCAGTCCAGGTAGTAGTGCGCTTCGGATGAGTCGTCAAGGCTGGCGGAAGCGCTGATGAAGTCATCCACCTCCTCCAGCGCCTCAGGCAGCTGGAGCCAGAGATCACTCCACCTTGCAGCCTCCTCCTCTTCGTACATCAGAATTATCTGGCGTTGGGCAGCGATGTCGAGTCTCCTCGCGTCGACCTCGGGGTGACCGTTGTAGCGGGAAGGCAGACGGTCAAGCACCTCCTCAGCCCGGTCTAAATACCACTGTACATCGGGCTGATAACCGAGGAGAGGAGGGGCGAGGGAGGTGTCTGGATGCCCATCGAGGTCGGAGGCGATAATGAGGATTTCATCTACCTCCTCCAGCGCCTTGGTCAGCAGGACGTGGGAACCCCGAGAATGACTCCGCTGAGATGGCATATTTCCAACGCCGCGTACCTGGACAGGAAGGACAAAGTTCCCAGAACGCAACTTACTGAGAACGGCGTCTCCTTCTGGCGGCTGTCTACTGTCACGGCTGGCCCTCACGAGCCAGCATAAGACGCCTCAGTTCAGTAAATTGCAGTTCAGTTCTTTTATTTATAAAGCACAGGACTTAGGTGTACAACATAACTTGCCACGCAGGCTTCGTTACACAACACAACATAAATTCACAATGGAGAGTTATGGCAGTGACGAGGAGCTCTCGTCTGCCGTAGTTAGGAAGGAACGTCAGCGAGGGAGAAGACAGTTCCAAATAAATCACTTACATGCAGCGGGATACGTCGAGGAACCCAGGGAGCATGTGGTAAGGAGACAGGGGAAAGTCATAGGACTTCTGACGAGACAGCCGCGCCGTCCAGTTCACTCGCACTGACATTTAAAGCCAGCTGCTCATGATTGGAAACTCGGCACAGCTGCCCAGGTTCTGACAGCTGAGAGCTCCCGAGCGTCTGGCCAATCAGAGCCCGGGAAACCCGTGTGACGACACCAGCTGTCAAAAGCTGACAGGGATGAGGAATAACCCGAGCGCAGACAAAGCGCTCGGGATATGACAGGTTTCAGAGACTGCTATAGCTGTGAATTTTCTGTTTAGCTGTTTTAAATAGTCCTGAATCTGTGAGAAGTTTTTGTTAAGACTTCTGCTATTGAAGTGTATTATTGACAGTTTACCATCTAATTGCACTTGACTTTTGAATTGCTTTTCAGTGTAATATTCACAGTGGTTATGAATATTATTGAAAAAGTGGTTATCAGGATCAATATCATTCTCCATCTCTTGTGGTTTATGTTCAGCATAGTGGCATATTTTTAGAGTTTGAGTTTCCTCACTCTGTGTTTCATAGTCAGTGTTCATTTGTATTTATCTAAGTCAGTAGCATCTCTGATCATTATACTTTTTGCTTGCTCAGGTGTTCCATTTAGTTTAATCCAAATTCTACAATTTCTTGTCCAGGTTGACTGTATCTTATTATGTTTCTTTAGCATCCGTGCCTGCCGTGCTAATTCAGCGTTTTTTTTGTCAGGTGTTCATTTAGGTAAACTTGAGTTTCCTTTAGTTTTTTGGCCTGCCTCAGTATGTCATTTTTCACCCTCCTGTTCACAAAGCGCATCACAATTGATTTCTTTGTTTTGTTATCTTTCTTCAGTAAAGCATAACAGGCTGAGATCGCATTGGCTTCTACCTTAATGTCTTTATCATTAAGGAACTGAAGCACTTGGTTTTCTAAGGACATTGATTCACTTATGGAAGTATGTTCACCACTCAGTCCTGTAGCGGCATGGGCGTACGACTGATATCTGATGTCTAGTCCACTTATAACTATGTCATCAATGCGAGAACCTTGTTCAAGATCCTCAACGCGTTGCTCCAAAAGACGCCCGTGTTGCTCCAGGTCCATAATTTTTTTGTCTTTTTCTTTTATTATTGAATGTAGGGCTTGTACCTCCTGTATTAGGTCTAATATTTTGTCCTGCTGGCTAGTCACTTTGGCCAGTTCATCTAACACAAAGTTCAGAGTTTTTTTAATTTCTTCCATTTCCTCTTTTTTGGGTGGCATTTTACTGACCTGTGGATAGAAATAAGCAGAGAATCCGGCTAGGCCTCAACTAGCTCGGTCACTACTGGACCCGCCGCTCCTGCGCAGCTTCTCCGCCGAGTGACGCTGCTCAGCTCCGCAGATCACCGCCGTCTATCGCCGGCGCCTGCCTCCGTCTACCTGGCCAGTTATGTCGTGCACCGCCGGCGCAGCCGGAATCCACCGATCACAGCCACTCGTCGCCGTCTGGCTAGGCGGCTTCTCCGCTGGGCCCCGTCTAGGCCCCGTCACCGACCGCCGTCAGTCTGGTAGTTCCTCGGCTGGGCCTCGCAATTGGGCACCGGTTCAGACCACTGTCCTGCTGGATCCAGGTGGCCCCCGTCTCTCACCAACGCCGCGCCCGAGCTCCCAATCGCCGCCTCGGTTGGTTCGTCCTCCTTTTAAATCCTTCTCTCCTCGGCTCCAGATGGCCAGATGTAAAGGATACCTTCTCACTGCTGCAGTTACTCTGGGTTAGCATCTGGGTTAGCATCAGAGGCGAGCCTTTAGAGGTCGGAAACGGGGCGAAACGGAGCCAGATCTGCCAGAACCTTCACCAGGTCAGCACTGGGTCGTAAGGGTATTCCCCACGTTTGTTGGTAGCCAACAGAAGTCCTTATTTTGATGGTTTTGCTTAAAATTCTCGGCTCATATCAAGCATTACAAGTGCAGCACCGGAAGTACCGGAAGTGATGTACAAATGTTGTCACAAGACTGGATACCAGTCCATTTCAGAGAAAAAAAAAAACAAAACTCAAACCTCTCATGAATTGACAGCAACACCCCCCTCCCAAAAAAAAACCCTCCACAGTTATGAACCTACCACTGACGTGGCTGATCAGTGGCCTTCAGTACACATGGGTAATAGTGGAAAACAGACTGCCTGATACACATAAGCCAAAGACCCATAAGTATTTCACCTCCGATACAAAAATGTCAGATCTAAATTTGAAGTTATGCACTACGGTAATCACAAGGTTTCTTTTAGAGTCCCCGTCGGTTAGCTTTCACTTCTGAAGGCCAGTTTATTATGCAGATGGCTCTGTTTTGAGCTTACACACGTGGAAGAAATATCAAAAATAGTCCAGGAGAGTTTAGAGATCCCAGTTAGGACTTAACCATTCAAATAAGCAGTTGTCTGAAGTGACAATCACCTTTAGAAAGTCAGAGTGCAAAGGTTCTACAAGAAATTTAGCGGCTTAGACTTCAAAGGCTGCACTTTAAATTCTAATTTTAAGACTGATTAGAAAAACATGGCCAAACTTCTGAATACAGAGGCTGAACCAGTTCATCTTCTCGGCATTTGAATCAGACCAACTAGGCCCTATTTGGCAGAATAAAGATCTACTGTAGATATTTCAGCACGTGTTTGCAACTAAGGGAATGCAATGGTACTTAGCTCCATGGATCAGCAATAACACGTTGCCTTGAAGCTTTCACAGCAATATTGCAACCCTACAGAGTGCTCAGAGGCAAGCAGAACGGTCAGCAAGAAGAATAATCATGGTGGCATTATGTCTAATGAAGAAAAGGAAAGGGCGGTCTGCTCTGAGAATTCTTTGATCAGAAATGCAGTAGTCAGACAACATTTTACCATAACGGCTCCAAATGGGGACCTAAAGTACCAAACCTAAATACCAAACAGACAGTAGCTCAAAAACATGCGCGAATTCCCATGACAAGGGTACATATATCCATTAAGCACAAAATAGGAGTAATATCAATGATGTTCAGTATAGCCATAATAGATCTTAATATTGAGGAAAAGTGTTAACAAAATTAGATTTAACTCAGCTTTCTTTCTTCGTAAGCCTGAAGGCCAAAAAAAAAAGATTGGCATATTAAACAGACTGAATGGGGAAAAAAAAAAAACAAGCTGCCAAGTCACACATCAGAGTACACCATTAGATCCTGTATGTGGAGTATTTCAACATAAAAAAAACACAACACAAGATCACTGAACTACTGAGGGACTGAGGGAGAGAAAAAAAAAAAAGCACACCGGGATGACAGGCATAATATACAGTTAAGGGGGCCTCCCAGTACCCAGCATCCAAGCCGCTAACAGGGGTAGCGAGACGTGTTCTGGCGGCCTACCTGAATCTCGGGTCGGGAATGACCGTGCCTCCGGCGGCCGGACCAGGGTGCCAAATATACAGTTCTGTTTATCAGGGGGCCGGCCCAGGATGCCAAACGGGAAAAACAGGCTTCCAGGCGGTCAACCCGCATCAACCTGCCCACAGGACCACTGGAGAGAGCTCGGTGGCGGTCTCCCAACGGAGAGGGGAAGCAAGGGAGAGCCGGGCCAACTATGGTTAATCCCCGCGGTTCCTGGTGCGGGGGAAGAAGGAATGGGACGAGGATAAGGAATCAGTTCGGCGTTCTTCAGCGGTGGGTCTGCAGCTCCATCTCCGGATCCCACACAAACGGGCGCTAATTGGGCCGGAACCAATCCGGTAAAGAATTCCGACTGGGCCGACACTGCACCCACGGTGGACCCGGGTTGGGCCAGAACCCCTCCGGTGATGAATTCGGGCTGGGCCGACGCTGCACCCACGATGGACCCCGATTGGGTCACGGCTGCCACCACGTCGGACCCCGATTGGGTCAGAACCACTCCGGTGACGAACTCTGACTGAGCCGACGCTGCACCCGCGATGGACCCTGATTGGCTCAGGGCCGCACCAGTACCGACCTCCAACTCCGAACCCGGAACCTCCGGCACAGCGACTGACGTCTGCTCTGCACCGGCGACCTTAGGAGAGGGCTCAGAAGAAAAAGAAGAACCGGGATCAGGATCACCGGCAGCGCCAGAACCCGGCGAGACAAGCTTGGATACAGTGGACGGCTGCATCCGGCTCGCCCCCCCAAGAGACAGGCAAAAATGCTCAATAATAGAAAAGACAAAGACAACACTGAGCACTTGCCTGATCTCAAGTTCGGATGCCGTCCAGGACTTTGACGATCCGGGCTCAGATGGGAGGAGGACGTCTTCTGGCTCCCATTCAGCTGCGTCGGACTCCACAGCTGGCACGATGGCTTCTGCAGCCTGAGGACCCTCCGGCGCCGTCGTCCATGCTGGCAACCCGTACGGCGTGGTGGCAGGGGGCCCCTGGCCCGCTGGGTCGGACTGCTCATCTGTGGAGACCCGAGGACGTTACGTCGTTGGCGCAGGCTCCATACAGCAGTCCGCTCTCCTCCTCCATCCTTGACGTGGCTGGAATTACATGCTCCAGGGCCGCAGGCCCCCTCCTCATCCGATGACGTTTGACTGACGTTGAGGGACGCGCCGCGGAGGGAGACACAGAGGCAGTGGGTTTAGTTATTTCCTCAGCAGGTAGTGGAGGCTCAGGGGGCTGCGAACCCCGAACCTCACCCCCAGGAGTCAGACAAGACAAATCACTATTAGGAGAGAAAGAGTGAACTTGTACTCGCCTGTCTCCCGGAGGGAGGATGGTGCCTGCTGTAGGAAACGTTGCTCCTTCTTCTTCCCGCCAGGTGGTGGCAGAGGGCTCCCTGGAAGGACGAGGGGGAGCCGCACGTGATGGACTCAGCACGGGGCTCGCCGGAGCAGAACTCCTCGTACACCCAGCAGCTGGAGAAGGCATCGGAGAGGAGGGGGCGACAGCCGAGATGGGCTGGGCACGATGCGCTGACGGGACAGTGGGGGAAGATGGCCCGGGGAGAGAGGCTGCGGGGGTTCCCTCCTGGCGAGACGCTGAAGAGACAGCTGTCTGGTTGATGGGGTCATTCTGGCGACCCGGAGCAGGATCCGGACGGGATTCTGGCTGAGGTTGTCTCTGGCCATGGTGCCGACGTCTTCGACGGGCCTCGGGTTGTGTGAACTCCTGACCTGGCACGAGGAGAGGATTGGGATCCAAAAGCGGGCAGCGGGGATGTCGTCTCCTCCGCTTCTGGTCGTATTCTTCCTCATACATCTGGAGTATCTTGCGTTGGGCGGCGATGTCAAGCCTCCTCGCGTCGACTTCTGGGTGGTCGGCGTAGCGGGGGGAAAGATGGTTGAGCACATCCTCAGCGCAGTTCAAGTACCAGCGAACGTCGGGATGAAAGTCGAGGAGGGAGGCGGCGATGAGGATTTCATCAACTTCGTCCAGCACCTCGGTCAGCTTGTAGCTGGGACTCCGAGTGCGGCCCCTCCGCGATGGCATACTTCCAGTACACCGTACCCAGACAGGAAAGAGCAAAGTTCTCCTGAATGCAACTTCACCGAGAACGGCGTCTCCTTCTGGCGACAGTCTACTGTCACGACTGGCCCTCACGAGCCAGCATAAGACGCCACAGTCCAGTTAAGTTGCACAGGTGTTTAACAGTTTGGGAAAATGGACAAGATAACCAGCCGCAAGGGCTGGGCAACAAGACTACTAATTAGTACACAGGACGAACGTTGACAGCTGAGATGAGGAACACTCGCTCAGCGTCTGATGAGGAAAGAGGTGAGCCCTACGGCAAAGTACAACAATAAACATAGGTGAAGAACACACTTACGACGAGATGAAAAGGATTACGTTGACGATCGTCTGACGAACGTTTGACGAGACTGCCGCAAGATGCAGCCGCTGGCGCCGGCTTTTAAAGCCGGCCGCTAACGACCGTAAATGCAGCACAGCTGTTCAGGCCTTTGACAGCAGGACATTCCCCCGAGCGTTGTCCAGTCAGAGCCCGGGGAGCCAGAACAACAACACCGCTGTCAAAGCCTGACAGGAATAGTGTGTGGCCTGAGCACGGACAATATTAACGCTTGGGTTATGACACTATCCACCCATTCACACACTGATGGTGGCAGAGCTGCCATACACACACAGGCACTAGCCTGGCCACCAGGAGCAACTGGGGGTTCTGTGTCTTGCTTAAGGACACTTTGACATGTAGACTGCAGACAGAGCAGGAATCGAACCCATGACCCTCCAATCAGTAGTCAGTCACACTACACCTGCACCACACCCGCAGACTTACAAAAACGGTACAGTGTACACTAAACAGCTCACACAGTGAGCGTGCAGCGGGCAGACCACAGTGTACCAAGGCCACAAGACAAATAATACAAAATAGGCAGACTTACAAAAAGGATGACAGGGTTCACTTCAAGACTCACACGATACGTGCAGTGGGCAAACCACAGTGAACAGTGGCCACACATTCCTCACAGACGAAACAATGGTCCAGCAATGCTTGACTGGCAAAGGCCGCTTAAGTACAAGCATTGCTTGATTGGGTGCACCTGGGCGAGGCGTGGGAAAAGCAATTACCAGAGTGGAACCAGCTGGCTGTCAAGAGAGAGGGGGCGTGGTTGGACCGGCAAGTGTTAGACAATGCCCACACGAATGTAGGTCAAGGAGGCTGCCTAACAGGTGCCAGCCAGAGCGGTGGCTACAGGCACGGAAAAAAGAACAAAAGACATAGAAACAACAAGAACTCAAAAGATAACACAATACACAAATATACCGATAACCTGAGCCACAGAGAATGGTCAGAACCGAGCCTATAGGACGACACCGACTCGTTTGTTTTTTTAATGAATGAATGAATTTTTATTTAATAGATTAAAAGTAAAGATTAAAAGAAAGGAACAGAATAATATAACGAAGGGGGAAAAAAATCTTACAAGGTCAAATTAAACAATAACTCCTCTGATTATACAGTTCAACATAAGTTTTCCGAAATGGGTGATGGCTGAAGCCGCAGCTTATATTGCCTACCCATATTCCACCCAAGAATTCAAAAGAAAAACAAAACAAGAGCGATTACAATTCAGAACAAAGCTAAGACAAAACGTGACACCCCCCCCCCCCCAAAAAAAATACTAAGCAACAACACAACACAGACTGAATATGATAATTCTTATGTAATTTTACATGTCATCTTGTATATATGTATGTTTGGAGTATTTCTTCCTTTAGTTTTTGTTTAAATTGTCCAAGCGTTGTACATGATTTTAATTTAGGTCCAAAAGCGTTCCACAATATGACTCCTTGCACTGAAACACAGTGTTGCTTGGTGGTAGTTTTCACTGAAGGTTTTTGAAATACTGTATACATGTTCCTCTGAAATGATATCGTTTCTCCCTTATTTGGAACAACTTTTGGATATTTGCGGGCAGTGATAGATTCTTCACTTTAAACATTATTACTGCAGTTTTAAAGTCAACCAGATCTTTCAACTTGAGAGCTTTTAATTTAAGAAAAAGTGGGTTTGTTGGTTCCCTGTAAGCAGCTTTATTTATTATTCTAATAGCTCTCTTCTGAAGCATAAAGACTGGATATATGTTTGTTTTATATGTATTTCCCCATACTTCAGTACAATATGTCATGTATGGAAGTATTAATGAATGATACAAAGTATATAGTGTGGGTTGATTCAGCAAATATTTCACTCTGTGTAGTATTGCAATTGATTTGGATATTTTACCTTTAATATAATTAATATGTGACTTCCAACACAGTTTATTATCAGTTATTACTCCAAGAAATTTAATTTCAGATACCTCTTTCAATCTCTACACCATTTACACTGAGTTTAGATACTGAGTTGTTGTGATAGTTATTAAAAATTACAAATTTTGTCTTACTTAAATTGAGCGTTAATTTGTTTGAATCAAACCACAGTTTAAGCTTTCCTAATTCCTTTCCGAGTGTATCCAAAAGTTGTTCCAAATTGCTTCCACTGCATAATAAATTAGTGTCATCCGCAAACAATATTAAATCCATTTTTTCCGAAACTTTACATATATCATTTATATACATATTGAATAACAATGGCCCCAAAACTGAACCCTGTGGGACTCCACAAGTAACCTTCAGTAACTGTGAGTTTTTGCTACCAACACATACATATTGATATCTGTTCTTTAAGTAACTACATAACCAGGACAGTGCTACCCCCCAATACCATAATTTTGTAGTTTCTTTAATAATAAATTATGATCCACTGTATCAAATGCTTTTTTAAGATCCAGGAATACCTCAACTGAATACTCTTTATTTTCAACGGCAGTTGATATTTTTTCTATAAATTCCATTAGAGCAAATGCAGTTGTCCTCTTGTGTCTGAACCCATATTGTTGCTCACACAATAAATTATTCTTCATTATGAAGTTGTCAATTCTCTCACAGAATATTTTTTCAAGTATCTTGGAAAATTGCGGCAATAGTGAAATTGGTCTATAGTTTGTAAATTCCCCTCTGTCACCCGTCTTGTATATCTGAATTACTTTAGCTATTTTCATTGCATTGGGAAATATACCTGTTTGGAGAAACCGGTTACAAATATGTCAGTGGCTTCACTAAGCATTCAATGATAGTTTTGACTAAAAGCATGTCAATACCATCACAATCCATAGACGTTTTACTTTTAAACGATTTAACAATTTCAATGGCCTCTCTCTCGTCTGTGTTCTTTATGAAAATGGAGTCTTTTATAGCAATGTTTTTGCTTATTGTATCACCTGTAGATGCAGTAATGGGTATTTCTTGAGCCAAATTAGGACCAATGTTAACAAAAAATTTATTAAATTCATCTGCAGGTGAGATTGCATTCACACTCTGTCGTTTTTTTTTTTGTTTTTTTTGTTGTTTTTTTTGAAAGCTTGGTTAGGTAGCTTGTATTTCTGTTTTTATTTCCAAGAATATTGTTATATTATATTGTTATGAATATTGTTATGTTATGGTTCCAAGGTTGTCAGAGCCAGGAGCGACACTGGGGTTAAGCTCCCAGTGCTTATAAAATGCTCCTTATGGTGTGCGTCTCAAAAAGCCTCTGACAACTAAGTCCAACTCCTAGCCTGCCCGTGTGGTTTAGTTTCTAAGCCCGGCGGAACTGCTTTTACTAATAGGAGAAGGGGCGAGGGCGGATTTCTGGCGCCTTAAAACCAGATGCTTCGGGTAGATGGTGGCCCGTTAACCTGGGAAGGTAGCCCATCTAGGGGACGGTAAACCCTGATTTCAAGCCTCCGCTGCCTTGCGGCATACCCGGTCACGGGAAAGGCTTCGGGAGTCAACCCTGAGGAAAAATCCGGAGTCGGAGTCCCTAAGGCAGTTCTCTGTTGTGCTCAACATCGTTCTGGCAGCTCCTGCGACGTTGCTGGTGCCAAACTGTAGCAGCTCCGCTGTTCCTTTGGATTCATCAGTGACGTGGAGAGGGGGGACATGCTGTATGGGCAACATCTTGACTTCCATATCTTCCTGCCCAGGCTTGAATCCTACCAACGCCCAACGCTGGAAGGTAGAACACCAGATCACTGGAGAGGACACTCCAGCTTCGCCTACGGCGTAAACAAAACACAGGGAAAGACAGTTACCGGTTATAAGCCACCGCTCAACTGGCGTAGAACGTGGTGCCAGGGGTTGTTCCCGACGGTGGGAGGGATCATTTGATCTCACTGGACAGCTACCGCCCGCCTCAAGCTGGGCAGCCCCCGGCCAATAAGGTGTTGTCCCGCCACAGCCTGCTTTCCTCATTGGGTGCATGGGGATGAGATGAAGTCCGAACGGCAGGCTGAGAACCTTCGCACCAGGCAAGTCAACAAAACAAAAGAGACCAACTCTAAAACTGGGAACTTGGAACATCCGCACTATGATGACAGGACTCGCTGCTAACTTCAAGGACATCAACGACACCAGGAAGACTGCTGTCATCAATAATGAGCTGAAGAGACTGGAAGTGGATATCGCCACTCTCCAGGAAAAACGATTGGCTGACGCAGGCACACTGAGAGAGAAGGACTACACGTTCTACTAGCAGGGAAAGGGCAGCGACGAACACAGGGAACACGGAGTGGGCTTCGCAGTGAAGAACTCCTTGCTGAAGATGGTGGAACTGGGCAGCAATGGCTCTGCACGACTCCTCACCCTCCTCCTTAACGCCACTCAAGGCCCAGTCACCCTCGTCAGTGTGTATGCCCCAACACTGACAGCCACGCCAGAGGCAAAAGACGAGTTCTACGAGAATCTTGCAACAACTGTCAGGATCATCCCCAACTCTGAACAACTCATTCTCCTTGGAGACTTCAATGCCAGAGTGGGTGCTGACCACAACTCCTGGCCCTCCTGTCTTGGACCATTCGGCGTGGGCAGAATGAACGACAACGGACAGCGGCTGCTTGAGTTCTGCATCATCACCCTCTACAAAAATAAAGGGGAGAGAAGCGACTGCAACAACTACAGGGGCATCTTCCTCCTCAGCATTGTTGGCAAAGTCTACGCACGAGTTGTCCTCGTTCGTCTACAGAAGCTTGCTAAACGTGTCTACCCCGAGTCTCAGTGTGGCTTCCGCGCTGGGCGATCAACGGTGGACATGATATTCTCCATCCGCCAACTCCAGGAGAAGTGCAGAAAACAGAACATGCCCCAGTACGTTGCCTTCATCGACCTCACCAAAGCGTTTGATCTGGTCAGCAGAGAGGGCCTTTTCAAAATCCTGCCAAAGATAGGATGCCTACCAAAGTTGCAAAGCCTCATCAAATTGTTTCACACCAACATGCAGGGGATGGTGCAGTACGACGGCAACATCTCAGAGCCATTCAATATACACAGCGGAGTGAAACAGGGCTGTGTACTTGCGCCAACCCTCTTTGGGATTTTCTTTGCTATGCTCCTGAGGCATGCCTTCAGCACAGCAACAGAGGGAATCTACCTGCATACAAGATCTGATGGCAGGCTTTTCAACCTTGCCCGCCTGAAAGCCAAAACCAAAGTACAGTACGTGAGGCTCTAATCAGAGATATGCTGTTTGCAGACGACGCTGCAGTCGCGACCCACACACAGCAGGAGCTTCAGACCCTGATGGTCCGCTTCTCCCAGGCATGCATGGACTTCGGGCTTACCATCAGCCTGAAGAAGACTAACGTCTTGGCGCAAGGCATGGAAGCACCACCAACCATCACCATCAACGACTACGAGCTGGAGGTCGTGAATCAGTTCATGTACCTGGGGTCCACGATCAGCAGCAACCTCTCCCTTGATACAGAGATCAACAAGAGGATTGGAAAATCAGCCTCCACACTCGCTCGCCTCACCACACGAGTGTGGGAGAATCCCAAACTCTCTGTCAAGACGAAGATGGCAGTGTACAACGCCTGCGTCATCAGCACACTGCTCTATGGGAGTGAGACGTGGACAACATACGCCCGGCAGGAAAAGAGACTGAATTCTTTCCACTTGTGCTGCATTCGCTGCATCCTGGACATATCCTGGCAGGACAAAGTGCCCAACACAGAAGTCCTGTCTCGCGCCGGCCTTCCCTCCATGTTCACGCTACTCAGGCAGCGCAGGCTCCGCTGGCTAGGCCATGTTCACCATATGGAGGATGGCAGAATCCCCAAAGACGTCCTCTACGGAGAACTGGCGACTGGCAGGAGAGACGCTGGCCGCCCACAGCTGCGCTTCAGAGACGTCTGCAAGAGAGATATGAAGGCCCTGGAGATCAACACAGAGCGCTGGGAGGATCTCGCAACGGACCGCTCCAAATGGAGCGGCACCCTGACCAAACAGCTCAAGGCGGGTGAAGAGAAACTGATTGCTGCAGCAGATGAAAAAAGGACCCGCAGGAAGAACCGCCACAGACCCAGCAGCACGGAGACCATCCACAAGTGCGACCTGTGTGACAGGGACTGCCATTCGCGCATCGGCCTGTTCAGCCACAGGCGGTGCTGTTCCAGCAGAGTAGACATCTAGGATTCTCTTCCATGGTCATCATAGACCGACGGAGGCTGACAAAAACGACAATTTCCAAGAATATTGTTAAGTATTGTCCATGTATTTTTAATGTTATCTCTGTTTTTCTCCAGTTCTTTACTGTAATAGTCTCTTTTACTACATCTCATTATATATATTAACTGATTTTTTATGTTTTATACCGCTGCTCTGCTTCTTTTGTCCTTTTCTTTAGAAAAGCTTTATATCATGAATTTTTCTTTTTACATGCTTTTTGTAATCCTTTGGTTAACCATGGCTTGTTGACAAATTTCTGTTCAAGCTTTTTCTTTACTAATGGACAATTTTTTTCATAAAGAGTGGTTACAATGTTCATGAATGTGTCATAAGCTTCATTTACATCTGATACATAGACTTTTGTCCAGTCTTGCTTCAGCAGGTCTTCTTTAAAAGAAGTGATTGCATTTTGTGATTTGCATCTGAAAGTTTTTTCTGTACTGGCCCCGTGTGGCCATGGATAAGTGCAAAGACTGGCAAATGGTCACTTATGTCATTTATCAATAATCCACTTTCTATTTTCTTATCAATAATATTAACAAATATGTTATCAATAAGTGTAGCAGTGTGAACTCTGTAATTACATTTTGTTGAAATGGATTTAGTAAATCAGTACTGAAATCTCCACAGATTACAACCATTTTCTTACTAGTTATATTATTGTACAGCTCAACTAATTTATCTCTGAATGTCTCAACGCAAGTTCCCATCATTCTATATGTACAACTTATAATTAGATTTTTTGTTTTATCTTGGTCAGTCTCAACGGTAAAACATTCCACAATCCCTGGTAGTGCAAAGAACATTCCATTTACAAGTTTACACCTATACAGGTCATCAATATACAGTGCAACACCACCACCCTTTTTTGAGATCTATTAATATAAAACATCTGATATCCCTCCATTGCCATCAGAGAAGCCTACTCTTCATTAAGCCAAGTTTCAGAGACTGCAATAGCTGTAAATTTTCTATCTAGCTGTTTTAAATAGTCCTGAATCTGTGGAAAGTTTTTGTTAAGACTTCTGCTGTTGAAGTGTATTATTGATAGTTTACCATCTAATTGCACTTGACTTTTGAATTGCTTTTCAGTATAATATTCACAGTGATTATGACTATTGTTGAAGAAGTGGTTATCAGGATCAATATCATTCTCCATCTCTTGTAGTTTATGTTCAGCATAATGGCATATTTTCAGAGTCTGAATTTTCTCACTCCATGTCAGATGACTTCCTCCAACTGGGGATGATTGATGTCTACTAAAGTCAATCATAAGTTTTTTGCTTTGTTTAGGTTTTTTTTTTTTTTTAAGTACATGAACATGGTATGTCACAAAAGAACTGTTCTTGCCGTTTGTGGATATGGATTATCACAGTCTCTTAATTTTCTTAATCAGTGTTCATCTATATTTATTTAAGTCAGTGAGATCTCTTATTGTTATGGCCTTTGCTTCCTCAGGTGTTCAATTTCGTTTCGTGACAGAGCCCCCCCCCCCTTCTAGGGGTTGATTCCAGACACCCACAGCAACACCATAAGGGAAGGACCCCCCCCAGCAGGAACAGCAACAACGAACCTGGGTGGGAGGTAGGGGGAACAGGCAAGGAGGGAACACAATACACCCCACCCAGGGCCCACAATTAACTCCCCCAGTGCAAAGGCGTGGAGGCTCGGGAGGCCGCCCAGAGTCCCAGGCCCAGCAGACAGTCCGGCGAACAGAGTCCAGTAGCCTGCTGGAAAACACAGGCCATCTGGCCCAGAGACTCAGTCCCTCCAGCGGTCGGCCAGCGTTGTTGAGCCACCAGGACCGGAGGGGTGGGGCAGGAGGTGGCCTGCCCACTGGAAGGCTCACTGGGGGGTGACCGGACCGTAGGGAGGGAACCCCCACGGCGTCGGACAGGGAGGGGGAGGAGGCCACGGTGTCTTCACACTGACCTGCAGCATCCTTGGTGGTCCCAGCTTGGGACATAGCTGCACCCACGGTGGACCCTGACCAGGCCAATGCTGCACCCTCGGTGGACCCCGACCGGGCCAATACTGCAACCTCAGTTGCTCCCGGCTGGAGCGCTGCAGCACCTGCGGTGGCTTCCAGCTGGAGTTCTGCAGCACCTACAGTGGACCCCGACGGGTCTGTACAGGAGTGCAGCACCCATGTTGGGCTAACCCTGGGGTGCAGCCCCCATGAGGGTCCTAAGCCAGCGTGCCACACCCAGAGACACAGCCTGCGGAGGGACCCACACAACGGCCTCAGGCAGCAGGGAAGCTGGACCCACAATGTCGTCAGGTGGCAAGCCCGGTTCCAAGGAGACCACTGGTGACGATGGTTCCTCTCCGGCGACCCTAAAAGGAAACTCAGGACCGGGAGAAGAAACAAGGTTATTAGGGTCACCGGCAGTGGCGGAGCCTGGTGAAGGGAGCGCAGATGCAGCTGAGGGCTGCACCCAACTCTCCTCACCTAGAGCCAGACAAGATCTCTCTAATACTGACATTAGAAATGCAAGAGAGAAAACTTGCCTGAGTTCGAGCTCCTCCACCGTCCAAGACTCCATCCATCCTGACAATGAAGACTTTGGCCCGGCCTCCAGGAGGTTCAGCTTAGGCTCCCAATCCGCTGCGGTCGCCTCTGCAGCTGGCAAGATGGTGATAACAGTCCCACTGTTCTCCTGCAATGGCTCCAACGCTGGGGATTCCTCCGGCCTGGCTGCAGGGGAACATCTTCGTGTTGGCTCCGGAGCGGAATCCACCAAAGCCACTGGCTCCTCCACCGTCTGATGGCTCTGACCTTGGGCCAATGGGCACTCAGGAAAACATGGAGAAGTCACAGAGAGAATAGAAATAAATTCAATATCGGCAGCTGGAGGAGAGGACCCAGCAGACTGCTGAGACTGAGCCTCTCCCTTGGGACAGACAAGGTTTATCATGGTTTAACTGGGAAGAATTAAAAAAACATTTGCTTGTCATCCCGGTGCTCGTTGTTGACAGATGTGGTCGGCAAACAGTCATCCCTCTCCGTGTCTACGGTGAT
The DNA here is from genome assembly GCA_020510985.1 of Pholidichthys leucotaenia. Taxonomy (NCBI): domain Eukaryota; kingdom Metazoa; phylum Chordata; class Actinopteri; order Cichliformes; family Pholidichthyidae; genus Pholidichthys; species Pholidichthys leucotaenia. Next base: position 19,024,361 of record CM035840.1, on the reverse strand, counting down.
CTGGCCCCTTTCAGTGGATTGTGGAGGAGCCATCTCCATGGCTACTGAGGTGGGCGTTCCCGGGATGACCCTGGCAGACCTCACAGCAGCTGGAGGGAAGATGGCTGCAGGGGATGAGGAGGGCTTCTCCCGACGTTTCCAAGCAGGACAACGCTGTTTGCGGGGTGCTGGTGCTGGTTTAGGTGGAGCAGGAGCAGGTGTAGCACTCTGGCATGAAGCAGGGAACCCGGAATCCCGGAAGTGCTCTCCTTTCAGCACAAGCCTGGTTTTCTCAGGGGACTTCTTCACCCCTTTGCCGTTCCCACACCGCAGCGCTGCTAGCAGGGTTATCCTCTTGACTCCCTCAGCATGCTCAGAGAGCTGAGGGCAGCGCTGGACCTCTGCCTCTGCTAGACCCACGTACCAGAGGACACCCTCCAGGGTGGAATATGTGCTTGCTGAGGAGATGAGCCCGTCAATGTTCATCAAGGCTCGGCAGCATTCCCGCCCCAGGCTCATCGGATAACTCCGGCCCTCCGAATCCATAGCCAACTCCAACACAGGTGGGTGAAAAAGAAAAACAGTTCAAAAACAAAAACAGATGTTTTGGTGTAACCCGCTAAATCCTTTGCGCTGGCTGGCCATTCTGTCATGAGCCTCCTCGTGCGCTTTTATGCAGCGCATTGAGGAGGGGAAGGAAGAACGGATTTAAGAGCAGGTTACACCACATACACATTTATTAACACAGAGGCAGACAGTTCCAAAAACTGGGGGTTCAGTGTCTTGCTCAAGGACACTTCACATGCAGACTGCAGACAGAGCGGGAATCGAACCCATGACCCTCCGGTCAGTAGTCGGACACACTACACCTGCACCACACCCGCAGACTTACAAAAATGGTACAGCATACACTAATCAGCTCACACGACGAGTGTGCAGCGGGCAGACCACAGTGTACCGTGGCCACAAGACAAATAATACAAAATAGGCAGACTTACAAAAAGGATAACAAGGTTCACTACAATACTCACACGATATGTGCAGCGGGCAGACCACAGTGAATGGTGGCCACACATTCCTCACAGACAAAACAATGGTCCAGCAATGCTTGACTGGCAAAGACTGCTTAAGTACAAGCATTGCTGGAACAACAGATTGGGTGCACCTGGGCAAGGCGCAGGAAAAGCAGTTACCAGAGTGGAACCAGCTGGCTGTCAAGAGAGAGGGGGCGTGGTCGGACCAGCAAGTGTTAGACAATGCCCACACGAATGTAGGTCAAGGAGGCTGCCTAACAGCTGCCGGCCAGAGCGGTGGCTACAGGCACGGAAAAAAGAACAAAAGACATAGAAATAACAAGAACTCAAAAGATAACACAATACACAAATATCCCGATAACCTGAGCTACAGAGAACGATCAGAACTGAGCCTAAAGGACAATACCGGCTTGGTTCGTGACACTAACTTCCATGGACATGGGTTTGGGTGGACAATTGAAAGAAAAGCCAGAATGTATGGACTAGACACTCTTGATATAGCTAACACCAGTCCAGTGAGTAATGTTCCTCCTTGGCTGTTTCCGGGAAAAGAAGTAGATATTAGTCTGCTAATGAGGAAAAAGGATTGGCATATGAGTGAAGGTGGTGTTAAAACAAGCATTTACCTCAGGAACAAATACTATAACTACTTACAGCTCTATACTGATGGTTCAAAGAAAAAAGAGGGCTCTGTTGGAATTGGAGTATACATTCCAGAGTTTAAAGTGACCATCTCAAAAAGACTCTCCAACAATACATCCGTGTATACAGCAGAGATGGTGGCAATAGTTATTGGTTTGCAGTGGGTGGAGGAGGTCAGACCGGACTGGGTGGTGGTGTGCACAGATTCACTTGCAGCTTTAAAAACCATACAGTGTGGAGGCACGGAATAAGTGCAGGCAGGACACGGCGAACTGAAGTTTAAAAGGGTGTTTTATTCATCCTCCATCACAGGACCCACTCCAGCGCTGTGTAAGTGCGCTGGAGCGAGCCCTCAGTCTCTAGTCAGCAAACAGGCAATGCGTGTAGTCCGAGTCAGAGCAAGCGATATGCAGTTCACTTAAATACCCAGCTACAGACAATGCATGCATGGCACATTAACATCACAGTAAAAAGCAGGAAGGCATGGACATTTGCATTAGAGTCACGCATATCAATAGCAAGATTACTGGCGCCGGGATTAGACAAAGAGAGGCTGCCTATTGATATCAGTCCATACATCTCACTGTTATGCTAATTGCTCCAGCTGAGCGCTCTGCTTGTCCGTAGGCTGTGGGGGTCACCCACACTACTCCCCCCCAGAGGGCTCAGCAGGGAGCTGAGACCTCGATCGTCCGGCTTTGGTAGCAAGCTGTGGGAAAAGCTCTGTGCAGGCGGGGGTGGAGGGAGGGGGGGTGGGGGTAGCAAGTGCCGGCCCGGGATGGCGAAGTTGTCTGGGCCACGCAAAAATTGCATGTGGATCCACGAAGTTGAGGGGCTGTCCCGTTGAACGTGGCGGAGATCCACAGCGGCTGTGAGAAGAAAAATTTGTCTCTGACTCATCTCGCGGCTATGAAGAAAAACAGGAGCTGCAGCTGTGTGAGGGACTTGGTGTGTTGGCTTTAGGTGCGCGCGCAGCTGTAAAGCCCTCGGGGACAGCTGACGGCTGAATTCCCATTGTGCGCCATGGCTGAGACCCATACAAAATCCTGTGTGCGGGCTGCGTGTGTGCTTCAGGTGTGTGAGCAACCCTGAAGGTTCCGAGGATGGCGGTTGGCCGTGTCTCTCGGGCGTGTGCAGTGGCGGAGGACGATGGCGGTCTGTGGAGCTGGTATTGTCCCGTGCGTGATGCGCTGTCCTCGTAACCCCCCGGTGTGCGTGCAGGGGTTCGGTGCGTGGGTGGTCCGCTGTTGAGAGGTGAGTCAGGGTCAGGGAGCTTGCTGGAGATCAGCGTCGTCGGCGCCGATGGTTGTCCCTGTTTTGGCTGTTGCTGTCGTTTGCTCGTGCCGGGTCATGGTGTGTTCTGGTCCACGCTCTGCGTTCTCCGTCAGCCCAGGAAGTCGCCGTCACGGAGAGAGGACGAGGATGCGTGCGCGCTCGTCTGGATGCGGAGGATCGGTGAGAGGGAGTAGACACTCTTTGTCTCACCCACAACAGACACTAAAATCTACAAGGGAAGAGTTGGTGATTGAGCTATATCACAGTTTATTTAGGGTACACGGGGTGGTGGAGAAGTGCAGTTTTGTTGGGTTCCTGCACACGAAGGGTTGAAAGGGAATGACGGTGCAGACAAATTAACAAAAAGTGCACTTGGAAAAGAAATAACTATACCATTGTCTCTTGGAAAAGGTGACGGGAAAGCAGTAATCAAGAAAAAAGGAACTGAGCTGTGGCAAAAAAGATGGGATGAAGCTCATAAAGGTAGATCGTATTACAAAATACAAAAATCTATTTGCAATAAAGAATTATAAAGCAACAAACAGGAGGGAAGACATCATTATGGCAAGACTCAGACGGGATCATACAGGTTTAAACAGCACTTTATTCACCATGGGGAAAAGCGAAAGTGACAAATGTAGAGAATGTGGAGTAAAAGAAAATGTCGAGCACATCTTATTACACTGTCACAAGTATGGAAATGAAAGAGAGACAGTGAAAAATGAAGTTTGAGAGGCCAGTAGGGAATGGGATTTAACTGACATTCTGGGAACAGATGGAGATAGAGAGGCTCTAAGAATCACGAGAAGGGCTCTTTTCTCTTTTTTAAATAACACAGAATTAGGTTGTAGAATTTTAGGGTCGGGCTCAAATGACACAATGTTACACACTCTTGCGCAGTAGGTGGCGGTATGCACCTTTCAGTTGTTTGCTATCCGCCAGTAACCGAGAGAAGAAGAAGAAGAAGAAGAAAAAAAGAAGAAGAAGAAGAAGAAGAAGAAGAAGAAGTGAAGTGATAGAGTTGAAGAAGGTTAAGGCAATGAGACAGGACAGAGTGATGCTGGATGTATAGAGTGATGGAATGATGTAGAGTGATGAATTTGTAAGGACTACAGCTCCTGACCAGATAGAGTGATGATTTCGAGTGATGTACGTGGCGATAATGCACCTGTAAGCTGGCTGCCAACCACCAATCGAATCTAAAAGAAGAAGAAGAAGAAGAACCTCAGCTCTATCTTCAGACATCACTCTTCTTTGTCTCCTCGTACTTCACTCTATATCATCACTTGCCATGGCCAAGATGGATGGCAATTTCTGTCTGTGTGTCTGTCTGTGTGTCATGACCGTAGGACTCGCTAAAAGATCATAGGATCACCTATGATGTTCCTATGATCGCTACATGATGTCTATATGAGATGTCTATATTGGGCTGCACGGTGGCGCAGTGGTTTAGCACTGTGGCAGCATAGTTTACCCTCGGCCGGGGGATCGCGGGGATCATGAGATCGTGGGTTCGATCCCAGCCCCCGACCAGCAGTGAGCTGTGTGGAGTTTGCATGTTCTCCCCGTGTTGCGTGGGTTTACTCCGGGATTTCTCCGGTTTCCTCCCGCATACCAAAACATGTAGGTTTAGGGCGCTCGCGCACGCAGCGACCAGCAGCCGGTGGCTTGTCACCAGACTGCAAACCAAAATCTACCTACGGGTACAAATAAGTAACAAAAAATAAATAAATAAATAAAAAAAAATATGACATCATATAGATACCATCGTATAGAGTGATTCAAGAAAATCTGTGCGTGTGTATGTGTGTGATCAAAGGCAGACATCACTCACGATCATATGACATCAAAGATCAAAGGCAGGTATCACTCACGATCATAGGACTCACTATGACATCATCTAAGATCAAAGGCAGGCATCACTCGCGCTCACTCACAATCATAGGACATCAAAGATCAAATGCAGGCATCACTCACAATCATAGGATTCACTATGACATCATCAAAGATCAAATGCAGGCATCATAGGACTCGCTGTGCCATCAGCCTATGGTGTCTATATGATGACATCATCAAAGATCATAGGACTCGCTATGACGTCTTCAAAGATCAAAGGCAGGCATCACTCACGATCATAGGACTCACCATGACGTCATCAAAGATCATAGGACTCACTATGGCATCATCAGAGATCAAAGGCAGGCATTACTGAATGAGTGGTGACGTGTTTGCTTACACCTGCTTTCTACGGGCATGCAGAAATATTTGCTTATACTTGGTTTCTACGGGCATGCACAGGTATGCACTAGTAAGCCTAATAATAGTTTCATACTTGCCATTACTTCATCCAGGTGAAGCTTCTTCTGTGATCTCCAATTTAATTCAGAAAAAACAGCGAAACAAACTGCTGTTTTCATTATTTCAAGCGTTGCTTTAATGGCCACATTCTTTTTCCCTTTTGCCAGTCAGCAGCTTTAGAAAACTTTATTTACATCTATTCATATACAAGCGTTCTTTTGTTTACATCACTAGTACATACTTGTGCATGCCCTTAGAAACCAAGTATAAGCAAGTACTTCTGCATGCCCGTAGAAAGCGGGTGTGAGCAAGGGTGTAAGCAAGCCCGTCAGCACTCGTTCAGTGATGCCTGCCTTTGATCTTTGATGGTGTCATAGTGAGTCCTATGATTGTGGGTGATGACTGCCTTTGATCTTTGATGATCTCATAGCGAATCCTATGATCGTGAGTGATGCCTGCGTTTGATCTTTGAAGATCGAGTCCTATGATCATGAGTGATGACTACCTTTGATCTTTCATGATGTCATAGTGAGACCTATGATCTTTGATAATGGCGTAGCGAGTCTTATGATGCCTGCATTTGATCTTTGATGATGTCATAGTGAGTCCTATGAACGTGAGTGATGCCTGCCTTTGATCTTTGATGTCATATGATTGTGATGCCTGCCTTTGGTCACATACAGACACACACACAGATTTTCTTGAAACACTCTATATACTATGATGTCTATATGACATCATATAGACATCATGTAGAGATCATAGGAACATCATAGACAATCCTATGATCTTTTAGCGAGTCCTATGGTTTTGACAGTGTCTATATGATGTCATATACTGTAGACATCATGTGACATCATATAGACATCATGTAAAGATCATAGGCACATCATAGGCGATCCTAAGATCTTTGGTTGTGACACACAGATTTCTTGACTTCCAGAGTGATATGATGTCATCCTTTATAGACTGGCCTGGGTGGCTGAGGATGTGTAGAGTGATGAGAGTGAAGTGATGATATAGAGTAAAGTACGAGGAGGAGACGAAGAAGAGTGATGTCTGAAGATAGAGTTGAGATTTGATTGGACACAGCAATGATGATAGAAGGACTACAGCTCCTTCTTCTTCTTTTAGATTTGATTGGCGGCTGGCAACTAGCTTACAGGTGCATTACCGCCACTGACTTGATTATCATCACTCTATATCTTTGTATAAGGAGTTCTTATAAGAAGTTCTGAACAACTTATGTGTGAAAAAATTATCCGTCCTTGGACTGTGTCCTCGGCGGCGTCAATAGCTGTGCCATCCAGCCAGCCGGCCATCCAGCCAGCCAGCCAGCTGTCCCTGCTGACCAGATAAAGTGATGATATAGAGTGAAGTACGTGGCAGTAATGCACCTGTTAGCTGAGTCAATATCACTATAAAGTGCCTTTGGTGTCCTCATCAGAATCACTCAGTCATCATGAAAATGTAGCAAAACAAGTAAATAAAACAAGTCATTGATAAAACAAGTCATTTTGATCATGTATATTCTATTTTCATAACAGTACTGAACATTTTGCATGTGTCCCTGAAATTGCTGTCCACCCTGTCATTTTGGGCTAATTGCCCCTTTAAGAAACCCGCTGATGTTTTCAGTGACATCACAACCAGCATTTTGTCTTTCTTCAATGGAGACTGAAACAGTGGCAAGTTGCAGAGTAAGTATTTACACTTATGTTTCGTAATTTTCATCATATTAGGTGTGTAGTTAGATGTTGTCAAGCTTAACATGTCCACTCTGTCATAGTGAAATATCAATTAATATAAAAACCTTTCAGAAATTCGAAATATATGTGTTAAACAGTACACAGTCCGCTTGCTAACTGAATCATGTTGCTAAGTGAAGGTCCACCATGTGCTCATTAAATGCTAACATTAGCCAAAAATGTCCACCCTGTCATTGTCCACCCCGTCAGCAAGCCTTCCATGACAGGGTGGACATGGTTCATGACAGGAAGAACATTTGCATAGTTTAGGCCACATGCTGATAATGTTACACATATTACAACAGCTATTACAGACATTTTATAACAGTACATGCTATACATAGTAAAAATGCATCAGCAAGCCTCATTTGATCAGGCAAGCCAAGTTTACCGGGACTCCCAATTAAAGTGTTTAAGGGAACATTTTGAGTTGTCTTTTTCAAGGTATGAGATCAAAAGGAGCTGAGATAGCAAGGAGGTATCGGGAACGTCGTGATGCTGACCCAGAAAGAAGAAGAAAGTATCTTGAGAAGGAAAGGGACAAATGGAAAAAAGACAGAGAGACTGGAAAGAAGAGGGTGTCAATGAGCTCAGTGAGAGAGAGAAGAGGGCAAAAAGAAAGAAATGGAGAGAGGCAAAAAGTCGAGCCAGAGCCAGAAACAGGACCAGTGCTTTGCTACAGGCAGATACACCACCCAACTCCCCTGCAGCTGCTGAAACTCCTGAAACTTCAGCGACGGGCCTGCAACGCAGTATCGACAAAAGGGAAATTGCTTCTACCTCTCAACAGAACCTTACAAGTATGGCTTCAAAGAAATAACGTGGAATTTCTTTGAGGCTAGTCATGGCAAGGGGGCACCAGATGGTGTGGGTGGGGCCCTCAAGAGGTCAGCAGACCGGATTGTAGCCCATGGAGGAGACATTCCTGATGCCCAGAGCTTGTATGGCAAGCTGAAAAGCCTGGACACATCTGTTGAGCTGTTCTACGTCCCATAGAGGGATAATGAATCCAAGACTGAGGTACCTGCAATAGCTGCCATAAAAGACACTATGAGAATCCACCAAGCTGTCAGTCTGAAACCCGGCCAAATGAAATACAGAGACATTTCATGTCTGTGTAAAAGGGAGGAAGGTGTTTTGGACTGTCCCTGCTTTAACCTTCAAGAGGTCACTCTAGCTAATGTTCCTGTTTCGTTTGACGAGTCCCCAGCATGTGGAAAGACACCAGATAATCCTAGGAGACCAGAAATGATTGAGGCAAAGCACATTGGAGAGTGGTGCGTCGTTAATTACGACAATGAAGCATACCCAGGTGTCATCAGAGATGCTGAAGGGCACAGTGTGAAAGTTAAGTGTATGCACCGCCATGGCATAAACAAGTTCCATTGGCCAAGTCTCCGGGATGACATCTGTTGGTACCATGACTGGCAGGTACTTTGCCTAATACCAGAACCACAGGCTCTGAACAAGCGTTCTGTACGGATTGAAGCGTCTGCATGGAAGTATGAGGAACAGCAACTGCAGAATTGAGCCATGCCTCTGCAGAAAGGGAGACTGCTTGGAGATGTGTCTCAGTGATGTTCAGTGATATTCTGTTTTTTCAAATCAATCGTTCTCCACTTAAAGCAACATTTTTCTTCTTGTTCTACAGTTGAATGTTTGACTTTCACTGTGCAGAATGATGTACAGAGTTTAACTCTAGAATGCCACATTAATGGCTCATTTTTGGTGTTTTTCTGCGTGCAGGTAGAGTGGATCAAAACCAGTCTGTTCACCTGGTAATTTCCCCCTACATGGGAAAAGGACCTCTGACATTTTTTTTTACAGAATTTCTTTTTGATTTATTGCAAAATGAGACTATTCAATGACCTTTCACAATGTGTCCACCCTGTTATGCCCAAGGTCCACCCTGTCATGTTACTGTCCACCCTGTTATTTTCATGTTCTAAGAAAATAAACAATTTATTTTCACAAGTTGGCAAACTCTTTGTGTGATTCCTTTATAAACAAGTGAGGGCCAAATAGTATTGTTTGAAAGTTTGACCAGATATCTTTGTTGTTAGATTTTTTTTTTCCACAATATTTTTTATTGAACCTTTTTTTTTTTTTTTACAAACATGGCACTGTAGCACCTTGGGGGAGCCAGATTATCTAGCATCTCAGACAGGAGACAGTGGATAAGCTTGGGAGAACAAAGAGCAGGAGGTTCCTGGTGAGACAGCAGGAAGGAGTCAGGGATGAAGGATGTTGAATGCAGTGTGATGCAAATGTCATGTTGTGTGTGATGTAAATACCATGAAACTTAGAGGAGAGTTTCTGCTTAAATGTTTAGTCTGTTCTGTGCTTGAGAGATGTGAGTGTGTAATAAATTGTCTGAAATGAATCTGCCTCTGATTTCACACGCTCCACACTGGTGACCCAAGATGTATTATGGAACACGAGGCAAGATCCCCGGAGTCGGCCCCGTCAGGAAGCTACAGTGAGGTGGCAGCCATCCCACAGACAGCCCGGACTGGAACCTCCAGCCACGCGTGTGTGGTTTCAGTCTAGCTACCGGATTTCTGGCAGCACAACCCGCGCTCTTGGTTCCACCTCACCGAGGCCCAGTTCGCCCTCCGGGGAGTAATGGCAGATGATACCAGATTCTACCATGTGGTCGCAGCGCTCGACGCCCGCACAGCTCAGCAGGTAGCGAGCCTGCTCGATCAGCCACCAGCCACCAGCAAATATGAGGTGCTCAAAGCTGCGCTCATCCAGCGCTACACACTCTCGGACTGTGAGAAAGCGGAGAGGCTCCTGACGCGGACCGAGTTAGGAGATGGTTCGGCCGTAGACCTGATGGAGAAGATGCTGGCGTTAATGGGCACGGACGACGGGCACTTTCTGTTTGCCCACCTCTTCCTCCGGAACCTTCCGACAGTAGCGAGAGCGGTTCTGGCCAATTCACCATTGCTGGCCGCGTGGGACTACCGTGCGCTAGCCCAGGAGGCAGACCGGATCATCATCACCACCAGGGCGATCACAGTCAACGCGGCAGCGGCGGAGCTCAGCGAGACGACCAGAGGAGGCGGGGAGCCACCGATGGTAGCAGCAGCGGGGGCCAAGGAGCGCCAGAGAGACACGCTCTGTTTCTACCACCGCCGTTTCGGAGAGAACACACGCAGATGTGCACCACCGTGCCAATTCAAGCGCTCGGGAAAACGCTAAGGCCGGGGGTCGGTAGCAGCTGCGGCCCTCGGTGAAGAGAACAAGCTGCTCTACTTAACGGATGCACGCTCGGGGAGGCGTTTCCTCGTGGACACCGGAGCCCAGAAGAGCTTCATCCGGACGACCTACGCTGACCGGCTGGCAGGATCTAGTGGCCCCGGGATGTTGGCAGCAAACGGCTCGGATATTAAGACCTTTGGTGAGAGGACTCTGCTCTTATCTCTACACGGCCATACATATGAGTGGACTTTTGTCGTAGCAGCACTGAATTACCATATACTGGGGGCTGATTTTCTGTGTGCACATGGTTTACTGGTTGATGTTGCTAACAGGCGCCTGGTTAATGCACTGTCCTTTGACTCTCTCCCCTGTATAGCTCGAGTGACCCAGCCAACAGCACAAGCCAATGTCACAGCTACAGGTGGTAAGTTCCACACACTGCTCACTCAGTTCCCAGCACTCATGGTCCTGACGTTTTCCGCGGCCATCGCTAAACACGGGGTGGAGCACTTTATCACCACCTCCGGGCCGCCCGTTTTTGCAAGACCTCGGCGCTTGGACGCAGCTAAACTGGCCATAGCGCGTGAGGAGTTCGCCAACCTGGAAAGGTTGGGCATCATCAGGCACTCGAACAGCCCATGGGCATCCCCGCTACACATGGTCCCTAAGGCTGAGGGATCGTGGCGACCGTGTGGGGATTTCCGCAGGTTGAACAACGCCACAGCGCACGACCGCTACCCAATTCCCCACATACAGGATTTTTCTGTTCACCTCGCCGGAGCGCATATTTTTTCCAAAATAGAACTGGTCCGCGGTTACCACCAAGTCCCAGTGCGCGCTGAGGACATACCCAAAACAGTGGTAATAACTCCATTCGGTCTATTCAAGTTCCTGCGCATGCCATTCGGGTTAAAAGGAGCGGCACAGACGTTCCAGCGCATGATTGATGCAGTGCTGCGCGATCTCCCGTTTGTGTTCGTCTACCTGGATGATATCCTGGTAGCCAGTGCGTCCAAAGACGAACACGAAACCCACCTCACAATGGTTTTCCGGAGGTTGGAGGAGTATGGGTTAATAATCAACCCGGCGAAATGCCAGTTTGGCGTGACAGAGATTGACTTTTTGGGGCACCGCGTCTTTCCGGAAGGAGCGATCCCGTTGCCCGACAAAGTGTGCACCGTGGCGGATTTTCCCCGGCCTCAGACAGTCAGGGCGCTGCAGGAATTTTTGGGGATGGTGAACTTTTATAACCGTTTCCTTCCCTGTGCGGCGCAGCTCATGCAACCATTGTACGCCGCGCTCAAGAAACAGAAACCCGCGGATAGGGTCGAATGGACCCTGGAGCGAGAGCGGGCATTCTTGGAAGTTAAAGCAGCCCTGGCAAATGCCGCACTGCTGGCGCATCCAGACCCGACGGCCCGCATAGCGCTCACCACCGACGCTTCAGACGTGGCCATAGGGGCTGTTGTGGAGCAGCGCGTCGCCGGGGCTTGGCAGCCGCTCGCCTTTTCAGCAGAACTTTGCGCGACAGCGAACGTAAATACAACTCGTTCGACAGAGAGTTGCTGGCTCTTCACCTGGCCATACGCCACTTCCAGTTCTGGCTGGAAGTGCGCAGCTTCACCGCGTTCGTGGACCACAAGCCGCTAACATTCGCGATGGCCAAGGTTTCAGAACCGTGGTCGGGCCGGCAGCAGAGACAGCTGGCCGCGATCTCAGAGTTTACTACCGATATTTAGCATGTGTCGGGTAAACTGAATGTAGTGGCGGACTGCCTCTCGCGCGCCGTGGTGGCCCCGGTCTGTGTGGGAATAGATTACGCAGCCATGGCCGCGGAGCAGATTAGCGATGCAGACGTGGCGCGCTCCAGTCTGGACCAACAGGGTTAAGGCTGGAGAGCAGGGTGCTGCAGGATGGCGGCCCCCCCAATCTGCGATGTCTCCACAGGTCACCTACAGGTGGCGCCACCGCGTGTTTGAGTCGGTTCACACTCTAGCGCACCAAGGAGTGCGCGCGTCGGTCAAAATGGTGGGAGAGAAGTTTGTGTGGCCGAGCCTACACAAACAAGTGAAAGAGGACTTCCGGTTATGGCGGCCACGTAGGAAGACGTGTTTCACACTGCTCTGCTCCTAAAAATAAAAAGTAGGCTAAAACTCTCTCAATTGGAACAAAAACCTATCCCAGCGTTTAGGCGCGGATATGGTAAAGACCAAGGCTGGGAAATTAGGCGGAGGAAAAAGTGATTCGACAAAACAATCCAAGCTAACAGACTTCCACGCTCGTGACGAAACAGAAAAATCTCCAAAGACAATGACGGAGGAGGGAGCTAGCAGCAAAGTGGTGACTGCTGAGGAGGGCACGAGTGCGGTACTTGCTGCCATCAGCTCCATGAGAGCAGACTTTTCGTCTAAATTTGATGGGATTGTAGCAGCGATAGAAGGAATCAGAAAAGAAATAAGCGACTGTATGGAGCGAGTATCACAGGCGGAGCTCCAAATCTCCAGCGCTGAAGATGACGTCACCAGCCTACAATTAAAGGTGCAAACATTGGAATTAAAAAATAAACGTCTGGAAGATAATGTCCTGGATTTAGAATCCCGGTCGCGACGGAATAATTTGAGGCTGGTGGGCCTCCCGGAGGGAGCGGAGGGACGGGATACATGTTCCTTTTTGGAAAAGTGGATTCCAGAAGCGCTGAACAATGCGGATCTGCAGTCATCGGTTGTCTTAGAGAGCGCTCACCGAATCGGCCCACCGAGAGATAATAAGACACCACCGAGGACGCTGATTATGAAGTTCCTCAGCTACAGAGACAAGATGCTGGTCACCAAGGCGGCGCAAGCTAAAGGAGAAATTAAATACCAGGATCAACAGGTGCGGTTCTACCCAGATTTGGCCGCAGGAATTCAACAATTAAGGAAACAGTTTGACCCCGCCCGTTAAGAGCTGCGCAACCTCGGGATTCGTCACGGAGTGATTCATCCGGCAAGACTGCTGGTCACATATAAAGGGAGAACCCATATCTTCAAGACCCCTCAGGAGGCACAGGAGCTTATCAAGCAGATCCAAGAGGAGACTGGTGGGAGCTAAGCATGAAGTATGAACAAGATATAAAGGTAGAATATTTAAGCATGCGCACAGGCATCTGACTGATCTGAAACATATAGCATGTGTACAAAATATAGATTGTATTATATATATATATATATATATACAGTATATATATATATATATATAAAAAGCTATGATGTACAAAGTTGCTATAAAATTTTGGAGTTATGTTGGAAAAACTACAGAAGAGAGTTAATGTTATGTCATTAAAAAGTAGTAGAGTCAGGGTGATTGAGAGGAGAAAGAGAGAGTGGTTTGACTGATCCTCGCAGGTGTGGAACAGTCACTTGCTATAACGGGAGACAGAATTTTTTTTTTATTTTTGGGGGATTACCATGAATGTGGGGAAAGGGAATTTGTTTTTGTGTAGTTTGTAGGATGAATGTTCAACCACCCATGTTTTTGCTTCTCTGTATGAGCATGTTTATATTGCAAGGTAATCTCAAACTCCTTATTGATCATAGATCAAAGCGTTAATCTTAATTTAACTTCATGGAATTGCAGAGGTCTACAAAATCTAAAAAAACTTAAACAAGTTATGAATAAAATAAAAGACATAGGTTCAAAAATTGTGTTTTTACAAGAAACTCATCTAATAGAGGAGGATGTAAAAAGAATTAGGAGAAGATGGCAGGGAAATGTGTTCACCTCATCATTTTCATCTCGAGCCAGGGGAGTTATGACTCTCATACACAAAACAGTCCCATTTCAAGTGAAAAATGTAATTGGAGACAAATTAGGAAGATATCTAATCATCCAAGGATCTTTGTTATTAGAAAATATAAATCTGGTGAACTTATACGGTCCCAATACGGATGATCAAAACTTCTCCGTTAATTTATTCCTTACTTTATCGTCACTTACAGGGCAACATATAATAGCAGGGGATTTTAATTGTACATTGAATCCCAGTATAGATAGATCAACAGGACTGGACTGTACGCACAATGGATGCAGGATGACCATTAATCATTTTATGAAAGAATTGAGATTGCTAGATATATGGAGAGAAATGAAACCACAAGTCAAAGCCTATTCTTGTTATTCTAATACCTATAAGACATTCTCACGTATTGACTACTTTTTGATCTCCACAGAATTAAGGTCCAAGATTCAAAACTGTTTCTATGATAACATTGTGATCTCTGATCATGCACCCTGCTGTCTAATATATGTAGATAAGAAATTGACAAAGGATCCAGGTAGGTGGCATTTTCAGCATAAATGGCTTCAGGATGAGGAATTTGTTAAGTCCATAGAAAAACAGATAGATGAGTTCTTTGATATTAATACTACACAAACAACAGCATGTATAAAGTGGGAGGCTTTCAAAGCTTTTATTAGGGGGCATATTATTAGTTATACAGGTTCAAAATCTAAGAAGACTCGAGAGGAGAGAGTCCAATCGGAACGTAAAATAAAAATTCTTCAAGAAAAAGTGTATGCAGGAAGCAACCCACAGTTAGAGAACGAATTACTGATCCTCAGAGCTGTATATGACAAAAAATCAGCGAATAGAGCTGCCTCGAGTCTTCTAAGATTGAAGCAAACTTTTTATGAACAAGGTGAAAAATCAGGGAAATTATTGGCATGGCAGATTAAACAATTAGAATTTAAAACACCAATTACCAGTATTATAAGTAATGGACAGGCAGTTGTAGATCCTTTAGAAATTAATAGTGCCTTTAGAGATTATTATGAAAAACTATATGATACAAAAAATGAAACTGACTTAACAAAACTAAATGGGTTTTTGGACGGATTATCTATACCATGTATTCCAAATGAAAACAGGGGAATTGTCCCTAGATATTTGTTTCCTATAGGCCCTTAGAATAGAGGGTTAGTATTAATGAAAGCGCTTTGAGTGGTCTTTGTGACTAGAAAAGCGCTATATAAGTGCAGGTTAGTTAGTTAGTTAGTAGATACTGGATTCTAAAATTAGTCAAGAAGAAGTTGGGCAAGCCATTGATAATATGAAATCAGGAAAAAGTGCAGGACCAGATGGTCTTCCAGTTGACCTCTATAAAAAATTAAGAATAAATTAATAAAACCACTTTTGGAAATGGTTTTAGAAGCATTTCAAAATAGTAATTTACCACCATACATGAATAATGCCTTAATTATACTGTTGCCAAAACCAGGTAAACCCTCTAATAAATGTGAAAATATGAGACCAATAAGCCTATTAAATGCTGACGTTAAGATAATCTGTAAAATTTTAGCAAGACGACTACAAGAAATATTACCAAATATTATTAACCGAGATCAGAATGGCTTTATAATGGGAAGACAAGGCTTCCATAATGTAAGAAGACTATTTAATATTATTTATTCCAATAAAGAAGCACCGGATACAGCTCTCCTATCTTTGGACGCCGAAAAGGCCTTTGATAGGGTCGAATGGCCCTTTCTTTTTGAAGTCTTACAAAGGTTTGGACTTGGAAATAATTTCATAAAATGGGTTCAGATAATATACAATAATGCTACAGCAGAAATCCTAACAAACAGCAATATCTCAAAATCAATAAAAATCAATAGAGGATGTCGACAAGGCTGTCCACTTTCACCTTTACTGTTTACTATAGCAATTGAACCTTTAGCGATGGCAGTACGTTTACATCCACAGATATATGGAATTAAAGTAGGACCAACAGAACATAAAATCTCCCTGTATGCCGATGACATAATTTTGTTTATGTCGAATCTTAAAAAATCAATTCCGACCTTGTTAAATTTAATAAAGAACTTTGGGGAAATATCAGGATATAAAATAAATAAAACTAAATCTTCAATATTAATGCTAAATGAGACCCAGAGAAATCACCCAGCTCCTGAGGTAAATCAATTCAATGTTGTAAATCAGTTTAAATATTTAGGAATTCAAACTGTGCCTAAGCTAGAATCAGTCGCCAGTGCCAACTATGAAGCCTTAATGACAGATATTAATGAGTTACTTCAGAGATGGATGTCACTACCAATGTCGATGATCGGGAGAATTAATATACTTAAAAGTAATATCTTACCCAAAATACTTTATTTATTTCAATACATTCCTTTACCACCACCTTCAGATCTATTCTCAAGAATTAAAAAAAAAGTTAGTGGAATTTATATGGGACAGTAGTGTGGCGGCATGAAATAATAAGCGGTGAACTGGGTGTTTTTGAGGGATTTTATTAAATCATACCGCCATCACGAGAACTCACTCCGGCGCCGTGCATGCGTGCCAGAGCGAGCCCGGAGGCTCTCCAGCAGATACAGGCAATGCGTGTAGTCAGATGAGCAGTCAGAGAGGGTGAGCTACAGAGCATATGCAGTTTTTATACCCAGTTACAGACAATACATGAAAGGCATGGGACATTTGTATCACAGTGAGCGCAGGAAGCATGAACGTTTGCATTTGAGTCATACATATCAACAACGGAACTGGCAGGAAGAAGCTAGACAAAGAGCGGCTGCCTATTGATCTCAATACACACATCTCATTGTTCTGCTAATTGCCCCAGCTGAGCGCTCTGCTTGTCCGTGGCTGTGGGGGTTACCCCACACACTCCCCCCCCCCCCCCCAGAGGGCTCAGCAGGAAGCTGAGGCCTCAATAGTCCGGCTTTGGTAGCGAGCAGGGAAAGCTCTGTGCAGGCGGAGGTGGAGGGAGGGGGGTGGGGGTAGCAAGTGCCGGCCCAGGACGGCGAAGTTGTTTGGGCCGCACAAAAATTGTCTGTGGATCCGCGATGTTGAGGGGCTGTCCCGATGAATGTGCGGAGGTCCACAGCAGCTGTTTGAAGAAAATTTGTCTCTGACTCCTCTCGTGGCCATGAAGAAAAAAAAGGAGCTGCAACTGTGAGGGACTTGGCGTGTTGACTTTAGGTGCGCGCGCAGTGCTAAAGTCCTCGGGGACAGCTGACGGCTGAATTCCCTTGTGCGTCGTGGCTGAGACCCGTACAAAACCCTGTGAGCGAGCTGCGTGCGTGCTTCAGGTGTGTGAGCGACCCTGAAGGTTCTGTGTGCAGCGGCGAAGGACGATGGCGGTCTGTGGAGCTGTTTTTGTCCCGTGTGTGGTGTGCTGTCCTCGTAACCCCCCGGTGTGCGTGCGGGGTTCGGTGCTTGGCAGGTCCGCTGTAGAGGCGAGTCAGGGTCAGGGAGCTTGATGGAGATCAGCGTTGTTGGCGCCGATGGTCATCCCTGT
Source organism: Pholidichthys leucotaenia (assembly GCA_020510985.1). NCBI lineage: Eukaryota > Metazoa > Chordata > Actinopteri > Cichliformes > Pholidichthyidae > Pholidichthys > Pholidichthys leucotaenia. The sequence goes on along the minus strand of CM035840.1, from coordinate 19,006,880 downwards.
TGAGCTGTTGCTGTAGATTGGTCATGGTGCGTTCAGGTCCACGCGCTGCGTTCTCCGTCGGCCCTGGAGGTCGCCGTCGTGGATAGAGGACGAGGTGCGTGTGCTCTCGTGTGGAGGAGCTGTGAGAGCGGCCGGTCCCAGCGTGGATGTGCAGATCTCAGGCATGCAGATCTCATCATGAAGCTTTCTGCAGCTTTCCCGGTCGTGGGTGATCTCCGGAGAGTTTCGCCTGGTGGTGGCTCTGCGTCGAGGTCTCCCTGTAGCAGAAGGGAGGGCAGATCATTTGCGTCAGGCTGCTGCGTTCGCTTGTCGTCGGAGAGTCACCGCCGGGGGCTGCCAGCGTGTTCTTTCTTGGGGTCACCAATGTGGCGGCATGAAATAATATGCGGTGAACTGAGAGTTTTTGAGGGAGTTTATTAATCATACCGCCATCACAGAACTCACCCCGGCGCGGTGCATGCGCGCCAGAGTGAGCCCGGAGGCTCTCCTAGCAGACAGTGGATGCGTCTAGTCAGATGAGCAGTCAGAGAGGGTGAGCTACAGAGCATATGCAGTTTCTATACCCAGTTACAGACAATACATGACAGGCATGGGACATTTGCATCACAGTCAGAGCAGGAAGCATGAACGTTTGCATTTGAGTCGTACATATCAACATCGGAACTGGCAGGAAGAAGCTAGACAAAGAGCGGCTGCCTATTGATCTCAATACACACATCTCATTGTTCTGCTAATTGCCCCAGCTGAGCACTCTGCTTGTCCGTGGCTGTGGGGGTTACCCCACAAATAGGAAGGCTAGATTACGTCTGTCCTTACTATATTTACCATTTGATCGTGGAGGTCCGAAATGTCCAAACTTTATGTTGTGTTTCTGGTCAGCACAAATGAGGTCTATGACATATTATTTTTCATCAAATGATCTCCCTCACTGGACTGAAATGGAATCATACAATTTACCTTGACCTCTTCCCTTATTCATATACTCAGACTCGGCTAAAAAAATTACAGAAACAAGTTAAAAATCCAATTGTAAAGCATTTGATCAAAATATGGTGTGAAACCAAAAAATATTTAAAAGAACCACACTTATTGTCACTATTTAGCCCAATATGTGGTAATCAATATTTTATACAGAAGCTCAAACCAAATCAATAAATGTACGTCTTAAATTGATACATTTTAAATGGTTAATGCGGATGTATGTTACACCGGTGGAGTTAAGTAGATATAACAAAAACATACTAGATACATGCACAAAATGTATGGAAAGTAAAGGAACCCTATTTCATTGTTTATGGGAATGTAGCACAATGTACTGTGCTGATCAGTAATACAACATAAAGTTTGGACATTTCAGACCTCCACGATCAAATGGTAAATATAGTAAGGACAGACGTAATCTAGCCTTCCTATTGTTCCATATAAATTCCACTAACTTTTTTTTAATTCTTGAGAATAGATCTGAAGGTGGTGGTAAAGGAATGTACTGAAATAAATAAAGTATTTTTGGTAAGATATTACTTTTAAGTATATTAATTCTCCCGATCATTGACATTGGTAGTGACATCCACCTCTGAAGTAACTCATTAATATCTGTCATTAAGGCTTCATAGTTGGCACTGGCGACTGATTCTAGCTTAGGCAAAATTTGAATTCCTAAATATTTAAACTGATTTACAACATTGAACTGATTTACCTCAGGAGCTGGGTGATTTCTCTGGGTCTCATTGAGCATTAATATTGAAGATTTTTTTTTTCCACAATATCTTTATTGAACCTTTTTTTTTTTTAAACAAACATGATACAAACAAACAAACACTAACACTAAAGTACTACAAAAAAAAAAAATGCACTAAAAAACACCAACAACCACCAACAAAATCAAATCTTCAACAATGCTCCTCTGTTTAGCCTAGACAATCCAACACATAAGTATACATATTATATTCACCAGTTTGGAATTTACAAGGTCCGCACATATCATTCACCTTCTTCTTCAAGAGTTATGTTTAAATTTTTTACATAATCAATAAAAGGTCTCCATATATTCTCAAACACAATTTCCTTTGATTTCAGTATATATGTTATTCTTTCTAATGGAAGGTTTGTTAACATCTGTCTTAACCACTGAGTCACATCTGGTCTATAAGTCTTTTTCCATAATAGTGCAATACATTTTTTGGCATTAAGCAAACTGAGGTCTATGAATGTTCTTTCACTTTTATTAAAATTATGCTTTTCTGGGTACAGACCCAACAAAAACAGTTTAGGATTCAATATGATTTGTTTTGAGATTATTTTTTCAATTGTTACCCTCACCTCTTCCCAAAACATTCTTATTAATCTACATTCCCATACACAATGAAATAGAGTTCCTTTACTTTCCATACATTTTGTGCACGTATCTGGTATATTTTTGTTATATCTATTTAACTCCTCCGGTGTAACATACATCCGCATTAACCATTTGAAGTGTATCAATTTAAGGCGTACATTTATTGATTTGGTTTGAGCTTCTGTACAAGCCAATTCCCATTGTTCCTCTGGAATTTCAGTTTGCAGATCTTCTTTCCAGTAGTTTAATCTTTTCAGTGAGTTTTCACTTGAAAATAGTGTCAATGAGTTATAAAACTCTGAAATAATACCCTTTCTTTTACTATCTTTCATCAACATTTTTTCCAAGGATGAATAGATAGGTCGAGTGAGAGCATTATTTTGATTTGATCGAATAAAGTTTCTAAGTTGAAGATATTTAAAAAAGTGTGTTCTATTGAGATTAAATTTGATCCTCAACTCTTCAAAAGACATTATGTTTTCTGCACATGGCAAATATAAATCCTGAATCTTTTGTATCCCTTTTAAATTCCATACTTTAAATACAGCGTCCGCTCTCCCTGGTTTAAAATATTGATTACCCCATATTGGACTAAATTGTGACAATAACTGTGGTTCTTTTAAATAGTTTTTAGCTTCACACCATATTTTGATCATATGCTTTACAAATGGATTTTTAACTTGTTTTTGTAATTTTTTTGCCGAATCTGAGTATATGAATATGGGAAGAGGTAAAGGTAAATTGTATGATTCCATTTCAGTCCAGTGAGGGAGATCATTTGATGAAAAATAATATGTCATAGACCTCAGTTGTGCCGACCAATAATACAACATAAAATTTGGACATTTCAGACCTCCACGATCAAATGGTAAATATAATAAAGACAGACGTAATCTAGCCCTCCTGTTGTTCCATATAAATTCCACTAACTTTTTTTTAATTCTTGAGAATAAATCTAAAGGTGGTGGTAAGGGAATGTATTGAAATAAATAAAGTATTTTAGGTAAAATATTACTTTTAAGTATATTAATTCTCCCGATCATCGACATTGGTAGTGACATCCATCTCTGAAGTAACTCATCAATATCTGTCATTAAGACTTCATAATTGACACTGGCGACTGATTCTAGCTTAGGCACAATTTGGATTCCTAAATATTTGAACTGATTTACAACATTGAATTGATTTACCTCAGGGGCTGGGTAATTTCTCTGGGTCTCATTTAGCATTAATATTGAAGATTTAGTTTTATTTATTTTATATCCTGATATTTCCCCGAAATTCTTTATTAAATTCAACAAGGTCGGAATTGATTTTTTAAGATTCGACATAAACAAAATTATGTCATCGGCATACAGGGAGATTTTATGTTCTGTTGGTCCAACTTTAATTCCATATATTTGTGACTGTAGACGTATCGCCATCGCTAAAGGTTCAATTGCCATAGTAAACAGTAAAGGTGAAAGTGGACAGCCTTGTCGACATCCTCTATTGATTTTTATTGATTTTGAAATATTGTTATTTGTTAGAATTTCTGCAGTAGCATTATTATATATTATCTGAACCCATTTTATAAAATTATTTCCAAGTCCAAACCTTTGTAAGACTTCAAAAAGAAAGGGCCATTCAACTCTATCAAAGGCTTTTTCGGCATCCAGTGATAAGAGAGCTGTATCCGGTGCTTCTTTATTAGAATAAATAATATTAAATAGTCTTCTTACATTATGGAAGCCTTGTCTTCCCTTTATAAAGCCATTCTGATCTCGATTAATAATATTTGGTAAAATTTCTTGTATTCGTCTTGCTAAAATTTTACAAATTATCTTAAGGTCGGCATTTAATAGGCTTATTGGTCTCATATTTTCACATTTATTAGAGGGCTTACCTGGTTTTGGCAACAGTATAATTAAGGCATTATTCATATATGATGGTAAACTACTATTTTGAAATGCTTCTAAAACCATTTCCAAAAAAGGTTTTGTTAATTTATTCTTAAATTTTTTATAAAGGTCAACTGGAAGACCATCTGGTCCTGCACTTTTTCCTGATTTCATATTATCAATGGCTAGTCCAACTTCTTCTTGACTAATTTTAGACTCCAGTATCTCCCTATTTTCATTTGGAATACATGGTATAAATAGTTCATTCAAAAACCCATGTAGTTTTGTTAAGTCAGATTCATTTTTGGTATCATATAATTTTTCATAGTAATCTCTAAAGGCTCTATTAATTTCTGAAGGATCTATAACTACCTGTCCATTACTTATAAGATAAGATAAGATAAGCCTTTATTAGTCCCACAACGGGGAAATTCCAGGATTGCAACAGCACAGGGATAGCAACACTCAGAGCAACAATCAGAAGGCAAGAAAAAAAAAACAAAAAAAAAAAACAAGCAAGCAAGAGCAGCTAATATACATATGTACATATTACTATAAAATATATATATACACACACACACACACACACAGACACACAGTGCAGAGCATTGTAGCTGGATGGAATAAATATATGAATATATGAACACAGTGCAGAGCATTGTAGCTAGATGGAATAAATATGTAAATATATAAACACCCACAGTACGGAGCATTGCAGCTAGGTGGAATAAATATGCAAGTATATAAACACACACAGTGCGGAGCAATGTAGCTAGATGGAATAATATGTAGATATATAAAAACACAGTGCGGAGCATTGTAGCTAGATGGAATAAATATATAGATATATAAATATAAATATATTATGTATATAATATATATATATATATATATATATATATATATATATATATATATATATATATATATATATTAAAATATATATATATTATGTATTATAATACTGGTAATTGGTGTTTTAGATTCTAATTGTTTAATCTGCCATGCCAATAACTTTCCTGATTTTTCACCTTGTTCATAAAAAGATTGTTTCAATCTTAGAAGACTCGAGGCAGCTCTATTCGCTGATTTTTTGTCATATTCAGCTCTCAAAATCAGTAATTCGTTCTCCAACCTTGGATCTCTTCCTGCATATACTCTTTCTTGAAGAATTTTTATTTTATGTTCCAATTGGACTCTCTCCTCTCGAGTCTTCTTAGATTTTGAACCTGTATAACTAATAATATGTCCCCTAATAAAAGCTTTGAAAGCCTCCCACTTTACACATGCTAATGTTTGTGTAGTATTGATATCAAAGAACTCGTCTATCTGTTTTTCTATATACTTAACAAATTCCTCATCCTGAAGCCATTTATGCTGAAATTGCCATCTACCTGGTTCCTTTGTCAATTTCTTATCTACATACATTAGACAGCAGGGTGCATGATCAGAGATCATGATGTTATCATAAAAACAGTTTTGAATCTTGGACCTTAATTCTGTGGAGATCAAAAAATAATCTATACGTGAGAATGTCTTGTAGGTATTGGAATAACAAGAGTATGCTTTAACTTGTGGTTTCATTTCTCTCCATATATCTATCAATTTCAATTCTTTCATAAAATGATTAATGGTCATCCTACATCCATTGTGCGTACAGTCCAGTCCTGTTGATCTATCTATACTGGGATTCAATGTACAATTAAAATCCCCTGCTATTATATGTTGCCCTGTAAGTGATGATAAGATAAGAAATAAATTGGCAAAGAACTTTTGATCATCTATATTGGGACCATATAAGTTCACCAAATTTATGTTTTCTAATAGCAAAGATCCTTGAATGATTACATATCTTCCAAATTTGTCTCCAATTACATTTTTCACTTGAAATGGGACTGATTTATGTATGAGAGTCATAACTCCCCTGGCTCAGGATGAAAATGATGAGGTGAAAACATTTCCTTGCCATCTACTCCTAATTCTTTTTACATCTTGCTCTATTAGATGAGTTTCTTGTAAAAACACAATTTTTGAACCCATGTCTTTTATTTTATTCATAACTTGTTTAAGTTTTTTTAAATTTTGTAGACCTCTGCAATTCCATGAAGTTAAATTAAGATTAACGCTTTGATTTATAATCAATAGGGTGTTTGGGATTACCTTGCAGTGTAAACATGCTCAAACAGAAAAGCAAAAAAATGAGTGGTTGAACATTCACCCTACAAACTACACACAAACAAATTCCCCCTTTCCACATTTGTGGCAATCCCCCCAAAAGCAAAAGAAAAATTCCGTCTCCCGATATAGCCATCGACCGTTCCACACCCACGAGGAACAGCCAAAGCCACTCCTTCTTCATCCTCCTAATCACCCTAACTCTACTGCTTTTAATAACGTAACATTAACTCTCTTCTGTAATTTTCCAATTTAACTCCAAATTTTTTTAGCAATTTTGTACTTCTTTTTTTTTTTTTTTTTTTTTTTTTTAATATGTAATACATTCTATATTTTGTAATCTTGTTATATGCTTCTAATCAGTTAAATGCTCAAATATTCTACCCTATATTCTGTTCATGCTTAGCTCCCACCAGTCTCTTCCTGGATCTTCTTGATGAGCTCCTGCGCCTCCTCGGGGGTCTTGAAGATGCGTGTTCTGCCCTCATATGTGACCAGAAGTCTTGCAGGGTGAATCACTCCATGACGAATCTCAAGGTTGCGCAGTTCTTTGCGGATGGGGTCAAACTGCTTCCTTAATTGTTGGATTCCTGAGGCCAAATCTGGGTAGAACCGCACCTGCTGATCTTGGTATTTAATTTCTCCTTTGGCCCGCACCGCGTTGGAGATCGTCATCCTGTCTCTGTAGCTGAGAAACTTCATAATTAGCGTCCTCGGTGCTGCCTTGTTACCTCTCGGTGGGCCAATTCGGTGGGAGCTTTCCAAGACGACTGATGATTTTAGCTCCGCGTTGTTCAGCGCCTCCGGGATCCACCCCTCCAAAAAGGAGCATGAATCACGACCTTCGGCTCCCTCCGGTAAACCCACCAGCCTCAGGTTGTTCCTTCTGGACCGAGATTCCAAGTCCAGAACACTATTTTCCAGATCTTTATTTTTTTTTTTCCAAAGTGCGCACCTTTATTTGGAGTCCGCTAATTTCATCCTCCGCACTTGAGACACGAAGCTCCGCCTGCGTCACTCGCTCCACGCAGTCACCCAACTCCTTTCTCATTGCATCCAACGCTGCCATAATCCCATCAAGTTTAGCGGAAAAGTCTGCTCTCATTGAGCTAATGGCAGCCAGCACTGCACCTGTGCCGTCATCGTCAGCAGCAGCAGTTACCGCACCACCGCTAGTTTCATCCGCCATATCCGCAGCTTTTTCTACTGCGCCACAAACTTTAAAGTCCGTTAATTTGGACTGCTTCGGCGATTCAATTTTTCCCCCTCCTGATTTCCCAGCCTTAGTCTTCACCGGCATATCCTCACCCAAACGCTGGGAAAAGTTCTGTTCCAAATGAGAGAGTTATTTGCCGAATTTTTATTTCCAAGGGCAGAGCAGAGTGATACGTGTCCTTCTAGGCGGCCGCCATAACCGGAAGTCAATATTGAAGATTTAGTTTTATTTATTTTATATCCTGATATTTCCCCAAAGTTCTTTATTAAATTTAACAAGGTCAGAATTGATTTTTTAAAATTCGACATAAACAAAATTATGTCATTGGCATACAGGGAGATTTTATGTTCTGTTGGTCCTACTTTAATTCCATATATTTGCGGATGTAAACGTACTGCCATCGCTAAAGGTTCAGTTGCCATAGTAAACAATAAGGGTGAAAGTGGACAGCCTTGTCGACATCCTCTATTGATTACCTCCGCCAGGCCGAAAAGGCCAGGAGGAGGTTATGTTTTTGCCAGGGTTTGTGTGTTTGTCTGTCTGTCTGTCTGTCTGTTGGTTAGCAAGATAACTCAAAAAGTCTTGGACGGATTTCCATGAAACTTTCAGGCGTTGTTGGAAATGGTACAAGGAAGAACTGATTAAATTTTGGGGATGATCAGCATCACCGTCTGCATACAGGAATTTTTTAAAGCATTTTTCCACACTGTGACATATGGCCATTTTCAACATGTGCGCAGGCGCAATGGACGGCGCTGGGCGTCGTGTCTGACCAACACAAACTCCGCGTTCTTCAACGTTTTAGGCACAAAAGCACGCGGAAAACGCTGCTGGCCTGGCCCCGCCAGCGTGCGTGTTTTTGCGCCACGCTGCAAAACCTGACACGGCCACCTGTCCGCCGCCCGATTATTTGCCACAAATTCCCCGCCCAGCTATAGGCGCTGCGTAAAAACGACCTCTCTGCCGGGGAAAATTCTAAATTCTGTTTTGCCGCCGAGCGCAACCCCAATATAATATAAAACCCACGGCAACCTGTCCAACCAATCTGCATCCGTCAGTGGAGGAGATGGACACACCAACACTTCACTTTATTACCTCCGCCAAGGAGGCAATGCTTTTACAACCGTAAAACGGGGCTATAAGGGACGGCGGGGTAATATGGGACATTTTTCTAAATGTAATTCTGCTTTTTTAATTTTGCTTCCGCCTAGATTTGATGAAGGATTCATGGATATTTGACAATAACAACACAACTCAGCGTCCTGCTCAAAATAAAAAAAGCAGAATTACATTTAAAACATTTCCCACAAGTGTCCCTTATCAACCCGCCGTCCCTTATAGCCCCGTTTTACACTACTGAACCACTAATCCTATCACTATCACATTGATTGTCATTCATTAATTGTCTGTTTATTGCACTGTCCATGTCAAATAAACAAATAATCATTGTGAATCCAATTGCTAGTCATATCTTTTCATGCTCAGGGAATCTGAAAACGTACACACAAACACTGTATGGGGGGAACTGAGCCGCTTGGCGGAGGTCTGCGCTCTCCGAGTGCTTTTCTAGTTATTATTATTATTGTTATTATTATGTAGTCATATTGTTTTTGCTGTTGTTTCTCTTTCTGTTAATAATAATAATAATAATAATTTAGAGATCTGGTAGATTATAATGTCATTCAAATCATGTACAAAGCAAATAATAACCAATTACCTGTTAATATTCAGAGACTGTTTAAAAAAAGGGAAAGCAAATATGAGCTAAGAGGTAACTCTGTTTTTAATAAGCCAAAGGTTAGAACAAATACAAAATATCATTGCATGCCTGTCACTGGAGTGAAACTGTGAAACTGTTGCTCTGAAAATATTAAAACATGTTCAACTCTGAAGCAATTCAAAAAATTGTACAAAGATGAGAAAATCTCCCAGTATCTCACTGTAAATGCTGGGAGATAAACTTGTAATAACTTAAAGGTTTTTGTTTGTTTTTTTGTCTACTTGTGCTATTTGATTTTCTTTGTTGATTTTGGGTATGACTTAAATTCTTATGTTATTGATTTTAAAATTGTAATGGGGTAGGCACTATATAAGCCAGGGGTGTCAAACTCATTCCATGGAGGGCCAAGACCCTGCAGGTTTTACCTCCACCCAGTGCCTTCAACAGGTGATTTCACTGAATGTCTTCCCACTGATTGCTGATCAGTGAAAACACCTGCTGAAGAGACTGGGTGGAAGTAAAACATGCAGGGTCTTGGCCCTCCATGGAATGAGTTTGACACCTCTGATATAAGCACTAGCTTCAGCCTACACCAGGGGTGGGCAATTATGTGCCATGCAGGGCCATTGTACTGCAGGTTTTCTGTTCCACCCAGTCTCTTCAGCAGGTGTTTTCAATTATTAGCAATCCTTGAAGCTGATCAGAGCTAACACCTGCTGAAGAGACGAGGTGGAACAGAAAACCTGCAGTGGAATGGCCCTCACTGCCCACCCCTGGCCTACACCCTTTCGGTTGTTCTTTTGTGTGTTCTTATTGCATTGTGTTGTATGTAAGTTTATTATTATTACCGAATAAAAATTCATTCATTCATTCATTCATTCATTCAATAATAATAATAATGGATTGCATTTATATAGCACCTTTCATTCAAATTTTCAGGAAAGGTGTGTAATGGCACACTGAACATATGATTAGATTTTGGTGATTAGGGCCTATCTCAAAATGCATACCTCCGCCAAGGCTCTTATCTTCTCACAGAGTGTTAGCAACAATACTCCGTAACTACTAGATGGATTTGGATGAAATTTTCACCAGAGGTGGCCCTTGGCCCAAGAATGAACTCATTAGATGTTGGAGGTGATCCATGAGTGCATACCTCCACCAAGGCCCTATCCCGCTATGTACAGATGGATGGTGATATGGACGGACAAAGGGAGGGAGGGACGGAGCCTTGGCGGAGGTATGCGCTCTCAGAGTGCCCTCTAGTTTTTATTGATTTTGAGATATTGCTGTTTGTTAGGATTTCTGCTGTAGCATTATTGTATATTATCTGGACCCATTTTATGAAATTATTTCCATGTCCAAACCTTTGTAGGACTTCAAAAAGATAAGGCCATTCGACCCTATCAAAGGCCTTTTCGGCATCCAAAGATAGGAGAGTTGTATCCGGTGCTTCTTTATTGGAATAAATAATATTAAATAGTCTTCTTACATTATGGAAGCCTTGTCTTCCCATTATAAAGCCATTCTGATCTCGGTTAATAATATTTGGTAATATTTACCTCCGCCAGGCCGCAGGCCGCAGGAGGTTATGTTTTTGCCGGGGTTTGTCTGTCTGTGTGCCTGTGTGTTGGTTAGCAAGATAACTCAAAAAGTTTTGGATGGATTTCGATGAAACTTTCAGGCGTTGTTGGAAATGGTACAAGGAAGAACTGATTAAATTTTGGGGATGATCCGGATCACCGTCTGGATCCAGGAATTTTTTAAAGGATTCTTTAACATTGTGAAATAGGGCCATTTTCAACATGTGTGCAGGCGCAATGGAGGGCGCTGGTCGTCGTGTGTGACGAACACGAACTCCGCGTTCTTCAAAGTTTTAGGCACAAAAGCATGCGGAAAACAGTGGTGTGCCGGGCCCGGCAGCGTGCCTGTGTTTGCGCTACGCTGCAAAAGCTGAGACGGGCAGCTGTCCGGCGCGGGATTATTTGGCAGAAATTCCCCGGGCAGCCATAGGGGCTGCGCAAAAACAAGCTCTCTGCCGGGGAAGCTTCCAGATCCTCTTTTGCTGCGGAGCGCAACCCCAATAAAACCCACGGCAACCTGTCTACCCAATTTGCATCCGTCAGTGAAGCCCTGAGTGCTGCTTTCAGTGATCTATGAAAACGCTCGCATAACCCATTGGCCTGTGGGTTGTATGCAGTTGTGCGATGAATTGCAACGCCCGCAGCCTGGGAGTTTGGAGATGGAGGAGATGGACACAACAGCAACACTTCAGTTTATTACCTCCGCCAAGGAGGTAATGCTTTTACCACTGAACCACTAATCCTATCATTGTGAATCCAATTGCTAGTCACATGTTTTCATTGTCAAGGAATCTGAAAACGTACACACAAACACTGTATGGGGGGGAACTGTGGCGCTTGGCGGAGGTCTGTGCTCTCCGAGTGCTTTTCTATTCTTGTAGTCGTCTTGCTAAAATTTTACAGATTATCTTAAGGTCAGCATTTAATAGGCTTATTGGTCTCATGTTTTCACATTTATTAGGGGGTTTACCTGGTTTTGACAACAGTATAATTAAGGCATTATTCATGTATGGTGGTAAATTACTATTTTGAAATGCTTCTGAAACCATTTCCAAAAGTGGTTTTCTTAATTTATTCTTAAATTTTTTATAGAGGTCAACTGGAAGACCATCTGGTCCTGCTATTTTTCCTGATTTCATATCATCAATGGCTAGCCCAACTTCTTCTTGACTAATTTTAGACTCCAGTATCTCCCTGTTTTCATTTGGAATACATGGTATAGATAATCCACCCAAAAACCCATTTAGTTTTGTTAAGTCAATTTCATTTTTTGTATCATATAGTTTTTCATAATAATCTCTAAAGGCACTATTAATTTCTAAAGGATCTATAACTGCCTGTCCGTTACTTATAATACTGGTAATTGGTGTTTTTTTTTCCACAATATCTTTATTGAACCTTTTTTTTTAACAAACATGACACAAACAAACACTAACACTAAAGTACTACAAAAAAAAAAATACACTGAAAACACCAACAACCACCAACAAAATCAAGTCTTCAACAATTGACATAATGCACGGCTCAGGAGACGCACACACACAGGCTTAGAGTAGTTCAAAGAGTTTATTAACAGCAGGAGTGAATGAGTGCGTGTCTGCGGGATGTAAATGTGTTGGTGATGGTGTCTGCTCCAGGCACAGAGGCAGGTGACCGTACAGCCGAGCAACCCTATGGAGAGAGCACAGGGAGAGGGTGACAGGCATACACCAACACAGGAGGGATTTATGGCGAGAGAAGGACTTACTTGGTTGGTCAGGACAGCTGGCACAACAAGGGGGCGAAGCCCGGAAGACAGCCACCTGGAGAGCTCCGTACAGCAGCGAGGATTGGGCGATGGAGTGGAGATGTCCGCCGCTGGGGAATCCACCTGTGCACAGGGGAGAAGACTGAAGAAGAGAGGTAAGCGATCTTCTTACCAAAATGGTGATGCTGAAGAGAAGTATGCTCACAACGGTGAGGGACGAAGTCTGACGGCTTCAGGCCGAGCCTCCGGGCGAGACGGCCTTTATCCCTCGCCGCTGATGATTGTCAGGTGCGTGAGCAGGTGGCGCCGCTGATGAATGGCGCGGCGTGACAGTACTCCCCCCTCTAGCAGCGCCTCCTGGCGATGGCTTATCCGGGTGCGCTCGGTGGAAGTCCGCGATGAGCGATGGGTCCAACACAAACGACGGGGACACCCATTGTCGATGCTCGGGCCCATAGCCCTCCCAGTCCACCAAGTATTGCAACCCACGACCTCGGCGCCGGGAGTCCAGGATGGAGGAGACGGACCAGGCCGGATGGCCACCAATCATCCGGGGCGTGGGTTGCGCTGCAGGAGGAGGGCAAAGGGGGTCAGTGACTGCCAGTTTCACCTTCGACACATGGAAAGTGGGATGGATGCGGAGGGAGGGGGGAATAGCCACGCGCACAGCCACCGGGTTGATGATCCGGGTGATGGGAAAGGGACCCATGAATCGCTGTGCCAGCTTCCTCCTCTCGCCTTTTAATGTGACGTCCTGGGTAGACACATACACGAGTTGCCCAACTCTGTACGCTGGGGCAGGTCGCCTGTGCCGGTCCGCCACGGTCCTGTTGCGCTCCGCTGTGCGTAAAAGCGCATGACGCGCGGCAGCCCAGGTGGAGCGGAACTGCCTAAGGTGCGCCCTAACAGAGGGGACAGCTACCTCGCTCTCCTGCGCTGGAAACAGTGGGGGGTCGTAACCCAGGGACGCCTTGAAGGGGGACATCCCCGTTGCAGAAGAGCGGGCGGTGTTGTGGGCATACTCCACCCAGGCGAGATGGTTGCTCCAGGACGTCGGCTTGGATCTGGTAACACAGCGGAGCGCAGCCTCCAGCTCCTGATTGGTCCTTTCACACTGCCCGTTAGACTGGGGGTGATGGCCGGAGGAGAGGCTCACCTTGGCTCCGATGGCGTTACAAAAAGATCTCCAAACCTCGGATGAAAATTGGGGACCCCGGTCCGAAACCACGTCCACCGGAATCCCGTGCAACCTGACCACATGTTGGACGAGGAGGCCCGCCGTCTCCAGGGCAGTAGGGAGACCTCGCAGGGGGACGAAGTGTGCCGCCTTGGAGAAACGGTCCACGATGGTCAGGACGGTGTCAAAGGAGTTGGAAACGGGGAGTCCGGTGACGAAATCCAGTGCGATGTGCGACCAGGGCCTGCCGGGGACAGGCAGAGGCTGGAGCAGACCCCCTGGGGGGGCATTTCCCGACTTGCTGGTGGCACAGATTGGGCAAGCCCGGGCGTAGCGGGCTGCATCCCTCCGCAGGCCTGGCCACCAAAAGGACCGTTGGAGGAGGCTGATCATCCGAGAGGTGCCGGGATGACAGGTGAGCCGGGAGGTGTGGAGCCAGTGGATGACCTCTCCTCGGACCGCAGATGGGACGAACAGTCTTTCCTCCGGTCCGCCGCCAGGATCAGGTTCCACCTCCTGCGCCTTCCGGATCTTGTCTTCAATGTCCCAAGCGATGGCTCCCATGATGCACGACCTGGGCAGGATAGTGTGGGGCGTCTCCTCAGCCTCCACGGGGGTGAACTGCCTAGAGAGGGCGTCAGGCAGGCCGTTTTTGGAGCCCGGCCTGAAGGTGATTGAGAAGCGGAACCTGGCGAAGAACAAAGACCAGCGCGCCTGGCGGGCATTCAGGCGCTTGGCAGATCGTAAGTATTCTAAGTTCTTGTGGTCCGTCAGGACCACAAACGGCAGGTCCGCCCCCTCTAGCCAGTGGCGCCACTCCTGTAAGGCGAGTTTAATGGCCAGGAGCTCTCTGTCCCCCACATCGTAGTTCCTCTCCGCCGGGGACAGGCGCCGGGAGAAGAAGGCGCACGGTCGCTTGGCGCCATCGTCCGGTGATCGCTGGGATAACACTGCTCCCACTCCCGTGTCCGATGCGTCCACCTCCACAATGCACTGCAGCGCGAGGTCGACCTGGCGAAGGACCCGGGAGGAGGAGAACTCCGCATTCAGCGCCTTAAAGGCAGCATCGACCTCTTCAGTCCACCGGAACGGGACCTTCGGGGACGTGAGGCGGGTCAGCGGTCCGATGATCCAGCTGAAATTCGGGACAAAGCGACGGTAAAAATTGGCGAAGCCAACAAACTGTTGCACCTGCTTCCGGGATGCGGGAGTAGGCCACTCCACCACCGCCTTCACCTTCTCCGGGTCTGGGAGCACCTGGTCTTGGGCGATGATGAATCCCAGGAAGGATGTGGTCCTAGCGTAGAACTCGCATTTCTCAGCCTTCACGTACAGACGATTCTCCAGCAGTCTTTGGAGGACCCGCCTCACATGGACCTGGTGCTCGTCTCTGGACCTGGAGAAGATCAGAATGTCGTCCAGGTAGACGAACACGAAAAGGCCGATGAAATCCCGGAGGACGTCATTGATGAGGCGCTGAAAGACGGCAGGAGCGTTGGTCAACCCGAACGGCATGACGAGATACTCAAAGTGGCCGTTCGGGGTACGGAAGGCTGTTTTCCATTCATCTCCCTCCCGGATCCGGACGAGGTGGTAAGCGCTGCGTAGATCCAGCTTGGTAAACCAGGTCGCCCCCTGGAGGGAGTGGAAAGCAGTGTCCATGAGGGGCAGGGTGTAACGGTCCCTCTCAGTGATGTCATTAAGCGCTCGGTAGTCTATGCAGGGACGGAGGGAACCGTCCTTTTTCCCGACAAAGAAAAACCCTGCCCCCACGGGTGACGACGATGGGCGAATAATCCCAGCGCTCAGTGATTCCTTTAGGTACGTATTCATTGTCTCCCTCTCCGGCGCCGACAGGCTGTAGAGCCGACCAGATGGCAGGGGAGCCCCCTGGCGGAGATTGATGGCACAGTCATATGGTTGATGCGGGGGAAGAGACATAGCTTTCGATTTACTGAATACCATACCCAGGTCGTGAAATTCCGGAGGCACCAGCGACAGGTCCGGAGGTGCTGTATCCGCCACAGGAGGAGCCGCGGACGGGGAGCAGGCAGCGGACTGAAGGCAGGTGCCCATGCAGAAGGTACTCCATGCCGACACCCCAGCTGACCTCCAGTCCAGGACAGGGTTGTGGAGGCGTAGCCAGGGGTACCCCAGGATGACGGGCGACACAGAGTTGGGCAGGACGTAAAATATCATCTCCTCCCGGTGGTTCCCTGAGATGATGACTGGGACAGGCATGGTCTGGTGAGAAACTCTCCCAAGGGAGGCACGGGAGAGATGGACTAGGGAGATGGGGTGTTTTAGTGCCTGACAGCGGATGCCCAATTGGGTTGCCAGGCCTTGTGAAATGAAGCTGCCCTCTGCGCCCGAATCCACCAGTGCGTGGGTGAGGTGCCCAGTGGGATTGTGGCAGAAACGGATGGGCAGCTTTAATTGGGAGAGAGTGTCTAACCGGTTGGGATCCGCGAGGCTCCCTACAGCAATTCGCGGACCCCGCCGACTGGCTTTCCGTGGGCAACGCTCCACAGTGTGTTGGTCACCTCCGCAATACATGCAGAGGCCCAACTCACGGCGGCGTTGTTTCTCCGCAGGGGAAAGCTTGGTCCAGCCCGTCACCATCAGCTCCGACTCCTCGGGGCACGATGCTGGCGGTGCCGCCAGGGGGCGAGCTTGGAACAGGTGCGGCGAGACTCCACGAGGGCGAGAAGAAGAAGACTTCCGCCCCGAGGAGCGCTCGCGCAGCCTGTTATCCAAACTTATCGCTAAGGATGTCAGCTCTGCTAGCGTCCCAGGGATATCCCGTCCAGCCAGTTCATCCCTCAGATCATTATTGAGGCTGCGGAGGAACAGGCCACAGAGGGAGCGTT
The DNA here is from genome assembly GCA_020510985.1 of Pholidichthys leucotaenia. NCBI lineage: Eukaryota > Metazoa > Chordata > Actinopteri > Cichliformes > Pholidichthyidae > Pholidichthys > Pholidichthys leucotaenia. The sequence continues at coordinate 18,990,177 of CM035840.1, read as the reverse complement.
CCTCCCAGCCCAATTCCTCCGCCGCTACCCGGAAGTCGACCGAGTAGTCCGCTGCCAACCGGCCTCCCTGCTGGAGAGCGAGAAACCGATTGACCTGGACCGTCTCGGTTTGAGAATGGTCAAAGACCTCCAGAAAGCGCCTCACGAACTGGTCATAGGTGAGGGTGGCATAACTGGGCCTCGCCATTACGGCGTAGGTCCAAGTTAACGCACGCCCCTCCAGAAGATTCCCTATGTAACCAATCCGACTGTGATCCGAGGGAAAATCTCCGGGCACACGGTGGAACACGGACTCACACTGCATAATGAACCCCCGCGCTCCGCCGAGCTTACCGCTAAAGCGGGCGGGGGTCGGAATCGGTGTGAGCCGAACCGGTGCCACTGGAGCCGGCTGGACGGCCGCTGGAACGGCAGGAGCCGCGCCACCCTGACGAGCCGGGGGGAACGGCTGTTGAGGATCTAAGCGGCCCAACCGGTTAGTTAAGTTTAATAATTGATTTAGGATAACCTGCTGTTGATAAGCAATCTGATCCACTCTAGCCTCGAGAGTGGTAAACCGGTGTGCGAGCCCGCCGTCCGCCGAGCCGCTCTGCTGAAGCCGTACTGACATAATGCACGGCTCAGGAGACGCACACACACAGGCTTAGAGTAGTTCAAAGAGTTTATTAACAGCAGGAGTGAATGAGTGCGTGTCTGCGGGATGTAAATGTGTTGGTGATGGTGTCTGCTCCAGGCACAGAGGCAGGTGACCGTACAGCCGAGCAACCCTATGGAGAGAGCACAGGGAGAGGGTGACGGGCATACACCAACACAGGAGGGATTTATGGCGAGAGAAGGACTTACTTGGTTGGTCAGGACAGCTGGCACAACAAGGGGGCGAAGCCCGGAAGACAGCCACCTGGAGAGCTCCGTACAGCAGCGAGGATTGGGCGATGGAGTGGAGATGTCCGCCGCTGGGGAATCCACCTGTGCACAGGGGAGAAGACTGAAGAAGAGAGGTAAGCGATCTTCTTACCAAAATGGTGATGCTGAAGAGAAGTATGCTCACAACGGTGAGGGACGAAGTCTGACGGCTTCAGGCCGAGCCTCCGGGCGAGACGGCCTTTATCCCTCGCCGCTGATGATTGTCAGGTGCGTGAGCAGGTGGCGCCGCTGATGAATGGCGCGGCGTGACAACAATGCTCCTCTGTTTAGTCTAGGCAATCCATTACATAAGTATACATATTATATTCACCAGTTTGGAATTTACAAGGTCCACACACATCATTCACCTTCTTCTTCAAAAGTTATGTTTAAATTCTTTACATAATCAATAAAAGGTCTCCATATATTCTCAAACACAGTTTCCTTTGATTTCAGTATGTATGTTATTCTTTCTAGTGGAAGGTTTGTTAACATCTGTCTTAACCACTGAGTCACATCTGGTCTATGAGTCTTTTTCCACAGTAGTGCAATACATTTTTTGGCATTAAGCAAACTGAGGTCTATGAATGTTCTTTCACTTTTATTAAAGTTATGCTTTTCTGGGTACAGACCCAACAAAAACAGTTTAGGATTCAATATGATTTGTTTTGAAATTATTTTTTCAATTGTTACCCTCACCTCTTCCCAAAACACTCAAATTATTCTACATTCCCATACGCAATGAAATAGGGTTCCTTTACTTTCCATGCATTTTGTGCACGTATCTGGTATGTTTTTGTTATATCTATTTAACTCCACCAGTGTAACATACATCCGCATTAACCATTTAAAATGTATCAATTTAAGACGTACATTTATTGATTTGGTTTGAGCTTCTGTACAAGCCAATTCCCATTGGTCCTCTGAAATTTCAGTTTGCAGATCTTCTTTCCAGTAGTTTAATCTTTTCTGTGAGTTTTCACTTGAGGATAGTGTCAATGAGTTATAAAACTCTGAAATAATACCCTTTCTTTTACTGTCTTTCATCAACATTTTTTCCAAGGATGAATAAATAGGTCGAGTGAGAGCTTTATTTTGATTTGATCAAATAAAGTTCCTAAGTTGAAGATATTTAAAAAAATGTGTTCTATTAAGATTAAATTTGATCCTCAGCTCTTCAAAAGACATTATGTTATCTGAACGTGACAGATATAAATCTTGAATCTTTTGAATCCCTTTTAAATTCCATACTTTAAATACAGCATCCGCTCTCCCTGGTTTAAAATATTGATTACCCCATATTGGGTTAAATTGTGACAATAAGTGTGGTTCTTTTAAATAGTTTTTAGTTTCACACCATATTTTGATCATATGCTTTACAAATGGATTTTTAACTTGTTTTTGTAATTTTTTTGCCAAATCTGAGTATATGAATATGGGAAGAGGTAAAGGTAAATTGTATGATTCCATCTCCGTCCAGTGAGGGAGATCATTTGATGAAAAATAATATGTCATAGACCTCAGTTGTGCCGACCAATAATACAACATAAAGTTTGGACATTTCAGACCTCCACGATCAAATGGTAAATATAATAAGGACAGACGTAATCTAGCCCTCCTGTTGTTCCATATAAATTCCACTAACTTTTTTTTAATTCTTGAGAATAGATCTAAAGGTGGTGGTAAGGGAATGTATTGAAATAAATAAAGTATTTTAGGTAAGATATTACTTTTTAGTATATTGATTCTCCCGATCATCGACATTGGTAGTGACATCCATCTCTGAAGTAACTCATTAATGTCTGTCATTAAGGCTTCATAGTTGACACTGGCGACTGATTCTAGCTTAGGCACAATTTGGATTCCTAAATATTTAAACTGATTTACAACATTGAATTGATTTACCTCAGGAGCTGGGTGATTTCTCTGGGTCTCATTTAGCATTAATATTGAAGATTTAGTTTTATTTATTTTATATCCTGATATTTCCCCAAAATTCTTTATTAAATTCAACAAGGTCGGAATTGATTTTTTTAAGATTCGACATAAACAATATTATGTCATCGGCATACAGGGAGATTTTATGTTCTGTTGGTCCAACTTTAATTCCATATATTTGTGAATGTAAACGTACCGCCATCGCTAAAGGTTCACTTGCCATAGTAAACAGTAAAGGTGAAAGTGGACAGCCTTGTTGACATCCTCTATTGATTTTTATTGATTTTGAAATATTGCTATTTGTTAGGATTTCTGCTGTAGCATTATTGTATATTATCTGAACCCATTTTATGAAATTATTTCCAAGTCCAAACCTTTGTAAGACTTCAAAAAGAAAGGGCCATTCGACTCTATCAAAGGCCTTTTCGGCATCCAATGATAGGAGAGCTGTATCCGGTGCTTCTTTATTAGAATAAATAATATTAAATAGTCTTCTTACATTATGGAAGCCTTGTCTTCCCTTTATAAAGCCATTCTGATCTCGATTAATAATATTTGGTAAAATTTCTTGTATTCGTCTTGCTAAAATTTTACAGATTATCTTAAGGTCGGCATTTAATAGGCTTATTGGTCTCATATTTTCACATTTATTAGAGAGTTTACCTGGTTTTGGCAGCAGTATAATTAAGGAATTATTCATGTATGATGGTAAATTACTATTTTGAAATGCTTCTAAAACCATTTCCAAAAAAGGTTTTATTAATTTATTCTTAAATTTTTTATAAAGGTCAACTGGAAGACCATCTGGTCCTGCACTTTTTCCTGATTTCATATTATCAATGGCTAGCCCAACTTCTTCTTGACTAATTTTAGACTCCAGTATCTCCCTGTTTTCATTTGTAATACACGGTATAGATAGTCCGTTCAAAAACCCATTTAGTTTTGTTAAGTCAGATTCATTTTTGGTATCATATAATTTTTCATAGTAATCTCTAAAGGCTCTATTAATTTCTAAAGGATCTACAACTACCTGTCCATTACTTATAATACTGGTAATTGGTGTTTTAAATTATAATTGTTTAATCTGCCATGCCAATAATTTCCCTGATTTTTCACCTTGTTCATAAAAAGATTGTTTCAATCTTAGAAGACTCGAGGCAGCTCTATTCGCTGATTTTTTGTCATATTCAGCTCTCAAAATCAGTAATTCGTTCTCCAACCTTGGATCACTTCCTGCATACACTTTTTCTTGAAGAATTTTTATTTTATGTTCCAATTGGACTCTCTCCTCTCGAGTCTTCTTAGATTTTGAACCTGTATAGCTAATAATATGTCCCCTAATAAAAGCTTTGAAAGCCTCCCACTTTACACATGCTGATGTTTGTGTAGTATTGATATCAAAGAACTCATCTATCTGTTTTTCTATGTACTTAACAAATTCCTCATCCTGAAGCCATTTATGCTGAAATTGCCACCTGCCTGGTTCCTTTGTCAGTTTCTTATCTACATATATTAGACAGCAGGGTGCATGATCAGAGATCACAATGTTATCATAAAAGCAGTTTTGAATCTTGGGCCTTAATTCTGTGGAGATCAAAAAATAATCAATACGTGAGAATGTCTTGTAGGTATTAGAATAACAAGAGTAGGCTTTAACTTGTGGTTTCATTTCTCTCCATATATCTAGCAATCTCAATTCTTTCATAAAATGATTAATGATCATCCTACATCCATTGTGCGTACAGTCCAGTCCTGTTGATCTATCTATACTGGGATTCAATGTACAATTAAAATCCCCTGCTATTATATGTTGCCCTGTAAGTGATGATAAGATAAGAAATAAATTAGCAAAGAACTTTTGATCATCTATATTGGGACCATATAAGTTCACCAGATTTATATTTTCTAATAGCAAAGATCCTTGAATGATTAGATATCTTCCAAATTTGTCTCCAATTACATTTTTCACTTGAAATGGGACTGATTTATGTATGAGAATCATAACTCCCCTGGCTCGGGATGAAAATGATGAGGTGAAAACACTTCCTTGCCATCTACTCCTAATTCTTTTTACACCACCACACCATTTTTTTTTTTTTTTTATTTATTTTTTTCTCTCGGCGCCACACCAGTCGGCTGCCTTTTGCAACAGCGGCTCGATTCCGAGTCTTTTTCCCTTCCTCTCTCTTTTGATCCGTCTTTTTTTTTCACCCCACTTATATCACGGACACACAGATCGTCCTAAATGTCTCCTGAGCCGGTGGACAGAGCCACTGTTTATAGCAGGATACGATACAGCAGAGAACAGCTGCTAGCATTCAACCGCCACCCGGTCCCATTGGAAAAACTCGACATACTGAGAGAACTGAGGCAAAAACGCCGCGGCTGCCGGGCTGGAGTAAGGCGGAGGACAAAAAATATAAGGTACAGACCCTCCCTTCCATCTGTTGTCATGGGAAATGTACGGTCGATACTGGGAAAGTTAGATGAGCTAGCGGCTATCTCCCGTTATGATAGCACATACCGGGAGTGCTCTCTCCTTTTGTTTACTGAGACGTGGCTAACTGAACTAGCAGCAGATGCTAACATTGAGCTGGAGGGTTTTCATATGATACGAGCTGACCGAACACCAGACAGTGGCAAGGCTAGGGGCGGGGGAGTGATAATGTATGTTAACAACAACTGGTGCAGACCCGGACATATCACTGTTAAACAACGACACTGCAGCAAAGACATTGAGTTGCTAGCTGTTAGCATGAGGCCTACATATCTCCCGAGAGAACACTCACACGTGATCTGCATTGTTGTTTATGTAAATCCGACGGCGAATGCTGGGACAGCACGTGACGTCATCCATTCAGTAACCAGCAGGCTGCAGACAGAACACCCAGATGCTCTTCTCCTCATCTCAGGCGATTTCAACCATGTTTCACTGTCTCCCATTCTACCCACGTTCACCCAGTATGTCACATGCCACACTAGAGACAATAAAACACTGGATTTATTCTACGCAAACACTAAGGAGGCGTACACCTCATCACAACTCCCCCCACTCGGGAGATCGGATCACAACTTGGTTCATCTCCGGCCGGTGTACAAACCCCTAGTGCACAGACAACCTCCGGCCATGCACACTGTGGAGTTATGGTCTGAGGAGACAATGGACACCCTAAAGGGCTGTTTTGAAGCCACCGCCTGGAAGCAGCTCTGCGATCCACATGGTGAGGACATCGATGGCCTCATTCACACCTTCACGGGCTACCTCAGCTTCTGTGTGGACAAATCCGTTCCCACCAAGACCATACGGCGTCACTCAAACAACAAACCCTGGATCAACCCTGAGATAAAAACACTTCTGAGAGAGAAGAAGAGGATCTTCAGGTCAGGGAACAGGGAGATGCTGAAGTCCGTACAGAGGGAGCTGAGGAGAAAGATCAGAGAAGGCAAGGACAGCTTCAGGAAGAAGATGGAGGACAAGCTGCAACAGAGCGACATCAGCGGGGTCTGGAGAAACCTCAAAACCATCTCGGGGCTCCAGAATACCTCCCCCCAGGCCACAGGGGGCAGGGAGTGGGCGAACAACCTGAATCTGTTTTTCAATAGATTTGACCAACCGCCCTCCCCCCTGACTGCACAACAACCACTGCTGCCTCTAAAGAAATCAAGTCCTGCTGCCCACTCCCCACTCCACCAACACCCCCCCACTCCCAACACACAGCCCCCCATCCTGACCCTGACCAGGACCCAGGTGAGGACGGAGCTGAGGAAGATCAAGGCGAGGAAGGCGCCGGGACCGGACGGCATCAGTGCAAAGCTCCTCAAGTCCTGTGCAGACCAGCTGTGTGGGATTGTGACGTATATCTTCAACATGAGCCTGAAACTGGGGAGGGTACCACAGCTGTGGAAAACATCTTGTGTGGTACCTGTACCAAAAACTTCCCACCCCAAAGACCTGAACAGCTACAGACCGGTGGCCTTGACGTCCCACTTGATGAAGACCCTGGAGAGACTGCTCCTTGCTCACCTCCGCCCCCTGGTGGAACCAGCGATGGATCCACTCCAGTTCGCCTACCAGCATGGCATTGGGGTGGAGGATGCGGTGATCTTCCTCCTTCACCGTTCTCTGTCCCACCTGGAGAAGCCCGGGAATATGGTGAGGATCATGTTCTTTGACTTCTCCAGTGCTTTCAACACCATCCAACCGATGATCCTGAAGGACAAGCTGCTGCGCGCAGGGGTGGACCAGCACCTGTCATCATGGATCCTGGACTACCTCACGAACCGGCCTCAGTTTGTGAGAACCCGGGACTGTGTGTCCGACACGATCATCAGTAGCACGGGGGCCCCCCAGGGAACGGTGCTGGCTCCCTTCCTGTTCACTCTTTATACTGCGGACTTCTCACACAACACAACACACTGCCATCTACAGAAGTTCTCTGATGACTCTGCGATCGTTGGCCTCATCTCCAATGGAGATGAAGCTGAGTACAGAGGGCTTATCCAGGACTTCGTGGACTGGTGCCATCGGAACTGCCTCCAGATCAACGCGAGGAAAACTAAGGAGCTGGTGGTGGACTGCCGCAGGCATGGGCAGCCTGTATATTTACAGTACCAGTAAATATACAGGGAACAGACATCGAGATGGTGACATCCTATAAGTACCTGGGTATTCATCTGAACAATAAACTAGACTGGTCACACAATACTGATGCACTCTACAAGAAGGGACAGCGCAGGCTGTTCCTGCTGAGGAGACTCAGGTCTTTTGGTGTACAAGGGGCGCTGCTGAAGTCATTCTATGACACGGTGGTGGCATCAGCCATCACTTTTGGAGTGGTCTGCTGGGGCAGTGGCATTACTGCAGCCGATAGGAAGAGACTGAACAAACTGATTAAGAAAGCTAGCTCTGTCCTGGGGCAGCGCCTTGATCCGATGGAGGAGATAGGAGAGAGAAGGACGGTGGCTAAACTGTCATCTCTGCTGGAGTCCGAGTTCCACCCTATGCAGGACATACTGAATGCACTGAGGAGCTCATTTAGCAGCAGACTACATCATCCCAGGTGCACAACCGAGAGGTTTCGTAGGTCCTTCCTACCAACGGCTGTCAGACTGTACAACCTAAGCAGGGCTGCTCGCAGAGATAGCAAAAAGACGTAACAAACTAATAGTTTTTTGAATGCAAAAGATGCAATAGACTTACACAATGGTCCCCTCCGGCATACAACTAGGAACTTACCGGTCGCTATGGAGGGTGAGAATATGTATGGGCACATAATCATACCATGTAGGATAACTAAGTAGACGGTTATGCTGTTTCATTCCATCTAGCAACAATGCTCTGCACTGTGTGTGTTTATATATTTACATATTTATTCCATCTAGCTACAATGCTCAGCACTGGGTGTGTTTATATATTTATATATCTACATATTATTCCATCTAGCTACATTGCTCCGCACTGTGTGTGTTTATATACTTGCATATTTATTCCACCTAGCTGCAATGCTCCGTACTGTGGGTGTTTATATATTTACATATTTATTCCATCTAGCTACAATGCTCTGCACTGTGTGTTCATATATTCATATATTTATTCCATCCAGCTACAATGCTCTGCACTGTGTGTCTGTGTGTGTGTGTATATATATATATTTTATAGTAATACGTACATATGTATATTAGCTGCTCTTGCTTGCTTGTTTTTTTTTTTTTTTCTTGCCTTCTGATTGTTGCTCTGAGTGTTGCTATCCCTGTGCTGTTGCAATCCTGGAATTTCCCCGTTGTGGGACTAATAAAGGCTTATCTTATCTTATCTTATCTTATCTTACCATGACGAATCCCAAGGTTGCGCAGCTCTTTTCGTACGGGGTCAAACTGCTTCCTCAATTGTTGGATTCCTGTGGCCAAATCTGGGTAGAACCGCACCTGCTGGTCCTGGTGTTTAATCTCTCCTTTGGCTCGCGCAGCGTTGGAGATCTTCATCCTGTCTCTGTTGCTGAGGAGCGCTGCCCAGCACCTCCGGAATCCACTTTTCCAAAAAGGAACATGGGTCCCGACCCTCGGTTCCCTCCGGTAAACCCACCAGCCTCAAGTTGTTCCGTCTCGACCGGGACTCCAAGTCCAAGACATTATCTTCCAGACATTTATTTTTTTTTCCCAAAGTGCGCACCTTTAATTGAAGACTGGTGACGTCATCTTCAGCACTGGAGACATGAAGCTCCACCTGCGCCATTCGCTCTACACAGTCACCCAATTCTTTTCTCATTCCTTCCAACGCTGCCATAATCCCATCAAATTTAGCGGAAAAGTCTGCTCTCATTGAACTAATAGCAGCTAGCACTGCACCTGTGCCGTTTCCCGCAGTCACCGCACCGCTGCTAGCTTCCTCCGCCATATATGGAGCTTTATCTGCTGCGTCACAGACGTGAAAGTCCGTTAATTTGGACTGTTTCGGCGGTTCGCTTTTTCCTCTACCTGATTTTCCAGCCTTAGGCTTCACCGACATATCCTTGCCCAAACGCTGGGATAGGTTCTGTCCCAAATGAGTGAGTTATTTGCCAATTTTTTTTCTCTAGGAGCAGAGCAGAGTGATACGTGTCCTTCTCACGTGGCCGCCATAACCGGAAGTCCTCGGTAATTGGTGTTTTTAATTCTAATTGTTTAATCTGCCATACCAATAATTTTCCTGATTTTTCACCTTGTTCATAAAAAGTTTGCTTCAATCTTAGAAGACTCGAGGCAGCTCTATTCGCTGATTTTTTGTCATATTCAGCTCTCAGAATAAGTAATTTGTTCTCTAACTGTGGGTTACTTCCTGCATACACTTTTTCTTGAAGAATTTTTATTTTACGTTCCAATTGGATTCTCTCCTCTCGAGTCTTCTTAGATTTTGAACCTGTATAACTAATAATATGCCCCCTAATAAAAGCTTTGAAAGCCTCCCACTTTATACATGCTGTTGTTTGTGTAGTATTAATATCAAAGAACTCATCTATCTGTTTTTCTATGTACTTAACAAATTCCTCATCCTGAAGCCATTTATGCTGAAAATGCCACCTACCTGGATCCTTTGTCAATTTCTTATCTACATATATTAGACAGCAAGGTGCATGATCAGAGATCACTGACATAATGTCCGGCTCAGGAGACACACACCCAGGCTCAGAGTAGATTTAACAGCGTTTATTAATACACAGGTATGAGTGGATGCGTGTGTGAGATATGAGGATGTCTTGTGGGAGAACTTCGGTAAGCAGGCAGCAGAGCAGATCACCGTACAGCCGGGCAACCCTATAATGAGAAAGCAGAGGGACAAGGTAACGGGCACCACAATTATACTGGCCTGAAGGAATGACTGCTGTTTACTTGTTATGGCAGGTGGCTGGCGCTGGCAAGGAGAGTACCCAGGAGACAGAGACCTGCTGCGCTTGTGCGAGGATGAGGACGGCGTGGCGAAGGGGAAAAAGTCCGCCACCGGGGAATCCACCTGTGCACAGGGGAGAGGACTGAAGAGAAAGGTAAGTTGCTTACTTGGAGCGTTGTCTTGCTGATCTTGGGGGTTCCAATGGCGAAGACGAGCTGAAGGGAACAGACGGCTTCAGGCCGAGGCACAGGGCTGAGTGGGTTAAATAGTCTGCCGCTGACGAGCCGCAGGTGTGCGCGCAGCAGGAGCCAATGATGACTGGCGAGTCATGACAATCACAGTGTTATCATAGAAACAGTTTTGAATCTTGGACCTTAATTCTGTGGAGATCAAAAAGTAGTCAATACGTGAGAATGTCTTATAGGTATTAGAATAACAAGAATAGGCTTTGACTTGTGGTTTCATTTCTCTCCATATATCTAGCAATCTCAATTCTTTCATAAAATGATTAATGGTCATCCTGCATCCATTGTGCGTACAGTCCAGTCCTGTTGATCTATCTATACTGGGATTCAATGTACAATTAAAATCCCCTGCTATTACATGTTGCCCTGTAAGTGATGATAAAGTAAGGAATAAATTAACGAAGGAGTTTTGATCATCAGTATTGGGACCGTATAAGTTCACCAGATTTATATTTTCTAATAACAAAGATCCTTGGATGATTAGATATCTTCCTAATTTGTCTCCAATTACATTTTTCACTTGAAATGGGACTGTTTTATGTATGAGAGTCATAACTCCCCTGGCTCGGGATGAAAATGATGAGGTGAACATATTTCCTTGCCATCTTCTCCTAATTCTTTTTACATCCTCCTCTATTAGATGAGTTTCTTGTAAAAATACAATTTTTGAATCTATGTCTTTTATTTTATTCATAACTTGTTTAAGTTTTTTTAGATTTTGTAGACCTCTGCAATTCCATGAAGTTAAATTAAGATTAACGCTTTGATCTATGATCAATAAGGAGTTTAAGATTACCTTGCAATATGAACATGCTCATACAGAGAAGCAAAAACATGGATGGTTGAACATTCATCCTACAAACTACACAAAAACAAATTCCCTTTCCCCACATTCGTGGTAATCCCCCCAAAATCAAAAAAATTCCATCTCCCGTTATAGCTAGTGACTGTTCCACACCTGCGAGGATCAGTCAAACCACTCTGTCTTTCTCCTCAGTCACCCTGACTCTACTACTATTTTTTAATGACATTAACTCTCTTCTGTAGTTTTTTCAACATAACTTCAAAGTTTTATAGCAACTTTGTACATCATAGCTTTTTTTTTTTTTATAATACAATCTGTATTTTGTAGACATGTTATATGTTTCAGATCAATCAGATGCCTGTACAAATGCTTAAATGTTCTACCTTTATCATGTTCATGCTTAGCTCCCACCAGTCTTCTTTTGGATCTGCTTAATGAGCTCCTGCGCCTCTTGAGGGGTCTTGAAGATGTGGGTTCTCCCTTTATATGTGACCAGCAGTCTTGCCGGATGAATCACTCCGTGACGAATCCCAAGGCTGTGCAGCTCTTTGCGGGCGGGGTCGAACTGCCTCCTTAATTGTTGAATTCCTGCGGCCAAATCTGGGTAGAACCAGACCTGTTGATCCTGGTATTTAATTTCCCCTTTAGCTCGCGTCGCGTTGGTGACCGTCATCTTGTCTCTGTAGCTGAGGAACTTCATAATCAGCGTCCTCGGTGGTGTCTTATTATCTCTCGGTGGGCCGATTCGGTGAGCGCTCTCTAAGACGACCAATGACTGCAGGTCGGCGTTGTTTAGCGCTTCTGGAATCCACTTTTCCAAAAAGGAACATGGGTTCCGTCTCTCCGCTCCCTCCGGGAGGCCCACCAGCCTCAAATTATTCCGTCGCAAGCGGGATTCTAAGTCCAGGACGTTATCGTCCAGACGTTTCCATTTTAATTCCAGTGTTTGCAACTTTGATTGTAGGCTGGTGACGTCATCTTCAGCGTTTGAAATTGGGAGCTCCGCCTGCGATACTCGTTCCATACAGTCGCTTATTTCCTTTCTCATTCCTTCTATCGCTGCTATAATCCCATCAGATTTAGACGAAAAGTCTGCTCTCATGGAGCTGATGGCAGCGAGCACCGCGCTTGTCCCCTCCTCAGCAGTTACCACTCCGCCGCTGGCTACATCCTCCGCCATAGTCTCTGGAGATTTTTCTGCTTCGTCACGAGCGTGGAAGTCTGTTAGCTTGGATTGTTTTGTCGAATTACTTTTTCCTCCGCCTAATTTCCCAGCCTTGGTCTTTACCATATCTGCGCCTAAATGCTGAGATAGGTTTTTGTTCCAATTAAAAGAGTTTTAGCCTACTTTTTATTTTTAGGAGCAGAGCAGTGTGAAACACGTCTTCCTACGTGGCCGCCATAACTGGAAGTCTTGTTGTTAGATTTTATTTAGAAAAGAAAGTACAATTCTCACTGATTTTATAGAGAAACAAATAGTTTGCCCTAATTTCATTTCTATCCAAATACTTTTCCCATTAACTAAAACATAGTGTTGAGAAAGGGACTAAATAGCTTTCTGAAAATATACATTTTATAATCTCTATGCAATTACAATGTATTTATTCTACTTTGAAATTGTCCATGACAGGGTTGGCATATTTTGCTGTTTGTGTGTACATTGTCTGCTTGCAGTTAATTTATACAAAGTGTGGGAGCTTGACCAACATGCATTTCCAACAGCATAACATCTACTTAATACAATAAATGTGAAGTTAAATGGAAGATCTCAGCTTTTTGGGGGGGAAATTGGGAAGTCTCAAAGGCACCTTATGGTGATATTGACTCAGCTGCTTGCCAACCACCAATCAAATCTAAAAGAAGAAGATGTCACCCTTTAAAGTGCTTCACAAAGGAGATTGGAGGTTCTAAAGAACACATCTTTAGGACTGGCCGCTACAGACTACAGCTCCTGACCAGAGAGAGTGATGATATAGAGTGAAGTACGTGGCGGTAATGAACCTGTAAGCTGGTTGCCAACTGCCAATCAAATCTAAAAGAAGAAGAAGAAGAACTGGCTGCTACAGCAAGATGGAAGGAGCAGATATAGAGTGATGATTTAGAGTGAAGTATGTGGCGGTAATGCACCTGTAAGCTGGTTGTCAACCGCCAATCAAATCTAAAAGAAGACGAAGAAGAACTGGCCGCTACAGCAAGATGGAAGGAGCAGATATAGAGTGATAATTTAGAGTGAAGTATGTGGCAGTCATGCACCTGTAAGCTTGTTGCCAACCGCCAATCAAGTCTAAAAGAAGAAGAAGAACTCCTTATAAGAACTCACCATAGATCTAGTTGATCACACTGCATCAATTCTCTGAACAAATGTCTGCTGTGAACATGAAGAGAAAAGTGAGAAAAGTTTTACATCCAGACTTTTCCCTCTTACATCCAGACTTTTCCATCAAGAGTGAGGAAGATGAGTGTCTGGATTCCCCGAGGAGTGGAGCATCACAACAGGAGGAGGGTAGCCATCTTGTGGGGGAAATATTGAAAAAAAACAGAATCCATGGATGATCCCCAATCACCAACTTCCTCAGCTCTGCCAAAGGGAGGTCTCATCCAGATCCCTATGTGGTTTTTGTACAAACTCCTGCAAGAAAAGGATGAGAGAATATGCCATTGGATCCGAGAAAAAAAATGACGTAGTGACCCAGTGGTCAGAGCAGAAAGCAAGTCTTCTTCAGCAGATACAGGAGGCGCAAAGCCGCCTCGAGACCCAGAAGCAGCAGTGGGACAAGAGACTAGACAAGATCTGCTCTGACAGAGACCAACAAACACCTGCAGGACGAAACAGAGAAGTTGAGGAAGGAGAAAGAGGGTCTGCTGGATCAGCTCAAGCAGACAGAAGCCGCTGCCCTGGAAACATGCCGGCTCTTTGAAGCTGAAAGACTGGAATGGGCTTCAGAGAAATCCGCGTTACAGGACAAGGTCAGCTGCCTGCAGGAAGCCCTCGAAGGTGCAGCTAAAACCAACAAAGATCTGATGGAGCAGGTTCAGACTCTGCAAGAACAAATGGAGAACCTAAACAAGAAAGGCAAAAAGAAATCCGTATAGAAGAGACTGAAGAAAAACTTCCCTCACGTAATCTGTATTTTTGGGCAGTGATGCGTGGTAGGTGGAAGTGCAGACTCTGATGGGAGCTTTTTCTCTGTGTGTGTATGTGTGTGTGTGTGTTCTGTGATTGTTGGAGGATTTCCTGGACGTTCCAGTTTCCTCCTTAAAAAAAATGGTGGAGCATGGGACGGGGTGGGAGGGAAGGGTCGGAGGTTTTCCTGGAAGTACAGTTTCCTCCTTAAAAAAATGGATGGGGACAGGGTGGGACGGTGGGCCCCTCCGTGGACCACCACCTTATCGTGATAGAGGGGTTTGCGTGCCCTAATGCAGTTTTTCAATCGGGGTGCCCCAGAATGTTCACACATCTGTGGGCAATTATCTAATTTCAATTCTTAATTGGTCAAAAAAATTGCAACTAATTTCTCATTGGAAAATTAGTTGCAAAATCTTTGGACCAATTAAGAATTGAAATTTGATCATTTCAAACAGAAACTTGAATGTTGTGGGGCACCCCAGATGAAAAACTGTGCTCTAACAAACCCAGGAGCTGTGTGTCGGGGGCAGATTGCCTCTGGTAGGATAAACTGGTCCTGGGTGAAAGGCCAGACCATAGGACTCGCTATGACATCATCTAAGATCAAAGGCAGGCATCACTCATGCTCACTCACGATCATAGGACATTAAAGATCAAACGCAGGCATCATTCACGTTCATAGGACTTGCTATGACATCATCAACGATGATAGGACTCGCTATGACATCATCAAAGATCTAATGCAGGCATCACTCACAATCATAGGACTCACTATATCAGCCTATGGTGTCTATATGATGACATCATCAAAGATCATAGGACTTGCTATGACATCTTCAAAGATCAAAGGCAGGCATCACTCACGATCATAGGACTCACTATGACATCATCAAAGATCATAGGACTCGTTATGGCATCATCAAAGATCACAGGACTCCCTATGACATCATCAAAGATCAAAGGCAGGCATTACTGAATGAGTGGTGAAGTGCTTAGAAAGCTTGGGATCGGTCCGCCAAGGTCTCCGCCTTTGACCGCCACCTAATCCACATAGCACCGGACCCCCATGATCCCTCCTGCAGGTGGTGAACCCACTAGAGGGCGGACCCATGTAACTCCTTCGGGCTGAGCCCGGCCGGGTCCCATGGGTGGAAACCCGACCACCAGACGCTAGCCTTCGAGCCCCTCCCCCAGGCCTGGCTCCAGGGTGGGGCCCCGGTAACCCCATACCGGGCGGGGTACACTGAATCCTTGATATACAATTTATCATGAGAGTCTGTTGGATCGTTCTTAGTCTGGCCCTTCACCCAGGACCAGTTTGTCTTGGGAGACCCTATCAGAGGCAAATTGCCCCCGGACAACATAGCTCCTGGGATCACTGGGGCACGCAAACCCCCCCACCACGATAAGGTGACGATCCATGAGGAGGGTGAGAGGGTGAGCTCCTCACCCTCAGAGATAGGGTGAGGAGCTCAGTCATCCGGGAGAGGCTCAGAGTAGAACCGCTGCTCCTCCACAATGAAAGGAGTTAGTTGAGGTGGTATGGGCATCTGATTAGGATGCCTCCTGGACGCCTCCCACTTGAGGTGTTTCAGGTACGTCCCACTGGGAGGAGACCCCGGGGCAGACCCAGGACTCGGTGGAGAGATTATGTCTCCCAGCTGGTCTGGGAACGCCTTGGTATCCCCTCTGAAGAGCTGGAGCAGGTGGCTGGGGAGAGGGACGTCTGGGCTTCTCTGCTTGAACTGCTGCCTCCGCGACCCGGACCTCCGGAAAAGTGGTAGAAGATGGATGGATGGATGGATGGTGAAGTGCTTGATTGCGCCTGCTTTCTACAGGCATGCAAAAATACTTGCTTATACTTGGTTTCTACGGGTATGGACGGGAATGCATGGGCATACATAGGTATGCACTAGTTTATTTAACAATCTGGTCTCATTTTTATCCAAAGTTCCAAAGCCTTGACTACTCAGAGTTGGGACCAGAAACCAGAGTCACGGTCTTGCATACCTCCCTGCAGCTTTTCTCCATCCGCCACCCCTCAACTTAGCCCTTATCTTCCCCATCAGAGAATCACTACTGACCCTGTTTACATGGTCACGAGTAAACCGATTACTGGAGTAAACTGATAAAGGTAATAAATGGCTTATGGAGTTTACATGCATGGTTTGCTGGGCAAATAAACGAGATCCGTTTTCTCATAAACTGGTAATGGCCTTTAACTGATAAAGGTAATTTGATTACTCTGTTTACATAACAGTCTGAATAATCAGGTAACTCCAGAAAGCTGATTATAATCGATTTACTCATGACCATGTAAACAGGGTCACTGTCTGCTCCCTCTAAAGTAAATAAAAATATAATGCATAAGTATCCTAAAGTGATTAAACATTAAGCTGACTAGTGCACACCTGTGCATGCCCGTGCATACCCGTGCATGCCCGTAGAAACCAAGTACAGTATAAGCAAGTATTTCTGCATGCCCATAGAAAGCAAGTGTAAGCATTCCTGCCTTTGATCTTTGACATGGTTACCATGGCAACAGTAACCATGGTGAAATCTTCTTCTTCTTTTAGATTTGATTGGCGGTTGGCAACCAGCTTACAGGTGCATTACCACTACGTACTTCACTCTATATCATCACTCTATCTGGTTAAGAGCTGTAGTCCTTCTATCATCATTGATGTGTCCAATCGAACCTCAACTCTATCTTCAGACATCACTCTTCTTCGTCTCCTTGCACTTCACTCCACATCATCACTCCATCTAGTCAGGAGCTGCAGTCCCTCCATCATCACTGCTGTGTCCAATTGAACCTCAACTCCATCCCCAGACACCACTCCTCCTCGTCTCCTCGTACTTTACTCTATATCATCACTTCACTCTATATCATCACTCTACACATTGGCCAAGATCTATCTGCCTTTGATCTTTGACATCACCACTTGTTCAGTGATGCGTGCCTTTGATCTCTGATGATGTCATAGCGAGTCCTATGACCTATGATGATGCCACAGTTGGGCACATGCGCACGCAGCGACCGGCAGTGGGTGAAAAAGTTTGGCGTCTTAGTCTCTGTTTTTATGCACTTTAATGTGTTTTAACATAATTCTCTGTGCCGTTTTTGTCCTTGAATGTTTGTGGACTATATAACGAAGAGCACTTTGGTTCCATCAGTATGGATTTTCTTCTTGTTTTCGCACTGTGGCTTCTTTCTTACTGGCTCTTTGTCTGAGACATCAGCGCGGTCACGCTGGTAAGAATGCAGTATTCCAGAGACATGTTACTGCAGCTAAACATGGATAATCCAGCGTCTGTGTTTGAGTCTGTGCCACAACTGCCGGACTTTATTTTAAGAGACTTAAAATGGACACAGCAATGAAAAGTGGAACAAGAGAAGGAAACGCGGAAAGCATGGAGGCGTAAGATTAAACCTGAGGAGGCGTCAGCTTAACCGCATTCCTCTTCCTTCTATAATTATGGGGAACGTACAATCCTTGAGAAATAAAGTGGATGAAATTCAAGGAAATGTCCGATATCAGAAGGATTTCAAGAACTGCTGTGTCATGGCTTACATGGAGACGTGGCTTACGGATCATGACCGGGACCCGGACCTTTGTATTGACGGTTTTGGAGCCCCACTTCGCTTGGATCGGCAGGAAGAGGTAACAAGGAAACGTCAGGGAGGCGGCGTATGTTTGTATATTAATAAACAGTACTGTACATCTGTCACGGTCAGAGAGCGCATCTGTACACCAGATGTGGAGCTTCTGTCCGTATCGCTACGCCCCTTTTATCTGCCTCGCGAGTTCCCCCAACTTTTCATAACGACTGTGTACATTCACCCGAGGGCGGATGCTGCCTCCGCCTCCAGCACTGTCTTTGATGTGATACAGCGGTTGCAGTCGATTTCCCCAGAGGCTCCAAATTTTATCCTTGGGGACTTTAACCATGTGTCTTTCAAGAAGACACTTAAAAACTTTTATCAGTACGTCTCCTGCCCAACCAGGTGAGAAAAGACATTGGACCTGTGCTATGGATCTATCGATGGAGCCTTTAAATCTCTTCCCCTTCCTCCTTTAGGATCCTCAGATCACAACTGTGTACATTTGCTGCCCACATATAAAACTGCTCTCAGAAGAGAAAAGACGAAGACCAGGGACATGAAGGTCTGGACAGATGATTCAGTGCTCTGCCTCCAGGAATGTTTTAACTGTATGGAGTGGGAGGTGTTCACATTGTCCTGCGGGGATGATTTGGACTCTTTGGTGGACGTGACATGCTCTTACATGGCTTTTTGCAGGGATATGATCGTTCCACGTAAACGTGTCAAAATATATCCCAACAATAAGCCGTGGGTTACTAAATCAGTTAAATCCTGCTTACAGAGAAAGGCACTTGTCTTTAAATGGGGGGTGGTTTCTGAGCTGCAGGTTGCCACAAAAGAGCTGAAGTCCGAAATTTTAAGAGCAAAACAGAATTATAAATCAGAATTGGAAAGCAAGATGGCAGCAAAGAAGCTTGGTTCAGCCTGGGCTAGTATGAAAACTATTGCAGGCCTTCAGAGCACAGAGCGCAGTAATCATGTGTTTTTAGATGGTTTTCATTCAGACACAGAGCTGGCTCATGCTTTTAATTGTTTTTATGGTCGTTTTGATTCTTTTGATTTTAGCACAGAAACCCAAGATTTGAAGCAGAAACTCAAAGACAATCAGCACTTTAATATTGAGGTGCAGGATGTTAAAAGGGTGTTCTCTGTGCTGTAAAAGTGAACAAAAGTCAGGGCCCTGATAATATATGTGGACACTTGGTAAAGTCCTGTGCACATGAATTGAGTCCTGTGTTTCACTACATTTTTAATAAGTCCTTACAGACACAACATGTGCCTAAGGTCTGGAAAGATGCTGTGGTTGTCCCTGTTCCAAAATCCAGCTGTCCTAAAATGGTAAATGATTTTAGACCAGTTGCCTTAACTTCAATTTTAATAAAAATTTTTGAAAAACTGGTCAGATTTAAGGTCCCTAAAGCAGACTGAGCATGCATTGGATCCTTTGCAGTTTGCCTATAGGCCTCACAGAGGAGTGGAGGATGCCACTGTCACTCTGCTTAACATGCTTTTTAAACATCTGGATTTTAATGGGACACACGCCAGGCTTTTATTTGTGGACTTTTCTTCTGCTTTTAATACAATCCAACCTCATATTTTAGTTGAAAGGCTCCTGCAACAATTTGATTTGAGTAATAATCTGGTGGGTTGGATTCTGGATTTTTTAACCAACAGGACACAGAGAGTAAGGGTCAATGATACATTGACCAAAAGTGTTCTTCTACTGGCTCTCCTCAGGGGTGTGTGTTGTCACCACTACTCTTCATCCTGTACACAAATATGTGTCAGAGCAGACATGACAACGACACATTATAAAGTATGCTGATGATTCAGTTATTGTCAGTCTCTTTCAGGATGGTGAGAGTGGCCACGGCCCAGTAGTTGATGATTTTGTTCACTAGTGTGAGGATTCCTACCTGCAGCTGAATATGGCAAAAAACTAAAGATATGATTATTGACTTTAGGAGGAAAACTCCCAGGCACGATGTCACTGTACTAAAAAGCCATGCCATTGAATGTGTGCAATCCTACAAATATCTTGGGACGATTATTGATAGTAATTTAAACTTTGAAGAGAACTGTGAAAGGGTGTGCAAAAAGGGTCAGCAACATTTGCATTGTTTAAGGAGACTCGCACACTTCCAAACTGACTGAACCATAATGACAATGTTTTATCGGGCTTTTATTGAATCTGTTTTATCCTTTTCTTTAGTGTCATGGTTTGGTCAGATAAAACTGAAACAGAGGAAATCCTTAGACCAGGTGGTTACCAGTAGATGGTCCAGTCGTTTGCTTGGAGTCACAGCTGAGCCTGACATCCCTGTACACCAGATAGGTACAGATGATTGCTACCTCCATTTTAAATGATGACTCCCACCCTTTGCACTGCCACTTTCAGCTTCTTCCCTCCAGATGGAGGTTTGTTGTCCCAAAATGTAAAACCCAGCGCTACAAAAACAGCTTTGTTCCTGCTGCTGTCAAAGAGTTGAACAAGATGTAGCAATATATTGCACATAATTTAGTTATCTATTTATTAATTTTTATATTATATTTATTTATTTTTGTAGGTTTTTTATTTGGGTTCTAAATCTTTTAATGGGTTTTAGACTTTTGAGTTTTCAATCTCTTTGACTTAGTTTTTAACTTTTTAATATGACCCTTCTCTCTTATCTTTGTTTTTTCGCTTATCTCTTTGTCTTATGTCCTGATTGGTGGAGTCTTGAGTACTTTCATCATGTTTATAGTCAACTTCATGTGTGCCTGCATTTGTGCTCATGTTGAATGTAATTGTGGTTTGTAAATATGTGTCTAAAAGGATGTCACCTGACTGCAAAACAAATCTACCTACGGGTACAAATAAAGTAACCTGAGCCTGAACCTGATAGTGAGTCTTATGGTCGTGAGTGATGCCTGCTTTTGATCTTTGATGATGGCATAGCGAGTCCTGTGATCTTTGATGATGTCATAGCGAGTCCTATGATCTTTGATGATGTCATAGCGAGTCCTATTACTCAGAGTTTTCATCTGAATTTGCTGAATTCTTAGCGGACTTAGTGCTTAAGTCAGATAGAATAATTATGGTAGAGGACTTTAATATACATGTAGATGTAGATAGTGGTTGCCTTCATATGGAATTTATTTCAATATTAGACTCAATGGTTTTTTTTTTCAGAAAGTGGGAAATTCTACCCATTATCTCCACCACACGTTGGCCCTTGTTCTTCACAGGGTGGACGTATTTTATTGTTTTTTGGGTTTTATATGGTATATAAGTTTGTATTGTATGTTTATTTATAGTTTGCATGTTTTGTAGTTTTTATATTTAATGAGTTTGTTTTTAAATTGGAAATGTTGTCTACTTCCACCCTGTGCCTCCCTTAATTGGTGATCCTCAACACCTGGGTTGTTTGGGGATGTGCAGCACTTGTGACTGCAGATCACATAAAACGTGCTCTGGCGGGGGACTTCTGGGAAGATGGCGGAGAGACATAACGCTTAAACAGAGAGCTCTCCCTAGTCGGATTAAAAATCATTGGTAAATGGCCAACTCGACATAAATAGATCAATAAACCAAGGGATGAAAACACGAAGAAGCCGGGCCCACGGACAAAAGCAGGGTAAAACTAAAGAATCCCTCTTCAACAACGCAGGAGAAATCGCTGAACACAAGGCCCAAAAAAACGAGGTGACTACAGCAGAGAAAATGGAGGACGCCAAACTCGATATTATGAACACTGGCTTCGCCAATATAAGTAAAGACATAAAAGACTTCAAGCGACAACTCCAACAGGATTTAACGGCTCTTAAGGAAGAGCTGAAAAAAGAGATGGAGGAAATTATGGGTCTCCGAAAAGAAATGGAATGCAAGCTAGCTGAAAACATGGAGGAACTGCGCACTCAACAGGCGTGTATGACAGAAGCACAGGCTCGAATATCAGAGCTGGAAGACTGGAAGACCGAGGCAAGCAAGCGGTTGCAGACCCTGACGGCACAAATACAGAGGATGCAGGAAAAAATAATCAACCTGGAGAGCAGGTCCAGGCGGAGCAATATACGCATCTTCGGGATTCCGGAGGGCATTGAAGGCAACTCGATGACGAAATTCATGGATCATTTCTTAAAAAAAGAGCTTGAGCTGCCCGATGAAACAGACCTGCAGATCCAACGAGCGCACAGAGCCTTGGCACAGAACCCGAATCCAAACTCTACACCCAGGTCAGTTGTGGTAAACTTTCTAAAATACAACATAAAGGAAAGAATCCTGACACAAGCGTGAAAAAAAAAGATACGAGTCGGCGACAAACAGATATTCTTTGGCCATGACTACCCGACAGAAATTGTGCAGCAGCGAAAGAAATATGCCAACATTAAAAAAATGCTGAAAGAGAAAAAAATTAGATTCCAAACGCTGCTAACGAAGATGAGAATTCATTGGGAGGACGGCGTGAAAACCTACAACACGGCCAGAGAGGCAGCGCGGGACATGACGGAGCGAGGCTTTGTGGTGAGCGTACTGGAGGAAGCGGCTGGAGCAGCGGCGGCACGGAACACATCGCGACAGCCGGAGTGGAGGCGAGTGAGCGGCAGAAGGCGGGAGACGGACGTGGCGCACCGGGCCCAAGAAAAACTGCAAGGCTTTCAACGGAAAGCCTAGATTATAACAAAGATTAAGAAGGACACAGAAGAAATGAAGGCCAAGAAGACAAGGTAAAAGAGAAACAAACAGCTAGGAGAGGTTTAAGTGATTTTTGTTGGACATTTCTAGACTAATGACTATTACTTGGATAGTAAATATAGGTCTAGGGAGGGCCCCTCACTCGGTGAGGACAATCCCTCCACCCACCAACAGGGCCAGTGGGCAGAAGAAAGGCCCAAAGTACGGAGGTCGAGATTTGTTAATGTGTTTTTGTACAAATATGTGTTAGTTTTGTTGTTAAAGGGGTTAGGAGCACAAGTTAAAAAAATGGAAAAACATGAATATGGTTAAAAAGAATGGTCTGAACTCACCTGTTAAAAGGGAAAGAATAATAAGAAAATTCAAGAAGGAAAAAGCCGAAATTATATTTATGCAAGAGACACATTTGAACAAGACAGAACATGAGAAACTAAAGAGATTTGGCTATAAGAACTCCTACTACAGTTCATTTAAGGGAGGAACTAAAAGGGGGGTTATGATACTAATTTCAAATAAAATACAATTTGAATGTGAACAAGAAATCCAGGATAAAGAAGGCAGATATGTAATAATAAAGGGAAGAATAGATGGTATGCAGATCACATTAGTGAACATCTATGCCCCACCAGAAAGTGACAAGGGTTTTTTTCAACATCTGTTTGATCTCATAGCAACACACAGTGAAGGAGTCCTAATTTGTGGAGGAGACTTAAATGCCGTCATGGATCATGAAGTTGATACAACAAGTGTTAAGAAGACAAAAAAACATGTAACAAAGTTCATAAGAACCTCACTGGCAGAAATGGGTATGGTAGACATATGGAGGGACCTGCACCCACTCGAAAAAGACTATATACATTATTCAGCAGTCCATAAAGTACACTCTAGAATAGATTACTTCCTTATGAATGAAGGTGACAGACACAGGGTGAGAAATTGTCGGATTGGAGGGGCAGAGATATCAGATCATAATCCTATATACATGGAAATATATTTAAACAATAGAAAATGACAAACAACATGGAAACTTAATGTAGGACTATTAAATGATGAGAAAATGAAAGAAAGAATAAAGGTAAACATAAATGAGTATATCGAGGAGAATGACAATGGAGAAGTGGATCCAACAATACTATGGGACGCACTAAAAGCCGTGTTAAGAGGTAAATTAATTGTTGAATCAGGAAAAGCAAATAAGTCTAAACTGGAATCATATGAACAAAGATGTGAGAGACTGAGGGAATTAGAACGTAAACATCAAAGCACAAATGACCCAAAAATATATCAAGAAATTAAGGAAGAAAAAATAAAGATAAAAGAAATACAAATAGATGAAATTGAAAGGAAAAATAGATATTTAAAACAAAAATATTATGAAACGGGGCCAAAGGCCACAAAACTGCTGGCAAAACGGTTAAGAAAACAACAAACAGTGAATAATGTATATAAGATTAAGGACCCCATCACAAATAAAACCACAGTTACCCTGGAAAACATCGAAGAAATATTCCATAAATTCTATCAAGAACTATACTCGCAACCTGAAGAGACAAATGTTAAGGATATCAAAAAATTTCTATGCACATTGGACTTGCCATCAATAGGAAACCAACAAAATGAAAAGCTAACAGCAGAAATAACAACACAAGAGATTAAAGATGTGATTAAGTTTAAAATCCTTCTTCTTACTTACAAAGCTCTAAACAATCAGGCTCCTTTTTATTTAAAAGATCTGATACTACCGTATCATCCTAACAGAGCACTACGCTCCCAAAATGCAGGTTTACTTGTAATACCTAGAATCTCCAAAAGTACAATGGGAGGCAGAGCCTTCAGTTATCAAGCTCCTCTCCTGTGGAATCAGCTGCCAATCTGGATTCGGGAGTCAGACTCGATCTCTGTTTTTAAGAATAGGGCTAAAACCTACCTTTTTGATATAGCCTACAATTAGGGAGGGATCATGTGTTTTCTGAACCCTCCCTTAGTTATGCTGCTAATAGGTTTAGTCAGCCGGGGGACCTCCAGTAATGCACTGGGCCTCACTCCTTTCCTCACTCTCTATGAAATATTTTTTTTTTTGCTGGTCATTAACATTTGTTTGTTCTCTCCCATAGATTGAGTCCCCATCGTGCTGTTTGCTCTCTACATGTCTGTTCTTTTCTTCTTCTCTATCCCCTCACCCCCCAGCCAGTCGCAGCAGATGACTGCCCCTCCCTGAGCCTGGTTCTGCTGGAGGTTTCTTCCTGTTAAAAGGGAGTTTTTCCTCTCCACCGTCGCCAAGTGCTTGCTCACAGGGGATCGCCTGATTGCTGGGGTCTTTCTGCAACTGTGGGGGTCCTCCCTACAGTTGATAGTGCTATGAGATGACTGTTGTTGTGAAATGGCGCTATATAAATAAAGTTGAATTGAATTGAATTGAATTGATTAAGTCACTTAAAAACGGTAAATCACCATGTAGTGACGGATACCCTTCTGAGTTTTATAAACTGTTTGTAAAAGAACTCACGCCACAGCTCCTAAAGTCATTTAATTGGACATTAAACAACAACAAAATACCTCCATCATGGAACGAAGCCATTATTTCAGTTATTTTAAAGCCAGGGAAAGATAGAGAACAATGCGGAAACTATAGGCCAATCTCTTTATTAAATGTGGATTATAAAATATATACAACAATTATCTGTAAATGAATAAAGACATTCTTGACGGAATTGATAGAGGATGATCAAACTGGTTTCATAGAGGGACACCAAACACATGATAATATCAGGAGAACAATACATATAATTAATCAAATACATAAAGAAAAGAAAAGCGCAGTAATAATGAGTTTACACACAGAAAAAGCATTTGATAGGGTTAATTGGATGTTCCTATATAATGTGCTGGAACGCTTTGAATTTAACAAAAAATCAGTACAATGCATAAAGACACTGTATCAAAAACCTGTGGCAAGAATCAAGATAAACGGTAGCTTAACAGACAAAGTAAATATACAAAGATCAACTAGGCAGGGATGCTGCCTATCGCCCACCTTGTTTGCTCTGTTCATAGAGCCACTGGCTCAAGCGATGCAACAAAATAAGAAATTAAAAGGTGTAACAATAAAGGGAGCGGAACACAAGATTGGGCTATTTGCAGACGATATCATAGTTTACCTTGAACAACCAGATGAATCAATAATGGAAATGATGGACTTGATAGAAAATTTTGGAAAATTATCAGGATACAAGATAAATATAACAAAAACACAAATACTGACATTCCACTATAACCCTTTAAACCAGATAACTGATAAGATCAAACTAAACTGGAAACAAAAAGAAATAAAATACCTTGGAGTGAACATACCTAAAGATTTAAGCAAAATCTATAAAGCAAACTATGATAGGTTGGAACAAGAAATAAAAAAAGGTATTGATAGATGGTCAATCTTAAATATGGATCTGAATCCAAAAATTAAGACAGTCAAAATCAGCATACAACCTAGACTGCTTTACCTCTTCCAGGCTCTACCAACAGAGATTCCTGGTGCCCAGTTCTCAAAGTGGGACAGGATGATATCGAGATTTGTTTGGGGAGGTAAAAAGCCAAGAGTGAAATATAAAACTCTCCAATTACCGAAAGAGAAAGGAGGCATGGGTCTACCGAGTCTAAAGGAATATTACTACTCAGCACAAATAAGATATATCATATGTTGGTGCGACGGAGGATATGAGGCAAAATGGAAAGAAATGGAAAAGGAAATTGAGGGACTCCCAGTACAAAGCATAATAGGAGATAAGGATGCATATAAGCAAATCAAACAAATAGACCCAATCACTAAATTTACTTTGGAACTGTTGTATAAAATACTACAAAAGTATAATGTAAAGGAGGACATAAAACTATTGAAATGGGTAGCATTTGACAGTCAGTTTGAACCGGCAAAGCAAGATAGGGGATACAAAAATCTGGTGAACAAGGGAATCACAGCAGGGGCAATATCGGAAAAAAAGATTTCGGGAGTTTTGTAAACATGAGAAGAAAATTTAAACTAGAAAAATCGGAATTCTTCAGATATCTGCAGATGAGAGATTATTATATGAGGAAGATTAGGCATAACCTCCACACAGATGTGAGCGAGATTATACAATTCATTTTAAGCTCGTATGCAGGAAATAAAATAAGAATTATTTCAAAGCTCTATCAGAAACTTACGGCAAACAAACATTCAAGTAACTATATAAAGGAGAAATGGGAGAAAGAGCTAAATTTAAACATAACAGAAGAAAACTGGTAAGAAATATGGAAAACACAACACACATCAACAAGTTCAAGGACATGGAGGGAATTCGGATGGAAAAACCTGATTCGCTATTTCATTACACCACAGAATCAAAGAAAATATACAAATACCCAATCTATATGCTGGAGGGGCTGTGGGGCTCAAAATGCAGACCACTCACATATGTTTTGGAAATGCTGCAAAATCTCATCATTCTGGAAATCTATACATGTGACAATACAAAGGATATTAGGATATAATATACCAATGAACTGTAACTTGATGTATTTATGTGATCTTAAAAGAGACAATGTAATACAGGCTGAGGACAGATATCTAGTTAAAATCTTGCTGATTGCATGTAAAAAAACAATCACACGAAAATGGCGATCAGAAGTTCTTCCTGACCAAGAGCAATGGACTGACATTGTTGAGGATATACGTTTAATGGAAAAACTAACATATCGACAAAGAATGCAAGAAGGACAATATGAAAAAAAATGGTGGAAATGGGCACACTACAAAGTGCAACAACGAGACAGAAATTGAAAAAATAACCAAAGACACTGGAAAAACCAGAAGAATTAAGAGATGGAAACTTAAAACTTGATGCTCCAACATTTGTCCCCCCCCACTTTTTCTTTTTTTTTTAATTTCTTCCTCTAGCTCCTTTTTTTTTAATATAGAGACTGTGATCTGAATGTAATATGTATGATGAAAAATGAATAAAAATCAAAGTTACAAAAAAAAAAAAAAAAAAAGGTGCTCTGGCAATCCAAAGTGGAGAACACTGCAAGAGGACAGAGCCCTGCCTGAGGGAAGCATTGCCGGACAAGAGCCTGCCTGGAGGAGAGCCCTGGCTGGAGGAGGGCTTGCTTGGATAGCCTGGTCAGACCAGAAGGGAGCCCTGCCTGAGGAGGAGAGCTGGCTGGATGGGGGCCCTGCCAGCCAACAACCTGCCTGGATGGGAGCCCGGCCGGAGGAGAGCCCTGCCAGGATAGCCAGCCAGATGAGAGCCTGCTGGATGAGAGGGGCCTGCTGGTCCCAGAGAAAATGGCTGGAGGAGGGCATGACGGAGAAGGAGGAACAGTAACAGCCCGGGACCATCATGATGTCAGTATTTGGGGAGGACACTTCTGTGTGGAGCAGTTGGGGTGCTGCAGGCGAAAGACAGCAAGAGGCAGAGTGTGGAGCTCTGCCTGGGCTGCAAGTATCCTGGTTTCCAAATAGCAGCACTGACCATCATCATCGTCAGCGATGATGTTGAGAAAAATGGATATACTGCTGGCAAGTGTCTTGCCCTGTACAGGTTTCCTGAGGGCGTCTGTGTCGTGGTGGCAGAAGGAGTACAGTACCTGAAGAGTGGATCCTCCTCAGTTTTTGAGGACTTTTATTTTTTGTTTGTTTTTAGCCCACTTTTAGTTTTTTAGCTATGGGTTTTTTAGTTAGTATTTTATTCTAATTTTAGTTTAGTTTTCAGCTTTTTATTTAAGTGGGCATTTATTTGTACATATTTTATCTAAATAAATTTGAACAATTTAAAGTCTCCCCTTTGATTGCTACCTGTCACTCTTCACCTGGTTGTTAAAGAACCTTTGTAAGTTATGTTTTTAATTACCCCTCGCCTATGCGCGTTATGTTGCACGTGTGATGTGAAAATTGGTCTGTGCGAAGAATGAATGAACTGACATAGCTCCAGTGTGATGAGAATCAGACCTATCTGTGTGTATAGCCGCTTTCAAACTACAATTATGCTACTTTAAAACTACAATTGGCGAGCTGCAGTCGCGAATTCCATCATCATAAATTCACACCTCAACAGTCTCCTGCAGATAACAGCACATTTCTTCTGGATACCAAATTTCATATCCCCACATCGCTGATCGGGCAGGTGTTCTGGTCAGCCCGCAAGCTGGTGACACAGGCCACTGTGGAGTCACAGGCATTTTTATATAAGTCTTAATTTTGTTGCTTCATGTTAAACTCAGTGGTGGAATGCACCGATATATAGAGTTCAATGGCTGCTGCTCTTTGTCCTCCGTTACAATGGAGAGGACTGTAAAATGCATCCAACATTCTTTTTAATATTGGTGCTGAACAGCTTTCACATTTACAAGAACAGACACTGTGTCTGTGTGCACAGGCTGCACTTTTGAGTGTCGCATTTAGCACCATGCAAAGTGGGATATGTTTTATTTTGGAAGGGGCTATCCCGGGGGGCGGGGGGAATAAGAGGAGCAGAGGATGTGCAAAGTGAACCAGGATGCATAGTGTAGGATCGGGGTTTTATTGTGAAGTGCGGTATGATGACGCTGCCTTCTGGTTGCGTCATCACACCGCCCTATAATAAGGGGCATCTATGGCTGTGTTGTGAGACATGTATATGTTGGACACTGCATATGTGATTTAACCACGATGAAGGAGAGCCAGCCCCCTGCGGTGCGGAGCCACAGAGCCTGGACCCCCTGCGGAGGACACGGGACAGAAGACTTCCTGACCACTGAGGCTCGGGAAGAGAGAAGGGGGAGTTATGTAAATAAAAGGCTAATGAATGTGAATAAAGAGATTTTGAGAGAGATGTGTGATTTCCCCCGCGAGGGAAATGGTTTGATGTCAGAATGTTTAAATGAGAGAACTTTGGTGTGTTCACTCTCTTTGTTCGCTGCTCAAGAATGAGAGCAGACAGTGGAATGATTTCTTGAATAAACTGGAATGAAAGACAATTCGGTTTCGTTATTCAAGTCTCCCCACATTGGTGACTGACGACGTTGAGAATGAACGAAGAAATTCTCAGGGTCCCGGACTCACAGCGCTCAGAGCTGGCGAGCGCAGTGGCCGTTAAGCTGCCTGATTTCTGGCAGGATAACCCACGGTCGTGGTTTCTGCAAGCAGAGTCGCAGTTCGCGCTCGCAGGAGTAACGGTGGATGACACTAAGTTCCACCATGTCATCGCTAAACTGGACAACAGCACAGCTCGGTGCGTGCAAAGCTTGGTGGAGCAGCCACCCGCGACCGACAGATACGGCAAGCTGAAATCCACCCTCATCAAGTTTTTCACCCCCTCGGCTGAAGTGAGGGCGAGGAGGATCCTGTCTTTGCTAGACCAAGGTGGACACAGGCCGAGCGCCCTGATGGAGGAGATGATACAGCTGAGAGGGTTGGACAACGATGATTTCATTTTTCAGTTCATCTTCCTCTCCAACCTCCCGGCGCATGCGAGAAGCACGCTGGCCGGCAAAAAGTGTCACACCCTGGAGGAGTTCCGGGAGCTTGCCCAGGAGGCAGATGGGATCCTGGACGCCTGCGGCGGGCAAGCAACCACAGCAGCGACCCGAGACAGCGGGGAGCCAGAGGCGGCAGAACCAGACTGGCCGACGACGGCGGCAACACGGCCGCGACGAGGGGGAGCCAATAGCCCGGCGGCAGAAGCGCGGGCACGACACAGCGGAGGAGAAGATCTCTGCTTTTACCATCGGAGGTTCGCAGAGAAGGCACGCAGGTGTGTGCCGCCCTGCATCTTCAGGAGTTCGGGAAACGGCAAGACCGGGGGTCGCTAGCAGCTTCGACCCTCGGAGAACGCAACAAGCTGCTCTACATCACGGATGCGCGCTCCGGACGAGTGTTCCTCATCGACACCGGAGCACAAGTGAGCTTCATCACCCCAACATACGCGGACCGGGTGGCTGGACCCCACGGTAGCGGAGCTACAGCGGCAAATGGCTCGAACATCAACACCTACGGGAGAAGGACCTTGCCTTTATGCTTACATGGCCGCACATATGAATGGACTTTTGTGATAGCGGCGGTGAGTTTCAACATGTTGGGCGCGGATTTTTTGTGTTCACACAATCTGTTAGTTGATCTTGCTAATAGACGGCTGGTAAATGCACTCTCTTTTTACTCTCTCCCCTGTTCAGCTCGAGTGTCCCCGCCACCAGTACAGACCCACGTCGCTACAGCAGGTGGTAAGTTTCACACACTCCTCACCCAATTTCCAGCGCTCACTGTGCCCACTTTTTCAGCGACGGTCGCGAAGCACGGGGTGAAACACTTTATCCCCACTTCTGGTCCTCCCGTGTTTGCAAAAGCTCGGCGCTTGGATGCAGTTAAGCTCGCCATTGCGTGCGAGGAGTTCGCCAGCCTGGAGAGGCTGGGCATCGTTCGTAGGTCGAAGAGCCCGTGGGCTTCGCCGCTGCATATGGTACCGAAAGCCGATGGCTCCTGGAGACCATGCGGGGATTACCGCAGGCTAAACAACGCTACGGCGCACGATCGTTATCCCATCCCGCACATTCAGGATTTTTCGGTGCACCTGGCGGGGGCGCGCATTTTTTCAAAGATTGATCTAGTTCGCGGCTATCACCAAGTCCCGGTCCAACCGGAGGACGTTCCTAAAACAGCGGTAATAACCCCGTTCGGACTTTTCGAATTTTTACGCATGCCGTTTGGTCTCAAAGGGGCGGCGCAAACATTTCAGCGGATGATGGATGCCGTGTTACGCGATCTCCCTTTCGTGTTTGTGTACCTCGACGACATTTTGGTCGCGAGTACTTCAGAGGACGAACACGAAACGCACCTCACAGCAGTTTTTAGGAGGCTGGGAGAGCACGGCTTAATAGTTAACCCAGCCAAGTGCCAGTTCGGCGTCGAGCGGATCGATTTTTTGGGTCACCGCGTCTCCCCGGAGGGAGCGGTTCCGTTACCAGAGAAAGTACGCGCGGTAGCGGATTTTCCCCGTCCACAAACGGTCAAATCACTACAGGAATTCTTGGGGATGGTGAATTTTTATAACCGATTCCTGCCCCACGCAGCTCAAATCATGCAACCGTTATATGCCGCGCTCAAAAAACAAAAACCGACCCAGGCGGTCGAATGGTCCCCGGAGCGGGAGCGCGCGTTCACAGAGGTTAAAAAAGCCTTGGCTGACGCTGCGCTCCTGGCCCACCCAGACCCTGCAGCACGTATCGCGCTGACGACAGACGCTTCAGATTTAGCCATAGGGGCCGTTATTGAGCAACAGGTAGCCGGAGTTTGGCAGCCTTTGGCTTTCTTTAGCAAATCTTTAAGCGCGGCTGAACGAAAATACAGCGCGTTTGACAGAGAACTGTTGGCGCTGCATTTGGCTATTCGTCATTTCCAGTTCTGGCTGGAAGGACAGTGCTTCACCGCTTATGTGGACCACAAGCCGCTCACATACGCCATGGCCAAAATTTCAGACCCGTGGTCCGGCAGGCAGCAGAGGCAGCTGGCCGCAATCTCGGAATTTACCACTGACATTAGGCACGTTGCGGGCAAATTCAATGTAGTAGTGGATTGTCTCTCACGCGCGTTCACGACCCCAACACGCGCAGAGGCAGAACGGGCCACTGTGACCGCGCCGCAGGAGAGCGGCACGGTGGCGCGCGCAGCCCCGGTGCACGTGGGTATAGATTACGCAGCCATGGCAGCGGACCAGGGGGCGGACGCAGACGTGCGCGCGCTCCAGTCTGGACCAACAGGGTTGAGGCTGGAGAGCAAGTGTTTACAAACCGGTATGCCCCCCCTGATCTGCGACGTGTCGACGGGGCGCCCGCGTCCGGTGGTTCCGGCCACGTGGCGCCGCCATGTTTTTGACTTGGTCCACTCACTGGCGCACCCGGGGGTGCGCGCGTCGGTGAAACTAGTGGCGGAAAAGTTTGTTTGGCCGTGCCTGCGCAAGCACGTGAAGGAATGGGCAAAAACCTGCATTTCCTGTCAACGGGCCAAAATTCACAGGCACACAAGAGCCCCGTTAGAACCGTTCTGCATTCCGGCCAGAAGGTTCGACCATGTGCACGTCGACCTTGTGGGCCCCCTACCGGCATCACAGGGGTTCACGTATCTTTTGACAATGGTGGACCGCACCACACGTTGGCCGGAAGTGGTCCCACTTGCGACGACCACGGCCGCGGAGGTGGCTCGCGTTTTTTTTAACGGCTTGGGTGGCGCGTTTCGGGGTTCCGTCGGACATTACGTCCGATAGAGGACCGCAATTCATCTCTGAGCTGTGGTCAGCGATGGCCAACGGCTTAGGAGCCAAAATTCACCGCACTACGGCTTACCACCCTCAGGCCAATGGTTTATGCGAGTGTTTTCATAGGTCTTTGAAGGCAGCACTCAGAGCGTCGCTCACGGATGCAGATTGGGTGAATAAACTTCCATGGGTTTTATTAGGGTTGCGTTCTGCGCCTAAAGAGGACTTAGACGCCTCCCCAGCGGAGCTGGTATTCGCACAAACTCTGAGGCTGCCGGGCGAGTTTTTACCAGAGCACCCAGAGCCCCCACCTCTCTCGGCTCTGGGACCGTTAGTCGGCACGGGGGCAGACACGCTCCCGGGTCCGGTTCATCACGCTTTTCCACGAGTTTTCATCCCCAAGGCTTTGAAAAATGCCGATTTCGTTTTTGTCAGGCGCGAAGCCCTAAAAGCAACGCTCAAACCGCCTTACGAAGGGCCATTTCGAGTGCTGGAGGCAGGTGATAAGCAATTTGTGCTGGATTTTGGAGACAGAAAAGAGACAGTCAGTATTGACAGACTAAAACCTGCTTTTGTCATGAAGGACGTGTCTGTACCGGTCGCGGTGGCGCCTCGACGAGGCAGGCCCCCCGCAGAAGGCAATTAATCACTCTCTCCCTCAGTCAACAGCGCCGAAGCAGAAACGCACCGCAGGCAAGGCGGGGCCAACGCACAGCAGATTCGGCAGACGGCTGAAGCCCAAGCGGCGCACAGACTGAATGTTGGTGTTGATTATTCAGTAGTGAGTAAGGTGCTATTTAATTTTAGGAATTAGTCTGTTCTTCATCGTTTGGGGGGGGGTATATGGCTGTGTTGTGAGACATGTATATGTTGGACACTGCATATGTGATTTAACCACGATGAAGGAGAGCCAGCCCCCTGCGGTGCAGAGCCACAGAGCCTGGACCCCCTGCGGAGGACAGGGGACAGAAGACTTCCTGACCACTGAGGCTCGGGAAGAGAGAAGGGGGAGTTATGTAAATAAAAGGCTAATGAATGTGAATAAAGAGATTTTGAGAGAGATGTGTGATTTCCCCCGCGAGGGAAATGGTTTGATGTCAGAATGTTTAAATGAGAGAACTTTGGTGTGTTCACTCTCTTTGTTCGCTGCTCAAGAATGAGAGCAGACAGTGGAATGATTTCTTGAATAAACTGGAATGAAAGACAATTCGGTTTCGTTATTCAAGTCTCCCCACACATCCACCATTTGGGGCTCTCTTGCCCAGGACGACTCTGCACACTGCTGTGTTCCTGTATTGCAACCATATTAAAGCTCAGTTCCAGTGCAGCTTCCTTGTCCGTCTCCTTTGTGCTATGTTTGTGGACATAACATTTGATGACTGGGGATTAAACCATGGAGGCGTGCATGGCACCACTACGGCCGTTTCTTGAGTACCCAGGGGAACCAGCAGTCCTGTGGCCACATTGGATGGGTTTGAGACCTACATTGCAGCGTTGGGCCTGGGTAAACTCGACAAAGTAAGGAAACGAGCACTTCTTGTTTCCAAACTTGGCATAGAGGGTCAGAGAATTTTCCACACGTTAGGACTGACGGAGTCATATACGGATGCTGTCAAACTTCTTGCT
Source organism: Pholidichthys leucotaenia (assembly GCA_020510985.1). Classification (NCBI taxonomy): domain Eukaryota; kingdom Metazoa; phylum Chordata; class Actinopteri; order Cichliformes; family Pholidichthyidae; genus Pholidichthys; species Pholidichthys leucotaenia. The sequence goes on along the minus strand of CM035840.1, from coordinate 18,955,629 downwards.
AGCTACTTCACCGAACACACACGTAGCACGAAGCTGTGGGTTGGGGAGCTAATGGCGCCAAAGGATATGATGCTAGCTAGCATGGTGGAGGTAACGTCCCAGCTAGAAGCAATGGAGAAGTTAGCCACGGAGCTAAATAGGCACCAACCACAGAGGTTACCTGGACAGACGGCGTTAGCTAGCATGGTGAACACGGCAGAGAAGTGTGTGCACGAGCATGCTGAGAGCCCCGAAGCATAGCAGCAGTAGATGGACACAGACACAACACATGACACGGCACGGCAGAGCACGTCAAACGGCAGAGAGAGGGACCGGACTGTTTCTGTATCCTTGCTCGGCAAGCTACGGAGGTTACAACTGAGCTGACGGGTGAGAAGTCCGCTTCAACGAGCGACACCGGAGAGGCACCGGTCACCCACAACAAGCTTCAGCTGATGATGGAGACAGAGGATGAAGGGTCCGCAGCGAACACGGTGACCATGCAACCACCACAGTACGACGGAGGTCCCAAGCTGAATGAGCACGCAGAGCCACCGGGAGCACAGCAACAACGCATTAAAACAAGTAAGGCGCCGCTCCACGTCATGGACTGGGTTTGGGTTTGTGCCGGCGGGAGACTGGGACAGCCAATGACCGGGCCACAGCCAGTGAGATGGCGGGCGCCACTGAGGATTGTGGTGAGGCTGAGAATGATGTGCTTTTGGTTGACGGACGATCCGGTTTGGCACGGGAACAGACTGCAGCATGTCCGGGTGGCGGCTCCAGATGGTGAGGCTCCATGGAAGTCAGCTACCGCAGTGTGGCACCCAGGCCCCGGTGTTATGAAGATTGGCCCTGGGGGCCCGACAGTTCCAGGGAGGCAACTGACACAGGCGTGTTTCAAAGTTCCAGAGAAGAGGCCACCACGAGCCTGCTCCAAAGCCCCAGGGGGGAGGCCACCATGGGGCCGCCTCAAAACCCCTCAGGCTGAACTGTTTCACCCGGTCGACCCACCCTTACTTTGGGAGACGGTTAAGAAGAAAGTAAAGACTTTTTAGGTAGGAGCACGGCCGGACCATCTAAAAGTGGCAGAATATTCCACTTGGCTGTGCTGGGCACCGTGGTAGTCTACCCACGGGCCCTAGTTTTAGGCTGTTATGTATGTTGTTCTTTTTACTATTTTAGTTAGTGTGTTTATTGGGGGTTCTTGTGTGCCAAATTTGGGAGGGTTTTGATTAGATGTGTTTTTTAATTTGTAAAGGGGGGGGGGTGTAGGATCGTGGTTTTATTGTGAAGTGCGGTGTGATGATGCCATCTTCTGGTTGCGTCATCACACCACCCTATAATTAGGAGTATCCGCCATTTGGGCTCTCTTGCCCAGGAGGACTGTGCACACTGCTGTGTTCCTGTATTGCAACCATATATTCATTAAAGCTCAGTTCCAGTGCAACCTCCTCATCCATCTCCTTTGTGCTAGGTTTGTGGACATAACACATAGATTGCTCCTAGCTTACAGGACAGGCTGGTCACTTCTCTGCTGCTCCAGGGTCCAAGGGAATGACTGAAAAAATGCTCTTATAAAGAAGCATTTTTTTTCCCATTTCTTTCGGCTTCTCCTCGGCCCACATGGGTTCATTTTTTGCGGGTCTCTGGAGGAGTGTGAAGGAGAAAGAAGCTCCATGGGGCAATGTGGGCTATTTTTACGGTCTATGGTGTCAAACATATGGCCTGTTAGTTTGTATGGTGTGGTGAGTGTGTTTAGGTGGTTAGGACTGGTGACTGATGTGGAAATGCATGAAAATTTAAAATAATTTCTAGATCTTGACAAGTTGTTTTCAATCGTAAAGAGAAATACTATATTTTTAATAATTAAACTGCACTACCTGCACACTGGTATAGGGCAGCATGATAGTACAAGGATTAGCACTGTTGCCTAACAGCTAGAAGGTGCCAGGTTCGAATCCCAAGGCTGGCAGGGGTAGGAACCTTTCTGTGTGGAGTTTGCATGTTCTCCCTGTGTCAGGTGAGCTGGTTTCCTCCCATAATCCAAAGACATGCCTGTTAGGTTAATTGGCGATTCTAAATGGTCCCTAAGTATCTGTCTCTGATAGGCCCTTAGAATAGAATGTTTGGACTAATGAAGTGCTTTGAGTGGTCTTTGAGATTAGAAAAGTGCTATACAAGTACAGGTCCTTATCCTTGCAGTCACTTTTAGAGATGTAACTGATGTTTCTATCATGTTACAAGTTTTTGTTTTGTGATACATGACTATGAACCTCTTTACCACCAGTGCTATGAGCACAAAAAGTTAACGTATAGCCCTGCCTCAAAGTATTCCTTCCACCACCCGACAACATCCCCAGTCGAAGTCAGCATCTTTCCATCCACACCATACATAGTGTGGCCAGGGAGCAGCTTCCTCCTTCTGAGCCGCCGGACAGTTTGCCAAACTCTTGTCGAGGCCGACTGAAAGTCTTTCTCCATGGCCTCACCGAACTCCTCCCATACCCAAGTTTTAGCTTCAGCAGCTGCTTGGCCTACCGGTACATCCCAGCTGCTTCAGGAGTCCCACAAGCTAACCAAGCTTGATAGGACTCCCTCTTCACCGCTGACATCCACCATTTGGTTCGAGGGTTGCCACCACAAAAAGCACCGACAACCTTGCAGCCACAGCTCTGAGCAGCCACTTCAGCAATGGAAATGGAGAATATGGCTCATTCCAATTCCACGTCTCCAGTCTCCTTCAGAATGTGGTCGAAGTTCTTCCGGAGATGGGAGTTGAAGACCTCTCGGATGAGGGTCTCAGCCAGACGTTCCCAGCATACCCTCACTTTATGTTTGAATCTGTTGGGTCTGAATGGCATCCTTTCCTGCCATATGATCCAACTTACCACCAAGTGGAAATCAGTTGACAGCTCTACACCCTTCTTTACCTTAGTGTCCAAGACATCAGGCCTGATTACCCAATAACAAAACTGATCACTGACCTGTGACCTAGGGTGTCCTCATGCCAAATGTACATATGGACATCCTTGTGCTTCAAATTGATATTCATTATGGACAAGCTGTGATTAGTACAGATGTCCTTCTTTTTCTTCCTTCTTCTTCATTGATCGCTAGATGGTCACACCAGCTGCCCTGACGAATGCTGCCATCCTGCAGAGGTCCAACAACTGAACATCACTCAGGTTCAGATTGGGCAGGCCGTTCTCCCAATCACACCCCTCCAGGTTCCACATAGCACCAGACCCCCATGATCCCTCATGCAGGTGGTGAGTCTACTGGAGGGGGGGACCCAGGTGGCTCCTTTGGGCTGAGCCTGGCCAAGTCCCATTGGCAGAAACCTGGCCACCAGGTGCTTTCCATTGAGCCCCCGTGCCCTGGTAACACCATACTGGACAGGGTACATTGAATCCTTGTTTGTGCATCCATCATGAGTCTATTGGATCACTCTTCTTCACTCTCTGTCATGTCTCTTTGTAATTTTTAGATTTATTAATACCCGCCAAGGGAGGAGGCAATGTTTTTGCTGGTGTTGGCTTGTTTGTTGGTTGGTTGGTTTGTCTGTCTGTTAACAACATTACTCAAAAAGTTATGAATGGATTTTGATGAAATTTTCAGAAAAGGTGTGTCATGGCACGGGCAATAGATGATTAGATTTTGGTGATGATCTGAGAGTGCATACCTCCACCAAGGGCTTTGTTTGTATTTGTGCAGCAAGATTAAACAAAAACTACTCGACAGATTCGGATGAAATTTTCACTAGAGGTGGTTCTTGGGTTAGAGAGAAAACCATTACATTTTAGTGATGATCTGAGAATGCATACCTCCGCCAAGACTCTTACAGTCATATGAAAAATTTAGGACACCTTGTATAAGTCTGTGTGTTTTTTTTAACATATTTGGACATATGGATATTTAATATCAATGTTAAAAATACTGGAAGATTCATGTAATACAACTAAACAATTACAAATAAATTAAAGACTTTTTTCAAATTTTCTGTAAAATGTAATTCTAAACAAATAGTGAGGAATAAATTAGGACACCCCCCATCTTTTTTAGGACACTCCCACATTCATTGCCACTTACAATGGCTAAAATAAATTTTAAAAAATGCAAATAACAAAAACAACGTTAGCCATAGATACGTGAACATTTCTTAATAAAAAACTGAATATTTAAAGGGGTGTTGTGGGAACCCACTCAGTATGTCAGTATGTTTCCACTCAGACGGAAGGACAAGGGGAATCGTCATGGGGGGTTTGTGTGTTGATGCGGGGGTTGGTGTGTTGATGCAAACAGTGACAAAAAGAATGGGAATTGCAAAATCTTTCATGTTACTGCAGCACCACAGGTGACTGAGCGGGTCGTAGGCTATAAAAGGAGAGGTGCCTGCGACCTGTGACTTTTTCTGATGCTTGTAATTCTGGATGATGTGAGAGAGAGAAATTAATAAAGCCTGCTTTGTTCTGGACCGCTCTGCCTGGTTATTCCTCTCTCCACACTGGTGACCCTTGATGCACAATGGAACTCGAAGCGAACACCCCGAAGAGGACCCGGACTTGAGGTGCCGGCAATGCGTGCGCCATTTCGGTCAAACTCCCAGACTTTTGGCTGAACGACCCGAAGTCTTGGTTCCTCCACACCAAGGCCCAGTCCGCGCTCTGGGGAATAACGGCAGATGACACCAGATACTACTACGTGGTTGCAGCACTGGACACACGCACAACTCAGCAGGTGGCGAGCCTGCTCCAACGGCCCCCAGCCCATGACAAATATGAGGCTCTCAAAACCGCGCTGACCCGGCGCTATACGCTCTCAGACTGTGAGAGAGTGGAAAGGCTCCTGACACGCTTCGAGTTGGGAGATGGGTCGGCGGTCGAGTTAATGGAGAAGATGTTGGCGCTGATGGGCACAGATGACAGGCATTTCCTCTTTGCCCACCTTTTCCTCCGGAACCTCCCGACGGCGGCCAGGGCGGTCCTTGCCAATTCGCCGCTCCTGGCCACGCGCAACTACCGGGCGTTAGCTCAAGAGGCGGATCAGATTATCCTCACCACCAGAGCCCTCGCAGTGAACTCAGTGGCGTTGGAACCCAGCGAGATGGCCAGCGGGAGCGAGGAGCCAACAACGGTGGCTGCAGTGGAAGCCAAGAAGCACCAGAGAGACACACTCTGCTTCTACCACTGCCGTTTTGGAGAGGACGCACGCTGATGCGTGCCACTGTGCCAATTCAAGCGGTCGGGAAACGCCAGGGCCGGCAGTCGGTAGCAGCTGTGACCACCGGTGAAGCGAGCAAGCTGCTCTATGTGGCAGACTCACACTCGGGAAGACGGTTCCTTGTGGACTCCGGCTCCCAAAAGAGTCTCATCCTACCGTCCTATGCAGACCGGCTGGCGGGAACTAGCGGCCTCGAGCTGACGGCCACAAACGGCTCAGACATTAAGACTTTTGGTGAAAGGACACTGACTATGTCCTTGCATGGCTGTACATACCAATGGACATTCGTCATAGCAGCATGCAGCTTCCTCATTTTGGGTACTGATTTTTTTGTGCACACAGTCTACTAGTCAGTGTGGCTAACAGACACCTGATTAACGCAATGTCTTTTGATTTTCTCCCCTGTACAGCTAGAGGAGCCGGGCCCACAACACTAGCCAATGTCACAGCTCCAGGGGGTAAGTTCCACACTCTACTCACCCAGTTCCCAGCACTCACGGTCCCGACTTTTTTGGCGACCGTCACTAAACACGGGGTGGAGCACTTCAATACCACCATGGGGCCGCCCGTTTTTGCATGACCTCGGCGCCTGGACGCAGCTAAACTGGCCATAGCACATGAGGAGTTTGCCAACTTGGAAAAGTTGGGCATCATCAGACGCTCAAACAGCCCATGGGCATCCCCGCTACATATGGTTCCTAAAGCCGAGGAATCGTGGCGACCGTGCTGAGATTTCCGCAGATTGAACAACGGCACAGCGCACGACCGCTACCCGATCCCCCATATTCAGGATTTTTCCGTTTACCTCACCGGGGCACGCATTTTTCCAAGATAGACCTGGTCCATGGTTACCACCAGGTCCCGGTGCATGCTGAGGACATACCTAAGACGGCAGTAATAACCCCGTTTGGTCTTTTTGAGTTTTTATGCGTGCCTTTTGGGTTAAAAGGCGCGGCACAGACATTCCAATGCATGATGGATGCGGTGTTGCGCGATCTGCCGTTTGTGTTCCTTGACCTGGACGACATCCTGGTGGCCAACGCGTCTGAGGACGAACACGTAGCTCACCTCAGAATGGTTTTCCAGAGGTTGGAAGAGCATGGGTTAATAATCAACCCGGCAAAGTGCCAGTTTGGGGTTACGGTAATTGATTTTTTGGGCCACCACATCTCACTGGAGGGCGCGATACCCTTACCGGACAAAGTGCGCGCAGTGGCAGATTTTCCCCGGCCTCAGAAGGTCAGGGCGCTGCAGGAGTTTTTGGGGATGGTTAACTTTTACAACCGTTTTCTCCCCCGCGCAGCCCAGCTCATGCAGCCGTTGTACACCGCGCTTAAGAAACGGAAACCGGCGGACAAAGTCGACTGGACTCCTGAGCGAGAGCAGGCATTTTCCGAGGCCTAAACAGCTCTAGCGAACGCCACACTACTGGCGCACCCGGACCTGGCGGCTCAGATAGCGCTCACTACCAACGCCTCAGACGTGGTCATAGGGGTCATCGTGGAGCAGCACGTCACCGGTTCTTGGCAACCACTCGCCTTTTTTAGCAGGTCTTTGCGCGACAATGAGCGTAAATACAGCGCATTCAACAGGGAGTTACTGGCTCTCCACCTGGCCATACACCACTTCCAGTTCTGGCTGGAAGGGCGATGCTTCATTGCATTTGTGGACCACAAGCTGCTAACGTACGCTATGGCCAAGGTTTCGGAACCATGGCCGGCTCGACAGCAGAGACAGCTGGCCGTGATCTCGGAGTTTACGACCAACATTCAGCATGTGGCCGGTAAACTCAACGTGGTGGCAGACTGCCTCTCGCGCGCATTAGTGGCCCCAGTCTACGTAGGGATAGATTATATGGCTATGGCCGCTGAGCGGATCAGCGATGCGGACATTTGCGCACTCCAGTCTGGACCAACAGGGTTAAGGCTGGAGAGCAGAGTACTGCAAGACGGGGGGCCCCCCCTAATTTGTGATGTCTCTACAGGCCGCCTGCGCCTGGTGGTCCCATGTTCTTGGCGCTGACGCGCTTTCGAGTCGGTTCACTCCCTGGCGCACCCAGGAATGTGCGCGTCAGTCAAAATGGTGGGAGCAAAGTTCGTCTGGCCGAGCCTGTGCAAATAAGTGAAAGAATGGGCTGCAGCCTGCGTAGCGTGCCAACAAGCCAAGGTGCACAGGCACACAAAGGCCCCCTTGGAGCTGTTCCATATCCCGGCTAAGAGGTTCGACCACATTCACGTGGACCTTGTGGGCCCCCTCCCACCATCGCAGGGGTTCATGCACCTCCTGACAGTGGTTGACCGCACCACGCGCTGGCCTGAGGTGGTGCCGCTAGCTTCCACCACGTCTGCAGAAGTTGCACATGCTTTTTTGATGACATGGGTGGCATGCTTCGGGGCCCCTTCATATATCACATCCGACTAGGGCCCGCAGTTCATTTCCGACCTCTGGTCCATAATGGCCTGGAGCCTGGGCATCACAATTCATCGCACAACCGCATACAACCCCCAGGCCAATGGGTTATGCAAGCGTTTCCATAGGTCGCTTAAAGCAGCGCTCAGGGCTTCGCTTATGGATGCAAATTGGGTGGATTGGTTGCCATGGGTTCTATTAGGGTTGTGTTCAGCACCGAAGGAGGATTTGGCTGCCTCCCCAGCAGAGCTTGTTTTTTCCCAGCCGCTGCAACTCCCCAGAGAATTTTTGCCTGACAACCCTGCGTCGAACACTGATCCATCCCCGCCTTCACTACATAGCGCAGAGGCGGAGACAGTTCCCGGCCCGGCCCACCACTGTTTTCCCCGCGCTTTCGTGCCAAGGACCTTGAAGGATGCGTCGTTCGTGTTTGTCAGGCATGATGCCCACCGGACCCCGTTGCACCTGCCCTACGACGGCCTCTTCAGAGTGTTGGAACCTGGAGATAAACATTTTGTGTTAGTCTTGGGGGGACACAGAAAAACAATCTGTATAGACAGGCTTAAGCCCGCCTTCATATTAGCAGACGAGCAGGTGGTGTTGGCCCAAGTTCCTCGGCGCGGACGACCCCCACTGAGAACTCCCCAGGTAAATGACTCATCAGCTCAGTCACAATGGCATGGCGAAGATGTGCCCCCCCATGTCCCCCCACAGATGGACGTGCCTTCAGAAGTGCCCACCGGCACAGCAGCGCCTTGGAGCCGGCGACCCCCCGTTACAACCAATATGGACGTAGGCTGAAGTCCAAAGGACATGGGGGTTAAGGCTCAGTCTGAGTTTTCGAGGGGGGGGGGTGTAGGGGACCTAGATAATGTAATTCTCCACTCAGACTGAATAGCACAGGAGGAGACGCTTTAAAGCTGTTAATTAGATATGCAAGACAGCCTGTGGTTTTCTCCATATGAATGCATGATAATGCGCGTTCTCCTCCAGGTTGCATAGTAATGCGCCGACAGGCTGGGTGACAAAGGGAATTGTTCTTGTAAGCCTATGTGTTGTAATGTGAACCTCCCAGGTCATGAGACAAGTTGTATGGTATAAAATACACCTGCTCCTGAGTGTGGCTAGCTTAGCCTCCCTGGACTCAACCTGCTGCTGCTCTGAGTGTGTCTAACTGGGCCTACCCAGAGTTAACCTGCTACTTCTCAACCTAGCCTACCTGGAGTCCAAATGCTACTGTTGCTCTGAGTGTGTCAAGGTAACGTTTGGAGAAGGGTGAGCATTGGATTGCAGATAATGGTCCACAGCAAGACTGCTTAACTCCACAAAGGTACTGTGCAGATATGATGGGCATTTGGCTCAAATGGTGGTAACAGCAGACAAGATAATGAGTTCGAGTGATCCATATTAACCAGAATCTATTTGAATCAATTGGCACCAATAACAACACAATGCCACCCAAAAGGAATGTAACATATGATGAGGTTGAGGAATTTAAAAAAATCACTTGACTTTCTCTCAGAAGAGGTAACTGTGGTGAGAAAACAACAAAAACAGATAATTGATTTGGTGGAAGAGGTTAAAGCCTTGAGGCTTAAAAATGAGGAGAAAGACAAAAAGATTGCTTTTCTGGAAAATAGGGTGGACAACCTGGAACAGTACACTCGAATGAATGACATTATTGTTTCAGGATTAGAAACACAGCCCAGATCCTATGCCCAGGCTGTGGCAAGAATGGATGATACAGACCTTCGTGAACTGGACGCCAGATCAGTGGAAGAACAGGTGACAACTTTCCTCCATTCTAAAGGCATAGAGATAGACATTAACAACATAGAGGCTTGTCATCCTCTTCCTAAAAGAAGGAAGGGTGAAAAATCGGCAATAATCATCCGTCTTACAAACACAAAGTATAAAATGGATCTGTTGAAACAGGGAAGGAAGCTGAAGGGAACAGAAGTTTATCTGAATGAGCACCTGACCAAGACAAATTGAGACATTGCCAAAAAGGTGTGTTTCTTCCAAAAACAGAAGAAAATCCAATCAACATGGACTTTCAACTGCAAAGTCTTTATAAAACTGAATGGAACACCAGAGGAGTCCAAAGTGCTGGTAATCAGAAATGTGGAGGAGCTGGATAAATATACAGTGGAGCAAAAAAGTATTTAGTCAGCCACCAATTGTGCAAGTTCTCCCACTTAAACGATGAGAGAGGTCTCCAATTTTCATCATAGGTATATCTCAACTATGAGAGACAAAATGAGAAAAAAAAATCCAGAAAATCACATTGAAGGATTTTTAATGAATTAATTGCTAAATTCCTCAGTAAAATAAGTATTTGGTCACCTACAAACAAGCAAGATTTCTGGCTCTCACAGACCCGTAACTTCTTCTTTAAGAGGCTCCTCTGTCCTCCACTCGTTACCTGTATTAATGGCACCTATTTGAACTTGTTATCAGTATAAAAGACACTTGTCCACAACCTCAAACAGTCAGACTCCAAACTCCACTATGGCCAAGACCAAAGAGCTGTCAAAGGACACCAGAAACAAAATTGTAGACCTACACCAGGCTGGGAAGACTGAATCTGCAATAGGTAAGCAGCTTGGTGTGAAGAAATCAACTGTGGGAGCAATTATTAGAAAATGGAAGACATACAAGACCACTGATAATCTCCCTCGATTTGGGGCTCCACGCAAGATCTCACCCCGTAGGGTCAAAATTATCATGAGAACGGTGAGCAAAAATCCCTGAACCACATGGGGGGACCTAGTGAATGACCTGCAGAGAGCTGGGACCAAAGTAACAAAGGCTACATCAGAAACACACTACGCCGCTAGGGACTCAAATCCTGTAGTGCCAGACGTATCCCCCTGCTTAAGCCAGTACATGTCCAGGCCCGTCTGAAGTTTGCTAGAGAGCATTTGGATGATCCAGAAGAGGATTGGGAGAATGTCATATGGTCAGATGAAACCAAAATAGAACTTTTTGGTAAAAACTCAACTTGTTGTGTTTGGAGGAGAAAGAACACCATACCTACTGTGAAGCATGGGGGTGGAAACATCATACTTTGGGGCTGTTTTTCTGCAAAGGGACCAGGACGACTGATCCGTGTAAAGGAAAGAATGAATGGGGCCATGTATTGTGAGATTTTGAGTGAAATCCTCCTTCCACCAGCAAGGGCATTGAAGATGAAACGTGGCTGGGTCTTTCAGCATGACAATGATCCCAAACACACCGCCCGGGCAACGAAGGAGTGGCTTCGTAAGAAGCATTTCAAGGTCCTGGAGTGGCCTAGCCAGTCTCCAGATCTCAACCCCACAGAAAATCTTTGGAGGGAGTTGAAAGTCTGTGTTGCCCAGCGACAGCCCCAAAACATCACTGCTCTAGAGGAGATCTGCATGGAGAAATGGGCCAAAATACCAGCAACAGTGTGTGAAAAACTTGTGAAAACTTACAGAAAACATTTGACCTCTGTCATTGCCAACAAAGGGTATATAACAAAGTATTGAGATGAACTTCTGTTATTGACCAAATAATTATTTTACTGAGGATTTTACCAATTAATTCATTAAAAATCCTTCAATGTGATTTTCTGGATTTTTTTTTTCTTATTTTGTCTCTTATAGTTGAGGTATACCTATGATGAAAACTGGAGACCTCTCTCACCTTTTAAGTGGGAGAATTTGCACAATTGGTGGCTGACTAAATACTTTTTTACCCCACTGTATATTTCCCAATGCAATGAAAATAGCTAAAGTAATTCCAATATACAAGACAGGTGACAGAGGGAAACTTTCAAACTATAGACCAATTTCACTATTGCTGCAATTTTCCAAGATACTTTAAAAAATATTCTATGAGAGAATTGACAGCTTCATACTGAAGAATAATTTATTGTGTGAGCAGCAATATGGGTTCAGACACAAGAGGACAACTACATTTGCTCTAATGGAATTTATAGAAAAAATATCAACTGCCATTGAAAATAAAGAGTATTCAGTTGGGGTATTCCTGGATCTTAAAAAAGCATTTGATACAGTGGATCATAATTTATTATTAAAGAAACTACAAAATTGTGGTATTAGGGGGGTAGCACTGTCCTGGTTATGTAGTTACTTAAGAATAGATATCAGTATGTATGTGTTGGTAACAAAAACTCACAGTTACTGAAGGTTACTTGTGGAGTCCCACAGGGTTCAGTTTTGGGGCCATTGTTATTCAATATGTATATAAATGATATATGTAAAGTTTCAGAAAAAACTGATTTAATATTGTTTGCCGATGACACTATTATGCAGTGGAAGCAATTTGGAACAACTTTTGGATACACTTGGAAAGGAATTAGGAAAGCTTAAACTGTGGTTTGATTCAAACAAATAAACGCTCAATTTAAGTAAGACAAAATTTATAGTTTTTAACAACCATCACAACAACTTAGTATCTAAACTCAGTGTAAATGGTGTAGAGATTGAAAGGGTATCCGAAATTAATTTTCTTGGTGTAATAATTGATAATAAACTGTGTTGGAAGTCACATATTACACTTGGACAATTTAAACAAAAACTAAAGGAAGAAATACTCCAAACATATATACAAGATGACATATAAAATCACATAAGGATTGTCATATCCAGTCTGCGTTGTGTTGCTGCCTAGTTTTTTTGGGGGGGGTTTTGTCAAATTTTGTCTTAGCTTTGTTCTGAATTGTAATCGCTCTTGTTTTGTTTTTCTTTTGAATTCTTGGATGGAATATGGGTGGGCAATATAAGCTGCGGCTTCAGCCATCACCCATTTCGGATAACAAGGAAGTGACTGATCGTCACAAGGAAGTGACTGATCGTCACTTCCTTGTGGTAACGTATCGTCACTTCCTGTTTTGCTGTCTGCCTGTGTGGTTTGCTCTCCAGCTCTCCAGCCACTAGCTAGCCACTAGCTATGGCTACTACCTCTCTTTCCTCTCCTCCTCTGGTGTGCTCTCTCTGTCAGATGTTTAGCTACACCTCTGCCTCTTTTAGTGATAACGGTAAATGTAATAAATGTTGTCTTTTTGAGGCGCTCGAGGCGAGATTGTCTGATTTGGAATCCCGGCTCCGCTGCATTGAAACACCGTCTGCGCCAGTTAATTTCGACGGACGCCCATTAGCTGCAGCGGAGCTAGCTAGCTTAGGTCCCACTGTCAGCGGTTCCCCGGCTCTCCTCAGCAGCGAGGAGACTGGGTGGGTGACGGTGAGAAGGAAGCCTAGTCGCAAAGCCCCGGTTCACCACCAACCTGTTCACGTTTCTAATCGTTTTTCCCCGCTCAGCGACACACCCGCTGAAGAAAAAACTCTGATCATTGGCGACTCTGTAGTCAGAAACGTGAACCTAGAGACTCCAGCGGCCATAGTCCAATGTATTCCTGGGGCCAGAGCAGGCGACATCGAGTCAAATTTGAAAATGCTGGCTAAAAGTAACTGTAAATACTCCACAATTGTTATTCACGCCGGCATTAATGACATCCGTCTCCGGCAGTCGGAAGTCACGAAACTTAATATAGAATCGGTGTGTGAGTTTGCAAAAACGATGTCTGCCTCTGTAGTATTCTCTGGGCCCCTCCCCAGTCTGACCAGTGATGACATGTTTAGTCGCTCGTCATCCTTGAACCGCTGGCTGTCTGTGTGGTGTCCTAAAAATGACGTGGGCTACATTGACAATTGGAGCTCTTTTTGGGGAAAACCTGGTCTTATGAGACGAGACAGCATTCATCCCACTTTGGATGGTGCTTCTCATTTATCTAACAATCTGGCATCTTTTTTATCCAAATTTCCAAAACCGTGACTACTCAGAGTTGGGACCAGGAAGCAGAGTCGCAGTCTTACACGCCTCTCTGCAGCTCCTCTTCATCCGCCACCCCTCAGCTTAGCCCTTGTCTTCCCCTTCAGAGAATCATTGTCTGCTCCCTCCAAAGTAAATAAAAATATAATGTATAAGCATCCCAATGTGATAAAGCAAAATATTGGTAAAACTCAAATTAAACATAAAGCCTCTAAATTGAATGATTTGGCCTCTGTTCCTCCTCATAATTTAAAAATTAATTGTGGTTTATTAAATATTAGGTCTCTAACTCCCAAGTCTCTGTTAGTCCATGATCTGTTAATTGATCATCAGATTGATTTAATTTCCCTTACAGAGACTTGGTTAGGGCAAGAGGATTATGTTGGTTTAAATGAATCAACTCCCTCTGGTTATTTAAACTGTCAAAATCCCAGAAGTTCTGGTCGTGGAGGAGGAGTAGCAACAATTTACCATTCCAAATTACTAGTTAATGTAAAGCAAAAAACATGTTATAATTCCTTTGAGGGCCTGGTCCTCAGTATAGGGAACTTTAGCAATTTCAGGTTAAACCCAATTTTATTTGCCATAGTTTATCGTCCCCCATCAACCTATTCAGAATTTTTATCCGAATTTGCTGATTTCTTAGCTGATTTAGTGCTGAAATCTGATAGAATAATTATAGTAGGGGACTTTAATATACATGTGGATGTAGATAGTGACTGCCTTAATGTGGCTTTTAATTCAATATTAGACTCGATTGGGTTTTCTCAGAAAGTAGGAAATTCTACTCATTACCTCCACCATACATTGGACCTTGTTCTGACATATGGCATAGAAATAGAAAATCTTGTAGTGTCTCCTCATAACCCTGTACTGTCAGACCATTGTCTGTTAACCTTTGATTTTACTATTTCTGACTATTTGGCTCCTAAAGAAAAATATTATCACAGTAGATGCCTCTCAGATGATGCTGTTTCCAAATTTATGCAGATTGTTTCCTCTATGCCATGTGTCAACACAACAGAAATAAGCTATAGACAGCTTGCTCCTTCTGTAATTGATAACATGGTGGATAGTGTTTCAGCTTCTCTGCATCAGGCTCTAGACTTGGTGGCCCCCTTAAAAAAGAAAAAGTCTAATCAGAGATTTTTAACTCCTTGGTTCAACACAGAAACTCGTAGCTTAAAACAGAAGACTCGTCAATTAGAAAGAAATGGCACTCTACTAATTTAGATGAAATCTATTTAGCTTGGAGAAATCATCTTTTAATTTATAAAAAATCTCTTAGAAAAGCTAGAACGAGTTATTACTCTGCATTAATAGAAGAGAACAAGAATAATCCCAGGTTTCTTTTCAGTACTGTAGCCAGGTTGACAAAGAGTCAGGACTCTGTCAATTCTAGCATCCCCTTAGAGCTTACTAGTCAGGACTTTATGAACTTTTTCAATAATAAAATTTCATCCATCAGAGATAAAATCAATCAGATTCTTCCCACAGTTAACTTAAATACTGTAGCTACTACAACTCCTTCTATTGATGTCTGTCTTGATGAGTTTACTCCAATCGACCTTTGTGAGTTAGACAAAATAGTTTCCTCATCCAAACCTTCAACTTGTCTTTTAGACCCTATTCCTACCAGGTTATTTAAAGAAGTCTTCCCACTTATTGGTAGCTTTATTCTTCATATAATCAATTCTTCATTAACTTTAGGCCATGTACCGCAGGCTTTTAAAACGGCTGTAATTAAACCCTTACTCAAAAAGCCAACGCTAGATCCAGGAGCTTTAGCTAACTATAGACCAATCTCTAATCTCCCTTTCATTTCAAAAATCTTAGAAAGAGTTGTTGCTACGCAATTATTTGACCACCTGCAGGGAAATGGTTTACTTGAAGAGTTTCAATCTGGGTTTAGAATCCATCATAGTACTGAAACAGCCTTAGCGAAGGTCACTAACGACCTCCTCATTGCATCTGATAATGGACTAGTTTCTGTACTTGTCCTTTTAGATCTTAGTGCAGCTTTTGATACTATTGATCATAATATTCTATTTGATAGATTAGAACACTATGTTGGACTTAATGGAACTTCATTGCAGTGGTTTAGATCTTATTTATCTGATAGGTTCCAGTTTGTTCATGTAAATGATGAGTTTTCTTTCAGCTCAAAGCTTAGTCATGGAGTTCCACAGGGATCTGTGCTAGGCCCTACTCTTTTTAGTTTATATATGCTTCCGTTAGGCAACATTATTAGAAAGCACTGTATACATTTTCATTGTTATGCAGATGACACACAATTATACCTGTCAATGAAGCCAGATGATACTAATCAATTAGCCAAGTTAGAAGCCTGTCTTAAGGAAATCAAAGCTTGGATGACTTGTAATTTCCTGCTATTAAATTCAGATAAGACTGAAGTCATTCTTGTTGGTCCAAAAAACCTTAGAAATTCCTTTCCAAATCAAACTTTTCTGAATGAATGAATGAATGAATGAATTTATTTTATTTCGGATAGTACATTACAGGTTAAAAGAAACTGTATAATATAACAACAAGGTCAAATTAGACAAAGACTCCTTCTACTATACAATTCCACGTGAGTTATCCGAAATGGGTGATGGCTGAAGCCGCAGCTTATATTGCCCACCCATATTCCATCCAAGAATTCAAAGGAGAAAAAAGAGAAAACAAGACAAGAGTGATTACAATTTAAAACAAGGCTAAGACAAAATGTGACTGAGAGAAAAAGAAAAACTGAGCTAGTCTAAGTTAAGCGGTTACTATTCAAAAACAAATCTAAGACATAGTGTCACAAAGAAAAAAAGAAAAAAACTAAGCTACAACACAACACAGGCTGGAAATGTCAATCCTTATGTGAGTTTACATGTCGTCTTGTAAATATGTTTGGAGTATTTCTTCCTTTAGTTTTTGTTTAAATTGTCCAAGCTTTGTACATGATTTTAATTCAGGTCCAAAATCGTTCCATAATCTGACTCCTTGCACTGAAATACAGTGTTGCTTGGTGGTTGTTCTCACTGTAGGCTTTTGAAATATACATGTTCCTCTGAAGTGATATCGTTTCTCCCTTGTTTGGAACAACTTTTGGATATTTGCGGGCAGTGATAGATTCTTCACTTTGAACATTATTATTGCGGTTTTAAAGTCAATCAGATCTTTCAACTTGAGAGTTTTTTGTTTAAGAAAAAGTGGGTTTGTTGGTTCCCTGTAAGCTGCTTTGTTGATTATTCTAATAGCTCTCTTTTGAAGCATAAAGAGTGGATATATGTTTGTTTTATATGTATTTCCCCATACTTCATTACAATATGTCATGTATGGGAGTATTAATGAATGATACAAGGTGTATAGTGTGGGTTGATTCAGCAAATTTTTCACTCTGTGTAATATTGCAATTGATTTGGATACTTTACCTTTTATATAATTAATATGTGGCTTCCAACACAGTTTGTTATCAATTATTACTCCAAGGAATTTGGTTTCGGATACCCTTTCAATCTCTACACCATTTACACTGAGTTTGGGTACTGGGTAGTTGTGATGGTTGTTAAAGACTATAAATTTTGTCTTGCTTAAATTGAGCGTTAATTTGTTTGAATCAAACCACAGTTTCAGCTTTCCTAATTCCTTTCCGAGTGTATCCAGAAGTTGTTCCAAATTGTTTCCACTGCATAGCAGATTAGTGTCATCAGCAAACAATATTAAGTCCATTTTTTCTGAAACTTTACATATATCATTTATATACATATTGAATAATAATGGTCCCAAAACTGAACCCTGTGGGACTCCACAGGTGACCTTCAGTAACTCTGAGTTTTTGCTGTTAACACATGCAAACTGATATCTATTCTTTAAGTAACTACTTAACCAGGACAGTGCTACCCCTCTAACACCACAATTTTGTAGTTTCTTTAATAATAGATTGTGATCTACTGTATCAAATGCTTTTTTAAGATCCAGGAATACTCCAACTGAATACTCTTTATTTTCAATGGCTGTTGATATTTTTTCTGTAAATTCCATTAAGGCATATGCTGTTGTCCTTTTGTGTCTGAACCCATATTGCTGCTCACACAATAAATCATTCTTCAGTATGAAGTTGTCAATTCTCTCATAGAATATTTTTTCAAGTATCTTGGAAAATTGCGGTAATAGTGAAATTGGTCTGTAGTTGGAGAGTTCCCCTCTGTCGCCTGTCTTGTAAATCGGAATTACTTTAGCTATTTTCATTGCATTGGGAAATATACCTGATTGGAGAGACAGGTTACAGATATACGTCAGTGGTTTCACTATGCATTCGATAACAGTTTTGACTAGTAGCATGTCAATACCATCGCAGTCAGTAGATGTTTTACTTTTGAACGATTTAACAATTTCAATGACCTCTCTTTCGTCTGTGTTCTTTATGAAGATGGTGTCTTTTACAGCAGTGTTATTGCATATTGTATCACCTGTAGGCGCCGTAGTGGGTATTTCTCGGGCCAGTTTAGGTCCAATGTTAACAAAAAAGTTATTAAATTCATCTGCAGGTGAAGCTATATTCACATTCGGAGTCGATTTATTATTTTTTGGAATATTAGTTGGGTAGCTAGTATTTCTGCTTTTATTTCCAAGGATACTGTTGATTATTGTCCATGTATTTTTAATATTGTCTTTGTTTTTTTCCAGTTCTTTACTGTAATAGTCTCTTTTACTGCATCTTATTATATATGTTAACTTATTTTTGTATGTTTTATACCGTTGCTCTGCTTCTTTTGTCCTTTTCTTTATGAAAGCTTTATATAATAAATTTTTCTTTTTACACGCCTTTTGTAGTCCTTTGGTTAACCATGGTTTGTCAGCAAATTTGTGTTTAAGCTTTTTTTTAACTAATGGGCAGTTTTTTTCATAAAGAGTGGTTACAATGTTTATAAATGTGTCATAGGCTTCATTTACATCTGATACATAGACTTCTGTCCAGTCTTGCTTCAGCAAGTCCTCTTTAAAAGAACTGATTGCGTTTGGTGATTTGTGTCTGAACGATTTTGAGATTTTTTCTGGGTTGGGCCCCATGTGGCCATGGATAAGTGCAAAGATTGGCAAGTGGTCGCTTATATCATTTATCAATAATCCACTTTCTATTTTCTTATCGAGAACATTGACAAACAGGTTGTCAATAAGTGTAGCAGACAACCTGTAATTGCATCCAAACTTTCTTTCTCTTAATAGCTCTGTGAGGAACCTTGGAGTTATTTTTGATCAGGATTTGTCCTTCAGTTCACATATTAAATTTGTTTCTAAGACTGCCTTCTATCATTTGCGTAATATTGCCAAGATTAGGAGCATCTTGTCTCAGAGTGATGCTGAGAAGCTGATCCACGCTTTTGTTAGCTCGAGATTAGATTATTGTAATTCTTTATTATCAGGCTGTCCTAAAACATCTTTAAAAAGTCTTCAGCTGATCCAAAATGCTGCAGCAAGAGTTTTAACAGGTACTGGCCTCCCTTCATTGGCTTCCCATAGAGTTTAGAATTAAGTTTAAAATCCTTCTTCTTACTTACAAAGCTCTAAACAATCAGGCTCCTTTTTATTTAAAAGATCTGATACTACCGTATCATCCTAACAGAGCACTACGCTCCCAAAATGCAGGATTACTTGTAATACCTAGAATCTCCAAAAGTACAATGGGAGGCAGAGCCTTCAGTTATCAAGCTCCTCTCCTGTGGAATCAGCTGCCAATCTGGATTCGGAAGTCAGACTCGATCTCTGTTTTTAAGAATAGGGCTAAAACCTACCTTTTTGATATAGCCTACAATTAGGGAGGGATCATGTGTTTCTGAACCCTCCCTTAGTTATGCTGCTAATAGGTTTAGTCAGCCGGGGGACCTCCAGTAATGCACTGGGCCTCACTCCTTTCCTCACTGTCTATGAAATATTTTTTTTTTGCTGGTCATTAACATTTGTTTGTTCTCTCCCATAGATTGAGTCCCCATCGTGCTGTTTGCTCTCTGCATGTCTGTTCTTTTCCTCTTCTCTATCCCCTCACCCCCCAGCCAGTCGCAGCAGATGACTGCCCCTCCCTGAGCCTGGTTCTGCTGGAGGTTTCTTCCTGTTAAAAGGGAGTTTTTCCTCTCCACCGTCGCCAAGTGCTTGCTCACAGGGGATCACCTGATTGCTGGGGTCTTTCTGCAACTGTGGGGGTCCCCCCTACAGTTGATAGTGCTATGAGATGACTGTTGTTGTGAAATGGCGCTATATAAATAAAGTTGAATTGAATTGAATTGAATAACTTATGTTGAACTGTATAATCAGAGGAGTTACTGTTTAATTTGACCTTGTTGGATTTTCTTCCCCCTTTGTTATATTATTCTGTTTCTTTTAATCTGTACTTTTAATCTATCCGAAATAAAGATTGATTGATTGATTGATTGATTGATTGATTGATTGATTGACATTTCTGAAACAAAAATACTATGAAACAGGTAGCAAATCGGCAAAATTACTAGCCTACAAATTGAGGAAACAACAAACGGAGAGAGCAATCTACAAAATCAGAGACCCAGTATCAAGGGAAATAAAATTTAGAATTCAGGAAATTCTTAAAAGCTTTGAGAATTACTGCAAGAACTTATACTCCCTCAAAAAACACAAAAACGCATCCAAAGCCTTCCTAAACACATTAAATCTTCCCCAACTTACTGAGTCACAAAATAAAACACTACTGTCAGAAATACAACCTAAAGAATTAGAAAAAGCAATTATGAAACTTAAAGTTAACAAATCCCCAAGAGCAGATGGCTATACAGCAGAGTGGTACAAAACCTTTAAACAGCAACTATCTTCTCTCCTCCTGAAAACATTTAACTATGTCCTCCACACAGGGGAAATCCCCCCCTCCTGGAGAGAAGGGGTCATTGCAGTCATACCTAAACCTGAAAAGGATAAACTAGAGTGCTCCAACTACAGACCAATCAGTGTGTTAAATCAGGACTATAAACTTTTTACCGCCATCCTTGCCAAAAGGTTAGAAAATATACTGACAGACTTAATTCATTTAGACCAAACAGGTTTTATAAGACAAAGACAGACACAAGATGACATTAGACGCACTTTACACATAATTCATCCTATAAAAAATATAATTTAAATGCAGCCATATTGAGATTAGATGCTGAAAAAGCATTTGATTCGGTTGACTGGTCTTTCCTATATATAGAATCTTATCCAGTTTCAATTTTCATAATAACTTCATTAGAGCTATCCAGGCATTATATAAAAAACCAACAGCTAAAATAAGGATTAACGGTAAATTATCATCATCTTTTGAACTGGAAAGAGGATGTCGTCAGGGCTGCCTCTTGTCTCCACTGCTCTTTGCAATCTTCATAGAACCTCTGAACCAATGGATAAGACAGAATCAAAAAAATTCAAGGTATTACACTTGGTCAGAAGGAACATAAAATAGCACTCTTTGCCGATGACATTTTAATATACCTGGGGCAGCCGGACACCTCTTTTCCAGAACTAATCTCAGTTTTTTCAGAGTATGGAGAGTTATCAGGGTACGAATTAAACATGCATAAAACCCAAATTTTAACATTCAACTATGACCCAAATCAATATTTACTAAGCAAACTCAAAACTAACTGGGAGATGGAATCTATGAAATATCTGGGGGTCAATATCCCGAAACAACTCAACAAAATTATAACACTAAACTATGATCCACTGATGGCAAAAATAAAATCTGATCTAGCAAGATGGAATATGATACCATTCTTGGGTACTGCACAAAGAATTGAAGCAGTCAAAATGAATATACTGTACTTCCACGTCTTCTATACCTTTTCCAAACAATACCGGTAGAACCTCCCAAAACAAAAAACTTGGCAAGAACTGGACAGAAGGATCTCAAGATTCATATGGCAGGGCAAGAGACCTAGAATCAGATATAGAACCCTACAGCTAAACAAAGACAAAGGTGGGCTTGCGCTGCCAAATATCAGGGACTATTTTAAAGCCGCACAAATTAAAACTTTAGTAGAGATATGTAACCCAGTCTACACTGCACAATGGAAGGAGGTGGAATGCCAAATAACAAGTGACATTCCCCTACAGGCGATAATAGGGAACAATGCCTTACCTAAACTTTTGAATAACACTAACCCGTGGATAGAGACCCCGCTAAAAACTTGGTTTAAGATAGTCAGAGAGAATCAAACTAAAGAACCCTATCGATTATTGCAATGGATCTCCTATGATCAGGACTTTACTCCTAATAAAACAGACACTAGATTTAAAAAGTGGAAAGAGAACGGACTGATAAAATATTAAGATTTTTTTTGAAGGGCAAACTTTAAGAAGTTCTGAAGATTTGAAAAAACAAAGTCTAGTAAATCAAGACCTTTACAGGTTATTTCAGCTTAGACACCACATAAACAAAATACTTAAAAAGGAGGATTTGGAAAGGGCCCAGTCAGGTGTTCTGAAGGTCTTCTTAATGGCATACAAAGGGATCCCAGGGATCAGATACATCTCTAAAATATACCAAGGTCTTCAAGACTTAAAAGGAGACAACACATCATATATAAAAGAGAGATGGGAAAAAGAGGGGAATTTCACTTTACAACTGGAAATATGGGAAAAATTAAATAAACAACAATGGAAAAGTACCTCATCCCTGCAGTGGAAAGAATTTGGATGGAAAAATTTGGTAAGATTTTTCAGAACACCTGCACAAAACAAATTTACTCGTAAGGGGTTGAATTGTTGGCGCTTGTGTGGTGAAGAGACTGCAAATCATTTTCATGTGTTTTGGTCATGCCCAGTTATCCACCAATATTGGACCAATGTACAGACAATATAGGGGAAAATATTCAAAGTAACAGTTCCCTTTTCTTTTGTAACTTTGTATTTGGGTTTACTACCCGAATCACTGGAAAGACGAGGAGAAAAATACTTATTCACTGTTTTAATATTGGCAAGTAAAAAAGCTCTAACTAAAAAATGGATGTTGAAAGACTGTCCTACACCTGAAGATTGGATTAACATGATTCAGGACATTTATTCGATGGAAAAGTTGACATTTGCACTGAGACAGGACATGGATGGGTTCTTGAACTTTTGGCAACCCTGGAACGCATATGTGTCTTCCATCAGATCTAATCTTTGACAAATACCATTTCAATAATGGCACCGCTCTTTGTTCCAACGCTACTCAGATGCTCTTTTATTTTTCTGCTCTTTTATTTATTTTTTGTTTGTTTGTTTTTTTGTTTTGTTTTGTTTTTTTGTTCTTCTTTTAATTTCTCTTTTTCTTTCACTTAAAAAAAGGGTGTTGTAATAATTTTTTTCCAATGTTGTCAAAAAACAAAAAAAGGGGGAATATGTGATGAAAATGTAAACAATGCAATGCTGTAATGACATGTATACCCTTTACAAAAACTTAAATAAAAAAAAATCACATAAGAATTATTATATTCAGTCTGTGTTGTGCTGTTGCTTAGTTGTTGTTTTTTTTGTCACGTTTTGTCGTAGCTTTGTTCTGAATTGTAATCGCTCTTGTTTTGTTTTTCTTTTGCATTCTTGGATGGAATGTGGGTGGGCAATATAAGCTATGGCTTCAGCCATCACCCATTTCGGTTAACTTATGTTGAACTGTATAATCAGAGGAGTTATTGTTAATTTGACCTTGTTAGATTTTTCCCCTTTGTTATATTATTCTGTTCCTTTCTTTTAATCTTTACTTTTAATCTATCCGAAATAAAGATTCTGTGGGCACCCAGCACAATGCAGACTGATAATATTCACACTCAGCAGGGATTGCATACGAACAGAGAGCCCTAGGGGGACAACCAGAACAATGACTATTGTTATTCATCCCCGGAGTAAGGAGAGGAGTCTGGCGCCAGTTAATCACACGATTTGATATGTATTGTCTGATATGTATATCAGTATGTAAATGTGCCATGCATTCTCTCTTGTCTGTATAAAAGAGCTGACTTTACATGCCTCACTAGCGCACATACAGCACTCAGTGCTGCAGTGTGTCATGATGATGGAGGAATAAAACTCTTAAACCTTCAGCTCGCCGTGTCTCGCCTGAACTTATTTTGTTCCTCCACACTGGTGACCCTTGACGAAGAATGGAACACGAGGCGAACACCTCGGAGTTGACCCAGACGGGAAGCCTCAGAACATGTCACGAGACCGGGGATTGCCTACATCCTTCGCATCCACATGGAAGCGCGCGTGCCTTGTCCTCTCTCCACGATGGCGACCTCCAGGGCTGGATGGAGAGCACGGTGCTCGGACTGAGACGATACGAGCAACGCACAGAAACAGCCTGAAAAGGGAAGACCATCGGCGCCGAATGCGTTGATTTCCATCAAGTTCCCTGACCCTGACTGACCTCTCGACAACGGACCTTCCGCGCACAGAAGCCACGTGCGCACATCGCGGGGTTACAAGGACAGTGCAACTGCCAGCTATGTGGTCACTGCGCCAAGCGTGCGCCACGCACCAGGGACAAACCGGCTCCACAGACTGATACAGCGTCCTCCGCCGCTGCACATGCCCGAGTTAAACGGCCGATCGCCACCCTCGGAACCTTAAGGGCTGCTCGCGCACTTGGAGTGGATGTGCAGCCCGCACACAAGACTGTATGGGTTTTCCAGCCACAGCGCACAAGGGGAATTTAGCTGATTGCTTTCCCCGATGACTTTAGAGCTGTTTCCCGCACCTAAAGCCAAACTGCCAAGTCCCTGACACAGCTTCAGTTTATCACAGCCACTACACATTCTCGGGGAATTTGGCCGCTCGCCTTCCCCACATCCTCGCTGGACCAAAACACGAGAGAAATCTGAGATATAATTTTTTTCACAGCCGCTGTGGCTCTCCGCCACGTTTAACGGGAAAAGTTTCTCACCATCGCGGATCCACACGCAATTTTTGCGCGGCCCAGACACCTCTGACGTCCCGGGCTGGCACTCGCTTACTCCCACCCCCTCAACCTCCTCCTGCACAGAGCTTTTCCCGCACCTCACTCCCAAAGCCGGCCGATCGCCGTCTGGTTCCATTACGCATGACGGCACACCGGCCCGTGTGCCCATGTTCCACAGCCGTTCAACGTGCTGGAACTCGGAGCGGAGCACACTGCCCTTTCCACCCCTCTCCCGTCCCCCTCACGGACTGACATGCCCTCCGACAGTTCTACCAGAGCTGGAGCCAAGGGGGTGGGGGGGGGGGCACAACCCCTTCTGACCGTTCTGGGGGGAGTGGTGTGGGCACCCAGCACAATGCAGACTGATAATATTCACGCTCAGCTGGGATTGCATATGAACAGAGAGCCCTAGGGGGACAACCAGAACAATGACTATTGTTATTCATCCCCGGAGTAAGGAGAGGAGTCTGGCACCAGTTAATCATGCGATTGATATGTATTGTCTGATATGTATATCAATATGTAAATGTGCCATGCATTCTTTCTTGTCTGTATAAAAGAGCTGACTTTACATGCCTCACTAGCGCACACACAGCACTCAGCGCTACAGTGTGTCTCATGATGATGGAGGAAAAAAACTCTTAAACCTTCAGCTCGCCGTGACTTGCCTGAATTTATTTTGTTCCTCCACAATTCATTCATTCATTCATAAAAGAGAGATGCCAACGACCTGGATTGATTCTTCCTTGTTAACTGATGTTAGAGAGAGAGATTAATAAAATCTGCTCTGCCCACGGCCTCACCTGCTCATTCCTCTCTCTACAGTGTCCCTATTTATTTTGGCCGCCCTCTGTCCTCATTGCGGCACCCTGAACGTTAAGACTTGCTTCACACCACTACGTTTGGACGTGACTGTGGCTCTGTTCAGAATGTTCACTCTCTCCCTCCCTCCCTACTCGCTATATAGTGAATTTAGATATCATATCGTGTGTGGAGTGTGTGAAATCACAGGCAGATTCATTTCAAATGATTTATTGCACACTCACATCTCACGAGCACAGAACAGAATGAACTTTTTATCAGAGGCTCTCCTCTTAAGTTTCATGGCTTACATCACACACAACAGGACATTTGCATCACACTGCATTCAACCCCCTACATCCTTGACTCCTTCCTGCTATCTCACCAGGAGCCTCCTGCTCTTTGATCGACCATGCTTATCCACTGTCTCCTGTCTGAGATGCTAGAAATCTGGCTCTCATACCCCCCCCCCCAGCATCTTAGATAGGACAATAGAATAACAGTCCACATGCTGTGATAGAACAACAGAACATCAGTCCACATGCTGTTTGGGCTTCCGTCTCCTCCCGTATCTGCTGTAACTGGGTTTTACCGCCTCCGCGGCGCTGTTGTGCCGGAGGGAGGCTGCTGGGAGGGGGGCCACTTCGGTCTGTCCGTGTGGCTGCTCTGGCGAATCGTTTCCCTGGGGAGCTCTCCGTGGGGGTCTTCCACGCCGAGGGGCCCTAGCCAACAGCACTTGCTCGTCCGCCACAACGAAAGCGGGTTTGAGTCTGTCTATGCCAATTTTTTCCCTCCTACCCCCCAAGTCTAGCAAAAAATGCTTATCCCCTGTTTCCAACACTCTGAACGGTCCATCATAGGGTGGGCGCAATGGAGGGCGGTGGGCATCGTGTCTGACAAACACGAACTCCGCACTCTTCAAAGTTTTAGGCACAAAAACACGCGGAAAACTGTGGTGGGCAGGGCCCTGCAGCGTGCCTGTGTTTGCGCTACACTGCAAAAGCTGAGACGGGCAGCTGCCCGGAGTGGGATTATCTGGTAGAAATTTCCCGGGCAGCTGTAGTGGCTGCGTAAAAACGAGCTCTGCCGGGGAAGCTTCTAGATCCTCTTTCGGCGCGGAGCGCAACCCCAATAAAGCTCACGGCAGCCTGTCTACCCAATTTGCATCCGTCAATGAAGCCCTGAGTGCTGCTTTCAGTGATCTATGAAAACGCTCGCATAACCCGTTGGCCTGTGGGTTGTACGCAGTTGTGCGGTGAATTGTAACACCCAGGCTGCGGGCCATCGCAGACCAGAGTTCGGAAACAAATTGAGGGCCCCTGTTGGACGTAATGTCCGACGGGACTCCAAAACGCGCCACCCATGCTGTTAAAAAAGCGCGCGCTACGTCTGCGGACGTGGTTGCCGCCAGCGGAACCGCTTCTGGCCAGCGCGTGGTGCGGTCCACCATTGTCAGGAGGTGCGTGCACCCCTGTGATGGCGGGAGGGGGCCCACGAGGTCCACGTGAACATGGTCGAACCTCTTAGCCGGAATACGAAACAGCTCCAAGGGAGCCTTCGTGTGTCTGTGTACCTTGGCTCGTTGGCACGCCACGCAGGCTGCAGCCCACTCTTTCACTTGTTTGTGTAGGCTCGGCCACACAAACTTCTCTCCCACCATTTTGACCGACACGCGCACTCCTGGGCGCGCCAGAGTGTGAACCGACTCAAACGCGGCGGCGCCATGCGGCTGGGACCACGGGACGCCGGCGACCCGTGGAGACATCACAAATTGGGGGGGGCATGCCGTCTTGCAGCATCCTGCTCTCCAGCCTTAACCCTGTTGGTCCAGACTGGAGCGCGCGCACGTCTGCGTCGCTAATCTGCTCCGCGGCCATGGCTGCGTAATCTATCCCCACGCAGACCGGGGCCACCACGGCGCGCGAGAGGCAGTCCGCCACTACATTCAGTTTACCCGACACATGCTGAATATCGGTAGTAAACTCTGAGATCGCAGCCAGCTGTCTCTGCTGCCAGCCCGACCACGGTTCTGAAACCTTGGCCATCGCGAATGTTAGTGGCCTGTGGTCCATGAACGCGGTGAAGCTGCGCCCTTCCAGCCAGAACTGGAAGTGGCGAATGGCCAGGTGGAGAGCTAGCAACTCTCTGTCGAACGCGCTGTACTTACGTTCACTGTCGCGCAAAGTTCTGCTGAAAAAGGCCAGCGGCTGCCAAGCCCCGGCGACGCGCTGCTCTACGACAGCCCCTATGGCCACGTCTGAAGCGTCGGTGGTGAGCGCTATGCGGGCCGTCAGGTCTGGATGTGCCAGCAGTGCGGCGTTTGCCAGGGCTGCTTTAACTTCCGAGAACGCCCGCACTCGCTCCGGGGTCCATTCGACCCTATCCGCGGGTTTCTGTTTTTTGAGCGCGGCGTACAATGGTTGCATGAGCTGCGCCGCATGGGGAAGGAAACGGTTATAAAAGTTCACCATTCCCAAAAATTCTTGCAGCGCCCTGACCATTTGAGGCCGGGGAAAATCCGCCACGGCGCGTACTTTGTCGGGCAGCGGGATCGCTCCTTCTGGAGAGACGCGGTGCCCCAAAAAATCAATCTCCGTTATGCCGAACTGGCATTTCGCCGGGTTGATTATTAACCCGTGCTCCTCCAACCTCCGGAAAACCGTCGTGAGGTGGGTTTCGTGTTCGTCTTCAGACGCGCTGGCTACCAGGATATCGTCCAGGTAGATGAACACGAATGGGAGATCGCGCAGCACTGCATCCATCATGCGCTGGAACGTCTGTGCCGCTCCTTTTAACCCGAATGGCATGCGCAGGAACTCGAATAGACCGAACGGAGTTATTACCGCTGTTTTGGGTACGTCCTCAGTGCGCACTGGGACTTGGTGGTAACCGCGGACCAGGTCTATTTTGGAAAAAATGCGTGCTCCGGCGAGGTAAACGGAAAAATCCTGTATGTGGGGAATCGGGTAGCGGTCGTGCGCTGTGGCGTTGTTCAACCTGCGGAAATCACCGCACGGTCGCCACGATCCCTCAGCCTTAGGGACCATGTGTAGCGGGGATGCCCATGGGCTGTTCGAGCGCCTGATGATGCCCAACCTTTCCAGGTTGGCGAACTCCTCGCGCGCTATGGCCAGTTTAGCTGCGTCCAAGCGCAGAGGTCTTGCAAAAACAGGCGGCCCGGTGGTGGTGATAAAGTGCTCCACCCCGTGTTTAGCGATGGCCGCGGAAAACGTCGGGACCGTGAGTGCTGGGAACTGAGTAAGCAGTGTGTGGAACTTACCGCCTGTAGCTGTGACGTTGGCTTGTGCTGTTGGCTGGGTCACTCGAGCTATACAGGGGAGAGAGTCAAAGGACAGTGCATTAACCAGGCGCCTGTTAGCAACATCAACCAATAAACCATGTGCACACAGAAAATCAGCCCCCAGTATATGGTAATTCAGTGCTGCTATGACAAAAGTCCACTCATATGTACGGTCGTGTAGCGATAAGAGCAGTGTCCCCTCACCAAAGGTCTTAATATCCGAGCTGTTTGCTGCCAACATCCCGTGGCCGCTAGATCCTGCTAGCCGGTCAGCGTAGGTCGGCCAGATAAAGCTCTTCTGGGCTCTGGTGTCCACGAGGAAACGCCTCCCCGAGCGTGCGTCCGTTAGGTAGAGCAGCTTGTTCTCTTCACCGAGGGTCGCTGCTGCTACCGACCCCTGGCCTTGGCGTTTTCCCGAGCGCTTGAATTGGCACGGTGGTGCACATCTGCGTGCGTTCTCTCCGAAGCGGCGGTGGTAGGAACAGAGCGTGTCTCTCTGGTGCTCCTTGGCCCCCGCTGCTGCTACCGTCGGTGGCTCCTCGCCTCCTCTGGTCGTCTCACTGGGCTCCGCCGCTGCCGCGTTGACTGTGATCGCCCTGGTGGTGATGATGATCCAGTCTGCCTCCTGGGCTAGTGCATGGTCGTCTTGCGCCGCCAGCCACGGCGAATTGGCCAGAACCGCTCTCGCTACTGTCGGAAGGTTCCGGAGGAAGAGGTGGGCAAACAGAAAGTGCCTGTCGTCCGTGCCCATTAACGCCAGCATCTTCTCCATCAGGTCTACGGCCGAACCATCTCCTAGCTCGGTCCGCATCAGGAGCCTCTCCGCTCTTTCACAGTCCGAGAACGTGTAGCACTGGATGAGCACAGCCTTGAGCGCCTCGTATCTGTTGCTGGCTGGTGGCTGATCGAGCAGGCTCGCTACCTGTTGAGCTGTGCGGACGTCGAGCGCTGCGACCACATGGTAGAATCTGGTGTCATCTGCCGTTACTCCCCGGAGGGCGAACTGGGCCTCGGTGAGGTGGAACCAAGAGCGCAGGTTGTGCTGCCAGAAATCCGGTAGCTTGACTGCAACCGCACACGCGTGGCTGGAGGTTCCAGTCCGGGCTGTCTGTGGGATGGCTGCCGCTTCGCTGTAGCTTCCTGACCGGGCCGGCTCCGGGGATCTTGCCTCGTGTTCCATAATACGTCTTGGGTCACCAGTGTGGAGTGTGTGAAATCACAGGCAGATTCATTTCAAATGATTTATTGCACACTCACATCTCACGAGCACAGAACAGAATGAACTTTTTATCAGAGACTCTCCTCTTAAGTTTCATGGCTTACATCACACACAACAGGACATTTGCATCACACTGCATTCAACCCCCTACATCCTTGACTCCTTCCTGCTATCTCACCAGGAGCCTCCTGCTCTTTGATCTCCCATGCTTATCCACTGTCTCCTGTCTGAGATGCTAGAAATCTGGCTCTCCCAAGGTGCTACACGTGGACTATATAATAAACTCAATATAACAATAAAATTAACAGCTTTCGGACACTACTGGGCTTATTTTCATGGCGGGTTAATGACGTCATCATGGTGCAAATGAATTCCTGCATGTAATTTGTAGTAAATATGTATTAATTCCAATCGTTTTTGCTGAATTAATAAATATAAATTCCTTTGGGTAGTTTGTGCTGTGATGTGAAGGTCTCCTCTCACTGTTCAGTTAGCTGCGCATTGCATTATGGGATATATTGGCTAATATAGTGACCATCCATTGTACACTACTTTTCGGAATGCATTGTGGGATATTTTGAATGTACTATATAGTGAATGAAATTTTCAGTTCAGATTTTGAACAGCACTACAAAATGGCTGATTCGGTATACTATATGTATATACTATATAATGAATTCATTCAATTCATTCATTCATTCATATGGGGAGGGAGTGAACATTTCAAACACAGCAACACTTGTTTTGCCATTTTGGCCTGTGAGCTGTTGCTTCTTCTTTTAGATTTGATTGGCGGTTGGCAACCAGATTACAGGTGCATTACCGCCACGTACTTCAATCTTTAATGAACGTCCGAAGGCGAGCCAATAATTTATGGAATATAAGGCACTTTCCCACTGTAGGAACCTTTTGCAGTTCCTATAACCTTTTAATTAAATAGGGCCGGTATTACTGTGTTGGGACAGCATAGGAACTAGGGACCACGACCTCAGTTCCAGAACCATTTTAGCTCCTGCTCTGGAGCAACTAATATGACGTAGGTGTTTGCTGATTGGCAGAACTCGTAAGCTACGCCCACTGCCAGAGACTTCTGCTTCTCACGGTGCCGCCATGTTCAAAATGAAACTTTGCCATGTTTTTTTTTTTTTTCTATAATTGCTAACGGACGTAGAAGTTTTAATATGAACAAAACACTGACAAATGGACCGATGAGGAGGCCAGAGCTCTTCTGGCCTTGTACGCCACAGAGGATGATCTGCGAGACTTCGAGGGCTCGCAGCGGCGCGTAATAATTTTCGGAAAGTCAGCTCGCAGTTAGCGGGGATTTTTCACAACGCAAAGCAGTGAGGAAGAAGTTTACAAAACGCAAACGGGACTGTAACAAATAAGGACCCCAACAATCAGAACCGGGAGAACCAGAAGACCGTGAAATGTTCCGACACTCTGGAATCTTGCATCGACCTGCCTCCACGGAGCGTGAAACCCCGCTGTGGGGACGTGCTCGGGCTGCTGGAGTCTGCCTTCGGCATCTAAATATGTGCAAAAAATATACAACTTATCTCATAAATTTGAGGCTTCTTTGCCACCCTCTTAACTTCTAATTTGTCTCCCAAATATGAAATCCATTTGCAACTCCTTTTCTAAACACCGGCACTTTTTGCCATGTAAATCTGCAATATTTTTCTCTTAAATTCACCACTTTTTCTTCTTAATTTACCTTTGTTCCTCTGAAATTTGTTTTGTTTCAAATGTACACCTTATTTCACAGAAGTTTCCAATGTTTTTCTCTCTAATATGCAGTTTTTTTTTCTTGTAATGTGCATGAAGTTTCTCACGTTTGAATCCTTGTCCTCTTTAATCTGCAGTTTGTTTTTTTTTACCATAAATTTGCAACATTTTTCCACATAAATTTAAGGCTTTTTTTTAACTCTTTCGTTAACCTGGGACTTCTTGTAAATGCACAGCATTTTTTCCTAATAATTTTGCACTTTCTAAAATGTGCAACACTTAAATTTGCCTATTTTGAATGTTTTTCTAATCAATTCACAATTATGGTCTTCTAAATTAACAACATTCTTTTAGATTATACTTATTTTTCTCTCATACTGCATAGTTTTTCCCTCTTTGATTTGTATCTTTTTCCTGTATATCAGTGAATTTATTCTGTCATACATTTGACAGTTTTTCCGTCTACTGAATATGAGCAGAAGAACCACAGGTTTCAGGCCTCGCTCATCTGCCTTGCTAGTTTTGCCATCCTTTTTTTTTATAATATGGTTCTGATCCAGAAATGTGTCTTTATTCACAGACTGACATCTGCTGCTGCCGGCGCCCTCTGCCACCTTAGACCAGGTAAAGGAAACATTACTATTACATTGTCCATACATGTTGATTCTCAGAACTGTATTAGAATTGTTTGTTAATATTTGTCTCCATCCTCCCTGTGGTTTTTCCAGGAAAGGGAAAGTGGCGTGAAACTCTTCTGGCTGCTGTGCACGACATGCTGGAGTCGGAAGCCGAAGTGAGAAGAAACCATTCATCCATTTTCTACTGCTTTTCCAGAGGCCCGGGTCACGGAGGCAGCAGCTCAAGCAGAGAAGCCCAGACTTCCCTCTCCCCAGCCACCTGCTCCAGCTCTTCAGAGAGGATACCAAGACGTAGAAATCCCGAAGTGAAATAGTTTTCAGTAAATTCAAGTTGTATGTTTGAAATTTTTAAAATATTTTACTGGAAAATAAATAAATGAACATTTGAAGAGTCAGAACTTTGCTTTGTTTTTGTTGTTAAGAACAGTGATATTAGCTGTGATTGGGTCAAAGCTAGGAAATACACACGTGGACAAAATTGTTGGTACCCCTCTTTTAATGAAAGAAAAACCCACAATGGTCACGTTAATAACTTGAATCTGACAAAAGTGGTAATAAATAAAAATTCTATGAAAATTAACCAATGAAAATCAGACAATGCTTTTGAATTGTGGTTCAAAAGAATTATTTTAAAAAACAAACTCATGAAACAGGCCTGGACAAAAATGATGCTACCCTTAACTTAATATTTTGTTGCACAACCTTTTGAGGCAATCACTGCAATCAAACGATTTCTGTAACTGTCAATGAGACTTCTGCACCTCTCAGCGGGTATTTTGGCCCACTCCTCATGAGCAAACTGCTCCAGTTGTCTCAGGTTTGAAGGGTGCCTTCTCCAGATGGCATGTTTCAGCTCCTTCCACAGATGTTCAATAGGATTTAGATCAGGGCTCATAGAAGGCCACTTAAGAATAGTCCAATGTTTTGCTCTTAGCCATTCTTGGGTGTTTTTAGTTGTGTGTGTTGGGTTATTATCCTGTTGCAAGACCCATGACCTGCAACTGAGACCAAGCTGTCTGACACTGGGCAGCACATTTCTCTCGATACCTTGATAGTCTTGAGATTTCATTGTACCCTGCACAGATTCAAGACACCCTGTGCCAGATGCAGCAAAGCAGCCCCAGAACATAACAAAACCTCCTCCATGTTTCACAGTAGGGACAGTGTTCTTTTCTTGGTATGCTTCATTTTTGCGTCTGTGAACATAGAGCTGATGTGCCTTGCCAAAAAGTTCCAGTTTTGTCTTGTCTGTCCATAGGACATTCTCCCAGAAGCTTTGTGGTTTGTCAACATGCAGTTTGGCAAATTTCAGTCTGGCTTTTTTATGATTTGTTTTCAACAGTGGTGTCCTCCTTGGTCATCTCCCATGAAGTCAACTTTGGCTCAAACAACAACGGATTCACCTTGAATGTGATTAGAGGTTGTTCTGGGCTCTTTTGTTACCATTTGTATTATCCATCTCTACCATTTTTCATCAAGTTTCCTCCTGCGGCCACGTCCAGGGAGGTTGGCTATAGTCCTGTGGATCTTAAATTTCTGAATATTATGTGCAACTGTAGTCACAGGAACATCAAGCTGCTTGGAGATGGTCTTACAGCTTTTACCTTTAACATGCTTGTCTATAATTTTCTTTCTAATCTCCTGAGACAACTCTCTCCTTTGCTTCCGGTGGTCCATGTTTAGTGTGGTACACACCATGTCACCAAACAGCACAGTGACTACTTGTCACCCTTTAAATAGGCCGACTGACTGATTACAAGTTTGTAGACACCTGTGATGTTAATTAGAGGACACATCTTGGTTGAACATGTCCCTATGGTCACATTATTTTCAATCTTTTCTAGGGGTACCATCATTTTTGTCCAGGCCTGTTTCATGAGTTTGTTTTTTTAAAGTAATTCTGTTGAACCACAATTCAAAAGCATTGTTTGATTTTCATTGGTTAATTTTCATGGAATTTTTATTTATTACCACTTTTGTCAGATTCAAGTTATTTCTGTGACCGTTGTGGGTTTTTCTTTCATTAACAGAGGGGTACCAACAATTTTGTCCACATGTGTACAAATCATCTCTGCTCACTGCATCTTCAGCCTTTCCGACCCTCAGGTGTGCTGAACTACAGGTTATAAATTTCTTTTTAAGATGCACCAAGTTTATCATGTTTAACAAAGGTCTGGCATTCACATACAGTCATGTGATACACTTTGGACACCCTATTAAATATTGAGTTTGTGGAGAGTGTAAATAATGAGACTGATTTATGCAGCAGACGATTTTATTCACTCTCACATCAGTCATACACAGAAAAAGCATGTCTCAATACACCAGGGTCTCTCCTTTTATATCATCCGCCCATCTCACATCTGCATGACACCTCACATCACAATACATTCATCCCTTCTCCCCCAACTCCTTCTTCCTGCTACCTTACCATAATTTCCATAGCCATTGTCCTTCTCTGTTAACCCTCTGCATCCAGTCTGAGATGATTAACCCAGCCTCTACACCGCCCTCCCCCCCCCCCGAATCTCAGACCGAGTTTCAGTCCTCACGTCCTTTTGGCTTTAGCCTCCTCCCATATCTGCTGTAACGGGGGTTTACCGCCTCCGTGGCGCTGCTGTGCCAGCGGGGGGCTCCTGGGGTTGTGTCTGTCTGCGGGTGGGCCATGGCGAGGGGGGTGAAACCTTCGACTTGCCCGTCTGTC
Organism: Pholidichthys leucotaenia; assembly: GCA_020510985.1. NCBI lineage: Eukaryota > Metazoa > Chordata > Actinopteri > Cichliformes > Pholidichthyidae > Pholidichthys > Pholidichthys leucotaenia. The sequence continues at coordinate 18,920,877 of CM035840.1, read as the reverse complement.
TTCTCTGATGAATCGTTTACCTGGGGAGTTCTCAGTGGGGGTCTTCCGCGCCGAGGGGCCTGAGCCAACAGCACTTGCTCGTCCGTCACCACAAAGGCGGGCTTAAGTCTGTCTATGCATATTTTCTCCCGACGACCCCCCAAGTCTAACAAAAAATGTTTGTCCCCTGGTTCCAGCACTCTGAACGGGCCATCGTAGGGTGGGCGCAATGGAGGGCGGTGGGCATCGTGCCCGACAAACATGAACGCCGCGTTCTTCAAAGTTTTTGGCACAAAAGCGCGTGGAAAACAGTGGCGGGCTGGGCCCGGCAGCGTGCCTGTGTCTGCACTATGCTGCAAACGCTGAGACGGGCAGCTGTCCGGCGCGGGATTATCTGGCAAAAATTCCCCGGGCAGCCGCAGTGGCTGAGAAAAAACAAGCTCCGCCAGGGAAGCCTCCAAATCCTCTTTTTGTGCGGAACGCAACCCCAATAAAACCCACGGCAATCGGTCTACCCAATTTGCATCCGTGAGCGAAGCCCTGAGCGCTGCTTTCAGTGACCTATGAAAACGCTCGCATAACCCATTGGCCTGTGGGTTGTACGTGGTTGTGCGATGAATTGCAACACCCAGGCTATGGGCCATCGCGGACCAGAGGTCTGAAACAAACTGAGGGCCCCTATCGGACGTGATGTCCGACGGCATTCCAAAACGTGCCACCCATGTCGTCAAAAAAGCATGCGCCGCAGACGTGGTTGCCGCCAGAGGGACTGCTTCTGGCCAGCGTGTGGTGTGGTCCACCACTGTCAGAAGGTGCGTGAACCCCTGCGATGGAGGGAGGGGGCCCACGAGGTCCACGTGAGCATGGTCGAACCTCTTAGCCGGGATACGAAACGGCTCCAAAGGAGCCTTTGTGTGTCTGTGTACTTTGGCTCGTTGGCACGCTACGCAGGCTGCAGCCCACTCTTTCACGTGTTTGCACAGGCCTGGCCACACGAACTTCGCTCCCACCATTTTGACTGACGTGCGCACTCCTGGGTGCGCCAGAGTGTGAACTGACTCAAAACACGCAGCGGCGCCAAGCGACTGGGACCACCGGGCGCGGGCGTCCCGTGGAGACGTCACAGATTAGGGGGGGCTTGCCGTCTTGCAGTACTCTGCTCTCCAGCCTTAACCCTGTTGGTTCAGACTGGAGCGCGCGCACGTCCGTATCGCCGATCTGTTCTGCGGCCATGGCTGTATAATCTATCCCCACGCAGACCGGGGCCACTACTACGCGTGAGAGGCAGTCCGCTACCACATTCAGTTTACCCGACACATGCTGAATATCGGTCGTAAACGCCGAGATCGCGGCCAGCTGTCTCTGCTGCCAGCCCGACCATGGTTCTGAATCCTTGGCCATCGCAAACGTTAGCGGCTTGTGGTCCACAAACGCGGTGAAGCTGCCCCCTTCCAGCCATAACTGGAAGTGGCATATGGCCAGGTGGAGAGCCAGCAACTCTGTCGAATGCGCTGTATTTACGCTCACTGTCGCACAAAGCCCTGCTGAAAAAAACGAGCAGCTGCCAGGAACCGGCGACACGTTGCTCCACGGCGGCCCCTATGGCCACGTCTGAGGCGTCGGTAGTGAGCGCTGTGCGGGCCGCCGGGTCCGGGTGCGCCAACATTGCGGCGTTTGCCAGGGCTGTTTTAACCTCAGAGAACGCCTGCTCTCGCTCCGGAGTCCATTCGACTTTGTCCGCGGGTTTCCGTTTCTTGAGTGCGGCGTATAATGACTGCATGAGTTGAGCTGCGCGGGGGAGGAACCGGTTATACAAGTTAACCATCCCCAAAAATTCTTGCAGTGCCCTGACCGTCTGAGGCCGGAGAAAATTCGCCACGGCGCGCACTTTGTCGGGCAAGGGTATCGCTCCCTCCGATGAGACGCGGTGCCCCAAAAAAATCAATCCCCGTCACGCCGAACTGGCATTTCGCCGGGTTGATTATTAACCCGTGCTCCTCCAACCTCCGGAAAACCGTCCTGAGGGGGGTTACATGTTCGTCCTCGGACGCACTGGCCACCAGGATATCATCCAGGTAGACGAACACAAACGGGAGATCGTGCAACACCGCATCCATCATGCGTTGGAATGTCTGTGCCGCTCCTTTTAATCTGAAGGGCATGCGTGAAAACTCAAACAAGCCAAACGGAGTTATTACCGCTGTTTTGGGTATGTCCTCTGCGTGCACTGGGACCTGGTGGTAACCACGGACCAGGTCTATTTTAGAAAAAATGCGTGCTCTGGCGAGGTGAATGGAAAAATCCTGAATATGGGGAATCGGGTAGCGGTCGTGCGCTGTGGCGTTATTCAATCTGCGGAAATCTCTGCACGGTGGCCATGATCCCTCGGACTTAGGGACCACGTGTAGCGGGGGATGCCCATGGGCTGTTCGATCGCCTGATGATGCCCAACCTTTCCAGGTTGGCAAACTCCTAACGCACTATGGCCAGTTTAGCTGCGTCCAAGCGCCGAGGTCGTGCGAAAACGGGCGGCCCGGTGGTGGTGATAAAGTGTTCCACCCCGTGTATAGCGACGGTCACCGAAAACGTCGGGACCGTGAGTGCTGGGAACTGAGTGAGCAGTGTGTGGAACTTACCGCCTGGAGCTGTGACGTTGGCTTGCGTTATTGGCCTGGCCCCTCGAGCTGTACAGGGGAGAGAATCAAAAGACATTGCATTAACCAGGCGCCTGTTAGCCACATCAACTAGCAACCCATGTGCACACAGAAAATCAGCTCCCAGGATTGGGAAACTCAATGCCGCTATGACAAAAGTCCACTTGTACATACGGCCGTGTAGGGATAAAGTCAGTGTTCTCTCACCAAAAGTCTTAATGCCTGAGCCGTTTACTGCTACCAGCCCAGGGCCGCTAGGTCCTGCTAGCCGGTCGGCGTAGGACGGCAGGATGATGCTCCTCTGGGCTCTGGTGTCTACGAGGAACCGTCTCCCCGAGCGCGAGCCGTCACGTAGAGCAGCTTGCTCTCTTCACCGGCGGTGGCAGCTGCTACCGACTGCTGGCCTTGGTGTTTCCCGAGCGCTTGAATTGGCACAGTGGCGCACATCTGCGTGCGTTCTCTCCAAAGCGGCGGTGGTAGAAGCAGAGCGTGTCTCTCTGGTGCTCCCTGGCCCCCGCTACCGCTACCGTCGGTGGCTCCTCGCCTCCGCTGGTCGTCTCGCTGGGTTCCGATGCCGCCGAGTTCACTGTGAGGGCTCTGGTGGTGAGGATGATCCGATATGCCTCCTGGGCTAGCACATGGTAGTCATGCGCGGCCAGCAACGGCGAATTGGCAAGGACTGCTCTCGCCTCTGTTGGGAGGTTCCGGAGGAAAAGGTGGGCAAACAGAAAATGCCCGTCGTCCGTGCCCATTAACACCAACATCTTCTCCATCAGTTCGACCGCCGAACCAGCTCCTAACTCGGAGCGCCTCAGAAGCCTCTCTGCTCTCTCACAGTCCGAGAGCGTGTAGCGCCGGGTCAGCACGGCCTTGAGAGTCCCGTATTTGTCGTGGGCTGGAGGCTGTTGGAGCAGGCTCACTACCTGCTGAGACATGCGAGCGTCCAGCGCTGCGACCACATAGTAATATTTGGTGTCGTCTGCCGTTATTCCCCGGAGGGGGAACTGAGCCTCGGTGTGGTGGAACCAAGACCGCGGGTCATGCAGCCAAAAGTCCGGTAGTTTGACCGAAACAGCGCACGCGTTGCTGGGGGTTCCCGTCCGGGCCATCTCTGGGATGCTTGCCGCGTTGCTGGGGCTTCCTGTCTGGGCCGACTCCGGGGTTCTTGCCTCGTGTTCCATAATTCGTCAAGGGGTCACCAGTGTGGAGAGTGTAAATAACGAGACTGATTTATGCAGCAGACAATTTTATTCACTCTCACATCAGTCATACACAGAAAAGAATGTCTCAATACACCAGGGGTTCTCCTTTTATACCAACCGCCCATCTCACATCACAATACATTCATCCCTTCTCCCCCCAACTCCTTCTTCCTGCTACCTCACCATAATCTCCATAGCCATTGTCCTTTTCTGTTTACCCTCTGCATCCAGTCTGAGATGATTAACCCAGCCTCTACAAGTTAATTATTAAATGTTCACATAGATGCCCAATGTATCTTTTTTTATTTTAGCCATTTTATGTGGGAATAAAGGTGGGGATGTCCTAATTTATTTCTCACTGTTTCTTTAATGAAATTTTAAAGACTCCTGTTTTGTTTAATTATATAATGTGAATCTCCCAGTATTAACATTAATATTAAACATCCATACGTCTATGTTTAAAACACAGGCTTATACAGGGTGACCTGATTTTTGTCACATGATGCACTTGTGGCCACTTATAAAAGTAAAGCAAACATTTCACCACATTCCTTCCACATTTTAACCCTCACATACTGATCACATGTTGCGACAGTATACCCTCGTAATTAAATATTTTTAAACCACAACTTTTAACGTCTACTACTGATAGATTTCATAATGCACACAGAGCTGAAAGGCAGGAAATCTTTATTTCACACAACACAGAAAAATGCTCACAATGGCTTATTGTGAACGTGTGTTGTGATTAGTTGGAGGACACCAGGTAACACGTCAGACTGCGCATGCTCCATCTGCTGTCTGCAGCAGGTGGCTGCACAGCCAGACGGAAGTTGTGTCCATCCTCGCTTCAGGTGGCGACACACGTATTGAAATGTCCCTCTGGACATAAAGAAATTCTTTGTCCACTGTTCAGCCTTTTTTCTGAGAGTAAAATACGGTCGGAAATATTTACCCAGACGACACACATACAATCGGCGCATGTTTAATAAGTTAGACTTTTGTCTGCAGCGCTGCTCTTTCTTCCTCCATGGACCGAAGGGCTGCCTGCCGTTGGATTCTTTGTCTCGTTTCCGGACTTTCTCTGTGAATTCCTCCAGCCTTGACATTAGACGCGCCATTTGGCAGTCCAAAATAATACTGCCATGAAGAGCATGACCACCGTAGCCTCTCACGCTCCATCCTGGCTTCCCAGTTATTGTCCAGTGTGGCACTTAGGGCCACGTCACTCGCAGATCCTTGCGTCTCATCAGCCCTGACCACACCCCATCACTGCCTGTGCGAATGCAAAACAAAAAGGTTTCCCCAGGGGAGGGTAGTTCCGAGAACTAAACAGTTCTGGAACTGAGTTCTTGAACTTCTCTGTCCGAAAGCACCTATAATCTCCCTGCACAGGAGACTACTGATTTGCCCCAAAGGGACAAACATAACAGTGTTGGATGGTTGACCCCAGGTTTTTAAACTGATATACTGTAGACGCTGGGATAAGCATCTCAGACTGGATGCAGAGGGTAAACAGATGAAGACAATAGGTATTGAGATGGGAGAGATTATGGTGAGGTAGCAGGAAGGAGTAGCTGGGGGGAGAAGGGTTGAATGTATTGTAATGTGAGATGTCATGCAGATGTGAGATGGGCGGATGATATAAAAGGAGAGACCCTGGTGTATTGAGAGAATGCTTTTTCTGTGTATGACTGATGTGAGAGTGAATAAAGTCATCTGCTGCATGATGTCCGACTCCGTTATTTGCACTCTCCACACTGGTGACCCTTGAGAAATTATGGAACACGAACCAAGAACCCCGGAGTCGGCCTGGACAGAAAGCCCCAGCAACACATGCGCTGTTTCGGTCAAACTACCGGACTTTTGGCTGCACGACCCGCAGTCTTGGTTCCACCACACCGAGGATCAGTTCGCCCTCCGGGGAATAACAGCAGATGACACCTGATATTACTATGTGGTCGCAGCGCTGGACGCTCGCACGTCTCAGCAAGTAGCGAGCCTGTTTCAACAGCCTCCAGCCCACGACAAATACGGGGCTCTCAAGGCCGCGCTGACCCAGCACTACACGCTCTCGGACTGTGAGAGAGCAGAGAGGCTCCTGAGGCGCTCCGAGTTAGGAGATGGGTTGGCGGTCGAGCTGATGGAGAAGATGTTGGCGTTGATGGGCACAAACGACGGGCATTTTCTGTTTGCCCACCTTTTCCTCCAGAACCTCCCAACAGAGGCGAGAGCGGTTCTTGCCAATTCGCCGTTGCTGGCCGCGCGTCACTACCGTGCACTAGCCCAGGAGGCAGATCAGATCATCCTCACCACCAGAGCCCTCTCAGTGAACACGGCGGCGTCGGAACCCAGCGAGACGACCAGCGGAGGCAAGGAGCCGGCGACGATAGCAGCAGCGGGGGCCAGGAAGCACCATAGAGACATGCTCTGCTTCTACCACCGCCGCTTTGGACAGAACGCACGCAGATGTGCGCCACCGTGCCAATTCAAGTGCTCGGGAAATGCCAAGGCCAGCAGTCGGTAGCAGCTGCCACCGCCGGTGAAGAGAACAAGCTGCTCTACGTGAGGGACTCGTGCTCGGGGAGACGGTTCCTCGTAGACACTGGCTCCCAAAAGAGCCTCATCCTGCCGTCCTACGCCGACTGACTAGTGGGAGCTAGCGGCCCCCAGCTGGTAGCAGTAAACAGCTCGGACATTAAGACTTTTGGTGAGAGAACACTGACTTTATCCCTACACGGCTGTATGTACGAGTGGACTTTTGTCATCAGCTGCACTGAGTTTCCCAATCCTGGGAGCTGATTTTCTGTGTGCACACGGGTTGCTAGTTGATGTTGCTAACAGACGCCTGGTTAATGCAATGTCTTTTGATTCTCTCCCCTGTACAGCTCGAGGGGCCGGGCCAATAACACAAGCCAACGTCACAGCTCCAGGCGGTAAGTTCCACACACTGCTCACTCAGTTCCCAGCACTCACGGTCCTGACGTTTTCGGTGGCCAGCACTAAACACGGGGTGGAACACTTTATCACCACCACTGGGCCGCCCGTTTTCACACGACCTCGGTGCCTGGACGCAGCTAAACTGGCCATAGTGCGCGAGGAGTTTGCCAACTTGGAAAGGTTGGGCATCATCAGGCGCTCAAACAGCTCATGGGCATCCCCACTACACATGGTCCCTAAGGCCGAGGGATCATGGCAACCGTGCGGAGATTTCCGCAGGTTGAAATAACGCCACAGCGCACGATCGCTACCCGATTCCCCATATTCAGGATTTTTCCGTTCACCTCGCCGGGGCACGCATTTTTTCTAAAATAGACCTGATCCATGATTACCACCAGGTCCCGGTGCGCGCGGAGGACATACCCAAAACAGCGGTAATAACTCCGTTTGTGACATGATTTGGGACCCAGGAGACAGACGCTGACACGAGTAGATTGTTTGACAATTATTTATTAATTAAAGTGATGAATGTTGCGTGTGTGAATGAGTGAGTGAGTGCGAGGCTGTCTGGTCACTGGAGCTGAGCGATTCCTGCTGCAACCTGGCAACCCTGGAACACACAAGCACAGGGGATTATTACAGTTCATATGAATGGGAAGCTGAAGCTTGTGCTGCTTACTTGCAGGCGCCGCAGAGAGAATCTTGCTGGCTCCGTGTCCCGATGCAGCGTGGTGCGCGTGGTGCTCGACGTTGAGGTGGTGAGGAAGAGCTCCAAGGAGGAGGAGATGGCGTCCCGTTGACAGGGAAGGTAAGTCTGCCGCCAGGGAGGTCCACCTGTGCACAGGGGAGAACACTAGGAAGGGATGAGTGAAGAGGTATCTTACGTGACGTGGCTTGGCGTGGCGACTTGGTTCTGACTCTGGCTTGAGGTCGTATCCTAGACGCGTTGCGAGGCAAAGGCGACAGACGACTCTGTGCAGAGCAGTCTGAGATCCTGGCTTTTAAAGCCCGTTGATTGCCAACAGCCGGTGTGTGCGCAGCTGAGGATAATGACGGCCCAGCGGCCGCCATAACAGTACTCCCCCCTCTAGAGGTGCCTCCAGGCACCTGCCCAGTCCTACCTGGATGCGCCCGATGAAAATCGTGGATCAGCTGCTTATCAAGGACCAACGCTGGGCAAATCCAGGAGCGATGCTCAGAGCCAAAACCCTCCCAGTCTACCAAATACTGAAGACCCCGACCCCGCCGACGGACATCCAAGATGGCATTCACCCCCCAAGCCGGATGGCCGTCGATCATCCTCAGGGGGGAAGGAGCCGCGGGGGGGCGGGCACAGAGGATCGTAGATGTAGGGCTTGACCTGGGAGACGTGAAAGGTAGGGCAGATGCGCATAGAAGAGGGGAGAGCAAGGCACACAGACACAGGGTTGATAATATGTGAAATTACAAAAGGGCCAATGAAGCGCTTGGCCAGCTTGCGCTTCTCAGCCGGCACATTGACATTCTTAGTGGACAACCAAACCTTCTGACCCACCTTATAGTCCGGGGCGGACCTCCTGTGGTGGTTGGCCACCTGGATATTACGTTCTGTGGTCCCAAGAAGGGCTCTGTGGGTGATGGTCCAGATTCGCCGACAACGCCTAGCGTGAGCCTGCACCGAAGGAACCGCCACCTCCTTCTCCTCCTCCGGGAACAGTGGTGGATCATACCCCAGAGACGCTTTAAAAGGGGACATCCCAGTAGCAGAGGACACCGTGGTGTTGTGTGCGTACTCGATCCAGGGTAGAAACGTGCTCCAAGAAGAGGAGCAGGAAGAGATGACACAGCGAAGCACAGCCTCCAGCTCCTGATTGGCCCGCTTGCACTGACCATTGCTCTGCGGGTGGTACCCAGAAGAGAGGCTAGCCGTGGCCCCCAGCACCGTGCAGAATGCCTTCCAGACCTGGGACACAAACTGTGGGCCTCGATCCGATACAATATCAGCCAGGATACCATGAAGACAGACCACATGCTGCACTAAAAGGTCCGCCGTCTCCCGCGCCGAAGGCAACCCCCGGAGAGGCACAAAATGAGCTGCCTTGGAGAAACGGTCCACTATCGTTAGGACTGACGTAAAATGACCAGAGGGGGGCAGACCCGTCACGAAGTCCAAGGCTACGTGGGACCAGGGGCGAGAAGGAACTGGTAGAGGGTGAAGAAGACCCGCCGGGGGGGGGGGGGGAAGATGATGATTTCCCGGTGGCGCACTGGGTGCAGGCCCGGACATAGTTGTTAACATCCCTCCTCAATCCTGGCCACCAGAAGGCTCTCTGGAGAAGATTGATGGTGCGGGCAACTTCCGGATGGCACGCCAGCTTGGACGCGTGACCCCATTGAATAACCTCGCTCCTGACAGAAAGGGGAACGAACAAACGGCCCGGGGGACCCCCACCCGGGTCGGGCTCCATCTCCTGCACTCTCCTGACCTGGTCCCGGATCTCCCATGACAGGGCACCCACCACACAAGACGACGGCAGGATAGTCTCCTCCTGCTCCCCGGTGGACTGCGCGTCAAACTGTCTCGAGAGGGCATCAGGCTTGCCATTCTTGCTCCCCGGCCAGTAAGTGATGGTAAAATTGAACCGGCCGAAAAAAAGAGACCAGTGGGCCTGGCGAGCGTTCAACCGTTTGGCCGTCCGGAGATACTCAAGGTTCCTATGATCCGTCCAGACGACGAACGGCTGGGCAGCCCCCTCCAGCCAGTGCCTCCACTCCTCCAGGGCGAGTTTCACGGCCAGCAGCTCCCTGTCACCGATACAGTAATTCCTCTCTGCGGGTGTCAGGCGGTGGGAGAAGTAAGCACACGGCCGGATCCTTCCATCCACCGGAGAACGTTGGGAGAGAACGGCCCCAATTCCTGAATCCGAGACATCCACCTCCACCAGGCACTGCAAAGCCGGATCCACCTGGGTCAGGACTTGGGCCGAAGCAAACTCCTCCTTCAACCTCCCAAACGCTGTGGCAGCCTCCTCGCACCAACGAAAAGGAACCTTGGGAGAGGTGAGAGCAGTCAAGGGGCGGGTGATGTTCCCAAAGTTCGGCACAAACCTGCGGTAGAAATTGGCAAAACCCAGGAACCCCTGCAACTGTTTCCTGGACGGGGGTGTGGGCCAATCCACCACCGCCTTGACCTTGGCCGGGTCGGGAAGCACCTGATTGCGGGCAATAATGAAACCAAAAAAAGAGGTCTTGTCAGTGTGAAACTCACATTTCTCAGCTTTGACAAACAGCTGGTTCTCCAGGAGGCACTGCAGGACCCGTCGCACATGCACCTGGTGCTCCTCCAACGTGCGTGAGAAGATGAGGATGTCATCAAGGTAGACGAACACAAAGGAGTTAAGAAAATCCCGGAGGACGTCGTTAATCAAACGCTGGAAGACGGCCGGAGCGTTGGTTAACCCAAACGGTATCACCAGGTACTCAAAATGGCCGCTTGGGGTCCGGAATGCCGTCTTCCACTCGTCGCCCTCCCTGATGCGCACAAGGTGGTACGCGTTACGCAGGTCCAGCTTCGTAAACCAAGACGCCTCCTGGAGGGAGTCAAAAGCCGTGTTCATCAGCGGCAGCGTGTATTTGTCCTTGATGGTGATCTTGTTGAGCCCTCGGAAGTCGATGCAGGGACGCAGCGAACCATCCTTCTTTCCAACGAAGAAGAAACCCGCACCCACCGCCAAAGACGAAGGACGAATAATCCCAGAACTAAGGCACTCCTTAATATAAGTGTCCATAGCCTCGCGCTCCAGGGCAGACAGGCTGTATAGACGACTTGCCGGGAGAGGGGCCCCCGCCCTGAGGTTGATCGCACAGTCGTAAGGACGGTGGGGGGGGGGGGGGGGGACAGCGCCCGTGACTTGCTGAACACCGCTCCCAGATTGTGGTAGACTTCTGGTACCATGGACAGGTCCGGGGGTGGCATCGAAGGAGAAGGCACCGATACCGAGGGAGCACACACTGCAGACTGGAGGCAGGCACTCAAACAAAACGAACTCCATGCGATGATACTTCCAGCTTGCCAATCAAAAGTGGGGTTGTGGAGCCGTAGCCATGGGTACCCCAGGATCACAGGTGAAGAGGAGATGGGTAATACCAAAAAACGAATCTCCTCCCGGTGGTTTCCGGAGACTATCACTGACACGGGAACCGTCTGGTGGGAAACAGAAGTCAGTGATGTCTTGGATAGCGTGACGAGATTGACAGGTGGGCAAAGAGGTTGACAGCTGAGGCCCATCTGGGTTGCCAGGTCTCTGGAGATGAAGTTCTGCTCAGCTCCAGAATCAACTAGGGCATGTGTAGTATGTTCCTTGTGTTTGTAAAGTAGCCTAATGGGGACACGGCAACTAGTGAGGGTTTTTTTCTGTTTAATGTCCGTGAATCCCCCTACTGTGATCCACGGACCTCCCCTTTTAACCGATTTGGACATTCGGCAACCCCGTGAGACCCGTTGCCACAACAAAAACATAGGCCCAGATCCCTGCGGCTCTGTCTCTCAGCCGCTGAAACTCCCGATTGTCCGATAACCATATCCTCCTGCTCCGGAAGTTCCTCTGACGAGGGCAGAGGGAGGAGAGGTGACCTAGCGGAGCGAGGGCGGGGTTTACTCGAACGGCTAACAGTCCTCCGTTCGGCCGTTCGTTCCCTCAGCCTACTGTCCAAACTAATGGTGAGAGAAATTAATTCCCCTAACCTGTCTGGTTTATCCCGTGCCGCTAATTCATCCTTCAGCTCCGAACTAAGGCTGCGGAGGAAAATACCACAAAGCGCTGGCTCCCTCCACCCGACCTCAGCGGCTAATACCCGGAAATCTACGGTGTAATCGGCGGCAGATCTACTGCCCTGCCGAAGGCTTAGCAGCCAATCAGTTAGCACCGCGCCCCGGTCTGTATGATCAAACATCTCCAGAAATTCTGCCACGAACTGCTGGTAAGTCAAAAGGGAATAGTTGGGTTTAGCCATAATAGTGTAGGCCCAATCTAATGCCCTCCCCCCAAGCGGATTGGAGATGTACCCAATTTTGCTTTGATCGGTGGTGAAGTCTCCCGGGACGCGGTGAAAGACTGATTCACATTGAAGCAAAAAACCTCGTGCTTCCCCGAGTTTTCCGCTAAAGCGGGCGGGGGTAGGCACGGGAGTGAGACGAGGTAGTGATGGCTGGTATGTTTGGCTAGTAGGAGAGGCTACAGGGGCTGGTGAAGCCCCGGCGGTCGGGGGGAACGCCTGGCGTCCTTCCAGGCGATCCAGCCGGCTGTTAACCTGAGTTAACTGGTTCAAAATAACTGTCTGTTGGTGAGCAATCAAATCTACTCGAGCGCTAAGAGTGTTAATACGGCGCGCCAGCGCGCTGTCAGCTGGGTCATCTTGACGGAGTCGTACTGACATGATTTGGGACCCAGGAGACAGACGCTGACACGAGTAGATTGTTTGACAATTATTTATTAATTAAAGTGATGAATGTTGCGTGTGTGAATGAGTGAGTGAGTGCAAGGCTGTCTGGTCACTGGAGCTGAGCGATTCCTGCTGCGACCTGGCAACCCTGGAACACCCAAGCACAGGGGATTATTACAGTTCATATGAACGGGAAGCTGAAGCTTGTGCTGCTTACTTGCAGGCGCCGCAAAGAGAATCTTGCTGGCTCCGTGTCCCGATGCAGCGTGGTGCGTGTGGTGCTCGACGCTGAGGTGGTGAGGAAGAGCTCCGAGGAGGAGGAGATGGCGTCCCATTGACAGGGAAGGTAAGTCCGCTGCCAGGGAGGTCCACCTGTGCACAGGGGAGAACACTAGGACGGGATGAGTGAAGAGGTATCTTACGTGACGTGGCTTGGTGTGGCGACTTGGTTCTGACTCTGGCTTGAGGTCGTATCCTAGACGCGTTGCGAGGCAAAGGCAACAGACGACTCCGTGCAGAGCAGTCCGAGATCCTGGCTTTTAAAGCCCGTTGATTGCCAACAGCCGGTGTGTGCGCAGCTGAGGATAATGACGGCCCAGCGGCCGCCATGACAGTCTGGCTTGTTTGAGTTTTTACGCATGCCCTTCGGGTTAAAAGGCGCAGCACAGACATTCCAACGCTTGATGGATGCAGTGTTGCGCGATCTGCCGTTTGTGTTTGTCTACCTGGATGATATCCTGGTGGCCAGCGTGTCCAAGGACGAACACGTAACCCACCTCAGGACGGTTTTCCGGAGGTTGGAAGAGCACGGGTTAATAATCAGCCCGGCGAAATGCCAGTTTGGCGTGACGGGGATTGACTTTTTGGGGCACCGCGTCTCACCGGAGGGAGCAATACCCTTGCCCGACAAAATGCGCACCGTGGCAAATTTTCCCCAGCCTCAGATGGTTAGGGTGCTGCAAGAGTTTTTGGGGATGGTTAACTTTTATAACCGGTTCCTCCCCTGCGCAGCTCAGCTCATGCAGTTACTGTACACCGCGCTCAAGAAATGGAAACCGGTGGACAGAGTCGAATGGACTCCGGAGCGAGAGCAGGCATTCTCTGAGGTTAAAACAGCCCTGGCAAACGCTGCACTGTTGGTGCACCTGGACCCAGCGGCCCGCATAGCGCTCACTACCGACGCCTCGGACGTGGCCATAGGGGCCGTCGTGGAGCAACACATCGCCGGTTCTTGGCAGCCGCTCACTTTTTTCAGCAGGGCTTTGCACGACAGTGAGCGTAAATACAGCGCGTTCGACAGGGAGTTGCTGGCTCTCCACCTGGCCATACGCCACTTCCAATCCTGGCTGGAAGGGCGCAGCTTCACCGCGTTCGTGGACCACAACCCGCTAACGTTTGCAATGGCCAAGGTTTCAGAACCATGGTTGGGCCGGCAGCAGAGACAGCTGGCCGCGATCTCGGAGTTTACGACCGATATTCAGCATGTGGCAGGTAAACTGAATGTGGTGGTGGACTGCCTCTCGCGCGCAGTAGTGGCCCCAGTTTGCGTAGGGATAGATTATACAGGCATGGCCACAGAGCAGATTGGCGATGCGGACGTGTGCGCGCTCCAGTCTGGACCAACGGTGTTAAGGCTGGAAAGCAGAGTGCTGCAAGATGGCAGCCCTCCCCTAATCTGCAATGTCTCCACGGGACGCCTGCGCCCAGTGGTCCCAGTTGCTTGGCGCCGCTGAGTGTTTGAGTCAGTTCACGCTCTGGCGCACCCAGGAGTGCGCACGTCAGTCAAAATGGTGGGAGCGAAGTTTGTTTGTCCAGGCCTTTGCAAACAGCTGAAATAGTGGGCTGCAGCCTGTGTAGCATGCCAACGAGCCAAAGTACACAGACACACCAAGGCTCCTTTGGAGCCTTTTCGTATACTGGCTAAGGGGTTCGACCATGTTCATGTGGACCTCGTGGGCCCCCTCCCGCCATCGCAGGGGTTCACACACCTTCTGACAGTGGTGGACCGCACCACACGCTGGCCAGAAGCAGTCCCGCTGGCGGCAACCACGTCCGTGGACGTGGCGCGCGCTTTTTTGACAACATGAGTGGCACGTTTTGGCATCCCGTCGGACATAACGTCTGATAGGGGCCCGTAGTTTGTTTCCGACCTCTGGTCCGCAGTGGCCCATAGCCTGGGTGTTGCAATTCATCGCACAACCGCATACAACCCACAGGCCAATGGGTTATGTGAGCGTTTTCATAGGTCACTGAAAGCAGCGCTCAGGGCTTCGCTGACGGATGCAAATTGGGTAGACCGGTTGCCGTGGGTTCTGTTGGGGTTACATTCCGCACCAAAAGAGGATTTGGAGGCTTCCCCGGCGGAGCTTGTTTTTTCTCAGCCACTGCGGCTGCCCGGGGAATTTTTGCCAGATAATCCCGCGCCGGACAACTGTCTGTCTCAGCGTTTGCAGCATAGCGCAGATCCAGGCACGCTGCCAGGCCCGGCCCGCCACTGTTTTCCATGTGCTTTTGTGCCAAAAACTTTGAAGAATGCGGCGTTCGCGTTTGGCAGGCACGATGCCCACCACCCCCATTGCGCCCACCCTACGATGGCCCGTTCAGAGTGCTGGAACCAGGGGACAAACATTTTTTGTTAGACTTGGGGGGTCGTCAGGAGAAAATATGTATAGACAGACTTAAGCCCACCTTTGTGGTGGCGGATGAGCAAGTGTTGTTGGCTCGGGCCCCTCGGCATGGAAGACCCCCTCGGAGAACTCCCCAGGTAAACGATTCATCAGAGCAGCCACACGGGAAAGTCGAAGTCCCCCCCCTCGCCATTGCCCACCCGCAGACAGACACACCCCCAGGAGCCCCCCCACCGGCACAGCAGCGCCGCGGAGGCAGAGAACCCCCGTTACAGCAGATATGGGAGGAGACTGAAGCCAAAAGGACGTGAGGACTGAAACTCGGTCTGAGATTCTGGGGGGGCGGTGTAGACGCTGGGATAAGCATCTCAGACTAGATGCAGAGGGTAAACAGATGAAGACAATAGGTATTGAGATGGGAGAGATTATGGTGAGGTAGCAGGAAGGAGTAGCTGGGGGGAGAAGGGTTGAATGTATTGTGATGTGAGATGTCATGCAGATGTGAGATGGGCGGATGATATAAAAGGAGAGACCCTGGTGTATTGAGAGAATGCTTTTTCTGTGTATGACTGATGTGAGAGTGAATAAAGTTGTCTGCTGCACGATGTCTGACTCCGTTATTTGCACTCTCCACAATACCTTCACTACCTCTAGTCCTTCCATTTTCACAGTTAACCTGGCTCCCTCTCACTGACCATGTTGACATCGTCACGAGTAAACCGATTACAATCAGCCTTCTGGAGTTACCTGATCATTCAAACTGTCATGTAAACAGAGTAATCAGATTACCTTTATCAGTTAAAGGCCATTATCGGTTTATGAGAAAATGGATTAACACACCTAATTTATTTGCCCAGTAAACCATTTACTTGGTGCATGTCAACACTATAAGCCGATTATTACCTTTATTGGTTTACTCCAGTAATCAGTTTACTCGTGACCATGTAAACAGGGTCATTCACACACATGTATTCTGTCTTGCCTCTACTGACTTTCATTCCTCTTCTCTCCAGAGCATACCTCCACCTCTCCCGGTTCTCTTCCACCTGCTCCCTACTCTCACTACAGATCACAATGTCATCTGCAAACATCATGGTCCATGGAAAACCTTCCCTGATCTCATCTGTCAGCCTGTCCATCACCATAGGAAACAAGAGGGGACTCAGAGCCAATCCTTGACATAATCCAAGCCCCACCTTGAATCCATCTCTTACACCTACAGCAAACCTCATCACCATCTCACTGTCCTCATAAATGCCCTGTATCATCCTCACATACTTCTCTGCCACTCCCAGCTTTCTCATATAGTATCACACTTCCTTTCTTAGCACCCAATTACATGCTTTGTCTAAACCCACCAAGACATGGTGTAACTCCTTCTGACCTTCTCCATACTTCTCTATCAATACTCCTTGATGCAAGGAGTAGAGGTAGTGAAGGTGGATGAGTTTAAATACCTGGGTTAAAGCATCCAAAGCAATGGATAGTGCACGACAGGTGAAGAAGAGAGTGGTAGAGTGGAGAGGAGTGTAGTGATTTGTGACTGAAGGATAGTAGCAAGTGAAAGGGAGACATGATTTCAGAAACACCCAGAAGCAGACACAGGCTCAACAACAATAATGATCTTTTATTGAATGAAAGTGGAGGAGTGTGTGTGCATATGGTGTTGTGCATGTGGTGTGATGGGAGCAGGAGCATGGACAGCAGTACAGGTCTGGCAACCCTACAATGACAGCAGAGACAGGGAATAAGACACAGGCAGGCAGGTAATAATATTAACAGAGAATTGATAGTCTTACGGCAGCAAAGAGTTAATCTGGCTCCGAAGAGATGACAATCCAATACCGGCCCAGTGCCCCGCTGTAGTGCAGGTGCAGAGTATATACAGTGCTGATTAGGGTGAGGAAAACGTGCTATGTGCTCCAGTTCACCAGTTGCAAGAAAGGGATAGTCCACTGTCCACAGACGAGGTCCGGTCCACCACCAGGAGGAAGGAGAGGTCCGCCTGGAGGTTGGTCCACCTGTGCACAGGGAACAAGGGAAAACAGGCAGGTACAGAGAATCAACTCTGGAATAGCGTACGTTGTGGGCACCCACCACAATCTACATGGACATTCAGCCATCACACTCAACTAGGGCTGGAAGCAGAACAATTTGCATATGGACAGAGAGCCCCTAGGGGGACAACCAGAACAATGACTATTGTTATGCATCCCTGAATTAAGGAGAGGAAGTCCGGCGCCAGTTAATCACACGATTGATATGTATTGACTGATATGTATATCAATATGCAAATGTGCCATGCATTCTCTCTTGTCTGTATAAAAGAGCTGACTTTACATGCCTCAAATAGCGCACGCACAGAACACACACACACACACACACACACAGCACAGTGCACAGCGCTACAGTGTGTCTCATGATGATGGAGGAATAAAACTCTTAAACCTTCCAGCTCATCTCATCTCGCCTGAACTTATTTTGTTCCTCCACACTGGTGACCTTTGACGAAGAATGGAACACGAGGCGAACACCCCGGAGATGACCCGGACGGGAAGCTTCAGAACGCGTCATGGTGCACCCCTCACCTTATATCTTACCTCCACACTGGTGACCTGACGAGGGAGAATGACCGTCTGCTCTCTCTCACCGCGCTGTGGATCCCAGAGGACCAGAGAACGCCTGCAACCTGTTAATCCTCACCGGAGCACGCTCCGGAGCGCAGCGCTGGGATCAAAACGCACCTTGATCAACACGAGCAAACGAAGGAAGCAGCCGGAACGGGGACAATCATCGACGCCGGCTGCGCTGATTTCCACCGAGCTCCCTGACTCTGACTAAACTCCGGACAGCGGACCTCCCACGCTCTCCGCAGGATTACGAGGACAGCGCAACTGCCAGCTATGTGGTCACTGCACCAGACACATGCCACGCACCAGGGACAAACTGGCTCCACAGACTGATACAGCGTCCTCCGCCGCTGCACATGCCCGAGTAAAACAGTCGATCGCCACCCTCAGAACCTTCAGGGCTGCTCGCGCACCTGGAGCGGATGTGCAGCCTGCACACAGGACTTTGTATGGGTTTCTCAGCCATGGCGCACATCGGAAATTTAGCCGATTGCTTTCCCCGATGACTTTAGGGCTGTTTCCCGCACCTAAAGCCAAACTGCCGAGTCCCTGGCACAGCTTCAGTTTATCACAGCTGCTACACATTCTCGGGGAATTTGGCCGCTCGTTTTCCCCACATCCTAGCTGGATCGAGCTGCGGGATCAGTCAGATAAAATGTTTTTTTTCACAGCCGCTGTGGATCTCCACCAGGCTTACTGGGAAAGTCCCTCACCATCGCGGATCCACATGCAATTTTTGCACAGCCCAGGCACCTTTGACGTCCTGGGCCGGCACTCACTTACTCCCACCCCCTCCCCCTCCTCCTGCACAGAGCTTTTCTCGCACCTCACTCCCTAAGCCGGCCAATTGCCGTCTGGTTCCATTACACACGACTACACACCGGCCCGTATGCCCACGATCCACGGCCATTCAACGTGCTGGAACTCGGAGCGAAGCACACTGCCCTTTCCACCCCTCCCCCATCCCCCTCATAGACTGATATGCCCTCCAACAGTTCTACTGGAGCTGGAGCCAAATGGGGGGGGGGGGGGGGTCCGCACCCCCTGCTGAGTGCTCTGGGGGGGTGAGCCGTGTGGGCACCCACCACAATCTACATGGACAACCATGGAATGGTTGGACTCTACATGGAATCTACATGGGGGACAACCAGAACAATGACTATTGTTATACATCCCTGAATTAAGGAGAGGAAGTCCGGCGCCAGTTAATCACGCAATTGATATGTATTGACTGATACGTATATCAATATGCAAATGTGCCATGCATTCTCTCTTGTCTGTATAAAAGAGCTGACTTTACATGCCTCAAATAGCGCACACACAGAACATACACACACACACACACACACACACACAGCACAGCACACAGTGCTGCAGTGTGTCTCATGATGATGGAGGAATAAAACTCTTAAACCTTCCAGCTCATCTCATCTCACCTGAACTTATTTTGTTCCCCCACAACGTAGTGTTGGGGAGACGAATCTCCCATATGACGAGAAGCTGAGGACAAACAAGAGAGGCAAAACTCTCGAGGCGTAGAGCTGAAAGGGGAAGACTCCCGCACAGAGCTCTTTCTGGGAGAAAGTGAAAACATCTCCGTGCTACCTTCTGGGCAGCCTTCCTTATAAAGGGTGCTTAATGAGGAGGAGCAGGTGTGCCCACAGCTGTGGAAAAAAATTAGGGCAAAGGACACACAGCGCGGATCATCACAAAGGGAAGATTTACAAGACAGTAGTGAGACCTGCTATGATGGTTTGAAGATGGTTGCACTGACAAAAAGATAGGAGATGGAGCTGGAGGTGTCAGAATTTAAGGTGCTAAGATTCTCATTGGAAGTTACTAGGACGGACAGGATTAGAAATGAGTTCAGGTTGTGGTTTGAAGACAAAGTAAGAGGCTAAGATGGTTTGGACATGTACAGAGGAAGGATAGTGAATATATTGGACAAAGGATGTTGAAGATGGAGCTGACAGGCGGGGGTGTGGGAAGGAAGATCACAGGGAATATTTATGGATGGAGTGAAGGAGGACATAGAGAAGGTTGATGTTAAATAAGTAGATGCAAGGGTTAGGGTGAGATGGATGCAGATGATCTGTTGTGGCGACCCCTAAAGGGAGCAGCTAAAAGAGGAAGTTACTGCAGCTGTTTTTGAAAATCATTGCTAGTACACTGCAGTCTTATCCAGTGCATGGCTTTTAGACATCCCCCGCCCCCAGGATAAACGAGATTCTATTTTGAACTTTTATTTATTCAGAGGAGGTCCATTAAGAGGCAACCTTTCTCTTTCAAGGATACCCTGTTCACATACACACAGTTACACATTCACACCTGAAAGCGGTCCAGTACAACCACAGAGTGACTCAGTGGAGGAGCAGTTGGGGTTAAAGGTGGACTATGAAGAAATTGCATGTGATTACTGGCAACACTTGGCAATAATGAACACCCCTCCTAAAACTTCATCGGCTGTGAGGGTGGCTGTGGCGCAGGTGTAGTGTGGCTGACTACTAATTGGAGAGTCAGTGGTTCGATACCTGCTCTGTCTGCATGTCAAAGTGTCCTTGAGCAAGACACTGGACCCCCAGTTGCTCCTGGTGGGTCAGGCCAGCGCCGGTCCGTGGCAGCTCCACTGCCATCAGTATGTGAACAGGTGGATAGCAGGATTTGTAAAGCACTTTGGTCATTCAGAGATGAGTAAAAAGCACTATATACAGTGGGGTAAAAAAGTATTTAGTCAGCCACCAATTGTGCAAGTTCTCCCACTTAAAAGGTGAGAGAGGTCTCCAATTTTCATCATAGGTATACCTCAACTATGAGACACAAAATAAGAAAAAAAAAATCCAGAAAATCACATTGAAGGATTTTTAATGAATTAATTGGTAAATTCCTCAGTAAAATAAGTATTTGGTCAATAACAAAAGTTCATCTCAGTACTTTGTTATATACCCTTTGTTGGCAATGACAGAGGTCAAACTTTTTCTGTAAGTCTTCACAAGGTTTTCACACACTGTTACTGGTATTTTGGCCCATTCCTCCATGCAGATCTCCTCTAGAGCAGTGATGTTTTGGGGCTGTCGCTGGGCAACACAGACTTTCAACTCCCTCCAAAGATTTTCTATGGGGTTGAGATCTGGAGACTGGCTAGGCCACTCCAGGACCTTGAAATGCTTCTTACGAAGCCACTCCTTCGTTGCCCGGGCGGTGTGTTTGGGATCATTGTCATGATGAAAGACCCAGCCACGTTTCATCTTCAATGCCCTTGCTGGTGGAAGGAGGATTTCACTCAAAATCTCACGATACATGGCCCCATTCATTCTTTCCTTTACACGGCTCAGTCGTCCTGGTCTCTTTGCAGAAAAACAGCCCCAAAGTATGATGTTTCCATTTAGCTGTTAATGTATGTCTCTTTTAGCTGTTAATGTATGTCTCTCTCCGGTAATGAATTTCAACATTGCAGTAGTGTACAACCCACCGTCACACAACTCTTCCTTTTATAATGAATTAAGTGATCTGGTTAAACAACTTGAGAAGAACAGAGAAACAATAATTCATGGTGACTTTAATATCAACTGGTCTGATAAAAAAGACAAACAAAAACTGAAAAGCCTCATGACTAAATTTAATTACCAGCAAATCATCAAAGGACCCACCAGGATAACCAAACAATCCAGAACACTTATTGACATGGTATTTACTAATAAACCAGAACGAATAACCAGAACCTATAATCTTGTAACTGGTCTCTCAGATCATAACATGGTTCTTGCTGTCAGGAAACTTACTAAAAAGCGACTACAGTATTTTGGGGGAGTCGATATTGACAAATCAAATTTTATTATCCCCAAATCAAAAAATGAGGAGTTTGAACATTACTTAGAGAATCAAAATTGGGAGCAGCTCATGGCAACATGTGAAGTAGATGATTGTTGTAATTTTATAACTGCAACAATCACAAAGTCTATAGAAAAATTTTCAAAGCAAATTAAAAGTAGACAACAGAAGATTAGCCTACCATGGTTAAATAATGAAATAAGAAAACTTATGAAGAGGCGAGACTATGCACTGAAAACATCACTAACCTCCAAACTACAAAATGATCACCTTGTGTACAAAAGTTTAAGAAATAAAGTGGTACATGAGCTGCGAAAATCAAAAATATCTTATTACAATAAACTGATAGATCATGCAAAGGGTAACAACAGTTCCCTATGGAGGCATTTAAATAACCTAACTAATAAAAAAAACGATCAGAAGGGGGTAAAGGAACTTAGAATCAATGGCAAGACCGTCAGTGACAAGGCTACTTTGGCAAATGAATTTAATTCACACTTTGTGGGCTCTGTGGAAGACTTAACAAAAATTTTTGTGCTGCCAAATGTGCTCTACAAAACAAATTCCATACTTCCAACAGATACTTTTCACATCGATGAGGTAAATGAGAAGTTAATTGCTGGTATTGTTAAAACACTGTCAAACTCAAAAACTAATGATATCTACAATATGAGCACCTCCTTTCTCAAAATGCACAGCAAAATATTAATCAAACCACTGACTCATCTCATTAATCTCTCCATTAGGTCTAGTACATTTCCATCTGGCTGGAAAAAAGCTGTCGTCATACCAGTTCATAAATCAGGCAGTAAAGACGATATATGCAATTACCGCCCAATCTCTATTTTACCAGTCCTATCTAAGGTTCTTGAAAAAGTTGTAGCTACACAGCTGATAGACTACTTACAAGACAGTCAACTTCTTCATCCACATCAATTTGGTTTTAGACCAGGATACTCAACAGAAACAGCAAATTGTTGCCTTATTGAAAACGTCAAACAGTCCTTGGACAGGGGTAATGTGGTAGGAGCTGTTTTTCTAGATCTCAAAAAGGCTTTCGATACTGTAAACCACAGTTTGCTTTTATCCAAAATGGTATCTTTTAACTTCTCCCCAAATACACTAGAATGGTTTGCATCTTATCTCCAGAATAGAGAACAGTGTGTAAAAGTTCACCAGGATAAATCCTCATTTTTAAACAACCGCATGGGTATCCCACAAGGGTCCATTCTTGGTCCTTTACTTTTCAGCATTTTTATTAATGACTTGCCGTTACACTGCTCAGCTGCAACATGCCAACTTTATGCAGATGATGCAGTTATTTACACAGCTGCCAAGACTCCAGCACAGGCTGCAGATGTACTGTCTACAAGTATGGTTGATGTCCAAGAGTGGCTCCTCAAGAACCATCTATTGCTGAACCTTCAGAAAACAATCTCAATGTGCTTTTCAATCAAAAAATGTAACCTGCAACATTTTAAAGTTAATATACATGATCATGACATCAGTTTAGCTACAGAATTCAAATACCTTGGCATTGTACTAGATCCTCAACTCAAATTTAATCTTCATATAAAGAAAATTTCAAAAACAGTAAAAAAAAATCTGAACTGCTTTAAATTAATTAGATATTACATACCTTACGAAGCAGCTGCACTGTATATGCATTCTATGGTTTTTTCTCATATATCATACTGTTTGACAGTCTGGGCTCAAGCAGCCCCTTCCACAATAAGACATATAGGTTCATTATATAATCAAACCCTAAAAATCTTGGACAAAAAGCCCATTAGGTGGCATCACTGTAATGTTTTAAAAAAATACAACCTATTGAGTTTTGAGAGCTTCATTGACCTCTGTCTTCTGAAATTAACGTTCAAATGTTTCCATAAATCAGCACCCGAGCCACTTGCTGGTTTCGTCCAAAGACAGGACAGCAGCAGAGCCACCAGGAGTTCTGTTAACAATAACTGTAAAATATTCCACCGCAGAACCACATTTGGACAAACAGCTTTCTCTATAAAGGGCAGTCACATCTGGAACACAATGCCAAATGAAATTAAAATAATAACGGACTTTAAAACATTCACTAAAAATGTTAAAAACTGGCTGAAAAATAAACAAGAATGTACTCATGTATGAATTATTTGTCTGCAAAGTGAGAGTGAATGAAGGGAAGGAATAAATGTGTTTGTTTATAGTGAGTGACGGAGGGAGGAAGGCCTGAAATAGGCAAATGTGAGTTATGTTATATGTGTTAAATGTGAGTCAGGCTGTTATATTTGTGTATTTATAATATTTATAATATTTATGTTAAATGCGAGTCAGGCTGTTATATTTGTGTATTTATAATATTTATAATATTTATAATTGTGTATTTATAATTTTTCTGCATTGATGTATGTGGTTATTGTGTATATTTTTTATCTTGATTCTTTTTTCTAAAGCCCATCCAGGGACAAGAGTTGCAAATTAGCTAATAGCTATACACTCTATGTGCAACACATCAGATTGATTGTCTTTGATTAATTGTCTATGTTTATTGCACTGTCCCTGTCAAATAAACTAATCTACTACTACTACATTCCCATGCTTCACAGTAGGTATGGTGGTCTTTCTCCTCCAAACACGACAAATTGAGTTTTTACCAAAAAGTTCTATTTTGGTTTCATCTGACCACATGACATTCTCCCAATCCTCTTCTGGATCATCCAAATGCTCTCTAGCAAACTTCAGACGGGCCTGGACATGTACTGGCTTAAGCAGGGGAACACGTCTGGCACTGCAGGATTTGAGTCCCTGGCGGCGTAGTGTGTTTCTGATGTAGCCATTGTTACTTTGGTCCCAACTCTCTGCAGGTCATTCATTAGGTCCCCCCATGTGGTTCTGGGATTTTTGCTCACCGTTCTCGTGATCATTTTGACCCCACGGGGTGAGATCTTGCGTGGAGCCCCAGATCGAGGGAGATTATCAGTGGTCTTGTATGTCTTCCATTTTCTAATAATTGCTCCCACAGTTGATTTCTTCACACCAAGCTGCTTACCTATTGCAGATTCAGTCTTCCCAGCCTGGTGCAAGTCTACAATTTTGTTTCTGGTGTCCTTTGACAGCTCTTTGGTCTTGGCCATAGTGGAGTTTGGAGTCTGACTGTTTGAGGTTGTGGACAGGTGTCTTTTATACTAATAACGAGTTCAAACAGGTGCCATTAATACAGGTAACGAGTGGAGGACAGAGGAGCCTCTCAAAGAAGAAGTTACAGGTCAGTGAGAGCCAGAAATCTTGCTTGTTTATAGGTGACCAAATACTTATTTTACTGAGGAATTTACCAATTAATTCATTAAAAATCTTTCAATGTGATTTTCTGGATTTTTTTTTTCTCATTTTGTCTCTCATAGTTGAGGTATACCTATGATGAAAATTGGAGACCTCTCTCACCTTTTAAGTGGGAGAACTTGCACAATTGGTGGCTGACTAAATGTCACGGCTGGCCCTCACGAGCCAGCATAAGACGCCACAGTTCAGTAAGTTGCAATTCAGTTCTTTTATTTATATTGCACAGGACTTGGGTGTACAACACAACTTGCCACGCAGGGTTCGTTACACAACACAATATGAATTCACGATAGAGGTTAGCGGCTAGGACGAGGGGCACTCATACGCCGCAAAGGCAAGGAATATTAAACGTGGAACAGGGAGAGAGTTATGGCAGAGACGAGGAGCTCTCGTCCGCCGCAATTAGGAAGGAATGTCAGCGGGGGAGAAGTACAATTCCAAATAACAGATAACTTACATGCAGCGGGATACGTCGGGGAACCCAGGGAGCATGTGGTCAGGAGACAGGGGAAAGTCATAAGACTTTTGACGAGACAGCCGCAGAGTCCAATTCACTCGCACTGACATTTAAAGCCAGCTGCTCATGATTGGCAATGCGGCGCAGCTGCTCAGGCTCTGACAGCTGAGAGCCCCCGAGCGTCTGGCCAATCAGAGCCCGGGAAACCCGAGTGACGACACCTGCTGTCAAAACCTGACAGGGATGAGGAATAACCCGAGCACGGACAAAAGCGCTCGGGATATGACAGAACCCCTCCCCCTACGCGAACTCCTGGTCGCGCGTAACATCCAGACCTCCCCACCCCACCCCAGGGAGGGTGGAGGGGGAAGCAGGTGGAGGGGGAGAAGGGTCAAACTCACAAGTGACAAGGGGTAGGGGCAGAACAACAACCAGGGGGCAAAAACATCAGGGAAGGAGGGAAAAAAACATACATAAACGGGGACATTAAGAAGAATAAAAAGAAAAACCAACGCTAAATGGGCATCTCTCACATATAACAAAAGACACGAACTACCAACCCATGTAACTTCACACACATATCGCCACTAAAAAAGAAAACCAAAATGAGGATACATAGAACACCAGTCAATACTACAAGGCAGGGTCAAAGAAATAAAAGGACAAATAATACCTTCATCTCCAGGTTAATGTGTACAGAAAATCTTCAAATCCAAAAGACAACACAGGTGCCAAAAAGGAACTAGACCCGAGTAAGGGAGTAACATCGGAAATATACAATCACACCCTATAAGAAACATACAATACTCATGATAGCATTCTGTCAAAAGGAAAAGGAAATTCTGCTCTAAAGAGTCTCAAATCGGGAGTGCAAGGAACAAACCCAAACAGTCATCCCAGAAAATAACATGAAAAATAACTACGGCAAGAGAACATATGTCCATTAACGGAAAACAGTCACTTTATACACGAAGTTCAATCCCCAGTGGGGTATTTCAGTCAGAGAGGGGAGGAGAGAAAAAGAAAAACCAGTCACAAGCCAGTGGTGGGGCAAGAGAAGGAAAGGAAAAAAAAAACATTGGGGAATAGAGTTATATAATTCCGCTCAGGAGGCCTCCCAACCCCCAGCACCCAGACCGCCAGCAGAGACAGCGGAACGTACCCTAACGGCCCACCCAAACCCCGGGCCGAGGAAAACCAAGTCTCCGGCGGCCGGACCAGAGCGTCAAACGTCTCATCCTGCTTGTCAGGAGTCCGGGCCCGGACGCCAAAAGGAAAGAGCCGGTCACCGGGTGGTCGGGCAGTATCGGCCTGCCAACAGAATGGCTGGGGGAAGGTCGGCGAACCGGGCCAACTGGAATTAACTCCCGCAGTCTCAAATGCGGGGAAGGAGGGGCCATGGCAAGGACAGGGCATGGCCTGGAAAGCGCTCAGCGGTGGGTCAGTTGCACAATCTCCGGGACCCACCTGGGTCAGGGCGACCCGGGTCAGAACCACCATGACGCCGAGCTCCGATTGAGCGAGAGCAGCACCCGCGTCGGACCCCGATTGGGCCGGAACCTCCATGACGTCGAGCTCCGGTCGGGCGAGAGCAGCACCCACGTCGGACCCTGATTGGGCCGGAACCTCCCTGACGTCGAGCTCCGATCGAGCGAGAGCAGCACCCGCGTTGGACCCCGATTGGGCCGGAACCTGCATGACGTCGAGCTCCGATTGAACCGGCGGAGCACTCCCGGTGGACCCCAACTGGACCGGCGGAGCACCCCCGGTGGACCCCGATTGGGCCGGTAAGGCACTTCCGGGCGCAGCATCGGAGGCGAACGTCGTGCAGAGAACCAGAACCTCCAAGGTGACACCCAGAGCAGGTTCATCTCCAGTGACCCTGGGGAGAGGCTCAGAGGGACAAAAGGAACCGGGATCAGGATCACCGGCAGCGGTAGAGCCCGGCGAGACAGGCTCGAGCGCAGCAGACGGCTGCACCCGGCTCGCCCCCCCGAGAGACAGGCAATAATGCTCCAGAAAATGGATGAGAGATAGAAAATAGAGCACTCGCCTGATCTCGGGTTCTACCGCCATCCAGGACTTCGATGCTCCGGGTTCAAATGGGAGGAGGTCATCGTCCGGTTCCCACTCCGTCGTGACGTCATCCGCCCCTGGAAGAGAGGCTCTTGCAGCTCGAGGACCCCCCGACGTCATCGTCCATGCTGGCGGTTCATGTGGCGTGGAGGTGGGGAGCTCTCGGCCCACTGGACCGGACTGTTCATCTGTGGAGTCCCGGGGACGCTCCGTTGTCGGCACAGGCTCCAACCAGTCGTCCGATCTCCTCTGCCCAGAAAATGGCTGCGAGGCTGGGGTCTTCTGCCCGAGGGACGCAAGCTCATTCCTCATCTGGTGACGCTCCTCAGGAGTCGAAGTGTGCTCAGCGGGGGGAGACACAGAGGCAGTGGGTTTAATTAACATATCAGCAGGGAGTAGAGGCTCGGGGGGCTGCAAACCCCGAACCTCACCCCCAGGAGTCAGACAGAACAAATCACTATTAGATGGAAAAAAGTGAACTTGTACTTGCCTGCCTCCCGGAGGGGCGGTGGAACCTGCTGTAGGGAACGTCATTCCATCCTCCTCCCGCCGGCCGGTGGCCGGAGACTCTCTAGAAGGAGGAGAGGGGGCCACTCGGGATGGTGTAGCCGCGAAGTCCACTGGAGCAACACCTCTCAAACTCCCAGCAGCTGGAGAAGGCGTCGAGGCGGAGGGGGCAACAGCCGAGTCAGGCCAGGCGTGACGCGCTGACAGCTCAGCGGGGGAAGCAGGCCCAGGGAGAAAGGCTGCAAGGATCTCCTCCTGGTGAGACGCTGGAGAGACAGCTGTGAGATGAATGGGGTCAGTCCAGTGAACCGGAGCGGATTCTGGAAGGGAGTCACGCTGAGAACGTCTCTGGCCACGGCGCCGACGTCTATGACGGGCCCCGGGTGGTGCGAACTCCAGGACTGGATCGAGGAAAGGATCCGGATTCCAGAGCGGGCAGCGGGAGCTCCGATTACTCCGCCATCGGCCTCGTTCCTCCTCGATCTCCTGGAGCGCCTCGCGGTGGGCGGCGATCTCTTGTCTCTTCGCTTGGACGTCCAAGTGGTCAGTGTAGCGGGGAGACAATCGGTCGAGCGTTCTCTCAGCGCAGTCCAGGTAATAGTGCACTTCGGATGAGTCGTCAAGGCAGGCGGAAGCGCTGATGAAGTCATCCACCTCACCCCACCTTGCGGCCTCCTCCTCTTCGTACATCTGAATAATCTGGCGTTGGGCAGCGATGTCGAGCCTCCTCGCGTCGACCTCGGGGTGACCGTTGTAGCGGGAAGGCAGGCGGTCAAGCACCTCCTCAGCCCGATCTAAATACCAATGTTCATCGGGCTGATAACCGAGGAGAGGAGGGGCGAGGGAGGTGTCAGGATGCCCATCGAGGTCGGAGGCAATGATGAGGATTTCATCTACCTCCTCCAGCGCCTTGGTCAGCAGGCCGTGGGAACCCCGAGAACGACTCCGCTGAGATGGCATATTTCCAACGCCACGTACCTGGACAGGAAGGAGCAAAGTTCCCAGAACGCAACTTACTGAGAACGGCGTCTCCTTCTGGCGGCTGTCTACTGTCACGGCTGGCCCTCACGAGCCAGCATAAGATGCCACAGTTCAGTAAGTTGCAATTCAGTTCTTTTATTTATATTGCACAGGACTTGGGTGTACAACACAACTTGCCACGCAGGCTTTGTTATACAACACAATATGAATTCACGATAGAGGTTAGCGGCTAGGACGAGGGGCACTCGTACGCTGCAAAGGCAAGGAATACTAACCGTGGAACAGGGAGAGAGTTATGGCAGAGACGAGGAGCTCTCGTCCGCCGCAATTAGGAAGGAATGTCAGCGAGGGAGAAGTACAATTCCAAATAACAGATAACTTACATGCAGCGGGATACGTCGGGGAACCCAGGGAGCATGTGGTCAGGAGACAGGGGAAAGTCATAAGACTTTTGACGAGACAGCCGCAAAGTCCAATTCACTCGCACTGACATTTAAAGCCAGCTGCTCATGATTGGCAATGCGGCGCAGCTGCTCAGGCTCTGACAGCTGAGAGCCCCCAAGCGTCTGGCCAATCAGAGCCCGGGAAACCCGGGTGACGACACCTGCTGTCAAAACCTGACAGGGATGAGGAATAACCCGAGCGCGGACAAAAGCGCTCGGGATATGACACTAAATAGTTTTTTGCCCCACTGTAAGTGAACGCCATTTACCATTCATCCACTAGGCTGAAGCAAATGTGAAGCAGGCAGAAGCAGATTTTTTTTAAACTGATGACTCATAGATAGATTGATAGATAGATGTACTTTATTGATCCCAAACTGGGAAATTACAGTGTAACAGTAGCATGACAGTTGACAGCCAAACAACAGAAACACACACGACAGACAAAGGGATTACCCATGGAAAGTAAAAAAGAAACTAACACGACTATAGAACCTATATACATCATAGCTTAATATATGATGATGACCCGTATAAACACATGAATCATCCCATTGCACAAAGAAGGACTATCAGAAGCTGAGTGAAATGTGAGGTACCAGTTAGTCTGTAAGGTGCAGTGTGGCAGCATAGCTATGACCAGAATACAACATCATAGTGAGTTACTGTACAGTGAAATTGCATGTGGCAGAAAAGATTTCCTGTACCTGGCCGTTCGACAACGAAGCTGTAGTAGTCTACTGGAGAAAGTGCTTCGCTGCCTACCTAGTGTGTGGTGGAGGGGGTGATCAGGATTGTTCATGATGGATCGCAGTTTATTTAGTGTTCTCCTCTCCACCACTGTCTCAAAGGTCTCCGGTCTGAGACCAATTACAGAGCCAGCCCTCTTGATAATCTTGTCAAGTCTGTTGGTATCTCTGGCCCTGATACTGCTATCCCAACAGACCGCAGCAAAAAAGATGGCGCTGGCGACAACAGTCTGATAGAAAAGCTCCAGCATCCTGCTGCACTCGTTGAAGGATCTCAGTTTTCACAGGAAATAGAGTCTGCTCATCCCCTTCTTGTGTGCAGCATCGGTGTTGGATCTCCAGTCCAACCTGCTACTGATCCTGACACCCAGATATTTGTAGTCTTCACCCATTCCCACATCCTCCCCTCTAATCTGCAGTGGCTGAGAAGGAGCCTTCCTCTTCCTAAAGTCAATCACCATCTCCCTGGTCTTGCTGACATTCAACCTCAGGTGATTCTGCTCCGTCCACTCCACAAATCTGTCTACCAGTGCCCTGTACTCCCCCTCCTCTCCTCCTCTTATACACCCCACAACAGCTGAGTCATCAGAAAATTTTTGCAGGTGACATGACTCAGTGTTATACTGAAAGTCCGTGGTGTATAAGGTAAAAAGAAAAGGAGAGAGCACAGTCCCCTGTGGTGCTCCCGTATCACTAGCCACCACTCCAGACAAGACACTGCCCAGCCTGACAAACTGTGGTCTGCCTGTCAGGTAGTCGGTAATCCAGGAGATCACAGAGCTGTCAACCCCCATCCCCCGCAGCTTCTCGCCCAGCAGCAGTGGCTGGATGGTGTTAAAGGCACTGGAGAAATCAAAAAAAGTGATTCTCACAGTATCTCCTCCACCATCCAGGTACTGATGGGCTCGTTGCAGCAGGTAGATGACAGCATCTTCAACTCCTAAATGGGGCTGATATGCAAACTGCAGAGGGTCCAGCCACGTCTCCACCTGCGGCCTCAGGTGGGCTAAGACCAGTCTCTCCAGGACCTTCATCACATAAGATGTGAGGGCAACTGGTCGATAGTCATTCAGATCCGATGGAGATGACTTCTTGGGGACAGGAACCAGGCAGGATGTCTTCCACAGCACCGGTACTCTCTCCAGACTCAGGCTCAGGTTGTACAGGTGTGTCAGTACTGGAGCTAGCTGGTTGGCACAGGTCCTCAGGATCCTAGCGGAGATGCTATCCAGGCCCGAAGCCTTCCGCTGACGGAGTCTCTTCAGCTGTTTCTCTACCTGATCTGTAGTCACCATGAAGTGAGGGGGGGTCCTGGTGCCCCCTGAGGAAGAGGAGGAGGGAGATGGAGAGAGGTTCTGCACGGAAGCGTGGGTAGGGAGGGGTGTGTGGGGGTCTGGTTGTGTTGCTCAGGTGACAGACTGTGAGTTGAACCTATTAAAAAACAGATTCAGTTCCTCAGCTCTCTCCTGGCTCCCAGATGGCTGCCTGACTCTTCCCTTGTACCCAGTGATTTGTTTCATTCCCTCCCACACATCTTTAGTGTTATTTTGCCTGAGTTTCTCTTCCAACTTCCTCCTATAATTGTCCTTGCACCTCCTCAGCATCTCTCTCAGCTCATGCTGCACTCCCCTCAGCTTCTCCTTGTCTCCAGCCCTAAAAGCTCTCTTCTTTTTGTTCAGAAGTGCTTTCAGGTCACTGGTGACCCATGGTCTGTTGTTGGAGAAGCAGTGTACAGTCTGAGCTGGCATGGTCTTGTCTTCACAGAATCTAATGTATTCTGTGATGCATTTGGTCATATTGTGTATGTCCACCCCATGTGGTTCACGGAGTACGCTCCAGTCTGTCGTCTCGAAGCAGTCCTGCAGTGCATCAGCAGCCTCCTCTGTCCACCTCCTCACAGTCCGTGTATAAGCAGGCTGCCTTTGCACAAAGGGGACGTACTTGGGTGTTAACATGACCATGCAGTGATCTGATTTACCAATGGGGGGCAGAGCTGTGGCACTATATGCATCTCTGACATTGGCATACAGTAAATCCAGTGTTTTGTTCTCTCTGGTGGGACAGTCAACAAACTGGTGAAAGTTGGGTAAAGTTTTTGCCACTGAGACATGGTTAAAATCACTCATGATGACTTTTTCAAGTTTGTCTACTCCAAGTGATTTAATTGGTATCTTTACATGATCTCTCCAACTCCAGAAACGACCAGGATTTTTGATTGTGAGCTGAAAACTGGCTTATACTCACCCCGCTGGTGTAAAGGGGTACTTATCACTTTATCAGCCCAGCAAACATAAATTAATTCATAGTTCTGCAGTATCATCTTCTTCTTCTTTCAGCTGCTTCCTTTAGGGGTTGCCACAGCAGATCATCTGCCTCCATCTCAGCCTATCCCTTCATCTTCCTCTGGAACACAACCCTCTCTATGTCTTCCTTCACTACATCAATGAATCTTCTCTGTGGTCTTCCTCTTTTCCTTCTGCCCGGCAGCTCTATCTTCAACATCCTTTGTCCAGTATATCCACTGTCCCTCCTCTTCACATGTCCAAACCATCTCAGCCTTGCCTCTCTTACTTTGTCTCCAAACCACTCAACCTGAGCTGTCCCTCTGATAGACTCATTTCTAATCTTGTCCCTCCTAATCACTCCCAACGAAAATCTTAGCATCTTCAACTCTGCCACCTCCAGCTCCATCTCCTGTCTTTTTGTCAGCGCCACCATCCCCAAACCATACATCATCAGTGTTTCCTCTGGCTTAAAGACCTTAGCGCGGTGGCAACATATTTTTCCGGGGCGGGGGGACATATGTATGAATATGTTAATTTTATACTATTTCTTTCTTTTTTTTTTTAAATTTCCCACAGTAACTTTGCATATAATAATAATAATGCATCAGATTTATATAGCGCTTTATCATAGACACTTTTTACAGATACATTATTCATTCACTCCAGACAGACAATGGTAGTGGCAAGCTACTACTGTAGCCACAGCTGCCCTGGGGCAGGCTGACGGAAACGTGGCTGCCAATCCGGGCCAACGGCCTCTCCGGTCAACACTGAACATTTATACACATTCATACCCAGTGTTATGGACACTGGAGGCAAAGTGGGTAAAGTGTCTTGCCCAGGGACACAACGGCAGGATATCTGGGGAGAGTGGGATTCGAACTGCCAACCATCCAGTTATTGGATGACCCACTCTACCTCCTGAGTCACTGCCGTGCATATGGAACTTAAAATTTGAAGTATTGTACAACCAAGGCTTGAATGTTGGAAAATTGGGCCATGTGGAGTCCCACCTAGATGTCCTGTGTTTGGACTTTGTACTGGTGTCGTCCTCTCCTTCCTCTGCTCTCACCTCTCCTGGACCCTCTGCCTGAACACTTTCATCTCCTTGGCTTAGAAAATATCAAGTGCCATGTAAATTAAGATAAGATAAGATAAGATAAGCCTTTATTAGTCCCACAATGGGGAAATTCCAGGATTGCAACAGCACAGGGATAGCAACACTCACTTAAAGGAGAGAACCAAAAATTTCTAGTTAAGGGTACAAAGAGCATCCACTTAAAACTTGAGTAATGACTTCAGTCTTGAAGGTTTGAGGTTTTTCTCCAAAATTTATAACAATTTTCTGATGGTTTTCTACTTTTCTCTGTAAATTTATCTAAATTTGAAACCATTTTCCTTAAATTTGTAATTTCCGCTTGTAAAATTGACTTTTCTTGGGGACTTCCGGGAAGATGGCGGAGAGACATAACGCTTAAACAGAGAGCTCTCCCTAGTCGGATTAAAAATCATTGGTAAATGGCCAACTCGACATAAATGGATCAATAAACCAAGGGATGAAAACACGAAGAAGCCGGGCACACGGACAAAGGCAGGGTAAAATTAAAGAATCCCTCTTCAACAACGCAGGAGAAATCGCTGAACACGAGGCCCAAAAAAACGAGGTGACTACAGCAGAGAAAATGGAGGACGCCAAACTCGATATTATGAACACTGGCATCGCCAATATAGGTAAAGACATAAAAGACTTCAAGCGACAACTCCAACAGGATTTAACGGCTCTTAAGGAAGAGCTGAAAAAAGAGATGAAGGAGGAAATTATGGGTCTTCGAAGAGAAATGGAGCGCAAGCTAGCTGAAAAAATGGAGGAGCTACGCACTCAACGGGCATGTATGACACTCAACGGGCATGTATGACAGAAGCACAGGCTCGAATATCGGAGTTGGAAGACTGGAAGATCGAGGCAAGCGAGCGGCTGCAAACCCTGACGGCACAAACACAGAGGATGCAGGAAAAAATAACCGACCTGGAGAGCAGGTCCAGGCGGAGCAATATACGCATCTTCGGGATTCCGGAGGGCATTGAAGGCAACTCGATGACGAAATTCATGGATCATTTCTTAAAAAAAGAGCTTGAGCTGCCCGATGAAACGGACCTGCAGATCCAACGAGCGCACAGAGCCTCGGCACAGAACCCGAATCCAAACTCTACACCCAGGTCAGTTGTGGTAAACTTTCTGAAATACGACATAAAGGAAAGAATCCTGACACAAGCGTGGAAAAAAAAGATACGAGTCGGCGACAAACAGATATTCTTTGACCATGACTACCCGACAGAAATTGTGCAGCAGCGAAAGAAATATGCCAACATTAAAAAAATGCTGAAAGAGAAAAAAAATTAGATTCCAAACGCCGCTAACGAAGATGAGAATTCATTGGGAGGACGGCGTGAAGACCCACAACACGGCCAGAGAGGCAGCGCGGGACATGACGGAGCGAGGCTTTGTGGTGAGCGTACCGGAGGAAGCAGCTGGGGCAGCGGTGGCGCTGAACGCATCGCGACAGCCGGAGTGGAGGCGAGTGAGCGGCAGAAGACGGGAGACGGACGTGGTGCACCGGGCCCAAGAAAAACTGCAAGGCTTTCAACGGAAAGCCTAGATTATAACAAAGATTAAGAAGGACACAGAAGAAATGAAGGCCAAGAAGACAAGGTAAAAGAGAAACAAACAGCTAGGAGAGGTTTAAGTGATTTTTGTTGGACATTTCTAGACTAATGACTATTACTTGGATAGTAAATACAGGTCTAGGGAGGGCCCCTCACTCGGTGAGGACAATCCCTCCACCCACCAACAGGGACCAGTGGGCAGAAGAAAGGCCCAAAGTACGGAGGTCGAGATTTGTTAATGTGTTTTTGTACAAATATGTGTTAGTTTTGTTGTTAAAGGGGTTAGGAGCACAAGTTAAAAAAATGGAAAAACATGAATATGGTTAAAAATCTTAAGATAATGACATTAAACGTGAATGGTCTGAACTCACCTGTTAAAAGGGAAAGAATAATAAGAAAATTCAAGAAGAAAAAAGCCGAAATTATATTTATGCAAGAGACACATTTGAGCAAGACAGAACATGAGAAACTAAAGAGATTTGGCTATAAGAACTCTTACTACAGTTCATTTAAGGGAGGAACTAAAAGGGGGGTTATGATACTAATTTCAAATAAAATACAATTTGAATGTGAACAAGAAATCCAGGATAAAGAAGGCAGGTATGTAATAATAAAGGGAAGAATAGATGGTATGCAGATCACATTAGTGAACATCTGTGCTCCACCAGAAAGTGACAAGGGTTTTTTTTCAACAACTGTTTGATCTCATAGCAACACACAGTGAAGGAGTCCTAATTTGTGGAGGAGACTTAAATGCCGTCATGGATCATGAAGTTGATACAACAAGTGTTAAGAAGACAAAAAAACATGTAACAAAGTTCATAATAACCTCACTGGCAGAAATGGGTATGGTAGACATATGGAGGGACCTGCACCCACTCGAAAAAGACTATATACATTATTCAGCAGCCCATAAAGTACACTCTAGAATAGATTACTTCCTTATGAATGAAGGTGACAGACACAGGGTGAGAAATTGTCGGATTGGAGGGGCAGAAATATCAGATCATAATCCTATATACATGGAAATATATTTAAACAATAGAAAACGACAAACAACATGGAAACTTAATGTAGGACTGTTAAATGATGAGAAAATGAAAGAAAGAATAAAAGTAAACATAAACGAGTATATCGAGGAGAATGATAATGAAGAGGTGGACCCAACAATACTATGGGATGCACTAAAAGCCGTGTTAAGAGGTAAATTAATTGTTGAATCAGGAAAAGCAAATAAGTCTAAACTGGAAACATATGAACAAAGATGTGAGAGACTGAGGGAACTAGAACGTAAACATCAAAGCACAAATGACCCAAAAATATATCAAGAAATTAAGGAAGAAAAAATAAAAATAAAAGAAATACAAATAGATGAAATTGAAAGGAAAAATAGATATTTAAAACAAAAATATTATGAAACGGGGCCAAAGGCCACAAAACTGCTGGCAAAACGGTTAAGAAAACAACTGTGATATCCTACCGTGTAGCAATGATCACACTTGAGTTATTTCTTTGGCTAACTCTGCCGTTTATTCTGCAACACACATAATATGACTGAACATGGATTCTACGCGGGGTTTTCACACTCTTGTTCTAATGTGTCCCCTTAATAGTAGTGCTGAACAATACAGGTAGTTCCCCCTAGAGGCATGTGCCAGTAATGTTTTAAATTAGACTTGCAGTCTACCACATCCCTCCCCTCTAGATTAAACTACTTTTAATTACACTAGCCAATTATGCTAGACATCCTGGAACTCCCATTTAATCCTAAACAATCACAGTTACTTTTAACTTCTTAAACACAT
Organism: Pholidichthys leucotaenia; assembly: GCA_020510985.1. Taxonomy (NCBI): domain Eukaryota; kingdom Metazoa; phylum Chordata; class Actinopteri; order Cichliformes; family Pholidichthyidae; genus Pholidichthys; species Pholidichthys leucotaenia. Next base: position 18,884,296 of record CM035840.1, on the reverse strand, counting down.
GTGCCATACATATAATTTCTTTCTCTTTTCTTTTCTTTTTTTTTTTTTTTTTTTTTTTCACATTTATAACACACATAACAGTCTAACTGGGGAATTGGTTTGACTACCGCATCCCAGTGAGGTTCCAGGACGCATTCTTGTCCTGTGGCTGGGGAACTCACTACTGACTAAGTATAGTCCTTCAAGTAGTCTGGAGCTTTCCTAGCTCGCTGAGATCTTCTCACGGCGGGTGAGCCAACTGCAGGTGAAGACTCAGACTGCTCCACTGTTTCGGCTGCTGCAGTGCTGCCCGTAGAATCTGCAGAGACGGTTACCTCAGGTTTCACCTGAAGTGGTGGTTCGTTGATGCTCTCCTCAGGATGGGTGTCAGACAACACCTCTGGTGCCATCGGCAGGGGAATGGAGCTCCTACCACGAACTTGGTCGATGTGTCGCCTCACCACTTGTCCATGACCTAATGTCACCTTGAATGACACAGGGCCTGTCTTTTCTGTTATTTCTCCTGGTACCCAGGCTGGTCCTGAGCCAAAGTTGCGGGTGTAGACCACGTCTCCTTCTCTCAGTATTCTCTCTCTAGCATGCATGTCATGATAACCTTTTTGTTTCTCTTGTTTGTCATGCACTTTGTTTCTGAAGTCTGGATGTATTAAGTCAAATGTTGACCTCAACTTTCTTCCACACAACAGCTCAGCTGGTGACTTGCCAGTTGTAGATTGGGGTGTTATTCGATAGCTGAACAGAGCTCTCGACATTCGGGTTTCAATAGAGTCTCCTGTCATCTTTTTCATGAGTGACTTGAATGTCTGCACGGCCCTCTCGGCTAAGCCGTTAGAAGAAGGATGGTATGGCGCAGTCGTGATGTGACGTATGCCATTCTTTTCAGAAAACTCTTGGAACTGTTCACTCGTAAAACATGTACCGTTATCTGATACTATGATTTCAGGTAGCCCATGTTGACTGAAACTCTTTCTAAGACATTCAATGGTAACAGTAGAAGTAGAGCTACTCACAGAATATGCATCGATCCACTTTGAGTATGCGTCAACTATGATCAGGAACATTCTTCCCATCCATGGACCTGCGTAGTCAATGTGAATTCTTCTCCATGGTTTATCTGGAACTTCCCAGGGATGTAGTGGGGCTGCTGGAGGACTGTTCCTGTTCTCCTGGCATGCCGCACATGACTTCACAAGCGCCTCCACCTCTGCATCCATGTTGGGCCACCACATGTAACTCCTCGCCAACGCTTTCATGCGAGTGATGCCAGGGTGTGCTTGGTGTAGTTGTTGCAGTAAGGCATTCCTACCAGGTGTTGGAACAACCACGCGTCCTCCCCACAGGATACAACCTTCCTGGGTGCTGAGCTCATCCTGTCGTCGGGCATAGGGAATGAACTCAGGACTGTTCATCTTCGGCCATCCTCGCAAGATGTATTCTCGCACTCTTGCTAGAACAGGGTCTTTGTCTGTCCACTTCTTTATTTGTTGTGCGTTCACCAGGGGCACGCCGATATCTTCAAACAATAGCACTCTCTCCTCCTCCTCAGGCGTGCTGTCTCTTCCTCCATCCAAGGGTAGCCTACTCATCGCGTCAGCATTCGTATGGTCCCGTCCGGCTTTGTAAACGATGGTGTACTCATACGCTGCTAATGTAACGGCCCATCTCTGAATTCTCTGAGATGTCATCTGGGGTATGGCTCTCATTTCACTGAACAGTGAAATTAGTGGCTTGTGGTCAGTCACTATAGCGAACTGTCTCCCGTACAGGTATTTGTGGAATTTTTTTACACCAAATACTACTGCAAGGCCCTCCTTGTCTAGCTGGGAGTAGTTTTTCTCAGCTGCACTAAGAGTTCTTGAGACGAACCCTATGGGTCTCTCTGAGCCATCCTCCATACGATGAGAGAGTACAGCACCCACACCGTAGGGTGATGCGTCACACGCCAGGATGAGTGGTTTGTTTGAATCATAGTGCACTAACACACTACAGGACTGAAGTAGCGCTTTGGACTCTTCAAACGCCTTCTGCTGCTTGACCCCCCATGACCATTTTTCTTCCTTCTTAAGTAAGGTATGTAGTGGTGCCAGCAGCGTGGAGAGCTTTGGGAGGAACCTATGGTAATAGTTCAACAAGCCCAGGTAGGCTTTTAACTCAGTAACATTTTGTGGCTCAGGCGCCTCCGCAATGGCTTCCACTTTGTCTGTTAGAGGGTGTAGACCACTGGCGTTGATCTTGTGGCCTAGGAACACCACCTCTTTTCCCATGAACTCACACTTGCTTCTTTTCAACCTCAGACCGCTTTTCTCCAACCGTTGAAGCACTTCCTCCAGCGTTTTCAGATGTTCTTGTTCATTTGGTCCTGTACAAAGGATGTCATCCAAATAAATGGCAACATTCGGAATTCCACCTAGGATGCCCTCCATAGTTCTCTGGAATATAGCAGGACTGGAAGCTACTCCAAATGGTAAGCGTGTGTAGGTATATAAGCCTTTGTGTGTATTGATGGTTACATACTTTCTTGATTCTTCTTCCAGGACTACTTGTTGGTAGGCGTGACTCATGTCTAATTTCGTGAAGTGTCGGCCGCCGTTCAGCTGTGCGAAGAGGTCCTCCACTTTAGGAATTGGATACTGATCCACCCGTGATGCTCGATTGACAGTGAGTTTGTAATCTCCACATATTCTAATGGAGCCATCCGGCTTTCTCACTGGGACTATGGGCGCCGCCCATTCTGCAACCTGCACTGGCTCAATGATCTTGTCATCCAGCAGCCTCTGTAGCTCGCTTTCAACCAGTGGCTTGACTGCATAGGGCACCGGTCGGGGTTTGCAGAATCGTGGTTGGGCCTCCTTGTCCACATTAATCTTTGCAGTGACACCTTTTAGCTGTCCTACGCCTTCTTTGAACACCTCAGCGTGTCTTTCGAGGATCTCCTCCAGCTGCAATTTGGGCCGAGATTCCACTTTATTCACCAACTGATCAATCATGGCCAGTTCCTGTAGCCAACTTCGCCCTAGTAGATTTGGTCCTTCGCTCCCAACTACCACTACAGGTAAGTCCTTTTCTTTGTTTTCGTGTTGCACCTTCACTTGTGCCATGCCTAGCACGTCTAGCTTCTCTCCTGTGTATGTTTTTAATTTTAATGAACAGGGACTTAATTCTGCTGTGTCTGTTTTCTTCCACAGTTGTGTATATTGCTGTTTACTTAATATGGTTACTCCACAGCCTGTATCAACTTCAAATGTTACTTTCATTCCATTAACATTCATGGTACGCGTGATGGGCGCTACCTTGGTCAGCTCCTCTGACGTGTTGTAAATTGTGTGAAAACCCATGTCTTCTGTATCACTTTCTCCCTCCCCTCTCAGTTGATTCGCTTGCTGTTCCTTTCCTGGGCCCTTGTTTTCATACTTTTGCCCATTAACTGTCGCTTTCAGCACCTGTGCGCTGTCCACCTTTATTCTACATGCTTTCTTAATGTGCCCTCGCTTGCCACAATTATGACACAGCTCAGTGGCAAATTTGCACTCGGCGGCATTGTGCTGGCCTTTGCAGCGATAACAACTGGGGAATTTGTGCTGAGTTTTGTCAGTCAGCACTTTGTGGACACCTACTTGGGTCTTAGGCACACGAACATGCGTTGCTGTGTCCTCTGTTAGCTTCCCTTGCATCTCTCTCACATCTTTAGATGCTGTTTCCATCGCTTGGCATAATTCCAAAGCCTTTGCAAAAGTGAGTTTTGTTTCAGATAAAAGTCGCCGTTGCATTCGGTCATCATTCACTCCACACACAAGTCTGTCTCTTAACATTTCTTCCAATGAGTCTTTGTAATCACAGTGCAGTGTTAATTTCCTCAATTCTGCCACATACTCTGCTATGGACTCAGTGTTCCTCCTTATGCGTGAATTAAATTTGAATCGTTGTACGATTTCACTCGGTTTGGGGCTGAAGTGCTTCTGAAGCTCAGCAGTAAGCTGGTCGTACGTTTTATCTTTCGGTAATGCAGGGCTTATTAAATTTCTCAACAAGCTGTAAGTAGTTGCACCAACTCCACTCAACAGTACAGCCTTCCTTTTGTCTGGCTCCTCAATGTCATTAGCTTCGAAGAAAAAGTCCAACATTTCACTATATTCTTCCCATGACTGAGTCGAGTTATCAAAAGGGGTTACCGTTCCGATTACAGCCGCCATTGCTCGTCGTGGTGGGGAAACCTCGTTTTTCCTCCTCTGAACTTGCACTCGAACTACTGGAGTCACTTGAGTTCGCCACACTCGCAATGTTCTCTGTTTCTCGCCGCTGATTTTTTTCTTTTAATCCTCGTCGCCAATTGTGTGATATCCTACCGTGTAGCAATGATCACACTTGAGTTATTTCTTTGGCTAACTCTGCCGTTTATTCTGCAACACACATAATAGACTGAACATGGATTCTGCGCGGGGTTTTCACACTCTTGTTCTAATGTGTCCCCTTAATAGTAGTGCTGAACAATACAGGTAGTTCCCCCTAGAGGCATGTGCCAGTAATGTTTTAAATTAGACTTGCAGTCTACCACAACAACAAACAGTGAATAATGTATATAAGATTAAGGACCCCATCACAAATAAAACCACAGTTAACCCAGAAAACATTGAAGAAATATTCCATAATTTCTATCAAGAACTATACTCGCAACCTGAAGAGACAAATGTTAAGGATATTAAAAAATTTCTATGCACATTGGACTTGCCATCAATAGGAAACCAACAAAATGAAAAGCTAACAGCAGAAATAACAACACAAGAGATTAAAGATGTGATTAAGTCACTAAAAAACGGTAAATCACCAGGTAGTGATGGATACCCCTCTGAGTTTTATAAACTGTTTATAGAAGAACTCACGCCACAGCTCCTAAAGTCATTTAATTGGACATTAAACAACAACAAAATACCTCCATCATGGAACGAAGCCATTATTTCAGTTATTTTAAAGCCAGGGAAAGATAGGGAACAATGCGGAAACTATAGGCCAATCTCTTTATTAAATGTGGATTATAAAATATATACAACAATTATCTGTAAACGAATAAAGACATTCTTGACGGAATTGATAGAGGATGATCAAACTGGTTTCATAGAGGGACGCCAAACACATGATAATATCAGGAGAACAATACATATAATTAATCAAATACATAAAGAAAAGAAAAGCGCAGTAATAATGAGTTTAGATGCAGAAAAAGCATTTGATAGGGTTAATTGGATGTTCCTATATAATGTGCTGGAACGCTTTGGATTTAACGAAAAATCAGTACAATGCATAAAGACACTGTATCAAAAACCTGTGGCAAGAATCATTCCACTATAGACTATAGAGACATTCCACTATAACCCACTATAACCCTTTAAACCAGATAACTGATAAGATCAAACTAAACTGGAAACAAAAAGAAATAAAATACCTTGGAGTGAACATACCTAAAGATTTAAGCAAAATCTATAAAGCAAACTATGATAGGTTGGAACAAGAAATAAAAAAAGATATTGATAGATGGTCAATCTTAAATATGGATCTGAATTCAAAAATTAAGACAGTCAAAATCAGCATACAACCTAGACTGCTTTACCTCTTCCAGGCTCTACCAACAGAGATTCCTGGTGCCCAGTTCTCAAAGTGGGACAGGATGATATCGAGATTTGTTTGGGGAGGTAAAAAGCCAAGAGTGAAATATAAAACTCTCCAGTTACCAAAAGAGAAAGGAGGCATGGGTCTACCGAGTCTAAAGGAATATTACTACTCAGCACAAATAAGATATATCATATGTTGGTGCGATGGAGGATATGAGGCAAAATGGAAAGAAATGGAAAAGGAAATTGAGGGACTCCCAGTACAAAGCATAATAGGAGATAAGGATGCATATAAGCAAATCAAACAAATAGACCCAATCACTAAATTTACTTTGGAACTGTGGTATAAAATAGTACAAAAGTATAATATAAAGGAGGACATAAAACTATTGAAATGGGTAGCATTTGACAGTCAGTTTGAACCGGCAAAGCAAGATAGGGGATACAAAAATCTGGTGAACAAGGGAATCACAGCATGGGGCAATATCGGAAAAAAAGATTTCGGGAGTTTTGTAAACATGAGAAGAAAATTTAAACTAGAAAAATCGGAATTCTTCAGATATCTGCAGATGAGAGATTATTATATAAGGAAGATTAGGCATAACCTCCACACAGATGTGAGCGAGATTATACAATTCATTTTAAGCTTGTATGCAGGAAATAAAATAAGAATTATTTCAAAGCTCTATCAGAAACTTACGGCAAACAAACATTCAAGTAACTATATAAAGGAGAAATGGGAGAAAGAGCTAAATTTAAACATAACAGAAGAAAACTGGCAAGAAATATGGAAAACACAACACACATCAACAAGTTCAAGGACATGGAGGGAATTTGGATGGAAAAACCTGATTCGCTATTTCATTACACCACAGATTCAAAGAAAATATACAAATACCCAATCTTTATGCTGGAGGGGCTGTGGGGCTCAAAATGCAGACCACTCACATATGTTTTGGAAATGCTGCAAAATCTCATCATTCTGGAAATCTATACATGTGACAATACAGAGGATATTAGGATATAATGTACCAATGAACTGTAACTTGATGTATTTATGTGATCTTAAAAGAGACAATGTAATACAGGCTGAGGACAGATATCTAGTTAAAATCTTGCTGATTGCATGTAAAAAAAACAATCACAAGAAAATGGCGATCAGAAGTTCTTCCTGACCAAGAGCAATGGACTGACATTGTTGAGGATATACGTTTGATGGAAAAACTAACATATCGACAAAGAATGCAAGAAGGACAATATGAAAAAAAATGGCGGAAATGGACACACTACAAAGTGCAACAACGAGACAGAAATTGAAAGAATAACCAAAGACACTGGAAAAACCAGAAGAATTAAGAGATGGAAACTAAAAACTTGATGCTCCAACATTTGTCCCCCCCCCTTTTTCTTTTTTTTTCTTTCTTCCTCTAGCTCCCTTTTTTTTTTAAATATAGACTGTGATCTGAATGTAATATGTATGATGAAAAATGAATAAAAATCAAAGTTACAAAAAAAAATGACTTTTCTTGTACATTTGAAACTTTATTATAAATTTGTGGATTATTTTATGACTTATTTTTGTCTGTTTTTTAAATAAAATTACTGTTTTTTAAATAAATTTGAAACAGACTGTGGTATTTTTTTTTTTTACTTTTTCCTTATAACAATTTATATTTTTGACCATAACTTTGCAGTCAGAACAGAATAATTTAACTCTCATTACAAAGAAAACATATTAATAAAATTGTGTTTAATGATTTAAGTTAACTTAAATGACCAAGGATGCCGTTATTTCTGTTATAATATTTCTATATATTTATAGGGGTTTTTTTTAGAAATCTCCTCACCACCAAGAAAAACCTCCCTTATTTTGAAATCCAAATGCTGGTGTGTTTAGTTTGTCTGAAGGTTGCTGACCGGTTAAAGTCACTGACTTCGTGAATTTCGGTCATCTTAACTTGCCAGGTACATAATTCCTTCTCTGGATTGGTGCTTCCCATGGCGTCGAGACAGAGGCCTGGTTTCCAGCAGACGTCCATCCTCCGTGATGCTTCGCCCGACCCTCCTTCTGCTCCAGCACGGTCTTCGCCTGTTAACAAGGGACAGCGTCGCCCCGCATGGAAGCACCAGGAGAAGCCTTCTCCTCCATCAGCTTCCGTCGTCCTTCCAGCTGCTGCGAGGTTTGACGGGGCCGCCCTGGAAACGCCCACCTCCATCACCAGGGAGGTGGCTCCTCCACCTTCAATGGAGAGGGATGGCAGTCAGCCTGCTGCAGCCGTGCACAACGAACTCCAGGAGAACAGGCAAGTGTTTTTTCATTCCATTCAATTAAATCATGTAGGATCTTGTCTGTCTCCCGAGGGAGAGGCCCAGCCTCAGTAGTCCACTGGGTCCTCTCCTCCGGCTGCAGTAAATAACTCATCCCCTATTTCCTCTGTGTCTCCTCCCTTTATCCCTGAGTGCTCGTCAGTCCTGAAACCGAGCCGCCAGACACTGGAGGAGTTTGGGGCCCTGGATGAACTTGCCCAGAGGCCCACATGGAGGTGTTTCCCTGCAGCCACGTCGGTGGAGTTCCCAGCGTTGGAGCCACTGCAGGGGCATGAAAGGACTGCTACGATCATCTCGCCAGCTGCGGAGGTGACAGCAGTGGAGTGGGAGCCAGAGCTGGACCTCCTGGAGGCCAGGCCCGGTATCACATCGCCAGGATCGACGGAGTCCTGGACAGTGGTGGAGCTCAAACTCAAGCAAGCTTTCTCTCTTGTTTTCCTAATGCCTGTTTTAGAGAGAGCTTGTCTGGCTCTAGGTGAGGAGAATCAGGTGCAGCGCACAGCTGTGTCTGAACTCTCTTTGCCGGGCTCCGCCGCTGCTGGCGACCCAAACCACTTTGTTTCTTCTCCCGTTTTTGAGAATCCTTCTAGGGTCGCTGGAGAAGAGCCACCATCTCCAGGGGTCTCCACGGAACTGGTCTCGCCACCTGACGACATCGTGGGTCCAGCTCCCCTGCTGCCTGAGGCCGTCGTATGGGTCCCTCTGCAGGGTGAGTCTCTGTGGGTGCAGTGTGCTGGCATAGGACCCTCGTGGGGGCTGTGTCCCAGGATCAGCCCGATGTGGATGCTGCGCTCCTGTCCGGACCCGTCTTGGATGCCACGCTCCAGCACGGGGTCCACCAGGGAAGCTACCCTGGCCCGGTCAGGGTCCATCTTGGGTGCTGCAGAGCTCCAGCCGGAGTCCACCACAGGTGCTGCAGATCTCCAGCCGGAGTCCACTGCAGGCGCTGCAGAGCTCCAGCCGGAGTCCACCGAGGGTGCTGCAGAGCTCCAGCCAGGAGCCACCGCGGGAGCTGCTGAGTTCCAGCTGGAGCCCACCGATGGTGCTGCACGGCTCCAACTGGGGTCCACCGCAGGTGCTGCACGGCTCCAGCCGGAGTCCACCACGGGCGCTGCACGGCTCCAGCCAGGGTCCACCACGGGTGCTGCATGGCTCCAGCCGGAGTCCATCGCGGGTGCTGCATGGCTCCAGCCGGAGTCCATCGCGGGTGCTGCATGGCTCCAGCCGGAGTCCACCACAGGTGCTGCAGAACTCCAGCCGGGAGCCACCATGGGTGCGGCTGTGTTCCAGGCCGGGACCATCAAGGGTACTGCCAGTCAGCCTGAAGACGTTTGGGCCATTGCTCCTCAGCCTGACGCCGTCGTGGTCCCCTTCTCCTCCCAGTCTGACGCCGTGGAGGTTCCCTCCCTACAGTCCGGTCACCCACCAGAGAGCCTCCCGGTGGGCAGGCTGCCTCCTGCTCCACCCCCTTGGTCCTGGTGGCTCTACAACGTTGGCCGACCGCCAGAGGAGCTGAGTCTCTGGGCCAGATGGCCCTTGTTTTCCGGCAGGCCACCAAACGCTGTTAGCCAGACTGCCTGCTGGGCCTGGGACTCTGGGTGGCCTCCCGAGCCTCCATGCCTTTGGACTTGGGGGGGGGGGGGTAATTGTGGACCCTGGGCAGGGTGTATTGTGTTCCCTCCATTCCTGTTCCCCCCACCTCAAAACTGGGTTTGTATTGTTGTTTATGCTGGGGGGGGGGGGGGGTCCTCAGGATGTTACCTTGGGTGTCTGGGAATCCACCCCTTGAGAGGGGGGCTCTGTCAGGAGCCGAGCCGGCTTGGTTTCCCCTGGCTCGGTCCTAACCTCCCTGTGGGTTTACGTGCCGCTGTTTATGTTGTTATTATGTATTTCAGTGCTGCTTCCGTATCCCTTGCCACTGCTCTCGGGCTGGCAGCTGTGAGGCAGTCCTCTTTGGCTCACTCTAGCATAACGCTGGCTGACAGCCTTCCGGTCCGACGATGCCCCCTCTCTCTCATTACTGCCAGCTGATTCCCACTCCTGCTAATTATCTTTCCCGGTCCTCACCCAGATGCTCCTCATCTCACCACCACCAGCAAAGTGTGTACTTAATCAGCTTTTTAGCAGTCACACATTGCTGGTTCATTGCATTATCTGCTGTATTGTCAGTCAGCTGTTATTGTCAGCACTATCACGAGCATTAGCCACTCCACATTTGCCGTGGTTCTCATGCGCCCTTGAAGCAATGTCGGCTCTGGGGCGCAATTGTGGTTAATACGTTTTTCCTCATACGTTTGCTGGGCGATGTCAGCCCCCGAACACCAACAGTAAGTGTTTCTCTGTGTTTTTGCAAGTCTTCACCTTTTTAGGAACAGTCTGTCATTACGTTAATAAATGTGTTGGGGTGAAACCTCTGCACATAAATCCTTGTCATTTTACCCCTCACCTTGCGCTGCGTAAAGGAGCACGGGGAGGTCCTTGACAGAATGAACCAGTCAGAAAAAAGGATTTAGCGGGTTACACCCTCACATCATTTTTTCTTTGAACTGTGTTTTTGACTCACCTGTTTCTGAAGTGCACCATGCCCCGGTCTCGCTGAGGCAGAGGAAGAACAGCAGCGGGGATTCCCACGGTGGCGGAGGGTTGGGCTACCGAGTTTATCCGGAGCTTCGTGGATAAAGTCCTTGCCGCCCAGGGACCGATGAAGATGCTGGAATGCATGAACAGAGCAGAAGGAATCCTGGAGGCACATCCCGGGTTGTGGGACTACCCACAGTTCACCGACCTGCTAGCCACTGTCTGCTCGCTCCAGCACTCCTTCTCTGGTTTGGTGCTTCCCACGGCGTCGAGACGGAGGCCCGGTTTCCAGCAGACCTCCATCCTCTGTGACACTTCGCCCGACCCTCCTCCCGCTCCAGCATGGTCTTCGCCTGTTAACAAGGGACAGCGTCGCCCTATGTGGAAGCGCCAGGAGAAGCCTTCTCCTCCATCAGCTGCTGTCGTCCTTCCAGCTGCTGCGAGGTTTGATGGGGCCGCCCCAGGAACGCCCACCTCCGTCACCAGGGAGGTGGCTCCTCCACCTTCAATGGAGAGGGATGGCAGTTAGCCTGCTGCAGCCGTGCACAACGAACTCCGGGAGAACAGGCAAGTGTTTTTTCATTCCATTCAATTAAATCATGAAGGACTTTTCTTCCGGCTTTCAGAGAGAGCAGACGCATTTCTTCCCCTCTTCTTCTCCTCCCTTCACTGATCCCAGCTTGCTGTGTCCTGTCTGTGTCTCGCTCTTCTTCTGGCTGAATCTCGATCCAAATGGAAAATTATGGATTTGGTAAGCTGGGCTTTAAATGCAATTGTCACCTTTTCAAACAGAAAATCGAGCCCGGGGGAGCCCGGGGGAGCCCTGGTGTGGGAGAGACTCATGGGACAATTGGAAACTCATGTGTCTGTGTGATTCGATTGAGGATGTGGAAGACATCTACCTGTTTGGATTATGAACACAGGATTCCTGCTGTTTGGCTTGGAGTTTTCCTGGTGTATCGGAAATTAAAGAAGCTGGAGAGAGCTAATCAAAATGCGATCCCGGCGAAGCTCCTTTAACAATTCGACCAGATGGGGAGTGCACTGATAGCGGCAAATGGTGAGAAAAGGTGGGAAACATCTCGGAGTTGCTGGGTGCTCTCCAGAGAATGATTTTAAAGCCTTAATGTAAATGTAACTGTGATGCTCAGAATCGCATGAGAGATGAAATTTCTATGCTCTAAGTGAACTGTGCTCATCAGGCTTTGATTCGGCGTCCTTGGATAACTCATTCCTCCAGGAGTAGAGATAAAGCAGAAGGGAGTTTTGGCTTCTCCCTAACCCAAACATACTGGTGTGCAGTAATCTGAACGCTCAAGGACAGCATCATGTGACTAGCATGGAATCTACCATCGGACATGCACTGAGAGATGGACTCTTGTGGACATGTTATCTATGTTTTAGGACACTAAGGACATAACATCTAATCGTTGCTCAGGAGAGGATTTTTGCTGTTCACCAGTAACTGATACACACACTGCATACAACATTACATGACTGACACACACACACTGACACACACACACACACACTGTCTCTCTCAACTTGCTTTGTTAACGTGTGTATTGTAACTTGTCTGCTAAGTGTGCATTGAGGGTTTTTTTTCTATGTGATCATAATCTTGCTCACTCGAGCGCTATTCTGATAACTATGTTTTTTTCTCTCTGCCCAATGTGTCATCCCCGTCCCCTCTCCCTCTTTACCCCCACTGTATTAGGCACCTTGTCAGCTGCCGCGTCATTAGTGAGCGCTTAATATGAGCGCACCTAATGTCAAGTCAAATTCCTCGTATGTGTAAACATGCTTGGCAATAAAGTTCATTCTGATTCTGATTCTGAAGGATCTTGTCTGTCTCCCAAGGGAGAGGCCCAGCCTCAGTAGTCCGCTGGGTCCTCTCCTCCGGCTGCAGTTAATAACTCATCCCCTATTTCCTCTGTGTCTCCTCCCTTTATCCCTGAGTGCTCGTCAGTCCTGAAACTGAGCCGCCAAACATTGGAGGAGTTTGGGGCCCTGGATGATCCTGCCCAGGGGCCCACATGGAGGTGTGTCCCTGCTGCCACGCCAGTGGAGTCCCCAGTGTTGGAGCCGCTGTAGGGGCATGAAAGGACTGCTACAACCATCTCGCCAGCTGCAGAGGCGATGACAGCGGGATGGGAGCCAGAGCTGGACCTCCTGGAGGCCGGGCCCGGGATCACATCGCCAGGATACTTGGGGGGGGGGGGGTAAGTGTGGGCCCTGGGCGGGGTGTATTGTGTTCACTCCTTTCCTGTTCCCCCTTCCTCCCAACCGGGTTCGTGTTGTTGTTTCTGCTGGGGGGGGAGGGGGGTCCTCAGGATGTTACCTTGGGTGTCTGGGAATCCACCCCTTGAGAAGGGGGCTCTGTCAGGAGCCAAGCTGGTTTGGTTTCCCCTGGCTCGATCCTGACCTCCCTGTGGGTTTAAGTGCCGCTGTTTATGTTGTTATTATGTATTTCAGTACTGCTTCCGTATCCCTTGCCGCTGCTCTCAAGCCGGCAGCTGTGAGGCAGTCCTCTTTGGCTCACTTTAGCGTAATGTTGGCTGACAGCCTGCCGGCCCGACCATGCCCCCTCTCTCTCATTACTCCCAGCTGATTCACACTCCCGCTAATCATCTTTCCTGGTCCTCACCCAGGTGCTCCTCATCTCACCATCACCAGCAATGCGTGTACTTAAGCAGCTCACGCATTGCTGGTTCATTGCATTGTCTGCTGTGTTGTCAGTCAGCTGATATTGTCAGCACTATCACGACGTGCTAGCTACTCCACGTTTGCTGTGGTTCTCATGCGCCCTTGAAGCGATGTTGGCTCTGGGGCGCAATCATGGTTAATACGTTTCTCCTCATACGTTCGCTGGGCGATGTCGGCCCCCAAACGCCAACAGTAAGTGTTTGTGTTGTTGTAAGTCTTCACCTTTTTGGGGAACAGTCTGTCATTACATTAATAAATGTGTTTTGGTGAAACCTCTTCACGTAAATTCTTGTCATTTTACCCCTCACCGTGTGCTGTGTAAAAGTGCACGGGGAGGTCCTGGATACCTCCAGTGCTTACATACCTCTTCTGTTTTTTTTTCCACGTTTAAAGTTCTTTAATAAACTCATGTTTCTGTCGGACAGTCAAGCCTTATTCATGCTGCATTTCCCCTCTAGTCCACCTTGGTCCGTGTACGCTTTGGACGAGCCCGGCATGCGCGTGGCGCTGTACATGCTCACTTTTTTCATCAACCCAGGACAAGTGGTTGACGCATGCACACAACCATCATTTGTAGTTTCACTGCTGCCCGATAGGTAGTGCCAAGGTGCTGACGTGCCAGGATTTTCACCAACGAAGAAACAGTGGACTTCTTCACAAAGTTTCTCTTCAAATAGAGTCCATTTCTGCTGTTTGACTTCCCGGTTTTCACTCCTTTTCCACTAAGATGCTGCTGCCGCTAGCAAGACACTGCATGCTGACTGACTGGAAAGCTTGCGTGGGCAGGGCGCTTCTAAACTCTGCACAGATGATGGCCACGTGTGTTGTTTGTGTGCGTGCTTGCGGAAAGTTATTGCTTCATATACTTTTCTTAAATTCATATCTTCTTGTTGGCATGGTGGTAAATTTTCTGGCGAGGCAGGCCGCCACCCAGAAATGTTACCAGAGGAAACCCTGATCATAGCAGGTCCCACTACCGTCTTGTAAATTTTCCTTTTCACTCTTGCTGCTACCCTTCTGTCACAAATTACCCCTGGCACTTATCTTGCCCCACTCCACCCTGCCTGCACTCTCTTCTTCACCTCTGTTGTGCATATTCCATTGCTTTGGATGATTGACCCCAGGTATTTAAACTCATCTACTTTCACTACCTCTACTCCTTCCATCTTCACTGTTACACCTGCCTCCTCATTCACACTCATGTATTCTGTCTTGCTTCTACTGACTTTCATTCCTCTTCTCTCCAGAGCATACCTCCACCTCTCCAAGTTCTCTTCCACCTGCTCCCTACTCTCACTACAGATCACAATGTCATCTGCAAACATCATGGTCCATGGACACCTGCCTGACCTCATCTGTCAGCCTGTCCATCACCATAGTGAACAAGAAGGGGTTCATAGCTGATCCCTGATGTAACCCCACCCCCACGTTGAACCCATCTGTCACTCCTACAGCACACCTCACCACTGTCTTGCTGTCCCCATACATGTCCTGCACCACCCTTACATACTTCTCTGCCACTCCTGACTTTCTCATACGGTACCACACTTCCTCTCTTGGCACCCTATCATATGCTTTCTCTAGATCCACAAAGACGCAGTGCAACTCCTTCTGTCCTTCTCTATACTTCTCCATCAGTACTGTTAGAGCAAACATTGCATCTGTAGTACTCTTTCTTGGCATGAAATTGTTCTGCTTCTCACTGATTGTCACCTCTCCTCTTAACCTGGCTTCAACAATTCTTTCCCATATCTTGATAGTGTGGCTGATCAACTTCATGCCTCTGTAGTTACTACAGCTCTGAGCATCACCTTTGTTCTTGAAAATTGGAACCAAAACACTTCTTCTCCACTCCTCAGGCACCCTCTCACTCTCCAAGATTGTGTGAAACAATCTGGTTAAAAAGTCCACTGCCATCTCTCCTAAACATCTCCATACCTCCACAGGTGTCATCTGGACCAACAGCCTTTCCATTCTTCATCCTCTTCAAAGCTGCTCTCACTTCCACCTTGCTAATCATTGGGACATCCTTCTTCACCATCTTTCCTTCATTCAGCCTCCTCTCTCTCCCATTTTCTTTATTCATCAACTCTTCAAAGTACTCCTTCCACCTTCTCAACACACTCTTGTCATTTGTTAGTACATTGCCATTTCTATCCTTAATCAGCCTAACCTGCTGCACATCTTCTTCAGCTTGATCTCTCTGTCTAGCCAATCAATACAAGTCCTTTTCACCTTCCTTAGTGGTCTAGCCTCTTATACAACTCACTACATGCCTTTTCCTTTGCCACCTCTCTCTTTGCCATGCGCCTAAATTCCAAATACTCCTGTCTACTTTCTTCATCTCCCTGACTATCCCACTTTTTCTTTGCTAACCTCTTCCTTTGAATACTTTCCTGTACCTTCTCATTCCACCACCAAGTCTCCTTGTCTTTCTTCCTCTGTCCACTGGATACACCACATACCTTTCTACCCATTTCCCTCAATACTTTTGCTGTACTTTCCCAGTCATCTGGTAATTCTTCCCTACCACCCACAGCCTTTATCAACTCTTTCCTGAACTCTGTGCGACCTTCTTCCTTCTGTAACTTCCCCCACTTAATCTTTAGCTCTGCCTTCACTCTCTTCCTCTTCTTGCTTTCCAAAGTCATCCTACAGACTACCATCCGATGCTATCTAGCTACATTTTCCCCTGCCACCACCTTGCAGTCTCCCATTTCTTTCAGATTTATCCTTCTGCACAAGATGTAGTCCACCTGTGTGTGCCTTCCTCCAATCTTGTAAGTCACCCTATGTACAGGCGTGGACAAAATTGTTGGTACCCCTCTGTTAATGAAAAAAAAAACCCACAATGGTCACAGAAATAACTTGAATCTGACAAAAGTGGTAATAAAACACAATAATAAAACACACACAAAAGTGTGTCTGTGTGTGTGTGTGTGTGTGTATATATATATATTTTATAGTAATATGTACATATGTATATTAGCTGCTCTTGCTTGCTTGTTTTTTCTTGCCTTCTGATTGTTGCTCTGAGTGTTGCTATCCCTGTGCTGTTGCAATCCTGGAATTTCCCCGTTGTGGGACTAATAAAGGCTTATCTTATCTTATCTTATCTTATCTTATAAATAAAAATTCTATGAAAATTAACCAATGAAAATCAGACAATGCTTTTGAATTGTGGTTCAACAGAATTATTTAAAAAAACAAACTCATGAAACAGGCCTGGACAAAAATGATGCTACCCTTAACTTAATATTTTGTTGCACAACCTTTTGAGGCAATCACTGCAATCAAACGATTTCTGTAACTGTCAATGAGACTTCTGCACCTCTCAGCAGGTATTTTGGCCCACTCCTCATGAGCAAACTGCTCCAATTGTCTCAGGTTTGAAGGGTGCCTTCTTCAGATGGCATGTTTCAGCTCCTTCCACAGATGTTCAATAGGATTTAGATCAGGGCTCATAGAAGGCCACTTTAGAATAGTCCAATGTTTCACTCTTAGCCATTCTTGGGTGTTTTTAGCTGTGTGTTTTGGGTCATTATCCTGTTGCAAGACCCATGACCTGCCACTGAGACCAAGCTGTCTGACATTGGGCAGTATGGCTGTGTTGTGAGACATGTATATGTTGGACACTGCATATGTGATTTAACCACGATGAAGGAGAGCCAGCCCCCTGCGGTGCGGAGCCACAGAGCCTGGACCCCCTGCGGAGGACAGGGGACAGAAGACTTCCTGACCACTGAGGCTCGGGAAGAGAGAAGGGGGAGTTATGTAAATAAAAGGCTAATGAATGTGAATAAAGAGACTTTGATATAGATGTGTGATTTCCCCCGCGAGGGAAATGGTTTGATGTGAGAAGGTTTAAATGAGAGAACTTTGGTGTGTTCACTCTCTTTGTTCGCTGCTCAAGAATAAGAGCAGACAGTGGAATGATTTCTTGAATAAACTGAAATGAAAGACAATTCGGTTTCGTTATTCAAGTCTCCCCACATTGGTGACTGACGACGTTGAGAATGAACGAAGAAATTCTCAGGGTCCCGGACTCACAGCGCTCAGAGCTGGCGAGCGCAGTGGCCGTTAAGCTGCCTGATTTCTGGCAGGATAACCCACGGTCGTGGTTTCTGCAAGCAGAGTCGCAGTTCGCGCTCGCAGGAGTAACGGTGGATGACACTAAGTTCCACCATGTCATCGCTAAACTGGACAACAGCACAGCTCGGTGCGTGCAAAGCTTGGTGGAGCAGCCACCCGCGACCGACAGGTACAGCAAGCTGAAATCCACCCTCATCAAGTTTTTCACCCCCTCGGCTGAAGTGAGGGCGAGGAGGATCCTGTCTTTGCTAGACCAAGGTGGACACAGGCCGAGCGCCCTGATGGAGGAGATGATACAGCTGAGAGGGTTGGACAACGATGATTTCATTTTTCAGTTCATCTTCCTCTCCAACCTCCCGGCGCATGCGAGAAGCACGCTGGCCGGCAAAAAGTGTCACACCCTGGAGGAGTTCCGGGAGCTGGCCCAGGAGGCAGACGGGATCCTGGACGCCTGCGGCGGGCAAGCAACCACAGCAGCGACCCGAGACAGCGGGGAGCCAGAGGCGGCAGAACCAGACTGGCCGACGATGGCGGCAACACGGCCGCGACGAGGTGGAGCCAATAGCCCGGCGACAGAGGCGCGGGCACGACACAGCGGAGGAGAAGATCTCTGCTTTTACCATCGGAGGTTCGCAGAGAAGGCACGCAGGTGTGTGCCGCCCTGCATCTTCAGGAGTTCGGGAAACGGCAAGACCGGGGGTCGCTAGCAGCTTCGACCCTCGGAGAACGCAACAAGCTGCTCTACATCACGGATGCGCGCTCCGGACGAGTGTTCCTCATTGACACCGGAGCACAAGTGAGCTTCATCACCCCAACATACGCGGACCGGGTAGCTGGACCCCACGGTGACGGAGCTACAGCGGCAAATGGCTCGAACATCAACACCTACGGGAGAAGGACCTTGCCTTTATGCTTACATGGCCGCACATATGAATGGACTTTTGTAGTAGCGGCGGTGAGTTTCAACATGTTGGGCGCGGATTTTTTGTGTTCACACAATCTGTTAGTTGATCTTGCTAATAGACGGCTGGTAAATGCACTCTCTTTTTACTCTCTCCCCTGTTCAGCTCGAGTGTCCCCGCCACCAGTACAGACCCACGTCGCTACAGCAGGTGGTAAGTTTCACACACTCCTCACCCAATTTCCAGCGCTCACTGTGCCCACTTTTTCAGCGACGGTCGCGAAGCACGGGGTGAAACACTTCATCCCCACTTCTGGTCCTCCCGTGTTTGCAAAAGCTCGGCGCTTGGATGCAGTTAAGCTCGCCATTGCGCGCGAGGAGTTCGCCAGCCTGGAGAGGCTGGGCATCGTTCGTAGGTCGAAGAGCCCGTGGGCTTCGCCGCTGCACATGGTACCGAAAGCCGATGGCTCCTGGAGACCGTGCGGGGATTACCGCAGGCTAAACAACGCTACGGCACACGATCGTTATCCCATCCCGCACATTCAGGATTTTTCGGTGCACCTGGCGGGGGCGCGCATTTTTTCAAAGATTGATCTAGTTCGCGGCTATCACCAAGTCCCGGTCCAACCGGAGGACATTCCTAAAACAGCGGTAATAACCCCGTTCGGACTTTTCGAATTTTTACGCATGCCGTTTGGTCTCAAAGGGGCGGCGCAAACATTTCAGCGGATGATGGATGCCGTGTTACGCGATCTCCCTTTCGTGTTTGTGTACCTCGACGACATTTTGGTCGCGAGTACTTCAGAGGACGAACACGAAACGCACCTCACAGCAGTTTTTAGGAGGCTGGGAGAGCACGGCTTAATAGTTAACCCAGCCAAGTGCCAGTTCGGCGTTGAGCGGATTGATTTTTTGGGTCACCGCGTCTCCCCGGAGGGAGCGGTTCCGTTACCAGAGAAAGTACGCGCGGTAGCGGATTTTCCCCGTCCACAAACGGTCAAATCACTACAGGAATTCTTGGGGATGGTGAATTTTTATAACCGGTTCCTGCCCCACGCAGCTCAAATCATGCAACCGTTATACGCCGCGCTCAAAAAACAAAAGCCGACCCAGGCGGTCGAATGGTCCCCGGAGCGGGAGCGCGCGTTCACAGAGGTTAAAAAAGCCTTGGCTGACGCTGCGCTCCTGGCCCACCCAGACCCTGCAGCACGTATCGCGCTGACGACAGACGCTTCAGATTTAGCCATAGGGGCCGTTATTGAGCAACAGGTAGCCGGAGTTTGGCAGCCTTTGGCTTTCTTTAGCAAATCTTTAAGCGCGGCTGAGCGAAAATACAGCGCGTTTGACAGAGAACTGTTGGCGCTGCATTTGGCTATTCGTCATTTCCAGTTCTGGCTGGAAGGACGGTGCTTCACCGCTTATGTGGACCACAAGCCGCTCACATACGCCATGGCCAAAATTTCAGATCCGTGGTCCGGCAGGCAGCAGAGGCAGCTGGCCGCAATCTCGGAATTTACCACTGACATTAGGCACGTCGCGGGCAAATTCAATGTAGTAGCGGATTGTCTCTCACGCGCGTTCACGACCCCGACACGCGCAGAGGCAGAACGGGCCACCGTGACCGCGCCGCAGGAGAGCGGCACGGTGGCGCGCGCAGCCCCGGTGCACGTGGGTATAGATTACGCAGCCATGGCAGCGGACCAGGGGGCGGACGCAGACGTGCGCGCGCTCCAGTCTGGACCAACAGGGTTGAGGCTGGAGAGCAAGTGTTTACAAACCGGTATGCCCCCCCTGATCTGCGACATGTCGACGGGGCGCCCGCGTCCGGTGGTTCCGGCCACGTGGCGCCGCCGTGTTTTTGACTCGGTCCACTCACTGGCGCACCCGGGGGTGCGCGCGTCGGTGAAACTAGTGGCGGAAAAGTTTGTTTGGCCGTGCCTGCGCAAGCACGTGAAGGAATGGGCAAAAACCTGCATTTCCTGTCAACGGGCCAAAATTCACAGGCACACAAGAGCCCCGTTAGAACCGTTCCGCATTCCGGCCAGAAGGTTCGACCATGTGCACGTCGACCTTGTGGGCCCCCTACCGGCATCGCAGGGGTTCACGTATCTTTTGACAATGGTGGACCGCACCACACGTTGGCCGGAAGTGGTCCCACTTGCGACGACCACGGCCGCGGAGGTGGCTCGCGTTTTTTTAACGGCTTGGGTGGCGCGCTTCGGGGTTCCGTCGGACATTACGTCCGATAGAGGACCGCAATTCATCTCTGAGCTGTGGTCAGCGATGGCCAACGGCTTAGGAGCCAAAATTCACCGCACTACGGCTTACCACCCTCAGGCTAATGGTTTATGCGAGCGTTTTCATAGGTCTTTGAAGGCAGCACTCAGAGCGTCGCTCACGGATGCAGATTGGGTAAATAAACTCCCATGGGTTTTATTAGGGTTGCGTTCTGCGCCTAAAGAGGACTTAGACGCCTCCCCAGTGGAGCTGGTATTCGCACAAACTCTGAGGCTGCCGGGCGAGTTTTTACCAGAGCACCCAGAGCCCCCACCTCTCTCTGCTCTGGGACCGTTAGTTGGCACGGGGGCAGACACGCTCCCGGGTCCGGTTCATCACGCTTTTCCACGAGTTTTCGTCCCCAAGGCTTTGAAAAATGCCGATTTCGTTTTTGTCAGGCGCGAAGCCCTTAAAGCAACGCTCAAACCACCTTACGAAGGGCCATTTCGAGTGCTGGAGGCAGGTGATAAGCAATTTGTGCTAGATTTTGGGGACAGAAAAGAGACAGTCAGTATTGACAGACTAAAACCTGCTTTTGTCATGAAGGACGTGTCTGTACCGGTCGCGGTGGCGCCTCGACGAGGCAGGCCCCCGCAGAGGGCAATTAACCACTCTCTTCCTCAGTCAACAGACCCG
Organism: Pholidichthys leucotaenia; assembly: GCA_020510985.1. Lineage (NCBI taxonomy): Eukaryota > Metazoa > Chordata > Actinopteri > Cichliformes > Pholidichthyidae > Pholidichthys > Pholidichthys leucotaenia. The sequence goes on along the minus strand of CM035840.1, from coordinate 18,863,176 downwards.
AAGCAGAACAGCACCGCAGGCAAGGCGGGGCCAACGCACAGCAGATTCGGCAGACGGCTGAAGCCCAAGCGGCGCACAGACTGAATGTTGGTGTTGATTATTCAGTAGTGAGTAAGGTGCTATTAAATTTTGGGAATTAGTCTGTTCTTCATCGTTTGGGGGGGGGTTATATGGCTGTGTTGTGAGACATGTATATGTTGGACACTGCATATGTGATTTAACCACGATGAAGGAGAGCCAGCCCCCTGCGGTGCGGAGCCACAGAGCCTGGACCCCCTGCGGAGGACAGGGGACAGAAGACTTCCTGACCACTGAGGCTCGGGAAGAGAGAAGGGGGAGTTATGTAAATAAAAGGCTAATGAATGTGAATAAAGAGACTTTGATATAGATGTGTGATTTCCCCCGCGAGGGAAATGGTTTGATGTGAGAAGGTTTAAATGAGAGAACTTTGGTGTGTTCACTCTCTTTGTTCGCTGCTCAAGAATAAGAGCAGACAGTGGAATGATTTCTAGAATAAACTGAAATGAAAGACAATTCGGTTTCGTTATTCAAGTCTCCCCACAGGCAGCACATTTCTCTCTAGAATACCTTGATAGTCTTGAGATTTCATTGTACCCTGCATAGATTCAAGACACCCTGTGCCAGATGCAGCAAAGCAGCCCCAGAACATAACAGAACCTCCTCCATGTTTCACAGTAGGGATGGTGTTCTTTTCTTGGTATGCTTCATTTTTGCGTCTGTGAACATAGTGCCGATGTGCCTTGCCAAAAAGTTCCAGTTTTGTCTCGTCTGTCAATAGGACATTCTCCCAGAAGCTTTGTGGCTTGTCAACATGCAGTTTGGCAAATTCCAGTCTGGCTTTTTTATGATTTGTTTTCAACAGTGGTGTCCTCCTTGGTCATCTCCCATGAAGTCCACTTTGGCTCAAACAACGACGGATGGTGTGATCTGACACTGATGTACAGTGTGGCAAAAAAGTATTTAGTCAGCCACCAATTGTGCAAGTTCTCCCACTTAAAAGATGAGAGAGGTCTCCAATTTTCATCATAGGTATACCTCAACTATGAGAGACAAAATGAGAAAAAAAAAAAATCCAGAAAATCACATTGAAGGATTTTTAATGAATTAATTGGTAAATTCCTCAGTAAAATAAGTATTTGGTCACCTACAAACAAGCAAGATTTCTGGCTCTTACAGACCTGTAACAACTTCTTTAAGAGGCTCCTCTGTCCTCCACTTGTTACCTGTATTAATGGCACCTGTTTGAACTCGTTATCAGTATAAAAGACACCTGTCCACAACCTCAAACAGTCAGACTCCAAACTCCACTATGGCCAAGACCAAAGAGCTGTCTAAGGACACCAGAAACAAAATTATAGACCTGCACCAGGCTGGGAAGACTGAATCTGCAATAGGTAAGCAGCTTGGTGTGAAGAAATCAACTGTGGGAGCAATTATTAGAAAATGGAAGACATACAAAACCACTGATAATCTCCCTCGATCTGGGGCTCCACGCAAGATCTCACCCCGTGGGGTCAAAATTATCACAAGAACAGTGAGCAAAAATCCCAGAACCACATGGGGGGACCTAGTGAATGACCTGCAGAGAGCTGGGACCAAAGTAACAAAGGTTACATCAGAAACACACTACGCCGCCAGGGACTCAAATCCTGCAGTGCCAGACGTGTCCCCCTGCTTAAGCCAGTACATGTCCAGGCCCGTCTGAAGTTTGCTAGAGAGCATTTGGATGATCCAGAAGAGGATTGGGAGAATGTCATATGGTCAGATGAAACCAAAATAGAACTTTTTGGTAAAAACTCAACTTGTCGTGTTTGGAGGAGAAAGAACACCATACCTACTGTGAAGCATGGGGGTGGAAACATCATACTTTGGGGCTGTTTTTCTGCAAAGGGACCAGGACGACTGATTCGTGTAAAGGAAAGAATGAATGGGGCCATGTATCGTGAGATTTTGAGTGAAAACCTCCTTCCATCAGCAAGGGCATTGAAGATGAAACGTGGCTGGGTCTTTCAGCATGACAATGATCCCAAACACACCGCCCGGGCAACGAAGGAGTGGCTTCGTAAGAAGCATTTCAAGGTCCTGGAGTGGCCTAGCCAGTCTCCAGATCTCAACCCCACAGAAAATCTTTGGAGGGAGTTGAAAGTCTGTGTTGCCCAGTGACAGCCCCAAAACATCACTGCTCTAGAGGAGATCTGCATGGAGAAATGGGCCAAAATACCAGCAACAGTGTGTGAAAACCTTGTGAAAACTTACAGAAAACGTTTGACCTCTGTCATTGCCAACAAAGGGTATATAACAAAGTATTGAGATGAATTTTTGTTATTGACCAAATACTTATTTTACCGAGGAATTTACCAATTAATTCATTAAAAATCCTTCAATGTGATTTTCTGGATTTTTTTTTTCTAATTTTGTCTCTCATAGTTGAGGTATACCTATGATGAAAATTGGAGACCTCTCTCATCTTTTACGTGGGAGAACTTGCACAATTGGTGGCTGACTAAATACTTTTTTACCCCACTGTACCTTGACCTTGGAGTTCACCTTGAATGTGTTTAGAGGTTGTTCTGGGCTCTTTTGTTACCATTTGTATTATCTGTCGCTTCCATTTTTCATCAAGTTTCCTCTTGCGGCCACGTCCAGGGAGGTTGGCTACAGTCCCTTGGATCTGAAATTTCTGAATATGTGCAACTGTAGTCACAGGAACATCAAGCTGCTTGGAGATGGTCTTATAGCCTTCACCTTTAACATGCTTGTCTATAATTTTCTTTCTAATCTCCTGAGACAACTCTCTCCTTTGCTTCCTCTGGTCCATGTTTAGTGTGGTACACACCATGTCACCAAACAGCACAGTGACTACTTGTCACCCTTTAAATAGGCCGACTGACTGATTGCAAGTTTGTAGACACCTGTGATGTTAATTAGAGGACACATCTTGGTTGAACATGTCCCTATGGTCACATTATTTTCAATCTTTTCTAGGGGTGCCATCATTTTGTCCAGGCCTGTTTCATGAGTTTGTTTTTTTAAAATAATTCTGTTGAACCAAAATTCAAAAGCATTGTCTGATTTTCATTGGTTAATTTTCATAGAATTTTTATTTATTACCGCTTTTGTCAGATTCAAGTTATTTCTGTGACCATTGTGGGTTTTTCTTTCATTAACAGAGGGGTACCAACAATTTTGTCCACGTGTGTACCTCTCTCTTCTTAAAGTATGTGTTCACCACAGCCATTTCCATCCTTTTAGCAAAATCCACAACCATCTGTCTTTCCACATTTCTCTCCTTAAGACCATACCTACCCAGGACTTCGTCATCACCTCTGTTGCCTTCACCTCCATGCCCATTAAAGTCCGCTCCAATCACTACTCTCTCCCCCCCGGGAACACTCTCTACACTTCATCCAACTTACTCTAGAATTCCTCTTTCTCTTCTACCTGACATCCAACTTGTGGGACATATGCACTGACAACATTCTACATCACACCTTTGACTACTAGCTTCAAACTTATGATTCTGTTTGACTCCCTCTTTACTTCCTGAACACTCTTCACATACTCTTCCTTCAAGATTACTCCTACTCCATTTTTCTTCCTATCTACACCATGGTAGAACAGTTTAAATCCACCTCCAATGCTCCTAGCCTTGCTTCCCTTCCATCTGGTTTCTTGAACACACAGTATATCTACCTTTCTTCTTTACATCATATCAGCCAACTCTCTGCCTTTACCAGTCATAGTCACTACATTTAACGTCCCTACTCTCACCTCCATATTTCTACCTTTCCTTTTCTCTCTCTCCCTTCTAACACACCTTTCCCCTCTCCTCCTCCTCGATATTTGACCAACAGTAGCCCAATTTGCACTGGCACCCTGTCGGTTAACAGTACTGGTGGTGGTCGTTGTTAACCCAGGCCGCGACTGATCCGGTATGAAAGTCTCGCTCATCATGATCCACATGTTTGATTTGGCAAAGGTTTGGCCCTTCCTGGCACAACCCTCCCTATTTACCCATGCTTGGGACCAGCCCTAGGAGTACACTGGCTTAGATTAGATTATTTGTTTATTTGACAGGGACAGTGCAATAAACATAGACAATTAATCAAATGACAATCAATCTGATGTGTTGCACAAAGAGTGTATAGCTATTAGCTAATTTGCAACTCTTGTCCCTGGATGGGCTTTAGAAAGGAGAAACAAGTAAAAAGAAAAAAGGATAAGGAAAAGAAAAAATGAAAACAGAATAAACAATAACCACATACATCAATGCAAAAAAGATTATAAATACACAATATAAAAACCTGATTCACATTTGCCTATTTGAGGCCTCCCTCCCTTCGTCACTCACTATAAACAAACACATTCATTCCTTCCCTTCATTCACTCTCACCCTGCAGACAATCATTTCATACATGGGTACATTCTTGTTTATTTTTCAGCCAGTTTTTAACCTTTGTAGTGAATGTTTTAAAGTCCGTTATTATTTTAATTTCATTTGGTATTGTGTTCCAGATATGACTGCCCTTTATAGAGAAAGCTGTTTGTCCAAATGTGGTTCTGCGTTCTTGTGCACCCTCTGTGGCTGGGTTAGTTCTGCAGTATCATACATTATCATATTTTGCATGACAGCAAAAGAGATGTTTGTTTACACTCTAATTACATTTTTATTTATTTCTGGAATATTTGAAAGTAGAAAATGCTGCATATTATACCTTTAAGGGACTTGCTCAAGGGCACCACAGTTGGGTTAATGAAACACCTGCTTTGCCATCTGTCCCACCCAGATCTAGGTGGTGGTGGCCTAGAGGTAGAGCATCCATCCCACAACCAGGAAGTCAAGGTTCAAGTCCCGGCCGGGTCAATCCAAAGACCATATAAAAATGGAACTTCCTGCTGTCCAGCTTGGTGCTCAGCAAAAATGGAACAGAGGAGGGAAATGTGGGTGGCAGTGGCTCAGGAAGTAGAGTGGGTTGTCCAATAACTGGAGGGTTGACGGTTCAAATTCCGCTCTCCCCAGCCACCCTGCCGTTGTGTCCCTGGGCAAGACACTTTACCCACCTTGCCTCCAGTGCCCATGACACTGGGTATGAATGTGTATAAATGTTTGGGAGTGGTTGGAGAGGCTGTTGGCACGGATTGGCAGACACGTTTCTGTCAGTCTGCCCCAGGGCAGCTGTGGCTACAGCAGTAGCTTACCACTATCAACGTCTGTCTGGAGTGAATGAACAACGGATTCACTGTAAGCGCTTTGAGATGTCACTTGACATGTGAAGCACCATATAAACCTAATCCATTATTATTATAGACCTGATCTATAATTATAATTATAGATCAGGTCTATAATTATAATTTTTTTTTTTTTTTTTTTTTTTTTTTTTTTCTCTCGGCGCCACACCAGTCGGCTGCCTTTTGCAACAGCGGCTCGATTCCGAGTCTTTTTCCCTTCCTCTCTCTTTTGATCCGTCTTTTTTTTTCACCCCACTTATATCACGGACACACAGATCGTCCTAAATGTCTCCTGAGCCGGTGGACGGAGCCACTGTTTATAGCAGGATACGATACAGCAGAGAACAGCTGCTAGCATTCAACCGCCACCCGGTCCCATTGGAAAAACTCGACATACCGAGAGAACTGAGGCGAAAACGCCGCGGCTGCCGGGCTGGAGTAAGGCGGAGGACAAAAAATATAAGGTACAGACCCTCCCTTCCATCTGTTGTCATGGGAAATGTACGGTCGATACTGGGAAAGTTAGATGAGCTAGCGGCTATCTCCCGTTATGATAGCACATACCGGGAGTGCTCTCTCCTTTTGTTTACTGAGACGTGGCTAACTGAACTAGCAGCAGATGCTAACATTGAGCTGGAGGGTTTTCACATGATACGAGCTGACCGAACACCAGACAGTGGCAAGGCTAGGGGCGGTGGAGTGATAATGTATGTTAACAACAACTGGTGCAGACCGGGACATATCACTGTTAAACAACGACACTGCAGCAAAGACATTGAGTTGCTAGCTGTTAGCATGAGGCCTACATATCTCCCGAGAGAACACTCACACGTGATCTGCATTGTTGTTTATGCAAATCCGACGGCGAACGCTGGGACAGCACGTGACGTCATCCATTCAGTAACCAGCAGGCTGCAGACAGAACACCCAGATGCTCTTCTCCTCATCTCAGGCGATTTCAACCACGTTTCACTGTCTCCCATTCTACCCACGTTCACCCAGTATGTCACATGCCACACTAGAGACAATAAAACACTGGATTTATTCTACGCAAACACTAAGGAGGCGTACACCTCATCACAACTCCCCCCACTCGGGAGATCGGATCACAACTTGGTTCATCTCCGGCCGGTGTACAAACCCCTAGTGCACAGACAACCTCCGGCCATGCACACTGTGGAGTTATGGTCTGAGGAGACAATGGACACCCTAAAGGGCTGTTTTGAAGCCACCGCCTGGAAGCAGCTCTGCGATCCACATGGTGAGGACATCGATGGCCTCATTCACACCTTCACGGGCTACCTCAGCTTCTGTGTGGACAAATCCGTTCCCACCAAGACCATACGGCGTCACTCAAACAACAAACCCTGGATCAACCCTGAGATAAAAACACTTCTGAGAGAGAAGAAGAGGATCTTCAGGTCAGGGAACAGGGAGATGCTGAAGTCCGTACAGAGGGAGCTGAGGAGAAAGATCAGAGAAGGCAAGGACAGCTTCAGGAAGAAGATGGAGGACAAGCTGCAACAGAGCGACATCAGCGGGGTCTGGAGAAACCTCAAAACCATCTCGGGGCTCCAGAATACCTCCCCCCAGGCCACAGGGGGCAGGGAGTGGGCGAACAACCTGAATCTGTTTTTCAATAGATTTGACCAACCGCCCTCCCCCCTGACTGCACAACAACCACTGCGGCCTCTAAAGAAATCAAGTCCTGCTGCCCACTCCCCACTCCACCAACACCCCCCCACTCCCAACACACAGCCCCCCATCCTGACCCTGACCAGGACCCAGGTGAGGACGGAGCTGAGGAAGATCAAGGCGAGGAAGGCGCCGGGACCGGACGGCATCAGCGCAAAGCTCCTCAAGTCCTGTGCAGACCAGCTGTGTGGGATTGTGACGTATATCTTCAACATGAGCCTGAAACTGGGGAGGGTACCACAGCTGTGGAAAACATCTTGTGTGGTACCTGTACCAAAAACTTCCCACCCCAAAGACCTGAACAGCTACAGACCGGTGGCCTTGACGTCCCACTTGATGAAGACCCTGGAGAGACTGCTCCTTGCTCACCTCCGCCCCCTGGTGGAACCAGCGATGGATCCACTCCAGTTCGCCTACCAGCATGGCATTGGGGTGGAGGATGCGGTGATCTTCCTCCTTCACCGTTCTCTGTCCCACCTGGAGAAGCCCGGGAATATGGTGAGGATCATGTTCTTTGACTTCTCCAGTGCTTTCAACACCATCCAACCGATGATCCTGAAGGACAAGCTGCTGCGCGCAGGGGTGGACCAGCACCTGTCATCATGGATCCTGGACTACCTCACGAACCGGCCTCAGTTTGTGAGAACCCGGGACTGTGTGTCCGACACGATCATCAGTAGCACGGGGGCCCCCCAGGGAACGGTGCTGGCTCCCTTCCTGTTCACTCTTTATACTGCGGACTTCTCACACAACACAACACACTGCCATCTACAGAAGTTCTCTGATGACTCTGCGATCGTTGGCCTCATCTCCAATGGAGATGAAGCTGAGTACAGAGGGCTTATCCAGGACTTCGTGGACTGGTGCCATCGGAACTGCCTCCAGATCAACGCGAGGAAAACTAAGGAGCTGGTGGTGGACTGCCGCAGGCATGGGCAGCCCCTCACAGTACCAGTAAATATACAGGGAACAGACACCGAGATGGTGACATCCTATAAGTACCTGGGTATTCATCTGAACAATAAACTAGACTGGTCACACAATACTGATGCACTCTACAAGAAGGGACAGCGCAGGCTGTTCCTGCTGAGGAGACTCAGGTCTTTTGGTGTACAAGGGGCGCTGCTGAAGTCATTCTATGACACGGTGGTGGCATCAGCCATCACTTTTGGAGTGGTCTGCTGGGGCAGTGGCATTACTGCAGCCGATAGGAAGAGACTGAACAAACTGATTAAGAAAGCTAGCTCTGTCCTGGGGCAGCGCCTTGATCCGATGGAGGAGATAGGAGAGAGAAGGACGGTGGCTAAACTGTCATCTCTGCTGGAGTCCGAGTTCCACCCTATGCAGGACATACTGAATGCACTGAGGAGCTCATTTAGCAGCAGACTACATCATCCCAGGTGCACAACCGAGAGGTTTCGTAGGTCCTTCCTACCAACGGCTGTCAGACTGTACAACCTAAGCAGGGCTGCTCGCAGAGATAGCAAAAAGACGTAACAAACTAATAGTTTTTTGAATGCAAAAGATGCAATAGACTTACACAATGGTCCCCTCCGGCATACAACTAGGAACTTACCGGTCGCTATGGAGGGTGAGAATATGTATGGGCACATAATCATACCATGTAGGATAACTAAGTAGACGGTTATGCTGTTTCATTCCATCTAGCAACAATGCTCTGCACTGTGTGTGTTTATATATTTATATATCTACATATTATTCCATCTAGCTACATTGCTCCGCACTGTGTGTGTTTATATACTTGCATATTTATTCCACCTAGCTGCAATGCTCCGTACTGTGGGTGTTTATATATTTACATATTTATTCCATCTAGCTACAATGCTCTGCACTGTGTGTTCATATATTCATATATTTATTCCATCCAGCTACAATGCTCTGCACTGTGTGTCTGTGTGTGTGTGTATATATATATATTTTATAGTAATACGTACATATGTATATTAGCTGCTCTTGCTTGCTTGTTTTTTTTTTTTTTTTTTTTTTTTTTTTTCTTGCCTTCTGATTGTTGCTCTGAGTGTTGCTATCCCTGTGCTGTTGCAATCCTGGAATTTCCCCGTTGTGGGACTAATAAAGGCTTATCTTATCTTATCTTATCTTATCCTGCCGGTCCAGCGATTGAATCACTGACCAACTAGTCCTGGGGTGTCCAAACATATGCCGTAGAGGGCCAAGACCCTGCAGGCTTTACCTCCAACCAGTGTCTTGAATAGCAGATTTCACTGAACTAACTTCTTCCCACTGATTCACTGATTCCACTGATCAGTAAAAACACCTGCTGAAGAGACTGGGTAGAAGAGAAAACCTGCAGGGTCTTGGCCCTCCATGGCACATGATTTGACACCCCTGCTGACTCGTCATAAATTCCCATCTCTCACCATTATGCCGCCACTGCCCCAGATCACACTTTTATTTTGAAAGGCCGCGCCGGAAGTGTGCTCGTTGAGGGCAGCTAGCTTGGTGCTAGTGGGTGAAGCACACGATAGCTTCTGAAGGACGGACAGAAACACAGCCGTTGGCCGGAACATTTTTCCTCCTCCTGTCGCCTCCCTGTGAACAAGGCTACATTTCCAGGTGAGTTCTGAGCCGTGTCCCTGCGTCCGGGAGACATCCGCTTTGTCCGGCCTGTTGGCGGTTCCAGGCCGTGTCGTGGCGTACAATCGGTGCCGCTTTTCTTTTCTCGGGGATCCATCACGTATGGCGCTCTTTACTTCGAAACGGCTCCCGAACACCCGCGCCCGTCCTCGTTATTTCCCACATTTAAAGGGAAATATTCGCCCGTTTTCAGCTTCCCGCTGAAAAATACAGCGTTGGAGGCACGTTTTCCCACCGTCGACCTTATTTTCCTGCATGAAAAAAAAAAAAAGGCCTTTGATGGGGGGAAAATTTCGGGGCGTTGAGTTGATGGCGAAAATAGTTTTCAGTGAATTCTAGTTTGCTGGAGAAAGACACACACACCCCCTTTAATTCAAAACTTTGTCGGAGACGTTTTGGTCGCTTACGTTTCCGCTGATTCCCCCCCACCCACCCCCTCGCCGTTTCTACTACTATATTTTAGACGTGTTGGAAGATTGTGGTGTGGGTGTTTTTGAGCTGGGAGCCTTTGCAGAAATGGCCAGTATTTTCGGTGTTTTTCAGTCGGCCAGTGTTTTTTTTTTCCCCCCTGCTGAGCTCCGTCGCAGTGGAATCCTGGCCCTGCTGTCATGGCTGTAATGGCTCAATCAAGGCGACGCAGCGCACCGCTATTGTGATTTTTTTTTTTTTTTTTTTTTTTTTTTAAAAAAGACCCACTTTCGTTTGTGATATTGTGAGGATTGGTTTGAGCTCTCCAATCCTTACATTTCATACACATTTATACATATGCGTCTGCAGTATAAGAATGTCTCTGCAAACGGTAGTTCAGTTTTCTCTTCTCCACAATACTGTGATGGTATTTAACGAGTTTCAAGAAATTTTTTGGTCTACGAGGTTTTTGTTAAGGGTGAGCCAAAAAAAAAAAAAAGACAAAACGGTATCATCGTTAAAATCACCTGAAGCGAATTCCCTTTTCCTCACAGCTGGGAATAGACTCTTGAGTTCCGTATTTTCAACTGAAAAAATCGTTTTAGAAAGGATGGCTGTGAATTATGGCAGGTGAGATGTTGTGGAAGAGTCTCGCAGACTGTTTATGCAAAGCAGTCAATGTGTTGACATCATTTGTACAAAGGGAAAATAACTGATACAGGGTGGTCTGCTAATTTAAAGTAAAAGTAAGCACCAGATTGGGTCCACCAGGTTCAGACCCCATGCATTTTTTTTTTCTTTTAGATCCACACACTGGGTCATGGGTTAGATAAAACTGACTAAGACCAGGAGATGCAGTCGTACTGCAAAAAGCACAGAGTCCTTTTTTCGGTGATCCGTGGAAGGCTTTGCTGAGCAACACCATCAGTGTTTTGGGGCAGAGAGCGGCTCCTCTCTGAGACTCTGCTCTGTTTCCAAGTTACTTGAAGTAGTAGTTGAGTCACTGTTTGGTTTCCAGCTGTTCTGAGGAAAGAGTCACTATTTCTCCATCCATCTTCTTCCGCTTAATCCTTTTCGGGTCGTGGCGGGGATGGAGCCGATCCCAGCATCTTTGCACGAGAGGCAGGGTCCACCCTGGATAGATCGCCAGTCCATCACAGGGCCAACACAGAGAGACAGACAACTATTCACTCTCACAGTCATACCTAAGGACAATTTAGAATCCCCAGTTTGATGCCAATTTACCCAACTTGCATGTTTTTGGCATGTGGGAGGAAACCGGAGAAATCCCAGAGTAAACCCACGCAGACACGGGGAGAACATGCAAACTCCACACAGATCACTGTTGGTCGGGGGCTGGGATCGACATGTTTTTTCTTTTGCAACAGAAAACTGAATAAAGCTGATTTCCAGAACACTGTTTAAATAGCTTTGAATGTGGACTGGACATTATAATGCATCTGTATTTTTTTGAAACCTGTAACTTTTCTCATATATTTTCCTGAAGGTACAATGACAAAAAAAAAAAAATCGGCTTTCCGATTGGATGCTTCTAAACGTTCATCTTTTAATTATTTCTGATTTTTTTCCTTCTAAATGATGCCTCACAATACATTCCAGTTTTCTTGCAAGAACCGTTGAAGTACATCAGCTTTTATGTAGACAAAACAGGAATCGTATACTCTGTTATCTGAACTGGAGGAAGGAGGTAATAACAAAAGTAAAAATAAGAGAACTTTCACATTCATGAATTACTGTTTACAGCAGACTTGAGGAATGTTCATAACTTGGAGATCATTGCTAGGCCTCAGGGAAAACAAATGTACTCCAAACAGCTAGGGTGCTCGACCATAAAAAGTTGACCTGAGCACCTTTTAAATAATCATTTGCTTACATATATTGCCAAGCAGCCATGACATCATCCGAACAGCTAATACATTTCAGTCTAAATGTATTAATTTTAAAAGGCTGTGAGCTAGTATTAAGAAGTAAATGTAATGGACCCATTACTTGCATTAATTCTGTGACATCTGTGTGTTAAAGCAGTTTTCTGATTTAATCAATCTGATTTAATCAATTGCTTTGATCTTTATCCTGTTAAAAGGACCTTGCTTTCATGTCTGAGATGAATTTTTTTTTCTTTCTCTAAATAGTCTGTAGGGTACACACAAACAAAGCCTTAGACGATGTCCGGACCGAGGAAAGGAGCTGCAGCACGGCTGCCCAAATGTGCCTTCTGCAGGACCAGCCGGGATAAGGAGTGTGGGCAGCTGCTTGTGTCTGACAGCCAGAAGGTGGCAGCCCACCATAAGTGCATGGTGAGGAGGACACATCGTTTTCTGGTCCTTAAAGCAATCCATCACACATGCTCGACAGTGAACAGTTCACTCCCAAAAATATGGAAAACAGACATTAAACATGCCTATATTAGAAACACGCATCAAAGTGAACTGAATAAAATACTCACACCCAATGCAAATGATGTATGTTATATATGAATACAAAAAATGCAAAAGAATATACTTATTTCCATCAATGACTTCTGCAGCTTTTCTCTTCGGCCCTGGTCACATCACACTCAGACGGTGAAAACATTGGAGGGTTTTCTATTGAGGATGTGAAGAAGGAAATCAAGAGGGGAAATAAGCTGGTAAGTCCCCGCTGTGTTTCTCCAAGTTAGCATCAGTGATGAATTAACATTTATATCCATGAAGTTAAAGCCCTCAGTGGACTATTATGCATTCAAGCCAGTACACTCCTGATCAAAATCTTAAGACCCGGGGGGGGGGGGGGAAGGGGGGAATCACAAGTATTTGCATTTCGTGCTGGTGGATTGTATCCATGCTGTAAGGTGAGTTTCAAGATGCAAAACAAAAAGAGAAGAAAGAAATGGGAGCAAGAGACAAAAAATAGAGAGTAGGCAATTAATTGAAAATTGCATTCCAGCTCAAACAAGCTGTTGATCAGCTGATCAAAAATTTAAGGTCATAGTCCAAAGTACCTTAAAAAAACTGAAAAGTGTCAAAAAGAACTCGGTAGTGAGTAGCCCCACTTCAAAAATTCATTCAGCCATGCTTGATGTGAGTGTTTCCAGGAGGCTGTGGAACGCTGCTCCATGTGGTGAAGATGGCTTCATGAAGGGTATTCACGGTCTGGAACTGATGTCCGGTGGGTGGATAGGTGGCAGTCACGTCAGCACCTACCTTGTGAACATAATAATAATAATGGATTAGATTTATATGGTGCTTTATATTTCAAGTTACATCTTAAAGCGCTTACAGTGAGTCCATTATTCATTCACTCCAGACAGACATTGATAGTGGCAAGCTACTGCTGTAGCCACAGCTGCCCTGGGGCAGACTGACAGAAACGTGGCTGCCAATCTGCACCAACAGCCTCTCCGACCATTTATACACATTCATACCCAGTGTCATGGACACTGGAGGCAAGGTGGATAAAATGTTTTTCCGAAGGACACAACGGCAGGATGGCTGGGGAGAGTGGGATTTGAACCGCCAACCCTCCAGTTATTGGACGACGCGCTCTGCCTCCTGAGCCACAGCTGTCCACATTTCCCTCCTCTGTTCCATTTTTGCTGAGCACCAAGCTGGATGGCAGGAAGTTCCATTTTTATGTAGTCTTTGGTATGACCCGGCCAGGACTTGAATCCCAACCTCCTGGCTGTGGGGCAAATCCTCCACCTCAAGGCCACCATTCCGGTGACATGATAATTAGAGAAAGAAACGATGTGGTCTGGCTTTTCTTATTTGTACCATGGATATACATGGGCGTGAAAAAGTGTTTGCCCCCTTCCCGATTCCTCATTTTTTTGTATGTTTGTCACACTTAAATGTTTCAGATCATCAAACAAATTTAAATATTAAACAAAGATAACACAAGTAAACACAAAATGCAGTTTTCAAATGAAGGTGTTTATTATTAAGGGTGAAAAAGTCCAAACCCACATGGCCCTGTGTGAAAGTGATTGCCCCCCGTTAAAACACAAATTAACTGTGGTTTATCACATCTTTGGAAAGCTGAGTTCAATTTCTTGAGCCACATCCAGGCCTGATTACTGCCACACCTGTTCTCAATCAAGAAATCACTTTCATTATTCATTTTATGAAAGAATTGAGATTGCTAGATATATGGAGAGAAATGAATCCACAAGTTAAAGCCTACTCTTGTTATTCCAATACCTACAAGACTTTCTCACGTATTGATTATTTTTTGATCTCCGTAGAATTAAGGTCCAAGATTCAAAACTGCTTTTATGATAACATCGTGATCTCTGATCATGCACCCTGCTGTCCAATATATGTAGATAAGAAATTGACAAAGGAACCAGGTAGATGGCAATTTCAGCATAAATGGCTTCAGGATGAGGAATTTGTTAAGTACATAGAAAAACAGATAGATGAGTTCTTTGATATCAATACTACACAAACATCAGCATGTGTAAAGTGGGAGGCTTTCAAAGCTTTTATTAGGGGACATATTATTAGTTATACAGGTTCAAAATCTAAGAATACTCGAGAGGAGAGAGTTCAGTTGGAACATAAAATAAAAATTCTTCAAGAAAAAGTATATGCAGGAAGTAATCCAAGGTTGGAGAACGAATTACTGATTTTGAGAGCTGAATATGACAAAAAATCAGCGAATAGAGCTGCCTCGAGTCTTCTAAGATTGAAACAATCTTTTTATGAACAAGGTGAAAAATCAGGGAAATTATTGGCATGGCAGATTAAACAATTAGAATTTAAAACACCAATTACCAATATTATAAGTAACGGACAGGTAGTTATAGATCCTTTAGAAATTAATAGAGCCTTTAGAGATTACTATGAAAAATTATATGATACCAAAAATGAATCTGACTTAACAAAACTAAATGGGTTTTTGAACGAACTATCTATACCGTGTATTTCAAATGAAAATAGGGAGATACTGGAGTCTAAAATTAGTCAAGAAGAAGTTGGGCTAGCCATTGATAATATGAAATCAGGAAAAAGTGCAGGACCAGATGGTCTTCCAGTTGACCTTTATAAAAAAATTTAAGAATAAATTAATAAAACCTTTTTTGGAAATGGTTTTAGAAGCATTTCAAAATAGTAATTTACCATCATACATGAATAATGCCTTAATTATACTGCTGCCAAAACCAGGTAAACCCTCTAATAAATGTGAAAATATGAGACCAATAAGCCTATTAAATGCCGACCTTAAGATAATCTGTAAAATTTTAGCAAGACGAATACAAGAAATTTTACCAAATATTATTAACCGAGATCAGAATGAAAATGGCCCTATTTCACAATGTTAAAGAATCCTTTAAAAAATTCCTGGATCCAGACGGTGATCCGGATCATCCCCAAAATTTAATCAGTTCTTCCTTGTACCATTTCCAACAACGCCTGAAAGTTTCATCGAAATCCATCCAAAACTTTTTTTTTTTTTTTTTTTTTATTTAAGTTTTTGTAAAGGGTATACAGGTCGTTACAGCAATGCAGTGTTTACATTTTCATCACATGTTCCCTTATTTTCTGATATCTGACAACATTGGAAGATTAATTCTTACAACACCCCTTATTTTTTTTTTTTTTTAAAGTGAAAGAAAAAGTGAAATTAAAGAGAAAAAAAAACAAAACAAAAAACAAAAACAAAAAACCAAACAAACCAGTAAAAAACAAACAAAAAGAAAAAGTAAGTAAATAAAGATAAAAGAGCATCTGAGTAGCATTGGAACAAAGAGCAGAACCATTATTGAAATGGTATTTGTCAAAGATTAGATCTAATGGAAGACACATATGCGGTCCAGGGTTGCCAAAAGTTCATGAACCCATCCATGTCCTGTCTCAATGCGAATGTCAACTTTTCCATCGAGTAAATGTCTTGGATCACGTTAGTCCAATCTTCAGGTGTAGGACAGTCCTTCAACATCCATTTTTTAGTTAGAGCTTTTTTGCTTGCCAATATTAAAACATTGAATAAGTATTTTTCTCCTCGTCTTTCCAGTGAGTCCGGTAGTAAACCCAAATACAAAGTTACAAAAGAAAAGGGAACTGTAATTTTGAATATTTTCCCCAATATTGTCTGTACATTGGACCAATATTGGTGGATAACTGGGCATGACCAAAACACATGAAAATGATTTGCAGTCTTTTCACCACACAAGCGCCAACAGTTCAATCCCTTATGGGTAAATTTGATTTGTGCAGGTGTTCTGAAAAATCTTGCCAAGTTTTTCCATCCAAATTCTCTCCACTGCAGGGATGAGGTACTTTTCCATTGCTGTTTATTTAGCTTTTCCCATATTTCCAGATGTAAAGTGAAATTCCCCTCTTTTTCCCATCTCTCTTTTATATAAGATGTGTTGTCTCCTTTTAAGTCTTGAAGACCTTGGTATATTTTAGAAATGTATCTGATCCCTGGGATCCCTTTATATGCCATTAAGAAGACCTTCAGAACACCTGACTGGGCCCTTTCCAAAACCTCCTTTTTAAGTATATTGTTTATGTGGTGTCTAAGCTGGAAGAACCTGTAAAGGTCTTGATTTATTAGGCCTTGTTTTTTCAAATCTTCAAAACTTCTTAAGATTTGCCCTTTAAAAAAATCGTAATATTTTATCAGCCCCTTCTCCTTCCACTTTTTAAATCTGGTGTCTGTTTTATTAGGAGTAAAGTCCTGATCATAGGCGATCCATTGCAGAAGTCGATAGGGCTCTTTAGTTTGATTCTCTCTGACTATCTTAAACCAAATTTTTAGCGGGGTCTCTATCCACGGGTTAGTGTTATTCAAAAGCTTAGGTAAGACATTGTTCCCTATTATCGCCTGTAGGGGGATGTCACTTGTTATTTGGCATTCGATCTCCTTCCATTGTGCAGAGTAGACTGGGTTACATATCTCTACTAAAGTTTTAATTTGTGCGGCTTTAAAGTAGTCCCTGATATTTGGCAGCGCGAGCCCACCTTTGTCTTTGTTTAGCTGTAGGGTTCTATATCTGATTCTAGGTCTCTTGCCCTGCCATATGAATCTTGAGATCCTTCTGTCCAGCTCCTGCCATGTTTTTTTGGGAGGTTCTACCGGTATTGTTTGGAAAAGGTATAGAAGACGTGGAAGTATATTCATTTTGACTGCTTCAATTCTTTGTGCAATACCCAAGAATGGTATCATATTCCATCTTGCTAGGTCAGATTTTATTTTTGTCACCAGTGGATCATAGTTTAGTGATATAATTTTGTTGAGTTGTTTCGGGATATTGACCCCCAGATATTTCATAGATTCCGACTCCCAGTTAGTTTTGAGTTTGCTTAGTGAATAATGATTTGGGTCATAGTTGAATGTTAAAACTTGGGTTTTATGCATATTTAATTTGTACCCCGATAAATCTCCATACTCTGAAAAAACTGAGGTTAGTTCTGGTAAAGAAGTGTCCGGCTGCCCTAGGTATATTAAAATGTCATCAGCAAAGAGTGCTATTTTATGTTCCTTCTGACCAAGTGTAATACCTTGAATTTTTTGGTTTTGTCTTATCCATTGGCTCAGAGGTTCTATGAAGATTGCAAAGAGCAGTGGAGACAGGGGGCAGCCCTGACGACATCCTCTTTCCAGTTCAAAAGATGATGATAAATTACCGTTAATCCTTATTTTAGCTGTTGGTTTTTTATATAATGCCTGTATAGTTCTAATGAAGTTGTTATGAAAATTGAAACTGGATAAGATTCTGTATAGAAAAGACCAGTCAACCGAATCGAATGCTTTTTCAGCATCTAATCCTAATATGACTGCATTTAAGTTATATTTTTTTATATGATGAATTATGTGTAAAGTGCGTCGAATGTTGTCTTGTGTCTGTCTTTGTCTTATAAAACCTGTTTGGTCTAAATGAATTAGGTCTGTCAGTATATTCTCTAACCTTTTGGCAAGGATAATGGTAAAAAGCTTATAGTCCTGATTTAGTACACTGATTGGTCTGTAGTTGGAGCACTCTAGTTTATCCTTTTCAGGTTTAGGTATAACTGCAATGACCCCTTCTCTCCAGGAGGGGGGGATTTCCCCTGTGTGGAGGACATAATTAAATGTTTTCAGGAGGAGAGGAGATAGTTGCTGTTTAAAGGTTTTGTACCACTCTGCTGTATAGCCATCAGCTCCTGGGGATTTGTTAGCTTTAAGTTTCATAATTGCTTTTTCCAATTCTTTAGAATGTATTTCTGACAGTAGTGTTTTATTTTGTGACTCCGTAAGTTGGGGAAGGTTTAATGTGTTTAGGAATGCCTCGGATGCGTTTTTATGTTTTTTGTGGGAGTATAAGTTCTTATAGTAATTCTCGAAGTTTTTAAGAATATCCTGAATTCTGAATTTTATTTCCTTTGATACTGGGTCTCTGATTTTGTAGATTGCTCTTTCTGTTTGATGTTTCCTCAATTTATAGGCTAGCAATTTTGCCGATTTACTGCCTGCTTCATAGTATTTTTGTTTCAGAAATGTAAGTTTCTTCTGGATTTCTATTGTGTAGATCTCATTTATTTGGTTTTTAATTTCCTTAATCTTGAGCGCGTCAGTAGAATGAGTGTTGCCTTTGTGTTCTTTTTCTAGGTTCCTAAGTTCTGACTCTAATGTGGATAGTTTTTCTTGTCTTAGTTTCTTTTGGGTTGCCAGTTTTGCAATAATCTTTCCTCTTATTACAGCTTTACATGCATCCCACAGTATTAAAGGGGATACTTCTCCATTATCGTTATCTTCCAAATATCTGAGAATATCTGACTCCAATTCATCTTTCAATGGTCCTTTCAGGACATTTGAATTTAACCTCCAAGAAAATGTATTATTTGTGTATTTTTGGATATTTAAGTCCATGTAGATCGGACTGTGGTCGGAGAGATCCATCAGTCCTATTTTACATGTTTTTACTCTACCAATGTCTCTATTAAACATAAAAAAATAGTCAATCCTTGAGTAAGATGAATGTGGAGTTGAGTAAAATGTATAGTCTTTTACACTGGGGTTGAGTTCCCTCCACACATCACAGATTCCCATTTCTTTTAGTAGCATCCGAGTCTTCCTGTTTTGGGTGTTATTTTGATGTGGGGAATTACCAGAAGCATCCCAGTATGGATTCAGTCTAAGATTGAAGTCCCCACCACATATCACTAAACCTTGAGCTTTAGTTATCATTAGGTCGAATACATTTTTATAAAATTTCCAGTTAGCCCCTGGGGGAGCATACACATTCAGCAGGGTGATATCTTCTCCCTCTAGCCGCCCAGTTACCAAACTGTATCTCCCTTCTTTATCTTTGTGTTCTGATTTTTTTTCAAATGTAATTTTGGTTGATATCAATGTCGCTACTCCCCTCCTCCTCCCTGATTTATATGAAGATGAAGAGATCATTTTAAACCCTTGTCTACTGAGTTTATTGTGTTCCACGTCTGTTAGGTGGGTTTCTTGTAAAAGTATTATTCCTGCTTTGTCTTTTTTCATTTTGCCTAGAATCTTGGATCTTTTAACTGGATTCAGGATCCCTTTTACATTATATGAAATTATTTTGGTTACACCCTGTTTCTCCATTGTGTTGTTTTGTTTAGTATAACTGTGTGGTGGCCCTCTTTTGTGCTACTCAGAAACTGAAAGAACATTAAAAACAAGAAAAACATTAAGAACATAGTGTAAAAAACTTTAAAACAAAAAACTGTCAAAAGAACTTCCTGAGCTGAGGTCTTTTTAAAGACCCTGTAAGAGCCTTGATGGAGTGAAGGCCCTGAGGGAAATTCCTCAAACTCTGTTACGTGTTGAGGGCCCTCTCGTACCACTGAAAGTAGTCCCATGCTTTTAACGTGAGTTTCAGAACCCAATCCAAACTTGTAATGATTTTTTTTTTTTTTTTCCTTTTATGCCTAAACCCTGTGAAATTGTGTGCACCCTCCCACCCCCATCACATCAAACATTCACGCAAAAACAGTATTTGTTAGTATGAGCAGAACATGTGGATTATTGTCACATTTCTATTTTAACAAGTTTTTTTTTTTTTTTTTATTACAAAGACTTATTTGTTTCAAATAATATGATTGTTCCATGAAATGTTTTACCACATGCTGAATATGCATCTCCTTTAATGTTTGTTACCTTGTATGAGGGGGGTTGGATGTGCGGATTGATTCAAGAGGAAGGGAAAAAAAAAAAAAAAGGTCGCTATTCCAACCTGAAAACGGATAGTTTATCCGCGACGCTCTGGTGCTGGGTTTCCCGCTGCTGGTCCGTGGATTTTGAGGGTCTTTGTGTTGTCCATGTTTGCGCTTTGATCTTCTCACTCGGGTCTGCTGCGGGTTTAAACACCGTTACCGGGAGCCCTCTTCTCGCCATGTCAGCTGTTGCTTCTTCCGCCGAATTATAGAGACACGTTTCATCGCCGTAGAAGACCCTTAACTTCGCAGGAAATGGTGTCTGAAAGCGCAATTTCTTCTCTCTTAACACCTTTTTCGCGTCATTGTATTCCCTGCGCTTTTTAAGGACCTCCGGGGTGTAATCGTGTTCCACGTAGACTTTTCTCTCCTGGTGCATAAATCCTTTTTTCTGCCAGGCCAGTCTTACAACCTCTTGTTTTATTTTGAAATTGGAAAATCTTACCAACACCGAACGTGGGGGCGCTTCCGCCGCCGGCCTAGCGGCTAATGAACGATGTGCCTTTTCTATCTTCAAGTCGGTGGTTTGTGGAATATCCAATTTCTCTCTTAGTAAGGATTCCACGCATTCTGCCATTGAGTTAAAACCATTTTCGGTTCCTTCTATCAGACCATGAATTCTTATGTTGTCTCTTCTTTGTTTTCCTTCTTGGTCGGTTAGCTTAGCCTCTATAGCTGCTTGTCTTTTGCGTAGGTCCAGCACAGAATCTTCGAGCACTTTTATTCGATCCTCTGTTTCCAAGATTCGGTTCTCGGCCTGGTCCACTCTGCTGTTTGTCCTTTTCAATTCTTCTCTGAATTCCCGAAATTCGGCCGTAACATCTCGGCGAAATCGTCGTAGTTCCTCAAATAGTGATTTCAGGCTAACCCTTTTGTTAGCTATCACCAGCTCCTCGTCTTCTGAACGGGGATCTTCCAGTTCAGATTCTCCGGCCGATACGTGTCCTAGCCTGGAGAATTTCAGTTTCTTCTGTTTTCCTTTAGACATGATGATTTTGTCTTTTGATTTTCACTCCTCCAAAAATCCGTTAAGTTTGATTTTCAAGGTGTTATCCTGGATTGAGTCTGAGAGCTTCAGTGTTAAGCTGCAGTCGCCATGGCGTCCAGACCGGAAGTCCCAAAACTTTTTGAGTTATCTTGCTAACCAACACACAGGCACACAGACAGACAAACCCCGGCAAAAACATAACCTCCTGCGGCCTGCGGCCTGGCGGAGGTAAATATTACCAAATATTATTAACCGAGATCAGAATGGCTTTATAAAGGGAAGACAAGGCTTCCATAATGTAAGAAGACTATTTAATATTATTTATTCTAATAAAGAAGCACCGGATACAGCTCTCCTATCACTGGACGCCGAAAAGGCCTTTGATAGAGTCGAATGGCCCTTTCTTTTTGAAGTCTTACAAAGGTTTGGACTTGGAAATAATTTCATAAAATGGGTTCAGATAATATATAATAATGCTACAGCAGAAATCCTAACAAATAACAATATTTCAAAATCAATAAAAATCAATAGAGGATGTCGACAAGGCTGTCCACTTTCACCTTTTCTGTTTACTATGGCAATTGAACCTTTAGCGATGGCGATACGTCTACAGTCACAAATATATGGAATTAAAGTTGGACCAACAGAACATAAAATCTCCCTGTATGCCGATGACATAATTTTGTTTATGTCAAATCTTAAAAAATCAATTCCGACCTTGTTGAATTTAATAAAGAATTTTGGGGAAATATCAGGATATAAAATAAATAAAACTAAATCTTCAATATTAATGCTAAATGAGACCCAGAGAAATTACCCAGCCCCTGAGGTAAATCAATTCAATGTTGTAAATCAGTTTAAATATTTAGGAATCCAAATTGTGCCTAAGCTAGAATCAGTCGCCAGTGTCAATTATGAAGCCTTAATGACAGATATTAATGAGTTACTTCAGAGATGGATGTCACTACCAATGTCGATGATCGGGAGAATCAATATACTTAAAAGTAATATCTTACCTAAAATACTTTATTTATTTCAATACATTCCCTTACCACCACCTTTAGATTTATTCTCAAGAATTAAAAAAAAGTTAGTGGAATTTATATGGAACAACAGGAGGGCTAGATTACGTCTGTCTTTATTATATTTACCATTTGATCGTGGAGGTCTGAAATGTCCAAATTTTATGTTGTATTATTGGTCGGCACAACTGAGGTCTATGACATATTATTTTTCATCAAATGATCTCCCTCACTGGACTGAAATGGAATCATACAATTTGCCTTTACCTCTTCCCATATTCATATATTCAGACTCGGCAAAAAAATTACAGAAACAAGTTAAAAACCCATTTGTAAAACATATGATTAAAATATGGTGTGAAACTAAAAAATATTTAAAAGAACCACACTTACTGTCACAATTTAGTCCAATATGAGGTAATCAATATTTTAAACCAGGGAGAGCGGATGCTGTGTTTAAAGTATGGAGTTTAAAAGGGATCCAAAAAATTCAAGATTTATATTTGTCATGTTCAGATAACATAATGTCTTTTGAAGAGCTGAGGATCAAATTTAATCTTAATAGAACACATTTTTTTAAATATCTTCAACTTAGGAACTTTATTCGATCAAACCAAAATAATGCTCTCACTCGACCTATTTATTCATCCTTGGAAAAAATGTTGATGAAAGATAGTAAAAGAAAGGGTATTATTTCAGAGTTTTATAACTCATTGACACTATCCTCAAGTGAAAACTCACAGAAAAGATTAAACTACTGGAAAGAAGATCTGCAAACTGAAATTTCAGAGGAACAATGGGAATTGGCTTGTACAGAAGCTCAAACTAAATCTATAAATGTACGTCTTAAATTGATACATTTCAAATGGTTAATGCGGATGTATGTTACACCGGTGGAGTTAAATAGATATAACAAAAACATACCAGATACATGCACAAAATGCATGGAAAGTAAAGGAACCCTATTTCATTGTGTATGGGAATGTAGAATTCTTCTTCTTCTTCGTCGATCACTAGATGGTCACACCAGCTGCCCTGACGAATGCTGCCGTCCTGCGGAGGTCCCCGAGGTCCCCGTGCAGCTTTTGGTTCAGCGATGTGGGGTCAGGCCACGTAGCTCGTCTGAGTGCAGCGTGGTCTGGGCAGTCTTGGAGGAGGTGTTCGCTGGTCATTTGGGCAGTACCACATGGGCATCTGTCCGATTGTCCAACTTTAAGTTTCTGGTGCATGTGAGCATGCATTCTGTTATGTCCAGTTCGGAGTCTGAACAGAACGACTTGGTCAGCCCTGCTCAGACTATAGTAGTTGTCATCCTTGCAGAAGTTTGGGTGTTGCTGCTGCCACTTCTTGTGAGACAGGGCCTTAATAATGGTTTTCTCCTCACTGTAAGAGACCTGCCTGTCTTCCTGGCCTTGCTGCCCACCCTCCTTAGCAAGTCTGTCAGCCGTCTCATTTCCATAGATTCCACAGTGGGCAGGAATCCATTGGAGTGATACGTTCACCTGTGTTGCTAGTTGAGACAGAGTGAGGGCGAGTTCATTCAGTTCTTTGCGTCGGGGGTCCTGAAGTGCATCCAAGACAGAGAGGGCATCAGTGAAGATGACGACCCGCTTGTGTGCCTTGTCTTGATGTTCCCTGACGTGGGCCGCTGCTGTTCTCAGGGCCTCTACCTCAGCCCTGAAATTGGTGGCGTACTTTCCAGTCGCAATGGGAATATGGGTCTCCTCGTCAGCGTACCTGATGTACACGCCGCCTCCGCCATTCCTGGTTGCTTCCATGGCAGTCTGTGTAGACGTGAGTCCACTGCTCTTTAGGGTAGGCAGACTGAATGAACTCCAGGGCCAGCGACTTCCTCTCTTGGTCTGACTGTGTTCCTTTCTTCCCAATGCCCGATATGACATATGATAAGTTCTGTCGGTTCCAGGAGGGAACAGATGCTATGGGTGGTATTGGTGTGGGTATGTGGTCCATCAGTTCTGGGTCTCTCCTTTCAAGTGTCCTGCTCTGGTGGATGAAGCTCGATCTCTTAAGTCTCCCTTTTGTTGGCTTGTTCAGTCTGTCCTTCATGGGATGGTTTTCCAGTCTTTTGAATTTGGCGGCCTGGGTCAGTACCTTGACGTTTCTTCTGTCTTCCAGTGGTGCAAGGCCTGTTGTTGTCTCCACCGCTTTGATAGGTGTACTGCGCATGGCTCCTGTCATCATTCGCATGGCTTGGTTTTGGAGTCTGTCCAGCTTCTCAGTGTTGCTTTTGGCAGCTGTTGAGGTTGCTGCCATGCCATACTCCAGAACAGGATGATGAGAATGTAGAATAATTAGAATGTTTTGGGAAGAGGTGAGGGTAACAATTGAAAAAATAATTTCAAAACAAATCATATTGAATCCTAAACTGTTTTTGTTGGGTCTGTACCCAAAAAAGCATAACTTTAATAAAAGTGAAAGAACATTCATAGACCTCAGTTTGCTTAATGCCAAAAAATGTATTGTACTACTGTGGAAAAAGACTCATAGACCAGATGTGACTCAGTGGTTAAGACAGATGTTAACAAACCTTCCATTAGAAAGAATAACATACATACTGAAATCAAAGGAAAGTGTGTTTGAGAATATATGGAGACCTTTTATTGATTATGTAAAAAATTTAAACATAACTCTTGAAGAAGAAGGTGAATGATGTGTGTGGACCTTGTAAATTCCAAACTGGTGAACATAATATGTATACTTATGTAATGGATTGTCGAGACTAAACAGAGGAGCATTGTTGAAGACTTGATTTTGTTGGTGGTTGTGGGTGTTTTTAGTGCATTTTTTTTTGTAGTACTTTAGTGTTAGTGTTTGATTGTTTGTGTCATGTTTGTAAAAAAAAAAAAAAAAAGGTTCAATAAAGATATTGTGGAAAAAAAAAAATCACTTTAATAGGACCTGCCTGACAAAGTGAAGTAGACCAAAAGATCCTCAAAAGCTAGATATCATGCTGCAACCCAAAGAAATTCAGGAACAAATGAGAAACAAAGTAATTGAGATCTATCAGTCTGGAAAGGGTTATAAAGCCATTTCTAAAGCTTTCGGACTCCAGTGAACCACAGGGAGAGCCATTATCCACAAATGGTGAAAACACGGAACAGTGGTGATCCTTCCCAGGAGTGGCTGGCCAACCAAAATTACCCCAAGAGTGCAGCGACGACTCATCCAAGAGGTCACAAAAGACCCCACAACAACATCCAAAGAACTGCAAGCCTCACTTGCCTCAGTTTAGGTCAGTGTTCATGACTCCACTATAAGAAAGAGACTGGGCAAAAATGGCCTGCATGGCAGAGTTCCAAGACAAAAACCACTGCTGAGCATCACCGTTTTGCCAGAAACATCTTGATGATCTCCAAGACTTTTGGGAGAATACTCTGTGGACTGACGAGACAAAAGTTGAACTTTTTGGAAGGTGTGTGTCCCATTACATCCGGCGTAAAAGTAACAGCATTTCAGAAAAGGAACATCATACCAACAGTAAAATACAGTGGTGGTAGTGTGATGGTCTGGGGCTGTTTTGCTGCTTCAGGACCTGGAAGACTTGCTGTGGCAAATGGAACCATGAATTCTGCTGTCTACCAAAAAATCCTGAAGGAGAATGTCTGGCCATCTGTTTGTGACATCAAGCTGAAGTGCACTTGGGTTCTGCAGCAGGACAATTATCCAAAACACACCAGCAAGTCCACCTCTGAATGGCTTGAGAAAAACAAAATGAAGACTTTAGAGTGGCCTAGTCAAAGTCCTGACCTGAATCTGATTGAGATGCTGTGGCATGACCTTAAAAAGGTGGTTCATGCTTGAAAATCCTCCAGTGTGGCTGAATTACAACAATTCTGCAAGGATGAGTGGGCCAAAATTCCTCCGCAGCGCTGTAGAAGACTCATTGCCAGTTATTGCAAACGCTTGATTGCAGTTGCTGCTAAGGCTGGCCCAACCAGTTATTAGGTTTAGGGGGCAATCACTTTTTCACACAGGGCCATGTAGGTTTGGATTTTTTCCACCTTAATAATAAACTAATTTAAAAACTGCATTTTGTGTTTACTTGTGTTATCTTTGACTAATATTTAAATTTGTTTGATCTGAAACACTTAAGTGTGACAAACATACAAAAAAATGAGATCAGGAAGGGGGCAAGCACTTTTTCACACAACTGTATCTATGAAAAATCTCAGACAAGTTCGAATTTGGGTGACGTCTGACCTTTAGGCCAGGGTCAGAGGTCAGTTTTCCCAAAATCTTGTAAATGGCGTTCACCTATATAAAGCTTTTTCTCATCTCTGGATGACCAAAGCGCTTTACAGATCTTGCTATCTACCCATTCACACACTGATGCAAGGCGCTGTCCTGACCCACCAGGAACAATTTGGGGTTCATTGTCTTGCTCAAGGACACTTCGACATGCAGACTGCAGAGAGAGCAGGAGTTGAACCACTGACCCTCCGATCAGAGGTCAACCACACTACACCTGTTCCACAGCCACCCCATGTAATGTTGTAATCAGATAACTGCACAAAGGAATGATGTAGCCTTTTCAAATCAGTACCATGTCTAAGACAAGTCTTGGATGGCTTAGACCCTGACCTCTGACTCCGGGTTTGGGGTCACCCTGACCTCTGCCTATGGTTTTGGGATTGCAAGGTTAACGGTCTAGGTCAAAATGCTGAATAAAATGCATCTTAACAATGAATAAAGGGGCTGAGGGGAACCACTGACAGCTGCCATTATTTTTGTAAACTTCCCTTGCTATCCATCCTCAAACATTCTCAATGGGATTTGGATCAGGGGAACATGCAGGATGGTCCAAAAGAGCTGAGCCGGAGGATCCGGCAGGATGTCTGTGAAGACACAGGCCAGTCCTCGACCCAGATTAAGGCCCTTACTGATGCTGACTGCAGCCCAATAACCATAAGGCTGCAGCTACAAAAGAAGGGCTTAAAAGAACAAAAAAACATCTTCAAAGGCCACGTCTCCTCCCCACACTACAGACTTGCCTTTTGAACTTTGCAAGGAAGCATGGGACGTTGAAAGGTGGAAGAAAGTTTAAAGCCCAATTCATAGTGGCAAAAACGCGCTGTGGATGCATTCGTGTGCAAACCCTATGCAGAGGGTGAGTGCTGACGGAGTGCATGCAGGCCCCAAAAAGTGACCGTGCGTACAAGAACGCAGTGGTTGCAGTGAACTGCACATGTCTGAAAACTCCTGCCATCCCGGACGGGAAAGTATTGATTAATTGGTGAGGGTAAACAGATGTGCATGTGTTTCGCTATTAAAACATGTTTTTCACATAACCTCGACAGTGTTTCCTCTGGCTTAAAGACCTTGGCGCGGTGGCAACATATTTTTCCGGGGGGTGGGGCAGAAAACACTACACGATTGTAACTGGAAATGTTTTTTTTTCCACAATATTTTTTATTGAACCTTTTTTTACAAACATGACACAAACAATCAAACACTAACACTAAAGTTATTTAAAAAAAAAAACAAACACTAACTACAAGAAAAGAAAAAAAAATATACTAAAAACACCAACAACCACTAACAAAGGAAAGTCATCAACAATGCTCCTCCGTTTAGTCTAGGTAATCCATTACATAAGTATACATATTATACATTTACCACTTTGGAATTTACAAGGTCCACACACATCATTCACCTTCTTCTTCAGAAGTTATGTTTAATTTCTTTACATAATCAATGAAAGGTCTCCATATATTCTCAAACACATTTTCCTTTGATTTCAGTATGTATGTTATTCTTTCTAGTGGAAGGTTTAACATCTGTCTGTTTTTGTAACTTAGATTTTTATTCATTTTTCATCATATATAATGCATTCAGATCACATTCTACATTTAAAAAAACAAAGGGGTTAGGGTAGGGAAAAAGGAAAAAAAAAATAAAAAAAAATAAAAATAAAAGGGGGGGGGACAAATGTTGGAGCATCAAGTTTTTAGTTTCCATCTCTTAATTCTTCTGGTTTTTTCAGTGTCTTTGGTTATTCTTTCAATTTCTGCCTCGTTGTTGCACTTTGTAGTGTGTCCATTTCCGCCATTTTTTCTCCCATATTCCTTCTTGCATTCTTCGTCGATATGTTAGTTTTTCCATCATACGTATGTCCTCAACAATGTCAGTCCATTGTTCTTGGTCAGGAAGAACTTCTGATCGCCATTTTTTGGTGATAGTTTTTTTACATGCAATCAACAAGATTTTAACTAGATATCTGTCCTCAGCCTGTATAACATTGTCTTTTTTAAGATCACATAAGTACATCAGGTTACAGTTCATTGGTATATTATATCCTAATATCCTCTGTATTGTCACATGCATAGATTTCCAAAATGATGATATTTTGTAGCATTTCCAAAACATATGTGAGTGGTCTGCATTTTGAGCCCCACATCCCCTCCAGCATAAAGATTGGGTATTTGTATATTTTCCTTGAATCTGTGGTGTAATGAAAAAGCGAATCAGGTTTTTCCATCCAAATTCCCTCCATGCCCTTGAATTTGTTGATGTGTGTTGTGTTTTCCATATTTCCTGCCAGCTTTCTTCTGTTATGTTTAAATTGAGCTCTTTCTCCCATTTCTCCTTTATATAGTTACTTGTATGATTGTTTGTCATAAGTTTCTGATATATTTTTTAAATAATTCTTATTTTATTTCCTGCATATGAGCTTAAAATAAGTTGTATAATCTCGTTCACATCTGTTTGGAGGTTATGCCTAATCTTCTTCATATAGTAATCTCTCATCTGCAGATATCTGAAAAATTCCGATCTTTCTAATTTAAATTTTCTCCTGATATTTACAAAGCTCCCGAGATCTTTTTTTCCGATATTGCCCCATGCTGTGATTCCCTTGTTCACCAGATTTTTGTATCCCCTATCTTGTTTTGCCGGTTCAAACTGACTGTCAAATGCTACCCATTTCAATAGTTTTATGTCTTCCCTTATATTATATTTTTGTACTATTTTATACCACAGTTCTAAAGTAAATTTAGTGATTGGGTCTATTTGTTTGATTTGCTTATATGCATCTTTATCCCCTATTATGCTTTGTACTGGGAGTCCCTCAATTTCCTTTTCCATTTCTTTCCATTTTGCCTCATATCCCTCGTCGCACCAACATATGATATATCTTATTTGTGCTGAGTAGTAATATTCCTTTAGATTCGGTAGGCCCATGCCTCCTTTCTCTTTTGGTAATTGGAGGGTTTTATATTTCACTCTTGGTTTTTTACCTCCCCAAACAAATCTCGATATCATCCTGTCCCACTTTGAGAATTGGGCATCTGGAATCTCTGTTGGTATAGCCTGGAAGAGGTAAAGTAATCTAGGTTGTATGCTGATTTTGACTGTCTCAATTTTTGAATTCAGATCCATATTTAAGATTGACCATCTATCAATATCTTTTTTTATTTCTTGTTCCAACCTATCATAGTTTGCTTTATATATTTTGCTTAGGTCTTTAGGTATGTTCACTCCAAGGTATTTTATTTCTTTTTGGTTCCAGTTTAGTTTGATCTTATCAGTTATCTGGTTTAGAGGGTTATAGTGGAATGTCAGTATTTGTGTTTTTGTTATGTTTATCTTGTATCCTGATAATTTTCCAAAATTTTCTATCAAGTTCATCATTTCCATTATTGATTTATCTGGTTGTTCAAGGTAAACTATAATATCGTCTGCAAATAGCCCAATCTTGTGTTCCGCCCCCTTTATTGTTACACCTTTTAATTTCTTATTTTGTCGTATCGCTTGAGCCAATGGTTCTATGAACAGAGCAAACAAGGTGGGCGATAAGCAGCATCCCTGCCTAGTTGATCTTTGTATATTTACTTTGTCTGTTAAGCTACCGTTTATCTTGATTCTTGCCACAGGTTCTTGATATAGCGTCCTTATGCATTGTACTGATTTTTCGTTAAATCCAAAGCGCTCCAGTACACTATATAGGAATTTCCAGTTAACCCTGTCAAATGCTTTTTCTGCGTCTAAACTCATTATTACTGCGCTTTTCTTTTCTTTATGTATTTGGTTAATTATATGTATTGTTCTCCTGATACTGTCATGTGTTTGGCGTCCCTCTATGAATCCAGTTTGATCATCTTCTATCAATTCCGTCAAGAATGTCTTTATTCGTTTACATATAATTGTTGTGTATATTTTATAATCTACATTTAATAAAGAGATTGGTCTATAGTTTCCGCATTGTTCTTTATCTTTCCCTGGTTTTAAAATAACTGAAATGATTGCTTCGTTCCATGATGGAGGTATTTTGTTGTTGTTCAGCGTCCAATTAAATGACTTTAGGAGTTGTGGCATGAGTTCTTCTATAAACAGTTTATAAAACTCAGAAGGGTATCCATCACTACCTGGTGATTTACCGTTTTTAAGTGACTTAATCACATCTCTGATCTCTTGTGTTGTTATTTCTGCTGTTAGTTTTTCATTTTGTTGATTTCCTATTGATGGCAAGTCCAATGTGTCTAGAAATTTTTTGATATCTTTAGTATTTGTTTCTTCAGGTTGCGAGTATAGTTCTTGGTAGAAATTATGGAAAATTTCTTCGATGTTTTCTGGGTTAACTGTGGTTTTATTTGTGGTGGGGTCTTTAATCTTGTATACATTATTCATTGTTTGTTGTTTTCTTAACCGTTTTGCCAGCAGTTTTGTGGCTTTTGGCCCCGTTTCATAATATTTTTGCTTTAAATATCTATTTTTCCTTTCAATTTCATCCATTTGTGTTTCTTTTATCTTTGTTTTTTCTTCTTTAATTTCTTGATATATCTTTGGATCATTTGTGCTTTGATGTTTACGTTCTAATTCCCTCAGTCTCTCACATCTTTGTTCATACGCTTCCAGTTTAGTCTTATTTGCTTTTCCTGTTTCAACAATTAATTTACCCCTTAACACGGCTTTTAGTGCGTCCCATAGTATTGTTGGGTCCACTTCTTCATTGTCATTCTCTTGGATATATTCGTTTATGTTTATTTTTATTCTTTCTTTCATTTTCTCATCATTTAACAGTCCTACGTTAAGTTTCCATGTTGTTTGTCGTTTTCTATTGTTTAAATACTGTATATTTCCATGTATATAGGATTATGATCTGATATTTCTGCCCCTCCAATCCAATAATTTCTCACCCTGTGTCTGTCACCTTCATTCATAAGGAAGTAATCTATTCTAGAGTGTACTTTATGGGCTGCTGAATAATGTGTATAGTCTTTTTCGAGTGGGTGTAGGTCCCTCCATATGTCTACCATACCCATTTCTGCCAGTGAGGTTGTTATGAACTTTGTTACATGTTTTTTTGTCTTCTTAACACTTGTTGTGTCAACTTCATGATCCATGACAGCATTTAAGTCTCCTCCACAAATTAGGACTCCTTCACTGTGTGTTGCTATGAGATCAAACAGATGTTGAAAAAAACCCTCGTCACTTTCTGGTGGGGCATAGATGTTCACTAATGTAATCTGCATACCATCTATTCTTCCCTTTATTATTACATACCTGCCTTCTTTATCCTGTATTTCCTGTTCACTTTCAAATTGTATTTTGTTTGAGATTAGTATCATAACCCCCCTTTTTGCTCCTCCCTTAAATGAACTGTAGTAGGAGTTCTTATAGCCAAATCTCTTTAGTTTCACATGTTCTGCCTTGCTCAAATGTGTCTCTTGCATAAATATAATTTCAGCTTTTTCCTTCTTGAATTTTCTTATTATTCTTTCCCTTTTAACAGATGAGTTCAGACCATTCACGTTTAGTGTCATTATCTTAAGATTTTTACCCATATTCATGTTTTCCCATTTTTTTTTTAACTTGTGCTCCTAGCCCCTTTAACAACAAAAATAACACATATTTATATAAAAACACATTAAAAAAAACTCGACCTCCGTACTTTGGGCCTTTCTTCTGCCCACTGGTCCCTGTTGGTGGGTGGGGGGTTTGCCTTCATAGAGTGAAGGGCCCTCCCTAGACTTCTAATTACTATCAAAGTAATAGTCATAAGTCTAGAAATGTCCAACAAATATCACTTAAACCTCTCCTAGCCGTCTGTTTCTCTTTTACCTTGTCTTCTTGGCCTTCATTTCTTCTGTGCCTTTCTTAATCTTTGTTATGATCTTGGCTTTCAGTTGAAAGCCTTGTAGCTTGTCCTGGGCCCGCTGCTCTACGTCTCTCCCCCTTTTTCCGCCGTTCACTCGTCTCCACTCCGTCTGTCGTGGTGCGTTCAGGGCCGCCGCTGCTCCAGCCGTCTCCTTCGGCACGCTCACCTCAAGGCCCCGCTCCATCATATCCCGCGCTACCTCTTCGGCCGTGTTGTAGGTTCTTGTGCCTTCCTCCCAATGAATCCTCATTTTCGTTAGCGGCGTTTGGAATCTAATTTTTTTCTCTTTCAGCGTTTTTTTAATGTTGGCATATTTCTTCCGCTGCTGCACGATTTCTGTCGGGTAGTCATGGTCAAAAAATACCTGTTTGTCGCCGATTCGTATCTTTTTTTTCCATGCTTGCGTCAGGATTCTTTCCTTTATGTCATATTTCACAAAGTTTACCACAACTGACCTGGGTGGAGAGTTTGTTTTCGGGTTCTGTGCCGGTGTTCTGTGCGCCCGTTGAATCTGCAGATCCGTTTCTCCGGGTATTTCCAGTTCTTTTTTTAAGAACTGATCCATGAATTTTGTCATCGAGTTGCCTTCAATGCCCTCCGGAATTCCAAAGATGCGCATATTGCTTCGTCGGGATCTGCTCTCCAAGTCGTTTATTTTCTCCTGCATCCTCTGCGTTTGCGTCGTCAGGGTCTGTAGTTGTTCGTTTGCCTCGCTTTTCCAATCTTCTAGTTCCGAAATTCGGGTCTGCGCTTCTGTCATACACGCCCGCTGGGAGCGCAGCTCCTCCATGTTTTCCGTTAATTTACGCTCCATTTCTCTTCGGAGGTCCATGATTTCCTCCTTAATTTCTTTTTTCAGTTCCTCCTTAAGAGCCGCTAAATCCTGTTGTAGCTGTCGCTTGAATTCTCTTAACTCTTCACCCAAACTGGCGATGCCAGCGTTCATGTTGTCGAGTCTGGTGTCCTCCATTTTCTCTGCTGTAGACATCTCGTTTTTTTGGGCTTTGCGTACAGCGGTTTTTCCTGCGTTGTTGGAGAGGAATTCTTCAATTTTACCCTGTTTTTGTCCTTGTGCCCGGTTCCTTCGTGTTTTCATCCCTTAGTTTATTGATTCGTTTATGTCGAGTTGGCCATTTACCGATGATTTTTAATCCGGCTAGGGAGAGCTCTTTGTTTAAGTGTTATGTCTCTCCGCCATCTTCCCGCAAGTCCCCTTTAACATCTGTCTTAACCACTGAGTCACATCTGGTCTATGAGTCTTTTTCCACAGTAGTGCAATACATTTTTTGGCATTAAGCAAACTGAGGTCTATGAATACTCTTTCACTCTTATTAAAGTTATGCTTTTCTGGATACAGACCCAACAAAAACAGTTTAAGGGTTCAATGTGAATTGTTCTGAAATTATTTTTTCAATTGTTACCCTCACCTCTTCCCAAAACATTCTAATTTTTCTACATTCCCATAAACAATGAAATAGGGTTCCTTTACTTTCCATACATTTTGTGCATGTATCTGGTATGTTTTTGTTATATCTATTTAACTCCACCGGTGTAACATACATCCGCATTAACCATTTAAAATGTATCAATTTAAGACGTACATTTATTGATTTGGTTTGAGCTTCTGTACAAGCCAATTCCCATTGTTCCTCTGAAATTTCAGTTTGCAGGTCTTCTTTCCAATAATTCAATCTTTTCTGTGAGTTTTCACTTGAGGATAGTGTCAGTGAGTTATAAAACTCTGAAATAATACCCTTTCTCTTACTATCTTTCGTCAAAATTTTTCCAAGGATGAATAAGTAGGTCGGGTGAGAGCATTATTTTGATTTGATCGAATAAAATTCCTAAGCTGAAGATATTTAAAAAAAAATGTGTTCTATTAAGATTAAATTTAATCCTCAGTTCTTCAAAAGACATTGTTATCTGAACGTGACAAATATAAGTCTTGAATATTTTGAATCCCTTTTAAATTCCATACTTTAAATACAGCATCCGCTCTCCCTGGTGTAAAATATTGATTACCCCATATTGGGCTAAATTGTGACAACAAGTGTGGGTCTTTTAAATATTTTTTGGTTTCACACCATATTTTGATCATATGCTTTACAATTGGATTTTTAACTTGTTTCTGTAATTTTTTAGCCGAGTCTGAGTATATGAATAAGGGAAGAGGTAAAGGTAAATTGTATGATTCCATTTCAGTCCAGTGAGGGAGATCATTTGATGAAAAATAATGTCATAGACCTCAGTTGTGCTGACCAGTAATACAACATAAAGTTTGGACATTTCAGACCTCCACGATCAAATGGTAAATATAGTAAGGACAGACGTAATCTAGCCTTCCTATTGTTCCATATAAACTCCACTAACTTTTTTTTAATTCTTGAGAATAGATCTGAAGGTGGTGGTAAAGGAATGTATTGAAATAAATAACTGGAAATGTTAATTTTACACTATTTTTTTAATTTTGCACAGTAATATTGCATAATGGAACTTACCATTTGAAGTATTGTACTACCAAGGCTTGAATGTCGGATTATTGAGCCAGTTGGGGTCCCACCCAGAGGTCCTGTGTTTGGACTTTTTACTGGTGTCATTCTTCTCTCCTCCCTCTGCTCTCACCTCTCCTGGATCATCTGCCTGAACACTTTCCTCTCCTTGGTTCTTCTCTTCTGTCTCATCTTTCCCTCTCTGAGCGCTGTCTAATTCAGGTTCTCTCTCTGTCTATGGTGGTATACAAACAGGCTAGAAAATACCAAGTGTCATGTTTTGTCCTGCAGGATTTTTTTTTTTCATGGTTTACATAAATAACCAAAATGTGTATTTTTTTTGTATTTTTATTGTAGTGTTTCTTTTTTCCCATTGACAAAGAGTAGGAAAGGGAAGGGAAAAAACATTCATAATAGTAATTTACTCATGCATACTTAAATTATATGATCAGAAGTGGGTATAGTAGCCAGAAATTCTACTCATGTAAAAGCAGTGCTTTGAAATTAATAATTGAAAGTAGACAACCAAAAATTTCTAGTTAAAGATGCAAAGAGCACCCACTTAAAAACTTGAGTAATGACTTCAGTCTTGAAGGTCTGAGGTTTTTCTCCAAAATTTATAACCATTTCCTTATAGTTTTCTACTTTTCTCTGTAAATTTATCTAAATTTGCAACCATTTTCCTCAAATTTTTAACTTTCTCTTGTAAAATTATGACTTTTCTTGTACATTTGAGACTATTATAAATTTGTGGATTATTTTATGGTTAATGTTTATCTTTTTTTAATCCAATCCAACGTTTTTTACAAAGCTCTTTAAAAACGACAGTTGACACAAAGTGCTGTACATCAACGATAAATAAAATATAAAAATAAAATACAATAAAATAGTTATACAATAGAGACGATAACAACAAATAAAATCAGTGTCTCAAACTGGGTCAAAAGCCAGAGAATAAAAATGGGTTTTAAGAGTTTTAAAACTGGGCAGTGAAGAGGCCTGTCTGATGGACAAAGGCAGATTATTATAAAATTACTGTTTTTTTAAATTAAATGTGAAACAGAATGTGGCAGTTTTTTTTTACTTTTTTCCTCATACAATTTAAACTTTTGATGATAATTTTGTAGAGCCAGAACAGAACAATAATTTTAACTCTGAATTCAAAGAAATATAATTATTAAAATTATATTTAAAGAAATAAATTAACCCCTTGCACTCTGGTCAATTTCCCTAAAAACGCCAAAAAATAACGTACCCAAAGTAAATCAAAAGCTTATTCTTCAACCCTTTGCAGCATCTTCATGGGGTTGGTCTCATTTAAAAGAAAACACTTTGAATTTTTTGGCAAAACAGTCATAATCTCTCTAAGTGCTCCTGCCACTGAGTAACAGTCATCTAAACTTACTGAACTTGAAGAAAATAATTTTCGCCTGGGTGTTTTTTTGGATACAAATGCTTGCAAATAACACACAGCTGTCAGATCCGGGCTGGAAAATGCAACAGAAATGTAGAACCAAGTGTTATCCAGCTGAGGTCAAAATTTTGTAACGATACCACAAAAAATGAATATATTACACAGCTTTTTTCTTAGGTTGTTCCCAGGCGTTTTTGAACTGTGCCAAATTGTGCCAAATGGCACAGTTTGGAAAAACGTCTGTAACTTTTGAATGATTCAATATAGAAGCTTCATCTTGGGCTCTAATGAAAGGTGAAGGGCTGTGTGTGTGTGTGTTTATTCATTTATGAATGAATGAATGAATGAACAAACAAGCCCCCACACACAAAGAAGCATGCCACGTAAAAAATGTGTGGCTTTTTTTTTTTTTTTACAAGAAAAAATAACCTACAGTTCAGTAAAAATTATACTAAAATATCTGTAATGTAGAAGATAACAACCCCCCCCCCCCCCCCGCTACAGAGGACGGACATCGTCCATCGACACATGACGGACCGCGACGCATGGCCGCGGTCTACTACGCACAGTTGTACTAAAATATCTGCAATAGTATCTGCAATCCGCTACAGAAGAGTAGCGGGTCGGGGGGGCGTTCACGGTCCGGACGCGGTGCACGGATCGTGTCCAGTCCGTGCGCCGCGGTGTACTACGCACAGTTGTACTAAAATATCTGCAATAATATCTGCAATCCGCTACAGAAGAGTGGGGGGGGGGGGGGCGCTTCACGGTCCGGACGCGGTGCATGGACTGCGCCGCGGTCTTCATGTTGCGATGACGCACAGTTGTAATTTACCGATCGGTCAAAAGTCATTTTGATTACAGTTTTCAGGGATAAAGAATAATTTAGCTTATAACAGTTACCTGTCCACAACAGCAGTGTCGCTGGCGAACTTCTCTTCCTCATTGTCAGACGAACATGACGCTGGTCCGCTTGTTACGGACTTGTTACTGTCCGCTTGTTACGGACTTGTTACTGTCCGCTTGTTACAGACTCGTGGTTCTGGTCACGCGACCCGGTCAAACCATAATTCCATTATTACTGTTTTGCGCTTCCATGATTGCGGTTTTGGCGAATGATTTTTCAAAACAAATAAGAACAGTAGTAAGAAAAAAAGACTGGCGAACGCGTGTGTGTCACCCAGCCTTACACAAAACAGATTTTACCAAGGAACGCACGCTTTCGAACTTCTGTGCTTCAATTGGCTGGCTGTATTTGCAGCCGTTGGTAGGCGGGTCCTTCTTGCTAGGTTTTCAGTCATTGGTTCTTCAAGGTTTCAGAAACCCAATTCAAGGCTCTTATTAGTCGAATGAGAGGTCAGTCACATCTAAACCAATCAAAGCACTCCTTTGGCTTTCTGTTCGTGGCTGTGTCTTTAGTGGAAGAACGGAAATGCAGCTGCTTTTTTTTTCAGTGCGCACTAGGACGCACAGTGTGCGTCCTAGGGCGCACGAGGGCGCCCTAGGACGCAGAGACGTGACCGCCTGCGGTACACCGGAGTGCAAGAGGTTAACTTAAATGACCAAATATGCAGTTATTTCTGTTATAATATTTCTATGTCTTTATAGTATTTTAGAAATCTCCTCACCAACCAGAGAGCAGGAAAAAACCTCCCTTATTTTGAAATCCAAATGTTGGCACATTTAGTTTGTCTGAAGGCTGTTGACAGATTAAAGTCACTGACTTCCTGAATTTCAGTCATCTTAACTTGCCAGGTACATAATAATGAACATAAATTATTAGTTAATATTGTAGTAGCTGGTGAAGTACATCCTCAGCAATCCATCAGTCACTCTTGCCTTTCCCCACAATGAAGCCTAATTAGACCTGTTAGCTAAGCGACTCCTCATTGTTGTTCCAGTTACCAGTGGCTTAAAACCACCATAAATGCCTCCACTGCTTATTTCTTGGACTTTTTTCCACATCTAAAGTACTTTAATAAGCTCATGCTTCTCTCGGACAGCAACGCTAGAGAGACACTCTGCCTGCAGAAACGGTCATGCGGGCGCCGGGCGGGTGGGGTGCTTCTGCGCGGATGACAGTCACACGTGTTGTTCGTGTGCACGCTTGCAGAGCGTTCCTTTCATATTATAGGTGTGGCAGCATAATTCCTTAGGGTGGCGTGCCGCCACACAGAAATGTTACCAGAAATGTTAACAGAGGAAACCCTGCTCGAAATAAACGTTGTGCATTCTTCTACTGTGAAGTGGCTTAAAATCTGCAATGACACCTGCAGTTTGTCCTTTGGCCACCTGCGTTCAGCTCTACGGCACTCTTGTCTGACTGCACGAGTTCTGTCATTGAACCACGGCTCAGGTTTGGATCGAGGCTACTTGGTTTTCAGTGGAGCCACAGAGTCCAAGATGGTTTGGCAGGAGGAGTGAAACCAGGAGCTGAGTTCCTCCACAGATGAGATATGGAGCCAGGAGGGACACAGAGCTGGTCAATGGCAGCGGAGAACCAACCAGCAGTGGAAGGGTTAAAAATCCGGCAGCACTGAGCAGGAGCGTGAGTTTTAGCTGCAATGCATGACAGATCAGCCTCAAATAATACAGACATATGGTCGGACAATACAGTGTCACGGATTTCTAAATTAAAAACAGACAGGCCATATGAGATGACAAGATCTAACGTGTGTCCGTGCTCGTGTGTAGCACCACCAGTCACGGACTGCACCAGATTAGGAGAATCAACGATATTTAAAAAGTCTTTCACCAGCGGCTTATCAGGACAACATACATGTATGTTAAAATCTCCAACGATAAGAACACGATCATAATTTGTAACAATACCAGCCAAAAAAATTGGCAAAGTCATTTAAAAAGTCCTTATTATATTTGGGTGGGCTGTATATGACAGCACACAGTAGCGGGTTAGAGCGACCCACCTCAAAGACAGTCAGTTCAAAGCTGGAGAATGGAGAGGGTAAAAAGCACTGCTTACATTTATAGTCATTTTTGTAAACGGTTGCTGTTCCTCCTGCTCGTCCTGTTGTCCACGGGGAATTAAAATAACAGTAACCTGGGGGTAAAACTTCGGACAGAGCAGAGAATTCACCCACAGTCTGCCAGGTCTCCGTCACAAAAAAGAAATCCAGTTCCCGGGAGCTCAAGAAATCCTTCAGGATGTTTTATTTGCCAGCAATTTGGTGTTTACCGAGCCAATCCTGGCTGGAATTGGAGCCTGGGCCTCAGCAGAACAGGAAACGTGGCACAGCGGTCTCAGGTGCCAGGGATTAACCTCACGCTGGCAAGGCCGGGGAGAGTAGCAGCGCTGGGGCTGGATCACCTCACCAAGGCCAGTCACAGGGACCAGGCAGGTATCAACAGGATCCAGGGAATGCCAGGACACAGAAACCCAGTCAGCATCGACCGTACTCGTATTGTATTTTTTTTTTTAAAGCATGTTCTCCCTCTTGTCACGGGCAAACAAGTGTGTGTTATGCACGCGGGCAGAGCACAGACTTGAAGTGACTTTTTTTCACTACAGAGTGTGCGGACAACTGAGCACACAGCGTTCATTTTAAAAATTAAAAATTTGGAGTTTGTAGTTCACACACAGCATGAAAATACATATAGAAATAAATATTTTGTTGCCTACATATTGAAGAGCTTGGGACACCCCCCTTCAGGGCTGCGTCTGTATCAAATTTAAATTTATTTCTAATATTAGGTTTTTCTATCACCAACTTTCCGCTGGCCACAGCAGCTTGCCATTGGAGGTATGCATTTTAAAAATTAATTAAAGGTTTGTACTTAATTGGTCAATAGTGGCAATATATAATATCATCAAATTAATGTACAACTGAATAGCTGAAACTGCTTACCCACACTACAGCAACACTCCGTGAAATCAGGGTAGATACCTCTGCTGCTTTCATCCGGAGCTCATCATAAGAGTCAGGGAGCGATCCAAAAAAAAAAAAAAATCTGCCAATTTTTTTAGTTGGTAATTTATTTAAAATACAGGCACAGAAACTAAACTCGGTCTCCTCACCAGCTGAGGCCACCTTGTCAGGAACAGCCGGCCAATGAGCTCTAGATTTGCGGGAGGAAAAATGTGAGGGGAAAAATACACATTCGCACAAAAAAAAAATTAAAAAAAAAATAGGCCAAGCTAGCTGCATCTACTGGGGTTGCTTGGCAACCTCCGGTCGGCTTGTCAATGACGAGGTTATAATGACAGTCCTATACATGCACATGCTCGTACATGAGCAAACATTTGCATTCGTTCTGTTCCGCAGACCACCTCTTCCAACCGTTACAAACGCTGCTGAATGGCAGGGAGCAATCATACTAACAGAGGTTCAGTACTTTAGGGGTCAAACCTCTGCCAGCACAGAACTGCCACTACAATGAGAGTAGGCCCTAAGGAGTCTCAGAAAATTTTAAGGTCATTGTCCATCCTTGATTAGAGAGCTCTAGGTGTCAAAACAACATAGATCTTTTATACACATTTTGGGGAGTGAGGGAGGGAGTGAGTGAGTAACTAACTGGATTTTATCTCAAGGTTAGCACATCTTGTTAATCTGAACTCGACTGCACCCACCCTACCGGAGTGGTGGCTCAGTTGGTAGAGCATCCGCCCCACACCCGGGAGGCAGGGGTTCAAATCCCGGCCGGGTCATGCCGAAGACCATATAAAAGTGGAACTTCGTGCCATCTAGCTTGGTGCTCAGCAAAAATGGAATGGAGGAGGGAAATTTGTGGCGGCGCCTTGCATGGCAGCGGCCCTGTGATTCTACACTTGGGGTGTGTGTGATTAGCACAGTAGATAGGTAAAACACAATCTCGTTCTACTGTACATTATTGGTTGTACAGTTGAATGACAGTAAAGGGTGATTTAATTTAATTCTGTGTAATAGAAAGAAGTGAAGATAAGATGAGCCTTTATTAGTCCCACAATGGGGAAATTCCAGGATTACATCAGCAAAGGGATAGCAGCACTCAGAGCAATAGTTGATAAGAACTGGTTAGCCAAAGCAGTAGATGAATGTACATACTGTATGGACACGGATATATACACAGTGCAGGAGCATTGCAGCTAGATGGAATAAACAGCATTATGGTTTGTTAAATTACCCTGCAGAATATGAATAGCTATGTACCCAGACAGTATATTTCGCATAAATGAAATGTAATAATATAATATTTTGCAATAATTTTCTATCACATGCCTAAACAAATTTTTGAAGTGATCAACAAAAATGGTGAGGCTACTCACTACCGAGTCTCTCTTCTTCTTTTTTTTTTTTTTTTTGACACTTCAGCTTTTTGAGTTTTGTTGTAGTTTTTTTTTTGGGGGGGGGGGGCTATGGCTTAAACTTTGGATTTTTTTTTTCCCACAATATTTTTATTGAACTTTTTTTTTTTTTTTTTTACAAACATAACACAAACAATCAAACACTAACACTAAAGTAATTAAAAAAATATATACTAAAAACACCAACAACCACTAACAAAGGCAGGTCTTCAACAATGCTCCTCTGTTTAGTCTAGGCAATCCATTACATAAGTATACATATTATACATTCACCAGTTTGGAATTTACAAGGTCCACACACATCATTCACCTTCTTCTTCAAAAGTTATGTTTAAATTCTTTACATAATCAATGAAAGGTCTCCATATATTCTCAAACACAATTTCCTTTGATTTCAGTATGTATGTTATTCTTTCTAGTGGAAGGTTTGTTAACATCTGTCTTAACTACTGAGTCACATCTGGTCTGAGTCTTTTTCCACAATAGTGCGATACATTTTTTGGCATTAAGCAAACTGAGGTCTATGAATGCTCTTTCACTCTTATTAAAGTTATGCTTTTCTGGATACAGACCCAACAAAAACAATTTAGGATTCAATATGATTTGTTTTGAAATTATTTTTTCAATTGTTACCCTCACCTCTTCCCAAAACATTCTAATTTTTCTACATTCCCATAAACAATGAAATAGGGTTCCTTTACTTTCCATACATTTTGTGCACGTATCTAGTATGTTTTTGTTATATCTATTTAACTCCACCGGTGTAACATACATCCGCATTAACCATTTTAAAATGTATCAATTTAAGACGTACATTTATTGATTTGGTTTGAGCTTCTGCACAAGCCAATTCCCATTGTTCCTCTGAAATTTCAGTTTGCAGGTCTTCTTTCCAATAATTCAATCTTTTCTGTGAATTTTCACTTGAGGATAATGTCAATGAGTTATAAAACTCTGAAATAATACCCTTTCTCTTACTATCTTTCGTCAAGATTTTTTCCAAGGATGAATAAGTAGGTCGGGTGAGAGCATTATTTTGATTTGATCGAATAAAGTTCCTAAGCTGAAGATATTTAAAAAAAAAAAAAAAAATGTGTTCTATTAAGATTAAATTTGATCCTCAGTTCTTCAAAAGACATTATGTTATCTGAACATGACAAATATAAGTCTTGAATCTTTTGAATCCATTTTAAATTCCATACTTTAAATACAGCATCCTCTCTCCCTGGTGTAAAATATTGATTACCCCATATTGGGCTAAATTGTGACAATAAGTGTGGTTCTTTTAAATATTTTTTGGTTTCACACCATATTTTGATCATATGCTTTACAAATGGATTTTTAACTTGCTTCTGTAATTTTTTTGCCGAGTCTGAGTATATGAATATGGGAAGAGGTAAAGGTAAATTGTATGATTCCATTTCAGTCCAGTGAGGGAGATCATTTGATGAAAAATAATATGTCATAGACCTCAGTTGTGCTGACCAGTAATACAACAAAGTTTGGACATTTCAGACCTCCACGATCAAATGGTAAATATAGTAAGGACAGACGTAATCTAGCCTTCCTATTGTTCCATATAAATTCCACTAACTTTTTTTTAATTCTTGAGAATAGATCTGAAGGTGGTGGTAAAGGAATGTATTGAAATAAATAAAGTATTCTGGGTAAAATATTACTTTTAAGTATATTAATTCTCCCAATCATCGACATTGGTAGTGACATCCATCTCTGAAGTAACTCATTAATGTCTGTCATTAAGGCTTCATATTTGGCACTGGCTACTGATTCTAGCTTAGGCACAATTTGAATTCCTAAATATTTTAACTGATTTACAACTTTGAATTGATTTACCTCAGAAGCTGGGTGATTTCTCTGGGTCTCATTTAGCATTAATATTGAAGATTTAGTTTTATTTATTTTATATCCTGATATTTCCCCAAAATTCTTTATTAAATTCAACAAGGTCGGAATTGATTTTTTAAGATTCGACATAAACAAAATTATGTCGTCGGCATACAGGGAGATTTTATGTTCTGTTGGTCCTACTTTAATTCCATATATTTGTGGATGTAAACGTACTGCCATCGCTAAAGGTTCAATTGCCATAGTAAACAGTAAAGGTGAAAGTGGTCAGCCTTGTCGACATCCTCTATTGATATTTATTGATTTTGAGATATTGCTGTTTGGTAGGATTTCTGCTGTAGCATTATTGTATATTATCTGAACCCATTTTATGAAATTATTTCCAAGTCCAAACCTTTGTAGGACTTCAAAAAGAAAGGGCCATTCGACC
Organism: Pholidichthys leucotaenia; assembly: GCA_020510985.1. Classification (NCBI taxonomy): domain Eukaryota; kingdom Metazoa; phylum Chordata; class Actinopteri; order Cichliformes; family Pholidichthyidae; genus Pholidichthys; species Pholidichthys leucotaenia. The sequence goes on along the minus strand of CM035840.1, from coordinate 18,819,401 downwards.
CTATCAAAGGCCTTTTCGGCATCCAGTGATAGGAGAGCTGTATCCGGTGCTTCTTTATTAGAATACATAATATTAAATAGTCTTCTTACATTATGGAAGCCTTGTCTTCCCTTTATAAAGCCATTCTGATCTCGGTTAATAATATTTGTTAATATTTCTTGTAGTCGTCTTGCTAAAATTTTACAGATTATCTTAAGGTCAGCATTTAATAGGCTTATTGGTCTCATATTTTCACATTTATTAGAGGGTTTACCTGGTTTTGGCAACAGTATAATTAAGGCATTATTCATGTATAGTGGTAAATTACTATTTTTGAAATGCTTCTAAAACCATTTCCAAAAATGGTTTTATTAATTTATTCTTAAATTTTTTATAGAGGTCAACTGGAAGACCATCTGGTCCTGCACTTTTTCCTGATTTCATATTATCAGTGGCTAGCCCAACTTCTTCTTGACTAATTTTAGACTCCAGTATCTCCCCGTTTTCATTTGGAATACACGGTATAGATAATCCGTCCAAAAACCCATTTAGTTTTAAGTCAGTTTCATTTTTTGTATCATATAGTTTTTCATAATAATCTCTAAAGGCACTGTTAATTTCTAAAGGATCTACAACTGCCTGTCCGTTACTTATAATACTGGTAATTGGTGTTTTAAATTCTAATTGTTTAATCTGCCATGCCAATAATTTCCCTGATTTTTCACCTTGTTCATAAAAAGTTTGCTTCAATCTTAGAAGACTCGAGGCAGCTCTATTCGCTGATTTTTTTGTCATATTCAGCTCTCAGAATCAGTAATTCGTTCTCTAACTTTGGGTCACTTCCTGCATACACTTTTTCTTAGAGAATTTTTATTTTATGTTCCAATTGGACTCTCTCCTCTCCAGTCTTCTTAGATTTTGAACCTGTATAATAATATCCCCCCTAATAAAAACTTTGAAAGCCTCCCACTTTATACATGCTGATGTTTGTGTAGTATTGATATCAAAGTACTCATCTATCTGTTTTTCTCTGTACTTAATAAATTCCTCATCCTGAAGCCATTTATGCTGAAATTGCCACCTACCTGGTTCCTTTGTCAATTTCTTATCTACATATATTAAACAGCAGGGTGCATGATCAGAGATCACAATGTTATCATAGAAAAGGTTTTGAATCTTGGACCTTAATTCTGTGGAGATCAAAAAATAGTCAATACGTGAGAATGTCTTGTAGGTATTAGAATAACAAGAGTAGGCTTTAACTTGTGGTTTCATTTCTCTCCATATATCTAGCAATCTCAGTTCTTTCATAAAATGATTAATGATCATCCTGCATCCATTGTGCGTACAGTCCAGTCCTGTTGATCTATCTATACCAGGATTCAATGTACAGTTAAAATCCCCTGCTATTATATGTTGCCCTGTAAGTGAAGATAAAATAAGAAATAAATTAGCAAAGAAGTTTTGATCATCTATATTGGGACCGTATAAGTTCACCAAATTTATATTTTCTAATAACAAAGATCCTTGAATGATTAGATATCTTCCTAATTTGTCTCCAATTACATTTTTCACTTGAAATGGGACTGATTTATGTATGAGAGTCATCACTCCCCTGGCTCGAGATGAAAATGATGAGGTGAACACATTTCCCTGCCATCTTCTCCTAATTCTTTTTACATCCTCCTCTATTAGATGAGTTTCTTGTAAAAACACAGTTTTTGAACCTATGTCTTTTATTTTATTCATAACTTGTTTAAGTTTTTTTAAATTTTGTAGACCTCTGCAATTCCATGAAGTTAAATTAAGATTAACGCTTTGGTCTATGATCAATAAGGAGTTTGGGATTACCTCGCAATATAAACGTGCTCATACAGAGAAGCAAAAACATGAGTGGTTGAACATTCATCCTACAAACTACACACAAACAAATTCCCACATTCCCACATTCGTGGTAATCCCCCCCCAAAATCAAAAAAAAAAATTCCGTCTCCCGCTATAGCCATTGACTGCTCCACACCCGCGAGGATCAGTCAAAACCACTCTTTCTCCTCTCAATCACCCTGACTACTGCTTTTAATGACATAACATTAACTGTCTTCTGTAGTTTTCCAACTTAACTCCAAAATTTTATAGCAACTTTGTACATCATAGGTTTTTTTTTTTTTTAATTATAATACAATCTATATTTTGTAAACTTGCTATTTGCTTCAGATCAGTCAGATGCCTGTACAAATGCTTAAATATTCTACCTTATATCTTGTTCATGCTTCATGCTTAGCTCCCACCAGTCTCTCCTTGGATCTGCTTGATAAACACCTGTGCCTCCTCAGGGGTCTTGAAGGTGTGGGTTCTCCCTTTATATGTGACCAGCAGTCTTGCCGGATGAATCACTCCATGACGAATCCCGAGGTTGCGCAGCTCTCTACGGGCGGGGTCAAACTGTTTCCTTAATTGTTGGATTCCTGTGGCCAAATCTGGGTAAAACCGCACCTGTTGATCCTGGTATTTAATCTCTCCTTTAGCTTGCGCCGCGTTGGAGATCGTCATCTTGTCTCTGTAGCTGAGGAACTTCATAATCAGCGTCCTCGGTGGTGCCTTATTATCTCTCAGTGGGCCGATTCGGTGGGCGCTCTCTAAAACGACTGATGACTGCAGCTCCGCGTTGTTCAGCGCTTCTGGAATCCACTTTTCCAAAAAGGAACATGTGTCCCGCCCCTCCGTTCCCTCCGGGAGGCCCACCAGCCTCAGATTGTTCCGTGTCGACCGGGATTCTAAGTCCAGGGCACTATCTTCCAGCGTTTATTTTTTAATTCCAATGTGCGCACCTTTAATTGTAGGCTGGTGACGTCATCCTCAGTGCTGGAAATTCGGAGCTCCACCTGCGATACTCGTTCCATACAGTCGCTTATTTCCTTTCTCATTCCTTCTATTGCTGCTATAATCCCATCAAATTTAGCGGAAAAGTCTGCTCTCATTGAGCTAATGGCAGCGAGCACCGCACCTGTGCCTTCACCAGCAGTCACCGCTCCGCCGCTAGCTTGCTCCGCCATAGTCTCTGAATTTTCTGCTTCGTCACGAGCGTGGAAGTCTATTAGTTTGGACTGTTTCGACGATTCAGCTTTTCCTCCACCCAATTTCCCAGCCTTAGGCTTTACCGGCATATCCGCGCCCAAACGCTGGGATAGGTTTTGTTCCAGTTGAGAGTTATTTGCCAACTTTTTATTTTTAGGAGCAGAGCAGAGTGAACCACGTCTTCCTACGTGGTCGCCATAAGAAGTCTAAACTTTGGATTTTAAAAAAAATTATATAACCTTTATTTATACAGGGTAGGTCCATTGAGAGGAAAATTCTTTTTCAGGGATGCCCTGTTCACGCTCGGTTAAGCTGGATTCATGCTACACCTCTGTTGTCCGCTTACGTGCGACCGGAAGGCTTGTGTGATGAAATTTATGTCGTCGTCTGCTAGCTCTGTGGACAACCGCGTGCAGCCCAAATTTTCTGATCACGCTGCCTGCCCATAGCCTGTCCGCGTTGACTGCGCATGCACAAGATTGAACGTCCCCAGGACTGTTACGGTGGGAAAATTTTCCCTGCGGTGATGGATAGCTCAACAGCACAATATGTGGTATTATTACCTCCGCCAGGCCGAAAAGGCCAGGAAGAGGTTATGTTTTTGCCGGGGTTTGTCTGTGTGTTTGTTTGTCTGTCTGTCTGTTGGTTAGCAAGATAACTCAAAAAGTCTTGGACGGATTTCCATTAAACTTTCAGGCGTTGTTGGAAATGGTACAAGGAAGAACTGATTAAATTTTGGGGGTGATCCGGTTCACCGTCTGGATACAGGAATTTTTTAAAGCATTTTTCAACACTGTGACATAGGGCCATTTTCAACATGTGCGCAGGCGCAATGGAGGGCGCTGGTCGTCGTGTCTGCAACACAAACTCTGCGTTCTTCAACGTTTTAGGCACAAAAGCACGCGGAAAACACTGCTGGCCTGGGCCCGCCAGCATGCCTGTGTTTGCGCGCTACTGCAAAACCTCACACGGGCAGCTGTCCGCCGACGGATTCTTTGGCAGAAATTCCCCGGCCAGCCATAGGAGCTGCGCATTTGGCAGAAATTCCCCGGCCAGCCATAGGAGCTGCGCATTTGGCAGAAATTCACCGGCCAGCCATAGGCGCTGCGCAAAAACGAGCTCTCTGCCGGCGAAGCTTCTAAATTCTCGTTTGCCGCGGAGCGCAACCCCAATAATATAATATAAAACCCACGGCAACCTGTCTACCCAATTTGCATCCGTCAGTGGAGGAGATGGACACAACAGCAACACTTCAGTTTATTACCTCCGCCAAGGAGGCAATGCTTTTACTATTGAACCACTAATCCTATCACTATCAGATTGATTGTCATTGATTAATTGTGTGTTTATTGCACTGTCCCTGTCAAATAAACAAATAATCATTGTGAATCCAATTGCTAGTCATATGTTTACATGCTCAAGGAATCTGAAAACGTACACACAAACACTGTATGGGGGGAATTGTGGCGCTTGGCGGAGGTCTGCGCTCTCCGAGTGCTTTTCTAGTTGCAAATGTTTTTAGGACTCTGTGGTCTCGTAATTTAGACAGGGTTCATAACTTATGTGGCAAATGATGGAAGCTATGTTGAGAAACTCGCTGTCAAACTCCGCTCTCAACTTATGTGCGTGTGTGACAATTGTGCGGAGCTCAGCTCTTCCTACAGTCATGAACTGTTGATTCTGTTAAAAAGATAAATTCAGTCATTTTCATAAAGCAGTGGCGGTAACTCCAGCATGTCAACTACAGTGTGTGTGGACTGGTTGGAGACAGCTGTGACATTCAGCTTATTTAAACAGGGCAGACTCCGTGCAGGACCCCGTGTGGCTCTTGTCTGTGTGTCTCTCCATAGTGGTTTTTGGACAATGCCGTTGTCTGAAAAATCACGTTCACACAGCAAACAAGTAATGCACTATGCAGTAGCTGTTTTGCTCTCAGAGCTTAATCATCAGGATCATAAACACTCCGCTCAGAAAGAGCCCATCCAGCCATTATTTTATTAAATTTGGGATATTTTCTCACCTCGTTTTTCCCTCATCTGCCACAGGCATTCTGATCTCACCAAAAGTAGTACAAATAACACGCTTTATGCCCTACAAACAATGCTGCTGGCAATAAAAATACACGTAACATTTAACGGTTTTAGTGTTCAGTAGGGGCGCATAAGGGAACAAGATTTAGCCACTTACAAAAAAAAGTGAACACTGCAGTTGCACGTTATCCTCCGCGTTAGGCTTGTCCATAGCACGGTACTACACAACTGCGGTTATCGCGACAGCCCTAAACGTCCAATTCACAAGGCGCTATCAACACAGCATACAAAGTCAAAGTAAACAAAGAAGAGGAAGTGGAAAACGAGAATAAACATACATGAATCGTTTTGCAGCAGTAGCAGCTTGAGTGGAGAAGAGCACTGAAAAATGGTAATTACTCTTTTTCCTTGAAACAATGTCATTGTTACAAAAAAGTGTGTGTCGCTCTCGCGTTTATAGCCGGTGAACAAACTGGCATGTTGGTGCATTTGTGCTACCCATAGGGCTGGGGCGAAACTATCAACCAACAGTTTTGCACATGCGTCAACTAAAGGAGTGCCATATCGTATCGTTCACGATAATACCGGTATAATTTTTGATACCGGTGAAGAAATGAATATCGCGATATTTGGGGTCCGTTACGCTGCCAACAGAAGTTACGTGTTACCATAGAAATGACAAAACAAACATGGCGCAAGAAGCGGCGCTCTGTGCTTGGAATGTCTGTGTCTAGTTGTGAGGAAGTAATTCAGTTTTAAGGCTGTTTCAGACTGCTGCCATCTTTAAAAAAACGGTACAGCAATGCGGATAATCTGCCTGCCTGCTTTTTTTTTTTTTTTTCACACGTCAATAACATGGCTTCAGTGACAAGTTTTACTTCACCCTGAAGCAGTGTTGGTGACGTCCGGACTCCGAAGTGTCCAGAGGTTTATTTTCGTTCCCTTAAGGCTGCTCCAGATTGATTTATTCAACCAACCGAGAAAAAAGAAATCCGTTAACAGTCCCGGGACTTGTCTGTGCAACGGAGATTTCTAATGTGGGTAAACTGACAGAAAGAGAGACGGGAGGTCTGATGCAGCAGTCATTTACCTGCAGAAGTGTCTTGTTTGGGGAAACGGCAGAAAGGCAGGCCAAATGATGAAATAATACTTTTAAATAACCCCACTCCCTTCCTGTTTTATGTAGACCCTCTTCCTGACCCAGTGAAATAACATGCTAAATTAATTTAATATGTTAAAATGATCAAACCCCCTCAATACCCCAGAGCACAGAAATGAAATGAAGACGGAAGTAATGTGGCAAATGGTCTGTGGTTATATGTATTCTATTGCTGTAGCTACTTATACTGTAGTTTAGGGTTTACATTTTTAAATGTAATAAATAGGTTGCATTAACCATAGCTAAATTGCTCTTACATTTATAAGGCAGTGTTTTCAGGACTATTCAGATGTTTTAAGAAAAACCTTTATAATTTCCAAAACTATGGGTTATATGTATTCTGCAGGACCAACTTTACTCTCATCTGCTTGTTACCATTCTCTCCTAAATTTGTTTTATTTTCTCATTTTTTAAACATCTTTTCATAAAGGTACATTTTTTTTTTTATTTTGAATGTTTTTGGTGACAAATTTGTGACCTTTTTCATGCAGAATTGTAACTTTTTACTTTAAGCCTCTTAACTTGTATTTTTATTTGGAAAAGGTGAAGAAATCAGAAGAAACACCACCATATTAAAATTAAGATTAGGCAATCAGTTGTTTAAATAATCAATAGATCAGTTGACTATTAATATCCAAATTTATAATTTTCCTTCCAGCTGAAGGTTACATTTATAACTAGTTTGATACCTGTTATTTTAAAATGTTGGCCTACTAAAACTGTGATGGTTTCTGGTTTCCAACAACAGGGTGGCCAAGGATGAAGTCATACTCCCGGCCTTAATTTTTGTCCCAGTCCACCTCTCAGTCCGCTTAGGATGTGGTGGTTTATAATATTTTCTGGTAATATTTGATACAGAATAAAAAAAAAGTTTGAAACACATTCAAAACTGCTCTTTATAAACTGGAGAAATAAGAGTTTTTGTTTTTACTGAATATGTTGAACATAATTAATGCTGGCCTGTGAAACTGTGCTTTATGAATTTAAAAGAAAAAACTGTATTCTGCAATATTGTGAAAAATATCATTATAGTGACAATTCACAGAAACATGGTGATATCATTTTTGGGCCATATCGCCCACCCCTAGCGTCAGCCACTTGGCCTGGTAGACGAAAAAATGAAGTTTTTACAGTGCATCCAGAAAGTATTCACAGTGCTTCACTTTTTCCACATTTTGTTACAGCCTTATTCCAAAATGGATTAAATTAATTTTTTTCCTCAAAATTCTACACACAATACTTAATAATGACAATGTGAAAAAAAGTATTTTTGAGATTTTTGCAAAGTTATTAAAAATAAGAAACTAAGAAATCACATGTACATAAGTATTCACAGCCTTTGCCATGAAGCTCAAAATTGAGCTCAGGTGCATCCTGTTTCCACTGATCATCCTTGAGATGTTTCTACAGCTTAATTGGATTCCATCTGTGGTAAATTCAGTTGATTGGACATAGAGGTGGGCAGTATGGCCTAAAAATGATATCACAAGTTTTCTGTGAATTTTCATGATATTTTTCACGATATTGCAGAATAGTTTTTTTTTTTCCTTTTAAATTTATGCAAAAAGGACAGTTTCACAGGCCAGCATTATTCACCTTCAACATATTGAGGAAAAACAAAACAAAAACTCATTTCTCCATTTTATAAACAACAGCTCAAATTTTTTTTTTTCCACAATATCTTTATTGAACCTTTTTTTTTTTTTTTAACAAACATGATACAAACAATCAAACACTAACACTAAAGTACTACAAAAAAAAAAAAAATGCACTAAAAACACCAACAACCACCAACAAAATCAAGTCTTCAACAATGCTCCTCTGTTTAGTCTAGACAATCCAATACATAAGTATACATATTATGTTCACCAGTTTGGAATTTACAAGGTCCACACACATCATTCACCTTCTTCTTCAAGAGTTATGTTTAAATTTTTTACATAATCAATAAAAGGTCTCCATATATTCTCAAACACAATTTCCTTTGATTTTAGTATATATGTTATTCTTTCTAATGGAAGGTTTGTTAACATCTGTCTTAACCACTGAGTCACATCTGGTCTATGAGTCTTTTTCCATAATAGTGCAATACATTTTTTGGCATTAAGCAAACTGAGGTCTATGAATGTTCTTTCACTTTTATTAAAATTATGCTTTTCTGGGTACAGACCCAACAAAACAGTTTAGGATTCAATATGATTTGTTTTGAGATTATTTTTTCAATTGTTACCCTCACCTCTTCCCAAAACATTCTTATTAATCTACATTCCCATAAACAATGAAATAGGGTTCCTTTACTTTCCATGCATTTTGTGCATGTATCTGGTATATTTTTGTTATATCTATTTAACTCCTCCGGTGTAACATACATCCGCATTAACCATTTGAAATGTATCAATTTAAGGCGTGCATTTATTGATTTGGTTTGAGCTTCTGTACAAGCCAATTCCCATTGTTCCTCTGAAATTTCAATTTGCAGATCTTCTTTCCAGTAGTTTAATCTTTTCAGTGAATTTTCACTTGAAGATAGTGTCAGTGAGTTATAAAACTCTGAAATAATACCCTTTCTTTTACTATCTTTCATCATCATTTTTTCCAAGGATGAATAAATAGGTCGAGTGAGAGCTTTATTTTGATTTGATCGAATAAAGTTTCTAAGTTGAAGATATTTAAAAAAATGTGTTCTATTGAGATTAAATTTGATCCTCAGCTCTTCAAAAGACATTATGTTGTCTGCACATGGCAAATATAAATCCTGAATCTTTTGTATCCCTTTTAAATTCCATACTTTAAATACAGCGTCCGCTCTCCCTGGTTTAAAATATTGATTACCCCATATTGGACTAAATTGTGACAATAACTGTGGTTCTTTTAAATAGTTTTTAGCTTCACACCATATTTTGATCATATGCTTTACAAATGGATTTTTAACTTGTTTTTGTAATTTTTTTGCCGAATCTGAGTATATGAATATGGGAAGAGGTAAAGGTAAATTGTATGATTCCATTTCAGTCCAGTGAGGGAGATCATTTGATGAAAAATAATATGTCATAGACCTCAGTTGTGCCGACCAATAATACAACATAAAATTTGGACATTTCAGACCTCCACGATCAAATGGTAAATATAATAAAGACAAACGTAATCTAGCCCTCCTGTTGTTCCATATAAATTCCACTAACTTTTTTTTTATTCTTGAGAATAGATCTAAAGGTGGTGATAAGGGAATGTATTGAAATAAATAAAGTATTTTAGGTAAAATATTACTTTTAAGTATATTGATTCTCCCGATCATCGACATTGGTAGTGACATCCATCTCTGAGTTAACTCATTGATATCTGACATTAAGGCTTCATAGTTGACACTGGCGACTGATTCTAGCTTAGGCATAATTTGGATTCCTAAATATTTAAACTGATTTACAACATTGAATTGATTTACCTCAGGGGCTGGGTAATTTCTCTGGGTCTCATTTAGCATTAATATTGAAGATTTAGTTTTATTTATTTTATATCCTGATATTTCCCCAAAATTCTTTATTAAATTCAACAAGGTTGGAATTGATTTTTTTAGATTCGACATAAACAAAATTATGTCATCGGCGTACAGGGAGATTTTATGTTCTGTTGGTCCAACTTTAATTCCATATATTTGTGAATGTAAACGTATCGCTATCGCTAAAGGTTCAATTGCCATAGTAAACAGTAAAGGTGAAAGTGGACAGCCTTGTCGACATCCTCTATTGATTTTTATTGGTTTTGAAATATTGTTATTTGTTAGGATTTCTGCTGTAGCATTATTGTATATTATTTGAACCCATTTTATGAAATTATTTCCAAGTCCAAACCTTTGTAGGACTTCAAAAAGAAAGGGCCATTCAACTCTATCAAAGGCCTTTTCGGCGTCCAATGATAGGAGAGCTGTATCCGGTGCTTCTTTATTAAAATAAATAATATTAAATAGTCTTCTTACATTATGGAAGCCTTGTCTACCCTTTATAAAGCCATTCTGATCTCGATTAATAATATTTGGTAAAATTTCTTGTATTCGTCTTGCTAAAATTTTACAGATTATCTTAAGGTCGGCGTTTAATAGGCTTATTGGTCTCATATTTTCACATTTATTAGAGGGCTTACCTGGTTTTGGCAGCAGTATAATTAAGGCATTATTTATGTATGATGGTAAATTATTATTTTGAAATGCTTCTAAAACCATTTCCAAAAAAGGTTTTATTAATTTATTCTTAAATTTTTTATAAAGGTCAACTGGAAGACCATCTGGTCCTGCACTTTTTCCTGATTTCATATTATCAATGGCTAGCCCAACTTCTTCTTGACTAATTTTAGAATCCAATATCTCCCTGTTTTCATTTGGAATACACGGTATAGATAGTTCGTTCAAAAACCCATTTAGTTTTGTTAAATCAGGTTCATTTTTGGTATCATATAATTTTTCATAGTAATCTCTAAAGGCTCTATTAATTTCTAAAGGATCTATAACTACCTGTCCGTTACTTATAATACTGGTAATTGGTGTTTTAATTTCCAATTGTTTAATCTGCCATGCTAATAATTTTCCCGATTTTTCACCTTGTTCATAAAAAGATTGTTTCAATCTTAGAAGACTCAAGGCAGCTCTATTCGCTGATTTTTTGTCGTATTCAGCTCTCAAAATCAGTAATTCATTCTCCAACCTTGGGTCACTTCCTGCATACACTTTTTCCTGAAGATTTTTTATTTTATGTTCCAATTTAGCTCTCTCCTCTCGAGTCTTCTTAGATTTTGATCCTGTATAACTAATAATATGTCCCCTAATAAAAGCTTTGAAAGCCTCCCACTTTACACATGCTGATGTTTGTGTAGTATTGATGTCAAAGAACTCGTCTATCTGTTTTTCTATATACTTGACAAATTCCTCATCCTGAAGCCATTTATGCTGAAATTGCCATCTACCTGATTCCTTTGTCAATTTTTTATCTACATATATTAGACAACAGGGTGCATGATCAGAGATCACGATGTTATCATAAAAGCAGTTTTGAATCTTGGACCTTAATTCTGTGGAAATCAAAAAATAATCAATACGTGAGAATGTCTTGTAGGTACTGGAATAACAAGAATAGGCTTTAACTTGTGGTTTCATTTCTCTCCATATATCTAACAATCTCAATTCTTTCATAAAATGATTAATAGTCATCCTACATCCAATGTGCGTACAATCCAGTCCTGTTGATCTATCCACACCTGGATTCAATGTACAATTAAAATCCCCTGCTATTATATGTTGCCCTGTAAGTGATGATAAGATGAGAAATAAATTAGCAAAGAACTTCTGATCATCTATATTGGGACCATATAAGTTCACAAGATTTATATTTTCTAATAGCAAAGAACCTTGAATGATTACATATCTTCCAAATTTGTCTCCAATTACATTTTTCACCTGAAAAGGAACTGATTTATGTATGAGAGTCATAACTCCCCTGGCTCGGGATGAAAATGAAGAGGTGAATACACTTCCCTGCCATCTACTCCTAATTCTTTTAACATCCTCCTCTATCAGATGAGTTTCTTGTAAAAACACAATTCTTGAACCCATGTCCTTTATTTTATTCATAACTTGTTTAAGTTTTTTTAAATTTTGTAGACCTCTGCAATTCCATGAAGTTAAATTAAGATTAACACTTTGGTCCATGATCAATAGAGAGTTTGGGATTACCTTGCAGTGTAAACATGCTCATACAGAGAAGCAAAAACATGAGTGGTTGAACATTCATCCTACAAACTACACACAAACAAATTTCCCCTTCCCACACTTGTGGCAAACCCCCCAAAATCAAAAGAAAAATTCTGTCTCCCGATATAGCCATCGACCGTTCCACACCCACGGGGAACAGCCTAAGCCACTCCTTCTTCATCCTCCCAATCACCCTAACTCTACTGCTTTTAATGACGTAACATTAACTCTCCTCTGTAGTTTTCCAACTTAACTCCAAAATTTTTAACAACTTTGTACATCATAGTTTTTTTTTTTTTTTTGTTTGTTTTGTTTTTGTTTTGTTTTTTTAATATATAATACAATCTATATTTTGTAAACTTACTATTTACTTCAAGTCAGTCAGATGCCTGTGCAAATGCTTAATTATTCTACCTTATATTTTGTTCATGCTTAGCTCCCACCAGTCTCTTCTTCTTCTTTGATCTTCTTGATGAACTCCTGCGCCTCCTCTGGGGTCTTGAAGATGTGGGTTCTGCCCTCATACGTGGTCAGCAGTCTCGCAGGATAGATTACACCATGACGAATCCCAAGGTTGCGCAGCTCCTTACGTACGGGATCAAACTGCTTCCTCAATTGCTGGATTCCTGTGGCCAAATCTGGGTAGAACCGCACCTGCTGGTCCTGGTGTTTAATCTCTCCTTTAGCACGTGCAGCGTTGAAGATCTTCATCCTGTCTCTGTTGCTAAGAAACTTCATAATTAAGGTCCTCGGCGGTCCCTTATCTCTCCGTGGGCCAATACGATGTGCTTTTTCCAGAACCACTGCTGATTGCAACTCCTCGCTGCCCAGCACCTCCGGAATCCACTTTTCCAGAAAGGAACATACGTCCCGACCTTCTGATTCCTCTGGAAGACCCACCAGCCTCAAATTATTCTGTCTCGACCGAGATTCCAAATCCAAAATATTATCTTCCAGAGATTTATTTTTTTTTTCCAAAGTGCGCACCTTTAATTGAAGACGGGTGACGTCATCTTCAGCACTAGCGAGACGGAGCTCCATCTGCGCCGTTCGTTCTACACAGTCACCCAATTCCTTTCTTATTCCTTCCAGCGCTGTCATAATCCCATCAAATCTAGAGGAAAAGTCCGCTCTCATTGAACTCATGGCAGCCATCAGCGCATCTGCGCCATTCCACGCAGAAATCGCACCGCCGCCAGCCTCCTCCGCCATATATGGAGCCTTGTTTGCTGCGTCACAGACCTGAAAGTCCGTTAATTTGGACTGTTTCGGCGGCTCGCTTTTTCCTTTTCCTGGTTTTCCAGCCTTAGGCTTCGCCGACATATCCTCGCCCAAATGCTGGGATACGTTCTGTCCCAAATGAGAGAGTTATTTGCCGATTTTTTTTCTCCAGGAGCAGAGCAGAGCGAGACACGTCCGTCCTACGTGGCAGCCATAACCGGAAGTCCAACAGCTCAAATTTAGTTTAAAATATTTTAGTTCTGTATCAAATATTATAAGAAAATAATATAAACTGTTACATCTTAACAGCACACAGAGGTCGAGTTTTATGCTGAATCACTTTACCTGCATTACTCCATCGCATGGACCTGGGGCTTTTGGCTCGAGTTGCACTGAACGGACTCGCCCCCCCCCCCCCCCCCCCTTCGGGTGTTTGAATAAAATCAAGATGAAGCGGCCAAAATAGAAGTAAAAATCTATAGCCACTTCAAGCTGCACATTGTTCAACGTTTATACCGCTTCAGTGGTGTTGTGGACGTGCGGAACACTGCTGCACTGTTGTTGTTGTTGTTGTTGTTTTTTTTTTAAACATGACAGCAGTCTGAAACAGAAAGTGAAACTTAAATATTTCCACTCAACTGGAGACGGTCTGACTTTGGAGCAGTAGCTTCCCGCCATGTTTGTTTTGCCGTTTCTGTGTGGTGTGACATCGTCACACAGCAGACCCCAAATATTGCGTTAGTCATTTTTACGCCGGTATCAAAATTTATACCGGTATTATCGTGAACGATACGATATGGCACACCCCTAATTGGACATGATTTGGAAAGGTACATACCTGTCTATATAGGGTCTCACAGTTGACAGTGCATGTCAGAGCACAAACCAAGCATGAAATCAAAGGAATTGTCTGTAGACCTCCGAGACAAGATTGTCTCGAGGCACAAATCTGGGGAAGGGTACAGAAAAATTTCTGCTGCTTTGAAGGTCCCAATGAGCACAGTGGCCTCATTCATCTGTAAATGGAAGAAGTTCAGAACCACCAGGACTCTTCCTAGAGCTGGCCGGCCATCTAAACTGAGCAAATGGGGGAGGAGGGCCTTAGTCAGGGAGGTGACCAAGAACCCAGTGGTCACTCTGTCAGAGCTCCAGCATTCCTCTGTGGAGAAAGGAGAACCTTCCAGAAGGACAACCATCTCTGCAGCAATCCACCAATCAGGCCTGTATGGTAGTGTGGCCAGACGGAAGCCACTCCTTAGTAAAAGGCACATGGCAGCTGCCTGGAGTTTGCCAAAAGGCACCTGAAGGACTCTGACCATGAGAAACAAAATTCTCATGTTTGGAGGAAACCAGGCACCACTCATCACCAGGACAATACCATCCCTACAGTGAAGCATGGTGGTGGCAGCATCATGCTATGGGGATGTTTTTCAGCGGCAGGAGCTGGGAGACTAGTCAGGATAGAGGGAAAGATTAATGCAGCAATGTACAGAGACACCCTGAATGAAAACCTGCTCCAGAGCGCTCTTGACCCCAGACTGGGACGACCGTTCATCTTTCAGCAGGACAGCGACCCTAAGCATATAGCCAAGATATCAAATAAGTCACTTCAGGACAACTCTGTGAATGTCTTTAGCCTGTTTTCCACTAGCCCAGCACACCTCGGTACGGCTCGATTCACTTCAGTACGGCTCGGAATGCTTCTGTCTCCATTAGCAGTGTTGCGGGGCAGCAGCAGATTCTCAGCAAGGCGGGGCCACACTCCCGTGATGTTATGCACCGGACTGAGTCTTTATTTACACGAGACAAAAAATGGAGGATCCAAGGATTATTGCCTTGCTCGCTCTGTGGTTTTATCTCACAATTAATTTTATCTCATAATTAAGCTGCAACAACACAAGTCACTTTTGTTTTGAATTAACTGCCAAATGACCTAGAAATAATGAGCTGAAACTTGTTTTTATTCGTATTAAATAATGAGACGGTGGCACACTGGACTACACCACATCCTAGGGCATTTTGGATGCACTGAATTAAAAAAATTCATGTTTTTCACCTTCAGGTCAACGTTTGGAACAACAGTATTATTATTTTCCGTTTAGATGATGCTACACTCCTTCTAAAGTATTGTAAATCTCTGAATTTGGAATGCCGATAGAACATTCAATTTACATATACTTGTACCTTTGACTTGGTGCTAATTTTTTATGATATTTCAATAAAAAGAACAGAAAGCTTACAAAAAGATTTCTTTTTTGGTCTAGTTAAAAATTACATTACCGTTACAATGGTGGACCCTCAGCATCATTTTGATCAGACTAGGCAATGGAATTTCTATGTAATTATACTGTTTTATAATTCAGTGTTATAACAGACAAACCACACTTTCCAAAACAATTCCATTTTATTATATACAAAATATTAAAATAAAAAAAAAACTTTGCAACACAACATGAAGGTTAATCGACATTTTATACACGCCGACCACTGAGTGCTGAGGCTCGGTAGAATGAAGGCGTCTCTGCCAGCTGTGGGTCAGGAAGGCTCGGTTGAATAATCTGTGCGGGCTGTCGCGGCGGACGCGTGGGATGATTCTACAAGGAAAATGCACACAATAAAATACAGCACGAAATATATGCAGAAAAGACAATAGTTTTTAACAAGAATACATAAGCTTATTTCAGCGTATTGTTCACATGAATAATTACAATAAAAGCTTTAGTCTGCAGTGTGCTGCAATAAAGCAGCGATCCATCCACAAATGAACAGCTTTTTTATTGCATAAATAAACTGAGCATCTTACCGAATATATTTGCGAAAAAACGCACAATAAAAAAAATTAAAACTCACCGTTAAAGGACTCCGATGTCGAGACCTCCCGGTATATTTTTTCATTCCGGGCGGCTCCGTCTAACTCGCGCTGAATACGTTCGTCTGACAATGCAGTCAGCAGACACTGCAGGTCCTTATTGGTCCATGGAACACCCTTATTACGCGAAGCCATTTTTGATAGAGAATAAATTAAAATAGCACAGCAATACACTGAAAAGGAACCGCCAACAGTGGTTGCGTGCTGAGTAAAGGCGGTCATGAAGATTCTTTTTTTTTTTTTTCAAAAACTTTATTGAGAAGGTGGTGAAGATTTGGTAGATGAGGAGGAGGAGAGGGGCGGTTACAACCTGACCAATCAGCGCCGGTTACGACCTGACCAATCAGCGGCGACCAGTCTGTTAACGTCACAACACGGCACAGCTCAGCACTGCTGTACCCTGCCCTTCAGCGGGGCTGAGAATCGCGGCTGTTAAACCGTGTTGGGGCTTGTGGAAAAGTGTACAAAGCGTGCTGAGCCGTCCCGTGTCGCGCTAAAGCGTGCTAGTGGAAAAGGCCCTTTTGAGTGGCCCAGCCAGAACCCAGACTTGAATCCAATTGAACATCTCTGGAGAGATCTGAAAATGGCTGTGCACTGACGCTTACCTTCCAACCTGATGGAGCTTGAGAGGTGCTGCAAAGAGGAATGGGTGAAACTGCCCAAAGATAGGTGTGCCAAGCTTGTAGCATCATATTCAAAAAGACTTGAGGCTGCAATTGCTGCCAAAGGTGCATCAACAAAGTATTGAGCACAGGCTGTGAATACTTACATACATGTGATTGCTTAGTTTTTTATTTTTAATAAATTTGCAAAAATCTAAGAAACTTTTTTCACGTTGTCATTATGGAGTATTGTGTGTAGAATTTTGAGGAAAAAAATGAATTTAATCCATTTTGGAATAAGGCTGTAGCATCATGTGGAAAAAGTGAAGCGCTGTGAATAATTTCCGGATGCACTGTACAGAGCCACATGCATGCTGGCCTTGTCCAAAGCAGACGCGGACCAGAGAGGAAATGCAGCATCAATCCAGATCTACACGTTCACACCTGGAAGCTGCCCAGTACAACCACAGACTGACTTGTGGCCACTGAGCAGCTTCACTGGAGCAGTTGGGGTTAAGGGCCTTGCTCAAGGGCATCACAGTGGGGTTAATGATGGTGGGGCAAACACTGTTACCTGTCCCCAGATCTGATCCTGCCAGTCCAGGGATCAAACCAGCGACCCTCCAGTCACCAGTCCACATGTCTAACCATTAGGCCACCACTGCCCAAAAAATGTGCAGTCCATCACAGAAACCACTCAGTCACATTCATACCAACGGGCAATTTAGAATCCCCAGTTAATGCCAATTAATCCGTCGTCAGGACTGTGGAGGGAGACTGAGGTACCCAGCAAAAACCCACACAGACATGGGGAGAACATGCAAACTTCGAGATGGGTACAGCCACATCCCTAACCATTAGGCCACCGCTGTATGTTGATAAGGCGATGAATAGCCTGTTTGAGTTTAAATGCAGTTTTCAATAAATTGCTGACTCTATTTTTTGTCTCTTGCTCCTGTTTTTTCATTGTTGCATTTTGAATGTATATCAAAACACATCAATTTTTAAACCTATTACGCAAGTGCATAATAACAAAATCAGCATTAAGATGACATGTATAAACTTTTTCACCTCACAATTTTCTCCCACTGTGGCCTGATGCAAACAGGTCCCTGCGATACACATCAGTTTCCTTATGACAACAACTCAAGCATGTCAGCATGTATGTAGACAAACAGGAAGAGGATACTCGTTTTTAGCTTAGTAGAACTGCCTGTTTTCTGAAATGGAGGTAGCAGGAGCTCCAACATCAAATATATCAGTGAAACAAAGGAAAAAACTAATGCCATGTTGTTGACAACACAGTGTTGGAGGAATGTTGCTTCTGTGTTGTCATTGTTGCTGTTCAGCAGGGAAATCAAAGGCCACAAATCACTACCCCTCACTATGGCAATATCATGGTAGGGAAAACATGATACATGTCTGAACAAATACGGCTTATGTAAATGTCCAATACCTGTTAAAGAATGCTTGGATTGTATCTATGATGCAGTTGTCTCTATGTTGCAGTCATGTTTCTACAGAACATTAGTTCCTTCTGCTGTTTTGTCTGTCATCTAGGTAGAAAACATTAAATTTTCTCAACAAATAAAAGATTAGTCTCACAGGTTGTAATTTGTTTCTCACTCTATAAGAAGATTACACTTCCAAGAAGCTGACACTGTCTATTGTTGCAGTGAATCTTAATCCCTGTGCTGCTTTTGAATGTATTCATTATTTATCAGCATAATTATCTGAAGAGTGAAATGTACTTTCTTCTCTCTTTTTTTGTCTTTCGGCTGCTTGCGTCCGGGGTCACCACAGCGCATCATCACCTTATCACAATGATCCGCATGTTGATTTGGCAAGGATTTTTATGCTGGATGCTCTTCTTGATCCAACCCAGCCCACTTATCTGGACTTGGGACTGGCACAGGGAGTACACTGGCTTGTGCACTCGGGGTGGGAATTGCAAGGGACCTCGCAATTCAATTCGGATGGCGATTCTTGGGTGACGATTCGATCCCATCGCAATTCAACGATAACAATATTGCGATGATCGAGTATCACGATCCGATATATTTCAATTTTTTTTTTTTTTTTACCTTGTTCAACCTCAAATCATGTCCCAAAGTAAAACTGTTGACATCTCTAGCGCAGTGGTTAGCACTGTGGCAGCACAACAGCTCACCCTTGGCCATGGGATCCCTGGTTTGATCCCTGCCCCTGACCAACAGTGATCTGTGTGGAGTTTGCATGTTCTCCCCGTGTCTGTGTGGGTTTACTCTGGGATTTCTCCGGTTTCCTCCCACAGGCCAAAAACATGCAGGTTAGGTTAATTGGAGACTCTAAAATGGCCCTAGGTGTGAATGTGTGTGTGAATGGTAAAGGGATAGCACCGTACCGTGGCTGCTTCATCCATCCAGGTGGATGCCCTCAATTTCCCCTCTGGGGATCAATAAAGTATACAAAATCAAATCATATAATAAAGTGTTCTCGGGGCTTCATTTTCTGTGGAGACACGTCTTTGCACGCATGGAGGGTGGTGGACGGTGTTTGGAATTGACTCCCACTCCGGATATGTCTGTCTGACTGTGGACTCTTTCAAAAAGCAGCTGAAAACTTTTAACGAGGATTTCTGTTGAGTTTCAACTGCTTTTTAATGGTAAGTCTGATATTTTTAAATTATTTTAATCTTGTGTTTTAACTTGTTTTTGTATTTTTAAAGGGGACCTGTGGTGGTCATGAAAAAAAAGATATTATATTGAGCCCCTGTCTCACGTTCAAGTTTAAGTTCAAGTTCAAAGCAATGCGATATAAATCCATTGCTGATGTGCTAGTTCAGCTATGTCAGCAAAACATGCGCGCAGCCATACTGGCGGCTACATGGCCTGCCAGGACGCTTCCTGTGACGTAGCAGCGTGGATACTGCAATCTGGATCAATATTGGCTGAGCCTGGAGTGCCCGGATGAGCAGTGACTTTCGGGATATTCAAATTCAAATTCAAACGTTTATTTCAAACTCAGGGTTCATATTAAATGCAGAACTAAAACGAGTAGAAAATAAATAAATAAATGCTTAAATTCAGTGGGTCGTCTGATCTGAGGTCGTAACGGCCGCCAGACGGCTGGGGATTCGGCGCTGGGCTCTTCCCTCGCCGCTAAAAGTATATACAGATCAGCAGACACTCGGCGCTCTTGTAACAACAAAAACATACAATGCGATATGGATATCGCAACATGGCGGAATGTAAAGCTCTTGGATGTCTCAATAGTAAGCGAAAAAACAAAGAAACACTTCTTTTGTGTACCCAAACCCAGCTCACCTTGTCGGAAGATCGTAGCGGAAAAGTGGTTGCGCAATCTCGGAACAGGGCACAGACGTTTCCTTTCGGACGAAATTCCGTTGTGTGTGAGGACCACTTCATCACTTTCACCCTCAGAAGACCTTTCTGGCTCAAACCTGTAGCCATGTTGACCGAATTCTTCCTCAGAGTCCGACAATTCAGCCATAATGGAACAAAAACACTGACAAAAGCACCCTAGTCGCTGGTACAGGCGGAGTATTGACTTTTCAGTAGCAACGTGGTGACGTCACATCCGCATGTGTCATGGCTGCGCGCATAGTTTTTATTGGCTGGCCATGCCGGCGGTCGTATTTGCATATTTCTCTGGTGGTAGATGGCTGGCAATAATTATTTAACCAAATAACGAATACTTTGCCTAATGTTTTCAAGTTGAATGCGTTTAGATGACCACAACAGGTCCCCTTTAACATTATTTTTATCTGTCAGCTTCCTTTTATCCTATTTTATTGTGCAGTGCTTTGACTATACTGTATGTCTCTGAAAAGCGCTTCATAAATAAACTTACTTGACGCTTGGAGAAAAAGCTCCATGCCGGTGTCTCTTTAGCTTAGCCGTTGCTAATGCTGCTCTGAGACGTATGTCGCCCGCCATTTTCTGAGTGTTTTTTTGCTTTTTTCGTGCAGCGCTTCTTGCGGGTTGCACGGTCATGTGAAAAAATTAGGATATCCTATTAAATATTCAGTTCTTTATTAAGAAATGTTCACATATCCATGTCTAACCATGTTTTTGTTTTTATTTGCATTTTTTAACATTTATTTTAGCCATTTTAAGTGGGAATGAATGTGGAGGTGTCCTAAAAAAGATGGGGGGGGGGGTGTCCTGATTTATTCCTCACTATTTGTTTAGAATTACATTTTACAGAAAATTTGAAAAGTCTTTAATTCATTTTAATTGTTTAGTTGTATTACACGAATCTCTCAGTATTTTTAACATTGATATTAAATATTCATATGTCCAAATATGTTAAAAACACACAGGCTTATAAACTTACTGTCCTAATTTTTTCACATGACTGTATGTCATGTCAAGGTCTTTTCTTCCATCTTTGTTATAAAATCCAAAAAAGTCCCGATATTTGAGCCAACTGAGCGAACTGCTTCCTAACTTTAAAAGCTGGCTGCAAATCTCTTGAGACAAGCTGTGACTTAACTTGACTGGGTGTTTGCTTTGCGCCATCTAGTGGACTGGAAACGCCATTGATTAACTGATAACTGAAAAGTATATGTGTGTGCATTTTTTTAAAAATAAAAAATCGATCTGTGGGTTTATGGATCGATGCATTGTCACCAGTGCCAAGTATCGCAATCCATCACTGAATCGAGCTTTTTTCCCCACCCCTATTGTGCACCCCCTGTGGCTGGATGACCAGCTTTCCTTCCTCCATTCTGTTTTTGCTGAGCACCAAGCTAAAAGGCAGAAAGTACCTTTTTTTTTAAGTTTTTGTAAAGGGTATACATGTCATTACAGCATTGCATTGTTTACATTTTCATCACATATTCCCCCTTTTTTTGTTTTTTGACAACATTGGAAAAAAATTATTACAACACCCTTTTTTTAAGTGAAAGAAAAAGAGAAATTAAAAAAAAACAAAAGAGCAGAAAAATAAAAAAGCATCTGAATAGCATTGGAACAAAGAGCAGTGCCATTATTGAAATGGTATTTGTCAAAGATTAGATCTGATGGAAGACACATATGCGTTCCAGGGTTGCCAAAAGTTCAAGAACCCATCCATGTCCTGTCTCAGTGCAAATGTCAACTTTTCCATCGAATAAATGTCCTGAATCATGTTAATCCAATCTTCAGGTGTAGGACAGTCTTTCACCATCCATTTTTTTGTTAGAGCTTTTTTACTTGCCAATATTAAAACAGTGAATAAGTATTTTTCTCCTCATCTTTCCAGTGATTCCGGTAGTAAACCCAAATACAAAGTTACAAAAGAAAAGGGAACTGTTACTTTGAAAATTTTCCCCAATATTGTCTGTACATTGGTCCAATATTGGTGGATAACTGGGCATGACCAAAACACATGAAAATGATTTGCAGTCTTTTCACCACACAAGCGCCAACAATTCAACCCTTTATGAGTAAATTTGTTTTGTGCAGGTGTTCTGAAAAATCTTACCAAATTTTTCCATCCAAATTCTCTCCACAGCAGGGATGAAGTACTTTTCCAGTGTTGTTTATTTAGCTTTTCCCATATTTCCAGTTGTAAAGTGAAATTCCCCTCTTTTTCCCATCTCTCTTTTATATATGAGATGGGGCTATCTATTTGATGAGGCGCCTTGTCATGGCTGCCGTGTCATTGTGATGCGCTTACATTGCGCGCCAATGTCAAGTCAAATTCCTCGTGTGTTTCTAACATGCTTGGCAATAAAGCTTTTCTGATTCTGATATATGATGTGTTGTCTCCTTTTAAATCTTGAAGACCATGGTATATTTTAGAAATGTATCTGATCCCTGGGATCCCTTTATATGCCATTAAGAAAACCTTCAGAACACCTGACTGGGCCCTTTCCAAATCCTCCTTTTTAAGTATTATGGCGGCACATGGGGAGAGCATAATTGTGTACCATCTTAGACAAGAACAAAGAGCAGGGGTTCCCTAGTGAGATAACAGGGAGGTGTGAAGGATGAATGAAGTGAATGCAGTGTGACGCGAAGGTCACCTTTTGTGTGTTAGAAGCTTCTAGAGGAATGCCATGTTATTTAAGAGAAGAGTCTCTGCTGAGATGTTATTCTGTCTATGCTTGTTGTGTCAGTTGTGTAATAAATCGTCTGAGCCAAATCCGCCTCTTCATTTACACACTCCACACTGGTGACCCAAGACGAATCATGGAACACGAAGAAAGATCCCCGGAGCCAACCTCGACGGGAACCCCCAGCCACGCATGTGCTGTTGCGATCAAGCTACCAGATTTTTGGCAGCACAACCCGTGCTCCTGGTTCCACCTCATCGAGGCGCAGTTCGCCCTCCGGGGGATATCGGCGGATGACACCAAGTTCTACTATGTGGTCGCAGCGCTCGATGCCCGCACGGCTCAGCACATAGAGAGCCTGCTCGATCAGCCACCAACTGACGGCAAGTATGACGCGCTGAAGGCTGCGCTCATCCAGCACTTCACACTCTCGGATGGTGAGAGAGCAGAGAGACTCCTGACACGAATCGAGTGGGGAGATGGGTCAGCCATATACCTGATGGAGAAGATGCTGAGGTTAAAGGGCACAGATGACGACCATTTTATTTTTACCCACCTCTTCCTCCAGAACCTTCCGACAGCGGCGAGAGCGACCCTGGCCAATTCACCGTTGCTGGCCAAGCGGGACTATCGTGCGCTACCCGGGAAACAGACCGGATCATCGTCACCACCAGGGCGTTCACGACCATTGCGGCAGCGACGGAGCTCGGCGCGACGACCGGAGGAGGCGAGGAGCCATCGACGGCAGCAGCAGCGGGGGCCAAGGAACGCGGGGGAGACACGCTTTGTTTCTACCACCGCCGCTTCGCAGAGAGAGCACGCAAATGTATACCACCGTGCCAATTCAAGCGACTCAGGAAACGCCAAGACCGGGGGTCGGTAGCAGCCGCGACCCTCGGGGAGGAGAACAAGCTGCTCTACTTGACGAACGCATGCTCGGGGAGGCATTTCCTCGTGGACACCGGCGCCCAGAAGAATTTCATCCGGCCGACCTACACTGACTGGCTGGCAGAATCTAGCGGCCCCGAGATGGCGGCAGCAAACGGCTCGGAGATTAAGACCTTTGGTGAGAGGACTCTACTCTTGTCTCTACAAGGCCGTACATTTGAGTGGACTTTTGTCATAGCAGCATTGAATTACCATATACTGGGGGCTGATTTTCTGTGTGCACATGGTTTGTTGGTAGATGTCGCTAACAGATGCCTAGTTAATGCACTGTCCTTTGACTCTCTCCCCTGTATAGCTTGAGTGACCCGGCCAACAGCACAAGCCAACGTCACAGCTACATGCGGTAAGTTCCACACACTGCTCACTCAGTTCCCAGCACTCACAGTCCCAACGTTTTCAGCAGCCATCGCTAAACACGGGGTGGAGCATTTTATCACCACCACCGGGCCGCCCGTTTTTGCAAGACCTCGGCGCTTGGATGCAGCTAAACTGGCCATAGCACGCGAGGAGTTCGCCAACCTGGAGAGGTTGGGCATCATCAGGCGCTCAAACAGCCCATGGGCTTCCCCGCTACACATGGTCCCTAAAGCTGAGGGTTTGTGGCGACCTTGCGGGGATTTCCGCAGGTTGAACAACGCCACAGCGCACGACCGCTACCCAATTCCTCACATTCAGGATTTTTCCGTTCACCTTGCAGGAGCGCGCATTTTTTTCTAAAATAGACATGGTCCGCGGTTACCACCAAGTCCCAGTGCGCGCTGAGGACATACCCAAAACAGCGGTAATAACTCCGTTCGGTTTATTCGAGTTTTTGCGCATGCCATTTGGGCTTAAAGGGGCTGCACAGATGTTCCAACGCATGATGGATGCAGTGCTGCGCGATCTCCCTTTCGTGTTCGTCTACCTGGACGATATCTTAGTAGCCAGCGTGTCCGAAGACGAACACGAAACCCACCTCACGACGGTTTTCCGGAGGTTGGAAGAGCACGGGTTAATAATCAACCCAGCAAAATGTCAGTTCGGGGTGATGGGGATTGATTTTTTGGGGGGCACCGCGTCTCTCCCGAAGGAGCGATCCCGCTGCCTGACAAAGTGCACGCAGTGGCAGATTTTCCCCAGCCGCAAACGGTCAGGGCGCTACAAGAATTTTTGGGAATGGTGAACTTTTATAACCGTTTCCTTCCCCGCGCAGCTCATGCAACCACTGTATGCTGCGCTCAAAAAACAGAAACCCGTGGATAGGGTCGAATGGACCCCGGAGCGAGAGCGGGCGTTCTCGGAAGTCAAAGCAGCCTTGGCAAACGCCGCATTGCTGGCACATCCAAACCCAACGGCCCGCATAGCGCTCACCACTGACGCTTCAGATGTGGCCATAGGGGCTGTTGTGGAGCAGCACGTTGCCGGGGCTTGGCAGCCGCTTGCCTTTTTCAGCAGGACTTTACGCGACAGTGAACGTAAATACAGCGCGTTTGACAGAGAGTTGCTGGCTCTCCACCTGGCCATTTGCCACTTCCAGTTCTGGCTGGAAGGGCGCAGTTTCACCGCGTTCGTTGACCACAAGCCGCTAACATTCGCGATGGCCAAGGTTCCAGAACCGTGGTCGGGCCGGCAGCAGAGACAGCTGGCCGCGATCTCAGAGTTTACTACCGATATTCAGCATGTGTCGGGCAAACTGAATGTAGTGGCAGACTGCCTCTCGCGCGCCGTGGTGGCCCCGGTCTGCGTGGGGATAGATTATGCAGCCATGGCCGTGGAGCAGGTTTGTGATGCGGATGTGCGCGCGCTCCAGTCTGGACCAACAGGGTTAAGGCTGGAGAGCAGGGTGCTGCAGGATGGCATGCGCCCCCCTAATCTGCGATGTCTCCATGGGTCGCCCACGTCCCGTGGTCCCGGCCGCGTGGCGCCGCCGCGTGTTTGAGTCGGTTCACTCTTTGGCGCGCGTCGGTCAAAATGGTAGGAGAGAAATTTGTGTGGCCGAGCCTTCACAAACAAGTGAAAGAGTGGGCGGCAGCCTGCGTGGCGTGCCAACGAGCCAAAGTACACAGACACACGAAGGCTCCCTTGGAGCCGTTTCGCATTCCGGCTAAGAGGTTCGACCATGTCCACGTGGACCTCGTGGGCCCCCTCCCGCCATCACAGGGGTACACGCACCTCCTGACAATGGTGGACCGCACCACGCGCTGGCCAGAAGCGGTTCCGCTGGCGGCAACCACGGCCAAGGAGGTGGCGCGCGTGTTTTTAACAGCATGGGTGGCGCGTTTTGGAGTCCCGTCGGACATTACGTCCGACAGAGGCCCTCAATTTGTTTCCAAACTCTAGTCAACAATGGCCCGCAGCCTTGGTGTCACAATTCACCGCACAACCGCGTACAATCCACAGGCTAATGGGTTATGTGAACGTTTTCATAGATCATTGAAAGCGGCTCTCAGGGCTTCACTGACGGATGCAAATTGGGTAGACAAGCTACCGTGGGTTTTATTGGGGTTACGTTCTGCACCAAAAGAGGATCTGGAAGCTTCCCCGGCAGAACTCGTTTTTGCGCAACCACTCTGACTGCCCGGGGAGTTTCTGCCAGATAATCCCGCGCCGGACAGCTCCCCGTCTCAGCTGTTGCAGTGTAGCATAGACACAAGCACGCTGCCGGGCCCTGCCCACCACAGTTTTCTGCGCGTTTTTGTGCCTAAAACTTTGAAAAACGCGGAGTTCGTGTTTGTCAGACACGACACCCACCGCCCTCCACTGCGCCCACCCCATGATGGACCGTTCAGAGTGTTGGAAACAGGGGATAAGCATTTTTTGCTAGACTTGGGGGGGTAGGAGGGAAAAGATTGGCATCGACAGACTCAAACCCGCATTCGTGGTGGCGGACGAGCAGGTGCTGTTGGCGAGGGCCCCTCGGCGTGGAAGACCCCCACGGGGAGCTCCCCAGAGAAAAGATTCCCCAGAGCACCCACACGGCCAGACAAAAAGTTTTCCCCTCCAAACATCAACCCCCCAGCATAACAGCACCGCGGAGGCGGTGAATCCTGGTTACAGCAGATACGGGAGAAGACTGAAGCCCAAGCAGCATGTGGACTGATGTTTAATGGTTCTATCACAGCATACGGGCTGTTATTCTATTGTTCTATCCAAGATGCTCAGGGGGGTGGTATGGCGGCACATGGGGAGAGCATAATTGTGTACCATCTTAGACAAGAACAAAGAGCAGGGGTTCCCTAGTGAGATAACAGGGAGGTGTGAAGGATGAATGAAGTGAATGCAATGTGACGCGAAGGTCACCTTTTGTGTGTTAGAAGCTTCTAGAGGAATGCCATGTTATTTAAGAGAAGACTCTCTGCTGAGATGTCATTCTGTCTATGCTTGTTGTGTGAGTTGTGTAATAAATCGTCTGAGCCAAATCCGCCTCTTCATTTACACGCTCCACAGTATTTTGTTTAAGTGGTGTCTAAGCTGAAAGAACCTGTAAAGGTCTTGATTTACTAGACCTTGTTTTTTCAAATCTTCAAAACTTCTTAAAATTTGCCCTTTAAAAAAATCGTAATATTTTATCAGTCCGTTCTCTTTCCACTTTTTAAATCTAGTGTCTGTTTTATTAGGAGTAAAGTCCTGATCATAGGAAATCCATTGCAATAATCGATAGGGTTCTTTATTTCTTTAGTTTGATTCTCTCTGACTATCTTAAACCAAATTTTTAGCGGGGTCTCTTTCCACGGGTTAGTGTTATTCAAAAGTTTAGGTAAGGCATTGTTCCCTATTATCGCCTGTAGGGGAATGTCACTTGTTATTTGGCATTCTATCTCCTTGCATTGTGCAGTGTAGACTGGGTTACATATCTCTACTAAAGTTTTGATTTGCGCGGCTTTAAAATAGTCCCTGATATTTGGCAGCACGAGCCCACCTTTGTCTTTGTTTAGCTGTAGGGTTCTATATCTGATTCTAGGTCTCTTGCCCTGCCATATGAATCTTGAGATCCTTCTGTCCAGTCCTTGTCATGTTTTTTTGGGAGGTTCTACCGGTATTGTTTGGAAAAGGTATAGAAGACGTGGAAGTATATTCATTTTGACTGCTTCAATTCTTTGTGCAGTACCCAAGAATGGTATCATATTCCATCTTGCTAGATCAGATTTTATTTTTGCCATCAGTGGATCATAGTTTAGTGTTATAATTTTGTTGAGTTGTTTCGGGATATTGACCCCCAGATATTTCATAGATTCCATCTCCCAGTTAGTTTTGAATTTGCTTAGTAAATATTGATTTGGGTCATAGTTGAATGTTAAAATTTGGGTTTTATGCATATTTAATTCGTACCCCGATAGATCTCCATACTCTGAAAAAACTGAGATTAGTTCTGGAAAAGAGGTGTCCGGCTGCCCCAGGTATATTAAAATGTCATCAGCAAAGAGTGCTATTTTATGTTCCTTCTGACCAAGTGTAATACCTTGAATTTTTTGATTCTGTCTTATCCATTGGCTCAGAGGTTCTATGAAGATTGCAAAGAGCAGTGGAGACAAGGGGCAGCCCTGACGACATCCTCTTTCCAGTTCAAAAGATGATAATTTACCGTTAATCCTTATTTTAGCTGTTGGTTTTTTTATATAATGCCTGGATAGTTCTAATGAAGTTGTTATGAAAAATGAAACTGGATAAGATTCTATATAGGAAAGACCAGTCAACCGAATCAAATGCTTTTTCAGCATCTAATCCCAATATGGCTGCATTTAAATTATATTTTTTAATATGATGAATTATGTGTAAAGTGCGTCTAATGTTATCTTGTGTCTGTCTTTGTCTTATAAAACCTGTTTGGTCTAAGTGAATTAAGTCTGTCAGTATATTTTCTAACCTTTTGGCAAGGATAGCGGTAAAAAGTTTATAGTCCTGATTTAACACACTGATTGGTCTGTAGTTGTAGTCCAGTTTATCCTTTTCAGGTTTAGGTATGACTGCAATGACCCCTTCTCTCCAGGAGGGGGGGGATTTCCCCTGTGTGGAGGACATAGTTAAATGTTTTCAGGAGGAGAGGGGATAGTTGCTGTTTAAAGGTTTTGTACCACTCTGCTGTATAGCCATCTGCTCCTGGGGATTTGTTAGCTTTAAGTTTCATAATTGCTTTTTCTAATTCTTTAGGTTGTATTTCTGACAGTAGTTTTTTATTTTGCGACTCAGTAAGTTGGGGAAGATTTAATGTGTTTAGGAAGGCTTCGGATGCGTTATTGTGTTTTTTGAGGGAGTATAAGTTCTTGCAGTAATTCTCAAAGCTTTTAAGAATTTCCTGAATTCTAAATTTTATTTCCCTTGATACTGGGTCTCTGATTTTGTTGATTGCTCTCTCCGTTTGTTGTTTCCTCAATTTGTAGGCTAGTAATTTTGCCGATTTGCTACCTGTTTCATAGTATTTTTGTTTCAGAAATGTCAATCAATCTTTATTTCGGATAGATTAAAAGTACAGATTAAAAGAAACAGAATAATATAACAAAGGGGGAAGAAAATCCAACAAGGTCAAATTAAACAGTAACTCCTCTGATTATACAGTTCAACATAAGTTATCCGAAATGGGTGATGGCTAAAGCCGCAGCTTATATTGCCCACCCATATTCCATCCAAGAATTCAAAAGAAAAACAAAACAAGAGCGATTACAATTCAGAACAAAGCTAAGACAAAATTTGACAAAAAAAATCCCCAAAAAACTAGGCAGCAACACAACGCAGACTGGATATGACAATCCTTATGTGATTTTATATGTCATCTTGTATATATGTTTGGAGTATTTCTTCCTTTAGTTTTTGTTTAAATTGTCCAAGTGTAATATGTGACTTCCAACACAGTTTATTATCAATTATTACACCAAGAAATTTAATTTCGGATACCCTTTCAATCTCTACACCATTTACACTGAGTTTAGATACTAAGTTGTTGTGATGGTTGTTAAAAACTATAAATTTTGTCTTACTTAAATTGAGCGTTAATTTGTTTGAATCAAACCACAGTTTAAGCTTTCCTAATTCCTTTCCAAGTGTATCCAAAAGTTGTTCCAAATTGCTTCCACTGCATAATAAATTAGTGTCATCGGCAAACAATATTAAATCAATTTTTTCTGAAACTTTACATATATCATTTATATACATATTGAATAACAATGGCCCCAAAACTGAACCCTGTGGGACTCCACAAATAACCTTCAGTGTGTTTAGGAAGGCTTCGGATGCGTTTTTGTGTTTTTTGCGGGAGTACAAGTTCTTGTAGTAATTCTCAAAGCTTTTAAGAATTTCCTGAATTCTAAATTTTATTTCCTTTGATACTGGGTCTCTGATTTTGTAGATTGCTCTCTCCGTTTGTTGTTTCCTTAATTTATAGGCTAGTAATTTTGCCGATTTGCTACCTGTTTCATAGTATTTTTGTTTCAGAAATGTAAGTTTCTACGTCAAATAGGTTCATTTTGTCTTCTTTTAGTTATTTATCTTTTGTTCATATAAAAGACAAAAAATAAAATAGAAAGATGTCTTTACCTTCTTTACATGTTTCAACTGCACTGCAGCCTTCGTCAGAAGAGTCAGCTGATTGCTGCCAGGTGACATTTATCAGCTGATTTTCGTAGGCGGGCCAGCTCAGCAGATCTGTCGGATCCACCACATTCTCCAGAGACCATCTGACAGCGGGAGGCGGGGCCGGCTCGGTGGAGTCTACTCTGCTGGAACAGCACCGCCTGTGGCTGAACAGGCCGATGCGCGAATGGCAGTCCCTGTCACACAGGTCGCACTTGTGGGTGGTCTCCGTGCTGCTGGGTCTGTGGCGGTTCTTCCTGCGGGTCCTATTTTCATCTGCTGCAGCAGTCAGTCTCTCTTCACCCGCCTTGAGCTGTCTGGTCAGGGTGCCTCTCCATTTGGAGCGGTCCGTTGCAAGGTCCGCCCAGCGCTCTGTGTTGATCTCCAGGGCCTTCATGTCTCTCTTGCAGACGTCTCTAAAGCGCAGCTGTGGGCGGCCAACGTCTCTCCTGCCAGTTGCCAGTTCTCCGTAGAGGACGTCTTTGGGGATTCTGCCATCCTCCATACGGTGAACGTGGCCTAGCCAGCGGAGCCTGCGCTGCCTGAGTGGAGGGAAGGCCGGCGCGGGACAGAACTTCTGTGTTGGGCACTTTGTCCTGCCAGGATATGTCCAGGATGTGGCGAATGCAGCGCAAGTGGAAGGAGTTCAGTCTCTTTTCCTGCCGGGCGTATGTTGTCCACGTCTCACTCCCATAGAGCAGTGTGCTGATGACGCAGGCGTTGTACACTGCCATCTTCGTCTTGACAGAGTTTGGGATTCTCCCACACTCATGTGAAGGCTGATTTTCCAATCCTCTTGTCGATCTCTGTATCAAGGGAGAGGTTGTTGCTGATCGTGGACCCCAGGTACGTGAACTGATAAACTACCTCCAGCTCGTAGTCGTTGATGGTGATGGTTGATGGTGCTTCCGTGCCTTGCGCAAAGACGTTAGTCTTCTTCAGGCTAATGGTAAGCCCGAAGTCCTTGCATGCCTGGGAGAAGCGGTCCATCAGGGTCTGAAGCTCCTGCTGTGTGTGGGTTGCGACTGCAGCGTCGTCTGCGAACAGCATGTCTCTGATTAGAGCCTCGCATACTTTGGTTCTGGCTTTCAGGCGGGCGAGGTTGAAAAGCCTGCCGTCAGGTCTTGTGTGCAGGTAGATTCCCTCTGTTGCTGTGCTGAATGCATGCCTCAGGAGCATAGCAAAGAAAATCCCAAAGAGGGTTGGCGCAAGTACACAGCCCTGTTTCACTCCGCTGCACATGATGAATGTGGTGCTGAGTAAAATGTATAATCTTTTATACTGGGGTTGAATTCCCTCCACACGTCACAGATTCCCATTTCTTTTAGTAGCATCCGAGTTTTTCTACTTTGAGTGTTATTTTGATGTGGAGAATTACCTGATGCATCCCAGTATGGATTCAGTCTTAGATTGAAGTCTCCACCACATATCACTAAACCTTGGGCTTTAGTTATCATTAGGTCAAATACATTTTTATAAAATTTCCAGTTGGTCCCTAGAGGTGCATATACATTCAGCAGGGTGATATCTTCTCCCTCTAGCCGACCAAGTACCATGCTAAATCTCCCTTCTTTATCTTTGTGTTCTGAATTTTTTTCAAATATAATTTTGGTTGAGATCAATGTCGCTACCCCCCTCCTCCTCCCTGACTTATATGAAGATGAAGAGATCAGTTTAAACCCTTGTCTATTAAGTTTAGTGTGCTCCAAGTCTGTTAGGTGGGTTTCCTGTAAAAATATTATTCCTGCTTTATCTTTTTTTCATTTTGCCTAGAATCTTGGATCTTTTAACTGGATTCAGGATCCCTTTTACATTATATGAGATTATTTTGGTTACACCCTGTTTCTCCATTGTATTGTCTTATTTAGTATAACAGTGTAGTGGCCCTCTTTTATGCTACTCAGAAATTGAAAGAACATTAAGAACATAAAAAACATTGAGAACATAGTATATAAGATAAGATAAGATAAGCCTTTATTAGTCCCACAACGGGGAAATTCCAGGATTGCAACAGCACAGGGATAGCAACACTCAGAGCAACAACCAGAAGGCAAGAAAAAAAACAAGCAAGCAAGAGCAGCTAATATACATATGTACATATTACTATAAGATATATATATATATATATATATATATATATACACACACACACACACACACAGACACACAGTGCAGAGCATTGTAGCTGGATGGAATAAATATATGAATATATGAACACACAGTGCAGAGCATTGTAGCTAGATGGAATAAATATGTAAATATATAAACACCCACAGTACGGAGCATTGCAGCTAGGTGGAATAAATATGCAAGTATATAAACACACACAGTGCGGAGCAATGTAGCTAGATGGAATAATATGTAGATATATAAAAACACAGTGCGGCGCATTGTAGCTAGATGGAATAAATATATAGATATATAAATATAAACACACCCAGTGCTGAGCATTGTAGCTAGATGGAATAAATATGTAAATATATAAACACACACAGTGCAGAGCATTGTTGCTAGATGGGATGAAACAGCATAACCGTCTACTTAGTTATCCTACATGGTATGATTATGTGCCCATACATATTCTCACCCTCCATAGCGACCGGTATGTTCCTAGTTGTATGCCGGAGAGGACCATTGTGTAAGTCTATTGCATCTTTTGCATTCAAAAAACTATTAGTTTGTTACGTCTTTTTGCTATCTCTGCGAGCAGCCCTGCTTCGGTTGTACAGTCTGACAGCCGTTGGTAGGAAGGACCTACGAAACCTCTCGGTTGTGCACCTGGGATGATGTAGTCTGCTGCTAAATGAGCTCCTCAGTGCATCCAGTATGTCCTGCATAGGGTGGAACTCGGACTCCAGCAGAGATGACAGTTTAGCCACCGTCCTTCTCTCTCCTATCTCCTCCATCGGATCAAGGCGCTAAAAACTGTCAAAAGGTCTTCCTGAACTGAGGTCTTTTTAGCGACCTTAGTAGAGCCTTGATGGTGCGTTGGCTCTGAGGGAAATTCCTCAAACTTTGTTACGTGTTGAGGGCCCTCTCTTACCCTTGTAAGTTGTCCCATGTTTTTAATGTGAGTTTCAGATCCCAATCCGAACTTGTAATGATTTTTTTTTTTATGCCTATACCCTATGAAATTGTGCGCAACCTCCCACCACCATCACAGCAAACAATCACGTTAATACAGTATTTGTTAGTGTTCAGAGTTCATGTGGTTCATTGTGACATTTCTATTTTAACAAGTTTTTTTTTTTAAATACTTATTTGTTTCTAATATTATGACTGTTCCATGAAATGTTTTACCACTTCATACTTGCTGATTCTGCATCTCCTTTAATGTTTGTTACCTTGTAAGAGGAGGGTTGAATCCGCAGATTGATTGAAAATATCGTTATTCCCTCCTGAAAGCGTTCAGTTTTTCCTTATAGCCCTGGCGCTGGGTTTCCCGCTGCTGGCCCGTGGATTTTGAGGGTCTTTGTGTGCACCACGTTTGAGCCTTGATTCTTTCAATCGGGTCTGCTGCGGGTTTATACACCGTTACCGGGAGCCCTCTTCTTGTCATATCCCTGGTTGCTTCTTCCGCCGTGTCTCTTCCCCGTAAAAAACCCGCAGCTTTGCCGGAAATGGAGTTCGAAAGCGCAGTTTCTTCTCTCTTAGTACCTTTTTAGCGTCGTCGTATTCCCGACGCTTTTTAAGGACCTCTGGGGTGTAGTCATGCTCCACAAAAACTTTTCTTTCTTGGTGCATAAATCCTTTTTTCTGCCAAGCCAGTCTCAAAACCTCTTCTTTTGTTCTGAAGTTGGAAAACTTCAGAATCAGAATCAGAATCAGGTTTATTGCCATTGTTCATGTAGTACACAAACTAGGAATTTGTCTCTGTACAATGCTGCAACATTAAACATGATAAGATAAGAGAAATAAACTATACATGTAATAAAGTGTAGGATAAGATTAAGTGATACTGGTCAACAGTTAAAATATATATTAGCCAGCAGCAGATACTGTGGAGAACTATATAGTGCAGTCGGTAATGCAGGAAGAAAACAGTGATGATTGACATGAGTCTGGTTGAGCTGCTGTACATGGTGCACGAGAGTCACTTAGTGTTCAGCAGTCTAATGGCAGAGGGGAAGAAGCTGTTCATGTGACGGGAGGTTTTAGTCTGGATGGACCGAAGTCTTCTACCAGAGGGGAGGGGGGCAAACAGTACGTGACCAGGGTGTGAGGGATCGGCTATGATCCGGCCAGCACGCCTCCGGGTCCTGGAGATGTACAGATCCTGGAGAGATGGGAGCTTGCAGCCGATCACCTTCTCAGCAGTGCGCACGACGCGCTGCAGCCTTAGTCTGTCCCTGGCAGTGGCTCCTGCGTACCACACGGTTATGGAGGTGGTGAGGATGGACTCGATGATGGCTGTGTAGAACTGCACTAACATCTTGGTGGGTAGCTTGAGCTTCCTCAGCTGCCGCAGGAAGAACATCCTCTGCTGGGCTTTTTTGATGAGTGAGCTGATGGTCAGCTCCCATTTGAGGTCCCTGGTGATGGTAGTGCCTAGGAAGCGGAAGGAATCAGCAGTGGTGATGGGAGAGCCTGAGTGGGTGAGGGGGGGCAGAGGAGTAGTGACTTTCCTGAAGTCTACAATCATCTCCACTGTCTTCAGAGCGTTCAGCTGCAGGTTGTTATTGCTGCACCAGGACGCCAGCTGGGCCACCTCTCTCCTGTAGGCGGACTCGTCGCCGTTGGAGATGAGCCCGATGAGGGTGGTGTCGTCCGCAAACTTGATCAACTTGACAGACTGGTGGCTGGAGGTGCAGGAGTTGGTGTAAAGGGAGAAGAGTAGGGGGGAAAGTACACAGCCCTGGGGTGATCCGATGCTGATGCTAGTATAGTCTGAGACAGTCTTTCCCAGCCGCACATGCTGCCTCCGGTCCGTCAGGAAGTCGATGATCCACCTGCAGAGGGAGTCAGGCACGTTGAGCAGGGACAGCTTGTCCCGGAGCAGAGCGGGGCGGATGGTGTTGAATGCGGAGCTGAAGTCCACAAACAGGATCCTGGCGTAGGTTCCCGGGGAGTCCAGGTGCTGCAGGATGGAGTGGAGGGCCAGGTTGACTGCATCGTCTACAGACCTGTTGGCTCGGTAGGCAAACTGCAGCGGGTCCAGGAGAGGGGTGGTGATGGACTTGAGGTGGGACAGGACCAGGCGCTCAAAGGACTTCATGACTACAGAGGTGAGCGCTACAGGTCTGTAGTCATTAAGTCCAGTGATCCGTGGCTTCTTGGGGACAGGGATGATGGTGGAGGATTTGAGGCAGGATGGCACGTGGCATAACTTAAGGGAGGTGTTAAAAATGTCTGTGAATACAGGAGCCAGCTGTTTTGCACAGAGTCTCAGGGTGGAGGGAGACACGCCGTCTGGGCCGGGGGCCTTGCGCGGGTTCAGTCTGGAGAACTGTTTGAGCACATCCTGCTCACTGATGATAAGGGGAGGGGGGGAGGAGGGGGGGGGGGGGGTGCCTTAAATGAAGTAGGGAATGTGGAGGCTGTGGAGCTGGAGGGAGGGGGGGAGTTGGACACAGATGACGAGGTGTCAAAACGGGCACAGTGTTGGGACAGTCTCTGACAAAGGGCTTTGTCATCCTGACCTTTAGGAGCCTGAGGCCGATAGTTGGTGATCTGCCTCAGTCCTCTCCACACAGAAGCCGAATCATTAGCAGTGAACTGCTGCTGGAGTCTCTCTGAGTATAGAGATTTAGCCCTCTTCAGCTCTCTGTTAAACCGGTATTTAACCTCCCTGTAGCAGTCCCTGTCTCCACTTTTCAGCGCTGCTTCCTTCTCCTTCCTGATCTGTCTGAGCTTAGCTGTGAACCAGGGTTTGTCATTAGAGTAACTCACCCTGGTGCGTGATGGAAGAATGTTCTCTTCACAAAAGTGGATATATGAGTTCACAGTGTCCGTGTACTCATCCAGATCATGCGTGGCTCCTTTAAGCATGCCCCAGTCAGATATTTCCATGCACGTTTCCAGCTTCTCCTCAGCATCACTGGTCCGTATCTTCGTAGTGCTCACAACAGGTTTAGTGAGCTTCAATCTCTGTCTGTATGTGGGAATGAGGTGAACCATCACGTGATCAGATAATCCCAGCGCAGCTCGAGGGACAGCGCGATATGCGTCTTTCACTGTGGTGTAACAGTGATCCAGTGTGTTTAATCCTCTGGTGGGGCATTTAATAAACTGTTTGTAGCGGGGGAGATCGTGGCTCAGATTGCACTGATTAAAGTCGCCAGCCACAATAATCAGCGAGTCTGGAAAACTCCGCTCTGTGTGTTGAATGTGATCCGCGAGCACGCGCTGAGCTTCGCGCGTGTCCGCGTCGGGAGGGGCGTACACAGCGATCATTATGAAAGAAGCAAACTCCCGCGGGGAATAGAAGGGCTTGCAATTGATAACAAGAAATTCCAAGGCAGGAGAACAGTGTTTGGAAATTACCGTTACATCAGAGCACCAGATGCAGTTGATGTAGAAGCAGACACCGCCTCCTGTGGTCTTGCCGGAAAGCTCTGTGTCACGATCAGCACGGAAGAGCTGGAAGCCGTCGAGGCGCAGCGCGCTGTCCGGTATATTTTCCCGGAGCCAGGTCTCAGTAAAGCAGAGGACAGCTGAGGAGGCGAGGTCCTTAAAACGCATCAGCAGTCTCAGTTCATCCACCTTGTTAGAGAGAGAGTTGGTATTGGACAGAAATATGCCAGGCAGCGCCGTTCGCGAGCCTCTCCTGCGAAGTCGCACGAGAGCGCCCGCTCGTCTTCCTCTCTTCCGCCGTCTCACTTTCCGAGCCAAACAATAAACCAGATCGGCGGCAGGGGCTAGAAAAACTGGGAGGAGGTCCGTGGGGGTGAAAGTCCTGATATTTAAAAGTTCTTCACGGGTATAAGTGCAAGCAGACACACAATTGACAAACAAAAACAAACAAAGAGCGCAGCGAAGCACCATGTCGACCGCTGTGGGCGCCATCTTGGATCTCACCACCACCGATCGCGGGGGAGCTTCCGCCGACGGCCTTGGGGCTAATGTACGGTGTGCCCTTTCTATTTTCAAATCGGTGGATTGGGGAATTTCCAACTTCTTTCTCAGTATGGTTTCCACGCATGCAGCCATTGTGGTGAAACCGTCCTCGACTCCTTTCAGACCATGAATTCTTATGTTGTCCCTTCTTAGTCTTCCTTCCTGGTCGGTTAGCTTAGCCTCCAGTCTTGTCTGTCGTTTGAGTAATTCCAGCGTGGTTTCTTCCAGCCCTTTTATTCTTTCCTCTTCTTCCACGATTCGGGCCTCAGCCTGGTCCACTCTGTTGTTTGTCCTTTTTATTTAGTCTTTAATTTCACAAAATTCGGCCCAACACTCTCGGCGAAATTCTCTTAATTCTTGAAGTACCGTTTTTAAGCTAACCGTGTTGCTAGCCTCATTCTGCTCCTCTATTTCCGAGTGGTTGTTGTCCTCCAGGTCAGATTCTCCGGACGATGTGCGTCTTGGCCTGGTAAATGTCGATCTCTTCTGTTTTCCTTTAGGCATAATGACTTTCTTTTGATTTTCACTCTTCCATAAATCCATTAAATCTGATTTTCATGGTATTTTCACGGATGGGGTCTGGGAGCTTCAGCGTTAAGCTGCTATCACCATGGTGTCCAGACTGGAAGTGAAAAGAGTACCATTTTTATATGGTCTTTGGTATGAGGCGGCCAGGACTTGAACCCACGACCTCCCAGTTGATGGATAGATGTACTTTATTGATCCCAAACTGGGAAATTACAGTGTAACAGCCGCATGACAGTAGATGACCAAACTACAGAAAACACACGCATGAGAGACAAAGGGATTACCC
Source organism: Pholidichthys leucotaenia (assembly GCA_020510985.1). NCBI lineage: Eukaryota > Metazoa > Chordata > Actinopteri > Cichliformes > Pholidichthyidae > Pholidichthys > Pholidichthys leucotaenia. The sequence continues at coordinate 18,781,325 of CM035840.1, read as the reverse complement.
ATGGAAAGTAAAACTAACACTACTATAAAAGCCTATATACATCATAGCTGAATAGATGGTAGATGCAAAAAATACTGCAATTACAAATAAAATTAAGCAGGTCCTAGATTATAAATCACTTCATATTTTGTATTGTTCATTAGTACTTCCATACTTGACTTATTGTATAGAAGTTTGGGGTCACAGTTATAAAAGTAAACTTAATTCATTGTTAATATTACAAAAAAGGGCAGTCCGTGTTATACACAAAGTCGGGTACCTCGAACATACTAATTTATTGTTTTTACATTCGAAGTTATTGAAATTATGGGATCTGGTTCATTATTACACAGCACAATTAATGTTTAAAGTTAGTAAAAACCTCTTGCCACACAATATACAGAATCTATTCAGGGAGAGAGAAGGGAAATATAATTTACGGGGGAATACAAAATTTAAAATTCACTTAGTAAGATCTACATGGAAGAGTTTTTGTGTGTCTGTGTGTGGGGTAAAATTGTGGAATGGGTTGGGGGAGAAACACAGGCAATGTCCCAACATCCATATATTTAAATCAACATATAAAGAAATGATTTTTGAGCAGTATGAGAATGAAGGGCAGTGATGTTACATTGTGTCTTCAGTGAGGGAAGGTTGTTGTGTGTTATGGTGATTGTGAAGGTGATGGTGTTGTTTGTGTTTGCATTGAACATGCCAGAATTGTATGTTTATTGTTGCTGTAATATTGTTGGATATGGACTGTCATTGTTGTGTCATTTTTTGTTGTATAATTTGACTATGGGTGTATTACGGTGAATGTGGTTGTGGGATAATGATGATTATGAGTAATACTGTAATTTGTTTGGTGTGGAGAAGGGGTGGGACTGTATAAGCGTTGGCTTCTTCCCACTCCTTTTGAACATTTTATTTTTGGTTTGTTTTTTTGTTGTGTTTTGAACTCTCTTTTTTCTTTCTTTAACAATGTTCAAATAAAAATCAATCAATCAAAAGTCTGTTGGGTGTCTCTGGCCCTGATACTGCTACCCCAATAGACAGCAGCAAAGAAGATGGCACTGGCGACAACGGTCTGGTAGAAAAGCTCCAGCATCCTGCTGCACACGTTGAAGGATCTCAGCTTCTTCAGGAAATAGTCTGCTCATCCCTTTCCTGTGCGCAGCATCGGTGTTGGCTCTCCAGTCCAACCCGTTGCTGATCTTGACACCCAGATATTTGTAGTCCTCAACCACTCCCACATCCTCCCCCTAATCTGCAATGGCTGAGAAGACGTCCTCTTCTTCCTGAAGTCAATCACCGTCTCTCTGGTCTTGCTGACATTCAACCTCAGGTGATTCAGGTTCAGGTTACTTTATTTGTACCCGTAGGTAGATTTGTTTTGCAGTCTGGTGACATCCATATTTACAAGCCACAAATTACATTCAACATAGACACAAACACAGGCACACATGAAGCTGACTATAAACATGATAAAAATACTCAAGGCTCCATCAATCAGGGTATAAAAAGACAGAGATGGGAGAAAAACCAGAGGTAAGAGAGGAGGGTCATATTAAAAGTTAAAAACTAGTCAAAGAGGTTAAAAACTCAAAGGTCTAAAACCCAATAAAATATTTAGAACCCAAGTAACATCCTACAAAAATAAGTAAATATAAAATGGAGTTAATAAATGGGTACCTAAATTATGTGCAATATACAGTATTGTTACAGCTTGTTCAACTCTTTGACGGCAGCAGGAACAAAGCTGTTTTTGTAGTGCTGGGTTTTACTTTTTGGGACAGCAAACCTCCGTCTTGAGGGAAGAAGCTGAAAGTTGCAGTGCAAAGGGTGGGGGGAGTCATTTAAAATGGAGGTAGCCATCCTCTGTACTTGTCTGGTGTACAGGGATGTCAGGCACAGCTATGACTCACCAAGCAAACGACTGGACCATCTAACTACCTGATCCAAGGATTTCCTCTCTCAGTTTTATCTGACCAAACCATGACGCTAAAGAAAAGGATAAAACAGACTCAATAAAAGCCCGATAAAACATTGTCATTATGGTTCGGTCAGTTTGGAAGCGTGCAAGTTTTCTCAAGCAATGCAAATGTTGCTGACCCTTTTTGCACACCCTTTCACAGTTCTCTTCAAAGTTTAAATTGCTATCAATAATCATCCCAAGATATTTGTAGGATTGTACACATTCGGTGGTCTGGCCTTTTAGTATGGTGACTTTGTGCCTGGGAGTTTTCCTCCTAAAGTCAATAATCATGTCTTTAGTTTTTGTCGTATTCAGCTGCAGGTAGGAATCCTCACACCAGTGAACAAAATCATCAACTACTGGGCCGTGGCCACTCTCACCATCCTGGAGGAGACTGACGATAACTGAGTCATCAGCATACTTTATAATGTGTCTGTTGTCATGTCTGCTCCGACACATGTTTGTGTACAGGATGAAGAGTAGTGGTGACAACACACACCCCTGAGGAGAGCCAGTAGAAGAGCACTTTAGGTCAGACAATGTACCATTGACCCTTACTCTCTGCGTCCTGTTGGTTAAGAAATCCATAATCCAACCCACCAGGTTATTGCTCAAATCAAATTGTTGCAGGAGCCTTTCAACTAAGATATGAGGTTGGATTGTATTAAAGGCGGAGGAAAAGTCCACAAATAAAAGCCTGGCATGTGTCCCATTAAAATCCAGATGTTTAAAAAGCATGTTAAACAGAGTGACAGTGGCGTCCTCCACTCCTCTGTGAGGCCTATAGGCAAACTGCAGAGGATCCAATGCATGCTCAGTCTGCTTTAGGACCTCGCATCTGACCAGTTTTTCAAAAATTTTCATTAAAATTGAAGTCAAAGCAACTGGTCTAAAATCGTTTACCGTTTTCGGACTGCTGGATTTTGAAACGGGAACAACCACGGCTTCTTTCCAGATCTTAGGCACATGTTGTGTCTGTAAGGACTTAGTGAAAATGTAATGAAATATAGGACTCAGTTCATGTGCACAGGACTTTACCAAGCGCCCACATATATTATCAGGGCCCTGACTTTTGTTGACTTTTACAGCACAGAACTCCCTTTTAACATCCTGCACCTCAATATTAAAGTGCTGATTGTCTTTGAGTTTCTGTTTCAAATCTTGGGTTTCTGTGCTAAAATCAAAGGAGTCAAAACGACCATTAAAAACAATTAAGAGCATTAGCCAGCTCTGTGTCTGAATTAAAACCATCTAAAAACACACGATTACTGCGCTCTGCGCTCTGAAGGCCTGCAATAGTTTTCATACTGGCCCAGGCTGAACCAAGTTTCTTTGTTGCCATCTTGCTTTCCAATTCTGATTTATAATTCTGTTTTGCTCTTAAAATTTCGGACTTCAGCTCTTTTGTGGCAACCTGTAGCTCAGAAACAGACCCCTGTTTAAAGGCAAGTGCTTTCCTCTGTAAGCAGGATTTAACTGATTTTGTAACCCATGGCTTGTTGGGATATATTTTGACACGTTTACGTGGAACGATCTTATTTTTACAGAAAGACATGTATGAGCATGTGACGTCCACCAAAGAGTCCAAATCATCCCCGCAGGCCAGTGTGAACATCTCCCAGTCTGTACAGTCAAAGCATTCCTGGAGGCTGTGCACTGAATCCTCTGTCCACACATCAATGTCTCTCGTCTCCACCTTGCCTCTTCTGAGAACAGTTTTGTGTGGGCAGCAAATGTACACAGTTGTGATCTGAGGATCCTACAGGAGGAAGGGGGAGTGATTTATAGGCCCTCTCTATGGATCCATAGCACAGGTCCAATGTCTTTTTTCGCCTGGTTGGGCAGGAGACATACTGATAAAAGTTTTTAAGTGTCTTCTTTAAAGAAACATGGTTAAAATCCCCAAGAATGAAGTTAGGCGCCTCTGGAGAAATTGATTGCAGCCGCTGGATCACATCAAAGACGGTGCTGGAGGCGGAGTCAGCGTCTGCCCTCGGGTGAATGTACACAGTTGTGATGAAAAGCTGGGGGAACTTGCGAGGCAAATAAAAGGGGCGTAGTGACACAGACAGCAGCTCCACATCGGGTGTACAGATGCACTCTCTGACCGTGACAGATGTGCAGTACTGCTTATTAATGTATAAACATACGCCGCCCCCCTGACGTTTCCCCGTTACCTCTTCCTGCCGATCCGAGCGCAGTGGGGCTCCAAAGCCGTCAATCCACAGGTCTGCGTCTCGGTCATGCGTATTAAGCCAAGACTCTGTGAAAGCCATGACACAGCAGTTCTTAAAGTCCTTCTGGTAGCGTACATTCCCTTGAATTTCATCCACCTTGTTTCTCGGAGATTGTACGTTCCCAAAAATCATAGAAGGAAGAGGAATGTTACCAAACTGACGTCTTCTCAGGCGCAATTTCACGCCTCTACGCTTTCCGCGTTTCCTTCTCCCGTCTCTCCAGTCTCTCTTTTCACCGCTGTGTCCGTCTCTCAAAATAAAGTCCGGCAGTAGCGGCTTAGGCTCAATCACAGCCGCTGCATCAACCGTGTTTAAATGCAGCAACATGTCCCTGGAATAATGTATTCTGCCCGCCATGATGCCGCTCGCGTTTACTTCAGAGACAAAGAGCCGGAGGAAAAGTAGCAGCAGTGCAAAAAAGGGGAGGAAGTCCATATTGATGGAACCAGGGAGCTCTTCGCCATACAGTCCACAAACATTCCAGGACAGAAACGACACAGAGAATTTCGTAAAAACACATTAAAGTACATAAAAACAAGACACACAGACGACAGACTTTTTCACCAGCTGCTGGTCGCTGCGTGCGCATGCACCCTTATGATTCTGCTCGGTCCATTCCACAAATCTGTCTACTGTACCCCCCTTCCTCTCCTCTTCTTATACACCCCACAACAGCTGAGTCATCAGAGAATTTTTGCAGGTGGCATGACTCAGTATTGAACTGAAAGTCAGTGGTGTATAAGGTGAAGAGAAAAGGAGAGGTTGTGGGGCAAATGCTGTACCTCTAGGCCACTACTCGGTTACTTTATTATTTGTACAACATGTATATTGCTTCAAATGCTTTCTATTTAAGTTGGAGTGGTCCACAAACAGAATTCATGGAGTTATTGTGTACACTGAGTATAGAAAAATCATCTTTCAGTTGGATGTTAAGAGTTGCACTGCGTACATAAGCTCGATAAAACAAAAAACGTATCTGTCTGCATTTCAGGTTGCAAAGCACCAACATATTTTGAAGAGGGGTGATTCTTTTTATCCCCACTGTATGCATTTCTTTTATTATTGGTAATATAAGTCACCTTTTAATCATAATCGGTGATCCACTAATCTGTACATTTACGTTTTTTTGATTCATGTAAAACTACACATTTTAACATGGTGATATCTTAAAAAAATGATAATCATTAAATGTATTAAGTATATGTTGATATTGTTTTGTCTCCACATTGTACTTTTGATCTCTCTGTAGACAGATCATACACATGCGTACGAAGAACAGGGTTTTTGGACTGAATGATTTGTTTGCATTCTCTGTATTAACAATTAGCATTCAAGCCGGCTTTGAATGGATGCAGATAAACAGTGTTGAGAGCAAAGACAGAATTTCCAGCATGCATTGGATAATATTTGTCTATTGTGTGGTAATTTATTTTTTTTAATCTGTATTTATATTTGTAAGTGATACAACTGGAGACAGAAATTGTAACCCATGTGCCCTGTAATCTTATGAAAAAGTTGACCATTATAGAGTGCTAATCACACCAATATTATTCTGGACCTCTTGGTGTGCTGTTTTTTGTTTGTTTTTTTTTTTGTTTTTTTCAATTCAGTTATACATATTCAACAATTCTCCCTTGGGGATTATTGCTCTGCATGGCTTTTGCATCCAACCTCTCAGTGAAAGAAATTATTTCCACCCTTCTTGCAAAATTACATTACTAACTGACAAAAGCTGTCCGTAATAATCGGATTTTAATATATAAACACAAATGGTAAAGTTTTTTTTTTTTTCCTTCCTCATTCTTCAGATGTGTTCGTCATGCCACCGACCAGGTGCCACCATCGGCTGTGACATCAAGACGTGCCGAAGGACGTATCATTATTATTGTGCTGTTAAGGACAAAGCCCAGATCAAAGAGAATCCCTCACGAGGGATTTATCTGTAAGTCAATTTTTCATTTGGACTCTTCAGCTCATCCATATACAACACAATTTACTGTAGATAGAAATAAAGTGACCATTGTCAACCGCTGACTTGTACATTTATTATAACCTGCCGGTTGAGGACCAAAGGGGGATTACGTTATGGCGATGCCCATCTGTTGGTTGGTCTGTCTGTCTCACCTTTTTTGTGAGATTAGCTCCCCCTACAGTTTTGTTCCAAATGTTTTGAAACTTGGTACTTGACATACTGTATACTGATAATGCTCATATTGTAGGTTGGTCTGCATTCAAGTTGTGCTCAAGGGTAAAGGTCAGGAAACCTGGACGCTTAAGTGATTTCATAAAAATTGCTACTCCTCCCAGTCAATTGTCCCAGTGGTCACCAAACTCACTGTCAATGATCCTCATGTAAGTGGGCATCCGAGTTGAGGTCAAGGTCGTTGTCAAAGGTTAGGCGATCTGGGCATTTACAGGTGCATCTCAATAAATTAGAATGTCACCGAAAAGTTGATTTATTTCAGTAATTCAATTCAAAAAATGAAACTTGTATTATGTAGATTCATTACACACAGAGTGATGTATTGCAAGTGTTTATTTCTTTTAATGGTTATGGCTTACAGCTCATGAAAACCCCAAATTCATTTTTTCAAAAATTAGAATATTACATAAAAAGTGAACTCTCATCATAACGGTTTAATACGGGTTTTGTGCTGACCAAAACCTGTGCGTGTGAGCCAAAATGCATGTGATAGTAATGCTGCTTGGTAATAAGGAAGACATCAATCACAGTTGATGCCCAGTTAAGTTATTTTAGAAAGAACAAATGGAGAAGAATGCTGAGCTGAAAAATCAGCTGAATGGTTTAATGTAGTGCGCACTTCATGTAGTGTAGAACTTCAGGAAAAGAGGATGGTGCGTGTGCAAACCTTCATAAACCTTTATTAATGATGGTGTGGAAGGTTCTCTTGGCCCGTGGGGAGATGGATTGCTCCCTCTTCTGTTGATTTTGAGGGTCTCCCCCATGTGAGGATCTACCGAGGTTTGCGGCTCTCTGTCCCAGTCCCTCCCAGGCGGGAGGGGGAAAGAGATCTGGCACAGCTTCCCGTCTGCTGCCGACCCCCACCATGAAGCAAGCCTGCTCTCGGCGGCCTCTGATGGGTGGCAGTCAGGGAGCTTGCTGGGGGTGTGGTGGCCTTGGCCCAGCTGGAAACCTGGGGTATTCGGCCGAGGCAGATGTGGACGCATCTCCTCTCTCTGTGGGAAGTTACAGTGAAAAGTAAAATGCTGCACACTCCGTGTTCATTCATTCATTCCCCTAAAAATAAACACATTAATGCCTAGTAAGTCCATGATGAAAACGAAAATGTGGATGGAATAAAAATCTTCAGACTGACATGCCACCCCATCGTGTGCCTCGCATCACACTGGAACACACACATCATCCCTCATTACCCTAAAAAATCTAACATTAATACCTAATCTATAGACTCCAACTGTAAGTGCACAATCAAAATGAGAGTGTGGATAGAATTTAAAAAATAGTGTATGATCATCATATAATTAAAATGATGGGCGATTTTATCATGACTGTTACAACTCTGTCCATTAAAATAAAAGAAGATCCCAGTACATGCCGTTTCCTCATGAGCTCCGGAGCTGCACAATTTCAAAACACACCACTGAAATAGCTTTAAACACTCTGGACCATTACGGTCTGCTGAGTAGTGAAATGTCTGGCTAAAAAAGCCACACAGCTGTCGTATGTGTCCACAGGTCCGAGAGTTCGAAAGATACGCTGTCCCTTGCTGCCAAGTCTATGATCTAGCATAGCCGTTAGGCTCGCCCCGCTAGCCTCAGCTAGGTCAATAGCAGCTGTGAAAGTCTCAAAAGATGTATACCAACAGGGCCATGGAGTCGGTGCATCAGCAGGCAGAGCGAGGAACGGTGGTAGTGGTGTCAGCGAAGTTTCCATTATCCTTGTCGCCAGTGTTATGTCTGAAGAATGTGTGGACAATGACCATGTGCTGAGGTTAACTTTATTCAGCTAGAATACATGAACATATACAGTATGTATATATAGCAGAGTTGCTGAACTGACCTCAAACCCCAACCTCGACGTGCTGATGTCACCCGCGTGAGCGTGCAGCACATCACATACACTACAGGCGCTTCTGACGATAGACCTCCTTTTTCCTGATCAAAAGCAGACTGTCATCCATCCATCCATCTTCTTCCGCTTAATCCTTTTCGGGTCGCGGGGGGGCTGCACATTAGATTGTGCACCGCCACACTTCTTAGTGCGCCTGCTATGGGCTGGCAGGCAGAGGCTTATTTCTATCTACTAGTAATTAGATGGTGTGACGCAAAGCGTAAAAAAACAGATAAATGCTCTGACAGAAACTAACAAACACTGGCGTATGGCCAAAGGTCTGGTGGAAAAGTCTGTGGATGATTGTCAAAATAGGGCCCTCAATACTTGGTCAGGGCTCCTTTTGCATGGATTTACTGCATCACGGCAGCATAGCATAGAGGCGATCAGCCTGTGGCGCTGCTGAGGTGTTATGGAGGCCCAGGTTGCTTTGATAAAGGCCTTCAGCTCGTCTGCATTGTTGGGTCTGGTGTCTCTCATTTTCTTCTTGACAATACTCCATAGATTCTCTTTGGGGTTTGGGTCAGGAGAGTTTGCTGGCCAAACAAGCACAGTGATACCATGGTCATTAAACCAGGTTTTGGTACTTTTGGCTGTGTGGGCAGGTGCCAAGTCCTGCTGGAAAATGAATTCAGCATCTCCATAAAGCTTGTCAGTAGAGGCTAGCATGAAGTGCTCTAAAATTTCCTGGTACACGACTGCGCTGACTTTGGACTTGATAAAACACAGTGGACCGACACAAGTAGAGGACGTGGCTCCTCAAATCATCACTGACTGTGGAAATTTCACACTGGATCTCAAGCAACTTTGATTCTGAGCCTCTCCACTCTTCGTCTCTAGGACCTTGATTTCCAAATGAAATGCAGAATTTACTTTCATTCAATTTACTTTCATCTGAAAAGAGTTCATTTGCTGGTGTCTAGGCTGTGCTTATTGGCGGCCAGATTTCAAATGTTTTGAAACTTGATACCAGGGTTTGATATACACTGATGCACATGGAAAAGTTCAAAATTGCTCTCATTTAGTAAGATATTGGGATTTTCAAAGAAAACAGAGGTGGGGCATATTGCACTGTCTTCAGAGTACTCTGGTATTTTGGACAATTAAGTTTCAGAATTAATATATCTTGACTAAGGGTGAAATCAGACCAATTAATTTTATTTTTTATTTTTTTAGTGTTTACTGCCGCAAACACCGGGATTCTTCTCAGGATGACATTCAAGGTAAAGTATACAATAGCAAATGTCAAACTACTAGACTGATTAAATACATCACTCGTGTAGCAGTTTTCCTTTCAGCTATAATATCTTTTCAAATAAGTCAGAAAATATATTTATCCACTTGGTCACATTAATGTGATGTTTATCATCTAACAAATTAAAATGCCGCAAAAACACAACAGTTCCATGTTGGCCCATGGTACATAAGGATTGCACATTATTAATTTATTCACCCTTTGTTCTGTGATCTCGTAAATTTAAATTTTTTTAAACCACAATTGAAAAATCTTTCCTTTAAAATATTTGTGATGTCAAATCACCAGCACAGAAATGATGAATACAAGCTTGTACTTCCTTCTTCTGAAAAGACCTTAAAGGTGTTTGATGTATACATTTTTCTGAGTACCCAGTCATCAAGTCTTTGAAAAGACTGTTCTGATAATCTGTTGACATTGACTCTGATTTAAAAAAAAATATATATATTTTTGTTATGCCTGTCCTTTTAGTTGCTTGTCACAAAACCAGAATTATTTCTCAAACGTTGTGGTTTGCCCTCAGATGAAGAGCGAGGTGTGGTCAATGATTCTGACTCGTTACCTCCACAAAGCAGAGGCAGGGGAAGGTTTGAGAAAGGGAGAGCCAAGACGGGATCTCGTGGCCAGTCTGAAGAGACGCGTTCCTCCTCCTCACAGGCTGCAGAAGAGGAGAGCTCCTCCCATGTAGGACAGCAGTTGGTTTATAAATAAAGCTTTAAAACAAATGGCAGGGCTGTACAGTGCAACATATACGTATGTCGCATGTGTGACATGAAAATTGGGTCATTGCGAAAAATGAACGAAACGAAGTAGCACTGGTGCAATGAGAAATGGACCCGTTTGTTTATATAGCCACTTTCAAAATACAGTTGGCGAGCTGCAGTTGTGCATTCCATCAGCATAAATTCAATTCAATTCAGTTTAATTTATTTATTCATTTAATTGGCTGTTCTAAATTGTCCCGAGGTGTCTGTCTCTGATAGGCCCTTAGAATAGAGGGTTGGTACTAGTCAAGCACTTTGAGTGGTCTTTAAAACTAGAAAAGTGCTATGAGCACAGGTCCTTATCCTTACTTGTAGTCAGTTTTAGAGAAGTAACAGATGTATTTATTGTGCTACAAGTTTTTGTCTTGTTGCATGACTATGAGTCTCTGTAGCACCAGTGCTATAAGCAAAAAGGTTAATGTACAGCCCTGAATGGTGCTGTGTTGAGTCGAAGTTGCAGACATGAATGGTGTATTGCATTTATTATAGAGGGACAGGTCACCTCTAAGGGCCAGCCCAGGAGACGGGGGACAACGCTGTGGGTTTTGCCACGCTGGTGACGAAGAGAACGAAACACGAGGCATGCTTCATACAGATAACTCCAAAAAAGTGGCAGCGCACTACAAGTGCATGGTAAGATTGATGTGTGTGGGATTTTGTATTTTCTCTTAATTTTGTAAATGTGTGTTTCATGTCCAAGCATTTGCTTCTCTCTGTACTCTCTGACCCCTTCTAGCTTTTTTCATCGGGGACAGTACAGCTGACTACTACATCACGGGCTGAATTTGGAAACTTTGATGTGAAAACAGTTATCCAGGAAATCAAGAGGGGCAAAAGAATGGTTTAAAAAAATAAATAAATAAATCCTTCAGCAGTTAAAAATGTTTTTCTACCTAAAAATATATGTATTTTGACAGATGTGGTTATTTTTCCAGAAATGTACTCTTTGCACTCAGTTGGGCGCTACCATTGGATGTGAAATCAAGGCATGTGTGAAGACGTACCACTATCACTGTGGCCTCCAGGACAAAGCCAAGTATATTGAAAACATGGCACGTGGCATCTACAAGTGAGCTCAACTTTTAAAGATTTTTGTTTGAAAGAGACTGAAATGTATTTTGATGAGAGAAATGTTCTTTTTTTTATATTGAGCTAATTTTTTTACCACATGATCATTTGGGTTTTCTCTTAAATGCTTTTTTCATATGATCCGTCTAATAATTTAAATTTAGACTAAATGTTTTGCAAACATGAGAACTAAATCTTTTTGGAACGGTCCATGTCAGGATATCTTCTAAAAATGCCAAAGTGAAAGCACATTTTAGATAATCTCTATGATAATCTCTTATGTATAAATGGTGGGGAAAAAATGGCTGTTGCAATTTTTTTTCCTCTTCGAGGAGTCAAATGTCTCCATTGTTTGTCAATTATATAGTTTGGCAAGCTGGTCCAAGCCATTTTCCTGCCAACACTTAAATGCAGTCCACTAGTATTATTATTTATATAGCACCTTTCAAGATACCCAGAGCGCTTTACAATGAGTCCATTATTCATCCACTCCACAGACAGACAATGGTAGTGGTAAGCTACTGCTGTAGCCACAGCTGCCCTGGGGCAGACTGACGGAAACATGGATATCAAGACGTTCCCAGGTCAGCTGGGAGACATGGTTTCCATCATGTCCTGGGTCTGCCCTGGGGTCTCCTCCCCATTGGACGTGCCCAAAACCCCTCAAGTGGGAGGCATCCTGATCAGATGCCCAAACCACTTCAACTGGCTCCTTTCGATGTGGAGGATCAGCGGTTCTACTGTGAGCGTCTCCCGGATGACTGAGCTCCTCACCCTATCTCTAATTGTTAGTCCAGCAGTCCTATGGAGAAAGCTCATTTCGGCCGCTTGTATCCACGGTCTCATTCTTTCGGTCATTACGCAAAGCTCATGACCATAGGTGAGGGTAGGAATGTAGATTCAACAGCTTTGCTTTAGAGCTCAGCTCCCTCTTCACCACAACGGACCGGTACAACATCCACATTACTGCAGATGCTGCTCTGATCAATCTGTCAATCTCTCGCTCCATTTTCCCCTCACTCGTGAGTGAGACCCTGAGATACTTAAACTCCTCCACTTGGGGCAGGAGCCTGTCCCCAACCCGGAGAGGACAATCCACTTTTTTCCAGTTGAGGACCATGGACTCGGACTTGGAGGTGCTGATTCTCATCCCAGCTGCTTCACATTCAGGAGTAAACCGTCCCAGCAAGGCTTGTAGGTCATTGCTGGATGAAGCCAACAAATATCAGGATTTTTAATTTATTTTAAAAACTATTATCAGTATCATAAAATTTGTCTTTGTTATATTACAAAATATATCTTTCACATTGTTTTAATTTACTGCGATGCACTAGTAGACTGTTTTAACAGGAAAATGAACTGTGAGCTGCTTCATCTGTTACATGTTAAACATTATCACAGTACCCCATCAATCCAGGAAAACCCAGTACGATCTGGGCTGGAGAACAGACTGGAGACAATGACGTAATTTTTGTCACACAAGCCTCGCGGTCAAGGATAGCAGAGGTGCGGGGCTCCTCTGCTGCTGTGTGTTGAAATGTTACCTCAGTATGTCCGGTCTGCTTTTCCATCTAGCAGCAGGTTGAAGGCAGCAGGGATGAGTTCTTACGCTCGTGTAGTCTTTTTCCTTGCTCTGGTCAGTTCCTCCACCCTACTGATTTGAAGGAGGCGGGTGGCTCTTCAAGCTCGTGTGCCATTGGAACTTGTTTTGGCTCTCTGAGTAACCTGGAAGGACAAGGTTTTTCACTGTGCACAATGCATGAGCTCTGGGGGCTTGGCGTCTTCTGCTTTTGTGTTAGTTTCACTTGAAAGGCAGCAGTGAGTAACCGCGTGTGCCCCCACCTGGACGGTGACCCCACTACATTTCATAGAATAAGCTCCCATTAAAAAGGACTACTGAGTTATCAATTAATTGACAGCTAATTTAATTTAGTTGACTAAATTCTTATTGACAATTAATCAAAAGTCAATCATTAACATCCCTAGTTTGAACACAGTTTTATCCCTAGTACTGGTGTTAAACATCCAAAATTCTTGATCATCATTAATCTTAAAACCTCTGAATTTATTCGTTATTAATTGTGCTTAAAAGCACAAAAAAGTTTCAATGTAATGTACCTCAAACTAGTCATTTTTCAAGTTTTTCATACTCTTATTAACATGAGAGTGGACAAATATGCCGTCAAATTCGATGTTAGCTCCAGTAGCAGACAGTCCAGTCTATTCCTCAGGGACCAAACACCCATGAGCAGAACTGATGGAAACAGCGCTCACCCGGCGCCATCCCTTTGCTTAGCTGTTAGCCTTTAGCCTAGCTGCCAGTCCCTTTCACATCTGCTTTTCATGGCAGACTGTCCATTCTCTGCTTCGCTACATGTATCACGGAGCAGCTCCCATCTTCAAAGACACGAACCACCCAAGCAGCGGTATGCATGCGCCAGTCTTGGATCCCAGAACCACAGAACCTCCAAATGCTGGGTCCTGCAGCAGCGGGGAAATAGCCCCCTCTTCATTCCAGACTGGGACTGTGCACTGACACAGTCCACATCTCCACATAGCATGAAACCAACACTTCAGCAAAAAGACTCAAACACCCAGAACTAAACAAAACCAGGAGTTCGTACCACAAAAACTGTTTTGACTGTTGGATTGTGCATTGATATGGTCCATATGTCCACATAATATGACAGCGATACTCCAGCAAACTGATTTGAATTCCCAGAATTAAATAATTTGAGGAGTTTGTGCCAAGAATTGGGCTTTACGCCATTATTTTCAGGTGCACCACAGACTATCCTACTGGAAACGGTATGCGGGTTTCGAAAGTTCTGCATTGCCGATTTCATCCCGCCATGATTAACCACTTATATTCACAATCAAAAAATTGTCACGGTTAAACGAGGTATTGTGTGATTAATGTGTCGATGACACCACTAATCCCAAAATGATATTCAGACATAATAATAATAATGCATCGGTTTTATATAGCGCTTTATCATATATACTCAAAGACGCTTTACAATTAGGTACATTATTCATTCACTCCAGACAGACAATGGTAGTGGCAAGCTACATCTGCAGCCACAGCTGCCCTGGGGCAGGCTGACGGAAACGTGGCAGCCAATCTGCGCCAACGGCCTTTCTGGCCACCACCGAACATTTTTTATACATTTATACACATTCATACCCAGTGTTATGGGCACTGGAGGCAATGCGGGTGAAGTGTCTTGCCCAGGGACACAACGGCAGGATATCTGGGGAGAGCAGGATTCGAACCGCCAACCATTGGGTTATTAGATGACCTGCTCTACCTCCTGAGCCACTACCATTAATAATCTACAAGGGAGAGCTCCTTGATACTGTTAAAGTTAATTGCACAGCAAAAGACCCCAGATGAAAATCCTTAATGTTAACAGAATGGCTGTCCAGGTGACTAATTTCTAAATTAGATTGTGGCCATACTTGAAAACAATCTTTTAAAATACTGGTGGCTGCCAGTGGTACTCCTCAGGATCTTTTTTGTTGCTGAGATGTAGTTTATATGGTATTTTGACCTTGCAATCCCAAAACGATAGGCAGAGGTCAGGGTGACGGGGTGAACCTGTGTGCACAGTTTGGTGACCCTAGCTTTACTTGTACTATAGCAACAGGGCACAGGGAAAACTAATGTGACCTTTGACCTTTTGAGCCCAAACCCATAGTTAGAGGTCAGGGTCAACATGTACAAAGTTTGGTGACCCTAGGTGTCCTTGTTGTTGGGATACAGTTTATAGGGCATTTTGACCTTGACCTTTGAACTTTTATCCCCAAACCAACAGTGGTAGGTAGGGGTCCCAAGGTGAACCGGTTTGAAAAAAAAAAAAAAAAAAAAAAAAAGTTTGGAGACCCTAGCTTTCTGTGTTGTGATATAATTTAAATGGCAATTTGGCATTGACCTTTGAATCCCAAAACCATAGTCAAAGGTCAGGGTCACAGGGTGAACCTGTGTACAAACTTCTGTGACCCTCGTTTACTTTTTTCCTATAGCAATAGTGCATAGGGGATGCTGACCTTTGACCTTTTGACCCCAAACCCATAGTCAGGTCAGGGTCTGTGCATCAACATGTGTGCCAAGTTTTGTGACCCTAGCATTACTCGTTCTATAGTAATAGTGCAAAGGGAATGTTAACATTGACTTTGAACCTTTTGACCCAAAACCCATAGTCAGAGAGCAGGGTCTGAGCCATCCAAGACTTGTCTTATGATATCAATTTGAAAAAGTTACATCATTACTTTGTGTAGTTATCGTCTAAACAAGATTTTGGGAAAATTGACCTCTGACCCTGGTCTAAAGGTCAGAGGTCACCCAAATTCGGACTCATCTGAGACTTTTCATAGATACAGCCATGGTATCAATTTGAAAAGCCCATGTCATTTCTTTCTCTAGTTACTGCATTCACAAGGTAGGTGTTGACATGGCCACTGCCGGGTGATGGCACCCCTTCAGCCTTTAGGGGCTGAGAGGTAAAAATGATTCATGCAGTTATTTGCGTTCTATAACGCTTCGGGAAAGTCTGGCCAGTTGACCCGATAAACACCATTCACATGCTGTTGATGCACTCCTAATGTGTTTGTTCTTTTTCGACAGAGGTGGGGAGTGCAAATGTTAATATAAAAAAAAAATTTAAAAAACGGTCTACATACTGCACTACTTCTTATTTGATCATACCTGCGTTTTTTTCCCATCACCATTGGGGAAGTCACCTTAACTCCATATAGCGTGCATGAACCACATTACATTTGGTCAATGTTTTAAATGACAGCTGTACAGAAAAACAACTAAAATTTAAAATATTACAGTATTGTATTACTTAAAACGTCTGTGGTTTTTTTTAAAGACTGTACTGTAAGAACCACAGTGGCAATGAGGAGAGGGATGAGGAAGATGAAGAACGAGAGAATCGCAGTAGAGAGAGGGCAGCAACCGACCACGGAGGAACATCATCAACACAAGTGAATGGAAATTAGGTAGGTCCAGGTGTTTTGCACGCAGATTGTAATAAAAAAAGCTAAATTTCAGTAGTTGAAGATAAAAACTTGTTTTTTTTTTTTTTAGTTGTGTGTTAACAGAAGTTAACTTATTTTAAAAAAAAATGTGTATTTTTACAGATGTGTCCTAGAAGGTGTTGTGTTGAGAAACACCTGAAGTCAAAGAAGTTGGGAATATTTTTTTATACGAAATCTTCGCCTCTTCACAGAGTCGTGGTCTACAAGCCCCTACAAGTCTTTAACATGGTTTCTTTTAGACATGAAGTCCCATCCTGCCCCAGATGTCATCTTCATGAAACCGTGTTCTGAGTTTTCCCACAGACTGGTGGCTCTGGTGTCCCGCAGGATCATTAAAAAGTCACAGCTTACAGTATGTTTTCCAGGCTTTAGTCATGGACTTGATTTCATAAACCAGTTGATGGTATGAATAAGAATCGATGGGCGATTCTTTGTCACTCACTGCCCATGTTGCCACACATTTTGTGACCTACACTTGTTGAAAGTGAAAACACCCCCGGCTTCTAAAGGACTCACTTTTCAGAGGGGTCTGTTTGTTACTAGTGTCTCTGAAGTTGTGCAGTTTATCTTGTTTCTGTAATCATGTCTTACAGATTGTTCATGTTAGTTTTTCTTTCTTAATATGTAATATTTTGCTACTGTTGTATCATCATGAATACTTTTGAATATCTGGATTTCAGACAGTCACAAAAGTTTTGCCAGCATGCACTTGGATTTTCCCACTGTTAAAGATGGTATTTTTTTTTTTTAGCTGAAGGGCAAATTAAAGGCATTTGCAGGAGTTGGCTTGACTTTGGTGTACTGTTAACTTGCATCTCTCCAAATGCATCCATGGATGATTGGAATAGAAAATATTTTATTTTACTGAGTGAACTGAGTCATTCTTTTGAGAGTCTAGCAATCCAAATGATCAGACTTTTTTTTTTTTTATTACTTATTTTGTACCCGTAGATAGATTTGTTTTGCAGTCTGGTGACAAGCCACCAGCTGCCGGTCGCTGCGTGCGCAGGCGCCCCTTATCCCTAACCTGCATGTTTTTGGCATGTGGGAGTAAACCCATGCAACACGGGGAGAACATGCAAACTCCACACAGATCACTGTTGGCCAGGGGCAGGGATCGAACCCACGATCTCACGGTCCCCGCAATCCCCCGGCCGAGGGTAAACTGTGCTGCCACAGTGCTAACCAGTACAGACAGGTTATAACCAGCATCTGATCATTATTTTTAAATTGTCTTCAGATTAAAATAGATAAACTATTAATCGGCATGCAGACTTTATTTGCTTTTGATTCCATACAAAACCTCAATTTGACTTAAAATAACATAGCTATGATCAGAGGTGGGCAGAGTACACCGGAATTACATTCAAGTAAAAGTAACATTACCTCATATAAATCACTAAAGTACAAGAGTAGTGCCCCAAAAATTATCCAAGTATCAACTAAAAAAGTTACTTAAGTAGTAGCTACTTTATTCTTGCCAGTAAATGGAAGTTTTTCCATATTTTTTACATTTATTTTTACTTTTAAATGTAGGAATTTTTTTTCTCCAAAATTTGTCGTTTTTGTGATAAATTTGACTAATTCATGCAAATTGGGAGGCACGGTGGCGCAGTGGTTAGCACTGCGGCAGCACAGCAACTCACCCCTGGCCGTGGGATCCCTGGTTCGATCCCAGCCCCTGACCAACAGTGATCTGTGTGGAGTTTGCATGTTCTCCCCATGTCTGCGTGGGTTTACTCCAGGATTTCTCTGGTTTCCTCCCACAAGCCAAAAACATGCAAGTTAGGTTAAATTGGCATCAAACTGGGGATTCTAAATTGTCCTTAGGTATGACTGTGAGAGTGAATGGTTGGTCGCCCAAAGATGCTGGGATAGGCTCCAGCCCCCCCCACAACCCGAAAAGGATTAAGCGGAAGAAGATGGATGAATGGAATGAATTTAATTTTTTGTGTGTTTGCAACTTGTTTCATCTTTAATTTGCAACTCCTCTTTGATAAATTTGCAGTTTGAGGATTTTTCTTGGATTTGTTGAAATAAAACGTGTGCTCTCTAATACAATACAAATTACTGCACATAAAAAATGCAGTAATTAAATAATTACTGAGGCAAAACAAAAGACCAGTGGTTTCAAAAAATGCGGAAGGAAAAACACTTCAAATCGGTGGTTAAGTTTCTGAGTACAATCAAAGGTACTCTTGAAGAAAAACCTGTACTTTTACTACAGTTTACTGGAGTAAAAAGTATCCTGCAATAAAACTGCTCACTGAAGTGCATTTTAGTGAAAGAAAAAAAAAAAAGTTGCTTGAGTACATGCACTTGAGTAACTAGTTACTACCCACCTCTGGCTATGACACAAAATGTTGTCATATTAATTTGTTGGAACTGCATAATCTCCTGTAGGCTCCCTCCCAAAACAGACCAGGACCACTTTATCCAGCAGTTTTTCAAGGATGCAGACAGTGAATCCCAGTATGACTCAGCCTGGCAGCATTTTTCCACTCTCCTGCTGACCTCAAGTGTCGCAGTTCTGTTTGCCCAGCCTTTAAAAGAGCCTTCCTCACACTGATGGAAATGAGAAGCTTACCTAAAAGGGTAATGAACAAGCGTTCTTCTCCAGCATTGCCACAGGCCTGAGAGACACCTCGCCTTGCTTTTAGCACAGTTCTTCAAAAGGTCTACCTTTTGCATCGTCACTTTTACACCAGCCTCCCTCACACACACTTGTTTGTCTTGCTTCTACTGACATTCTTAGGTATATGTAATAGCTGTATTCCAGGAGAAATGCAGAGAACAGAACAAGCCCCTGTACGTCGCCTTCATCGACCTCACCAAAGTGTTCGATCTGGTCAGCAGAGAGGGCCTTTTCAAGATCCTGCCAAAGATAGGATGCCCACCAAAGTTGCAAAGCCTCATCGAATCGTTTCACACCAACATGCAGGGGATAGTGCAGCACGACGGCAACGTCTCAGAGCCATTCAACATACGCAGCGGAGTGAAACAGGGCTGTGTACTTGCGCCAACCCTATTTGGGATTTTCTTTGCTATGCTCCTGAGGCATGCCTTCAGCACAGCAACAGAGGGAATCTACCTGCACACAAGATCTGACGGCAGGCTTTTCAACCTCGCCCGCCTGAAAGCCAGAACCAAAGTACGCGAGGCTCTAATCAGAGACATGCTGTTCGCAGACGACGCTGCAGTCGCAACCCACACACAGCAGGGGCTTCAGACCCTGATGGACCGCTTCTCCCAGGCATGCAAGGACTTCGGGCTTACCATCAGCCTGAAGAAGACTAACGTCTTGGCGCAAGGCACGGAAGCACCACCAACCATCACCATCGACGACTACAAGCTGGAGGTCGTGAATCAGTTCACGTACCTGGGGTCCACGATCAGCAACAACCTCTCCCTTGATACAGAGATCGACAAGAGGATTGGAAAATCAGCCTTCACATGAGTGTGGGAGAATCCCAAACTCTGTCAAGACGAAGATGGCAGTGTACAACGCCTGCGTCATCAGCACACTGCTCTATGGGAGTGAGACGTGGACAACATACACCCGGCAGGAAAAGAGACTGAACTCCTTCCACTTGCGCTGCATTCGCCACATCCTGGACATATCCTGGCAGGACAAAGTGCCCAACACAGAAGTTCTGTCCCGCGCCGGCCTTCCCTCCATGTTCACTCTACTCAGGCAGCGCACGCTCCGCTGGCTAGGCCACGTTCACCGTATGGAGGATGGCAGAATCCCCAAAGACGTCCTCTACGGAGAACTGGCGACTGGCAGGAGAGACGTTGGCCGCCCACAGCTGCGCTTTAGAGACGTCTGCAAGAGAGACATGAAGGCCCTGGAGATCAACACAGAGCGCTGGGAGGACCTTGCAACGGACTGCTCAAAATGGAGAGGCACCCTGACCAGACAGCTCAAGGCGGGTGAAGAGAGACTGACTGCTGCAGCAGATGAAAAAAGGACCCGCAGGCAGAACCGCAACAGACCCAGCAGCACGGAGACCACCCACAAGT
Source organism: Pholidichthys leucotaenia (assembly GCA_020510985.1). Taxonomy (NCBI): domain Eukaryota; kingdom Metazoa; phylum Chordata; class Actinopteri; order Cichliformes; family Pholidichthyidae; genus Pholidichthys; species Pholidichthys leucotaenia. The sequence continues at coordinate 18,760,885 of CM035840.1, read as the reverse complement.
GCGACCTGTGTGACAGGGACTGCCATTCGCGCATCGGCCTGTTCAGCCACAGGCGGTGCTGTTCCAGCAGAGTAGATGTTTAGGATTCTCTTCCATGGTCATCATAGACCGATGGAGGCCGACAGACGTCATTATCATTATTGCCTTGGTCTTGTCTCCCCTCTGGTGCCTTGTGTGTGATTATCTGTGCAGCCCCCCCATCCCTTTTGCATAACCATGCCCTGCCGTCTCTGTATGCCCCTGCTTGTTACTTCTCCTGCTTGTTACTGTTCTGTGTTATGTTGATTACCTGTGTTTATACGTATGTCTTGTTGCGAGTCCTGCGGTCCGTATGACGTCATATAGACATCCTGTAGAGCTCATCGGAACATCAGCCTTACGGTACGGTTTATCTGACGTCATATAGACATCATGTAGACGGTCCTATGATGGCCGACGTCATAGAAGCATTATAGGACATCATACAGACATCACAGGAACTTCATAGGTGGCCTATGATTGTAACACAGACACACACACTGACAGAGATTCTTGAATTTATAGAGTGATTGCCTTGGTCTAGTCTCCCCTCTGGTCCCCTGTGTGTGATTATCTGTGCAGCCCCGCCCATCCCATTTTCTGTAACCATGCCCTGCCATCTCTGTTTGCCCCTGCTTGTTACTTCTTCTCCTGCTTGTTTCTGTTGTTATATTTTTCTTCCTTTTTTTAGATTTGATTGACAGTTGGCAACCAGCTTACAGGTGCAATACCACCACGTACTTGTGTCTATGTATACTAGTGCATACCTGTGCATGCCCGTAGAAACCAAGTATAAGCAAGTATTTCTGCATAGGCAGTCATCGGCGGTCTATGATCGTGACACACAGACACACACACTGACAGAGATTTCTTGAATTTATAGAGTGATGATGATGATGATTGCCTTGGTCTTGTCTCCCCTCTGGTCCCCTGTGTGTGATTATCTGTGCAGCCCCACCCATCCCGTTTTGTGTATCCATGCTCTGCCGTCTCTGTTTGCCCCTGCTTGTTACTTCTACTCCTGCTTGTTACTGTTCTGTGTTATGTTCTTCTTCTTCTTTTAGATTTGACTGGCGATTGGCAACCAGCCCACAGGTGCATTACCGCCACTGACCAGACTATCATCACTCTATATCATTGTACAAGGAGTTTTGAACAACTCCCCATGTGTGGAAAAAATTATCCGTCCTTGGACTGTGCCCGAGGTGCAGCCAGTCTTCTTCTTCTCAATCTCTTCAGTCTGTCTCTCTTCTTCTTCCTCCAGACCCAACCGGCAACCAGCCCAAAGGTGCACCACCGCCACTGACTTATCATCACTCTATATCTTTGTATAAGGAATTCTGAACAACTCCCCATGTGTGAAACAACTATCCGTCCTTGGACTGTGTCCGAGGTGCGGCCGTCCGGTCACCGCCACACACTCTATATACAGTATGTCTCTGTGTTATGTTAATTACCTGTGTCTATATATACAGTATGTCTTTTAGCGAGTCCTGCAGTCTGTATGACGTCATATAGACATCCTTCAGAGATCATAGGAACATCAGCCTTATGGTTTATCTGACGTCATATAGACATCATGCAGACATCATAGGCTGTTCTATGATGTCCTATGATCGTGACACACACACTGAGAGAGATTTCTTGAATTTATAGAGTAATGATGATGATGATGATGAAGCAGCAGAATAATCCGCTTTGCCATGTGGGGTGGGATAGCAGTCCACCCGCCCCCCCTAGTTTTAGTTGTTCTGGTATGAATGTGTTAGGCCACTTATACGTATATTGTTTTCTCATTTTAGTGTGTGATTCTGGTCCTAAATTGGGGTGGGTCTGAATTGTGTACGTGTGTTTTGGACTTTTGTGAAGGGAGGGAGAATGTTGTACAGTATAGTTATTTACAGTATGTTATTAATGTTCCATGCTTTTCTTCTTCTTTTAGATTTGATTGGCGGTTGACAACCAGCTTATAGGTGCATTTCCACCACTGACGAGATTATCATCACTCTATATCTCTGTATAAGGAGTTCTGACCAACTCCCCATGTGTGAAAAAATTATCCGTCCTTGGACTGCGTCCAAGGTGCGGCGTGTAATGGCGTCTTGTGAGGCATGGTGTGGTGACTCCGGCTTCCGGCCTCGCCACCACATGTGCCTGTAAAAAGGCAGGAGGCAGGATGGGTGGTTCTTTGCCATCCCTTCTGCCTGGCGGTTGTGTGTGGTGTACCTGTGCAACCTCTTTAATAAATGTGTATTCGGTTCTACACCTGGCCTCGTCCTTTGACTCCATATTCAGACATAACAGGTTGCTCAAAAGCTATGGCGATGGCCTGATTTTGCATGAACTGGTACAACCGCGAAATCCTGGAGGGACTGATGAGTGTGACCAAAGAACAGAACTTCTATGTGAATTATTTTTTATAATAGACAAGAGTCTACATTCAATTTGTTAAAATTCTTTGTTTTTCTACATATGTAATTCCTGATGCCTGAATGATATCATCACTTGAAGACTTCTGAGGACAATAAGTTTCAGGTAGGATTTCAATAAGGCCTGAAAAGAATGTGTAGAACAAAGGAAAAAGTAGGGCCCCATTTCTGTCTTTGCCAAGGGCCCCAAATGGACTAAATCCGCCCCTGAGGGATAGTGGATATTGAACAAAGGATGTTGAAGATGGAGCTGCCAGGCAGGAGGAAAAGGGGAAGACAACAGAGAAGATTCATGGATGTAGTGAACAAGGACATGGAGAAGGTTGGTGTTAGAGGAAGATGCAAGAGATGGGGTGAGATGGAGACAAATGATCCACTGTAGCGACCCCTAAAGGGGGCAGCCAAAAGGTTTCATTGCAAGAATAGTATCCACCTTATTCCTAGGCCCCATGATGCCTTGCGTGAATTATGGCAGCAACTTCCTGTACTAGTTTAGAATGTATGGTTGTCACTGAAACGGGACACTTTTCCTTTTTAAAAAACAATGACTTTGGCATCAGAAATGCAGGAATACGGCCTTTTGCGCCTCAGAAACAGTAATGTAACACAGGGTTACAAAAATATTTTTTTTGTAAGTTGTCTGTGTTTTTTCAACTGATTTTCAACTGGAATTTCCCCATTGTGGGACTAATAAAGGCTTATCTTATCTTAAGACAATTTTGCACCGCTGAATCCAAAAATGACATCAGTTTCTCTCAATCAGGTGCTAAGTAAAAACCTGTACTTACTTAGTATTTAGTACTGTACATGTACTTACCTTTATATAAAGGTAAGTGCATGTAAATTGAATGTTACATCATCATTGTTCAAAATTCAGAGAATTTCAAGACGTACTGTAAAAAATTTTTTTTGCATCATATAAAGCAAAAATACCAATACATGTAAACAAAAACGTATACAATAACGTGGCCATAATTCAAAAAGTTGACCTGATTGAGCAAAACCAATGTGATTTTTGGATTCAGCACATCAAAATTGTTCTAAATCTGCTAAATTCAAATTCAAATGTTTATTTCAAACTCAGGGTTCATATTAAGAGCAAAACTAAAACGAGTAGAAAAATAGATAAAAGTATATACAGATCAGCAGACACTCGGCGCTCTTGTAACAACAATAACATACAATAATGAGCTCAGTATAAAATGGAACGCCACCACTTCCAAATGCTGGAATGAAGTGTGAGTGACGAGTTGACAATTGCTGATATAAGATGATTGTTACATGCCAGCAACCTTCTCGTAAAACTGTAAGCATTCTTACGTAACAATTCGCCAAAAGACGGAATGTTCACAGACACAAACATCTTGCTTGCACTCGACCTTCGTGGTACATTTAACAACCTTCTTAGGGAGTTATTATATGCAATGCGGATTTTGTTCCTAACAGCAACATTGCTATTAAACCATAAAGGCGAGCAGTACATTGAGGTACAGAAGGTCTTGAACAACATACATTTGACATCTCGGGAACATCTATGGAAATTTCTCAACAGTAAATTTGTTTGAGCATACAGTTTCCTGAGATGCCTGTTACAATCAACATTGGTCTTATCAGATTCAATCCACACACACCTAGGTATTTGACTTTTTCAACAAAGTTCAAGCTATTACCACAAAGTGGCATAACAGGATTCGACGTATTGACACCCTTTGGTTTGAAAGCCATACACATAGATTTAGTACAGTTGAACAAGATGTCATTTTTTTCACCAAATTTTTCACATACTGAAAGGAGATGTTGCATCGCTGCAGTAGACAAACTTAACAGAGGTCATCAGCGTAGAAAATGTGATTTAACAGTGCACCGTTAAAGGAGCCGCCCACATTAGTATTGTTCAACAGTACACTGAGATCATCAACATAGACATTAAACAACAAGGGTGACAGTATACCACCTTGTTTAACACCGTTGGTCACATGAAATTTGGATGAGGTGACATTGCCCCATCTAACAACCATAGACTGCCTTCTGTACCAGTATAACAGGATGCTAACAATGTAAATAGGAATACCTCGATCGATCAATTTTCTGAACAAACACCAGTGGTTAATCCTGTCAAAAGCTTTGCTAGCATCTAGGAACGTAGCATAGACACTAGTGGAATGGCTTCTGAAGTAGTCAACAAATTCATGGAGTAGGTAGACAGCCTTGTCAGTTGAAAGAGCTGATTTGAAACCAAACTGATTGTCGTTTGTCCACAGATAATCCTCAATTCTGTTCAGGAGTAAACCCTCTAACAGTTTAGATATAACATTTGCAATAGCTATAGGTCTGTAGTTGTTCATATCAGAAAGACTGGCACACTTGTTTTTCGCCAAAGGAATAATAACAGAGTCCATCAACATATCTGGCATGTAACCATGAACAAACATACAGTTAAAACACAATGACAACAGAATACACAAATTGAAATCAGCGTTGATGAGGCATTCACTGGTGAGACAGTCAGAGCCAGCTGATTTGCCTTTCTTGAGAACTTTGATCAGTGAATCAACTTCAACAGGAGTAACAGCAGAAATATCAGAGGCATCAAACATGTCGTTATACAGACGAATATCGTGCATAACAGAATCCTTCATTGAAACATTCTTGACTGAGTTGAAAATAGCTTCATATTGACATTTCCACTTTTCAGCAATGTTAACGTCACCAGTCACACCATCAATAGTGTTTGATCTGACAGACCGGTGGGAGCTCATAGCCTTCATTTGTTTCCAGAATTCTACCATGTTCAGATCACTCATGTGATTAGCTAGCTGGTCACATTTGATACTTTCTTCATTGCGCCTGCATGCTCGTAGAGCATATTTGAACCTAGCCCTGCAATTTTTCATGTTTTCAAATATTGAACCAGAACGTGGTTTGCTATTACTCCTCCACCACAAAAAAGCATCCGGAGCAGCTGTGTGAGCCTCGCTAACGACATCATTCCAGCCTGGGATGTTATATTGGGTGGCCACACTGTGACTAGGAATGCATTCACTCACACAGTAATTTAAAGCATCAATAATATCACTGTAGAACCTGTCGATATCGTCCCTGTGTGCCGCACAATTGCGGTCGTGACACCTGATGGCGTCCATAGGAGCACGGATGTTACAGAGTTTCCTACGAGTAAGTTTCTTATATCTGGACAGGTCTGACGCAGTGGCATCATGCCATTTGTATGTTCTACTGCCCGTTGTGGCTGAGGGAGCTTCCCGGAGGTCACTTACAGCACTAGATACCTCAATATCTATAGATAAAGGTACATGATCAGAACTCACATAAAAAAAACTTCGACAATAAATTTGGTGTTGACCAGTGTAATCACACCACTTCCCACAACTATCTAGGGATAGGAAGATGACCTTAAAAAGTTGCCTGGCAGACAGTGGCTCCGTTTGTTAGCGCCGCTGCTAAGATGCTAATGCTGTAAACAAATAAAAGCTCAGTGTCTCTGTTATGTTTGAAGAATGAGGGACTGGAGTCTCGTCTGTCATGCAGCAAGTCAACACTTTCTTCTTCTTCTTCTTCTTTTAGATTTGATTGGCAGTTGGCAACCAGCTTACAGGTGCATTTTTACCGCCACTGACTTGACCATCATCACTCTATATCTTTGTATAAGGAGTTCGGAACAACTCCTTATGTGTGAAAAAATTATGTCCTTGGACTGTGTCCTCGATGAGAACAGAACTATTTATATACAAGGGCCGTGCCGGTCTGACATCACACCAGGGACAGGTACGGCAGCACGCACACACCACAGTCTCCACCGCAATAAAGTCAGCTACATTTTGTTAACCTCTTGCACTCTGGGATACCGCGGGCGGTCACGTCTCTGCGTCTTAGTGCGACTCAGTGCGCACTGTGCATCTCAGTGCGCACTGAAAAAAAAAAAGCTGCATTTCCGTTCTTCCAGTACAGACACAGCCGCGAACAGAAAGCCAAAGGAGTGTTTTGATTGGTTTAGATTTGATTGACCTCTCATTCGACTAATAAGAGCCTTGAATTGGGTTTCTGAAACCTTGAAGAACCAATGACTGAAAACCTAGCAAGAAGGACATGCCTACCAACGTCTGCGAATACAACGAGCCAATTGAAGCAGAGAAGTTCGATGATTGAAACGCATGCGTCCCGTGCGTAAAATCTGTTTTGTGTAAGCCGCTGTGTGTAACAGTAGCGTTCGCCAGTCTTTTTTTATTACTACTGTTCTTATTTGTTTTGAAAAATCGTTCGCCAAAACCGCAATCATGGAAGCACAAAACCGCAATCATGGAATCATGGTTTGACTGGGTTGCATGACCAGAACCACGAGTCGTAACAAGCGGACCAGCTTCATGTTCGTCTGACAATGAGGAACAGATGTTTGCCAACGACACTGCTGTTGTGGACAGGTAAGTGTTATAAGCTAAATTATTCTTTATCACTGAAAATGGTAATAAAAATGACTTTTGACCGATCGGTAATTACAACGGTGCGTCATCGCCACATGACGGACCGTGGACGGACCGTTTTTTGTGCGCCGAGCTCCTCTGTAGCGGGGGGGAGTTGTTATGCTCTACATTGCAGATATTTTAGTATAATTTTTAGTGCACTGCAGGTTATTTTTTCTTGTAAAAAAAGGCCACACATTTTTTACGTGGCATGCTTCTTTGTGTGTGGGGGGCTTGTTTGTTCATTCATTCATGAATAAACACCCCCCCCACACACACACACACACACACAGCCCTGAGTGTCACCTTTCATTAGAGCCCAAGATCAAGCTTCTATGTTGAATCATTCAAAAGTTATAGACGTTTTTCCAAACTGTGCCATTTGACACAATTTGGCACAGTACAAAAACGCCTGGGAACAACCTGAGAAAAAAGCTGTATAATATATTCATTTTTTGTGGTATTGTTACAAAATTTTGACCTCAGCTTGATAACACTTGGTTCTACATTTCTGTTGCATTTTCCAGCCAGTATCTGACAGCTGTGTGTTATTTGCAAGCATTTGTATCTAAAAAAACACCCAGGCGAACTTTATTTTCTTCAAATTCAGTATGTTTAGATGACTGTTACTCAGTGGCCGGAGCACTTAGAGAGATTATGACTGTTTTGCCAAAAAATTCAAAGTATTTTCTTTTAAATGAGACCAACCCCATGAAGATGCTGCAAAGGGTTGAAGAACAGCTTCTGATTTACTTTGAGTACGTTATTTTTAGGCGTTTTTAGGGAAATTGACCAGAGTGCAATAGGTTAAAATGAATGAATGAATCTTTATTTCGGATAGATTAAAAGTAAAGATTAAAAAGAAACAGAATAATATAACAAAGGCGAAAAAATCCAACAAGGTCAAATTAAACAATAACTCCTCTGATTATACAGTTCAACATAAGTTATCCGAAATGGGTGATGGCTGAAGCCGCAGCTTATATTGCCCACCCATATTCCATCCAAGAATTCAAAAGAAAAACAAAACAAGAGCGATTACAATTCGGAACAAAGCTAAGACAAAATATGACAAAAAAAACTAAGCAACAACACAACACAGACTGGATATGACAATCCTTATGTGATTTTACATGTCATCTTGTATATATGTTTGGAGTATTTCTTCCTTTAGTTTTTGTTTAAATTGTCCAAGCGTTGTACATGATTTTAATTCAGGTCCAAAATCGTTCCATAATCTGACTCCTTGCACTGAAACACAGTGTTGCTTGGTGGTAGTTCTCACTTAAGGTTTTTGAAATATACATGTTCATCTGAAATGATATTGTTTCTCACTTATTTGGAACAACTTTTGGATATTTGCGGGCAGTGATAGATTCTTCACTTTAAACACTATTACTGCAGTTTTAAAGTCAACCAGATCTTTCAACTTGAGAGCTTTTAATTTAAGAAAAAGTGGGTTTGTTGGTTCCCTGTAAGCAGCTTTGTTTATTATTCTAATAGCTCTCTTCTGAAGCATAAAGACTGGATATATGTTTGTTTTATATGTATTTCCCCATACTTCAGTACAATATGTCATGTATGGGAGTATTAATGAATGATACAAAGTATATAATGTGGGTTGAGTCAGCAAATATTTTGCTCTGTGTAGTATTGTGATTAATTTAGATATTTTACCTTTAATATAATTAATATGTGACTTCCAACACAGTTTATTATCAATTATTACTCCAAGAAATTTAGTTTCAGATACCCTTTCAATCTCTACACCATTTACACTGAGTTTAGATACTAAGTTGTTGTGATGGTTGTTAAAAACTATAAATTTTGTCTTACTTAAATTGAGCGTTAATTTGTTTGAATCAAACCACAGTTTAAGCTTTCCTAATTCCTTTCCGAGTGTATCCAAAAGTTCTTCCAAATTGCTTCCACTGCATAATAGATTAGTGTCATCGGCAAACAATATTAAATCCATTTTTTCCAAGACTTTACATATATCATTTATGTACATATTGAATAACAATGGCCCCAAAACTGAACCCTGTGGGACTCCACAAGTAACCTTCAGTAACTGTGAGTTTTTGTTACCAACACATACTGTACATACTGATGTCTATTCTTTAAGTAACTACTTAGCCAGGACAGTGCTACCCCCCAATACCACAATTTTGTAGTTTCTTTAATACTAAATTGTGATCCACTGTATCAAATGCTTTTTTAAGATCCAGGAATACCCCAAATGAATACTCTTTATTTTCAACGGCAGTTGATTTTTTTTTCCTATAATTTCCATTAGAGCAAATGCAGTTGTCCTCTTGTGTCTGAACCCATATTGCTGCTCACACAATAAATTATTCTTCATTATGAAGTTGTCAATTCTCTCATAGAATATTTTTTCAAGTATCTTGGAAAATTGCGGCAATAGTGAAATTGGTCTATAGTTTGAAAGTTCCCCTCTGTCACCCGTCTTGCATATCGGAATTACTTTAGCTATTTTCTTTGCACTGGGAAATATACCTGTTTGGAGAGACAGGTTACAAATATACGTCAGTGGCTTCACTAAGCATTCGATAATAGTTTTGACTAAGAGCATGTCAATACCATCACAGTCCTTAGATGTTTTACTTTTAAACGATTTAACAATTTCAATGACCTCTCTCTCTCGTCTGTGTTCTTTATAAAAATGGAGTCTTTTATAGCAGTGTTTTTGCTTATTGTATCACCTGTAGGCGCTGTAATGGGTATTTCTCGAGCCAAATTAGGACCACTGTTAACAAAAAAGTTATTAAATTCATCTGCAGGTGAGACTGCATTCACACTCTGAGTCGTCGTATTATTTTTTTGAAAAATGTGTTAAAATGTGTTGGACATAATCAGATTTACCTCAGAGCAGACTTAGAATCTCATTGGAGCCACAAAGAAGCCTCCATTTATACAGTCTATGGCATAACCACAAACACCAGCAGCAAGTACCAGAACTACGCCAAAACATTCAAAAAATACAAAAACTATAAGTGCTGAAATTAGCTGCCACTTGAGTGCAAAACACATATGTGGACTATGCATTAAAATGAATTTGAAAAACTTTTAAAAACGCAATTTTAATGCCCCTGCTACTCCACTGTTGCTAACTGATTTAACACGACTACAGCCGAAACCGGAAGTCCCGCCCATAATCGTTCCTACAGCGGCACCCCCAGAAATAAGGGGGGGTAAAGGAAATTCAAGTGATATGACTTAAAATACTTAACACCCGTTTACACTGGAGACATATTCGTATTAAATATGCATAAGTTATATCCAAGCAGCCCACAGAAATATCCATTCCTGACCTCAGCTAACATCTGTTAGCATCTGTTTGGCGCTCCACGCGGCGGGGCGGGGCTTCCCTCGCGCTCTCCTCTCGAGTCTTGCGCGCAACAGCAGCTCGGAAGAAGACGGGAGTTCCCGGCAGGAGCTGCGCGTCGTCCATGTGTACGCTGCCACAAGGGTGAAGAGCCCACGAAGCCAGCGAGGATATCCGCGCATTGCCTGTGTCCACGCCGCGGCAGACACCCTCACGGACATGGCGACACCCAGCCCCTGTGTCGTGGTGAGTTCTCCTCCATTAGCTGGTCGATCACTCGGTGGTCCGGGGATAGCACGCTACGCAGGAGCAGGCGACAGGCCGTTATAGTCCTTCACAATTACCCCACTCCGCGTGTCTTTTTATGTGTAGTTATGCCACGGCTCACACCATAGAAACGGGACAGCTGAGCAGTTTAAAAAGAAAAAAAAAAAGGTGCGCGTTTCCGTGCGAATACATGTTTTGTTTTACATATATAGTCACTCATCTTTATCGCCAGACTGTCAGAAATCCTCAGATGGACTGCAGTCAGTACTGGAATATTTATCGACTTATAAAACAAAGCCCAGTCCATAAGCCCCCGATCCCCCCAGGGAAAAAACACCAGTATGGAAGCATGTGCATTTTTAGACATATAGTCTCTTTATTTCTAAGTAGCTGGATAAATATTGCAAACTGTTGCACAGCTATTTACTGTTCAACCAAGGCATGGTGTTTTTATAGAAATAATCATGGTTATATTTGTCTTGGAGTATGGGATATTGCTGTTTTACCTTGATGATTTTTGAATTTTCTTACACTACTCTGCCCTAGTTTTAACAGGGCTTTTTTTTTTTTTTTTTTTTGTAAAATACATTGTCTAGTGCAGAACTGATATTACTTGGGACGGATTGCAGGGAGTGGAGACTGACCTTCACAAGAAGCACCGACAAGTCACATGGGACCTGCTTCCCTGGAGTTCTTCTGAACACACACCTGCAGACGGTGTTGCCTTGGTTCCAGAGGCCCAGCAGTGTTCTCACTCTGCACTCACAAGCTGTTTGTATTCTGAGTCTTTGTTTTAATCAAATAAACATAAATGAAAAAAGAATTTAATATATATATTTATCTTAATGAATTAAATGTTTACATTATATGAGAGGATGCATCTAGACTTGTTGGCTTTTCCACAAATATAATATTTGAATGATGGGGGTATTTTTTAAAAAATTAAAACAAAATATGCTTGATGTCTTCCAGAATTTTTCCGGTGGTTTGGAAGTAAATGCTGATTTTTATTTTTTTTTTTTTAAATAAAATTAAATGGCCTCATCTGTTAAAAAAATGGGATTTAATTAGACTTTATTTGCATGAGCTATATTGGTGCTGCTAGCAGTTTAAATTAAAATATGGCTGCCTGAAAGTGAAAGCTGTGTTAACCACAACATAAGTGAGAATACTAAGGATAATAAAAATAATTTTAAAAAAGATTTAAAAAGGCGTCAAAAGCTGAAATGACATAACTGGTTTAAGTCAAAGTACAAAGTCCTGCTTCATCATCTGCTGATCCATCCTGTACTTGCACAGGCTGTGGTCCCCCTCTGGACTTCAGTTTGTCAATAGATAACCACTGGTCTGTTTTTCAGGACGTGTCAGCGTTCCAAAGCTTTTTCGGTCATAATCGGTATAGAATAGATAATGAATATATGCTTTGGGGGGCTGCGCGGTGGCAGAGTGGTTAGCGCTGCGGCAGCACAGCAACTCACCCTTAGCCAGGGGATCCTGGGTTCAATCCCAGCCCCCAACCAACAGTGATCTGTCTGGAGTTTGTGTGTTCTCCCCGTGTCTGCGTGGGTTTACGCTGGGATTTCTCCGGTTTCCTCACACATGCCAAAAACACGCAAGTTCAGGCATTGGTTTGCTTGCTACCGGATAACCATGAAAACCAGTACTACCTGTCTCAGTGGGTCGGGCTGTCAGCAACTCAACCGGCAACCCTGCCCTTCCGAGGGTGTGGAGGGTGAAACTGGGCATCCTGGCAGAACTAAAAACAATATCTTGCCACAGGTCTGTGGTGGACCACTCCCAGTTACACAGGGTGAGACTGGACATCCCAGCAGATAAGCACATCTGTCACAAGGTCAGTGGTGGACTTTTGCCTGTCGGTGCATCGTGACATGCACTTCACAAAGAGCAGAGATAAACAAACCTTTCATCTGGTCAGTCACTGCAACAGATGCTGGAGTCAGCTTGTCTTGGTCTGTCCTTGCCACTGATAATACCTCTATCTGCCAAGAATGTGCCGCTAGTACAGCAAAAGCTAGCAGTACTCAAATACTTTGCCAGCAGTTTCATGAAATGGTCAGTCAGAAAGCAACTCATACCAGCTCAGACGTCGCCCGGGTTAACAAGGTCAGGAGTTCCTGGCAGCGGAGGGTGAAGGACAGAACTGCATGGAGGAATCTAATCAGACCTATATGAAACAGTCATTGTCACCCCCGACAGACTGCTATGATGATGATGATGGGGATTCTAAATTATCCTTAGGTATGACTGTGAGAGTGAATGGTTGTCTGTCTCTCTGTGTTGGCCCTGCGATGGACTGGTGATCTATCCAGGGTGTACCCTGCCTCTCGCCCAAAGATGCTGGGATCGGCTCAAGCCCTCCTGTGACCCGAAAAGGATTAAGCAAAAGAAGTTGGATATGCTTTGGGGCACAGAATTGCTGTTTTTACGGACAGAGCAAGATGATGAACATTGATATTAGTCAGTGTAAACTTGCCAGATTGTAGCCAGTGGCTAATTTCTATCTGTTGTCCATGGGTTACAATTTTTCCTTCCCCAATTCTATTATGCTGAGCTAGAGGGTGGGAAGTACCATTTTTATATGGTCTCTAGTATGACCCGGCCAGGGCTTGAACCCATGACCTCCCAGCTGAGGGGTGGGTGCTCTACCACTAGGCCACCACCCCATCCACTGAATGTTGATGAACTGTATTATCTTAAAAAAAAGAAAAAAAAATTCTCTTTTCTGTTGAGTCTAGTGATGTTAAAACTGAGGCCTCGTGAAACAATGAGCAACTTTGAGACAATTGCTTCATGAGCAACACAGTTATGAAATATCTAATAAAGACTGCCATCTGGTGACTGACTGTCAGAACTGCATTTGAGTTGAAAACCTGAAAAAAGGGCAATCCTCTATATAAGTGATTTTCAACCTATGTGCCGCGGCACACTAGTGTGCCATGAGAGATTGTTAGGTGTGCCGTGGGAAATTATCCAATTTAACTTAATTACTCGAGTGAGTGGCTATGTTTACATGGACACAAGTAACCAGATTATAAGCCTGATCAGAATAAAAATGCTTCATGTAAACATGGCAATCTGAATATTCTAACCCGATCACGCTCATTGGGTTATGCCGATTGTTAATCCGAATGGTGCGCATGAAAACACTTATTCCGAACATAGGGCAGAAAATATGTTTACTGCGCATGTCTGTACACCAGCCGCACGTCAAGGTGACGTATTTCCGCCTTAGCAGCAGCTAGCGGAAAACATAGCGGGAGTAAAACAAAACTGGTCTGTATCGTCCTGCTGTCTCCCTCTTTTCGTAATATGCAGAAGTATGTACTTGTAGCTTCATTACGGAGACCAGCAGAAGCAAAAGTACAGTCTGAATAACACGATACAGGTCAATTTCAACACAAAACGGGGCTCGCTGACACCGGAAGTTGCTTCTTCTACTATTTTTTGAATGTCGAAATGTCGACCTGCGCATGTCAAAATGATTTATTCTGTTCAAACCTGTGACTCATGAAAACGCACATCCTAATCAGATCAGCTTTTTCAGGATCCATGTAAACAGTAAAATTCTGATCTGAATTGTAATCAGATTGAAGAAATTTTGCCCATGTAACTGTGGCCAGTGTCAGAGTAATACTCTTTTATGTCACTGGATGGCAGCAGACGGCTAATTGTCTGTAAAAAGACAATAGAATTAGAGCTGCACATGACAGGTCACAGTGACAGTGATGGAGAAGTTTTTGACAAGGGGAAAGGCTAAGTGAATGAATTTAAAGGTGCAGCTCTGGCAACAACATGTGCAGCGTGGCAACCTTGAGATGTTCGCGCTCACCGAGAAACAGCATGATGTTAACACTGCTGCACTGTGCCAGGTGATCGGCACACATTTGAAAACTCTTGAGAAGTTATTTTATTTCTCTTCAGACTTCACACAATGCCTTGACTGGGTTAAGAACCCATACAGCTCAGCATCAGTTGTTGGAAACGACATGACTTTACAGGAGCAAGAGGAACTCACTGAACTGAAACAAGATCATGGTTTAAAGCTAAACTTTGCTGATCTTCCTTTGGACAGTTTTTGGTTGACTGCTGCCAAGGAGTTCCCCATTCTGGCCAACAAAGCTATTTCAACATTGCTCCCATTTTCCACGACATATCTGTGTGAGCTGAGCTTTTCAAGCTTGACTGTGATAAAAACTAAAAACAGAGAGAGACTGAGAGCTGTTGAGGACGAGCTCCGTGTGTCTCTTTCTTCCATTCCTGCCAGGATATCAGCTTTGTGTTCATCTAAACAGGCCCAGGGTTCACACTGAGTGAGTATAAATACATTCAGAAACTGTATTGCTAACTATATTTTATTATTTTTACTGTGTTAGGCTATAGAGTGTCATTTTGTTTGGTGGTGTGCCCCAGAATTTTGTCAATGTAAAAAATGTGCCGTGGCTTAAAAAAGGTTGAAAAACACTGCTCTATATCACAGGTTGCACTACACTTTTTGTTATGTCATTTTCTCAGACAGGCTTGTAAAAATTCTGTTAATCAGTTATGTCATTTTAATTGACTTTAATTAGATCACCCTTCATATAATCTGTTAAATGATAGACAGCTTTCAGAATTTGTAGTCATTGCCCTGGAACAATTATGTGGAAGGACAATTTTCAGTGAACAAGACCTCTGTGAGCGAGAGTGAGGGTGAGACAGAGTATGCAGGGCTTGACATTAACACCAGCCAATGGCTGGTGAATTTCAGCAGTGGCTGGCAAGACAGCTACACTCTACAGCCACTTTGGTCATGTGCAGCCATGAAGGGGTGTCCCAGTCCGTAGGGGTAGGGGTAGTGATGTTACTCTCGACACCACCCACTCAACACTGATTCACGCAATATAAAGTGGAAGTGTCATGAGCCTTTTTTTTTTTTAATTTAATAGAACAAAATACAACATACAAACTCTCGATGAGGATAAAGGTTACAAAAGAGTTAACAAAATCAGAACTTTCACA
This sequence comes from Pholidichthys leucotaenia, assembly GCA_020510985.1. Classification (NCBI taxonomy): domain Eukaryota; kingdom Metazoa; phylum Chordata; class Actinopteri; order Cichliformes; family Pholidichthyidae; genus Pholidichthys; species Pholidichthys leucotaenia. The sequence goes on along the minus strand of CM035840.1, from coordinate 18,745,331 downwards.
AAAAATATACAGTCAAACTTAACATTCCAATTAACAAGAAAAAAGGGGTATATTAAAAGAGAGAGAGAGAGAGTCAAGAGCACAACAGTTCTCTGATAGTCTTTTTTTATTATTGTAATAAGAGCTGTCCAGTGTCTCTTGCAATTTTTTTTTTGCATCACGAGCAGTGCATTGAGCGCTGTTTCAGCACGCCCACAGTCACGGGACCGTAGCAAGTGAAGCCTCGTTATGTCGGTCACATCACGTGACTTGAGGGTTCGCGGGAAATTTGAGAGGGTTCTTTTGGAATTAGGTTTTTTTTGTTTGTTTGTTTGCTTTCGATTGTTTGTTTCTGCCATCCAATTTTGAATAGACCTCGGATGGGTGGAGCAGTGGTTAGCACTGTGGCAGCACAGTAACTCACCCTTGGCCATTCGATCCCTGGTTCGATCCCAGCCCCTGACCAACAGTGATCTGTGTGGAGTTTGCATGTTCTCCCCGTGTCTGCGTGGGTTTACTCCAGGAGTTCTCCAGTTTCCTCCCACAGGCCAAAAACATGCAAGTTAGGTTAATTGGAGACTCTAAAAGTGGCCCTAGGTGTGAATGTGTGTGTGAATGGTAAAGGGATAGCACCGTACTGTGGCTGCTTCATCCATCCAGGTGGATGCTTTCAATTTCCCCTCTGGGGATCAATAAAGTATACAAAAAAAATGCTCAAAAAAAAGTACTGAGATTTTTTCAGGTTTTCTACTCAGATGCAGTTCTGACAGTCAGCAGATGATGCTCTTTATTAAATGTTTCATAACTGTCAGTCATGAAGCAAATGTCTCAAAGTTGTTCATTGTTTATAAGGCCTCAGTTTCACCATCACTAATGTATCTACGTGTAATATTTAGTACATGTAATGTGTTGTTTAATGTTACTAAACCTAATTCTAACTTGTGTAATACTGTCCCTGACTTCTATTCAAATAGCGAATGCAATGATGATAACAAATCTCTTCTCAAAAAACTCTTGAGTTTGACTGGTGAATCAAACCCCTTTCAATTCAACTTTTTTTATATAGCGCCATTTCACAACAACAGTCATCTCATAGCACTTTCAACTGTAGGGGAAAGCCCCACAATTGCAGAAAAACCCCAGCAATCAGGCAATCACCTGTGAGCAAGCACTTGGCGACAGTGCAGAGAAAAAACTCCCTTTTAACAGGAAGAAACCTTCAGCAGAACCAGGCTCAGGAAGGGGCAGTCATTTGCTGCGACTGGCTGGGGGGGTGAGGGGATAGAGAAGAAGAAGAAAAGAACTAACTAACTAACTAACTAACTAACCAACCTGCACTTATATAGCGCTTTTCTAGTCACAAAGACCACTCAAAGCGCTTTCATTAATACTAACCCTCTATTCTAAGGGCCTATAGGAAACAAATATCCAGGGACAATTTAGAACAGCCAATTAACCTAACATGCATGTTTTTGGCATGTGGGAGGAAACCGGAGAAATCCCGGAGTAAACCCACGCAACACGGGGAGAACATGCAAACTCCACACAGATCACTGTTGGTCGGGGGCTGGGATCTATGGGAGAAAACAAACAGATGTTAATGACCAGCAAAAATATTTTCATTGAGAGTGAAGAAAGGAGTGAAGCCCAGTGCATTGTTGGAGGTCCCCCAGCTGTCTAAACCTATTAGCAGCATAACTAAGGGAGGGTTCAGGGGCACATGAGCCCTCCCTAATTATAGGCTATATCAAAAAGGAAGGTTTTAACCCTATTTGTAAAAAACAGAGATCGAGTTTGACTCCCAAATCCAGATTGGCAGCTGGTTCCACAGGAGAAGAGCTTGATAACTGAAGGCTCTGCCTCCCATTGTACTTTTAGAGATTCAAGGTATTACAAGTAATCCTGCATTTTGGGAGCGTAGTGCTCTGTTAGGATAATAGGGTAGTATCAGATCTTTTAAATAAAAGAGGGCCTGATTATTTAGAGCTTTGTAAGTGAGAAGAAGTCTTTTAAACTTAATTCTAAACTCTATGGGAAGCCAGTGAAGAGAGGCCAGAACTGGAGAGATATGATCTCTCTTTCTAGTACCTGTTAAAACTTGCTGCAGCATTTTGGATCAGCTGAAGACTTTTTAAAGATGTTTTAGGACAACCTGATAATAAAGAGTTACAATAATCTAATCTCGAGCTAACAAAAGCGTGGATCAGTTTCTCAGCATCACTTTGAGACAAGATGTGCCTAATCTTGGCAATATCATCATCACTCTGTAAAAAAATCTTTTGTCAGTGTGTCTGTCAGTGTGTCATGATCATAGGACCACCTATGAGGTCTGCATGATGTCCTTTGATCTCGGGCATCATAGGACTCGCGATGCCTTCATATAGACAACAGGACTGGCTAAAAGATCGTAGGATTACCTATGACGATGACGTCTATATGACAACATATAGACACCTTAGTCGAGTCACCTATGATGCTCCTATGATGTCTTACATGATGTCTATATGACATCATATAGACACCATATAGACTGATTCCAGAAAATCTGTGTGTGTGTCACAGTGTCTATGCTTATGGTGTCTAGATGAGGCCATATAGACATCATAGGCACATCATAGGCTCAGTGATGCATCAAAACTTTTTTTTTTTCCACAATATCTTTATTGAACCTTTTTTTTTTTTTAACAAACATGATACAAACAATCAAACACTAACACTAAAGTACTACAAAAAAAAAAAAAAATGCACTAAAAACACCAACAATCACCAACAAAATCAAGTCTTCAACAATGCTCCTCTGTTTAGTCTAGACAATCCAATACATAAGTATACATATTATGTTCACCAGTTTGGAATTTACAAGGTCCACACACATCATTCACCTTCTTCTTCAAGAGTTATGTTTAAATTTTTTACATAATCAATAAAAGGTCTCCATATATTCTCAAACACAATTTCCTTTGATTTTAGTATATATGTTATTCTTTCTAATGGAAGGTTTGTTAACATCTGTCTTAACCACTGAGTCACATCTGGTCTATGAGTCTTTTTCCATAATAGTGCAATACATTTTTTGGCATTAAGCAAACTGAGGTCTATGAATGTTCTTTCACTTTTATTAAAATTATGCTTTTCTGGGTACAGACCCAACAAAAACAGTTTAGGATTCAATATGATTTGTTTTGAGATTATTTTTTCAATTGTTACCCTCACCTCTTCCCAAAACATTCTTATTAATCTACATTCCCATAAACAATGAAATAGGGTTCCTTTACTTTCCATGCATTTTGTGCATGTATCTGGTATATTTTTGTTATATCTATTTAACTCCTCCGGTGTAACATACATCCGCATTAACCATTTGAAATGTATCAATTTAAGGCGTGCATTTATTGATTTGGTTTGAGCTTCTGTACAAGCCAATTCCCATTGTTCCTCTGAAATTTCAATTTGCAGATCTTCTTTCCAGTAGTTTAATCTTTTCAGTGAATTTTCACTTGAAGATAGTGTCAATAAGTTATAAAACTCTGAAATAATACCCTTTCTTTTACTATCTTTCATCATCATTTTTTCCAAGGATGAATAAATAGGTCGAGTGAGAGCTTTATTTTGATTTGATCGAATAAAGTTTCTAAGTTGAAGATATTTAAAAAAATGTGTTCTATTGAGATTAAATTTGATCCTCAGCTCTTCAAAAGACATTATGTTGTCTGCACATGGCAAATATAAATCCTGAATCTTTTGTATCCCTTTTAAATTCCATACTTTAAATACAGCGTCCGCTCTCCCTGGTTTAAAATATTGATTACCCCATATTGGACTAAATTGTGACAATAACTGTGGTTCTTTTAAATAGTTTTTAGCTTCACACCATATTTTGATCATATGCTTTACAAATGGATTTTTAACTTGTTTTTGTAATTTTTTTGCCGAATCTGAGTATATGAATATGGGAAGAGGTAAAGGTAAATTGTATGATTCCATTTCAGTCCAGTGAGGGAGATCATTTGATGAAAAATAATATGTCATAGACCTCAGTTGTGCCGACCAATAATACAACATAAAATTTGGACATTTCAGACCTCCACGATCAAATGGTAAATATAATAAAGACAAACGTAATCTAGCCCTCCTGTTGTTCCATATAAATTCCACTAACTTTTTTTTTATTCTTGAGAATAGATCTAAAGGTGGTGATAAGGGAATGTATTGAAATAAATAAAGTATTTTAGGTAAAATATTACTTTTAAGTATATTGATTCTCCCGATCATCGACATTGGTAGTGACATCCATCTCTGAGTTAACTCATTGATATCTGTCATTAAGGCTTCATAGTTGACACTGGCGACTGATTCTAGCTTAGGCATAATTTGGATTCCTAAATATTTAAACTGATTTACAACATTGAATTGATTTACCTCAGGGGCTGGGTAATTTCTCTGGGTCTCATTTAGCATTAATATTGAAGATTTAGTTTTATTTATTTTATATCCTGATATTTCCCCAAAATTCTTTATTAAATTCAACAAGGTTGGAATTGATTTTTTTAGATTCGACATAAACAAAATTATATCATCGGCGTACAGGGAGATTTTATGTTCTGTTGGTCCAACTTTAATTCCATATATTTGTGAATGTAAACGTATCGCTATCGCTAAAGGTTCAATTGCCATAGTAAACAGTAAAGGTGAAAGTGGACAGCCTTGTCGACATCCTCTATTGATTTTTATTGGTTTTGAAATATTGTTATTTGTTAGGATTTCTGCTGTAGCATTATTGTATATTATTTGAACCCATTTTATGAAATTATTTCCAAGTCCAAACCTTTGTAGGACTTCAAAAAGAAAGGGCCATTCAACTCTATCAAAGGCCTTTTCGGCGTCCAATGATAGGAGAGCTGTATCCGGTGCTTCTTTATTAAAATAAATAATATTAAATAGTCTTCTTACATTATGGAAGCCTTGTCTACCCTTTATAAAGCCATTCTGATCTCGATTAATAATATTTGGTAAAATTTCTTGTATTCGTCTTGCTAAAATTTTACAGATTATCTTAAGGTCGGCGTTTAATAGGCTTATTGGTCTCATATTTTCACATTTATTAGAGGGCTTACCTGGTTTTGGCAGCAGTATAATTAAGGCATTATTTATGTATGATGGTAAATTATTATTTTGAAATGCTTCTAAAACCATTTCCAAAAAAGGTTTTATTAATTTATTCTTAAATTTTTTATAAAGGTCAACTGGAAGACCATCTGGTCCTGCACTTTTTCCTGATTTCATATTATCAATGGCTAGCCCAACTTCTTCTTGACTAATTTTAGACTCCAATATCTCCCTGTTTTCATTTGGAATACACGGTATAGATAGTTCGTTCAAAAACCCATTTAGTTTTGTTAAATCAGGTTCATTTTTGGTATCATATAATTTTTCATAGTAATCTCTAAAGGCTCTATTAATTTCTAAAGGATCTATAACTACCTGTCCGTTACTTATAATACTGGTAATTGGTGTTTTAATTTCCAATTGTTTAATCTGCCATGCTAATAATTTTCCTGATTTTTCACCTTGTTCATAAAAAGATTGTTTCAATCTTAGAAGACTCGAGGCAGCTCTATTCGCTGATTTTTTGTCGTATTCAGCTCTCAAAATCAGTAATTCATTCTCCAACCTTGGGTCACTTCCTGCATACACTTTTTCCTGAAGATTTTTTATTTTATGTTCCAGTTTAGCTCTCTCCTCTCGAGTCTTCTTAGATTTTGATCCTGTATAACTAATAATATGTCCCCTAATAAAAGCTTTGAAAGCCTCCCACTTTACACATGCTGATGTTTGTGTAGTATTGATGTCAAAGAACTCGTCTATCTGTTTTTCTATATACTTGACAAATTCCTCATCCTGAAGCCATTTATGCTGAAATTGCCATCTACCTGATTCCTTTGTCAATTTTTTATCTACATATATTAGACAACAGGGTGCATGATCAGAGATCACGATGTTATCATAAAAGCAGTTTTGAATCTTGGACCTTAATTCTGTGGAAATCAAAAAATAATCAATACGTGAGAATGTCTTGTAGGTACTGGAATAACAAGAATAGGCTTTAACTTGTGGTTTCATTTCTCTCCATATATCTAACAATCTCAATTCTTTCATAAAATGATTAATAGTCATCCTACATCCAATGTGCGTACAATCCAGTCCTGTTGATCTATCCACACCTGGATTCAATGTACAATTAAAATCCCCTGCTATTATATGTTGCCCTGTAAGTGATGATAAGATGAGAAATAAATTAGCAAAGAACTTCTGATCATCTATATTGGGACCATATAAGTTCACAAGATTTATATTTTCTAATAGCAAAGAACCTTGAATGATTACATATCTTCCAAATTTGTCTCCAATTACATTTTTCACTTGAAAAGGAACTGATTTATGTATGAGAGTCATAACTCCCCTGGCTCGGGATGAAAATGAAGAGGTGAATACACTTCCCTGCCATCTACTCCTAATTCTTTTAACATCCTCCTCTATCAGATGAGTTTCTTGTAAAAACACAATTCTTGAACCCATGTCCTTTATTTTATTCATAACTTGTTTAAGTTTTTTTAAATTTTGTAGACCTTTGCAATTCCATGAAGTTAAATTAAGATTAACACTTTGGTCCATGATCAATAGAGAGTTTGGGATTACCTTGCAGTGTAAACATGCTCATACAGAGAAGCAAAAACATGAGTGGTTGAACATTCATCCTACAAACTACACACAAACAAATTTCCCCTTCCCACACTTGTGGCAAACCCCCCAAAATCAAAAGAAAAATTCTGTCTCCCGATATAGCCATCGACCGTTCCACACCCACGGGGAACAGCCTAAGCCACTCCTTCTTCATCCTCCCAATCACCCTAACTCTACTGCTTTTAATGACGTAACATTAACTCTCCTCTGTAGTTTTCCAACTTAACTCCAAAATTTTTAACAACTTTGTACATCATAGTTTTTTTTTTGTTTGTTTTGTTTTTGTTTTGTTTTTTAATATATAATACAATCTATATTTTGTAAACTTACTATTTACTTCAAGTCAGTCAGATGCCTGTGCAAATGCTTAATTATTCTACCTTATATTTTGTTCATGCTTAGCTCCCACCAGTCTCTTCTTCTTCTTTGATCTTCTTGATGAACTCCTGCGCCTCCTCTGGGGTCTTGAAGATGTGGGTTCTGCCCTCATACGTGGTCAGCAGTCTCGCAGGATAGATTACACCATGACGAATCCCAAGGTTGCGCAGCTCCTTACGTATGGGATCAAACTGCTTCCTCAATTGCTGGATTCCTGTGGCCAAATCTGGGTAGAACCGCACCTGCTGGTCCTGGTGTTTAATCTCTCCTTTAGCACGTGCAGCGTTGAAGATCTTCATCCTGTCTCTGTTGCTAAGAAACTTCATAATTAAGGTCCTCGGCGGTCCCTTATCTCTCCGTGGGCCAATACGATGTGCTTTTTCCAGAACCACTGCTGACTGCAACTCCTCGCTGCCCAGCACCTCCGGAATCCACTTTTCCAGAAAGGAACATACGTCCCGACCTTCTGATTCCTCTGGAAGACCCACCAGCCTCAAATTATTCTGTCTCGACCGAGATTCCAAATCCAAAATATTATCTTCCAGAGATTTATTTTTTTTTCCAAAGTGCGCACCTTTAATTGAAGACGGGTGACGTCATCTTCAGCACTAGCGAGACGGAGCTCCATCTGCGCCGTTCGTTCTACACAGTCACCCAATTCCTTTCTTATTCCTTCCAACGCTGTCATAATCCCATCAAATCTAGAGGAAAAGTCCGCTCTCATTGAACTCATGGCAGCCATCAGCGCATCTGCGCCATTCCCCGCAGATATCGCACCGTTGCCAGCCTCCTCCGCCATATATGGAGTTTTGTTTGCTGCGTCACAGACCTGAAAGTCCGTTAATTTGGACTGTTTCGGCGGCTCGCTTTTTCCTTTTCCTGGTTTTCCAGCCTTAGGCTTCGCCGACATATCCTCGCCCAAATGCTGGGATACGTTCTGTCCCAAATGAGAGAGTTATTTGCCGATTTTTTTCCTCCAGGAGCAGAGCAGAGCGAGACACGTCCGTCCTACGTGGCAGCCATAACCGGAAGTCGCATCAAAACTTTTAAGTAAATCCAGTGCTTTTTCTCTGGTGGGACAGTCAACAAACTGATGGAAGTTTGTTAGTGTTTTTCCCAGTAAGACATTATTAAAATCACCCGTGATGGCCATAAATGTGTCGGGGTGCTTCTGCAGTAATGTGGCAGTAGTGGAGCTGATGACGTCACAGGCCACCGCTGCATCAACTGACGGAGGGACGTAAACGGTAATTACGTGAACTTTCACGGCATACAATAGGGTCTTATAGCTTATATGGTTTTATAGATAGATAGATTTGTTTATTTGACAGGGACAGTGCAATAAACATAGACAATTAATCAATGACAATCAATCTGATGTGTTGCACATAGAGTGTATAGCTATTAGCTAATTTGCAACTCTTGTCCCTGGATGGGCTTTAGAAAGGAGAAACAAGTAAAAAGGAAAAAAAAGGGGGGGGTATAGGGTTTTATAGCCTCAAATAACTAATTTAAATGGAAATGACCCAAAAAAATAAACATTTGAAAATGCATCAGTGTAAGTACTACCTATGAGAACAGAAACAATCTTTATCCAAGCCAGTGAGGTAATGTTATCATTATCACTAATTTAAGTGTTTGCAGGATTATGCAAAAACTACTAAACTTTCGTCAGAGGTAGCCGTTAGATTCTGACTCGGCAGATTCTGTTTTGTTTTGTTTTTTTGCTTTAATATTCTTGGTGGAGGTATGTGCTCACCGAGTGCCCTGTAAGTTGGAAAAATGTGTTCAAGGACTATTTTTAGATTCACTTTTGGAGAGCGCTCATGCTGTCCACCCTTATTTACACTCTGTGGTTTGCAGACCTTTTCATATTTTTTAGTGCAGTTAAAAAGTGGGAGAGGGGCTGAAATTGACGGTTTTAGACAGAGGTTTATAGACACCTTTTCTGATGGACCATAAGACAACACAAATGCTTTTTGGGCTTTAAAAATACACCTGTATGTGGTTGAGGATGCCCAAACTATAAATAATCTCTTTCACTCTATGGGACCTTTAAAAATAAGTTGGCAAACAATTATAAAACTGCAGCATGATTAGCATTTTAGGTGGACACTTGTATATATAAATTTGAAATGATATTCTTTTTGAACATTTACTTCCAAGTAGATTGACATGGTTCCATAATTGTTTTGATATTGCGTATGTGCATTAGCAACCAGTTTGGCTGTATGTGTTTGTGTTTTGACACAGTGTGAATTGTATGGACCTCTGGAAGAGGAGCTGCTGCTGTGTGAAAGCTAATGTTGTTCTTAATCAAATATTCAGTCTTACTCTGCAGTTGGATTCTTGGAACTGTCCAGTCAGAAACACTTGTTACAGTGTTTTGTCAGGAATGTTTTTACTCTTGAACTTTACATGGTGTTCCGACATTCAGCTGTGAATCTGCATGGCAGCGTGAACCAGAATCAGATTATATAGAACTGGAAATTACACTTTTAGACCATGTCCCTTTGTGTGTGTGCGTGAGTGAGTGAGTAACTGTGGAAAAAGGATATATCGATCATGTGACCAAGAGGACATCTAAATAGTTAGACCCTGACAGATGGACACTCTTTTCAGCAGGCTTAAAAAAAAGGGCTTTATTCAAATTTGACCACATGTTGCATGGTGACAGCCACTTTGGATTCATGTGTTTGGTAAAGATTTAAATTCTGCACTACTAGAAATTCTCTACTTTTTAGTCCCTCATTGCCCCCACAATACTTTGAGCTATGGGGCCCGCTGTCGCATGATACCAGCAATGTTATTTTGGTTCCTGTAATATTCTGTCTTACCTACAGTGGGAAATTTTAATGTGGCAAAATACCGGAAAATATCAACCTTAATATGGGAATTCTGAAAAGAGATCCAGTATACCATTATCCAAAAAGTTTACTTTGAGAAGACCTTGAATAATCATGAAGGGTTCACTGAATTTTAAACATCGAAACATCTCTGTGAATAGTAGTCTTTCATTTACCACCACACACAATGCTATCAGTGTGGAGACACTGACTGCTTTCCTGTCTGTGTAGAGGAGTCCTGCGAATGTCTGATATGTGGAAGACAAAAAAAAATACCAGTAAAATGCGTGGGAAAGTAGACCACCATTAGTCTGATCCCCTTTTCCTCATACTTCCCTGTGTCAAATGGATTTCCCGTGCTCCTGGTTGGATGACACCACCGCTGTTTTTTGTTTAACCTCTCTGTGCTGTGTTGTATTTCAGATCAGCGACGAGGAAAAGGGTTACGACCTAGACCTTTTCTGCATACCAAAACACTATGCTGCTGACCTGGAGAGGGTCTACATCCCACACGGACTCATCATGGACAGGTAGGTTATCACATTTGTTGTGGTTTTTGGCAGGTGCTCGGCGAGCAGTGGATCGAAGTGCTGTCTGTTGAGCTTAAGTAAGAATATCCCTACATTTTCATTGACATTTGGGTGACTTTTGGAGCTAACTTTGGTTGTTTTTGGTGTGTGAGTGGGTGAGAGTGGTGTTATTACAACTGGGTATGCTTCAGAAATAGCAGCTTGGGCTGCTGACACAAACAGAAAAGAAATGGAAACTTGTGCTGATTTTAGCAGAATGCTGACACTAGCCCTCTCGCTCTATCTCACATTATTCCAGGACAGAGAGACTGGCCAGAGAGATCATGAAGGAGATGGGCGGGCACCACATCGTAGCCCTCTGTGTGCTCAAAGGGGGTTACAAATTCTTTGCGGACCTGTTGGACTACATCAAAGCCCTGAACAGGAACAGTGACCGCTCCATACCAATGACAGTGGACTTCATTCGCCTAAAGAGCTACTGTGTAATGATTTTTTTTTTCTTGTTATGTATGTACAATTGAAACCAGAAGTTCATATGCACTGTATAAAAAAGGTGCATAACCTTTTTTTCCACTATCTGACATTAAATCAGATTAAACTTTTCCTGTTTTACGTCAGTTACCAAAATTATTTCTATTGACTAAATGACTTTTATATTTGCTAAATTATAAAAAAAAAATTTTACAGTTTTTTATTACTTTCTTCAAAGTCAGAAGTTTATATCCACTAAGATTACTATTCCTTTAAATGGTTTGGGAAAGCCCATATGATGATGTCATGGCTTTGGAAGCTTCTGATAAGATAAGATAAGATAAGCCTTTATTAGTCCCACAATGGGGAAATTCCAGGATTGCAACAGCACAGGGATAGCAACACTCAGAGCAACAATCAGAAGGCAAGAAGATAAGATAAGATAAGATAAGATAAGCCTTTATTAGTCCCACAACGGGGAAATTCCAGGATTGCAACAGCACAGGGATAGCAACACTCAGAGCAACAATCAGAAGGCAAGAAAAAAAAAAAAAACATCTAGTAACATCTAGTAAACATATGTCCATATTACTATAAATGTATATACACTCACCGGCCACTTTATTAGGTACACCTGTCCAACTGCTCGTTAACACTTAATTTCTAATCAGCCAATCACATGGCGGCAACTCAGTGCATTTAGGCATGTAGACATGGTCAAGACAATCTCCTGCAGTTCAAACCGAGCATCAGTATGGGGAAGAAAGGTGATTTGAGTGACTTTGAACGTGGCATGGTTGTTGGTGCCAGAAGGGCTGGTCTGAGTATTTCAGAAACTGCTGATCTACTGGGATTTTCACGCACAACCATCTCTAGGGTTTACAGAGAATGGTCCGAAAAAGAAAAAATATCCAGTGAGCGGCAGTTCTGTGGGCGGAAATGCCTTGTTGATGCCAGAGGTCAGAGGAGAATGGCCAGACTGGTTCGAGCTGATAGAAAGGCAACAGTGACTCAAATAACCACCCGTTACAACCAAGGTAGGCAGAAGAGCATCTCTGAACGCACAGTACGTCGAACTTTGAGGCAGATGGGCTACAGCAGCAGAAGACCACGCCGGGTGCCACTCCTTTCAGCTAAGAACAGGAAACTGAGGCTACAATTTGCACAAGCTCATCGAAATTGGACAATAGAAGATTGGAAAAACGTTGCCTGGTCTGATGAGTCTCGATTTCTGCTGCGACATTCGGATGGTAGGGTCAGAATTTGGCGTCAACAACATGAAAGCATGGATCCATCCTGCCTTGTATCAATGGTTCAGGCTGGTGGTGGTGGTGTAATGGTGTGGGGAATATTTTCTTGGCACTCTTTGGGCCCCTTGGTACCAATTGAGCATCGTTGCAACGCTACAGCCTACCTGAGTATTGTTGCTGACCATGTCCATCCCTTTATGACCACAATGTACCCAACTTCTGATGGCTACTTTCAGCAGGATAATGCGCCATGTCATAAAGCTGGAATCATCTCAGACTGGTTTCTTGAACATGACAATGAGTTCACTGTACTCAAATGGCCTCCACAGTCACCAGATCTCAATCCAATAGAGGCATCTTTGGGATGTGGTGGACGGGAGATTCGCATCATGGATGTGCAGCCGACAAATCTGCGCCAACTGTGTGATGCCATCATGTCATATGGACCAAAACTCTCTGGAGGAATGCTTCAGCAACCTTGTCCGAATCTATGCCGACGTGGCATGGTTGTTGGTGCCAGAAGGGCTGGTCTGAGTATTTCAGAAACTGCTGATCTACTGGGATTTTCACGCACAACCATCTCTAGGGTTTACAGAGAATGGTCCGAAAAAGAAAAAATATCCAGTGAGCGGCAGTTCTGTGGGCGGAAATGTGTGGTGTAATGGTGTGGGGAATATTTTCTTGGCACTCTTTGGGCCCCTTGGTACCAATTGAGCATCGTTGCAACGCTACAGCCTACCTGAGTATTGTTGCTGACCATGTCCAGTCCATCCCTTTATGACCACAATGTACCCAACTTCTGATGGCTACTTTCAGCAGGATAATGCGCCATGTCATAAAGCTGGAATCATCTCAGACTGGTTTCTTGAACATGACAATGAGTTCACTGTACTCAAATGGCCTCCACAGTCACCAGATCTCAATCCAATAGAGCATCTTTGGGATGTGGTGGAACGGGAGATTCGCATCATGGATGTGCAGCCGACAAATCTGCGCCAACTGTGTGATGCCATCATGTCAATATGGACCAAACTCTCTGAGGAATGCTTCCAGCACCTTGTTGAATCTATGCCACGAAGAATTGAGGCAGTTCTGAAGGCAAAAGGGGGTCCAACCCGTTACTAGCATGGTGTACCTAATAAAGTGGCCGGTGAGTGTATATAGACACACAGTGCAGAGCATTATGGTTGGTTGGTGAATGTGCAGCAGAAAGTCTAAGCTCTCTCTCCGCGGATGCGGCGGGCCAGCTGGAAGTCTTTGGGCATGATGGTGACCCCCTTAGCGAAGAAGAGACCACCAGGTAGGCCTCGCTGGTCTCCTGCAGAGCCATGACGGCAAAGCTCAGGAAACGCAGGACGGTCTTGAAGTCCTGAGCGATCTCCCTCACCAGGCGCTGGACGGGCAGCTTACGGATGAGCAGCTCCGTGGATTTCTGGTAGCGATGGATCTCTCTCAGAGCCACGGGCCTGTGATGGTGAGGCCTCTTCACTCTGCCGGTGGCCGGAGCGCCTCTCCGGGCAGCCCTGGTGGCTAGCTGTCTCCTGGGGGGCTTCTTCCTCCAGTAGATTTTACGGGCGGTCTGCTTGGTTCTTGCCATCGCTCTTTATTATTCTGTCTTATATTTCTTGCACGCCGCCTAAACTCCAGCCCGGCACCCGCGTCGTTTTCGCTACAGCTCCCGGTATGTCGAGTTTCCCATTAGCACCGGGCGGCGGCCAAGTGCTAGCTAGCACCAGCTCCTCCCCGCTGTAACGTCTCCCGCTGCAAACCGTGGCTCCGTCCGCCGACCCGGGAGACCCCTGGGGCGATCCGTGCGTCCGTGATATATATACAGAGTGAAAGGTGTAGAAAGAAGAAGGAAGATAAAATTAAAAAAAAAAAAAAAAAAGGCTGTTGCAACGGGCAGCCTACTCGTGTGGCGCCACCGGTCCGGCGGAACCGGAACTAGAATAGATTGACAACATTTGAGTTAATTTGAGGGACACCTGTGGATGGATTTTAAGGCACACCTCAAACATACTGCTTCCTTGTGTGACATCATGGAAAAGTCATAAGAAATCACCCAGGATATCAGGAAGAGAATTGTGGACCTCCACAAGTCTGGTTCATCCTTGGGTACAATTTCCAGATGCCTGAAGGTGCCGTGTTACAAGTGTAAACACCATGGGAATGTCTAGCCATTGTACCGCTCTAGAAGGAGACAGGTTCTGTGTCCCAGAGATGAACATGTTTTGGTGCAAAATGTATGCATCAACCTCTGAACAAAGGCAAAAGACCTTGTGAAGATGCTGGCTGAAGCTGGTAAAAGAGTGTCATTATCCACAGTTGAAAGGAGTCCTGCCTTGACATGGGCTGAAAGGCCACGCAGCAAGGAAGAAGCCATTGCTTAAAGACAATAAAGTCAATGTTTCAGAGTGGCCATCACAAAGTCCTGATCTCAATCCCATAAAAAATTTGCAGGCAGAGCTGAAAAGACGTGTGCGAGCAAGGTGGCCTACAAACCTGACTCCGCTACACCAGCTCTGTCAGGAGGAATGGGCCAAAATTCCAGTCAACTGTTGTAAAAAGCTTGTGGAAGGATACCTAAAACGCTTGATCCAAGACATAGAGTTTAAGGCAATGCTTCCAAATACTAAGGAAATGTATGTCAACTTCTGACTTTGAAGAAAAAAATATGTAAAAACTTATTGTTCATATATAATTTTGCAAATGGAACTAATTTTGATTATCCTAACTGATCTAAAACAGGAAAAGTTTTATCTGATTTAATGTTAGTGAGGGGGGAAAAACAGGTTATGTGTCTTTTTATGTGTGAAAGTAGACTTCTGGTTTCAACTGTATGTTTTGTTGCGTAACACCCAATAATAAATTTTTGTTGTCTGTTTCGACACAAGTTCAGAGTTCCATGCAGACACCATGAGTACACTCTTCCCCACGGGCCACCAACAATATGGGTTTTAACTTCTTGGCATGTTAGTGCCTGTGTCTGTGAGTGAGTGTTCACTAGGGGTGGGAATTGCAAGAGACCTCATGATTTGATTCGGATTGCGAAACTTGGATCACGATACCAATAATCACGATATCAAGTATCACAATCCCATATAGTTCAAATTTTTTCACCTTACTTACTTTGCCCAAAACCCAGACAGCTGTAGGGGCACCATCAATGACTTTTTGGCAAGTTCCCTCCATCTTGTACGGTCCTCTGCTAACCTCAGCAAGTTGGTGAGAGGTACATAGGTTTGTCCATTCCTTGATGTTATCATCCCACCTTTTCTTCTGTCTGTCACGTCTCCTTCCTCCGGGTACGGTGCCTTGCATAATGGTTTTTGCAATTCCAGTGGATCATGTCACATGGCCATACCAGTTCATTTTCCTGCTTTTCACAATGGAGAGCTGCTCTGACACGATTCCACACTGCTTCATTACCTCCACCAGGCCGCAGGCCAGGAGGTTATGTTTTTGCCAGCGTTTGTCTGTCTGTCTGTCTGTTTGTTGGTTAGCAAGATAACTCAAAAAGTTTTGGACGGATTTCGATGAAACTTTCAGGCGTTGTTGGAAATGGTACAAGGAATAACTGATTAAATTTTGGGCATGATCCGGATCACCATCTAGATACAGGAATTTTTTAAACGATTCTTTAACTTTGTGAGATACAGCCATTTTCAACATGTGTGCAGGGCCAATGGAGGGCGCTGGTCGTCGTGTCTGACGAACACAAACTCCACGTTCTTCAAAGTTTTAGGCACAAAAGCACACAGAAAACAGTGGTGGGCAGGGCCCGGCAGCGTGCCTGTGTTTGCGCTACGCTGCAAAAGCTGAGACGGGCAGCTGTCCGGCGCGGGGTTATTTGGCAGAAATTCCCCGGCCAGCCATAGGGGCTGCGCAAAAACAAGCTCTCTGCCGGGGAAGCTTCCAAATCCTCTTTTGCCGCAAAGCGCAACCCCAATATAAAACCCACGGCAACCTGTCTACCCAATTTGCATCCGTCAGTGAAGCCCTCAGTGCTGCTTTCAGTGATCTATGAAAACGCTCGCAGCCTGGGACTTTGCAGATGGAGGACATGGACACAACACCAACACTTCAGTTTATTACCTCCGCCAAGGAGGCAATGCTTTTTACTACTGAACCACTAATCCTATCATTGTGAATCCAATTGCTAGTCATATGTTTTCATGATCAAGGAATCTGAAAACGTACACACAAACACTGTATGGGGGGAACTGTGGCGCTTGGCGGAGGTCTGCGCTCTCCGAATGCTTTTCTAGTTAGTAATGTGATCTTTGTAAGAGATGCACGTGATTTTCCTGTAGCATCTCAGCTCAAAGGCTTGGATCCTCTTTTGTAGGTCCACTGCAAGAGTCCAGGATTCGCATGCATAGAGGAAGGTTGAGATAACCAATGAACCCAGCAAGCGTAGTTTGTGCTTGTCGGTGATGCTCCTGTCCTTCCAGATCTTCTTCAGCCTGGTTAGTGCTACCATTTTCACCTTATTCAACCTCAAATCATTTTCCAAGGTAAAACTGTTGACATCTCTTTCATATAATGAAGTATTCTTGGGGCTTCATTTTCCATGGAAACGTGTCTCTGCACACGGGGAGGGCAGTGGACGGTGTTGTTTGAAATAGACTGTGAAGCAGCTTAATGAGGCGTTCCGTTGAGCTTAAATTCAAGTGCTTTTTAATGGTAAGTGTGATATTTATAAATTACTTTAATCTTGTGTTTTAACTTATTGTATTTTAAAAATTATTTTAGCTTTTTGATTCCATTTTATTGTACACCGCTTTGTGACTATATGTCTGTGAAAAGCACTTCATAAATAAACTTTACTTACTTGGCGCTTAGAGAAAAAGCAAGCTCGATGCCGGTTTGTTTTTAGCGTAGCTGTTGCTATTACTGCTCCGAGACATGTGCTGACCTGCGTGTTCCGAGTGTTTTGTTTTTGTGTTGGTTTTTTTTGCCCCGCGCAGTGCTTGTTGTGGGTTGTGTGTCATGTCAAGGTCTTTCCTTCGACCTTTGTTATAAAATCCAAAAAAGTCCCAATGTTTGAGCCAACTGCTTTGTAACTTTCAAAGGTGGCTCCAAATCTCGTGAAACAAGCTATGGCTTCACTTGACTGGGTGCTTGCTTTGCGCCATCTAGTGGACTGAAAATGCAATTGGCTGAATACCCAAGACAGTACGCAACATTTACATGAATATATGTAATAAAAGATCGATCCATGCGTTTAGGGATCGGTGCATCGTCGTTGGTGTCAAGTATTGTGATCCATCACTGAATCGATCTTTTGTCCCACCCCTAGTGTCCACTCTAAATAACAGGTGTTGTACGTCCTAGCTTTGGATTATTGGTATGATTACCTCATATGCTTTCCAACTTTGCTGTTATCAAATGCATAATAGGCTCTTTGGTGTAAAGGACGAAACAATTGCAATGCTTAAGGTTATTGATTTCTACTTAAGACCTTTTTTTTTTTTTTGGTACTTATTTGTACCCGTAGGTAGACTTGGTTTGCAGTCTGGTGACAAGCCACCGGCTGCTGGTCGCTGCGTGCGCGAGCGCCCTAAACCTACATGTTTTTGGTGTGCGGGAGGAAACCGGAGAAATCCCGGAGTAAACCCACGCAACACGGGGAGAACATGCAAACTCCACACAGCTCACTGTTGGTCGGGGGCTGGGATTGAACCCACGATCTCATGATCCCCGCGGTCCCCCGGCCGAGGGTAAAACTGTGCTGCCACAGTGCTAAACCACTGTGCTGCCACAGTGCTAAACCACTGCGCCACCGTGCAGCCATTTTGAGTGACATCTCCCTTATGCCTTTTCCCACTGGCCAAAAAAAAGAATTAAAATGCTCTTGCCAGGGTTCTGTCAGCTGTAAGAACACAGTCACTCGTTATTCGCTGCCATGGAGTCATGGATTTCTAATTGTTTCACTTCACTGATATGAATGCATAAACTTAAAGTGACAACATCAGCATCACGCCAGTAAATGAAGACCAAAATAGCTCTTATAAAGGTCATGTAAGAATTATGACAGACCAGCACTTACCTAGCTCATCAGTCATTCACACCTGCTCTCAGAGATCTTTGATTTTCTTCCCATGAATGATTTCAACACATAATCCACTCAATCACTCAGGCACACACTTTTTGGCTCACTCAAAAGCGGCCTAAAAGACGTACGTAGAAAAAATGCATTGGCCACCGTTGTTGCTGGTTTTTCTGCTTTACTCAGTTCTGGAGTTGTGCCAGTGTAAATGTCCCTTATTTGCTCCGTCACTCTGTCAACCATTCCAGACTTTGAGTGAAACCTTTGTCAGCACGGAACAGGTACAGCAGTGTGAGCGCACTCTTGCATGTAGGCACAGTTTCTGTTTTTCATGATCCTGTCTTATTATGGTATGATGACGTCCGTCCACATGAGATGGAAGAGCTGGACATCATGGTTCTGGGCATCTCAGAGTACTGGATGCTTAGATAGGGCAGATTCACCACAGAGAGCAGCCACATAATGGTGTATTCTGGGAAAGAGGAAGACAGCAGAGGGCAGGAAGTTGGCTTCATTGTCACCAAGAGAGCAGCCAGAGGCTTGATGGGCTACAAACCCGATTAGCCCCAGGGTCATGACAGTCAGGCTTAGAGCACACCCCTTGAACCTCTCCATCGTTCAAGTGTATGCACCCACAGCAGACTCTGCAGACCTGGACTTAGAATCCTTCTATGAAATGCTACTAGAGACCCTGGACAGCATCTCATGTAGAGACCTGCTCATAGTCATGGTTGACTGGAATGCTAAAGTGGGCAAAGTGCAACAGAAGAGCTTGTTTGTCGGACCACACGGCCTGTAAGAGCAAAACAAAAGAGTAGCTCTGGAGAACAATGTTGAATGTCAAAACAAGACTTAATGCTTGGCATTGTCTTGTTGAAATGAGCAGGGATGTCCCTGAAAAAGACGTTGCTTGGATGCCACATATGTTGCTCCAAAACCTGTATGTACCGTTCACCATTAATGATGCCTTCACAGATGTGCAAGTTACCCATGCCATGGGCACTAGCACACTTCCATACAATCACAGATGCTGGCTTTTGAACTGTGCACTGATAACAGTCTAGATGGTCCTTTCCCGCTTTAGCCTGAAGACATGATGTCCATGATTTCCAAAAACAGTTTGAAATGTGGACTGGTCAGATCACAGCACACTTTTCCACTTTGCATCAGTCCATCTCAGATGAGTTTGGACCCAGAGCAACCGGCTGTGTTTCTGGGTGTTAATACGAGTATACAGTATGGCTTTCGCTTTGCATGGTAGAGTCTTAACTTGCACTTGTAGATGTAGCATTGAACTATGTTAACTGACAATGGTTTTCCTCAGCCCACGTGGTAATATCCTTTCCAGAATGATGTTGGTTTTTAATGCAGTGCCACCTGAGGGATCAAAGGTCATGGGCATTCATTGTTGGTTTTCGGCCTTGCCACTTAATATTCAGAAATTTCTCCAGATTCTCTGTATCTTTCAATGAGATTATGGACTTTAGGTGATGAAATCCCTAAATTCCTTGCAATTGTACATTGACAAACATTGTTTGTAAACTCTTGGCCTATTTGTCCATGCAGTTGTTCACAAAGTCGTGAACCTTGCCCCATCCTTGTTTGTGAACGACTGAGCATTTCGAGGATGCTCCTTTTTATACCCAATTTTGACACTCATCTGTTTCCAGTAAAACTGTTCACCAGTGGAGTGTTCCAAAAAGGTATTTTTGAGAATTCCTCAACTTTCTCAGTCTTTTCTTGCCCCGTATTAGATTTTTTTTTTTAATGTGTTGCAGACATCAAATTCAAAATGATGCACAGAACTGGATTAGTCCTTAATAATAATAATGGTTTGCATTTATATAGCGCCTTTCAAGAAACCCAAAGCACTTTACAATGAAAATCCATTAGTCATTCACTCCACAGACAGTGGTAGTGGTAAGCTACTACTGTAGCCACAGCTGCTCTGGGGCAGACTGACAGAAAATGGGCTGCCAATCCATGCCAACAGCCTCTATGATCACTACCGAACATTTATACACATTCATACCCAGTGTTACGGGCATTGGAGGCAAGGTGGGTAAAGTGTCTTGCCCAGGGACACAACGGCAGGATGGCCATGGTGAGCGGGATTCGACCCGCCAATGCTCTGGTTATTGGACGATCTGCTCTACCTCCTGAGCCACTGCCACCCACATTGCCCTCCTCCGTTCCATTTTTTGCTGAGCACCAAGCTGGATGGCAGAAAGTTCCACTTTTACATGGCCTTTTGCATGACCCAGCCGGGACTTGAACCCCAACCTCCCAGTTGTGGGGCAGATGCTCTACTCCTTGACCACCACTCTGGTAAGCAGTTTAATGGTAAAATCTGTCATAATTTGGGTCAGGTTTTTGAAGCAGCTGACCAAAAATGCTAAATGGCACTGGAGGCTAAGCTGAATCCTCAGTTCTAACTTCTTCCTCCGAGGTGATACCCAGTCCTGATTGGTTCCCCGTTCTAGTGACGTCATTAAAGAGGTTTGTCTAAACTCGCCTTTTAGAGGGGGGAGGTGCTTAACTGAACTTTCACAGCAGAAAAAAGCAGGTATGGCACGTAAGTGATTTTGCTCTTGACATGTCTGGTAAGTCAAAAAACGTGTTGCAGCCATGTTAACAAGAAACACTTGATTTCCACTGAAGTATCACTTTAAGCAATTTAGTCTGAGCTGAGTTTGTATTGTTTGACAGGAGGACGGGTATCACCAGCATGATGGCTGAAGTTTTGCATAATTCAGTTGGAATAAGCCTTATTCATCCGTAGATACTGGACTTTTGAGCGCTTCTTTTTAATCATCAGTTTTGTACCTTTTAAGTCGGCCGAATTGTAGATAACCACTCTCATTTATTTCATTGCTCAATAGAGTTCAAAAGTTGGAAAACAGCAACTCTGAGCTATTGGGTCATCGTGATTACATTCCATTTAAAATTTGATAAACAGATTGACAATGTAGTCAAGATGAGCTTTTATCAATTACGTCTGTTATCCAAAGCCAAACCTTTGCTGAGCCGTCATGATCTTGAGGTAGCCATCCATGCTTTAATCACGACTTGACTTGATTACTGCAATGCACTTTATGTTGGCATCTCTGTCTTCTCTCGGCCGCCTTCAACTTGTGCAAAATGCAGCGGCCCGTCTTTTGACCAACACACCTAGGCGAGAGCACATTATTCCGATCCTTTTTTCACTTCATTGGCTTCCAGTCCATTTTAGAATTAATTTTAAACTTTTGATTTTTGTTTTTAAAGCTCTTAATGGCCTTGCTTCAGTTTATATGTCTGAGATTTTGACTGTCCGTGACCAAGGCAGGGCTTTGAGGTCATCCAATCAGCTTCTGCTGGATGTGCCCAGGTCAAGGTATAAACACTGGGGTGACCGAGCCTTTTCTGTTGTCGCCCCCAGGCTCTGGAATAATCTCCCCCTGACCTACATGCTATCTCTGACCTGGCCCATTTTAAATCAGAACTTAAAACATATTTGTTTAGGACGGCTTTTAATACCCAGTAGTGGTGATATTTGTCTTAGCATTTGTTTTTATTTTATTCTTATTTTTAGGTATTTATTCTTATTTCTTTGTTTATGATATTTGTTTTTAATGCTGTGTGTGTTTTTAATGCTGTTTAATTTTCTGTAAAGCACTTTGGTCACCTACAGGTTATTTTAAAGGGATATATAAATAAAGTACATGTGTACAGTATATACAAACGCAAAATTGGAGGCATTAAAAATGCAACATTGCATCAATTTCAGAAAGCGGTGTAAGTTGTCACTGAAGAAAACACAAATGAAGATGCACTTCATAATTTTTATTAGCTAGTGGTTATTAGTGCATAAATTCACATCATCCAGATATGCAACAAAACTTGATTCTTAATAATTTTGTTGATATTATCATTCATTAATTGTGTGTGTGTGTGTGTCTGTGTCTGTGTCTGTCCTCGATACGCTGCCAGCAAGGCCTCAATTCTGTGTGGGACTGATGCCACTAAGTTATTTTGATTCTGAGGAATGATGGTCCCGTTCATCGAGCTCAGCATGCTGTCAATTATGCATTGACATGACAGGGATTATTTTATTGTACATGCATTAACATTGTAAAAAATATTAGAAGGTTTAAAGCACATAATCACTATAAATATAATAGGATTTTGTTTTCTTTGTTGTGATTTTAATGCCTCTCAGTATTTTATACTTAGTTTTGTTTCTATACCTAGTTTGGTTCTTTGTACAATGCATAACGTGAACTCTGTATTTCCTCATTATTGTCATTATCTTTCACAGAATGACCAGTCGACAGGTGACATTAAAGTAATTGGTGGAGACGACCTGTCTACACTGACAGGAAAGGTATGAAGAGTGGAGGATGCCACGATAATTGTAGTCTATGCTGTTTCTGATGCAGTAAATTGTAAATGGTTTCCATTAGTTTTACCCACTTGACAAATGACTTCTAGTACACAGGTTTAGAAAGTTGTATAATTAGATATATTTTGATGCTCTTTCATGTCATTGTTTCTTTAACATACAGTTATTTAGATGATCAGTCATCCCCAGTGACGGTAGTTATAAATTGCCTTTATCACCACTGACTCATTTTGGCTCAGACATGCATACAACCTTGTCAGTTATGTAATCACGAGACCACAATTATACCATGTCACTACCCCACTGCTATATCGTAAGATGAGTTTTTCCAGTTATTCATATTCTTTTCTTTTTGTGCAGAATGTCTTGATTGTTGAGGTATGTGCTCATTTTTTTTCTTCTTCATTTTAAATGATTAGCTTACATTTAAGTACTGTTAACATAAGCGCCTCTCATGTTGCCTTCAAAGGACATTATCGACACGGGAAAGACGATGAAGACGTTACTACAGCTCGTCAAGCAGTACAATCCTCAAATGGTGAAAGTAGCAAGGTAGTTTCCTCAGCTCACACATGCTTTTCATGTAAAAAGATAAATGCATTTTGTGTAACATGATCATTACTGTATAGTCCTCTTAAGTCAGCCTACTTCAGGTTCTTGCCTATTTTTTAAAATGGGATAACAGTTTGGGTTTCCATTTACAGTTTGTTGGTGAAGAGAACACCAAGAAGTGTGGGTTACCGACCAGACTGTGAGTAATAATAAGTTTATTTGTAGAGCACTTTTCACAGACAGGGTCACAAAGTGTGTTCCATAAAATCAAACAGTAAATAAATAAAAGACAATAAAAATGTAAAAAAAAAAAAAAAAACCGTAAACAATAAAAGACACAAGAACAATGTAAACCAGCAGGGGATTAATAAAACACCAAAGTGAAAAGATGGGTTTTTAGCTGTTCTTAAAATGAGCAAGTGAAAGTGTAGCTCTTAAAATGAGGGGTAGGGAGTTCCATAAATTTGGTGGCACAGCTGCAAGGGCTCCGTCCCCTCTGGTCTTGAGTCTGGTTTTTGGTACTAAGAGAAGGTTCTGACTTGAAGACCTAAGAGACCTGCTAGGAGAGTATGGCTGCAGAAGGAGCCTCACCATGAGTGGCTGTTTAGGGAAAAACAAGAATAACCTACTAGATCGAGTTAGGAGACAAGCAGCAGCATTCTGGACTGACTGGAAGCGATCTACAGAAGACTTATTCAAGCATGTGAAAAGAGCATTACAGTAGTCCAGACATGAAGAGACAAAGGCATGTATAATAGTTTGCAGCTGAGTACACACAAAATTAACATGCTTACAATTTTTTGTTTTTGTTTTTTGCAGAACAAAGACTTAATACTAGTTCCTTTGTATGCTCTTTTTGTCTCAGATGTAGGGTTCGAGGTCCCTGACAAGTTTGTGGTGGGATACGCTCTAGACTACAATGAGTATTTTAGGGATCTGAATGTAAGTATTAAAAAAAACCGGCTCAGTCAAATAAATGAGTTCAGAAATGGGTGAGAATGATTAAAACAGTATGGTGTGCTAACTTTGTGTGTCTGTTTCAGCATATCTGCGTCATTAGTGAAACGGGGAAGGAGAAGTACAAGGCATGAGGAGCACTTTAAACAGTTGTTAGTGTGGAATTCAGGCTTTTCCTTTTCCCGTTTCATTTTATAATTTCATTGCTTCCTATTGCGTCACAATGCTCAGGGTCCCTGAGGATACACTGAAAGTAATGATCCTGATTTCACACACAGGATTCAGCTTTTGAATTTGATTGCCTTAGAGAGAACCAAATCTGGGAGAAATAGTGTGGAATGCAACTGATTTTATTCCCTTTTTATGTTGATTTATTTAAAAGTGATGGAGATTTTTTTTTTAGAGTTGTGCTGCTAGCCTAAAGGACAGCATCAGAATTGATGTGCTGCCACAATATCATGACCCAACCTATTATTTTATGTGATATTTTTGTGTGTGTATGATTCCAAATCATAATGGCTATTTTAACTTGAAGATGAGGTCATTTTTTTCTTAAAAGTCTGTATATTTTAAGACAGAATTTACCTTTCTATGGTACTGTGTGAAAATATGCTACCGATACAGTGCGTAGACAAGTGACCTGATTTTTTTTTTTTTGCTGCTGTGCCTAATTAAACAGCCTTGGTTTGCTGAAAATGAAATGTACCATTGGCAATATGCTGTCCAGTCAAGCAACAGAGGAAGCAAGTTTCAGTGTCATTGATTTTTCTTTTGTTGAAGAAATAATTGTTTTACAAATTTGTAAATGTTCACGTGATGCACATGAGTTATTCAAAGATATGTTGTAAAATACTTGGTTGTATTCACCAATAATTTCACATAAACTCCTCTAAAACATCCCTCTTTTTCAACTTCACTTTGCAATGTTCATCTCAACCCCCTTCCAAAGATTATAGATTTTTTTCGACAACTATTTTGTTTCCATGTGATACAGCTGCAGTGAAGGGATTCACTCCAAATATTTAAGTTTTCTGACCTTTTTTTCAACTATTTGTTTTATTTAAAAGCAAGGAACTCAAGTTTTCATTTCAGTATAATTTGTAGAATATGCTGTGCATTTGCAAGTTAAGTACTGGATGTGGTCGGTTATGCTACTTTTCAGTTTTATGAATAGATTTAAGTAATAGCATCATTTTACCCCTTTGATCCATTAAAAACACTGAAAGATTTTCACTTTAAAATAGTGCTTCCAAATCTGTTTAATGGTACACTGACCAGATAAATGTCACTTCCACCATTACCTGAGTGGACTTGGATTGCCTACAATAGCGCTGCATAACTTTCCTGTTCCTGGTAGAAACACTGAAAAGACAACTGTAACCATCAACTAACAACACCCCATGAACAGGAAAGTTGCATAGTGCAGCTGTAACTTGGTCTGAATTTAACTTTAATCTCTCTCAAAAGGTCAAGTCTTTTGGTGCTACTTGCCCAGGAGCCGTGATAAGTGAGGTGGGAATCAGAGGTTATCACTTTGGGGTCACTGCTGAAATATTACAACAAAGCAACTCTCACTCTTTTAGAACATCTCACGCTTTTCATCTCTCACTCCACAAACCCTTTTTCCAGTGGTGGCCTAAACAGTATCAGAGTTACATTTACAACCTACAGTGGGGAAAAAAGTATTTAGTCAGCCACCAATTGTGCAAGTTCTCCCACTTAAAAGATGAGAGAGGTCTCCAATTTTCATCATAGGTATACCTCAACTATGAGAAACAAAATGAGAAAAAAAAATCCAGAAAATCACACTGAAGGATTTTTAATGAATTAATTGGTAAATTCCTTGGTAAAATAAGTATTTGGTCAATAACAAAAGTTCATCTCAATACTTTGTTATATGCCCTTTGTTGGCAATGACAGAAGTCAAACGTTTTCTGTAAGTCTTCACAAGGTTTTCACACACTGTTGCTGGTATTTTGGCCCATTCTTCCATGCAGATCTCCTCTAGAGCAGTGATGTTTTGGGGCTGTTGCTGGGCAACACAGACTTTCAACTCCCTCCAAAGATTTTCTATGGGGTTGAGATCTGGAGACTGGCTAGGCCTCTCCAGGACCTTGAAATGCTTCTTACGAAGCCACTCCTTCATTGCCTGGGCGGTGTGTTTGGGATCATTGTCATGCTGAAAGACCCAGCCACGTTTCATCTTCAATGCCCTTGCTGATGGAAGGAGGTTTTCACTCAAAATCTCACAATTCATGGCCCCATTCATTCTTTCCTTTACACGGATCAGTCGTCCTGGTCCCTTTGCAGAAGAACAGCCCCAAAGTATGATGCTTTCACCCCCATGCTTCACAGTAGGTATGGTGTTCTTTCTCCTCCAAACACGACAAGTTGAGTTTTTACCACAAAGTTCTATTTTGGTTTCATCTGACCATATGACATTCTCCCAATCCTCTTCTGGATCATCCAAATGCTCTCTAGCAAACTTCAGACGGGCCTGGACATGTACTGGCTTAAGCAGGGGGACACGTCTGGCACTGCAGGATTTGAGTCCCTGGCGGCGTAGTGTGTTACTGATGTAGTAGCCTTTGTTACTTTGGTCCCAGCTCTCTGCAGGTCATTCACTAGGTCCCCCCGTGTGGTTCTGGGATTTTTGCTCACCGTTCTCGTGATCATTTTGACCTCACGGGGTGAGACCTTGCGTGGAGCCCCAGATCGAGGGAGATTATCAGTGGTGTTGTACTGTCTTCCATTTTCTAATAATTGCTCCCACAGTTGATTTCTTCACACCAAGCTGCTTACCTATTGCAGATTCAGTCTTCCCAGCCTGGTGCAGGTCTACAATTTTGTTTCTGGTGTCCTTTGACAGCTCTTTGGTCTTGGCCATAGTGGAGTTTGGAGTCTGTTTGAGGTTGTGGACAGGTGTCTTTTATACTGATAATGAGTTCAAACAGGTGCCATTAATACAGGTAACGAGTGGAGGACAGAGGAGCCTCTTAAAGAAGAAGTTACATGTCTGTGAGAGCCAGAAATCTTGCTTGTTTGTAGGTGACCAAATATTTATTTTACCGAGGAATTTACCAATTAATTCATTAAAAATCCTTCAATGTGATTTTCTGGATTTTTTTTTTCTCATTTTCTCTCTCATAGTTGAGGTATACCTGTGATGAAAATTGGAGACCTCTCTCATCTTTTAACTGGGAGAACTTGCGCAATTGGTGGCTGACTAAATACTTTTTTGCCCCACTGTACATTCTTATATTTGTTCCATGGGAATGTATTAAATTAAATTCACAATAGTCTATTCTCTTCATTTTGTAGCTTTTCTCTTGGTTGCACTCCTTCCAGCATCTGTGTTGCCAGGGTCAAGCAAATCTGCCTTGGGCCTTCATGAGTTAACAGTGCAGCTCTGTAGGTTAAATTAACTGTTAAAACTTATCCTGTTGCTTTAACCAATCAGATGCCTTCTGTATGTCCAGGGGTATGCATAGAAGGCATCCAAGAATGTCGGCATTTTTACGTCTTTTGATTGGATGGTTAGACTCCTCCAACCACAATGCAGAGGATCCTAGCTAGAAAAATGCAAGTGCAAAGGCTTGCTTAAGCAGCTACAATGTACTGTATCTGTTTAAATATAATAGCTGTTTTTCCACCCACAATGGCTGACAGGAGAGAGGAAAATGATTTGGTCGCTGATATTTAAAAAAAAAAATTAATTTTCCAGACAGACTTTTTGAATGAATGAATGAATGAATCTTTATTTTGGATAGATTAAATTAAAAGATTAAAAGAAAGGAAAAGAACAATATACTGTATCAAGCAGGGGAAAAAATCCAACAAGGTCAAATTAAACAATAACTCCTCTGATCATACAGTTCAACATAAGTTATACGAAATGGGTGATGGCTGAAGCCACAGCTTATATTGCCTACCCATGTTCCATCTAAGAATTTAAAAAAAATAAAGTGATTACAAATCAAAACAAAGCTAAGACAAAACGTGACAAAACAAAACTAAGCAACAACACAGACTGAATATGATAATCCTTACGTGATTTTACATGTCATCTTGTATATATGTTTGGAGTATTTCTTCCTTTAGTTTTTGTTTAAATTGTCCAAGCGTTGTACATGATTTTAATTCAGGTCCAAAAGCGTTCCACAGTCTGACTCCTTGCGCTGAAACACAGTGTTGCTTGGTGGTAGTTCTCACTGAAGGTTTTTGAAATATACATGTTCATCTGAAATGATATTATTTCTCCCTTATTTGGAACAACTTTTGGATATTTGCAGGCAGTGATAGATTCTTAGCTTTAAACATTATTACTGCAGTTTTAAAATCAACCAGGTCTTTCAACTTGAGAGCTTTTAATTTAAGAAAAAGTGGGTTTGTTGGTTCCCTGTAAGCAGCTTTGTTTATTATTCTAATAGCTCTCTTCTGAAGCATAAAGACTGGATATATGTTTGTTTTATATCTATTTCCCCATACTTCAGTACAATATGTCATGTATGGGAGTATTAATGAATGATACAAAGTATATAGTGTGGGTTGATTCAGCAAATATTTCACTCTGTGTAGTATTGCGATTGATTTGGATATTTTACCTTTAATATAATTAATATGTGACTTCCAACACAGTTTATCAATTATTACTCCAAGAAATTTAATTTCGGATACCCTTTCAATCTACACCATTTACACTGAGTTTAGCTACTGAGTTGTTGTGATGGTTGTTAAAAATTATAAATTTTGTCTTACTTAAATTGAGCATTAATTTGTTTGAATCAAACCGCAGTTTAAGCTTTCCTAATTCCTTTCCGAGTGTATCCAAAAGTTGTTCCAAATTGCTTCCACTACATAATAAATTAGTGTCATCTGCAAACAATATTAAATCCATTTTTTTTCGAAACTTTACATATATCATTTATATACATATTGAATAACAATGGCCCCAAAACTGAATCCTGTGGGACTCCACAAGTAATCTTCAGTAACTGCGAGTTTTTGCTACCAACACATACATACTGATATCTGTTCTTTAAGTAACTACATAACTAGGACAATGCTACCCCCAATACCATAATTTTGTAGTTTCTTTAACAATAATTTATGATCCACTGTATCAAATGCTTTTTAAAGATCCAGGAATACCCCAACTGAATACTCTTTATTTTCTGCAGCAGTTATTTTTACTATAAATTGAATGAATGAATGAATCTTTAATCTATCCGAAATAAAGATTCATTCATTCAAATTCCATTAGAGCAAATGCCGTTGTCCTCTTGTGTCTGAACCCATATTGCTGTTCACACAATAAATTATTCTTCATTATAAAGTTGTCAATTCTCTCTCAGAATATTTTTTTAAGTATCTTTTGAAAATTGCGGCAATAGTGAAATAGGCCTATAGTTTGAAAATTCCCCTGTCACCCGTCTTGTATATTGGAATTACTTTGGCTATTTTCATTGCATTGGAAAATATACCTGTTTGGAGAGACAGGTTACAGATATACGTCAGTGGTTTCACTAAGCATTCAATAATAGTTTTGACTAAGAGCATGTCAATACCATCACAATCCGTAGATGTTTTACTTTTAAACGATTTAACAATTTCAATGACCTCTCTCATCTGTGTTCTTTATGAAAATGGAGTCTTTTATAGCAGCGTTTTTTCTTCTTGTATCACCTGTTGATGCCGTAATGGGTATTTCTCGTGCCAAATTAGGACCAGTGTTAACAAAAAATTTATTAAATTCATCTGCAGGTGAGACTGCATTCACACTCTGTCGGGTTTTTTTTTTGAAAAATTGTTTAGGTAGCTTGTATTTCTTTCTTTTTCCAAGAATATTAAGTATTGTCCGTGTATTTTTAGTGTTAACTCTGTTTTTCTCCAGTTCTTTACTGTAATAGTCTCTTTTACTACATTGTAGAGCGAAATGAGCAGGCGAGGCAGTGAGCTGGATCAGCATGGACTTTATTTCTCTCTATCCTCAAGTCAACAAGAATAAAACCAGGTCGCTGGGCATCTCTCTTTTACATGTTACATGCCTTGCCTAGCGACCTGAAGGCTCACATCACAGTACCATTATCACAATGCCTGTCGGCTCATTACCATATACAGTCCTTCAGCACCATTAACCTACAGGCAACCTGGAGGCTCACACCACAATACGCATCATCACACTGCATCATTAACATACAGTCCTTCACTGTGAGTGGAGAATGCCCCCCCCCCCCCCGAAACACTCAGAATGGACCTTAACCCTGATGTCCTGTGAGCTTTAGCTGCCATCCGTAGCGGCTGTAATGGGGGGTCCCTGGCTCCGAGGTGCTGCTGTGCCGGTGGGGCACTCCTGGAGGCGCGTCCGTCTGTGGGGAGACATTGGGGAGGGGGGAAAACACATCTACATCATGCCCTTGTGCCTGAGCTGACGAGTCATTTACCTGGGGAGCTCTAAGTGGGAGTTGTCCGTGCCGAGGAGCCCGGGCCAACACCTGCTCGTCTGCTAATACGAACACTGTCTTAAGCCTGTCTATGCAGACTATTTCTCTGCGTCCCCCCAGATCTAAGTCGAAATGTTTAGTCTCAGGTTCCAACACTCTGAATGGGCCATCGTAGGGCGGGCGCAACGGGGCCCGGTGGGCATCGTGCCTGACAAACACGAACGACGCATCCTTCAAAGTCCTTGGGACAAAAATGCAGGGAAAACAGTGGTGGGCCGGCCCCGGTACCGTCCCTGCCTGTGCTGTATGTAGTGAAGGCGGGGATGGGACAGTGTTTGGCGTGGGATTGTCAGGCAAAAATTCACCAGGGAGCTGCAGCGGTTGGGAAAAAAGTTATGCTTGGGAGGCCGCCAAATCCTCCTTCTGTGCTGAACACAACCCTAACAGAACCCACGGCAGGTGGGCCACCTAATTTGCGTCCGTAAGCGAAGCCCTGAGCACTGCTTTAAGCGACCTATGGAGCGGTTGTGCGATGATGGTGACACCCAGGCTCCAGGCCATCGCGAACCAGAGGTCGGAAACAAACCCGACACCTGTCAGACGTGATGTCCGAAGGGGCGGTGAAGCGTGCCACCCATGTCGCCAAAAAAGCGCATGCAACTTCCGTAGACGTGGTGGATGCTAGTGGCACCGCTTCGGGCCAGCGCGTGGTGTGGTCCACTACTGTCAGCAGGTGCGTAAACCCCTGCGATTGCGGGAGGGGCCCCACGAGGTCCACGTGAACATGGTCGAACCTCTTAGCCGGGATGTGGAGCGGCTCAAGGGGGGCCTTTGTGTGCCTGTGCACCTTGGCTCGTTAGCATGCTACGCAGGCTGCCGCCCACTCTTTCACCTGTTTACGCAAGCGCAGCCAGACAAACTTTGCTCCCACCATTTTGACTGATGTGCGCACTCCCGGGCGCGCCAGCGAGTGAACCGAGTTGAAAACGTGGCAGCACCAAGCGCATGGAACCACCAGGCGTGGGCGGCCTGTGGAAATGTCACAGAGTGGGGGGGGGGGCATCTTGCAGTACTCTGCTCTCCAGCCTTAACCCTGTTGGTCCAGACTGGAGTGCGCAAACATCTGCGTTGTCGACTTGCTCTGCGGCCATGGCCGTGTAATCTATCCCTACGTAGACTTGGGCCAATAATGCGCGCGAGAGGCAGTCTGCCACCACGTTGAGTTTACCGGCCACATGCTGAATGTCGGTCATAAACTCTGAGATAGCGGCCAGCTGTCTCTGCTGCCGGGCCAACCATGGTTCCGAAACCTTGGCCATAGCGTACGTTAGCGGCTTATGGTCTACAAATGCAGTGAAGCTGCGCCCTTCCAGCCAGAACTGGAAGTGGCGTATGGCCAGGTGGAGAGCCAGTAACTCTCTGTCGAACGCGCTGTATTTACGCTCATTGTCGCGCAAAGACCTGCTGAAAAAGGCGAGCGGCACAGAAGTTCGAAAGCTGTTTTGTGTAAGGCTGGGTGACACACAGGCGTTCGCCAGTCTTTTTTTCTAACTACTGTTCTTATTTGTTTTGAAAAATCGTTCGCCAAAACCGCAATCATGGAAGCGCAAAACCGCAATAATGGAATTATGGTTTGACGGGGTCGCGAGACCAGAACCACAAGTCCATAACAAGCAGACCAGTGTTGCGTTCGTCTGACAATGAGGAAGAGAAGTTGGCCAGCTACGCTGCTGTTGTGAACAGGTAAGTGTTATAAGCTAAATTATTCTTTATCCCTGAAAATTGTAATCAAAAATGACTTTTGACCGATCGATAAATTACAGCTGTGCGTCGTAGACCGCGGTGCACCGTGACCGCGGCGGCGCAATGGGCAATGTCTGTCCTCTGTAGCGGGGGGGGGTTGTTCCCCCCCCCCCCCACACACACACACACAGCCCTGAGTGTCACCTTTCATTAGAGCCCAAGATGAAGCTTCTATATTGAATCATTCAAAAGTTACAGACGTTTTTCCAAACTGTGCCATTTGGCACAGTTCAAAAACGCCCGGGAACAACCTGAGAACAAAGCTGTGTAATATATTCATTTTTTTGTGGTATTGTTACAAAATTTTGACCTCAGCTGGATAACACTTGGTTCTACATTTCTGTTGCATTTTCCAGCCCGGATCTGAAGCTGTGTGTTATTTGCAAGCATTTGTATCCAAAAAAACACCCAGGCAAAATTTATTTTCTTCCAAGTTCAGTATGTTTAGATGACTGTTACTCAGTGGCCGGAGCACTTAGAGAGATTGACTGTTTTGCCAAAAAAATTCAAAGTGTTTTCTTTTAAATGAGACCAACCCCATGAAGATGCTGCAAAGGGTTGAACAGCTTTTGATTTACTTTGGGCACATTATTTTTAGGCATTTTTAGGGAAATTGACCAGAGTGCAAGGGGTTAATCTGCGGAAATCGCTGCATGGTCGCCATAATCCCTCGGCTTTAGGCACCATATGTAGCAGGGATGCCCATGGGTTGTTTGAGTGCCTGATGATGCTCAACCTTTCCAAGTTGGCGAACTCCTCGCGTGCACTGGCCAGTTGAGCTGCGTCCAGGTGCCGAGGTCATGCGAAAATGGGCGGCCCCGTGGTGGTAAAAAAGTGCTCTACCCTATGCTTAGTGACAGCCACCGAAAACGTCGGAACCGTGAGTGCTGGGAACTGGGTGAATAGTGTGTGGAACTTACCCCCTGGAGCTGTGACATTGGCCAGTGTTGTGGACCTGGTTCCTCGAGCTGTACAGGGTAGAGAATCAAAAGACATAGCATTAATCAGGCGTCTGTTAGCCACATCGTCTAATAGCCCGTGTGCACACAGGAAATCTGCACCCAAAATGGGGGAGCTACATGCCGCTATAATGAAGGACCATTGGTAGTTACGGCCATGCAAACATATGGTCAGTGTCCGCTCACCAAAAGTCTTAATGTCTGAGCCATTTGCGGCCTCCAGCTCGGGGCTGCTACTTCCAGCCAGCCAGTCTGCATAGGACAGCAGGATGAGGCTCTTTTGGGAGCCGGAGTCCACGAGGAACCGTCTCCCCGAGCGTGAGTCCGTCACATAGAGTAGCTTGGTTGAGTCACCGGCGGTCGCAGCTGCTACTGACTGCCGGTTCTGGCGTTTCCCGAGTGCTTGAACTGGCACGGTGGCATGCATCGCCGTGCGTCTTCACCGAAGCGGTGATGGTAGAAGCAGAGTGTGCCCTTCGGGTGCTTCGTGGCCTCCGCATTGGCCACCATCGATGGCTCCTCGTCCTCGCTGGCTGTCTCACTGGGTTCTGGCGCCACTGCGTTCACCGTGAAGGTTCTGGTCGCCAGGATAATCCAGTCTGCCTCTTGTGCCAGCATCTGGTAATTCTGCGTGGCCAGCAGCGGTGAATTGGCGAAGACCACTCTGGCCGCTGTCGGGAGTTTCTGGAGGAAAAGATGGGCAAACAGGAACGGCTCGCCATCTGTGCCCATCAACACCAACATTCTCTCCATTAATTCAACCGCTGACCCGTCTCCCAACTCGGAGTGCGTCAGTAGCCTTTCCGCTCTCTTGCAGTGCGAGAGAGTGTAGTGTTGGGTCAGCGTTGTCTTGAGAGCGTCATATTTGCCGTGGGCTGCGGGCCATTGGGGCAGGCTCGCTACCTGCTGTGTTGTGCGTGCGGCCAGCACTGCAACCATGTAGTAGTACTTGGTGTCATCCGCCATCACTCCACGGAGCGCGAACTGGGCCTCGGTGTGGAGGAACCAAGCCGTCGGGTCGTGCAGCCAAAAGTCTCAGAGCTTGACTGAAACGGCACATGCAGTGCTGGCGCTTCCAGTCCGGGCCGTCTCCGGGGTGTTTGCCTCGAATTCCATTTCACGTCAAAGGTCACCAGTGTAGAGAGAAATGAGCAGGCGAGGCAGTGAGCTGGATCACCATGGACTTTATTTCTCTCTTTCCTCAAGTCAATAAGAATAAAACCAGGTCGCTGGGCATCTCTCTTTAACATGTTACATGCCTTGCCTAACGACCTGAAGGCTCACATCACAATACCATTATCACAATGCCTGTTGGCTCATTACCATACAGTCTTTCAGCACCATTAACCTACAGGCAACCTGGAGGCTCACACCACAATACACATTATCACAATGCACCATTAACATACAGTCCTTCACTGTGAGTGGAGCATGGCCCCCACATCTCATTATATACAATATATTAACTTATTTTTGTATGTTTTATACTGCTGCTCTGCTTCTTTTGTCCTTTTCTTTAGAAAAGCTTTATATAATGAATTTTTCTTTTTACACGCTTTTTGTAATCCTTTGTCGACAACCCATGGTTAACCAAATTTATGTTTAAGCTTTTTCTTTACTAATGGACAATTTTTTTTTTCATAAAAAGCAGTTACAATGTTCATGAATGTATCATAGGCTTCATTTACGTCTGATACATAGACTTTTGTCCAGTCTTGCTTCAGCAGGTCTTCTTTAAAACAACTGATTGCATCTTGTGATTTGTATCTGAAAGATTTTAAAGTTTTTTCTGTATTGGTCCCCCGTGTGGCCATGGATAAGTGCAAAGACTGACAGATGGTCACTTATGTCATTTATCAATAATCCACTTTCTATTTTCTTATCAATAATGTTGATTGATTGATTTTATTGGACATCATGACAAAAAAGAAAAAAAATTAAAACAAAAATCAAAACCAAAAAAAAAAAATGTTCAAAAGGAGTGGGAAGAAGCCAACGCTTATATAGTCCCGCCCCTTCTCCAGACCCAATAAATTATAATATCATTCTAGTCATTATTCATCCCACAATTACATTCATTATACAATACCATAATATATAATACACCTTATAATTAAATTATGCAATAGAAATGATACCACAATTTTTTTTTTTTAATTTTTTTTTTTTGTTGTTACTTATTTGTACCCGTAGGTAGATTCGGTTTGCAGTATGGTGACAAGCCACCGGCTGCTGGTCGCTGCGTGCGCGAGCGCCCTAAACCTACATGTTTTTGGTGTGCGGGAGGAAACCGGAGAAATCCCGGAGTAAACCCGCGCAACACGGGGAGAACATGCAAACTCCACACAGCTCACTGTTGGTCGGGGGCTGGGATCGAACCCACGATCTCATGATCCCCGCGATCCCCCGGCCGAGGGTAAAACTGCTGCCACAGTGCTAAACCACTGCGCCACCGTGCAGCCAAATGATGGTTTAAATTGACAGTAATACCAACATCTAATAATAATTGTAATAATAATAAATAAATACTTCTGGTATGTTTCATATAATTATAGCCAATATTATCATCATCATAATCACCATATACAGTGGGGCAAAAAAGTATTTAGTCAACCACCAATTGTGCAAGTTCTCGCACTTAAAAGATGAGAGGTCTCCAATTTTCATCATAGGTAAACCTCAGCTATGAGAGACAAAATGAGAAAAAAAAAATCCAGAAAATCACATTGAAGTATTTTTAAAGGATTTATTTGCAAGTTATGGTGGAAAATAAGTATTTGGTCACCTACAAACAAGCAAGATTTCTGGCTCTCACAGACCTGTAACAACTTCTTTAAGAGGCGCCTCTGTCCTCTACTCATTACCTGTATTAATGGCATCTGTTTGAACTCATTATCAGTATAAAAGACACCTGTCCACAACCTCAAACAGTCAGACTCCAAACTCCACTATGGCCAAGACCAAAGAGCTGTCAAAGGACACCAGAAACAAAATTGTAGACCTGCGGAAGACCCAGCCGGAAGACCTGTCTTCCGGCTGGGAAGACTGAATCTGCAATAGGTAAGCAGCTTGGTGTGAAGAAATCAACTGTGGGAGCAATTATTAGAAAATGGAAGACATACAAGACCACTGATAATCTCCCTCGATCTGGGGCTCCACGCAAGATCTCACCCCATGGGGTCAAAATGATCACGAGAGCGTGAGCAAAAATCCCAGAACCACACGGGGGGACCTAGTGAATGACCTGCAGAGAGCTGGGACCAAAGTAACAAAGGCTACCATCAGTAACACACTACGCCGCCAGGGACTCAAATCCTGTAGTGCCAGACGTGTCCCCCTGCTTAAGCCAGTACATGTCCAGGCCCGTCTGAAGTTTGCTAGAGCATTTGGATGATCCAGAAGAGGATTGGGAGAATGTCATATGGTCAGATGAAACCAAAATAGAACTTTATTGTAAAAACTCAACTTGTCGTGTTTGGAGGAGAAAGAATACTGGGTTGCATCCAAAGAACACTATACCTACTGTGAAGCATGGGAGTGGAAACATCATGCTTTGGGGCTGTTTTTCTGCAAAGGGACCAGGACGACTGATCCGTGTAAAGGAAAGAATGAATGGGGCCATGTATCGTGAGATTTTGAGTGAAAACCTCCTTCCATCAGCAAGGGCATTGAAGATGAAACGTGGCTGGGTCTTTCAGCATGACAATGATCCAAACACACCACCCGGGCAATGAAGGAGTGGCTTCATAAGAAGCATTTCAAGGTCCTGGAGAGGCCAGGCCAGTCTCCAGATCTCAACCCCATAGAAAATCTTTGGAGGGAGTTGAAAGTCCGTGTTGCCCAGCGACAGCCCCAGAACATCACTGCTCTAGAGGAGATCTGCATGGAGGAATGGGCCAAAATACCAGCAACAGTGTGTGAAAACCTTGTGAAGACTTACAGAAAACGTTTGACCTCTGTCACTGCCAACAAAGGGTATATAACAAAGTATTGAGATGAACTTTTGTTACTGACCAAATACTTATTTTCCACCATAATTTGCAAATAAATTCTTTAAAAATCAGACAATGTGATTTTCTGGATTTTTTTTTTCTCATTTTGTCTCTCATAGTTGAGGTATACCTATGATGAAAACTGGAGACCTCTCTCATCTTTTAAGTGGGAGAACTTGCACAATTGGTGGCTGACTAAATACTTTTTTACCCCACTGTATACCACCATATACCCCCACATGGCTTACAATACCTAGGTGCAATAAGTAACCATATAATAATAATAACAACCATAATAATAGGTAGTTATATGGTAGTTACAAAATACCTGGCCTATATAATACTTCAAATAATTCCATCCTAACAACAATCCTAATACTATAATTCTAGTAATAATGATATCAATAATTATAGTACTCAGCATATATATTCACAATAACAACCTTTCTTCATTGACGACACATTGTAATGTTACTGTCCTTTATTTTTATATTGTTCAAAAATCACTTCTTTATATGCTGATTTAAATATATGGATGTTTGGACATTGCCTGTGTTTCTCCCCCAACCCATTCCACAATTTTACCCCACACAGACACAAAAACTTTTCCTAGTAGATCTTACTCGGTGCATTTAAAATTTTGTATTCCCCTGTAAATTATATTTCCCTTCTTTCTCACTGAAAAGATTTTGTATATTGTGTGGCAAAAAGTTTTTACTGACTTTAAACTTTAACTGTGCTGTATAATAATCAACCAGATCCCATAATTTCAATAACTTTGAATGTAAAAACAATAAATTAGTATGTTCAAGATACCCGACTTTGTGTATAACATGGACTGCCCTTTTTTGAAATATTAGCAATGAATTAAGTGTACTTTTATAATTGTTACCCCAGACCTCTATACAGTAGGTCAAGTATGAAAGTGCTAATGAGCAATGCAAGATATGAAGTGATTTGTAATCTAGGACCTGCTTAATTTTATTTATAATTGCAATATTTTTTGCGAATTTGTTTTGTTTGTATCTGATGTGTGGTTTCCAACTAATTGTATCATCTAGTACTACACCCCAAAATTTGATCTCCTTAACATTTTCAATAATTACATTATCTCAATGAATATGTATATCTTCTTTATTTTTACAATTACCAAATATCATTACCTTAGTTTTATCTATATTTAGTGATAATTTATTACAATCCATCCATTTTTTAAGCTTATTTAATTCATTATTTAGAGTATGGATTAGTTGATTATAATTATTTCCAGAATAAAATAGAAGTATAATCAGCAAATATTATTTTTAATAATTTAGAAACTTGGACTATATCATTTATATATTCATTCATTCATCTTCTTCCGCTTAATCCTTTTTGGGTCGTGGGGGGGCTGGAGCCTATCCCAGCATCTTTGGGCGAGAGGCAGGGTCCATCCTGGACAGATCGCCAGTCCATGGCAGGGCCAACACAGAGAGACAGACAACCATTCACTCTCACAGTCATACCTAAGGACAATTTAGAATCCCCAGTTTGATGCCAGTTAATATGTTAAATAATTTGGGGCCCAAACGACCCGAAAAGGATTAAGCGGAAGAAGATGAATGAATGAGTCTACTGACCCCTGGGGGACCCCACAGGCAATTCCCATACATCCTGACAGATATTCTCCCATCTTCACAAACTGTTGTCTCTCAGATAAATAACTTGTAACCCAATTCAGAGCCATTCCCCTAATACCATACATTTGCAGTTTATCAAGAAATTTTGAATGATTTATTGTATCAAATGCTTTTCTAAAATCTATAAATACACCAATTGCATATTTTCCTTGATCTAATGCATTTATTATTTCCTCTGTTGCTTCCATTATTGCCAACGATGTTGTACTCTTGGCTCTAAATCCATATTGATTCTGATTAAGCAGATCATGTTTATATAAAAAAAAAATTCTAATCTGTTGAAAAGTTTTTCCAGAATCTGAAAATTGTGGGAGGAGCAATACTGGTCTGTAGTTTGTGTTGTGGTGTTTATTTCCTTGCTTGAATAATGGTATTACTTTTGCCATTTTCATTTTCTGCGGGGATGAGCCAGTTTGAAATGATAGATTACAAATATATGTAAATGGTTTTAATATACCATCAACAGTTCTTTTTATTAGTGCCATATCAATACCATCACAATCAGTAGATAATTTATTTTTACACTTTTCAGCAACAGACTTCACCTCTAGTTCATCCACCGCAGAGAGAAAGATTGACCGAGGGTTATTTCCAATCAATGTCTCACTCACGGTGTCTCTTCCTTGGTTTGTAATTTTTGCTGCCAACTCTGGTCCAACATTTACAAAAAAATTATTCATTCTATTTACTACCATGTTCTTATCATAATTATCACCACAATTATCAGTAAAATACTCTGGATATATCGTTTTCGTAGTTCCATTTTCCTTAATTTATTTAATATATCCCAGACTCCTTTTATATTATTTTTATTTTCATTTAACATTTTCCTCTAGTATAATATTTTACTAGTTCGTATTATTTCAGTTAATTTATTTTTATATGTTTTATATCTTTTTTCAGATTCTTTGGTTCTTAATTTAATGAAATTTTTATAGAGAGAATTTTTCTTTTTACAAGCATTTTGTAGCCCCCTGGTTAACCACGGGCAATTTTTGTATTGTGGAGGAAAAAGATCAGGCGAGGTGCGACAAGTTGGAAGGGTGCAAAGTTTTATTTCCTCCAACATAATGAGACACACATTGTAGCCAAGTGAGCTACTGTGCTCCTGAGGCATATCACAAGCTCTTTTATACAGTGATACAGACAGGGAGAATGCGTGGCACATTAGCATATCAGTCAATACATATTATTAGCATGACCAACTGGCACCCAGATGTCCTCTCCCTCATCCCGGGATGTATACACAACAGTCCATTGTTCTGGTTGCCCCCAGGGGCTCTCTGTATGTGAATTGTCCTCTGCTTCCTCCAGACCTGCTGAGTGTGAGAAATGTCCGTGCAGAATGTGGTGGGTCACCACAGGGCTCCCCCCAGAACACTGAGAAGGGACTGTGACCCCCCCCCCCCCCCCCCCCGGGCGTTTGGGCTCCAGCTCCGGTAGAACTGTCCTGCTGTAGAGGAGTGTTGGAGGACATGTCAGTCCGTGGGGGGGACGGGGGAGGGGTGGAAAAGACAGTGTGCTCCGCTCCGGGTCCCAGCACGTGAGTAATGGAACCAACAGGCCATCGGCCGGCTTTAGGGAGTGAGGTGCGGGAAGAGTGCTGTGGAGGAGGATGGGGAGGGGGTGGGAGTAAGTGAGTGCCGGCCTGGGACGTCAAAGGTGTCTGGGCTGCGCAAAAATTGCGTGTGGATCTGCGATGGTAAGGGACTTTCCCGGTCAACCTGGCGGTGATCTGCAGCGGCTGTGAAAAAATTAAGTCTCTGACTCCTCTCACGGCTTGGTCCAGCGAGGATGTGGGGAAGGCGAATGCCCAAGTTCCCCGAGGATGCGTAGCAGCTGTGAAACAACTGCAGCTGTGTGAGGGACTTGGTGGTTTGGCTTTTAGGTGCGGAAGCAGCCCTAAAGCCATCGGGGACAGCAATCTGCTAAATTCCCCTTGTGCGCCGTGGCCAAGAAACCCATACAAAGTCCTGTGTGCGGGTTGTGTGTCTGCTTCAGGTGCGTGAGCAGCCCTGAAGGTTCCGAGGATGGTGGTCGGCCGTGTTTCTCGGGCATGTGCAGCAGCGGAGGATGATGTATCAGTCTGTGGAGCTGATTTGTCCCTGTGCGTGGCGCGTGCTTGGCGCAGTGACCACATAGCTGGAAGTTGCACTGTCCTCGTAATCCTGCGGAGTGCTTGCGGGGCTTCTGTGCGTGGGAGGTCCCCTGTCCGGAGTGAATCAGGGTCGGGGAGCTTGGTGGAAATCAACGCAGACGGCGCCAATGATTTTCCCCGTTCAGGCTGCTTCCTTCGGTTCGCTCGTGTTGCCGTTCATGGTGCGTGTCAGTCCCAGCGCTGCCCGCTCCGGAGAGCGCACTCTGGTGTGGATGAAGAGGATGCCGGCGTCACCATGAAATGTCTAGGGTCACCAATGTGGAGGTAAAAGATCAGGCGTGATGCGATGAGTTGGAAGGTTGCAGGGTTTTATTTCCTCCAGCATAATGAGACACACATTGTAGCTAAGTGAGCTACTGTGCTCCTGAGGCATCACACAGGCTCTTTTATACAGTGATACAGACAGGGAGTCACAGTCACAGTTCCGGCGGTCACAGCCTGAGCACGTCCCTCTCAGCATCGGTGGCCGTTTAGTGGAGAGAGTGGAGAACATCAAGTTCCTCGGAGTGCAGATCTCGCAGGACCTGACCTGGAGCAAGAATTCCTTGGGGATCAGGAAGCAGGCTCAGCAGAGACTGCACTTCTTGAGGAAACTCAAACAGGCCTCTCTCCCCATCTGCATCCTCAGGACCTTCTACAGAGGTGTGGTGGAGAGTGTTCTGACGTACTGCATTGCTACATGGTACTCCAGCTGCAGTATGTCAGACAAAAAAGCCCTGCAGAGGATAGTCGAGGGGGCTGAGAGGGTAATTGGAGTCTCCCTCTGTCCAAGAACTTTTTCAGAATCGTTGTAGGAGCAGGGCACTGAACATTGTCAAGGACCGTTCTCACCCTCTGCATAAACACTTTGAACTTCTTCCATCTGGTAAACGATTCCGGAGCATCAGAGGCAGAACCACCAGACTGATCAACAGCTTCCTTCCACAAGCTGTCAGGATGCTGAACAGTTGACCCGGAATCTCTCATACACACTACTGCACCTACGGACATTTTGTATATTATAGTTAGTTAGTTTTTTTTCCCCAAGTATGTCTCAGGGATGTGTGAATGGATGGAGGGGTGGGGGTGGGGGGGTGAAGCTATATGTGAGTGTGTCTTAAATCATGCTGCTTCTATTTATATGGATGCCGAGAGAAACGCAATTTCATCTTGCCTGCACTACAGTTGTATGTACAGCAATATGACAATAAAGTTTGATTTGATTTGAGGGAAAATGCATGGCACATTAGCATATCAGTCAATACATATTATTAGCATGACCAACTGGCGCCCGGATTTCCTCTCCCTCATCCCGGGATGTATACACAACAGTTCATCATTCTGGTTGCCCCCAGGACCTCTCTGTATGTGAATTGTCCTCTGCTTCCTCCAGACCTGCTGAGAGTGAGAAATGTCTGTGCAGAGTGTGGTAGGTCACCACAGTATTTATGTTTTTAATTAATTGGATAGTTTTTATCATATAAGGATTTAAATATATCAGTAAATTTATCGTATGCCAGTCCACTTCTTTGTCTCTATAGACAACATCCCTATTCTGTAACATTAAGTCATCTTTTAAAGCATTGATTCAATCTTCTATTCGTATTCTTTTATAAATAATCGTTTTACATGGTTTATTGTTATTCTTACTCTCATTAATCCCATAATTAACATCTAAAGAAACAAATACAGGCAGGTGGTCACTAATGTCATTTATTAGTATACCACTTGTGGCTTATATTAATCATATATTCCATACCTACATACGTATAGACATATTAGAATGTTTAGTGATTACATATGTGGAATGACCTAACGCCTATGAACAGGACAAGAGGTCTCAACCGCCAGCGAGGATCAAAGAGCAGACAGAGTTGCAGCGGTGGAGACCGGATCGATCTCCCTGACCACCCAGGGTCAGGTAGAGGAGACGGAGGACAATGGAGGGAGGATTATGTTAATGCGGGATGTCAGCTTTGATATGCAATGTCTTTTGTTGAGTGTGGCTATAAGTATGAAGGTCTGACTGCGTTCGACCTCTTATTCTGCTTCTGCACCAAGATGAGATGTTAGGGAGGTGAAGCTGATATTAAACTTTGATTTATAAAGCCATATCGCTTCTTCATTTCTAACTCCCTACACTGGT
Source organism: Pholidichthys leucotaenia (assembly GCA_020510985.1). Lineage (NCBI taxonomy): Eukaryota > Metazoa > Chordata > Actinopteri > Cichliformes > Pholidichthyidae > Pholidichthys > Pholidichthys leucotaenia. The sequence goes on along the minus strand of CM035840.1, from coordinate 18,702,032 downwards.
GACCAGACGTGAGGATGGAACAGAGACGTTCTCCCGCGATTAAATCATCAGAGGCGACCCAGGCAAGCGCCGGCGCCCATGCAGACAGGGGAACGGATGGAAGACGTTCCCCCACGGCAGAAGCTACAGAGAGTGCTCAACCGAGCACCATCCCCAGCCCCGCCGTGAGAGCAGAAGAAAGGCGCTCTCACCCGGCGGACACATCAGGGACGGCCCACACAAGCGCCGTCGCCGTCAAGCTGCCAGAATTCTGGCAAGAAGACCCGAGCTCGTGGTTCCAGCAAGCTGAGGCTCAGTTTGCACTGGCGGGCATAACGGCGGACGAGATGAAGTTTTATCACATCGTTGCCAAACTCGACGCTGCCACGTCAAGATGTGCGCGGAGCATAATCCAACAGCCGCCCGCCCATGACAAATACAGAGAGCTTAAAGCGACCATCGTCGAGAACTTCGTCCCCTCAGCCGAGGAGAGAGCAGAGAGGATCCTGGCGATCTACGGCCACAGAGGATGCAGACCCAAGGCCCTCATGGAGGACATGCTGCAGCTCAAGGAAGAGGACAACGACAACTTCCTCTTCCAACACATCTTCCTCAGCACTCTGCCGCCACACATGAGAGGGACGCTGGTCAACATGCGGTGCAGCACCCAGCAGGACTTCCGCGCGCTGGCCCGAGAAGCGCAGCGGCTCATCAACGCCTGCGGGGAACAGATGGCCACAGCAGCATCCGCAGATCTCAGCGCAGAAGCCCAGAGCAGCGGAGAACCACAGACAACCGAGCAGAGCCCGCGCACCATGGCGGCAACACGACCAAGGCGCAGCAGGTGGAACGACCTCTGCTATTACCACCACCGTTTCGCTGAGAGGGCGTACAAATGCGTGCCCCCCCTGCAAATTCAAAAGTTTGGGGAACGCCAAAACCAAGAGACCGTTAACAGCTGCGGCTCTCGGCGAGAAAAATAAGCTACTGTATGTGACTGACGGACACACCGGGAGACAGTTCCTGATCGACACCGGAGCTCAGCTGAGTTTTATCACCCCTTCCCATGCAGACCGGGCCATGGGTCCCCGGGGAAATGGAGCGATGGCAGCCAACGGCTCGATCATCGACACCTTCGGTGAAAGGAACCTGCCTCTTTGCATCCACGGCCGCAACTATAGATGGACATTTATTGTAGCGGCGGTGAGTTTTAACTTGTTGGGCGCTGATTTTTTGTGTGCACATGGGTTGTTAGTCGATCTAGCAAATAGGCGCTTGGTTAATGCATTGTCATTTTCTTCTATCCCCTGCTCAGCTCGACTTTCTCCACCACCCGTGCAGGCCAGCGTCACAACAGCAGGAGGTAAGTTTGACCAACTCCTCACCCAATTTCCAGCATTCACAGTTCCAAAATTTTCAGCTACAGTAGCGAAACACGGGGTTGAACACTTCATCCCCACAACAGGCCCACCCGTGTTCGCCAAAGCTCGGCGCTTAGACGCAACCAAGCTCGCCATAGCACGGGACGAGTTTGCCACCCTGGAAAAATTAGGCATTATTAGACGCTCGAAAAGCCCCTGGGCATCGCCACTCCACATGGTCCCGAAAACTGACGGTTCTTGGAGACCTTGCGGCGATTACCGCAGATTAAACAATGCGACAGTGCATGACCACTACCCAATTCCTCACATCCAAGATTTTTCACTACATCTGGCGGGTGCGCGCATTTTTTCTAAAATAGACCTGGTCCGCGGCTATCACCAAGTCCCCGTTCGAGCGGAAGACATTCCTAAAACGGCTGTAATAACCCCTTTCAGTCTTTTTGAATTTTTGCGGATGCTGTTCGGCCTCAAAGGCGCTGCTCAAACCTTTCAGCGTATGATGGACGCGGTATTACGCGACCTCCCCTTCGTGTTCGTCTACCTCGACGATATGCTGGTAGCCAGCCCGTCAGAGGAAGAACACGAACAACACCTCACTACAGTTTTTCAGAGACTAGAAGAGCACGGGTTAATAATCAACCCAGCCAAATGCAAATTCGGCGTGTCACAAATTGATTTTTTGGGACACAGAGTTTCACCGAAGGGGGCAGTCCCATTGCCGGACAAAGTCCACGCGGTAAAAAATTTTCCACGACCACAGACGGTCAAATCGCTGCAAGAATTTTTGGGAATGGTGAATTTTTACAACCGTTTCCTCCCCCGCGCAGCTCAACTCATGCAGCCCCTGTATGCCGCGCTCAGAAAACAAAAGCCTTCCAACGCGGTCGAATGGACCCCGGAGCGCGAACGCGCCTTCGCGGAAGTAAAAAGTGCTCTAGCGAAGGCCACATTGTTGGTTCACCCCGATCCCTCGGCCCGCATAGCGTTAACCACAGACGCTTCAGACCTGGCCATAGGGGCAGTCGTGGAACAACATGTTGGCGGAACCTGGCAACCTTTAGCATTTTTGAGCAAATCTTTAAACCAAATCGAGCGTAAATACAGCACTTTTGACAGGGAGCTGCTAGCGCTTCATTTATCCATCCGCCACTTCCAGTTCTGGTTAGAAGGGCGGCGCTTCACGGCTTTTGTAGACCACAAACCGCTCACTTTTGCGATGGCTAAAATTTCAGAACCATGGTCAGGCAGGCAACAAAGACAGCTAGCGGCAATCTCAGAGTTCACCACAGACATTCGACATGTGGCAGGCAAACTTAACGTGGTAGCAGACTGCCTCTCTCGCGCTGTGACATCGCTAGAGCACGAGGAGACAGATTATACTACCTCAGCCACAGAACTCTTCGCCAACGCGGATGCGTACGCGGCCCCAATTCACGTAGGGATAGATTACGCAGCCATGGCAGAGGAACAAAGCAGTGACGCGGACGTGCGCGCGCTCCTGTCTGGACCAACAGGGTTAAGACTGGAGGAAAGGGGTTTATGTGACGGCGTACCCCCCCTAATCTGCGACGTTTCAACCGGCCGACCTCGCCTGGTAGTCCCAGCTGCATGGCGCCGCCGCATTTTCGACTCGGTTCACTCCCTCGCGCACCCAGGGGTGCACGCCTCGGTCAAAATGGTCACGGAAAAGTTTGTTTGGCCGGGCCTGCGCAAAAATGTAAAGGAATGGGCAAAAACTTGCATGTCTTGTCAGCGCACCAAAATACACAAACACACAAAAGCTCCTCTAGACCCTTTTCAAATCCCAGCCAGAAGGTTTGACCACGTTCATGTCAACCTCGTGGGACCACTACCTTCGTCTCAGGGTTTCACACACCTGTTAACAATGATAGACCGTACTACGCGCTGGGCGTCAACCACAGCTGCGGAAGTCGCTCGCGTTTTTTTAACAAACTGGGTGGCACGTTTCGGCATCCCATCGGACATCACGTCCGATAGGGGGCCTCAATTTGTCTCAGAGCTTTGGTCAGCCATGGCCAGCAGCTTAGGGGTGACAATTCACCGCACCACCGCATATCACCCTCAGGCTAATGGGTTATGCTGTAGAGGATGCCTTCACAACAGAGACTGAGTTTATTTCTCAGGAAAGGTTTATTTGCAGTCTCATCCTCTAACAAGCAAGTATCTCAACACAAGAGACAGGACAATCTTTCCTCACAGCTCTTATACCCCCAGAGACACAAAACCCCCAACATCAAATATCACACCCTCAACCCACAGTCCTTCAGTAAACATATGAACCCACAGTCCTTCAGTAAACATATAGCCTCCAAGGCTCGTTGGCGTTTATATTGTCTCTTCAGCCTCGGGGGCTCCTGCTGGGACATTCTCTCTGACTTCCCGTCTCTCCAGAAACCACTTCACACCTGCCGAGGTCTCTGCCGGGTCAGGTCCTTTTGGACGTTTGAAGTCTCCAGAGTATGCACCGTCATGCCTACTAAATACATGTGAGAGAAAATGCGTACCATACAAGCATGCCATATATGCATCCTAAATGTGCGCCATATAACCCCCCCCAAACGTCTAAATAAGGACAAGTTACACCTCAGATGCATAGAATCATGACATATCACACAGAACGAGAAAAAAATTGGCACAACAGATCACACATCCAACTGCCTGGGCTTCAACTTCCTGCCATATCTGCTGTGAGCTGGTCTCGCTCTGCCTGTGGCTGTCTCTTGCATCTGTGGATCAGAGTCATTAGCACATCGTTGTGAAAGCTTAGCAGAATGTCTCCCCGGCGGCCTGCCGCAGCGGGGGGCCCTGGCCAACTGTACCTGTTCATCAGCTAACACAAAAGCAGGTTTGAGTCTGTTAATGCAGACTAATTCCCTCCTGTCTCCCAAATCGAGCAAAAAATGCTTTTCCCCGGTTTCTAACACTCTGAACGGTCCATCATAAGGTGGTCTTAAACCTAACCTCTGTGCGTCGTGTCTAACAAAGACGAATTCTGCATTCTTTAAGGCTTTAGGCACAAAAACGCGTGGGAAACTGATGAACTGGACCGGGGAGGGTGTTTGATCCCGCGTCGCTCTGCAGCAGCTGAGCGGGGGGGCGATCTGGTGCGGGGTTCTCAGGAAGGAAGTCTCCCGGTAACCGGAGAGGTTGGGCGAAGACATGTTCGGCCGGAGAGGCCTGCAAATCTTCTTTAGGTGCTGAACGCAACCCTGATAAAACCCATGGAAGCTTATCAACCCAATTTGTGTCCGTGAGAGCCGCTCTGAGGGCTGCTTTCAATGACCGGTGAAAGCGTTCGCACAAACCGTTGGCCTGGGGGTTATACGCAGTTGTGCGATGAATTTTCACTCCCAGGCTGAGTGCCATGGACGACCAGAGCTCGGAAACAAATTGGGGTCCTCTGTCAGACGTTATGTCTGACGGGACTCCAAAGCGCGCGACCCAAGCCATTAAAAAAGCGCGCGCAACGTCTGCTGCTGTGGTTGACGCCAGGGGAATCGCCTCTGGCCAATGCGTAGTGCGGTCCACCATAGTTAGAAGGTGTGTGAACCCCTGTGACAGCGGGAGGGGTCCCACCAAGTCGACATGCACGTGGTCGAAGCGTTTGGCTGGGATGTGAAAAGGTTCTAGAGGGGCCCGCGTGTGCTTGTGTACCTTTGCTCTTTGACACGCTGCGCAGGCTGCGGCCCATTCTTTGACCTGTTTACGCAGCCCCGGCCAAACAAACTTCTCTCCCACCATTTTGATCGACGCGCGAACGCCCGGGTGTGCCAGCGAATGTATTAAGTCAAAAACACGGCGATGCCACGCAGCCGGGACTACGGGGCGGGGGCGCCCCGTGGAGATATCGCAGATTAGGGGGGGCATACCTCTTTGATGCACCCTGTGCTCCAGCCTTAGCCCTGTTGGCCCAGACTGGAGCGCGCGCACGTCCACATCGTTAACCTGCTCGGCAGCCATGGCTGCATAATCTAACCCAACGCAGACCGGGGCTGTGAGCGCTTCCGCGCCGCAAGCCTGGCCCGAGTCTACAGCCGCCGAGTCTGCCCCCTGGGAGCCTGGCAGTGCAACTGCGCGCGAGAGACAATCTGCTACTACATTGTGTTTACCCGCCACGTGTTGAATGTCGGTGGTAAACTCCAAAATTGCGGCCAGCTGTCTCTGTTGTCGGCCCGACCAAGGCTCTGAAATTTTAGCCATTGCAAAAGTTAATGGTTTATGGTCTACAAACGCGGTGAAACGGCGCCCTTCCAACCAGAACTGGAAGTGGCGGATGGCCAAATGCAGGGCTAAAAGCTCCCTATCAAACGCGCTGTATTTACGCTCGTTATCGCGCAATGTTTTGCTGAAAAACGCAAGTGGTTGCCAGCTCCCTGCTACCAGTTGCTCGACAACCGCTCCCACTGCCACGTCGGAAGCGTCCGTGGTTAGCGCCATGCGAGCTGCTGGCACCGGGTGTGCCAATAACGCAGCGTTCGCGAGGGCCGATTTGACCTGTGAGAAAGCGCGCTCCCGGTCCGGGGACCACTCGACCTTAGCTGTAGGTTTTTGTTTCTTTAATGCCGCATACAATGGGTGCATGAGCCGTGCCGCGTTGGGGAGGAAACGGTTATAAAAATTGACCATCCCCAAAAATTCTTGCAGTGCCTTAACTGTCTGCGGTTGGGGGAAATCCGTTATCGCGCGCACTTTATCCGGCAGCGGGACCGCGCCCTCTGGAGACACGCGGTGTCCCAAAAAATCGATTTGCGCTGCCCCGAATTGGCATTTCGCTGGGTTAATGATCAGCCCGTGCTCTGTCAGCCTCTGAAAAATGGCTGTGAGGTGGCGTTCGTGCTCGGCTTCGGATGCACTGGCTACCAAAATATCATCCAAATAAGCGAACACGAAAGGGAGGCCGCGCAGCACTGCATCCATCATGCGTTGGAACGTCTGCGCGGCGCCTTTGAGGCCGAAAGGCATGCGCAAAAACTCGAAAAGCCCGAAAGGGGTTATAACTGCCGTTTTGGGTATGTCTTGCACGCGGACTGGAACTTGGTGATAACCGCGCACCAAATCTATTTTGGAAAAGATGCACGCCCCCGCCAAATGTGCCGAAAAATCCTGGATGTGCGGAATCGGGTAGCGGTCGTGTGCTGAAGCATTATTTAATCTGCGGAAATCACCGCAAGGGCGCCACGAGCCGTCAGCCTTGGGCACCATGTGCAGGGGTGATGACCAAGAGCTGTTCGAGCGTCTAACAATGCCCAGTTTTTCCAAGTTGGCGAATTCCTCGCGCGCAATGGCCAGTTTAGCTGGGTCCAAGCGCCGAGCTTTTGCAAAAACAGGGGGGCCAGAGGTAGTTATGAAATGCTCGACCCCGTGTTTGGCAACTGACGCTGAAAATGTTGGGACCGTGAGTGTTGGGAACTGGTTGAGTAATGCATGAAACTTACCACCCGCAGCTGTGACATTGGGATGTGCAGAAGGCAGGGCCACCCGAGCTGTGCAGGAGATAGAGTAGAAAGACAGTGCATTTACAATACGTCTATTAGCAAGATCAACTAACAAACTGTTTGAGCATAAAAAGTCAGCACCTAGCATGTTGTTGTTAACTGCAGCTACAACGAAGGTCCACTCGAAGGTGCGCCCGTGGAGGGACAGGAGGAGCATCTTCTCCCCATAGGTTTTGATCGTGGAGCCGTTCGCCGCTAACACCAGGGGTCCGCTGGCAGGCGACAGCATGTCCGCGTAGGCAGGCTTGACAAAACTTAGCTGGGAGCCTGTGTCCACCAGGAACTCTTTCCCTGAATTCGCGTCTGTCACGAAAAGCAGCTTGTTCTTCGTGCCGAGAGTCGCAGCTGCTACCGGCTCCCGGTCTTGGCGTTTCCCTGGCGCTGGTACCGGCACGGTGGGACGCATCTGCGCGCTCTCTCGGCGAAGCGTCGATGGTAGAAACAGAGGGTGTTGTCAGCTCCGCTTCTCCTGGCCTCTGCCGCTGCTGCCGTCAGTGGATCCGGTGCTGCAGCCTCTGGTCTCCCCTCGTCTCGCAGGGGGGCATTCAGCTCTGCCGCTGCCGTCGTGGCTGCGTGCCGTCTATGGGCGTCGACGAGCCGCTGCGCCTCCTGGCCCAGTTCGTGGTAGTCACGGTTGTTGAGTAGCTGTGAGCTGGCCAGGGTGACTCTCACTGCTGGCGGGAGCGTTCTGAGGAAGAGGTGGGCGAAGATAAAGCTGTCATCATCCTCGCCTCTCAGGCTCACCATCTTCGCCATCAGATCTGCCAGCCTGTCTGCTTCCCCTTCTGTCAGTGCCAGGAGCTTCTCTGCTCGTTCCCCCAGCGAGGGAGTGAAGGCTCAAATGAGGGCGGCTTTCAGCGCGCCATACTTGTCGTTTCGGGGCGGGTGGTTGGTCAGGCTCTCCACCCGCTGCACTGTGAGGCTGTCCAGCTTCGCGATGACATGGTAGAACCTCGTTGCGTCCGCTGAGATTCCCCGAAGGTGGAACTGCACCTCCACAGTGGTAAACCAGGAGCGCGGGTTATGTTGCCAGAAATCGGGCAGCTGTAGTGTGGTAGCTGCGTTAACCCGGTTGGCTCCTGAAGAGTCCGGTGCGGAAAGCTCGCCGTCACCGGCCATGGTTTGTCGTAGGTCACCAGTGTAGAGGATGCCTTCACAAAAGAGACTGAGTTTATTTCTCAGGAAAGGTTTATTTGCAGTCTCATCCTCTAACAAGCAAGTATCTCAACACAAGAGACAGGACAGTCTTTCCTCACAGCTCTTATACCCCCAGAGACACAAAACCCCCAACATCAAATATCACACCCTCAACCCACAGTCCTTCAGTAAACATATGAACCCACAGTCCTTCAGTAAACATATAGCCTCCGAGGCTCATTGGCGTTTATATTGTCTCTTCCGCCTCGGGGGCTCCTGCTGGGACATTCTCTCTGACTTCCCGTCTCTCCAGAAACCACTTCACACCTGCTGAGGTCTCTGCCGGGTCAGGTCCTTTTGGACGTTTGAAGTCTCCAGAGTATGCACCGTCATGCCTACTAAATACATGTGAGAGAAAATGCGTACCATACAAGCATGCCATATATGCGCCCTAAATGTGCGCCATAATGCGAGCGTTTTCACAGATCTTTAAAGGCCGCCCTCAGGGCCTCACTAACGGATACAAATTGGGTGAATAAACTTCCCTGGGTTTTATTGGGGTTGCGTTCTGCGCCTAAAGAGGATCTAGACGCCTCCCCAGCAGAATTAGTTTTTGCACAACCTCTCAGACTCCCAGGTGAGTTTTTACCAGAGAATCCAGAGCCCGGGCATCTTCCAGCCCTGAGGCCTTTAGGCAGCACCGGACCGGACACTCTCCCCGGTCCGGCACATCACTCTTTTCCACGGGCTTTTGTCCCCCAAGGTTTAAAAAACGCCGAGTTCGTTTTTGTTAGACACGAAGCTTTAAAATCAACCCTCCGTCCACCATACGATGGACCATTCAGAGTGCTGGAACCTGGTGATAAGCATTTTGTGCTTGATTTAGGGGACAGAAAAGAAACAGTCAGCATTGACAGACTTAAACCTGCCTTCTTGTTGAGAGACGAACCTGCACGGGTGGCGAGAGCACCTCGGCGGGGTAGACCCCCCAAGAAATAAAACTCAGCCCCCCTGCAGGGAACAAATAATCACTCTCCTCCCCAAGCTGCAGATTCCTTACAGGAGGGTCCCACCACGACGCCAAAGCGGACCCACAGCAGATTCGGGAGAAGATTAAAACCCAGACGGCACAGGGACTGATACAAATTGACCAAGAGTTGTTAACTGTGTTATCAGATTGTGCCGTGACAGTTTTAAGGATGATTTGTGATATTACTATGCTGTTGTTGTTACCACTGAATTCCCTACAAGAGCACGACTGCTGGAAAGATTTTTCCTCGTTTTTCCTGTCAAGAGGTTAACAGTATAATATGTCATAGAGATTATCTTAAACTGTAAACTTAATTTGATTGTCCTTTTCTTAGTCGTTTGGGGGGGGGGGCTGTGGCTTATATTAATCATATATTCCATACCTACATATGTATAGACATATTAGAATGTTTAGTGATTACATATGAGATGAGATGAGATGAGATTCAACTTTATTGTCATTACACATGTATGAATACAAGGTAACGAAACGTGACTTGGCATTTGGGCACGCTCTGCAGAGCGCATCCAAGGCCGGGGCAGCCGCTAGGCCAGTCATATGTGGAATGACCTAACGCCTATGAACAGGACAAGAGGTCTCAACCGCCAGCGAGGATCAAAGAGCAGACAGAGTCGCAGCGGTGGAGACCGGATCGATCTCCCTGACCACCCAGGGTCAGGTGGAGGAGACGGAGGACAATGGAGGGAGGATTATGTTAATGCGGGATGTCAGCTTTGATATGCAATGTCTTTTGTTGAGTGTGGGTATAAGTATGAAGGTCTGACTGCGTTCGACCTCTTATTCTGCTTCTGCACCAAGATGAGATGTTAGGGAGGTGAAGCTGATATTAAACTTTGATTTATAAAGCCATATCGCTTCTTCATTTCTAACTCCCTACACCACTCACCATATTATATTTAATAACATTGGTAAAAATGTCTATCAAGGTAGCACAGTGTGTCGTTATTCTCGTAGGCTTTGTAATCTTTGGAAATAAGGTTAAGCTATACATTGTATCTAAGAAATCTTCAGTTGGTTTATGTTGTTCTGTTTTCATTAAATCTATATTAAAGTCACCACAAATAAAGATATCTTTTTGTCTTATTTTTGTATACATCTTTTCCATACCATTTCTAAATTTTTCCATATCAGATCCCAGTGCTCTATATATACAACTTACTATTATGGTTTTTTTTCTACTTTCCATCATAATTTCAGTTGTTAAACATTCCATACTTTCATTCACTGCTGATGTCATGCTGTCCACTTTTTTACTTTTTAATTTTCTATCAACATGCAGTGCTACCCCGCCACCACTTTTACATTTCCTATTTTGTGTATACATCTCATATCCATGTAGTTCAAAATTTACATCTTTTTCTTCATTAATCCATGTTTCACTTATTGCTATAATCCTAAATGGGGTGTTAAATTGATTTAAAAACTCCTTAATACTATCAAAGTTGGCATAGAGACGCCTACTATTAATATGTATTATTGTCAATGTCTGATCCGAGTTCATAATTCCATTTAATTGTTGTTCATCATAATAAGCACACTTATTGTTATATGATTAAAGTAGTTATTATCTGGGTCAATATCTCCTAAAATGTATTGTGGTTGCTGTTCAGTATTGACAAAGCTTTCAGCTTCAGTTGCCCTAATACACTTCCATTATTAAATGAGGAAGTGTAGCGGGTTGAATTCAACCCCCCCACAACACACAGAGACAGTCAGCTCGCACTCCTGGGTTTTTTCCGCTGTATGCTACGTTTACAGCTGTGAGGTTAAAGTGTCATCCATGCATTGTGTTCATGCATCCTGTCTGTACCTCTGATATGCAAATGCCCAGATTGACTGCTGTGAATGTCTTTGATGTATTGTCTGAGCTGAGTATATAAGCTGTCTGATTTTCATGTTCATTCTCTCATTCACTCTTCAACTGCTGCTGCTGGACACGCACACCGTGTCTCTCTGTCTGAGAGCCTGAGGACATCACCTCTGCCCGCAGCACGAGGGCTGGGGAGGTGTTCCGATGAAGGCGGTATGATTCAATAAACCAACTTAAAACTCCATCGCTGCCTTTATTTTATCATCCGCTTTACTGGTGACCCCAAGAACGCACACGTTTTGTGCAAACGCAACCTTCTGGTCTGGACAGCCACCCTGGCGACCCGACGCTGAAGAAAATGAGCTACCGGCGAACGCAGCACCGGGCAGTGATGCTCCGCCGACGAGCGAACGCAGCAGCCTGACTGATCTGCCCTCCCTGCAGCTTCAGGGAGGCCTCAACGCAGAGCTCACGGCAGGCGAGCTACTCTCCGGATATCGCCCAAGACCGGGTAAACGGCAGTAAACGTCATGGCGCGACCCTCGCCGAGATCGGGGCGTCCATGCGGGACAGCCTGAGGGACAAAGATCATCTATCTCCCCTCATCGCTCCAACGCACCATGACTAATCTGCAGCCACGGCTCATCATAGATGTTTTTCGGCGCAGATCTCCACCAAGTTTCCGACCCTGGTTCCTCTCCAGCGGGCCCACCTACGCAAGGAGCCCCGGCACACGCACCGGGGGTGATGAGGACGGCGCAACACGCACGGAACAAGAATGGCTCCAGAGACCGCCATCGTCCTGCGCAGCTGCACGTAGAACCTTCAAGGCTGCGCGCTCACCTGAAGCAAGCACGCGCGCAGCGCGCCCACAGGATTCACTGATGGTTTCAGCCACGGCGCACAAAGGATTCAGCCGTCTGCTTTTCCCGAGGGCTTTAAGGCTGCGCACGCACCTAAAGTCAACACGCCAAGTTCCTCTGCTTTTGTTTACGCAACCTCGCCGCTCCTGTTTTTCTTCATGGCCACGAGAGGAGTCAGAGACTAATTTTTCTTCTGGTGATCTCCGCAAGTTCAACGGGACAGCCCCTCGACATCGCGGAGCAGCAAACATTTTTTGGCGCAGCCGGAACAATTTCACCGCGCCCGGTCAGCACTTACTACCCCCCTTCCCCCTCCCCCTCCACCTGCACAGAGCTTTTCCCTGCTCGCTGCCCAAACTGCAACATCGAGGTCTCGGCCGCCTGCCGTGCCCTCTGGGGGGGAGCGGTGTAGCGAGTTGAATTCAACCCCCCCACAACACACAGAGACAGTCAGCTCGCACTCCTGGGTTTTTTCCGCTGCATGCTGCGTTCATAGCTGTGAGGTTAAAGTGTCATCCATGCATTGTGTTCATGCATCCTGTCTGTACCTCTGATATGCAAATGCCCAGATTGACTGCTGTGAATGTCTTTGATGTATTGTCTGAGCTGAGTATATAAGCTGTTAATTTTCATGTTCATTCTCTCATTCACTCTTCAACTGCTGCTGCTGGACACGCACACCGTGTCTCTCTGTCTGAGAGCCTGAGGACATCACCTCTGCCCGCAGCACGAGGGCTGGGGAGGTGTTCCGATGAAGGCGGTATGATTCAATAAACCAACTTAAAACTCCATCGCTGCCTTTATTTTATCATCCGTTTTAGAAGGATGATTGGTTAAAGTTCTAATCATAAGTTGTGTCAACAATGTACACCAAAAGGAAAAAAAGAGAAAAAAAAATAAAAGAAAAAAAGAACAAAAATTTCCACTCATAATCTTCCAGTCGGCCTCCGTCGGTCTATGATGACCATGGAAGAGAATCCTAAACGTCTACTCTGCTGGAACAGCACCGCCTGTGGCTGAACAGGCCGATGCGCGAATGGCAGTCCCTGTCACACAGGTCGCACTTGTGGGTGATCTCCGTGCTGCTGGGTCTGTGGCGGTTCTTCCTGCGGGTCCTTTTTTCATCTGCTGCAGCAGTCAGTCTCTCTTCACCCGCCTTGAGCTGTCTGGTCAGGGTGCCTCTCCATCTGGAGCGGTCCGTTGCAAGGGCCACCCAGCGCTCTGTGTTGATCTCCAGTGCCTTCATGTTTCTCTTGCAGACGTCTCTAAAGCGCAGCTGTGGGCGGCCAACGTCTCTCCTGCCAATTGCCAGTTCTCCATAGAGGACGTCTTTGGGGATTCTGCCATCCTCCATACGGTGAACGTGGCCTAGCCAGCGGAGCCTGCGCTGCCTGAGTAGGGTGAACATGGAGGGAAGGCCGGCGTGGGACAGAACTTCTGTGTTGGGCACTTTGTCCTGCCAGGATATGTCCAGGATGTGGCAAATGCGCTGTTATTCGTGCATAAGAGCTAAGGTTTAAATTTGTCTAATTCCTCCATATCTCTAATCATTATGAATTTAGCTTCTTCTGGAGTGCCAAGCAGTTTTATCCACACCTTACAGTTCTTTGTCCATGTTGATTGTATTTTCCCCTGTTTTCTGAGACCCCTGGCTTGTCTAGCTATTTCAGAGTTCTTTTTTGTTAAATGTTCGTTTACATAGACAGCCGTTGCTCTCAGTTTTCTTGCTTGTCACAGAAGATCAGTTTTTGCTTTCCTGTTGACAAATCGGATGATGATCGCTGGTTTTCCTTTACTGTCTTTTTTAGGTAACGTGTGGCAAGCTGAAATAGTCTTATTGTCCACAACAAAGTTTTTAGAGTTGAAAAAATTTAATACCTGCTGCTCAAGAGTGTGTGATTCTCCCAATGTCTCATCCTGCCCATCCTGGTTATCAACTTCAGCTGTCACACATACATAGGAGCGGTGTTTGGTGTTAAGACTGCTCACGATGACATCATCCATTCTTGTATACTGTTCTAATTCATCCACACGTCTTTCTAAGAAATTAATTTTCAAGTCTTTTTCCATAACCTCAGCCTTTAATTCACGCACTTGATCCATAAGGCCAATAAGCAGAGTTTGTTGTTTTGCTATCTTAGATATTTCTTCAGACATAAAATTTAGTGAGAATTTGATCTCCTCCAACTCCTCTCCATTTGTCTGATTCTTTTTCGGAGGCATACTGACTAGTCTGATTGGGATCAAAGGAGCAGTTCACCTGTTGGCTAGTACAGGATCCGAAGTACGTCCGATGGCTAGTGGAGGCCATCAGCTGGCTTGTCGTCTAATTATAGCTGTTATCTGGCAGTGAGGTCGAAGCTGTCCCGATGGCTAGTGAAGGTTGCTGACTGGCGTTGTCATCTAGTAGCTGGATCTGCCAGTGAAGCCGAGGAAGCCAAGGCTCCCTCGGTAGCTAGTGGAGGCCTCTAGCTAGCGTCGTCCTATCTGGCGATGAATCTGAAGCTCTCCCAGTGGAGAGCTCAGTGGCTGTTGGCTAGTACAACAGGCTGTTGTACTAGCCAACTAATATTAACAAACAGGTTGTCAATACGTGTAGCAGTGTGGACTGTGATTCTACTGGGATATGTTATTGTGGGATATAGACTCATACTGTACATAGAATTCATGAACTCTGTAATTACATTTTGTTGAAATGGATTTAGTAAATCAGTATTGAAGTCTCCACAGATTACAACCATTTTCTTATTATTAGTTATATTATTGTATAGCTCGACTAACTTATCTCTGAATGTCTCAACGCAAGTTCCCGGCATTCTATATATACAACATATAATTAGATTTTTTGTTTTATCTTGGTCAATCTCAACAGTCACACATTCCAGAATCCCTGGTAGTGCAAAGGCCATTCCATTTACAAGTTTACACCTATACAGTTCATCAATATACAGTGCAACATTACCACCCTCTGATATCCCTCTATTGCCATCAAAGAAGCCTGCTCTTCATTGAGCCAAGTTTCAGAGACTGCGATAGCTGTAGATTTTCTATCCAGCTGTTTTAAATAGTCCTGAATCTGTGGAAAGTTTTTGTTAAGACTTCTGCTGTTAAAGTGTATTATTGATAGTTTACCATCTACTTGCACTTGACTTTTGAATTGCTTTTCAGTGTAATATTCACAGTGATTATGAATATTACTGAAGAAGTGGTTATCAGGATCAATATCATTCTATATCTCTTGTAGTTTATGTTCAGCATAATGAGATATTTTCAGTCTGAAGTCTGGAGTCTGGAGTCTGAATTTCCTCTCTCTGTGTCAAATGACTTCCTCCAATTGGGGATGATTGATGTCTACTAAAGTCAGTCATGGAGTTTTTCAAGAAAAGCTGGTCATTGTGAAGAGAGGTCGGCCAACCCCGAAGCTAGCGGGCTTGTCTCGGCCAGGGAAAGGATTTGTCAGTCACTTCCATATTAGCAACGAGTGGTATCCTTGGATTACAGCCTCCGAGGAGTGCTGTAAATTATCTTGCTGGGAATGCCTGTTGTTTTCAATTGATCGAGTAGATACTTGGAGCCATACAGGGTTTGCAAACTTGAGCTGTCTACTGTCACACCATGATGATTTAGGCAGCATTTGTCAAACTTACAAAAATTGGTCTAAAATGCTGGGATATGCTGAAATTTTCACTTTTGGTCATATGCATCTCGTATCCATAATGACTTGGACATATACATAACACATTCATAACTTATATAGAATATTTCCATAACTTTTACGTAACTTAAACCAATTAATGCTTATGTAACCCAGCTGAGAAAATGACCCTTTTTGTCAGATTTCATTTGTATTAATGAAAGTGTGTGATTTTATTTTGAAAACCGACTAGCTTGGGGAAGAGGAAGTGCGATCCTCGTCATCCAACTTTTGAATTTCCGGTTCATGGTCACGTTGGGTGATCTGGGTCTTTCCATTCGTTAAGAGCGAGATTAGCCCCGCCTTCCGAGTAGAGGCAGCCAGCGCGAACTCGGACTTAAGTCTTTCACGATATGAGCGCGGACGAGGGAGGTTGTGAAGCGGTTTGATTCACACAGATACCTCTTCTTGTTGACGGGAGCACGAGCGTGAGGGGCATTGTGGCTGTGTCCTTTGCTGTATTCACACTGAAACCTCATCTTGGCTAGGTTTTTTTGGTTGCCGACCAAAAACCTTCTGGATCCTGGATTCTCTCCGAATGGAGATGGCGAGCCTGACCCGAGACTGAACCGAGACTGATCTGAGATCTAACCAAGATCTCGATTGAAGAGCATCCTTCCTCTCTCCAGTGCCCAACGTTGAAGTGGTAACAAGCCGCTTTAAAAGAGGAAAGGAAACCTGAGTCTGTAGAGACAAGATATCTTGATTGGTCAAACGACTAACCCGAAAGGACAAACAAACACTGAGCTCAGTAGGACACTTTTGGGGTTTTATTTCATGCCGGCCGTTGTTATATTTGTACATTGTTTGTATATTTTGCTCCTTCTATATTTATTAATAACAGACATGAATTGCTCATCTCTTGCCTCCAGCTATTTCATTCCACACTCACTCTAATTCCCTATTGTAACCCTTACGAACCTAGCAACTGGTCTACACTTAATTATGTCCCTTACCTAATTAACATAAGGCAAGGGTTACAATAAGAAGTGGCGAGCCCAGCCAGGAGTCTTTTTTTTTTTCTCTCCCTTACGTTATTTCAAGCCTATAACGTGCCCAAAATGGATATTGTTGAGCGTGAATCTGTGAAAATTCCAAATGCAGTGATAGTGAGTGAAATCGCTGGAGATGAGCAACTTGATGAGATGATCAAGTTACATCGCACTGATATTAAAAAAAACCTAGCCAGAACTTCCGGTTATGGCGGCCACATAGGAAGACGTGTTTCACTCTGCTCTGCTCCTAAAAATAAAAAGTTGGCAAATAACTCTCTCAGTTGGAACAAAACCTATCCCAGCGTTTGGGCGCGGATATGCCGGTAAAGCCTAAGGCTGGGAAATTAGGTGGAGGAAAAACTGAATCGTCGAAACAGTCTAAGTTAACAGACTTCCACGCTCGTGACGAAGCAGGAAAATCGCCAGAGACTATGGCGGAGCAAGCTAGCGGCGGAGCGGTGACTGCTGGCAACTGCACGGGTGCGGTGCTCGCTGCCATTAGCTCAATGAGAGCAGACTTTTCCACTAAATTTGATGGGATTATAGCAGCAATAGAAGGAATGAGAAAGGAAATAAGCGACTGTATGGAACGAGTATCGCAGGTGGAGCTCCGAATTTCCAGCACTGAGGATGACGTCACCAGCCTACAATTAAAGGTGCGCACATTGGAATTAAAAAATAAACGCTGGAAGATAGTGCCCTGGACTTAGAATCCCGGTCGACACGGAACAATCTGAGGCTGGTGGGCCTCCCGGAGGGAACGGAGGGGCGGGACACATGTTCCTTTTTGGAAAAGTGGATTCCAGAAGCGCTGAACAACGCGGAGCTGCAGTCATCGGTCGTTTTAGAGAGCGCCCACCGAATCGGCCCACCAAGAGATAATAAGACACCACCGAGGACACTGATTATGAAGTTCCTCAACTGATCGTCAAGATGACGATCTCCAACGCGGCGCGAGCTAAAGGAGAAATTAAATACCCGGATCAACAGGTGCGGTTCTACTCAGATTTGGCCACAGGAATCCAACAATTAAGGAAACAGTTTGACCCCGCCCGTAAAGAGCTGTGCAACCTCGGGATTCGTCATGGAGTGATTCATCCGGCAAGACTGCTGGTCACATATAAAGGGAGAACCCACACCTTCAAGACCCCTCAGGAGGCGCAGGTGCTTATCAAGCAGATCCAAGGAGAGACTGGTGGGAGCTAAGCATGAAGCATGAACAAAATATAAAGGTAGAATATTTAAGCATTTGCACAGGCATCTGACTGATCTGAAGCATATAGCAAGTTTACAAAATATAGATTGTATTATATATATATAAAAAAACCTATGATGTACAAAGTTGCTATAAAATTTTGGAGTTAAGTTGGAAAACTACAGAAGAGAGTTAATGTTATTTTGTGGAGATTGTGTGGAAAGGATGAGGCAGAGTTATTTCTCAGGTTCCATTTTATTCGCAACACACTCTCCAGCATTCAAAAGCAGAAGAAGGAAAAACTCCCAACATCTGCCAGTCTTATACCCCTGACATCAAAGTACAAAATCCCATTGTCTTTAAATCCCAAACACAATGCATCCCCCCTGCAGTTCCTCTCGCTTCCACCCCAACCTGGGTGGTCAGGCAATCATTCATGTCCATCTCTTTGCATATCAAAAGGCCAACTCTCTAATCCTCCTCTTATCCCTAGGAGGCCCAGACCTTTTGTTTCTCTTCAGACGTGAAGCCAAAATAAGGACACAGGAATATACATGAGAGCATATGAACAGTCATACACATGTGAGCCCGTGAAACTACATATGTGCACCACAATAGAAGTTTAATTTTTTTTAAATTGAATTACCTAAATAAATCAACTTTTTGTTGACATTCTAATTTATTGAGATGCACCTGTATTATTTAGCTTGTGGAGGTAAAAAAATAAGTGCAGGCGGACGCTGAAGGTTTAAGAGTTTTTATTCCTCCATCATGAGACACACTCAGCACTGTGCGGTACTGCGTGTGTTCTCTCAGTGCGCTGTGAGCTCTGAGTCCGTTTCCTAAGGCATGTCAAGTCAGCACATTTATACAGACAAGACAATGCATGGAACATTTACATATTGATGTGGCACACATAGTTGAGATGCTTAGGCTGCATATGTATATTACTGTGACCTCACGTCTTAGAAGGAACAATAAGTCTGGACCTCCTGGGGATAACAGGAGGGGGTGAGATGTGTCTTTAGAAATGGCAGATGTGTCTTTAGAAATGGTTCTGAGAAGACTTCCTGACCACCAAGGTTTTAGGTGGAGAAGAGAAGACCCGGGGGGGTGATGTATTGTCTCTGGGGATTGAATGACAATGTGACTCTGTACTTTGATGTTCCAGGTATAAAAAGGGGAGATGTGGGAAGTTCGTTCTCTTTTCTGTTTGAGAGGATGTTGGAGACATGTGATTGATAATAAACCTGAATTGAGAAATAAATTCAGCCTCTTCGTTTCACGCTCTCCACACTGGTGACCTTAAGACGTATAATGGGCAGAGACGATTCCCCCGAACCAGACTCGCCAGGGACCAGCCGGGCAAGCGCAGTCTCAGTCAAGCTACCAGAATTCTGGCAGGACAACCCGGACTCATGGTTCCTCCTGGCCGAAGCCCAGTTTGCTCTCGGGGGAATAACAGCAGATGACACAAAGTTCTACCACATCATCGCCAAACTCGACAGCCGCACAGCTCGACATGTGCGGAGCCTGGTGCAGCGCCCACCCGCTGGCGACAAATACGGCGGGTTGAAAGCTGCCCTCATCCAGCGTTTCACTCCCTCAGCCCAGGAGAGAGCTGAGAGACTCCTGGCCCTGCACGACTTGGGAGAAAGCACGCCTGTTGACCTGATGGAAGACATGCTGAAGCTGAGAGGCTCAGACAACGACGATTTCCTCTTCACTCACATCTTCCTGAGAACTCTACCATCGCAGACGAGGGCGACCCTGGCGGGCTCTCTTTTTGTGACCCAGAGGGACTTCCGCGCGCTGGCCCAGGAGGCGCAGCGGATCCTCAACGCCAGTGGACGGCACACGGCCACCGCAGCAGCGGCAGACCTCGGTGCGACAATCGGGAACAGCAAAAGGCCAGAGGCGACGGAGGCAGACACACCAACAACGGCGGCGGCAAAGCCCCGACATCGCGGAGGAGACGACCTCTGTTTTTACCATCGTCGTTTCGCAGAGAGGGCACGCAAGTGTATACCGCCGTGTCAGTTCAAGAGCTCGGGAAACTCCAGAACCGGGAATCGGTAGCAGCTGCGGCCCTCGGTGAACAGAACAAGCTGCTCTACCTGACGGATGCGCGTTCTGGGAGGCAATTCCTCGTGGACACAGGCTCCCAAGTGAGTTTCATCATGAAACCTACGCTGACCGGCTGGCTGGCCCCGGGAGTCACGAAGCATCAGCGGCGAACGGCTCGAGCATCAAGACCTTCGGTGAAAGGACTCTACTTCTGTCCCTGCACGGCCGCGCATATGAGTGGACTTTTATTATAGCGGCGGTGAGTTTCAACATGTTAGGTGCTGATTTCCTGTGCTCACATGGGTTGTTGGTTGATCTTCCCAATAGACGCTTGGTTAATGCACTCTCTTTTTACTCTATCCCTTGTACAGCTCGAGTGTCCCCGCCCACAGCACAAGCCAACGTCGCCACAGCAGGCGGTAAGTTTCACACGCTCCTCACTCAGTTCCCAGCACTCACGGTTCCCACGTTTTCAGCAGCCGTTGCTAAACACGGGGTGGAGCACTTTATCACTACCGCGGGTCCCCCCGTTTTTGCAAAAGCTCGGCGCTTGGATGCAGCTAAACTGACCATAGCGCGCGAGGAGTTCGCCAACCTTGAAAGGTTGGGCATCATTCGACGTTTGAACAGCCCATGGGCTTCCCCGCTCCACATGGTCCCTAAGGCTGACGGCTCGTGGCGACCTTGCGGTGATTTCCGCAGGTTGAACAACACTACAGCGCACGATCGCTACCCGATTCCGCATATCCAAGATTTTTCGGTTCATCTGGCGGGGGCGCGCATTTTTTCTAAAATTGACTTGGTCCGCGGTTACCATCAAGTCCCAGTACACGCTGAGGACATTCCCAAAACAGCGGTAATAACTCCGTTTGGACTTTTCGAGTTTTTGCGCATGCCGTTTGGGCTTAAAGGCGCCGCACAAACTTTCCAGCGCATGATGGACGCGGTGTTACGCGATCTCCCTTTTGTGTTCGTCTACCTGGACGACATTTTAGTAGCCAGCGCGTCCGAAGAGGAACACGAAAAGCACCTCACGGCAGTTTTCCGGAGGTTGGGAGAGCACGGGTTAATAATCAACCCAGCGAAGTGCCAGTTCGGGGTGGCACAGATTGATTTTTTGGGACACCGCGTCGCTCCAGAGGGGGCAGTTCCGCTGCCGGACAAAGTGCGCGCAGTAGCAAATTTTCCCCAGCCACAAACGGTCAAAGCACTACAGGAGTTTTTGGGAATGGTGAATTTTTATAACCGTTTCCTCCCTCGCGCAGCGCAGCTCATGCAACCATTGTATGCCGCGCTTAAAAAACAAAAACCCTCAAATGCAATCGATTGGTCCCCAGAGCGGGAGCGCGCATTCTCGGAGGTAAAAAAGCCCTTGCAGATGCTGCGTTGTTGGCTCATCCAGACCCAACGGCCCGCATAGCGCTCACCACTGATGCGTCAGACGTGGCCATAGGGGCGGTAGTAGAGCAGCATGTTGCCGAGGCTTGGCAGCTGCTGGCCTTTTTCAGCAGGACCTTGCACGAGGCCGAGCAAAAATACAGTGCGTTCGACAGGGAGCTGTTAGCGCTCCACTTAGCCATTCGTCACTTCCAGTTCTGGTTGGAAGGTTGTCGTTTCACCGCGTTCGTCGACCACAAACCGCTCACTTTTGCGATGGCCAAGGTTTCGGAACCATGGTCGGGCCGGCAGCAGAGGCAGCTGGCTGCAATTTCAGAATTTACTACTGATATTCAACACGTAGCGGGTAAACTTAATGTAGTGGCAGACTGCCTCTCTCGCGCCGTAACCGCTCCAGTCCGCGCAGAGGTAGATTATACTGCCACGGCCGCAGAGCAAAATAGCAGCGTGGAAGCGTACATGGCCCCAGTCCACGTGGGGATAGATTACGCAGCCATGGCCGCAGATCAGGGTAGCGATGCGGACGTGTGCGCGCTCCAGTCTGGACCAACAGGGTTAAGGCTGGAGAGCAGGAGGCTGCAAGAAGGTATGTCCCCCCTAATCTGCGATGTCTCTACCGGACGACTGCGTCCGGTAGTGCTGGCCGCGTGGCGCCGCCGTGTTTTTGACTCGATTCACTCTCTGGCGCATCCAGGGGTGCGCGCGTCGGTAAAAATGGTAGGAGAGAAGTTTGTTTGGCCGAGCCTGCGCAAGCACGTTAAAGAGTGGGCAAGAGCCTGCATGGCTTGCCAGCGGGCCAAAATTCACAACCACACTAAAGCCCCCTTGGAGCCGTTTCACATCCCGGCCAAGAGGTTCGATCATGTGCATATCGACCTCGTAGGCCCCCTACCGTTGTCGCAGGGGTGCACGCATCTTCTGACAATGGTGGACCGCACCATGCGTTGGCCTGAAGTGGATCCACTGGCATCAACCACAGCTGCAGAGGTGGCTCGCGCGTTTTTAACGGCTTGGGTAGCGCGTTTTGGGGTCCCGTCAGATATTACATCTGACAGAGGGCCTCAATTTGTTTCTGAGCTTTGGTCAGCGATGGCCCACGGCCTGGGGGTAACAATCCACCGCACTACCGCGTACCACCCCCAGGCTAATGGTTTATGCGAGCGTTTTCATAGGTCATTGAAAGCAGCCCTCAGAGCGTCGCTTACGGATGCAAATTGGGTAAACAGACTACCATGGGTTTTATTAGGGTTGCGTTCTGCACCTAAAGAGGACTTAAAAGCCTCCCCAGCTGAGTTGGTGTTTGCGTAACCACTCCGGCTGCCAGGGGAATTTCTTCCTGATAATCCGGCGCCAGAGCGTCCCCCTGCTCAGCGGTCACTGAACGACACGGGAGCGGACACGCTTCCGGGCCCCGTTCATCACACTTTTCCGCGTTTTTGTACCTAAATCTTTAAAAAAAACGCCGAGTTTGTTTTTGTCAGACACGAGGCTCAGCGCCCAACCCTGCGACCACCTTACGATGGCCCATATAGAGTGCTGGAAACAGGTGATAAGCATTTTTTGCTAGATTTAGGGGACAGGAGGGAAACAATTAGCATTGACAGACTTAAACCTGCTTTTGTGATGGCTGATGAAATTGTGCAAGTGGCAAGGGCACCTCGACGCGGTAGACCCCCCAGGGAGCATGCCCCAGAGCCCCCACAGGGGTTGACTAACAGTTCTCATCCTCAGATAGCGGATTCACTGCAAGATGGCGCCACAGCAGCGGCGAAGCCCGCTTACAGCAAGTTTGGAAGACGGTTGAAGCCCAGACAGCATATGGACTGATGTTTGTGATTTTATCATGTGGTGTAGACTATGTTGTATTGTTTCATCTTCGACGTTTGGGGGGGGGGGTCATGTGGCACACATAGTTGAGATGCTTAGGCTGCATATGTATATTACTGTGACCTCACATCTTAGAAGGAACAATAAGTCTGGACCTCCTGGGGATAACAGGAGGGGGTGAGATGTGTCTTTAGAAATGGCAGATGTGTCTTTAGAAATGGTTCTGAGAAGACTTCCTGACCACCAGGGTTTTAGGTGGAGAAGAGAAGACCCGGGGGGTGATGTATTGTCTCTGGGGATTGAATGACAATGTGACTCTGTACTTTGATGTTCCGGGTATAAAAAGGGGAGATGTGGGAAGTTCGTTCTCTTTTCTGTTTGAGAGGATGTTGGAGACATGTGATTGATAATAAACCTGAATTGAGAAATAAATTCAGCCTCTTCATTTCACGCTCTCCACAATTGATATACATAACAATCAATACACATCAATTGCTTGATTAACTTGCGCCAGACTCCTCTCCTTACTCCGGGGATGTATAACAATAGGGCAAAAGAGAATGCAAGGCACATTTACATCTTGATATCAGTCCATATCAATGGCGTGATTAACTGGTTGTCCCCCAAGGGGCTCTCTGTTTGTATGCAAACCCTGCTGAGCGTGAATATTATCAGTCTGCATTGAGCTGGGTGCCCACAAGCTCATGTAATAAAGTTCGTGTTCCAAGTCTAGACCACTCTCTGTGAGTCTCTCCGGTTTACAGGCATAACGTTGACACTGATAAAGCCATGCTGACAGTTGTGTAATAGATGATTCTCTTCTCGCGACCAGAGCAACAAGTGATTAGACTAGTTTGGCTTTGGTCAGTCAAAAATGGCCTCCTTTGCAGCTCTTAGTTAACAAAATGTAAATTTAAAAAGGGATTTTCTGACTTGTTTGGTCTCGGTTTCGTTTCTTTGTGTAACTTTTATTATACGAGCCTCTTTGGAAGCCATTTGTGTTAACGGAAAACGAACAGAAACGGAGCGGGCTGTGGTTCCGTTTACAGCTCGCTTCTTTCCGCCTGAACACGCCGCTCGCGCCGCTCTCCCATTGGCCGAAGGCGCCGACGTTAAAGGGGGCGTGAGCTTCAGGCTAGCCGATAGCTGCTGTTTGATCATCTGGGATCTGTTTCATTCTTGGCGGCGCTCAGCAAGTACGGACTTTATTCGATATTTGCAGCGGAGATGGCGTGGTGTTGCTGTAGAACCCGTGGACAATAGCGTTAGAATGAAAAAGCGACCCGGGCTGTCGACGTTAAAATAGCTGAGTGTTTGGCTTAGCAGTTTGGCTCATCCTGCAGTAACTAGCTTACACTAGCTAGCTGCGTCGTGTTAGCTGAAGGAAGGCTGTGAGCATCACTTCATAGCAGCTTCGGTATTTTAAAATCGCCGACTGTAGGCTTTGGGAAAACATTCATTTTGTATTTGGACAGCTTCATTGGCGGGTTTTGGCTAGCATTAGCGCTTAACAACGCTCATATGTAGCGTTAGTTTGAGTTGTCTGCTGCCCCAGCTCAGCACACCAACTGTTATTACAGTGCATTGTGAAGTATGTAGCCATAGCCTGCTAACCATACACCAGGAAAGTTGACAGTTCCACATCGGCACAGACTAGTTAACACTGGATAGGTTTGGTACAATTTCATCATAGATGCATCGGTGCTGACGCTTCATAGCCGCCGTTCATTTTCCTCAGCAGAACCGTTGGGGCCGACTACAGGCCTCTGAGTTATCTACATTGTTATTGCTCATCCGACTCAACCCACGGGCATCGCCTGTTCCCTATACAAAAAAATGTGAGGTTAAAGCGATCTATATAAAGATAATGTAAGGTGCATGAGCAGATTGGCCATTTTAAGTTCACAATTTGGGCGACGGCCAGCATTAAGAAGATGAACAACTCAGGAGTTATGCCACAAGAGAAGATGGAGCTGGATCTGGACCTCCCTCCTTCCATAGTTCAGGATGGACAACTGAGAAGATCCAACAGTGCTCCAATGATAAACGGCCTAAGGTTGCATACCACTGCATTTTACTAAAACCTTTAAACAACTTCGATGCATTTTTAAAAGGCACACTGTGTTGTTATGATGGGTGGAGGAAACACAAATGTGGTCTGCATATGTTTTTGTAGTGATAACTCTCAGGTGTTCCAGAAAGAGGTTCTTCGCTGCCGAAGAAATAGCACCACACTGGTCCACAGACCTAACATGGTAAGAGTAATTGAGTAAATACATATTTTTGAAAAATAACACGTTATTGAAATGTTTTCTTATTATCCTAATCTACAGGTCCCATCCTCACCCATTCGTGTCCCCAGCACCAGACTTCATCAGATAAAACAGGTAAGACACTGTTTACGCAGCACAGAGATCATTGGGTGACCAGTGAGAGATCAAAAATTGGCCTGACCTATCAATTATCTCTTAAAGCCTCAAAAAAGATGTTTCTGTGTAAATGTTTTGGAGATCCTTGTGTGTTTTGGATAGTCAAAACTTTGAGGAGATCATTGGGATAACTGAAAGATCATTAAGAGATCTTGGTGATCACTTTATGCTCCTTGAAAGATTAAGAGATCTGTCCATTTTTTTTTTTCATCTCTCAGTGATCTCCACCCCAAAATGGTAAATGGCGTTCACTTATATAGTGCTTTTTACTCATCTCTGGATGACCAAAAGGGCTTTACAGATCCTGCTATCTACCCACTGATGGCGGCGGAGCTGCCATGCCAGGTGCTAGCCTGACCCACAGGAGCAACTGGGGGTTCAGTGTTTTGCTCAAGGACACTTTGACATGCAGACTGCAGACAGAGCAGGAATCGAACCCCTGATCCTTCGATCAGTAGTCAGCCACACTACACCTGCGCTGCAGCCGCCCCAGTTTTAAAGAGGGTAAAATGAACGGATCATGTTGGTGAACAGTGAAGTGATTATTTGTTGGGCTCAAACATGTCAGCCCACCATCTCCCTCTCAAGCCATAGGGATTGATGGTGTCCAAAAAAAACCAAAAACATATAAGACTAACACTTTCTGGGGTTCACAGAACAATTGATCTTCTAGAAATGATCAATTGGTAGTATCAGACTCCCAACAGTGTGAATGATTGCCACTCATGGTTTTAACAGTGAAGAAGAGAGCACATATTTAACTCTTGTGAAGATACAGTGGTGTGAAAAAGTGTTTGCTCCCTCCCTTTTTTTTTTTTTTTTTTTTTTTTTTGTATTTGTCACACTTAAATGTTTCAGATCATCAAAAAAATTTAAATATTAGACAAAGATAACACAAGTAAACACAAAATGCAGTTTTTAATTGAAGGTGTTTATTATTAAGGGTAAAAAAAAAAAATCCAAACCTACATGGCCCTGTGTGGAAAAAGTGATTGCCCCCCTGTTAAAACATAAATTAACTGTGGTTTATCACATCTTTGGAAAGCTGAGTTCAATTTTCTAGCCATTTCTAAAGCTTTGCGACTCCAGCGAACCACAATGAGAGCCATTATCCACAAATGGCAAAAACATGGAATAGTGGTGAACCTTCCCAGGAGTGGCCGGCTGACCAAAATTACCCCAAGAGCACAGCAATGACTCGTCCGAGAGGTCACATAAGGGACCCACAACAACATCCAAAGAACTGCAGGCCTCACTTGCCTCAGTTAAGGTCAGTGTTCATCACTCCACCATAAGAAAGAGACTGGGCAAAAATGGCCTGCATGGCAAGTTCCAAGATGAAAACCACTGCTGAGCAAAAAGAACAAAGGCTCATCTCAGTTTTGCCAGAAAACATCTTGATGATCCCCAAGACTTTTGGGAAAATACTCTGTGGACTGACGAGGCAAAAGTTGAACTTTTTGTGTCCCATTACATCCGGCGTAAAGGTAACACAGCCTTTCAGAAAAGGAACGTCATACAAACAGTAAAATATGGTGGCGGTAGTGTGATGTTCTGGGGCTGTTTTGCTGCTTTAGGACCTGGAAGACTTACTGTGGTAAATGGGACCATGAATTCTGCTGTCTACCAAAAAATCCTGAAGGAGAATGTCCGGCCATCTGTTTGTGACCTCAAGCTAAAGCACACTTGGGTTCTGCAGCAGGACAATGATCCAAAACACACCATTCAAGTCCACCTCTGAATGGCTTAAGAAAAACAAAATGAAGACTTTGGAGTGGCCTAGTCAAAGTCCTGACCTGATTCCGATTGAGATGCTATGGTGTAACGGATGCCAACTAGTCCTGTTTGGCGTAGAACGTTAGTAAAACCTCCCTCCCAAAGCCTCATACAGTATCAGTAGCGCTGAGCTATCGGTCGGACCTTTAGCTCAGCGCGATCGTGCTGTGTCTCCCATGCTCGAACTGTGTAGTTGACTGAGAGGTCGCGGGTTCGTGTCCCGTGTGGGGCGAACTGCGCAGGATGATCTCTGTCACAATGGTGCCGTGAACCCGGGATGGGAGTGAGGTTTAAGGGGGAGAGTGTAACGGATGCCAACTAGTACTGTTCGGCGTAGAACGTTAGTAAAACCTCCCTCCCAAAGCCTCATACAGTATCGGTAGCGCTGAGCTATCGGTCGGACCTTTAGCTCAGCGCGATCGTGTTGTGTCTCCCATGCTCGAACTGTGTAGTTGACTGAGAGGTCGCGGGTTCGTGTCCCGTGTGGGGCGAACTGCGCAGGTTGATCTCTGTCACAATGGCATGACCTTAAAAAGGCGGTTCATGCTCGAAAACCCTCCAATGTGGCTGAATTTCAATAATTCTGCAAAGACGATTTGGCCAAAATTCCTCCACAGTGCTGTAAAAGACTCATTGCCAGTTATCACAAATGCTTGATTGCAGTTGTTGCTGCTAAGGGTGGCCCAACCAGTTACTAGGTTTAGGGGGCAATCACTTTTTCACACAGGGCCATGTAGGTTGGGATTTTTTTCCCCTTAATAATAAACACCTTCATTTAAAAACTGCATTTTGTGGGACTTCCGGTCTGGACGCCATGGCGACTGCAGCTTAACACTGAAGTTCTCAGACCCAATCCAGGATAACACCTTGAAAATCAAACTTAACGGATTTTTGGAGGAGTGAAAATCAAAAGACAAAATCATCATGTCTAAAGGAAAACAGAAGAAACTGAAATTCTCCAGGCCAGGACACGTATCGGCCGGAGAATCCGAACTGGAAGATCTCCGTTCAGAAGACGAGGAACTGGTGATAGCTAACAAAAGGGTTAGCCTGAAATCACTATTTGAGGAGCTACGACGATTTCGCCGAGATGTTACGGCCGAATTTCGGGAATTCAGAGAAGAATTGAAAAGGACAAACAGCAGAGTGGACCAGGCCGAGAACCGAATCTTGGAAACAGAGGATCGAATAAAAGTGCTCGAAGATTCTGTGCTAGACCTACGCAAAAGACAAGCAGCTATAGAGGCTAAGCTAACCGACCAAGAAGGAAAACAAAGAAGAGACAACATAAGAATTCATGGTCTGATAGAAGGAACTGAAAATGGTTTTAACTCAATGGCAGAATGCGTGGAATCCTTACTAAGAGAGAAATTGGATATTCCACAAACCACCGACTTGAAGATAGAAAAAGCACATCGTTCATTAGCCGCTAGGCCGGCGGCGGAAGCGCCCCCACGTTCGGTGTTGGTAAGATTTTCCAATTTCAAAATAAAACAAGAGGTTGTAAGACTGGCCTGGCAGAAAAAAGGATTTATGCACCAGGAGAGAAAAGTCTACGTGGAACACGATTACGCCCCGGAGGTCCTTAAAAAGCGCAGGGAATACAATGACGCGAAAAAGGTGTTAAGAGAGAAGAAATTGCGCTTTCAGACACCATTTCCTGCGAAGTTAAGGGTCTTCTACGGCGATGAAACGTGTCTCTATAATTCGGCGGAAGAAGCAACAGCTGACATGGCGAAAAGAGGGCTCCCGGTAACGGTATTTAAACCCGCAGCAGACCCGAGTGAGAAGATCAAAGCGCAAACATGGACAACACAAAGACCTTCAAAATCCACGGACCAGCAGCGGGAAACCCAGCGCCAGAGCGCCGCGGATAAACTATCCGTTTTCAGGTTGGAATAGCGACCTTTTTTTTTTTTTCTTTTCTCTTGAATCAATCCGCACATCCAACCCCCCTCATACAAGGTAACAAACATTAAAGGAGATGCATATTCAGCATGTGGTAAAACATTTCATGGAACAATCATATTATTTGAAACAAATAAGTCTTTGTAATAAAAAAAAAAAAAAAAAAAAAACTTGTTAAAATAGAAATGTGACAATAATCCACATGTTCTCCTCATACTAACAAATACTGTTTTTGCGTGAATGTTTGATGTGATGGAGGTGGGAGGGTGCACACAATTTCACAGGGTTTAGGCATAAAAGGAAAAAAAAAAAAAAATCATTACAAGTTTGGATTGGGTTCTGAAACTCACGTTAAAACATGGGACTACTTTCAGTGGTAAGAGAGGGCCCTCAACACGTAACAGAGTTTGAGGAATTTCCCTCAGAGCCTTCACTCCATCAAGGCTCTTACAGGGTCTTTAAAAAGACCTCAGCTCAGGAAGTTCTTATGACAGCTTTTTGTTTTAAAGTTTTTTACACTATGTTCTTAATGTTTTTCTTGTTTTTAATGTTCTTTCAGTTTCTGAGTAGCACAAAAGAGGGCCACCACACAGTTATACTAAACAAAACAACACAATGGAGAAACAGGGTGTAACCAAAATAATTGCATATAATGTAAAAGGAATCCTGAATCCAGTTAAAAGATCCAAGATTCTAGGCAAAATGAAAAAAGACAAAGCAGGAATAATACTTTTACAAGAAACCCACCTAACAGACGTGGAACACAATAAACTCAGTAGACAAGGGTTTAAAATGATCTCTTCATCTTCATATAAATCAGGGAGGAGGAGGGGAGTAGCGACATTGATATCAACCAAAATTACATTTGAAAAAAAATCAGAACACAAAGATTAAGAAGGGAGATACAGTTTGGTAACTGGGCGGCTAGAGGGAGAAGATATCACCCTGCTGAATGTGTATGCTCCCCCAGGGGCTAACTGGAAATTTTATAAAAATGTATTCGACCTAATGATAACTAAAGCTCAAGGTTTAGTGATATGTGGTGGGGACTTCAATCTTAGACTGAATCCATACTGGGATGCTTCTGGTAATTCCCCACATCAAAATAACACCCAAAACAGGAAGACTCGGATGCTACTAAAAGAATTGGGAATCTGTGACGTGTGGAGGGAACTCAACCCCAGTGTAAAAGACTATACATTTTACTCAACTCCACATTCATCTTACTCAAGGATTGACTATTTTTTTATGTTTAATAGAGACATTGGAAGAGTAAAAACATGTAAAATAGGACTGATGGATCTCTCCGACCACAGTCCGATCTACATGGACTTAAATATCCAAAAATACACAAATAATACATTTTCTTGGAGGTTAAATTCAAATGTCCTGAAAGGACCACTGAAAGATGAATTGGAATCAGATATTCTCAGATATTTGGAAGATAACGATAATGGAGAAGTATCCCCTTTAATACTGTGGGATGCATGTAAAGCTGTAATAAGAGGAAAGATTATTGCAAAACTGGCAACCCAAAAGAAACTAAGACAAGAAAAACTATCCACATTAGAGTCAGAACTTAGGAACCTAGAAAAAGAACACAAAGGCAACACTCATTCTACTGACTCGCTCAAGATTAAGGAAATTAAAAACCAAATAAATGAGATCTACACAATAGAAATCCAGAAGAAACTTACATTTCTGAAACAAAAATACTATGAAGCAGGCAGTAAATCGGCAAAATTGCTAGCCTATAAATTGAGGAAACATCAAACAGAAAGAGCAATCTACAAAATCAGAGACCCAGTATCAAAGGAAATAAAATTCAGAATTCAGGATATTCTTAAAAACTTCGAGAATTACTATAAGAACTTATACTCCCACAAAAAACATAAAAACGCATCCGAGGCATTCCTAAACACATTAAACCTTCCCCAACTTACGGAGTCACAAAATAAAACACTACTGTCAGAAATACATCCTAAAGAATTGGAAAAAGCAATTATGAAACTTAAAGCTAACAAATCCCCAGGAGCTGATGGCTATACAGCAGAGTGGTACAAAACCTTTAAACAGCAACTATCTCCTCTCCTCCTGAAAACATTTAATTATGTCCTCCACACAGGGGAAATCCCCCCCTCCTGGAGAGAAGGGGTCATTGCAGTTATACCTAAACCTGAAAAGGATAAACTAGAGTGCTCCAACTACAGACCAATCAGTGTACTAAATCAGGACTATAAGCTTTTTACCATTATCCTTGCCAAAAGGTTAGAAAATATACTGACAGACCTAATTCATTTAGACCAAACAGGTTTTATAAGACAAAGACAGACACAAGACAACATTCGACGCACTTTACACATAATTCATCATATAAAAAAATATAACTTAAATGCAGTCATATTGGGATTAGATGCTGAAAAAGCATTCGATTCGGTTGACTGGTCTTTTCTATATAGAATCTTATCCAGTTTCAATTTTCATAACAACTTCATTAGAACTATACAGGCATTATATAAAAAACCAACAGCTAAAATAAGGATTAACGGTAATTTATCATCTTTTGAACTGGAAAGAGTAGTAGTAGATTAGTTTATTTGACAGGGACAGTGCAATAAACATAGACAATTAATCAAAGACAATCAATCTGATGTGTTGCACATAGAGTGTATAGCTATTAGCTAATTTGCAACTCTTGTCCCTGGATGGGCTTTAGAAAAAAGAATCAAGGATGTCGTCAGGGCTGCCCCCTGTCTCCACTGCTCTTTGCAATCTTCATAGAACCTCTGAGCCAATGGATAAGACAAAACCAAAAAATTCAAGGTATTACACTTGGTCAGAAGGAACATAAAATAGCACTCTTTGCTGATGACATTTTAATACACCTAGGGCAGCCGGACACTTCTTTACCAGAACTAACGTCAGTTTTTTTCAGAGTATGGAGATTTATCGGGGTACAAATTAAATATGCATAAAACCCAAGTTTTAACATTCAACTATGACCCAAATCATTATTCACTAAGCAAACTCAAAACTAACTGGGAGTCGGAATCTATGAAATATCTGGGGGTCAATATCCCGAAACAACTCAACAAAATTATATCACTAAACTATGATCCACTGGTGACAAAAATAAAATCTGACCTAGCAAGATGGAATATGATACCATTCTTGGGTACTGCACAAAGAATTGAAGCAGTCAAAATGAATATACTTCCACGTCTTCTATACCTTTTCCAAACAATACCGGTAGAACCTCCCAAAAAAACATGGCAGGAGCTGGACAGAAGGATCTCAAGATTCATATGGCAGGGCAAGAGACCTAGAATCAGATATAGAACCCTACAGCTAAACAAAGACAAAGGTGGGCTCGCGCTGCCAAATATCAGGGACTACTTTAAAGCCGCACAAATTAAAACTTTAGTAGAGATATGTAACCCAGTCTACACTGCACAATGGAAGGAGATCAAATGCCAAATAACAAGTGACATCCCCCTACAGGCGATAATAGGGAACAATGTCTTACCTAAGCTTTTGAATAACACTAACCCGTGGATAGAGACCCCGCTAAAAATTTGGTTTAAGATAGTCAGAGAGAATCAAACTAAAGAGCCCTATCGACTTCTGCAATGGATCGCCTATGATCAGGACTTTACTCCTAATAAAA
The DNA here is from genome assembly GCA_020510985.1 of Pholidichthys leucotaenia. Taxonomy (NCBI): domain Eukaryota; kingdom Metazoa; phylum Chordata; class Actinopteri; order Cichliformes; family Pholidichthyidae; genus Pholidichthys; species Pholidichthys leucotaenia. The sequence goes on along the minus strand of CM035840.1, from coordinate 18,669,338 downwards.
CAGACACCAGATTTAAAAAGTGGAAGGAGAAAGGGCTGATAAAATATTACGGTTTTTTTAAAGGGCAAATCTTAAGAAGTTTTGAAGATTTGAAAAAACAAGGCCTAATAAATCAAGACCTTTACAGGTTCTTCCAGCTTAGACACCACATAAACAATATACTTAAAAAGGAGGTTTTGGAAAGGGCCCAGTCAGATGTTCTGAAGGTCTTCTTAATGGCATATAAAGGGATCCCAGGGATCAGATACATTTCTAAAATATACCAAGGTCTTCAAGACTTAAAAGGAGACAACACATCTTATATAAAAGAGAGATGGGGAAAAAGAGGGGAATTTCACTTTACAACTGGAAATATGGGAAAAGCTAAATAAACAGCAATGGAAAAGTACCTCATCCCTGCAGTGGAGAGAATTTGGATGGAAAAACTTGGCAAGATTTTTCAGAACACCTGCACAAAACAAATTTACCCATAAGGGATTGAACTGTTGGCGCTTGTGTGGTGAAAAGACTGCAAATCATTTTCATGTGTTTTGGTCATGCCCAGTTATCCACCAATATTGGACCAATGTACAGACAATATTGGGGAAAATATTCAAAATTACAGTTCCCTTTTCTTTTGTAACTTTGTATTTGGGTTTACTACCGGACTCACTGGAAAGACGAGGAGAAAAATACTTATTCAATGTTTTAATATTGGCAAGCAAAAAAGCTCTAACTAAAAAATGGATGTTGAAGGACTGTCCTACACCTGAAGATTGGACTAACGTGATCCAAGACATTTACTCGATGGAAAAGTTGACATTCGCACTGAGACAGGACATGGATGTGTTCATGAACTTTTGGCAACCCTGGACCGCATATGTGTCTTCCATTAGATCTAATCTTTGACAAATACCATTTCAATAATGGTTCCGCTCTTTGTTCCAACACTACTCAGATGCTCTTTTATCTTTATTTACTTACTTTTTCTTTTTGTTTGTTTTTTACTGGTTTGTTTGTTTTTTTTATTTGTTTTTTGTTTTTTTTCTCTTTAATTTCACTTTTTCTTTCACTTTAAAAAAAAAAAAAAGGGGTGTTGTAAGAATTAATCTTCCAATGTTGTCAGATATCAGAAAATAAGGGAACATGTGATGAAAATGTAAACACTGCATTGCTGTAACGACCTGTATACCCTTTACAAAAACTTAAATAAAAAAAAAAAAAAAACAAAACTGCATTTTGTGTTGTGTTTGTTTAATATTTAAATTTGTTTGATGATCTGAAACATTTAAGTGTGACAAACATACAAAAAAGCTTGTTGTTACAAGCTAGTTGGTCTCTGTACGACTGTTGTGAGAGTTTGGTTCGTATTGCCAACACTCGGTCGGACTCATTCCCAGTGAGAGTTGGACTCCGCCAGGGCTGCCCTTTGTCACCGATCCTGCTCATAATTTTTATGGACAGGATTTCTAGGCGCAGCCAGGGAATGGAGGGTGTCATGCTTGGTGACCACAGGATCTCATCTCTGTTGTTTGCAGATGATGTTGTCCTGTTGGCTTCATCCAGCAATGACCTACAGTTCTTGCTGGGACGGTTTGCCGCTGAGTGTGAAGCGGCTGGGATGAGAATCAGCACCTCCAAGTCCATGGTCCTCAGCCGTAAAAAGGTGGATTGTCCTCTCCGGGTTGGGGACAGGCTCCTGCCTCAAGTGAAGGAGTTCAAGTATCTTGGGGTCTTATTCACGAGTGAGGGGAGAATGGAGCGAGAGATTGACAGACTGATTGGAGCAGCATCTGCAGTGATGCAGACGTTGTACTGGTCCGTTGTGGTGAAGAGGGAGCTGAGTTCTAGGGCAAAGCTGTCGATTTACCAGTCGATCTACGTTCCTACTCTCACCTATGGTCAGGAGCTTTGGGTAATGACCGAAAGAACGAGATCGCAGATACAAGCAGCTGAAATGAGCTTTCTTCGTAGGATTGCTGGACTCACCCTCGGAGATAGGGTGAGGGGCTCAGTCATCCGGGAGAGGCTCAGAGTAGAACCGCTGCTCCTCCACATTGAAAGGAGCCACTTGAGGTGTTTTGGGCACGTCCCTCTGGGATGAGACCCCGGGGCACACCCAGGACTCGGTGGAGAGACTATGTCTCCCAGCTGGTCTGGGAACGCCATGGTATCCTCTCTGAAGAGCTAGAGCAGGTGGCTGGGGAGAGTTAAGTCTTGGCTTCTCTTCTTGAACTGCTGCCTCCGTGACCCGGACCTCCGGAAAAGCGGTAGAAGATGGATGGATGGGTGGAAACATACAAAAAAATGAGAACTCAGGAAGGGGGCAAACACTTTTTCACACCACTGTAACCTGGCTCTATATCAAGCAGCTCTGTTTCTCTTGCAGGAGGAGGGAGTAGATGTGATGAACAGAGAGACTGCTCATGAGCGGTAAGTTGTGTATTTACTTGTTGCGCTGGTGAATGTTTAGCTTTGTTATAGATAACTCTCCTCAACCTTACATCCCAAAAAGGCCCCCTCCCACTTTTATATCTACAGTAGGGGAAGGTGCACCTTCACACATTTAGGATTTGTGGTTTTAGTTTTCACAAAATAATTGCAGTAAGCGGAAGAAGATGAATGAATGAGACATGTTGCTCTTAAGATTTTCTGTGCACCTCTTAAGTAGCTTGTGGAAGGAAGCTGTTAATCAGTCTGGTGGTTCTGCCTCTGATGCTCCGGAATCGTTTGCCAGATGGCAGCAGTTCAAAGTGTTTATGCAGAGGGTGAGAGTGGTCCTTGACAATGTTAAGATAAGATAAGATAAGATAAGCCTTTATTAGTCCCACAATGGGGAAATTCCAGGATTGCAACAGCATAGGGACAGCAACACTCAGAGCAACAATCAGAAGGCAAGAAAAAACAACATCTAGTAAACATATGTCCATATTACTATAAATGTATATATATATAGACACACAGTGCAGAGCATTATGGTTGGTGAATGTGCAGCAGAAAGTCTAAGCTCTCTCAGTTCAGTGCCCTGCTCCTACAACGGTTCTGAAAAAGGTCTTGGACAGAGGGGAGAGAAACTCCAATTACCCTCTCAGCTCCCTTAACTATCCTCTGCAGGGCTTTTTTGTCTGACATACTGCAGCTGGAGTACCATGTTGCAATGCAGTATGTCAGAACACTCTCCACCACACCTCTGTAGAAGGTCCTGAGGATGCAGATGGGGAGAGAGGCCTGTTTGAGTTTTCTCAAGAAGTGCAGTCTCTGCTGGGTCCGCTTCCTGATCCCCAAGGAATTCTTGCTCCAGGTCAGGTCCTGTGAGATCTGCACTCCGAGGAACTTGATGTTTTCCACTCTCTCCACCAAACTGCCACCGATGCTGAGAGGGACGTGTTCAGGCTGTGGCCGCCGGAAGTCGATAATCATCTCCTATGCTTTGTCCACGTTGAGCACCAGATTGTTCTCCCTGCACCAGCCCTCCAGGTCTCTAACTTCTTCCCTGTACATTGATTCCTCATCCCTCTGAATAAGTCCCCACCACTGTGGTGTCGTCTGCAAACTTTATAATCTGGTTCCCCTCGTGTCTGGATGCACAGTCATGTGTTAGAAGTGTAAACAACAGTGGACTGAGTACACAGCCTTGAGGGGATCCGATGCTCAGCATGATAGAGTTGGCGATGTTATTTCCAACACGGACAGACTGAGGTCTCTCGGTCAGGAAGTCCAGGATCCAGAGACATGTGGCTGTGTTCAAACCAAGAAGGAGTAATTTCTCCATCAGTCTCTGGGGAATAATGGTGTTGAATGCTGAACTGAAATCAATGTACAGGAGTCTGGCGTAGGTGTCTTTCTGATCCAGGTGGGTGATGACAGAGTGCAGGGTGGTGACTATAGCATCCTCCGTGGAGCGATTTGAACAATACGCAAACTGGAGCGGGTCATATGATGCAGGGAGGCAGGCTGTGATGTGTGGTTTAACAAGCCGTTCAAAACACTTCATTACAATTTGTGTCAGTGCAACAGGACGATAGTCATTCAGACAGGACACAACTGGTTTCTTTGCCACCGGTACTATGGTAAAGGTCTTAAAGCATCTGGGAACGATGGCCTGACTCAGGGAGATGTTAAAAATGTCAGTCGGGATATCCGCCAACTCGCTCGCACAGTCTTGAAGCACACGTCCCGGGATGTTGTTTGGACCTGCAGCTTTACGTGGGTTGACCCTGATTAGGGTCCTCCGTGTGTCCGCTGCATTGATGGTGATACTAATCCTATCATTGTGAATCCAATTACTAGTCATATGTTTTCATGGTCAAGGAATCTGAAAACGTACACACAAACACTGTATGGGGGGAACTGTGGCGCTTGGCGGAGGTCTGCGCTCTCCGAGTGCTTTTCTAGTTTTTAAATGCTATGTGGTTGTGTCTGGGGAATTTTTAAGATTTAGCTGATGTTGTTTTATGTATCATGTCTGAATGTTGTTTTTTTTATGTGGCAAAAGGATGTGGCACTGAGCCCAAGACACATTTCCCTTCGGGGACAATGAAGTCTATTCTATATTACGGCTTCATTTAATACATGCAAACCCCACAGTGGTCCCCATGATTTTGAATTTATTATTTTCTTTGTGCATACAGGGAAGTTCAAGCTGCCATGCAAATGAGCCAGTCTTGGGAAGAAAGCCTTAGCCTGGTAAGTATGACTCTTTGGTTACACTTTTTGGCTTTATCAGTGTCATCAATCATGTTGAGTCGAAGGCATGTTTTGACCTTTCTTGGCCTCTTTCTATACCAATAAAGAGGACAAATACAAACATGCTAAATTAACAGTAAACCAATTTGGGAGTTAACAGGGCCACCAGTCTTTCAAGGTCAGGCTGAGTTGGTAGTATAATACTCCTACATTCACTTTTTCTTTGTCCTACTTTTAAGATAAAATGGTGTTTCTGTAGAGTGAAATGTCTTAGAGCGTGAATGTTGTTTATCAGAGTGACAGTGATTTTGAGAAGTCAGCGTCTTCGTCACCAAAGCGGATCGACTTTGTGCCTGTGTCGCCTGCCCCTTCTCCAACCAGAGGAATAGGGAAAAAGGTACACATGACCGTGTTATGTTTAGATGGCTACCTGCAATAAGGCAGAATTGGCAGCTTTGTACTCTGATAGACTCTTATTTCAGTCTATAGATGCACAACACATGGGACACAATGCTTCACAATCTCCTATGGAGGTGAAGTAGTAAAGTTATAGAGGTCACATTTTGATATCTTCCAGCTAGATGAATGGGGGAACTTTTTCTTACGATAAGGGTAATTTATACATTCATATCTTAACTTTGTTCTTCTAATTGTTTGACATAAACTACTCTGGTACTACTTAAATGGTCATTTTGCATTTATAGTTGCACTTTTTAAATTGCTGCAAATGTGTTCCTGCCTTGATCACCATCTTGACCACGTCCTCATCTCCCCCCCCTTTTTTATTTTTTTTATTTATTTTTTTGGGGGGGAGCAGCAGTGTTTTTCTCCTTCACTACAAATCCTTGTGAGCAGCAATGGCCTCACTCCCAGCCCAATACCGAGCCCAACGAGGCGATTCACGTGAGTTTACAAAAAAGCTCATCTCTTGTTCCCTTTAAGCTTCTTTAAAATATATTAACAGCAAGTGTTGTCTGTTCTGTTCAGCCGGCGAAGCCAAAGCCCAATAAACTGCATCAGAGCCAGCATACTCGGTCCCATTAAACGTAAAGGTGAGGTGCTTAACTTTCAGCGACGGTTCCATATAAGACTTTACGAAGTATGAGACTTCAAGAAATACAGTGAAGTAAACCTGTCCTGTGGGTGCTATAATTAGAGGTTCTCATTTCTTTCTTTGCAGCCAATCTGACCACTCATGCAGGTTAGTTGAGGTTGTTGGCCTCATTGTTTGTACATCTATTAAATACCCAGTGTTTCAAACACTAAAAAAAATACATTTTAATGGATTTAAAGCACATTTTTCCTTGGATGTTTAAGGTAGGATTGCCAGTCCCAGTGTTTAGGCTGCTCTAGGTGACGGGGTTAACCCTACTAATAAAAATAATTGGCAAGAAGAGAAATTTCTAGTCTGCCTACTGTACTCAACTCACTGCTTGTTCTCTATTAGACTCGCCAGTGTGATGTTATGTTTACAAAACTGACCAAGTGCATTCTGGGAAGTGTAGGCCATGATGGTTCGCTGAGATAACGTCTACACCTAGCATCACAAAGAAGCAGACATGGGGAAGTATTGCTGTGTTGTACAAGAGTCTGACAAGAGTCGCTCTCACAGCTACCATGGAAAAAAGATTAGCGACGGAATAAGCTTTTATCATTTTCCAATGTGGAAGGAATAAAGCACAGCAGGCCCACGCTTCGGATATAACAAAGGCAACACATGGCCTGGATTGCAGCCGTGAGAAGACCTAACATAACTTTCAACCACATTCCTTTATCGTTGGTGGTGTGTTCATTTTCATAAAGGTATGTTACGATTTATTGTATAAACTTTGTTGTTGCTGAGTGGTTAAAACTTGCTTGGTAATAGCGTTTTGCCTACATTAGCAGTGCTAAGCTAAACAAAGCTAAGCTAAACAAAGACTCCCGATATCTGAGTAGTTAGAAAAAGTCTATCTCTACACACTTCCGAATGTGTAAATGGTTGAATTTGTTCTGCACCTAAGTATTTTCTTCCTGTTTTCTTTGCTTTTACAGGCAGACCAGCTTATGAAATGCTAGTGTGTGATGCTAACTGGACACCTTCTCTAAACCGGTACCAAGTCACTCTGTCCCCAAATCACAGCGTACTGTACCTGTTTAATTAAATGCTTACCAAACCAAAATGATGTTGCTGTGGTTTGTTTTTAATATCAAAATGTGATTCAGAACGGAAGCTGAAATTAAACTCTCAAAAATGTCATGGCAACCAGTGGCATAAGAGTAGCACCTGATTTTAATTAACCAAACCCCAGCCCATTACTAGATTGGTTTGCTGTATCATGTCTGATCTTTACCATAGAATCTTTTATATGAAAATTTTCTTTTGACTCCTTGACCCCCCCCCCCAAAAAATAAATAAATAAATAAATAACTGAAAGGCAAAACATCCCTCCATTGGTGTCTAGCTGTCAGCAGCTAGTTTTATGCCACTGATTGCCATGACATTTTTGAGAGTTTGACAGTAGCCTTAATTTCAGCTTCTGTTTTGAAGCTTTTGATAAGCTAGGAATCACATTTTGATATTACAAATAAACATCATTTTGGTTTGGTAAGTATTAAGCAGGTATGAACGGCTAAGGTACATTGTGATTTGGGTACGGAGTGGCAAGGGTACAGAGTGTCCAGAAACCCTCTAAACCTTGGGCATGCAGAGGTTTAAGAGACAACTCCTGATAGGTTTAACCGCTTATGCAGAAGGGTGAGGAGATCACGACAAAAAGAATCAGCAGGGCATGCAAGTGAACCCCCAACAACACTGGCTCCGTGACCGAGATGGATAATGTAGCTCCTTTATATTCAGGTAGTCTTTCTTGTTGGCCTACGCTTTTCTTTCTAAAAATGTATCTTGGGATTCCTGTTGATTACAAAATATATTCACTAAAGTAGTATATTGTCCTCATCACCAACAGATGATGCCACACCTCTGGCTGAGATGGAGGAAAGAACATCTGATGAAGCAGCACATATCTGTGTGTCCAAGTGTCGTTTTTAAGCCATAGTTTTAGAATTTAGACACTGACATGTTTTTGGTATGGTTTACCCCTTCAGACATAATGTTAGTGATGTTAAAACCGAGGCCTCATGAAACAATGAGCAACTTTGAGACAATTGCTTCATGAGCGGCACAATGTTATGAAACCTCTAATAAAGACTGCCATCTGGTGACTGACTGTCAGAACTGCATCAGAGTTGAAAAGCCTGATTTTTTTTTTTTTTTTTTTTTTTTTGAGCATTTGGCCAGCCGAGGTCTATTCAAAATTGGATGGCAGGAACAAACAACACAAAGCAAACAAAAACAAAAAATTACCTCTCAAACTTCCTGCGAACCCTCAAATCACGTGATGTGACCGACATAACAAGGCCTTGCTTGCTATGGTCACATGACTGGGCATGTTGACAGTGCTCGACACGCTGCTCATGACCCTTCCGCGTTATATTGCTCAAGTCGGTGTCGAGTGGGCGGTGTCCAGCGTAACATCACTACATAATGTCTTTAACTGATTTGTAACCATTTGAAAATAAAGTACACAATGCCTTACAAAACTCCAGCTCTTTATTTATAAGGTGCAAAATTCTGAGCATAACTTAACCCTCTGAGTGTGTATGTTGCCAAACTGCGGCATACCCCCTAGTAGTCAAGAGTGGTAAATATTTGTCAATAAAATAGTTAAGATTTCCAAGGCTATAACTTGAAAGTGGTAAGAGATAATGGCTTACTGTCAAATAGAAAGATGTAAAATATGATCCAGAGTTTCAGATAGGAATAAATTTATGTATCTGATTTGCATAATGTCACGGCACCTCTTTAAATTCCATAACTCAGTCAAAACTGGACTTTGGATGTATTTACACAAAAAATGGTTCAGTCTTTTGACACCGTTTTTTGTACAGAGGTACCTCATCATCTTATCTTCAAAGTATATAAGCAAGAAATCAGTACATTTAAAACCCGCTTTGGTCATCAAGAGATGAGAATAAAAGCGCTATATAAGTGAATGCCATTTACAATTTACCCCAGAAATTTCTCACTTTTGACAGTGTGAGAAGGCAGGTGCAGTGCCACGCTCTGCCACTAGGGGCACACAAATTGTCACATTCAAAGGGTTAAGTTGTGGAAAACACTTTACAGAACGTGTGCTAAGCACAGTCCAAAAATGGGTCTTTATGGCTGTAATACTTTTCAAAAGCACTGTAAAATGTGAAACACTTTCAAGTCACATAGAATAGAATAGGCTTCAATGTCATTGTACAGTTGTACAGTACAACCAAAATGTGGGTGCTCCACCAGGCTACTGCGCAATTAAATATAAGGGAAGGACTAGACAGTTACAGAACACACAACTGAAATAAAAACAGCCCAGGATTATGGAAAGCCTATAGGAAAAAAAAAAATACAGGAATATAAAATGACATCCATCAGTGTGTTTCACACAACAATGTTCTACTACAGTATATAACCAGACTCATGCTATGGTATTATTCTAGTGTGCACATGAGGTATAACCACAGCTGCTGCTGGACTGAGTCCCACCCGTCCTGGCACCACTGGATCACAGTTCTGGTTATGACAGGCAACCATGTCATCCAGCTCTTCTGGCTGCCTGCAAGTCCACCACAACACATTCAGAATTACAGCGGATTAAGCAGAAGAGCTAGAATCAGAACGAGCTAATTTGTATAATCAAAACAAAATAAACAATTTGATAAATGTTTCATATAGATTTAAAATGATAAATGTCGACTTCGCACATTTTTTTTCACAATACTTGAAAATATCATTTCTGTACATTTTAAAAATATTTTCAGTGCTGCATGTTTTAATTTCATCTGGTTGTATAGGGAAAGAATGATGTTTAGCATAATGAGACTACCTGTCTCATTGAGAATGAGAGGAAATTTAAAAAAAAAAAAAAAGGGAACCTACCTTTGTGCGCACAGCTGTCTTCAGGTCTGCCTTGTACATCTCCAGTCATCACCCATCCATCTGTGAACTGCTGCAAAGACCTAAAGTTACTGAAAACTTCCTGTGTATATGGACTTAGTTAAAATCCTATAATTATAAATGACGGCATGGTCGAAGTTAGGCAGAGTGTTTACGTCTGAACTCCACGTTGTATGTTGGCCTTGCCAAATAGCGTGCCTTTGCTGTCCCGTTCAGTTTGGCGTAGTACGGTCCCTCTAAATTTTCCTTCAAACGGTCCATTTTGTGATTTATTTTTTTTTTCCTCATTTTTTTTGTTCCATTCACAGCAAATGTAGAGGCGCTGTGTACTCGTGCGGTTTGTTTACAATCGCCCAGCCTACACAGCCCAGAATGCATTGCGTGTTTGTCACATGGGCTGGCGAGCTCAATAGGGTAACTACATTCATAGTCTAAATAACTGTGTGGTTAGGGGGTTAGCTTCACTCCACCCCCTCCCTTTTGGTTCACAAGAGTTTGCTTAAAGCGAGGTGAGGATGGGTGTAAATGTAACTGGGGCCACTGGTTTGTTTGGGCCAAGAAATGGTTTGTCTTGAATGTATTAATCGGCCCCATGTTTAACCCTTAAATTGAAACAAGCGTGTTTTCCTAATGATTTCATTGCTTGAAACTTCTCAGTTTAGTCCAGTTTGAAGTTGTCTTTTAAACTTGTTTTGCTGTTGCTTGAACAACCCCCCGAGTTGGTGATGGAACATTTTAATCAGTAGATCTAACAAGTAATCTGGGTTGTCCGCACAGCTATTGCACTGTTTCAGAATAATGCTTTTAATTGTAATGCATATGATACTAATGGAATTGAAATAATTTCTTTTGGTCACATGGTCCTTGCTGTAGCTCTTTCTGCTTGGATTTTCATGGTACTCATAATTTTAAGAGATCAGTTGTGCCTTTGTCTTGGCTTGTACTTTTTTTTAAATGAAGAAAACTGCTTGTAATTATTCGCTCATAATTATAGAGGAAAAAGAGCTACTATACACTAGTAGTTAAGCATGTTGTTGTAACTCTGAGAGAAAAAATAATTTCCAACAGTAATTGTGTTAAAATTCTAGTTTATTGGATCTGTAATGTGCCATGTGAAAGTTTTCTACATGCCACATCTAATTTACTGTGCAGGTGAGATTGAGATGGAGAGTCAGCCGAAGAGGCTCTTTCAGGGTACCACCACCATGCTGTCCTCGGATGTCTCCAACCTGTCAGATCTCAGTTCCTGGTAAGAAAATTTTGGTGAGCTTAGATGGTGGCTAAAGCTGACATGAGTCACTAATGGAGAGCCCAAGTCACGCCCCTCTACTTCTGCACATGGGACCTTAAATCGGAAAAAATTTCCATTGAAATGAATGGCAAGAGTGAATTTATCTTTTGATACCGATCAAATTTTGCCCCGAGTGTCACGTTCGCTGCGTAGCTTCGCAGCGAACACAGGAATTGGCAGCAAGCCCAAAACGCAGAGTAAGTAACGTGTTTAGCAAATAAGGGGAAGACACCTGACTACAAACTAGGTTGGTCAAAGGGTATGCCTAATGTGCTCCAATCAGGCTGGAGCGGAGAAAAAAGGCACAAAGGAAGACATACAAAGGTGTTGGAGCGGAAAGGCTCTGAGAGAACAACATGATTTTAGTCCAGGGGAAAACCAACCGATGCGAGCGTGGACATCCAAAGTTGACATAGCTAAGCTGCCACGCCGGCTGGTCGTACTGCCCTGCTATTTGTACAAAGCCCTAATGACAGCAAGTAGACCCAGCCGTGTGGCAACAGGTGCATGACTGATAGGACCGTGTGTGTGTGTGTGTGTGTGTGTGTGCATGAGTGTGTGAGTGTGTATGTGGCGAACCAGACAGCTGGTGAATGCCTGGTGAGAGGAGGAGATGTGGCTGTGGGACTAGCGGAGAGCAAGGCTCAATCCGCCAGCTGGAATTAATAAACAATAATTAAACCCAACAGCCACAAGTCATGTTCGGGGTGATGACCCCGAACATGACACTGAGTTACACATATGATGTTTGTAAATTTAAAAGATAATTTTCCACATAAGTAACGCTGTAGGTTGTTGTCTGTTTAGGTATAAGGTTATGAAAATATGCAAATTAAAAAACTACAAACACAGATGGACGGAGCTTCGGTCATCTTTTCACAGCGCGCCCAGAGTGAAGTAATTTAACAGTCCTCTGGATCAGCTGCAGCTCTTAAAATGCAAAACAAAACTTTTGTGTTGTTTTTCTCCTCTTTGGATCCTTCTTTCATCGGTCGGGAAACGGGTGAGGTTTCAGTAATCTTCCACCATGATCACGTTTGGTGATGTGGGATGATGGGAGATGTAGTCCACTAATCATTTTAACAAAAACTAAATATTTGGGTGGTGCGGTGGCGCAGTGGTTAGCACAGCACCAGCACAGCAACTCACCCTTGGCCATGGGATCCCTGGTTCGATCCCAGCCCCTGACCAACAGTGATCTGTGTGGAGTTTGCATGTTCTCCCCGTATCTGCATGGGTTTACTCCGGGATTTCTCCGGTTTCCTCCCACAGGCCTAAAACATGCAGGTTAGGTTAATTGGAGACTCTAATGTGGCCCTAGGTGTGAATGTGTGTGTGAAGGGATAGCGCCGTACCGTGGCTGCTTCATTCATCCAGGTGGATGCCCTCAATTTCCCCTCTGGAGATCAATAAAGTATACAAAATTCAAAAAAAATATTACTCTGTTATTATACCATGGCCTACAACTTTAATTACGTGGAAAATTATCTTTTAAATAGACAAACCTCATATGTGTAACTTGTGGCAAAATTTGATTGGGATCAAAAGATAATTTCGCTCTTGCCATTCATTTCAGTGGAGAATTTTTCCGATTTAAGGTCCAATATATGGAAGTAGAGGGGGCGGGACTTTGGCTGTCTATTTGGGTTAAAGAAGGAGGAAGTTACTTTACGAAGTTTGAAAGGTGGTTGGCATCCTGAGCTTCTGTTGATAAACTAAAACAAATATTCAACCTTTGGATTATTGCCAATATACAGTAGATTTGAAAGGCACATTTGTGTTCAAACATTGCTGTGAAAATAAAACTTTAGGTGTGCGTAGATGAGTCCTGTGGACATACTTGAGCTTTTCATCTGAACTGGACTTTTTTTGTGCCTCATCAGTCACTCTCCAGATTTGCTTGATGGAAGCCTCAGCAGCATCGGCTCTTCCAACGACTCGCCAGGCAAAATGGACGGAGTGTCGCCTTCCTCATCCAGCAACTCGCCCTTTGCTTCCATCCAGGATTTGTCCCCCAAGTGATCTCAAGTCTAAAAAGGTGTGGAACAAGCGTCTCTCTAGGGAAAAGAAATCACTTTTCAGCCCCTTAGCCTCACAACACCTAAATTTAGTTAATGCAGGAAGCATCGGCTTAAATTTAATGAATAAAAAGTCTGTGCGTGCGAGCATTTGAGTGTGTTTGTTTAAAGGAAGGAAGGTCATGGACGAGTTCATGAGAGATTAGTGTAATAAAACTGCAAGTGACTGAAGACACTGTGGGCACCAGCTGCCAGTTGAAGATCTGAGATGGTGCCGAGCATCACGGAGGTGTTTTATCCTGACTGTTCCATTCGACAGAAAGACAAGATGGTGCACTGGACAAATGGACTATTTGGATGTGTACATGACCCTGTCTCGTACTGTCCACACACCTCCGTATGTATGCAGCCTGCAGATTTTGTAAGATAATTTAACTTATTTTCTTGCTTCAGATATGGTGGAGATACTCTGCTTGTATTAATGATGCAGGCTGTGAAGTGTCCCCCTGAGTTTGGCTGATGCGGCCAGCTCCATAATGACCTTCTACAGTTTTAATTGCCAAGACTGAGCAGTTGACACACCTTCCCGTAAATCGTGAATGAACTGAGACGGTCGTTCCTGTTGGTCTTTGAACACTAAAATGTTGTCCTGTGTTTTTGTCAGGATATCTGTTGATACAAGGTGTATGGGAGAAAGATGGACTTCTTCTAGTCAAGTGTTCTTATTTATGGACAGTGGTTTAGAAAGCACGTTTGTGTTGCCATTTAAACCAAACCAATTGACTGTTGGAACATTAAGCAAAAAAAACACTGTCACATTGTGACTAAAGACACTGCTGTTTCTGCTGTGGTCGGATTTCTTCAAAGCTTACAGCACAGGATGCTCAGTCCTGTCCTTTCAGCCTGTGTGAGTCTTAAGCGGAGGAGAAGTAAAACTTGACTTTCTAGTTAAGAGTAAAAAAGAAAAAAGATGAATACAGTATAGATATAAAGCCTGCACTGTGATATTTGCACCTAAATTTGGTTTCAGTTGTCAAGGCCCCAGTTTCCAAACCTGCCTGTGTAACTAAATACTCCTGAACCCCTTTGTGGCTTTGTAACCTGTTTATGTACAAAAATGAAGTGATTGTATATCTTTTTATGAAAGTGTACTCTTTAATTTAAAGTATTTGCAGTTTATTAACTGTTTTTTCCTTTTATACAAATAAAATAATGGGGAAAGGCTGCTGGTCTGTCCTGCTGTAAGCAAGATATTTTCCTCCTCACTCAGCTTAGGACAGGGGACGGCAACTTTTTTTTTTTTTTTTTTTTTGGCCCATAACCAGCGGCTTTGACACAAACTAAAATTCAACAGTTTGAGGGAAAACTGTTACTTTTATGTGAAATAAAAGTAGTCAATGAGTGGAAAAAGTCATGGAAAAAACAACTAAAGAACAAGCCAGTTGATATGCAGAACTTGTGTGTTTTGCCTTCATTTTAAAGCTCAAATGTTCTTGTGGCTTCGTGCTGACTTCATTTTGGCCAAAAATGGCTCAGAATGGCTTTGTTCATAATACAGGTTGCCAACCCCTGGCTTGGATGTCCAGGGCATGGCTTTTCGCAAACAATCTGCTCCACTGTATGTAATCCGTCAGGCTGGTTAACACCTCGCTGTTGCTTGCTTCTTGGTTCTTGTAGCAGAGATGAGGAATAAATAAATTATTTCATTATGTTTTTGTAGCCTGTTCTTTGTGAGAACTCTCAACTGACATCTACGTATACGGGCCACGCCAACAACTGTTTGTTCAAAAGTTTGTCATGGGATTTTTTTTGTCATGGGATTTTTTTTGGTGGAGGTGGGGCATAGGCAGAGAGATCAGGGTAGCTGATCTTAATCCAAAGGGGCCGGTTGCTTTTTTTAACAAATAGAATGACACATGCACAACTATCGACCATGAGCTGTCTTAAGGAGTTGCACATGATTTTGGGTTTTTTTTTTAAACCCCAAACTTGCAAGCTTCTTGTCGTACAGCCGTTTGTCCATACAACTCTAGGATTTTGGAGGTGTGAAACTGTAAATGCATGATGTTTACCTCATACTGGAGAAGCCAAAAGGAGCCAATGTAACCTGTCATCCAGCCACATTTTAACGATACTCCTCTACTCCCATTAAGCAACTGAACCTAATTTGCTTCTTTTTTTTTTTTAAACAATGTGGGCTCTGAAAAAATTGTCAAGTTTTAAATGACTATAAATGTTAATCTATTTACACCTGTTTAAATGTGGGAGATTATAACATGTCAGCTACACTTAACTTCTTTATTCTCATTTAATCCTATTTAAATATGCAGTGCTGTGAAAAAGTATTAGCCCCTTCCTGATTTCTTTCATCTTTGCACATTTGTCACTTAAATGTTTCAGATCAAGCAAACTTATTAGACAAAGATAACCCAATACAAAATGCAGTTTTTAAATTTATTAAGGGGGGGGGGGGGAGACCAGTTTAACAAAAAAAAAAAATAGCACTTAAATCGTCAGCCTCCGTCGGTCTATGATGACCATGGAAGAGAATCCTAAACGTCTACTCTGCTGTGTAACAAAGTGAAGCAGGCTTAAAGATTTCAAAGAGCAACACATGCTACAATCTAAAGAAATTCAAGAATAGAGGAGAACCAAAAACCCAGAAGAACATCTAAAGAACTGTCTGTCTCATTTGCCTCAGTTTGGACACTGGTCCACAGGTCAGTAAGAAAGACTGGGCAAAAGTGGCCTCCACAGGAGAGCCATGGCAAAAACCACTGCTGACCTAAAAGAACATCCTGATGATTCGAGACTTTTTGGAAAATAATCTGTGGACTGACATGACAAAATTTAACATTTTGGAAGGTGTGCATCCCATCCCATCTGGTGTAAAGCTAACAGCATTTCATAAAAACATCATCATACCAACAGTCAAACATGGTGGTAGTAGCGTGATGATCGGGTTGCTTCAGGAACTGGATGAATTGCTGCAATTGATGGAACCATGAATTCTGCTCGCTACCAGAAATTCCTGAAGGAGACTGTCTGGCCGTCAGTTCGTGACCTCAAGCTCCAGCAATAGAATTAAAACAAGTCCGCAAAGAAGAGTGGGCCAAAATTCCTCAGTGATATAAAAAATGACTCATTGCCAGCCATCACAAAAGCCTGATTGCAATATTAGACAAAGGCAACCCTACAAAATGCAGTTTAAGTGATTTCATTTATTAAAGGGCAATTACTTTTTTTACATGGGGTTAATAAATGAAATCGTTTAAAAACTGCATTTTGCATTTACTCAGGATATATCCAATTATTTTTTATCTTTTGTTCATATAAAAGACAATATGGAAAGATGTCTTTAACTTCTTTCGTCAGAAGTTCTGACGAAGGCTGCAGTGCAGCTAAAACATGTAAAGAAGGTAAAGACATCTATTATTTTTTGTCTTTTATATGAACATAAGATAAATAGACAAAATGAACCTATTTGATGTATCTTTATCTAATATTTAAACTTGTTTGACAATCTGAAATATTTAAGTGTGACAAATGCCAAAATACAAGAAATCGGGAAGGGGAAAATACTTTTTCACAGCACTGTGTTTAAATAGGGTTGATGAGAATTAAATGTGTAGCAAATGTTATAATCTCCCACACTTAATCAGAGAAGTAAAGAGGTTAATATTTGTAATAAAGATTCACTTCTTACCCAACTTGACAATTTTCTGAACCCAAATTGTAAAAGAAAGCGGCAGCAAATGAGGTTTATACATTTTTATTAACCTTTATTTATACAGGCAGTCTCATCGAGACAAGGTCTCATTTTCAAGAAAGACCTGTCATACATGACAGCATTCAACCCCCATGGGAGGAGTCTTTTCTCAAATCATTCCAGAGCGAACAGCAGCCTTATTGTCCTGTGCGCTACACTCTCCATACCCAGTCTGGAGTGAATAAACACTTGGCACAACAGCTGCATTGAAACCAACATCCGATGGGCACCGATGTAACAAGAATACCTTGACATGTCGGAAGTATCTCACCTTTGGAAAAAGCCCATTCAAGTCAAATGTTCATACATGCAAATAAAAATAAGTCAGTCATCAGTCTACCCTAAAAATGCTTCAAACACATGAATATGATGCAAAAATGTAACAAATTTTAATGGATTTATATACACATGGGTCATGTTGCGTCCTTCATACTTTAGGTTAACTGTACATACAGAAATGCAGACCCCCCCCCCAAAAAAAAGAGGCCGAGCAAACACACTGAAAGGCCTCATGTTTCTTCAGAGTCCCCTGCTCAGGGACAGCTCCACTTCCCCAACATCTGCACATTTTGTTGACACAATCTCCTGATTGCGTCAACATATGAATTAACATAAATGTTTGGGTTTGAAAACAAATATGCTAAAAATGTATTTTTCACAAAATGGGGCCTCGCCACCCCTCTGTCAGCTGTACTCATTTTAACATCGTCGTGCCTCTGGGGTCACAATGTTCTCTTTAAAACGCTTCTCAGCTCATGGCACCTCAAGTGCGTAGGATGACCATTGTAAGGAGACCTTAAGAGATAAAAAAAAAAAATAAACAACAATGAAGTTGCAGCAACTGAAATGAGCAATAAAAGCAGTGTCATTCAGGTTCAAGTTTTTAACAATGCAACAACATTCCGCTATGCTCAAAATAATCCGCTGTGATTTTCAATTTACCGAGAACATAAGCAGCTACAAGTTTCTTGTTAACACTTAAGTGGAGGTAGACAGGCACAGTAGATTCTTGCTCCCCCGACGTAGGGAGCATCAGGGCGACCATGCACATCAGTCCCAGCAGCACTGTCAGTAGACTGGGTCCCCCAGCAACGGGTCGGCTCTCTGCTAATCACACACAGGCATATGCTGCAATCAGACGCATAACGCACGTTTTAATATTGCAGGCTCATTTAATCTGAGGAAGGAACTTCTCATCTGAACCACGTTACAGCTGAATAAACATTGAGAATGCAAAAATTATATATATACACACACACACACACACACACACACACACACTATACTGAGTTTGATATAGGGATCATTTCCCTCTAGTACACTACTAATACAATTACAATTATTGAGGGTGGCAACAACACTGTTCAGTCAACTGTGAAATATACTGTCTGGATTTATATTTATGTATTGCCGGGTAATGCTGTCAATGCCATTTAACTGCAATGCTCCTGCACTGTGTATACTGTATATTGTGTGTATATATGTACACTACCGTTCAAAAGTTTGGGGTCACCCAGACAATTATTTTGTGTTTTCCATGAAAAGTCACACTTATTTACCACCATGAGTTGTAAAATGAATAGAAAATATAGTCAAGACTTTGACAAGGTTAGAAATAATGATTTGTATTTGAAATAATTTTTTCCTTCAAACTTTGCTTTCGTCAAAGAATCCTCCATTTGCAGCAATTACAGCATTGCAGACCTAACATGATTGCACAAGGGTTTTCTAATCATCCATTAGCCTTCTGACGCAATGAGCAAACACATTGTACCATTAGAACACTGGAGTGATAGTTGCTGGAAATGGGCCTCTATACACCTATATAGATATTGCACCAAAAACCAGACATTTGCAGCTATAATAGTCATTTACCACATTAGCAATGTATAGAGTGTATTTCTGATTAGGTTAAAGTTATTTTCATTGAAAAAAAGTGCTTTTCTTTCAAAAATAAGGAAATTTCTAAGTGACCCCAAACTTTTGAACGGTAGTGTACATTTACTGTTTTGCTATCCAGTTCTTATCTTATTCTTCTTCTTTCAGCTGCTCATCTGCCTCCATCTGACCCTATCCCTTCATCTTCCTCTAACACCAGACCCTTCTGTGTTACCTAGGGGTGGGCAAAATGGCCTAAAAATGATATATCTGAATTTTCACAATAATGATACTTATTGCAATATTACAGACTATAGTTTTCTTTTTTCCCCACAATATTTTTTATTGAACTTTTTTTGTTTTCCCCAAACATGGCACAAACAATCAGACACTGACACAAAATTTAAAAATTAAAAAGAACAATAACAAAAAAAAGTAATAAAAACAACCATTACTAAACACAAGTCAACAACAATGCTCCTCTGTTTAGTCTAGGTAATTACATAATATACATTCAACAGCTTGGAATTTGCAAGGTCCACACATCATTCACCTTCTTCTTCAGAAGTTATGTTTAATTTCTTTACATAATCAATGAAAGGTCTCCATATATTCTCAAACACATTTTCCTTTGATTTCAGTATATATGTTATTCTTTCTAGTGGAAGGTTTGTTAACATCTGTCTTAACCACTGAGTCACATCTGGTCTATGAGTCTTTTTCCACAGTAGTGCAATACATTTTTTGGCATTAAGCAAACTGAGGTCTATGAATGCTCTTTCACTCTTTTTAAGTTTTTGTAAAGGGTATACAGGTCATTACAGCATTGCATTGTTTACATTTTCATCACACGTTCCCTTATTTTTTGCTATTTGACAACATTGGTAGGATAATTATTACAACACCCCTTTTTTTTTTTAAAGTAAAAGTGAAATTAAAGAATAAAATAAAAAAAAAAACGAACAAACAAACAGAACAGCAAAAAACAAACAGAAAATTAAGTAATTAAAAGTAAAAGAGCATCTGAGTAGCATTGGAACAAAGAGCGGGACCATCATTGAAATGGTATTTGTCAAAGATTAGATCTAATGGAAGACACATATGCGATCCAGGGTTGCCAAAAGTTCAAGAACCCATCCATGTCCTGTCTCAGTGCGAATGTCAACTTTTCCATCGAGTAAATGTCTTGAATCACGTTAATCCAATCTTCAGGTGTAGGACAGTCCTTCAGCATCCATTTTTTAGTTAGGGCTTTTTTACTTGCCAATATTAAAACATTGAATAAGTATTTATCTCCTCGTCTTTCCAGTGAGTCCGGTAGTAAACCCAAATACAAAGTTACAAAAGAAAAGGGAACTGTTATTTTGAATATTTTCCCCAATATTGTCTGTACATTGGTCCAATATTGGTGGATAACTGGGCATGACCAAAACACATGAAAATGATTTGCAGTCTTTTCACCACACAAGCGCCAACAGTTCAACCCCTTATGGGTAAATTTGTTTTGTGCAGGTGTTCTGAAAAATCTTACCAAGTTTTTCCATCCAAATTCTCTCCACTGCAGGGATGAGGTACTTTTCCATTGCTGTTTATTTAGCTTTTCCCATATTTCCAATTGTAAAGTGAAATTCCCCTCTTTTTCCCATCTCTCTTTTATATATGATGTGTTGTCTCCTTTTAAGTCTTGAAGACCTTGGTATATTTTAGAAATGTATCTGATCCCTGGGATCCCTTTATATGCCATTAAGAAGACCTTCCGAACACCTGACTGGGCCCTTTCCAAATCCTCCTTTTTAAGTATATTGTTTATGTGGTGTCTAAGCTGAAAGAACCTGTAAAGATCTTGATTTATTAGACCTTGTTTTTTCAAATCTTCAAAACTTCTTAAAGTTTGCCCCTTAAAAAAATCGTAATATTTTATCAGCCCTTTCTCTTTTCACTCTTTAAATCTAGTGTCTGTTTTATTGGGAGTAAAGTCTTGATCATAGGCAATCCATTGCAGAAGTCGATAGGGCTCTTTAGCTTGATTCTCTCTGACTATCTTAAACCAAATTTTTAGCGGGGTCTCTATCCACGGGTTAGTGTTATTCAAGAGTTTAGGTAAGGCATTGTTCCCTATTATCGCCTGTAGGGGGATGTCACTTGTTATTTGGCATTCCATCTCCTTCCATTGTGCAGTGTAGACTGGGTTACATATCTCTACTAAAGTTTTAATTTGTGCAGCTATAAAATAGTCCCTGATATTTGGCAGCGCGGGCCCACCTTTGTCTTTGTTTAGCTGTAGGGTTCTATATCTGATTCTAGGTCTCTTGCCCTGCCATATGAATCTTGAGATCCTTCTGTCCAGCTCCTGCCATATTTTTTTGGAAGGTTCTACCGGTATTGTTTGGAAAAGGTATAGAAGACGTGGAAGTATATTCATTTTGACTGCTTCAATTCTTTGTGCAGTACCTAAGAATGGTATCATATTCCATCTTGCTAGGTCAGATTTTATTTTTGTCACCAGTGGATCATAGTTTAGTGTTATAATTTCGTCGAGTTGTTTCGGGATATTGACCCCCAGATATTTCATAGATTCCAACTCCCAGTTAGTTTTGAGTTCACTTAGTGAATAATGATTTGGGTCATAGTTGAATGTTAAAACTTGGGTTTTATGCATGTTTAATTTGTACCCCGATAAATCTCCATAGTCTGAAAAAACTGAGATTAGTTCTGGTAAAGAAGTGTCTGGCTGCCCTAGGTATATTAAAATGTCATCAGCAAAGAGTGCTATTTTTTGTTCCTTCTGACCAAGTGTAATACCCTGAATTTTTTGATTTTGTCTTATCCATTGGCTCAGAGGTTCTATGGATTGCAAAGAGCAGTGGAGACTGGGGGCAGCCTTGACGACATCCTCTTTCCAGCTCAAAAGATGATGATAAATTACCATTAATCCTTATTTTAGCTGTTGGTTTTTTATATAATGCCTGTATAGTTCTAATGAAGTTATGAAAATTGAAACTGGATAAGATTCTATATAGGAAAGACCAGTCAACCGAATCGAATGCTTTTTCAGCATCTAATCCCAATATGACTGCATTTGTTATATTTTTTTATATGATGAATTATGTGTAAAGTGCGTCGAATGTTGTCTTGTGTCTTTGTCTTATAAAACCTGTTTGGTCTAAGTGAATTAAGTCTGTCAGTATGTTTTCTAACCTTTTGGCAAGGATAATGGTAAAAAGCTTATAGTCCCGATTTAATACACTGATTGGTCTGTAGTTGGAGCACTCTAGTTTATCCTTTTCAGGTTTAGGTATAACTGCAATGACCCCTTCTCTCCAGGAGGGGGGGGGATTTCCCCTGTGTGGAGGACAGTTAAATGTTTTCAGGAGGAGAGGAGATAGTTGCTGTTTAAAGGCCAAATGTCACATAATTTTTTTTTTCTAAATGACAACGAATTTAGATAAAATACACATAGCTTAAACCAAATATTCATACCGGAGACCATATCACCCACCTGTATTTACATAATTGCACAAAATACACCAGGTGAAGGCCCCACCTTGCTTGCTGGCTTGTGACAGCCAGTCCAGACCACGCCCATGTTTTTGACATCACCAGTTGTACCCTGGCTGCCCTGCCTATCCACATTCACACTTATCAACATTGGACAATCATGACGGAAAGTGACAGCGATTGTGAACAAATTAGTTAAGTTTTGTCTTTTTTTTTTTGTCTTTTTTTTTTGTCAGTGGTTCAGACAGTGACAGAGGCATTGAACCTTACCGGTTCGAGCCGTCCGAGACGGAATCAGATGCTTTGTCTGATGACAACAGTTCCAACGATGACCAGAGAGCAGAACCAGTGGAAAATGTCATTGAACTGGACATTAATCGCCTCCAGAATTGCGAAGCCGAAGGGGGTCTGTCGAGGGCGCCCCATAAATATTGATTTTTCGGAAGCCATTATTATTACAGTGGAGGAGAGCCGCTGCTGTCAAGAAATTGACCAGATCAATATGAAAATGGAGGCGCATACCTGTCAAGTGAGACGTTTTCGCCGTATTTTGGTGCCAAGCGCGGCTGTGGGGGACAGCGGAGTGGTGGCGGACACTTTTCTGGGAAATGTTTTAAATGTAGTTCGTGTTGTTATTGTCAAATATTTTAAGGAAAATACGGGGAAAATGCAATTTTAGCAAAAACGGGCGTATTGCCATTTCTGTACGCCCAAAAGAAAAAATACTGGAAAAAAAATTGAGTGCGTTGAGGAACACGTCCTGTCTGTGATCCCCCACAGCTGGTGCGGGCTGATCGCTCAGCGTGAGCTATTCTCACTACAATGAGAAGTGTGGAGTCACTCATTAGTTTGATTGTCTGGGCGGGCTGATCGCTCAGCGTGAGCTATTCTCACTACAATGAGAAGTCATTAGGACAATGGTTTAGAAGTCCCAGCATTTTTCTGGTTTACTCCATCCAGGATCATTTCCAATGCCTGTTGAATGTTGAATCTCTGCATCTTCGTTCCTTGGAGAGGAGCTTCTTTCACCACAAAGTTCTTGAGGGAACTGAAGCGATAGTCCATGTGCACTGAGGTATTTATCCATCAAACAATTGTCTGGTTGCAGTCACATGAGTCGTTATGGTCACATGGGACATTCACATGTTCACATTTTAGAATAGAATGTTTTTATTCCTCATTCTCACATTCACACAGAAGTAGCCAACATGACTTAACCACTGAAGTGTGAAGTGTGGCCCCCACACCCCCCTCACCCCACACACTGCCACTAACAGCCTCATTACCATAACAAAATGAGTGACCACAGGGGGGATTGGCCCCCTGTGGTCCCCCTGGACCCCTGGCCAATTGTCCCCCTGGCCAATTGGGGGCCCCCCTGGCCCCCAATTGGCCCTCTTGTGGGTTTTCTAGGTAAAAAGGCCAAATGGCCCCTCTCTGGGACTTCTAGTGTTAACACGTTCAGCTGGGCAGCGGTTGAGGAACAGAGAGATCGCCTTACAAATACAGAATTCTGCTTTTTTTTTAATTATTTTGCGCCGGACGCTGAGTTGTGTTGTTATTGTCAAATATCCATGAATCCTTAAAATATTTGACAATAACAACACGAGTTGTATTTGGGGCATTTCACAGAGAGGTGTCCCTTGTTGCTCCGCCGTCCCTTATAGCCGCTTTTTACGGTGTTGAAGTACGGCGAAAACGTCTCACTTGACAGGTATGAAAACATTTCCCAGAGAAGTGTCCCTTATTACCCAGCTGTCCCTGATAGTCCCGTTTTAAGGTATGGGTGAAATATCCAATTTTTTCTTTCTTGTTGCTCACTTCAACCTTCCAGTCTCCATACAAACAATCAATTGAAATACCCCAAGCATCAAACTCGGGTACAATCGATTTCGTCACTTCCACCTTCTTCCTCCCCCAGGGGAGGGGGGCACCCCCCCCTCCTCCCCCCCTCCCCTTATCATCAGTGAGCAGGATGTGCTCAAACAGTTCTCCAGACTGAACCCGCGCAAGGCCCCCGGCCCAGACGGCGTGTCTCCCTCCACCCTGAGACTCTGTGCGAAACAGCTGGCTCCTGTATTCACAGACATTTTTAACACCTCCCTTAAGTTATGCCACGTGCCATCCTGCCTCAAATCCTCCACCATCATCCCTGTCCCCAAGAAGCCACGGATCACTGGACTTAATGACTACAGACCTGTAGCGCTCACCTCTGTAGTCATGAAGTCCTTTGAGCGCCTGGTCCTGTCCCACCTCAAGTCCATCACCACCCCTCTCCTGGACCCGCTGCAGTTTGCCTACCGAGCCAACAGGTCTGTAGACGACGCAGTCAACCTGGCCCTCCACTCCATCCTGCAGCACCTGGACTCCCCGGGAACCTACGCCAGGATCCTGTTTGTGGACTTCAGCTCCGCATTCAACACCATCCACCCCGCTCTGCTCCGGGACAAGCTGTCCCTGCTCAACGTGCCTGACTCCCTCTGCAGGTGGATCATCGACTTCCTGACGGACCGGAGGCAGCATGTGCGGCTGGGAAAGACTGTCTCAGACTATACTAGCATCAGCACCGGATCACCCCAGGGCTGTGTACTTTCCCCCCTACTCTTCTCCCTTTACACCAACTCCTGCACCTCCAGCCACCAGTCTGTCAAGTTGATCAAGTTTGCGGACGACACCACCCTCATCGGGCTCATCTCCAACGGCGACGAGTCCGCCTACAGGAGATAGGTGGCCCAGCTGGCGTCCTGGTGCAGCAATAACAACCTGCAGCTGAACGCTCTGAAGACAGTGGAGATGATTGTAGACTTCAGGAAAGTCACTACTCCTCTGCCCCCCCTCACCCTCTCAGGCTCTCCCATCACCACTGCTGATTCCTTCCGCTTCCTAGGCACTACCATCACCAGGGACCTCAAATGGGAGCTGACCATCAGCTCACTCATCAAAAAAGCCCAGCAGAGGATGTTCTTCCTGCGGCAGCTGAGGAAGCTCAAGCTACCCACCAAGATGTTAGTGCAGTTCTACACAGCCATCATCGAGTCCATCCTCACCACCTCCATAACCGTGTGGTACGCAGGAGCCACTGCCAGGGACAGACTAAGGCTGCAGCGCGTCGTGCGCACTGCTGAGAAGGTGATCGGCTGCAAGCTCCCATCTCTCCAGGATCTGTACATCTCCAGGACCCGGAGGCGTGCTGGCCGGATCATAGCCGATCCCTCACACCCTGGTCACGTACTGTTTGCCCCCCTCCCCTCTGGTAGAAGACTTCGGTCCATCCAGACTAAAACCTCCCGTCACATGAACAGCTTCTTCCCCTCTGCCATTAGACTGCTGAACACTAAGTGACTCTCGTGCACCATGTACAGCAGCTCAACCAGACTCATGTCAATCATCACTGTTTTCTTCCTGCATTACCGACTGCACTATATAGTTCTCCACAGTATCTGCTGCTGGCTAATATATATTTTAACTGTTGACCAGTATCACTTAATCTTATCCTACACTTTATTACATGTATAGTTTATTTCTCTTATCATGTTTAATGTTGCAGCATTGTACCGAGACAAATTCCTAGTTTGTGTACTACATGAACAATGGCAATAAACCTGATTCTGATTCTGATTCTGATTCCCCAGGCGATTCCAGGGGCCGTGTCAGGCCAAGCGCAGCAGTTTTAAATTAACGAATATTCCGTTGTTACTGAAGCATATGCACCAACACCCGAACGGATCGGTTCCCTTTTATATCTAGTTTCAAGATATTTAAAGTACCCTGTTACGTGACATTTGGCCTTTAAAGGTTTTGTACCACTCTGCTGTATAGCCATCTGCTCCTGGGGATTTGTTAGCTTTAAGTTTCATAATTGCTTTTTCCAATTCTTTAGGTTGTATTTCTGACAGTAGTGTTTTATTTTGTGATTCTGTAAGTTGGGGAAGGTTTAATGTGTTTAGGAATGTCTCGGATGCGTTATGTTTTTTGTGGGAGTAGAAGTTCTTGTAGTAATTCTCGAAGCTTTTAAGAATATCCTGAATTCTGAATTTTATTTCCTTTGATACTGGGTCTCTGATTTTGTAGATTGCTCGGTTTGTTGTTTCCTCAATTTATAGGCTAGTAATTTTGCCGATTTACTGCCTGCTTCATAGTGTTTGTTTCAGAAATGTAAGTTTCTTCTGGATTTCTATTGTGTAGATTTCATTTATTTGATTTTTAATTTCTTTAATCTTGAGCGAGCCATTAGAATGAGTGTTGTCTTTGTGTTCTTTTTCTAGGTTCTTGAGTTCTGACTCTAGTGTGATTAGTTTTTCTTGTCAGTTTCTTTTGGGTTGCCAGTTTTGCAATAATTTTTCCCCTTATTACAGCTTTGCACGCATCCCACAGTATTAAAGGGGATACTTCTCCATTATCGTTTTCTTCCAAATATCTGAAAATATCTGATTCCAATTCATCTTTCAGTGGTCCTTTCAGGACATTTGAATTCAACCTCCAGGAAAATGTATTATTTGTGTATTTTTGGATGTTTAAGTCCATATAGATCGGACTGTGGTCAGAGAGATCCATCAGTCCTATTTTACATGTTTTTACTCTTCCAATGTCTCTATTAAACATAGAAAAGTAATCAGTCCTTGAATAAGATGAATGTGGTGTTGAATAAAAAGTATAATCTTTTACATTGGGGTTGAATTCCCTCCATACGTCACAGATTCCCATTTCTTTTAGTAGCATCCGAGTTTTCCTATTTTGAGTGTTATTTTGATGTGAAGAATTACCTGTTGCATCCCAGTATGGATTCAGTCTTAGATTGAAGTCTCCACCACATATCACTAAACCTTGGGCTTTAGTTATCATTAGGTCGAATACATTTTTATAAAATTTCCATTTAGCCCCTGGTGGTGCATATACATTCAGCAGGGAGATATCTTCTCCCTCTAGCCGCCCAATTACCAAACTGTACCTCCCTTCTTTATCTTTGTGTTCTGATTTTTTTTCAAATGTAATTTTGGTTGATATCAATGTCGCTACTCCCCTCCTCCTCCCTGATTTATATGAAGATGAAGAGATCATTTTAAACCCTTGTCTATTGAGTTTAGTGTGTTCCACGTCTGTTAGGTGGGTTTCTTGTAAAAATATTATTTCTGCTTTGTCTTTTTTCATTTTGCGTAGAATCTTGGATCTTTTAACTGGATTCAGGATCCCTTTTTTTTTTTTTTTTTTTTTTCCCCCCCCTTCAATTCAGGTTTTTTATTTAAGTTTTTGTAAAGGGTATACAGGTCGTTACAGCAATGCATTGTTTACATTTTCATCACATGTTCCCTTATTTTCTGATATCTGACAACATTGGAAGATTAATTCTTACAACACCCCCTTTTTTTTTTTTTTTAAAGTGAAAGAAAAAGTGAAATTAAAGAGAAAAAAAAAACGAACAAACAAAAAAAAAACAAACAAACCAGCAAAAAACAAACAAAAAGAAAAAGTAAGTAAATAAAGGTAAAAGAGCGGAACCATTATTGAAATGGTATTTGTCAAAGATTAGATCTAATGGAAGACACATATGCGATCCAGGGTTGCCAAAAGTTCATGAACCCATCCATGTCCTGTCTCAGTGCGAATGTCAACTTTTCCATCGAGTAAATGTCTTGGATCACGTTAATCCAATCTTCAGGTGTAGGACAATCCTTCAACATCCATTTTTTAGTTAGAGCTTTTTTGCTTGCCAATATTAAAACATTGAATAAGTATTTTTCTCCTCGTCTTTCCAGTGAGTCCGGTAGTAAACCCAAATACAAAGTTACAAAAGAAAAGGGAACTGTTATTTTGAATATTTTCCCCAATATTGTCTGTACATTGGTCCAATATTGGTGGATAACTGGGCATGACCAAAACACATGAAAATGATTTGCAGTCTTTTCACCACACAAGCGCCAACAGTTCAATCCCTTATGGGTAAATTTGTTTTGTGCAGGTGTTCTGAAAAATCTTACCAAGTTTTTCCATCCAAATTCTCTCCACTGCAGGGATGAGGTACTTTTCCATTGCTGTTTATTTAGCTTTTCCCATATTTCCAGTTGTAAAGTGAAATTCCCCTCTTTTTCCCATCTCTCTTTTATATAAGATGTGTTGTCTCCTTTTAAGTCTTGAAGACCTTGGTATATTTTAGAAATGTATCTGATCCCTGGGATCCCTTTATATGCCATTAAGAAGACCTTCAGAACACCTGACTGGGCCCTTTCCAAATCCTCCTTTTTAAGTATATTGTTTATGTGGTGTCTAAGCTGGAAGAACCTGTAAAGGTCTTGATTTATTAGGCCTTGTTTTTTCAAATCTTCAAAACTTCTTAAGATTTGCCCTTTAAAAAAATCGTAATATTTTATCAGCCCTTTCTCCTTCCACTTTTTAAATCTGGTGTCTGTTTTATTAGGAGTAAAGTCTTGATCATAGGCGATCCATTGCAGAAGTCGATAGGGCTCTTTAGTTTGATTCTCTCTGACTATCTTAAACCAAATTTTTAGCGGGGTCTCTATCCACGGGTTAGTGTTATTCAAAAGCTTAGGTAAGGCATTGTTCCCTATTATCGCCTGTAGGGGGATGTCACTTGTTATTTGGCATTCGATCTCCTTCCATTGTGCAGTGTAGACTGGGTTACATATCTCTACTAAAGTTTTAATTTGTGCGGCTTTAAAGTAGTCCCTGATATTTGGCAGCGCGAGCCCACCTTTGTCTTTGTTTAGCTGTAGGGTTCTATATCTGATTCTAGGTCTCTTGCCCTGCCATATGAATCTTGAGATCCTTCTGTCCAGCTCCTGCCATGTTTTTTTGGGAGGTTCTACCGGTATTGTTTGGAAAAGGTATAGAAGACGTGGAAGTATATTCATTTTGACTGCTTCAATTCTTTGTGCAGTACCCAAGAATGGTATCATATTCCATCTTGCTAGGTCAGATTTTATTTTTGTCACCAGTGGATCATAGTTTAGTGATATAATTTTGTTGAGTTGTTTCGGGATATTGACCCCCAGATATTTCATAGATTCCGACTCCCAGTTAGTTTTGAGTTTGCTTAGTGAATAATGATTTGGGTCATAGTTGAATG
The DNA here is from genome assembly GCA_020510985.1 of Pholidichthys leucotaenia. NCBI lineage: Eukaryota > Metazoa > Chordata > Actinopteri > Cichliformes > Pholidichthyidae > Pholidichthys > Pholidichthys leucotaenia. The sequence goes on along the minus strand of CM035840.1, from coordinate 18,640,157 downwards.
TTAAAATTTGGGTTTTATGCATGTTTAATTTGTACCCCGATAAATCTCCATACTCTGAAAAAACTGAGGTTAGTTCTGGTAAAGAAGTGTCCGGCTGCCCTAGGTATATTAAAATGTCATCAGCAAAGAGTGCTATTTTATGTTCCTTCTGACCAGGTGTAATACCTTGAATTTTTTGATTTTGTCTTATCCATTGGCTCAGAGGTTCTATGAAGATTGCAAAGAGCAGTGGAGACAGGGGGCAGCCCTGACGACATCCTCTTTCCAGTTCAAAAGATGATGATAAATTACCGTTAATCCTTATTTTAGCTGTTGGTTTTTTATATAATGCCTGTATAGTTCTAATGAAGTTGTTATGAAAATTGAAACTGGATAAGATTCTATATAGAAAAGACCAGTCAACCGAATCGAATGCTTTTTCAGCATCTAATCCCAATATGACTGCATTTAAGTTGTATTTTTTTATATGATGAATTTATGTGTAAAGTGCGTCGAATGTTGTCTTGTGTCTGTCTTTGTCTTATAAAACCTGTTTGGTCTAAATGAATTAGGTCTGTCAGTATATTTTCTAACCTTTTGGCAAGGATAATGGTAAAAAGCTTATAGTCCTGATTTAGTACACTGATTGGTCTGTAGTTGGAGCACTCTAGTTTATCCTTTTCAGGTTTAGGTATAACTGCAATGACCCCTTCTCTCCAGGAGGGGGGGATTTCCCCTGTGTGGAGGACATAATTAAATGTTTTCAGGAGGAGAGGAGATAGTTGCTGTTTAAAGGTTTTGTACCACTCTGCTGTATAGCCATCAGCTCCTGGGGATTTGTTAGCTTTAAGTTTCATAATTGCTTTTTCCAATTCTTTAGGATGTATTTCTGACAGTAGTGTTTTATTTTGTGACTCCGTAAGTTGGGGAAGGTTTAATGTGTTTAGGAATGCCTCGGATGCGTTTTTATGTTTTTTGTGGGAGTATAAGTTCTTATAGTAATTCTCGAAGTTTTTAAGAATATCCTGAATTCTGAATTTTATTTCCTTTGATACTGGGTCTCTGATTTTGTAGATTGCTCTTTCTGTTTGATGTTTCCTCAATTTATAGGCTAGCAATTTTGCCGATTTACTGCCTGCTTCATAGTATTTTTGTTTCAGAAATGTAAGTTTCTTCTGGATTTCTATTGTGTAGATCTCATTTATTTGGTTTTTAATTTCCTTAATCTTGAGCGAGTCAGTAGAATGAGTGTTGCCTTTGTGTTCTTTTTCTAGGTTCCTAAGTTCTGACTCTAATGTGGATAGTTTTTCTTGTCTTAGTTTCTTTTGGGTTGCCAGTTTTGCAATAATCTTTCCTCTTATTACAGCTTTACATGCATCCCACAGTATTAAAGGGGATACTTCTCCATTATCGTTATCTTCCAAATATCTGAGAATATCTGATTCCAATTCATCTTTCAATGGTCCTTTCAGGACATTTGAATTTAACCTCCAAGAAAATGTATTATTTGTGTATTTTTGGATATTTAAGTCCATGTAGATCGGACTGTGGTCGGAGAGATCCATCAGTCCTATTTTACATGTTTTTACTCTTCCAATGTCTCTATTAAACATAAAAAAATAGTCAATCCTTGAGTAAGATGAATGTGGAGTTGAGTAAAATGTATAGTCTTTTACACTGGGGTTGAGTTCCCTCCACACGTCACAGATTCCCAATTCTTTTAGTAGCATCCGAGTCTTCCTGTTTTGGGTGTTATTTTGATGTGGGGAATTACCAGAAGCATCCCAGTATGGATTCAGTCTAAGATTGAAGTCCCCACCACATATCACTAAACCTTGAGCTTTAGTTATCATTAGGTCGAATACATTTTTATAAAATTTCCAGTTAGCCCCTGGGGGAGCATACACATTCAGCAGGGTGATATCTTCTCCCTCTAGCCGCCCAGTTACCAAACTGTATCTCCCTTCTTTATCTTTGTGTTCTGATTTTTTTTCAAATGTAATTTTGGTTGATATCAATGTCGCTACTCCCCTCCTCCTCCCTGACTTATATGAAGATGAAGAGATCATTTTAAACCCTTGTCTACTGAGTTTATTGTGTTCCACGTCTGTTAGGTGGGTTTCTTGTAAAAATATTATTCCTGCTTTGCCTTTTTTCATTTTGCCTAGAATCTTGGATCTTTTAACTGGATTCAGGATTCCTTTTACATTATATGAAATTATTTTGGTTACACCCTGTTTCTCCATTGTGTTGTTTTGTTTAGTATAACTGTGTGGTGGCCCTCTTTTGTGCTACTCAGAAACTGAAAGAACATTAAAAACAAGAAAAACATTAAGAACATAGTGTATAAAACTTTAAAACAAAAAGCTGTCAGAAGAACTTCCTGAGCTGAGGTCTTTTTAAAGACCCTGTAAGAGCCTTGATGGAGTGAAGGCCCTGAGGGAAATTCCTCAAACTCTGTTACGTGTTGAGGGCCCTCTCTTACCCCTGTAAGTTGTCCCATGCTTTTAACGTGAGTTTCAGAACCCAATCCGAACTTGTAATGATTTTTTTTTTTCCTTTTATGCCTAAACCCTGTGAAATTGTGTGCACCCTCCCACCCCCATCACATCAAACATTCACGCAAAAACAGTATTTGTTAGTATGAGGAGAACATGTGGATTATTGTCACATTTCTATTTTAACAAGTTTTTTTTTTTTTTTTTTTTAATTAAAAAGACTTTTGTTTCAAATATTATGACTGTTCCATGAAATGTTTTACCACATGCTGAATACGCATCTCCTTTAATGTTTATTACCTTGTATGAGGGGGGTTGGATGTGCGGATTGATTCAAGAGAAGAAAAAAAAAAAGGTCGCTATTCCAACCTGAAAACGGACAGTTTATCCGCGACGCTCTGGCGCTGGGTTTCCCGCTGCTGGCCCGTGGATTTTGAAGGTCTTTGTGTTGTCCATGTTTGCGCTTTGATCTTCTCACTCGGGTCTGCTGCGGGTTTAAATACCGTTACCGGGAGCCCTCTTCTCGCCATGTCAGCTGTTGCTTCTTCCGCCGAATTATAGAGACATGTTTCTTCGCCGTAGAAGACCCTTAACTTCGCAGGAAATGGAGTCTGAAAGCGCAATTTCTTCTCTCTTAACACCTTTTTCGCGTCATTGTATTCCCTGCGCTTTTTAAGGACCTCCGGGGCGTAATCGTGTTCCACGAAGACTTTTCTCTCCTGGTGCATAAATCCTTTTTTCTGCCAGGCCAGTCTTACAACCTCTTGTTTTATTTTGAAATTGGAAAATCTTACCAACACAGAACGTGGGGGTGCTTCCGCCGCCGGCCTAGCGGCTAATGAACGATGTGCCTTTTCTATCTTCAAGTCGGTGGTTTGTGGAATATCCAATTTCTCTCTTAGTAAGGATTCCACGCATTCTGCCATTGAGTTAAAACCGTTTTCGGCTCCTTCTATCAGACCATGAATTCTTATGTTGTCTCTTCTTTGTCTTCCTTCTTGGTTGGCTAGCTTAGCCTCTATAGATGCTTGTCTTTTGCGTAGGTCCAGCACAGAATCTTCGAGCACTTTTATTCGTTCCTCTGTTTCCAAGATTCGGTTCTCGGCCTGGTCCACTCTGCTGTTTGTCCTTTTCAATTCTTCTCTGAATTCCCGAAATTCGGCCGTAACTTCTCGGCGAAATCGTCATAGCTCTTCAAATAGTGATTTCAGGCTAACCTTTTTGTTAGCTATCACCAGTTCCTCGTCTTCTGAACGGAGATCTTCCAGTTCAGATTCTCCGGCCGATACGTGTCCTGGCCTGGAGAATTTCAGTTTCTTCTGTTTTCCTTTAGACATGATGATTTTGTCTTTTGATTTTCACTCCTCCAAAAATCCGTTAAGTTTGATTTTCAAGGTGTTATCTTGGATTGGGTCTGAGAGCTTCAGTGTTAAGCTGCAGTCACCATGGCGTCCAGACCGGAAGTCTCAGGATCCCTTTTACATTATATGAGGCTATTTTGGTTACACCCTGTTTCTCCATTGTATTTTCTTATTTGGTATAACAGTGTGGTGGCCCTCTTTTTTGCTACTCAGAAACTGAAAGAACATTAAGAACATAAAAAACATTAAGAACATAGTGTACGAAACTTTAAAACAAAAAACTGTCAAAAAAACTTCCTGAGCTGGGGTCTCTTTAAAGACCCTGTAAGAGCCCTGATGGAGTGTAGGCTCTGAGGGAAATTCCTCAAACTCTGTTACGTGTTGAGGGCCCTCTCTTACCCCTGTAAGTTGTCCCATGTTTTTAACGTGAATTTCAGATCCCAATCCGAATTTGTAATGATTTTTTTTTTTTTTATGCCTGTACCCTATGAGATTGTGTGCACCCTCCCACCCCCATCACAGCAAACATTCACTCTAATACAGTATTTGTTAGTGTGGAGAGAACATGTGGGTCATTGTTACATTTCTATTTTAACAAGATTTTTTTTTTCCCCCTTTAAATTAAGAAGACATTTGTTTCTAATGCTATAACTGCTCCATGAAAGGTTTTACCACATGCTGATTCTGCACCTCCTTTAATGTTTGTTACCTTGTAGGAGGGGGGATGGAAGTGCAGAATGACTGAAAAGAAAAAAAACAGAGGTCGCTATTCCTTCCTGGAACTGGAAAGCTTATCTTTGTAGCTCTGGGGCTGGGTTTCCCGCTGCTGGCCCGTGGATTTTGAAGGTCTCTGAGTGGACCACGTTTGAGCTCTGATCCTCTCGCTCAGATTCGCTGCGGGTTTAAACACCGTTACCCGGAGTCCTCTTCTCGTCATGTCAATTGTTGCTTCTTCCGCTGAATTATAGAGACATGACTCTTCACCGTAAAAGACCCTTAACTTCGCCGGAAATGGCGTCTGAAAGCGTAGATTCTGTTCCCG